>CP144186.1:2500000-5000000 GCA_036452645.1 Capsella bursa-pastoris
CGGTAGGACCAACAAAGGAACTTCCGTGAGCCTCTTCTTCAACTCTTGGAAAGCTTTCTCCTGGCTATCTCCCCACTGAAACTCAATATTTTTCTTGATCACGGCGGTGAGAGGGGCGGCGATGGTGCTGAAGTCTCGGACGAATCGCCGATAGAAACTGGCCAACCCGTGGAAACTTCGAACCTGTGCGATACTGTTTGGTGTTGGCCATTACTCAATAGTCTTGATCTTTTCATTATCAACCTTGAGTCCCTGTTCACTAATTACAAAACCTAAAAAGACAAGTTCATTAGCTCCGAAAACGCATTTCGTGAGATTTGCGTATAATCTCGCCTCTTGGAGGGTTTGGATCACCATCTCGAGGTGATCCAAATGCTCCTCTAGGCACTTACTGTAAATCAAAATATCATCAAAATATACTACTACAAATTTGTTTATAAAGGTTCAAAGAACCTGATTCATGAGTCGCATGAATGTCGAGGGAGCGTTGGAGAGTCCGAACGGCATCACTAACCACTCGTACAATCCTTACTTGGTTTTAAACGCAGTCTTCCACTCGTCCCCTTCCTTCATTCTGACTTGATGGTATTCGCTTTTGAGATCGATCTTGGAAAAGATCACGGAACCACTCAACTCATCGAGCATGTCGTCTAGGCGCGGGATCGGGTGTCGATACTTGATCGTGATGTTGTTGAAGGCTCGACAATCGAAACACATCCGCCACGATCCGTCTTTCTTGGGCACAAGAAGGACTGAAACGACGCATGGACTAAGACTTTCCCGAACATAGCCTTGTTTCATGAGGTCGGCTACTTGTCGTTCCAATTCCTTGGCCTCTTCCGGATTCACTCGATACGCGGGACGGTTGGGAAGTTGTGCACCCGGTATTATGATTTGATGTTCGATGCCCTGGATTGGAGGCAGCCCTTCGGGTAATTCTTCCGGAAACACATCCTTGTACTTCTCCAAGATGGATTTGATCTCATCCGGCACGTACGGTTCCTTACGACCTACAATCACATCATCCTTAAAAACCATGAGCAACATTTTGCAAGTTGGGTCACTTAGGGACCTCCTAACTACACTAGGATTTATTAAGAAATTTCTTTTAGTGTCTGTTTCCTTAGAAAGTTTCGATTGCATTTCATTGACTTGAGTTGGTGATAGAGGTGTTAAACAAATACGTTTATTATCATGCATAAAAGAGTATTGGTTGGATCGGCCGCAATGGTTGTTTCCCTTATCAAATTGCCATGGACGTCCTAAGAGGACGTGGCTAGCATGCATCGGTACTACATCGCCCAAGACTTGGTCTTGATACGGACCGATGGCAAAAGGAACCGTGACTTGTTCATTGACTTGAATCACGGTCTTGTCATTCAACCACTTAAGCTTATAGGGTCTCGGATGGTTTGTGGTCGGTAAAGAAAGTTTCTTGACCATGTAGGTGCTCGCGACATTCGTACACGAGCCCCCATCTATGACCAAGCCACAAACCTTCCCACTTACAGTGCAACGGGTGTGATATAGGTTGTCGCGCTGATTGGTGTCGTCGGGTTGCTGAGAGACGCTAAGGATCCTTCGGATGACGAGAAGCTTGCCAACTTCCGGTTCCGCAATGGTTTCCTCGATCTCGCCAGCCGGATTCTGCTCGATCGGATCGTCTGCTTCATCTTGAGACTCGACCTCCCCGGCTGCGGTGATGATCATTGTTCGTGGGTTTGGACAGTCTCTCGCCATGTGTCCTCGGCCTGCACACTTGAAGCAAACAATGTCTCGGTTGCTCGTCTCGATCAGTTGTCGTCTCGGATCGGCTCGAGCATGATTGTCGGTTTCTCTCGGTCTGAACCGAGACTCGACGACAGCAACCTTAGGCTTATCCTGGACCTTGTTGACGGGTGAAACACTTGGTAACCAACTCGGGGTTCCTTGGACTCGGCTTTGACTCAAGGTAGCAACCTTCCGCTTGATTTGTTGTTCGCATTGCATCGCGAGGTGTAATAGCTCCTCGATACCGGAATATGGCTGCCTCTCGACCTTCCTCGCAATCCGGTCTTGTAATCCGTCGAGTAACTGAGCCATAAGGGTTTCTTCGGATTCGTCGAGCTGGAGTCGGTTTCGCAAGTGCTCGAAGTCCTCATAATATTGCTCGACCGACTTGGTGCCTTGAGTGAGCCGTCGGAATCACTTTTGGAGATCGCGATGGTATAGTGGTGGCACGTATCTCCTTCGTATAATGTTCTTCAAGGCTTCCCAAGTCGAGATAGCCGGCTCGAGGTTTCGTCTTCGTTCGGCCATGTCTCGCTCTCACCAAGTGAGAGCATGGTCGATCAGTTGAGCAGCAGCATAAGTGACTTGCCGTCGCTCGTTGTAGTTGTAGCACGAGAAGACGTGGTCCATTCGTCGCTCTCAATCAAAATATGCTTCGGGATCGACTCTTCCGGTGAACGTCGGGACGGACAGTTTGTGTCCGGGTTCTTGCGCTCGAGGATCTTCGGGTCGACCCTCGTATCGTTCGCGTGGTCGAGGACGTCGCTCGTCTCCGGAAGATTCGAGTTGTTCCGGCTTGTAGTGCGGTTGTTGTTGTCGTCCTCGGACTGCTCGTAAGAGTGCGCCTGGAGGCACGTGATTTTCATCGATACGGGTCATCCTCTCCCGTATCCGTGTTAACTCTTCTTGGAACTCGGTCAGTACGGCACCGAGCTCGGGTGGGGGTAAGGGTTCGGCGTCGGGAGGACGAGGATCCTCCATGGGTGGCTTGAAATCCGAAAACTCGTCAGTTAGTTGACCGGAAAAGTGTATACGTCGGTCGTGGATGGTCGGGAACAAGAATCGGGCAACGTTGGGTCGGGTCGCTCGAGCGTTGTTCGGAGAATGATCCGTTGCGGGTAGTACAGGGGTCGGTCGCTTTCATCGGCCGTACGAACGGCTGCGATGACGGCTTGACCGGATCGATGGCTGTCGTACCTGGATCGATAAAAGACAAACAAATTTTTCAGTACACGCGCTAATAAAGCAAAAAGCTCGAGCGTGTCAGACAAATGATTGGTAAAAAGCGAAAACAACGTAAGATCGAACAAAATAACTCGACACGTGCTCAGATCTAAGACCTGATAAAAATCCTCCCGAGGACTCGACACTCTAAGATGGTGAAAGATATTCCTTAGGTTTAACGGACGGTGAGCCACGAAGAACAAGGATGGTGGAGCGAATGGTCGCACAAGAGCTGCGGAAGACTCTTGATTTACCGATCTTGAATCCCTTAGTTACGATACACTAAGACGAATTCAAGGGTGACAATGAGAATCACTCTCGACAAGACCCCCTGGATATGACACACCAAGACGGATCATGCATTGATCAATGGATATTACGCACCATTAACCAAACCAATGGATATTACACACCATTGACGAAAAATGATAAACACTCTCAAAAGGTTCCAAAAATATCAAAAAGACTTAATCTTATTATCCATGAGATAACCTCATTATATAGAGAGAAAATACATCAAAAACGTTCATAATAATAGCTCAACATGCAGAGCATCTAGGGAGATGAAATCCAAACACTAAAGTGCATGTAAGAGAGAGAAATCGAAAGAATTAAATATTATTTTGCCATGGACGAAAATCGATTGTTCTTCATTCTTTTTTGGGATTAATTCACCTAATTGGGCTTCTCTCATGGATCAAGATTGTAGGACAACTTGGTTTGTAGCTTAATTCATTCTGGCCCGTTTGGATTCCTTCGTTGAATGGACGCATATCTGAATCGGGTAAACTGGAAAACATATGATTTGTAAAATCAATAACTCCTGCGTCTTAACTCCGTTTGACTTGATTCTTATTTTAGGAGTTCTGTAGTTGAGTTGAGCATCTTCTCCAAGTCCTTTCGTGCATAGATTAGTCGTGGTTGAGAAGATACGCTCAAAACAATAACGACATATCTTGAAGCTTCCCATAATCATATCATACTCTTCTTCTTGAAAAAGGATTTGCCCTCAAATCCGGATCATAATCTTTTTTTTTTCTTTTTTTTTTGTGACAAAAAATAAATAGATAAAATAGAAAAGAAGGTGAAAGACAAAAGATGAATGAAAGAAAATGAAAAGGTGAGAAGATGATAGAATGATAGACCGAACTTAGAGTGTTGCTCTGATACCACATAATACGACTCTCCTAGAATCGACACTCTTGAAGTTGAGGGAATGATAGGTTTTGCACCTAAGTGATCGGGGATCTCATAGATCAAAGGATGTTGATCGAATGGTCGCACAAAGGTTGCGGAAGAGCCTTTGATTTACCGAACTTGGATTTGCCTATGGATATTACACACCAAAGAAAGAACAAGAGAGAGTGATCTAACTTAGAAAAAGTTTTTGATAAAAGATTAGATGAGTTACAAATGAGAGGTAGAGGGGGATTATATAGTAGAAGGGAATGAGAGAGAAGTGCCTTGGAAATACACTCATGCAAGACCATGGACCAAGTCTTGGAAATAACAAAACATTAAATGCAAGAAAGAAGAGAAAAGGTAGAAAATGGGCCAAGGCAAAGTGTTGGGCCTTGGACCCACGAATGTGGTTTGATAAAAGGCTTAGAAAGTGTTACTTAGGCCTCATTAAAAACCTTGTCAAGAAAACCCAATGGGACAAAACTTGACAAGGGAAAAAGAGTGCATAAGCAACACTTAACCCTTTACCGAACTTTTTGAGTCGTGATAATTATTGAAGAGACTTGAGCCACGTCTTCTTGCTTTTTTTCTAGCTCCTTAAGTCTTCCATTGGTTGATGGGTTGAGCTCCTTAAGCCTTGAGCGTGTTGGAGGATCTTCCGGCACGTCTAGTGCTTCCTCCGCTTTGAACTGCTCCTCCGCTATGTGCTGCTCCTTGTCTTCTTGCTGCTCCTCGTCAACGGCTTCCTCCACTTTGAGCTCCGGGTCTTGCTCGACCATAGTCATATCAAGACCCAAACACGTTTTAAAACCGGATCTAGCAAAAAGGAAAACACTTTATCGAATCAAAATCTGCTTTTTCATGAAAAGATCGAAGAAATACGAAGAACACGATAGAATCCAGAAAAGTCTCGATCTTTACTAGTTTCTACCGATGCGAAAGCTAAGGCGATAACTTTAAACGGAAAGTAAACTCGAAAAGGATAGATACAACCTGTTGTTAGGACCTTCAGCTCTGATACCACTGATGAACCTCCGGATACGCTCGATGGATCGAGGTTTTGTTCGGACGCGTCGAGCGGTGCAGCGGACTGTCGGACAGAACGACGAGGAAGTGTGTGGTGGGAAAACCGTCTCATACAAATGAGAGAAGCCTTCGTTGGATGATGAATGGATCGATACAACGACACACGAGCGATGAGTGAGCTCGTGATACGGTTGTCTCGCCGTCGAAGAGCCCGGCTCGTTCGGACGTCGAGGTTTTCCGATCCTTTAAGCGGCGAGAGGCCTTTAGAGGAACGAAGAAATGACGCAAGAGAAGAAAACTTAGGGTTTTTAGATTTAAGCAAGTGTAACCTTTACAAGTGTTGAGCAGCCTTTAAATAGGTGCGATCGAAAGAGCGAGCCTATTTACCCTAGGCCACGTGTGTGGTCGAGAAGCTTACAACGATTGTAAAGTAAAGACAAATAACCAACGTTCGAAATTCAAAGTTTAAAAGATAAGGATAGAAAGATAGAATCCACGCGTCTTTGGTAAAACGCGTGGATGCGCTATGATTAACTGCCTCGTTAAAACCTTTTCGGTAAAACCCAATAGGATAAAAACCGAGTTAGGAAAAAGAGTACAGTCGCTCGCTAACGACTTAAACGTCTTCACCAATGGTGATGGTGAAGACCATCCACGATGGCTCTTGGTCTTGGTTCGTTGGCTCGATGAGATCGTGGACGTATTTTTGAAGGAAAAGATTGAATTGGTCTCGGACATTCTTCTCCGCTCGTCGGCTTCGAGTGGTCGCTCCTTGGGCAATAATCGGAGTTTTGGGTCGAGTCATCGATCGAGTTTGTCGAGCTCCATCGGTCGTTCCGTCCGTGTGTCTCGAGCGGTCGTTACTCGTTCCGTCTCGATCACCGTCCGTCCGTCCGTCCGTCTCGTCCGTCCGGTCCGAGCTGTCGTTGCTCGATGTCGCATCATTGGTTTTCACCATATTTCGATCTGGCGGTCCTCCAAGATAGATTTTAAATTTTCAGTTTGATTTTATCTTTTAATAAGAATTTTTTGATATTTACCTCAAAATGAGATTTTAATGTATTTCAACTTTTTATTTTCTCGTTTTTGGTAAATCACATTTTTAGAGGATTGGATTTCATACGTGGCATTTATGGAGCACGATTTGGTGGTAAAAAAACTAATATGTAGCATATACATTTTGTCAAAAATATTAGGCTTTTAGTAAGGAGAGCTTATATATTCACTTTTTATATATATTGTTGTAAAACTCATAAGATTACCCCTAAGATTAATATAACCAATTGATTATTTTACGTTTATAGAAGATGGAATATAATGTTCTATAAAGTTTCAAGTTTTTTTGCACCAGAAAAAGTGCAAAAAGATTTTTATATATTCAAGTTTTTCTGATTTCACAAAAAATGCAACCATTACAATATATCTTTTTATTTTTTATTTTATTTAATTTGAGTTTGGTAAACAATTACTTTAATTTAAATGGAATTTTAATAATAAATAAAAAATCTTTGTAGTATATCATTCTTTGGAACTAATATTTCATTTTAATTTTTTATTTGTTTATAAGTGTTATATGTATAGTCATATATTTTTTTTTACTTTACCATGCATTTAATAATTTTCTTCCATTATAAATCTCATTAACACATTAAATCATTGGAAATGTGATCATTACTAATAACATTTTAACAATATTTCTTTTAGCAATTTTAAATTTTATTTCTTTACTTTAATTCTTTTTTTCTTAGTTTAATTGTTTTCTATTTAATTAAATTTCTATCAATTATGAGTATATAAATATGCATTAAATAAACATTTGAAATCTACTTAATTTTTAGAAAAAGGGAGAGATAAATATTTAATATGGGCTTTACATTACAAACCAAAGAAGCCATGAGAGATAAATATTTGGGTCTCAATTATTTGTTGCGTTAGACACAAAAAAAAAACGATGCTGATGTGGATGCTTTAGAGGGAGAGAGAACTCTCCCATTATATATATAGATTACACTCTTGAGAAAAAGGGAATTTTATCAAAATAATCGTTTATACAAATGAGAAGCAATGACCATAGCTTTATACTAAGGCTCCGAATGGTAACTGTGTTTTTATTGGGGAAAAAGTGTGGTGCGGTTCAAATAGTAACAAAAATACATAGATATATATATGTATATTCAGATATTTTGACATTGTTACAGCACTGTTGTGGTGCGGTTTTGTAGTGGGGTATCGTTACCATTTGGAGCCTAAATAAATCTCAACACCACCTTTAACAGGAGAATACAACATGTATGAGAATTGATTCTCAAAAGCATTACTCCAATTTAATTGACGTGAATTGATTTTGTTGTTACAAAAGTCAGTATTAAATGTGGTATTTGTTGATTTAACAAACAAATTAAACCAAGATCTCCTAGAAAAAGTAGAATAAATTTGCCGCCTATAAGCCCATTTTCCATATATCAAATCCCAAATATATCCCATCCCATGTATAGTTGAGTTTTTCTCTTTAAAGGGGAGGGGGGTTATTGGGAGGTCGATTCTAAAAGAGTTCGTGGATTTTCTAGATTGCAAGTATAGTAACTCAAGGAAACACTTGAAAGATTTATAAAGAATCAACTCTCTTTATTGCTTAAGAAACTCTCTCAAAACTTAAGCTCTCAATCTCTCAATGTCTCACACTTAATGTCATGCCTCGACATCTATATTTATATAAGAAACCTATTCCTAATCCTATTAGAAATACATACACTTAGATAACTCCTAAAGTATATGATCATTATCTCTAACTAAACCATTGCTCGGTTTAGGACTAGGATAGCTTCTTCTCCAAGTTAAGTCTTCAAGCTTAACTCAACATTCTCCCCCTTAAGCTTGAAGTCTTCTTTTGCCAAGTCTCGAACACCAATGAACACCCTCATCTCCTTGAACTTGATTCTTCCTAAAGCCTTTGTTAGTATATCCGCCTTTTGCTCGGTGCCAGGAACATGCTCCACCTCTATTTGGCCATTCTCCACACATTCTCTAATAAAATGATACCTCCTATGTATGTGCTTGCTTCGACCATGGAAGACCGGATTTTTGGTGAGAGCGATGGCCGACTTGTTGTCCATGAGCAATGTAACCTTCTCGCTTGGCTGTCCCGTGACTTCACTAAGCAAATCGGCGAGCCAAATTGCTTGCCTAGCTGCTTCGGTTCCAGCCATGAACTCGGCTTCACATGACGACATTGCCACAGTCTCTTGCTTGTGTGTGTTCCAAGAGATCGGACTTCCTCCAAGATAGAAGATGTGTCCAGCAGTGCTTCTTCCATCGTCCGGATCGACGTTATGACTACTGTCGCTATATCCCACAAGTCTCGGTACCTTTGCCTTAGAACGTGCAAACACAAGTTCAAGTGAAGTAGTACCTTTCAAGTACCTTAAACATTGTTTCATTGCAGCTCCATGAGATTGCTTTGGGTCATGCATGTATCGACTTAAGATTCCAACACTATACGTCAAATCTGGTCGTGTGTGTAGCAAGTAACGAAGACATCCCACATTCTTTCTAAACATTGTAGCATCAATACTCCTTTCATGCTCGGATTTTTCAAGCTTTAGACCAGATTCCATTGGTGAGTGAACCGAATTACACTCTCGCATTCCACCTTCTTCCAAGATCTTCAAAGCATACTTCTTTTGGTTTAAAGCTATTCCTTCTTCATGTTGACAAACTTCGATGCCAAGATAATATGTTAAACGACCGAGATCACTCATCTCAAATTTTGTACCCATTTCTTTCTTAAACTCCAAGATAAGATTCATGCAAGTTCCTGTAACAAAGAGATCATCAACGTATACGGCTATAAGGAGATAATCATGTCTTACTTCCTTGCGATAAACAGATGGTTCCTTTGAACACTTGATGAATTTTAGCTCCATGAGGATTTCATTCAATTTGTGATTCCAAGCCCTTGGTGCTTGCCGCAGTCCATACAAAGCTTTCTTAAGTTTGTAAACTTTTCTTTCAAATTGCTTCTTTTCAAAACCTTCCAGTTGTGAGACGTAGACCGTTTCCTTTAGCTCACCGTGAAGAAACGCGGTCTTTACATCAAGGTGATGTATCTCCCATCCATTTGCAGCAGCAAGGTTGACAAGCAATCTTATGGTTTCAAGACGAGCCACCGGAGCAAATACTTCCTCAAAATCAATGCCGTATTGTTGTACATACCCTTTTGCAACGAGTCGGGCCTTGTACTTGTTGATGCTTCCATCGGCATTTGTTTTGAGCTTAAAGACCCACTTTAAACCAATTGGTTTAACTCCATCCGGTAAGTCTACAAGATCCCAAGTCTGGTTCTTTTCAATTGAATGTATCTCATCCTCACATGCAAGCATTCATTCTTTCTTTCCTTTTGCTTCATGATAGCTTCTCGGTTCATTGTTTAAGCACATTAGAAGTATCTCCCCTTCTTCCTCAGCAAGTAATGCATAGTCTTGGAGATATTGTGGTTTTTGTCTCTCTCTTGTTGCCTTTCTCAACGCTATGGGCTGATCACCAACTTCTGCATTATCAACATCAAGTCGTTCTTCACTCTCATCATCCGAGACATGATTTTCTTCATCATGATCGTGATTATTCGTACCACCTTGTTCTGTTTCTAGGTTCTCGGTTTCTTGTATTCCATGATTGCCAAACTCTTCGAAACCAAAACTGAATTTTCCTCCATGTTCCTTCTCCGGAGTGTTTAGCTTCCAATTCCAACTTTTTGTCTCATCAAAGATCACATCTCGGTTTACAATTATCTTCTTTGTTTGCGGATCAAGCAACCTATAGGCTTTTGAGCCCGACTCGGTTCCTAAGTGAATAAGCATGCGCGTCCTATCTTCTAGCTTCCTTAGGTGTGGCATCTCCACTTTTGCGTATGCAATACATCCAAAAATTCGAAGATGATCAATGTTAGGCTTTTTTGATCTAAAGACTTCATATGGTGTCTTGTCCGAGAGTGCTCTTGTTGCGATACGATTTATCAAATACGTGGAGTGTCTAACCGCCTCTCCCCATAAGTAATTCGGCATGTGCATGTGTTTTAAGATGCTTCTAGACATCTCCATTAGGGTTCTATTGCGTCTCTCGACTACTCCATTCTGTTGAGGCGTGTATAGGACAGTGAGATGTCGATTTATGCCCACTTCTTCACAAAAAGACATGAACTCTTGTGATACAAACTCCCCTCCTCTATCTGTTCTGAAAGTTTGGATGTGAAGTCCTGTTTCTTGTTCCACAAGTTGCCTAAACCTTTTGAATTTTCCAAACGCCTCGCTCTTTTCTTTCATCAAGCTCGTCCACATGTACCGAAAGTGATCGTCTATGAGGACAAAGATATACCTATTTCCCGCGGTTGTGCTAGGCAATATAGGGCCACACAGATCACCGTGAATTAGCTCAAGCATCCTATTTGCTCTATACGAAGTAGCTTGGGGAAACATTCTTCTTGTTTGCTTCCCAAGTAAGCAAGACGCACAGAGTTCCTTTTCGACAACAACTCGAGGTATGCCTTGAACTATCTCCTTTTGTATCATCGATTTGATTGTCTCATAGTTTATGTGACCCAACCTTGCATGCCACTTGCTAGAGTCTGAAATCGTAGTTAGGTTTAAAGAAGCTATGTTGCGAATTCTCATGCTTACTTTGTATAGCCGGTTCCTTGATCTATCGGCTTTCACAAGTAGTTTTCCTTCTCGGTCATGCATAGTCAATTGTTCTCCTCTCATGCGTATGTCACACCCAGATTATGTGGCTTGTCCAAGGCTAATGATTTTGCTCTTCAAATCTGGAATGAAATCCACATTGGTCATCTTTCTCGGTTCACCATTCATATCAATAAACGAGATTGTGCCTTTTCCTTTGATAGCAATGCATGAATCATCTCCAAATCGTACTTTCCCGGTGATGGAATACAATGTTTCTCATTGAGATAAACAACTTCATGTAGCATGAGCTCATCCGCGTCTTGTGTATCATTAGTCTCTGCTTCTTCTACTTCTTGTAACTTCAGTAGTCGGTCAGGACAGCTTGAGGCGTAGTGTCCAAGTTTGTCACATCGGAAGCATGTGATTTTGGACGTATCTCTTCCTCCTCCTCGGCCTCGTCCTCTACCTCTGTATCTTCCACCTCGGCCTCTTCCGCGTGTGTCTCCATTATAATCCCGATTTGATTGTCCATCCATGTTTGTATACATGAGTTTTCCATTGTCATCTTGACCATCATCTTCTTCAAGGGTGCGTTCTTCATATGTTTTTAGACGTCCAATAACTTCATCAAAAGACATTGTATTAAGATCAAACACTTGCTCAAGTGTAGCAACTATGTGAATGTACTTTCGCCGGGGAAGACTTTTCAGGAATTTCTTAACAAGTTTGGGCTCATCCATGGTTTTTCCGAGAGCCGCAGCCTTGGAAGAAATTTCAGCAATCCTTCCCGCAAAGTCATCGATCTTGTCGGAGTCTTTCATCGTGAGCTTGTCGAACTCAGCCATCAATGTTTGGAGTCTAGCTTCCTTCACTCTATCCGCACCCATGTGTCGTGTTTGAATCGCATCCCACACCTTCTTTGCTGTATCGAGAGCACCAAACTGAAGAACAAGCGTTTCGGGGATGGATTGAAACAACAAAGCTATGGCCATAGTGTTCTTCTCGGGATCAATTGCTTCTATTCCGGGTTCAATAGCCTCCCAAACCTTGTGAACTTGGAGTGCGATCTTCATGCGTATGGCCCATACTGTATAGTTAACGGATGTAAGCATGAGACATGCGATAGAGGATCCACTCGTCCTTGGTTTTGGATCGGCAATAACGATATCGGCCATGGTTGATCAAGATCGGTTTAGAAGCTCTGATACCAAATCTAGATTGCAAGTATAGTAACTCAAGGAAACACTTGAAAGATTATAAAGAATTACTCTCTTTATTGCTTAAGAAAATCTCTCAAAACTTAAGCTCTCAATCTCTCAATGTCTCACACTTTAATGTCATGCCTCGACATCTATATTTATATAAGAAACCTATTCCTAATCCTATTAGAAATACATATACTTAGATAACTCCTAAAGTATATGATCATTATCTCTAACTAAACCATTGCTCGGTTTAGGACTAGGATAGCTTCTTCTCCAAGTTAAGTCTTCAAGCTTAATTCAACAGATTTAATATTCTTAGAAAAAATTTGTAGATTCAAAAATAATAGTTACCCAGGATTTTGAAGTTTAGTAGATTTTTCATATGATAGATTTTACAAATAATTATGATAACTGCAATATTTTGGAAGTTGTTTTTAATGACCAAATATGTAGGAAATCATTTTCCCAGCTACATACTTCAAACACTCATTTCTCATTCAAACTAACTCCGTTCTGGCACTATAATACACCACCATGTAGTGTTGGACGATTCCATAATGTCTAAGAACTGGTCATTCTGATGAACGTCTTACTCGGAAAATCCACCGAAAGTGATCAAAATCACTTCGTCAAAAAACAAGTTCCAACATAATCAAGAACAATCAGCCAATGAAGAAGATATTGCCCCTTCATTAATTCTCAAACTTGATTAATGGATATTAGAGAAGAAGAGCTTGGGAAGAAAACATAGAAATGAAGAAGTTATGAATTTGAGAAGGAAGCAATTGTGTTTTTATTAAGTGTTAGGGGCCACAATGTTAGTGGATTTAAGGGTTGGGTAAAACTAAGGCTATAACCTAATGGAAACATATACCGTATATAATGAAACATTATATGTTCAGAACAGTTTCTTAAACCTTAGCTTATACGTTGCAACAAAGGAGATTAAGAGAGATAAGGTCCTTAAGCGGCTGATCGAATAAATGAACAAAAACTGTTCTGAACACTTACTTGACACTCTAGCTCCGTCGGACATGAGGAGAAACTGATCACCATATAGTCACTATTTGACATTGTTCTTTCATCCACTTCTTTACTAAAAATCCAACAATTGAAATATAAACAACTAAATCAAATAGACAAAAGAACCACAATTATCAGTAGAATGAAAACTGTGAAAAAGTGACGATCATTACACTTCTCCACTTACACTCGATAAAAAAAACACAACCACGATTGTTGATAGTTGAGATCGTCAATGAAGTATCAAGTTCTAAGTTTGAGGTCGAACGAGAGGGCACTTCTTATATCAATCAGGGATGGGCGAGTAAAGTTATAAAAGGAAGGAAAGCTGATCGACACTATAAGATTAAGACTACAAGTCGAGCTCTCTGCTATACTCACTGTCCCATTCTCCGAACACTTATGTCTTGTCACATCAAGTTTCTCTCCGTTTATAGATGATGGGAAAACTCGCCGCCTTAAGTCGGTTTCACGTGGGCCGACCATAATAGGCCGAGCAAAGAATGGACCGTTTCCGAAGCCTGCTCGTTCCTTGTCCTCTTGTGATGTCGACGCCATGTCATTTCTTTGGCTGGGCCGAGCGCAAAACAGTGGAGGGGCCCTCGTGGGCCGAGGCCCATATCCAACAACAATCACAAACAGTAGCTCCGATGGAAGATGATGGTGGCTTGTATTTCTCAATGTTAAAATTGATAATGACCAATGAGAAAGGGCTGTGGTGACGACGACACTTTTATACGCTCACGTCATTTAGGTTTTAATTAGGGTAGCTGGGTCTTTAGTGGACCGGATTGGATCTTATACCAACACATTTAAACTTAATACGAATAATTTAATTTGAATTGTTACATAAGTGATCTGACCAACACTATAACCATTATTTTCTTTATTATTATTATTATTATTATTATTATTATTATTATTTTTGGAAAATAGTTTTTTTCAATAAATTAGTTTTTTGGTGAAAAATATATAAGACAATCTTTCTGTTTATATAGAAGTGGGTATCTTTAATTAACTTTTAGTGGTTAATTATAATAATTTTGTTTTTTTTTGTAGAAATACTAACTTAAAATTGCGTTAAACAATAACTTAAAATTGCGTTAAAAATAACTCAAATTTTAAAAATAGGTAAACAATGTTTTAGAATTTGAAGTTTTTGTAAAAATATATTTATATGCTTTCCTTATAAATTAAATATGTGTCACCATCACATGTTTACTAATTTAACAAACCAAACTTTATATAATAAGATATTTTAAAATCTATTGAACAAAAAAAAAATTGAGGCTTTTAGTCGTTAATTCCCCTTCACAAACATTAAATCACAAAGGTCAATAGAATTTGACACACTATAAATATTTCGTAAACAATACCCCACACTACCTCTCCTATACGTCCCTAAACACACACACTATATAGTATGGAAGTCATTGCACAAATGACTCTCGTTTATAACACCGACACACCAAAACTGTCTCATTATTTTTTTGCCTAACAACTAATCTTATTCTACACTTTGATACACAAATTTTCCAAACAAACTGACATTAAAAACGAGAGAGGGAGATAGAGAACAATGGGTGGTTCTCATGGTTCCGACATGGACTGTTCCTCGACCAAGAAGAGAAAAGAGAAAGCCAAAGAAACAGTGGTATATCGCGGTGCCCGTATGAGGAGCTGGGGGAAATGGGTCTCGGAGATTCGAGAACCGCGTAAAAAATCAAGAATCTGGCTCGGGACTTTCCCTACAGCCGAGATGGCAGCGCGTGCCCACGATGTTGCGGCATTGAGTATCAAAGGAAACTCCGCGATCCTCAACTTCCCTGAGCTCGCGGAGTTTTTGCCGCGGCCCATTTCGATGAGTCCACAGGACATCCAGGCCGCGGCCACAAAAGCCGCTCTTATGGATTTCGAAACTGGACCCTTTCATCTCCAAGATAAAACGAGTCAAACTAGTTGTGAGACTGAGAAGATTGAAAAAGGGTCATCCTCATCCTCGTCTTCTATGCTCTCGGAGGAGCTAGGAGAAATCGTGGAGTTGCCAAGTCTTGATAACAATGTAAGAAACGATTTTGCGCTGTTCGACTCGTTGGAGGGGATAGGGTCGATGCCCCAATGGTTAGATGCTACCAAAGATGATTTTACGTACGGAGATGATTCGATACTATTGGACCCACTTCTTCAAGAAAGCTTTTTGTGGAATTATGAGTAAAGACTTCTTTTTGGAAATAAATAAAAGATTTTTTTTTGTTTGGTTTTCTCCTATCTTTTTACAATTTCGGTATTTTTGACCACATATATAGATCTATTTCTGTTTCAAGCTATATATGTATATCATTCGAAAACAATGATTTGGTTTTTGGTATGTATAGAGGAGTTATGTATATAACAATGAGCTTGCTATTTCTTTTAAAAAATGTAATCATTTGGGGTACAAATAATTTGTAATAATGTAAAATGTAATCATTAGTTATATAACACTACAAAAAAACCAGGTCTATTATGAAGTTATTTTAGACGAAAATTATTAGTCACTAATTTGGGACGAAATAGTAACAATGTTGTGACTATATTTTTCTTTTGTCACATAACTGTAGGTAATTTGTCGCAAAATTATGACTGATTAGATCATGACTAAATATTGTAATAATTTGTAACATAAATATGACGATAATTTTATCGTTAAATTAAGACAATTAAATATTTAAGAGTGTTACCATCATTTGAGAACTGGTAGAGTAAATGCATGTAACACTTGCATGTTGAGCATATGCTATAATCAATCATTTAGAAAGTTATAAGTACATATATGGTAACTTGTTAGAAAGCAATGTAACATGTGCGAAGAATGATGTTTTTATCTATATAGCCACACGTACCGTTCAACACTTCATTATTTAACGTTCGCTAGATTTCTAATCATCGATGGTGCACTGTGCACGAACATCGTTTTTAACAACACACTTTTGTTTTAACACCATTAAACAAAGGAAACATGTTTAACCCAAAGAAATTAAAAAATCACATCAAAAAGTCTATAACGAGTTGTAAGCCATGTTTAAAAAATTCCCGTCTAGGTCCGATTACTCCTCGTGTGATCATTAGATCCACCCTATCCGCTTTGATTAATGACTAATCTCCGCTTATTCCTTTTTGTCAGTTATTAAACATTTATATGGAGAATTTGTGATGTTTAACAATATTTTATGCTCAAAATTTTAATGAAAAACATAATTTTGGCTTTAAATTTATGATTTTGATATATTTACTACAATTTTGAAACCAATATTATAGGTTTGTATGTTATACTGTGTTTTTTCATTACCAGAAATCAAACTATACATATAATTAACACCATTTATTTATTATTTTTATTTATTTAATAAAATAACCTAAAACTAATTTCCGATAAATCCTCGCTTAATCTCCGATTTTCTTGCTAGGCGCTAGCCCCACCTCAGCCGCCCGACGTCTAACGCCTAGAGATTGTAACACATATATTTACATACAATACAATTTTGAACAAAATATTTATTCAAAAAAAAATTATTTATATACAATTATACATACATGGTAGATATATATGAGCCACTTACTTTTTCAAAAAAAAAATCCATAGAGGGTAGATATGAGATCTAGCTACCAAGAACCATATCGTCCTAGTGTTTGTTTCCTCCACAGTACCACATTGTGGGATATTTTTGGAACTTATCTCTCAGTGTCATAATTGGTATGAAAGTGACCTCGAGAAAAGGAACCAATTGAGGCAATTCTTGGAACAGCTGTATAAATAACTTCGTTTTGCAATGATTGATAGAAACTAGCTAGCTAGTTTAACAAAAAGTTTGTCAATGAATGTTTAAGGAATAGTCGTTGGCCTTGTTGGGTTTTAGTGCTTTGCCAAATTTGTATAAGGCATAGAAACGTCACGTATGCATGAATAAAGTTTTAAATTTCATGTGCATTATTATTGCTTATAAGTATTGTTTCTAAGGTTGAAAAATTCGAATAAAAGAAGATAAAGACGTTACATTACAAATTGTTAATTGGTTAGATCATATCACTCATGAGCATGTCCCCTCTACTGGGCTACGATTTTCTTTTATAGTCATTTTCAGTCATTTCTTAAGAATTTTAGTTTTAATGTTTCAATAATTTGTATAAATTTTCTTTTATAGTCATATATATGTATATATAGGAATGTTAGGTTAAGGTCAAGAATCGAAAATAGAGCTCAAATCCTTCAACTAAATTTTTTGTTTCAAAAAGCATACTACAAGAATCATGCATGCATAGTCATAACAATAAAAATTGAAAAAAAAAAACAATAAAAATTGATCAATATATTTTTTTATTAAGAAATTAACAATACAAAATATGCTAATCCAAAGTGATTATTGAATTTATAGATTATATATTTCAAACCATCAAAACTTTGATTAGAATGTTTGTTTAAAATTTCAACCATTAAAATTAGAAGGTTTGTTTAATCAATTTTAGTTTATGGTTGTGAAAGAAGAGGGTGCATTGAGATTTCAACAGCGAAAACAAATTGGTTAACTATCGTGTTAATTAGATGGCAAGTATAAGTCACAAATTAAATGTAAAAACTTTATTTCTTTTTTTTCTTGTCAACCATCTATATAAACATTTTTCAATACATTTTGTGCTAAAATTATTTTATTTAATTGATTTCCCATAAAATATGTCTTAAACACTATTAATCTTAAATCATTAAGATTAATTCCGTAAATATATATTTCCGGCCGGTTCAAAATTAAAATTTATAATCCGAAATCACAAATCGGATCCTCATTTATTATTATCTTAATCGAAACAAAAAATAATATTACAATATATTGAAGATATGGTAATATTTTGTTTTTACGAAAAAAAATATAAACCAATAGAATTTTGACTACGGATCTTTTCATATTTCTATAATAAAAATGATTAACTAAAAATTTACTTGATTAGTAGTTCGAACAAGAGAAATAGTATTTACACAAATAACTTTCAAATTGAACGATCTAGAAGAGCGATGAAAACAATCACTTTCTAAGTTACAAGATATTTTAGGTAACGAGAAGTGAAGAAAGGAGTCAAAGTACACCCAAAAATCGTCTAGGAGAACGTAGAAAGCTGTTCATTCCTAAGATTCTCCCACCATCGCGACTTACTTTGCACAATCTTATTCAAAAGTCTGACAGTTGATTTTTTGTAAGGATATTTTTCATAACTCATAATAAAGATTCCATCTCCGATTGATGGGGGAGGGGGATGAGTTTCCTCTATGACATTTGGCTCCCAGAATTATAGTCTAACCTTCACTTCGGAAATACCACCAACAAAGACCTCTAAAAGGGTCTGAGGTTTTCTACAAATCATCGATTCAACAATAAAGAGTACGCGAAGAGGTAGTAGATAAGGTTTCCAACAAGTCATTCAATTCTTCCGCCTTGGATTAAGTTTCTTCCCTTAACACTTGTTCACTAAGAGCTTGACTGAAAATGTCTAATGGCTTTGATTGTACTCCTTAATCTGAACATCTTTTTATTCATGTCTTTCTATAAAATCCACACAATCCAAGGATAACAATGTTTTTTCTCTCTTTCCTCTACATGAGATACCACACTCCAAAA
The DNA here is from genome assembly GCA_036452645.1 of Capsella bursa-pastoris. NCBI lineage: Eukaryota > Viridiplantae > Streptophyta > Magnoliopsida > Brassicales > Brassicaceae > Capsella > Capsella bursa-pastoris. The sequence goes on from CP144186.1 coordinate 2,518,751, forward strand.
TAACTAATTCCATAATTGAGTACATTGAGGTATAAGGAAAACTTCCAAGATGTAACGAATTGTAGGCAATTCCCATATTTTATGCGATTGAGGATTTTTTAATAGCGTGTGATTAATTGTCTCAACTTCTAACTCACATCTTTTACACAAAGTGTCACATTTTGAAACCTATTATGCACTAAGAAACTAGTTACCATGAGAGAACCCATAGCAGTTTGCCAAATAAAACTCTTTTTCTTTTTAATATAAAAACACCATGTCCGATTGGGAATTGATAACTGATAATATTCACGCATCTCATTTTCTGTTGTGGTGGAGGTAAAGGTAATTGTGATCTGGTGTAACAGTCGACCGTGCATGTTAGTGACATAAGTGGCCAAATTTTTTATTTTTTTAAATCTCTTCTCATCCACCACTATATTTCAGGTTTGATAACAAATCTTTGGCAGATCAATAATAAGCATTTCTTTAAGTTTTGCATAAATTAATAGCTAATTAAAGTAAACATAAATTAGGGGAGATTTTTATGTGTCTCTCACTATTCATTTTGTCTAAAAATCTGTATCTCTTTCTACAACAAGCTGTGTGAGTTCCCGACAACTAATTGGGAGATCGAAATTCTAGTATGAAAAGAATTATTCTTATTTAGGACTTCTCCATTGATATGTTTCCACATATTCTTGGAAGTTTAAATTTTCTTCATCCATCCACTTATATTTTGACTATAAGATTATATAATATTTTTATATTAATGTGTTATAATCGATATACATGAACATATAATACAATAAACGTGCAAATATTTATTTTAGTAATACTACAAAATATTTGCATCACCAATTCCATAATTACTTATATAATGACATAAACCTAGTTTGCATTAATTATAACTGACGCAAATGTACAAAATAAACCATAAAAACAACTGCGTTTTTGTAGTGATGGATCACAATTGTCTTCATAGATTTGGTATTCAATAGATTTTAATACAGATAAATTTGGCACACTATCACCTCGATCACAAGAATCTCTCGGTTTTTCCCTACTTGCTACATAAAAACTAAATCACAAGTTTTAAGCGAAACCCTTTTTTCTATTTGGTGATCTCAAAATATTCTATCTAGTTTAGAGAAAGTTAATGTTTAGTATATATATAGTTATGTTATTCATTTTTATTTTAGGGTTGGTTTACTGAATCTTCTTTCAAAAAGAGAGAAAAGTTTTTAATTTTGTATAAGTATCCCGTTTGCACATTTGATAATATTAGATTGTATAAGTATCTAATTAAGTAATATATAATTGACTTGAAGTTATTGTAATTCTCAAGGTATCAATTGTTCCTTCCTGCTATATGATTTTCTATAAATTCCCTTTTTTTTTGTTTTAATGTGAAGATAAATTCCTTATTTATAATACATCATTTAAAAATTTTCAGTTATATACATCATTTGATTTATGATGCTCATTAGGTTAATAGTATATGTGAAAATGCGTCTAGTCAACTTCAACCGTCTTGCATTCTGATTACCTTTTTCACAATTTTTTTTGTGTTTCTCTTTTCTCTTAAATATTCTTTAAATCTCCTCACTTTATTAAAAATTGTATTCTATTATTTTTGTAAACTAAATAAACTCGAAAACTCGAGAAATGAATGTATTTAGTTTAAGTGATAATGTTTTATCCTAATTAACCAACATGACATATCCTTTATTTGTACATATAACATATGTTTTATTCTTGATGTTACACTCTAATATAAGAAAGCATTTTTTACGATTCAAACTGTACGTTCATCTTGTTTTCAAATTTTTCTTTTTTTCGTCAAATCAATTATACTGATAATTTCTGTTTACAAAATACAGAGCAATTCTAAAACGACTGTTTATGCACAAACAAAAAATGATTACAATTTTTATGAATGAGTAGAAAGTAACCATGTTTTTTGACATCTTTGGATTGAGAAGACCCGATCCATAGCCAAAACCCTATTACGCGGGGTAACGCGACTTAGTGGAGTCGAATTCCGGTGTAAATGGTGGAGTCTAATGAACTTAATCACTGGACTAAAGACACATCCCCAAAATTAACCATGCTATTTCTTATCTTATAGGCAAACAAATATAATATGTTTGTGTCCCTCCAAACACTCTTTGTATTGGCTATCCGCTTGCTGCCGAACCTCCAAAATGCTATTGACATTACTTTAATTAGGAAATGAAGTTCTAGTGTCATTGGAGATGATTCTAAACCTTCTCGGAAAATTAGATCCTCTATGTTTCTTAGAAAGTCTACAAAGTCTTCTCACCCATTCTTGTTGCCAAAATAACTTGATCCAATAACACCAAGAACATTTTCAACATAGTAAAACCTTGTTGAGTTTGTGAAGAACCATGAACTCTAACCAGCATAAAGGAGATGGACCAACCAGGAGATGGTGATCGCCATTACCATTACCGGGCATAATTGTTTACAAATAGATTGGTATTAAGTTTGTGAACAGAGTTATGTTTAATTAGTATTGATGACCAATTTAACTCTAAGTGAGAAATTGTATTACAAGACATATATAAATCTATCGCCGACACGACTGTCCACATAACAAGCACTTAAAAAACATGTCGGAACTATACTCTCTCCTTTTCACGATTTCCTTGTCAATGAATTAATTTCTAACACTTATAAAAAAGGAATGGATCTACGTGTTTCGAATAAAACGACAAATGTAAATTAATATGCATTTTCATCGACGTTCATATTCCTATATGCAACCTTCATTTTCAACGAATCTTTTAAACAAAGGATTTATAATTTCTATTATGTTTTATCAACAGTTTATAAATGATTTTGCATTAAGCACAAATCATGTTTTGCTTTATAACTTAAAACACAAATCATGCATAGTTTGCAAATTTTCATATGATCACTCCCACAAATAAATTAATAAACAAGCATAAATCATTTGCCATGGCGATACAACAATGGTTTTGGTACGTAACTGGTCACTGGTCAGTCTATAACATATATATATATATAGACTGATTAATTGTATTATTAGACTCATCTCAACTATGAAAATATATAGCTAGCTACATAAACTATATGTATTGTATGTCCACATACTGTATATCAACTATATGTGGACATATGGTTAACATTACAATTCTTTTATTCCGGTACACCATTTGTCGAAATCCGACTTTTTCTCAAGAGAGTTTTATACAACATGGTTCCATTTCATTTACAAAGACATGCCTATTGCCTATCATACATGTAAATCTAAAATCCAACGAACCGAAAGCAAAAAACAGTTGCTTAACGTATGTGGAAAGTGCATATATTGTAGCTAGCTAGAGAGTTGTATATATGTAGTTGTAGACCAATCACTCCATGCTAATAATAGAGCTTATAATAAGGCAAACACTATGGATTTAACATCTTCATCAGTGAAGTCCCTAGCAATCCATCTTCAACAGTGTTTGTCTTCGACATAGCTAGTCCATGTCGCTGTCGGAATACACGAACATAACACAGTGTTATACCACCCACGATTAAATTGTGATCCTTTTTTCCTGGGAAAACAGTTTAGGAACCATCTTTTTCCAACTGTATTTTTATGTGGGTGCTGATTTGCTTTCTTGTAGTCAGTTGAAATGGATTCATTTTAAAAAGAATCTAAATCCATACCAAAGTACCAAATTAAAAGAATTTTACCAAATCATAAGTTCAAAATCATTATAATAATCCGGAAAATCGAAAACTCAAATTGAAAGAAACCAAAATTTAGATTATAGCGACTCAGTGGGGAAGCTATGTGAACTTTTGTTAATTGATCTGAGTTCCTTCACAGCTTTGCATTAGGCTTATTATAATTCGGATGTCTAGCTCAATCTATACATAAAACAGTCCATCAAATAAATAATGCTACATCATTATGATTATAAATAAAATTGTTAAAACAGTCTTTGGTTGTGAAAAAACTTAATATTTTAAAGGTATAATAGTTTTGATTTTATGGCTTCAGATTGGAAACTAGAAGAAGTTAAAATGTAAGTGTGTACCAAAAAACATCAATGCCTTCTTCAGAATATATGCAGCGTTCAGCAAAACCAGTTCAGAGATTGTGAGCTTCCTCTAACGTATAGTATTTTTATTTTTGGTCGATATAAACAGCATCAACGTCATCAAGTTCTAGTAGTTTCTGCATAAGCTCTTTGTTCAGTTCCATGGCTTCATCATCCACCTGCAACAACAAACAACAGTCCTCAGTAATCATAGGGAGGCATCAGCTTTATTGCCACTTCCGACTTTGGTTATGTAGCATATGCAATCTACAATGTATTTTAACACGTTAAAAGAGGATAACTACATGTTGACAATAGAAAGATTAGAATCGACGAGTAGTATTAGATACAATGAAAAGGGTTATGGTTAGAGGTTTACAGTACAGAGCGGAGATTTACTACCTCAACTGTTGTCAGAGGGAGAAGTTCAGAGCCATTGTCAGGCTCGAAGTTTACTCCTTCATCACGTAGCTTTGATAATATCGTTGAGTAGTTCTCAGATGAAGTTACAATTTTGTAGTACCTGACCAGATAGAGAGATAAGAAACAGATGAAACAAAGAAGAACATAAAACTATGCTTATGAGTTATCAAGGGGTCATCTCATCACAGCCATGACCCATCTATATGTGGCAAGATGGATTTCTTGTTTAAGATCGCATGGTATTAGAACTTTTTATTTAGCTGTTTATGAGAAGAAACTGCTCTAGGTCTATACTCAGTCACTTGATTACTTTTTACATTCAATCTTGGAAGAAACTTCTAACCCGTTTCTAGAAGTGCATATTTCTAACGTCTTCAACACAACTAGGTTTCACACCATCAGAAAAAACATAATACTGACAGGAAGAGCCAAAATGCTCAGATCTTTAAAGAGATTTGGACATATTATATTGTTTATACCTTTCTTCCCTCTCTTCATCAGTATCATCATCATAAATTGGGGGCTCAATAACATCCTCTGCCCCAGCATCTAAGGCAATAATTAGGAGTTGATCTTTGTCAGCTTCGGTGACCTTTATATTCACTACCCTAACTCGTCTAAACTTGAACATGACAGATCCTGAGTCAGCCATTTTTCCCCCATAATCCTTAACAACCGATCTAATAGCTGCCACTGATCGATTAATTTTGTCTGTTAAGACCTCGACCACCATACTAACTCCACCATAGCCATATACCTAAAGCATGGATAACAAGTTTGTATTAGAGTCCTCAAATCTTGTAATCATACCCAAAAGAAATGATAACGAGGAACTGGAATTTTGGTACTGCAAAATAAATCGTCAAATTTGAGCTATGCACTGAGGTAGTGAAGTTGTGTTAGGTTCAGTAACCACATACTTGGCCAGATTAGAATGATGATCGAAAACAAATTCATAGGTTTTAAATTACCAAGCCATTTCACAGCTTACTAGAATGATTCACCATAACGACCCAACTTGCAATCATAAAACTAGAATTGAAGCTCATGATCTAACCTCGTATATCTTCTCTATAAAAGCTTCTTGCCCTTTCTCAGAAGCCCTTTTTATGTTACGCTCCACAATGTCCTTCGGTACATCAAGTTCCTTAGCTTTGTCAAGTATAGTAGCTAAAGTGGTATTTGAAACTGGGTTTGGACCCCCTTTCTTGACACTGCATGATGATAAACCCACACATGATTCCTATTGTCATAAGCATAGGTCCACAACAAAGTAAGAAATTGAACTTAACAATCTCAACAGCCTCTATATCTACCACTACAGTGCAAGTTCGTTATCTACAGCCTAATAACGAACAAAAAAGATACAAAATTGGTAAAAATGTTGAAGACTTACGCAGATACAACCTCCTTGCCAATTCTACAGTATAGCTTCGCCTTCTTTGAATCTTGAGCCCCCTGTATTCACTAGAAACTTCAATCTGAGAGTTCTTAAATACAATATTTGTACTGTAATATGTGATTTCCATTTACAAAAGCACCCACAAGTTTCAAGAGAACATTGGGTATTTACATTCTGATTTTGATACTACACTAGCAAGAGACACTTTGACAATATGTTTCACAATATAAACATATGATGATTCAAGATTGACATACACCTACAAGTTTTAATTTTTCCAATGACATGATTCTTGTTCGTATGAACCAATCATCAAAACATAACTCATTCTCTGAGGCATTTCATCAAACACATGGTTGGCATAAACAATTACGAGCTCTACCCTCATCAAAGCCACTCAATTGTTAACTCCTAGTAACAACAGTGAAGCAACACTTCTAAATCATTCAAATTAGAACTAAATTTACCATAATCATCAAAAGCTAAGAACCTCTGAGCTCATAACCATAACGAACCTTTCGACCAGCGATTTTGGAAGAGCGACGACCCATACATAAAGGAGTCGAAATCGAAATCTTTCTAACTTGAAGCTTGCGAGAGTTCAGTTCATCTGGTTGATGACGTGACGCCATGAAATGAGAAGTAGTGTGAGGCGAGATTGAGGAAAGAGATGAGAAAGAGTTGGTCATAGAAAGAAGAAGACGATGGTTAGTGGAGTTGAGAATGGATCTTGAAGAGACGCCATTGGAGAATCTGAGAAGGATTGCTCTCATGGAGCAATGGGAGGCCATAGTCTTTGAGTGTGGATGGATTGAGAAGAGAGGGAGTGAGGTAGCTAATCCAATTTTCTTATATTCTGAGCTCTCATTGGTAACTTTTTATTTTAGGCTATTTTATTTTTTACATTTTGTTACTAAATAATTAATTTAAAAACAAGTATTACATTTATGATTTAACTCAAAATGATTTTTTTTTTATTTTTCTACAAAAATAAACTACAAATTAATTATATGAACAAAAGAATTTTTAAACTCAATAAAAAATCTATCCATCAAAGTTACAAAATAAATTAAAAAACTTATTAATTTGTAGAATTCATGTATAGAATCTATTTTTACGTACCAATATATATATAATTGATCGATGTAATTCACTTATATATTTTAAATAAATTGTATCAGCGATAAAAAGATATTTTAAAAAATTGTTTGACATTACTCCCTATATAAAAAAAGTCTCCGCCTAGCTCCCATTACTCCTTGTATAATCACTAGATCCACTCTATCCGCTTTGATTAATGACTAATCTCCGCTTATATCTTCTTATTGGTAATTAAACATTTAGATTGAAAATTTTATGATATTTTACAATAATTTATGTTCAAAATTTATGAAAATCATAAATTTGGTTTTAATAATATGTTTTCATTTATTAACTACAATTTTGAAACCAAAATTATAGTTTCTAATGTTATATTATATTTTTCCATTAACAAGAATGAAACTATACATATATTAATACTATATATTTATTATTTTTTATTAATTCAATAAAATAACCGTAAAACTAGTCTCGGATTAATGGCAACCAAAGACAATACTTAATAAATTAATTAATTTTTGACTAAAATGTTAAAACTAAAATCAGTAAATGAGTAAACTGCATTTGCTTGGAAAGGTTACAATTGTGGTTAAGCCGCGTGACCCTCACGGACTCCATCTTCATAAAGACCCAATCTTCTCCGACACTGTGAGTGAGAGAGAAGCAGAAGAAGAACGAGAATGGGGCACGCCACGACTCTCTCACAATTCCTCATCCTCTCTACCTTCTCTCGTCTCGGGTCTCGTACTAGTAGGTTCCTCACAAAACCCACTCCTTTCTCCGGCTCTTTTTCTCCCATTCAGGTCACCCGACAAGGGTTCCGATGCTGTTGCTCTGCCGCCGCCGCTACAGAGGACACTTCTCCTTCTGTAAAGTATTAAAAATCTTGCCTTTACCTTCTTCTAGTTGCAATTGCCTTAGTTCTGTATTCTCTGTTGAGTTTTTGATTCAGTTTTTGTATAATTTGATTCTCCTGATTGCAGGAAACGTGTGGTCTCTGGAGTTCAGCCTACAGGATCAATTCACTTAGGAAACTATCTCGGCGCTATTAAAAACTGGGTCGCTCTTCAGGTTCTTTCTCTTTTCTAGTCAGTCTATAAGCATTAGCATTTGCAACATTCATCAAATTTAGATGATTTGTTGTAAAGTTGAAGGCTTTTAGGAAATGGATTCAGTTTGATGTAAAGTTAAGTGCTTTGTGATCAAGGATAAGAGTGTTTCTGGTTTCTGATGACTTCTTGACTCACTAATGTATGAGACATTTGCAAAGTTAATCACTTTTTTAGATGGTTTGTTGTAAAGTTAAAGACTTTAGGAAAAGGATTCAGTTTTTTTTTTTTATCTCTTCTGGTTGCTACAAAGTTTATCTTTCTTTCTTTCTTTTTCAGGCGTTTTGTGTTTATGTGTTTGCAGGATACATATGAGACACTCTTTTTCATTGTAGACCTTCACGCGGTATGAGTTATCTACCTTCTAATTTCGGGTAATAGTTCTCTTGCAGTCTTTATTTATATCTTTCTTGATCTATGTAGATAACTCTTCCATATGATGCACAACAACTAGGAAAGGCAACTAGGGATACTGCAGCACTATATCTAGCATGTGGTATTGATGCTTCTAAGGCTTCAGTATTTGTGCAATCTCACGTAAGCGCTCATTCGGAGTTGATGTGGCGTTTATGTGCATCCACACCTATTGGTTGGCTACAGAAAATGATCCAATTCAAAGAGAAATCTCGCAGAGAGGTGAGTATATGGTTGCTTCATGGTCTTAAACGTATTCTATTTCATCATTATGCACTTCAAATAAATAAAACGGGTCTCTGCCTAAAACTTTATGAGGTTTTGTTGCTGATTTTTAATATTACTAGTTATTCAACATATGTAATTTTCTCCTGTATTGGGTATAAGAACAGGTAACACATAGTCAACATAGTCTTTTTTCTGTGTCTAGGATGTGACTATATACATATAGGGTTCTGTTTACTGAATCCATTTTTCATCCTTTTTGGCAGGGGGGTGAGAACGCTAGTGCCGCTTTGTTAATTTATCCTGATCTGATGGCTGCAGATATCCTACTGTATCAGGTGATGCTTTAGAATAGTGAGTGTGATCTAAATTTTAAAATGAAGAAGGAAGACTGGTAAAAATAATGACCTTATATAGCTAAGCTCATGCCAGAGTTTTTCGGCCAACCATCTTTGGGATTGTTTTGTTTTTCAGTTAAGAAGTGCATGTAAATACATGCTTGCTTATTGCATTTGAGACAACCCATTTGTGATTTGCATCATTCTTATACTCTGCCACATCCCTCTGCAGGCGGATTTTGTCCCTGTTGGTGAGGACCAGAAGCAACACCTAGAACTTGCCCGCGAAATTGCACAGCGTATGAATAATTTATATGGTGGAAGGAAGTGGAAGAAGCTCGGAGGGTATAAAATATTTCTCTGTGCAGTTAGTATGTTGACTTTACCATTTAAACAAGTCCTTACGATCTATGCTTTTCATGTTTTCTAATGGCTGGATTTCCTCTTCATTTGTATTTATTTCCCATTTGACATTGTCGGATTTCATTTCCAGGCGTGGTGGCTCGCTCTTTAAGGTGAGAATTTCCAAACGCTTTTCCTAATATCATTGTGTGGCTTTGTGGGTGTATCACTGATGGTTAATCATTCTTCAAATTTATCTTGTTTGTAGATACCAGAACCACTCATACCACAAGCTGGAGCCCGTGTAATGTCTCTTACTGATGGTCTTTCCAAGGTAGAATGTTTCCTTTCACAGCTACTTTTATGTCATTTGTTTTTCTTTCTGCACTCAGCAGTTGGTCGCCATAGGTCTTAAGTAAACAAAAATTTGGAGAAGATGAATAGAGTTCATGAATCCTATTGGTAATATATTGAGGTCAACCCTGCGTATTCTTTAACATCTAAGAGACTTTTTACTACTAGCTAGCCTGTTTCTTTTTAGTTTCTAGAGAAGTTATAAGGATTTACAGACTTCTGAGATTTGCCTTCCTAGGTGGTCTAAATAGATCTTCTCGACTTCAGAAGATCATATGAACCAGAACAATTTTTGGGCTTTGCTTATTGCTGTAGTCAAATGATTCATAAGATTTCCTACTTTTTGCTGAGGTCTTACTGTCGTGTAATTTTGTAGATGTCCAAGTCTGCACCTTCTGATCAGTCCAGGATCAATCTCCTTGACTCAAAAGATGTAAGTAAAATGAACTCACTGATGTTTGTAAATCTTTTGACATAGCAGTTTCTCTGTGAGCATGAATATGACATACCGTTCACCATTTCCATGAGCGTTGCGACGTCCAATTTTCATAATTTTTCTTTGTGACAACCGCTACAACAATTTACAATGCCATACAACGCACATCATATAATTCATGTGTCATATGTTCTTAGGGCTCATCGAATTATACTTGCCTGGTGATTAATAATGTATACAACGCACTTTGTTGATTTCTGTGTCATGTTGGTTCTATGTGATCAATCTTCTGCTACTAAATCCATTTCTCATCCCTCCTTCTAAATATTTAGTTGATTGCAGACAAGATAAAACGGTGCAAAACAGACTCATTTGCAGGGTGAGTACTAGTTAAGTCGTTTAAAATTTCCTTGCAATGCAAAGTTTGTTACTTTTTTCTTGTTAATGTTGAGATACCTATATGAAAAGGTTCTGTTTCTGGATGTCCTAACAGCCTTGAGTTTGACAATGCTGAGAGACCTGAATGCAACAATCTCCTCTCGGTATATCAGATTGTTTCAGGCAAGACGAAAGAGGTATGGAGAAAGAGATAATGGTTTGCCTCTAAATTAGGTCATGGAGATATTTTCACATGTCATTTACTCCCTTGGCCACAATAATTTCTCACCCAAAAAATCTATGAACACATTTTTAATCTGTTGCAGGAAGTGAAGGAGGAATGCAAAGATTTGAGCTGGGGCACATTTAAGCCTCTCCTTGCAGATGCTTTGATCGAACATCTTAGTCCAATCCAGGTTTGTAAAGTCAAAACCTTTAACCAATCCAATGTCTTCCTTCGAGTTTGTACCATATTCTCATCATATCGTAGAAAGAAGTCCATAAGTAAATGGTTCGAAGGGCATCTCATATGCAGTAGTTATTAAATATTTGGTTTTGTATATGTTTCCATGTCAGGCTCGTTATCAGGAGATAATATCAGAACCAGAGTATTTGGACAAAGTACTGTCAGAAGGTGCGGACAGAGCAACGGAGCTAGGGGATATTACAATGCGCAATGTGAACCAAGCTATGGGATTCTACCCGAGGAGATAGTGCCAATTTGATGATATTTGTGGTCGGCCGTTTTTGAAGTAACAAGAAAAAGAGTAGAGTTACACTTTGCGAAATATTTATTGATTCTTGAGTTATGATTATTATCATTTTTTGCAATTACTATAATCTCTCAAAATTTATCAATATAACTCTATGATTAAGCTCAACATTTGCTCATAACAAATAGGTGCACTTAAAAAAAAAGTATGATGTGAAATAAATAAAGATATGAAGTGGATTATTGATGTGAAGTATGAAGTATGGTGTGAAATAAAATATTGATGTGAAGTATGGTGTGAAGTAAAGTATTGATATAGAATAAATGTATAATAAGTAGTATGAAGACTTGATGAGTGGTGTGTTTAAAAATGTGTGAAAGGAATATGCTATGTAATATTCCTTAAGCCATGTACTATAAATATCTAGTTTGGTGAGGGTTGTTCACCATAAGCTAAAGAGTCTAAAATTCTAAGAGTCCTTTGTATTCTCTTGAGAGTGTTCTTGTATAATAAAAGCTTTCTCTTATATAAAATATATTCTCTTCTATAAACACTTAATCTCTTTCACATATTTGTTTCATATATCTCGATCCTATAAAACCTCCTACGTGGTTGTACCTACTATGTGTTTGTAATTTTGGTATCAGAGCGATGGTAGTCTAAGCTTTAGCTCTTCGATATCTAAGAGATAGTATGCCATAATGTTGTTTTCTATTATATACTTTGCATAGAGAGTATGCTCTGTGGTTGCCATTCTTTAATGGATCCTCCACATCAGATATCTTGTTAAGTTTGAAAGAATTAAAGAAATGATCTGTGAGGTCATAATGCTCGAAGTACCTTGAGGCTTATTTGATGTGAGTTGTTTGCCTCAGTTTGCATAGCTTGTACCTCATGATTATTTTCTTTATATTCTTAGCGCTTAAAGTCCCATGAAAACAACTTATGGATTGTTACTACTTTGAAAATTGAGAAAATGTTTATAGCATTTTGTCTTGGTTTCTATATACATTATGGACAACACGTCAACTTTGTCCAAATCATCCTCTTTTCGAAAATCCACCTCTAAAAAAGTAGATTATCTATATGAAATAAAATACATGAGTGATGAGAGTAAAGTTCATATTACCCAACTTCCTTTGCTTAATCCTTACAAAGCCTTCCCAAAACCAAATTTTACTTTCCCTAAAGTCATCAGACAAGTGTTTATACCTAACAAACATACTACGAAAGAACTCGTTCTAGCCTCTCCTCTGGAACAGTTTCTGGTCCCTGCAACATAAGTGGAGCAGATGGTTCCCCTCTGTCTTAACAAAGGGATGGTACACCATTGGCGAAGGTTGGTGAACCAGATCAGTTATTCGTTCATCATTTAGTGATCAGTTTAATTACCATAATCAGTTACTTGCATAAACCAGAGAAAGGGCATATAATTTGGCGACTAGGGTTGGGTCCAACGCGTCTCTTAAGTCATTATAAGTCCATGTTAACCTCACGCAGACTGGATTACTTACTATCGAGCAGCGATTAGAAAGTAAGAGAGAATGTTATGCATAGAATCATATCACATTAAAAGATCCCAAAGGTCAATACAGAAACAAAGACCTGAATAGGCAGACATATATATTAAATTTCAGTTGCCTTGTTCTATGGTGATCTCACTGGCTTCTTCTTTGAAATCTTGTATCTTTCAGATAAAAGCACAGCTCCACATACCCGGAGAATCGTATCGAACAATGCAGGTCTTTCGCATCCCCCAAACTCGTTATTTAAAGCTCACTCTTCCCAGAGTTTTGTTATACTCAACAATCCCACCAAGAAGTAGCCAACAAACAAAATCATTTAAAAGTTGTTATCTTTTTTTTTCGTTTTTGGTTTTTTTTGAACTTTTTTTTAAGCGATTTAGTTTTCATAATTAGGTGCACTTACCAATAGTGTCACTGTAGTCCAAAGCAAACACTAGGTTGCTCTGATTCTTGTTATTTATTTTTGTGTTTTTTACTTTTTTTTTACTTCCCGTTGTCAAATTGCTGAGACCGCGCTCACACGATGGACTTCACACTTAACCTCCTGCTGCTATAAGAAGTACCAAGAAAACCAAAACAAGAGTATAAAGAGATCATGATATGCATAAAGTAGTAATGGGTTGCAAAAACACATGCCTCATCGTTGCATTCTGCAAAGATTCTGACCTAGCTCCGGCTTCCAGCTTCCCCATCCCGCTGAACAAAGGATTTGACTAGGGCACAATAAAATTTACAAGGAGAAGAAGTCAGAGTAATCTGGAAAGAGAAAAGAACCTAATTTCAAAAGACTATAAAGTATGCAATAATACAGAATAAAGCACGACAATGCAGTGCAGGACGGACCTGTCAATGAAAATTAGTCGAACTATTTCAGAAAACGAAAGAAACCATAAAAATTGATCACTTAAGACTTATGTAGCGCATCATTTAAATTTAAGCTTCTTATCTCTCATATTTCTCGTTACAAAAAATAAAGCACAAGATCACCCTTCAGCATGTCATGCAGTGGGTGTGACACTGACAAATCACAAACTAACAATAAATCTAAAACGTTGGCATCATGAAAAATAAATCTCAAACCAGCTACCAAACATAAACAAGCAAAAAGCTACAGACGCATAAACTTAATGCTAAAAGGGATGAGTTAGAATGTAAAACCTGAAGTTCTTCTGGCAAGCCACTTATGAACAATCCATCTGAATGCAAGTTTCTTTGTTCCACAGCTTGATTCAAAATTTCAGGAGTAACAAAACCCTGTAACAACCAAAAATCACAAGACATATTTGACAATTTGTTACGATTCATATACCATAATCATCGAACACGAAAAAACTCACCTCATGATCAAAATTCCTCCCACAGTATCCATTCCGCAAAACACCATCAGTAATTTCTGCCGACTTGGTTTCCATCTCAACTTCATCAGCATCCTCTTTTAAATTTTGTCGCCTTGGAAGATGTTGCGTGTCAGTATCGTTGAAAGATCCAGAGCCCATATCACAACCTATTTCTTTATTCTGCCCACCTTCACACGCCAGCACAGCACCAGGGTCAGGACTCACATGTTTTCCTTCAGGCTCAACCAGGGCATGATAACCTTGAACTTGGGTCTTCTCATCTACTTCCAGAAATTGTACGCTACCAGAGTTATGCTCATATGGAGAAACATTAATGAGTTCTGTGGTTTTACTGATAAAATTTACAGCCTCAATTTCCATGATAGGAATACTTTTAACATTGCAAACAAGATCTCCGGTTACTAAGCATTCAACTCTAGGACCTGGGACAATGCCAATCTGAGGAGTCCCACCCAAAGTGATAGGAATGCTGTCAGGAGTAACAACATCCAGACTATGTCGATAACGAGATGCTTGCTTCTCAAGTTTCTCTGGCCTGGTATCCATAATTTCTTATCATTCTTACTCTTCTTGGCAGGTTCTCCGCATTGTTGATTCTGGTGCCTTGGCTGACGAGGCCTTTTATATCCATTTGGAAAAACAAAAGATGGAAGCTGTCGTCTTCGAACATGAGAAACATACACATCCATCCCAGGTCTCCAAAACATATACATGTTGACCTCTTGCCTGAACTCGTCCACTGTTCCACGTATATCAAACTGCTGACATTCTTTGCCACCAAATCCTTCTGCCCTCTGCAATCCCATGAAAAAGGCACAATGTAGAAACTGCTTGGAAGTGTCCACATACTCATTTGGTTGAGGGTGGCACATTAACATCCCATTTGTGTCTCGTTCTATCTGTATTATTGGATATAAAAAACGAAGGAGAACCCTTAAATCATTGTTTATATTAAGTAAGAAAATGGAAAACACATTGTAGACACGGAAGGTTTACTCATTAAAATAAAATGAACATAAGAATATCTACCTTCAAGGTCAGCTGCCTGAACCGTGACTCCACCCAACCTTTCCATGCCAGTAAATCTTCAGAATCTACCGCTAGTACATCAACTTGAAGGTAGTTTTTATATGCCTCAAAAAACATATATTGCTCAAATAAGGACCTCCAGTGTTGTTTATTTAACTCGATCTCCTGCATACAAAATTACTTAGCAACAGGATCCTGGGTAAACTGTTCATAAAAAGATTAAGTGTTTTGCTCCCTCACCTGACAGATCGTGTTACCAAACTGGAATTGGTCTGTCATAACACGAAGAGTGCTTTGAGAAACATTGTAACTAGAATTCATGCAAGGGTACGCAGGAGTTATTATTGGCATAAGATGATAGCGGTCACGATGATTTTTACGTGGATCCCAGACAGGAAAGCCAAGCTCATCTTCTTCTATTGTACAAAGCATTACTGGATTCGGCCAGCGCCATTGTGTATATACTCTAAAAAATCGAGAAACCAACATACTAGGAATAGCATTTGGATAAAGCTGGCACATGCGTGCAACCAGAAGTGCCCAGTTTACACCACCAAGAAATCCAGTAACCTGCTCAATATAACAGAGATTACAAGAGCTATAACCTAAGCATATTTTCAACAGATGTAATATTCAAAAAGACACCTTACATTTGAATAGACCCCACGCTTCTTAGCCCAGTACTTTAAGCATCTTAATGCTGTCCGGAAGTGCTACATTTGCACATAACATCAGAGATGACTTACATGATTCATTAGTTTATAACAAAAACAACTGACACACAACGACTTTACCTCGGAATTTGGAACGAGTTTAAGAATCTGATCAGCAACCCTACAACCATTAAGACTGCGGACAGTCTGTTCATCCACGTCACACAGCACAGTAGAAATGGAGATATCCAGATCCTGTTATAAATTTGACGAGAACTCAGCTCAGTACTCATATATAAATCACACCTAGATGTGCTAATACGGCAGTCCCACATCTCCATGTTCACTAAGGCTAGCAATTTCTAAAAAGAAGTTTCTTTGATATCTCCACCACCCTTGGAGGAAGTCTATAACACTAAATGTGACAACATGCAGTACAAACACAAAAAAAAAAACACCAAAAGAAATCCAATTTAACATAAAGGTATCATTTAACACCCCCTAAGTTTCAGCCGAAATTGAAAATGATGTTACCTGTGGGACAACTAGAAGCGAAATGCTGGCATATAGCAGATCAATTGATATTCCTTTGAACTTAAATTTCATAACCGGGACATGGGCATCAGTAACAGGTTGAAGTTCAGTCACTTCTTCCATTTCAGCCAATATATCACGCAAGATAATGAAGAAATCCTCCTGTGAAATTAAACTGTTAGCATTTAAACCACATACCAGAGGTTTACATCAGTAAGACGTGATTCAACAGTTACCTCTCGGTTAACATAAGATGGGCCAACACACAAAGTATCAATATCAGCCCCAGGTCCATGTACCTGCAAGTAAATATTTCAAAAAACTTCACCCTCAAATACTAGTAATGTGGACACAAATACAAAGCTTCTCTCTTGAAATCAGTAATATTCACAAGGCTCAACAGAAAATCTATGATCCAACTAAACCATAATCTTTCGCCAAACAGAAAAGATGCAATTGAACTTTAAATTTAAACTTAAAAAGCACTTACTCCAAGCCGGTAAGATCCAAAAGTGAAGATAACAGCATTTGCATCCTCCACCATCTGATCTGTATAGCCTCTTTGACGAGTTAACTGTTTCACCCAGTGTTTTACAATCTACACAAGACGTTTTGAGTAACACGTTATGTTAGCTTTAAAAACTAGTACTGTAAACAAAACTAGACCATCATGAAGGTACACAGTAAACACCGTTATAACCCTATTTAACATCAAAAACAAAAGCAGCTAATCCCAAATTCTACATTCCAGTAAATTCTACAAAAAACATCAAACAACTTCAGTAAATGAAAAACAAGTCTAAGCATTTATCAATACGCTTAATTCACCTGATCAATCCGCACAAGAACTTCCTCTCTCTGCATAGTTTCTTCCTTGCTCTCATAGAGCCCCTCATCAACCAAAAACTTCAAAAACAAATCAGTCAAAATCATCACATTGTTACCTGTAATCATCTGAGAAAACAAAAAACACAAAGCTACCTTCTCCAGTTCGAAATTACGCTTAACATCAGCAGCACAAGGTCCAGCAATAGAAAGTGGCTTCGTGATTCCATAGCTCTTAAGAGCTTTTACAACCGGTGGAGAGGAACCATCGTCGGTGCGTTGTTGAGTACTACTCACCATGACAAAACGCGTCAAACACCAGCTCTAAGCGATCATCAAGGAGAAGAGTAGGTGTATCGTGACCTGATTAAGCACATAGATCATGATCGTATCGGAATCTAACGGAAGAAGGAGTCATCGCGGGAGGAGAAAGGAGAAAAAAGTGAGAGAGAAGGAGCGAGAAAAGCTCGAAAACCCTAAATCGATGGATAGGGAAAGCTTTTCGACTAGAAAAATCAAAGGAGAGTCAAAGAAAGAGGAAAGTATTATCAAACGGATTAAAATCGATTTTGACTTGTTCAAAGGTGAGAGGAGGAGAGATGGAGAAAGCTTTAAGGGACACGAGAAAGTGAGAGAAGAGAACGTTCATTCGTGTATCGTGGTTAGTAACTGGTTTTAGATATTTAATTTGATTTGTTAATTTTTTTTAAAATGATTAGTAAAAATTATTAAGCTTTTTAAATGTTTTAAAAAAAAGATTTGAATTTTCAAATATTAGTATAAATTATTTGAGTTTTAAATAGTTTTGAAGTTGAGAAATATAAAGGTTGGTCCTTAAATATCCGAATCGAAACAGAACCAAAACCGGCTAAATAATTGAATATATCTTAAATTTCAGAAATAAAAGAACCGAAATTTCAGAAAAAAAAAAGAACCGGAACAAAACTAATACCGAATCAAAAACCGAATACTTTCACATCCTTTAACAAAAAAAATACATTCATACTGATTTTAAAATTAATGGAGTATTTAAATATTTTTCAGATTTCTAATTCAATAAAAATGTTTGGACTAATTTGTAACACAAGACTCGCCACACGGTCTGGTCAACGTGTTGATTTCACAGTTTGGTCGAAAACCGCAATCTTTTAAAAAATCAAATAACGAACACAACCAACATTAGAAAAATTACTATGTGATTGTTTGTATGTTTGTCGATTGATATTGTGAGTCTGTGACATGGTAGGATGACTTTACCATGATGTATGATATGATATGATTTGGGATGATGTGATGGACGAGTTTGAGATTAGTTTAATGTCTAGTTCGGTTTGTGAACCCGGTCGGTTTTGTTTCTCCATGGTTTAGTTTGGTTAATTGTAAATGGACTGAGCCCAAATGGATTTGTATGGGCCTAATCCGGAAATAACCATTTGGGCCTATATTTTATAAACTGCAAGCCTTTTACCAAAAAAAAATATAGTTTAATGTCGTGTGATTAGACGAATCTAAGATTGGTTCGTGCCATGCTAAGCTGATGAGAAATCGGTTTAGCGTTATTATTAATGATTTTGTATATGAGAATAATGTAAAGAATATGGAATTATACAAAAGATCAATGAATAAGAACTTATAGAATTTAGTTTTTTTTATCATGGATGATTCTATGTTTTCTTTAAGGTTCTCTATCCACTTCCTTGATCATTAAAAAAACTTGAAAAAGTTTTTATTCCCAGTTTTTGGTCATGTCTATGAGCTCGTGTTTCCTTAAAATGTATTGGTGTAAGATAAGTTCTTATATCAATCTTTTCATCGCATGGAACCTTCCTGACAAATACAAATACAAATTAGAAATAACTCAAATAGTGAATAAGAGAAATTAGAAAACTAAATTGAATTGTTATGCAGTCTGAGACGAATTCATACACACATGTGGCTGGTTTGGAATCGAGGAACGCCATTGTGATTTTTTAACATTCCAAACAAACTTCTTAGGCTCCTCAATGTGTAAGTACAACGAAGTAAAACCATTGTTTAGATTTGAATCCTTTCATGATGCAAAATTACTCAAATTGACCAAAAAACTTTGATTGTGGCTCCTAAAAGAGCAGGTGTATTAATAACAAATGAAATATTTAGGGTTTTTGGAGTAGCTTAAATGATGACAGTTGTAAATAATATATGTAAATATATATTACTTAATCGATAGGTAAAAAAATTAGAGTAAAATTAGATTGTAAATTTATAGATGCTAATTGTGCAATTTTTGTGAGGAGCATTGTGAGAGTGTCACATCAGCTTATGCTCAAAAAAATGATTCTCTATTAATATATTAGGGATTTTCATGATGATGCAAATATTGCATAAGATTAACTTATAATTGACTAACTTATTGAGTTTTTTTTAATAGTTTGAAAACATTATTTTTTAGAACTAGTTTATATAACTTATATTTTTTCTGAATTTTGTTCTTTATAATTAATTTATATAATTTATTATCAATAATTATTTAATACGAAACAAGATCATTATTAGAAGCAAGTTTGCAAATCCACAAAGGCAGAATACTATGTTTGTTGCGCCATTCTTCTTCTTAAGTGTCGAATCCAGTACTGTGAAGATTTTAAAAGTAATTGTGCCCCCAATGGATTTCTTTACAACAAGGGAGTTTGTGTTCTCTGGACCGGCAATCTCGTAATTCTCTATGTGATACTCACGAAAGTTAATCAATAATTTTTTTTTTGTTAATCAATAATTATGTTATAGAAGAAGTGTATGTTTGGACGAGAGGAGTTTCTTTTTAATTTGTTGTTTATTTAAGACCTAAGACCTATTAGTGTACAATAAGTTTAGACTTTAATGTCTTATGATTAGTTTTTTCTTCTTCTTTAAAGTTATCATGTGGAGTAAGACTAAGTACTAATAAAATTTAACTAGATATGTTTTAGCATTCTTTTTCTTTATCATTCAGATTGTGTTTTTAAATATATGTATAATGAGTCAAATTAATCAATTCAAAAGTAAAAAAAAAAAACAGAAAAAGAAAATGATAGGTAAGGAGAAAGTTGTTGGTTTACAAAAAAAAAAAAGTATGGAAAAAGTTGTCATCAAAATAAAGTATTGATTTGGGTCATGAACCAATATTACACGATATTCATGATGATGCAAATCTTATTATATAAACTTGGGTTTTGAAAGTTAGTCATTAACAAGATTACGGACACGTGTCTAATTATGGATATAAGATTTTGACACGTGTCAAGTTAATGTTTAAAAGAAAATATTTTTAACAAACTTAAATTTTTATTGCATGTAATCTCCTAATGATTATATTTTAAAAAATAAGGTCAATATACGTGATATCCCAAAGTTGTTATTAAAAAAAAACCAGCAAAATATATTATATCAAAATATATTATATTGCATATGGTTTAACGAGAAGATGGTGTAATGTATTAAGATGTACTTTCATGTCTTACACCTACGGGTTAGTTTGTATTACATTGAAAAATGTTATGGTGTCTTATACGTTTATACGTTTTTGTATAATAAGATATGGGTTCAGTTTGTATACGTTAAAATAATGTTTTGGTGTAAATTGACAAAAATTCTATTCCCAAAACTAAAAGGAATCTTATCCTAGCGTCGTAAGGAAAACTCAAACTTGAGTACTATATATTTGTATATTACAAGAGGTATTCAGAATAAAAAACACAACTAAATTTACGTCTTTAAACATGAACACCGAAGCAACAAATCTAATCTCTGAAAAGCATGACAACCTTCCTAGCAAACGAAAACAAAGTATTATGAATGATGAGCAAATTGCTATGATGGAGAAGACACTTATAGATCAACCTCATAAACGGTTGGATCTAACTACGCTTCATACATGGATAGACAAACTAAATCAATGTGTAAGTAAAATACTCATATTATGCTTCACATATAATTCCGCTTAATTCCATGTCTCCAACTACATTCACATCTATGAGTAGTACGTAGACGTCGTATTTATTTTTAAATTTTTATTGTCTAACATAGTTTTACAAAATATAGGGTCCTGAAATTACAACTACGCAGCTTAGAAATTGGTGAGTACTTTTATTATATTATATTGAGTATTTCAACCTCAATTTTTATTATATTATATCAAAAATTATGTGACAATTTCAACTAATTAAGAAAATAAATTGCAGGATTTACAATAGAAGGTCAAGATCAAAGGTAGCTCGAACTAGCAAGCAGTCAACACCATCAAATTTAAGTATTGATAAGAACGAAGATAATCATCTTATACACCAAAAAAGAAGATCTCTAAAAACAAAAACGGCAAACAATCGTGGTATAATTCTATCGTTAGTTATTTAATACTTTTCCAATCTTTTTTCCTTGGAAAAATCCTATTATCAAATAAATTTAAACAATATTAGTTATTTCTTTAAATAAAATTACAGAGAAAAATATACAAATAAGTATGTAAAGTAATATTAGGTGTACAAAAAATCAAAGAAATAGTCATACGTTAACTACAAATTATTTTACAAATTACAATACAAAAACTTATTATAGTTAAAAATATTACATAAATATTTACAAAATCTTATTCTATAAACGTCTATTTTTTTAATTTCAGGAGAAGACAATGACTTGATGACATGTAATTATTGCGAAGCTTTGGTGTGAAAATCTGAAAGTCTTAAACATAGTGGAAAAGAACTGAAATTTTCGATTTGCTGTCAACAAGGACGAGTTGTCCTTCAACAATCTCGACAAATTCCAAGTTATTTAGATGACTTACTATCACAGTCGACATCGTTTCGGAATAATATACGAGCATATAATTCAATGCTTGCTTTTACTTCAATGGGTGGGCAAATTGATTATAATATTAATTCAGGAAATGGTCCTTTCACTTTTCGTATGCATGGTCAAAATTACCACAAAATTGGATCTTTACTACTGGTCGAAGGAGATGTACCACGTTTTGCGCAGCTATACGTATATGATAGCGCACATGAAGTTCAAAACCGTCTCAACGCATTTGCCAAGGGAAATAACAGTGAGTTAGATAAAGATATTCTGAGCGGATTGATTGCAATGCTTGACCAATATAGTGACTTAGCTAAAGTTTTCAGAATGGCTAGAGATAGATACGAGTCAGGGGCAAAGGAAGAATACTCAATTAGATTAATCAAAAATAAAGAACGTGGCAGACAATTTGACCTTCCAAAAGGAAACGAGATTGCTGGTCTTATTGTGGGTGACATGTCAATTCCAAATTGTGATAAGAGATATAATTGTGCATCCTAGAATGGATAAACCACAATACATCAGTTTTTTACATCCATCATACATGTCACTGCAGTATCCTTTGTTGTTTCCATATGGTGAACAAGGTTATATCGAGAAAACAATTCCGTATAGTTCAGAAGGAAATACTACGAAAAGGCAATATGTTACAATGCGAGAGTATTATGCATACCAAATCCATACTAGATTGACATCTCCAGGAACAATAGTACGTTCAGGCCGTCTTTTCCATCAATACGTGGTTGATGCATATACTGCTATCGAACAAGAACGTATGAATTTCTATTTGTATAACCAGAAAAAACTGCGAGCGGATCTGTACAATAACATATGTGATGCAATTGAACAAGGGGATGCAGATTCGAGAGTACTAGGCCAAAAAATAATTTTTCCATCTTCGTTCACAGGGGGACCTCGATACATGGTAGAGAATGATCGAGACGCAATGGCAATATGCAGACGATATGGAAATCCAAATCTTTTCATTACTATAACAGCAAATCCAAAATGGGAAGAAGTGACCGAACATATAAAAAAGGCAGGAAATCAGAATGCAAATGACAAAACTGATATTGAATGCCGTGTATTTAAAATGAAATTGGAATAACTTCTTAAGGATCTACAAAATGGTGTCTTTTTCGGCCCTATTACAGCAGGTACTTATATAATCTATTTATAAATATCATTTAATTTATTTATTTTTACAGCAAAAAAAAAAAACTAACAAGTGATCATTTATATGAACAGTCGTTTACACAATAGAATTTCAAAAACGTGGCCTTCCTAATGCACACATACTATTATGGCTTCAAGAGTCCATACAAAATCCAAATCCATAAGATATTGATAGTTTCATTAGCGCCGAGTTACCGGATAAAGAGACTGATCCAGAAGGTTTCTTATTAGTTGAACAACTTATGATGCATGGACCATGCGGCCCAAAGTGTATGGATGATAACAAATGCACCAAAAAGTTTCCAAGACCTTACAACGATACAACCAATATCAGTGAGGCGGGCTACATTACTTATCGTAGAAGATATGACGAAACAAAATTTGTCATGAAAGGCAACACAAGGCTTGATAACCGCTACGTTGTGCCTCATAATCTCGACCTCCTGAAAAAATATAAAGCTCATATTAATGTTGAATGGTGCAATAGATCAACAGCCATTAAGTATCTATTCAAATATATCACTAAAGGAGTAGACATGGCTACAATGAAAATCAAGAGAAAACAAGCAGTGGATCGGAATAAAGAAGAGAGTGAATCACAAGAAGAGATCAATGAAATAAAAAATTATTTGGAATGTCGTTACCTCTCTGCATGTGAAGCTACTTGGCGAATTTTTGCATTCGATATACATGAACGTAAACCTGCAGTAACAAGACTATCATTACATCTACCAAACCAACAAAGAATCACTTACCCTGAAGGGGCCAGACTTGAATACATTTTGTCAAAAGAAGGAATCGATAAAACAATGCTTACCGAATGGTTCGAGATGAATAAAAGATGTCCTGAAGCAAGGAAACTTATATATATCCAGTTCCCTACCTATTACGTGTGGGATTCAGATGGAAAAATGTGGTCAGAAAGGAAGCAAGGATTTAGCATAGGAAGAATAGTAAACATTCATCCAACAGCTGGAGACTTATACTACTAGAGAATGTTGCTGAATACCAAAAAAGGGCCTACTAGCTTTGATGATTTACTAACTGTTGTGAATGTTAAACACAAGACATTCAAGGCGGCATGTTATGCAAGAGGGATGTTGAATGGTGATTCTGAATGGAAGGAAGCTATGGACGAAGCAGCAGAATATGCATATCCTTTTCAGCTTCGCCATCTCTTTGTGACATTGTTAATTTACTGCGAATTGAGTAGTCCTCTTACTCTCTGGGAGCATTGTTGGCGACACCTTGCTGAAGACATACCCAATAATCAAAGAAAGACATTTAACTTCGGTGATCAAAAGTTCACTACTGAAGAGCTACACAGTTATACACTTATAGAAATCGAAAAAATACTACCAATAAATACAATATTATGACATAAATTTTGTCCTACCATCATTTGGATATTATATTGTTTGGTTAGTAATTATTTAAATACAATATTATTCAATAATTACATTAGAGATTGACTAATAATATATGTATACAAACAAAAAACATGAACAAAGCAAAAAAAATTAAGAATGAACTATAACTAATACACATACGTAGATTTATTTATATTCTCCAAATAAATGTAATATACAAATTAGAAAACAAATAAAACCCGTGCAACGCACGGGTCCATATCTAGTATTTCATAAGATTAACTTATAATTGACTAACTTATTGAATTTTTTTGTTCTATTTTGAAAATATTTTTTTTAGAACTAGTTTATATAATTTTTAATTAATATATTTTTATATTTACAATCATTTTTTTAATAACTGATAAGTAATTGTTGAATTTTCTGAATAATTTTTTTTCTATTTTGAAGATATTCTTGTTCTTTATAACTAATTTATTATCAATAATTATTTGACACGTCTTAAAATCTCTACTCGATAAAATTGACGCGTATCGCGATATCATGAGTTAGAAACTTTTGAAATCTAAGTTTTAAACCATTATTAGCCACCTGGTTTGGTACAATTGTACTTAAAAATGTCACTACGGTTCTTATTAAAAAAAACACAATTTCGGTTTTGGATTTGAATAATCTCGGTTCGATTTAATTTGTATCGCCCAATTTCGGTTCGATTTAATTTGTATCGCCCAACCAATTTCGGTTTTGGATTTGAATAATCTCGGTTCGATTTAATTTGTATCGCCCAACCAATTTCGGTTTTGGATTTGAATGATTTCGGTTCGATTTAATTTGTATCGCCTAACCAATTTCGGTTTCGGATTTGAATAATCTCGGTTCGATTTAATTTGTATCGCCCAACCAAACCTTAAAGCATAATTGCAGAAACGCCTTCTTCGTCCTTCGCCTTCGTCTTCTTCAATGCTCTCTCGTGTCTCCCCAATCCTCCGCTATAACCGTCTCTGCTCTGCAGGAGCGCGTGAAATGCCACGCGCCACCCTCCTTCTCCTCCAACCCAACTCTTTACTCTCTTCTCCGAGAACTACTCTTGTGAACCGTCTCGATGTTTCTTCTTCGTCGGAGTTTTCATCAATGTTTCGTCGGAGATTCCACGCTTTACGAACCACCGGAGGAGAATCGAAGATTCCGAAGCCAGCAGGTCGGGTATTTGCGGAGAGGAGAGAGTATAGAAAGATGAGGAGAAGAGCTCCAAAGAAGAAACAGGAATTGGAGCTTAGTGTTAGTATCTGCATTGAAGAACAGCTTCCTGATGATATTGAGATTCAGGTTTGATATGATAAGCTTTGGTTTATTCAATTAGTCCCATTGTAGTAGTTGTGTTTGTTTTGGATCCTTATGAAAATTCAATCAATGTAGAATATTGCGGAGATGCTTCGTCTCAATGTACCTATGGCAATGAAGTTGGCTTTTAATGGTTTGAAAGATTCCAAGTATAAAACAAGAGAAACTGATATAGAAGATCTTGGTGGGTATGAAACTGTTGATTTATCGGTCATGCTTTGCAATGATGACTTCATTTGTAAACTTAATAAAGAGTGGAGAGGTGAAGATCATGCTACTGATGTGCTTTCCATGTCACAACATGTCCCTGAGCTGAAGCTTCCAGTAGTAAGAGTTGTTTTTTTCTTTTTACTCATTGGTTTTAACAGTATGGTTCTAAGTTGTTACTCATTATGGTCATTCTTTGTGTAGCTTATGATGGGAGATATCGTCATTTCTGTTGAGACCGCTGCAAGGCAGGCTGCAGAGAGAGGGCACAGTCTTCTTGATGAGATTCGCATTCTTATGGTAAGTTAATAGTGGTGGAGTTTAGAAAATCTGTTACTGACTTACTGTTGAACTGAAACATAAAAGTAAAATGTAGAATTTTTTAGGTGGGTTTAGGGTTTTTTGCCTGTGTAAATAAGAACTACAAAGAGTTTTGTGTAGGTACCTTAGTTTTTTCTTGTGCTTAGAAGTACAATTCTAGAAGATATAAGGACAGGA
The DNA here is from genome assembly GCA_036452645.1 of Capsella bursa-pastoris. Taxonomy (NCBI): domain Eukaryota; kingdom Viridiplantae; phylum Streptophyta; class Magnoliopsida; order Brassicales; family Brassicaceae; genus Capsella; species Capsella bursa-pastoris. The sequence continues at coordinate 2,545,376 of CP144186.1, forward strand.
GCCAATCTTGGGTTTTAATCAAACAATAGTTTTATATGAATCTTGGTTTTTAATCAAACAATAGTTTCTTGTGCTTCTTTTTGCTGACACCTTAATGTTTTTTTTAAGATCCATGGGTTGCTACACCTACTAGGCTTTGATCATGAGATCAGCGATGAGGCTGAGAAAGAAATGGAGGAGGAGGAGGAGCTGTTGCTAAAGAGCCTTGGCTGGAAAGGAAAAGGACTCATTCAGAGTGCATATGACATTGAAAAAACAGTTAAACCCCAGCCGGAGAAATTAGATGGTATTATTCTTGTGTCTACTTGTTAGCAGCACTCTTCAATAAGGATACTATCTTCTTGTTATTCTAAAATAAACTTACAGACTACTGTTAAAAGACAGGAAGGAAGGGGATGGCCTAAGATTGTACAAACCAAAGTTCTCCTATTTATTCTGTGATATGGATGGTATGGTTACTAATTGAACAATGTATAATTGTTGCTTTCAGTTTTCTATTCATTCTAATGGGATGTTGACGTGAACGCTATTAGGTACACTGCTTAACAGTAAAAGTCAGATTTCGGAGGCAAATGCAAATGCTTTAAAAGAAGCCTTGCGGAGGGGACTTAAAGTTGTCATAGCTACAGGGAAGGTGAGAAGACAGCAGTTTTACAATGACTTTAAGATTAGACTGTCCTTTTATCTGTCCAACTATGTATTCCCTTATTTTCTGTTATTTGTCTTTCTTGATTTGGATCTGTTCCTAAACTTATCTATATGTATCACAGTCCCGCCCAGGTGCAATCAGAATCTTGAAGACGGCTGATCTAACTGGATCAGATGGCATTGTCTCAGAGTCCTCTCCAGGCGTTTTCGTTCAGGTATCCTACTTTCTCTAACATCTGGGAAGTAGTCAGGTGCACCAATATCGATTTAGTTTCACTAATATCCGTTTAATTACAGGGTTTACTTGTCTATGGTAGACAGGGGAAAGAAGTGTATAGAGGAAACTTGGACCGAGATGTCTGCAGAGAGGTGAATCCATTTAGATTTAGAGTACAACTACCAGAACAGACTTAATCCTTACGTTTTCGGCTTAGTTTACAACATGCATTATAATTCTGGAACCCAGTCTCTTTGCATCATTGTTCTTTACCATTTTAAACAGCAAAAACTAGTTAATGAGCTACGATATTCTTTAACTTATTATCTCTGTGTGTCGTAATTGAATAACTGGGTTCTAGGAATCTGTTTCATACATACTAATCTGGATTTGTAATATGCAGACATGTCTTTATTCTTTGGAGCATCGAATTCCTCTCATTGCATTCTGCCAGGATCGCTGCTTGACATTGTTTGACCACCCTCTTGTCGACTCTCTTCACACAATTTATAACGAGCCAAAGGTAGGTTAATGAAACTGTTACTCTCTCTCCCCTTATAGTTATGATTTTTATCAGCTTCTTGCATAAATCTCTACATGTTTGTGTAACAGGCTGAAATCATGTCATCCGTTGATCAACTTATCGCTGAATCTGACATTCAGGTAATTCCCGGAGTCAGAACTTAGGTTTTGCTTTCTTACATCTGTATAAGCCAGAGCACTGATGTTTGGTTCTCTTGTATATCCAAAGAAAGTGATATTTATGGACACAACCGAGGGAGTCTCATCTGTTATCCGTCCATATTGGTCAGAAGCTACAGGAGACCGTGCTAATGTTGTTCAAGCTCAATCAGACATGCTAGAAATCGTCCCACCAGGAACCTCCAAAGGGAATGGTGTAAAAATGCTACTCAATCATTTGGGTGTTTCACCGGATGAGGTATAATCTAGCATATTTTATTGACATCTATAGAAAATCAAGTACGGTAAAGTGGTCAAGACAAATAAAAATTGAATGTCCACATACTCAACTCAAGCTTCCAAGACTCCTTTACTTGACATATTTGTTCAAAGCTTAGATAATTGATGAAGCTAAAACCGGATTTTTCTGTAACAGATAATGGCGATTGGGGATGGAGAAAATGACATAGAGATGCTGCAACTGGCCTCACTGGGAGTTGCTCTGAGCAATGGTGCAGAAAAGACAAAGGCCGTGGCTGATGTGATTGGTGTGAGCAACGACGAAGACGGTGTTTCGGATGCCATCTACCGCTACGCCTTTTGAGACTTCACCACCATATTTACTTACAAGATACACAAAATTAGATTTTTGAGGTTAAGTAGACATTATTCTTCTTCATTGTCTTATACTCTTATAGATGAAAATGTTCATTCTTGTCTCATTCACCCACCTTTTAAAGGAAAATGATTTATTGCAGAGCGCCTCTTGTTGTTCTGTTCAAGTTCCTTAATTATACACGGTGTAATCCAATCAATTGAAGAATAAGTTCTAAAACTAAGATTAGTGCCCCGACCACTGCACAAAAGCTTGTGTAACTTCAAAAGATCTCTTTAAAAGTGATATAAGATTCGAAACTAATTGGTGTCAAGTTACACGAATCTTGTTGCTATAGAAACTTTGTCGAAGAATACAGCACAAATACTATGCAACACAGCTAGATTCTATATAGACTATGAATTGGTCAGATACTTTTTTAGTAATTGGTGCCAAGAATGCAGTCTTTTCTAATCTGCATGGAAGAGCATGAAGTCTTCAACCTCTGTATAGGCCTGACGGATCTGCGTTTTGCACAATCCATGGGTGCTCAAGAAGCTTGTGCAAGGCCAAACGTTTACTAGACTCCTTAACCAGCATCTGTATGAATCAGTAAATGCGGAAAAAAAATCAGAGGTTCACTCTTCAAATGCAGAAAATCTTAAGAGAGTTTATAAGGTATGAGCTTAGGAACCTGGCTAATCAGGTCTTTTGCATATGAAGACACAATAGGTTTGGGAGGAAACTTGAGATCCACTTGGACAATCCTGCATCATTGTAGAAAAATAAAATTTTCTTTAATGTACATAACCACAGCATCATACTAATCCTATCCTAAGCTTCATGAACAGGTTACCTACCTTTTGTATGTCTCTGAATGCTCCCTGGCCTCAAAAGGAGGAACACCATAAAGAAATTCATAGCAGAGAATTCCTAGGCTCCATATATCGACACTTGCATCGTGTTCTACACTTTCCACTGAAGATCCAAAAGCAGAGAAAGTCAATTAAGCTGGGAGCAGAAGTCTCTGATATAATAACACACAGTAAAGAGGTTTTACTTACCCATCTCAGGTGGAAGGTAATCAAGAGTGCCACACATGGTCCTTCTACGGTTGAATGTGTGTACAGACCATCCAAAATCTGCAATCTTTAGCTCACCCTGATAATATATACATGAATACATAAATATTTAAGCTAACTTCAAACACGTGGCATTAATGGAAAATGAGAAGCAACTACGATTTGTTACCTGAGCACCAATCAATAGATTCTCTGGCTTTATATCTCTGTGTATTACGTGCTTTCCATGGCAATAGATGAGTGCTCTTGCCAATGACGCAACATACTGCCACAAAAAAATTAAAGGATTTGAGCTCTTACTAAGTCTACAAGAAGTGTAAATAGAAAAGACTACAGAGAGATTCAAATTCAGATTCAGCGGCAAGGGTAAGGTGAATATCACTAGGACTCACAGTTGCTGCTCGACGCTCGCTGAAGTACTTGCATTTTTGTAGCTCTTTGTAAAGCTCACCTCTAGCTGCATACTCTAAAATCAAATACACTCTTTTCTGCAAATAAAGGTATTCCAAAAACTGTTATTATCACAAAGACAAACATTGTAAATGTCAACAAGAAGTTCTTAAAAACACACACATAACACAACACCTGATCATAGAAGTAACCATAGAGCCTTAGAATATTAGGATGTCGAAGATGAGACTGAATCTCAACTTCCCTTCGAAGCTGGTGCTCAACTTGAGATTGTTGAAGCTGCGTCTTGAAAAGAACCTTTAAAGCCACAATGTGATTGCTCTGTTTCAAAAATGTGCATATATAAGAAAAGACATCAAATCACAACATCTCCAAACAAATCTGCTGTAAAATAACTCAAAAACAAAGATTTGTTTGAACACTAACCCTCTTCTCTCTTGCTAGATAAACATGGCCAAACTTTCCTCTACCAAGAGGCTTCCCAACGTCGAAATCGCTTGTAGTCCATCTCTTTTGTGCAGCCTCTAACGCCGCCTGATACAATACCAAACAGATAACAATCCAATCAATTCTCAGAAACGCTTAACCAAAGACCATAATTAATCAATGCAAAGAAACCAATCTATCTTGAATCACATCTCCAAAATTAGAACCAAGTTTTCACAATCCAAATCTTTGGCTAATCTAAAATTGAAATTTCCAGAAACGAAGATCTATCCTTTGAATCCAATTATTATCAGGAATCAATAAAATCAAAAATCTCTAAACCCTAATCCTTGGATTTGTCAATAAATCTCGCTAAACCCAACAACCATATAACAAAATTACACGATTCTTCAAAATCTCCCAAACAATTCTTTCTCAAAATCAAACAGAGAAGATCCAATTCAAACGGAAACAAGATTATTTCTGAAAAAAATCAAGCAACCCAATCGACAATCCCAAACAAAAACGAACAAGGAAGTAAAACGAGAGATAGATAATGATAAAAAAACCCTAAAATTGAAACAAATTCGGCAAATAAGAACTTAAAAAAGGAATCATGAGATTCGAATCCTTACGTCTTGGTGCGTCTCTGTAGAGATCCCCATTGGAAAGAGATCGATTGAGCCAAGATACCGAGAGAGAACGAAGAAGAAAGATGAAGAGAGAAGAGAGAAGAGAGAGAGCGAATGAGATTTGGATCCAATGGAGAAATTTAAAAAGAGAGGAGACAATACAAAACGTTAACCAGGAAATGCAGCAACGGTCGAATCCAGATACTGCCACGTGTTGATATATCTGCGTTGTAAGTTTTTTTTTTTTTTTTTTTTTTTTTTTTTTTTTTAATCAAATCTGCGTTATAAGTTTTTTCTTCAAATTTTGTCCCTCTTGATGATACAAGCTAAGTTGCTATTGGCCCATATATTAAAGCCCATTGTTTCGCAGGCTGACTAAATCAAAATTAAAATGATATCAGAAAATTTTTAAAAAGTAATTTTCAGGTTTTATTACAATTTAGTAAATATAGTTTTATTCCCTAAAACTCATGTTTCGTAAATTATATTATAAAAATAATCCAAAAATTTACGCGTACATCTGTAATTATTTTTAAAAACAAGAATCGTTTAATCCAAAAATAAATCCGGAATAATTTATTTTTTATACGTCAGATTTAGAATATGAAAAACATATCCAACTAAAACCAAATGGATGAGGCTTGATTTACAAATTTCATTTTTATTTTTGAATCGGAACAGACATTTTAATCAATTTATCCTAAATAGTATTATTATAGGGTACTTTAAAACTTTTTTTATTTGGATTTAAGTGTAGTTTTCTAAATTTACATTTTTCAGTTCTTATTAAACCGAACTAAAATCCAACTTAATTTAAATCAAATAAAAGAAGAAAGCATTTTAACCAAAGTCATATTGACATAAGTAACCTCTGGTAGGACAAGATTGCACATCTTTCGAACAGATGCACAATTCTCATTATCAAAATTTCCGTAATTATCTTAATGACCACAGTTAATGTGGTCTGATAATAAAATTGGCAGGTTAAAAATCTTTATTTTAACTACATGAATGAAAAAACTATAACTACTTGTTAACATTTTTTGTTCTTAACAAAAAAAACATGAATTACTTTCCTACCATGTATTTATGTATTTGAATGGTAGTTTAAATTATCTTATTTGAAAAAGAATCTATCTTTCACGATTATTTGTAAATGGGACGAAGAATAAATAACCAGAAAAAATAATCGAATTTAACATGGAAATTCTTTTCGATTTTTGTTTCAATATATTTAAAATTTTAAATTCAAATTTGTTTATAGACAATATACACATACGTAAAACTTTACATACACATCAGCTTTCAACTTGGTAGTTATTGAATCTGTATTTTTCCTATTTTCATATTTACCTAATATTTTGCTTATATTTTTCTCATTTTTTTTACTTTTAATCAATTTATTTTAATTACTTAAATATTTCAATAACTATAATTAATAACATTGATAGAAAGTGTAGTCGCATTGAAATTCATTCAAACATGTTTTAGATATATTTGATAAAAACTTATTGAATTAATCAAACTAATATCATTGAATTTTTAACTGAAAAATGAAAAGAACAAGAATTTTAGTTTCTATATCTTAGGGGGGTGTATTCAAAGTGGAATTTCAAGTGATTTGTAAAAAGTTTACAAATCCAGTGTTATTCAATCATGAATTTTAAAAAGTCTCATGAAATCCAGTGTTATTGAACTAATCATTTTAAAATCCACCTTAAAATCCACTGTTATTGAAAACAGTTTGTGGATTTGATTTTAAATGATTTCAGAGGATTTTAGTGGATTTCAGAGAACTTCCTTAGTTAAAAATATAAGAATCCAAATCTCATAATTTTAGGTGGGATTTGAAAAGATTTTACATAAATCATATGAAGTTTCTTAAAATCATCAAAATCTCATTAAAACTCAAATCTCTTAAAATGCTACTTTGAATACACCCCCCCCCTTTAATTTCTGTTCTAACTAAATTAAACTTTTATGATGGACATTTGATCTTAATATCAAAGGCCATTACTTAAGTTCTTTTGTTTTCAAAATACACCTCAAATCTTGCATACAACTAAGCTTGACCCCGTGGTACACCACAAGTCTATTTTTCTATAAATTATTTAAATTTAAATGATATGAAAATATTTATAGTTTTTTGAGTAACAACCAGAATATTACTTCCACCCAATTGGCTTAGATGAGCTAATTATAGTGTTTTTTTGTAATGAATTATAGTATTTAGTTGACAAAAAAAAATCCAGAATATTATCATATCTTCAATATATAGTAATATTGTTTTAATTTCAATTAAGATAATAATAAATGAGGATCCAATTTGTGATTTCCGGCTGTAAATTTTAGTTTTGAACCAAGACGGAATACATATTTACGAAATTAATCTTAACGATATGAGACTAATAGTGTTTAAGACATTGGTTTTTTGGGAAATCGATTGTAAAAAATGAATTTAGCACAAAATGTACTTCAAAAACTTATTACGGGGTAAATTTTGCAAATAAAAGAACAAATATATAACATCATAACATTTATATTATTTAACCAAAAAACTCAATTATATAAAAAAATTCATGTGTTGTACCACATGGTAAAACCTAGTTTTTTTTTATAATTGGAATCCACTTGAATAAAAATTCTTTCTATCTTATTATTGTTTTAGTTTTTTATATGTTAAAATAATATATATATATATATCTATATACATTAGTTACACTTTTTTAGAAAATTGATAAGTTTATTTGATTTACAATTACTATTTTGGGTTTATTTAATTAACACGAAAGTTAAGGTGCAAATTTGAAGTTCCCAAAACTATGTATGTGATTTGTTTTTAATTTATTATCTTCTCTACTACATCTATACGGAGATAGAATGAGTTATATATTTTGATAACTTTTTACTTTAAATTCTTGACAAGTTTCCGAAGTTGATTTGTTTGTCTTGCGGCTATTGCTGAATATCTTATATGTTCTTAGTTTTGTGTTTCTAAATATTAAAAAGGTATAACAAAAAATCTCATTTGCATTATTTCAGTTATACACCAAATATTAAAATTAATTGAAATTTCTCTTTTAGCACAATGTTAAAACAACTTATTCATTTAAAATTTAATTACAAAAATTTATATTAAAACATAAAATAATATTTGACATATGGTAGGTGACTCAGCAAAATTTGTATATGTGGCATATGACTCAGCAAAATCTGTATACATGGCATATAACTCATCGTAGTTGACCAATATAATCTCGGTCAATATTGATTTTGGCACAAATTTGATAGTTCATGTAGTTTTATTCGAAACATTGCTAAGCTCAGGTTAAAATTTACATGTTATAAAAGTTGAGATATATAAATATACTTTTGAAATTATTCAGGTTGAAATTTGCCCTTTACCCATCTGAAATCGGATCTTGGCCATTTTACGTATAATACAATTGTATATATATTATTGGCCCAACATTGTATGTACGATTGTCTGTTTATTATTGGCCCAAGAAAGTTCAATCTTGGTCCAAATTTATGTCGTTTACGTTTATATAAGAGTGTACCCGAGTATAACAAAAGCGGGCTTCGCAAAAAAAAAAAATTAGACCCGACCAAAAAGTGTAAAAGACATAACCAACCTTAATGACTTTTCTTAGATAGAGGTTGAGAAATTGGTTTTTTGGAAAAGTTTGGTAAAAATTGATTTTGTGCACAATGTACTCCAAAAAATGTTTAGATAGATAATATCGATCTTCACATATTTCTATTGGATCACAAAAAGTGTAATGATACAAATATAAAAAATGTATTACAAAAAAAATAATTCGATAAATGGATTACAATAATCAATTGCATAATTTAAAAAAAAATGATATATGAATATGTTAGAAAATAAGCAAACATTCAAAGTATATAATGGAGATAGATGTTTCCAACTTCATTCCCTGTTGTGCGATGATTGTAATTGATCTTTTTCAATCTCCACCAATAAACCTGAAATATTTTGTATAACCATCAAAACTTTTATTTTACATATAAAATATAAAGTAAAAATATATCTGAAAATAAAGAAGAAGTATGTATAATTTAGTACGACAATGAAGATAAAATAAAAATTGAAAAAGGTTAGATATGTATCATACTTTCTATAATAAATTTAGAATCAAATTGTTATAATGATGTTTCAATTGATTTCCAGCTCATATAAACAACAGAAAAATAGAAAATTACTTAAAATACATGAATATAGCGGAAGAAGGTGAGAAAATGGTTACTTATAAGATGATAATCTAGAAGACTAAAGAAAACAGTTGAGATGAATTTTTTAAAATACTAAAAGCAATGTAAGATATAATTCATAGACCTAAAATTTAGAATTAAGCTCTTAATGATATTTAACTTGATTTCTTTTAACCCATACAACAACAAAACAAAGAAATATATTTAAGATTTAAGATATAGTGGAAGAGAATATGATGATGAGAGTATGAGAAATAAGTATATATAGGATGAGAAGTGATGAACATTGCATTTAAAAATATTAAATTGTGAAAGTTACAGTTTTAAGTTATTGTGTGTTGATTTAAATTGAATAGTGAAATATAGTTAATGCACAATTTATATGATTTCAGTTTTATATTTGATAACTCTATATTTTTACATTCTTAAGCATACATTTTATGCATAGTTTGCATGGTTTGAGTCATATTTCTTAGGAGTTCTAGTCTCTTTTCCTTCATATTGCACATTTAGGAGTTTTAGCATAGGCATTTGCATATTTTTGCATTTTGGATTTAAAACAGGGACATTCGGATACTTCTGAGCATTCAAAGACATGGACCCGATCGAGTGTACCGGACCCGACCAAGGTGGACACGACCGAGTGATTGGATCGTGAAGGAGAAGCAGACTCGACCGAGCTTGGAGAGGACCCGAACGAGCCCAACATGCACCCGATCGAGCTCACCTCAAACCGACTTTGTATTTTGTCTTTTTGCATTGTATGGTTTCTAGAATCTACTATAAATAGAGACCTTGGGTCATTAAGAAGAAGAATCGAGTTTCATTAGGTTTTTCTCTGTAGCCACCAAATATTTCCAGAAACTTGAAATCTTAATATCTTTTGATCTATTGAGTTTTTGTTGTTGCTTCTTTGTATTGTCTTGCTCCTTAGATCATTATCTTTCTGATTATGTCTCAATTTCTCTCGCGTTAGGATATGAATTGGATTTTTTGTGGAACTGTTGACCAGTGGCATGATTTAGAGATTTCTGGGTTTATGTTCTTGATGATGAAATCCAGATCTGAGTAGTTTCGAAAATCAAGTACGGTATAGGGTTTTGAGGATGGGATAGGTTAGTGAAGAATCTTAGTCTCTAGGGGTGTTTAAGCTTAGATTTTAATAGACCTCTTCTGGATTAGAGATTTAATAGCTAGTTTTTGCATTAACCATGTGGGATTAGATCTTAGACATTTCAGCACCCAAAAAGTGTTTAACGAAATGTCTGATATACTAATGTCAGAGATCTACTTGCTTACCTAAGAGATTAGTTGTTTAAGGAGTAGATTGAAATTAATGAGCTTGATCTTTATGCCAATCTATTGCATATTTCATCAATGAGAATTGAGATGAGGAAGTGCTTTAGATTTGATAATCTTTGTCAAGAGATTAGACTGATTAGGTTAAGTGGTTCATTGTCTAGGATAAGATCTATTTGAGCATGTTAAGCACCCCAATGAGATTAAGCGGATTCATTAACCCATTAACCCCATCCTTGAGACCTTTATTCATCTGATTGTTTACTTGCTTTTCATTTCTGCTTTAATAATGATTCTGTAGTTCTTGCATGCTTAGCTTATCATTAGTATTGTTCTTAGATCCTTAGTTTAATTCACTCATTTACTTTTATGCAACTGAAGTGATGGTCCAAACTGTTAATTGCTTGGCTTAACTTGATAGCTTATGTTGCATCCTGCTTGTTTACATCACACCCAAATTGGATCGACAAACCCTTTGTCCTACATTTCACTGGGGTAATTGAACTCCAAGGATAAAAAATCCTAGTTTCAATATTAAAGTGTTAGTTAAATATATATGATTTTCAAAAATTTATTGTTAAATGGACCATTTTTTTTTTTAGTCAACAATGCTAAGAAATTAGCTCAAAAGAGTCAATTGGGAGGACAAATGTTTACGCACTTGACAATATGCGGACTGGAACAAACTTTGTGTGCCAAATTATTCGATTTTACATTCAAATTCTTTGGTGTAAGAGATAAAGAAAATGTTGAGAATTCTTCCCTATCAGTGTTCATATCAACCATGTATACAAGGAAAGTCGGTCACTCAGAAGGAGAAGACACCATCTTCAGCAATCTAAACAGTCAGTAAAAAACATAAAATCTATGTAGTTATAGCCAATCATGCATTTTATCACCCACACTAGACCTTCTACTTTAGTATAGAGAGGAGAGAGACTTCGTCAGAGATCTTGATCACCAACTAAGGTCAAATCAAGGATATAATCCATGTTTTCATACACATCCGTTGTTGGAAAATATATAGAGCCCACTGAGATGTTCGCCAAAGCCCAAGATTTACACGGTGGTGGGCATTCAAAAATGACATGGTTAACCATCTCTATCTCGGCACCACATCTGTCACACCTGGAATCACAATTTGTTCCCCCTTCCTTAAATTAGTCGAAACCGATATACAACCTATCAATGATTGCCACATAAAATGTTGAATTTTGGTGAGCATCGCATTTTCCATACACTTGCTAATAAGGAGTAATATATGGAACACCCTATAGAATCTCCCACAAGCCTAATACCAATTGGAAGGGCACTGATCAAAGAGACATTTTCCATAATAAAATACTCATGAAACATTTTCAAACGCCATCAATTCGTCTCACGATCAATCAAATGTATTATCTGTAGGAAATGGTTCATAAACGATCCATTATTTAAAGTTAGTCTTGGGAATTGAGCTGGGATCCATGAATATGTCTAAACGTAAATGGTATCACTCGATCCAACTCGTTTAATAAGCCCTCTTTTAACTTCGAACAGAAACTCTTCCAACTTCACAACAATGATAATACAATCACCACAAGCCCAAATGATGGTAGCCCAATAAGCTTCACCACCAATGACAATGAGATCTAATTCGAAACTAAGCACGCACGTGTCACTACCTCACCAAACCAACTCCATGCAAACCTGACACGCCCGCGTAACACTCTTCTCTATTACCTCATCGTCCGACAAGTGTCTTGTCTCGCTTCTCCCTTATAATTCGTTACACCACACAAATCACAAATATACAAAAACACAACACTACAATTCATAATCTCTTCAGAAAAAATAACAGATAGAACAGAACAAAAGAAAACAAGAAAATGGCTGATCATAATCATCAACAACATCATCACCAACAACAACAGCCAATGTTACGTAACCTCCACGAGTCATCACCATCGACAAGGCAAGTAGTGAGGTTCCTAACAGCAGCAACGATAGGTGTCTCACTCCTTGTACTCTCAGGACTAACACTAACCGGAACTGTGATCGGTTTGATCGTGGCGACACCGTTGATGGTTCTCTTCAGCCCGGTGTTGGTACCGGCTGTGATAACGTTGGTGCTTTCAACGGCGGGATTCTTGTTCTCTGGTGGTTGTGGGGTGGCTGCAGCGACGGCTTTGACGTGGATCTATAGGTATGTTACCGGAAAACACCCGATGGGAGCGGATAAAGTGGATTACGCGAGGATGAGGATATCGGAGAAAGCGAAAGAGTTGGGACATTTTGCTCATCCGCAAACATACCAAACCACAACTACAACTAATCATTAAGTAGAGTTACAAATAATGATATGAATCTCGATGTTATATTATAATATCTTTTTATGATTATCTTATCTTACTTGTGTGTTTTTTTTTTGGTATTGTGTGACCTTTCTTTTGAAAAAAGATGTATGTGTAATGTTCTTCCTTAATTACATATAGTTTTATTTTTGTGGCCTAATCTAATCTTTGATTGGCTAATTGGTCATGGTTCTTTTTTTTTTTTCGTATTATCATTAGCTATATTCCAATTTTGAGAGGCTATGGAGAGGTCATTTAATACTTTATTATATTTAAAGTATTAAAAAAATTAGACAATTTTTTAAGTTAGTTATTTTTTATTGAATAAAATAATTTATGTATCATATATATTTAAAAATTATTACTAAGCATTTATCATGAAAATCTAGTAATGTTAAATTATGACGCCAAAAAAGTTATGAATTTTTTTTGAAAAATGCTTTTTTTGTGTACTCTTTTCAAGAATATCCTTATTTTCAAAGTATTTTTTTCAAATATAAAAAAGTATAAATTTTTATATGGTTTATAAGATATATTTAGATCGTCATTACTACTGGTAGACTTGATTCAAATACTTATCATTTTTTAAAAGGTTGTAAATGGCTTTTATAAGGATTTTATAAAGTTTTTAAAAAGTTTACAAAGTTTTTATAAGGTATTTAAATAGTTTTTAAAAGTTTTTCAAAAGATATTTATACGGTATTTTTGAAATATATATATTTAAATTTATATGTATATAAAGGTAATTTGTATATATATAATTTTACACATATTGTTTGTTTTTGAAAAATTTCAAATTTTCGTGACTTTTTGATACAATTTGAAAAAGTGTATTGGAAAATGAGTATTTTTGAAATTATTTTCTATAATATTATTATTACTAATTTTTTCAAAAAACTTAATTTATATATATTTAAAAGACGGGCATTTTGATGCTTCATGTACTGCTTCTTTATACCATTTTCCTAAAAAATGTTATTTCATAACTTCCAGTTTTTTTAAAAACTATTATTGCATACTTTTTTACTTTTGAAATTTATTGTATTTCTTAAACTTAATTAATTATTACAAAATTTAATGGTAAAATTCTTACAAATTAACATCAGTCCAAAATAATGAGTTATAGTATCGTTGAGATAAGCATTAAAAAGAAAATTAAAATGTAAGAGTATACAAAATTACATATTTAAAGAAAAATTTATTTAGAAATTATTATAATACAAATTATATTGACTTTGTTTATCCTTATTTTAAGTTAATAATGTCTCTTTTTAGTTCCTTTTATTCACCTTTTTTGTTTTAGTCAATGAAATTGCACTATGACATATTACATTTAAACATAAATATAAAAGTAAACAATTATACCATGTTAAAAAAAGGAAAAACATATAATAAACACATTTATTTTGTTAAACCCATAATCTCGTTTAATTGTACCATCTAAATCTTAATTATGTTTTATAAATTAAAAAGATAAATAACGTTGTATAAATTGTGTAATTTAAACTCTACTCCTAAATTATAAACCTAAATAGACATAAAACCTTGTTTAATTGTAAAATCTAAACCATAATCCTCATTTATAAATCAAGGCAACCATATAACATGTTTAGTTGTAAAAACTAAACTTTAATCCTCCTTTATAAACTAAAATCCACATATAATCTCGTTTAATTGTAAATATTAAACCCTAATCTCTTTGATACGGTTAAAAATTAGGTTAATAATTTAATTAGATTTTTGCAATTCTTATTTTTATCTAAATTTTTACAAAATTAGATGTGTCACATTCCGACATCTAATGTTTTATTTGACATATATCAGAATCACGTGAGTTAGTAACTCTGAAAAAAAAATTTATATATTAAGAATTTTTGAATTAACATTAATAAAAATTCATTATAGTTAGGTATTCTTTTATGTGTAATTACTTATGTAGAATTTTTTTATGATAGATTTTTAAATTAATTTTAAAATATTTTCATATATCTTAAGTTTATATATGTCAGTATCTTATTGATACAATTGACACATTTAGGTTAACTTACCAAATGAAAATATTTAAATATTACAGAATATTCACGATAATGCAAATATTTTGTAAGATTAACTTATTGTTGGCTAACTTATCGTATTTTTTCTTTATTTGTTAATTTTTTATTCCTTACACCTAATAATTATATTTTTATTAATAATTTTATTTTATAATTACTATCATTTTTCATTTAGAATTACTACTAAGTAATTGTTAAATTTCCTGAATTTTATTTTTTCTTTCTATTTTGAAAATATTTTTTTTTGAAAATTAATTTATATAATTTCTTACCACTAATTATCTGACATGTGTCAACATCTTATCGTTTCAATTAACATGTGTCATGATCTTGTTAATGACTAACTTTGAAAACCCAACTTTATATAATCTTACGAGAGAAGTTTCTGCGAAATTTTTCGAGAGAGCAAAGCGAGAGCGAGAGAAGGATACATAAGCGGCGGTGAGGATAGTATAAAAGAGAGTATTAGGGATGTGTGTGTGTAGTCGGCTCTCGAGAATATTCCTTTCTCGTTATGTTTAGGTTCTGGTTCGGTTTTGGTTATCAAAGTGTGGTTTGCTTTTTTTTTTTTTACTTGGTTAATACTGGTTCTCTTATAAAAATGTCTTAATTTTACTAATGCTTTTGAAATTAGTAAATAAATAGCTTTTGTAAAGATATTTCTTTCTAAAAATTGGTGAGATATATTTTTTTGGTAGGTAATTTTCCAATTGTGTATGCTTATTATCTATAAATTTTTTTTTGAGAAATACCCTCAAATAGCACCAAAATATGTTTTATGGACAATTATAGCACACACTCCACAAATTTCTAAAAATAACACTAATTAACATAATTATAATATTTTAAATAATTTTCTAGAATCTTTTTTTATGTTTGGGTTGACTATTTTACATTTAGAATATAGTTTTTACGGGGTAGAGTTTGTTGTTTAGATTTAAGGATTTAATTTTGATAGTTTAATTTTGAAATTTGGTGCTAATTTTTGAAAATATGGGAGTGTGTGCTAAGCTTGGAAGAAAATTTTAGATTAGTGATATTTTGAGAATTTCTCATCTTTTGCCCCACATCTTAGCAGATTTAATTTAAAATTTCTCTTCATATGCATCGTTAGTCTATTTCATTCATATGACAACATTTTAATCTTTTACTGTTTTTTGTGGATGAATACTATATGTAAAATATATATGTAATAATGAATGAATATTTGTAATTGCCTTCGGAAAAAAGAATATTAAATAAATTTTTATTTTGTCTTGTGATATTTGAGAATTTTCAAAAATTCTTTATACACATAATTCATGCTTGTTTATGCATGTTCTTATGTGATGGTAATAGTTCATGTGTGATATATGTTTGGGTATACTTTGTGTAGCTTAAAATCACTTTTTCTTTTCTGGACATATGGGGGTTTACTAACGGGAAAAATGTCAAAAACATCATGAATTTTCAAATTCTGGACATTTAAATCCTCTACTTCCAAAATGTCATTTAAACTAAGTTTTACCCCGTGGTACACCACGGATCCATAGTTGGATTAATTTGTTTTTGCTAGTTTTTAAAAAAGAAGTGTTTTGTAAGGTTAAATTGTACCTTCTCGTAGTGAACATTGTTTATTTGAATGTGATGTTTGTCAACGTTAATTTTTAAGATCGTTTTAATATTTATACCATATATAATGTAGACAAATATTGATTTCTCATTCATGATAAAAGTACTTCAGAAATTATGAAAAAGAAACAAATATATATTGCAATAAATAAATAGACCAATTCATTGTTATTAATTGTCTAAAATAAACATTTGGTCAATGTGTTAAGTGTGAAATATATATATTTTATCCCAATTGTCCGACCATAATTTTTGTGGGAGTCATATTATATTCTAAAAAATCAACGACATTTAGCACTTACATAATTACACAATATGTTGTTCACAAAGTATTCACACTTTAGTTATTGTGCATGCTTAGTCAGAAATATTTTGGCTATGTCCGAAATTGTTTGGTTACTTTTACACATATTTATTGGGAAAATTCCATACAAATTCTCCATCTAATTTTAATTTATAAGTTTAATACCCAATGTTATTTGATTGGAAATAAAATACATGATTTATTAATTTGTTGTCTATTAATACATCAAGTATATAAAAATTGTCGAATCGAAAAAACCGCTTAACAAACGATAATCGGATTGACGGAATCACTAAACCGGGGTTAATGAAATTACACTAAACTTAGGGTTTATCGATCCCAATTCGATTTGGGGTAATAGCAAAGGACAATGCAGTCTTTGGATAACCCCAAATTACCCGTGTGTTTAGGGATTAGTGATTTCGTCAACCTCGGTTTAGTCATTCCGTCAATCCGATTAAGCGGTTTATTCAATTCGACAATTTTCATATACTTAATGTATTAATAGACCAAAATTTAATAAACGGTGCATTTTATTTCCAATCAAATAACATTGGGTATTAAACTTCCAAATTAAAATTATATGGGGAATTTTTAAGGAATTTTCCCCATATTTATTTATCCCAAGAACCATATTTTAAAGAGAGGCAAAAACTGTCATCAAGTTGAGATAAGGAAAATAAAAAATTAAAATGGCCTTTCCGTTAAAGTTTTCAAACGGTGTCTCTTTCACTTTCCTTCGAGACAAACCGATCGTATCTGAAATACAAGTACCTGAATCGAACATGAAGGTAATTGAACTTGAATTTCCCTTCTTTGTGAGAAAACCCAGAAATTTAATCTATCTATCTACTTACTTTCTCATGTTCCAAACTCTAGTTTTCATCGCCTGAAATTTATAACGATGTTGGCATCTAGAAGATTCAAGGATGATGGTGCAGCAAATGATGGTACTGTTCAACTGCAAAGGTTTTCTTATGTAAATCGATTGGGATCATTTCGAGAACTCTGATTCACTATCTTGAATCTTCCAATTCTCAATTGATATAATCCTATTTTGAGTTTTATGGTCTAATTAATGCCTTTGTGAATTATTTTAACTTCATCTTTCTACGTTTCTGTTGATCCAATACATCTGACTTATAACTTGTTGCTAATTACAGGTTTTAATTGGATAAATTTTTTTTTGGGGAAGTGATTCAGGTATTACATGTTTATATTTAATGGAAGAATGTTGCTTATGTGAATACCGAGTGCTTTAATCTCCTATATGTTGTTCTCTATTTGTTGTCTGCAGTTTTTAAACTCTATTATATGGAATGGTGGACAACACCGGTTTAAGGACGAACAAACTTGGATTAGAAGTTACTCATTTATATTCAACCGAACTAAGGAGATTGTGTTTCAAAATTCTTGCGGATTCAAGTCACTTATTAGCATATAAGAACTATGCTTAGCTAATTGAATGAGTAAGATAACTGCAGACTTCAATTCGTTTTTTTAACAACATATGTGAAAACTATAAGGTGCCGTTTACTCAAAACATTGTTCTCTATTTGTTATCTGCAGTTTTTGAAGTCTTTTATATGGCATCGTTGACATGTCCTGATAAAGAACGCATGACATTAGACAATAAGGTAAACTTCATACTCTACTTCAGTCTGGAAATGGTTGTGCATGATTTATGGTAATTCAAAACAATTATAAGCATATAACAACTATCCTTTGCGTAATTGAACGACTAAGATAATTATCACAACAAATAGTTTATGGAGAACATAGTGCTTTATCTGAAAGTTTCTCTTCTCCGCATTATTCTTTATAGCCACGTAAATTTGAAACAACCTGCAAGAATGGTAAACTCGTATCAGTGACTACACATTTTGCAATTCACCTTGTTACCTAAAGCAATCGAAATAGTTAGTGTCGGTTATTGCTCTTAAAATCTGATAAAATCTTTTTAAACTAAATGTGTTGTAATCGAAATAGTCAGTGCCGGTTATTGCTCTTAATTTTAACGAACGTATCTTATAAACCGATTAACTATATTAAAGAATTTATTAACCTTTTTGTTTCAACAGGAATGAATATTATTTGAAGGGCAATCGTTGGTAGGCGAAATAGAAGGATCCGAGTAATCAAATTGGGTTATAGATTGGAAAATTAACTGACCCGATTCGATATATTGACTACAATAACCTTAATGAAAACAGGCAAAGTAATTAATGTTGAGGGTAATCGATGTCATAAGCAATTTAATAGGTGATGGCCAAAAATTTGTACTTCAAAAATGTTATAATAGATACCAAAGTTATTGTTGACTTTAGAATTAAATAGCCAACTTTTTTTGACTTAGCCATTTTAAGCACAACGTTAAATCAACAAACGGAAAAAACTAACTAGATTAAGTTTCTGGTTAAAATTTACGTAACTGGATTAATTTATAGTTGGTTAATTTACTGTATTGTTTCTTTATTTGATAATTTTTTTTATTCCTTAAACCTAATTTTTATAATTTGTATTAATAATTTTATTTTATATTTACTATTCTTTTCCTTTAGAATTACTATCATTAAAAGATATATCAATCGTGCCTGATCAATCATCTCGTGACTATTATAGTTTTATCGATAGTTTATGCATAAAAGAACATGAGAATTGATAACGATCATACTTGTTCTTTTACTCATTATGATAACTTGTGATAATCATTGTTTATCCATGATCATACCCTTGTAAGTAAAGCAAAAGTTGAATTCTTCATAGCTTATAATTTTATTAATAGCCACGAACCAAAAATGATCTTTTATTTAAAGTTAGGTGAGATTTAAGAGAACCCTTATCTGATTGTGGTCAAATTGTTTCTTTTTGAATTATATAATCAAGTTGTGATTTGTTTAATATGGTCTGATTACTTGATTTGTGATAATTTTGTGAATCTTTGGCAGTGATTAGTGAGTATTCCACGTGGGATTTAGATAAGTTCATCTTAATGGATAACCTTTGCTCAAACAATTAAAGAAAAAAAACAAATGGGAAGAAGTAACAATCAAGTGGATCTCGAAGCAGTGGACCAAACATATTATAATATCCAAACCTTTGTCCAAATTGCTTATTGCCTTTCGAGTAAAGTCATTGTCTCTTGTCTAATTTGGATTTTAGGATATATTGTTTTTTTGGGACAAAAGAATCGTTCTGATTATTTTAGAATATATATGTTGTTTTTCTTACTGACTGTTTGGATTTGGTAAAGATGCGCCTTTTTCTCACGAGTGATCGGTTTTCTCTGTCTATCTGGAAGATATCAAGATTGAAAGAGAGGAATTTTCATATTTTTCTCTTTCTCTTTCATTCATAGAAATCTGAATGTAAAAGCAGATTCCTTAACTCGTAGAGTTCGTTCAAGTCCGCATATTATTAAATTTGTAAACAATTGTCTTTTGAGTTGGCTCGGTTGAACCCTCTCTTTCGGTTTTCTTAATGACAAAAAAAAAGAATCGTTCTGATTACAAAACTAACTTGATTAGTAACATTACATAATCATATAATAATATAAGTTATAAAATAAAAGTTTGCAAAACCAAAATTTTCAGAATACAAAATTGCAAAATAAAATTTACGTCAATTTTTTTTGTACGTAACCGTATTAGAAAATGGTACTATGTCAACATACGTGTTAAGCCTTAACCAAAATCATTTTATAACATCTCTATTTTAATTTGAAAAACATAAAAACATCTCTATATCAACAACTTAACCAATCGTTTACCTAGATAGTGACAAGCATACAATAATAACAATAATTAAGTTCAACTTCCTTAATTATTCCAACAAGCAAAACCATGGAGTGAAAGAAAACTGTTGGAGCACATCATTTTACCAATACTAAAGACTAGCGCACACCAAACTGATCGGTCAATTCTTGAGTTAATTAAAGTTTTTCTATATCATAAGCATGCATATATATTTCTATATCATAAGCATGCATATATATATATATATATATTGAGGATATTTTTCTAATATTGTAGATAGTTTTAATTCGATTTTTTCATGAACAAACTAAACACATAGAAGGTGTTGTCATTGTTTTGCGAACCGCGATGAAATCATCAATGGTGTTGTTAAACTATACCATGATTCAATTTGAGGATATTCTTACAAAGATTTTGAAAAGCAAAGAACTTGATGCATTTCTCGTCAAGTTGGACATTCAAAACTTACATAATCCAATTTAAGAGGAATATAAGAATAATTTCTAATATTGTAGATAAATTTTTTTTTTTTTTTTGGTTCAATATTGTAGATAATTTTTTTTCTTAAATAATTAACTTTAAACGTATTAGGATTTAGCTTTTTTCAGTTTGTATCAATACAAGACCTTAAGGTTCAAGAAATACAATTTGAATAGTATTCTTTTACCGACTTTGTTAATATATCCATTTAAAATATATATATTCAGCTTAAAAGCCAAAACTTAATTTTTTCGTTTGGACATATCAAAATTTCATTTTTTTATTTTTCTCCTAAAAGAAACTAGCTAGATACATTGCATCTTTGTCTATGATCTAGAAAAATTATGAGAACCTTGTGAAAGTCATAGTCACGTGACAAATGATACGGGCAATCAGAAAGTCATGTAACTTGTGATGTCTTCGGATCAAGATGTGGAGAAACAACGTTCTTGTCTTATGTTTCACATCGCTTAATATTTATTTAGTGGACTTAATTCATATAATCGCAAATAAAATACTTTGCTTTATATATGTAATTCTTAGGATTCTTGATAAAAACAATTTTTAGCTTAACGATACACTTCAAAAATGATCTAAACTCTAAAGTGTGTTGTAAAAGACTGACCAAAGTATTCTCCATTTCTCGTGTTCAAAAATGGCAAAGGAGGATGATGAAATAAAACATGACTCACTTAATTAACCAACTATATATATACTACTTAGTTTTGTTTTGTTTTGCATTTGAAGTCACTAGCATTTGAATATGTGTTAATTTTAACCACTTATATACGAATATACATAGGTGTACTTCATTCATACTAATGTAGATGTGAATATGTGATTGAAACCTCTGAAAACATATACTATTAAGTTTATATATATGTCAAGCATATTCATTACGGTTAAGTACAACCTAAATGCAATTATACATTTTAAAATTTTAGTTATACAATATGTAGATAAAACGATGCAAATAATATTATTAAGAGCTTTATGATATAGGAAATATGGTAAAGAATCACAAAATACAAAAATATGATGAAATTATGGAGGATGAAATGACAGTTTTATATAAAACTATATTCTTTTTTTGCAGAGATAACCTCTATGGTTAGATTATATTTTGTATTTAATCATGTTTTGTGTTGTAGTTCGGTTTGCATAATTTAGATATTTTTTAACATCTCTCATTGTTACAAAATTGTTGATGAGGATGAGTAGCTCAAATCTTGAGAAATTGAGATTAGTAACAAAATATGTACAACTTTGATTTGACCTAAAAGAAAAAAAAACTAATCGGCAAAATTAATTTCTTCTGTTTTTGATGTATATTGCCTCCATGAAAATTTTAGATTAAAATATCATGGCCTATAAGACTTAATAAATATAGTGATTACTAACTAAAATCATATGTTAATGTCTATGTATTTTTAAAAAACAATTATAGATTTTATCGGCCATGTGTTAGAATGTAGATTATTCTCACCATCAAATTTATCATCTTCCATAAAGACTTCAATACTAGTTGTTTTCCCAAATCAAATGGTTTCATGAATAGAACAATGATATATAGTTTTTTTTTTAAAATGAAAGAGTAAGAAAATAATATAGAAATATATTTGGCCATGTCTAGTAATCTCTACATTTGCGTTTATTAATAGTTTAACCGTATGATAATGTAGATAGAGTTCAATTTTTCATAATTTTACTGTAGGTTATCTCTCATAGAATCGATTGATTCGATGTAGTCTAGTCTATAGGCTTCATAGAAGACGACAATAAACATGAAACTAATGATATTAAAAATACCTATAAATAATTTTAATAACTAATAAATATATATATATATATATATATTTTATTGAAACTACTAACTATTTCTTTTCACAATTGTCATAAGTTAATTATTATATTTTCTTTTCGAGTTCGAATTTTGTTATGAAAAATCTATCAAAGACTCTGAAAAATGTATTTACCAATGTTCTAAATTTTTAGATTTAAAACAAAAAAAAAAAAAGAAACCGAAATGTACTGTATTCTCTACGGTTTTTCATCTTGGTTTCTCAAAATTATTCTTCATTATACATTTCATTCATTATTTGCGTTTTTCTAATATTTTATAAATTTTAAGAAATAAGAAAATAATTAAATAAAAAAGTAATATAAGAGATATTTTGGCCACGTGTTGTAATTATATTTGTGTTTATTATTAGTTTAGTACGGTCTTGTGGATAGGGTCAAGATTTTCTAACTTTACCAATATTAATATTTAACCCAACCATAGTTAAAAACTAAGTAGTTTATAACACAGACACAAACCTCTTCTCTCTTCTAGACTCACTCACCACAACATTCAACAAAGAGAAAACAAAAATGATGATCGGAGAAAATAACAACCGGCCACATCCAACCATTCATATCCCTCAATGGGATCCAACGGTCAAGATCTCTTCACCATTCTCTAACGGCGTTAACGACTACCCACACTCTCCGTCACCGTATCTCGACTCATTCGCTTCTCTCCACCGTTACCTTCCGTCAAACGAGTTAACGGAAGATTCCGACGAACCATCACTCACCGACGAGTTTCGCATGTACGAGTTTAAGATCCGGCGATGTTCGAGAGGCCGATCTCATGACTGGACGGAGTGTCCGTACGCTCATCCCGGAGAGAAAGCACGGCGGCGAGATCCGAGGAAGGTTCATTACTCCGGCACGGCGTGTCCTGAGTTTCGTAAAGGGAGTTGTAGAAGAGGTGACTCGTGTGAGTTCGCTCACGGTGTTTTCGAGTGTTGGCTTCATCCTTCTCGTTACCGTACTCAGCCGTGTAAAGACGGAACGAGTTGCCGGAGAAGAATCTGTTTCTTCGCTCATACGACGGAGCAGTTACGTGTTTTGCCAGATCCAGATCTCGGATTCTTCTCTTCGAAATTAGCTACTTCTCCGACTTCGATTCTCGTTTCTCCTTCGTTTTCTCCACCGTCGGAGTCTCCGCCACTTTCTCCGAGCGCCGGTGAACTTATTGCGTCGATGAGGAAGATGCAATTGAACGGAGGTTGTTCGTGGAGTTCTCCGATGAGATCTGGTGTTAGGTTACCTTTTTCGTCGTCTTTGCGTCCGATTCAAGCGCCGACATGGCCGGGAATAAGGGAGTTTGAGATTTGGGATAGTGAAGAAGAAGCTCCGGCGATGGAGTTTGTGGAATCTGGGAAAGAGCTTAGAGCGAAGATGTACGCGAGACTCAGTAGAGAAAACTCACTCGGTTGAGTTAACTCGGTTCTGTTAACCGAGTTATTGATGACGTGGCGGCTTTATTGGATTTGACTCGAGTTTTTTTAGTTTTGTATTTTGTGAATATTTGGAGATTTTTCAGGTGTGTATAGATCATAACCAGATAAATGACGTGGCGACGAACGGATGATGAAGAAGAAAAAATAAAAGATTTAAATTTGTAATTTGAGATCTGAGAGCTATTCTTATGGCTTTATTCTGCAATTTGTTTAGCAGTTTCGTTTATTTTACTTGTTTTGTTTATTTTTAGTAACCATTGGTTTTATTTTGTTGTTTATTAATGTTATATGATTTTGTAATTAGTTCTCAAATGTATTTAGATTTTGTTAACGATTTTTTTTTTTGTTTTTTGGTACAAAATTGTCAAAGGGGACAGAAATATTCAACAATGAATGAGAGAAAAGAGGCCCAAGAAATTACTAAAACGGAGAAAATCAACCCAAACTATTTCCCGGAGGTATTTTCATACCCAAACTCGCGTATTCTGAATTTTACAACCCAAACCAGCTTTCAATTCAAATAATCCACCTGAACCACATCAAATTTTGTCGATTTCAACCTCGACGTTAACAGTATCCCTGCCCATCTTGAAGATTTGGACAATCAAGCTTAAGCTTCTGTAAAAACTAAGAGAAATTAACCTTAAGCTTAAGCTTAATTGTCCAAATCTTCAAGATGGGCAGGGATACTGTTAACGTCGAGGTTGAAATTGACAAAATTTGATATAGTTCAGGTTGGTTATTTGAATTGAAAGCTCGTTTGGGTTGTAAAATTCAGAGTACGCGAGTTTGGGTATGAAAATACCTTTGGGAAATAGTTTGGGTTGATTTTCCCCGTTTTCCCTATGAAAGGTATATAAAATTTTATACACATATAAAAGTAATTTGTGTATATATTTATAAGCTTACACGCATATTTGGATAAATTTCAACATTTTTAGTGGGTTTTTTGATAAAGTTTGAAAAGGGGTATTTTTAAAAAAAGGTATATGAAAAGGGGTATTTTTGAAATTCCTCCTTGAATCATACTATTATTGCTAATAAAATTCTCATAGTATTGGTTTTACTATTTTAAATTTAATTTATTTTATATATTTAATTTTTAATTATTTATTTATTAACATGAAAAGAAATTATATGTTAACATTATGTAAATTTCTTTTTCTTTATCTTTAATTTGTATTAACTATAAGTAACATATTATGCACTACATGAACATGAGTTATGGAAGACGCCGAAAACCCAATTTGGATGTAAAAGTGTTGGGGCTTAAATTACAAATTAACAGGCCAAAAGACAATAGAGTGATGAACAAAATATATGGATTTAGATGATTTTTTGGGCTTGACACAAAAATTAGAAAAAATGCTTGTGTGGACAATTTTAGAGGGAGAGAGAACTCTCCCATTATATATATAGATTTGGTTATTTAATATGTATTTATTATTAACTGTTTATGTTTTAGTTTTATATCAAAAATTATTTTAGTATTTGGTTGGTTATCAAATGAATAAAGAAATTGAAAATGTGGATCAAAGCTTCTGATCTCCATGGTGTTAAAGATTTATTTACGGAAGGAACAAAGCTTTGGAATATGGATAAATTAGATCAGTTCATTCATCCTGAAGATGTTACCATTATCAAGAATATCAAAGTTAGTGGACAGTCAGATCTGGATTTAATGGGGTGGCATTACACAGATTCAGGCCTCTACACAGTGAGATCTGGTTATTGGTTGAGTACTCACATTCACAATGATATGCACGATTTCAATCCTCCTCCTGCTTCTCTTGATTTAAAGAGATCTCTCTGAAAAATCAGAACAGTTCCGAAGATCAAGCATTTTGTTTGGCAACTTTTAACAAGATCCACTGGTATCAAATCTATTCTTCAATCACGTGGTATCATTCAAAGTGCGACATGTTCCAGATGCAACTCTCATGATGAAACTTTGGATCACTTGTTCTTCAGTTGTTCTCATACTCATGAAGTTTGGAAGGGTACTATTTTTTCACATTCAGGTCTGATGGATACTTCTGTTAATTTTGATGACAAGCTGCAGATGATAATGGATTATACGACAAACAAGTATTTACCATCGATGCAACAACAACTTCCTTTATGGATCTTATGGCGTTTATGGAAGAGTAGAAATATGCTCTGTTTTCAAGGAAAAACAAGTACTTGGCAGCAAGATGTTCAGTATGCTATGACTGATGCTCATGATTGGACAGAGATAAATCAAGTAAGTCTCTCTTCTTCTACTGTCACGATTCACCCTTCTGCTTCGTCTCAGAGCTGGGAAAAACCTTCTCAAGGTTATTTAAAGGTCAATTATGATTGTCGCCTGGTTCATGATCAATCGACTAAGGCGGCTTGGATTATTCGGGATTCAGAGGGGTTTTTCTTAGGAGCGGCATTGGGAACTGGTGGTTTATGTTCAGATTCTTTGGAAGCAGAACTTCAGGCTTTACTTATGTCTATGCAGAATGTTTGGAGTAAAGGCATAAAAATGTAGTGTTTGAAGGAGATAACAAATCAGTCCACAAGCTTCTTCAAGGAAACTACAAGAACTTCAGAGTTCATAACTGGGTGCGGGAGATTAATTTTTGGAAACAAAAGTTCACTTCTGCTGATTTTCAATGGATTCCTCGAAGATACAACAAAGCAGCGGAACAATTTCTCTATGATTCTCTGTTTCTTAATTTCCATTATGCTCCTTCTTTCCTTGTACCCATCCTCCATGAGGATTACTCTACAAGTTCTTAATGAAATCAGCTGTTAAAAAAAAAAAAATTGAAAATGTAACAGTGACATAGTAAATGAAAAAAGTAAATTACAATGACATAAGAGACGAAAACTAAAATTATATAATTAATACTGAAAAATTTAAGAGAGAAAAACTCAAACAAAGTTAAACACACATATACTATTTAACAGTTTTTATAAACAATTAGGATATTCTTTTTGAAGATGGAGCAAAATTGCATTAAAATAAAATAGTAGGTTAGGGATGAGCTAATCGTATAAGATTTTAAATAGGGATTTTGAAGGGGATTAGTATTATGATTATCTACAGTACTCCATTTGTTTCATTATAAGTGATGTTTAAGGTTTTGACACACTAAATAATAAAACATATAACTTACCCATTTTCCATAAAAACATTATTAAATAATATGAATTCAACCAATAAGAAAATATGGTATAAAATATAATTGGTCAAAAAATATTAAATACATTAAATTTTTGCATAGGAAATTGAAAACGTCACTTATACTGAAACAAAAAAAATTGGCTAAAACATCACTTATAATGAAACAGAGAGAATATTAATTATATGTAATTGTAGTTTTTCGTTAAAGAGAGAGAGAGGTTGGCTTTATGTGAGGGAGGACCCACCTGCTCTGTAACAGTATTACACTTTCACTTGCGATTCTCGGTTGCAATTTCACTTAAAGCCTTGAGGTATAAGCCTAATAGAGTGAAGAATTTGGAACTAACGTTTTCGAACCTTCTCAGGCCGGTGAGACACCTATTTGTACCTCCCCCATGGAGCACTCTACTAAAAACTCGTATGCGTCATTTGCGCGAGTCATCTATGACCATTTGTTGGTCGAGGAATTCGCGAAGCTTGTATTCATGGTCGACTCCACTATGGTCCCAACAGATTTTTCAAACATTGCAAGCTTCTCCAAGTTGAGCATCCTCTTGGAAAACTCATGGAACCTCTATCTTTACTCTTTTTGTATGTCCTTAGCTTTCGTTTGAATGAACTCCGCTCCTTTGAGGCCTTAATGAATGAAAGCTCTTGTTTGCCCAAAAAAAATAAAGTATTATGATTATCTTATGTTTGGATTAGTAAATAGAGTTAGTGACATTGGCAAACTTATAACATGGACAGTAACAAAAAGCCATAGAAATTTGGTTAAAAAGAAAGAGAGAGGTTGCTCTTGCTTTCGTGGAGTTGTTCTGTATTAGCAAGACATATCATCGTTATGTTTAAGAAAATTTATAAATTAAGAAAGTTAAATTTGAATAATCTAATATATCAAGAATGAAAAGAAAAATATTAAGATAAAGTGCTACACACTAGCACTATCATAGAGAAGTTAAAAGTTTACATTTTAAAATAGAGCTATAGAACACAAACATCTTTATGAAGATGATGCATCTAACTGTTGTTCGTTTGATAACTATTGTGTCATTTAAGGGATTTAACGTCCTGCAATTCAATTAACTCATTGTGCCATTTCTCCTTTTATGCTTTTTTTCTTTGATAATTCTTTTCAAAAACTTAAAAAGTAAACGTTGTTTTTTAAAATGATGTTAAAATAGTTAACGTCACAGCTTATTACGACGGTTTTCAAACTGATGCTATTTGGTCGTTGTACGGCACCATTAGCCGAGTTATGGGGTGTGTATTACGGTCTATATATTGCTTGGGAGCGGAGGATTACATGTTTAGAGTTTGAAGTGGATTCACAGTTGGTGGTTGGTTTTCTAGAAGACGGATTAGTGAAACACATCCGCTGTCTTTTCTGGTATGTTTGTGCTATGGTTTTTTATCGAGGGACTGAATAGTCCATATTATTCATGTTTTGGTTTTTTATCGAGGGACTGGATAGTCCATATTGTTCATATCGAGGGGCAAACTATGCTTTTTTTTTATCTTTTGGTTTTCACTCTTTTGATTTGGTTCCGCCAGTTGTGGCATCAATCTTAAGGGACGATAGTCTTAGTTATGGACGTCCACGACGTGTTCGTGTGTAGTTTGTTTTTTACTTTTATTTGAATAAATTGGGAGCTATGCTCCCGGGAATTACCAAAAAAAACTGATGCTATTTGGTTTACATCGGTTTAGTAACGACGTTAAGGTCAATAACAACCGCCGTCAACCACCGTGTCTTTTGTAGTGAACACATAGGAAAAAAAAAATATTTTCTCCAACCAAAAAACACTAATTAAGAAAATATATATTTAAGATGCCAATTTTACATGTGTTCTTGGTCAGTTAAATTTTAAAATGTATAATAAATAATTATTTTATTTAACCTGTATATAACCAAGAAATAATGAATACAGAAATTAAAATACAGTAATGTTATCTGATATTAATTTCATAAACTTAAACTCATTAAATAAAACCGTTTTGATCGTTGTAATATACTTTAGGGAGTATATGTTATCTGATATTAATTTCATTAGATAGAACCATTTTGATCGTTGTAATATTGTGTTTTATTCGTAAGCAAAAACCTAAAAAAAACAAATATTATGTAAAGGAAAATCTTCAAAATAGTCTATTTAAATATGCTAATATTATGTCTATTATTGGCGAGTTAGATTTGACATGTATAAAAAACCTTTAACAATTTACCAACAAAATAAGAAATAATATTGAATTACAAAATAAAATATAAGCTTATTTAATATTAATTTATTTTGATTAAAATTGTATATATCATTGTAATATGGTATCTTCTATAAATACTTGAGCAAGTAACAAACATATAAGAATAAATTTTGATTTTTGATGAGAATATTAATATACTTTTACTTGGTAAACTTAAATACATATACCTCTTTCTTTCTTTTTCCCTTTAAAGAATGAGCCTATATAAATGAATTTATCATCTTTCATTTTTATTTTTTAAATTTTAAATCATATATAATTAATATTGTATTAACTAAATGCTATAAGATTATGACATATAATTATTTATTTTATAACGTTGTTGAAGTTTCCAACAATTTGGTAAACTAAAAGTATAAGCAAAAAAAAAAAAAAAACAACAGGTAAGAGATAATGGGAAAATAGCGAAAATCAACCCAAACTATTTGCTGGCGGTATTTTTATACCCAAACTATGATACCCGGGAAATTGCAACGTAAACTCACCAAAAAAATTCAAATTCTTAATCTAAACTATATGAAATCAGCAAATAGTCTGGGTTGATTTTCGCTATTTTCCCAAGAGGTAAGCAAATCACAATTTTATTAGTAGTATTTTTATTCACAAAATTAATTTAATTGTAAAAACTTGTTTTAAATACATATATTGGATTCTAAATTACCTCGGGGCCACTAAAAACAGTCAAAATAGAAATATTGTGTGTTGTATTTGTGTCTATGGACTGTGAATCTATCCAATATCATCTAGATTAAGTTGAATACTATATAGATTTATAAGCCTTAAGCCAACAACAAAATTAAGAAAATAAACTAAATGATTATAGAAAAAAACTAAATCGATGTAAAGCAAAAACTAAATCAGGAATAAACAAAAAACAAACTCAATCTCATATGGAAAACTCCTTCATGCAAATGACCATAAAAGATATGAATTGTTTATAATATGACCAAACCCGCATTTTATCCAACGTCTTGGTTTATAATATGTCATATTCTAGTTTTGATATCGGTGATTATGTATAGACGTGGTGACTTGATCCCATATGTGTGACGTCAAGAAACCTTTCTCAATGAAGCGACTTGATCTCATATGTGTATTTGTGTGCACTCAAAGCTGTAAGAGTTCACGATTTAACTGCCCCTATCTATCCTCATTGCATGATCAGCTAAAGCGGTGAAATGCTCCCTTTGCGAGTATCCTACATGTGAATATTCCACTTATGTGATTGTAGCATTTTATTTTCATTTTCTTGCATTTCTAGGCGATCTCTGAGGCTTTATAATCCTAGTATAACAAAGTCATGTCATTCTCCTTTTTTCCGCATCGGTCTACTTTTCTTTTCATCTGGCGTCCCATAAAGCATAAACATTCACTATTTATACATATATTTTGGGAAAATTCACTATTAGTTTCTTTGTAAAAATATTTATTTTATTAAACACTATATTTACGTTTCAAAAATAAAATTTCAAGAGATTAATGTTTACATAACTTTACTTATGATATATCGAAACTGTTACTTGAATATACTTTTGGTTCTTTCAAACATGATATCTAAGATTTTTAATATATTTTCACATGTCTCGAATGTATATACTTAAAGCAAAAATATCAAATTTGTAACAAAAAAGAAGATATAAAGAAAGAGAGATAAATGAAGTAAAATATTGATGTGAAATAAATAAAGACATGAAGTGAAATATCATGTAAAGCATTGATGTGAAGTATGGTGTGAAGTGAAATATCGATGTAAAATAAATGTATGATAAGTGGTGTGAAGACTTGATGAGTGGTGTGTGTATGCTATGCTGTAAAATAAGTGGTGTGAAGACTTGATGATATATCAAATTTTATTTTTCTTTTCCCTAGCAATTGTTTTGTGACTCACAGTTCAACTATTACATTTTTGCAATTCGATTTAGTGTTTTGATGTTCAAAATTAGCACTTGAATAGAATCTTAATTTTATAACCAGTCAAAATTGACTAAATATAATAGAATACTAAATTAAGCCAAACATATGCAAAACATAAGCAAAACGTTAGCCAAAATGCATTTTGGATTTAAAATGTGAATTTTACATTACCAAAAATGGAAAAGATTTATCTACGAATTAGTAAATAAAGAATGCAGTTATTGTAATAATTGAACGTTTTATATGTTTGTATATCATATGGAGTTTTTTCGTCGAGCTGACATGTTGATGCCCTTTCTTTATATCGTAGGATTGACCTGTTGATCATTTCTTTGAGACTCTTACTGAGATGATGGTTAGATAAAAGATCAAAATGATAATATGGAAGCCATATAGATATATTCAAGAAAATAAAAATCTTTTAAGTAAATGAGACAAACAAAAAATTGATATTATATTATTTAGTTGATTTCACATAAATTAAGGACCAAAATATTAAGAAAAAACTTTATATCTTAATTATAGTTTTGTACTTTAAATTTCAAAAAAAAAACAAAAAAAAAACAATAGGGACATAATGGAATCTTGAGCTAATTGTTTGTCTAAAGTAAATACTAAAATATCAAGAAAAAATGGAGCAAATATGTTGAGCTAACTGTTTTGCTCCATGTAAAAAACTAAGCATCATAATATTGAGAAAAAATGTTTTATTCTCTTACTTTTTATTTTATTTGGGAATTATCATAAATAACACTAAAATGGGTTTTTTTTCCAAAAATACAATTATAAGTTTTATCTTCCAAAAATACCACAAAACTTAATCTATAATTTTTAATATTCAAAATTAATTTTTAATTCCTAAACACTAACCCTACCCCTAAAAACTATACCCTAAATATAAATAGTCAACCCAAACATTAAAAAAAAAAATTCTGCACCTTAAAAAATCAATTTTTTTATGTTTATGTTATTTTTGAGAAAATAAATCTTTTGTACTATTTTTGAAACAAAAAACAAATTATGGTATATTTGGAAGAAAAACTTGGAATTTGCTGTTGAAGGGTATTTCTCTTACTTTTTCTCATAATCAAAACTCCAAAAGCTACATTTACATAAAATATTGTAATTATGCTAATTAGTGCTACTTTTGAAATTTTATGGAGTGTATAATTGTCGAAAGTACTTAGTTTAGTGCTATTTTGAGAGTATTTCTCAAAATATATATATTATATATATATATATATATATATATAAAGAGAAAAGCGATGATTCTTACTCTGTTCTTTTTTCTGCTATATATTACTATGAAATTCCAAACTTCAAACACACATTATATAACCCGTGAAATCAGAAAAAAAAAAAAGTGTTAATCATTAACTATTAACTTTATTTATTTCAGTTAGTTTTGTTTATTCGCACACAAATCTGAAGTAAATCGTATTAAGAAACCTAATTTCGGTGTAATCTTTAACCCTTCAAAACGTAATTAAACTCTTTAAAACTATCAGTTTCACTAAACACTAAAAAGAAACAGAGCAGGCTTACAAACCATTTGAGGTTTGAACGTTACTCATCAGATAAACTACTTTTGCATATGTCAACAAAAACCACAGCTGATATGGTCTTTTTAGTTTCATGATCAAACCACTAAAGTCCCTTATGGGGAATGGAATGGTAAGTTCCAGTATTGATACAAGTTAATGATGTAACTTTTATTGAAGAGGGGACTCTCTTGGGTCCGTAGTACTGAACCATGGAGTTTCCAAGTTTAAAGAGGGTTTGTGTTTTTTTTTTTGGGCAAGGGGCAATAAGACAGATTACAAAGGTCCCTCATTTCCTTCAATAGTCTATCATTCTTCCTCTCAGTATAGCCTCCGCCTTGCGCACTTCTTTCACCGGTCCAATCACAAATATCTGCACCAAACCCATTTCCACAAAACACTACCTTATTACATCTTTGGGTTTCCACCAATCTCTCATTTTATAGCTAAACATTGGACTAACCTTGTCAGGTGGACCCTTTGCCCCTCCAATTAGAATTTCCGCACTGCTCGACGGAAAAAAATAATCACTCGTATTATATGAAGGTCAGATATCAAATGTCTTGTTAGCACGAGTACAACATGAAAGAAATGGTTTTTACTTGCAAGCTTCCTTAATGGCGAGAATTGATGATCCTTTCCTTCCAATCACACGTCCCATCTTTCCTGGTGGGACATCAAGCACTGACAGGATCTCTTCTTCGAGACATTCATCTTCTGACTTCAGGTTATCTGCAACACTTAAAAGTCCAACTACATTCAGTAAACAAATTGAAGCTAACATCACTAGTCTATTTAACTTTCTGTCTATAGCATAGCATATATAATCTTCATGAGGAAACTGAGTGACCACTGACCACACAGATTATAATAAAAAACGAAGGAAGGACTTTTATATATCTTTACTGACTGCTGAGAGTAACATAGTTACGTACTGAACTACATTCTTAATGTACAAACAAACCTGGAATTGGAGGAACAGCTGGCCAATCAGCAAAATCAGCATCATTCATGCAGCAGAGACACCGACAGTACAACGCACCACGAACAGCTAGATGCCATAGTGACCGCTGATTTAGTTTTCCCATCATTTTGTGATAGAGATACAGAAGGAAGCGGACATCATCGGCAGCTGCACGGATCATGAGCTCAGTCATTGGCCTGTATGTCCAAAACTTTGGGTCCTAAATTTGAAAGATTAAAGAACACAAACAACTCATTATCTATTCTGGAAGCATAATTTCGGTTTTAAACACTAGAAAATATATAGTAGAAATGTAATGAACCTGGCGCATGAGCACACGGACTTCTTCTTTCTCTTCATAGGATATGCCTAAACCGAATAAACAAAAGTAAAGTGATTGATTCACCACCACATGATAGGTAAAATGTCAATATCACTATTTCAAGGTGCAAGATATGAACCAGAACCAGAAGTTCCAAAAAGCAGGCTCTATAGATAAGGTCGAACTTGCATAAACATTTGCTCAGCTGAAATCAGTATATTCACTCCCAGAACAAGATGCCGCGAGGATTAAATATTGAAGGTAAATCATAAATAAAAACTAACATGATAATCTAAAATGTACCGCAGTAACGTGGATCAGCAAGGAGTGAAACAAACGATATGTAATCATCTAGAGGTCTTCTCCTGCCTTCTTGCTCTTCTATCAGAGAATAAGCAATCTGTGAACCAGAAAATAGTATAAGAAGACCAGGACTAAGTATTCTTAGGCAGGAAATAGTCTAAGGCAAGAGATTTTTTCGTGTCACATAGAAAACGTACCTGAGTGTCCACAACATTGTGCAACCTTATCCCAAACTGAAAGTATAAGGCCTATAGTACAAAAAATAATCAAAGTAATGTTGTCATGAATTATAAATTATGTCATGAACACAATGAAAAATAAATAAAGAAAGTTCAGACACCTCACTGTCACGTTTGCAGTCATGAATAACTTTTGTGATGTAATTGGACTCGAGTGCAGGCTTACAGGCTTTCATAAGCACCTCTCCCCCTTCGATGACATCAACCAAGTATATTGCATTAGAGAATGCAATCTGCCAAGACAAGATCTTTAGTAAGAATTACAAATATCAAACCATCATGGAGCAAATAATCTAAAATATAATGTTCTATTTAAAATCGAAGCACACACAAACAAAGGTCATACCTGCATGATACAAAGTTTTCCGTGTCGACAGAGGTCAACGCCTTCACAGTCAAAACCAATGACCAATTTCTTTTCAGGAGAAGGGTTTAGGAAATCAGCAGGAAGTTGCAAAGGATCCGTCACTATGTGAATCGGAACTTCTGGCTCATTAGCTTCTTGTGTCAGTGACTTTCCCCCTACAGCGTAAAACTCAGACATGAGACAAAATGTTTATGAAAATATCCACTACTTGCATAACCAAAATACAAAAAAAATTGCAGAAAGAAAGTAACACAATTAACATGACACAGAAATTGTAATGATCTAATCCAACGCATGCATTCATCTTTCTGCTTGATCTTGCTACTACACAGTCCATAGATAAAAGAATGCAAAACACTAACCAAATGCAGAGAAAGAAGAGAATGTAAACTAATTAACTAATATGTCTAGATTAGTATACAATCTAAGCTTCACTTAGAGGATAAAGATGCAGTAATGATCTATCCAAATAATGCATTCATCTTCGACTATTCAACAGTTCCATAAGACATTTTAGGTTAAACCAAAACCTAAGCTGCAAATAGAGATACTGTAAATGTTCTAAATCCAACTCATACATTCTACATTCCACATTTCTCAGATCAAATATGCAAAATGAAAAATCACTCATACGATGCAACACAAAGCAATAACGAAGTATCTTGAACCTAAACTCTCACAGAAACGAAAATAGACGGTTAAATTCACATTTCGATCAGAAACGAAGTAACGTTAAACATCGAAATCGTTTAATTCACAATCAATTGATAAAAAGGAGCAAAAACAAATTTGGGGGAAACTGAGGGATAAAGCAGATCGAACACAGTGAAATCAGGAACAGCGATCGCAATGGAACGAACGAAGATAATTACAAGTAGCGAAGCTTGGTGAAACGATGAAAGAGCAAATTGAGGAAGAGAGAAGCAAATTGAAGAAGAAGAAGAAAGGACCTGGTTCTGGAGGAATCGGGACGTGAGCTCGCTGAGTTGGAGAAGACGACGCCATTTCGATCAAAGCGTCGAAGCAGCAGCGCTCTCACAACCTTTTTTGAGGGGACTGTCCAGATTCATTAACGGATGGGTTCCCTAACTGACTCGGGTTTGGTAAAAAGAGGCGATGGTATTTGGGCTTGTGCTTGGTATCTAGGCCCATATAAAATTCATTGTTCCTTTTTTTTTTTTGACAAAAAAATTCATTGTTTTTTTTTTTTGCTAAACCTGTAAATATCATATATAATGAAAAGTAGGAATTACACTTTGCAAATCCTAAACAAGAGCAGCCAAGGCAAAAAAAAATAAAACAAGGCCACAATATTAAGCAAAAAGAGGGAAGCTATCTAATCCACAAAATCATTAAGCCATCCCAACCCTTACGGTGTCTTCGAGCGGAGAAGATGTTACGCAGTTATCTGTCCACTAGCTTGAAGATAAAAGGCGGAGCAAACCTCAGGGAGTTGTGAAGGACATTGTTTTTTTGCCTCCAGAGGTTGTAGATAACTACTTGCACGGAGACTTTTCGGAGGAGAGATGGTGCAGTTGAAGATGATCTTCTGGTCCAAGAGAGAAGCTCAGTCCAGCTGCTGAACAACCTTTGGCGAGGGGAGATACGATCAAAAACCAGTCTCCAGAGATGACCTGCAAAATCACATTGAAGAAGGAGATGATCTCGCGTCTCGGAACCCACCGCACAAAGACAACACACATCAGTTTGGATTTGGCCCCATGAGGCTAGTCTCTGTCTTATAGGAAGGCGATTAAGATGGCTGACCCACATGTTGAAGGCGTATTTAGGCACCGCCCCTTTGAACCAAACTGATTTCGTCCAGGAGCCCTCTGTAGCACTAGGCCTTAGTACATCCCAGGTTCTAGCAGAAGAGAAGCCACGATAAACAACATCATTCACACACCACTGATAAGAGTCATCATGACTGTTACTGGTGGGATCGGTAAGAGAACATATGTGGTGGTGATAAACGGCTGACGCTTCAGCAGAGCGAGTGAGAGGGATTCTCCAACCATTTCCCGAGTGAGCATCAGAAACCTTAGCATTGCGGGGAACTCTGAGAGTCCTTTCGCCAAAATTTCCAATCCTTTTGTAAAAAGGGCCTAAAGTGGTCCAGCTATCAAACCAAAAGGACGCTTTTTACCATTTCCCACACTTACTTTGACGAACTGCTCAGCAAGAGGCCTTAGGTGCAGCAGCATTTTCCAGGTCCAGGGAGCTCCAGGAGATGCAGTTACATCCTAGAGAGAAGAGTTTCTGAGATGATGGTGGTGATGCCATGCCGCCCATAGAGAGTCATTGTTCTCAAATAAGCGCCAGATCAACTTGAGGTTTAGAGTCTTATTCCAGACAGAGAGCTTTCTAAGAGACAGCAGTCCAAGAGACTTTAACACCTTTACAATCATCAACATTACCCGACCAAAGGAATCTGGAGCATAAGCTTTCAATTCTGTTGAGACAGCCTTTTGGGAGGATAAACGTGGACATCCAGAAGTTGATAGAGCCAAGATGACAGACGCTATTAACTGGAGACGACCCGCAAAAGATAAAGCTTTGGTGACCCAAGAATGAAATCTTTTAGTGAGCTTCTCCAACAGCGGTTCATACTCTGAGATGCGCAGCTTCCTGCTCATTAATGGGAGGCCCAAATACCTAATAGGTAGGGTGCCTATGGGGAAACCAAAAGCTGAGATTGCACTACGCTCCACATCGTCTAAGCCCGCGTGAAAGAGGTGGCTTTTATCTTTATTAACCCTCAGACCAGACCAGCTGTGGAAATCATCTAAAGTTTCACAAATACCATGAAGGGAAGAACATCCTCCATCAAAGAAGATCATGACATCATCTGCAAACATTAAGTGAGAGATAGAAAGATCTGACGCTTTAGGATGGTAGTGGATATAGCCCGCGTTATACCTAGATTGTAGCAATTTGGAGAAAACTTCCATCGCTAACACAAATAGATAAGGGGAAAGAGGATCTCCCTGTCTTAATCCCTTGGTGCTTTTGAAATAACCTACATTGCTGCCATTGACCACCACAGAGAAGGAAGCCATTGAGATACATTGGTGGATCCAATTTATGAACTTTTCCGGAATTGCAAGGGCCCTTAGAGCAGCTATAACAAACTCCCAATTGACTGTATCGAAAGCCTTTCGCAAATCGACCTTCAGCATGCCTCTAGGCGAGATGTTTCTCCAATTATAACCGTGAACCATTTCAGTTGCTAAAAGCACATTCTCAGCAAGTGATCGTCCAGGAAGGAAAGAAGATTGCGCAGATGAAATGACAACAGAGAGAAGTCTCTGCAATCTGTTTGTGAGAAGCTTGGCAATTACCTTGTACAAAGTGTTGAGACAAGAAATGGGTCTGAAATCTGAAAGGCGGGTAGCGTTGTTGATCTTTGGGATGAGCACAAGGGTGGTTGCATTCCACTGCTTTAATAACCGGCCAGAAGTGAAGAACTCTTTGACAGCAGATGTCACCTCTGCACCTATCACAGTCCAAGAATCTGTGAAGAACTCAGCCGTGTAACCGTCTGGTCCACAAGCCTTATTTCTCGGGAGGGAGAAGAAGGCTTCTTTGATATCACTTTCAGAGAAGATCTTCTCTAATTCATTTACCTGCTGGGGA
This sequence comes from Capsella bursa-pastoris, assembly GCA_036452645.1. Classification (NCBI taxonomy): domain Eukaryota; kingdom Viridiplantae; phylum Streptophyta; class Magnoliopsida; order Brassicales; family Brassicaceae; genus Capsella; species Capsella bursa-pastoris. Next base: position 2,584,132 of record CP144186.1, read on the forward strand.
GTGCATCTATAATCCATAAGCAGATTCATATCCTCTTGTTCCATAAGAAAAACCTCATCCTCTTTACCCAGCAAAGTAGCAAAATAATCAACACAGTGCTCGGTAATTCTCTGCTGGGAGTCGAGAATGTCTCCATTATCATTTACCAAAGTCAAGATGGTGTTTACTGCTTTTCTCGAGTCTGCGAATTGGTGAAAGAACCTTGTGTTGCCATCTCCTTCTGCAAACCAGGAGACTCGAGACCTTTGGTAGAAGAAACTCTCCTCAGCTGAAGAAAGAATACTCCACTTCCTCTGCGCCTCCAGTTCTAGTGAAGCATGCAACACTGAGGGGCTAGCAAGCGTGAGGGACTGGCAGCTTAGGAGATGTTCATGAGCTTCGTCAGTTCTTTTTTCCAGATCAGAGTAGTTAAGCTTGCTGAAATCCTTGATTGGTTTTTTAAGCGCCTTCAGTTTTTTAGAAACCCGGTACATGGCTGAACCCTCAACAGTTATAGAAAACCAGGTGCAGCAAACCGTGTGTAAGAAGTCCGGATTTTTAAGAAGGAAGTTATAGAACTTGAAGGGTCTCTTTGCTTTTAGGCCACCTCCATCAAGAACCACTCCACAAGACGCATGATCCGAGAAATCCGGCTCTCCAAAATTTCCAAAAGAAGAAGGGAAAAGATCACACCAACTCTCATTTACAAGGATACGGTCCAGCTTTTTAGCAATAGGCCTGATTTTGCTCTTGTCCACCAAGTAAACTCATTTCCCCTGTATACTAGGTCATAAAGCTCCGCATCCAAAAGGCAACTTCTGAAATCTCTAATTCTTCGGTCACATTTGGTGAGGCATGGTCAGAATGCTCTCTTGGATGCAAAATTTGATTAAAGTCACCAATTAGCATCCACGGCTTATGGGTAGTAACCGCAGAGCCAGCAAGAAACATCACCTCGCTCCACAACTCTCTTCTTCTGACCTCTTCATTTGCTGCATAGACAACAGAGATAACAACCCAAGAAGAATTTCCAGGCAATAAAACCTCGCAAGTGACCATCTGAAGAGACTTGGCTACCACAACCACCTGAACTGAGGGGTCCCAAACTACCCAAATTTTACCAAGCTCAGAGAAAATATAGTTCTCCTCAAGAGACCAGCCGGGCAAAAGATTAGAAATGAACTGATGCGCCTTCGGTTGACGCACATGAGTCTCAATAATACCTCCAAAAATAGGCTTGTTGGCCTTATGCCACTTCTTAAAACCTCTTCGGTGACTAGCTTTATTAAAGCCCCGGACGTTCCAACAAAAAATGTTTGTGTACATACTTAAAAAGACTTTTTGAGGCCCTTGCCTCTCTGGATTTTCTGTTGCCGCTTAGACAACACTCTTATAAACTGCTCCTCATCCGAATCGGTAGATAAAATATCATAGTAGTCGTCGGGAATCTCTGATCCGGAGGTGGGCTGACTAGCATACTCCAAAGAGCTTGAGGTCGCAGGCACCACACAGACCGGTCCTGATTTGCTAGACTCTCCCACCTCTCTTACTCCACCAACTCTATCAGCCGCATTACCACTATTTTCTGCCACAGTACTGCTAACAGCAAGTAAAGGCACATTATTGGTAACAGCACTGGTAACAGCAGGAAAAGTTAATAAAATTCATTGTTCATATCTAAATCATAAAATTAAAAAGTTTAGAGAGAATAGAATTCATTGACATTGTTATAGTGTTATGATTTAACTTGCAGTATACCGCGAGAAAATGTTTGTATATTATAAGTAGTTTCGGTTACATCATACATAAGATTTACGAAAGCATGAGGTTTGGTTCCTGTCGTTATCAAATGTTTTAAATGATTAATTTAAAGGTTGCAAAAATATTTAGAAGTTCACAACTAAGGTGAGTATATATATAGAATTTGATGATTATTCTTTAATTTTCCTTTACATAAAATTTTAGGCAGATGGTTTTTAGCCTGCTAAAATGTGGTTTACCGCAGTAAAATGTTTTATCTATATACATACAACAATGTTAAAATTTTACATTTCTATCGTTATTTAAAATATAAAATTTATTTTTTATGTTTTTAGATTTAACCTGTAGTATATATGTAAGGGAATTTTATTAGTTATGCCACTTTTTAAACTAAAAAAATTGGGAGTGCCATTTATTTACTAGTATTTTATGGAGTGCCATATTAGTATATATGGTATGGTTTCAAAAGACAAAAATACCTTGGAAGAAAAAAGACAAAAAAACTGACTTGATATGCGACATTTTGACAGCTGTAGCATTAATTATAGACATTAATCAGTAGACAAATTTTTTTTGTCCACATTCGATTATAGACAATTTTCTTTTCTATTCATCTAACACATGTATTGTGGACAAGTTCGTTTATGAAAAACTAGATTTACTTTACTATATATGTATGATGGACAATAAATTAGGAAACAAAAATGGACATATTACAGACATCAGATCTGGTCCACCGGATCTAGTCCACCGGATCTAGTTCATCTACACACAAATGTGTGATTCAAAGTGTACACCTAGATAGATCGTTGATGGATATCTTCCATAGATGCATCACTTTTTTCATCTTCTACTCATTTATTTGTGGTTTCAAGAGATCTGTAGGATAGACAAGTTTGGTCTACCGATTCCGATCCACTAGATCTGGTCCATCGGATCTCGTCTGTCGGAACAGGTTTGCCGGATCTGGTCCCCAAGAATTGGTCCATCGAAACTAGTCCATCAGATCTCGTCTGTCGGCACAGATCCGCCGGAACTGGTTATGGTCCATCAAAGCTGGTCTGTCGGATCTTGTCCGTCGAGACTGATTAGGTCCGCCGGAACTGGTCCGTTGGAAATGGTACGCCGGAACTAGTCCGCCGGAATTGTAGAGAGATTTGTTGTTAAAGAAAGTAAGAGAAGATGGAAGAAGAATAGAGAGAAAGAGATGAGAAATGAAAGAAAAGAGAGAAAGTTAAAGTTAAGGATAAAATTATCATTTTAATGAGTTAAAAGTGGATCATGTGGCATTGTAAAAAAATTGGATTGAAAGTGGCATTTCTTAAAAGAATAAAAGAAATGACATTGTTCATGGCAGAGAATATAATTTTATCTATATGTAATTTAGTAATTAAGTGTTGCAATTACACATTTTAATTTTAAAGTATCAAGGAAATAACAGTTTCATTTAATTCATCATATAACGTACCAATGTAAATTCTAACCCGTTCAACCTACTCATCCACGAGCTCAAATTGTTTTCCATAAAAATAATGTTTATGTCACATTAGATTTTATTTAATTAAACTACGAATTATAATTTTCTCGTAAAATATAAATATTTAAAATTAAAATCTACATAAGTTTTGTAAGATTTAATGATTAATATAAGGCTTTGACTGTTAGAATTTTTGTAAACAATTAATATTTTTTTAATAAATACTAGGATTGGACCCTCGTTACAGCGCGGGGGAATATTTACATGTAGATACGATTTATAAGAAATTAGAATATGTTATACATTTATATAATGAGCTTTGATAAAATAGTAGAAGAAAAATTGATTAACTGAGAATTTCAAAAATTGCCTTTTTCAAATACCATTTTTCAAAAATATTCCTTTTCAAACTTCATCAAAAATCCATTAAAAATATTAAAATTTATCCAAATATGAGTTTAAACTTGTAAATATACACACAAATTTCCATTATATAGATAAAAAAAATTTATATCTTTAATAAATATCATAAAAATAAATTATAAAAACCTTTTAAAAACATTATAACCCTTTGAAAAACCTTTTAAAAACCTTATAAACCTTGTAAATTTATTTAAACCTTTTAAATTGTTATAAATTATTTGGATCGAATCTTCCAGTAATAGTTATTATCTAGAAGTACCTTATAAACCATATAAAATTTTCTATTTTTTCATATATTTAAACAGGGGTATTTTTGAAAATGGATACATAAAAGGAATATTTTTAAAAAGGGGTAAACCAAAAGGGGTATTTCTAAAAAATTCTCTAATATAATTTATATAATAAAAATAAAATAAAAATTTTAATAGCACGAAAGAAAATTTATCGATATATAATTCAATTTGACCATTTTTTGTAGAAGAAGGAGGAATACACGTAAAAATTGTAAACAAATTTACATACATAAAATTATATACTCATAATAATTTTTTAGATGGAACAACCCGAAACGGATTGCATTCGTAAAAATATTATTCATAACTCGCTTTACGATATATCAAGAATTTAACAAACAAACCCATGAAATACCCGCAATTTACATAGTTTGATACATAATATAGTTTATCAGTCAAACTTATTCATATTAAATTTGATTTAATCAATGTTTATATAATATATTTTGTTAATAAGATTTTATATAAAACATCAAAATCTAATTTAGGACCCATAATTTATAAAAACTGAATAATTTTTCCATATAACTTGAAATCATATATACGTAAAATTTGGTTTTACGAAGTATTTGGTTGTAAAGTTCTAAACCGTTCAAAAATTATTAATTAATTTATATATTTATAATATTTGAACCTTTTAAAAGTTTTAATATTTATAATATTCGAACCTTTAAAGTTTCAATATTTATAGTATTCTAAACATTTAAAAAGATTAAAAATTATGATATTTGAAACCTTTAAAAATCTTAGTTATCTTAGAATTTTGAAGCTTTTTAATTAATTTTCTCAAACTTAGAACCGGATTATACAAAAAAAAAAAAATTGGATGCTTGATAAATCAAGCTTACTGCTCATTCGTAGTTTGAAGTATATTAGTCTTATTTATAATGATCTAAACTATTGGCCGATGTGGGACGTTGTACATACACTTTTTTTTTTTGGTAAGAATGTACATACACTTTTTTTTGGTCAATCGAGTAATATATATCTGCTTTGAAAAATTAAAATTGCAACATATGTAAGAAAATGGGAGATTTGCAAAAATAACCTTTTTAGGTTAGTCTGTTGTAAAAATACCCTCCCTTACTATCCATTTTCAAAATACCATCTTTTAGTTATAAAATAACTAAATTATCCTTCTTTGATGAAACTCATGATGATTTAGGGGGGTATATTCAAATCATGATTGTGAAGGATTTCGTGGAATTTATAATATTTGGAATTTTATGAGATTTAAGTGGGTTTTTTTTTTTTTGGTGAGTGGAGATTTAAGTGAGTTTTAAGGTACTTTGTTGGATTTGTTATTATTTTCAATTTTAAAAAAAGGAAAATAGTTTGAGATTTGGTGAGATTTTAAAAAGAATTTTGGGTGATTTTAAAACAGATTCTCACATGTTAAAAAAAAAACAAAAGTTACGCTTGTATACATAAATGGTCATTGATATTCTGAACATCTACAAGAATATCAATCGGATCTCACTGTCCATTTATATCTACAAGAACACATCTACAAGCAGACCATTTTCTTTCCAGACAGAACTTCACATCCTCCATGTATGCTCCTTGGATCTGACTGTTCATCAAGTCCCTTAATGATCCAGGAGACGAAATTAATCAGTTAGCAGTCCATTGATTCATGTTTTTGTAGAAAGAGAGAGCTAGATTGAAGAAACAAACCATGCTACCACCACAAGTGCATTCACCATCACCTTGCATTATCAATACAGATACATTGGTTTAATTTGTTAAAACAGAGAGAAGAAGCAAAATAAAACAAACAATTACTTTCTCTCTCTCTCTCTCATCAGCGTTGATGATTTGTTCATGTCAAGCTTCCGTGGATGGTTTTGAAGTAGTGAATCTGAAGGTATACTGAATCATTTACATATATAGCCAGAGTCAGCTGAGAGAATGGGACTATTAAACAGAGACGGGTTTTCGCGGTACCTGCGAGGAAGAAGATGAAGAGGAAGAGGGAAGACGGAGATATCGTTTGGTTGAGATGGTTATCAAAGGGAATATGAAAAAACTGAAAGATATAACCCATAATTCAACAATGGAACCCAAAATTCAAAAATTCTGTGCCTTTTTTTTTGGAACTTGTTTATTTGTTTAAACCAATTTTTCAAAATCACACCTTGAGATGTGTAACTCTTTTAACTGGATTTCTCTTGTAAAAATGTATCAAAGTCTTCCAACATCACTTTTAATGGTTTTCTCAAAAAATAAAAGTTATGTTTTGAATAATAGTGGATTTGATATGATTTTTAAATATTGTTGATTGAATAACAGGGATTCTGAGTAATTTTAAAGGACTTTTTATAAATTTCATATTCAATAACAGTGGATTTGAAAAATGATTTACAAACCCCTAGTTGAATAACAAGAAATTTTAAAAACAATCCAGAATCTTCCAGAATTTTATTGTCAATACATGAGTGCATCTGGGAGCGACAAAAACAATGGACGAGGTTGATCCGTTTTCCTCTTTTTGAGTGGTGGTTCGACTTTGGACTTCGTCGCCGCATAAGTGGCTGCTGCTTCTACCCGTGAATAAATCATTAGGTTAAAAAATGTTTAGGGCTTTTCCAACACCGGCATATAAACGTAATACTGTATTTAAAATATATTTACATATACGAGCCGATGAAGATTTGTTTTGAGTCTTTTGACTATGGATTTTATATTTAACCAAGGTCTTTGTTTTACTTAATTGAAAAATACCCCTCTATTTACTTTAGGTAATTTACTCAACCCCTTTAGACCATCTCCAATGTATTTTGCTATTTTTGCCTCTATAATAGAGGAAATCTATAATAGAGGTGACTTTTACTCCAATGTATTCCTCTATTTTTTCTTCTATAATAGAATATTCCAAATAGATTATTTTAAATTTTAATATTAACACCATCTATTTATAAAAATTGTAAATTGACCCATTTACTTTAACTTTTATAAAATTTTAATAAAATAGTTACTTTTATTTAAATTAAACATTTATTATAAAAACATCATACTATATATTTTTATTTGAAAGTACATCGCATTATATAAAAACAATAAGATACTAGATTCTATTCTATTATTATATACAATATGATAAAAATAAAATCTCTTTTTTCCTTCAATAAAAATAAAACCTATTTTTATTATATATATATATATATAAGATTTTCTATAATTTACTTTTGCAAATGGTAGTCTCAAATTTTAGAATATATATTTATATTAAAACCTCTAAAATATTTTATATTATTAGTTATTAAATATATTTATTTTATTTCTTTTATTCATAAGTAAAAAATGTTTAGGATTAAAATGACTACTTTACAATAAAATAGTCCACCTCTATTTATAGAGGAAAAAAAATAGTTCCTCTATATATAGAGATAAAAATAGCAATCTCTATAATAGAGGTGGATATAGAGGTGGGTTGGAGCAAAAATTACTATAAAATAGAGTTTAGAAACAAAAATAGAGGTGGGTTGGAGATGCTCTTAGTCATTTAGATGCAAAAATATAAGAGATCTCTTGCAATTTTATCGCAGATACTTAAATATTTTTGTGGAAAAAGTTAAAGATTCAAATGAAATAAATCATTTGAAAAGTTAACATTTGGAGTGATTTGATTGATGGTTCAAATGAAATAAATATTTAAATATAAAAGTTATAGAATTGATTTGAAAAAAAAAATCAACTCCAAATTGAGGAATAAAAATAAAATTCTCCATTTTGGAGATGGAAATGGAGTGGGGTTGGAGAACTTTTTCTTCAAAATGGAGTTTGAAAAAAAAAAAATGGGTTGGAGATGGTAGAAAGACTGTTACTCGCACCAATTTCATCGGAAAACCTACGTTCACTCAAAACTTTTGGGAAGATTGGGCAAAAGCCAACGTTCATATAATATTTTAGTATTGCTTTTGAGTTAAGTTTTTTCCCATCATGTCGTCTAGCTTAATTGAGCAAGAAGCTTTCAATCTATTTATAGTATTTAACTTAATCCTAAAATTCCTCAAACTTAAGTAATAATCACAAATGACAAGACGCAATTGAATCTTTACTTTTCTCATCTTATCATCAAATCATCTAAATCTTTAAACCCTTTTGTCAGTAATAGTCGTCTATTAATTTCAGCTCTCACCTAAGAATCAACCACCAAACCTAACCTGAATTTGATGGTAAGGCAACAAGAAATGAAGATTTCTCAACCCATGCACGCACTCCGAATTTTCAAACTACTCATATCTTTGACATCTCGAAACCTTAATACTATAAACCAAAACGAAAGAAAAGCAAAAAAAGTGTTTCGCATTTAATAAAGAAAAATTAGCACAAAGACACCGTTTTTGTCCACCACACCGTTTCTTCTTGTGTTTTATCATTTTTTTTCTTTAACTAAACTTATCCTCTTAACCTTAAATCAAAAATGAATTCCAAAAATGAACATGTAAAAAGTGAGAATTTGTATCATTCACAAATATATAAAAGCTATTTGATCAAAACTTTTAATACAAATTATATCGGGTCCGATTGTTAACGTACTTAAAGCTGTACAAAAAACTGTTAACTGGAGTAGTAAGCTTTTACGGAATAGTGCAAAACTTCAAAGAAAAAAAGTGCATAAAAACTGTATCAAGTTTTTAATAAAGTTTTGGACTAATTGGTAAAAGTTTTTGAATTGGTAAAATCTAAATACTGTATTAGTTGTACCTTGATATGTTTACCAATCAGAGTCATCATTTAAATAACTAAATATTCGTTGCACGATAAGATACATAATAGAAAATTCATTATTGTTCATTATTTAGCCTCTATCTTAAGACAAAACACATAAAATTAGTAATGGAAGGCTTTGCCTCGTCGATCACTTTTCACAAAGTCTCATGTCCAATGCTTTACAAGACTTGCTCTTACTAGAGACTTCAGTGTAAGAGATATCTTCCCCTCTATTATAGCCTCTATCTTCTTCCATAGGCTTAGAACACATCCTCTCTTCACCGTCAATATTACTTGGCCCTGAGCTTGAAGTATAACCACATGGTTGTGTTCTCATTTGAACAGACCTGAGTAGAGCGGTTCTCCTCAAGTCACCAGAATGGCAGATATCGCTGGGCGATGATGGAAACCTTCCCTCTGTGTCTGAACCTCTATGGCGAGACTGTGGTGTAGTAGTAGTTGTTGCATTGGAGCTCATGGAGGCAGGACATGTATGTGAATGATGTGAGATTGTTGTCGATGACAGGTGTGGTGAGTTTGTTGAAGTAAGAGGTCTTTGGTATCGATATGGTGAAACTGGACTAGTTGGACGGCTCTCGGGTTGCGATGAGCTAGTGCTTGTTGTTGTTGTTGGGTCCTCACAGAATCTCGCTTCGTCAGAGTCTTCCGACATGGGAGAGTATTGTAATGGCAAATCATCCCTGTGTCATGAAGCTCATCAGATAGTTTATACTGAAACTTCACAACCATAGTCAACAACAAATGCTACACTCCAGAGTTTCTAATGAACTAAAACACTACTTGAATCTCTTGGTATCAAGCTTCAAATAAAGAATCCAGATAGAGAAACAAAACAATCTTCAACTCACTTTTAATACCATTTTGAGTACATGACTACACTCTGATAAACACAAGTACGCCGGAAATATCAAAACACAATATCCGGGTGAGAGAGATTTTTCCAAACCTGTGATAAAGAAAGCTCTCAGACCGAGCAGGAGACTCTAACATGTTTACAGGATGTGAGTCCCCGACTGTTAGTCCGTTTAAACTGCACGCCATTATCTATAAGACAGCCAAATCTCAGGACATTTTAAAGACTGTAAATAAAGAAAACTATCAAAAGCTATTCCAACTTGATCTCATAAACTTTAACAGATATCATTTAACCATCCCACAAAACAAGAAAGCGTTCGAGCGGATAAGGAAACCGTAGCTTCAAACGACGATTTCAGAACCCACAAGAACCATCTAACAACTGAATTACAGAGCAAGAAACGACCAGAATGAAACAAACCTCGCTAAGATAACGTTTCTGGGAGCGAAGGTTATCAAGATAAACCTCATCTTCCGGTTCTCTACTCCGTTTCCCACTCGGCGAGGAAGAAACTGATATCGGCACTGGTGGCTCATTAGCTTCTTGTGTAACTAACCTACCTCCTGAAAGAATCAAACACTTATCTCTACTACTTGCATAACCCAAATAGTTTAGTATGAAATCAACTATAATGATCTAAACCCATACTCAAATAACATTTCTATAGAAACATTTCAAATAAAAACAGAAATTAAACGAAAAAACACACAAACTATATACAAATCAATTGATCAAAAGAGATGTGTAAACACAAATTTATATATATTCGGTTAATAATTCTCAATAAATTGAAAATTTCAAAGGACGAAACTAAAACAAACAAAATTTCTATACTTAGGGTAATCTGATCTACTACAGTATAATCAAAACAGCGATTGGCGACGAGTGAAGATGATTAAGAAGCGAAAGCTTGGTGGGATTGATTAAAATCGAGTTCGGAATTTTAAAATTGAGCGATGGGAAAGCAAATTGAAGAAGAAGAAGAAGAAGAAGGGACCTGGGTCGGGAGGAATTGAGACGTGAGTAGATTGAGTTGGAGAAGACGAAGCCATTTCGATCAGAGGGTAACGAAGCAGATTCAGCAACGGATACGAAGGTTGAAGAAAATATTCACAACTCCTTTGTTTTGATCAAAGGCCAAAAGGGTTATTATTGGTGTATTTGGTACTCATTTTAGTTTTTTTTTTCCAAATACTATAATATTTTCAAAAATACCATAAAAGTTTTATTTTTCTAAAAATACTATAAACATAAAAAGTTGATTTTTGAAGGTGTAAATTTTTTTTTTTAATGTTTGGATTGACTATTTATATTCAAGGTATAGTTTTTGGGGGTAAAGTTTAATGTTTATAATTTAGAAATCAGTTTTGAATATTAGAAAAATTATTTTAGTTTTGTGGTATTTTTGAAAAAAATTATTTTAGTAGTATTTTTAGAAAATAAAACTTGTAATTGTATTTTTGGAAAAATAACTATTTTCATGGTATTTAAGAGGGGTGTATTCAAATTAGCATTTTAAGAGATTTGAGTTTTATTGAGATTTTGATGATTTTAGGGAATTTCATATGATTTATGTAAAATCCTTTTAAATCCCACCTAAAACTATGAGATTTGGATTCTTATATTTTTAACTAAGAAAGTTCTCTAAAATCCTCTGAAATAATTTAAAATCAAATCCACAAACTGTTTTCAATAACAGTGGATTTTAGAGTGGATTTTAAAATGATTAGTTCAATAACACTGGATTTCATAAGACTTTTTAAAATCCCTGATTGAATAACACAGGATTTGTAAACTTTTTACAAATCACTTGAAATTCCACTTTGAATACACCCCCCTAAGAAAATTCCCCTAAATGAATTTTGTATTAATGGTTCACAAAAAAAAATGTATTAATTTTATGTAAATCGTTTTTATCAATAAGAATATTGAAATTTTCAATAATTTTTTTCAACGGGTTTACTGCATTATCTTTCTAAAGTTTTGTAAATCATGTTCTACACTTTTCACTACAATTTCTCTCGTTATTTTCTATGATTTATTCGTTGTTTTCTAATACTTTTTCACTTTCTATTGACACTCATATAACATATTCGACAATGAATTGTTTTATAATCAAAACATATCATATATATTGTCTCCTCACTATTTTTCTAGGGTTTAATAGGTAGATAACCTTTGACTTAAAAAGAATTGAGAAACTAACACTAGTGCAGAAAAATGTTGGTAAATAACGCTTTGAGATGAGAGGAAAAATCGAAACTAACCTTATGCAATGGGTGGGAAGTAGAAGTCTTTAGGCATAGGCGAGGGACAAACAAAAGAGTAGGTTATCATTACTAATGTTTTTATAAAAACGCATGTTATAAAACGAACACTTGGTTCTATAGGAATATATTATTAAATCACATGCAACAGTAGAAAATACATTGGGTAAAAAATTAAAAGCCACCTAGTTCTGAAAATAGCAACACATAAATTTAGGGATGGTTAACATGTGATGAAAAAAAAATTGGGTTTGGCACCCCGGGATTTTATTAAATTACATGCAACTATATAAAAACATATGGTTTGGAAAAAAAAACTTTGGGTCTACCTCTATAGTTTGTCAACCCAGTCCAAGATATAAGCTCGGTTTATTACAAAATCTAAACCCTAACCACGACTTTGTCAATCCAAACCGAGTAATTATAAACCAAGATATAAGTTCGCTAAATATCAAAATCTAAACACTAAGCGCAAATTTGTCAACCCAAACCGGAATATAAGTTTGTTTAATTACAAAATTTAAATCCTAACCACTATTTTGTCAACCCAAAACAAGATATAGCTTTAGTCTATTACAAATTCTAAACCCTAACCATGAATTGGGCAACCCAAACCAAATAATCCAAAACCTAATATAAATCCGTTTACTAGCAAAATCTAAACCCTAACCCAGACTTTATCAACCCAAACCGAATAATTATAAACCATAATATAAGTTCGCTAAATATCAAAATCTAAACCCTAACCTCAAATTGACAACCATAACCGGAATGTAAGTTTATGTAATTACAAAATATAAACCCTAACCACTATTTTTTCAACCCAATACAAGATATAAGTTAGGTTTATTACAAAATCTGAACTCTAACCAGGATTTTGTCAATCCAAACCGAATAACATAAAACAGTAATATAAATTCGTTTACTACAAAAATCTAAACCTTACCACAAATATGTCAGCGCAAATGAAAGGAGATGATGAATCAGGACAAGAAATGGAGAAAACGGCGAAGCAAAAGCCGGAGAAGACGAACGGAGAGAAAATAACGCTTGGGCAAGGACATCACATGTCATAATAAATATATGTTATCTTCGGAAATCACATATCATAAACTATAGGTGCGATATTTGAAATTAAAAAAAAAATAATAGCAATGATAGCCTACGATTCTTTGTCTCCTGAAAGAGTGCGTAGAGAGTTAATACCAAGATTATTAGCAAAATCTTAAGTGTAAGAATTACACTAGAAAAGATCTTAAATAAAATAACTTCTAGTGTAATTCTTACAGTTAAGATCTTGCATTTAATGTTGCCCTAAGGCTATAAATGTAATTTGGTAAGGTGTTCTGACATACACTATTATGTACCTAATTCTTTTCAAATCTAAGGTTATTTATTATATATTCTCATTTTTCTATACACGATTTTATTAAAATAAAATGTAAAGCAAGTCTTCTCGAGTATTTTAGCTTTAGTAGTAGACTTACAACAATACTTTAGTTATGATACATCCTAAACATTGTATAGATAGTGAATCCAAACTATTCAAGAGAACCACAAACGTGGAACGTAATAAGCACAAGTACGTACCTATGGAAAATGTAGAAACATATTTTGCTAATTAAATCCAAACTGATAACAAAATCACTTTTCCCCTCTAAGATAGTGAATCCAAACTATTCAAGAGAACCACAAACGTGGAACGTAAAAGAAACCAAACAAATCATGATGGATAAAAAATTAGTGACTTGTAGATTAACTGGGAGATCACATATAAGATGATTTAAAAGGAGGAAAAAGAAGATAAAAAACTTCTAAGCAGTAGACACCACCTTGGTGAGAATCTTCATTGAAGATGGCGAAGTTGAGAGGCTTTGTGAGATTTGATAACGGTGGAAAATTATTATGAAAATTAATACGAATTGAACATGATAATTCAGATAAACCGTTAAACAATGACGAACTGTCTCAATAACTCTCTAGCTCATCCCTGTCCACACCATTGGAGAATCAACGAAATTTTACTGCTTTTAAACACTGGTCTTATTCTCGTACTTGCACTCCACACCACCCAAACACGACTCATCTATGAAACTCATGATTTGACATGAAAGACCAATTCTGAAACAAATTATTTACAAGCTTGGGGGCTCTATTCTCTTTGACTTTCGTCTCCAACAAACACCCAAACTGCATAGACTTACTATACACCCAACTACTAACTACTAAATGCTTTGAAATTTTGTCTAAACCCGACATTAAGGTTTTTTCTTCAATCCCTTTCTCTTCCAACCGTTTGGATTTGTGTGGAAGAGATTATTGGAGATATCTTGTGGAGCAAGATGTGTATCTTGCGGACCAACTATTATGGACCGTGAAAGTCCATTATTAAAGTGAAACCGTGAAGCCCAAGGCGAAAAATATTCTAGAAGTGTGATAAAGATTCATATATTGTATCAATTCTCTAGAGATTACACACACACAATAATAAAGAGTTTTTCCCCAAATCCTTCTCTAGTTTCTACATGGTATCAGAGCAGTCGATCCTAGTGGATCAAAACTAAAGGCTTCCGCACTAGATTTTTTTTTTGTGGTCTCAAATTCAAAAGAGAATATGGTGATTCTCACGAGAGAAGATGATGGGGATGAAGACGAACCAGACGATGAAGATGACGAGAAGAAAAAGAAAAGTATGGGTGTGATCATGTGATCTGGTTTTTCTAAAATTAATGGGGTTTTATTTTTAATAGTCACGTTCCAATTTTTCTATTCTACGTTGGATTATTTTTGTGCACAAATAGTGTTAGGGTACAATACTAGTTGGGAGGTTCTTTTTAAAAGGATTTTCACGAGATTTCTAGTTTTATTATTTTGGAATTATTCTTTAGTTAAGAATTTTTCACATGTTTTTGTTTAGGTTGTTACTTTTCTTATTGTGGGAAAGTATGGTAATAGTTTTACCATTACGGGGGAGTTTGATTATCGTTGAATCATTAGGGGAGTTTATTGGAAAGCTTATGTTTTCGGTTATTATTATTAGTCCAATTTATGGACTGTCCGAGATTAGGACAATTATTTGTGGAGTTGCAGGACTTGCACCCATGGGATGTTGTTATTCCCTTTTACCAAGACCGAAGACAAGTTGAAGTTCCACTCTTCTTTTCAAGATTGAAGTTTTTACCCTAAAGAGCTTGTTGACATGATTTCTCTACCCTTGACAAGTTGTCCACGACATACGTGTTACGTTTTATGGTTGCAAAGTTTGCGTTGTGTGTACCACGTTTGTCGTGCGAGGGAGTATTGGAGATATCTTGGGGAGCAAAATGTGTATCTTGCGAACCAACTATTATGGACCGTGAAAGTCCATCATTAAAGTGAATCCGTGAAGCCCAAGGCGAAGAATATTCTAGAAGTGTGATAAGGATACATATATTGTATCAATTCTCTAGAGATTACACACACACAATAATAAAGAGTTTTTCCCCAAATCCTTCTCTAGTTTCTACAGAGATCAAGGAAATCGTATGTGATGAAGAAAATATAATCGAAATCTTTCTTATAAAACAAGAACTTTGAACCACAAGTGGCAACATTATTGGGGTATTTTAGGAGGGTAAGACAATAATGTTGGTCTCAAGAAGCGTATAAGAAAAAGATTTCAGTATTTCAGTATAACAAGAATAATAAGAACCAAGTAAATCCTGGTATATATGTCATTGTATCTTCCACAGTTCCACATATTGCTCCATCACGTCACCTTCTTAATTAATAGTTAGTTTTCTTCTTAGCTGGTGCTTATTGGTTCTCGTCCTCTTCTTCTCTTACCTTTTTGAATCCTGCAATTTGGTTGAGCTGTGCTAAACTTGGAACATAAGAGCAACAACACACAAGTGGGCAACAGCCCGCATATTGGATGAAGTTGAGAGATCCTCCTTCATTCACAGCTTCTCCAAGACGCACTTTTCTAACGTACCCATTTTCTCCAATGATGTAAGCTGCATCCTCATAGCGGGTCATTTCACATTCGTCAAAGTGAATAACCACAGCTAGTTTCTTCTCCTCGTCAATGAAGAAACTCCCACCGTCATAGTGAAACTGAAAACCAGAACCATAATGTGGTTTCATATCAACTTTTAAGAAAGGGATCCACGACACCGCATTGGGCTCAATCATACTTGTAACCCAAATCTCCACCTCTGATCTATCCACGCTCTGATATAACGCCGCGAGCTTCTCGTCTCTAAGAGAAGATAGAGCTCCAGCATCAAAGCGAAAGTGGTGGAACGGCAAAGGAAGAAACGGTCCGAAGCTCTCCCTCGTAAAATCAAAACAAAGTAAATGATCTGCCGGCTCTGGTATCTCTCCATCCACTTCAAAAACTATTTTTTCCTTAGCAATAAAATAAGTATTTCCCTTCAAAGACGCACCGCGTTGATAAGAATCTATATCCCAGTTGGGAGCGATATCAAGAACCCTCCATGAATCAGAACTAAAATCATAGATTTCGTACCCAAAAACATGTCTCTTGTCTATTTCATGATCATCCAAGAACCTCAAGATTTTGTGTTTTCGGTTATTGTCGCATCCGATAGCATACCTGTCTAGTATGTGGTAATTGTTTAGAGGTTGGATCCACCTGGTTTGACCCAAATAAGGGTTCCATACGACGAGCCTTGTGTTGTCTTCTTTGGTCACACATAAAAATAAGCCATCGCATTGAAAGACGTTAGATATCTCCACTTGGTTAAGAAAATCACCCAATTCCTTTATAGATGGATCCACAAATTCGTTCAGATCGAATCTAACTGAACAAAGCTTATACTTCTTCATCATGAACCCTAGAAACTGATGCCTTGCCTCTGCTTTACACAACATCTTACGTTTCGATAAAGTGTTCCATTGTTTGCATGTCGATCTCACCGCTCCCACACAAGCTATCGGAATCTTCTCTACCAAATTTTTTGAAAGATCAGAGATCGTCGTCATTGTTCCCAAGAGAAAGAAATCAGAATTTTCAAACTTGCCCAATCTGAGAGAGAGAGACGTATATGTTTAGCGATGTATGTATGTATGTATGTGTTAAATAAAAGAAGTTCTTATAAAAAATTAAAAAAAAAAAACTCTTTTCCTTTTCCGAATTGGGGTTGCTAAAATTCTGGTTATAAATATTATTTAACAAAACATATAAACCATTTCAAAAAAAAAAATTTGTCTTTTTCTTGGTTATTTTTTTTCTTTTTATTTAAGGAATTTTGTTTTGTTTTTTAAGATAGAGACTAGGTTCGGACTCGCGCTATAACGCGGAGGAAAATTGCCAATTTTTATTTTTCTTTGGTTTGAATCTAAATGCCATTATAAAATAATGGATTGTTGGTGTTAGTTAGCTTTTTATAGTATCTTTTGTTGTTAAAAAAATACATGTAAAAAGTAGTTAGAGATTAAAGAAAATTAAACAATATATTGTATTATATAGTTTTTAAACCCGTAACATTAACAAATGCAGTTTAATATTTTCACTACTATTTGTTTTCCATGCTGAATTTGTAATTTATCAAATTATGGTAACCTAGTATAGTATATTGTAATTATTTGTTGTTTTAGTTGTTTTATTTGTTTTTATAATTGTAATTATTTGAAAGTTATTAGGGATTGTTTTTCCGATGGTTATTATTATTTTTGCTAATTAATAAACATGAATATATCGTTTTTAAATAGGGAATTTTGTTGGTTTTACCACAGGCTGGTGGGCCCTTTACGAAAACTACTACAATTCGAAAATCTTTCTCCACATACCACTTTTATGTGGTAGCGACGTCAGAAGTAGTGGAGTGGTAAGACCATCTTACCCTCAGTCGTAGACAATAATTATATGGTAATATTTTAAAAATTCTAAAATTGTCCACCAAATCTAATAATAAAATATAATTGTGGAATAGACAAAGTATAGAGGTTATAGATACACACAACATAAAGTAAAAACTATATTATATATATTTATGGACAATAATTTTAACGTAAATATAATTGAAATGTCTAAATTTGTCCACTAAAAATAGATAACATGAGAAAAATGAAAATAAATAGATTTCTATTTCGTGGACACAATAATTTCGTGGACAATAAATTTATAGATATACATATGTTTAAAAAATCTAATCATCACGACGAATGAATAGTGTTGCCGGCGGCGATAAATAGTATTGACGATGAAATCATTATTAACCGAACCAAAATTCTTTGTCGGTTTTGTTAGACTTATGGATGGAATGAAATAAAAAGGAACAATAAAAATCTGGGAAATAAAATAAAAATCTGAATGCTAGAGACATAGGGCAAAATTGTCTTTTTCTTTAGCAAATGTGGTATGTGGGAAAAGATGATGAAAATGTGGTAGTTTACATAAGAAAAAGATGAATTGTGGTAGAAACTTTAAATTTCCCTTTTAAATATTAATAGACCCATAAATGGGCCTCATCTCTCAAAACAAACATAATAATGAAAATATAAAAAAGTTAAAAGTAATTTTACTTTCACATTGGTCTAAAATATTTATATCATAATAAAAGTTAGATTGGTACGTTTTATATTATCATGGCAGGTCAATATTAACAAAAATGGATATCATGAGATGAAAAAAAGTTGTACAGTATGGTGTAGCATGAGCTCTCCCGACTTAAGGTTAGTTATATTATTAGTCTTCTCGTCAAACATAGTTGAAATGTAGTAAATATTATTTTTTAGAAGATATTTAATCATCCGCTTTGCAACCAATTCACATCTTCAATAATATGAAAACAAAAGTTCCAGTCTAATCGATGTCCAAGAAAATATAAAATCTGAAAGAAAGAAAATGTAATAAGCTTTACGATGCTTTCAATTATCTTATTCTGAATACTTAGAACCAAAATAGATTTTAGAATATCTAGATCTATTAATAAGACATGGATTACTTAAAATTTTGTAACAGTATAAATTATAGATATCGTTAAGCATAAACAATAACTTTACGGGTTAACCTTCGAAATTTGATATTTTACTAAAACCTAGAAATACATTCTTATCAAAAATAAAACATAGAAATACATATAAAAATATTATATTAGATTAAAACAAAATGAATAAGAAAATGTAATCGCCTATATATAATATTAACATATTAGAAAGTGTATTGATGAGTCAGTCAAAATAATCTCCATTGGCTCAATATAAAGAGTATTGATTCCAACAATGAACGATTTTACCTGAATTTTCAAGGTTTGATAGCAT
Source organism: Capsella bursa-pastoris (assembly GCA_036452645.1). Lineage (NCBI taxonomy): Eukaryota > Viridiplantae > Streptophyta > Magnoliopsida > Brassicales > Brassicaceae > Capsella > Capsella bursa-pastoris. Next base: position 2,603,191 of record CP144186.1, read on the forward strand.
TGAGGCTTATAAAACATTCATTACCAAATTACTACAAACTTGCAAATAAAGCATAGAGGAAAAATGAGAATACCACGATGCTAGTATTCTAAATTAATAAATAAAAAAATTAACAAATATCCCTCTTTTTTGGTCAACACAAATATCACTCTAATTACGCTAATACTTTTATTAGATTAAATCAACTTCTCTGATTTTTTTTCCTAATTAAAATTTGAAATTCAACAAGATTTATGAGCGTATATTCCTTGCATATATTTCTTATTAATTTCTTTAAATAATTGTTTTAAGGGAAATTAACATATTGACATATTTTAAATATTCATATTTGAATAGAGGATTCAATCTTAACCATTAAGATATTGTAGTTAGAATATTTTTGGATAGTATTTAATAGATTTCAAAATTATTAAGAATACAATCACCAATATATGCATGTCTCATTAATATAGTTTCCTTAATTTTGGGAATATATTGTATCGTGGAGTAACTGTTTTCTTAATAACTTTAATGCTTAATTAATGTTTAATTAAGCTTCATCTTCTTTCCAATAGGGCCGAATTTATGGCCTATTTTCACTCTTTTAATTCGGGTATATTTATTAAAATCGGGAAAACCAATTGAAGATCCGATTGGAAATTCCGGGTTAATTTTTTTAAAACCCGACCCTAGAAATTTTGTGTACTTCTCTTTTACTATATAGGGGATATGCAATTAATCTTTGTTAAGGGAAAAAAAAGTTAAAAAAGTTAATCTTTGTTCTTCTCATACATCGTCGGAGTTTGGTAATCTAATTAGTTTTAGTTTATTGTTTGTGATAATATTAGCGTTAATATTAGTACATCATTCCACATAACATGAGGTTCTGCAACCGAGGAAACCCACCGCCCGAGCTAACCATCATATAAGTGAAGCAGCTTCGCTAGAATTGGCATCGGATCTTCCACCAAACGATACTCACACAGAGACATGGTTCTAAGGAGTGAAGGGAAACATGATCAATTTTGAAAATATTTATCATATAAATGGTCAATGCCAATTTATAGAAGATAAAAATATGATTCCACCAAATTTTTTACAATTACAATATTTATCATATTTTGCTTTCAATTTTACTTTTTTGTTTATTAGTTTATCAAATATTTTTGCCAGTTTTTAAATTATATTCACAAGGAATTCCTAAATAGATTATCCAAATTTATGAATTTGCTATATATCACTTATGTTATCATTCAACCAATATACAATTTCACTAAACTATATTAAAAGATTGCATTTTCTTATACACTGTTGAGGTAATGTCCGTGATCGATAAATTTAACAGTTTTAAGGAAAATATAATATTTGCGTACTTATATTAAAATCAGACCTAATTACTACTGTACACGCTATTTACTTTCTATATACAGTTAAAATATACAAATCAACACGCGATTTAACTCTATAGAATTAAAAGTAAAATATACAAGACTATTCTGTTTATCCTATACTATTGAATACCAAATCCCTATATTAGTAAAAGAGAAGTACAAAAAATGCTTACGGGTCGGGTTAAAACAAAAATTAAACCCGGATTTCTTATTTGGATAGTTAGCAAATGGATCAAACCAAAATTAGTGGATACATGCAGCGATTTTAGCGTAGCATTAATGTTATTTCAAAATTAAATAAGTTTGCAAATATGGAAGTGTATATATGGGATATCGTCGAAACTAAAATATTTCTAAGAAGGTGTGATTTCCAAGCTAATATCTCGGATATTTTTTTTTTTGCCATAACATTCTCTGATTGTGTGCAATCTAATATTATGAATAACAGAAATGGAATATTCGAGGAATAAACTAAGACACACTAACCTAAATCTACGTCGCTTCCATACACTTCTATATAAGAGATTCTTATGTCCACTAAATACCATACCTCTTCTTCATTCTTCGGCAGTAAGTTATACATTCCTCTAAGATGGCAACCAATTCTTCCATTTACAGATTTAGCTTCATACAAATCTGCCGTACACATAAGACAATCCATTCTTGGAGGCAATACAAAGTTTACGCTGTAGAAACCATTGACATGATTTTAGTTGATTCATCTGGTAGGTTATATATATGCTGCATTTACTTTTGTATTTTCATGACTATTTTGTCACGAACTAACTTTTGCTCACTATTCGCAGGGTGCCCAGATTCATACAACAGTAAAAAAGCAACAAATCAATAAATAAAATATTTATGAGTTCAGCAAATCGTGGAGCTAAGCCTTTCAGCAGGGATTGCTAAACTTGGTTCTCAACCAGAGGTATGCTATTATAAAGCTTATACGAGCAAGTAAGCAACCTGCTTCTACATTATGTTTTACAGTTATTTATCTACATTTTATCATATAGTTTACAACTTTTTACAACTTATTCATTTGTACTATAATTAATTACGACTACCTATATACATGTTTTCAAACAAACACAAACAAGAAATACTCCAAATATCCTCCTGTACAACATAAGAAAATATAGATATATACGCATTCAGCTTGCCATGAACACTTAATTAAATTACAACAAGTGTGATAGCTAATTGTCAAAATATACCCATATGAAATACTTTATATTAAAACAATTTTTGAAAAGGTTTATGTTATTAAATTTTTTAACACAAGATATATGAGTCTATGAAAAAAAACAATACAACACAAAAGAATTAAGTGAAATTATAAGCTAAATTTTTGAAAAGGTTTATGAAAAGTGAAATAAACGTAGAATCGTAATGGTATAGATATAGTCAAAACTATTAAAAAAATCCAATTTTTTTTTAACATCTTCATATTTTATTTAATAAAAATTACAAGCAATGTTGTAGCCATTCAGGCATGTACATCAAAAAACATTGATAAGAAAGAGACATAAAATTAGCATTAAAAATCCAATTTATGTAGAAATATCTTTAAATTCACAGAAAAATCTCGGTTTTTTTTATTAGAAAAGAGTTATTTTAGGAAAAATATATTTGAATTCTAAATATTAATTTTCAAATCACATTTTAATGCTATCAATATATTATATAACTTTGCTATTAGTCCTACATATATATATTGTTTCCTTTTACTTCGGTAACAAATGAAACAATATATTTCCAATATTACATACAACCCTACAAACCCTACAAATATCATCCTCTATAAAAGGAGGAAGTGAATCAATTCTTACGCAAACACTAAATGTAAACAAATACTTCTTTTAAAAACAAATAAACAATTACATTCACACACTATGGCTAAAGATGTTCAATATCCAAAACTATTGGTTTGATTTGACTTAAACCGTCATTCTCCTCAATCTCATGTCTCAGGGTTAACATTTGAGTAAATCCCACTGTTTTATACTTGGCACCCAACAGAAAAATGTTTCAAACCCAGAAAAAGGACACCTACCAGTTGAAGGGTGTGTAATGTTTCATGTACTATTAACTGTGATTTAATTTTAAAACTTTTTTTCAGGTTTCTAAGGTGACTAACCTCTGACGACAAAGATTTGAGGACATACGAAGGAGAAGTCTATGAGCTATACCAGTGGAAGTTTGGCTAGAGGATTATATATTAGAAGGCTGAAGTTTTTTGTCCTTTTTTTTTTGTAACCTAGATGTTTTTAAAAATAATAGATAAAAGTTAAATTTACAAACACATATTACCTAGGTTTGATTCGTGTGGGCTATTGTTTCTTATAAAAGGAAAGGCATGTAATGGATTTATGGATGGATAGTCTCAATTAATCAATTAACGATTATTAATTAACTAAAAAAATAGTAACCAACATCATACCCATGCTATAAACTATGAGTCTATGAAAAAAAACAATATATACTAACAAACAGTTAGCTTAGAAATCACAAATTCAAACTTCAACAAATAGTAATGTTAATATAATAATGTATTTCTACTCTATTTTTTTCTTTTCTTCGACAAACATCTAAAGTCTAAATTCTATGTAATACAATATATTTGCTCATTTCTTTCAAATTCTTACTAATTTTAATACATGCCCTTTTCCAAAATCTACATAAAAAGTTACCTGCAACACCAACTTAATCGTCACATAATGTTATTTAAAAAATAAAAAACCATGCGAATTTTCCCCCGCGCTGTAACGCGGGTCCGTATCTAGTATTAATACAAACCCAATTATATTTTTAGTTTAAAAAACATCATCTGTGCCGAAGCACGGGCCATCCTCTAGTTAGTTATGTAAATACAAATTTTAAAATTGACCATTTATATTAATAATGCTTGCGATTAGAAAGAACACAAATGCACACAAAAAAAAGTAAACCAATGTATATAATAAACATTTCGTGAGTAAGTTTTCCAACAACGAAATCATAAATACAAGTAGTAGTTACAACAAGCAAATAATGAAAACAAGCCAAGCATTTTCCAAAATGAAAGCATAAAGAAAAATTATGAATATTTGAGTAAACACAACTGTATAGAAAAAATAAAAATGAACAAATGTAACTTTTGTAGACGTAATCGATAAGCTATTCTAAGGTATACTAGATTTGGACCCGCACGTACGTGCGGGATTGATTTTCAAAAACTAAGTTTGCTATCATGTTTGCAACATATTATGTACATGTGGTGTTATGTTTATAAATGTAATTATATTAGGAATATTATTCAAATTCATAATCTGAATTTGTACCAGTTTAATATTTATTTGTTATTAATTCAGTTTAGACAAAAATAGATAGGATTTGGTTTTGTTATCAACTACATTAAAAAAAAAGAAAAAAAGGTGGTTTGTTTATTTTGGGACAGGAACCCGTCTCGTCTCATTTTTTCCTAGGTATGTCATGTTTTTCCATCTTATAACCATAGTTTTAGTAATAATTTATCCATTTGAGATCGTGAATTTTAGTCCAACAAATGAAAAATAGGTCAATGATTGAGACTTATTTGTAGACTTATTTGTAACATAAACATATATTGGTCTGTTTTATTAAGTTTATGAATGTTTTGAAATAATAATCGCTTCACAATAAACTTTGGATCGACAGGATAGCGACTCCAGATTGAATGTGAACCATATTAGTAATCAGCTTAATTTCCGTTAAACCCGTGAAGTATCAAACCGGATGAAAACAAAGAAAAAAAACTTCCCTTCCTAGATAACCTAAATATATTTCCTAAAATAAACTTCCCGTCCGCTATGCATGCTTCACAATAGATTAAAATAATTTTAACCCGTAAAAGATCCATTATGCATAATCCACATTAGTAAATGGTATGTCCGTATATGTTTTGCTTGAATTCGAGTTATCCTAAATTTTTGTCTCTTATTTTATTGAGAATAATTTAGATAATGATTTTTATTTTCCGAATTACTGTTATCTCATGTAGTCTATATTAATAAATAGTAGGTCCACATCTGTCCTGCTTGAATTTACATTACCCAAAATTCTCGTTACTCCAAATTTTCCTCCAGTATTTTATTAAGAATAGTTTAGATAATGGTTTTAATTTTCTAAATTATACATTTCCTTTCTGTAACCGTTATTTCATATCCTAATATTTGCAATAAAAAGGAAAGTTGAAATTAAATTAAGCTATTAAAATTTCATGTTTCCGTATCATACCAGTTATTTGATATTTGAAAGTTGAAACTGAATTTAACTATCCAAATATCCACATTTTTGTTTCCTCAATTTTATTGTCTCCATCTAGTAGTTATAGTATGTACTAATTATTTGTCGACAAAAAAAAGTATGTACTAATTATATGTAATGTTGATTTTATCATTTTCGGTTAATAGAATAAAATAAAATAAAATATATCTGAATCTATCATGGTTTCTTTATGTTGTTTGTTTTCAATACTATTATTTGTCTACACATTCTGAAATTAAATCTGCTGAAAATCGGGTTTGAATTATTTCCATAATATTAGTTTTGGAAATGATTGAGATTTGAGATTTAGAACTTAATGATTAGTATCTATGATATAAATCGATTTTTTTTATATATAAACATAAAATCATGTTACCTATTTTCAAGTGTGGTAAATGGTATGAAGTTTTTTTAATTGCTTTGTTATATTAGTTACGGATAGTAGTAATTTTGGGGATTTAGATTTTGTTTACGATTTCCTTTACAATGTTTTATAATTTAAAACGATTTTTTAAATATTACAAAGTATGTGTGAGGGATCTAGATCTTGTTTCTTTTATATAATTTTAATAATTAAATCCATTTCCTAAATAATTAATAAGAAATTGTATGGATTCTCAAAGTTGCGTTCTTGTAATAGGATTTCCTAAATTATTAAACGCTAATTGTCCCATAAGGAATGTTTGATTACAAATTTATTTTCTGTTAAAATGACATTATATTTGTTTTCTTAAAAGAAATCTTGAAATATATTACGATTTTCTAAATTATTTAATTCTAATTGCACCATAAGGAATGTTTGGTACAAATATATTTTCTGTTAAAATGACATTATATTGTTTCCTTTTTTAAGGGATTCTTTAATATATTTATTTTCTGTTAAAATTATTTATTTTGCTGTCATTAATTCTGTTTGGTTATAGGTTTAGGATTACATAAAATGTAATTTTTCTTTTTAATTCTGTTTGGCTTTAAAGATAAATAATGCTCCCCTTTTAATAGTATAGATAACAACGAAAAGATGTGTATAGATGATATCTTATAGCTTTTAAAAATTAAAACTAAAAATTAAATTTTGTATTATTAAATCTTAATAATTATTAAAAAATTCTGTAAATTCCAAAGAAAAATATAAATTTTAAAAATGTTTGTCCCACTGTGTATTAGAGCAGACAACCTACAATAAACTCACCCTCGTCGTGCAGCTTGATTGATTTTGACTGAGCTTGGAACATACAAGCACACAAACTGATGCGACATCGAGCAATGACAGCTCGGGCCGGACGGACGGACGGACGGATGGCGATCGAGACGGAACGAGTATCGACCGAACGAGGTACGGACGGATCGATGAAACGGACGGAACGACCGACGGAGCTCGACAAACTCGATCGATGACTCGACCCAACGCCCCGATCATTGCCCAAGGAGCGATCACTCGAAGCCGACAATCGGAGAAGAATACCCGAGACCAATTCAATCTTTTCCTCCAAGAATACATCCACGATCTCATCGAGCCAACGACCCAAGACCAAGAGCCATCGTGGATGGTGTTCACCATCACCATTGGTGAAGACGTTTAAGTCGTTAGCGAGCGACTGTACTCTTTTTCCTACCTCGGTTTTTATCCCATTGGGTTTTACCGAGAAGGTTTTAACGAGGCAGTTAATCCTAGCGCATCCACGCGTTTTACCAAAGACGCGTGGATTCTATCCTTCTATCCTTATCTTTAAAACATTTGAATTTCGAACGTTGGTTTTTGTTTTTACTTTACAATTGTTGTAAGCCGCTCGACCACACACGTGGCCTAGGGCAAATAGGTTCGCTCTTTCGTTCGCACCTTTTTAAAGGCTGCTCAACACTTGTAAAAGGCACGCTTGCATGAATCTAAAAACCCTAGTGTTATTTCTCTCGCGTCATCTCTTCGTTCCTCTAAAGGCCTCACGCCACTTAAAGGTCCGGAAAACCTCGACGTCCGAACGAGCCGGGCTCTTCGACGGCGAGACAACCGTATCACGAGTTCTTTCACCGCTCGTGTGTCGTTGTATCGATCCAATGTCATCCACCGAGAGCGTCTCTCATTTGTACGAGAGCGTTTTCCCGCAACACGCGTCCTCGTCGTTCTGCCCGACAGTCCGCTGCACCGCTCGACGCGTCCGAACCAAACCTCGATCCATCGAGCGTATCCGGAGGTTCATCAGTGGTATCAGAGCTGAAGGTCCTAACAACAGGTTGTATCTATCCTTTTCGAGTTTACTTTTCGCTTAACGTTATCGCTTTAGTTTTTGTATCGGTAGAAACTAGTAAAGATCGAGACTTCTCTGGGTTCTATCGTGTTCTTCGTATTTCTTCGATGTTGTCATGAAAAATCAGATTTTGATTCGATAAAGTGTTTTCCTTTTTGCTAGATCCGGTTTTAAAACGTGTTTGGGTCTTAGATCTGAGCACGTGTCGAGTTATTTTGTTCGATCTTACGTTGTTTTCGCTTTTTACCAATCATTTGGCTGACACGCTTGAGCCTTTTGCTTTATTAGCGCGTGTACTGAAAAAGTTGTTTGGCTTTTATCGATCCAGGTACGACAGCCATTGATCCGGTCAAACCGTCATCGCAGCCGTTCGTGCGCCCGACGAAAGCGACCGACCCCAGTACTACCCGCAACGGAGCATTCTTCGAACAACGCTCGAGCGACCCGACCCAACGTTGCCCGATCCTCGTTTCCAACCATCCGCGACCGACGAATACACTTTTCCGGTCAGCTACCCGACGAGTTTCCGGACACCAAGCCACCTATGGAGGATCCTCGTCCTCCCGACGCTGAACCACTACCCCCACCCGAGCTCGGTGCTGTCTTGACCGAGTTCCGAGAAGAGCTGACACGGATACGGGAGAGGTTGACCCGTATCGAGGAAAATCATGTGCCTCCGGGCGCACCCTTACGAGCCGTCCGAGGTCGACAACAACAACCCTACTATGAGCCAGAACAACTTGAGTCTTCCGGCGATGAACGACGTCCTCCACCACGCGGACGATACGAGGGTCGACCCGAAGATCCTCGAGCGCAAGAACCCAGACACAAATTATCCGTCCCGACGTTCGCCGGTAGAGTCGATCCCGAAGCATATCTTGATTGGGAGAGACGAATGGACCACGTCTTCTCGTGCTACAACTACAACGAGCGACGGCAAGTCACTTATGCCGCTGCTCAACTGACCGACCATGCTCTCACTTGGTGGGATCGAGACATGGCCGAACGAAGGCGAAACCTTGAACCAGCTATCTCGACTTGGGAAGCCATGAAGAACATAATGCGAAGGAGATACGTGCCACCACTGTACCATCGCGATCTCCAGAAGCGATTCCAACGGCTCACTCAAGGCACCAAGTCGGTCGAGGAATACTATGAGGACTTCGAGCATTTGCGGAACCGGCTCCAGCTCGACGAATCCGAGGAAACCCTTATGGCACAATTCCTCGATGGATTACAAGACCGAATCGCGAGGAAGGTCGAGAGGCAACCGTACTCCGGTATCGAGGAGCTATTACACCTCGCGATGCAATGCGAGCAACAAATCAAGCGAAAGGTTGCTACCTTGAGTCAAAGCTGAGTCCAGGGAACCCCTAGCTGGTCACCAAGTGCTTCGCCAGTTAACAAAGCTCAGGACAAGCCTAAGGTTGCTGTTGTCGAGTCCCATTTCAGACCGAGAGAAAATATCAATGATGCTCGAGCCGACCCGAGACGACAATCGATCGAGACGCGCAGCCGAAACATTGTTTGCTTCAAGTGTCAAGGCCGAGGGCACATGGCGAGAGACTGTCCGAATCCGCGGACAATGATCATCACCGCAGCCGGGGAGGTCGAATCTCAAGACGAAGCCGACGACCTGATTGAGCAGAATCCGGTTAGCGAGATCAAGGAAGCCATTGCGGAACCCGAAGTTGGCGAGCTTCTCGTCATCCGAAGGATCCTTAGGATCCTCAGCAGCCCGACGACACCAATCAGCGCGACAACCTCTTCCACACCCGTTGCACTGTAAGTGGGAAGGTTTGTGGCTTGTTCATAGATGGTGGCTCTTGCACAAATGTTGCGAGCACCTACATGGTCAAGAAACTTTCTTTACCGACCACAAACCATCCTAGACCTTATAAGCTTAAGTGGTTGAATGACAAGACCGTGATTCAAGTTAATGAACAAGTCACGGTTCCTTTTGCCATTGATCCGTATCAAGACCAAGTCTTGTGCGATGTAGTACCGATGCAAGCTAGCCACGTCCTCTTAGGACGTCCATGGCAGTTTAATAAGGGAACCAACCATTGCGGTCGATCCAACCAATATTCTTTTATGCATGATAATAAACGTATTTGTTTAACATCTCTATCACCATCCGAAGTTAATGAAATGCAATCGAAACTGTCTAAGGAAACGGGCACTAAAAGAAATTTCTTAATTAATCCTAGTGTAGTTAGAAGGTCCCTAAGTGACGCGACTTGTAAAATGCTGCTCATGGTTTTTAAAGATGATGTGACTGTAGGCACTAAGGAACCGTACGTGCCGGACGAGATCAAATCCATCTTGGAGAAGTACAAGGATGTATTCCTGGAAGAACTACCCAAAGGGCTGCCTCCCATCCGAGGCATCGAGCATCAGATCGATCTAATACCGGGTGCACAACTTCCCAATCGTCCCGCGTATCGAGTGAATCCGGAGGAGGCTAAGGAATTGGAGCGACAAGTAGCCGACCTTATGAAGCAAGGTTATGTTCGGGAAAGTCTCAGTCCATGCGCCGTTGCAGTCCTTCTCGTACCAAAAAAAGATGGGTCGTTGCGGATGTGTGTGGATTGTCGAGCCGTCAACAACATCACGATCAAGTATCGACGCCCGCGCCTAGACGACATGCTCGACGAGTTGAGTGGTTCCGTGATCTTTTCTCAAAAGCGGTTACCATCAAGTCAGGATGAAGAAAGGGGACGAGTGGAAGACTGCGTTCAAAACCAAGCGAGGATTGTACGAGTGGTTAGTGATGCCTTTCGGACTCTCCAACGCTCCCTCGACCTTCATGCGGTTAATGAACCAGGTTCTTCGAACCTTTATTAACAAATTCGTAGTTGTATACTTTGATGATATCTTGATTTATAGTAAGTGCCTAGAGGAGCACTTGGATCACCTTGAGATGGTGATCCAAACTCTCCAAGAGGCGAGATTATACGCAAATCTCACGAAATGCGTTTTCGGAGCTAATGAACTTGTCTTTTTAGGTTTTGTTATTAGTGAACAGGGACTTAAGGTTGACAATGAAAAGATCAAAGCCATCGAGGAATGGCCAACACCAACTAGTATCGGTCAAGTTCGAAGCTTTCACGGGCTGGCCAGTTTTTATCGACGATTTGTCCGAGACTTTAGCACCATCGCCGCACCCCTTACAGCCGTGATCAAGAAGAATGTTGAGTTTCAGTGGGGAGATGCCCAGGAGAGAGCCTTCCAAGAGTTGAAGAGGAAGCTCACAGAAGCTCCTTTGTTGGTCCTTCCGGATTTCAACAAAACATTCGAGGTAGAGTGCGATGCATCGAATGTGGGGATCGGAGCTGTCCTTACTCAAGGAGGGAGGCCTGTCGCCTACTTCAGTGAGAAATTAAGCGGAGCTACCCTCAACTACCCGACGTACGAAAATGAGCTCTACGCCTTAGTCCGGGCGATGGAAACTTGGCAACATTATCTCCTAGCTCGAGAATGTGTTATTCACACCGATCATGAAACCTTGAAGCATCTCCGGGGCCAAACCAACTTAAAGAAGAGACACGCCAAATGGTTAGAGTTCATCGAGGCCTTCCCTTATTTGATCAAGTACAAGAAGGGTAAAGAGAATATCGTAGCCGATGCCTTGTCAAGACGACACTCCTTGATCACTACGATGGCCGCGACCATTCTTGGTTTCGAAGGATTAAAGGATCAGTATGCGAACGACCCCGAGTTTGGCGAGTGCTATAGGGAACACGAGAAAGCATCGACTTTGTGTTCCGGACGGATCGATACGGGAGCTTCTTCTCCGAGAAGCACATGGTGGAGGATTGACCGGGCACTTTGGAGTGGCCAAAATTTTGGCTGTGCTACGGGAACACTTCTATTGGCCTAAGATGAAGCGGATGATCGAGAAGTTTTGCAGCCGTTGCCTAATCTGTCAGAAGGCTAAGTCGACAACCCGACCGCACGGGCTATATACTCCGCTCCCGATTCCGGAAAGCCCTTGGGTCGATCTCTCGATGGATTTCGTGCTCGGCCTCCCGATCATCGACAACAAGGACCGCATATTTGTAGTGGTCGACAGATTTTCAAAGATGGCTCACTTCATCCCTTGCCACAAGTCCAACGATGCGGTGCATATTGCCAATCTCTTCTTCCGGGATGTGGTCAAGCTCCATGGAATTCCTCGCACGATCGTGTCCGATCGAGACAAAAAGTTTCTCGGTCACTTCTGGCGAACCTTGTGGAAGAAGCTCGGGACAAAACTGTTATATTCAACCGCCGCTCATCCCCAAACCGACGGTCAGACCGAAGTAACCAATCGCACCTTAGGTGCCTTGTTGCGAACGACCCTAGCTCAAAACAAAGGATCGTGGATCGACTGCCTTCTATTCATCGAGTTCGCCTATAATCGATCCGAGCACTCGGCCACGAAGACTTCCCCATTCGAAGTGGTGTACGGTTTCAAGCCTCTAATTCCTTTGGATCTCCTTCCCTTGCCCTTGGATCCCATTATCAGTCTCGAGGGAGTGGAGAAAAGCAAGTATGTTCGGGAGTTCCACGAGAAGATCCGCAAGAACATCGAGAAGAAGACCGAGCACTACGTCCGACGAGCCAACAAGCGTCGCAAACCGATGATCTTTCAACCGGGAGATTGGGTGTGGCTTCATCTTCGTCCGGAGAGGTTTCCAACCCGAAGGAAGGACAAACTCAGTCATCGAGGCGATGGACTGTTCCAAGTCACCGAGCGGATCAACGACAACGCCTACCGTCTCGCACTACCGGGTGAGCCTCTAATTTCTACCTCCTTTAATGTTACTGACTTGTCTCCGTTTGATGTAGGGGACGAGGAGCATGTTTTGAGGACAAAACCTTTTGAAGGGGGGAGGGATGATGCGACATCGAGCAATGAAAGCTCGGGTCGGACGGACGAGACGGACGGATGGCGATCGAGACAGAACGAGTATCGACCGAACGAGGTACGGACGGATCGATGAAACGGACGGAACGACCGACGGAGCTCGACAAACTCGATCGATGACTCGACCCAACGCCCCGATCATTGCCCAAGGAGCGATCACTAGAAGCCGACGATCGGAGAAGAATACCCGAGACCAATTCAATCTTTTCCTCCAAGAATACATCCACGATCTCATCGAGCCAACAACCCAAGACCAAGAGCCATCGTGGATGGTCTTCACCATCACCATTGGTGAAGACGTTTAAGTCGTTAGCGAGCGACTGTACTCTTTTTCCTACCTCGGTTTTTATCCCATTGGGTTTTACCGAGAAGGTTTTAACGAGGCAGTTAATCCTAGCGCATCCACGCGTTTTACCAAAGACGCGTGGATTCTATCCTTCTATCCTTATCTTTAAAACATTTGAATTTCGAACGTTGGTTTTTGTTTTTACTTTACAATTGTTGTAAGCCGCTCGACCACACACGTGGCCTAGGGCAAATAGGTTCGCTCTTTCGTTGGCACCTATTTAAAGGCTGCTCAACACTTGTAAAAGGCACGCTTGCTTGAATCTAAAAACCCTAGTGTTATTTCTCTCGCGTCATCTCTTCGTTCCTCTAAAGGCCTCACGCCACTTAAAGGTCCGGAAAACCTCGACGTCCGAACGAGCCGGGCTCTTCGACGGCGAGACACCGTATCACGAGTTCTTTCACCGCTCGTGTGTCGTTGTATCGATCCAATCATCATCCACCGAGAGCGTCTCTCATTTGTACGAGAGCGTTTTCCCGCAACACGCATCCTCGTCGTTCCGCCCGACAGTCCGCTGCACCGCTTGACGCGTCCGAACTAAACCTCGATCCATCGAGCGTATCCGGGGGTTCATCACAAACGAACAACTTTGTTTGTCAGTGTATTCTCCAAGATCCACATTTTTGAAATATCCATTCTCTCCATTGATGTAAGCTACTACCTTGTTCTTTTGCGTCTCTTTGTTTTCAGCAAAAACCATAAAGACTCTCTTCTCCTCATCAACAAAGAATCGATCATAAGTAAGAACTGTTTTTTCCACATCCACCGCTAAGAACACATTGCTCCTGGACATTGCTTCGGGCTCAATCTTACTCGTTATCCATAACTCTGTTCGCAATGTATCCTTGCGCTGAAACAACATAGCAAGTTGATCTTCTCTAACACTAGATAGAGTCACTGTATCTACACCAGAAGAGCGAAACGGTAGACTTAGATGCGGTCCAAATCTCTCTGTTGTGAAATCAAAACAGATTAAATAGAACTCAGGGATCTCTCTTGCTGGTCTTCCTAAAATTTTCCACCTTCCATTGGGAGTAGTCAAGATGTTATCATGGTTTCGAGCAAGCCAGTAAGTATCTCCCTTGAGAGACACGCCACATTTATAAAACCGAAACTTCCCATTGGCAGTGCGGGTAATATCCTTCCATGAATCAGATTTAAAATTGTAGATTTCAATTACCTTAAAACTTCTTGATTCCCTAGTGTAACCATATTCTATATATTTCAAGTTTATTTCTGAATATCTCAAGATTTTGTGACTACGACGATGTGAGTTCTTGTATCCCAAAGCGAACATGGTTCGGTACTTGATCTCACTGTTGTAATGATGACGATCAGTAGTGTCGATCCACCGTGTTTCCCCGCGATAAGGGTTCCAAACCACAAGCCTTGGTGTTTCTTCTTTGGTGTGACATAATAACAAACCATTACAGTGGAAAACACTTACTATATCGACTCTATTTGAATCGTTTACGCTACTCAATTTACCTTTCCGCTTTATAGATGATTCCATGTTTATGTCGTCCTTGTAGTGAAGTCCAACACTCATTAGATAAACACTAGAATCCATAATCATGATTGCCATAAACTCTCTCTTCTTATTCTTTGCTGTTCTTGAATTACGGATATGCTTCTTTGTAAAGCTCCGATGTTTGAATAACTTGTTCCATCTTTTGCAAGTAGCTTTCACTGGTCTAAGAGATGTTAACGGAACCCTAGAGAGCACTTCCTCTACCAAATCTCGTGGAAGGTCGGACATCGCCGTTGTTGAATCCTTCATCTCCAAGTTAGGTCAAAGCTTCGAAAACTCTTCGAAGACTAGAATCCATAAAGATTGATATATAGACCTAATGGGCCAATAGCTGACTTCAGAATCTTACTGGGCTTCTTACCGTCAACAACGACAGCAACTACATTAGACAATGATCAGCTTTTTCATTTCTTCTCTTTGGGAGGATAATTTTTAAAGATTTTTAGAGTTTAAGAGTATATTGTTATTAGTTTGTACTTCGTAAATTGTTGCATTCTTAATAAAATCTTATGTTGTATTCTTAATAAAATCTTATGTTTATTTAAAAAGTTGAGTATAGATTGATTTTTCAATTTTATTAAACTTTTGTGTTGTTAGAAAATGATTTTCTACATATTTATTCATTAACAGCAACTTTGAAATTACTCTACTCATGCTATCTTCTTATAATTAAAATAGGAGTACAAAATAAAAAATTTCTAAAATTTGGTCAAAAATATCCGAAATTGCCACTGAATAGACAAAAATTTTTGTAAGAGACACAACTCCATATTTAATAGACACAACCGTAGAATTGTTTTTACCAAAGAATAAAATTAATATTGATTCAGATTGTTATTATTATATTGATTATAGTAATAGAAAATTTCAAAGAACTTTCTTCAAATACATAACTATATGGTATTATAGTGATTGAATATATAAATCTTAAACGCCATGAATAATCATATAAACAATGCATGAGATTTAAGTGTAAAATGTGGGAGCACATTCTCTAGAGTCTACAAATTTCAAGAAAATCACGAATGCAGACATCCGATTTCAAAGGAACTTGAAGAGATGCGCTATTAGACCAACCTAATCGGGTGTCTAAGGATGTAAAATGGTGGAGAGAATCTAAGTAAAGTTAGCTGAATGTTTTTCCTGTTAAGATATGTTTTATGTTTAATCTAATTCAAATTATTGTAAATTTTACTTTGTTTCTAAACTGTTGGTAACATTATCCTTATTTGACGAACCATTGCAACATTTGATATATTTAATAAAGATAACATTACGCGAATAAAGTGTTCATAAATTAATATTCCTTGTTTTTAATTACGAAAGTCTATTTCAATCAATTTTTGAAGCTTTTTAATTAAACCAAGAGGAATTTATTTGAATAACCATTTAAACTTTTGGTTTATTTGATAAACTATTTAAACTTTTCATTTATTTTATGAACCATTGCAACTTTTGGTAAATTTGATAGGGATGATTGTGTCTATAATTAAAAAATATATTTAAATAATTTGTGCGTGATCTTTAATTAAAATATATTTATAAAATATATTTCTAATTATATTTAAAATCCCTTGTTATTTAAAAAGTTGAGTATAGATTGATTTTTCAATTTTATTAAACTGTTTGTGATGGTGGAACATGATTTCCTACATATTTATTCACTAACAGTAACTTTCAAAATACTATACAAATCCTATCTTCTTATAATTAAAATAGGAGTACAAAATAAAAAATTTCTAAAATTTCCGAAATTGCCACTGAATAGACAAAAATTTTTGTAAGAGACACAACTCCATATTTAATAGACACAACCGTAGAATTGTTTTTACCAAAGAATAAAATTAATATATTTTATTAAAAGATATTACAAAAAACGCAATTGTTCTTCGTATTGATTCAAATTGCTATTATTATATAGCTTATAGTAATAGAAAATTTCAACGAACTTTCTGCAAATACATAACTATATGGTATTATAGTGATTGGCTATATAAATTTTAAACGCCATGAATAATCATATAAACGAAGCATGGGATTTAATTGTAAAATGTGGGAGCACATTCTCTCAAGTCTATAGATATCAAGAAAATCACGAATGCAAACATTCGATTTCAAAGGAGCTTGAAGATAAATTTGGCCAACCTAATCTAAGTAAAGTTAGCTGAATGTTGTTCCTTTAAAGATATGTTTTATGTTTAATCCTATTCAAATTATTGTAAATTTTACTTTGTTTCTAAACCGTTGTAACATCATCCTTATTTGACAAACCATTGCAACATGTGATATATTTAATAAAGATTCATCACTGGGATAAAGTGTTCAAAAATTATTATTTTTACTCTTTAATTATGAAATATATTTCAATGAATTGTTGCAGCTTTTTAAATAAACCAAGACAAATTTATTTGATGAACCATTTAAACTTTTGGTTTATTTGATAAACCATTTAAACTTTTCATTTATTTAATGAACCATTGCAACTTTTGGTAAATTTGATAGGGATGATTGAGTCTATAATTAAGAAAATATATTTAAATAATTTGTGCACCCTGTTTAATTAAAATATATTTATAAAATATATTTAAATAATTTGTGCACCCTGTTTAATTAAAATATATTTATAAAATATATTTGTAATTATATTTAAAAACCCTTGTTATTCAAAAATTTGAGTATAGATTGACTTTTCAATTTTATTAAACTTTTGTGTTATTGGAAAATGATTTTCTACATATTTATTCATTAAAAACAATTTTCAAAATACTCTACTCATCCTATCTTCTTATAATTAAAAGAGGAGTACAAAATAAAAAATTTCTAAAATTTCCGAAATTACCACTGAATAGACACAATTTTTATGTAAGAGACACAACTCCATATTTAATAGACACAACCGTAGAATAGTTTTTACCTAAAAATAAAATTAGTATATTTTATGAAAATATATTACAAAAAACGCAATTGTTCTTCGCATGGATTCAGATTGCTATTATTATATATATATATATATTATAGTAATAGAAAATTTCAACGAACTTTCTGCAAATACATAACTATATAGTATTATAGTGATTGACTATATAAATTTTAAACGCCATGAATAATCATATAAACGAAGCATGGGATTTAAGTGTAAAATGTGGGAGCACATTCTCTCAAGTCTATAGATATCAAGAAAATCACGAATGCAAACATTTGATTTCAAAGGAGCTTAAAGATAAATTTGGCCAACCTAATATAAGTAAAGTTAGCTGAATGTTGTTCCTTTTAAGATATGTTTTATGTTTAATCTAATTCAAATTATTGTAAATTTTACTTTGTTTCTAAACCGTTGTAACATCATCCTTATTTGACAAACCATTGCAACATGTGATATATTTAATAAAGATTCATCACTGGGATAAAGTGTTCGTAAAATTATAATTTTTAGTTTCTAATTATGAAAATCTATTTCAATGAATTGTTGCAGCTTTTTAATTAAACCAAGACAAATTTATTTGATGAACCATTTAAACTTTTGGTTTATTTGATAAACCATTTAAACTTTTCATTTATTTTATGAACCATTGCAACTTTTGGTAAATTTGATAGGGATGATTGTGTCTATAATTAATAAAATATATTTAAATAATTTGTGCTTGCTGCTTAATTAAACTATTGCAAATATTATTTTAGTTATCGAATTATTGCAACTTTTTGGTTCTTTCTATATAATATATTTTTCTATTTATAACTGTTTAATACTTTCTTTTTAAAGGTCATGTATATTCATTAGAAATTTCTATGTTATTTTCATTTAATATTGCTTCTCTTAACCATATTACAGTATTTCATCTTCTACTTTTTATTTAGCATTTTAACTCAAAAAGTAATTTTATTGATATTATGTTTTCTATTATTATTATTTTCTTTATAAATAAAAAATAAATAAAAATAGAAAGAAAATCTAATCAATTTTTCTACGAATTTAAAGAAAATGTAAATAAAAGAAAATTTAATAAAAAAATAAAAATCAGTTTTGCTTACAAATTAATAAGTCTATATACATCACAAATCTTTTTAGGTTATTTCAAATTAGTTTTGCTTACAAATTTTATATTCTCCAATAATACTAAAGTAATCTTTGTATTTTAAGATTTTATCTAATAAATAAATAATAGTAGTAAAACAAAATATCAATAAAAATTAATTTTTGAGTTAATAATTAGTTTATGAGTTAAAAATTACTTTTTGAGTTAAAAATTATTTTTTATCAAATAAAATTAAAATTATTGACATATTATTTAAACATCAATAATTAATTTAGATTGAAATGGTAAAATTGGAATTTTATTTTTGGTTTGAGATCGTGGGTATGAATTTACCAAAATTTAAATAAACGAATACTTTTTATAACAAAATTAAATAAAATAAGTGTTTTCTTTCAACGAAAAAACTTCAGGTATTAAATGTCCAAAAATAAAATAAACCAAGTATTTTTTGGGTTTTTTCCCTATTCCCATCTTCCTCTGTTTCACATTTTTGTATATTTTACGACTAAAAACTTCGTTAATTTAATGTTTAGATAATATGATAGTAATTTTTAATTTCATTTGATAAAAATAAAATTTTAACTCAAAATTAATTTTATTGATATTATGTTTACTGTTATTGATTTATTTATAAATATAAAATACAAAATAGAAAGAAAGTCTAATCAATTTATAAAATTTTAAAGAAAATGTAAATACTAAAAGAAATTATTAAAAAAATTCAAATAAAATTTTCTTACAAATTAATAAATCTATATCCATTAAAAATATTTTAAGGTTATTTCAAATTAGTTTTGCTTACAATTTTTATATTCACCAATAATACTAAAGTAGTCTTTGTATTTTAAGATTACTACCATATAATTAAACATTGAAAATTAATTCAAATGGTAGGTGTAAAATTGGAATTTTATTTTTGGTTTGAGATCGTGGGTAAGAATTTACCAAAATTTAAATAAACGAAGACTTTTTATAACAAAATTAAATTAATAAAGTTTTTTATTCCAACTAAAAAAGTACATGTATTAATCGTCCAAAAAATTAATAGAAGGCGAATTTTTAGGTTTTTTCCTAGTTGTTTCCATCCAAAATTTATATCTTTATACTTCTCGTTAATCTTTAGATAACTATCAAGTTTTATTAATTTATTTTACATGATGTAGATGAGAAAAAATGTTTTGAAGTGTTACATTATATATTTATCAAACTTTTCATTTTGTATTTCATCACTATCACCTTTTAATTTAATTGAAAATTAATTAATAAGTATCACCCAAAAGTTTAATCCGAGAGCAATAAAGACGAGAATGTGATCTTGATAATCAACTTATGAAACTTAATTTTGAATTTGTCGTGGTTGATTTTATTGT
Source organism: Capsella bursa-pastoris (assembly GCA_036452645.1). Lineage (NCBI taxonomy): Eukaryota > Viridiplantae > Streptophyta > Magnoliopsida > Brassicales > Brassicaceae > Capsella > Capsella bursa-pastoris. The sequence goes on from CP144186.1 coordinate 2,623,287, forward strand.
TGGAAAATTCAATCAAAGGAGATATTTATATATTCAACGAACACTATAATTCTAAGTAAAATTATGGATTGTAGGTCCATATCCCATTTTCCAAAACTAAAATCTAAGATTCACTAATATAACATTGTTTTGTTACACTAAGTCATTGTTTTGATATGATTTGGAACATAACATTTTTTCCAGTAACATTGTTAATATATGTCTGATTTGGATGTATGAGAAACGATTGTTCAATCCATCAAATTTCTTTTATCATTCTTGGCTTTCAAAATGTATCAGACCAACACTTTATTCGCTTTTCAATATGGTAGTCATAACCAAAAACTAGTCCATATGGTTGTAAATGTAAAAAGTAATGCTATTTGAATACTTAGAACAATGTTTCAACAATGTTTCTTGCAGGCTAGTCATTGTAACGACCACTTTCCAGTTTCAACAATGTTTCTTGCAGGCTAGTCATTGTCCCAACTCCCAACCATAAAGAGTTGATTCTATAATTGGTTTGATACGATTTGGATGGTTCCACTTACATAGTCGATCCTGAACATGTATGAATTGCAACACTTGATTTTCATATAGTCACTCCTGAACATGTATGATACAATTCATGGCTTTGATAAATGCTTAGACTTGTTTTTCATTTACCGAAGTTGTTTGATGTTTTACTTGAATGTAGAATTTGGGGTTAGTTGCTTTTGTTTTCGATGTTAGAACAACCTCAATGGGAGAGACCCATATAGGACTTATAACTGTGTTTACTGTGTACTTTCATGATGGTCCAGTTTTGTTTACAATACTACTAGCTTGATCCATCTAACATAACTTATTCCTCAAAACGTCTTGTGTAGATTGTAAAACACAGTGTGAAACAGTTAACTTGTCAAGAGAGGCTATACAAATCAGATGGTGGAGGATTTTTTCTTGTAAGACACTTTGTACAATTTACAAAAATGTTCAGGAATTCGACATACATGGAAACATCTTTTTTATTTACATCCATAAGAAAAGTTCTCAGAGTATCCTTCTTTTTAATATAAATTTTGGACCTTGTTGTGATCGAACCCATTTATAACATTTCATGTTTTGTGGTCAAAGCATCTTCCACGTCCATGACTTAATAAAATACATCTTTAATAAACTAGGTAAAATATAAATAATAGCCCTGGGTATTCGGATACTTAAGGTCGGGTTTGGGTAAGAACCATTTACGTCGAGGTTTCTTGAGTAAAGGAGTTTAGGACTTAATAAGATAAATATAAAAATTTTGTTTGGTTTTGGTTCGGATCCATTCGGATTTGGGTCAGCTTGAATATATATTTTCATAACTATGAAAAATCCAAAAACAGAAATACCCAAAAATTTACCCGAATACTCGAAAAGTTTCGGGAAAATTTCTGGGTTTTTGTATAAATACCCGAAAGTTCGGGTAAATACCCGGATTTTCTAGTAAAAATTTGGAATTTTGGATACAAATTTTGGATATTTGGATATTCGGATCGTAAATTATTTTTATATATTTATATTTCGGGTATTTTTGGGTTCAGATTTGGGTCGGACTCGGTTTCGAATTTTTGGGTAAAGGAGTTTAGGATTTAATAAAGTAAATCTATAATTTTGGGTTTGTATTCGAGTCTAATTTTTTGGAACGGTTCTATTTCAGATTTTCGGTTCCAGTCTTTTTGTCCAGGCTTAAATTATAGAAAAATTTCCTTGAATACCATCATTTTAGTTTTTCTTCCAAAAATACCATAATTTGTTTTTTTTTCCAAAAATACCATAAAAGTTTTATTTTTCCAAAAATACCATAAACATAAAAAGTTGATTTTTGAAAATGTAGAATTATTTTTTTAATGTTTGGGTTGACTATTTATATTTAGGGTATAGTTTTTAGGGGTAGGGTTTAGTGTTTAGAATTTAGAAACTAGTTTTGAATTTTTAAAAACTTATTTTAGTTTTGTAATATTTTTGAAAAAAATGTATATTAATGATTTTTTTAGAAAATAATTTTTATAATGGTATTTTTAGAAAAATATTCATTTTCATGGTATTTAAAACAATCCACAATCATCATTATACATATTTTATAAGAAAAACAAAAAAGAGGTAATGTGGTGGATGAGGTTTTTAAGATTTCTTTACTTTTCATCATTTACTATTACAAAAAGGAGTCCACGTTGTCACGCACTTTTGCGGTAGTGAAAAATCTGAAGAAAAAAAAAATGTCCAAATGGATTTTGTGAAATGAGACATATCTCCAAAGAGATCCTCTCGTCTCCTTCTTCTATCTCTTATCAGAAGACCCCACTCCCTTCCTATCTCTTTTTGCCCCTTTCCTCTCTATCTTCTCTCTCTCTCTCTTTACACAAGTCATCTTCTTCTTCCTTCGAATCTTGTTCCTTTAGCTTAACCTGATTCTTCTACCGTTGAAGTCTTTGTTTGATTTCTCTTTACTCTGTTTTGTTTTGATTGGTGAGATCTCTATTGTTTAGTCGGTGGTTTGAAATAGTTGCCGCTTGGTTAAGTTATTTCATTTGATTGGTGGGTTTGTTTCATCGAAGCCAAATTTGGTATCTTTTTCGATTTTTAGGTTGAATTGTTGGGAAAGGAGAGATTTTGGAAGAGGGTATTGTGTAAAGTTAGGTTTTTTGGGGGTTTTGAGGATAAAGGTTGTGAATTTTTGTGATGAAGAGAGGGAAAGATGAGGAGAAGATATTGGAACCTATGTTTCCTAGGCTTCATGTGAATGATGCAGATAAAGGAGGGCCTAGAGCTCCTCCTAGAAACAAGATGGCTCTTTATGAGCAACTTAGTATACCTTCTCAGAGGTTTGGTGATCATGGAGGGTTATCTCATAATTCCCGTAGTAGTACAACTACTTTGGTTCATCCTGGTAGTCAGGTATTGCTTTGTTTTGTTTAGTTTGAAGTTGTGGAAACTGATGTTAGATAGATTAAACTGATGTTTTTAACCCTCTTTTCTGCAGTCTTGTGGTGTGGAAAGAAACTTATCTTCTCAGCATATTGATTCTTCAGCTGCAAACCAAGCAACTGAGAACTCTGTCTCCCAAATGTCTTTCATGGAAAATGTGAGATCTTTGGCACCACATGATCAGCGGAAAATGGTAAGAGAGGAAGAAGATTTCGCAGTTCCAGTATTTATCAACTCAAGAAGATCTCAGGGTCATGGTAGAAACAAGAGTGGTATTGAGAAGGAAAAACACAGTCCATTGGTGGCACCTAGCTCTCGTCACTCCATTCAATTTCAAGAAGTGAATCGTGCAGGCACAAAGCAAAACATAAGTTTGGCTACTTTTTCAAAACCTGAGGTTAGGGATCAAGTCAAGGCGAATGTAAAGTCAGGTGGCTTTGTAATCTCTTTAGATTTATCAGTCACAGGGGAAATGAATCCCGAAAAATCAGCATCGAGTTATGACAGAGTAAATGATTGTAATGCTTCCTTAAGACAAGAGTCTAGAAAGCGGTTATACCGAGATGGTGGTGAAACTTGTATGAAGGACACTGATAATGGAGCTGAATCTCACATGGCAACCGAAAGTCATGTAGAAGAGGGTCATGGAAGTCCTGAAGACATTGATAATGGTCGTGAATACAGCAGAAGCAGAGGATGCACCTCTCTGCAGCAGATAAATGAAGAGGCAAGTGATGACGTTTCCGATGATTCAATGGTGGATTCTATATCCAGCATAGATGTCTCTCCTGATGATGTTGTGGGAGTATTAGGTCAAAAACGTTTTTGGAGAGCAAGGAAAGCTATTGCCAAGTAAGCTCACTACAAATTTACACTTTGGTTGACTGGGTTGTTTATTTTCTGCTCTTTATCTCTTTTTTTGATTATGACATTTTTCCTTGCAAGACGTCAATACTTAAGATTTGCTCCATAATTTGACTGAAGCTTTCTTCTGTTGTTCTATGCTATATTTATGGAGGACTGTGGTGGAGCATATTTAAATATCACCATATTACTAGAACAGTTTCCAGTTTCCATTTTTTTCATGGTTAACGACGCAATCAATTACTGATATACATATATGATTATAATTCGTTTATATTCTGTCTAATTTTGGGAGAACAGATTTTGAGTTTTACATAAGATGTGATGGTTCTATAGTGGAGAGGCCCCTGATTCTTCTAAGAGAGTTCTATTATATGTTTAGTTAAAGAGCCCTTGGTAGCATATTATTAACGCATTTAACACGTTGGATCATGTTATAGCAGGGAGGGACATTCTCTGTTGACATACATTGTGCAAGGTGCCCGCCGAGACAGTTCATGGCTTTATATTATGTCTTCTTTGCATCTGGTTGTTGGAACATGTCCCTGTCTCGGTTTGGTATTGCTTTAATTCTGCACTGTCGTCTTGGACATTTTCCCTACTTGTCATTCAAGGGGTTGAACCAGGTAGGGGGAATGTTTTTCTGAGGACCCCAGGATCTAAATTTTAGTTAACCATACATAAAGCTAGTTATGAGCCTTATGACAATGCAGAATTATAGTTTTGTCTAGCTATGCTTAAGAGGATCCTTAGTGTGGTTGTAAACTACAGAGTTTCTATGGAGTTTAGACTCCATAACTCAAATTTTAAGGTTCAATGTACTCTTATCACTATGGTAAGGTATCGGGGTTCATGACGAATGCATATATCAAGCTTTTTTCATGATTTTTGTTAAATATCTGAGAATCACATTTTGCAGAGGATAAGCTGCACGGTAAGCTAGATTTTAATCAACCCCTCCCTTGCATTATGTATCTTCAATTTTCAATTTCAGTTCTCTGGTTATCTATGCCTAACGTGTCCGTGGACGCATTGATTTGCTATGTTATCGTAACTGATTAGCTATGTTTTCTTGTTTACTTTTTCCTATCTCATTTTTGATTCTATTGTCTTATGAGCTGTTCAACAAAAACCTAAATCTTTCTTTGTATAACCTTTTATGGATCATCTTCTTGACGTGACTTCGTTTCTCATTACAGTCAACAAAGAGTATTTGCGGTTCAACTATTTGAGTTGCACAGACTGATTAAGGTAAGGTCATTTAGAAAATTCTTCTATGTTTCAATGATTTTTAAGCTGAAACAGATGTCTTCAACTGTGCTTTATTTATGTAATAATCAGGTTCAAAAACTTATTGCTGCATCACCGGATATTTTGCTCGATGAGATCAATTTTCTTGGAAAAGTTTCTGCTAAAAGCTATCCAGTGAAGAAGCTTGTTTCGTCTGAATTTATGGTAAAGCCTCCCCTACCACATGTTGTCGTCAAACAAAGGGGCGACTCAGAGAAGACTGACCAACATAAAATGGAAAGCTCAGCTGAGAACGTTGTTGGGAGGTTGTCAAACCAAGGTCATAATCAACAATCCAACTATATGCCTTTTGCAAACAACCCACCCGCTTCATCAGCTTCAAATGGATATTGCTTTCCTCCTCAGCCTCAGCCTCCTCCCTCAGGAAATCAGCAATGGTTAATCCCTGTAATGTCTCCTTCTGAAGGGCTGATATACAAGCCTCACCCAGGTATGGGACATCCGGGGCCTGTCTGTGGAGGATTTTATGGTCATTTTATGCCTCCACCGATGGTAATGCCTCAGTATCACCCGGGTATGGGATTCCCACCTCCTGGTAATGGCTACTTCCCTCCATATGGAATAATGCCCACCATGATGAACCCTTATTGCTCAAGCCAACAACAGCAACAGCAGCAACAACAGCAGCAACAACAACACCAACACCAACACCAACACCAACAGCAACAACAACAACAACAACAGTCCAATGAGCATATGAATCAATTTGGGTATCCTGGAAATCTTCAGAACGGCCAACAACAGAGCTCAGTTAATGAAGCTGCTGCACAGGAACAGCAACAGCCAACAAAGTCTTACCCTCGGGCTAGAAAGAGCAGGCAAAGAAGCACAGGAAGCAGTCCAAGTGGGCTGGAGGGAATCACTGGTAACAAGGCCTTTCGGCCATTCGCAGTCGTTGATGACAGCAACAATATCAATAACGAACCTGAGGAGTTGATGACAACAACCACAACGACAACCAGAACAACTGTTACTCAGACAACGAGAGATGGAGGAGTAACGAGAGTGATAAAGGTGGTACCTCACAATGCAAAGCTCGCGAGTGAGAATGCTGCCAGGATTTTCCGGTCAATACAAGAAGAACGTAAACACTACGACCCCTCCCATAACCTTTAAGCTTCTCTATCTGTATTGTATGTGCCACTCGATATGTATGTTACAGAACTAGAATATTGTGATAGATGTTATTCCCAATATATGTATCATGTAAACGTATTATATAAGCCTCATTTATGTATGTTTATTGTCTTAAAAGTCTTGAAATCACTTGGACACAAAAGTTTATCGTTACTTTTGCTATAAGGATTATATAAGAATACTTACAACACTGTTTCTTTTAACTCTTGAGTTGAGACTCATACCAAGAACTTAAGCATACCATATTTACATCAATTTGTGTACATAGGAAGGAATATATTTGGTAGCAAGATATACACAGATGTTATTATCATCATACATGGATATAAACATATATTGAAGGGAGATGTGGTCCTGTGGATCAAGCACTGAATCCGCGGTGAAGAGAGCTCCAAGGACCGGCAGGGATGGAGGGACAAGCCTGCTTCGCTGCCTCCTCCATTTGTCCCATCTGAATGCCTGCATTGCATATGTTTGCGATCGACCTCATGTGCTTTATTCCGTACTGAGACAACGATCCACAGTGCCTCTCGAAGGCTCTCACCTAACAACCACATGAAGAAGAAGATGTGATCATCACAGGAAGCTTAATCACGAAAAACGGTATATCGTTTCTTTTCTATTTAATTGGAACTGAAACTACAAGTTTTCTAACATATCTCGAAGTATTTTACGTCTTGCATCACAAGTATGATGAGATAATACATCTAATCCAATTCTGTGGCAATGCAAGTTTCTTAAATCGTCTAGCCATAAAATAGTGCTGGGCTGCACTACACTACTATGCTCCTTTTTCTTGAGTATTCTACAAGATCTTTCATTCTATTGTGTATGATGTGATTCTTAGACCATCTAAAGACATTGTTTAACACTAACCATATTATAGAGTTTACACAAAACTTGATGCAACAATTCAAATAGCCAAGATTTAAGGAGAGGCAGAAGAGTACCATAGATTTAAGGCAGTCCCAATCGTCGACAAGCGGTCTTCCAGAAGGCCGGACTTTATTTAGTACCGCAGGACCTTCCAAACCAAACAAGAGTTTCCCAATCAATAGAACACTATTGTCAACGTGGAGTCTGTGAGACATTGCTTCAAGGACTTGCTTCTGAGCTTCAGCTTTTCTTGCAGAACCTTCAGGTGCCTTTCGATACTACATGTAAAAAAATTCACTTGAAATTTAGTAACCAAGATTCCATAGCTTTCACGAGGAAGCAAAGAAAGTGGGACAAACCTTATCCCAGAAATGAACAAGATCCGCGTCACGCTGGTTTGTAACTCTTGAAGGCAGCCTTAGTGATGAATTCTCATCCACAAAGGTGAAGTTTTCATTGGCTGGGTTTGTGCCCATATAAAGAACCAGCTTCTCCTTGCTAAGTCCTATATCTCCAAATTCCAAAACATGAGAACCATAAGACGAACCAGTACCAGCAGTCCTCTTTTTGACCTGAAACAGTAACATCATTTCGCTGTATGTTCACAACTGTCCCAATGAACAAAGAACTCTCTCCAAATTTGTAGCTTACCAGTTCATATTGCTGGTGCAAACTCTCTGTCTGTAAATTGTGTTTATCACTGTACATTGAAACAAGAATAGGAAAGGAATTAGAGGAACCAACACCTACTCTTATTGTCATATTATAGTAGTTCTTCAGCATACCTATCTTCCATCCAAGCAACACTGTACAAGTCACCTAAACAGGTCTCATACTCTGAAGGAGGACTAGGATCCTCTCCAGGACAATAAGTACCCCAGCTGCTTTCTTCTGCATTTGATGCGGTTGTAGCATAAATATTTAAACCCTCTGGTAAAAGACCTTCGAAAATACTTCCCGACTCACAAGCCTCTAAATAAAACACCTGCATGCACGAGAATGATCAAGCCAAATCACAGGTAGCTGAAAAAGAAAGCATTTTCAGAAGAATCATGTCAATGTACCAAGCTCTTATATGTTCCAGAAGCATGTTTTTTCTTTAATACATCATTGAGATCTTTTGCGTATAGGTAAGGAGAAGTTGGCATCCCTAAAAACAAACATGGAGACTCAAATCATCAGACGTTTTCTCAGAAAAGCAAAACGTTAACTTCAACAAAACAGAGTTGAACTCACCAAGCACTCCCGGGCCGCCGTGATCACTATAATATATGAAGATATGATCGTTTGGACCGCTATTTACAACTTTACCACTTCCTCCTTTAAGAGCTGTTTTATTTCCAAGGATCACCGCAAATAAGTTATCAACAGTAACTTCATCTCCAGTATAATCCTGCCACAAGTAAACCCCAACAAATCAAATCAAAAATCAGTTTCAACGATCCATAACCGCAGCTTAAAATCGTAACAAATACAAAAAAAAAACCTTGGGAACTCCGTTATAAACATCCTCTCCATTAGGACTATTAATAATAACACCAGGTCTTGGATTCTCTTCGTTCTTAGCAATATCGTCATACATAAACACTACAATGTTCTCCTCTTTCACTCCACCTTTCTTCAGAAGCTGATAAGCATGACAAACATCCGCCTGTGAAAATTTTACTAACTCATTAGTCTCTACCAAACTATACTTGGCCTCACTAAAAACTTCATTGTTTCGAAAAAGAAACAAAACATCGACCAAGCCTAAGATTCGACAATTACAAGAACTCGTAGCTCAAATTGGCAAAATCAAAGATCTAGTAAGATATATCTTCATCAGATATGCAAAATAACTAGCATTGACTAAACAAACTTGTCAAGCTCATAGCAAATTTGCAAAATCCGAAAACGGCCTGTGATTTCGTAAATTCAAAATTTCGATATGATCAACAAAAATGCCAGCATTGACTAAACAACTAGCAAAATATCATACCAAATTCTCAAAATCCCAAAACCGGGCCGCAATTTAGTAGTTCAAAATTTCGATAAAATCAACAAAAATGTAAAATTAACCAGCATTGACTAAACAAACTACTAAAGATCATAGCAAATTTGCAAAATCCCAAAAACCGCCTACAATTTCGTAAATTCAAAATTTCGATAAAATCAACAAAAATGTAAAATTAACCAGCATTGACTAAACAACTAGTAAAGATCATAGAAAATTTTCAAAATTCGAAAACCGCCTGCGATCAACAGTAAATGTAAAATAACCACCAGCATTTACTTAAACAACTACCAACAAGATCAGCTGCACATTCGAAAAATCCGATATCCGTAAATTCGGAATTTCGATATGATCAACGGAAATGTAAAACAAACCAGCATTGACTTAAACAAACTAGTCCAACAAAATCATCTACAAATTCTCAAAATCCACAAAAACTTCCACACGATTTCGTAAAATTCGAAGTTCTCGAAACGAATCAAAGATCGAATCGCGATCAAATCCATACCTGATGTCTATAATTCCAGTATCCGCTAGATCCGGCGACGAGAACAGCCCACCGAGTAGAATCATCATCTTCGTTGTTTGGTCGGAAGAACTTAGAAGCTTCAGAAGGAAGCCTTATGAAGTTATCAGATGCGGCGGCGACTAAAGAGAGAAAGAGGACGACGACGATGACGGCGACGATACGAGTCATATTCTCCGGTGAAGGAAGGTGACGTGGATAAGAATCTTCGGAGGATGGGGACTGGTATTTATAGTTTTTTAATATGCAATGAATCTTTCTGATGCCAACCTAACGCCTTCTCCATTACTTGTTTTATATATACACGCAACTCAAATATATATAATAAAGTTTATTTCTTTATATATATATAGATTGTTCTGTTTTCATACAAAATTAATAATAATAATGGTATGAGATTGTATGATAAAAATTAAAAAAGAAATGGAGGATATCACTAGTTTGTACCATTCAGTGTCAAAATATATATGTTTAAGAAAAATTAAGTGATTTTTATTTTTCTAAATTTTATTCTGTCAATTCCTTGTGTATATATATGATTGTTTAAAAATTTTCTTATATAAATTTTGTTTTTGGTAAAATATTTTTCATATATTGAATAAAATCACTTGAGGTAGATTTTATTCATAAAAGATGAGCACGTGGCTAAAAGCATAAAGAAAGGAGGAGTTACGAGAATTTTCTAACTTTTAAATCTGGAAATCCGGTGAAAATTGACTAAATAACACAAAATCGGAAAAAAGAATTGTATGAAGTGTTCAAGTTAAACACAATTATCTTAATTTATCAGAAATGTAATATAAAAATAAGATGTTATATTATCATCCTAATTTTATTACAATATATATTTGCTTCTAATAAGAACCTAAAACTTGTAATTTATCTTTAATGTTCCAAAGATACAATTATACATGTAGTTACATGACATCGGTACAAAATTATCAAACAAAACTTATACATTGAAACAAAACTAAAAATAAAATATTAAAAGTTTATGCTATGTCACTTTCTAGTATATCATTACTTTATATATATATATTTGTTGATTCAATAAATATTTTGTTACATGAATATAATTATTAGATATAGATTTTTTGAGAAAAAAACAAACACGTGGCTAAAACCATAAAGGAATGAAAAAGAGTTACGTGAATTTTCCGACTTTCAAGTCATAAAATCCGGTGAAAGCTGACTAAAGAGCACTGAATCTAAGGATAAGAATTGTACCATATGTTAAAGTTGAATGAAATTATCTTAATTTATATAATAAAATAAGATGTTATGTTATTATCCTAATTTTTACCAATATATATAATTTTTTTTATAACTCTATCTTTTTGTGTGGTTATAATAAAAACCTAAACACTTGTAATTTACCTAAATTAATTTTCATTCTTTGTCATCTGGTAAAATCACTTAATCTTCAAAACGATGAATTTATGATTTGATAATTTGATTGCTAGAGAATTCAAGGTAGGGGGGAAACATAAGATTCTTCCTCTTCTAAAGATCAAAAGTGAATGTTGTTTTTGTTTCATTGCGAAAGAAAAGGTAAAGAAAAAGTCATTAGTTTGGGCTTTTGGGCACTAAGCATGCATACATATGTTTTGTCTTTTTTTCTTCTTTCTGTTGTGTAACGTAAGTGTTACTGTAAAGCTATCAGACTTAACTCGTCCACTCAATAAACATTTTCCCTAAAACGTGATAATTATGTATATTTTTGTTTATTAGTGGAAATGAGTCGGTCGAATTATTAGTTTCGAAAGTTATAGATTTTAAATCTTGATTGCCGCAATAGAAATTTGTATATTAATCATTTCAAAATTCAGAGTGCAATTTGTTTTGAATTTAGTATTTTCTTTTGCCAGAATGACCTTGTAGAAAGGATCAAGGCTAGCGATATAACGAAAAGAACGAAAAGGAACAAAAATAAAAAAGAACAAACATGAAAAGAATTTTTATAAAAAATAGGAATAAATGCTGAGAAAAAATAGAACAAATGTTCCAGTAAATGGTAACCAAAAAACTGAACAAGTAAACTTAAATAATATAAATAACTTATACAAAAAATTATTTAATAAATTTAAGTTTAAAAAGAAATTTAGTTTAGAACTTTCATTTAAATTATAATACTTAATATAATAATTTTTTATATATTTTAAAACATTAATAAATGTTTTAAGTTAAAACCTATTTTAAATTTCTTTAAATATTTTTCTAATATAATATATAAATTCAAAACATTAATAGAAAGTGAAAATTATGATGAAATAATATTTTATTTAAAATATATAATAATTTTTTAAAGTATTTATATATAGAAATGTCAAAATTATCAATATAAATATTTTTAAAATATTGAATTATAAAAAAAACGAAAATAATATTTGTTCCTCATTGTTCCTCTACAATTTTGAGTAGGAACATTTTTGAACTGTTGTTCCTTTTTATTTGAGGAATGAATAGGAATAATATAGATCCCACATATCTGAAAATTGAAAAAACATTATGCGTAAATGGTAGCAAAAATTGAGGAACAATGAGGAACACCACATTCCTCTTCATTCTATTCCTAAAAAGTGGTCACCAATTGGAGCCAACATTGGAGCCATTGTGTGTAAAAATAGTATTAAGTTTCTGTTTTTAGGTTCAAGTTTTAGAGGCATATACGATTAAGTTTTCAATTCTAAGACTTAAAATAACACTACTTAAGGGTCATGTCTTGGTTCAATTTTATGATATTCTTGTGCTTTCGAATTTGGTGTTATTCGAGTTAAATTTTTTGTTATTTGTTTATGCAATTTAGATATTATTGAGATATGATTATATTTCTATCTAGGTGTGAATTGTTATTTTATCTACGAGATTGCTATGTCCAAAATAAAGTGTGAGGAACTATGAATGGTTCTATCTTGTTGAGCTACGAAGATGAAAAGAAATTCATTTGTTACTTTTAGCCACATTAACATTTTTTTAAGAGGATTAGATTATCCATGGTTAGTTGTATTCATTGTACTTTACTAGCAATTTGATGTATATCAATTTTTTAGAAGAAAGTTTTGTGCTAAATATATACCATAGCCTCTTTTGGCCAGAACCATCTTTTCTATAAAAACTTTCTCCAAGAAAATCATAACTTCTCCCAAGTAGACCCAAACTCAAGAGGCTAGACTTCTCTCACTCTACTGGGCACGAGCTACTTTGGTTATATTTCTTTGTTGAGTTTTATATATTTCTGTTCATGGTACTGATATGTCTTGTTAATGGGAGTTTTCTTCTATCCTTGACATGGCCGGTCAACAAAATTTATAGTTATATTAATATAACCCTATGTAATACTTTTATTTAATTTCGAACTCCAATTAATAATTTTTTTAAAATAAATGACAAGAAAACTAAAAAAAAAAAAACCATAACTTGAGAACTAAAAAGAGAAATTAGAAGTTTGTGGTACTTAAACGCCCAGAAGACCCTCCCGAGTTTGTGTGTGGAGAGGCGGCTGTCTCTCCCCCAATCTGTGGAGGCGCGAGTTCTTGTCCATACTGACACAGCTTGGAGTCAAGAAAGTCAGGTTGCAGGGTTAGGTTGGACCTTCTCTTTCCGTGGGAGGGATCGTATTTCAAAACACTCGATTTGTTGCGAGTTTGTGTCTTCCCCTTTAGTTGCGGAATGTTTAGCTATCCGCTCAGCGCTAAGCATGGCTTTGGACTTCGGGATTCAGGCTATTTCCTTAAAGACTGATTGCCAAGTTCTAGCTAAGGCTATCTCCTCCAAATCTCATCTCTCTGAGGTTCATGGAATCCTTGCTGATATCTTTATTAGCTCCTCTATCTTTTTTTTTCCTTTATCTGTTCTTTTGTGCCTCGCTCAAACAATATGGTTGCGGATGCGCTGGCTAAGGAGGCTTTTTCCTCTTTCTTTGTAAACGTTTAAGTAATGATAAGAAATTGGGTGATCAAAAAAAAAAGTTTGTGGCACTTTAAAACCAATAAAAACATAGGTTTAAAAGAAATTATGGACTTCAAAGTATTGTGGCCTAAAACTAACTAGATTTAACATAAAATGTGATTTTTAAAAACACTCAAAAATTACAAAATTTGGTGAACTTAAGCTTATGTTAGCTCGCCTATCATACGAATCAGATCTTATATTTGTATTAAAAGCATAATTATTGATAGAATCTTAAGTTTTGATCTAAACCTAACTTTTGTCTAAAAACGTAACTTATTATGTCTCTTATATAAAATACCATTCTTAGTTTTTAATCAAAATTTTCTATTTAAATTAATAAAAAATTCATCTAAAATTCACTAAAATACCACAAAAAAGTCGCTTTCTTATAAACAAGTGTTGAAACAAACAATACAATGTCGTATACCCCTGACTTGGACGAAACTAATGCACACTAATACGACGTCGTTGGCGCCTAGTTTGGACGAAATTAAAACGCTGCGTCTTAATAAACCAATACGACGTCGTATGGTCTGATTCTTTGTTGATAGCGTGTTTAATTAAACCGATCAATGATATTAATTAGTTTTGATACCTTCTCCTTCATCACTACTCTTCGAGTTTCTCGAAATTTCTTGGCGAAAAATCCAGATTGAAGTGTTAAGCCGACGAGCAAAAAAACTCCGATTTGGGTAACTATGTCGTGTACGCATGTTCACAACTGCGAGGATCATGAGTGTTCTTCTGATTGGTCACTTTACAAACACATTGATCTCTCTAAGGTCTCTCTCTCTTTCTCTTCTACAAATCTGTTCTTAGTTCATTTAGTTTTCCTTCAATCATCATATATAATCTATAAGCAGGTAGGTTTAGTTCTAGGTTAACGAATCCCAAACAATTTTGAAATTCCCAATTGATGATTGAGTAAAATGCGCTGAACTTTGTGAGGTTTTTGATTTGTTTAGGGTTTTTAGATACAGTGCTATTATGAATTTTGGGTTCATGTATGAATCAGTCTCTGGGTTTAACTATTTGTATAACTTGGTCTCAGGTTACTGCTCTGAATGAAGCTGTTTCAGGAAGTGCTAAATCAGTCTTCAAAGCTTGGGAACAAAGACTACACTCTTCTGGGGTACTTTAACTTTTCTTCACAGTATCTAATCTTTTGCATCTTTTTTTGAAGATATTAGTGAAAACCTTAGTTAAGGATCCATCCAGTACCATATATCACAAGCACATGTGTAAAATTTCAAACCAAAGTCAAGGGCTTGTAGGCTAGTAAGATGGGTATGGGTAACACAAGCTGATATGTGCCATTAAGTAACTTTGTATGTGATCTTTGTGGGGAATACTGATACACTACTGTGTTTGCAACTCAAACCTTAGATAATATCATAAGAACTAAGCCCCTACCATATTTTCCTGTACCTTGACGTAAAAAATAGCCTTTTGGATTAGAGAGCATAGTTGTTTATAAGTCATTAAACCTTAGCTGATGGAGGATCCTTAAGTTATGTGTATCCTTTCTCAGTTTATGTGTTTATGTTTGCTACTATATATATAAGCTTGTATGCATGATAATGTCTAAAAGAACTGGTGTTTTTTTTGTTTTTTGCCTACAGGAGCATTTGGAGAGCAATGAGGGAGACCCTGAATTGCTTGTTTTTGTACCGTATGTCATTTATTTTGTTGATCCTCTTTTATTTCTTGCTGGATACACTGTTTGTACATTCAATTACCGACCTGTGAATTCATATTTCTACCAGTATTATTGGTTTGCTTTTAGATAGTGACTTTAGATCATTAACCTGAATGAATGAAGCTTGGGAGAACTAGATACAGTCCACGTTTCTTACTGTGGAAATTATTACTACTTTTGGATGGGCAGCTCACTTATGTTCATGTTGCCATGATTATTGTAGATTCACATCAGACGTCAAGATCAAAAGCATATCAATTGTTGGCGGCCCTGAAGGAACAAGTCCTTCTAAGTTGAGAGTGTATGTCTAAACTACCCTGCAAAGCTTTTCCTGTATGCATATGGTTCCTTCATTACAGAAAGACAGAAAGCTGATTGTTGTTGTCTCAAATCTAGGTTTATCAATCGTGAAGGGATTGACTTCTCAGATGTTGAGAGTATGCAAGCGGTTCAGGTATTCCGTTGTGAGTATTTTTGCTTACTGAAATGCCAAAGAAAAATACACTTATGCAGAAACATTTGTGAGTTTTTTAAAGGAATGGGAGTTAGCTGAAAATTTGCAAGGAGTCTTAGAATACCAGACCAGGTTTTTCTCTACTCTTATGTCTTTTTACTGGGTTTGTAACAAACTCTACATACTTTATGTAAATGAATCTCAAGAACTCTATATGAATCCAGCGTTATCCTTCAGTGAAATATATTTATGCTTTTTCTTCAACTGGGCACAAGGGCGATGTCTGATCAGAATGTGATTTGCCCTGTGATTAGGTATTCAAAATTCCAGAGTGTTGGGAACATCACTTTACATTTCCCTGAGAGTTTTGGAGGGGACACGTCCCAAATACGTTATATTGGCTTCAAAGGTGAAGCAACCCAGGTAAGTTTGCATAGAAATGCTGCTGCTTGCGTATAAACGCTGCTACTATCATATGGTATTGCAGTTTACTAAGTTAACCTTTGGTCTTTCACAGTTGAAACGGGACGTTGTTGCGACAATTGTTTATGAGATTAGACCAAATCCTTCAGATCACAAGTAAGCCTGAATCTCAACCAAATTACTCTTTCTTTCGTATGTGAAGATCTTTCACTTACAAACTCTGTTTGTTTGGCAGGACAAAGGCAGAGACTGGTGGAGGTTTTTCACAAGTTGAGTGAAGACATCTACTCCCAACTTTACTCTTCAGCCTTCTCACATACTCGTCTTCTTCTCTTTAACAAGCGGCATGATGTCAAAAAAACAAAAAGCTTCGGCTTATATTTAACAAACATATATGTATCGAATAAATTGACAGACTTAACATTCTATCTTTTATGAACTTTGGTGTATGCCTAAGTTTTATTTGTTTCAATAAGAAAGCTATTGAATGGTTTGTCGCAAATCTAAAGTTTTAATACGAAAGCCATTTTCCATTTGGGTAAATTTGGGTCGATCGATATAAGTAGACACAAGCGTACCAAACGTAACAATAAACATTATCTTTTAATGTAAAAGAGCTAAAACGTCAAACACAAACGTTAAGATATCCTCAAGAAAAAGATAAGAGCATGGAAGCCTGTATTGTATATTATCCATAGACATATCAACTCTTTGGGGATGTCTTGGGCGGTCCAGCAGGTGGAGCAGCACTTTGTGAAGCTGGTGTACCAGCAGCAGCAGCAGCGGCAGGAGGGGCTCCAGCGGATCCATCCGACGAGTAACCACCACCAGCAGGAGCTTGTGCGTATCCTCCATAAGATCCATATGCCTGTTGTGCTTGACCATACCCATATGCTGGAGGCTGTCCATACCCTGACGCTGCTGGTTGGGCATACCCAGACTGACTACCATAGCTCCCAGGAGCACCTGGAGACTGCTGGCTCTGACCATAAGCTGGTGGCTTTCCAGCCGGTGGTGGAGCTCCATATCCAGAACTGTAAGCTGCTGGTGGCTGGTTGCTGTAACCAGCCTGAGAAGTTGGAGGAGCTCCATACCCTGCCTGACCAGTACTTCCTTGAGGAGGCTGTTGACCAGTTGTACCATACCCAGCCTGTCCAGACTGAGCTGATGATGGGGGAGCAGCTTGTGATGTGTCTTCCTCTTGATTCGGATTAGCGGTGCTGCCATAACCACCCTGTTGCTGATCATACCCAGCAGCTTGACCATATCCTGATTGCTGTGAGGCACTGTAAGCCCCATACCCATCTTGCTGGTATCCCTGACCAGCTTGGCCATAAGCAGCATGCTGGTAGTAACTGTAGCCTGTGGGATCTGTAGGTGGAGCTGAGCTACCACCACTGCTTGGTTGCTGTGACTGTTGCTGACTATAATAATCATACTCACCTTGTGCGCCCTGCTGAGATGGTGGCACAGAGGATTGATCCCAGGTTGAGGAGTAGCCAGCTGAAGTTTGTTGAGGGTAGCTCCCGTAAGGTGATTGACCATACTGAGGTGGACCAGGATATGCTCCCGGTTGCATGTAGCCACCATAACCAGGTTGTGCAGGCTGACCACCAGGTGGTGCCCAGCTTGATGGCGGGCGGGCTTGATAACCACCCTGTTGTGGATAGCCTCCTCCCATTGAGGAGTTTCTCATACGGTTCTGCATTAAAAAAAACCATTATAATAAGCTAAGGTAACTTTTTCAGGGAAATAAAAAGGCGACACAGCATATAAACACATGAACAAAGAGACAGAGACATATAAAGCGGACAGCAAAGACTAGATTGAGAGGAATACATGTTATGTTATTTACCAACATCTGTCCATATTGGATCAACCAAGATCATATCATATTCTAGAAGGGTAATGGTGATGCCTACATACCGTACTGATTGGTGAAATTATTGGGTTACTCCTGCAGAAGCCCATCCCTTTCCCTATCCGAGATAAAATGGGCGCAAGAAAAAACCACAAATACTATAGAAGCTTTTGCAGAGAAGCAACATAGATATACATGGAACCTATGTTCTAAAGGCATTATTTTTGCAGCAAAATAACCTAATATGAACTAAAGAGTGCTGTTTTCAACAATAACGATACTCATGGAAGCATATTATCTGATTCAAGCTGAGGTATTAACTCTCTGGAGTAAATTATGGCTGAAGGGTACAAATCCAGGAAAATTGATGCAAGCAAACAGGCAGAATATAAAATATTACTAGGTTAGCAAAATATTGACACAAAAAATGGCTAATAGGTCTTCATGTGTCAGTCGCCCACCTTTGGTGATACCCCCTGATGATTAAAACTAAAGTAATAGCTGAATGAAAGTGATTTTGACACATAAATAATAAAGCACAATTTTAACAAAAAGTAACATTTATTGTGTCAAAATTGTTTAGAAATACTATCACTACAGGTTGGACTGAAACTATTCAGCAACCTCACAAAGGCTACCAATACCAGTGTAGAGCCACCTTGTCTGTGACCAGAAGCGATGAAACATAGATGTCTGCATATACTCCATAAACATAGACAACATATTTTTCTACTATGAAAATACAATCTGAAAAGTGAATATGCCAAGAATACCTCTTGATAGGAGTATGAGTCATGACGAACAATATTAAGTACATAGAAAATTTGGATTATCAAAAATGATAGAAAGTAAAATATAAGGAAGAGTCGTTAAATAGCTGCTCCAAAAAGATAGTAACAGAATGAGGGTACTAGGAAACAATGATAAACGGAGGAGGCAACATATAAACTCTAGCAACTTCAATAACAAGATGATGGTAATTAGTCAAGAAAATCCCAAAGACCCTAGAACAGACAGACCCCTGCAAATAAGCAGAATAGAAGAGCTATGCACTTCATAGATGCTTTTATTGTGGAGAAAATACTGAGTAATGAAGGCATAAGTATAGCTCATCATAAGCACAGTGGAGTATTAGCATTAGATTCATTGACTAAGTGAAAATACTATAAACTACATATCCTATTATCTGAATTATAGAGCAAATCAAAGGGGAAAGCTAGATAAACCTAACAGTGAAGACAACTATATAATGTAATCAAAACACAATATCAATTTCAGGTAGACACATAGAAACTGCAGAAGCCTGCCACAAACCATTACAAACACAACAATCACACATACCTCGCCACTGATGATTTCATTAACTAATTGTTTAGCATGTTCAATCTGATCGGGTATCCCATCAATCTGCAAAGTTCGTTCTGGCGTTGGGTCACCAGGGGGCAAATGCAAAGGAATAACCTGCAAACAATTGTTACGAGATGATAAGATTTCACCAGCTGGAGATGAACAGAAGCCTGGATATATATTACTGTTTCATAAGAAAGTTAAACAATTTTTAAAAATATACCAACCTGAATCCGAGCTCCTGTCTTAGCTTGCATAGATTTGATAGTTTCACCTCCTTTACCAATTATCAGGCCAACCTAGAGCAGTTTATGTATTACATACAAGACAGAGATTCCATATATCAGTTTATCTCCAGAGCATTAAGTACCTTATTATTAGGAATTTTCATAACAAATTGATCAGCTCCAGCTTGTCCTCCCATCCTACGGCCACCTCCACCTGAACCAGCAGACCCACCTGCCTCCGCCTACACCAAAATTATTAGATGTACCATTAGTAATCTACTTCAATCACCTAAAACACACAAAGTTATCCACTATCAGTGTAGGACTACTACCTCTTGAAGGACATCATTGATCAACTCCTCAGCCTTTGAAATCTGATCAGGCGTGCCAGTTAGGTCAACAGTCCTTGTAGGAGCATTAGGGTCCGCATCCATATCTCTAGTAACCTGAATTTTAGCTCCAGACTGAAGTTGAAGAAACTTAATAGTCTCTCCACCTTTACCAATGATAACACCAACTCTCATATTCGGAATATCAATCTTCTTAGTAGTTCCCTGAAAGCTACCATACGAAACCGGAATCGAAGAAGGAACCGTCCCTGACATCTGCTTACTCTCTAAAATCAAAGATCAACAACACACGTTTAACTCCAACCCTAATTTCCATAAACACAACTTAAAAAAACACGAGAAAGAGATCACGAGAACGAACCAGAGGGATATGAGCTAAACCCTTTGTCACCATAACCATAAGAATCACCATTCTCAACACGAGGACGTTTAGCATCAGCGCTATTGAGAAGACGAGCAGCGATCTCTTGTGCTTTTTGTTTAGCAATCTGGATTTCATCCATCGGAGGAGGAACGCTGTTGTAAGAAGAAGGCGGAGGAACAGCGGTTGCGGTGAGATCAGGTGAAGCAGATGGGATCGGACCAAAAGAGAAACCAGTAGGTCTACGAGTCGATGGTGGTGGAGCGGTTGGTTCTTCGTATTTGCGTTTGTTGGAGTAAGTCTCCGATGAGTATTGAGATTCGTCCGCCATGTTTGGTGATGTGAGCTTTTTGGATTTTGAGAGAAACCCTAGAAAGAGGCGGAGAGATAAGAGAGAAGAAGAAATAATAAAAAAAGAGACTGAGATTATATATGTGGATAAAACCTTGCTGTAGTATATTTTAGATATTTTCCTCCTTTTTTAACCGCTTTACCCTTTTTCACTTTTATTAACTTCTTACAATTTTTACTATTCCTGAGCCAATTAAACCGAAAGTATTGTACCGGAATTGAAGTGAGATTATTTAAATTGAATCTGAACCAAAATTTTAGATGACAAAACAAAACTATCAAGAATTGGAAAATAACATGAAAGTTGTTCTAGATGACAACAATTATGGTTTTTGGAAATCACGAACAAAATTCATAATAAGATCTTACCAAAAAAAAAAGAGAATTAAGAAATTGAACCAAAACGATGTCATTAAGAATTTTTTTGGATGCAATAAGTTTATCTTTTTAGTTCAATGTGGAATATATCACTTTTTTTTTTGTCTTGGTTACCTTTAAGGTAGTATATTTTCAATGAAATCTTGATGTTTAAGAAATAATATAAGAGTACAAAAGGTGTGCATATGCTATTGGACGACAAAAATTTACATAAAAGTATGTATTTTTTAAAGTTTACAGATCTGAACTATATATTATTTTCAACTTGTTGCCACACCATTTATTCAAATATAAAAACCATTTTTGTAATATATATAACCACTTAAATAAATGGTTCTAAAAATGCTGATGCAAATAATTTACATCGATTATTGTAATTGATATGAATAAATAATTAATAAAATTAATTAATTTGACTAGCAAACAAATATTATTTTAAAAATATTTTCGAAATCTTATTTCATTATTTACTATTATTAATATATAGCTTGTTAACAAGATTTTACCAAGATTTTCTTCTTAAAAAACAACGTTGCAATATATACTAGTAAAGTACATGAAATGAACAAATAAATCTTCGTGTACAACAGAAGATCACAACTGAGTTCTAGTTTCTTCATCTTCCTTCTTTTCCATGCTTTTTGCTTCCATTAGTTTTTTGTTCTTCTTGAAGACTTGTAACCCATTGAATGATATCATTGCACTTGAAGTTTCACTCTATAAAATTTTGGTTAAAAAACAGGATTAACTATTTGAAAATTAATACAAAGTTTTGGTGAGAATCAAAATTATCATTTGTAAGTAGATTTAGCATAAAATGACAGAATACCTTTATTTTATGCTTCTCCAAACTATGCAGGAAAACACACAGTTCCAAATGATCAACTATATGCATCTCTAAACTGATTTTGGCCTGATCTTAGAGTTTTCACGATGGATTTTAGAGAATAGAAGAAGGAGAAAAAAATGAAAGATAGTTAAGAAAAGTAGAAAAATAGATTGACGGAAAATAAACAAACATCTCTCTTTTTAAAAGGTTAAGAATTAAATAAGATATCAAAAATTAAATTGAAAATATTCAAAATGGAGGGCGTAGAAGAAGGGATTGTGGGTGAGGAAAAATAATAATTAATTTGTTGATTTTGAGGCAAAATCAGAATTAATAATAATATGAGAATTTTTAAGAAATACCCTTATTGGTGTACCCGTTTTTAAAAATACTCATTTTTCTATCCATTTTCAAACATACCCCTTTTCAAATATGAAAAATTATAAACTTTTATATGATTGATAAGGTACATCAAGATCATCATTACTACTGCGAGACTAAATCCAAATATTTATAAGGTTTTAAAAGGTTCTAAACGGCACTTATAAGGTTTTTATAAGGTTTCAAAGTTTTCTAACGTATTAAATGGTTTTTAAATGGTTTTTATACGTTATTTATGAATATATATAAATATATATTTACACACATATAAAGATAATTTATGTATATAAACCATTGTTAATCATTATAAACCCCTTAAAACCATTGTTAATCATTTTAAACCCCTTATAACCGTGACAAAACATTTAATAAAAACTTTTGTAAACTTCTAAAACCCTTTAAAACCACTTGTAAATGCTTAAAACCCATTTTAAAGAACTTATAATACCTTTAAAACTTTAGTAAACCCTTTAAAACCTCTGTAAACTTCTAAAACTCTTTAAACCCCCTTGTAAATCCTTTAAAACTATTTTTAAATCCTTGTATGTCTTTAAAAACACTTGTAAATCCTTTTAAAAACACTTGTAAATCCTTTTAAAAATCCTTGTAAATTTTTAAAATCTTTAAAACTCCTTGTAAATCCTTTTATAACTGTTATAAACTTATAAAAACTTTTAAAAACCATTGTAAATCATTGAAAAACGATTCAAAAACATTTGTAAGCTTCTAAAACCCTTTAAAAAGCATTACAAATCTTTTAAAAACCATTTAAAAACTCTTGTAAATCCCTTTAAAACCCCTTGTAAACCCTTTAAAAGACCCTTTAAAAAACTTGTAAACCCTTTTAAAAAATTTGGCGGGAAAATTTTGTAAAAATTGTTTTTGCAGGAAATTTTTTGGAAGGAATATTCCTTCCTTTGGGAAAGAATATTCTTTCAAGAAGAGATAAAATGGCCATTAAAATTTAAGAGAGGGCAAAAATGAAAATGGCAAAAAATATGGTATTTTAAAAAGAGGGTATCATAAAAAGGTTATTGGTATCAATTATTCTATTATATTTTACATAAATATGACAAAGTGGGTTTGAGTTTACATAAATATGATTATATAATAAACCAATTATCATTTAGTATTCAACGGATCAAAATACAATTGTACAATCTTAAATACTAAACAAAATTAATAAACAAATACAAATTTAAAACAATATGTTACAAAACATTATCTTCCGGTCTACCACGAGTTAAGTCCTATAATTAACAATCAAAATACATTTACATATTCTTAAACACTAAATAAAACAAACAAAATTAACAAATATAACTTAAAAATATAAACTTTATAGTTAAAAAAAATCTTCCCGCAGTGTTACGAGTGTTAAAACCTAGTAATATTTAATTCATCGTTATCTAAATAATTTTATCTATTTTTCTTTTTCTAAATTTTTAAGCTATATTATTAAAATGGAAGCATTTTGTATAAGTCAATCATAGTTTATATAATCAAAAAAAAGTAAAACAAAACCAATATATACTATTAAAAGGGAAGCATTTTGAATAAAGTAAGCATCTATATATATAAAGTTACCTTTCCTCTCTTCTCCTTCCGCCACATCAGTGCCACATCATCCGCCACATCATCAACTTTTTAAAACAATTTTATTAATAATTTCAAAAGGGCATGGGCTTGAGGCCCAACGGTTACACAACAATCAAACGGGTTAAAAAAGATCGAAAAAACGTCGGATACAACAATCAAACCGGTTAAGGATAGATCGAAAAAACATCTACTAGAACCGATGTTTACAAGAACAACTTATTTGCAGCTATGCACCGATATTGAAACCATTGGCAGAATACACATATTTAAGCATAGGAAAAACAAGCCAGATCCCAAAACATCTATCATGGAATAGATCAAAATCAGACAACGGAAACATTATCTCTCTAATCCCATACCTAGCAAAAAAAGAGAATACCGCAGAAACTTGCCCTCTCCCTCTGGCGAATAGCAAATAACAATAAACATTTTAAGTACTAAACTAATACAAAATTGAAAAAAAAAATCCATATGAAAATAGAATAACAAAAATGACAACGGTAAAAAACCAACAAAAAACGTTAAAAAAAAAATCAAAATGTAAATTAGAAACCTTCCGCGCGCAGCGCGGGTCAACAACTAGTATGGTATACAATTGAAAGGTGTAGAGCATATGCATTTAGTTATAATAATAAACAAGAATAAGGATAGTAAAGGTAATTTAAATGAAAACCATAATTTTGGGAAACATGATATTTATTTTAAAAAAAAACAGCGATCCCTAAAATCAAGTATCCTAAAAAATACTAAATAGCTGAAAAAATCTTCAAATTAAGAAAATATTTATTATTACGAAAATATATGTATGAAAATCCCCACTAAATATTACGAAATATAGCTCATAAATTTTTCAAGATTAATACATACTTATTATCTTATTTCAAATTCCAAAAATAACTAATGTAAAATTCTAAATTATGGAGCAATCTTCTCAATTGAATCCAACCCCTTTTAATTCTTATTCTAAATTATATAGCAATCTTATTTCAGATTTCATATTTTAATCATTGATTGTATTTTAAATTATTTCATATGAAAAGAAGATTCACATTATTATAATT
This sequence comes from Capsella bursa-pastoris, assembly GCA_036452645.1. Classification (NCBI taxonomy): domain Eukaryota; kingdom Viridiplantae; phylum Streptophyta; class Magnoliopsida; order Brassicales; family Brassicaceae; genus Capsella; species Capsella bursa-pastoris. Next base: position 2,648,194 of record CP144186.1, read on the forward strand.
TTTATATGTAAAATACAAAAGTTTTTGAAGTAGAATAAAGTTTTTTTAAAATGTGTTACATGAAATTTCTATAGTCCTATTTGTTCTAAATACAAGTACATGAAATTAGTTAAAGAGCGCTGGAAAAAGTTCATTTAACAAAATAAAAATAAAAACAGTATCCAAACTATTTCAAATAAAATACATAACGAGAACTTTGGATAACGAAACAGATTATATTATTTGGATACCAATAATTTCAATTTTAAAGCTATTTCTGATAATTATATATTTTTCCGGATCAACGTCGGTTATGTGGCTTATTTAAAGGCTTCCAAATAAAACAAAAAGCAATATATAGATATATATATATTTATATATATATCTAATATAAAATATTATAATCTTAAAAATTACTAATATAAATAACATAATTATCAAAAAAAAAATTATTCATGGTGAAAATTACTTATCATTAAGAATATTTAAAAACAAAACTAATTTTAATTTGGATAAATAAATCTAATTTGAAATTTTACTGATAATTTAAATTTGGATAAAGAAATTTAATTTCATACTTTTACTGATTATATAATTGGTCAAACTTCGGGTTTACGGGTTGTCTGCAATTTTTCTAAAAGGAAAAATATAACTATATGTTAATTTAATATATATTATTAAAATCTAAATTAATTTTTAACCATTGAAGCGAACAACGGGTATGGGAAGAAAACGGGTAATTCAGAAAATAAAAACCATTATCTAAACTGTTATTGGTAAAATACGCGACGAAAATATAGGGTAAAAGGAATTTGGGATAACGGGAACTCAAGTAGGACATATACGAACATACTATATACTAATATGGACTATATGAAATAACATATATGGTAATGTACGGGTAATTCAGAAAATAAAAATCATTATCTAAACTGTATTCCTAATAAAAGAGGGGTCGGAAATTTAGCGTAATACATGAATTCAAACAGAACATATGCAAATATATCATTTACTAATGAGGAGAATGCGAAATGTATATATTGGTGAGAACACTTGTCCCAACATTGGTTTATTTAGATTACAAGAGTTATGTAAAAGGTCATTGGTACTACATAAAGGTCCGGTTCTTAAACCCCTAAATCTTAAACTCAAACTCAAACATAAAGGTCATTGGTTTGTTTCTTGGATTCTTTGTTGTTTTCAAGAATTGGTTCAACTCTCTTAGAAGTCACAATCAGTTCTACGTCAACGTCTTTTCCTTTTTATTATAGTATTATCACATTCCCAAGTAGGCTTAGAGTTTTGATTCTTATTGATGTTGATGATTCTTCGGTTTGCTTCAAGTCCTTGAGAACTTTGCATCTCGAATATGTGAACTTCAACTGTGAAAAATCTTTTGCGACATTGTTATCGTGTTGTCCTGTTCTTGAATGTCTTTTTCTCCAAAGAAATTTGCACAGTTAGACGTTTTTGTTCACTATCAGTCCCTTCGTTAGAAAGATTATGTATCACTAAAGAAGCTTCCTATAATTTTGGAGATGACTCTGTACTTGAAATAAATGCTCCTTTTGTAATCGTAGAGGTAGTTTGATACTATTAAGGATATGCCCAAATTGGTGGAGGCACATGTCGCTGATAATTTTTCAAAAACTGGGAAGCTTCTTAAAGCTCTTACTTCTGTTGAGCATCTTTGGCTAGATTTATATCCTTCAATGGTAATATCTTTCTTTTCTCGCTGTCTCGGTCGGTTTGTTTTCTTGATAAAACTTTAGCTTTAGTTTCTTGCGCGTAGGTCTTTTACCTTACAAATCGGTTATCTCAACCAGCTTCTTCATCTCGAGTTAAACATTTATGAATTTTTTTGCGCGAATCTACTTCTGTGTTTGTTGAAAGATTTTCCTAATTTACGAGTTCTCAAGCTCAACCATGTAACTTAAAATTTGCCTTTCTTAATAGTATTTACTATTTTGTTATTAAGAGATTTGAATGATCTAATCCAATGCCTTGTATGTTTCTTAGACACATCCCAACTATGATATTGAGGATCATGATCCGGATTTAGTCTTTAAACCGAGCTCTGTTCCTAAATGTTTGACCTTCCATCTCGAGACTTTTATCCGGAAATTATCATTTGGTCTCTTTCTTTATATTGAAGTAGTCAACAAGTGGTGTCCTTTTACTTTTCTCTTAAATCGAATAAAAGAGTGTTAACTGAAACAAAGGGACAATATATAAAAATTAAGACTGAATGAGATTCTTTATCGTTGAAATAACTAGCAAGGAAGTTACCAATATTCCAGAATTCATCGTCAGGAACGAACTGATCTTCAGGAGGCTCGCCGTTGAAGAAAGCGTCTCGATCCAAGAACGTATCCAAATCATCATCAAGAAGAGCAGCCTGGTCTACAAGGGGAAGATCAACCTGGTCTACAAGAGGAGAGACCTGGTCTACAAAAGGAGGAGGAGCATGGTCTATAAGAGGTGGAGGTGGTGGAACTTCTTGGATGTTGAGATCAAAGTAGAGATGGCTCACAACCAGAGCCGTCCCTACACTTATTACGACTACAAGCCAGACAAAAAAAAAGGCCACTTTCTTCATATTCATAATTTAAAAAAAATTGTTCAAAGTAAACATAAAACTGATATGGTTAACAAAAGCATTAAAAGTTCTAAACATCACATATCAATAAAATTTGTCTTCTTTCTGAATATGATTCTTCTTGCATTTCTACTTGCAAATTCATCTATCAAGTCTTCGTAGTCAAGTTTTTCCGCCAAACTCCTTTCAATGGACAACATCGCTAATCCATTCAGCCTCTCTTGTGACATAGTCGACCTTAGATAAGATTTTATGAGCTTCAACTTTGAAAAACTTCTTTCCGCAGAAGCAACAGAAACGGGAATCGTCATCATGATACGATATGCAGTCCATGTATTAGGATAACAACTTTCCATCTTTCTTAAAAAAACCAAGACCTCAACAACTTTTTTAATCTCTTTCGGTAAAACCCCTTTTAAAAGCTTCAGCTCCAAAAATAGATCATTACCATCAATATCAGAATGAGTGTCATGCTTCAAAAAAACTTCAAGGTTGGCACAAGAAGCCATCAACTTGTCATCGTTCGCTAACTTCAGCTTCTTCAAGTCAAATAAGAATCCAAACGTCATTTCATAATTTTGAAGTTGATCGAACCTTGTTTCAAAAGAGACCAAACCTTGATCAATGATCTTGATGAAGTAATTGATTCTAAAATCTTCTTCTGGTGTCAATACCACATTTTCCCCATCTTTTGCAGGCTCTTCATCATGATATCGTTTCCTTTTGCTAAGACGCTTTGCTCTCACCGAAAATACAGGATCAATATTCATATCTACCACAATCCGTTCAGCTTCTATCTTTGCTGCTTGAAAGCCTGTATCTCTATAGCTTCTAAAAAAAACAAACAAGACCATTGAGCTGAGCAATAGCAATATCAATATCCATGTCTTCTGACTGGAGGAGCTTGCTTACTTTGTTAACACCAAACAAGAGTTCATACCAAATAACCATCCCAAACAAAAACTCAAAATTCCCGATTCCATGGCTGTCCCTCGTTGCTAAACACTCTGCATCACTTCTTGTTTTCGGATTATCACTATTTTCAGCCAAGTGAAACAAAGCATCTCGAATCTGTGGAGCTTGAAATCGTATTGCTTTAACGCTGTTAACACGAATCTCCCAACGAGTTTGTGATAATGGTTTAACCGTCATACCATTCACAATTTCTCTGAACACTTCACAATTATTTGTTGAAGAGGCAAACAAACAATAGATGCGCTGAATGATTCCAAAAAATGATACTGCTATTGTCAAAGAAGAAGCTATATCTGAAAGTGCAAGATTTAAATTGTGGCAACCACATGGTGTGTAAACGGCTCTTGGATTGATTTCAAGCAATCTCTTCTGTACTCCTTTATTTTTTCCTTTCATGTTTGACCCATTGTCATAACCTTGTCCTCTAACATCATCAATATTCAATCCAAGATCAAGTAATACAACTTGAAGAGTCTCAAAAAGGCCTTCTCCGGTTTTGTCTTTTACTTCTACAAATGTCAAAAAAAATTCTTCAATCTTTGGAGAAGGCTCTGAAATATCCACACATCGGATAATTTGTGACATCTGGTCTCTGTTACTGATATCTGGAGTAGTATCAAGAATAACAGAAAAATACTTTGCACTATGAATCTTCTTTATGATCATTTGCCTGACTTCATCCCCAAGCATCTCTATCAACTCATTCTGAATTTGGGGACTCATATAATGATGACGAGTTTCATGTTCTTCAACTCGTCTAATATGCTCTTGCATCACAAGATCAAAATCTGCAACAGCCTCAATCATGCCCAAAAAAGTACCATTACCATCTACCCGCATCTTGTCATTTCTTCCATGAAATGCTAAATTGTTTTTAGCAAGACCTTTTACCATTGCAATTATCCTCAACAACACGTCTCTCCAATATGCTTTCTCCTTGTTAATCGCATCCTGCATATACTTATCAATAGTCTGTTCCCTCTGTAGTCATACTTCTAGCTCCATCCAATTAGTCATGCATATGATATGCTTATGACTTTTTTCATGTTCTTTGAGCATTTGTGAAACATTCCTCCAATCATTGTATCCAACAGTTGCTAACTGATTAGCATTTTTTTCTTGTGTGAATAACTTACAACAAAAACAAAAGATCTTATCTTTTATTTTTGAGTAAACTAACCATCGCCTATCTTGCTTTTCTCCATTCTTTATTTCTCTTGTATAATAAGAGTGAGAGAAACATCTTCCAATACGATCTCTTGGAAAATGATAATCAGTTGGAAGCCTTGTCATCAAACCTTTCTCAACCAAATAATCTCTCAATTTATTATCAACTTTTTCCCAGTTTCCAGGATCACTAACATTCCCAAAGATTTAATATTCCTTAAAATCATCAGCTTTCTCATCTTCATTTTCATTCTCTTTCCTATTCTCATCTTTCTCTTTCTCACTCTCATTCTCATTCTCTTCGCACTCATGCTCATCGCTGACTCCATGTTCACCCATATTTCTTTCATGGATATTTTCCGGAACCACAGTCTCATGACTCTCATCAACATTTTTGTTTATCTCCTCCTGGACTTCCTCTAAAGTCTCATCAAATTTAGAAGTTTCTGTTCGTTTAACATACCTTAACATCGAATTAGCTAGGGAATTTGTTAGTGCTTCTTGTCTCTTCTTTTTTCTTATTTTTGAGGCGCCTCCGGGTTCACTTTTTATTCGTTTCGAAGACATCTTACTGAAAAAAAGTTATTAAAAATTAGCATTAACAAATAGAAAATCAGAACAAAGAGATCAATCTCAAAAGTCAAAAGTAACTCTCTATTCTCTAATTAGCAAAATTTAGAAGTTGTGACTCGTGAGTCGTGATTGAAAAGATTTCATGGCTCAAAGAAAAAAAACTTACGTAAGAGGATCTGATTTTATAAGATGGATTCTTGAATAGGAATGAGATATGGAGACAAAATCAATGATTTTGAGGGCACAAAGGATGTGCAGTGCAGTAGGGGCTAAAGTTTAGAGGAAGAAAAGAGAATAGAAAGAAGTTATTATCTTTGGAGGCTTGAACCATGGAGGTGGACGTCAAAACTCACTAACTACGCACCACTAGACTACATACTTACTACATGAAAAAGGCTGAATTTTGTTTATATATTAAAGGCCGCAAGCATGTGCTTGCCTTGCTTGTGTCATTCAACGGCTCTGCTCACAACAAGTTCTTAAAAAGAAATGGAATTGCGACTGTACTCAATCTGCACCCATCCGGTATTAAGCATTCCAGACTTCATGATGAGCATTAGTACCATCTCGAGACTTTCCAATGGATAGGCTACACATGAACACATGAAGACGTAGAAGTTGCGATTTACGTTTTGAATAATGCTTGTTGTTTAAAGAATGCTACAATCTCTCTGCAATCAATATGTACAAATACTATTCTGATGATGATTAGTGAGTTGAAATCTATGTCTAAAGCTTCAACCATGTGTTAGCTTTTAATTAGATTTTAGAACAACTTGGATTTTATTATTTTCATCTGAATTTTCAATAGAATAATTGAACACTTTCCCGTTGGTAAAAGTATATATCATAGTATCTAGTTTGAGAGAATCTATCTTCTATCTTATTAATTTTGAATTACATTTTGGGTTATAACCTTCTATTTTATAATATTTGCATAATTAAATCCTTGCTATCATAATAAATAACAAAAATTTAGATAAAATTTTGTAATTAAATCAAAACAAAAATTGTAAAATTGGAAAATAATATTAATCACATTTAATAAAATTTCTTAAAATCTCTCTCTATTTAATAAAAAATACCAGTTTCTAATTTTCTTCTCTCACATATCTTTCTAATATCTATATATGATCTTATTTGTTTTAAATTTTTATTTTAAACATAAGTATAATAAAAATACAAATTTTTTTCCACATACTGTTGCAATTTGAATTTTTGAAATCGGACATATATTATTCATTCTAGTAAAAGAAAAAAGTATACGTACAATGTCCGTTAAAAGACTCAACCCGGTTTTTTTCAATACCTAACCAATCATATTAATCCAACTAATCAAGCAATTCTGGATTAAACCAATTAAACCAGGCAAATCTAAATTAAACCAAGTAAACGAGATATTTCCAAATTAAATCAATTAATCCAGATAATCCCAAATTAACGAAACCAACCCAAACAATAATCAATGGAAACTCAATAGAACAATCCAATCAAACCAATTGCATTAAACCAGCAATCATCCAAAAATAGCAAAACATCCTAACATGCTTCTAAATACCATATTCCAACAACATAACATAAACATAAACCAACAACCGAGACCCTCCTCATTGCCATGATCCCACGTCACACCTCATTGCCATAATTCCATGTCACATTTTACCTACATCACAAACACAATGATATGCGTGAGTATTATTACAAATATTCAGTGAAGCGATCCTCCCATCTATTGGGCTATACACACAAGCAATTAAAATCATGATCACACATCAATAATACCAAAAACAGCCAGACTAGACAATTAAAAACACAAACTATGTTCACATAAAATTGGTGTCGGTCGACACCACCCACACCCTGGAGCACATCTAGTGACGATCTCATCCACCAGAGAACCCTAAAATCATCACAATTTCATCTCCCACACCGACTTAACCAAGGAACAACCACAAAAGGCCACACAAACACCAGAAACACATAAAACAACAAAGAAATCAATCTACACATCACATAAACACAAATCACACAACCTTAATGCTTAGATAAGCCATGGTCACGCACTCATCTTTGACAGAGAAAAGAACAGCAACGAAAACACAAAATTAGAGGTAGAACAGGACTCTCCTAACACCAACAACCACAAATCCCTTCTTAACTAGGCTAGATCTCCCAAGAACAGCCCTCAAATCTCTCCAGAACTCATATAAACTTCCTGGATAACTTAGAAACCTTCTTTGCTCTTTGGAATGTCAAAAGCGGCTAAATGACACTCCAAAGTCAACTCTCCTCTTTTATTTCCGAGACCTAGGGTTAACCAACCCAAACCAAATCAATTTTTTGCAATTTAAAACAAACGGCTGAACCAGAAAATGTTGATGTCTATCGACACCACTTATTTTCGAACACGGTTGTTACAATCCCATAGCGAGTATATATTTTTCGACAACAATTAAGAACCATTATAAATACAAGACTAATATGCTTTCAATTACAAAAGAGTAGGATGCATGATTTCTCAGGTTAACAAATTATTCGGTTTACTCTGTTTTTTATTTAAGAAAATTAAAAATTTTAAAAGGTTTCAAAATATTTTAACTATTTTAGAAGTTTAAAAAATTATAAATATTAAAACTCTTAAAAGTTTAAAGCTTTTATAAAGTTTTAAAATATTATTATATGTTATATAAATACGATAGAGAGGGTTTGAGTTTATATAAATATGATATTTTTCTTACGGGTGGTCTACATACAAAATATTTAGAAATTCCGTTGGATCACAAATTATAAGTTTTTTTCTCCAAAATACCACAATTTGTTTCTATTCCAAAAATACTGCCAAAATTTTATTTTTACAAAAATACCATAAACATTAAAAATCTGATTTTTAAAGAGAATTTTTGAGAAATGCCTCTTTTGGTGTACTCTTTTTAAAAATACCTATTTTCTATCCATTTTCAAAATAACCCTTTTCAAATATGAAAAATTATAAACTTTTATATGGTTGATAAGGTACATCAAGATCATCATTACTACTGGGAGACTAAATCCAAATATTTATAAGGTTTTAAAAGGTTCTAAACGGCATTTATAAGGTTTTTAAAAGGTTTACAAAGTTTTTATAAGGTTTTTAAATGATTTTTAAAAGGTTTTTAAAAGGTATTTATACGGTATTTATGAAATATATATATATATATATATATATATATAAATTTACACACATATAAAGATAATTTGTGTCTATAAATATAAGCTTACACATATTTTTTTTGATAAATTTCAAATTTTATAGTGACTTTTTGATAAAATTAGAAAGATGGATATTTTTAAAAAGTGGTATTAGAAAAGGGGTATTTTGAAATTCCCTTATTTTAAAGGTGTAGAATTTTTATTTTTTATGTTTCGGTTGACTATTTATATTTAAGGTATAGTTTTTAGGGGTAGGGTTTAGTGTTTTGGATTTAGAAATTAGTTTTGAATGTTTAAAATATAAGATATAATTTTGTGGTATTTTTGGAAAAATGTATTGTTGTGGTATTTTTGGAAAACAAAATTCATAATTATATTTTTGGAAAAATACTCATTTTTTTTGGTATTTAAGAGAATTTCCCCAAAATATTTTAGTCAAAATAGAATGATATAAATGAACGATGTTAGCCATCATCATTTCAAAATTTGATGATTGAATATATTTAATTTAGTTGATTAAATTACTATTGTATAAAAAAACAAAATGTATGTAGTATTTCACGGGTTAAATCTCATAGAATTAACATTTAAAATTCAATTGCACAATCTTTAAAAATAAACAAAATTAATAAACAAATATAATACGTACGCGCCACTACAAAATTATAGAAATTTAGTTACAAAAATTTGTCTTCTGGTATACCGCAAGTTAAGTCCTATAATTAACCATGGAAATACATTTACACAATCTTAAACAAAAAAAAAATATGAACAAATATAACTTAAAATATATACTTTTATTTAAAAAATCGTTTGTGGTGTAACAGAGGATAAAACCTAGTGTTATGTATTATAACTGTTGACATCATGTTACTGTATACTCAAGCATATGGGCAATAGTAGTCTACTGTCTTATCTTCTACAGTCTCGTGGGGTTCACAAATAGAGATTGAGCTTGTGCTTATTTCTTCACACTACACACAAATACATAAAACCAAAAACAAAAAGTAGTCATAATGATCACTTTCCTCTTCGCTGGTCTTGTTCTCTCTATGCTGCTTTTGGAGTAAAGCCAAAAACAAAAAGTAAAGAGTACATATGTGTACTCATAATTTTTAAATTTCCACCACATATAGTCAATACCAAATGCTATTAACTATTGCTAAATACACCAAAATATATAGAACACTATAATATATATATTAAAAACAAGAAATTTACCACGGGTGAATAACTGATTTAAATAATCTATTAAAATATATATTTGTAGTGTACCACATGGTTAATCGTGGAAATATCTCTCATAAAATACCAAAAACAAAAACTCAACTATATAAACCAAGTCATAAAATATCAAATGAAACAAATATATTAAACAATTTAATTACTCGTGATATACCACGGAGCACTATATAAGAGAGATGCATAAAATATTGGGCCCGTGGTGTACCACGGGGTAAAATCTAATCTTAATTATTTATGATGCACTCCTTTAACCATATAGATTAAGAATCCTTAGGTGACACAAAACGATACACATTTTATTTATTAAACGATAAAAATTGAGATTTGATTTGAAAACTATTAAGATAGTTAAAGAGCTTATTTTTCTGAAAATTGAGATTGAAAGATATGATAACACCCACGTTGCACTTGCACCGTAGGATAGGCATGACCACGGTTACGGTTAATGCGGTTATTGGTTAATTAACCATCGGTTAACAGTTATAAATTTTTTTAATCATAGTCTTAACTATTATATATACGGTTACAATTATATACGGTTATGGTTAATTACGGTTACAGTTAAATACGGTTACGGTTATTTGATGATTATTATAGTATTAATATTGGAGACAAAATCTTATGAAATACTATATATTTTACGGGTAAAAAATATATGTGATGTCAAATATTTGTAATGAATTAGTTAAATCTGGATTTAGATCGAAACTGAGAAACTCAACATCAAATACACACGGAAATAAGAATAAAAATAGTTTAATATGAAATATTTTGATTATTTACAAGTTCAATTTGTCGTATTGCTTTTAATAAGGTAACACGACAAATTTAATTTGTAAATAATCAAACTATTTGATGTGTTTTCCTTGTATACAGTTATAATTTATTTTTAAGGATTTAAATGTGCGGTTAACCGAGCGTTTAACCGCACGCTTAACCTGCGATTTATTACGGTTACGGTTAATTTTGTTTTAAAACCGTAACTAATTTACTTGTATGGTTAATGGTTACCTGTTTAACAGTTATATACGGTTACGGTCTAGTTACGGTTTAGAAACGGTTCGGTTACGGTTAATGTTAGCTTTTGGTCATGCCTACAGTAGGATATATGGGTAAAGGCATTTTTAACGGGAAAAAATATCATTTAATTCACAAACTTTCGAATTTAAATTATTTAAATCAAAAAATTTCTATAAGGTCATTCTAAACATGAGTTGACTTAATTTTTAAAACATAATTTTTCGTTTACTAAGCTAAAATAAACATTATATCCTCAAATTCTTTTTAAATATTTCATTTACATCAATACAATTTTACGTTTCAAATAGTGGTCAGAAACATGCCAAATAATAAGAAAAAGGAGACACATTTAGTTATTGTTCAAAATTCCTTTAAACTGAATTTTATACGTTAAGTTGAAATTGGTTATCGTAGTTTAATTGATAGTGCTTCAATTTCATGGACAACCTCTTGTGAACTCCTTGTCCTCTTGTCAGTTCAAAGAGTTTCTATTCTAATATCTTTAAGTTTTTTAATATTTTTGTTGTTGTTTTGAGTCAAATATAAAGTAATGAAGGTAATGAATTTGAAATATGCCATAGAAAATACCCATGATTCAAAAATCGTTAGGAGCTATTCTTGTATTTTTAAAATACTCATCAGCTTAAAACCAAATGTAATAGTAGTAAGCAAAATTATGAATATAATTTGTTTGCTCTATTTGAGTTTATGATTCTCTATTAATAAAATATAATAAAAAGTATACAATAGTTCTATAACATGAGATAGATAGGAAAATATAATATTTTCCCATATTTTATTTAGAATTTTTTTCTTTTTGAAGATTTTTTTGTTTTTTTAATAACTCATAAGTGATTCCAAAAGCTTTCTAGGCCCAAAGACTAATCTTCTAGGGCTGGAGGAAACCATGTTAAATCTCGAACCTCCGTGGCCAATGCTACTCGAACCCAGGTGATACGTCGTGGAAAAGAATGTTTGATACGTCGTGGCTTGTACGCGTATGTTTGAGCGCGTGAGTTTTCATTTAAATACTAAATTTTGTACATATATAATGTAATTTCGAGATTCCACCAAAAAAAGGATGTAATCTATATATAAAAAATATTTTTATTTATTTCTAAAATATTAAGATAAGTATATCAAAGATAAGAGTGAACTTAACCTATACTTGACCCAATCCATCTATAAATATGGAGTAGAGTAGTAACAAGAAGAGCAACACAACACCACCAAAAACATCTCTCCAAATTTAAGAAATGGCTCGTCAGAAGAGAGAGATAAAATTCATCGAGTACGAAAGATCAAGGCTATCTACTTTTCAGAGACGTCAATGTAGCATTTTCAAGAAGGCTAATGAACTCTCAAAGATACCAGATGTTGAAGTTTGTGTCCTGCTCGTCTCCCCCACTAATATACCGCATACGTTCGGTAAACCAAGCCTCATCAAAAATGTTGAACGTAATCTCATGAAAGAATTGGAACGACTCGAAATGCATGAGGAGGTATGTGTAACCCATTAGTTTTCATATATATGTTATTATTATTATTATTTCTTATGTTTATAATTATTTTGTAAATTTTAGATTTTGAGGAAGAGGAACCAAGAAGAGCTTGAGAAGTCCAAGATGAAGGAGAAAGTAGAATTGGAGGACTTGGTTGCTTTCAAGGAGAAACTGGAGGCCCTTCAAGCAGATCGAAGGAGGAGACATGAAGAGATGAAGGCTTCGGCTTCTCTCTTGATGCTCTCAGAGGAGACAACGAATAAGAAGATGAAGATTGAGGCAGATCCAAGGGAAAAATATGAACTTCGGCCTAGAATTCCCCGGAACTATGTCGAATAGACAAACATTTTGGAACTATGTTTTTAATTTCAAGAACTTTATGGAACAATTTTGGTTGTTGTAATTGAAGGACCTTGTGTGTTCTTCATCTCTTTTGCCTTTTCTACAAGGATTTTCATAAGTCCCTTTTCAATAATAATACAAGTTTTTTTTTAATTCCTATATTAGTAAAAGAGAAGTACAAAATGGAATATGAGTCGGATCAAAATTAAAAAAATTAATCCGATTTTAACAATTGGATATTTCAAAATTGGATATTAAATTGGGTTTGGATACATACATCAGATACTTTTCATATCTAATTTTAAAATTATTATTTCCATAACTAATTTTATGATTTCTAAATAAATCTCTAACTAATCAATTATTATTCTCCTTTAACTTTAATTTGATATTATTTTTAAATTATGATATTATTAATAAAATTAATTAATAAAAAAATAATTTTTTTTTGCATATCTTGCAATTTGAATTTTTCAAAGCAAACATATAATACTCAACTACACTCGGTTAAGTATTTTGGACAATATTAAAACCATTGTTACATGAGCATATTTAAAATTTTCAGAAGTTTCAAAATATTATAATTAAAAGGTTAAAATATATAAAAAAATTAGAATTTAAAATACTAAAATATTTTTTTGGAGACATAGATGTAATTTTGGAGACATAATTATTATTGATAAAATATATTATATATCAAACAATGTAAATTTTAGATAGTTCGCGGGTAGTTTGTTAAAATCAGAATTACAATGGTAAAGCGGGTAATTTTAGATAGTTCACTATTTTTTTTAGTTGTATCAAAACTTAATGTATTATTATTTACTCGCTTTTTCGTTTATTATTTTATTTAAACTTATTACACAAATATATGATTTACCGTAATCGACTGCCATTGCAATAAAATTAAAATGTAATATATTTTAATCCGTTAAAGGTTATATATATATATGTAATTATTTTCTCCGCGCTGTAGTGCGGGTCCGAATCTAGTGTACTCTAATTTCATAGTCACGGCCAAGGTTCTAAATATTGGCTCAAGCTCACGACTAGCTGTCCAAAAGATTCAAACGACATGATTTCCTTCTAATCAATTATCCAATCGGTAAAAAATCAGCCTAAGAGATCCAATTGTTTAGTTTATAATTTGGTTAAGCTTTATTGAGCCCCCTTGAAGAAATGAAAGAGATATATAATTAAACTTTGAAAAGAAAAAAAAATATAAAAGAAAGTAAATAAATGTTAGCCTAAAATTTTACTAGAGACTATTTAGGTTTGAATTTTAGATTTAAAATATGAAATTTTTTATTTTCGGTATTTTTATTCTATTAAATTTTAATTGCGTGTGTCTAATAAATTATTATATGTATAAATATTATTAAATAGGTAAATAATTCTATGACGCCTACCCCACCTAAATGCTGATTTATCTGTTACGCAATATGCTCGGACCTTCTAGATACCGTCCTAATGATTTTTTACTAACATTGGCCACTAGCCCTGGGACAAGATATCCGGATCCGTATCCGAAATTTTATCCGAAAAACTGGATATCCAGATAAACGGATCCGGATCCGGATAATGAAATTAGATATCCGGCCGGATCCGGATCCGGATTCGGATAGTTCAAATAATTTGGGCCGGATATCCGGATCCGGTCCATATGATCTAATAACTTAAACCCACAGATTTTTGTTTCATTTTTTCTTTTTAAAAAGCCTTACACATTTATTTGGGCTTAAAACATATTACATCACTTAAGCCTATATATCTTTTATCTTAAAAGCCTAATATCCTAATTACTTTCAAACCCTAATATCTCAACTTCTCAAGCTTCGTTCATAGCTTTTTTAACCTAGCGCCGCAACAGTTTTTTCACATTTCTAGCTGCAACCAAAACGATCATCTCCACCTAAAAAGGCACCAAATTGTCTTCTTCCTCCACTTGATCGCCCTCATCTATCAATAAAGCGACCATCTCCACCACCAAATCATCCTCTCCTCCACAATTCGCCTTCATCCTCCAACGGATCGGCGAGATTTAAAATTTGACTTTTATTTTTATGGTGTTTTTTCATCTATGTTGATCTTCATCTACTCTTTCTGCTGGTGGTTCATATCTCATGTTCGCACATGATGTATGTCTCAATGGTTGCGATGGAGATTCTTTGATACAAAAACGAAATGAAAAAAAATAGTCGGATCCGGATATCCGGGTTTTTTTGCGGTATCCGAATTTGGATTCGGATATCAAAACTCTATATCCGGCGGATACGGATCCGGATCCGGATACCTCTAAAAACTCCGGATATCCGGATCCGTCTCAGGGCTATTGGCCACGAACAACAATACATTGTTCATGCATACATGGCAGAACAATGCAACTCTTGAGATAAATTATACAATGTCGATAGATCACTACGAAATATGTCAAAGGGTGATGCTTTAATCCTCCTTTCATAAACTTTGCCCAAAGAAATATCTTACATTGTTATTTTCAAAGTATTTACTCTACATAAAAACAACCCAAAACTTAAATGCAAATCCGTCTGTAATCCTTGGGAAACAGCTGTAACCAATGGATTATAGACGGATCAGTCGGTCTCTTCAAGAGCATCAGTTAAAAAAAAAACCTATCAGTAAATAACCGGTAATTACCAACAAATTTCCAAGGTGAAACTACCGACGGATTATCGATGAATAGAAGCATTAGTAATCCGTCGATAATTTGTTAGTAAAGTGACATTTTTCAATCGGGTTTTCGAAAGAAACTTAAAAACGAATGTCCGGAAATCTCTTTCAGTACTGACGGATTATCGACATAATCTCAAAAAAAAAGTCGTCACTGCCGATGGATTACTGACAGATATTCGACAAATGTCCATCTTTACCAATGTTTTACTAAGTAACTTTTCTAGAAAAGTTTCCGCTTAACCGACAGATCATCAAAATTTTATTTAAAAAAATAAAATTAAAATTATCAAAATTATGTAGATTAAAAACTCAAGTTATTTATGAAAAATGATTAAATATTTAAATTTCTGAATTTATAATTTTTATGAATGTTTGAAAAACGAAAAACACGAAATTGTTTGATAAACAAGAAATTGTTCAAAAAACTTGAAAGTCATAAAATCTAAGAAGACGAATTCTTTGACCGCATCTCGATCATGAATGCTGCTAGATTCTCATCTCTCTTCTTGTTTTCTGCTTTTTGTTCTTCCATTTTCTTCTCCAAAGCCGCAATACGCTCATCCTTCTCTTTCATAGCTTGTTGGAACTCTTGGATGGATGCATATGAGAAACCCATTGAGCGAGAAGATGAACTTATTTGGGAGAGATTTCCTAACCCAAAAATCCGTCTCTTGGTTTCACAAGTTTCCTACAAATGCATTAAAAATAATTGTTTAAATATTTTACAACAAAGTAAATTAAACTTATTTTTTTTAAGTTATACCTCGACAAAAAGCTTGTTCACTTTCTCTCCTCTTAATTCAACAGTAGACTCCGATCCGTCAGAAGAATGTACAACAGGTTGAGAAAGGCGCACCTCCTCATTCCGCCTCCTCGAAGCCTCGATGATCATCTTAGCTCGACCATCTTGTAAATACTTTGTTTTTTTGTTAGTGTGCATATCCTCCATCAAAGTAAGATGGTCGGGTACCACACCATCCCTACTAGTCTGAATGAAGTAGTTTAGTTATATATAAATTGTCTAACGAAAAAATATTGCACAGAAAATTGAAAACTTACTAGTTGACGTTCTCGAGTAGAGGCGCTTATTGGACCAGCACTGTGGGTACCCATGCCCACCCGACCACGTTTGCTTTTACTATTCAGAGAATCATGTGAGGCACGTGAAATAGTATATGGTTTCCCCCAATAAATAACCAAACCATCGAACACTTCTTGGTTCACCCCTTTTGGCATTTTTCCTTTTTTCCACCTTCGCTTCCACTCATTCAAAGTTCTAGTATATTGTAAAGCGGCTACCTTCTTGAACTCTCTTCGAACTTCATTGGTAAAATCCCGATGCCAATTAAAATCTTGCTAAATAAACCAAACCAATGCATATTAGCCCACACAATGATGTTTTAAGCACGAAATTAAAGTTGAATTTTTTACCGCAAACTGCTTGAACCACATTTCTTGTTCACTCGTTGGCATCACTGAGAATGTTGCATATGGTTTTTTAAGGATTCTTTGAATCATGCGCAAAATGGATTTTGAGATGCCGTTATGAGACTCTTTGAACCATGTTGACCCGGGAATGAAATGCGGATGTAACACCGGGATTCGTTCTCGGCCCGGTTGAGAGACAAAATCTTCAATGCTTATTTTCATGGGAGCATGTTGTGAGGCTTGTGAATCCGGAACTGGGCTATCATGTGATCGAGTAGCACTCGCTTCTCCGGTAGTATGGCTAGACGATTTATGATCATAATTATCATAATTCCTACAAACAAGCAAAAAGTTTTTTAGAAACGATAATTAAGTGTCAATATTTACAAATAAGCTTCATAAAACAAATATTATATTCGAAGTACTATTTAAACTTCATAAGAAAACAAAGTATGATAATATGATATTGCTTAGAGTTCAAATTAATTTATGTTTTTAATATTCATAAAATTAGTAAAACCTACAACAGAAATGCTAATAATATTAGAAATACTGTAAAATACAAAATAAACAAATTATGATAGTATGATAGTTATATATATGTTAATCCAAAATAATTTATATTTCATAAATCAAAAACACAAAAATAAAATCTAAATTTATTCTAGAACAAATTAAAATCCCTAACATACAATTCAACAAAACATCTAATATCTATTTATAAAATGACAGAATAAGAAGATATCAATAGAACGGCTCCCTTTATTATGAACATACGATCTCCTATTTATACAAACTATGTGGTAAAACCCTAAGAAGAGATATTTACATTAAGGAAATACAATATATAGTTATATCTAAGATAAGAGGAAAATATCTCAATACCTCTTATCTTAGATATAACTATATATTGTATTTCCTTAATGTAAATATCTCTTCTTAGGGTTTTACCACATAGTTTGTATAAATAAGAGATTGTATGTTCATAATAAAGGGAGCCGTTCTATTGATATCTTCTTATTCTGTCATGAAAACAAACAATTCTTACGAAAACCATTTCTTACCATTCAATAACACACAGAAAAGAATTCTTACAAAAATCTAACTAACACAAAACAAAAAAAACCAACTCTTACCAATATCCCAATCTTCCCAAATTGAATACACAAATCTAACACCCAATTCTAACAAATCTAGATCCCATATCTAATTCTTAGAACCAAATCTAACAAATCTATATATTCTCAAGAAATTTAACAAAACCTAAAAAAAATTAAGAATATAATTAGGGAATAGGGACTTACGCCATATGAAGTTCACGAGAATGGAGGTTGTCGAGATTGGACGGTGGATTCGCCGGAATATAACACCGGAGAGAGATTCGTCGCCGGCGAAAGAGAGAGAATCGTCGTAACCAATTTTGTGAGAGAAAAGAAATTGTGGAGAAGAAGAAAAAGTGTTTGCTTTGCTTATAACGTCGTTACTAACGGATTTTCCAACGGACAAATCCGTCGGTTATTGCTAAACAAAAAAAAAATTTGCCGCGATTACAAAAAATTCATTGTAATTGGTTTCCCGGCAATGAGATCCGTCGACATAGGTCAAACTACGAACTGCAGTTCTCGAAACTGTGAAAATCTGACATATCAATGTACTTGTGTTGTGTAAGTGAGACTTGGTTACTTGTGTCTTGTCCCAAGTCAGATTAACTAGCCGCCCATGTTTACGATGCATGTTTCATACTGCTGTAATGATTAATTTTTAATACTAGCCACGACCAAACATTAATAGATTGTTCATGCGAACTTGGCTTTTGAGATAAAATCAAATTTATTAGAGAATTCATATAGTTGGTTTAGCTTGGATTAGTCTCTTGTATAGTTTGGTTAGCATAGTGGTTTAGTTTCACTTGTATTTAATCTTAATTTGTATCTCATTTTTATACTTGAATGAAAAAATTATCTTTTTTCCCATATTCTGTTTCATCTCTCTCCATCTTGTTCATGGGAAAAGCTAATAAAATTATACCATGTCGATAGACCACTACAAAAATATGTTTTTAATCTTCTTTTGCCATGATACAATATGTATATGTTTCAATATTTTGGAATGTAAGGTATACTATCTTCATTATCAATAAAATATTTATAATTTAGCGAAAAAAAAAGTTTTGGGGGTGATGCTCTAGTTTTCAGCAACTTTGCGCAACGAAATATATTACTCCCTATGTTTCTAAAAGTTTGATGTTCTAAGATTTTCACACTTATTAAGAAAAAGTAAAGTTTTTATTTATTAATTAATTTATAACTATTTGTGGGTAGAAAGAAAAAATATAAACCATTAATAGCATGACACGTGGAGAAAAGTAAAAAGTAAAATAATCATTTAAAATTTTTTAATCTACAAAATCAATATTTTTGAAACAAAAAAAAAAATCTCAAAACATCAATCAATTAGAAATAGAGGGAGTACATTGTTTTTGTTTTTTTTTTTACATTGTCATTTCCAAGGTATTTATTTGATAAAGGTCAGAGTCTTACATAAAGTTTAAGAACTACACTTCTCCAAACTGTGAAAATTTGACATATCAATATACTTAGCTTGTGTAAGTGTGACTTGGTTAAAATCTTATTTTCTTGAGTCTTGTCCCAAGTCAGATTAACCAGCCGCTCATGGTTAGGCCACCATTATTGGTGGTCTCTTTGACCATAAATGTTTACAAGTTTTTAGTGGTTTTTAAATTATAGTTTTTGGTTTTCAGATTTTAGATTTTAGTTTATGGGTTTTAATTTGTGTTAAAATTCTTTTTTAAAAATATAAAAAATAAATTCAGCCAAGCTAAACAAATTAAAAACTGATAATTATGGATTTTCTATTTTCTTTACAAATTGACCAAAACCATTAAAATCTATATTTTATATATTTTAGGCGAACCATTTTTCTCATAATTTTGATTGGCTATAAAGTAAATTTAAAATAAAAACTAAAACCAAAACACTTCAAAATCTACAACCATTCAAGGCTTTAACCATCTTTTAGCTTAAGATTTGCTAAGAGATGATTCTTATTATAAGCTAAGAGATGGTTAAGAGACCACCAATAATCAATGCATGTTTCAAAAGCTTAAAGCCAAAGCAGCCGCTTAGGTTACAATAGATATTTATGTGGTGGAGAGAAAAGCCTTCAAATACGTGATAAATTTGTTGGGTTACCACGTTAATTTACAATGCACCTAGTAGAAGATTAATTTACGATCATTTCATTATAATTAGGCCGAGGTTGAAACCAAAGTAGTAATAATCATCATGGCCAAGTTTGCTTCCATCATTAGTTCATTAATGACCTTTAAGTCAAGAACATGAACATTAAGCCAAAGACATTCCCATCTCTTGGATAAAACACTTGTCTTAACGGAATCTTTGGTCGGAAGGTATGAGAGTACTTGTGTTAGCAAAGAATCTGGTAATTCGCTGATCCTATCGCAACTCATCGCGAGAAACCAAATCCTAAAAAGTTTCCAAAATTGTTGAATCGAGCAAGGTCTGAAGAACTCACCGTCTATTTGACTTGCCGGCGAACTTTTGTTGAAGTTATGAGAGAGAGAGAGATGTGAAACGGGAAAAATGTCATAAAAATCTCAAACTTTCAAATCTGGGACGATTTAATCCCGAACTTTAAAAAAGTCATTTTAATCACAAAGTTTTGTTGACTTTTCCATAAAATAGCTAAGTTTTGTTGACTTAACCGATTTAAACACGATGTTTAGTTTCTCTTAAAATTGCAAAGACGGGGTTAACTATCCGTGAGTTGTTTCCATTTCAAACCACAAAACAACATCGTTTAACAAACTGAATAAACTAAATCCCAAAATCGATTCACAATTCACAAATCTAACTCCCTAACCCTAGAAAATCCACAAATTCTCTTTACTTCTTGTTGAATTGTTGCCATCGCGCAGATCCCTGGGGGAAGAAAACGACTTCCAACGTCGTTTTGTCGTCTAAGAAACATGGTCATTTAGGCTAAACATAAGCTTCTCCATAACCAAAGGATCATCAAAATACCAAACATCTTCTAAATGCAAGATCTTAAGAGAAGGTAAAGAAACAACAAACTCGGGATTCGCGATTCCTACAGTTACAAGCACCAAAGACACCAATGTATTGCTCTTATATATGTTTAAAGGCAAGAACTCTCTGATACACATATCAGTCTCAAACCCTTTAGCAACTAAATGCTCAATCCCAAGTTCCACTACTTTACTAACCCATCCGAGTAACCGATCATCGTCATAAGTGTATTCATCATACTTGACCTTGAACATTTGCATTCTTGAGTTTCGATTAAATTCAAGAAAATTGTCTATAAAGCTGGCATAGTCTTCTTCAGGGAAATCACTGACCTTTAAGTGAAGAACAGGAACACTAAGCCAAAGACATTCCCATCTCTTGGATAAAACACTTATCTTAACGGAATCTTTGGTCGGAAGGTATGAGAGTACTTGTGTTAGCAAAGAATCTGGTAATTCGCTGATCCTATCGCAACTCATCGCGAGAAACCAAATCCTAAAAAGTTTCCAAAATTGTTGAATCGAGCAAGGTCTGAAGAGCTCACCGTCTATTTGACTTGCCGGCGAACTTTTGTTGAAGTTATTAGAGAGAGAGAGATGTGAAACGGGAAAAATGTCATAAAAATCCCAAACTTTCAAATTTGGGACGATTTAATCCCGAACTTTAAAAAAGTCATTTTAATCACAAAGTTTTGTTGACTTTTCCGTAAAATAGCTAAGTTTTGTTGACTTAGCCGATTTAAACACGACGTTTAGTTTCTCTTAAAATTGCAAAGACGGGGTTAACTATCCGTGAGTTGCTTCCGTTTCAAACCACAAAACGACGTCGTTTAACAAACTGAAGAAACTAAATCCCAAAATCGATTCATAATTCACAAATCTAACTCCCTAACCCTAGAAAAATCCACAAATTCTCTTTACTTCTTGTTGAATTGTTGCCATAGCGCAGATCCCTGAGGGAAGAAAACGACTTCCAACGTCGTTTTGTCGTCTAAGAAACTTGGTCATTTAGGCTAAACATAAGCAGCTCACAGATAGTTAACCACATCTTCAAGTTTTTAACAAAAATTAAATTTCATGCTTTAAATAAGTGAAGTCAACAAAACTTAGCTATTTTACAGAAAAGTCAACAAAACTCTGTGATTAAAATGACTTTTTTAAAGTTCAGGATTAAATCGTCCCAAATTTGAAAGTTTGTGATTTTTATGACATTTTTCCCTATGTGAAACTGTGAAGAAGTCAGGTCGCCGTAGATTTTATTCCGCCGGCGCAAGTAATCTGATTACGGTCGGGGATTGGGCCTAATTGGGCTTCATTGAGCCCATGTATATTTACATATCATAATCTAATTTGATTTGGTTTTACTTACAGTATGAGGGTTTTTTTTGTGGGTTAACGAGGAAACTGTAATTATATTTTGTTTGATTTCAATTATACAGTAAAATTTTAGAAAAATTAATAATATTAAAGCATAATATTTTATTAATTCATAGTAATACTTATTTGTTTTTCCATTTAAATAATTTGCAAATTAAGGATGTTATAACATTTTTAGTTTTCTTTTTTTTTGTCAACTGGAATTATATTAAAGCTTGTTGTGCAACCAAGGATGAAATACATATGACGCCCAAAAGATGGAAATTTAAGCCGGCGGACCACGGTAATGTCTCCAAAACTACAACAAGACAAAGAAAATCAGTAGAGGTCCTCCCTCTCACAGTCACAACGAAGAGCACCACTAACTGGATAGGGCGAACAAAGGTCTCGTAGAGTTGAGCGGCGGCTAGGGCAACCTCTTCGAGAGAACAGAGGAGAGAGGTTTTTTGTTTGATAAGATTCTCAGACCATGCACATTGGTATTAATAACCAAAGTCCTACATATTTTTCACATTAAAAATAAATCAAAACAAAAAAGAAAAGGGTGGGTCGTCAACAAAAACGGGACGTCCCGCGCTTCATTCTTTCACTAATCGCGGGCCCCACTAACATGTGGCGGCCAACGATTGTTTACATTCTTTTTTTTTTTTTTTTAATTCAAAAAATTGAAAAAAAAAAAATTAAAAAAAATTTTGGGGGACGACCACAACCGATGCACATGCCCTTAGGGCAGATGCATCGGCGTATGCAGCCAGCGTCCCTCCACCTATTTTTATTTAAAAAAAAACAAAACAAAACAAGAAGGACGTCAATAAAAACGGGACGGTACTATCTCTTCTTTCTTTACAATTCGCGGAGCCCACTGACACGTGGCGGCCTGCGATTGGTTTTGTTTTGTTTTTTTTTTAATGAAAATCTAAAAATTGAAAAATATATATATATATATATATATATGTTGAGGGACGATTTTACCGATGTCCATGGTCTTAGTTTCCCACATCAACAAAAAAGAAAAACTCATTTTCTCTTTCTCTTTTAATTATCTAATGATCCTCACTTGTGACTAAACTACTTTTACAAAGAGATAAATCGAAATTTTAGGCTGTTTTAAAAAGAAAAAATAAGACCAATGTTGACAAACAAGAATGAAGAAGATTTAAAGAATAAATTTTGTGATTTTATCGGTAATATAATGATTTTAGATTGGTAAAATTATTATTGAAAGGTTTAAAATATGTTTTCTACATTTTTTATATGTTCCAAGAAATCAAGATTATATATTTTAGGTGTATTCTACAATCTACATGATCTGAAATTATAGAACTGATATTTATTCTAAAAAATTTAGTCGGAATTTTCTTAAATTAATATTTTGTATTTTTCGATTTTTAAAAATTAGGCAGTCTATGTAACGCCCTGACCGTCAACTCTAGTGGGCCCCATGTTCACCACCAGCCCATGTTCCAACCTCTCTTAATGAGCCTCACGTCCTCTCACTAGGCTCATGATCCCATCAATATCCGACGACCGGTTTGCTAGGTCTGGGAGGCTTAATTACTTGTTTACTAACCCTACAAATCACCGCATAATCTTTCCATGTGTTTTGGCCTCACTCACACAGTCCCCACAACCACTTCCCGGAAGATGACCCATCATTTGACTACTCCAGCATAAGCACCCTTAAATGTGGAGTTCACTAAGGACCCTTGATCGAAAAGATAAGTATTATATATTTTACTACTCCAAAATTATTTCACAATTTTGATATTATATATGTAGTTCTCTCTATAGTCAATAATAAATTACAAAATGTAATTATTGTTGGAACTACAAATTTGACATAATGGCACCGGCCAATTGTCCGGTGACGTCTGTCGTCGGAATGACCGGAAATTGGATTTTTTGGATTCCTTGTAATAAGCACTATAAGATAGTATATATACTTATGAAAATCAAAGTTATATTGTATGAGAAATATATCTCCAAAGTGGATAGCTTGAAAGCTTATTATAACAAATATGTGCATTTGTCCTACATTGGAAGATTGGAAAATTTTCCACTAGTATATATAGTGCTACACTTATATCAAGGTTCACTAGCTATGGGAACAAGAGACTATGGTGCATGAGATGATGGATTGTTATGCAAACCACACACGCGCGCTACCGCCGCCGCCGTGCCGGGCTTGGGTTTGGGGTTGGGCCTTGGAAAATGGGCCCCATGGCCCAATCAAAACTATTCAAAGATTGTTTCTTTTTGGAGAAAGTTTTTATGTTTCATTTATGTGTTACATTTTATCTCCTAAAATTAATTTGCATTGGTATTCGAGAGTCTCGCATGGCCGAGTATTTCTCACACCAGCTGAACCGAGTCTTCATCCACTCGTCTAACAACCTACGAAATCTGCTTCAGCTACGAGTATTTCGCTCAAATTTGCTGTGCAAGTTGTTGTTGCACGTGCTCCTCAAGTTTCAGCTGGAGTTGTTCTAACCTGTGGCTATAAAAACCAGCGTTGCTCATTCATTTCTTCGCCCGCTGGAGTTTTTCTCTTCTTTCAAAAGTTAGTTTTAGATTCAAGAGTGTACGTTTAACCAACGTTTGTTGGAACATGTTATCAAGTGTGATGATACGTGTTCGAGTTGATTGTATTTTGAGATTCATCAAGCTCACCAATCGCCTCACTGCAAGAGCTTGTTTGGGTTAAGAATAGAGATCAAATCTCGCTTTCAACTATTTTTTTTTTTGTTTCCAAATCATTTTCAAAAGAAGTTTTAATTGTTCTTTTTACTATGGATTTTCGTGGTCCTAACAATTATAACTTTTGAAATACATTGTGTGTTGTCTAAAGGCTAAAGAAAACAAAAAGCTTTTTTTGAGAATCTAGTAGGAAGGAAATGCAGTATCGTTGGATATTTAATCAAAACAACCAAAACTGAAGAACTACGTTTAAAGTCCAAACTGAAGTACTCCTCGTCGTGTATTATAACTTAAGATCGTTAGCTATTCGTACTATATTATACATAAAATAAAACTTTGTTCGTTTATCACTATTACAACTTCCGTAATTCAAATAAATTATGTTGCACCTTATTTCTAACTTACAAAGTATAAACAAACATTATTCGATCGATTACATCTCAAAAATAAAACACTTATAGGTTTGCTTTCAAAACATATACTAGATATTTCTAAGTGAATATATATATATATATATATATGAATAAAAGGTTACTGTCAAGAAGTTTCATTTTACTTTAAAGCCATTTTGGAGCACAAAAAAGAAGAAGAAACAAATTAAGCGAAATTGAATAATTGTATTTGTTTTTTATATCTCAAAAGGTAGAACAACTTGTGGACACAGCCATTGGAAGTAGTACATGGCTGCATGCATAATGTGATTCACTTCTCTTTTTTTTCAGCACTTTAATTGAAATGAAAGGCAAAAGACCTTCTACACGAATCTAGACCATTAGATTCCTTTTGTAAATACAAAACAAAGAAATTATATTATTTTGCACTAATTGGAAAATTCCAATAATTGTAGTTCATTGCTTACCGTATTTTAACAACCTCTAACATATTGGACTAAATATGAAAGGTGGTATAATTACAATACTAATACAAATTACTATACCATAAATCTCGTAGTAACCGACGACTTACTGAGGGCATCCTCATTGCTAGTATCTTAGGGGGTAAGATCCCCTAAAATTTGCAAAGGAAATATCTTATATAAGGATTTTTCTTTGTAAATCTTAGGGGATCTTACCCCCTAAGATACTAGCAATGAGGATGGTCTGACAGATCTAACACTTTATATATCTAACGCTCTATATAATCGTATACCTCTGTTACTCGTCAGTAATATGTATTTTTGACGAGTAATGACGGATTTGCCCATCGGTTTTAGAATGTATTCTTGTTATATAGAGAATGAAGAAAAAAGCAGAATCAAAATGACAGATCCTTGATTTGCCATTTATTGAATAAAAACAAACAGAGAACTAATATGCGTTATGCAACAACAGTTTCTTTCATGGAATCGAAATAAACATTTGCTAGCTTCCACAATAGTCATATGGAAAAAAATCTCAAAAATAAAGTAAAAAATAATCACAAAAGGAGAAATATAAGAATTATTATTATTATTAAGATATGACTTAAGAGAAGATTAGAAAAGAATCTTGAAATCATTCATCATGCATAGGTGGAGCTGTGGCGACAACTGCGAGTTTCTGAAGATTGAGTTTTACGACAGTGTCCACAAACATTTTCGTGTCTTCCTCTGTGTTCCCCTCGGGAATATCAACGGTGTAAGATTCAAGAACCACCGTGTAAACCTTGCCGGAATCTTGATTCAAGAACTCGTTCACCGACGTCACTGACTTGTAGTTCTTGAGCCTGTGCTCACCACCTAAGACCTTAAAGCTTAGAACACGCTGGTCTTCGTCGACGAACTCGAGCCTCTCGGTGCTTGTGGAGGCTGGTAGGCCGGAGATTACCGTCACTTCTCTGATACTTCCTATGCCTCCATCGCCGGAGATGAGACGGCAGCTCTTGACGAAGTGTTTGTAACGTTCAGGGTTGTCGAAACTGCGGATGAGAGGCCAAACCACCGAGGCAGGAGCGTTGATGCGTTGGGTTATGAGAGAAGTGCAAGTGGTTGGGTTTGGTTCGAACTGGTGGTATGTTTTTATAACCGGTTCGAGGGTTTTGTTCTCATCGTCGGTTAGGCCTTTCACGACCGGAGAAGAGCTCATGGTGGTGGTGATGAAGAGCCCACGTGAGACAAAGAAAGAGAGAGAGAGAGGTCTTCTTGTTGTTGGAGATTGGGGAGTTTGTGAAAGAGATGAGAATAAAAAGACAGTTTCTTTATTTGGGAGCTATGTGAGTGTTTTTATATTGATACAAATCTATGTGTGTTCTTTAATTTGGACAGATTTATCTATTTTTGTTTTGTTTATTGTGCATTACTAACTTTTGTTCTGTCACTTAGACATAGACTCTATCATTTCTTTTTGTTTTGTTTTTATAAGAACATTTTGTCAAAGAGTTTTAAATCATATGCATAAATATTCAATGTTCTAAAACTTTATGGAGTATCTGTGGTATCTTCAAATAAATACTCAAAAGTTAATATTTTGATAAATATAATAATTTTGCGACTCAATTTCTGTATTGATAAATTAACAACTCTTTAAATTAATAAATATTATAATTTTAAAATTTAATTTTAAGGTTTCAATTTTTATTAATCGAATTATTTATTTAGTATGGAAATATTGTGAGACATCATTTGAAGTTATTCTACCACTATCAAGCTATTTACTACAATTTCCTTTTTAAATTATATAAAGATTTTTTTTTCAAATGAACTTAAATTTAATTCAATAATTTTGTTTTATCTACAAACTAAATTGATTAGCTCAAAGAGCCAATTGGAGGGAAAGTTGTTTACATATGTAACAAAATGCGATACGGTAAGAACTTTGCATGGCAAGAAATCAACTTTTATATTTGCATTCCTTGAGATAAGAGATAAAGTGAAAGTTGAGATTTATTCCCTATTATTGTCGATTTCGTCGAGGTAAACAGAGAAATTTGGCCACTTGGAAGAGAAAGACAACATCTTCACCAAATTTAAAGTTATTGAGAAAATGCATATCTTGTAGTCGTGTCCAATCTTTGTATTCAATAATTTTACTAATTTAGTCTTCAAATAAAGAAAGATATTCGGCGATGATTTTACTAGGTTACGTTAATTAGATACTTTTATTAACCATTAAAGAATCCACAATAACTGGTAGATCTACGTTATTTTCAGTAAACTTTAAAATTTTAGTTACTATTCAATCTGTTTTATTTTAGTTGTTGTTCTAGAATTATTAAGATTTTGTTTCATATTAGTTGTCGTTTTAGATTTATAATGCAAATTTATGAAACAAATTTCTAATTTTAACCCTGTCTTTAAGCTTAGTCTTTTATCAAACAAAATAATGTATAAATAAAAGGTAAAGGATATTTACACTTCATGTGCCTAGATGATTGTTTTATTAAGTATCTATCTCTCATCTTTCATTATTTAGCTCTCTCTTTTGTCTGACTATTTTAGCCCTATTATAGATGTTTAATAACCATCTCTTGCTATTGAATTGCCAAAAGAGCTATCTCTGCTATGGTAGGTACGAGTTCTCTCTATAACTGAACATACTATCTTAGCATGTTAATAGAAATATTATCGTATAATAACTATCTTACTATGTGCATACAAATACTATTCATATATTTAAATATCATAATACATAATATAAAACTTATTACAATATAATAGAATTAGCAGGTAAATAAATGTAGTGTCATTTCCATGCGTACACATACATTTGTCTTGACTCAGCAGTTGGTTAAATAAATGCAGGCTTGCATAATTGTTTTCTTATTATTTTTACTAAATAAATATATGGACAACCTTGTAACTACGTAAACACCCATAAAAAAGAACTAATTTTCATTTTACTAAAGTTTCGTTTTTTGTTTTTCAATGATTTATGCCTAAACTTTTAACTCACCAAAAGGTAAAACACAAAATATTTTTTTATGTGTTGAAAGTTATACATTGGCTTATAACTATTTTAAGTGAACAGTTACTACACGTTCAGACAGGATCCAACTACCTCCCTCGTAATCAGGCATTCATAGATACATAAATAAATAAGTGTGGGAAATGCTATTTTAAATGATATTAAAAATTCAGAAATAAGTAAACAACAAATTTTAAATAAGATCATCACTCTTTTGGATTTTCAAAAGATGGAAAAAGTGGTCTGGTCAGAGCTGGGATAATTTGTCTTGTAGTTAAACAAAATTCTCTGTATTATTCCTTAATTTCGTGGAAAGGTTAGTAATTGCACATGTATTCAATAATAATTAGGTATTACCATAATATATGCTACCATGTTTGATCATTTTTAGGAAAACACTTAATTGAATTATCTATAAAAACATTTGTCTTCGTTTACGTTTATGGAAAACTTGTTGTGCAGTAAGTACCTACAGAATGAGAACTTTATTTTATAGATACCAATCTGAGAAATATTTTAAATTATATTATTTGTATTATAACTATATTAACATTTTAAAGTACTTTTTGGGTTATAACCTTTTAATTTATAATATTTACAAAATTAAAATTTTCCATTTAAATAAATAACAAAACTTTAAGGCAAATTATGTAATTAAATAATAATAAAATTGAAAAACTAGAAATCAATATTTATTATATAACAAATTTTCTAAAATATTTTTCCAATATCTTTGTATGATCTTATTTGTTTTTAGATTTATATTATTACATAAAACATATGTGTAATAAAAATAGAAAATTCTTTTTGCATATGTTGCAGTTTGAATTTTTGAAAATGGAAGTATATTACTCAAACGATACAAAAGTGTATGTATTAAAGTATTATTGATAATTGTGTAGTACGTGTAATGTGATAGAGTGGATTATAATTTACATAATCCTCACATAATATTTTAAATATTAGACTTATTTAGTTAAGTTGATCAAATTACCATTATGTAAAAAAAAAGTTGTCATGCAGTATTTTACGGGTTAAATCATAGAATTAACAATCAAAATATATGTAGCACAATTTTCTTTTGCGAGCTTGTAGTATAATCATATATACCACAAAAAATAAATAAATAAAAAACACATTTTAAATTATCGTCCTGCGGTATACCGCGGGTTAAAATATAGTAAAATTGTAAAATTTAAATATATGATTTAACACATCACTAAGATAGTAACATTGTCTACAAAATAATAAGAGAAAATTCTGGGGAATGCCATGTACAGTACCAAATCTTCTTTAAAATGCCATTTTTCATAACTCCTTTCAAAACATGTCATAGATCCAATGTAAAAAGACCATGTTACCATTTTCCTTTTCTTTCATTATCTCTCTCTTTTTCATCTTCTTTTTCTTCTTCCAACAACAAATAGTTCTAGTAGAACAGATCCGACTGACGAACTCCGGCGGACAAATCCGGCAGACAAATCCGGCGGAGCATAGCCACTTCCGGTGCCCTCTCATCAATGAAATTTCTAAAACCTAATTTTTCTCTTTTTCAATAATTATCTCTTTTTTCTTCTTCATCTTCTTTTTCTTCTTCCAATAACAAGCTATTCCGGCGGACCAGATCTAGCAGACGAATTCCGGCGGACCAGATCCAGCAGATGAAATTCGGCGGACCAGATCCAGTGGACTAATTCTGACGGACCAGATCCAGCGAACTAATTCTGGCAGACCAGATCCATCGGACTAATTCCGGCGGACCAGTTCCAATTGACCAGAACTCCGGCGGACGAGTTTCGACTAGAACTCCGGCGGACGAGTTCCGGCAGACCATAGTCAGTTCTGGTGAACTATAACCAGTTCTCGCAGACCAGATTCGACGGACCAGTTCTGACAGACCAAATAGACGAGTTCCGATAGACCAGATTTGGCAGACCAGTTCAAGTGGACCATAGACAGTTCCGACGAACTATAACCAGTTCCGGCGGACCAAATAGACCAGTTACGATGGACAAGTTATGGCAAACCATTCCCGGCAGACAAAAACTAGTTATGATAGACTTGTTTCGGCTGACAGTTCAAGTGGATCTGATTCGACGGACCACATGATAAAACAAGTGATGCGTTTATGGTGGACAAGATTCATTTCTCTATAGATGGACAACATTCGACGAACCAATTTTGGTGGACTAGACTCGAAATAGTTATGTCGGATCAGATCTAGTGGACCAGATCTAGTGGACCAGATCTAGTGGACCAGATCTTGTGGACAAGATTTCTTTTTTATTTTGATTTTGTTTTTTTCAAAACATTTGCCTGAGGGCAAAATCGTCCATACTAAACTCTTTGTGGCAGGATTTGAAAGGAGTTTTCAAAAATGGCACTTAGAGAAGATTGAGTTTCAAAACTGGCATAGACAACAAAATCCCAAATAATAACAGAAGATTATAAAAGCTTTTATGATATAGCATTGATTGCTTCAAAACCAACATTTCTCTAACTTTTTGCAAAAATCTTTATATCCTTGAAAAACAAAAAATATATTTAATATTAATATCTTTAGAGTTTAAAATATATGAATCAAACAATCTAGATGTGATTTTTAATGGGATTATTACAGAATATGCCATTTTGGTTTAATATTTTTTAGTTGAGCCATTTTGCTTTAAATATTCTAGGTTTTTTTTTTTTCATATAAAAAACTAAACATTTTGATTTTTTTTTGCTAAAATACATACTTCAATACTTTACAATTAATAGTAATTCCTAAGAAACAAAAAAAAAAACCCAAGCATAATATGTAAAATTTATATTTAAATCTTGAAAATTGTAAATCCATAAAACTTTAGTGAAAATGGCAAAATCTACAAATATGCCACTGTATATATGAAACACTTTTTCATAGGAAATTTCCTAGTAAATCATGCTGTTTTTTTTGTATATATATATATGAAACACTTTTCCATAAATAATTATTTCTTACTTCTTATTGATAACAGAACTCGATCAACGTCTCCCCAACAATTACCCTGTTTTGTGAAAACTCAAAACGATGCCGCTTCACAAAAGAACAGCGAGCTGGGCCTATCAAATAACGTGAAGCCCAATATGTTGAACTCAGCCTCATCTGTTGCAACGGTCACAACACTTGAAGACAAAACCAGAGAGAAGGTCAAGAAAGCTGTCATTGAAGACTGTACGAACATGGTCAAGGTGAAGAACCGATTACAGCCCTTGATTCTCTATGCTCAGATGGATGATGACATCTGTCCAGTGTCTCCTAGGGTTTTGTCAAAATATAAATATCAGTGTAATCCGAATGTAAAAGCTTAAGCTGAAATAAGAAAACAAAGCTTCAATCTTTCTTACTTTCATGGTATCAGAGCCAGGTTAAGGCCCAACAGACAAATTCCCACAAAAATGGATTTCCCACCTATGTGGCCCCATATAAGTGGCATGTCTTGTTGTGGTATTTCCGAGATGTTGGGTTCGGACAGTTTCCGTGTTGGACCGTTTCCCACCCACATCTCGAGAGGGGCTATTAGAGTCCAAAGTCCCACATTGCTTGGGATTAAGATCTTTGGGCAATATATATAGGATGTGGCAATCCTTCTCCCTTGAGCTAGCTTTTGGGATTAGTTAGGCCACATTACTAATATGGTATCAGAGCCCATATTATCAGAGCCCATATGATGGTATCAGAGCTCAGCACGCCTGAGCACATGGAGAAACGATCCATGGAAACCTATGTGGTTCCATCACTCAATATCTCCAACTGCGTCACCGTTAAACTCACTCAGAAAAACTACGTTCTTTGGAAAAACCAGTTTGAAACCTTTTTGGCTGGTCAAGGTCTCCTAGGCTTCGTCAATGGTTCCACTCCTCCTCCTACAAACACCATTCTGGTTCCTGCTATTAATGGATCTACCTCAGAGAAACCAAAACCAGACTTCCAGAGAGATCATCAGAACTGGGTCAAGACAGATTGTGTTGTAAAGTCATGGCTTTTGGGATCTTTTGCTGAAGACATTCTCAGTGTTGTTCTCAACTGCTCTACATCTCATGAGGTATGAATGACTCTTGCAAATCACTTTAACCGTGTATCCTCATCTAGGTTGTTTGAGCTTCAGAGAAAGTTGCAGAATGTAGAGAAACGAGATAGATCTATGGAGGAATATCTTAGGGAACTTAAGAATGTGTGTGATCAGTTAGCATTTGTAGGAATTCCTGTTCCTGAAACTATGAAGATATTTGCTGCTTTGAATGGTTTAAAGAGAGAATATGAGCCCATTAAGACAACTATTGAAAACTCTGTGGATTCAAACCCACACATGACACTTGAAGATGTGGTGCCTAAACTCACAGGATATGAAGATAGGCTACAGAGTTACTTGGTTGAGAATACTGTCTCTCCACACATGGCCTTCAATGTTACTCAAACTACACCATCCTCTGAATATTATCAGAACAACAACAGAGGAGGGGCAAGTAACAAATCAAGGTTTGGTCGCGGTGGTAGAAACTCGTTCTCTACACGAGGCAGGGGATTCCATCAACAGATCTCCTCATCTTCAAGCTCTTCAAGTTCTCAAAGTGGAGGTAGTAGTGTGGTTTGTCAGATATGCGGAAAGCATGGCCATCCTGCACTTCGCTGCTGGCACAGATTCAATAACAGCTACCAAGAAGAGCTTCCAATGGCTTTGGCTGCTATGAGGATTACTGATGTCACAGACCATCACGGGCATGATTGGCTTCCTGACTCTGGTTCCACCGCACACGTCACAAACTCTGTTCAAGGCCTTCATCACTCTCAGCCATACCAAGGTAGTGATTCATTAATGATTGGTGATGGGAATTTTCTCCCTATTACACATACAGGTTCCACCAGTTTAGCTTCTACAGCAGGTAATCTACCTTTGAAAGATGTTCTTGTTTGCCCTGATATTGCTAAATCATTATTGTCTGTTTCTAAACTCACAAGAGATTATCCATGCTCTTTTGAATTTGATTGTGATGGTGTTCGAATTAATGATAAGGCAACCAAGAAGCTACTGGTAATGGGAAACCTGCATGATGATGGTGCTTACTGTTTGGAGGAACCTAAGCTGCAGTCTTTCTATTCTGCACATCAACATTTGGCAAGTGATGAAGTGTGGCATAAAAGGCTTGGTCATCCTCATCATCAAATCCTCCACCAACTTTCCAAAGAACAGTCTATCTCTATTAATAAAATCACCAAGATGGTGTGTGAAGCTTGTCAGCTGGGAAAAAGCTCAAGACTTCCCTTTTCTCCTTCTACTTTTACTGCTTTTAGAGTACTAGAGAGGATTCATTGTGATTTGTGGGGTCCCTCTCCAATAATTTCCTTTCAAGGATTCATATATTATGTCGTTTTTGTTGATAACTACTCAAGATTCAGTTGGTTGTATCCTTTAAAGATGAAATCAGATTTTCTTCAAATATTTCTTCTGTTTCAAAAGATGGTGGAAACTCAGTTTGATTGCAAGATCCAAACTTTTCAGTGTGATGGTGGGGGAGAGTTTATCAGCAAGCAGTTTCTGCAACATTTACAAGTCAGTGGAGTTCAACAGTATCTCTCTTGTCCTTACACTCCCCAACAAAATGGTTTAGCAGAGAGAAAACACAGACATGTTACAGAGTTGGGTCTGTCAATGATTTATCAAAGTAAGCTTCCATTAAAATATTGGGTTGAATCATTCTTTACAGCCAATTTTCAGATAAATCTCCTTCCTACATCAACTCTAGAGAACAACATGTCACCATTTGAGAAGTTGTTTGGCAAGAAACCTAATTATACATCTCTGAGATCTTTTGGCTGTGCTTGTTTCCCAACTTTGCGAGATTATGCTGCTAACAAGCTTGATCCAAAGTCTTTGCAATGTGTTTTCCTGGGGTATAATGAGAAATATAAGGGGTATCGGTGTCTATATCCGCCAACTGGTCGTGTTTATATCAGTCGCCATGTCGTCTTCAATGAAGCTGTCTTCCCCTTCGCATCAATCTTTAAGCATCTTCATCCTGCCTCAGCCACTCCGCTTCTCTCTGCTTGGCTTCAAGGAATAGATCCTGCACAGAACAATAGCACTCAGAACTCACAACCTTCCGCTGAATCCTTACCTATAATGTCAGACTTACCAGTTCCACCTTTGAATGATGAGCATTTTCCAGTATTGCAAACACATGTCTCTGCTGCTCCTACAGACAATCATACTGCTGTGGTAGAGGAGTGTACTGAGCGTACGACAGGCTTTGATCCTGCTTCTATTGGCGACAGCGCTTCTCCACCACATGATAGTATGACATTGTCTCCTATTCAACAAACAGAGAACAATCACGCGTCGTCAAGCGCCATTGTTAATGCTCACCCAATGGTCACTCGGGCTAAAGCAGGAATAAAGAAACCAAATCCAAGATATGCATTACTCTCTCACAAGGTCAGTTATCCAGAACCAAAAACTGTTACACTAGCCCTCAAAGATTCGGGTTGGAATGCTGCAATGCAAGAAGAAATCAACAATTGCAGTGAAACAAAAACTTGGTCACTGGTGCCATACACATCAAATATGCATGTTCTTGGAAGTAAATGGGTATTTCGCACTAAGCTTCATGCAGATGGTACATTGGATAAGTTGAAAGCTCGTTTAGTAGCAAAGGGTTTTAATCAAGAAGAAGGAATTGATTACCTAGAGACCTACAGTCCTGTTGTGAGAACACCAACAGTTCGGCTTGTTCTTCATCTAGCAACTTGTATGAATTGGGAGCTAAAGCAAATGGACGTCAAGAACGCCTTCCTACATGGAGATCTTAAGGAAACTGTGTATATGCGACAACCAGCAGGCTTTGTTGACAAAGACAAACCAGATTATGTTTGTCACTTACACAAATCTCTTTATGGCTTGAAACAGTCTCCCAGGACTTGGTTTGACAAGTTTAGCACTTTTCTTCTAGAGTTTGGCTTTACATGCAGCTTGTTTGACCCATCTCTCTTTGTTTATGCTCATAACAAAGACATCATTATGCTTCTTCTCTATGTTGATGATATGGTGCTTACAGGAAACAACTCCAAGACACTTTCACATCTCTTTGATGAGCTTAATAAGCAGTTTAGAATGAAGGATATGGGTCAAGTGCATTATTTTCTGGGCATACAGTTTCAAGCTCACAAGGATGGTCTGTTTATGTCTCAGCAAAAATATGCAGAGGACCTTTTGATCACTGCTTCAATGGCAAGTTGTGCTCCGATGCCTACTCCACTTCCATTAGAGCTTGACAAAGTTCCCCATCAACAAGAAGAGTTCTCTGATCCAACCTATTTCAGAAGCTTGGCTGGAAAACTGCAATATTTGACATTAACAAGGCCTGACATTCAATTCTCAGTCAACTATGTGTGCCAAAAGATGCACAAACCAACTGTTTCAGACTTTCATCTTCTCAAAAGGATTCTCAGGTATGTTAAAGGAGCGATCACAATGGGTATTTCCTATAACAGAGTTTCTCCTTTTGATCTTAATGCTTACAGTGATAGTGACTATGGTAACTGCAAATCAACTCGAAGATCAGTTGGTGGTCTCTGTACTTTTATGGGACAAAATCTTATCTCTTGGTCTTCCAAGAAGCATCCTACTGTCTCCAAAAGTTCCACTGAAGCTGAGTATAGAACCATGTCTGAAGCAGCCTCAGAAATCAAATGGATGAGCTCTATTCTGCGAGAGTTGGGAGTTCCCTTACCAAAGACCCCTGTTTTGTTCTGTGACAACTTGTCTGCTGTGTATTTGATAGCCAATCCTGCTTTTCATGCCAGAACCAAACACTTCGACATTGATCACCACTATGTCAGAGAAAGAGTCGCCTTGAAAACATTGGTTGTGAAACATATATCCGGTGATCACCAAATAGCAGACATCTTCACTAAGTCTCTCCCGATTGGTGCCTTTCATTATCTGCGCAGCAAACTTGGTGTTGGAGTTCCTCCCACTCCAAGTTTGAGGGGGGCTGATAACAGAACTCGATCAACGTCTCCCCAACAATTACCCTGTTTTGTGAAAACTCAAAACGATGCCGCTTCACAAAAGAACAGCGAGCTGGGCCTATCAAATAACGTGAAGCCCAATATGTTGAACTCAGCCTCATCTGCTGCAACGGTCACAACACTTGAAGACAAAACCAAAGAGAAGGGCAAGAAAGCTGTCACTGAAGACTGTACGAACATGGTCAAGGTGAAGAACCGATTACAGCCCTCGATTCTCTATGCTCAGATGGATGATGACATCTGTCCAGTGTCTCCTAGGGTTTTGTCAAAATATAAATATCAGTGTAATCCGAATGTAAAAGCTTAAGCTGAAATAAGAAAACAAAGCTTCAATCTTTCTTACTTTCACTTATCTATCTAAACTTAAATGATCTGAATGTGGTTTTGTTTATCTAAATTTAATTTAAATCTACAAATTTAATTATTAATTCTTTTTTTTTTAATAATAAAATCTTAACACAGACACTACTATTAGTTGCGA
Organism: Capsella bursa-pastoris; assembly: GCA_036452645.1. Taxonomy (NCBI): domain Eukaryota; kingdom Viridiplantae; phylum Streptophyta; class Magnoliopsida; order Brassicales; family Brassicaceae; genus Capsella; species Capsella bursa-pastoris. The sequence goes on from CP144186.1 coordinate 2,685,462, forward strand.
TATCAAGGTACGTATTTGCATTTGCATTTTACCATAAAACTAATAAGTTCATTTAATTCGTTAAAGAAAAGGGTAAAACTAATTAAATAATTGTAGAGAAGTAATAAGAATCCACACAACTCACAAGAAGCACCAAGTTTTAACAAGTTTGGATATAATGATCCTTTGTATTCCAACCATGTATTGTATGGACTTTACGGGAATGTAATTGACTCTGGTCATGCATATGGAACTTTTGGTTATGATTCCTGGAAACTTGGGCGAGGATGGTATCATGTTGATGGTTAGAGAAAGACCAGTAGCTTCAATCATGGGCGTGTTTATAGTGATGAGAAAGCAGATAGGCATAAAATTATAAAGTATGGTGCATGGTCGAGCACACCAACTGGCAACAAGAAGTTGAATGCTGCATATTATGAAGCCAAAGAGAACTCTCAAGAATGTCCTGTGTATCTTCTGTTCTCGGTCAGTATGAGGTTACTTCACGGCTCCTGCAATGTCCTTTTAGATTTGCATTAAGTAACTCACTGTAATCGGTTTTATCTGCAGGTGAATGCAACAAGGCAATTTGTTGGTCTTGCTGAGATGGTATTTGCGCTGGAAAACATGCCACTGGTGATGAAAATTACCTGGAATACTGCCCTAAATCTCTCTGGACTTAAGGTATTCTTTTGTCACTTTAGAATACTACCCTTATTATAAAGCAGTAAGGAGACAAGTGTTAAAGCCATGAAGCATTTCTTGGCAGGCTGATCTCTTTAAACTCTGTTTCCACTACCTTACATTGTTTCAGGTCCATAAATTTTTGCATACTATATCCCCAAATGCCCTGAATCCTAGATTAGTTTTGATGTAGCATGATCCATATGTTATCTCTGTCTCACACTCGCCTATACAAAGATAGTTCTATTGTAGTAACATAGATAGATTCTCAGTTTCTTAATTTCTCCTCCATCACCTGGTTTTAACTTGTACAATTTGGTAAAACGTGTTTTTCTTTTGTATGGATTTCCACAGGAACCTTACCCGACTCTTGCAAAGTGTTACGAGTCATACAATGATCTTCCTGCTTTTCAAAATGTACTCCCAGAGAAGCAGCCAGATGCTCCTTCCACCATCTGATTGTGTAAACCATAAGCTACGCTCAGCTCAATAAAACCTCATAGTTAACAACAACAATGATGATAATAATATCATACAACAATGAGATTTGTGGGGCAGTTTTGAACTTCAGAGCCAGAGGGGACAGAATCTCTCTATGGACAAAGAACGATGCAGATGAGGATGCTCAGGTAAATCATGATTGTTATAATGTGTAAATTTCTGTGGTGCTAATCAAAAGACTTTGTTCTTGAGGAAACATAACATTGAGTTAGTGGATTTCCTGAATTTCCCAAGATCTTAACCAAAAACTAATAAGGAGACTAAACGACAAGAGAATCTAACCCTTGTTTCGTTCCTACAAAACACATACATACATTGGCTCAATCTTGTAGCAATCGGGTTTCATCATTTCAGTTAACTAGGGCCAGGATCTTGGTTTTGTGTAGGAAGGCTTTTTTGGGGACTGACATGTTATTGGTGTGTTTGCTGCAGCTAAGCATTGGGAAGCAATGGAAGGAACTTGTTGGTTACAATGACACAATCGGATTTATAGTTCATGTATCATTTCTGCAACATCTTTGTGTTTTTTGTGTTTTCCTAAACTACACTCTTTGTGCAATTGTGACTTGTCCAATTTGTTTATTTTTATCATAATTGTTTTTTAAAAATAATTTTGAATTGTATTTTTTATATATTACAATTTCCAAATATGTTTTATGTTTATTTTTATAAGTTTTCAATTTATTAATAACTTATTTAATTTAAAAATTTAATAATATATTAATATTATTATATTATTAAAACTCTAAAATACTAGAGGTTTAACCAATAATCACCTCAAAATCAAAAGTTCTTAACTTACACTTTATAATTATTAATATACCTATTAAACTCTAAGATACATCTTCAAAAATATACCCATAATGATGCTCTAGTAAACTAGTATTTAGTTTTGGATCTAAGTTTTAATATTTAATAAAGAAGCCACAAACTTTGATCAATTATTGGTCATGCTGTGCATTATTTTATCCTATATTCATTAAAGGAAAGGTTAGCCTAAAATGGCAGCAGTTAGTCAATAATCAATTTACTAATGCCTAGGAAATAATAATTAAATTAAATTCACCACTTAAGCGGATATAAGCGACCTTAATTATGGTTCTTAAACAGTTTTATTGTTTCGTGTTATGTGACAACCAACCAAGTCAAAGTCATACTAACCAATTAAGATGAAGAGAATAGGTTGCTATCTAGTAGCCTTGACATTAAAAACCACATCCGTGGATATCCGTATCCGTATCTGCTTTTTATTCGAAAACAATATTCGTAAAACGAATACAGATATGGATAGTGAATCGACGGTTTTTTAGAATTCGGATACATATACGAATAATCATAAAATATGGGCATAAGGTTTTGTAACTTAGACCATCTTCAATGCATATCTCTATTTGTTTATTATAAAGTAACTCTAAAATAGAGCATTAGTGTAAAAAAATAGAATAGAGAATATAGTTACTTTAAAAATAGAGTAACTCTATAATTTAATCTATTTTAGAGTAAAATATAAAATAGGGTTGGAGCAAATGTTACTCCGAAATAGAGTTTTGACTCTAAAATAAAGTGGGGTTGGAGATGCCCTTAAAGGCCAAGGTGATAAAGATTTTATGTAATAAAGGCTTTAAGTAAAAATTCCAAATCCAACAATTTTTGTTTATTTACTTTTACTTTAAAAACAAAAAACAAAAACCTAAAGAAACAAAAAGTAAAAGCCTAAAACCCTAGTGGTTTTTAGCCGCTTTCTAAAAGTTGAGAAAAGAACAATGAAGTGTGAGGGTGATTCCAGTGAGTTTTGGTGAGTTCTAGTGAAGCTTGGAGACTTGTTCTTGCTGGTTAAGACTAGAGGAGGCTAGATCCGTGATTGTAAGTGTTAGAAGAGACAAATCCTTCCTTGTTCTCTCTTGTTTCGTTGTTGTTCATCCCTTCTGAAAAAGTGGTGCATGACCAAGACTTATCTAAGCAATTTGATCATTTTTTTGAATGTTTTGATGATTGTTTGATTGATTTCTTTGCTTGCTTGGTTGTTTTTGTGTTATATGGTTCATGTGGAACCCCATGGAGATTCGCCTTCGACTTTGGAGTGATTAGAAGCAGAGATCCTGTGAGAAAATGCAACTGGAGCGACTGCAGAGTGTCGGTGTCAATCGACACCAGTGGTGGGTGTCGACACCAATGATTTGTTCCGCGAGGATAGTTGCGACTCGCCAGTGGAGTATCGAGCTCGGTGTCGACCATGTGTGTTGAGTGCGGGTGTCGATCAACATTGATCGTCATCAGTGACGTTTATGTGTGTTAAATGTTTGTTTATGATTGTTTTACTTGATGATGATTAATGTTGCTTGTGTGTATAGCCCAGTAGTTGGGATTAGTGTATCACTAAGTATTTATGGAAATACTTATGCATCTCTTTATGTGATGCATGTAAAGGAAATGTGTTCCAATGAATTCAGTGAGAACCGATAGATATTATTAATCAGGCTTTAAGTGAACAATTATTATGGGAAGAGGCCCAAATAATACCGGCTAAAGTAATTGAACCAGTAGAAGATATATCTACTCCTTCGCCAATCCTTTGATGTCGAATCGATTGTTCATGGAAGTCGGGGATCCTTTTACTGGCTTGGGATGGTGGTGCTTCAAGGGAGAAGAGCAGACGTTTCTACTAGGTGCTAAGTGTCTTAGAGGATGTCTCTCACCACTCTACTCAGAATTGGAAGCACTTATATGGGCTATGTAGAGTATTCTTATAAGAAGGGTTGACTATCATATTTTTGAATCAGATTGTGCCGAGCTCATCGCAATGGTGCAAAACCATCAAAAGTGGCCAGCATTCTCTAATATGTTAGATGAATTACTTGTATTACGTGCATCATTTTTTTCATTTTCTTTAACTAAGATTTCACGTTTTTGTAATTCAAAACATAATTACGTGCATAATTATTAAAAACATGAAGTGAATCAAAACATATATTATATAATTAATCTTACCACAAAAGCTTAACCATCGTTCTTTAGTCTCATTGGAAAGACTACGATATGTCACGACAGCAGGTTTGACATCTGTTTTTTTGCATTCTCAAAATAGACTTTGTAATTACACCATACAGATCACGCTTAAACCTACAATTTGAAACTGTTAATAACATAAATATGTAACATAATCCAATCTTAAATATAAATTAACATTTAATATACCAAATAGCTCCTCGTTGCACTTTGGGATGAAGATACTTGAGGGTTCATCCACCGATGAACTACTAAACCTAGTTAATCCAATCTTTTGGCATAAACTATCAAGCTTAATCACTTTAAACTCAAATCTCTAAGATCAATTATGAATAAACAAGCATTAAAATTTAGTTAATTACAGTCAATAAACACTCTAGAAAACTAATCTCTTAGGCTAGCATGTTAGTCTCTAGAAATAGTTGGTTCAGACATTTCATTAAAACTTGGTGGGTGTGGAAATGTCTGGATTCTAAGTATATCGGATAATACAGAGAAAGAACTATTATTAAAAGATTTAATATACATTTTTACCCTTACGAGAAAAATTTTAAATGGTTTTGAGACTAATGTCATTTTATGTAATAATTTGCCAAAAAACTGTAAAAATTTACAAACTCCTGCTAGTATAGATATATGTATGTTGGATAATTAAAAGAGAGAACATAGAAAGTGAAAGCAAGCTAATGGTATAAGCTTAGTAATTTCACTCACTTTCACTTCACTTGTCTAACTTATACAACACATATATAGTGGAAAGATTAAGATTATGATAACTATGATCCAGAAGAAAAAAGTGAGAGTTTGAATTGGTTACTTTATCCAGAGAGAAAGAGGAGACTAAAGAGAAATGTTGAGAGGCTAAGGGGTTAAATTTTAGTGATGGCAAGTGAAAGAAAAGCAATCAGTAAGTATCTATAGGTGAGGACACAATTGAAACAACCCTACCCGTTTAGAAATAAGAATAAAATCAATCAATTAATAACCCTATACTAATCAATTGCTCCGATTAAACATGCCATCAAACCGACAACAAATACTAGCAGAAACAAAATAATTTTCATAAATCAATATACCAAAAATTCTCATGAAACAATAATAGTTTAACCAACAACCTAAATGTTCTAATCAACCATGATTCCAAAATTAACATCCTAACAAAGCCATAACAAATAAACAAACAACCAACAAATTCTTAGATCACTCTTCTCATCATTGCCATGATCCCACAGTCACATTTTGCCTTTACCTGCACCACAAGAAGAAAATGCCAAAGCATTACCAAAAATATTGAGTGAGGCAAACTAAATAAGCAAACCACGAAACCAAAAACTATTAGCCACGCCTGCCGGTCTATTACCAATTGCGATCACTGAAGATTACGTCTCTGAGGTCTGTGCTGATTCGGTTCCAAAACTATATTAAAAAGTTGGATTAATTTAACAAAATAATGTATATTTTGCTATAATTGTTTAATTTTTAAACTATAATGTAACGTCTGTGTCCATGTTTTGGACGAGTGTCGATCGACACTAAGAAAAAGTTTCTGAAAAGATGAGAGATAGAGAGTGATCCAAAGTGCTTGTTTTTATAGCCCAATAGATGGGAGGATCGCTTCACTCAATGTTTTTGAAATACTTACGCATCTCATTATGTTTGTGATGCAAGTAAAGAAAAATGTGATCGTGGAATCAAGGGAAGGACGAAGGCAATGATCTAGGGCTAGTGAGTGTTGCTTGTGTTTTGTTTAATTATTTTTGGTACCATGTAAATTAGAAGCATGTTAGGATTGCTGGATTGTCTTGGTAATTGTTGGTTCATTATTTTATTGGATTGGTTTTATTATTGGTTTTTGCTGGTTGCTTGATGGTTTAATCCGGTTAGGTCAATTTGTAGGTATGAGACTATTAATAATGGATTCAAAATTTAAAAAATGGGTTTTGTGGTTTCATATAACTAACGATTTTCAGAAATCTCTTATTATATCAAGTATATTACGTTTAATATTATAAATAATTATTTTTTTATATATATTATTTTCTTTTCTATATTTTGTGTGTGTGTTTGTTTATGGATTCGGGAAATTCAGATAGAAACATTAAAGATATGTCAAGATTTTCTATTATTATTCAGTTTGATTTGGTTCCTCTTAATTTGGTATGGATCTAGTTCAACTTTGTTTTATAGAGTACATTTTCCCAAGCCTACTCTGGAACATATGATATGAACTTGAGAACAATGGTATTATTTGAATGCAACCTACATATCATAATACTAAACCTTATGCATCCAAATTGATAGTTATTGAAAAATCAACACTTTACACAAATTTTTATTTAGAGTTATTCATAGAATCTAAATTTTTTCACTACACATTTTGGAATATTCACGGAATCCCACCGCGATACACACTTATTGGTTGAAATTGCATTGTAGCATAGTTAGCGGGGGCAAATCCGCTCCTTCCTTGAGTCGAGTCAATAACATTCCACACAGTTCCGTTAACGATAATCTGAAACACATGAGCTTGATTGTAGGGAGGATGATAATTGTAGGGAAGTTGTTGAGGCACCACCGCGGGCGAATGAGGAATCTCAGCTGCAGTCATGAGGTCAAGGTATTCAGTTTGTCTCTCAAACATTTCCCACCTTGATTGTCTTTGTTGATCAACTTTTTGTGGGATACAACCACGATGCTCAGTTCTCAAGTGCTTATTAAGTTGAGTATATGTCCCAAAAAAATCACAGTTGTCCACAGGGCATGACCTTGCTTTAGCATTCATAAATCTTCTTGCACTTTTCATCACCTTTGTCGTATGAAAGACTTCGCCTCTACATAAAGGGCATTGTAAGGTCTTGGGGCTTAGACGATTTTTTCTGTTGTTCTTTTGGAACAACTTGAAACAGTTGGAGTGACGAACACTCGTATCACACATGTAAGGACGACATCCACTCGAAAAGGAAGAGCATGTCAAACGAACAGCATTGTGAGGCGGTTCCATGCATATCACACACCGCACATCCTCCCATCCACTCTCAATAGGTGACTCAGATGTCTGCTGTTTTTTGCTCCTAGATGAGCGAAGCGGGTATGGCGATACTCTAAGCCTGTTGCTTGACTCACACATTATAAGATTTTCTTTAGGCATCTCTTTTGTTGATTCCTACATCAATCAAAAACAACATGCATTCATATTAATTAAGCAATAAAAATAAAATAAAAATCCAAATAAGAGATAACAATAATCAAGAAAATGATAATTGAACTATCCATTTAACATCAAAATTTATATATTTTTTAAATTGTTTGATTAATGAGGATTGTGGGATCCACATTTGATTAAAACTCAAAGTTGAAAAAAAAATGATTATTACTCGATAAATCGTGCTTATAGTAAATCACAGACAAATATAGGTTATAAAGCATATAGACTAAACAACAAACATACTAGCCGAATCATCACCAAAAAGTTATGAATATAATTAAAATAAACTTTTGGAAATCTTATAGTGAATAAAACTAAGTCACATGTGCAAAAATCATGTTGTTGATAACCAATTTTCCCCATTATATGTGAAAATAGTGTTCAACCAAACTCTAGAATTTGAAATCCATATGTATCCTCCCTAATTTTGAATAGATCAATGAGATTAATCTGAGACTCATGAAAAATAATAAATTCAGCCACATATCTAACAAAAGGGAGAAAATTACTTGACCGAATAATTTATTGATCTTCAAAGGAAAATCAAAACAATGGATTTTTGTCTCAAAGAGTTGAAGATTGTAATTTGATTCTGATTGCATATTTCTGTGATTTCTATGTCTTTTATAAGCTACTCTTAAAGCATGTCTAACTCATTTTGATCCAAATACTTTGTTTTAAGTTCACTTTTCTACTTTTCTTAGCAAAAAAGAAAGTGACATTTAACAAGTAAATACAAATGTATAAGATTGAAAGGTAAAAAAATCATTGATGTCTTGTGACTTGAATTTCAAAAGTTGAAAGTAAATCATCTAGAAATAATTAAAAAAACATTTTATACTAACTAGACAAAATTCTCAGATACAAAGAAAAGATAGAAATATCACTTTTTATTACTTTTATCTGAGTTAAAGAATAAAATCTATAAATCATATTTTCTCTTAAATTTTCTTTTCAACAAATCACATAAATAATTTGGTTTTATTTCATCCGATAATGCGGCGCCGACACCAGGCGAAGACATATAAATTAAGATAACTAACTATTAAATATTGATTTTTTTTACTTTAGATATAAACATTACAGCACAACCACTAGTCAAATTAAGATAACTAACTGTTAAATATTGATTTTTTTTACTAAATCTGTATTTAGATATTACAAAACTGTCAATGTGTCACTAGTCAAAATGGGATAACTAATTATTAAATATAGAATTTTTTTTACAAAATTTATATTTATATATTACAAAACTGCAATTTTACCACTTGTCATCAAGGGTATAATAAAATATTAAACAACATATATCTTACTTCAATTAAAATATAATACAGTAGCATCACTAGTCAAAATGATTAAGCAAATCTTTATAAAAACACATTTATTTTAAATATTATATATGTAAATAGTATGATGATGACACTAGCAATATCATCACATCAACACTATTTAATTTATATGAATTCTTTTATTTATTTAATGTGAATCATGATGTATATTTTAAAGTACATTAAAGAGTATATAAAACTAAGCATGCTGTTAAATTAAATGGAAATAAATATTCATGATGATAAGGGAAAAGACACAAAATGTGAGGAAATGAGCTTTTAAGATAGTTCCATAGTTCATACCACCAAGAGTTTGGTAACCGTGGAAGACTAGAGTGGTGAAAAATTAAGTTTATTTCTAAAGCAAAAGCAAAGAAAATAATACGAGGAAAATCTTATGAGAAAGATAAAGAATTTGTTGAAAAAATATATTATGTTAATCGTAGAATGTGTGTAGAATATATATATTTATATATAAAATAAAGAGGGAAATATGAATCATATTGATATTGCTCAAAGATCTTATCGAATAGACAGAAGAAATATTATTTAATATTATTATTGGAAACAACAATATTTGTGTCGAAATGGTAATGAAGAAAGTATAAAAAAATTAGCCCCTTTTTATCTAATGCCTTCACAACTCTTTTATAGTCTCTTCCTTTTCCCTTGGATGTCTTTATTTGGCCATTTAATCCTTTGAGTCTTAATTATTGTGTCCGGTTTAATGTTGTATTTACTCGATGACGTCTTGACTTTGACTTGACTTGATCTCGTTTTGGGATTTCTTCCCGCAAGCCCGTTCTTGTCCATCTTGATTTCTCGAGCTCTTACAGAGTTCATGTTCTTCCCGGACCCTTGCTGTGCTCCTTGAGCTGGATCACTCCGCTGCTTGAACTATTCTTCAACTCTCTCGATTTCCTGGAGAACCCTTTGAGATGAATCACTTTGGTGCTGAACTGCTCTTCTCCTGGTACCGCTGACGACTCATGTTCTCCTTCTTTAGGTAGTGGACCTAAAAATTAACTCACATAAAAACTCCCATAATTAATTTAGAGACATTAATGATAAGTTTTACTCTTTTTACTATAGAAATTAATTCATGAATTAAATCACACATTAATGCCAACACTTGACCATCCCATTTATGCAACATGAACCTTCTTGGGTTCTAAGTGTAACTAGACATGATCCACAGGGAGGGGATTATGGTTCAATATTAGCCCCCTAGTTATTCGAGTAAGTGGACATGCTTGGAAAATATTTCTGTAATTGTGCCGGAGATGATGTTGGATTAAGTAGTTGAGAGTTGAACATGACAAACACGCCATGCAGAGGATTGTGATTGTGATTGTGAAGTGATATCAGTAGATGCGCGATGAGCTAAGCTCGGATTGATTAACTACAAAACGAACTTGGTGGATATATCGTAATTTGGAGATGCTACTTCCGAGTTTTGAGCAAAATTGAAAATTTACAATACATGTTAAGCACCTAAAGGAGTGCCTCTTGAGTTTATGGTATTATTATTTTTTTTGTTGCTTAATGAGGCCTCTAAATTCAGGTTGCCCGAGGGACTTTTTAGAATTTGATACTCGAGTTTGTTTTTCTTTGATGGTATATATTTGAACAACTGTGTTGGGTTGCAAAGTCCAATTGATTTAGAACTCTTGGTCGAGTTGTTTTCAAGAGAGAAGATGAGTTGATCAATTCTCTTACCATTTTTAAAGGAAATTTTTTGTATAGTTAACCTTGGTAAATACAAGGATGGAGCTTGGCTTTGGAATTGGTGTCCAAGAGTACTAGTTTCATTTTATGACTCAAACTCGTCAATTCGATAATGGTATTTGGTGCGAGGATTGAACTCGACTTTATGTACTTGTGTGAAATAGCACGTGTTTCGAAGAGTTACGACATCTATCGACTATTCGAACCGAACAACTCAAAGTTGAGTTTGTTTGAATATAGATTGACGAAATGATGTCAGCTCTAAGGGAGAGTGAATGAATTTTTTGTGAGTTGGTATCTAATTATCTTAAAGTGAACTCAACACTTAGATTCCACCAAAGGGAACTTATTTGTCCTTGATTTGGAAACTGGAAGAATCTTCACAAAGTAGAATCTGATTTTGTGGAGAGAAAACTCGACACTTTAGATTCCATCTAAGTGAACTCATTCTCCGGGAGCTAGAACTAAGAAAGACCTTCGCTAGATTCAGCATATTTGTGTTCTTCTCGTCATTTCACCTATGTGGTTTAGAATTCATCTCTAAAACTTTGGATTTTATAAGGCATAGTCATGACTTGGATAAAATGTGCTAGGAGATTATTGCACTTCATATTTTAAATGTTTCATCATTGTCTCGGGCCATATTTACCGTGTCATCATCATGGACATGGTTTTCTTTGGTTCGTAGAAATAAGACATCCCCGACGCGGGTATACGTTGTTGACCGTTGTTGCTGATACGCTGGTTCTGATTGGCGTATGAAAAATAAAATCAGCTTCCTCTCTACTTTGCGTATGATGATATTCAATTTTCTAGCTTTCCACTTATTTGCTTGGAGTTTGCTAGTCTCAACTCCGGTGTTTTGTGCAACTTCCTTGTTTGGGGATGAATTCGATATTTTGGCTTGGTTCATTATTGGGAATCACTTTGCCATTAGGTACCGTCTCGGTGTTAGATCCCATTTTGGCACCTAGATGCCAATTCGACAGTTGATGTCATTTTGGTAATAGAGGCCACTTTGGCATTTGACACCACTTCGCCATTGGATGCCACTTCGGTATTAGACGCCACACCACCTTTTGACGCCACTTCATGTTGAGATGCCACTTCATTTAGCTTATCATGTGAATCTCTTCATAATCCTCACACCATGCATTCTCTTTGATTACACTCTTCCTTTCTCTCTCGTGATTTAAAAGATTTTGCTACTGAACTTGAGTTATGACACACGTTAACTCATGCTAACTCCATTGGTACATAGTACACCTTGAATTTTTTCTTCAGACTTTGATCGTCTTTTGTTAGATAGCCTAAATATTGTCTATGACCTTGATTGAACCTTTGAGAGAGCGAATGAAATTGTTGGGAGGTAGAATCTAACTTTGCGATGAGGAACTCAACTCTTAGATTCCACTGAAATGAACTCATTTCTCAAAGAGTTGGTACCTGAAAAAATATCTATGGAGTGGAATCTAATTTTATATAAAGGCGAACTAAACACTTATATTCTACACGAAGCGATCTCCCTTCTCCGAGAATGAGGACTCAAAAAAAAATTTCATTGTTGGGTCGTTTCTGCCTTATCGCTTAAAGTGTTGGCGTTGTGTCGTTGACTAAAACCACTACCTCCATAGCGCCATCAGTTATTTCACAGCTCGAATGTTTTATCCTTCCTTTTTTTTTTATAATCTTCAATGCATCCTTATTCTTCTTGGCTACACTCTTACTTAATACGAGTTGATGATGAAAAGTATATAGACCTATAACGCCATCCACTTTACATAAAAACATTACTTAATGGACTAGATTTAGTGGACATTTTATCAATCGACCAAATTTAGTCTGTCGTCATTTATGCACAACATATTTTTGTTAACTATGTTCTCTATTCTCCATTTATTGTGGTTTGATGGACCAGATCTGGTGGCATTACTATGTCTATGTTTTCATATATTTTCCATCCTGTAGATCTTTTAACTAGTCGGTGGCCATAAGTGATCAACTAGAGGATGACACTACTGTTGAAGGCCAAATCATATATTATTCGATGGACCAGATCTATTCGCAATATTCTCTTGTTTTCTTTCAAATTTATCTCAAACGCTAGCTACTTAATTAGCATAACCAAAATTATCAACTACATACAAATATGATGATTTAAAAAGTTACGAAAAATTTTCTTTTTTTAAAACATTCGAAAATTTCCTCAAAATGAAAAGCCTTGGGAAAAAGAATGTGTATATACTATAATGGCTACTCCAAAAGATAACTGATTTGCGATCATCTACAATATTTGGCGTCAACGCAACAATGTTTTGCACAACTCCATGAGGTTGTCTCCTCAATTAGTCTTCAAGCTGGTCAACCGTGAAGTTCGCAACATCATCTCCTCGAGAAGGCTAAGGAAGCGCTAGCTAAAGCTAATGCTCTTTTAGATTCGTTAACCCTAATCTTTCCTAATTTTCTATTGTAGCCTAAATTTTTTTTTCTTTTTTTGCCTTGACTGCTCTTTTGTAGACTAATAGACTTCATTTATAAAGTCTAAACCTTCAATGATATTTACATGTTTAGCACAAAAAATGGTGTTGTGGCTAAATATTTTCTTTAATTATCAATTAACCCCTCTAGTTTGTCTTTTTTATAGCGTGAGACTCATATTTTAATTTCATGTCTCTCTACTCGTAGGTTTTTTTTAGTCAGCCTTAAAAGTTTACTTCTTCCCACAGAACCATTCTGGAATTGCTCATAGGTTTGATTAGAGATAGATGGATTTAATGGAGAAGAACTTGGAGTTAGTGGAGAATCAGAAGCTCGAAGGTCACACCGATCGGGTTTGGAGCGTAGCTTGGAACCCAGTCTCCTCTCACGCCGATGGTGTTTCACCGATTCTTGCTTCTTGCAGTGGCGATAACACCGTTCGAATCTGGGAACAAAGCTCCCTCTCTCGCTCATGGTCCTGCAAGGTCTCTCTTTCTCTTTCTTGCAAGAAAGTTCTAACCTTTTAGATTCAGTTTGCACAAATCTATTGATTCTTTAGGTTAGTTTTACATTAGAATTTGTGGGTTTTGTTCTGATTCTATAAAGGGGTTAACTTGGCCTTGAACTTGGAGTAGACTAGTGAATTGGATATGGTGTTGACCACTGTTGTGTGTAGTTCATATTATGAAAGCTTTGTTGATTCTTTAGGTTAGTTTTACATTAGAATTTGTGGGTTTTGTTCTGATTTTATAAAGGGGTTAACTTTACTTTGAACTTGGAGTAGACTAGTGAATTGGATATGGTGTAGGATGGTTTTTGGTAACCACTGTTGTGTGTAGTTCATATCAAGAGAGCTTTGTTGATTGTTTGAATTTGACATTGTATATTATGAATGTTCAGACAGTATTGGAAGAAACGCATACGAGAACTGTGAGGTCGTGTGCTTGGTCTCCTTCAGGAAAGTTATTGGCAACTGCAAGTTTTGATGGTACCACTGGCATTTGGAAGAATTATGGATCTGAGTTTGAGTGTATTTCTACTTTGGAGGTACTTTCTAGCCCAATCCTTGACTTGCAGTTGTTGTTTAATCAATAACAAGAATTGCTTGATGTATCCTTTTTGCTCCTTTGACTTTGTGCTTACTTGATCTGTAGTTATAGTTTGTGTGATAACCTGTAAGCATCACTAATCTGTCACAGCTCCTTTTTGCTCTTTTGACTTTGTTGTTCTTACTTGATCTGTAATGCTGAGCTCCTCTTGAAGCAACCAAACTCCTTTGTAAATCTTTGTTCAGTTATCTAGATCCTCCTTGACTTATCAGAGTTAGTACTATTAGTCTCATGGACTTTTCAGCTTTACTTCATAATTCAGTATTCATTATGCTCAAAGTTTTTGGTAGTTTTCTTGTGTCCTTATGCTTTGTAGGACATTTTTGGCTAGTAGAATCTAATTAGATAACTGTATACAGGGACATGAAAACGAAGTCAAAAGTGTATCATGGAATGCATCTGGTTCATTGCTTGCAACATGTAGTAGAGATAGGTCTGTCTGGATATGGGAAGTGCTTGAAGGGAATGAATATGACTGTGCTGCGGTATTAAGTGAGCATTCACAAGATGTGAAGATGGTTCAGTGGCATCCCACCATGGATGTTTTATTTTCTTGCAGTTATGATAATACCATCAAGGTAATGAGAATACTATGATTTGGTTTAATGATGCAGAATTTGAAACTTGTTACACAAAATACTGAAAAAAAAAAAGATTTCTATTTTAACAACAGTATCACTTAATACTAACAGGTTTGGTGGTCTGAAGATGATGATGGTGAGTATCAATGTGCCCAAACCTTAGGTGAAGCTAACAAGTATATCTTCTACTCTTGTGTTTTTTATATGCTTTCGATTTTTTTTCTTATTAGGCTCTTACTTGTTGCAGTAGATTAATATGTGCCTTTATTCTTCACACAGTGGTCACTCCTCTACTGTTTGGTCCATCTCGTTTAATGCTGCAGGGGACAAAATGGTTACTTGTAGGTTAGTGAATCTCCCATATAAAAGCAATGTAATCTGTATCTGGGTTATTGTTCTGACCATAGCAGGCTTGCCTGAATGTGTACTTGCAGTGATGATCAAACCTTGAAGATATGGGGGACTGATATTGCCCACATGCAGTCTGGTGGAGAATATGCACCTTGGTGAGAATAAAATGGTTTACATGTAATTGAATTTGTTTGTTGTTACCGTTTCGAGCTTGACATAATACACAGCCTACAAGATTCATTAACTTCTCCAAGGAATTTTTCCTTCAACTTTTACTAATGTAATCCTTACTTGCTTGGATTTTGCAGGACTCATCTTTGTACACTCTCTGGTTATCATGACCGTACCATATACTCAGCTCACTGGTCAAGGTATTGACACCTTTAAAGGGTTTGGTTTCTTTATAGCATGGTGTAACACTCATAAATTCGTAGTTTTTCACTCTGCCAGCCTAAAGAAAAAACTCTTGTTGTGCCTGATAATTGCACTCCCAGTTATCTGATCAAATGTATCCAGATTAGGGATTTTCATACCAGTTAATAAGCTAGATGTTCTTCTTCCTCAATGTTCTTTCATGAGACCACACTGAGATTAAAATCCCAGAAGTTTCCGATATATCATCTGGATTTTCTTAAGTTTTGTTTTCTTGTCTTTCTTTCAAAATTTCGACAGGGATGACATTATTGCCAGTGGAGCAGGCGATGATGCTATACGGCTGTTTGGGGAGAGCAAACATGACTCTGTAAGATAATTTCATCTTGTACTTCACTACTAAACTAATATCCATTTTATCTCAATCTTCTTAAATAGAAATTTGGCTATATCTATCCATATATACACGCCCAACTTACATAGCACAATACGAGAAACCAAATGCAGGCAGCAGATTATAGTTTTCCCAGTCTTGCCAATGGTTAACCACTATACAAATAAAACATTTCTGCTTCATCTTTGAACTTAAAAGTCACTTGTTTGTGTACCAGGTTGATGGACCTTCCTATAGTCTTTTGTTGAAGAAAAATAAAGCACACGACAATGACGTAAACTGTGTCCAATGGTCACCCAGTGTAAGTTCCATGTTTCTTATAAAGTAATAGACCCAAATGCATACTATTTCATACTTGATACATGGTTGAAATGATGAAGTAGTCTATACGGCATCTTATAAATAGAACTTTGAAACTAGAACATGATACTGATGCTCGGTCTTTAGGATCATAGAGATGATGTCATTTAATACTCAACTTACATTGGCACAAGTCCATGTGGTTATAGCTAAGTTTTACCAGTAATTTATGTTGTCTATGATTTTGAGCTTGCTGTTATTACATGCAACAGGAGGGCGAACGGTTGCTTGCCTCGGCCAGTGATGATGGGATGGTCAAGATTTGGCAGCTTGCAACCAAACAGTGACTGGTGTTGGTTTGGATAGGTTCCTGAAATTCCTATGATGTTTTTACTTTTCCTGAGGTTTCTCTTACAGCATGACATCTTAGGTAGAAGAGAACACTATACTATTTTATCATATGATTTAAGCTCCATGATATTTCTTAAGATTTGTTTTACTTGTACCATCACTTTCAAGTTTTAACACTATTGGTATTAAAGGAATTTATGAGAAATAAAAACAAACAACTTTTTTTACCACACAAAAACACATAGCTGACAGACAGTCGTGGCAGGGAACTGCAAAAACCTATTTTTTTCAATGGAATTGCAAAAAGGTGAATTGGCTCAATATTCATTTTTAATAAAATAATGAAAAAATAGCACATTAGTAGCTAAAATTAAGTAAATAACTATTAGATAGTGTAAAAAGACCAAAAAAACATAACGCAAGGACGCACATGTTGTTGAAGAGGTGCTCAGTGGATAACGTGTAGTTCTTTAAAGTTTTACTAATAACTAATTATTATATAGAATGTTTCATAACTATATAGAAATCTACCAAAATGTCCATTTTAATTTTTGATGGTTTAACGAGAGTAGTGGATGGTTGTCAAAGTGGTGGTGGTCGGAGATGGTGATTGGAGTGATGCCCAGAGGTGGTGTAGGGGTTTTTTTTTTTTTTCTGTCATAAGGGGTAGGGGTTTTTGAAGGTTTTTGATATGAATATTGTAAGTAGTATATATATATATATATATATATATACTAAATAAAAAGAAATAAATAAATAAAAGAAGGAGACGAAAAAGGCAAAAACTGTCGTTAATACATAGCAATAGTTTGATGGATAGAGTGGTTACACTAGATTTGGAGATACAGATTCTTCTAAGTTTTGACTTCAGGCTATCTGGGCCAACGACAAAAACGTTTGCAGATCTACATCTGAGCATGATGCTACTATGAGTTTTCTGCATTCACCTTTCTCTACTGCCTTGAATCATGGGATAGTAGTATAGTACTCATGGTCATTCACTGACTCTATTCTCTTATCACCGTTACATTTCATTGGCGATCTGAGTTTTGTTTGTCTCTATTGTTGGCTGGCTTGGATCTTATGATTTTGCTTTCTTAGTCATGGTCTTGATCGTTTACTTTTTGTATTTGTCGTAACATATAAGAGTTTTGTTGTTCATTAATAAGGGGTTGTTTTATTTTGGAAATGTAGTTGCACTGAAATGATAATGGATTAACGGTGCTTAAGTGACTGATATAATATTTTCTTAGCTCTCTTTTGTATCACCTAAGACAAAATAAATGTATTGGACTGTTTACTGTGACTAACCTATTTTTTATTTTATTTTTTATTTTTTCCTTGTTACAGTTCGAATGTCTCTGCTTGTACATAGCGGAATTGTCACAACTCGATCGAGAGTTCTCGGGGTTTCTTTCGTCTCTTCTAGCAGCAGCCTCCGTCTTTTTGGCTGAATTTGTGTTGCGTCCGAATGAGAGACCTACTACGGTATGTATGCAATTTCTTTCTTTGTACATTTTAACCGAGCCGAACCAAATCAAACCGACCCAAACCAAACCCAATCCTACATTCAAACCATTTGGTTATGTTTCTTCTCAATCCAAACGGTTTGGTTTAGTTCAATTTGAAACTGAACCGAACAAATAACGCAATGTGTAATAATTAATTAATTATTATATAAAACATAAGATTATTGTAAATATGTAATCCTACACACATTGCATTTGTTCACAACTTTGCATGTTTAATATTTGATTTACTTTTCTAATAAATTAATTTGTTAACTAAATTTAATAATCTTCAAAACTTTAACCCATAGTTCTAAAGAGTACAATAAAATTATAAAGATATCAAACTATAAATGATAAGGCTTTTATATCTTGTTAAGTTGTTAGGTTTCTTATTTTTTTTTCTAACTACGCATTTGATTTTAGTATGATTTTTTTAGATCTTGATTTTAGTATTATAAAACAATAACAAATTTTAGATTGTAACATTAATTGATTATTTTGAATCGGATATAAACCAAACCAATTTAAAACCAAACTGAATCAAGCACAAACCGACCCGAATACAAACAAAACCAAACTAACTTCCGTTAAGTTTAGCTAAAATTTAATGAAAACCGAACGGAAATGTCCACTCCTAAGTCTTTTAAAGTACCTTTAACGTACTTTTACATTATACTGTTAAATTAATTGCTCACGTATGTGGGTTTTTTTCTTTTTCTTGAATAATGCTCACATATGTATTTGCTTGTTAACAAGATTTTCTATGGGCTTGCAAAATGCAGTCACTCCCTTGCTAGAGATATATGTTTTTTGGAAGGCGATATCGAGTATGCCAATACACTAGGAACAAATATACTTCGGCACGCGTAAGTAAAATAAAATAGAGCAACAAATAGTTTTATCAATTAGTAATTTTTATTCCTTAGATCTAGTTTTTTATAATTTTTATTAATAATTTTATTTTAAAATCATTATTCTTTTTCCTTTAGGATTACTATTAAGTAATTGTTAAATTTCCTGAATTTCTATATTTTTCTATTTTGAAAATATTCTTTTTAAAAACTAATTTATATAACTTTTACCACTAATTAACTGACATGTGTCAACATCTTATCAATTCAATTAACACGTGTCACGATCTTATTAATGACTAACTTTGAAAACTCAACTTTATATAATAAGATATCCTACATACGGTAAAACTATTTTTTTTCTTAAGCTGAATTAGAATAATCCACATGAAAAAAAAAACTGACATTGCTTTTATATATTTGGTGAAATATGTCCATTTCTTTTGGCAATTGATGAAATCATTTAGGATAATATATATCCCCAAAATATTACCAAAATCGAACATGATATAGAAAATAAGTGTGTTGAGAATATTTTTTAATTTTAGTAAATATTTTTGGCTGATATTTTTTCTAGTCTCTCTTTCTTTAGAGCAATGAGAATAGTAATCAAAATATTTTTTCTTAATTTCTTTATTTAAAACTTATTATCTTACAGTGTGTTTATTGTGTACAATATGTGCAATTGTTTTAATTTTACCATAAAATTGTTGAAATTTCTTACTAAAAATGTGAAAAACTTACATTTGAAATATTAAAAGATACGTATACACAAGAAATTAGATATTCTACTAATCAATTGTTTTGAATGAAAATAGTTATTTTACGTTGTTGCTTTCACTAATATCTCTAACGATGCATTACAAGTAAATATCAGTAATAACACTTTCATCTTGTAACTGATGACATATACAATTTTTTCTTCAAAAACAAGAATATCAAAGTTTTTGGATAATACACCAGCATTATTTTGGACTGAGAAAAACATTTATGCATGACCACTACAATTATATTTTATTAAGTTTATCCACTTTTTATTAGAAAAAGGGAGGTAGTGAGACTTATTCTTATTTGATAGTAGAGAAGTTACGATAATTAAAAAGACATATATCTCACTACATGGTTTATAATTTTTTTAAATAAATCAAATGCACAATAAATTAAAGTACTATTTAAATGGTTTATATATGACTGATTTCTCAGTGTATTCTTTTTATAAATTGAAAAATCCTAGCTGTTGTTATTGGGCAATTTTCACAATTAGCACCAATTTAAGTTTTCAGTCTAAAATTGGCATACACTATCAAATGTTCTAAAATTAGCACAAAAACTATTTTAGCCCTATAATAAGTAGATTAAACAAAATGAAAATTAGATTTGAATAGGCAAAAAGGCCCATTAGCAAGCCCAAACACATTTTTCCTTCCTCAACTCTTGGCCTCTCTTTTCGGTTAGCAGACTCTTCTTCTTCCTCGACTCATCGCCTCGCCGGTAAGTTTGACAACCTCGCCTCCACTCTTCGCCTTGCCGGACCTAGTAAGCGGTGAATTTGCCCTACTCGCTGGGATTCCTTGCCTAGATTCGCCTCAACTGCTCGTCTGGATTTGCCTCACCGTCTGTTTGACATACTAAACACCTCGACTCTTTCCTTTGCCGGTGGTTGTTGCTTATTGCATTAAAACCTGATTGAAGCTTCACGAGATTGATTTGAAACTCTCAGATCAGGACTGAAAAATCTGACATCATAATTGAAGTTCCGATGAGAACGTCGACGCAAGCTTCGTCCGTGTTGATTTTGTAAATGCTAGTTTTGGAATATACCAGTGTGTATGTTAAACTTGGAACAAAAACCTAAAAAGATGTCAATCTAGGGTATTTCTCTTACTATGATTATCGCAAAATTATATAATTTATCTAAATAATTTATGAAAAATGCCATAATAATATTGTCCAAAAGGATCATTGAGTTTATTTGGTTAGTAACATATAACTTCACTAAATTAATAATATTTATTTGGTGATTTTAACTACTCTATTATCATATAAATTTATTACATAACTTACGCAAAAGAAAAAAAATAAATATAAAGAACATATAATTTATACCAACTACTACTTCATGTAGTTTATACACTCTGGATCACTAGTCATTCGTATAAACTCTTAACATAAATGTAATAGTCCTTTTTTAGACTCTAAAATTCAGTATGTCCTCGAACATACTCAATTTGTCATCTCGACCTCCGAAATCAATCTACAGATTAAAAAAAATAAGGGCTGCTCAATGGAGTTGAAAGCTTAATGGTATTGAAAAGAAAAGAGAACATTACTTAGGATTAACATAATTTACTTAGGACAAAAGAACATTACTTAGGATTAACATAATTTACTTAGGAAAAGAGAAAATTACTTAGGATTAACATAATTTACTTAGGAAAAGAGAACATTACTTAGGATTAACATAATTTGTCTTTTATTTCTCCCTTACTGCTTCAACAAATGATGTCCTTAAAACAGTAAGTAGCAATTATGAACCAGGCAAAGAGAAGAATCGAGAACGAAGAAAGGCCGATCAGGAATGGCCAGCCGACAAACGCGACACCCAAACTTGTGACGAAAGCACATGGCAGAAATGACCGGACTACTGATGAAGGACTGATCCATTTCCCTTTCAGCATTAACAGAATAGTAACATTCACCATGTTCCACTCCATCGAGCCGCCATAGCAAAGACGGTTGAGACAGTGTGCAACAAACGAATGGCAGTTACAGGTGAAGAGGTTGTAGCTTTTATGCTCAAAGCTACGTGTGGTCATGCTCAGTGCATCATCCCATGTAACTGATGACCCAAGCTCAGTGTGTCTGAATCCATACTTGCAAGTGTGCCCACCCAAGGTTCGAGGTAAACAACACTGCAACAAACCCAAACATTTGATACAGTGAACAACATAGTATAACATTAAAAAGGTTTTATCTTTAGATGCAGAACTAACACAGTTTCATGAACCATGCATGCTTAACCAGATCCTAATGAATACATAAAGCAAATACTGATACCTTGGTTCGATCGAGTTGGAGATACCGAGCAGGAGGACCAAATTCAAAATCATCTACATTGATGAAGTTAGAACCAGCAAAGTCCAAAATGACTCCATCTTCTCTACAAAGTCCTATATGGCCAATGAAGGGAGTCAACCAAGAGACAACAGGGAGAGGAGTCCAGACAATACAGCACGGGAATTTCGACTTTCTTGTATCAATCTCACTTAGTGGCCAGAGATCATCATCATCATCATCAATCAAGGCCGGTATAGACACAGGTTGTTCAAGATCATAACGTTTCAGTTCCATCTTCATAGGAACTCTTCCACGGGACATTCCTAATAGCACAGGAGCAAGAAGACTCATCATTAGTCCAAACCAAGAGAGACCCATTAAGCAAAACACACAAAAGAATCATAAAGTTTCAATCTTTCTAAGAACCCATGCCGTAGTGATCCCCAAATTTGAGTCTAATTTCAAAACTCCAGCATTGTAAATTACAAATCTTTGTGAACTAAACAAACCCATCTAAGCATTTCCTTAAGAAAACTGTTAAGAACCCAAGATCTAAAACCACGAAATCACAACAGAGAAGCTCAAAATTAAGAGTGTGTTTCGATTTCACCTGTTTTGGAAACTCCTAAGGATCAAGAGGTGAGAGAAGGAGAAGGAGAAGAAGAAACGGATGCTTTGTGAATTGTGATGACAAGAGAAGGAGACTTTATATATATGAGTTTTTTGGTTTAAGTAACGCTTCTTCTAGTTCTAGAAATGCATTGAAGAAGGAGGAAGATACAATGAACCTTGGTTGTTTATCAATTACTGCACTTTCTAATTTATTATTAAAATCTGGGTTTAAAAAATATTTAAGCTAAACAACAAAGGACCTTTGCTTTATGAAATCTAGAAGAACAAAAGAAAGAAAAGAAAAAAACACAATTTGAAATTGTAGAATATTTGTCTCTTTTGCAGTTTTTACTATCAGAATCCGAAATTCAGAAAGTTAAATATTTTTTGAATTGAGCAAAAAAAAACAGAAGTTAAATATTTTGATTTTAAGTATTTGTGACTGAAAATTTAAGTTTAAAAGATTAAATTTTGATATCAGAGAACGCCTGGTAGTTTCGGAAAGTGGAGAAACGATTTCTGACATTCCGAGCTTTTCGCCGATTTTTTAATTTGTCGTATTAATAACGGTTCTCGTTATTCATAATTGTTTGATGATTAAACAAATATATATTCTATATTTTATTGTCAGTAGAAAGTGATATCGTATTTATAACAATCCGACAATATGTATCTGTCTTGGTGACAGGCGTAACGGTTTAAGATAAAAAAAGATGTCTTTAATCTATCACTAATAGTGTTAATGTTGGAAAAATTAACCATTAAAGTTAGGATCACACATTTGTTTCTTATCTATGATCCTTATTTGATCCTAACACTCTGAGCTTTTCGCCAATTTTTTTAATTTGTCTTATTAACAACAGTTTTCGTTATTCATAATGGTTTGACAATAAATTTATATTGTACTTTTTATTGACGGTAGAAAGTGATATCGTATTTGTAATAATCCGACAATCTGTCTCTGTCTCAGTGACAGACGTAATGTTGGAGACAAGAATTAACCATTAGAGTTAAGATCACACATTTGACTCTTTAGCTATATCCTATATGATCCTTATTTTCTCATCTTCATTCTCCCTCCTCCTTCCTTATTGAGAAAACAAATATTTATGGTAATTTGAAACCTAATTATAAAGTATTGTTGACATTTAGGCTGGATCATTTTAGATATAAAGAATAGCCAATCGTGCACCTAGTACGATTGTCCGCATATTGCCTGCTTCGTGAGTCAGAAGACTTCAGCCATTGTATAGTCAACTGTTATTTACTTGATACATATTTATCATCTATGTTGCATGGAAATGGAAACGGATACGCGGAAATAAAACGTTTCAGAAACAAAAAAACGTGTTTTTTTTATGAAATTAAGATATGGAAACGTTGTGGCTTGGTGGCTTGGTAGTTAATTTTTTTATGATGGTGACGAAAGAATTACTGCGAGTTAAATTCAACTTCATAATGAGGCTTGTCATAAAGGTTAGGTTTATTGAGTTCTGCTGATAGTGGTAATGGTACTGAACATTGTCATGGTTGATCAGTTGTTCTAGGATGAGATTTTTTTTTTTATTCCGACATGGTATAAAGTTGTTGCTGACACTATTGTTCATAAACTAAATATTTGGTCTACCTTACTTAAATCAAAATTATAGTAAAGAATTGGCTCGCAAAATATAATTTCCGTAGGTTTCTCGAAGTATCCATTACGTATTACTTTCCAATAAGAACACCAAAATGTCGGTTTTAAAAGAGAGTAAAAAAAGACTTAATCCGTATCTAAAGATATTTCTTTGAAAATCATGTCATGTCCTTATTTATTAGCATAAAATTACCACACAAATCTATATAAAATGAGACCTTATTATAGAAAAAAAATATATGTTTGATAACAATAAAATCATCCACTGTAGACACAATATTACAGATTTAATTGATAATTAGTTTGAAAAAAAAAATGGCTTAAAGAAATTTTACTCTAGGTTCTTTTTCTTTTCCATTAATTATGCAAAAGTATTTTTTTTTTTTTGTTTCTGACTTAAAAAGTAGAAAAGTAGATTTAAACTTAACTCTAAGTAAAATAAAATTAATCACTCTAGGATTTTGATTCTTTTCCTTTTATTTTGTCACTTAGCTTCCACTTTTTACTCAACATGCAACCAATCATATGCTATATCTCAACATTTGTAAATTAAATCTAAATATAATAGTTTTTTTAATCCAATCTCCTAATTATAAACTCAAAAAACAAATCATAGGGATGTAAAGTAGAAAACAATGAACATATATTTAATTAGAAAAAATGAAGGGTAACTTGTATGAACAAATCAAGTAATATTTATTTATTTATTATTAGTTTTTTTTTTGGACAAAATCAAGTAATATATATATATTTTTTTTTTTCACATAAAGCTTTATTGAAAATCAAATGTTATCATTGTACAAAGGCTGAATCAAAAAATGAGGAACATAAGAATAGTAATAAACAGAAAGATCATTTGGTAAGGAAGCTTTAGCTAAAGTATCAGCACAAGAATTTCCTCTTCTAGAAATCCAACTATATTTGATATTATCAAAATGTCGACTCCAATTCTTCACTTCACGAATCAAGTAATATTTATTAAAAAAACAAAAAAAATCAAAACTTGCTTTTCTCGTCACGTTTTATATTTTACTATTTCTATTTTTTTATATATATACATATCTTTATTGTTGTGTTAGTTTTGAAAAAATACAAATTAAATTATGTTAAATTGTAAACTGACAATTTTAGCTAGTAAAGAATATGACAAATGTTAGCAAACTTGTCAGTACTAATTCACGAGTAACTCGCATAAAAATCTACAATTAAGCATGTCACATGACACGGCATGTATTTGAAAATTACTAATACACTTGTTTATAAACAAGCTAAGTACGCTTTGTGGACACCTCTTCTAAAGTGGCCTAAGGATTCAAACTTTATTTACCAAAGAGATCATGTCATGAATATTGCTGGTGATCACATCATCGTCCGAACCAAAAGTTGTATATGAAAGTGGAACACGTAATTTTATTAGATAAAAATGAAGGATAACTTAGGACTACGTATGTACATTGTACAGGAAGTGAAATGAAATTTGATAGCTCGGAAAGAGAAGTAAAAGCCGTAAATAAAGATTGGATCCGGTGCTAATGTGAATAGCTTTCATTTAAGCAGACACTGCAGCTGCAGCCTGTTCTTCGTTTGCCGGTTGGAGAGTGCAAACCAGGTTACGGTCTCCATACACGTTGTCCACACGCCCTGTTTCAGAGAAAAATGAGGCAATGGACATAGACGAAAACGAAATTTCTCAAAAAGATAAACAAGAAGCAAAATGCCACTCGTGATTTTCAAGTACCTGTAACGGGCCAGAACTTGGAAGCGCGGAGCCATGGTGTGGGGAAGGCTGCGTATTCGCGGGAATACGGCTTTTTCCATGTGTCTGACATTAGCAATGAAAGAGGATGTGGAGCTCCCTGTGTATGTTTTAAGGTCATTAGTAATCATACAAGAGAGAAAGACTGAACTGAAATTGCAGTCTCGGTTTTTCTTTACCTTGAGAACGTTGTTGTGAGGATCAGCGTTTCCTTTCTCAATCTGTGAAATTTCTTCCCTGATCGAGATGAGAGCATCACAGAACCTATCTAACTCAGCCTGCAAATATTGCGTACATACAAATTATGAAGTTTTAGAGACTCAGGCTGAGTGATTGAGAGATTTGCTGTTCAAGGCATTATTTACCTTGCTTTCGCTTTCGGTTGGCTCGATCATAAGCGTTCCAGGGACAGGGAAAGACATTGTTGGTGAATGGAATCCATAATCCATCAGTCGTTTGGCTACATCCTCAGCTTCTATTCCAGCAGTGTTCTGAAGGCATGAACAAGACATTGATTCATCATTGACATTCTACAACCCCAAAAAGAGAGCATACTCAAATGAGTTAAAGAAATATACCTTGAATCCTCTCAAATCAATGATGAATTCGTGAGCGACTGTTCCATTGACACCACGGTAAAGAACTGGGTAGTGGCTCTGAAAAACAAGAAAACATAAGTGAGGTTGCACAAGAGAAAGAAGTTCACTTTTTTAAAAGAGTTGCAAAAACAAGAGAAGGTACCTCCAGACGCTTCGCCATGTAGTTAGCGTTCAGAATTGCAATCTTAGAGGCGGCGGTGAGTCCCCCAGACCCCATCATGGCAATATAGGAATACGAGATTGGCAAGATAAGTGCAGACCCCCATGGTGCTGCAGCAATGGTTCCCAGTGGTGATGTCTGCTCGGGTTCAGGGATACCGCCTGTAGGTATCTGTAGCAGAGTAAATAGAGTGAGAACAAGAAAGCAGATAACTGAATCAATGAGAAAGATGGATTAGCAGTCATAGCAGACGAGAATTAACACTAACCACAGGGTGAGAAGGCAGGAATGGAGCCAAATGTTGCTTCACACCAATAGGGCCCATACCGGGACCACCACCTCCGTGAGGGATACAGAACGTCTTGTGGAGATTGAGATGGCAAACATCCGCTCCAATAAAACCAGGGCTAGTCAAACCCACCTGGAAATTCAAACAGTCTCAGATTTAACAACTTTGGAATCTTCAGCCAACATATAATCTGTACCAGCAGAGAAACCATACCTGTGCATTCAAATTAGCACCATCCATATAAACTTGGCCTCCATTGTCATGAATTATAATGCAGATCTCGTCGATACCCTCTTCATAGACTCCATGGGTTGAAGGGTATGTAACCTGATATTCAAACAGATGTTGCAGAATCAGAAAGTGGAATCACCCAAATATAATAATGGATAATATCTTAAATGAGAAAGAAGAAATTACATACCATAAGGGCAGCTAAATTGTCCTTGTTGGCTTCGGCGGCTTTCCTCAACTCTTCAATGTTAATGTTTCCCTTAGCATCAGTACCAACGGCAACAATTTTCATCCCGCACATGGAAGCACTAGCAGGATTTGTCCCGTGTGCAGAAACAGGTATGATGCATACATTTCGGTGATGATCTCCTCTTGACTGCATCATTCATTCACCAATTTCATTGGAGTGTAAATTCATATCGGAAAGAGGAAACAGGAGTCAGGGCTTACCATATGATATGCACGGATAACCATAAGCCCAGCATACTCGCCAGCAGCGCCGGCATTAGGTTGCAATGAGAAAGAGTCGAACCCAGTGATTGTACATAAGAGATCACCCAAATTCGTAAACATTTCCTATAAGTAGTCAAACAAAAAAATCAGTCCATGTTTCATATTTACAGACAGGAAAGTCATATATGTGGCCTAACCTGATAACCTTGTGCTTGTTCAACAGGAGCAAAAGGGTGCATGTTGGTAAAACTTGGCCATGAGACTGGCATCATTTCCGTTGTGGCATTCAATTTCATTGTACAAGATCCAAGTGGAATCATGCTGTGGCACAATGATAGATCTCTAGACTGTAACTTGTGGATGTACCTAAGTAACTCATGCTCTGTGTGGTACCTAATCAAAAGTAAGAAAAAAGAAAGTATATGTGAGGTACTTTACTTAATAAATAGCCACAAGGCAATAAATGATCCAAGATACTAAGAAGGTGATATACATGTTAAAGATTGGGTGGGTCAGATAAGGGCTCTCTCTTGTTAGACTTGAAGGAATAGCATTGTTAAACTCCGGTGCAAGAGACTCAGCAGTAAATTGAACCTTATACATTGGAGAGTGAAAACATGAAAAAAGAGTGACCAAGTGAAATTAGACAAGCGAAAAGGAATGGATATTAGTTAGAAGTAAACTCACGGGCTTTCCAGAAGCAAACACTTCAAAAAGTTTATCGACATCATCCAAGGTGGTTGTTTCATCGAAAGCAACAGTAATCTTAAAGGGCAAGAAAAAAACCCATCAAGGTTAATAATCATATCCAGATATTCATATATATATATATATATGAAGAAACTCACAGTGTTGGAGTCTAGAAGACGCAAATTGATCTCTTTTTTGGCTGCTGCATCAACTATTGCTTTGGCATCTGAACACGTAACTTTGACAGTGTCAAAGAAGGGAAGATCTTGGACTTGTGCAGTTCCCAGCCTCTTCAATCCTAAGGAAAATACGCCAGCGAGACCATGAACCCGTTGTGCGATAGATTTTAAGCCTTCCGGCCCATGGTAAACAGCATACATCGCAGTCATGTTTGCAAGCAACGCCTACAAGGGAAAATAGTGAAACAAAATTAACTGCAATGTACAAGAAGTCCAACTTTGTAAAACTTTTCTTATCGGTAAGACTTTAGTAACAGGACGAAAAGAATACACTTGGTGGCAAACTAGTTAGAAGACGTAACTCACGTAAGAAATGATAATAATCAAAGCAGTATATGCTGCTATTATACCAATAAAATCATGTCGAGTTTGAAGCCATTTTTACCTGAGCAGTACAGATGTTGCTGGTAGCTTTGTCCCTGCGGATATGTTGTTCTCTAGTCTGCATAGCCATACGCAAAGCTTGTTTTCCCAAAGAATCAACACTAACACCAATAATCCTCCCAGGCATCATCCTCTTATACTCTTGTGAAGTAGCCAAGAAAGCAGCATGAGGACCACCGTAACCCATCGGTACACCAAACCTCTGAGCCGATCCAACAACAATATCCGCACCAAACTCCCCAGGCGGTTTCAACATTGTCAAAGCCAACAAATCCGTAGCCATCACAACCTTAACACCATTAGCATGAGCATTCTTAACAAACTCACCATAATCCAACACTTCACCCTCAGTCCCCGGATACTGAACCAGCACACCACACACATCCCCAGAGCTATAATCAATATCCTTAAGATCCATAGTCACAACTCTCAAATCAAACCCACTCGCTCTAGTTTTGCAAACATCAATCGTTTGAGGATGACAATTACTAGCAACCAAAAACGTCTTCTTCTTCCCTTTCAATATATTATTACACATCGCCATTGCTTCCGCAGCCGCGGTACCTTCATCGAGCAACGACGCATTCGACATAGGTAAACCAGTAAGATCAGTGATAACCGTCTGGAAATTAAGCAAAGACTCAAGCCTTCCTTGAGAAATCTCAGCTTGATAAGGAGTGTACTGAGTATACCAACCAGGATTCTCCATTATATTACGCAAAATCACAGGAGGAACATGAGTGTTATAGTATCCCATACCAATGAACGATTTGAAAACTTTGTTCTTCGAAGCTAAATCACTCATATGCTTAATCATCTGAGACTCAGTTAATCCTTCATCAAATTTCCCAGAAAACTTCATCGAACCTAACCGAATCGATTTAGGAACAGTCGAATCAATCAACGTACCGAGATCATCGAATCCACAATACTTCGCCATCTGCGCTTGTTCCTCCGGCGAGGCAGAGTTATGACGCCGTGGGAAAGTATCGCTTGGCTTTAACGCATCGACGGAGATAGATCGCGTCTGGTTTTGTAGTTGTTGTTGGTTCATCCCGGAGGTAACGGTGAAATCAGATCGGCGATTGAGAAAGGAGGAGACGGAGGAGACATACCTCGACGACGAGAGAAGAGAGGAGGATTCGTTGATACGGTGACGTTTAGTCTCGGTGATGAGACGTTTCACGATCCCTCTGTAAGCAAGTCTCCTCGCACGCTCCATAACCAAAAAATGCGAATCTGAGAGTGAGTAGAGAAGCACACTGATGTAGTGATGATATATATATTATAGTTTTCGAGGTTGGTGATTTTATTAAATTAATGTTTTAAAAATAACATGATAATAAATTTTTTTTTTTTTACTTCGTATGATAATTAATTTATTATGTGGATTTGAGATCTAAAAAGGAGTTGGTGACACTGACAACCACTTGAATAAGCAAATACAGAAGAAAAAAACAAAATTATTTGAATAGATTCCACGTAATTTTGCATCGAAGCAATATCTTGATTCTTGAATATCAAAATATATTCATTACTTTTTTATTTTTTCTAAATTGCGGCTGTAGGTATTTTGATGATTTTATTTTAATACATCACAAATTCACATTTTTGAAAAATTTAAAAATGTTGTTGGTTATAATCAGGTTTTAAACCGTTACAATAGTTTCAGAACAGTAGTACGATACATTTAATGCGACTATCGCTGTTATAGTATCAAAGCAAAAATCTCTGCCTAACTTCGATTACTTCCTGCCTAACTTAATCATTTGATTATTTTCTGTTTAATTCGATTATTCTCAGTCTAATCCAAATATTTTTAGATAACTGTTGTGATGTTGATTGTGATTCAATTTTCAGGTTTGGTCTAAATCGGAGATATGCGATTCTGATTATTCATTCAGTATTTGATCTGCGACAAGTTTAAGCAAATTTCACGAAGTAAAGAACACAAATTGTAACAATTACAAATATATAACAATCTTTTTTTTGTTATTAAACATTTAGATTGAGAATTTTTGATATTTTACAATAACTTATGGTCAAAATTTTAATGAAAGACACAGATTTAGTTTTAAAAAATATGTTTTTATTTGATTACTACAATTTTGAAACAAATATTATACTGCTGGCACGACGAGTTCGTGTTAGTCCGCACCTTGTCAAGTATGTAAACAACTGCCCCTTGAATTGGCTCGATTGAGCTAATACAAGTCTATTTAATGTATTAATGTATGAAGTAAAAGAAAAAATAAATGTATTGATATCGTTTTTTTTTATTTTTGACAAAACGTTGACGGTATTGTAGACGGAGAGTGATGGTCACTAACAATTTTTTAGTTGAGGGGTTTGTTTGTTAAATAGATAATTGAGGGGTTTATTTACAATCAATCATTAGTTGAGGGGTTTTCTTACTAAATTCCCTTTTTTTATTTTATATTGTGTTTTTTCATTAACAAGAACCAAACTATATATTTAATCAATGCCATATTATTTATTATTTATTATTTATTATTAAAAAGTTATTATCTATTATTAATATAATAAAATAACCTTAAAACTAGAATCCGAAACCCAATTTTTTAACAAAGGATATTAAGTATGGGTCATGCAGTCATTCAAATTTTGATTCTTGGTCATTTTGGTTCGAAGGCCAATGGATTCGTTATTGGGTATGTTTGGTTTGACGGTTTCCTTTTCCAATCAAACAAACCGTAATAAACCAAAATTCACAAAAAATGTGCCAAAATTTCTCAAAAATTGAAAACAGAACATAACTAAATAATAAATATAACGAACCAAAATTTCCTTAAAATTATAAACATGTAACGAAGCAACATAATCAATAACCGAATTTGTATAACTTTGTTCGATTTTTCTGAAAGAATAAAAAACCATTTAACAAAAACTCCCAAACCATTTGACCAGTATAAACCAAAGTCTCAACTCTCAAGCATCATACACATGATAGTTTTGTACTACAGAAAATACTAAAATTCTCGAGGGAAAAATTGGTTTTGGTTCACATAGTTTCATAGAACAACATATGTGGTAGGATGTGTTTCACAAAGTACTTATCTCATAAAATGTAAAGTTTCTTCTTTTAGTTCATCATTTGACAACGGAACCATTATTATTGCAACTTTATTTTTTTTTGTTTCTTTATTTTTTTTTGTTTCTCAAATTCACTACTTTAGACATGATTAAAATTTCATATTTTTTGTTAGTGCGGTTTTGTCGGGGGACCCTAGAAAATGATTTCCCATCAACCTAGTAATTAATACTTGTCAAAGAGTTAGCATTTCACAATTGATCATTATTTCTTCTTCTTAAAAAAAAAAAAAACTCAAAATGATCAATTTATCCTACGGATTACTCCAAAAATGCCATTTTCTGGCTTTCTTATTTTACTTTTACCATTCACCTAATTTTCTATCAAATATGCCATTTTTTACAATTTAAATAACTAAACATTTGAGAATTTTTTTTCATAAAATACATATACGACCAAATATATACGACCAAATCAAACCAAATATCATGTATACAATTATGTTTTTGTATAGAAGAAAATGGCCAAGAATAAATTATTCAAAACAAAAAACGGTAAACTTAAAAGGTTTTTGACAAAATGACGAAATATATAAAGTCACTAAAATGGTCTTAACTCGTAACATATCCATATATTCTGGCTTTAATAATATTTGAAGAAATCTTAGTAGAAGCCCAAATTCTTGGAAAAAAAAAATATGGGATAAGAATTCACTGCATATTAGAAAAATGATTGCCAAAAATTTGTTTCATGTATTTATTGTTTTCTCAAATTTTACATACAAAGGTTTTTATATTATTTATTTAATTCACCAAAAAATATTATTTATAAAATTACACGATTTTAGTTTTATCGAAATAACTACAATTCCAATTAAACCGATTAATTATGATTTTGCAACCATGAATAAGCATAGAATCGTTTTTACTATTAAACGATTAAAATCAGTCTATAACAAACCAAGACCAGATAAGTCAAAACTAAAAGATACCAAAATAAAAGCAAGTGAACTAGTGGTTCTCACATCTGTTTGCCTTCTCACCAGATTCGGGTTCGAGCCCGGTCTATCTTATACTTATTATTTATAATGATATCAAAAAAATACTTATATACAGTCAGCTACAAAAACATACCAAATGTGACTCAAATTTCTACTAACATCATTTTATAGGACATACATTAAAAAAAGAAGAGACTATGTTGACAGTGGGATTTGAACCCACGCCCTTTCGGACCAGAACCTTAATCTGGCGCCTTAGACCAACTCGGCCATATCAACGTTTTTGTTATACAATATCTTGAAATTAAAATATAAATCTTTTTTGTGATCTATCTCATGTGACAAGGCAACAACATGTGGAGTGGACCAGTACAGTACTATGAAGTATGAATCTATGATCTAAAACAAATTTAATAATAGGTTGAATAAGATCTCTTTTACAAATCAAACCAGATTCACTTGTATCATCATCATCATCATCACCCAGAGCCTACACTAGGCACATAAATCTAATTTTACAAAAAAGGACATTGATGTATCTGTCTATAATATATAGTTTTCAGTATATATATATATGTGGTACATCTAGCAACAACTATAAAATCAGATCACGTAAGAACTATGAAGTCTTCTTTTCCCCTATACAGCTCCAATGATGTCGGAACTCTAGTGCTTTGTGAGATCATATATTCTGTAGAACTGTCTCAAGAAGTGTCAAATGGAGCAAAATCATGATACAAACTACTGCTCGATGTCATCGGGAGGCAATGTCGGACTTTTGGAGCACATATCGGTTTTATGAAGCTCTTTTAACCGAATCTCCGGGTTACAAAGTCCTAAAGATTTGAAAAGAAAAAGGTTGGCTAACTCATTCTTGTGACCGGTATTATGTAAAACA
Source organism: Capsella bursa-pastoris (assembly GCA_036452645.1). Lineage (NCBI taxonomy): Eukaryota > Viridiplantae > Streptophyta > Magnoliopsida > Brassicales > Brassicaceae > Capsella > Capsella bursa-pastoris. The sequence continues at coordinate 2,719,247 of CP144186.1, forward strand.
TTATTTATGTTACCTGAGCATTTGGGAATGTCCCAGACTGCTATGGACTTTGGGGAACAATGAGGATCGCATAAAGCTCGATTGTCCTCGTGATGTACATCCATCGCAAGCATCCAAGATCCGATGGTTACATCTTCATTATTAAACATCCTCAGACTGAAACGAAAAAACCGATAATGAGATTTTGCATATCAAAATGTAAATCAATCAAGAGCATTTCCAACCTGCCATTCCGAGCTGTTGCAAGTGAAGCCACTATCTCGGCTGAAAGAATGTATATCGGTCCATAAGCATGTAAGAAGTATTCATTTCCAATCAAATTTCCTTGTTTCTCGTACCTGAAATGTTATATATCTGTCACCAAAAATGATAAAACTCTGCAGAGAACTTTAGTCATGGTTGTTGAGAAGACTAGTTCATACCATTTTAGTTTAGGGTCAGTTATAACTGGTCCTTTCTTCATGCAGCCAATGTATGTCTGTGAATGAAGTCTTTCCTTAGCAAGAAGCGTCGCAAGTCGATCTGAACAAAAGCAAAAAGGATTTGAATACTATTGTGATGCAGACGAAAACAGCCCGAAACAACCCCTCTGAATTACCTGGTCTCAAATAAATATCATCGTCCGCTTTGACATAATAATCAGCTTCAAAGAGTTTAAAAGCTGCTTTGAAGTAAGCCAACCTACAAGGAGGAGACATGAATCAGTCATTCACAAAAATGCAAGAACAACCAAGAAATACAAATAAATAAGGCAGATCAGTGCCTAAAACCAGGATGTTACGTTTTATATGGAAGTCGAATATATTCTTCCTCGACATCAAGTAGCACAAAATCTCTGTATTCTGCAATCTCTTTCTCAAGCTCAGCCATCTTCTTTGCATCCTTTGACCGTCCAATAACGAATCTAAAAGCTAATCCAGTCGCTTGTTCCAACCTGAAGTCAACAACAACAACACATACGAATCAAAGGATGAACATACACTTTTCCAAACAACTTACAAAACATCAAAACTATCTTATCTGACTGCATTTTCCGAATCGACTAAACCGCTAAAGTTCAATAAACCCAACACAATTTACCAACGAACAGATCTCCAAAGTAACCATATGACATCAAAAGGTTACTAAATCTCATCATACTATAATATCTAAAGGTAAAACACTTAATGACATCAGGGTCACAACACAAGTGATCAGATTAGTACTTGATTTTTCTTAAGTAACACAATGACATCAAAAGGTCAAGACTTTGAAGTTGACACCATAACGCCATGCTTTACTACTATACTAAAACAAGATCAAGAAACAGAACAGTTTCTCCTACAATTACAGGATACTTACTTAACTTTAGAAACCAATTGAAGTAGCCAAAGCAATGTATAATTCTATTACACAAGATAAGAAAGTTTTAGATACCTTAGAAGAGCATCAGGATCAGAAGGGAACCAAGTACTTCTCAAAGAAGCTCTACGGTCACCAGAATCAAAACCAGTCTGGATCCCAACAAAACCTAAAAGCTTTGGTCTTTCAACAACAACACCATTACCACCACCATCTCCTCCAACCTTTCTTGAAACAGACACAACCCTTGAAGTGTCTTTAGATCCACCACATCGATAAACAGAATCAGAACCTCTTAATCTTTCTCCGGCGGAGGAGATTGCGAAGATAGTTCCGGCGACTCCGATGAAGAAAGAGATAAGAGAGAAGAGTATAATAGCTAGATGAATACGAGACGAAGCATAAGAAGAAGAGTTTGGCTTATGGGTTTTCGAAGAGGGTTTACTGTAGTAAGAAGGAGACGCCGGAGAAGATGAGGAGGTTGCGGTGGAGATGCGGTGGGAGAATAGTGGCATTATCGTAAATCTGAGGTTGGTCTAAGGGTATGTTTGGGGTTTTGTAATAATGTGGTTTACTCTGGATTCTGAAGTTTTTATTTTTCTTTAGATCTGTCTATTAAGCTTTAGGTGACGACGGTGGTGTGTTGTGAAAACTGTGGCGAATCTAATTATTTTCTTCTTTTTTGAGATTCTCTTATTACACGAAACCTATGTAATAATAAGTCCTTTTATTATATTTTGGTTATTACAGAACAAAAAGAAAGAGAAGCAATGAATGCATTCACATGACGATTTATGAGATTCAATTGCCCCAAAATATTATAGAAGTACTACAAAATTAAATGTGAGTTTGTAACACAAAGGAAATCAAAATTTGCAATCTGAATAATTAATCACAAAGTAGTTGGTTTTGGGATTAATATCCGTTATCCGCGGATATTTGTATTTACATCCATAAACGGATAGAAATACCAAAATTATAGATATGATAAAATATGGATATTAATAGGACTAGTTTGTGGAAGCTCCCTTAGTCTAGTGGTTGACGAAAGGTTGTTTAAAGCTTCTACACCAAGAGGTCTGGGGTTCGACGCCTAGGTAATGCGATTTATTTAATTTGCAGATTAAAGAGATAAACTTACATGAGATCTATAACAATGCACAATTAGAGCCGTTCGCCGTGATTCTACGCATGGAAAAGGAGGTGTCGTCAGGAAAAGGTGTAATCTATGGTGAATCTAAAAGGGTCGGACAGAATTATCGGTAGTAGAATCGTCATTGTAACAATTCTCATAATTTGTAATAAATAATAAATCAAGAGTTAAAAAAAAAAAATAGGACTAGTTTCTAAAACAGATAACGGAAATCCGTTTCCGTGCTAATCAGATATCCGATATTTTGGTATATGTATCCATTTTTGTTTTATGTCTTTATTTTTTTTATTTTTTTTGCCAATTTTGTTTTGTGTCTTTAGATATTTGTAGATAATTAAATTTCTAACATATACCCAAAATTTCTAGATACACATACAAATTCTAAATCATGAATACTATGGATATAGATACAAATATATTAAAAAAAACTCGATATCTGCTCAGTTAACATGGCTAATTACAATATATATGGAAGGGGAAGAGATGAAATCTCACACACTTGCAAGATTAAGAGATATTGTTGCAATAACGTTTACGAAACGTTCTCGAACACATATTTTTAATGTGATTCTACATTTCTCTTTATGACAAAACACCATGGCTTTTCTAGTACCTACTACTATCTTAATCATTGGTGTTCAGCATTTCAGTTAACAAAACATTATTGTTTTAGGAAAATTGAAAAGATGCATGGAGTATTTATATCAAAAATGTGTTGTGCTGACACCCAATAAACAGTTGTTTTAGGTATCAAATAGGCCAGAGCAAAAAAACTGTACCTGTATTCTCAACCCGAAATCCAACCCAGTTTGGGTAGGGTACGGTTATGGCTAAATAACCCTATTGGGTTCTATCTTGCTAAATCAGTGGATCCTATCTTGCTAAACCCATATACCCGAACTCGAAGGGGTTCTACCTGAACCGGACCCGAAAACCTGAATGTCCAGACCTAGTATCAAACATATATGAAGAAATTAAAGACATTATTTGCATGAAATTTTTTTGTAGAGGAGTGGCTGAGTCCTAGTAAATTCCTTCAAAATGGCAGATTCGAGACTAAATTTACAAAATTTTGGCAATTTTTATTTTAACATGTTTGTTAATAAGGGTTCTTGGAAAGAAATATATTCACATTTTTGTAAACTAGGACTTAGTATTCAAAACTTACATAAGTATTTTGAGTTTCGCTTTATTTTATTTAAAATGTATTTTCTGGAAATGTTAAAGACACGACAATAGGTTCTTGGATTTGAAGGACACTCCTAAAATTAAAGTCTTCGAACCATAAAATTTATTGACATGAAAGTTAAGGTTTCCACTCGATTTTGGATAGAAAAATACTTGATTATGAGAAGACTAAGTGACATGGTATGAGAATGTGGTACTTAAGAGTTTAGAGTTTAGACATAATGAGAGATGGTACATTTGTGATATCTTCCGCGAGAACATAATGATGGTTTTGTTGAGTTCTAAGTTTGCAGTTGAGAATGTACGTGCAATTCTTGTAATTCTCCCACCTTCACATGTTTTTAATGAACCTCACGTTTACTCTCAGTTCTCCATTCCTAAACCGTGAGCCCATCTTTAGTCAACGACCAACACGCTATGTCTGGAAATTTTTAAGACTTGTTTGCTTACTAATCCTACAAATCACCCTATAATTTTTATATATGTTTTTTTCCCTTACATGGTTCTGACAATTACATCATAGAAAGTCATCTATCCTTAAATTACTTAAAGCTCAAGCATGCTTAATTGTGAATATCTCTGGTGATGGTTGACCAAAAAGATAAATATAGTTTTGTATTATAAGTGGTTAAATCAGTTTTGTTAAATTTCTCTACATGCACCACCATATATCCTAAAATCAAGGTGTTACAATTCACCCCAACTAACTGATTGAAACATCTTCGTTGCGCACCAAGACTGTCATCCCTACGGTGTAAGCCCTTCTGACTCCACACTTGTATGGTTTTGGCTCTGATACCATTTGTAATGGTCCGACTGCCACCTTTTTTACTGGGCCCCACATTCACTTTCGGTCTATGAGTCCAACTCTCTTAGTGGTCCCCACTTCTACTCCTGGCTTATGAGTCCACCTTTACATGACGGCCGGTATGCTATATCCGTGAGGTTTTAAGATTTTTTTATTAATCCCATAATCACCATGTGATCTTTCTCTATGTTTTGCTCTCACTCGAATAGTTCTAACAATCACTTTCGGAAAAAGGTTACCTATCCTAAAACTACTCATGCTCAAGCATTCTTAACTGTGATGTTCTCTCGGGATGGTTTACCGAAAAGATAAGTGCACTTTATTAACATCGGTGGTCAAATCAATTATTTTAATGCCTGAAACCGGTTTGTTATAGTTCTAGTGCCTCAGGTGGATGCATTGGTAATGTAGTATTGTGGAAGCATTTTCCATAGAGAAACTATAAATAGTTTTCATTCACCAGTACGTGCGTAAAAATAAATTTCTACTCAAAAGAAACTACATTATTATTCGTTTTTTGGGATTAAGAGTTCTCCAATAAATTTTATAACGTTGGCTCGGGATCAAGGATTTGCTTTCCTTTGATATGAGATCACACAAATGGGGGTTTATCCAACCATGTTTAATTTGTAGAGAGCCAGGGGATGAGAGGATTCGAGAGACCATTTCCTCTTCCCTTTTATTTTGTTTTAAAATTGTCAAACGCATCACTCTTATCTTTATGCAAGGTTGTCCACATGTATCGGAATGATCATCAATAAGTATAAAGATATACTTGTTTCCAGCCATTGTGCTTGGTGTTATAGGACCAAAAAGGTCACCATGGATAAGCTCAAGTATCTTATCCGCCTGGTACGAGGTATCTTGTGGGAATACTTACCTTTTCTGTTTCCCAAGTAAGCATGAATTGCATATTTCCTTTTCAAACATCACATGTGGAACGCCTCATACAAGTTCCTCTTAAAACATAGATTTTATTTCCTCAAGATTTATATGTCCCAATCTAGTATGCCTTATACTTGATTCGTTATTTTTGTAAGATTAAGACACGCACTGCTCCTTATCGCCATATGATCAACTTTGTATAATCGATTCAGAGACCTTTCTGCTTTAAAAAGATGCTTCCCATCATGATCATGCATTGTCAAACATTCTCCTCTCATCTGTATGTCATAGCCTGATTCTGTGACTTGTTCTAGACTAATAATGTTACTGTTCAAATCTGGGGTGAAGCTACACATTGGCCATCATTCTTGGTTCACCATTCACGTCAATAAAAGAAATTGACCCTTATCTGTTAGATAGTGCTCGGCACAAAAGGGGAAATGTTAGGGATGTTTGTTTAAGGTCGGGCTAAAAGGTTCGTCTTATAAATCGGAGATCGGCAATTACAATAGGAGATGATTACAAACTTGTTCGACACTCTAAGTTACTAAAGTCGAGCTATGTGATGTACTTTCGTCCTTTTCGATGTACCTGATGTCTTGTCACATCAAGTCCCCTTCCTTTTATAGTCGGATGATGTGACAGGACACCAGCTTTAGGTTAAGGCTTGATGGGCCGATCGTCGTGGGCCGATCGTTCAAGGCCCGAATTTATTATCTCTTGTCGTCTTCCGCGGACTCGCGCCACGTCATCTACTTCCCTCCGGGCCGGGCAGGTGAATAGTGGAGGGGACTCATGGATTGAGGCCCATATCCAACATTATCCTTTTATATATATGCGAGAATCATCCCCAATTTTTACTTTTACGGTAATAGAATCATCAATTTTACTGAAATTTTCGATCTCTTGTTATGTGATTACTAGCTTCATTATCAAGTTATCGAACATACTCGCTGGTGGTGGTTGTATCATATTCACTTAACAAGCACTTTTTGTCATTCAAAAACACAACCTCTTGACTTTCAAGTTCGCTTATGCTTCCAAGTTCACATACAATAGCTTGCTTTCATCATCTTGACTTTCTTCTTCCTCAGAAATACGTTTTTCACATGCTTTGAGACGCTCGATAATGAATAGCCACTACGTTTTTCTAGCACTTGTTAAAGAACAGCCACTATGTGAATATATTTCTTGAACAACTTTGATTCTTCAATGATCGATCATGCCTAAAGCACCATATTTTGAGGAGATTTCAGAAAATTTTGCTACAAAATCATCGATTATCTATAAGTCCTTCATCTTGAGGCGATCAAATTCTTACATTAGGGTTTGCAACCTCGCTTCTTTATTTCTCTCTGCTCCCACATACTCGCTTTGATTGCAACCCACACCTTTTTCGTTGAATCAAGTTCACCAATTTGCAAGATAAGTGTTTCGGGTATTGATTGAAACAATAAAGTTATGGCCATGTTGTTCTTTCTTCTCTTCGTTGGCTGGATTTGCACCATAATTGGGATATGTCTTGATGTCGATAACCTCCCAAACCTTACGAATTTTGAGTGTGATTTTCATCCTCACAGCCATATAGTATAATTGGTTGTGTTTAGCATAGAACACATGATCGATGAAGGTCCTCCTTCTTCTCTAGGTTTGGTTGTTGAGACAAAAATATCTCCCACTGTTTCTTCACGATCGTACAATGGTTTTGATACCAAATCTAGTTTGTTAAAATATAATGAGCCTCAAGATTAATAAATAACTACACTCTTTATTTACCTTTAGAAAACTAATTTTGAAACTAAAGCTTCTCACGTTTCACAAACTCATAAGTTATGTCACACTTTTGCATCTCCTTATACAGAGAACTCATAAATAAAACCCTAATCCAAATAGGAAAATATACATGTTTAGATAACTCCTAAACTTTCTTTTACCAAAATCATAACTCGGTAGGATTAGGTTTAGGTTGCGACCCAGACTTTCTTCAAACTTATAAAAACCAACATAATGATGCTTTGTTTTTAATATAATTCAAACTTAGTCTTGTTTAATAATGTAACCTCGTATTAAGTCTTAAGTTAATAAAAAATCATGCACGGAAGATGAGTTTGGTTATACCAGATCCAAAGGGAACGAATCTATTGAGTATTATGTATTATATATATAGTAAAAAGTGTATAGTTTATAACATATTACAAATAAGTAGTTGAAGAAAATATTAAACATAACATGATTTTCTAGTGCTAATTACAAATAATTTTTTCATTTTGGATCATTTAAGATTGTTCTGCTCTTCTTGGGTTTTAATCTGAAACAAGAAATAAAATTTATATAAAGTTAACTATATTCATCTTTTATTTTAAAATCAAAGCTTATTTATTATATGGTAACATACAAACCTTTAGGATATTTCCAATATGGCTGATAGAAGATATTAAATAATTTTCCATGATATTGATCCGGTTTAAATCATTAACTTCACCCGGATATTTCCAGTCCCTTATAGATTAATAAATTAGTAAACCAATAAAGGTAAAAGTTAAAGAGGAAAAATATTTATATATAATCTTCAATTCTTCATTAGTGTTATTACCTGAAAATTAATCCTTTCTCAACAATCAGTTCTTTGAGTTCTCTCAGTTTAGTAATCTTGTTATCATCCTAAAAATAATTATTGTATTCAGTATAAAAACTTTATATTGTATTCTTTTAAATATTTTATTATATTCAATACAAAAGATATTTCATACCTGAATCACTTCACCTCTGCAATAAATATAATAATATTAGATCAAGAATGTTAAAAAATATATTTGCATATATTTGAATAAAAACAATTTTGTACCTTCCATGGAAAATGTGAACATTTTCAGTGGAATCTTCTCTATTGTTCATGCTCAACAATTTCTTCAGCGTCTATTAGAGAAAAAAAAGTAAACTCAATTGTTTTTCACAAAATGTTCTGATATTTAGATAATTTTTTTAATGAACTAGTAAAGTATGAAAACAAGTATATATCCTTTAGATTGACATACTGAGTTAATGTTTTTTCAGAATAATGGACTAATAACATTTATGATGTATACAACAACATTATAGATTATTAAAAAATCAAAATAAATTTGTAACAGTAATAATAATAAGTTTTTAAAATTTTACTATAAAAAAGTAGATTAAATAAAATAATATTATCGTAAATGAAAATATTTTTTTTGTGACATCAATAATATGTACCTATATATATACTTACAGTTGTAGTTTTGTGTGTATTTCAATTAAAAAAATCATCAACTACTAAATTTTAGAAAAACTTTGACCAAGTTGTTGAATTGTTAGGATGCTTAACATTTTTATTAAAAATTAATTAAAAAGTGATATATGAAAATAGTTGGAAACAAGTAAAAGAAAAATAAAATTAACTTTAACACATGAAATTTGTCATATGTTGAATAATTGTTTTGAGTTAACAGTTTAACAAAGGGCATACCAGAAAATTATAAATCAAATGTTTTAAGTTTAATACATGTTTTGTAATATTTTTGAGTTATATATGAATTGAGCATATGATTTAATTTAATATCCAAACATATCCCAACTAATCCTGAGAAATATATTGGCAAGTGAAAATTGGATTATAAGTGATAAATGAAAAGTGATAGGTAAAACAAACCTTTATTGTGTATGCTCTCCTATATGCATACATAAAATACAAAATATAACATATATTAGTTTTTAGATGTTAAATGAATTGGTAAACAATTGGTACTAGGAGAGGTCATGCTTGGTCATTAAGGTATTAAAGTTGTCCATCATGCTCATCGAGCTGTACCTAATGCTGGGAAAAGGCATCAAGTGAGCCATAAAAGAGCACTACTTGAATGAATGATTCTAATCAAGGTAACGAGAAGAAAAAAGGCAAGGAAAGATGATTGATGCAACTTCTACAAGAAGTCTGGCTACTTTCAGAAAGATTGCCCTAAAAGAAAACAATGGTTTGAAAAGAAAGGTAATCCTATGGGTTTCGTAAGCTTTTTCGAATCTAATCTTACTCATGTTTCTTTTAAAACTTGGTGGATTGATAGTGGTGCTAATGTACATGTAACCAATTCCTTGCAGGGATTCCTTACAACCCAGACCATAAATCCAAGTGAAAACTACTTGTTTATTGGGAATCAAGACAAAGCGCCAGTTGAAACTATTGGCACTTATCGTCTCATTTTGGATAGTGGATTTTGTTTGGATTTATTTCAGACTCTTTATGTTCAATCTATTTCCCGTAATTTAGTTTCATTAAGCAAACTTGATTTGGCTGGTTTTAGTTCAACTCAAAGAGATGGTTGTTTCAATTTATTTATGAAATTTAATCGAATTGGTTTTGGAAAATTAGTTGATGGTCTTTATATATTAATATTGGCTGATCAGTCTTCTGAAACACATCTCACCCTGCATGGTAATGATGAACTTAAAAGAAAAACATGTGCGAATGATTCATATTTCTTGTGGCATAAAAGGTTGGGACATATTTCCAGCGAAAGAATAGAAAGATTGTTAAAAGATGGAGTCATTGAAAATCTTGATTTTACCAATAATAAAGAGTGTATAGATTGCATTAAGAGTAAGCAAACTAAACACACAAAGAAAGGTGCCACAAGAAGTGCACAGCTTCTTGAAATCATACATACAGATATTTGTGGATCTTTTGACGTTCCATCTTTTAGAGGTGAAAAGTATTTCATTACATTTATTGATGATTATTCACGTTATTGTTATCTCTATCTATTGCATGAAAAGTCTCAATCTGTGGATGCTGTACAAGTGTTCATTACTGAAATAGAGAGACAATTAGATAGAAAAAGTGAAAGTTATAAGGTCAGATAGAAGTGGTGAATTTTATGGCAGGTATGATAAAACAGGACAACATCCTGGACCTTTTGCCAAACTTCTCCAAAAATTAGGAATTGTTGCTCAGTACACAACGCCTGGTTCTCCATGGCAAAATGATGTAGTTAAAAGGCGTAACTGTACATATATGAGAATGGTTAGATCCATGATGAGTCATGCTAACTAACCTATATCCTTGTGGATGGATGCATTACGCACTGTAGTCTATATCTTGAATAGAGTTCCTAGCAAAGCAGTTCTGGAAACTCCTTTTGAATTGTGGAAAGGCTGGAAACCTAGTCTGAAACACCTCCAAATTTGGGGATGTCCAGCTGAAGCAAGAATATATAACCCACATGAAAAGAAACTGGATTTCAGAACGATCAGTGGTCACTTTATTGGTTATCCTGAGAAATCCAAAGGATATAGAATTTATTGTCCAACTCATAGTAAAAGAATAGTGGAAACCGGTAATGCTAGACTCTATGAGAATGGCGAAATTAGTGGGAGTGATAAAGTTCAAGATGTGGTCATTCAGGAAATTCGGGTGCATATTCCTTTACCCTTAGTTCCGAAAGTTGTTGGAAATCCTCCCATTGTTGAACCGTTAAACAATGAGGAAAATCCAGTGAATGATCATACACTCCATGAAGAAAACGTCGTTAATAATGATAATCAAGTACAAGAGGAACCAACATTAAGAAAATCGACTCGTCCGAGGAGATCTGCTATTTCTAATGACTATGTACTTTATCAAGTAGAATCTGGAGAAGTGAATATTAAAGATCCGGTTTCTTATTCACAAGCCATTAAGGATATTAATTCTGATAAGTGGGTTGATGCCATGAAGGATGAAATGAACTCTATGGCTAATAATGAAGTTTTAGATGTTGTTCCATTGCCTGAATGACACAAACCAGTTGGGTGTAAGTGGATCTTTAAGACCAAACTCGACTGTAATGGCAATATTGAACGATATAAAGCTAGACTTGTAGCCAAAGGGTTTAATCAAAAAGAAGGTATCGACTATAATGAGACTTTTTCTCCTGTGTCAAGGAAAGATTCTCTCAGAATTATCATGGCATTAGTAGCTCAGTATGATCTCGAACTACATCAAATGGATGTGAAAACTGCCTTTCTTAATGGTGACTTAGAAGAAGAAGTCTATATGCGTCAACCTGAAGGCTTCATAATCGAAGGTCAGGAAGACATGGTCTGCAAGTTAAAGAAATCAATTTATGGACTGAAACAAGCTTCGAGGCAATGGTATCTAAAGTTTGATGAAACCATTACGAAATTCGGTTTTAAAGAAAACATTGTAGATCCATGCATGTACCTCAAGATCAGTGGGAGTAAGTTCATATTTTTGGTTATGTATGTTGATCTTGGTCTATTATATGAGACTAAGGGTTATCTCTCTAAGAATTTCGAAAGAAAAGATATAGGTGAGGCATCCTATGTGATAGGAATTTAAACATTCCATGATAGATCACTTGGAATTAATATTATTTCTAAAAGCTTATATTGATATAGTTCTTAAGAGAACTGACAGGATGACATGTTCTTCGGCAATTGCTATCTACAAATAAATGTTTTGAGATACCTAAAGGAAACAAGTTAATACTTATTCACATAGAGAAAATCAAAACATCCACAGATGGTTGAAGTTTCTAACTCATATTTTGGTGGATATCTTGATTTAAGATACTGCACTTTCGGATATGTGTATCTCCTTAATAGAGGTGACATATTATGGAAGAGCCTATAGTTGCAGTTTCTTTATCAATCCACTTTTAGAGATTGAGTATGTGACTTATAGTAAGGTTTATTCTAAGAAAGGATGATTGCATATTTGACTTAGAGTTTGAGACCTTGAGTATTGTCAACAAGTGTTTAACTCTTTATGTGACAATCAAATATGTAATTTTCTTTTATATAAGTATATGACATAATATGTGAAGGATCCAATTATATGGACATTAAGGTTATATATGTCATTAAATTAAAACAAGATGTCAAAAGAGAAAAGATGTCAATTAATATATAGGCACTGAAGTTACATATTTACGAAAGGGTTACTTCCCAAGATTTTCGAGAAGCATGCTGAAAGTATGGGTCTTGATGATAGTTCCTAATTATGTAGTTTGTTTTAATTGGCCTATATTTGACATTTATGTTAAGCTCTTTTATGATTTTTTCATCTATTATATTTTGTTTCTAATGTGCACACACATTATTGTTGTTGGATTTATAATAACAGAATGAGTCTTTATTTTAAAGACATTAAAGGGACCATTATGATAACTCCTATTATGTTATGGTTTAGCTAAGAAGGTAGTCAATGTAGAAGTACATGGAAGGGATCATGTTGTAGAATGATATGTGACCGCCATGACTCCCATTGATTACTAGATTAGTCAAGGCACTTATGATGACCAAATGAAAGATATTAGTAATAACATATTATGCCGGCCTTATGATTCCTAAAAAAAAATATTAATGGATTCTACTAACGACCAAGTGGGAGACTGTAAGGAATAATTTCCTTCCCCTATTATGTGGTCTTGTAGTTATCCGTTTTCTATGGAATAATGAAGGAGTTTTTCCTAATCAATCTCTACTTTGATGGACGGTGGAGATTAAATCTTAAGGAAACCCTAAAGAGGAACTAGGTCCTCTCTCCGCCTATAAATATATGCCTTTAGTCCATCATAAAGGAATCCCAAAAAAAAAGAAATCACAAACACAACACATAAAGTAAGTTTATAGGCAAGGGGAGAGAAACCTAATCTCCTAACTAAGAGATCAAGACTTCAGGAAACCGTTCATCAAGCATCTCAGTTACAATGAATGGAGGTACTCCACTATCCCTCCTTTACAGTTTTATCATGTGATTAATCGTGTTGCTTAAAAGATCTTAGGGTTCATGTAAATTGCACTTACAGATCAGTCTCATAAATCACATGGGCTAGCTTAATGAGATCATCATCATTCATCCCAGTAGCCATCTGATTTGTTGCTGCTTGATGAGCTCCCATAAACTTACAAACTATCTCATTTATCTTTGCCCATCTTTGTTTACAATGGCTTGGTTCTCTCTTTTTCAGAAAAGGGACATTGGGACTTGCAGCAAAATATGCTGCAATCCTCTTCCAAAAGGCGTCTGCTCTTTGCTCATTGCCTACAATGGCATCTTTGGATGTGTTTAGCCACGCAGATATCAACACCAGATCTTCCTTCCCTGTCCAAGAGTTCCTTGTTCTTTTAGCAGTGGGGTTGCCTTCACCTTGACTATGTGCTTCAGAACATTGAGAGCTAAAGAGAGGAACCTCAAATTCACCAAGTCTAATACTTGGTGATGCTGACTGATAACTATCGAGTTGACGACTTAAAAGCTCCATGAAGCTAGCCGAGTTAGCATATGGATTCATTGGAGTGAAGAGAATGAAAAGACAGCAGCAAGAGAATAAAAAGAGAGCAGCAAGAGAATGAAAGTGAAAGCTTGTGAAAGAGAATCGGCTAATACTCCTCTATGTGAATGAAAAGATAATGAAAGTGAATGAGAGTGAAAGAGATTCGGCTAATGAATATAGAGCTAGGTTTAAGGATCGGGTCAATTTAAAATTTATAACCCGGTTTCTTAAATTAGATCTTTGACATAAATATTTATTTTCATATTAAATATCATTACATATATTTAAGTAACTATAATTATATTATTTTTATATCTAATTTTGGATTTCTTAATATATCTCTTACTAATTTAAAATAATATATTAAAAACAATTATTATTTTACTTTCATAATGTGGTCTTATTTTTAATTTATTATATTACAACATTTTTGTTTTTTAAAAACCATTATATTACAATATATAATACAATTGTATGATAAAAAAATTTCAAAACGGACATATATTGCTCGAATGACAAAAAAAAAAGTGTATGTACACGGTTAAAAAATGTTTTCAAATCTACTTTTTGATATCAAAATTTATTGTTCGAATTTATAATTATAATTATTAATTTTGATTTTATTTTTTTTTCTTTTTAAACTGAACACTAAGCATAAAATATTCCTTATAATTGTATTTATTAAATCACTGTATTTACTAAGATTTTTTTAATTTAAAAATTAGTTAAAGAAATCAATATTACGATTGTTATCATAGGAAATTTTGAATTTATGATATAACATCTATTTCAAATTTAAAAGCTAATTATATTCCTCTATTATAGGGATTTAAATTTTCTCATTTTTTGGTTATACTCATTTTTATGTTATGATTCAATTATATTTATTTAATTATACTTCTACTTTTCAATTATTACTTATTTTTTCATGATTTTTTTAAATGCACCGGTCTTTATGGGTTGGCTATTTTATACACGTTTTTTATTTGTTTTTTTTTAAATGTTGTATTTCATTTCTGAATACACACTTTTCCCAAAGATTTGAAACCAAATATCCATTTTGAAATAATAAGTATTGATACTAAATTAAACGAAATAATAACACATGAATAGCTAATAAAATAGATTTTGCAGAATCAAAAGCCAAAAACTGATTCAAAATCAGATGCCATTCAAGGCCTTAATATTTTAGTGACATTTTTGATAAAGTTTGAGAGGAGATATATTTTTAAAAAGTTGTATTAGAAAAATGATACTTTTGAATACGCATGACCAAAATCTAACCTTAACCGTATTTCTAGCTGTAACCGGACCGTTTTTCAAACGTAAACGTATAAAAAGGTTAAAAACCATAACTATTAACCGTAAATATAAATCAGTTTCGGTTATAAAAAAATATTAACCATCACCGTTATCAACCGTAACTGTATAAAACCATTGGTTAGCTGTACCGTTAACCATATAATTAACCGTTTACTTTTAATAAAAAAATATTTCATTGAAACAATATTTTTAAATGGTTAAATGTGTCAACTAGTAACTCTAATCCACTCCACTACTCATTTCCATTAATCAAAATCAAAAATAATTTAATTCAAATATTTGTAGGTTCATAACCATTAATTTATATATTTGTAGTTGTGTTTGATTAAACAAAAATCATTTTTTAACTTATGTACTATAAAATTTGAATAATATAATTACATATATTTCATATTGTAAATAAACATTATTTGAGATGGGAAGAAAATATAAAATTTTGCCTATAATATTATTTATATCATAATTATCAAATAACTGTAATTCTGTTTTAACCGTAACCGGATTTCACAGTAATTATATATTAATCGTACCCATTGTAACCGTATATATAAAGGTTAAGATTTTGGTTAAAGAAAATTTAGAACCGTAACCGGTGGTTAATAAACCGTAGCCGTGGTAACCATAACTGTAGTCATACCTACTTTTGAAATGCCTCCTTAATAAACCTATTAAATATAATGTAGATTTTAAACCTATTAAATGCCTCCTCGGTAATTAACCCATCTATTATTTTTGTTTAGATTTTTAAATCCATGTATAAAAAACTTCTACGCCCCAAAATGAATAGAAGCCTGTTTTTAATCAAGTTTATTGTAAATTGACTACACTATACGTTTATAAAAGCATCCTCAATGGTAGGATATTATATGTGTATCTTAGAATTAATTTAGTAATAAATTTGAAAAGTGTAGAGTTTAAGATTTGTATTTTTGTTTTTTGTTTTTATGCAGGATTATTGGTAGGTTCTTAAGTTGTGCATCTTAAGATAAAAATATTAATAATTTATTTTAACAATTTTAATTATTAAAAACATAATAATTATTGCAAAATAAATTTTTTAAAACATATATGAAATACAATTTATTGCATAAATAACATTAAACACAATTAATTTAAACGTAATGTGTGGAATATTTTGTCCATATGTGCTCGACCAAATCGTTTTTCAATTGTCCAGCTCGATCACAAATTCGAGTTCTAATGGCCATTATATCAATGAGATTTGAATGCATATCTGTAGAATATGTGAAATCCATTCGTGTACTTTTGGAAGATTCTGCGAGTACGAATTCGTTGACATCAAACTGTGTATACGTATCTCGTTCGTCTTCTACAATCATATTTTTTTGGGTGTAATCTTCTACAATCATATTGTGAAGATATTATACAAACTCGCATAATATTTCTAATTTTTTTTTATCCCAAATATTTATTTCAACACCAACCTAAAAACTGCCACGTCATCGCTTCTTAAACAATGTCATTTGTAAATCGTCATGAAAAGCCTCGCAAGTAGCCCTAACCCCAAGTCGTCGTCGTCGTCTTCCACTTTCTCTCAGCCAGCTCCGGCAAGGTGGTGTTCAGGTACGTTTTAGTTAGCTTACAATCTTAAGGAACACACTGGAGAATTCAAATTCCCTATGCTTGAATTTTTTTTTAAAGAAAGTTTTGGCCTTTCTTCTTATATCCCGTTAAAACCCAAACTCATCAATTTCAGTTGTTCGTCTTCCATTGTCCGCCATTGATGGCCACGAATTGAGCTTTATATTGTATATCTCGAAGTGGGTTTTACAGATTGTGGTTAGTCTTCTTCTAAAATTCGATTTTGGATTTAATATCTGAGTATAAGGATTTGTATATACTTCCATTGCATATTGAAAAGAACTTATAGCTTCTAAAAGGTTGAGATGTGTTCGACAATCTTACCTCTGAGTTTGAATTGGAAGTGGGTGGACCGCAAATTGCAATTGTTGCAGACTTGTTTCTTGGTAATTAGGATCATGTGTGTACTATTGTTTCTTTGTGTGTATTGAATCTTCCTTTGTTTCCCTTCTGAAATTCTTCTTCTTTTATTAATTTTGCAATGTGTTTGTTCATAAAACTGATGCTTTGTTCTGATTCATGTCTTTGTGTTGGTTCGTGTTCGTGTTTGTGTTTGCTTCCATTTGTTTAGCTAATTTTGATGTTTTGGTTTGTAACAGGTCAGTTCAGCTTTTGTTATAAAGCAACCAAAGAGATCTGAGGCAACCCTTCTCTCCTCTGGTTAGTTCTTTTAAAACCTCTTTTCTCCTCTGGTTTGTGTTGTCTGGCTTGTGTTTTGATGGTTTTGCTATGTGGTGTTCCCATTTCCTTTGGCAACCAAGACATTGTCGATGGCGACCATGGTAGCTGTAAGTCACAGTTTCTTACATCCAGGACATTTTCTTCTTTGCCCTGTTTCATTACTGGTTTTTTTATTGCTGTAACAGAATGAAACATTTACAGGAAATCCAAGACGCCAACTCGCAAAGCTCTTTAGTGTGTCTCTTAAATTAACGGTTCCTGATGAACCTAATGTTGAGCCCTTGGTGGAGCCTGGAAAATTCGGAGATTACCAATGGTTCCCCTTCTTTACACTTACGAAATCTGAAGTTCCCAATTTTAGTTATTTTCTGTTTTTTGAGATTCTTTCATCATATTGTTGTCTGCAGCAACAATGCAATGGGACTGTGGTCCATAATTAAAGGAAAGGGTACAGAGTTCAGGGGTCCTCCAGCTGTTGGACAGGTTCGTTTGGTTGGTGTTTAGAACTTCGTAGCCTTTTTTTTGTGTGATTATATCATATGTTGTAAAGCAGATTTGGTGTATCTTCTAACTCTTATTCTGTTTCCGTTTTCACCTAGGCTCTTATTAAGAGTCTCCCTACTTCTGAGATGGTTGAATCATGCTCTATAGCTGGACCTGGATTTGTTAATGTTGTACTATCAGCTAAGTGGATGGCTAAGGTGCTCCCGTGGTGAAGTTATTTTCTAGTCCTCGTATAAGTAACTTTTTTGGTTTGTCATAATCGTTTTCTAATCTATCCCGCAGAGTATTGAAAATATGCTTATCAATGGGATTGACACATGGGCTCCTACTCTTTCTGTTAAGAGAGCTGTAGTTGATTTTTCCTCTCCTAACATTGCAAAAGAAATGCATGTTGGTCATCTGAGATCCACTATCATTGGTGACACGATAGCTCGCATGCTCGAGTACTCAAAGGTTGAAGTTCTACGCAGAAACCATGTTGGTGACTGGGGAACACAGGTAGGTTGCTATTTTCTTCCCTTCAAATTGTTTCTTGACACTGAAAGTCTGAAACCAAGCTATTTTTAATTGTATTCCATAAAGATATTAAGGAAATAAAAGCCGCTTTTTCTGCAGTTTGGCATGCTAATTGAGTACCTCTTTGAGAAATGTCCTGATACAGATAGTGTGACCGACACAGCAATTGGAGATCTTCAGGTAAGCTGCTTTGCATCATATGCCCTCTCAAGCTTTACAGTTCTTCTGATGTACCAATATTGGCATAGTATGCTTTATGTGCAGAACCAAAGCAGTTTAGTTTTAACTTTAGATGTCCTCTGATAGGTGTTTTACAGAAAAGCAAAACTTAAATTTGATTTGGATCAAGAGTTTAAGGAAAAAGCACAGCATGCTGTGGTCCGTCTACAGGTAAATAACAATTTTCCTATCATGAATTACTGGTGCATTCTTCTGTTTTACAGTGTCTTACTATGCAGCTATCTTTGGTTGCAAAATCTAAATAACTCACTTGTCTATTTTGTTTTCTTTGGTATAGGGTGGAGATCCTGTTTACCGCAAGGCGTGGGCTAAGATTTGTGAAATCAGCCGAAACGAGTTTGCCAAGGTTTACCAAAGCCTTCGAGTCGAGCTTGAAGAAAAGGTAAAGGAATAGTTGGGACATACACTAAATTATTTGAGACAGAATGGGAAAGAGAGACATGGATGGTTAATGAAAAATTCATTGATTCGTGACAGGGAGAAAGCTTTTACAACTCTTTTATTCCTCATGTAATTGAGGAATTGAGCAGCAAGGGATTAGTTGAAGAAAGTGAAGGTGCTCGTGTGATATTCATAGATGGCTTTAGCATCCCACTCATTGTTGTAAAGAGTGACGGTGGTTTTAACTATGCCTCAACAGATCTGACTGCTCTTTGGTGGGTTATCTATATGTTAATAATTTTATAAAGTCTGGATTTCAGTAGCAATCTTTGGAAAATATATCTCACATATTTTGACTTCTATGTCTGTGTGGCTTGATTTGTACTTCTATATTGTTCTCTGCTGGTGCTAAAATCTTCCTGGCCCAGGTATCGGCTTAATGAAGAGAAAGCTGAGTGGATTATATATGTGACCGATATTGGCCAGCAGCAGCACTTTAATATGTTTTTCAAAGTAGGTTTGGTGAATATTTTATTGTTTTCATGTCAAGTGAAATGTTTTCTTGATTGAAACTGTCAGTAGTAACTGTGATTATCCTGTAACTATGAATCAGGCTGCCAGAAAAGCAGGTTGGCTTCCAGACAATGATCAAACTTACCCTAGAGTTAGTCACGTCGGTTTTGGTCTTGTCCTTGGAGCAGATAACAAGCGATTTAGAACTCGGGCAACAGAAGTAGTGCGCCTAGCTGATTTGCTAGATGAGGCCAAGACTCGCAGTAAAGATGCCCTTATTGAGCGCGGTATCCAACTTCCTGTCAACACTCTCTAAATTGCTGAACTATTGATTTGTTCAGTCATATTTTGTTCTTATTCTTCCCTTATATGTTGTTTCGCTGTTTAGGCAAGGATAAAGAATGGACACTTGAGGAGCTGGACCAAACAGCTGAGGCAGTTGGATACGGTGCGCTAAAGTAAGTATTCATCTCTATTGGTTTCTTCTGGTTTCCGATTTCGTTACCAAAGCTGCACAAATGTGATAAATGACTTTGTGGTTTTGTTTAATTTTCTTTCAAGGTATGCTGATCTGAAGGGTAACAGATCCACAGGTTATACTTTCAGCTTTGATCAAATGCTTAGTGACAAGGTACTGAGAATTTTTGGAGCTAGTGTACATATTTCAATTATGAAGTCATCTACATATGCTTATTGAATATTTGGAATCATATTTCATGAGCAGGGAGATACAGCCGTTTACCTTCTTTACGCCCATGCTTGGATCTGCTCAATCATCAAAAAGTCTGGCAAAGACATAGATGAGCTAAAAAAGGTACTTTATCAGCGCATAAACTCAAACACCTACAAATTCTGTTTAATGGCCCTATAATTCTTACGTTTCAAAACTGATTTGACTGCAGACAGGAAAGATAACATTGGATCACGCAACCGAACGAGCACTGGGGCTTCACCTACTTCAATTTGCTGAGGTAAAACGCATGCTCATTAGATTTTACTTTCATATTCAGACTTCTTTTTTCTTCTTGGTAACAAAATGTGTGAACAATTTGCAGACTGTTGAGGAAGCCTGCACCACATTATTACCAAACGTATTGTGCAAGTACCTTTACTACTTGTCTGAAGAGTTCACCAAATTCTACTCCAATTGTCAGGTGAGCATTTGCAAAACTCTACTTGTCTATTAAAGCCACTGTACAAATTAAAAGCCCACCATTTCTTCATCTATCTCTTTAACTCTTTTTTTTTACAGGTGAATGGTTCAGCAGAGGAGACAAGCCGTCTCCTACTTTGTGAAGCAACGGCCATAGTCATGCGGCAATGCTTCCACCTTCTTGGCATCACCCCTGTTTACAAGCTTTGATACATCAACATCACTATGAAACTACCCAAAAGGCATAAGGTTTTTTTGCTGTTTCTACTAATTTTTACCTATGCAAAACTAGTGATTGAGTCTTTCTTCTGCCCTTGGATTCTCATTCAGCAAAAATAGTGATTAAGTCTTTCTTATAACCCAACAGGTTGTTCTGTCCCATCCCATGTCACTGAACCGATCCCGAAAGGGTTCTATTATTATTTATTAATGGATTAATTATGAGTTAGGACCTTTTTTTGGTGGCATATTTTGGTTTTGCCATTTTTTGTAAAATCTTATGGATTTGTCATTGCAATTAAATATTTAATCGTTATGTTCAGGTTTAGTTGGTTCTAATTGTCTTTAGGATTTAGGGGATGTATTCAAAGTAACATTTTAAGAGATTTGAGTTTTATCGAGATTCCACCTAAAACTATGAGATTTGGATTCTTGTATTTTTAACTAAAAAAGTTATCTGAAATCCTATGAAATCCTCTGAAATCATTTAAAATCAAATCCACAAACTGTTTTTAATAACAGTGGATTTTAAGGTGGATTTTCAAATGATTAGTTCAATAACACTGGATTTCATGAGACTTTTTAAAATCCATGATTAAATAACATAGGATTTGTAAACTTTTTATAAATCACTTGAAATTCCAATTTGAATACATTAATATTTACTATAAAGTATTTTTTTAAAGTTCAAACATGACAAGTCCATAACATTTTAGCAAAAATTATTTTGTGTAATAATTTCTTTATTAACTATTCGTAGGCATGACCACGGTTACGGTTAATGCGGTTATGGTTAATTAACCACCGGTTAACGGTTAACCGCAACCGTTAATTAACCGTAACCGTAACTTTAACCATTTTATATATGGTTAAGACAGTTACGATTAATTACAATTACTGTTAAATACGGTTACAGTTATTTGTTTATTATTATTATAATGTTAATATTGGAGGCAAAATTATATAGTTTTAACCTTACGATTTATAACGGTTACGGTTAATTAACGTTTGCGGTTAGTATTTTTTTCACCGTAACTAATTTATTTATACGGTTAACGGTTACGATTTTTAACCGTTTTTAACGGTTATGATCCGGTCTGGTTACGGTTAGCTTTTGGTCATGCCTAACTATTAGTATTCCTATCTTTTATGTTATAACATGTCTTTGTGACTTGTGCTATTTTATTAAACTCATGACCCTTTTTTGTCGTGTAGTTCTTCAAAATGTAGGTGTATTCAACATCTTGATGTTCCTTTCTAAAATCATTTTTTCAAATATATGTTTTTTTCAATTTAATTTGTATGGTTATGAGTTTAAATATATATATTGAATGCTACTTATACCAAAATTTCTCATGATTAAATCAATTCTGATAGTTTAAACTTAAAGTTACATGTTTTTTTTTTTTTGTGAATAATAATTACAAACCCTATTTGATGCTTGACTAGACTGTCCATTTCTTTTACTGAATACTATATCAATCATATAAGAATTAGAAAAGCAGAATACTAAAGAGACTGATCACAATTCCAAAGCATGTAGATGTCTCCGTTTTATTTAAAAAAGCTTGTTACCACTAATATTAGACATGTCTGAATTTGAAGTCGCATCAGATTAAATTAACAGCCTTCATTATCATATTACATCCAGGGGTAAAATCCAAGATAAGATTACCACAAAAGCTTACGAAACAAAGATAATTAAGTTAAAACATATGAGTTAATTACTCAATAAGGACTTTTTTTCAATGGTACTTTTTGTTTTGCCATTTTTCAAGTTAGGAAAATGTGATTAAACACGCTTTTAACTCGTTATGTTTGGGTTTAGTCGGTTCTAATTGTCTTTAGGATTTAGTATTTATTATAAAATACGTATTTTTAACAAAAAATAATCGAAAAATAAACATTTTGAAAAGTTCAAAATTTGGCAAATCTATAAAATTTTAGCAAAAGTGGCACATTCGTAAAATTTGCCCTAGAAAGTGGTAAAATGCGTAAGAATCCCTAAAACATATTCAAAAACTAACATAATTTATTTTGACATGACAACAACCATGAGAAGTTTGCCAATCTCCTCTTATTCCTCTCGTCTTCATCCATTTCTACCCTAAACAGACCTAGTGTGTGTCCGGAGGAAAACGCAAGTTCGGAGGAAGACACAGTGAAAAGCCATAGAGGTTGGTGTTTCTCTGGTCTGGTGATCCAAACACCAAGTGTGACAACTTCCTCATCCGTGAGATACTCTCTAGAATCAGCGGATTTCCTTAAGTTCTTGATTGTAAAGAACATTTTAAAAATATTGGAGGTGAAATGAAAACTTCATTACCAGGATTGTTCTCGGGAACATTCTGTAAGTTGTGGTGGTTCATGTTTAGGCCATCTGTGTTCACCATTTCTGAGAGAGGAGTGTAGCTTTTTTTTCTTTTGTTTTGTTTGGTAAGGGAGTGAAGTGAACTATGGGGGAGAGAGAGAGTTAAGTCGCATATAAATAGAAGAAGATGTCGAAGCAGTGTAGTACGTACTTTGGCGTAAGATGGAATCGGACGGCTATAAGCCAATGTCGTGGAGAGTTGGAGAAAAGATAAGAACCGTCGGATTATAAGCTAAAAACAGGTCCATGCACATGCATCACGAGACGTAATGGCAAGAGACCTATCCTATCCCAAAATAGAAAAAGATGGTGTCATGAGTCACGTACGTCTCTGTTCATTGAGAGTGGGTTAAGTTTTTGGTCTAGCCTCTCTTTTCTTTCTTACCGTGGTTATAACTAGTCTTGGGCGAAAAAGCCGAACCGAATGCACCGAACCAAAACCGAGCCCAAAAAAACCAAACCGAAACCGAACCGAAATTTTAGAAAAACCGAATGGATCTTATACTCAAGATCCGAAAGTATCCAAAACCGAATCATACCGAACCAAAACTGAATGGATATCCGAAATATTTAAAATACAATTATATACTTAAAATATTTGTTATTTCTAGAACAAAAATATAAAAATATCCGATAATCAAAAAAAAAAACTGAAAAATCCAAAAATATTCAAAAATATCCAAAATAATCCGAAAATTTCTGAAATATCACAACATATCCGAACTTTTTCGGTTAAAACCAAACCAAAAATAATCCAAAAATATTAGATCACTAGATCTATTTTTTTGTTCAAGATCCGAAACCGAACCGAAACCAAAAGGAACCGAACCGATACCGAACCGATACCAAACCGAAATTCCAAAGAAACTGTAACACCCCGACCGCCATCTCTCTAGTGGACCCCATGTTCACCACCAGCCCATGGGCCCACCTTTCTTAATGGGCCTCACGTCCTCTCACTAGGCCCATGAGCCCATCAATATCCGACGGTCGGTTTGCTACGTCCGGGAGGCTTAAATACTTGTTTACCGACCCTACAAATCACCACATGATCTTTCCCTGTGTTTTGGCCTCACTCACACAGTTCCGACAACCACTTCCCGGAAGGTCACCCATCCTTTGACTACTCCAGCATAAGCACGCTTAACTGTGGAGTTCTCTCAGGACCTTTGACCGAAAAGATAAGTGCACTTTGGTGACATAGGTGGCCAAATCAATTCATTTAAACCTCTCCGCAAACTGGGGTCTCACAATTCTCCCCCACTAACAGACCGCAACGTCCTCGTTGCGCACAACGATCGTCACCCCCTGACAGTGTGAGCCCACCACTCCACACTTGTCTGGGTTCGGCTCTGATACCACTTGTAACGCCCCGACCGCCATCTCTCCAGTGGGCCCCATGTTCACCACCAGCCCATGGGCCCACCTCTCTTAATGGGCCTCACGTCCTCTCACTAGGCCCATGAGCCCATTAATACCCGACGGCCGGTTTGCTACGTCCGGGAGGCTTAAAAACTTGTTTACCGACCCTACAAATCACCACATGATCTTTTCCTGTGTTTTGGTCTCACTCACACAGTTCCGACAACCACTTCCCGGAAGGTCATCCATCCTTTGACTACTCCAGCATAAACACGCTTAACTGTGGAGTTTTCTCAGGACCCTTGGCCGAAAAGATAAGTGCACTTTGGTGACATAGGTGGCCAAATCAAATCATTTAAACTTCTCCGCAACCGGGGTCTCACAAAAACCGAATGGATCTTATAGTTAAGATCTGAAAGTATCCGAAACCGAATCATACCGAACCGAATATCCGAACGCCCATGACTTATATCTTATACTTATGCGTCAAAAGGGTTTTACCAGTACCATACCATGCAAGAAATAACTGGTTCATATGATATGTTATACTTAAATTACTATTTCATAAGTACGTAGAAGCCACTAAATATTCGTAAGTGTTTCCTCCACTACATAGAAAAGATTTAAATATTCAAAATTTTGGTCTGTACGTATCTATTATTCAGTAAATTCTAAACCTACCAAGATGAAATGGTACTGCATGCACGATGGTACACTACGTCGTTGTGGTTCTTAGTTACTTTATGTGAATGCATTGGGACTGGGAGGACTCTCTTTTTCACCATAGGTTTCCTCTGTTAGCATATAATTTAAAGTCGACTTTAATTTACTTCTCAGCACTGCATGTTTCTATTTTGGTATAAATTATATCATTATTGTTGAGTTGTGACTTGTGAATTGTGAATGAAGATGCTGGCCAGCTATGAGAGTGTGTGACCATCATTTATATATATATGCACAAGTACGAGACAAGATATATAGATTGAGGGAGATAAGAAAGTATTGTAGTGAATTGTAATCCACTTAATTATATAAACTAAGCTAAAAGGAGAAAATAAACTACATTATTAAACATATAACATTTTCAATAACTAATTACGTTTATAAATCCATATCATTCTTCTGGTTAACCTTCATTGGTCGGTTTTTCCTGAGTAATGTATTTAGCCCTAATAAGTTATAACTACCCATTAGTTTTAAGAACATATAAAGACAACATCTATATGTTACTTAGGGGCTGTTCGATTGGTGAACTGGATGAGTTATCAAGATACAGTATCTGAATACGGTGTCTGAAAGTAGTATCAAATGATGTTCTTTTCAGTTTTTGGGTCATGTGTTCAGAAATTGTATTTGGATATAGTTATGTTCGTTTTATATTTTAATATTTGCATCTAGATACAATACATGCCAAATGACCAAAATGCCTTTTATTTTGTGTCGAACATGTTTTACTGAACTCATTCTCAAACGTTTGATTTTTGGTTCTATATTTATCTAGTTACTAATTTTAATATTTTAGTTTTTTTTTCTTCGATTGGTTATATATTGTAACGATATTATTCATTTTTTTCTTCTCTTTTGTTATATTGAAATTGGGGTTTGTTTATGACTTACAATTATCTCTTTATACAACAACTATACACCTCGTATCTCTCTAGCTATTTTTTAATGAAGTTACCTATAATACTTTGGCGGAAAACTATCAAAATACTATAAATTCTTATGTCTAAAGTTTGTATTTCTCTATATTATTTTGATATTCCTCTTCACTAAATTCAAATTTCTCTCTCGAACCCTTATATGTTTTTAATCTGATTTACTAAAGTAGCCATGATTTAGAAAAAAATATTGAAGAAAAATGTGATAATATTCCTCAGAGTTTACGGGTTGAAACCAATAATTTTCAGAACTAAATTAGAATACAAATTTTGAATCCTAAACTTTCTGGACTAAACTCGATACCCATATTTGAAAATATGTTGTTAATAATTTTGAAAAATTAATCTAATTTTTTGAATTATACATTACCCACTCTTTTCTGTAATTTCCAACAAAACATGACTACATGATATTAAAGATAATTTTTTTCCGTCAAATCATATATATTTATATCAAACATATAGTTTACTCTTGTAAAGATACACACAATTACTTGACCGAAAAAAAAAGATAGACACAAAGAATCTTTTGAGAAATTTACTTCTTCAGTTACGTTTTTTTTTAACGCTTTGCATTGCATGAATGATAAACCACATAAAATTAGAGAAAAAAATAACTTTATAATTAAAAAAATTAATTGGTTTCTTAAACGGGAAAATGTTATTTAAATCCCGAACTTACAAATTTTGGTCATTTTAATCCTCGATTTTCACTATGGCCATTAAAATCATAAACTTCTCGTTGACGTTATTTTTTAATCACCATCTTCTATTGACTGAGCCAGATTGAACATGTCATCAAATCAAATCTTCTAACAGAGGAGTTAACAACCGTTTAGGATCGTTAATCGATCTTTGTTAAGTCGAAAAATGAGAATCACAAGGACAATCGACGTCGTGCTGCCTTAAAAGAAATGTCTAAATCCCCAAATCGACGTCGCTTGTCCTTGTGATACTCATTTTCGACTTAACAGAGATCGATTAACGATCCTAAACGGTTGTTAACTCCTCTGTTAGAGAATTGGATTTGACGACATGCTCAATATGGCTCAGTCAACAGAAGATGGTGATTTAAAAATAATATCAACGAAAAGTCTATGATTTTATTGGCCACAGTGGAAGTCGAGGATTAAAATGGCCAAAATTTGTAAGTTCAGGATTTGCATAACATTTTTCCCTTTCTTAAACTCTGAAATTGATAGTTTATCAAATCATTTATTTCATTGAAATTTTTCACGAACCACCAGGCTACAAAAAAAATAACAAGGAAAAGGCAAAAAAAAAATCGTTTAACCAAATTAAAAATTCACTTTGATTTGGTTAATTTTTGGTTTTCCGGTTTAATTTGGTTTAGAACGGTTCGAATCCAAATGCAATCACAATGTCATACCATTATCATCTCCGTCTCGTCGTCTCGGAACCATTAGAGCATTAAAATCAAAATCAGTGGGAAACAATGATACTACGTCGTTTCATCTGCTACAACGCCTCTTCAACTGTTTCTCCTATAGCCCCGTCTCCGAAGAAGAAGCCTATTAGACTATGGTTTTGATTAACCGGTTTTACATAACCGGACAAATTAGATTAAACCATAAAGCTGCTATATAAAGCATGCTTTGTTGTAACAAACACTTAATGAGAAATAACAGAATCATTTTCATATTCTTCTTCGTTTGATCTTTCTCATTCTATTATGGTATTTGAGCATTTTGCTCCTCTTCGTACACTCTCTTCCATGGATCTTTGAGTTTTCTTCACCTAAACTCATCGATTCTTTCGTTTTCTTCACCGAAACTCATCGATTCTTTCATTTTCATCTTCGTTCTTCGATCTATTGTTGGAAAATTCAGTCGATTGAGCTCAGATTTTGCGATGGTTTCCGTTAAGAACTTACGGCGTCGTACGAGAAAGTCGAGCAACAATTTTGCTGAGAAAACACCAGACCGAGCTCAGATTTCACAGATTCATCAAGATTCACCACCGATTGGGTCTGTTTTTACATCGCGACCTCCGATTCATCCAATGCCACAATTTGATTTCTCCGATGCTGTCTATTCACCTTTCGCGCTCTCTAATGGTGATAGTCCAGGCAACACAATCATCTCTGAGGTACTGAATGAATCTAATTACTCTTCTTGGAAGATCGCGATGTTTGTTGCTTTAGATGCTAAGAACAAGATCGCTTTTGTTGACTGATCTTTACCAAGACCTCATGAGTTTGATCCTAGCTTTAGAGTTTGGTCACGCTGCAATAGTATGGTTAAATCTTGGATTCTGAATTCTGTTTCAAAAGAGATCTACAAGAGCATTCTTCGGTTAAATGATGCTGCAGAGATTTGGAAAGATTTAATGACTCGATCTCACATTACCAATCTCCCACGCTCATATCATTTGACTCAACAGATTTGGTCACTACAACAAGGTACAATGAGTTTATCTTAGTATTATACTACTCTAAAAACATTATGGGATGATTTGGATGGAGCAGATTGTATTAGTACCTGTCAGCATTGCAACTGTTGTAAAGCTAATGCTAGCAGAGCTGATCATGCTAAAGTGGTAAAGTTTTTGGCTGGATTGAATGAGTCTTACGCAGCCATTCGTAGTCAGATCATTATGAAAAAGACAATTCCTGATTTGGCTGAGGTATATAATCTCTTGGATCAAGATTACAGTCAGAGAAACATCACAACAATACCACAACATGGATCTGCCTTTCAAGTCATAGTTTCCCAACCTGACCAGGATGCTGTTAATGCCACCAGAGCTGCTTATCAGAACAATCCTCGACAGAACAAAGTTCAATGCTCTCATTGTGGCTACTTGCTACAAGATACATGGTTATCCTCCGGGTTTTAAACATAAGTCGAAGGTCAATCCTGAAAAACCCAAGCCGGTTGTTGCTAATCTTGCTATCACTGATGGTAATACTTCTGGCAACAAAGGGATTGGACCTGATGGTATTGCAGAACTAGTAGGGAATATGTCAAAGAATCAAATACAGGATGTGATTGCTTATTTCAGCAATCAACTTCAAACCTCTGCTCAACCAATCACTATTGCCTCTGTTGCAAGCACTAGTGATGCTAATGGTTTTGCGATTAATGGTATTTCTTTTTCTCCTTCTAGTCTCTAGTTTGTCTGCGTTTTGACATCCTCTATGAATGTGTTAACATGTAGTACTTGGATCATAGATAGTGGTGCTACTCATCATGTTTCTTATGATAGAGAACTTTTTGAAAGCCTATCTGATGGTCTTAGTAATACAGTTACACTTCCTACTGGCATGAATGTCAGAATAGCAGGCATTGGAATAATCAGATTGAACAATAACATCACTTTGAAAAATGTGCTATACATTCCTGAATTCAGACTCAATCTTCTAAGTGTGAGTCAGTTAGCAAGAGATACAAAATCAAGAGTATATTTTGATGAGGATTCTTGTGTAATTCAGGATCATACCAGGGAGATAATGATTGGAAGATGTAATCAAGTTGGAGGCCTATATGTTCTCGACACTAGAGCTGAAGACATTTGTATTCCATTACCTACTCCACATTGTTCTGTTATAGTTGATAGTACACTATGGCACAGCAGATTGGGTCACCCATCTTATGATAAAGTTGATGTTTTACACAATGTACTTGGTTTACAGAAAAGAAATAAAGAGGATTCAGTTCATTATTCAATCTGCCAGAAAGCAAAACAAAAACGTATTTCATTTCCTGCCCTGAATAATATGGCTGAGCATGCATTTGATCTTGTTCACATTGATACTTGGGGACCATTCAGGATTTCTACTATTGAAGGATACAGATACTTTCTGACTATTGTTGATGATTACAGCAGAACAACATGGGTTTATCTTATGAAATCTAAGAGTGATGCTATGCAGATCTTCCCCACTTTTCTGAAAATGGTGGGAACACAGTTTCAAAGGAGTGTGAAGGCTGTAAGATCCGACAATGCCCCTGAATTACGTTTTGATGCACTCTATAAGGAAAAAGGAATTATCTCCTATCATTCCTGTCCTGAAACACCACAACAAAATTCAGTGGTGGAGCGAAAGCATCAACATATACTTAATGTGGCCAGAGCTTTGATGTTTCAATGTGGTATTGCATTGGAGTTTTGGGGTGATTGCATTTTGTCTTCAGTCTTTCTCATCAACCAGTTGCCTTCTCCCCTTTTAGACAACAAATCTCCTTTTGAACTGCTGCATTCTAAGGTACCTGATTACTCTATTCTCAGAGTTTTTGGTTGCTTATGTTATCAATCAACTAGCACTCATCAGAGACACAAGTTTGAACCAAGAGCTAGAGCATGCGTGTTTCTTGGCTATCCTGTTGGATACAAAGGATACAAATTACTGGATTTGGAAACTAATGTCATTCACATTTCACGACATGTAGTTTTCTTTGAAACAGTTTTTCCTTTTGTCAAAACACCAACAGTTCTTCCGGATATATTTGAAAACTCTGCATCATCACCAGCAATTTCACCAATGGAACTTCCAGTTTCAGATTCGCAGGTTGATAAAGAAATGCAGATTGATACAGAAAATACAGAAACTAAAGAACATGCAGAATTGCCAATTGATGAGGAGATGCATAATCAACAATTACTCTCTGAAGCTTTGGATTCTCATGATAGAGATTACACTGCAAAGACAAAGAGGATATCAAGACCTCCAAGTCATCTTCAGGATTATTACTGCAATGTTGTTAATGATCCAGGATCTGTTTTACTAAAGGATGTGAGGTACCCTCTCTCTGCTTATATAAACTACACTCAACTATCAGAAGAGTTTACAGCATATATATGTGCAGTCTTCTCCATTCACGGCACATCTTGAGGGAGGATATTAGACTATGGTTTTGATTAACCGGGTTTACATAACCGGACAGATTAGATTAAACCATAAAGCTGCTATATAAAGCATGCTTCGTTGTAACAGACACTTAATGAGAAATAACATAATCATTTTCATCTTCTTCTTCTTAGGCTCTCCTCAGGTAAACAAAACAAAGATTAAACATCTTCTCATGGGTTTAGGATTTTAGCCCTTATCTAATTCCTTTCTTCGATGAAATTAGGTTTCCGTAACTGTGCTTGAAGCTCTGTTCGATGCATCTGCTTCACCAAACTCTTCCTTTAATGTATAATCTGATACTTTAATTCAGAAAATTTCTCCATTTTCGAGTTTAGGTGTGAATTGGATTAGCTTAGAGTATTAGAACTCATATTTTGAATGTTTTCTGAATTTGATTCTTGGAAAAATGGGAACTTTGATTGCTTTTAAACATTGTGAATTTGATTTTTTGTAAGCCCTTTTTGATTATGGTGATGGATATTTGCATGGTGGACATGATCATATGCATAACTTGGTCCACAAAGATTGTTCGGAGAAAAGGAGACGCGGCTCGGGGAATAGACTCTTCGATGATACTCGACCAAACTGATGCGCGGACTACCTCTCTTCCGAACGATCGGATCAGAAAAAGTGATTATTGTAACTAAGTGAGCATTGCATGATTGATGATGGAAACTAAGTGAATATGTTACTGATGCCTATGTGGCTTTCAGAAAATGAAGGTGATCGAGGGGAGGAAAGGGCTTAGGCGCAAGCACTCATGGCGGTGAAGATGGGTGGTGATGGATGCTCGGTAGTTAGATCGATTAAACAACTTGTAATAGCTTATATACAAACTTATAAATTGTATTGTATCTTTACTTATTAATAAAGTATTTGACTGGTTGTTTTACTCTAATGAATGCATATTGACTCCAAGTAATAAATATCAGAATTATTGTAAAAAGAATTGTCTAACGAATGGGCCCTAGAACTTGTTTAAGTTTGGAAAAGATTATCATTTGTTTGGAAAGAATCTCACTGTACTTAGATTATCCGAGATGAGGTCTTTCAACTAAGTTAGTGAGGTGTCGTATTGTTTCAATCTGAGGTATTGGAGCAAAAACTTCCTCGAAGTCTACTCCATTACGTTGTACATAAATTTTGGCAACTAGTCGAGCTTTGTACTTATTAATACTTCCATCAGAATATCTTGTAAGCTTGAATACCCACTTCTAACTAATATCTGAATGATGGGGATCAAATGGCTGTTCATGTCCCTTTATCTTTAGAGGCTCAAGCAGAGGCTGTTTTACTTATGTTTTCTCATATGAATCTCTTATCTCCAGCTATTGGAGATCCCATTTCTGATCAATATTTAATTTACAGTAAAAAATAGATGTGAGTTTGTTGTTTAAATAAAAAATGGGATTATTATACTCTATACCACTTTTACGTGGAAAAAAAATTAAAAATGCCAGTTTGCTCTAGGTCTTATTGGGAGTGCCACATCCAAGGAAACGGTGAGGGGAGAATTGACCAAACTATCCTCTGGAAGGGTGAGCTTATATTTGTCGGTTGTTTTAAAAAATGAGCCGATGGGATACTTTTTTGACAGAACAGTGAGCATTAATTGGAGAGAGTAGCCTCTATTACCCAAAGGACAATCGATTTAGTGGGTATTAAAATAATAAAGTAAATTTGAGTTGCTAACAATGGAGGACAAGTGAGAAAAATGTTTTCTGGAAGTGGATGTTGCTGAAGGAGGAGAAATAGAATTTCAAGATTTGTGAGAGTGCTGAAGAAGGAGAACTGACGATTAACGACGGACAAGATCAACAGAGGTTGTTGATTGCTATTCTCGTCAATGTTGCTATATATAAAAAAGAGGTAGACATAATTAGATATTTTCTACAAGAAGTGAACTTGTCCACCACTACCATGTTACAAACTTAGTCTTTTGATACTCCATGGACAACACTAGGGCTAATGTCGGGAGCCTGAATTTTGTCCTTGGAGGCGGATCGCAAGGATGACCTAAGAAGGACAATATTTTGACAATTAAATCGATGGACAATGGAAAATGTAAAGTCTACAGATAAAAAAGAAGTAAATCCCACCTCCTCTGATCAGGAGAGAAGTCGCCTACGCGGGAACCCTGAACGACACTGACTTCAACATTGGTTCCTTTCCCGGCGTCGCTATCGCCCTCTTTGGCAACCGCGAGAGTATGTTGGAGAACGGTGTGCGAGTTTCCGTTGGCGTCTGCTCCGGCGGAGTCGGGTGGAGAGGGAACCCGAGTTCGGGTCACGTGAGATTCTTCGGCCGTGTATGGCAATGGGGTTATCCGTTGCCCATACTCAATAATTGGATCGATTGGCTGAGGAGCGGGTGGGGGTTTTCTTCTAGGTTATCAGAGAAAGGGTCGCCATCTGGTGTTGGGTTCTCGCCGGGTGTGCCAGTGGGGATATTCTGATCAGCCATTAGGTTAGGATAGGGGACCGGTTCTGCAATAGAAGAGGGTTGAAGAACTTGTTTTACCAAAAAAATAGAAAGGGTAAGTTGTTTGTCCATCAGACAATGGTTTGTTGTTGGTTACAGTAAATCCGCTGAAAAGGAAAGAGAAAATCAAACAGTCTCGTGTGTAAGGAAAAACAGCTTTATGTTGTTTCATAACTTTTGAACTCTTGGATTTTGCAGCAGTCTGAAGAGGGCAAAAAAGTCTTTTCGCAGTGGGCTGTGGCAAGAGGCAGAAGCCCAATGAAAAAGTGGTAGTCCATACAAATTTTTACACTGTACATGGCACTAAATATAGTTTTCTCATAAAAAATCAAGTATTGTTGGAGGTTTTTGGAATTT
This sequence comes from Capsella bursa-pastoris, assembly GCA_036452645.1. NCBI lineage: Eukaryota > Viridiplantae > Streptophyta > Magnoliopsida > Brassicales > Brassicaceae > Capsella > Capsella bursa-pastoris. Next base: position 2,753,153 of record CP144186.1, read on the forward strand.
GTGTATTGGATCAAAACTAAGATACTCAACATCAAATACACAGAGATATAAGATTAAAATTAGTTTAGTACAAAATATTTTGATTACTTACGAGTTCAACTTGTTGTATTGCTTTTAATAAGGTGAAAATCTTATCCAAACGTTCGATGTGTCTTTTATTTGTATACAATTATTATTATAATTCATTAAGGATTTAATATGTGGTTACCCGGCGGTTTATTACGGTATCGGTTAATAAAGGCTACAGTTATTTTTTTATTTTAAACTGTAACCAATTTACTTGTACCGTTAACGGTTACGGATTTTTAACCGTTTTATATATTTTTGGTCTGGTTACGGTTTATAAAATCTCTTTCCAACCTCCTACTAATTTCATTTTCGTGGTTTCTTTCTCAAGCCTCAAACAAGTGTGATGCAATAAAACACGAGTTTGTATGCTGAAATTTTAGAGGATTACGATTTGCTAAGAGTTGATTTCGATATGATACCTTATCTATCATAACCATCTCTCAGTTCTCTTTATTCTCTCATTCGATTCACCACAGAATCTAAATTTTGGTACCATCATGTGAATAAGTGATTTTAGCATCTCGCTTATTGATTTTATATATTAGCGTTTATTAAACGCTATATATAGTAATCAAAACTGAAATTAATCATTCATCGCAGTTACATAAACTGCATTATTATTTTTCTGTCATCAATGCCAACATTTCTGGTAGAGTCTCTTGCTTTGTTTGATTTCCAATTCCACTCCTTTGTTTCATCAAAAATTACTTCTCTACTTACCACTATCTTCCGAGATTGTTGATCAAGGAGTCGATATGCTTTGGATCCTGGTTATGTTCCTAAATGAACAAGCATTCTTGACCTATCATCTAGTTTTTTTAGATGAGGCTTGTCTGAATATGATCTGAATATGAATAACCAATACACCCAAAAATCTGAATATGATCAATCCTTGGCTTCTTAGACTTATTAACTTCATACGGGGGTTCTATACTTTATAGTTTGAACAAGCATTCTTGACCTATCATCTAGTTTTTTTAGATGAGTGCTCGTATAGCTATCATATTGCTTACCCTCCCCACCCCCAAAGTAGTTTGGATTTCGCATATGTTTCATAATGCTCCTAGTCATTTCCATCATGGTGCTGTTACGTCTTTGTTTGTAACCTCGCTTCTTTAACTCCGTCTGCTCCCACATGACTTGCTTTGTTTGCATCCTACACCTTTTTCGTAGTATCAAGCGTTCCAACTTGAAAGATAAGTGTTTACGGTATTGATTGAAACAATAAAGCGATGGCCATGTTGTTCATCTCGTTCTTGCACCATCAATGAGATCTGTCTTGATGTCGATAAGCTCCCAAACCTTATGAATTTTGAGTGTGATTTTCATCCTCACAGCACATATAGTATAATTGGTTGTGTTTAGCATAGAACACATGATCGATGAAGGTCCTCCTTCTCTAGGTTTGGTTGTTGAGACGAAAATATCTCCTATTGTTTTTTCTTCACGATCATACAATGGCTTTGATACCAAATCTAGTTTGTTAAAATATAATGAAACTCAAGATTAATAAACAACTACTCTCTTTATTTAGCTTCAAAAAACTAACTATTCTAACGTCTCACAAACTCATTAGTTATGTCACATCTTGGCATCTCCTTATATAGAGAGCTCATAAATAAAACCCCAATCCAAATAGGAAAATATACATGTTTAGATAACTCCTAAATTCCTTTTCTAAAAATCATAACTTTAGCTTGCGACTCAAGCTTTCCTCAAGCTTTGACCAACATAATGATGCTTTGTTTTAAATATTTTTTTAAACTTAATCTTGTTTAATATTGTGTACAAGTTTTTAATATTTTTTAAACTTAATCATGTTTAATCTTGTATTAGGTCTTAAGTTAATAAAAACAACCACGGAAGATGAGTTTAGTTATACCAGATCCAAAGGGAGTGAATCCAGTTGAGTATTATGTCATTGAGGTGAACAATTCTTAGAGATGAGAGTGAGTCTGAAAAAGAATACATATTGAGCAACTCTTAACCAATACTCCGAACAATTCATTGTACTATATATATATATATAGTAAAAAGTGTATAGTTTATAACATATTACAAATAAGTAGTTGAAGAAATGTTAAACTTAACATGATTTTCTAGTGCTAATTACAAATAATATTTGCATTTTGTATCATATAAGATTTTGCTGCTCTTCTTGGGTTTCAATCTGAAACGAGAAATAAAATTTGTTTAAAATTTTATCTATATTCATGTTTTATTTTAGAATCAAAGCTTATTTATTATATGGTAACATACAAACCTTTAGGATACTTCCAATATGGCTTAGATAAGATATTAAATAATTTTCCATGATGTTCACCCGGTTCAAATCATTAACTTTATCCGGATATTTCCAGTCCCTTATAATATTAATAAATTAGCAAAACAATAAAGGTAAAAGTTAAAGAGGAAATGTTTTTATATAATCTTCATTAGTGTTATTACCTGTAAATTAACTTTTTCTCAACAATCAATTCTTTGAGTTCTCTCAGTTTAGTAATCTTGTTATCATCCTAAATAAAAATTATTGTATTCAATATAAAACATTCTATATTATATTCTTTTAAATATTTTATTGTATTCAATATAAAAAGTTATTGTATTCATTATGAAAGATATTTCATACCTGTATCACTTCACCTCTGCAATAAAAACAATAATATTAGACTAACAATGTTAAAAAATATATTTGCAATATATTTGAATAAAAACAATTTTGTACCCTTCATGGAAAATATGAACATTTGCAGTGGAATCTTCTGTATTGTTCATGCTCAACAATTTCTTCAGCGTCTATACATGTAGAGAGAAAAGTAAACTAGAGATTTTAGAAATCAAACAAAAAAAATAAGATGATAATTCAGTTTTTTTTTAACTAAATGTTCTAACTTTGATATGTATTTTTAATGAACTAGTAAAGTATGAAAACAAGTATACATCCTTTAGATTGACATACTGAGTTAATAGTTTTTCAGAATAACTGACTAATAAAATTTATGATGTTTACAACTGCACTATATATAATATAAGTTTGTAACAATAATAATAATCAGTTTTAAAAATTTACTATATAAAAGTAGATTAAATAAAATAATACTATCGTAAATAAAAAATAATTTTTTTTGGTGACATCAATAAAATATACCCCTTTTTCAATACCACTTTTTAAAAATACCTCTCTTTTTAATTTTATCAAAAAGTCACTATAAAATTTGAAATTTATCAAAAAAATATGTGTAACCTTATATTTATAGACACAAATTATCTTTATATGTGTGTAAATTTACATATATATATATTTCATGAATACTGTATAAATACCTTTAAAATCATTTAAAACCTTATAAAACCTTTGTAAACCTTTTAAAAACATTATAAAAACTTTATAAATGCCGTTTAGAAAATTTTAAAACCTTATAAATATTTGGATTTAATCTCCCAGAAGTAATGATGATCTTGATGTACCTTATCAACCATATAATAATTTTTCATATTTGAAAAGGGGTATTTTTAAAAAAGGATAGAAAAGAAGGATATTTTTAAAAGGGGTACACCAAAATAGGCGTTTCTCAAAAATTCTCGGGCATACCAGAAAATTATAAATCAAATTTTTTTAGTTTAATTAATGTTTCGTAATATTTTTGAGTTATCTATGAACTGATCATATGATTTAATTTAATATCTAATCATATCCCAACTAATCGTGAGAAATATATTGGCAAGTGAAAATTGGATTATAAGTGATAAATGAAAAGTGATAGGTAAAACAAACCTTTATTGTGTATGCTCTCCTATATGCATATATAAAATACAAAAGATAACATATATTAGTTTTTAGTTTAAAATGTTTTTAAAAAAACTAAACTAAACCATGCAAATGTGTTTAGACAATAATATAAAATCTAGAACGATCAAACCTCTCTTCCCGTTCTTGTAATGAAACCTTGCAAAACTTCTCCAAAATTTTTCCAAAGGAACTACAATGTGTAATAAGCATATATTTAAGTAAATATCGGTAATTTCAACACATAATCAACAAAATAATGATTCTTTGATAACACATATTTCATGATGCCTGTTCTTGGAAAAAAATACTATTCCAATTTTCTTATGTAATCAATCATTTGTCATATTTATTATTAAAACTGTTGATTTACCATGTGACTCCTATATAGTTAGTGTAAATATAAACTGATTAATAACATTTCTTGTATGGGTATAGCTTCAAAATTTCAAGTTTAATAGAAAAAGAGAAAACATAATGAAAAGAACATCAAAGATAACAATAGTTTTGTTTAATTTATTTGTTTTAAGTTTAAATTTTATAGAATATATTTCATCTTTTGGTTACAAAATAAAATTGTTAAGAGATATTATACCCAGAATGATATATGTTTGCTTTGTTCTTCGGAGAAAATATGATTAAGGCAATATCAATGTTGCACAACACTTCTATCTCTTGTGCCTTCTTTAAAAGCCCGTTTTTTCTTTTCGAGTATTTGTCACTTCTCTCTTTTGGACACTCTATTCTCTTAAGATCTATTTTTTTCCTACCCATTCTTTCTGTAATAGTTGTTTTTTGTTGATCTGAGTGTTTTTTCTCTCTTATATAAAGGAGTTGTTTGGTGGAAGATTATTTTGGGGTAATTAAAGATGTGGTTATAGGAAAATCTTTGATAGATTAATGTCTTATTTAATTGATATTATTGTCTTTGATTTTGTTTAACATATATTAACTGATCTCATTAGTACCTTATATAACAATAATGTGTTTTTTTCTTACATACAAATATACATACAAATGGACGCTAATCTTGGTGATATTTATTTTAATTTTAATATAAATTTAAGTTGGAATATAATAGATGTAGCACAAAATTAAATACACAATATTGTATGATTACATAATACTAAATTTTGTTGATTAAAAAAACATTTATGATGACGTAGAACAAACCAAGGTAAATGTGACAGTATATCTCTCTCTTTAATATTTAACTAACTTTGTTCAAAACAAAATATTTAACTAACTTTATATAATTATATTTTTCTTAAAAAAATATTAGATTTTGCTGTAAAAAATATTATAATAATGATTAGATTTACTTCCATTTTTAATTGATAATTAAAGCTCTAAAATAGAATTAAATGTAAGAGAAATTAGAAGAATATCCTTAATTAGATAGAGTTTGTGATTTATTTTTTAAACTCCAACTTCCTTTTTATTTTTATTTTATAATTCTTATGTTTTTATTAATTTTAATATTAATTATCATCCATCTTTAAATATAATAATAATAGATCTAATTATTTATGTTCTTACAACAAAATATATAGAAAGTGATATGCAACTTGTGTAGCATATCTAAAAAAAAAATATTTATCATGAAATGGAATTACAAATTTATAACATAAGTTTCAAAAAACAAGTTTGATATTTCATCAATTGAATCAAATGATTTTAACCAAAAAAATGTGGTATTGAAAGATAGTAATTAAGAAGACTAATTCATCATGATCTTGATTTTTTTATTGAAAGATAATAATTAAGGAGCCTTAAATTCCGGGTGAACATACACTTTTCCAAGCAACTAACAAAACATCAAAACTATCTTATCTGACTACATTTTCCACATTGACTTAAACCGCTCAATTTCGATAAGTCCAACACAATTTACCAACTAACATATCTCCAAAGTAACCATATAACATCAAAAGGTTACAAAATCCCATCATGCTATAACATCTAAAGGTAAACACTTATTGACATCAGGGTCACAACACAACTAATCAAATTAGTACTTTATTTTTCTTAAGTAACACAATGACATTCAAAGGTCAAGACTTTGAAGGTGACACCAACACCATCATGCCTTTTGATGTCATTGTGTTACTAATAGTTCTTACTACTAGATGTTACTTAGAACAAGTTCAAGAGACAAAACAGTTTCTCCTACAATTACTTAACTTAACTTTAGAAACCAATTGATGTAATTAGCATTTCAGATTTAGACAAGATAAGAGAGTTTAGATAACCTTAGAAGAGCATCAAGATCAGAAGGGAACCAAGTACTTCTCAAAGAAGCTCGACGATCACCAGAATCAAAACCAATCTAGATCCCAACAAACCTTAAAAGCTTTGGTCTTTCAATAACAACAACATAACCACAACCATCTCCTCCAAGCTTTCTTGAAACAGACAGAACCCTTGAAATGTCTTTAGATCCGCCGCATCGATAAAAAATAAAATAAGAACGTCTTAGTCTTTCTCCATTGATCGTCTTGCGGAGCTGCTAACGCAGCTTTTGGAGCGGTTACCGGGAGTGGTACCAGTGCAGGCTCCAGTTGGGCCAGGTGGGCCTGGTGTGTAGTCAGGTGGGCCCGGTGTCAAAGTGGGCACCCAGAGGGGGTATGTGCGGTTGACGAGTAGTTGTACTACCTACGGATGATGAAGCAACTGCAGAGGTTCGGGATGTCCATGTAGCGGATGAGTGGCAGGTGAGATTGGAGCAGTACTTTCAGTCTACGAGGTGCCCGGAGGCATACCGGGACCTAGTCGCTCACTATGTGGCTGGTAATGTACACTTGTGGTGGAGGAGTGTGCTGGCCAAGAGGGTTGATCAAGTGGGGGGGGGGACTTCTTGGCTGAGTTCAATGCCAAGTATTTCCAGGCGCAGGCACCGGATCCCATGGAGTCATAGTATCTGGTGTTGACTCAGGGTGAGTATTCAGTGCGGGAGTACGACGTAGAGATTAGCAGACTCTTGGTGTACTTGGGTCATGCGGGAGATCTCAACCACGTCATGAGAGTGAAATGTAAGGTGCAAACTTACGCGTCGCGTGTGGAGCAGGTTGAGATAGCGGCGGGTATTAAGGATGAGCTGAGGAGTTAGGTGATAGTTCTTAGTCCGTCGGTGCAACCGAAGAAGGTCCTCGGTTCCGAGCAGGGGCGGCAAGCCTACTTAGGGACAGAAGAGGAAGTGGGATGACACTTCGAGGACCGGTCAGGGTGGTCACAGAGGCTTTGGGTGCTGGCGCATGGATCACAAGATGGCGAGCTGTACGAAGAGCAGTGAGCCGCGTGTGGAGACTTGTGTTTGTTTCTACTGTAAGAAAATGGGGCACATCAAGGCGAGGTGTCCTAAGCGCAGCATATAGCGGTAGCAGCTGTGCAATTGATGGTGCAGCCGGGGGTGTAGTAGTGGGTGCAGCCAGGAGTGCAGCAGTGGGTGCAGCCGGGAGTGCAGTTGTGGGTCAGCTTATAGCACAGCTGGGAGCGCCACGAGTGGCGCATATCAAGGGACCGTGGATCTACTCGACCGTGGAGACGGGAGAGCCAAACACCGTTCGACCGATCACATGTTTAATTCTAAGACTTAGTCTGGTTCTTTTCTGCTGTTTTAGAATTTTGTTTTTGTGATTGTGGGGTTAAGGGTTCTTAGCATAAGGGTTTGTGTAGGGACCATGTTGGTTAGCGGTTTCTCGTCCTACATGTTATTTGATTATGGAGCTAAGAATAGCTTCATTACCCCAATGGCTGGTAATATCTGAGGAGATCTTGGTGCTCAATTCAGAGCTGTTAGAGCCGTAGGAGGCGCGTTGATAGCGGTTATGGGGCAGGCTAGTGGTGTGGATGTGCAGATTGCGGTAGAGTCGATGCCGACATCTCTATAATCATTCTGGAGATAGCTTACCATCCCAGTAAGACTACTCTGGTTGGAGATGATTTGAGTAGGAAGCGGGCGGCTTCAACTCGAGGGCAGGATATGAAGACCTTGGTGGGAGAGATTAGCACTCTGCGGTTGTGTGCTACTTCTCAGGAGCCACTGGGTTAGATGCATCTAACAGAACAGATCTTTTGACCAGAAATTCGGGCGGCTCAGGAGAAGGAGGCAGGGTTGGTTAATCTTTCTAAAGATACAAATTCAGAGTATCAAGTTGCAGCCTACGGGACTATCCTTGGGCATGGGCGGGTTTGTGTGCCTAAGGATGATGGTTTGAGGCGTGAGATCCTGAGTGAGGCTCATGCGACCACGTTTTCAATTCATTTAGGAGCGACCAAAATGTGCAGAGACCTGAAGAGGTACTATGATTAAGTTGGGATGAAGTAAGACGTGGCTAAATAGTTGTTTAGGAAATTGCTAGTTCTGAAATTTAGAAACATAATAGGTTGATTATGATATTTCTGGAATGTTTGTTGGATAAATGGTTAATGCATTTGGTTTGTTGGATTGTTAATTTAATGTCTTCCGCTGGTTTTATTGATTATTGTTTTGTTTAATTGGAATTGCTAGTTAACCGGATTAAATTGAAATTTGATAAATTAAAATGGTTATTGGTCTAAATTGATTTAGTTCGGTTTAGCTGGTTTAATTAATTGGGTGAATTTGGTTGCTTGATTATTTTATTTTTTTTGGGTTGGGTCTTTTCACATGCTCAAGTTTTCTTAATTGTGATTGTCTCTCGGGATGATTAACCGAGAAGATAAGTGCACTTTACTAACATCGGTAGTCAAATCAATTATTTTAAATCTCTCTGCATGCACCACCATGCACCACCGTATATCCTTAAACCGGTTTGTTACAGTTCTAGTGCCTCAGGTGGATGCATTGGTAATGTAGTCTTGTGGAAGCATTCTCCATAGAGAAACTATGGATTGTTTTCACCCACAAGTACGTACGTAAAAATGAATTTCTACTCAAAAGGAACTAATTATTGGGTTTTTGCGAAGAGTTCTCCGATTTAATTTTATAACGTTGGCTCGAGATCAAGGATTTTCTTTCATTTGTTATGAGCACACACAAATGGGGATTTATCCAACCAAGTTTAATTTGTAGATTGCCAGAAGAGTTGAGAGACCATCTCCTCTTCCCTTTTTTTGTTTTTTTAAATTTTCAAATGCATCACTCCTCTCTTTATGAAACGTTGATCACATGTATCGAAAATGATCATGAATAAGTATAAAGATATACTTGTTTCCAGCCATTGGGGTTGGTGTTATATGACCAAAAAGATCACCATGGATAAGCTCAAGTATCTTATCCGCCTAGTACGAGGTATCTTGTGGGAATACTTACCTTTTCTGTTTCCCAAGTAAGCATGAATTGCATATTTCCTTTTCAAACAGCACATGTGGAACGCGTCATACAAGCTCCTTTTGAAACATAGATTTTACTGTTTCAAGATTTATATGTCCTAATCTAGTATGCCTTCTACTTGATTCGTTATTTTTATAAGATTCATACGCGTAGTGCTCCCTATTGCCTTGTGATCAACTTTGTATAATTGATTCGGAGACCTTTCGGCTTTAAAAATAAGCTTCCCATCATGATCATGCATTGTCAAACATTCTCCTCTCATCCATATGTCACAAACTGATTCTGTGACTTGTTCTAGACTAATAATGTTACTGTTCAAATCTGCGGTGAAGCTACACATTGTCCATCATTCTTGGTTCACCATTCACGTCAATAAAAGAAATTGACCATTTTCCTTATATATATGCGAGATTCATCACCAAATATTACTTTTACGGTAGTAGAATCATCAATTTTGCTGAAATTTTCGATCTCTTGTAATGTGATTGCTAGCTTCATTATCAAGGTACCAAACATACTCGCTGGTGGTGGTTGTATCATATTTACTCAGCAAGAACTTTTTCTCATTCAAAAACACAACCTCATGCATCATTAATTAGTTCATTTGCTTCTTGTGTATATGTATTTGTCGACCTCTTGAATTTCTCGCAGCTGAAGTAACCGATCCGGACAGTTTGAGGAGTAATGACCAGTTTTACCACATCGATAACACGTGACTTTAGATGTGTCTCTTCCTTTACTATAACGTCAACGTCCTCTCTTCCTCTTTAATATAAATGTCCTCCTCGTCCTCTGCCTCTGGAATCACTAAACTCACAATATTGGTTTGCTTATGCTTGCAATTTTGCATACAATAGCTTGCTTTCATCATCTTGACTTTCTTCTTCCTCAGAAATACGTTTTTCATATGCTTTAAGACGCCCAATAATGTCTTCGAAACTTGTAGTGTTAAGATCTAGCACTTGTTCAAGAGAAGCCACAATGTGAATATATTTTTCCGAGGAAGGTTCTTAAGAAATTTCTTGAACAACTTTGATTCTTCAATGATCGATCATACCTAAAGCACCATATTTTGAGGATATTTCTGACAATTTTGCTACAAAATCATCGATTATCTCAAAGTCCTTCATCTTGAGGTGATCAAATTCTTACATTAGAGTTTTCAACCTCGGTTCTTTAATTCTCTATGCTCCCACATACTCGCTTTGATTGCAACCCACACCTTTTTCTTTGTATCAAGTTCTCCAACTTGCAAGATAAGTGTTTCTGGTATTGATTGAAACAATGAAGCGATGGCCATGTTGTTCTTTCTTCTCTTGTTGGCTGATTTTACACCATCAATGGGATCTGTCTTGATGTCGATAACCTACCAAACCTTATGAATTTTGAGTGCGATTTCATCCTCACAGCCCATATAGTATAATTGGTTATGTTTAGCATAGAACACATGATCAATGAAGGTCCTCCTTCTTCTCTAGGTTTGGTTGTTGAGACGAAAACATCTCCCATTGTTTCTTCACGATCGTACAATGTTTTTGATACCAAATCTAGTTAGTTAAAAGATAATGAAACTCAAGATTAATAAATAACTACACTCTTTACTTAGCTTTAGGAAACTAACTCAAAAACTAAAGCTTCTCACGTCTCACAAACTCATAAGTTATGTCACACATCTACATCACCTTATATAGAGAACTCATAAATTAAACCCTAATCCAAATAGGAAAATATACATGTTTAGATAACTCCTAAACTTCCTTTTCCCAAAAGCATAACTCAGTAGGTTTAGGTTTAGGTTTTGACTCAAGCATTCTTCAAATCTTATAAAAACCAATATAATGATGCTTTGTTTTAATATATTTTAAACTTAATCATTTTTAATATTGTGTACTCGTATTAAGTCTTAAGTTAATAAAAAACAAGCATGGAAGATAAGTTTTGTTATACCAGACCCAAAGGGAACGAATCTTTTGAGTATTATGTCGTTGAGGTGAACAATTCTTAGAGATGAAAGTGAGTCTGAAAAAGAATACATATTGTGCAACTCCGAAAAATAGTAAAAAAAGTGTATAGTTTATAACTTATTACATATAAGTCGTTGAAGAAAATATTAAACATAACATGATTTTCCAATGCTAATTACAAATAATTTTTGCATTTTGGATCATATAAGATTTTGCTGCTCTTCTTAGGTTTTAGTCTGAAACGAGAAATAAAATTTCTATAAAATTTTAACTATATTCATGTTTTATTTTACAATCAAAGCTTATTTATTATATGGTAACATACAAACCTTTAGGATATTTCCAATATTGGTCAGAGAAGATATTAAATATTTTTTTTTGAAATTAAGCCGTTTCAAATCATTAACTTCATCCAGATATTTCTAGTTTCTTATAAATTAATAAATTAGTAAACCAATAAAGGCAAAAGTTAAAAAGGAATTTTTTTAATGTAATCTTCATTATTGTTATTACCTTAAAATTAAATCAGTCTCAATAATCAATTCTTTGAGTTCTCTCAGTTTAGTAATCTTGTTATCATCCTAAATTAATAAATTATTGTATTTAATATATAAAATAAGATTATATTATGTAACTCCTCGACCACCATATCTCCAGTGGGTCCCATGTTCACCACTAGCTCATGGGCCCACCTCCTTTAATGGACCTCACGTCCTCTCATTAGGCCCATGAGCACATCAATATCCGATGGTCCGTTTGCAACGTTCGAAAGGTTTAAATACTTGTTTATTGACCACATGATCTTTCTCTCTATTTTAGCCTCACTCACATAATTCTAACAACCAATTTCCGGAAGGTCATCCATTCTTTGATTACTCCAACATAAGCACCTTTAACTGTGAAGTTCTCTCAGGACCCTTGACCAAAAAGATAAGTGCACTTTAGTGACATAAGTGGCCAAATCAATTCATTTAAACCTCCCTACAGACTGGGGTCTCACAGTTCTACCCCACTAAGAGATATCAACGTCCTCGTTGTGCACAACGATTGTCACCCTCTAACAGTGTGAGCCCACCACTTCACACTTGTCTGGGTTTGGCTCTGATACCACTTGTAACGGTCCGACCACCATATCTCTAGTGGACCCCATGTTCACCACCAGTCCATGTGCCCACCTCTCTTAATGGGCCTCACGTCCTCTCACTGGGCCCATGAGCCCATCATTTATGACGGTCAAGTCGCTATGTACAGGAGGCTTAAAGTCTTTTTTACCGATCCTAAAAATTACCACATGACTCAAACAGTTCCGACAACCAATTCGCGGAAGGTCACCCATCCTTTGATTATTCCAGCATAAGCACGCTTAATAGTAGAGACTATGGAGTTCTCTCGGGACCCTTAGATCAAAAATGTAAAACAATATATTTGCATATATTTGAATGAAGAAAATTTTTACCTTCCATGGAAAGTCTGAACATTTTTAGTGGAATCATCTCTATTGTTCATGCTCAACAATTTCTTCAGCGTCTATACATGTAGAGGGAGAAAAAAAAAACTAGAGGTTTTAGAAACCAAACAAAAAAAATAAGATGATAAATGAGTTGTTTTTAAGTAAATGTTTTAGATAATTTTTAATGAACAAGTATGAACACAATTTTACATCCTTTAGATTGACATACTAAGTTAATGGTTTTTCAGAATAACGAACTAATAACATTTATGATGTATACAACAGCACTATACATTACTAAAAAATCAATATCAATTTGTAACAATAATAATAATAAGTTTTTTAAAATTTTTACTATATTAAAGTAGATTTATTGCTAGGGAGATCGCTTGTAGTGTAACACGTGAGGGGAGACTGACGTCGTACATAGCTCTTGGTGGTCCAACTTGGTTGCAGGAGCGGGTTGAACGAGACAAACGACGGGGTGATCCAGCTTAAGAGCTTTGGTTTGTTCATTCATGCTTGTTTTATTCTCATGTTTTGTACTTGAACATCTTGCTTTTGGTCATAATAAAGTTTCAGAGTAAAAAAAAAAAAAAAAGTAGATTAAAGGACAAAGAGCAGAAACGCATGGACTCTTTGGAAGAGGTAATTAGTCTTGTGGCTACTCATGATCAGATCTTGAAGAATTTGAGTTTTTGGAGTTCAATTAAGCACATTTTCAGCAGATTCAGCATATCCAAGTGAGTTGATTTGATATAAATGTAGAAAACTCTTTCTTTAGATTTTGAGTAGTAAGTATTGGTGCAATCTTGGTTTACTCCTGGTCTATCTTTTGTTCCTCTTTGAAACATTGACACGCATTTAGTGAAAACAATAGCGACGACCATCGATTGAATCAAAATGATTAGTATATCCGCTATTTTCGCCGCCCCTTTCTCATCATTGTAGCTTTTCGTTTTGTATGTCAATACAGACGCCGATTCAAACCCTCTCACAGTCCAGAACTCGTTTTGTATGTAGTATCTAATTTTTGTATTGATTGTTTCAAAATGTTATAGATTTAGTAATCATTTAAATGGGCAAGTATGTATGTATCGATTATTATAAAATTGTTTTAGACTTAATAACCATTTAAATATACATTGATAGATATCACACAAAAATACTATAACAGTTTAATTTTTGATTTGTTTGAACATAAATGTTCTTTTATTTATATTTTGAGACTCATTTATATTATTTACAATATTGAGTTGATAAGAAAGGAAAAGTTAAAATTTTTATATGATTAGTTAAAATATTCATATTAATATATTAGTGGACAAAAAAGTAAAAATTTTTTTTAAAAATTGAAATATATCTAAGTCAATTTCACCTTCAACGCTCTAAAAAAATCTTTTTAATTAAGTTTTTATGATATATCAGAAATATATAGTGGGGACTTCACTTCTCATTTTAGGATGGGCAAATTATGATGAAACACTTTAAATTTCACTAATATATCTATGTACAAGTTCGTTTGTGTATAATTTTCACTAGTTACGTAATTACACTTTACTTTGAATCAATAATTCGTTTAAATGATCATCTAACAAGTTAATCCTAAAACATATTTTTACTCTTCAAGATTATTTTTGTATAATTTATTGGGAAATTGTAAGTCATACCGTCAGTTGACCATTTTATTAAGTAAATGTCATTGATCTTTGTTTAATTAGGTAGATATTTTTTGGACGTTTTTAACCCTACACACTTGCTACATTTATTTTTTTTGGAACAAAAAAACGTGTTGTGGGCCATGATAAAGATGATGTGGTTGACGAAACTGATGACGCCGAGGTTAGCTGATTTAATACGTGTTACCGGATAACCAAATTAGTATACAATGTGTGTTTCATTCAGTTTATTTCTTATTATTTTGTTATTTATTTGTTTTATACAGTTTTATCATACATATATATTTACGTACTTGTATAAAATATTTATATTACCGGTTTATATAAATACTCAATTTAACGGATAATATGTAACTTACCGCGATAACATATTATTTAACATGTTTTTAAAAAAGTTATCGAATGCTTTTAATCACTGATGAACAGTGTTATCGAATTCATGGAAATATATATCGGTTTGAGTTTATAAAACAGTGGTTAGGCTTTAGATTTTATAACCAAACAAAAATATATTTTTGTTTGTGTTTATGAAATAGTGGTTAAAGTTTAGATTTTGTAATTAAACGAAATTATATTTTGGTTTGGGTTGACAAAATAGTGGTTAGGGTTGACAAAATAGTGGTTAGGATTGACAAAATAGTGGTTAGGGTTTAGTTTTTGTAATTAAACAAAATTATAATTTTGGTTTGGGTTGACAAAATAGTGGTTAGGTTTTAGATTTTGTAATTAAATAAAATTATTTTTCAGTTTGGGTTGACAAAATAGTGGTTAGGGTTTAGATTTTGTAACTCAACGAAATTATATTTCGGTTTGGGTTGATAAAATAGTGGTTAGGGTTTAGATTTTGTAATTAAATGAAATTATATTTCGGTTTGGGTTGACAAAATAGTTGTTAGGGTTTAGATTTTGTAATATATATAGTACATGATTTAATAGAATAAAATCTAAGTTTATCACAGAATAAATCTATGTTATTATTATACTAGTTACTGGTATAACATAACACTTACATGATTTCTTCTCACTCTAGTAGTTACCGGTATAACATAAGAATTATCAAACCGGAAGCTAATCGACATTAATACTTATTAGTTGTAAAAATTATCAACCTAAGATAATTTTTACTATGTAAAATTAGCCATAACTAGGACTTAAAGTACATTCGGTTACATTGCATTTCTCATTAAAAGATGTCACTAGTGCCAATCCTCTAATGAGTACCTTGTAGTATTTACTATCATTTTTTTAATTTATAAGATTAGACTTGTTACCTTAGTATACATACTAATTGTTATCTGGAGTTATCGACTAAACATAATGATATCGACTAAACATAATGATATCCAATATGTTCGAAGATATCGTCGACATCATTTAATGTTGGAGTTGTGCGTGTCTTTGCCAATACAGATAGAAAACATAATCATTTCATTTAACCATCTAAAACTGTATAGGGTTACTTTTGTCTTTTTTCCTGACATCATGTGAGAGAACTAATTTTCAAATTAGTGATACCCAACTTTTAATTTTGAAGTCTACCATAGCTATAGTTTTAACTAACCCTAATTTATTGTTTCCCCTACTAAAGCTCTCAATCCACTCAAGTTTGTTATCTCCCATATAATACTACAAAAATAAAAAATGATACGTTTCGACTCCTAACTCCACTATTGCCGGAACCGAGGAGACAAATCTATAGTAACACTCCCAAAGCTTCGAGTAAAACTAGTGATCTTAAAATGGTTATTTCTCATTTACACAAACGTAACACTATTTACCGTAATAAAACCATTCACTGTTCTTTCTTAAAATCCAATAAAAGGTGAAAAAAACTGAAATAAACCAAACCAAACAAAACTGTACAGTGGATGTGACATTCTAGAAGCATGTTCCACTTCTCTCCACTATTCGAAAAAAAAAAAACACAAAAAGTTGGAAAAATAAGTGAAAACATGAAATACCAAAACTACCCCTAGTTCCCACAAGTGCTCCTATTTGCTTTCCAGAAAGAACCAAATTCACACCACCCATCCTTGCTTCTCCTCTCCTTTCTCTCCGAACAAGAACCAAACAAGAACTTATGTTAGACATGTCGGAATCTGTACTTACGGCGATGTACAGTTGGTTAACACCGACCGTACTCTTTGTCTTCCTCAACTTAATGATAGGCACCATAGCCATAAGCTCATCTTTCTCTTCTAAATCTAATGACCCAAATCAAACTCAGATCCAACGCTCTCCTTCCATGATTCACCGTCTCAAATCCATTAACTTCTCTTCCTTCACTTCTCCTGACAAATCTCATCTCGAGTTTCCTCCTTCAACACCTGAAGATAACACCAACAACAACACATACCAACCAGCTTCAATCGAACAGAACCAACCTTTCTTGTCTAGATCTCCTTCTGTTCTTCACAGAATCAAATCTTTCAATCTTTACAACTACATTTCTCAAGAACCCACCAATATTATCCAAGCTCCACCACCGTCTGTGACCGTAGACTCAAAACAAGAACAAGAACAAGAACAAGAACAAGAACAAGAACAAGAACAAGAACAAGAAGAGGAAGAAGAGACAAGTCCAAGTCTTGAAGAGGTTTATAGCAAACTCAATCTAAACCATGTCGCTATGACAAAATCAGACACAGAACCAGCTGCTGGAATCATACCACCGAAGCTACCAAAGAAGATGAAGAAATCAGCTAGCACTAAGTCACCTTTCTCTCACTTTCAAGAAGATGAAATCTCAGTGGAGGCTCGTCGTCCGGCGACGGTGAAAGTTCCGAGAGTTACGACTGTGGAAGAAGCTGATGAAGAAGTTGATGCTAAAGCTGATGACTTTATAAACCGATTCAAACATCAGTTGAAGTTGCAAAGGATCGATTCAATCACTAAGTATAAGGAAATGGTGAAGAAAAGAAACGACAAAAATTGATAAAAACAAAACTCTTGGGGTTGTTTCTTAATTATGTATTAATTTATGGACCTTTTTGAAATTTTGGTTTAACTTTTCTTTAATTTTCATCTTCACTGTAGATTTATCTTTATGACAAGAAAAAAGAGAGTTCGAGAATCTTTATCTTTGTAAATGTCTGAATTCGAAACTATGATGAAAGAAAGAATCTTCGTGGTTGTGTAGTTGTGTAAAATTTTACTGCTATATATGTTTTTGTTTTTACTTTTTTTAACAGTGGTAACTTGTAATAAGAGAGGGTAGTGGGGTAAATTTGATGTGATGGTATTTAGTATTGTACGTTGTGCTTATCCGTATTTGCAGGGATGCTTGGCTGTGAAGCACGTGGAGATCAAGTGTCATGTCTTTTTATTGAAAGATGAAGTTTGGTAGATCTTTAATTGGAATTATACATATAAAATTAATTTTTATGTCATTAAAAAACATAAAAGTTGGATACGCATATGGAATATTTTTTTTTTTAAACTGTAATATTTATAAAACATATAATAAACTATTCAATTGTGAAAATAATAGGATCGAAAAATATTTTAAAAAATATTATGAAAAACAAACCAAAACATATTATAATTTTTTCGATCGTGAATATTATAGGGTGGTAAATAATTGTTCATAAAAATCGTTTATGCAACATTTTTCATTATTTGTAAATTGAAGAAGAAAATAAAAGGTATAATAAATTTCATTCATAATGCTTTTGGTAGAATATTTTCCTTCCAGTTTCCTTCAAAACTAGCGTCATAGAAACTGGTTGGAACTTTGTAATAAAAATATCATACCAATTTTAACATGTGATATTTAAACACTTTCACGATAAAAATAGTGTATGTAATTTATATGAAAAATGAATTTCTGTAAAATTATGTTAGTATTTATGAATACTTTCAAATTAAAAATAATTATAAAAAAAATTTACGTATTTTAGTTTTATTTTCATGGAAAATTATTTTTAGGTAAATTTAAAACTTTATTAATAGTTATGTTATGTAAAATTATACTAATTTGATGTTGACTTTAAAACCAAAAAAAAAGACTTGAAATTTTGTTGTGTCAAATCTTTGTAGTGTTTTTTATATAAAATTATTCTTAAGTAGATTTAAAACTCTATTAATAGTTATGTTGTGAAAAATTATAGTAATGTTTATTATGACCTTAAAACTTAGAAAGAAAAGTTATTTGCAATTTTCTAAGTCCGATGTGTTTCCAAATTTTTTGTAGAAACATAGAAAAAATACTTTTTTTTTTTGGTCAACAATAACTATAGAATTGGCTTATAAAAACCAATTAGGGGGACAATCGTTCACATACAAAACATGAAGCGGATAGAAAAAATACTTGTTTCCTACCATTTTGTTTACGAATTTATTAGTAGGAAGTATATTATTTTCTTATTGTTAAATACTTCACGAATTCTAAAAGATAATGAATTCGTAGCAAATTAAATGATGCATATGTAAAGTCGCATAATTATCGTTCCTACGAACTATCGTATTTACCCACATATGACCACGAAACAATGAACCATTCGAATAAGAATTCATTCATACGTACACATGTTAGCCCTGAGACCAATTATCCGACATCCGTGATCCGATCCGGGATCCGTTGCGATCCGCTCCGAAAAACGGATATCCGGATAGGGCAGAGCCGGATCCGGATAGTGAAATAATGGATCCGGCCGGATACGGATAGTGGAAAATTTTAGACCGGATATCCGGATCCGGCATTTTTAATATTTTATTATTATTTTTATTAATATTTATTAATATTAATATTATATAATATATTTTTCTTATTTTTATATATTAAAAATTGTTTTTCTTCTTTTTTTAAAAAAAAATTAATACATTTTTTTTTTAATTTTAAAATTTTTTATGATAATTTTAAAAAAAATTATGATAATTTTAAAAATTTTAAAAAAAATAATTAAAAATACCGGATACGGATATCCGCGGATATCCTGTTTTTAATACGAATATCCGGTACCCGGATATCCGGGAGAACGGATCCGGAGCCGGATATTAAACCTACGGATCCGCCGGATACGGATACAGATCCGGATATCCTAAAAAAGGCCGGATATCCGGCTCCGGCCAGGCCTACCACATGTTAACACAAACTTGTTTTTGTTTCTTTTTCTTCTACTTCTTTTGTTGAATTTTTAACACAAATTTGTTTTCATGTAACTTATATATATACTCTTTAGAGATTCAATTGTAATTATATATCCATGTATGAGAATACAAAATAATTATATTTTTTGAGATTCTATTTATAAACTAACTCGTATAGTATATGTTCTAATTGTTAGTTTCTTAAATGTCTCATCTACTATTAGGGATACAATGTCCCACATCTGAAGCTGGACAAAGATTCTGATAGTATATAAGAGAAATAGACCTCTCCACTAATTGAAGTTATATTTGACTTATATATTAAAAACTTCTCTTCCTAATTTTTCGATGTGGGATATTAGTTTGTATTCCAATACTCCCCTTCAATTAACTTTTGGCTTCCTATTCTTGACGTACTATTCTTATTGTATCACACTGAGAGTTTTCCCACACCGAATGTAGAGTCCATATCCACTCTTCTAGATTCACTATCTTGACCAGGCATTCATACCGATTGTTGGAATCTCTAAACTCAAATCAACTTTTCAATAGTATGATATTATTCGTTTTGGAGTCATAACTCAAGGTGGTACGGATTTGTTATTGGGTTCCTTCCCAAAAAGCTTCCCAAAAAGCTTCTTCGCTAATTTCTACGATGTTCTTGTTTATTCTTCTAATATTTGATTGTTTACCTAACTTAATAACCGTAATAGTTTTTCTATTTGACAAAAATAATGGCAATAGTTGAAATTGATGTTCCGATTCTAATTATCTTGAAAATTAATTGAAATTGCAATGTAGTTTCTTAACAAAAATATCTACAAACCTACAAATATCCAATTTTATAAACAGTTTTCTAAAGCAAACAAAATTGTTTCCACTATTTCATTCAGCATTGAATGGATCAGCCATTAGGGAGAGGACTCAAAAATAATGGACCAATCAATCATTGAAAGCTTTTGGACTTTCGGTTCTCTTCAGCGGCGCAAAGGCATAATGGGGACGAATTATTATTTGTCGTCTTTCTATGTTTGCTTTCTTCAGTATGTAAATATATCATACTATCAATGAAAATGACATAATTTAGAATAATAAAATTACATACTAAATTACTACCATACAATCTATACAAAAATTGAAAAAGTAACATTGTTTTCTTTCTTTTGCAAAATAATATAAGATATACTGAAAGAACCCATCCCATTTTTTTTTTCTTTTAAACATGCAAACCGGATTAACCCAATTAATTCGAACCAGCTAAATCGGCTATAATAATTTAAATCAATTAAACCAAGCAATCTCATTAAAGTAACCAACAATATTAACCAGCGGAAGACTTAACCAAAAATCCAATAAAACAATTCCTTTAAACCAACAAGTTCAACCAAACATTATTCCAAAACATGATCATCCTAACATGTTTCTAAATTCCATTTTAACACCCTAACAAATCCAACAATAATCTAAAACACCAATGAGTGCCTAGATCATCCTCCTCTCCTCGCCATGATTCCACGGATCACACTTTGCTTTTACATGCATCAAAGAAAGAGATGCATAAGTATTTCATAAATACTTAGTGAGGGCGATCCTCCCATCTACGAGCTATACACACAAGCAATGAGATAACACCCACATATATAACAAAAACAAACCATCCAGCAAGCTAAACATCCAATAACACATCCAGTTCACCTACAAATCATCACACAACAAGTCACTCAATCCCAATCGCTTAGATAAGCTCATGGTCACGCACTCACCTTAACAAGGTGATTTGAACTACAAAAACAACCAGGAAAAACCCTCCTCGCGACTGCAACAGCCAAACAACGCCCTACAACAAACCACACAAAAAAAAATCTCTAAGAACCAAAAGGACAGAAACACCAGAAAAACTACAGCCGCAGAAACGAAGCCCTAAAACATAAACCAACCGTTAACTTCTTAATCCCTACGGTGAAAAGCAAGATCCAGACGTCACGAAGCTCCCCACAAAATTTGGTGCCGATCGGAGAAACGATGAAACCACGATCGCACTTACAAACTCCGCTGATC
Source organism: Capsella bursa-pastoris (assembly GCA_036452645.1). NCBI lineage: Eukaryota > Viridiplantae > Streptophyta > Magnoliopsida > Brassicales > Brassicaceae > Capsella > Capsella bursa-pastoris. The sequence goes on from CP144186.1 coordinate 2,774,562, forward strand.
CCAGTTCGCAACAGAGAAAACGCGTCTTACCAAACTGCATATAACTTACTGAGTATTAATCCGAATTCACTTCTGTAAAAAGAAGAATCAACGTACACCCCTTAAGAACAAACCTACCAAAATTCATTACCTTTCGATAAGATTTGATACGTCGGAACTCTATTCTACCAAGACGTGACGAATCTGCTTCTCTTGCCTTAAACACCAAAGCAAGGATAACACTCTCCTTCTCACAAGTAAACTTCTCCTTCTGCTTTTCTCAACTCAACTCTCAGAAACAAAAGCGACAAAACAAAAGAGAAAAGAAGCGCTCCTTATAAAAGTTAGGGTTTTTGGTTTAATCTGATTAAACCATGATTTACCTAGACCGACATTAATTAAACCTCCTTTGATTCAATTGACAATCGACCAGTTTAGGAAATCAACCGCATTAAACCGACTCCACCCTAGTTCTTATACACAATCAAGTCTCCTATTATTTTCCAGAACACGGGCGTTACAATTCTCCCCCACTAACATGGATTCGTCCTCGAATCCTTCAATATTCTCCATCAGTCGGACTCCGTGCAACTGTCCCAAACGATCTGCAATCCCACAACTGACTCCTCTGAAGCTCCTATCTAATCCATATACTCACGTTCCAGACCCTATTTGCTCATACACACCCACCTCCCCCGTCCATAGGTCGCAACCCATGGATCATACCGGCTCGTCCTCAGGCCTCAACCTTAGACTACGGTATCCAGGAAGTCTCACCACTCCCCCCGCTCTCGGGTCGTCACCCTCAAGCATGCACTCGAATCGTCATCCGAGGCCATCACATAATATCCGAGCAAATAAGTCTAAACGCCTCCGAGCATATCTCTCGATCAGATATACCTCCCGTGGTCCATTTATAGCATCGCAATGCTATACTAACCACCACCCCGAGACTTTCCAAAAATAGAACCGTCAAACCCGACACTTTCTATTTTTAGAAACTCGCACATATTTCTCTTACACATGACACAACAAGTCAAATCCAAGAAATACTCATCTTATTAATCTCCAATGTCATAATCATTGCACCAAAAATGAAAATACAAAAGAGATACAACTAAAACAAAACTCAAAACAAAACAAGTCAACGGTCTACTCCTCGACCTGCTTGTCAAACCACTTCCGGAACCTTGCCTTCATCCTGGCCACTGGCTCCCAAGTCTCCTCCAAGACTCCATCACAGTCCCATTGGACTCTCATCAAAGGAATCTTCTTACGTCGAAGTTCCTTTACCCGCCTCTCGAGAACCCTCACTGGCCTCGCCTCCAAGGTCATGCTAGGCTGAAGATATGCCGGGATCGTAGCCAACACTTCATCATCCTTGTGAAGACATTTCCTCAGTATCGACACGTGGAATACCTTATGAAATGCATGCATTATCTCAGGTAACTCCAACCGATAAGCCACCGGTTCAACCCGCTCCACAATCCTGAAAGGACCCATAAACCTCGGACTCAGCTTAGTCTCGGTAAGCGACCTGTTAGGACCATGCAATATCGCCATCTTGAGATACACCATATCTCCAACCTCAAACTCCAACTCCTTACGCCTGTTATCAGCATAACACTTCTGCCGATCCTGCGCCTAACTCATGTTCAGCTTCAGAACCCGAATCTTCTCTGAAGTCTCCTGAACAAAATCCGCACCATAAATGCTCCTCTCCCCCACTTGAGTCCAGCATAGAGGTGTCCGACATGGCCTCCCATACAACGCCTCATAAGGAGCCATCCCAATACTCGCCTGGTAGCTATTATTATAAGCAAACTCCACCAAGCTCAAGTGATCTGCCCACTGACCACCCCAGTCCAACACACACATCCTCAACAGATCCTCAAGTGTCTGAAAATGGTCCGCTCAGACTGCCCGTCTGTCTGAGGGTGGTAAGCCGTGCTCAAATGCACCTTAGTACCCATCTCCTTCTGGAAAGCCTTCTAGAACGCCGAAGTGAACTTCGAATCCCGGTATGACACAATACTGGCCGGTACTCCATGAAGTCTCACAATCTCCTGCACATACTTCTTAGCTAGCACTGCCGCTCCATCAGTTTTCTTGATAGCCAAGAAATGTGCAGACTTAGTCAAACGGTCCACAATGACCCAAATGACATCCTTGAACCGAGACACTGGCAACCCTACCACGAAATCCATCGTGATCATGTCCCATTTCTACTATGGAATAGGGAGACTCCGCAATAATCCACTCGGCACCTGATGCTCAGCCTTCACTAGCTGACATACATCGCACTCAGAGACCCATTTAGCTACGTCCCTCTTCATCCCGACCCAATGATAATACCGCTTCAGATCTCAGTACATCTTGGTCGCTCCTGGATGAATAGAGAACCTACTCGCATGAGCCTTACTCAAGATCTCTCGTCTCAACTCCTCATCCTTGGGCACACAAACTCGCCCATGCACAAGGATAGTCCCATTGGCTGCAACCTGATACTCTGACTCAGTATCCTTAGATGCATTAACCAGCCCTGCATCCTTCTCCTGAGCCGCTCGAACTCTAGTCAGAAGGTCTGCTCGGTTAGCTGCTTCTAACCCTAGTGGCTCCTGAGAAAAAGCACACAACCGCAAGGTGCTAAGTTCTCCCACCAAGGTCTCCATATCCTGGCCTCGAGCTGAAGCCGCTCGCTTCCTGCTTAGAGCATCTGCAACCAGATTAGCCTTACCGGGATGGTAAGCTATCTCCAGATCATAGTCTGCAACCAACTCCATCCAGCGCCTCTGCCTTAAGTTCAACTCAGGCTGCGTGAATATAAACTTCAGACACTTATGATCTGTAAACACCTGAACCTTCGCTCCATACAGATAAGATCTCCAAATCTTTAGAGTAAAGACCACCGCTGCCATCTCCAAATCATGAGTAGGGTAGTTGCCCTCACGCTTTCGCAACTGCCGCGAAGCATAGGCGATCACCTTACCCTGCTGCTCTCCCTGTTCCGGTAAAGCCAAAACTGGCGTACTCATCAACATCTCCTTGAGTTGAGCGAAACCCTGCTCATACTCAGGAGTCCACACAAAAGGAACATCCTTCCCCGTCAGCTTGGTCATTGGCTGGGCTATACTAGCAAAGCCCTTCACAAACCGTCTGTAGTAACCCGTCAATCCTAGAAAACTCCGTATTTCTGTGGCATTCTGCGGTCTAGGCCAATCTCTGATAGCCTCAATCTTCTCTGGATCCACAGAAACTCTCTCTGCAGACACGATATGACCCAGAAAACCCATCTTTCTCTGCCAGAAACTGCACTTCCTCAGCTTAGCATACAGCTTCTGCTCCCGCAGCTTCTCCAACACTGCCCGCAAGTGTACCTCGTGCTCCTCAGGACTCTTAGAATACACCAGGATATCATCAATGAAGATGATAACAAACTCATCCAGAAACGCCTGGAACACACTGTTCATCAGCCTCATGAACGCCGCTGGTGCATTAGTCAACCCGAAAGGCATCACCACGAACTCATAATGTCCATACCTCGTCCTGAACGCCGTTTTACGGATATCCGCCTCGTCGATAGGAATCTGATGGTACTCCGACGCCAAATCGATCTTAGAGAACCACGTAGCTCCCCTCAACTGGTCCAATAACTCGTCAATCCGCGGTAAAGGATACTTGTTCTTCACCGTGACTCGGTTAAGTCCCCGGTAATCGATACACAGCCGGAAACACTAGGACGGATGAAACCCTTAATCCCTACGGTGAAAAGCAAGATCTAGATGTCTTAATCCCTACGGTGAAAAGCAAGATCTAGACGTCGCAAAGCTCCCCACAAAATTTGGTGCCGATCGGAGAAACGATGAAACCACGATCGTACTTACAAACTCCGCTGATCCCAGTTCGCAACAGAGAAAACGCGTCTCACCAAACTGCATATAACTCACTGAGTATTAATCCGAATTCACTTCTGTAAAAAGGAGAATCAACGTACACCCCTTAAGAACAAACCCACCAAAATTCATTACCTTTCGATAAGATTTGATACGTCGAAACTCTATTCTACCAAGACGTGACGAATCTGCTTCTCTTGCCTTAAACACCAAAGCAAGGCTAACACTCTCCTTCTCACAAGTAAACTTCTCCTTCTGCTTTTCTCAACTCAACTCTTAGAAACAAAAGCGACAAAACAAAAGAGAGAAGAAGCGCTCCTTATAAAAGTTAGGGTTTTTGGTTTAATCTGATTAAACCATGATTTACCTAAACCGACATTAATTAAACCTCCTTTGATTCAATTGACAATCGACCAGTTTAGGAAATCAACCGGAATTAAACCGACTCCACCCTAATTCTTATACACAATCAAGTCTCCTATTATTTTCCAGAACACGGGCGTTACATCTACTTCCAAAATATAGGAGATTTCATGCATTTAAATTAAATAACATAGAATTATATCTTATGATTAATTATTTTATCTAATTATGAAGCTATTTTTTACACATTTTCTATATTTATTAATCGATTAACGAGAACATATGCTTGTTTGTTTCTGCATATATTAATGATTTTTTTAAGGCTATGATATGTTTAAGGATAATGTGGCATTGATTTGATCATTTGAAGTATAATATAATTTTTCTAAATTAATAGTTTTTTGTGTCAACAAAATTAATAGTTGATAAATTAATATATTTGAATTCAATTTAATTTCTTAATAAATTATTTTATCTAATTTTGAAGCTGTTTTTTTGCATATTTTGTATATTTATTGGTCGATATACAAGTGTTATTTAACGAAAACACATGTTTGTTTATGCGTACTTGAATGCTTTGTTTAAGCTAAAATGCGTTTAATAAAAATGTGGCAATATTACTTTAAAGTAAAATATAACTTTTATAAATTAATAGTTGATAAATTAATATAGTTCTTCGGTTTTAAATTGGTTTTCGAATTCAATTTTACATATTAATAAAATATCGTAGTTAATAATTTATTGAGATTTTACATTTGTTTGTTGCTGAAGTGAGACTTGTGTCCAACAATCGAGCCTTCTGCCGTGGTCGTTACAACAAATACTGATAGATTTGATATCTGTTAATTATTGTGTTAGTCTTACGACTGCTCATAAACAATTAAGGAACCCGACAAAGTTAATCATCGAATTAAGAAGTTTTATTTTTAAGTATTGTTTGTTTTGAATCCTAAGAGTAAACGAAATTAAAGTATTAATCATGAATCATGCGGTTGGAGAGAATCAGAGACACATAATAGTATTGTATTATTGTATAAATGTATATGATATTTTATAAACACACTCGGATATGGTGCTTTAATAATTAAATAAAATTAATACTATTCTTGTAACGATCTTGTAACAATATAAAATCAGTTTATTGTTGAAAATGTTAGACCCTACTCTTTAGACATAAGGAATTTGGTACTTTACCTTCAATGATAATGACTCTTCACCATTGTAGCTAGATTGATTGAACTTTTCTTTGGCTTCATTTATAAGTCTTACCACTAAGATTTCTAATACAATTATTGCCATAGAGATAAGACTAAAGTATGATTACGAATTATGGATCTTTTACATAACAAATCTATATACCGAGAAAAAAAACTTTACCCTACAAAATTAATGTTAATATCTTGCTTTGTCTGGATACCAAATTCTAGAATAAAATTGACTAGGGATTGTTGGTGCTGGAATTGGCACCCACGACATACCGGCCTAAACCAAACGAATCATCTAAACTGGGAAACCCCGGTTAAAAGCCTAATATTTGGGCTTAGGGTAAAAATCCGTAATGGTCATCAGCCGACCTCGAGGTATTACGTTCTTAAACCTAAAAAATAAAACTTTACAAAGATCTACACCTAGATTTAGGGAGATTTAATATTTTATTGTAACCTAGATCTTTCATATAAATAAGAGGGTATGTCTTTTACTGAAGGCATGGAGCAATTAATACAAAACCCCTAGTTCTTCAACCGTTCTTGAGAAAAACCTAACTTCTAGTAAATATCGAAATCCCCTTTTTAATTCCATCTTTGATCGAGTTCTTTGAGAGATTGTTGAAGTGAGTTTGTTTCCCTTCTTTAGCAAATTCATTGTGTGAATTCTTGGTTTAAACAGGGATCAGATGTGATTGTGATTATATATAGAGAATAATCAGGAGAACGATATCTAAAACCACACAATGTCCATAGTACAACCTGTAACCAATGAATTTGGCGTAAAACCAAGTATGCATGTGACACCGTCAAAAACACAATCCACTCGGTTTCCTAAGTTCCTACGGCTAGGACGACATTGGGTCTTGACTATGTGATTGTAGATAGTTAGAGAGACGTTGCTAGGATTGCTAGGTATGTGAGCACACAAAAAGAGAAGTGTTGTAGTTGACCCGGAGGAAGTTGGATCATCTTAAGATGTTGAGTGTTGAGTTTTTGATGATTTGTTATTGTTTTGTACACATTGTATATGTGGTTATGTGTATGCTACTCTGAATTCTTTGAACCATGTGGGCTGAAGGATCATATTCGAAGAGTAACTTGTTACTCATGCCTCCAAAAATGGTGGTAGATGATGATTGTGTTTGGACGTGCAGTGCATAGTTGATTTAGTCTCTTTATAACAATGTTTTTTTTATGGACCAAAGCTTCTTGATGGAAAAATTGAAGAAAATGAACTAGAAGATCATAAAGATTTCTCAAAACTTCATTTGGACAACAGTTTTCTTAGGAGAAATCCCAAATTTGTAAGTAGCAGCTTGTTGGAGGAAACGATCAGCAGAACAATGACGAGGCTCTACGTCGATCAACAGCGAAGCTGTACACTAACTAAAAGGCAGATACACATGTAGATATATGGATAAATTTTCCTTTTTATTTAATTTTCATATCCTCTATAAACAAAAAAGGTTTGACTAAAAGGCTGATACACATGTAGATTTTAGATTTTGGTTTATGGTTTTTAAACTTTTTAATTAAAAATAAAAATAAAAATAAAAATTTGAAAAAATGTTAATTCATGTTAAGAAATAAAAAGCCACAAAATATGGGAATAAGCCAAATTTTCAAAAATATGGATTTGCTAATTTTGATTATTTTAGTTTGTTAAGACAGTTAGGCTAGAACATAATGTAAGCCCATTACTCGGCCCACTCAGACAGGGTTTTTGAATTTGTTTTCTCTTGGAAACCCTCACAGGCTCACACCAATCGATCATCGATTACTCATCCCCAAGTTAAAGTGTGTTGTATCAAACTATGTAACATGATCACATCAATAGCTGCTTAGCTTATGTGGAGTTAAAAGATTGTTTATGATCTATGTATTTGAATTAGAATCGTTTATTTTTTTCAAGTTTGTTGAAAGAAATTCTAAAATATATCATGTTTGTGTTATAGATTAATCTCATTCACATCGCAAAATTAAAAAAAAAAAGATATTCAGATTCTAAGACAAAAATCCACAACACAACAACTGACAACAACAAGCACTTTTTCTCTAAAATTTGGTAACCTTGAGCTTATTAAAGACTTAATTAGCAACTGAAACAAGAACAAATAGATATAATGAGCAATAGATTAATTAACCTCGGGACTTAGCAATACAAGTTATTTTGGTTTGCTTTGGTTCTCAGTTCCCAAAATCAATAGTTCAAACATCAATCAATATAATTGTCGTCTTGTTTTGCTTATCATTTCTTTCTTTTTCTTCTTTGCGTCTTGCTCATGCTTCTTAGCCTTTCCAATTTATTTCTTGATACGAAAGATATTTTCCTCGGTCCTCCTTTTCTCAGCCCCCACCACTTACACAAGAGTCGCAAGATTCTTCTCTCAGGTTTTAGAATCTTTTAATACCTCTTTTATGGAGTTATTGACTGATCTTTTTAGGTTAGCCAAGAACTCCCTTTGTCTCTCTTTTTCCTCCGGACCAGCTTCCACTGTGTTATACTATTCCACCTTGAGTTGTATAAAATCATATTGGAGGCGTATGTAGTGTTGCAACTCTGTTGAGAGGGTCTCCTGGGTGGTTGAGATTCAAAATCTAAGGTGAAACCATCACTCTTCTTTGTTTGAATAACACATCCTAAAACTTCAGGTTTGACATATGGTTTTGAAGTGGAAGCCAAAGATTTCTTCTTGTCATTAGTCTTCTCTTTGTTGGTGCTTTGTGAATGGTTACTTAAGAAACAAACGAAGAAGAATTGCTCTCACTCTCAGAATAAGAAGTTGAAATCAATTCTCTAAAAGCTTGTTTACTTCTCTTTGTATTTTTCTCTTCTATGAGCATACATATTTAGAGCAAAGACTTAACATTTTAAGAAAGTCAAATTAGTTATTTAAATCCTACTAGGTTTGAATCCGTGGTACACCGCAGATCAATGTTTGTATTGTTAATTTTTATATTAATAAAGATTATGGTATAATGGTTTATCGGAAATACTATTTTATTATAAAATATGCTTTTATGGTAGTAATATAGAGTTTATTCAATTTAAACAAAGTTGTTGCGGTTGCACATGTAAAAGTTTGAGAAAGGAGGAGGCTTGGTTCCTATAGAGTTATCAAATTTTTTGAATTGTTAATTTAAGGGTTGAGAATTAAGAGAGTATATAGAACTTGATGATGTATTTTTTTATCTTTTACATCATCTCTTAGGTAGATTTGAATATTAGTTGTTACCAGCAAATACCGCCATATAATATTTTATCTAAATATGAAAAATGTTACAATTCTTTAGTTTTGTTCCTTAAAGTTTATAATTTAATTTTTGTACTTTTAAAATTTAATCAGTAATACGTATGTTATTTAGTAACTAGATATTGCAATGATCCATTTTAAAGTGTCAAAGAGGACTGTGTTTTGTCAAAATAATTTTTATTTTTAGTGTTTTAAAATTTAACTTGTGGTACATTGGTACATGTGTAATTTAGTGTTACGATTCCAATCTAGTTGAGCCATAGCCACTACCGCTGCCGGATTTTCGGATTCGGGTATTTTGCCCAGTCCTATGAGATATTACTCATTATATTGATGTTTATGGTTCTTAGTATAGTAAAGCAAAATGGAACAACTACAAATGAAGAGGAAACAAAAGCCCACCAAAGTAATCAAGACGATCCACGGTATAGTGCTGAGGAGAAAATAAAACTAGAAAGAAATCGGTTTTGTGACTATCAATCTGAAACCGAACAATAAAACAAACTGAAGGCAAACATAGAATGCATCCAAGTCTTATTCAAGTATGCCAAGTCTACTTCAAGTAGACTTGTATGCCACACCATGACCAGGAATGAATTTCGCATTTTCTTCACTATAAACTTCTGTCTCCTTCTCAAGCCTGCTCAAATTTAATCTCAAGTTTATAAATATATCGATTTAAGTTCGGTCTTTTAATAAATTTAAAAGAGAGAAAATGGAAATTACGCGATGGAGATGGTCTTGTTGAGTGTAGAAGCAGAGAGGAAAGTAGAAGCATCTAAATATAACAACTCTCCTATCACTCTCTCTTTGATTTTTCGATCCATTTCCGTTACTTCGAACGTAAGCTCTTGGTCTGATGCCATCACCCATCCCCATGTATCCGCAAATGATGGTACATGTGCTGTGTAAGGCTTCACGTCTGTTTCATTTTTAATCATCAAGAATCAACCAAACAATGTCATTACAAGAAAACACAAAAGAGAGTACTTACACTTGAACACTTGTTTCAAGGTGTTGTAGATTGATGTAAAGACCTCTTTATGAGTGAATATTCCTGCTGGTCCAGCCTAATAATAAGAACATATAATTAGATTATCTTTCCATCCCTAACTTGTAAGTATTTACAAAATATATAAAAACAAGTACCTGAGTCACAAATATGCCATTGGGGCTAAGCTTGGGTTGGAGGATGTTCTCATAGAATGATTTGGTGTAGAGCTGATAACATGGTCCACCTTCTACAGGGTCAGCTAAATCTCCAACTATTATATCAAACTTCTCTTCTCGTTCCTCCAATTCAACCCTTTACCATTTAACATTTTCATAGTCAAATTTATATTTTAGTGAAAAATTATATTTTGTTGAATTTTCCTTACTTAGCATCGTTGATCACAAGTTCAAGCTTCTTGTCACAAAAAGCTTTGGTGTTAATAGTTAGAAATCTCTTGCAAAAATCAACCACTTCCTACACATAAAAAGGCCTTTAATTTGTTAGTTTAATGAATATATATTTTGGTGGATGATACATTCAAGTGAAGATGTTATAACCTGATCAATATCACACATGACCACTTTCTCTATGGTGTTATGTTTTAGTATTTCTCTTGCAGCAGAGCCTTCACCTCCTCCCATTATAAACACAGTCTTGGGGCTAATCATAGAGCAATGGTCAAGTTAAAAAAAATTTAAACTCGCAAAACAAAAATCATGTCAATTCCTCTTAAATTTCTTAGAGTATTTGATATAATATACTTTCTTTTGTCAATCTTGATTTGTGAAACTTAATCATCATGTGTAACCTCAACTAAATGGTCAATATAATTATACCATTGTCAATCTTGATTAATGGTACTATAATCATGGTATTTTAGTTTACTTATAATCAAGTCAATATAATTGCTTGTCATAATTTTGAACACAAGTATACTAAACTAAAATTGTAACTTACTTAAGGTTTTGTGCATAGTGCATTGTAAAAAGATATAATAAATTTGTTGAATACTAGCTAAAAAATGTAAGTCTCCTAAATGAAAAACACACATGTAAGTGAAGCATACTTGGGGTGGAAAATGAGAGCCGGGTGGATCAAGCATTCATGGTAGATGAACTCATCTCTCTCTGCACTTTGCATTTTCCCATCAATCACAAGTACCTGTTTTAAAAAATAAAAATAAAACATTAACTAATTAAAATTAGGATTTTCTGTAAAAAAACCTTCCAAATCGACAATTTTTTAACTTTATTCTCCAACTCCCAAAAAATACAAAAAAAAAAACTCGTGAAATCAAAATAATATGCAATTTTACTCATTGTTATCACCGTATTTTTGTAAAATATTGATAAATAGTACATTAAATCGAAACTCCGACAATGAGGAGAACAAATCTACATTAATATAAGTTATGAAAATCTAACTTATGTAACCTTACAAAAGTTTAGAAGATACATATATGGAGATGAAGGGTAAACTTGCAAAAAGTGTTTTTCTTTGCACCAAAACCTTCAACTTACACAAAGTATAAAAAAGTATACAACTTCAGAAAATTTTACACCTTTTCATCAACAAAAAATGAAACTAAAGGAAATTTCAGAAACTCTTTTAGTGTTTCATGTCATATTTGTTGAAGAACATGTACCTTTCCAAATCGTTTGGTGTCTAACAAAGCAATATCTTGATACTCACTAGTTCCTTGATGGAGAACACTGCCGAGAAAGACAAAATAAATAAGTGAAAAAGAGATGGGCAAAATCAAAATTTAGGTGAAAGCAAAGTTGAGACAAAACATATAAAGAAAAATAAACCTGTTGAGGGCAAAAGACCACTTAAGATCTTCATCGATGATCTCCTCGTACCACTTGCACTGGTTGGGTTGATTTGGTAACATGACCTCTACAGCTTCTCCCATATTCTAAGTTAACAAGAAGAACACAAAGAAGATGTATATAGTTTTGGTGATAGTTCTAATATGCTTCACCTTTTATAAACTTTGAAAACTCAAGCTCTTTTTGGTAACTAGCTAAATGGTTTATAGTATCTTGATCATCTTCTTGGGTTATTAGGAAAGTGTAGAAGATAACAATTCTCATAGAATTAAATAATAATGTTGGAGAAGCGTTATAATTTTCCTTTTAATTTGAATGAATCAAGAATCTTCATCTTTTTATTGAGCCTAGAAAGAGTTTTAAGTTTATATGTGAATAAAGAGAAAACTGAAGTTTTTGGTCATTTTTTTGTCCTTTTTACGTTACTTAATTTGGTGTTTAGTGCATTAATATCACTTTAAACAATTCCAATACATTAATACACAATGACATCACTAATTATTTTCTTAAGAAAACTTAACCGGAATATTCTTTTGTTGTATAAGTTCTACACTCATATAGGAAATGAAAAACTTAACCGGAATATTCTTTTATTTTTTAAAATATGTTTCTTTTATATATGCAAAAAAAAGATCTTACAAAAAATGTTTGTATATAAACTGATAAATATGAGTATACTTCATCATTTAATGTTTAATTATACTGTTTTGTCTTTTATATCAAATAAAAAAATTTCTTGAGTAACAAAGATAATTTATTTTATCTTTAGTAAATTAATAAATTTAAAACTATATTACATATATACAAATTGTACCAATAAAAACAATTGAATGTGGTGATGCTCTTTAAAAATGTTGGCCAGACATTGCTTCATAATCTATACTTTTCAGAGAAAATTTGGATATATATCCTTTTCGAAAAATTGAATTAAGTTTTTTTAACATCTTCTGAGTTTTTTTTTGTGGTAAATAGATATTATCATAACAAATGACAATTATATATTTGCTAATGCAAATGTTTTCCTTAATTCTCTTTTTCTCTCACACCCAACCCTCTTTTTTTTTGTCAACAGTGTTTATATAATGGACTCATATGAGGCAAGAGTTGGGAATATTATTTACATTAAGACATATAAGCAGTTCAGCACGCATTTTGCGTGCCAATAAATCTGCTTTAATATTATAGCAACGAGAGACGTTAAGTAAAGAAAAAGAAGCATGTATAACCTATAGCACATAAAACACTACCCTCCAAGAACATGTTGTCTCCGTATCCCAGTACTCTCCTAAATTGAAACCTTCGTCTGTGCGGCTGTCCATAATTGAACTTTTTTTTTAGCCAATCGCAGCACCTTTTCTCTGATCCTTATCCACATTGTCAAAACCTTTTCATTCATGTCCTTCCAAATATACCACAAAATCCATGGATACATTGAAATGTTAACACCTTTGCGTTTTGACCAGAATAAGTAATCCATATTGACATAAATCGAATCTTATGGAAACTCCCCAATCGTCGTGGACACTTGTGACAAAGCCCACGTCTAAAGGGACGGTGGGCATTGAAAAATTGCATGATTAATAGATTCCAGTTCACCACATTGATACAGTATGGATCACAATTTAAAATCACGAAGGACTTAACTTTTATTGACCAAAATACATCCTATAACCACTTGCCACACAAAATGTAGCAAGGTGTTGATTGGTTCTCCCGCTCTCAGCCGCCTAGCGGTTGGTAACGGGCGATTGCGATTGTGAGCGATTAGTACCATTCACACTAAACGCTCCAAAACGCTTCAGATCGCTCAAAATCGCTGGATTTCAAAAGACGATTGCGGGCGTTTGCGGTTGGTTAATTTAAAAACAAAAAACAAAAAAGTCAACTTTAATTAAAAAAAATTATGCCATATATATTTTCACATATCTCCATCGTACGACTCATTGTCTGCAACCCTAATTTTTTAATAGCTTTTTTTCCTCCATCAAAATTATGGCATCTACCCAAGCTAATGAAAGTCAAGATGCAAACGTAAGTTATATAAATATATCTTTACTACATTCATTAGCTTTTACGTATGTTCTCAACGGATTTCATGTCATCATCTTTTGCATGTATATTTTTCTGAACTTTTTTGATTGAATATGTGTTTAAACTTGTTTTATGGAATAGAAACTCAACTGGTCAGATGAGATGACCCGTTTATTGTTAGAATTGATAACACTAGAGAAACAAGCTGGAAATTCAAAAGGAAAAAGTTTGAGTGAGAAAGGAAAAGAAAACGTTCTTATTGATTTTAAAAAGCAATTTCCAATAACCTTAACGTGGAAAAAAATGAAGAACAGCGTGTGATTTCAATATGAGGTTTATATACACACGTATTGGAGTCCCGGGACGCGCACACGACTCTAAGATATTGACATATTGTGCATGTCATGATAATTTTTGTCCATTTCCAAATTCAGAGAAATATTTTCTAGTGGATTCCGGCTATCCTAATCGGCGGGGGTTTTTTGGCTCCATATCGAGGTGAAGCATACCATCCAAATCATTTTGCTGGACGTAGACCAACCACATTGAGAGACACATTCAACAAGAGACATATTTCACTTCGATCAGTAATTGAAAGAACATTTGGAGTGTGGAAGGGAAAATGGTCTATTTTAGAAGGTTGGGTTCGTTATGATGTGAAAACGCAGGAGAAGAGTTGCTGCAACTATGGCATTGCATAATTTTATTCGAGATTCTTAGGGGGAGTTATTGGGAGATTGATTTTAAAAGAGTTTGTGGATTTCAAAAGTTTAGAGATTTTAAGATTCTCAAAAAGATTTGTTGATTCTAAAATAATGTTTACCCAGATTTTAGAGTTTAATAGATTTTTCATATGATAGACTCTACAAATCCTTATGATAATTGTAGTATTTTGAAAGTTGTTTTTAATGACTAAATATGTAAGGAATCATTAAACGATTAACACTAGAATTTGATAGAATTGGAAAATCAATAAATACTCAACTTTTTGAATAACAAAGGATTTTAAATAGAATTACAAAATACATACACCAATAACAAGAGATTTTATTAAGAATCTAAGAATCCATAGACCAATAACAATAGAATCTTAAACTCTAAAAATCTTTAAAAGTCATTCTCCCAATAACCCCCCCCCCTAATGAAGCTGACACAAACTTTAATGCTGCAGAAGAAACCGAGAACTATGATGCTAATCCAGACGAAAACACATCTCCATCTCGTCAAGATAATGTACTCGATCAAAATTATGATCCAACAGCTGATGAATATATGTCGACAGTTAGAGATGGCATAGCAAGAGAGATATGGGATGATCGTTAGAGATGTTTTTTCTTGGCATAAATGCATAAATTAATATATTTTGCCTAATTATTTAGTAATTTATTATGATTTAAAGTTATTATTCATATTTATTTTTAATATTTTTATCATAATAATATAGTTTGGGTTTATACACTTTTATAATGTATTTATATTTATTTGGTAGTTTTTTAATTTTAAACCGCTATTACAATCGCTGGTTTGCGGGTCATAAAACTCCCGCAAAGACACATTTTCAAACGCTAAACCAATAGTTCATAACGCTTTATAACGCTTGAAACCGCAATCGTCAGCTTCCACAAACTCCCGCAACCGCAACCGCTGCGTTTAAACCAGTCAGACCCTAAAGGTTCATACCCAACCCTCTTATATGAGTTCTAAGTTGTAAACAAAACTCACGCACAAGTACCAATTATTAGACCAAGATGATATGGAAACAAAACTCACGCAAAAGTCAAATCTATTTTTTTCTATTTTCTTTCTTTCCTTATTGTCCTAACCTTTCTATATGTCTATCTATTTTTTCCTTTTCTTTTATCTCTTCAAAATATATTTTATTGAGTGATGATAATAAAATATACTTCAAAGGTAGCTTCAAGCACATATGGAAGAAGAAGAAACTCTAGTACGAGCCAGAACACCTATGTACAGGCTTTACTTCAAGGGTTTGGTAACCGAGGAAGCAACAGTGGTATTGGCAGGATTTGGGATTGCAATATGCGGCGACAAGGATGATTTGTTGTTCGATATGAATAGACCAATTCATGAACCTGCCATTACACATTTAGAGGCTGAGCTTATAGCATTGAAATACGGATTAGAAGAAGCTGTGAGTATGCAAATCAAAGATATCTCAATCTGCTGTGATAATGAGCAGATTTTCGAATTGGTAAGGTTTTTTTCCTTGGCTCACACGTCTTAATTCGCTTCAATATCATAGTTTTTTTAATTGCCTTGAATGTTTTTTTTAGGTCATGGGGAGATCTATGCTAGAGCAAGAAAACATTACCATGTTAATGCGTGATGTGCAAGGCCTCAGACAATATTTAAGGTCTAGTATCCCTGTCTTGTTGAGTCGAACTCAAGCTAATTTCGCCTATGAATTTGCGATAGAAGCAATCATATTTATGCCTGTGCCTGTGCCTGCTCAGGAAGATATGCATGTTCAGAAAGAGTTTTGCAGTATCTGTATGGATGATGACATCAATGCTGACCATATGTTTGGTAATGAATTATGTGGTCATAAGTTTTGTTCCGACTGTGTGAGAAGTCACATAGAAGTGAAACTAGCCATGTCAAGTTCAGTAACATGTCCTGGTTATAAGTGCAATTCTCGACTGAGTTATCGACTTTGTGTCAACATTTTAACACCTGAACTAAAAGAGAAGTGGGAACAAAAGATCAAAGACGACTCCATTCCCGTAACAAATAGAGTCTATTGCCCTAACCCTAGATGCTCAACTTTAATGTCTGAAACTGAGCTCTCTGGACAATTTGGATTTAGGCAATACTGTGTGAAATGTAATGAACCCTTTTGCATAAACTGCAAAGTTCCTTGGCATAGTAACTTATCATGCAACCAATACAAGAGGTTACATCCGAACCAAACAGTAAACGATATATTGCTAAAGGAGCTAGCGAATGAGAAAATGTGGCGTCAATGTAGAAAGTGTCAACACATGATTGAACTTTCTGAAGGATGCGCCAGCTTAATTTGCAGGTATATATATATCGTTAATCTCCATCTCCTTTCGAGTTATGTTTTATATAATGTATTAACAAAAGTTATACTTAATAAATGGTAGATGTGGACATAATTTTTGCTATGAATGTGGAGCTGATGCTGGATTATGTTACCATGGTCATAACTTTCCTCGACGAAGGTTACAAAGGCGGACACGGTATCGTCTTAGGTTATGCTGTTTTGGTTGTTGAGTGATAATTGCCATTGTTGTTATTTTGATACTAAGACATGTTTGATCGGCATGTAGTGCTTTGGTTCTTTAAGTTACTAACTAAAATTAAGGCGACACATTAGTATTGATCTTTTAATTTGTACATCTTATTATCAAATCTAGTCTTTACATATCAGTCCAGCACTTAAGGTTTAGGAACTAACTAAACTTTGATAATAAGATGGGGAACTAATTTACAAAAACCTCTAATAAGAAAGAGAACTGATTTTTTAAACAAATATTTACATTAACTAAATTCAAATGTGTATCTTTGAAGTTTTTTTTACCTTTTCTCCTAACCAAAACAAGAAGAAAAAATATGTTTACATATACTAATTTATGTACATTAGCTCCTACAAAAAACAAAATTTAGGTATATAAGCCAATTCGATATATTTTGACATATATATCTTTTGTTTCATTCACTAGTTTTTGAACTTATGCTACGCTCGTAGGATTATTTTATACGAGTATTAAAAATACACATAAATTTATTGATAGTATATATACAAGAAAATAGGTGATTTCCTACGGCAAAAAATTTAAGAAACTGTTCAGTAAGAGTTTTTTACGAGAATCCTACCAAACATTTGTAGTAAATATCTATGATATTCCTACCAAATCTTTTCTATTATTCTCCTACCAAAAAATTTCTACAGTTTTCGTACAAAACATTTTCTTCCAATTTCCTAAGTACAAAACATTTGGATTCTAAAAGCATCCACATAGGTGGTTGTGCCTCATTTGTTTTTATAAATTTATATATATATTATTTTATTGTTATTTTATTATCTAATTAAATTAATTGATTAAAACCAATCAAATTAGGACACATGTAGACTTTTTGTTTTATTTGTGTCTTAAGTGTCTGCTTAAAGACATTGTGGTCTGTTCGGAGAAGGTCGCAGCGACATTCGACTTTGTTTTCTTTCATCTCTCTTAAGTTTTTGTAGTTGTGACTATAATTATCGATAGTCGCAGGATTTAAACATCAAATTGTTATTATCATATCTGCAAAACTGTATCTTCATTTTCACGGCCGTAAAATAGAAATTTATGTGGGGTGTTTGCTAAATTTATAGTTATAACCTTTAGAATAGTTATAATTATAAAACTGACATGTCAAAAAGAAAAAATAAATTCAGCCGCTGATATGAATCGCGCGACGGTTAAAAACACATGCCACTATGAAACTCTCCTCTCCCTCTTTTTCAGTTTTTTTTTTATTAAAATATTTTTGAAATAGAAATATTTCCAATGAAGATGGTATAAATATAGTAGCTTAGTAGCTCACACATATTGTTTTTATTTTGCGATATAACTTAACTATCTGTTTCACCATAATAATTTAATTTTTAATTATATGCACTCCATCTAAAATGGATATGAACTAAAAATTATTAAAAAGACAATATATGCATCATATCAATTTTCTAATCGTCAAAATTTACTAAAAAAAACATAAGTAAAACTTTATTAACATTCTCATTAAAGTAATCAATTCCTTTAGTTGAATAACATTAAACTTTGAATCAAATAACATTAAACTTTTAATCTATCAAATATGACGATTTTACTAACATAATTCTAATGGTATTTGCACACACACAAAAAAAAAAAAAAAAATTATAGTTCATTAACTCCCAAAATTATAGTTCTTTCAGACATATATATAAATTTTTCTTGTACTTTATTTCTTGTTTTTCTTTCTCTAATGGTTTATTTTATATACAAGAGAGAAAGAAAAAATGGGTTTTTATCATTTGGAACTTGGATATAATTAAATTTCATTTATCAAATCTCTAAGTCTTAAATGCAATATCTTGAAAAGTATTTTTGTTTTTAATTACAAATCATGTGTGTGACATATCTCCTAAAAACAGTATGTATAATTATATGTAATTTATTTATTAAAAGTGACTTAATTGATAATTATGAAAAGTATTTAGAGTTTTATTTATTTATTTTCGAATAAGATTAAACTTTAAATGTATTAAAAATATGATTCATAAATATAAAGATATTGAGCTAATGAGATTGTAGCAACAATGACACTTAACGTAAGAATAAAACATAATCATCTAATGGTGATTTTAGCTTCATGATTTTTTTTTATTTAGGCCATAATTGGGCTCAACCCTGTTGTATAAACTTTCATGGCTCGAAAAAAAAAAAGGGGATTCTAATTCATAAAGAATTTTGATGAGTTCACTAAAATCATAAAAAGTGAATAACTAAACATTATTAAAGGATTGCTAGAAATTTTTCTATAGTCTTGTCGATAAATTTTTCTATAATCTTGTAAAGTTTTCCAAATAATCTCTCTATCTTTGATGATACTTTCCATGTGTTTAATTTATGAAGAAAAATGTATTAAATAAAAAACCAATAACATAATACAATAATTTAATTCATTAACAATCCTAGATTTTTTCTGTTTTAGTTAAATAACACAAAACTATTCACTTAATAAAATTTTGAATCCAATAAACCCATATTTATTAAGGTTTAAAATGATTTTCTTACAAATCACAAACTAATAACATCAAACTTAATTTAACAAAATCTTGATTAAATTACCACATATTCTACATAAAAATTAAAGTCATTGAAACTCTATTTAAACTCTATTTAAACCCTTTGTTTCAAAAAAAAAAAAACCCTATTTAAACCCTAGTTAACATCCTTAGAAATTGATATATACTTAGTTAAAACATAAAGCGTGAGTCCTAGAAAAACAAACTTCAAGTAGATATGGAAGATGAAGGCACTCTAGTACGAGAACGAGTAGATGACCTAAAACATGCCGGAAACCCATCACCGTCAAGATCCTCGCCGTACAGCCTTTACTTCAAGGGCATGGTTAGTGAGAACACGACGGAGCTATCCGGAGAATTTAGGGTTGCGATTTGCGGCTACAAGGATGGTCTGATGTTTCAGATGAAAGGACCAATTCATGAACCATCCATTACACTTTTAGAGGCTGAGATTATAGCATTGAAGTCCGGATTAACCGAAGCCGCGAGGTTAGGGATCAATCATATCTCAATCTGCTGCGATCACAATCAGATTTATGAATGGGTAAGTTACTTCCTTGGACAACACGTCTCTAGCTGCTTCAGTCCTATAACTTATGTTTTGTCTTAAATTGTTTAGGTCATTGAGAGATCTATACCTGAGCAAGAAAACATAGCCTTGCTAATACGTGACGTGCAAGGCATTAGAAAACGTTTTACTTCTAGTAGAGCTGTATTGGTTACTCGAAAACAAGTTGAGTTTGCTTATAAACTTGGAATGGAAGCAATCTCTTCTAAGACTAATGTAGCTATGGCTACTCTATTTCATCCGATAAAGACGAATTTGCCTGCTAGGATTCATCTGAAAAAGACTTGTAGTATCTGTTTCGAAGATGTCAATGCTGATGAGATGTTTTTGGTTCATACATGTCGTCATATGTTCTGTTCCGAATGTGTGAAAAATCATATAGAGGTGAGACTAGCTGAAGGGTATATGATGACATGTCCTCAGTACAAGTGCAAAACTAAGCTGGTTTATGAAAACTGTGTCAACATTTTGACACCTAAAGTAAAAGAGATGTGGGAACAAAGGAACATAGAGGAATCGATTCCTGTAACCGATAGAGTTTACTGTCCAAACCCGACTTGTTCAGCTTTGATGTCAGTAACCAATTTCTCTCAACTCAATGAAGTTAAGCAATGCTGTGTCAAATGCGGTGAATTCTTTTGCGTCAAATGTAAAGTTCTGTGGCATAGTGACTTGTCGTGCCACGGTTACAAGAAGTTGCATCCGAATCCTACAGAAAACGATAAGAAGCTCCAAAACCTCGCGGATTGTAAAAGGTGGCGTCAATGCAGCAAATGTAAACAAATGATTGAACGTTCTGATGGATGCTTCTTCCTACTTTGCAGGTTCTGATCACATCTCCTTTCAAGTTTATTTGATTTTGATATATATATATGTAACAACAACACTTGTTAACTTTACCAAAATGGCAGATGTGGACATAAGTTTTGCTACCAATGTGGAGCAGATGCTGGATATTGCTATCATCTTGGTCTTGGTAATGATTTTGAACCAGAAGACACAACATCAATAGATATTGCTGTCGGATTTGCTATTGTAGCGTTATTAGTTTGTAGCATAGCTTTTGGTATCATTGAATAATATAATAGTTTGTAGGGTTTTTTTGATAAACTAAATTAATTATGAAAGCTTTGTGCAAAACACATAGTTACAGAACAATATAAGTAAGGATTGGTTACTAAATTTTATTGCATGAAGTAGTCTTACAAGCAGAGGCTTTATCATTTATGTAACCTGAAACTGTACGAGCCAAACTTATAAATAACATCCCAAGAGATTTCAAGAACTTCATGAGAAAAAAGAGAACACATACCATTTCACAGTGAGATCTGTGTGAGGTAGAGACATTGAAAAAAACCTGAGATGTTAATCTCATTTGTCCTAAGCTTTAACTCTCACAAGCCTCTCTCACTGATTCTAAAAAACTCTCAAAATATAAAGTTATTCCCAATTCAATTACCCCCAACATACACAAATACAAGAAAAAACGCCTTCTTCTCTACCAAAGGCTCTTTTATTTTATATTTCAAGACCCTACAGGAGCCATGTCTTTACCTTTGGTTGCAGCCGTTGCAGCAGCTGTGGCGGCGGCAGCTGCGGCTGCGGCGGCTGCTGCAGCTGCTGATGATGCTGAGCTAGGTGTTGATGGAGGAACAGGGTTGCTTTGCTTCGCAACTACTTCTTGACGCTTTTGCAGCTGTGGAGAGTTGAGATCGGTGAGTAGCTCTTTAATCTGCTTACCCGACATAGTTTCGTGCTGAAGCAAAGCATTCGCAAGGGCGTGAAGCTCTTTGTTGTAAACCGTGAGGATGGTTTTCGCATTGTTATAAGCCTTTTCCAAAAGATGTTTCACTTCACTCTCGATGAGAAGCCTCGTCTCAGTGCTCATGCTTTTACCATTGTCGTCGTAGTTATGTGCCACAAGACCTACCTCTTTGCTCATACCGAATTTCGTGACCATTGCTCTTGCGAGTTTAGTTGCCTGCTCAAGATCAGAAGAAGCACCTGAAGTTACCTCACTTTCCCCAAAAATCAACTCTTCAGCTACCCGGCCTCCCATACAAACATCGAGCCGAGCAAGCATCTGTTTCCTAGAAATGCTTGTCTCATCTTTATCCGGTAGTTGAGAAACCATGCCAAGAGCCATACCACGAGGTACAATGGTTGCTTTGTGGACTGGAAGAGCACCATCTGTGTGGATGGCAACAAGGGCATGACCACCTTCATGGAAAGCTGTCAGTTTTCGTGACTCATCAGATATAACTGCAGATTTTCGCTCACTTCCCATCATGATTCTATCTTTGGCAAACTCAAGATCAGACATTGTGACGTCTTTCGAACCGTCCATCGCAGCTTTAAGAGCAGCAACGTTGACCAGATTGGCCAAATCAGCGCCAGAAAATCCAGGCGTTCCTCTAGCAATGATCATTAAGTCAACATCTTCAGCCTTGAGAACCTGAAAACACACAATGAAGATAGCCATTAGCCAACAAACAGAGATGGCTTCACATAATTGATATCCTTCTTGTGGTAATTATAACATTCAACAGGATTTATACACTATTCACTTATATATCCAAAGTACCAAATTGGTAACTATAACTACAGCTCTAATAATGCTAGCTCGCCTCTAGTGGATACCTAATTTGCTCAACAACTCCAGTACACAAGCTCACACCATTAGCGAAAAACCTTAGTCCATCTAATGCATAATCTAAAGTTACCTTGGACATGTGAGACTCCAAAATCTGGCGTCGACCTTCCACGTCAGGGTTAGGTACAACAATATGGCGATCAAACCTCCCGGGTCTAACCAGGGCCTTATCCAAAGACTCTGGGAAATTTGTTGCTGCAACCACAATAATTCCTTCATTCTGTTTAAACCCATCCAACTCAACAAGCAACTGGTTCAATGTCATCTTCATGTATTGTTGGTCCTTGGGGTTACGACTTCCACCAATAGCATCTATTTCGTCGATAAATATAATACAAGGAGAGCACTTCTTCGCAGCACTAAAAAGATCTCTAACTCTTCTGGCTCCAACTCCAACAAACATCTCTTCAAATTCACTACCACTGCAGGAGAAGAATGGCACTCCAGCTTCTCCAGCAATAGCCCTAGCAAGCATAGTTTTTCCTGTTCCAGGAGGCCCGACAAGCAACACACCCTTAGGAAGCTTCCCACCCAGACAAGTGAACCTCTGTAATAAAAATCAAAAGAAAGAAAACCCAAGATGACAAGAGTGAGGCCAAAGAACAAAACAGTACTAACTCTACGACAAATCTGTACAGAATACATATCATAACGTCACATGAATTATGCTTTAGCACTGTGAATTTTACCTTAGGATCGCGAAGATAATGCACAATTTCCTCTAGCTCAGCTTTAGCTTCATCAACACCTTTCACATCAGTAAATTTAGTGCTTGAATCCATACTAGGTTGCACTTCTTCATGTAAACCAAGTCCTAACATATATTAAGCATAAAACTAATTAGATCAAACTCATCCACCAACAGAGGTATTGCATCATAAGAAGATAATACAACCAAACTACCTTTGCCAATTCCTCGATCCTCAATAAGTGCTCCAATTCCCGAAATGAATAAAAACCCGACTGCAACAGTTCGGATAGTACTCCATAGTTGTTCTTTAAAGTTACTCCTTTCAGTGGATATAGTATGGATTGGTGCAGCAGCAGTTCCAAGTACACCATCTTTTGTTGGTTTCCCTAAGTTTCTAAAAGCTGTCAAACCTCCAAAAGTTTCTTCCTCCCTTGAAGCACTAACAATACCTAAAAAGTAAACAATAAATTGCATTATAAAAGCAGCCATACAAAACATTTACCAATACTATAAAGAGATAATATCAATTCAGAAACAGAACAAGAAGTCTCTCCCTCCTTACCCACCTCTTTGCAATGTTCTTACAAGCTCACTTTGATCCAACCTATCAACTTTAACCAATGCCTTAATGTATTCAGACAGAGCAGAGGCATTGCCATGTAAAGATGGTTGGCTTTCAAACATTCTGATAACAGCCTCAGGGTCATTTCTTCTAATTAGTTCTCTCAGATGTGCAACCTCATTAACTTCTTCTCTGTCACGCACTCTCCGAGCAAAACTACCGACATAACTCGACTGAAACCTCGTTCGCGGTAAAGAAGCTCCACCACCACCTACAGCTAAATCACAAAACGCTTCTGAAACAATCCAATAACAACACGACTAACTCATAACACAATTAATATATCTATATAGATACCTCCAGTAACTCCCACTCTAGGAAAAGAAGAGTAAGCTCTGACAAGTAAGCTTCTTAAATGGTTCAATTCACGTTCATGACTCGAAACCTGTCATAATAGATGAACAGAATCAATGGTAATGAAGTAAATTTACTCATCATAAACTCAAAACAACACTAACCACTCAATAAAGGTGAAACCTTTTGACCTATTCTGAATCTTAACACTCACAAAGCTTAAAACTTTCTAATGCCAATTTCAAAATTATGTGAATTGGGTATTCAAATCAATCAAATAGCAATATATCAGAGAAGGGGAAATTACAAAAAGAGAAGATTTTTGAAACCTTCTAGGGTTTGCAAAAAGATCAACTTTAGCTAATGAATCACAAAGATCTTGATAAAACCCATATAAAAATGATATCTAATTAGATCAAATCAACTAAATTACTAAACAAATTCGAAACCTTTTTCGTATTAAAATTGCATATGAAATAAAACAGAAACCTTGGTGATGATGCGTCTCCAAGCCATCAATCAAATCTCTGTTTCGTGTTGCGTCTTAAACAATTGTGTGCGATTGTCCGAAAATGAGAGACTTGCTCGATCTATATGGGAAACAAAAGACAAGACTCTCTTCGTGTTTGGGGAGAACCGTCTAATCTTATTCCCTTGCCTAAGTCGTAAAAACACTAACTCACGCGTGAGAGAGACCTGTTAGGTTCGAGAGAGAAAGAGATTAAAATTTGTGCAGCAGGTGCAGACACGCACGAGACATGTAGGTCGTCGGCTTTGAAGCTAAAATGACATAAACACCCTTTGGGTCATTCTCGTTATTTCATTTTAGTAGGCTTTTCCTAGAGGCCCACGATAAAAGAAATTCATAAATATTAACATTAGAGTTGTGATCAAATCCCGTAAAAGCAATGTTGTTTCTTTAACCACACCAGACCGGCAATCAAACCGAATTAGACCGTCAACCAAATCATATCTGGATGCGTCCGGTCAAAGATTGTAAACCGATTTTTGTATTAACTAGGCATGGGCATAAAATACGAATTGAAAGTAAAAAAAAAAAAGACTAGATTAAAACCGAACGGATTAAAAATAACTAATCGGTTCTTAGCTTTTATTACTTTTGGATATCAGATTAAAATTAATCCGAGCCGATATCCAATAAATACCCGAATATAACCGAACTTATATGATACAATTTAGGAGCTGATTGGTAACGGCTGTTATTTGTGGCTGTAGAGACTTTGACTGTAAAGACTTTCGCTGTATATACTTTTGCTGCAGAAACTTTGGCTATAGACACTTTAACGGTTAAAAGTTGAATTTTGTTTTTGCTATTATATATAATTTTTATAAATATATGATGATCAATATTTATCCATATGTAACATAGTGACAAATAAATAAAGTTTATTAATATTTATAATATAAGAAAATACAATTGTGATATTGAAAATATTAAATTTATAAAGAAAAGTGGATGTCAAAAGAAAGGAAAAAAAATGCTGATAATTAATTTACAAAAAAAAAGTTTGAAAAAAATATATATAAATCTATAGAGAGTTTCTAATTATTATAGGGAGAAGAAAAAATAATTTTTAAAACTAATTTGCTCTAAAGTTTCTACAGCCATGATATTGAGCCTTTAAGAATAAAGACAACTATGTTCACGTGTATAGGGAGGCCAACTGTCTTGCTGATGGGTTGGCAAACTATGTTTTTTCTTTACCTTTTGGTTTTCACTCTTTCGATTTGGTCCCGCCGGTTTTGACATCAATCTTAAGAGACGATAGTCTTAGTTATGGACGTCCACGACGAGTTCGTATGTAGTTTGTTTTTTTAATTTTATTTGAATAAATTGGGAGCTATGCGGAATTACCAAAAAAAAAATTAAAGAGAAAATAAAAAAGGAAAAAAATAAAGTGCCTTTAAAGGCTTTAAAAAAATAAAAGTAAAAAATTTTGATTGACAAAAATATAGCTGTTAAGACTTTAAAATTGTTTTAAAGCCTTAAAAGTCACAACCAATCGGCCCCTTAATGTTTGAAGGATATACGGTTTAATATTATAGAGATATATGTTACTGAATTTTGCTACTTCCTTTTTATTATGATTTTATAGTTTACTTTGGTTTATTTTAAATTTTTATGCATCAACAGAGTTTTATGTTTCATTTTTATAGATAGGTATGGTTTTATTTTATGTTAGTTAGATCTTTGAATTTTTCATTTGCCGTATTTCTATATTTTGTTCGACACTCAGATAGTATGGATTATTTGAGTACAATTGGATTAAAAAAATATCCGAATAAAACCGTATCAGTTAAATTTCGGATAGTTTCGATTATGAACAATTTTATCTAAACCGATCCAAAATCCGAATTATCCGAACCGAAACCGATCCGAATTTTATAAATACCCAAATGGATGTTAGAATCAATATCCTAAAAATCTGAAATTCGAAAAAACCTAACATAATATATCCGATATCCAAACGTCCAGGGCAGCTGGATAATGATCTGTGTTAATTTTAAAACTAAACCAAAGTTTTTGTGAATTTAGATTTCCAAAATAATTACTGTATGTGTTAGTATTTAATTAATAATTAAAAATATATATAATCCATGATTTTGAAATTTAAGCTATAAATTTTTGGAGAATTTAATAATTTCATTGAAATTTCAAAAGTAAAAATACAAAGAGAAACATTTTCAACAACAACAAAAATAAGTTGTCTGAGAACTGCTACAATCAGACATCTTCGGTGTGAAACTGCTTCTCAACGTCCGTGACTGTCTTCTTCGCATCTTCAATCTCTTGACCTTCTTTCTCAACCATCTCTTCCAATTATGCCTGCAATATTCAGTTTTTTGCTTAACAGACAAAACACATAGTAGCAATTTCATAGTCTCACTATATAACTCTGCTTATTCAATATTTGTCTTTGAGGCTAAACTTGAGATCATGCTCTACGTTTCTTATGAACCTAGTAGTAAAGGCTAGAACAATGCTAAGCAAGCAATAACAAATGGGAAAGTGTATTTACCAAAGTGGACTTGAGGTCAGCTAATGCAGCCTCAAGACGTTTGTTAGAATCATGAATCATCATCCTTGACTCACCCAACACATTCTCCTGCATCAACCCAAATAGAACAAACAAGGACAACAAGAGTTTCAGAATCTATAATCTGTAACATACTTAACATACATAAGCTTACATGACCACATACCACTTTGATCACAACACACATAACATTTGAAACTGTACTTGTTGTTTAAGGTCGTATGGATCAGCTCCTTTGTCTTTCATATCAGTAGTCTTAGTAGCTTCTCTTTCAACCTCTTTCTCATAAGAGTGAAGCTCTTTCACAATCCTTTTCAACGTCGATGTTTTTATCTTCAAGTTTCTTTCCGTTGCCATTGATTCTGCGCCAATGCAAAACACAAGATTAAAGTTTCTACACTTACCAACAAACAACGATTCCATAACTAGCTCTAACCGAAGTAGTTGATAACATCATCTAAACAGTAAAAGTGATCATAGATTAAAACAAAACACACATCAATATAAACATTGGATGTGCAACAACAGCAAACAAAAGCCAAAACTGAAACATTTTTGCCAAAAGAATAGATTTTTTAGAGTGAACAAATCATTGATTATCAGAGAAACAACAAGATTAGATATGAGAGAACTTAGAAGATGACTGATGAATGAGAAAGAAGCTGATTTGCAAAGTCATTCAGACCGAGTTATCCGGAAGATTCGGGCATAACAGAGTTATACAAACTGGTCTGCTATATCTACTCATCTCCATCAATCATTATCTTATACTCCTAGAATTAAAAACCATAACTTTGATCTCTATTACTACAGAACTCGAATCCAAATTCATAAAATTTCTATACACAGATAAAAGGGTATCATCTAAATCCAAATTCATCGAATCCAACAGAGACAATTTTCGGTATTACTATGAACACATACTTGACAAAACCAAACCAGGTACGAGGAAACACAATTCAAATAAAAAATCTGAAAAATTGAACAGAACTACTGAGACAAAGTTTTACAAATTAGGGAAGCGATATGAACCTGGATTAATCGAATAGCTCACAACCAAGATTCTCACGACAAAACCCAAAAGGAGTGGTTTTTTTTTCTGCAAAACCCGGAAGATCGAAAAGAAGAATAAACCCTTTCGTGAACCACACGACGTCGTATTACTTGTGAGGTTAACAAATTAAATTTGAATCCACTACTACTTCTGTCTGTGTTCTATACTTTTTTCTTTAAATTCTTCTAATTATTACTATTGGTCCACTAGCCAATCATTTAACACAAATGTAAGCTGTTTATTTTAGGGGGTGTTATTGGTTTGAGATTTAATAGGATTTTCAATGACTTTTAACAAAAATCATGGAGAGTTAAAATGAAAGATTCTAAACCAATAACCTAATAGTTTAATTTATTAACAATCCAAGATTGTCTTGTTTTAGTTGAATAACACAAAATTTTTAATGACTTTATAAAACTCTTAATCCAATAACTCTAGATTTATGATGATTTTAGATTTCTTTTTACAAATCTACAACTAATAACACCAAACTTTGAGAGACTTTTAAAAAGTCTTGATTGAATAACAACATACTTTACCTAACATTTAAAGTCATTAAAACTCTATTTAAATCTCAAACCAATAACACCCCCTAAAAGATTGTTAGAGAGTTTTCTATATTCTTGTTAATAGATTTTCCTTTAATCTTGTAGACTCTCCAAAACTTTTGTAGAGTATCTCTAACTTTGATTTTAAAATATCTCAAAAATATTGTAGAATATTCTATTGTTTATTCAACGTAACATTGGCTTCTCTCATTTTCTATAAAGATTATATTTGCCAAGGTCATACTGTTTATTCAACGCTTTTGTCAAAAAGCATAGGTTTTGGTTATATCAAAAACCATATTTGATCACCGGCCATAAGTAATCAACGTTTCAGTCAAAAGTTACAGGTACATAGGTTTCTCAAGTTTTCTCTGATTCATATTAGGTATCCCATTCATTTTTGCTTGGATGTTAATTTCTTTGTTCATATATTATTATCTTCCTTTTACTTGGGTGTTTCATTTTTTGTTTCATTCTTTGTTTCTTCGAATGATTGAGAGAATCTAGTGATTATCAATATTTTTCTTATCACTATTTATTATACATATATGCTTAGCTAATGGGAGATTCCCAAAAGAGTAAGAAAAAGGGTTCATACAGTCAGTGGGGACCAGAGGAGACACAAGTGCTAGTAGAGTTACTTGTTGATGCAGTTCACTGAAACTGGCGTGATAATAGCGGTAACTTTAGCAAGCTAACGGTGGAGCAAAAAATTTTACCAGTTCTCAATGAAAGACTTGGATGCCAAAAAAATCACAGTCAATACTTGAGTAGATGCAAGTACTTGAGAGGCCTATACCAAAAAATTTTAGACCTTCAACGCTTAAATTCTGGATTTGGATGGGATCCTGAAATGAAAAAGTTTACCGCTCCGGATGAAGTGTGGGAGGAGTACTTAAAGGTATGTGTTTAATTATACATGGTTAATCATAGAACATTTATTTTTCAAACATATAGTATGAGTAATATATATATATATATATATATATATATTTCTTTGATTTACAGAAACATCCTAAACATAGACATCTACGATATGAGTCAAATGACAAATTTGAGGATCTTGAACTCATATTTAGTTGTGGCTTAGCTACCGGTGGTTCTGCAATTGGAATGGGTGATACCATTGATGCTCGAACTAGAATTGGGGAGAGTAATAGAGTGAGAGATAACATCATCAGTGATGAAGCTTTTGAACAATCATCTCAAGAGCCATTAACAACAGAATGTGATATGTCATTCTTTCAAGGCACAACACCAAAAGGACGGGTGGAAAAACTTCATCCAAGAAAGAGGCCTAGAACCTTAGCTACTAGTAATGTAGATAAGCTGAAAACTGAGGAGGAGGATCCTATGATCATAGTTAGTAATAGGATCCTTAATGTCATACAACAAAGAGAAGAAAGACAACAAAGAGAAGCTGAAAAAAGAGAAGAAAATCTAAGACATGAAGCTGAGGTCAAAGAAGCTGAAAAGAAAAAAAAACAGTGTATGGGAAGCGATGAAGGAAATTCCTAATCTAGAGTCATATTCGCTACAAAGCAGTTACCTTGATTCACTCGCTTGGTATGAAGAATGTCTTCATAGACATGTCGGTAGAGGAACGTTTTGGTTGGATTCAGAGCAATATTGGCTATATATGATTATTGCTTTTGAGTTTTCTTTTATATTTTTTTTTAATCTCTTGTTTGGTGAGACAATAATTTCCTAGTTCGTTAACGAATTTGGTTTCATACAAGTACTATTGAATATTATTTTGACTTTTATTCCTGGATCTTTTTTTTGTGTTTATACGTTTGATGCATAGTAGACTAGAACATACGTTTAACAAATTACATACACACATCAAATTATTTTTCTCATATTTGTCATCTAACTGATTAAAAAATAATTTTTGTAGGGACTGTATATCATGGAGCACACGAATGTGAGAGAGGATGAACTTCATCTTGAAGATGACGAATCAGAAACGGACATTTTGGTATTACTACTGAAAAATATAACAAGAGCTTACTTTACCAATAAAGAGCGTCCGATCCGTAAGCCTATAACAAGAATTGGCTACATTTACCTCGAGAAAATTCTTAAGGAAGATCATGACCGCTTTCGAAAGGTATACCGTATGTACCCTGACGTATTTTTGAAGTTATGTGATATTATCAAAGAAAAACCATCTTTAAGAGGTACCCGCCAGACTAGTCTTGAAGAAATGGTGGCAACATTTTTGCTCACGATTGGTCAAAACTCGAGATATAATTATACGATGGAAACCTTTGTGAGATCAAATTTTGCTGCAAGTTCAAATTTTCACAAGGTTTTAAATGCATTGAACACTATTGCACCAAGTTTGATGGCAAAACCTGAACTCACAGTTCCTGCAAAAATAAGAGAAAGCACACGCTATTATCCTTATTTCAAGGTATGTTTACTACAAAATTTATTTTAAAATACGCTTCAACACAATTTATTATATTCATAATTTTTATAGGATTGCGTTGGAGCTATTGACGGCACTCACATTCATGCAATGGTGCCTGCTTCTAATGCACCAAGCTATCGTAATCGAAAAGGATATACATCACAAAATGTTCTTGCTGCTTGTAACTTTGATCTAGAATTCATATATGTCCTTAGTGGATGGGAAGGTACTGCTCACGATTCAAAAGTATTAAGTGATGCTCTAACGAGAAGAGGAAGCAAACTACCTGTTCCTGAAGGTATATACATGTGCATTACACAAAAAATGTTACTTTTGTTTGTAAATATACCTACTAATATTAATTCTATCATATATGAATTTCAGGAAAATTTTATCTAGTTGATTGTGGATTTGCAAATCGGCGTAATTTTTTAGCTCCATTCAGAGGTACAAAGTATCATCTACAAGAGTTTAGAGGCCAAGGTCGTGATCCTAGTAATCAAAATGAGTTATTCAACTTGCGTCATGCATCTTTGAGAAATGTGATCGAGAGAATTTTTGGTATCTTCAAATCCCGTTTTCTGATTTTTAAGTCAGCACCGCCTTTTCCTTTTAAGGTACAAGCAGAACTCGTACTAGCTTGTGCTGGATTACATAACTTTCTCCGTAAAGAATGTCGGTCAGATGAGTTTCTTCCTGAAGAATACAGTGAAAACAACGAAGAAAACAATGAGAGTCACGAAGAAAACAATGATGAGGAAAATGGAGATACGAGAACTATCCAATCTCAGCAAAGAGAATATGCTAGTAATTGGAGAGACACAATAGCTGCTAATATGTGGGGAGATGCTACAGGAACAGCAGAGAGCATACCATGAAGATCTTGAGATTTTTATTTTCAATCTTATCTTTGCCTATGTTGGATTAATGTTTTGTTATAAACGTTGTTACTACAATGTCCCATAAATATTGCAGAAAGTTTTTTATGTTAATTCATGGCATATTTTATGTTGCAGGTTTTTCACAGTTCTCCACCCTCAATGGCTTTTGTTACGATAAGTTTTTCCTTTCGTACACCTCAACGTATATATATATGTGCTAGTTGACAAAGAAATTCCCACTGGTCAACGTATATATTTCACAGTTCACGCTTCCGTTTGAACCAACCTAGTCAAATGACAACAAATTGAACCGACTTTGTTGCAGTAGAAGCAAGTACTACAAACTGAGATAAGACAGACCTCGAAGGGTCCTTTGATCTCATGGAAGAAAGTTTGATTCGTAATGACACTTTTCATTTTGTAATGACACCGTATCAATAGAACGTAGATGGTTTCATTTTGTTGAAACCATTTGATAGAAGACCCACGTTCAAAATATGTCATTTTGTTTTTTTACAAGAGTCCAACTCTCATGATTCACAATCTCTCTATTTTAGGTGGGAGTTTTCATGACTTTATTTTGTGAAGAAATGTATATAATTGGGATTCTCATAAGTTCTCAACTACTCTGCTTCCTCGTTACTTCAAGCATAGCAATTTCTCGAGTTTTATTCGTCAGCTTAATACTTATGTAAGTGTACCTCTTCGGCTAGTGTTATCATGTTGTTGTTTGTTTTGTTGTTTTCTAATCTTGATTTTGGATTTCTTTAGATGGGTTTTACTATGAGTCTTCAGCTATAAAGGTTAGTTCTTTAAGCTTTTAAAGCGACTAAAATTCATATGTAACTCTGCAAAATCATTGAAAATACTGTAGAACCTATGAACTAGTAGCTGCATCATTCATAAATATGTTAAAGACTATGCCTTTGAAGTTTAAAATTGTACCTAGAGATCTTTGAAACTCTGTTTTTGTTAGTAAAAATTGAATCTTAAAATGATTAGGAGATTGCTTTAGGTTCAGTAGCTGATAGAGATTGTTTGTGTTGATTGCAGGGATTTAGAAAGATTGATCCAGATAGATGGGAATTTGCAAATGAAGGGTTTTTAGCAGGACAGAAGCATCTATTGAAGAACATCAAACGAAGGAGAAACTTGGGGTTGCAGAATGTGAATCAGCAAGGGTCAGGATCTGGATCAGGGATGTCCTGTGTTGAAGTTGGGCAATACGGGTTTGATGGGGAGATAGAGAGGCTGAAGAGGGATCATGGTGTTCTTGTAGCTGAGGTAGTTAGGCTGAGACAGCAGCAACACAGCTCCAAGAGTCAAGTTGCTGCTATGGAGCAACGTTTGCTTGCTACAGAGAAGAGACAGCAGCAGATGATGACCTTCCTCGCCAAGGCATTGAACAATCCGAACTTTGTACAGCAGTTTGCGTTGATGAGTAAAGAGAAGAAGAGTATGTTTGGTTTGGATGTTGGAAGGAAACGGAGGCTTACTTCTACTCCAAGCTTGGGGACTATGGAGGAGAATCTGTTACATGATCAGGGGTTTGATAGAATGAAGGATGATATGGAGAGTTTACTCGCTGCAGCTATCGACAATGAGTCGAGTAATTTGATTCCTAGTAAGGAGGAACAATGTTTGGAAGCTATGAATGTGATGATGGAAGATGGTAACCTAGAGTTGGATGTGAAAGTGGAAGATTTGGTTGGTTCACCTTTGGATTGGGACAGTCAAGATCTACATGACATGGTTGATCAAATGGGTTTTCTTGGTTCAGAACCTTGACTATACAGAACTTAACACGTCTACTTTGTTCTAAGTTGTGGTAATTGCTGCTACCACTTTTATTTACTGGTTGATTTGTTTGTTTTCTTGGTTTGACTCTATGAAGGCATTGAGTGTGGTTTGTTGTACATTTGTGTTTTCATGTTCTGATGAATAAATAAACTCTGATTTGGTTTAACAGTTTCAATTGTTATGTTTGTTCTTCCTTCACCAGGTCTTGAGAGAGCAACATGAGTATCAAGCTCCGAGTGTTACTATTAGTACTCTTGCGCTCAGCATTTAGAGGGGAGAATCTGAATTTAGTAACTTTTGTTATTTGTGAAAAGAGACAAGATACTATAAAAGTGTTTCTCAATTAGTAATGGTACATAAGGAGTGTTTTGGCACTTTGTTTTTGTCTTAACGAAGGCACTGAGTTTTGGTTTTTGTGCATTTTAACGTTCTGAATTCTGATGAATTAGAGACTATGATTTTTGTTTGAGGGTTTTCATGGTTGATGTTATTAAGTTAAGCGAAAAGATGTAGAAGATAGACACTTGGCTAAAAATTGCATCAAAACTATACAATAGAATATAGTATTTTCCCTTAGTTAATTGTTTAGTTTGGATATAACTGTCTACATTATCTACGAGAATATATTGTAACTAAGTTCGGACCCGCGTTACAGCGCAGGGGAAATAATTACATATATATAACTTTTAACAGATTAGAATATATATTTTAATTTTGTTAGAATGCAGTAGATTACGGTAAATCATATATTTGTATAATAAGTTTAAATAAAATAAAAAAAGAAAAATAGAGTAAATAATCATATACTGAGTTTTGATACTATTAAAAACATGGTGAAAATTTAACAGCACAAAATAATATTTGTCGATAAATTATTCATTTTGACCATTTTTATAGTAAAAATACGAATATAAGTAAAAATTACATATTTACAATATAGTTTTTGAAAGTCCAACCCGTAACAGAATTCAGTTTGTAAAAAACATTAAAAATTATTAAAAACATTATTCGTAATTCGCTTTATCATTATAATTGTGATTTTAGCAAACTGTCCGTGAATTATCTAAAATTTACATAGTTTGATATATAATATATTTTATCAATAAAAATTATGTCTCCAAATTACATTTATGTCTTCAAAAAATATTTCAATATTTTAAATTCTAAAAGTTTTATATATTTAAACCTTTTATTTATAATATTTTGAAACTATTTGAAATTTTAAATATGCTCATGTAACAATGGTTTTAATATTGGTCATACTTATAATGATTTTAAACCATTGTCCAAAACATTTAACCGAGTGTAGTTGAGTATTATATGTACGTTTTGAAAAATTCAAATTGCAACATATGCAAAAATAAGTTAAATTTCTATTAAATATTTATATTATATAGTATAATATCATAAATTAAAAATAATATCAAATAAAAGTGAAAGAAGAATAATATTTTTTAAATAGATTGTATTAAATTAGTTAGAGAAATATTAGTAAATCCTATAATTAGTTATGGAAATAATATAATCCTAAAATTAGATTTGGAAAGTATCTGGTGTATGTATCGAAACTCATTAATCTATCGAACTTTAAAAGATCCAATTACAAATTTTGGGTAATTTTTTGAAATTGACCCGACCCGGAAGTTTTTGTACTTCTCTTTTACTAATATAGGAATTAACATATATTCTATGAAATGAAATGATCAAGATTTTATCGATAGTGTTACAAATAACTAAAAAATGGCTAAAATTAATCTGGATAATTTGTTAAATGCTTTTTCATATCCAAATAATGATATCATGTAGTTATCAACCTCAATTAACAAAAAAAATAAAAATAAATCATATATATGTTGTATATACAGCAAAACCTCTATAAATTAATATTTTAAAATATTAATTTCTATATATTAATAAAATTTTCTAGTCTCAAGTGTAATTTTAGACACATTTCAATAAAATAATAAGATAATATTTTTTTTTGAATTTTTTTGTATATATATGGTCCGATAATACTATAAATTAATACTATATACATGTAAAACATTTAGTGAAATATGAGTCTAATGTTATTTATTTTCAAATTTACATTAACTTTTGTTAGAATTAGACTTTATTAGATTTTATGTATCAAAATTTTAGAGTGTTTCATTCATTAATGATGAATATTGTTTTTGTTGTAATTGATTCTAAAAAACATATTGATTATAGTAATTAAAATTTTGATGTATATTTTTAATTTTTTTTTTATCAAATTAGGGAAATTTCTCTATTAATTAATAATTATTCATTTATCGATAAATTAATACCTCTATAAATTAATAGGTTGTTACGGTCCCAATATTATTACTTTATAGATGTTTTACTGTATGTGAAGAGTTGAAAGAGTTGGATCTGGAAAGATCGTATCCGTATAGAATGATTCATGGATCTCATAGCTCAATTTCTGAGATTAGCTTTATGCAATTTTTGAATTATCGTTTTAAACTTAACGGTCAATCATTTTATTGATTCTGAAACAAATTCATGGAAAATAGATATGTTTCAGGTTCTCATCGATCTACATGATGTCTCCTTCATAAGTGATATAACATTGAGGTTCCTTAAGGGTCTTGATTCTATGTTTTGGCCATTTATAAAATCGGGTAAGTATACGGTTAAGTCATGCTATCAAGTAGCACGAATGGTAAATCATGATGATAAAAAATATTCGGCCGTATGACCTTGATATCCGTCCTTTGCAAACTTTTGTTTTTTTTCTTTGATGGGGGAAAATGGTCATAAAATTTAGTGAATATTGGCTAATAGTGATGACAATTAGTGAAAAATACACTAACAACACAAAGTATGTCAAAATGAAAACATTTTAAGATAACAAGTTGCAATTCACCCTTTCCATTATAAGAACTTCTATTAGTCTTCAACCAATGCCACTTAAGTATTCCAAATCAACTATGCCTTTCTCATATTCTTAATAATGTTTTCTTCGAAGACTAATTCCTACAAACTTCATATGATCTTACATTATGTCCATTAATGTAAATCTAATGTTGGGAGTTTTGGCACCACTAATGTAGCAATTCTTTACAAGCATCTATCCACTCATCTCGTCTATAAATTTAGGATAAGAATTCAACTAATTTTCAATAAGTGTGTTTGATGTGGAAAAATATATATCTTAACTGCTATCGTCAATCTAACTAATTAAACATGACTACAAGATCTTTATCAAAGATCACAATCATATTTAACATAATGTATTATAATTATTATGCTTTCCAGTAATGTGGCAAACATATTTATCATTATGCATTATGTATGTATTTAAAAAAAGTTTATATATTTTTCAATTGTGAAGGATATATAAATTGGATCAAAGATAATATATTTTCACGTATATCAAGCAAGATTGAAAATATAATAAGATCAGATCCATGTGTTAGACTTTTAATCAATGGATAATTTTTGTACAAGAATTCAATATATGTGCAAGCTCTTCTATGTATAAAATTTGATAATCTCTACTTCTTACACCCTAGAAAGAAGTCCAAGTTTTATAATCTACTAGTTGTTGAGATTTATAATTTTTATTTTATTTTTTAATTTATATTATGATTATTTGTTGTTGTTTCTTTTTGTTTTTAACGTTTTTTTGTTGGTTTTTTACCGTTGTCATTTTTGTTATTCTTATTTTCACATGGATATTTTTTTTCAATTTTGTATTAGTTTAGTATTTGAAGTAATTATTGTTATTTGCTATTCGCCAGAGGTCGATGGCAAGTTTCTGCGATATTCTCTCTTTTTGCTAGGTATGGGATTGCATAGATAAGGTTTTGGTATTTGGCTTGTTTTTGGTTTCTTCCTACACTCATATCCGTTTACTTCTGCCAATGGTTTCAAAATCGGTGTCATAGTTGCAAACAAGTTGCTCTTGTAAACAACGGTTCTAGTAGATGTATTCCCTACTCCGTTTAACTATCCAGTTCCAAATTCGTGTATCCGACGTTTTTTCAATGTTTCTTAACCGGTTTGATTGTTGTATAACCGTTGAGCCTCAAGTCCATTCCATTTTAAGTTTATTAATAATTTTTTAAAAAACTTTGATGATGTAGCAAATGATGTGGCGCTGATGGGGCGGACGGAAAAGAGAGAAAATATAACTATATATATATATATATAGATACTCGAATACTTATTTGGTTTTTTTGGCACAATACTTGACGAAAAGATCGCTTGGATTTAGTAAAAAGTCAACCCTTATTAAAATATATAAATTTCCAGTCTTATTTAAACATAAACACAAAAA
Organism: Capsella bursa-pastoris; assembly: GCA_036452645.1. Taxonomy (NCBI): domain Eukaryota; kingdom Viridiplantae; phylum Streptophyta; class Magnoliopsida; order Brassicales; family Brassicaceae; genus Capsella; species Capsella bursa-pastoris. The sequence goes on from CP144186.1 coordinate 2,812,826, forward strand.
AGTCTTGGCTGATTTATATTCGCCTTAAAGAAGAAATACAAAACATATGCCTATAAAAATTATATGACCGATGTCGAAATTTTTGCAATAGTGCACTGCACATATTACACAATTATTATGCAGAAAAATCTTGAAAAGTTGTAACTCATCATTTTATACATGATTTTATTCTAATATGATGTCTTTCGAGCTGTAACTAAATTTTAGTATAGTTTTTAACTTACATTTATCAAATAGCATAAATACATATATACAAGGTACAGTTCCCTCGACCAGCATTTGGAAAACACCTCCTAGGACTTGGAAAAGACATATAAATTAGTCTGGTTACAAAACATCGACAACAACTCATCATGCGAGGTTTTTGATTTTGGTGCAAAGCAATGGGGGATGGTGATTCCACCTCATGCTTCTCATGGGATAGAGCATGAACAAGCACCAACTTTTGCAAACGGATGGTTTATTGGTTCAGCCAAGATAACACCAAGTTGGTTGCTTTTGTTTTTTCACAAGGAGATGATTCGAATAGTTCCAAATCCCATTATTCAGGCATCATCATCATTTATTCATTTGTATATGGAGAGTTCCAAAGATGACTGTCGTCTTGTGTTGATTTCATAGACAAATGGCGATGATTTGCAACACGTTTGGAGGCTCACTAACTCCAACAACACAAGAGGGACATTATCAAAAATGGACAATATGTTCATCTTTGACTTGAACAAGATAGTCTGATTCTCATTTTCTTCGCGCATGTATTGGAAATTTCCAAAAACGGTGACAAGGTGGTTCTCTCAAATAAATGAAGATATATATATATATATATATATATATATATATATATATATATATATATATATATTACTGGCTTAGAATATGTATAAGGGAGATTTGCACTACTAACCTTTTTATGGGAGATTTGCACTACTAACCTTTTTATGATACCCTTTTTTACAAGTATCTTCTCTAGGTGTCCATTTTCAAAAATACCCTCTTCAATGTACAAAATGACTAAATTACCCTTTTTTATTATAACCCATGATGAAGAAAGGAATATTCTTTCCAACAAAAAGAATATTCCTTCCGAAAAATTTCCCGCCAAAAATTTTCGGCACAAATTCCCGCCAAAAAATTCCGACAAAAAATTTTCCTACCAAAAAAAATTTCCCGCCAAAAAAATTCCGACAAAAATATTTCCGCAATTCCTTAAAAAAACCTTGTAAATATTTATAAATCCCTTAAAAAATCCTTTAAAAACCCTTGTAAATCTTTTAAAAGTCATCCAAAACCTTTCAAAACTTGAGTAAACCTTTTAAAACTATTGTAAATCATTTTATAACATTTATAAACACTTGTAAATCCCTTTAAACCCCTTATAACCGTGATAAATCATTTAATAAAAACTTTTATAAACTTCTAAAACCCTTTTAAAACCCTTGTAAATCCTTAAAAACCATTTTAAAGAACTTGTAATACCTTTAGAAACTTTTGTAAACCCTTCAAAAACCTTTGTAAACTTCTAAAACCCTTTAAAACTTCTTGTAAATCCTTTAAAACTATTTTTAAATCCTTGTATGCCTTTAAATATACTTTTAAATCCTTTTAAAAACACTTCTAAATCCTTTTAAAAAACCTTTAAAAATCCTTGTAAATTTTTAAAATCCTTTAAAATCCTTGTAAATCCTTTTAAAACTGTTATAACCTTATAAAAACTTTTAAAAACAATTGTAAATCATTTAAAAACCATTTAAAAACCTTTGTAGGCTTCTAAAACCCTTTAAAAACTCATTACAAATCTTTTAAAAACCATTTAAAACTCTTGTAAATCCCTTTAAAACCCCTTGTAAACCCTTTAAAAGACCCTTTAAAAAATCTTGTAAACCCTTTAAAAAAATTTGGCGGGAAAATTTTGAAAAAATATTTTTTTTGCGGGAAAATTTTGGCGGGAAAGTTTTTGGCGGGAAATTTTTGGGGGGAAAATTTTTGGAAGGAATATTCCTTCCTTTGGGAAAGAATATTCTTTCAAATAGGGGTAAAATGGCCATTAAAATTTAAGAGAGGGCAAAAATGAAAATGGTAAAAAGAGGGTATTTTTAAAAGAGGGTATCATAAAAAGGTTATTGGTATCAATTTCTCTAGGTATAATGAAATAGTTCTATATACTTCATAATTCAACCGTATTTTATATACAGACTTTTGAAATATGTTTTTGTATAATTTGCATATTATATCCTTTCTTTTTAGCATAATTTACTTAATATTTTCTTTCTTTTAGCTTAATTTGCTTAATATTTCCTTTTTAATAATTTGTTTTTGGTAAGATAGGTATATATTTACAGATAGCTCAGTTTTTAACATAATATGTTTATCTTTTGATATTTTGAATAATTATGAGAGAAAAAAATAAATTAAATATTTTCGTAAGTTTTGTTTTGAATTTTTTTTGTTTGCAATTTCAGCTTCTAATGGTAAGGGTTTTATCGCAGTAGACACATGTTACCGCAACGCAGCCGGGCCTATGATATAATTTTTTGACAATTTTTTAATTACGCTAGATATTTTGAAGATTTTTTAAATTAATTTAAACTTATGATTCTCTTCTCATATTTAATTGATTTAATTTTAATTTTCATATGATACGTAAAATTAATATACCTAAAAGTTATAAATAGTAAAAAGAAATTACCAAATATATATATATATATATATATGTAAAGTTAATAAAAATCTAAAAGAATTTCTACATAAATTGTGATTCAAGTTTTTGAAAACGGATATGTCGTACTCAATTACTATAAAATCAAGTCCATTAAACCAAAAATTCTTCTCAAACCCTAATCATTTAGTTTATAAATTTTACTTAATTATAATCAACACTTTCCAATTTTCCAGACTTTGATATTTTTTCTCAGCCAAGCCCGTGCAAAATTTGGCGAACGACTTTACACTCTTCTCAATACCATATCAGTCTTCTAAGGCTTTCTCACTTTTCTATATGTCCATTTGCCATGTCAACAATCATAGTGATTGCGGTGACTTCAAATTCATCCTCACTGGGAGCAATGTCAACTTTTCAATCGCAAAAACAGAATAAGACAAAAATAGCAAAGTCGGGATGTGTATCTCGATGAGATTATAAAGGGACATAAGTGATGGTAGAGGAGAGAAGGAATAAAAAAGAGAGACTTTTTCTACGTTTTTGGAGGTTTGTATTTAACTTGATTATCACATTCCAAATTTCAATCTAGTAACCATCTCTCTCCATATATAGCTTTTTGCTCCCCTAACCCATTAAGATACAAAAAAACATCAATAATATTTTCAACTAATAAAGGAAGAAAAATTGGTGATCCAAAATAAAAGAGAGAAAAAAAAAGGTAACTAAAAGGTAGAAGCGTGGTGTACTAGACGGCAAACCCCTCTTGATACCTACAAGCACTTCTGAGTGCAAAAATATACATTGATGGGTGTGAGATTGATCCAAATATTTTTATTAAATAATCTTTGTAAACTTAAAATTCAGATTTGTAAATATTTGTAATCTTTTTAAACATAGTAAAATTGATTTCAATTTATTTCATTACAAACCCCAATAATCTTACTCAATTCATATTTTTTTTGTTATATAGTTTAAACAACATTCAGATTCGATTTTCACTCATTCTTTTTAAATTTTACAATTGATTAATTTACAAAGTCACTGAAAAGACCCGACCCGTTTTTTTTTAATTCATTAATTAATAGTCCCATACCTACTAATTAACATAACCGAATTAACCCAACAATAAATCATCATGCACAGCGGAAACATATTAAACCAACATCAATTAATCATAAGATTAATTAATCAATTATTCAATAACCACAATTTACACCAGCAACCTAGCATGCCTCTAAACCAGGTTCCAACAACAGTTAACATATTCATAAGCATAACAACCGAGACCCTAGATCAGCCTCCTCTCCTCGCCATGATTCCACGGATCACAATTTACCTGCACCACAAACACAATGAGATGCGTGAGTATAATCACAAATACTCAGTGAGACGATCCTCCCATCGACGAGCTATACACACAAGCTATGAGATAACATTCACATATATAACATAAACAAACCATTCAGCAAGCTAAACATCCAATAACACTTCCAATTCTCATACAAATCATCACAAACAAGTCACTCAATCCCAATCGCTTAGATAAGCTCATGGTCACGCACTCACCTTAACAAGGTGATTTGAATTACAAAAACAACCAGGAAAGACTCTCCTCGCAACTGCAACAGCCAAACAACGCCCTACAACAAACCACACAAACAAAAATCTCTAAGAACCAAAAGGACAGAAACTGCAGAAAAACTACAGCCGCAGAAACGAAGCCCTAAAACATAAACCAACCGTTAACTTCTTAATCCCTACGGTGAAAAGCAAGATCCAGACGTCACAAAGCTGCCCACAAAAATTGGTGCCGATCAGAGAAGCGATGAAACCACGATCGCACTTACAAACTCCGCTGATCCCAGTTCGCAACAGAGAAAAAGCGTCTCACCAAACTGCATATAACTCACTGAGTATTAATCCGAATTCACTTCTGTAAAAAGGAGAATCAACGTACACGCCTTAGGAACAAACCTACCAAAATTAGTTACCTTTCGATAAGATTTGATACGTCGGAACTCTATTCTACCAAAACGTGACGAATCTGCTTCTCTTGCCTTAAACACCAAAGCAAAGCTAACACTCTCCTTCTCAAAAGTAAACTTCTCCTTCTCCTTTTCTCAACTCAACTCTCAGAAACAACAGCGACAAAACAAAAGAGAGAATGAAGCGTTATTTATAAAACTAGGGTTTTTGGTTTAATCAGGATTTACCTAAACCGACTTTAATTAAACCTCCTTTGATTCAATTAAACAAATCGACCAGTTTAGGAAATCAACCGGAATTAAACCGATCCCACCCTAATTCTTATATACATTCAAGTCTCCTATTAATTTTCAGAACACAGGCGTTACAGTCACATACTTGGTACTAACCCATGATAAACCGTGGGTTGAACTCTTTATTTAATATATATTCGTAATAATTTATTTTGTTATTATTTAATTGAATATTTATGTTAATTTGTATATCCAAACAATATATTTGTTTGATAATTTTGCGATTTCATTTATACTTTATAGATTATCTTGCAATTTTATATTTTTTATTGGTTTGATTATTTGTTTAATTATCTTTACTACCCTGAGTGTTTTTTTGTCATTTTTAATTTTTTCTAATAGCATTGCAATGTAAATTCTTACAATTTATAAGGTTATATTTATTTTTGTACTTCTCAATTAATATAGTAGGATTCATCAAATAGGGCTTAAATCCAATCTTAGAGTTCGGATACGATGTTACAAAAACCTTCAATTGACAATCAGGTAAAAACATGTTACATATTTTTTTGATAATTTTTTTTTAAAAAAAACACTCACATGCTTGTACATCCTCTTAGACCAGAGACAAGAACATTTAAATAATCTCTCTACTCAAACGCTATTCAAACAAGCGAATTTTAGGTTTTACTTTACTTTTTCTACGAGTTGAACTATCACCATTTGGTAATCCTATATTATCGACACTTGGTAACCCTATAATATTTTCGTTCTATATGTAATCTAATTAAGGGTGAATTAGGTGAATAATCAATTTCGATAATAAAATTAAGAATATAGCATTATAAAGTAAAAAAATAAAGAAACTAACACATGACTCTTGTAAAATGACCAAACTATCATTTAAAACAACAAAGCGAAATCCAGCTTTTTATTTTGTTTTTTGTTTTTAATTTCTTTTTTTTTGGAATAAAACACTTTACCCCTTTATATTTGTTAGTAATATATCTTTTCAAAAAGGTTAATATAAACTTTCTAATATGTAAAAAAAAGTTTACATTTTTTTCTGCATTCAACATATCTTGAATTTTTCAAATCGGATATGAAAATTTTAAAATAATGAATAGTACTGATAACAAAGATGACAACGTTCTATATAGAAATACATAAAATAGAATAGTATTCTACATATTGTATAAGTATTTAACACTATCTTTAAATAGTGAATGTAATTGTGAACGTGGTTTTGGCTATGGTTGTGGTGGTGATAAAGATTGTGGTGGTTATAGGTGGTGAATCTATGGTGTGATAGTGGTTCCAATGCTGAATAGTATTGGTAACGAAGAAAACATGTTCTATATAGAAATACATAAAAAAAAATACTACACTACATACTATTTAAGTCTGTAACACAATCTTTAATAATTTAATGGTAGTGGTGGATGTAGTTATGGCCATGGTGAAAAGACAAAACGAGAGACGAAATAGAAATTAAATAAGCTAACCATTGCCGAGTTAAACCGATGTTGAATTATAGACGCTATATCATAAGGGATACAACATAGAAAACCCAAACAAATGACTTAAAACACACAACGAATCAGAAATGACTAAATAATAAAAGCAATAAAAGCAACCCAAATGACCAAATTAAATGCATAAGTATTTTACGCAATGAAACACACAAAAAAAAAAGAGATTATAATTGTAAGAAATAGAACATAAGCAAATATTTGTTTGTTTTAATATGTAAGTACGTATGTATTGGAAAATGGTGGGTTGTAGAGAATGGGATAAGGAACAATTGTGTATCATGCCATGAGGCCAATTATGGTAATAATACATAAAATATACCCTATATTGCTTTTATTGGGTTAAAGTAGTCAACTGGTGAAATATAGATTTTTTGTTGGTCATCCATGCCAAAATCCCTGTAATTAATTTCTCTGTAAATATAACTAAAATGTAAAACGGTTGACATGAAAAGAAAAACGTAAAAATGAATACCAAGTCCGTGCGTTCCATAGTACTAGTAGTAGTAGAGATCAGAATGACTAACAATTTCAACGCACTTTGTCTTCTTGCAAAATAGTCTCAACACTATTCTAAAAGTTGGCTAGTGGAAAGAATGTAGAACCCACTCTTTTTCAAAAGCACATCAATAACTATATAAATCCCCATAGCTATAAGTGAATGAATCACCCAACATAACCCACACACACATTAAATAAGTAAAGAGAGAACTTTAAGAGGTTAGAGAAATGAAGACGCAACATCTATGGTGGGAAGTTCTTGATCCATCATTATTGATACAACGAGAAGCTCTTGTTGCATTATTCTTGACTACTTTTGCAGCTGTTGCTGTGGTTGTGGTTTACTTGCACCGACCGTCCTGGTCCGTTCGCAATGTTCCTGGTCCGAACGCTATGCCTCTTGTTGGTCACTTGCCTTTGATGGCTAAGTATGGTCCTGATGTCTTCTCTGTTCTTGCTAAGCAATATGGCCCTATCTTCAGGTACTAGTAGCTCTTTCTTGATTCTTGTTTTGAGTGGACAATTTGAGTTTAGAGTTTAATGTTTAGATTTAAGATTTTTAATTTTAGGTTTTCAAGAAATCAAAAGTATATATCATTTGTAATTTGGTTTGTTTCATTTGATGTTTGGTTTAGATTCAATTTGATTGTACATAAGGAATGTAAATAGTTTTTAAATTAATATTATATGGGAATTAAACAAAATTAATTTAAAAAATATATAACTTTTAAAAAGAATTTTCAAAATAGTTTGATTTGATATAAAACACTAAAAATTAGTCAGTATCAATTTGTTTTCATTGTAAAATAATGGAAATTAACCAAACATATTTTATAAACACATTAAACCCTTTAAATTTTTGTTTAAACATTTTGGTTTAGATTTATCCCATCTCATGTGCTTGCTATTGGCTGATTGATGAACACAAGCTTAATTGTACTTAACAAAATAAAAAATGCAGATTTCAGATGGGGAGGCAACCACTTATAATAATTGCAGAAGCAGAACTTTGCAGAGAAGTTGGGATAAAGAAGTTCAAAGACATTCCAAATAGAAGCATTCCTTCTCCAATCTCAGCCTCTCCTCTTCACAAGAAAGGCCTCTTCTTCACTAGGTACATCTATGCTCTACAAGAACATGTATGCTTCTGTCTCTATAACCACTAAATGAGTCATGGATCTTTGACAGGGACAAGAGATGGTCTAAGATGAGAAACACCATCTTATCTCTATACCAGCCTTCACATTTAACTAGTCTTATCCCCACAATGCACAGTTTCATCACTTCTGCCACTCATAATCTTGATTCTAAACCGCGAGATATCGTTTTCTCTAACCTTTTCCTTAAACTAACCACGGATATTATCGGACAAGCTGCATTTGGAGTCAACTTTGGCCTCTCAGGGAAAAAACCAAGCAAAGATGTAGAGGTGACTGATTTTATAAACCAGCATGTCTACTCTACAACACAGCTCAAGATGGATTTATCTGGATCACTCTCCATCATCTTAGGCTTACTGATCCCGATTCTTCAAGAACCATTTAGGCAGGTTTTGAAGAGGATACCGGGAACAATGGACTGGAGAGTCGAAAAGACTAATGCAAGACTGAGTGGACAACTTAATGAGATTGTGTCAAAGCGAGCCAAGGAGGCTGAGACGGACTCAAAAGACTTCTTGTCACTGATTTTGAAAGCTAGAGAGTCTGATCCTTTTGCCAAGAACATCTTCACACCGGATTATATTAGTGCTGTGACTTATGAGCATCTTCTTGCTGGTTCAGCAACCACTGCTTTCACATTGTCCTCTGTTCTTTACTTAGTCTCTGGTCATTTCGAAGTTGAGAAACGTCTGCTTCAAGAGATTGATGGGTTTAGTGGCCGTGATCTTACCCCGACTGCTCATGACTTACAGTACAAGTTCCCATACCTCGATCAGGTACTACATTTGTAACAAACAAAACCGAGAAGTTGAGTTTCTATAAGGGTATTAGAATCTTTATTGATGCTTTAGTTTTACCTCCTTTGTAGGTCATCAAAGAGGCTATGAGATTCTACATGGTTTCCCCTTTCTGTCCATTGCCACCATTCAAACCCATCAAGCGGATTAGTTCACTTACACTATTACTTACCTTTTGTTGTTTCTTAGGGTACATGGGTTTGGTTAGCACTAGGAGTTCTAGCAAAGGACCCCAAAAACTTTCCAGAGCCAGAGAAGTTCAAGCCAGAAAGATTTGATCCAAATGGAGAAGAGGAAAGACTTAGGCATCCATATGCTTTTATCCCATTTGGTATCGGTCCACGAGCCTGTGTTGGACAAAGATTTGCCCTGCAAGAAATCAAACTCACCTTGCTGCATCTCTACCATAATTACATTTTCAGACATTCTCCAGAAATGGAGAAACCACTGCAGCTTGATTATGGTATAATACTCAGCTTCAAGAATGGTGTTAAGCTCAGAGCCATCAAAAGATTCTGATTCTTGAAACAAATGATGGTATAAACTTAAGAGTTTCATAATCAAAATAAAGCGAAACTGCGTTTTTTATATTTAAATTCAAAACTCCAATGTAGTTTCATAGGAAAAAAGAACAATTAACATACACAGATATCTCACAACACAAGACAACAACAAGCTGTTGAAACTTCCCTCAACCAAGTGACATGAATCTAACAAGGTCACTTTACCCTCTCTGCTTCTCGAATCGAGTAGGCACACCTAGTGGTTTGGAGAAACTAACGTATGGATCTGAGGCAGGACTAGTCTTGAGTTCACCAGTAAACAATCCAGAGTTCTTCATAAACTGAAACTCATCCATGGATTGCCTAAGAACACGGTTAGTTCTTCGCTTAGCCTTTGTTGATTCAGTCAAGCTCATGTAACTAGGCTTGTTCTTGTTTGCTTGACTACTAGAGTTGTCTGAAACAAGGCCATTGGTTCCAGAAACAGGTGTGGTTGAAGTGCAGATAGAAGATGAACCAGAGCTCTCATTAAACTCATAACCAGGACTTGAAGACAACATATGAGGAGGAGGCCTTGCAGACACACGAGTGGTCATATTGTTTCTTCTAAATTTAACAACATCCGCGGTTTCAGGTGATTTCAAATGCTTAGGAGGTGGAGGAGTAAGCGTGGCAGCACCATCTGCAGTGTCCATAAGTCTAGTCTCCCATGGCCTAGCAGCCATCCAACGCTCCAACCAACTCCATCCCCAACTATTCTTATCAAACTCTTGGCTTTTAAGATATGAGATTGAACTGTTTGTCTTAAGATTTGAGCTAGGAGTTGACCTCCATTGCTGCAAAGAACCATTTCCAATTCAGACATGAACTCAAACCAAGATATTGAATGTGGACATAGTTAGTTTACCTTTTGAGCAAGAGCATAAGCCAATGCACGTTCTCTCTTAAAGGAACCTTCTTGTCTTTGTTGCAACTTAGACTTAATATCATCTACAGTACCTTTCCTATCACACCACCCTTCCTGAGAATACAACAAATGTCAAAACAAGAAACAAATCTTGACAATTGAATCAAACCAATGGAACACAGAAAAAGACAAACAACCTCAACTTCTTTCAAAAGATCAGATTTGGTTCTGTGTTCATCTAAAAGCTTTTGAACAGCTTGTCCTTCAACAGTCATCCTTACACGACGAGCTCTAACGCGAGCCTGTACTCTCACCAAAGCTTGCATACACCTTAATGTTACAGCTGCTTGTTTCCTCACTTGTCTTCCTCTTACTAAAGCTTGTAACCTAACTATCCCTTTCAATGCCCTCAACGCTCTTCTCGCCTAATTAACACAAAATTCAAAATCAATTACGAATTTAAAACAAAACACCTCAAATTTGTTCACTTAGTTCTGTTATAAACTCACCAAGAAACCACGAAAAGCTGTCTGGATTCTGATAGCCGCCCATTCTTCTCTAACGGCTTTGAAATCTTTAGGAGGAGCTCTTAGAACAGTTGCTACAGCTGCAGAGTAAACAGTTGAAGAATCAAAACCTTCTGATTCAGAACGATGTCTTCCTCTACTAAAACCTTTCCATGAATCCACTGAAGTACTCCTCCATATCTTCCATTTCTTGTTCTTCCCATTACCCTTCTCCTGAAAAACAGAGTATCTCTGTCTCAAGTTCTCACCTTTAAAAGCAAGAACACAAAAAAGTTAAGAACTTTGAGTAACCCACTTACGATTTCATCTTTCTCTGGCTTCTTGAGACCAATAATGGACTTGACCCATTTCCCTGAAGCACCCATAGATGAAGAAAAGAAGATAAAGTTTCAATCTTTATGGCTCGAACTCGTAGACAAATCTGAGTTTTTTCTTTTTTTTTTTCTTCAGGTATGTAGAAAAGTTTGAGAGTGAGAGAGAGAGAGAGAAGGAGAGTGTATAGGAGAACGTGAAGTTGTGGTGGTAGTGGTGGTAATGGAGGGAGTGGTGGGTTAAAGAGACGTTTTTGAAATTTGAACAAACCAAAGCAAAGAACCAAAGATTTGGACCAAAGTAATAAAATAAGAATAAAGTTTGCTCGAGTCTTTAGGCTTTTGTCTCTTTGGTTATGTTTTCACACTTACTGTGTTCTGTGTCCTTCTCAGAGTTACAGGCATGAAAAAGAAACCATGAAAAGGCACAATAATAAATATAACTATATATATATATTTATTATATAGAGAGATTAGGCTTTTTGTTGTTTTATCTTGAGGACTCACTCATGTTCATGTAATGCCTTGTTTTGTTTGTATTATTCATATATCATTGGATTCGAAATTTAAAACTCCCAAAATGTTGCAATCAGATTTTTCTTTACAAAAACACATTCTCTCTTTCAAAAGCTATGATGCCCTTTTTGGACTTTGTGATTTGTACTAATTAGACCTATGACTTGTCTAATTAACCTCTCTAACCGAATTTAATATTTAACAAAAAGTATTTGCTTTTAAATTATAGTATTAAAATAATTCTATAAAAAATAGATTCTTTATTACATACAACTAGTTTATGACGTTTTCCTACAAATAAATACATAATGCGCATAATATCCACTTTGTCTATATTATATTAAGCGATTTAGAAAGAAGAAAAAAATCAGATTATATGATGAGTTCATTTATGCAAAAAAAATTGTGACCATTCGTATTTTGTAATATGCTGATTTTTGTTTTTGATAGTAAAAAATGTAAAATTTATATTTTATGATTTATGTCAATACAAATTTCATCTATGTGCAAATATATTTAAGTTTATTTTAAATTAAGCAAATGATGTATTGAATATGTAAAAATTATGAGAACTACTCATACACACATAAATCTGATTATTTACAAATTGCGTATATCATACTTTAAGCTTTAAAATGAATGCATTAACACTAAACTATTTGAAAATTAATTACATTATTTGGGTCAAGGTTAGTATCATTGCCGCATTTATAATCAAAATCCAATATGGAGAAATAAAATTATGAACTTTTAATTTTGCGACGAAAAGAACATGAAGTTTGAAATATCATTTAAGTAATAAAGTTTAGTTTAATTTTTTGATAGAAGACAGTAAAGTTTTGTTGACTTGACAATTTTAAGCTTATTGTTAAGTTTTGGCTAAAAGAACGATCACAATACTAACTTTCAATTAGCAGTTAACGTTGAGACGTCGTTTTTTAGAGAATAAAAAATAGAAAGAAAATGTGTAACTATAAGGAATTTATCATTATTCTACAATATTTTTATATTAATTAGTTTATTTAAATTAAAATATAGAATGAGATTTCACATGTTTAGCCAAAAAAATATTCTAAAACAGGATACACAGTATATTAGACAAATGAGATTTCACTAATTTAGCTATATATAATTTGAATGTGGAACTTATATTTTTATCATTTAACATAGGTTTTCGACAAAAATTCGTTACTAAAAAGTAAGATGTAAAATTATTGCATATTATTTAACTCTAATATCTGTAAGAAAAATGAATTTTTTTGGATAAAATGAATGTTTTATTTCTTATTATCTTATTAAATTGAGAATTTTTTATATCCTTTAAATAATTAATTATACTTTTCAAACACCTGATGGACATAATTTAATTCCAAACATTGTCGTGGTCGGACAGTTCTGACCAATATGGTTATTGGCCCAGATTAATAGCCCATGTGTCAGATCTTTTTCTTCTCCAACTTTAATTTAAAAAAGCAGTTTTGAAATTGAAAAAAACTTCAGACGGTTCGTTTCGTTGCCTAGACTGGTTAGGTTCTTGAGTCAACGGCACGCATGCTTCACTTAAATGGTAATGCAAAATACGAGGAAATAAAAAGAATATTTTGTTACTGCAAACCAAATTAATTAAATCATTTACAGTTTGTAAGTACGATTTTAAAAGTTGTGTTTGGTTTTAATGTTTTTTTTGTGTGTGTTTTCCAATATTTTTTATATTATTAAATGGTAATTTGTTTTTTTTTGTTTTCTAACCTTTATTTTTTTTTGGTTTAATGGTGATTTTATAAAAATCTAAAATTGTTTACCGAATAGTTAAATCTTTCTAGAAATTTGTCATTCTTGCACTTATGCAATGATTAGCTTAAAAACAATTTAGGGTGCAAATGGTTGCACAATTTTAGAAGTTGAAGAAGTTGAAAAAAATTATTCAACTAGTTTTTACCATTTGAGTTGAAGAGGTTGAAAAAATTATTCAACCCGTTCAACTTAACAAATTGAAAAAATGAACTAATTATACAGGGAATTTGTTCAACTCATTCATCTCCTATTTTGTAGATGAATAAGTTGAATGCTATTCAACTTTTTTATTCAACTTATTTTTTTTCAACTTCTTCATCTTTGTGCAACCATTTCCACCCTTAGTAATGGTTACACTTGCATGAGACTAGACAAATTGGTTGGGAGACAAATCTCTACAATGATTTAATATGTAATAACAAATATGGATAAATCTGTTAGCGATTTAGTCCACTCTAGTTTTAGGGCAAACAACCGTGTTGGATCAACTCTATTTATACATAAAAACATTTTGCAGTTGGTCTGCATTGATTTTTTTTTGTTTTCTTTAAAACTACACCACTACAATTATAATTAATGTATACTTCCTCTGTTTCAAAAAAAACTGATGTTTTGGTATTTTCACATATTTTAAGATAAAGTTAAATATTTGTTTATGAATTAGTTTATAATTACTAATTGTTAGAAAGAGAAAATATAAGCTATTAGACTACTTACAATGGGGTGTTGAAAAAAAATTCAACAGTTGAACTCATACAATGTTTGGAATTAACGTTGAATAGGCTATTGAATCTATGTGGTTAAACGGTGTTGAAAAGATTCAACATGTTGAAAAAAGAGCAAGTGAGACCATCGATGCCACATGTTATGCATTTATTGGTTGCACAGTTTTTAATATTTTATTTCTCCTAAGAATTTAAATTCAATTTTAAAAACTAAATAAATTTTTTAATTTTAGATTTTTATATCATAAATCATCACTTTTTATACTCAGTAGATATAAACTTGTTTCATTTAATTTGGAAATATATTTTATAGTGAAATGTTAATAGTGTAGGATATTAAATTTTATTAGACAAAATCATTGTAGTATGTAAAAGTTGAGTGAGTGTTAAATTATTATGTAGATGAAAGAAAAATTGATGTGGAAGAGATATGAAATGACGTAAAGAGTGTTGAATAATAGAACCATTGTTGATAATCTTAGATATTGTCATGTGAATAAAAGTGTAAACTAAAAACAGTATAATTTTAATTTTTTAATCTACGACATTAATTTTTGAGAAACAACGAAAAATCCTAAAACATCATACTATGTGAAACAAAGGAAATAGGCAGACTAAACGTAGAAGTAGGTATTATAAACAAAATTTCAATGACACGTTTCGTTGAATACAAGCTTATCTCTAATAAATTTTCCCAATAAAAATAATAACTTGTGTAACTTATACCTACATGGGATTTACGTAAGAATCGTCCTACCGCCACATGGTGAAATCAAGATCGTGTGCGTAGGAAATAAAAGACCATAGACAAATCAATTAGGTGGTTTAGTAAGACCACACAAGAGGCCATGTAAAGTCAAGTCAAGTCTTGGATTGATACATTATTGATTTTTTTTTTCTTTTTTGGTTCAAATCCTTAAAAAGATAATAGGAGAATTTTGTTGTTGAAACTCTTCCACGTTCTTTTTTTCCACAAACTTGAATTTTTGTTTTAACCATTTAATCAAAAACTATGTACTAATCCACACTAATTGGTAGATTCAACTCTTTATTTGATGAGATATAAATTTGTAATAATCTATTTTGTTGTTATTTAATTGAATATCTATGTAGGACATGCTTAAAAATAACAAAAAAAATAAAATAATTCATGCTCAATTTTTGTAAAATAGACCTTAATTACATGTAAAAAATAAATTTTAGAAAGGGCTTGGGATTCCCATGTATGCTAAGCGTGGAGAGACTCTTACTCGAGGACTAGGCCTTGGCGAAGGAATTGGACCGTAAGGCGATGGAAAACGTGCAGAACCAGGCGTAATCCGAGGAGACAAACTGACTTGTTCGAACGCTTGTGATTGAAGCTCCATTGGATAATCTCTGACACACCCGATTCTTGGACCAACACCACTATTCCATTTGCAAGAAAGTCTCTTTGCAAGCCCAAAGACCGGTCTTTCTATCTCTTTCTCTTCTTCTGGTTCCTCTATAGTGATGGTTTCTGCTGGTTTGTTCTCTGCTTTCTCTCCGTTTGATTCTTCTTCTTCGTAGCCACTGGAACTGAATGACGAATATTCCTCGTTCACAGAGCATCTCTGCATTCAGATTAACATATGTGAGTACACATCATTTTTCATATTTAGCATGTATGCAAGAAACATTTCTTTTCCTTACCTTGACATTGGTGAGGTCAACATTGTTCTCTTCCAGGAAACTTATGAATTCCTTGAAGTTGTCTTCCGTTGGGAGGTAGTGTCCACTGTATGGCCATATAGCCTAAGAAAAAATGTGTTTTGTTAGACTCTCAACATAAAGGCTAAGAGATTCAAAATATGATGCAAACTGAATAGGAACACACCTCAAGGATCCCATCGCGGGCGACCAATCTCCCTGCAGCAGTTGTGGCACCTCCAGACAAGAAACTGGAGTGTTGGAAACGGCCTTTCTTCTTCTGCCCTACGTATAAGGTTCTAGTGGTGCTAAGTACAAAAATCGACTTCAATTCCTCTGTTGAATTGATCAGAGTCATGCTTTGTTTATTCATTAGTTTCCCATCTTCTACTATCACTTCATATGCTTCTCTCTCCAGCTGCAAGTTAACACAAAAGTTTATAAGTAAATAGAAGGTATGGATATGCTAGACAAGGTCTTTTTTTGCAGGTGAAACCAAAAAAGACTCACCGGTCCAAGATATTTAATGCACTGTTTTTGCAGAACACTTCTCGGGTGGTGTTCAAGATTCACATCTTTTCCATCTCCAATGTCCAACCTTCAGTTTCAAATAGGTGGAAACAAAGTTCAGAACATATTCATTTGTCAAAAAGGAAATAAAGAAGGTCATTAGACTGACCAGTAGAAGAATGGTTGTGCGCTCATGCTTGCTGACCAGACATCATAATAGAAGTGCAAGTTGTGGCCATAACGATGACGTGGGTCAATCTGTAAAGACAGAGAAGACTCAAGTTAGATTATATCCAAAAAAAACAGGAAGATTGTTCCCATGACCAAAGCAAAAATGGGGACTTACAGCTTCAAGCCAATGCTGAAGAGCTAACTTCTGAGCTTTTTCATCTTTTGACAGTCCTTTTCCAACCTAAATGACATACAAAAGCAGGATTCACATCAGCTATCATTGTAAAGAGATATAAAATCTTATGGACTCTAAACATAGATAATAACTTATGGAAATGATGTCAAACCTTAGCAGCTCGTGTTCTAGCTCGTGCCCACTTCGAAACAGCGGTTTCATGTTTCTCTTCTCCAAAGAAGGAAACCGAGCTCAAGTTCAGAGCTGCAGCATCCAGAGTCTTCCACCTAGGAAACATTTGAAGAAATAAAACAGGTTAGTCTACAACAACTTGAACCCCATTACTAGCAAAGGATAGATCATTATCAAGTGACTCACCAAAGCTCCTCAACCACAACAGCACAATCTGCTAGGTTCCTTCTTGTTCTGTAACTCTTGTACACCTTCTGTAACGTAGTTGCAGCTGCATCAAGCTCTGTGACAGGTCTAGGGGAGAAGAACACAAAAGGCTTAGGGGGAGTAATCGTGGGTTTCGTTATTTGGATTCTCTCGCAATTTCTTCCGTTTAAACTGTTACGAGCAGGCTTCTTCGTTTCAACAATCTCCTCATCAGCCTTATCCATCTGTACAGCCTCGACTTCTGTTGGAATCTCCCAGCTGTTAAAGCTCAATGACCGCTCCATACCGGTCTTTTCTGATACCTTCTCACTCTTGAAACTGTTGGTTCTTGAATTCAAGACTCCTTCTTTCAACTTAAAGCTAAAAGATCTGGTTTCAAGAAAACTCTCGACAGGGTTCTTGAAACTGAAGAACTGGGTCGTCACGACTTCTTTCCAAGCAGACAAGAGCAAGGAAAGAGAAAGCCCCATGACAAAACCAACAAATATAAAAAAAGAACACGATCTCTTCTTCAAGTTGGTTTGCTCCCAATATACAAATCCCCTGCACACGCATCAAATTTTCAGATCAATATCAAAAACGTTGACAAACGAATCTTTTCTCAAAACAACTATCCATTAATATATTCATTTCTTTTTACTGAGTCATTGCTATCATCACCAACCAAACACAATTATTGTAGTAGCCGACGATAAAATAAAAACAATCTCACTCAGACATTTCAACAAACACATTGAGAGCATCTGAAAAAAATATTCAGAATACTACATAAAGGTGAAAACTTTATGATCTTATCCATCTTCTATGATCAACCCATTAAAGAATCAGAGACATACCTCAAGATTGCAGAGTATCAACACCAAGAAAAGACTTTTAAAAAGGTCAAGTCTTTGTTATATGTCTTCTTGTCTAGAGAAGACCACTAAAAAGAGGAATTAGGAATTGAATGCAATAAGTTAGAGAGAAGTAGTAGCACCAATATATATACAGAGATGAATAAATGTAATAGTGGTGTGTGTTTGTGTAGTTGACGAGTAAAAAATCGTTGAATATGACAGAACAAAAGTAGTGAAGATTCAAAGATGGTGTGTCTGAAAAAAAACAAATATTAGTTTTAAAATGATATATACAGACAAGTAAACAACAAAGTGTGTATAAGAGAGAAGCCACAGGAGTAGCTCGGTAAGAAGAAGGTAGCTTCACCGAAACTTATTAATTCAGAAATGGACAATTTTGTTTTGTTTTTCTTATTTTTCTAATTTATGTTAGTAGACCCAAGTACGTACGTTTTCCTAGCAATTCTTATCCACTATGAAAATAATGATGAAAAATATATTAATGCAGAAATTGTGGAAGCAATGAAATTTAACTCTTTTTTTACATTAATTATCGATCAGATTTTGTTAATTCGTTTTTGTTAATTTTTAGTAATTGATGTTTAAAAAAAATGTGGGAGCTATTGTTTTTCATCTTGACCAAAGAGAACGATAGAAAAAAAGATGGTCGGCTACACCAACTATAGAAGAATGCAAGATCACACATGTCAAGTATCATATTATACACTCAACTACATTAACCAGATGTATTGCATAACCACATATATCAACTATACAACGTCATATAGTCAATACCATAGACATAAAATTCTGGTACACCGGTCAACTGATCTGGCGTTGACCGTTTTTGACCAAAAAAAATATTCAAATTCAAAAGTATTTTTTTTTCTTTTTGTAGCAATTGAATTTTCTTATTAATGTCAAATAAAGCAGGTTGCAAAGTAGCTAGCACATAAATGCTAAGAAAGTAAATATTTGATTTATAGTATGAGCAACAAAAATCTACTACTACAAATTTTATATTAATTTTTGTTTTGAAATAAGCATTGTTTATATTTTTAATATAGGTTTTATGGAGGAAAAAACTAATTACAGTTATCTTCGAACTATTTTAATGTCTTAACCAATAAAAAAATTGTTTATTTAATTATTTTTATAATATAAGTGAACAGTTTAAAACAAGAGCTTACTATCGCAGAAGGCATTTGTTTGGGAGAAAATTCGAAAATGGGCACTCCTAAAAAGAACATCTACCGGAGTGGAAAAAGGGATATTTGTTGCCTATTTTGCCCTTCTATAATGAGCAGGAATCTGATAATTAGTGGATTGATGACATCAGATAATTAAGTAAATTTTTTTTTTTATTATTTTTTCCTTTTTTGAACAAACACAATTAGTTTTTAATATTTTTTTCTTTGGTTATATTGATTTATGTACATAAAAGACTTACTTTTGATGTTCATGATACATGTTTGATGTTTCTGTATTTGGTCAAGCATTCGTTTGGTGTACACATAAGAAGACGTTTATAACATTTTTTAGCCATCAAAAGAAATCGGTAAAATACTCCTATTAGGATTGGAATCCAAACACATATCTTTGGGCGGAAGATAAAGTGAGACACTTTCCATTCTTCTTGATGTGTATGTCCATGCCATCTTACCCTATATTCTGGACGTATCTATAGAAATTAGCTGATACAAAGGAGGTTATAAGAAAAAAGTTGCAGAAGAAAGAAGTGAACAGTTACCCATGAAAGTGAAATCAAAATATTGTTGTACCTTTAGAGGATGATGAAGAGATTTCAACATTTGTTTCATCTACACAAATTCAGATCAACATAGTATACTGGAAGTATAGACCTTTGGAAAGCAGGACCAACTTTATAATTCCTTGTAACTAAGCTAGCGACTACTTATCAAAAAAAATAAAACTAAGCTGGTGACTATTACATGCACAAAATGTTGGAGATATCTCAAAATTTTGTCCATTTGGGCAATTTTTACATGATCTTTGTTAATTTTTCTGGGTGTTGGTGCTCAAAACTATATACCCTAAAAGCCAAGACGATTGAATGAACCCATGTGAAACCAATGTAAACAATGCAGTGTGTTTAAAATTATACCCTAAGCTGAGAAAGATGAATAAACCCAAGGAAAACGATTTTAACAACATGTTTGTGTTCAAAACTATACCCTAAACCCGAGAGGGATGATTGAACCCAAGGAAAACGAATTTATAACGGTGTTTGTGTTTAAAACTAAACACTAGCAGATTGTAAATGGAGAACCCAAACACAATATCTATATATAACTACCTTACCAATGAAAAGTTTGAACACAGACCTTCATTATCACAAAGGAAACAGACATGCATGATTACCACAAACTCTAGTGAATTACAATGTTATGAAATATTCTTGGAAAATATTAAGTCATACATAATACGAATTCACCTTCATCGTCTTAGTAATTTTTTTAGAGATTACAATATTCTAAAAAAAATGTCTAAATTTTAATTAATTCTTAAAACAATACTTACAATGATATGTTTGTAAACAACTGTCCCACCAATTGGCTTTTTTGAACTAATCTTATAGTGATTGTTGACAAAAAAAAAAAATATATATGGATGGAAAATATTAGTGCATGCTTGAAAGACCAAGAAAAATTCTAGAAAGTATTTTTAAACCCAAAGCAATAAGTGTTATGCGATTAAGACATTGCATTGTCCAAATGAAACTATAACGCTTTAAATGTATACGAGACACTCATGGGGACACTCTTAAAGTTCAATCAAATCAAATGTTTTGTTTTATAGATGAAATAACGACTATTGCATTTTACCCATTAATAATTTCTGATCTAAAGTATCTTAAAAAAAATTATCTTTCTTAATAATCCTCTCTTCGGTAACTATAATATATATATATATATATATATATATATATATATGCATTTTTTCTGTTTTCATTTACTTACATCATCCTGAAAAATATTTATTCTAATCATATTACAAATGATGATCGATCTATTTAATCTAACTATATCCAGCATATTTGATTGTGATGAGTTATTCAACGACGTGCAACTATTCCTGTAACATTTTCATTAGTCATATTTGTTTATATAATCTATAATAGTAACAATAATAAAACTGTAAATACTATTAATATGTTGTATCCTCTTAAAACTAAGCATAAAATTACTTTGCAATTTGCACAAACACCTAAGAGAGAAAGAGACAAATTAAAGGTGTGTGAAAAAATAAAGAGATGTGTAGCGCTCCGACCGCCATCTCTCCAGTGGATCACATGTTCACCACCAGCCCATGTGCCTACCTCTTATAATGGACCTCACGTCCTTTCACTAGGCCAATAAGTCCATTAATATCCGACGATCGGTTTGTTACGTCTGAAAGGCTTAAATACTTGTTCTACTAAAACAGAACCAAAGTTATTAAGATACATCAATTTGTTCTGAACAATATTACTATATGTTTTGTGTTATTTCTTTTATCATGCTAACTTAGTTATGTGTTTACTCTTTTATCATGTATCACCACCCTCTTCTAACTTAGTTATGTGTTAACCAAAAAAAAACTAATAATAGTATTTTTTGGAAAATACTCATTTTTGTGGTACTTTTTGAATTATAAAAAAATATAAAAATATTATCAATCATCAACACATGTTTTATATTTTTATATTTAGGGTATGATTTTTAGGGGTAGGATTTAGTGGTTAGGATTTAGAAATTAGTTTTGAATGTTAGGAAAAATATAGTTTTAACTTCTTTGGTATTTTTGGAAAATATATTTTAGTGGTATTTTTGGGAAATAAACTAATAATAGTATTTTTTGGAAGAAATACTCTTTTTGTGATATTTTTGAAAATTTCTCTTATATCTTTAATTATATTAAAAAGGATAAAAGTATTAACATATAAACCAAACTATTTATATTCACTTTTTAACTACTGTGAATTTGATTTATCGTAATAATAATTTAATCTTTTATAAATAGACGTATGTCATATGAGGGTTCCATATAGGACTTCGTCTCAAAGTCTCACCCAATTTTATTTGTGAGAGACTCCTTCACATTCTCTAAATCCCTGCCGACATAAAAAATGGATGGAGTACTCCCAAAATACAAACATAAATATACTATATAGCATTTATATATAACATTCCCTGATTTTACAATAAGGATGACAATCTTCTATTGATGCTTAATCTATAAGCTTTATTAAAGGCCTATCCTCATGATCAACAACACTAATGAGAATTTGAAGCTAGTTACAAAGACCATTTGATTCACCCCTTAAAGATCATTATCACAAAACTACCTTTTACATGTGTTAGGACTTAGGAGTACGTAGACGACAAAATTTAAATATTTAACCAAATTATTCACATGCGTAGACACGTGCAATAATTGCATATGAGCAAACGAAGATTAGTTGATAAATGTTTGAAATAGTTTTTGTTTCTCATTCTTTGTTTTATGTCTACAACCGTACAACTACTACCGAGATCTTGTTCTTTCTGATAATTAAGTATAATTTTTATGTGAAAGTTTTTGGATATATTTAATTAAATATAGTTTGGTATGTTATCTCTGTCATTAGACGTGTTGACTGTTGTCTAATTGCTAGTTTTGACAAATTTATGTCAACATAAAAATGCTAGTTATTAGATATATAAAGGTATGGAAATGCGAAATGCGAATGTTCAAACGCATAAGTTGGCAGAAAAAAATCCGTTTTATTCTGCATCTTAATAAGTATATAAACAATTGGCTTTTTTAGAACCAATTCATTAGTTATTGTTGACAAAAAATAACAATAAAAGCATGATATGCGAATATAACAAATTTTTCATATATTTTAATATGATACTTGTTATATTATTCTTTAACACTAAAATAACTAATGGGAATAATTATACTAGTGTCAATCCTCTGCGAAATCTTATTTATTCATGACAACTCATAATAATAATAATAAATTAATTCTCTTTTGCTTTAAACATAGGGTTACGCGTTAAAGTTGAGAAATTTTGCATGTGTTAAAAATAAAACCTAATTGTGTAAAACGTTTTCAATCAGATGGGATTATAGCAAAAGTGGGAAGAACA
The DNA here is from genome assembly GCA_036452645.1 of Capsella bursa-pastoris. Classification (NCBI taxonomy): domain Eukaryota; kingdom Viridiplantae; phylum Streptophyta; class Magnoliopsida; order Brassicales; family Brassicaceae; genus Capsella; species Capsella bursa-pastoris. The sequence continues at coordinate 2,835,874 of CP144186.1, forward strand.
AAGAAAGAAACAAAGAGATAACGGAACCACTAAATATAATTTATTATAAATGAATGTGACTACAAAAAATTTATAATTATAAATTATTAGATTAATATTATTCATTGTCGTTTTGTGAAACTTTCAGTTAGAGTTGTTTATCAGATTTTTCATATGTAATAGTTAGTACATTGATTCTGTCATTTTGATGTATAGTTATTTTAGAGATTTAGCACATAATTATTATGTAAGGTTATTTAACATATTTAGTTTCGCATAATTAATACATTGATCTTGATGCATAGTTGTTTAGTAAAACTTTTGTGTAGATTTATTCTACAAAGTTATTTAGTAGGTTAAGTTTAGCATAGTTATAATATAGTTAGTTTCACACAATTTTTACATTGATTTTGATTAAGCTTTTGTGTAAAGTTATTCTGCGAAAATCGGTTAGAACTTAGAAAGACATCAAACCAATTGAGAGTTCCAAACCGGTTTTGATTCTTTTTTTAAAATCGTAACACCAAATTTGGATTCAAATACTAAATTTGTTGCTTGAAAAACAAATTAAAAAATTTGCTACCGTTTTTTATTTTATTTGTTGAACTCTTTTGTGTATATATATATGTAGGCATGTTCCAAAAAATAAAAACCATCCACACAAAATGGCTTTGTGATCAAAGTTTCAACTTGTTGCCCTTCTTCTCATCACATATTCTCTCATATTCACTTTTCGAGGTAAAACATCTTATTTGACTTTGTTCTCCTTTTCTTTGTTTTTAGTTCTTTATAAATCTCATCCTCACTTCAAAGTTTTGTTGTACTTGTACATATATCTAACATACATATGTTTTTATTTCTTCTAACATCGACAAGTCACCCACATACATTTATATTATTAAAGGAGTAGTAAAAAAAGCTCACGTTCAATCTCAGAAAAAAATTACTAAGTTACCCTTAATAAAAAATACTACTAGATTATATTTTTTTCCTTAATCCTTATTTAGTTAAAATAAAACAATTAAAATCGAGTGTTTTCAAGAGAAAATCGAAAATTTAGCTCATACCGAATTACCGTTTTACCCTTAATGAAAAATTACCCCTGGCTTATAAGTTTTTGTTAACCCTTATTTAATCAAAACCAAACAATAAAAATTGGAAATATCTAAACTAAAATCGTAAATTTCATAACTAAAGCCAATTTTTCTTAAAAAAAATGTCGTATATAATGTATCAAATATAGGGTTTCGAGAAAATGGGCTTACATAAAAAAGCCCGCTAAAAGAACACCTCCTAAGTTGAAACCCTAAAACAAAGTGTCGTTTACTTCTATAAATACCAGGATTTCTATGCTCTCTCCATAACTAAAAAAAACAGAGTAAATCTTTAGTTTTCTATCATGTTCGCAGAATAATGTTTTGATTCTGATATTTGTTCTTCCTCTTATTCATCATCCTCTAATTTCTGTTTTCCTGTTCGTGTAGTGGTTGTTTGGAAAGCAAGATCAAAGAATACTACACCTTTATCTATGGTTACATCACCTTTTGAATTAGGTATATTATCTCAGAATTCATTTATTATTTTAAATTATATTTATTCAATAAAATTCTTATTTAATTTTTATATTGGTTATTTTTGGTAGAGGATGTTAGAGAAGATGTTACATTGCTATCTACAAATTCAAGATCTAAATACTTAAGTTGGATGGAAAGCAATTTAATAGATGTTGAAGCAAGCAAGTACAAATATGAAGAATTTCTAAGAAGATTTGTTTGGTGTGGTCAAGAAAATCAATGGAAGCAAAGGTCCACAAAAAAAAAAGAAAAAAACCAAGAATTCAAAAATTTTAATTAATCCTTATAATTGTATGTTTGTGGACATGTTTTATGATGCATCTTCAATATTTAGGAAAAAATAATGTTTGGTTGTTTTTATCAAAAGTTTTTTACATATTGAGGGCGATTGGTGATGACTTTTAAGGCTTTAAAATGGTTTTAAAGCCTTAACAGTAATTAATTTGCCAATCAATATTTTTTGCTTTTATTGTTTTTTAAAGCATTAAAAGTCACTTCTTTTTTTTCCTTCTTTGTTTTCTCATTTTTCTCAAAGCGTCAAAAACCTGGCTTTAAATTTAATCAATTAAAAAGATTTATTTTTCATATCTCCATTACATTTAAAACCTTTTCACAAGTTTATAAATATATTTTATATATTTTATTTTTATAAATTAATTACTCTCATTTTTTTCTTGTTCTTTTAAGATCCATTTCAATAATACTTTTATTTTATAAATTCATTTATAAAATATCATATATTTATTATAAATATAAAATAATAAAAATAAAAATAACATGCATAACTTTAAAAGTTGTTCATTACCAATCAGATTTTAACAGTAAAAGTTTCTACAGCCAAAGCATCTACAGCCAAATTCTCTGCAGCCAAAATTTTAAAGTTAAAGTCTTTACAGCCACAAGTAACAGTCGTTACCAATCGACCTCATTATCATCTAAAATTTCAAGTTTAATAAAATTTACTTTTTAAATTATTAATTTAATTAAATCTAAATCATAGAGATCATTAGAAAATCGAATTCTAATTTTGCTAAAGAAAATTATGTCGAGTAAACCCTAAATTTATCTCTTTCCACTATGGTCTAATCAAATATTTCTGAAGCATCCTCATCACGAGTAAGTCTAAACCTAATTCTGTAACACAGAGTTATGTCGAATGAACTAAAAAAATCTCTCTATATGTTATTAAATATGTTATTAAATAAAACCTATACTTTACTTAATCAAAAACTACAATATTATGAACGTCCAAAATGTCATATATAAGATATTTAGTTTTTTTTTTTCCGATATATATTACATATTCTGGATCTACACAAAGTTTAAAGCTTATCAAAATTCTATAATCAAATAAACGTTAAGAAAATATAAATAATTTAAGAATTTAAAACATTCAGAATTTTGTAATTTGTTTGTATATGTGATATGGTTTAAACCCTAGTAATATTTTAACTTAAAATGATTTTAAAGATAAATTAAAATTACAAAAGATATTTATGAAAATAATTGATGGAAAATATAAGATTTAATAAGCTATAGATTATATGGATAGAGGTAAATATAAATATATATATATATAGTAGTTATTTAGTAACCTTTTGGTCATTATAAAAAATTAGAAGGCAAATTTATTCATATTTTAAAATTTTGATTCTAGAAAATAGCGCAAGAAGTTTTTATTGGACTAAGATCTTTGATCGATTCGGTTACATCTCTACTAAATTTTTTTTCTAGAATTTAAATTGACAGTGATATGTCATGTTGATGTATCTTTAAATTTATGATCGGTTTCCTACTTATGATCGACATAAAAGAAATTTTGATCGATGTCCTATGGCCAAATGCATAAGAAAATGGTAGGAAATAGTCATTTTTTTCTATTTTTCTACAAAAATATTGGTAGGATATTGCCTGTAGGAAATTGTAAATGATATGAATTTTGTAGAACATTTCCTACCAAAACTAGTGGTATAGTAGGTTATTTCGTAGCAACAGAGAAGGCCATTTTTAACCATTTTCCTACAAAAAGGTTGTAGGAAACGCGTTCTTTCTAATTTCCTAACAAATACTTCGAAGGGAATTCCCTTCAATTTTCCTACAAATATTGAATTCATTCAAGTTTCTACCAATGATTTCACTCCAGTTTCCTTCAAATGTTTCATTCAGCTTTCCTACAAAAGAACACACTCCACTTTCCTTCGACTGTAAATGGTAGGAAATATTTCATTAATTCCCTAATCTTAGTTTTGGATTTTTAGAAATACCCCTTTTGGTGTATCCCTTTTTAAAAATACCCCCTTTATCTATCCATTTTCAAAAATACTCCTTTTTAAATATAAAAAAATTATAAAGTTTTATATAGTTTATAAGGTACTTCTATATAATAACTACTACTGGGAGATTTGATACAAATATTTTAAAATGTTTTAAGTAGTTTTAAATAGTTTTTATAAGTTTTATAAGGTTTTTAAAAGGTTTTTAAAATGGTTTATACGGTTTTTATAAGGTTTTTATAAGGTTTTTATAAGGTTTTTATAATTTATTTTTACGCTATTTATGAAAGGTATATAAAGTTTTATACACATATAAAGGTAATTTGTGTATATATTTATAAGCTTACACACATATTTGGATAAATTTCAACATTTTTAGTGTGTTTTTTGATAAAGTTTGAAAAGGGAGTATTTTTAAAAAGAGGTATTTGAAAAGGGGTATTTTTGAAATTCCCCCTTCAAATTCAATCGATTTTAATTTATAACAGCTTCTCTTGTGGGAAGGTTGTTAAAGGGTGAGGTCTTGGGTACGAGGAACGCCAAGCGCACCAATAACCTACTTGATGGGCCAAGGGGGGCCAGTGAGCCAAGAGAGAGGTTAAGGTCGATGCGCTGCAGCGCTGTAAGGTTGCCATGTGGCAGAGTGTCCCATGGGGCGGGTTGTTACACCATCGAACTTGTTCGTTTTTTGTAGTGATGATGAGATTAGTTGGGCTCCGTAACGCTGCCAGCCATCGCCATTTCTTTTCCAGGTAAAAGATGAATTGTTTTTCATAATCCAGTGTTAATACTCGGTAATTTTTTATTAAAAGAAAACAAAATAAAAATTTTTGTGTTAAATTAAAAACTTGGCGCCTTTCAATCATCAAATATTTATTGCTTAATAAAAATATAGGCCTTATTGTGTTATGGTATAATGGGCTTTTTAAGTCTATACTCCTCAAATATTTATTACTTAATAAAATATGGGCCTCTTTGTGTTATTGAATAATGGGCTTTTAAAGTCCATAACAAAGATCGTTCTAAATCGTGTATTGTGTGGTGACAAATAAATGGTCACTTGTCATCATGAGGATCGATTTTGGGTAGATATGCATTCTTGGATATGTGTTGTTGTCAACACAACATTCAACCAAAAGCTTCATAGGAGAAAAGAGTTAAAACTGTATTATGTTCTTCTTGGGTTGGGTTTCTGAAAATTAAAGAGTGATGGAGAAGAAAGTTGATGGGTGAGAAGAAGGTTGAAACCAAAAGCTTTATAGGAGGAAGAGTGATATGTGTTCTTTATGGGTTGCGTTTCTGGAAATCAAAGAGTGATGGCAAAGAAGGTTGATGGGTGAGAAGAAAGTTGAAACCAAAGCTTCATGGGAGGAAGAGTCCAGTTGTGGTTATGGAAATCACAGAGTGAAGGTTGATGAGAAATCCAAATCAGAGATAAGTGGTCCAGAACTGAACTGAGAAGCTCTATCTGGGACTAGCCGTATCCAAAGGATCTGGCATGGATGATTCTTCAGGTTACTCTAGGTTTTGTTCCTAGGTCTAATGTTCTCGTCCCTGAATTGATGGATTAAATGAAGGAGCCTAGTCACATGAATCTATTTAAGCATAACCAAGGAGGAGGAAGAAAGAACAACCTCAATGGATGAGACACCTAAGAAGACCATTAGTCTTATTGGTTTATGCACAGAAGCATGAGTAATTAGTATATAATTGAATGAATGATGATGTTTAATTGGTTTATGCACATATGCATGATTAATTATTATCAGATTAGATGAATGATGTTTAGTTGCGTTAGTAATAACATTAGGTTGAATTAGTTTTAGATTATGACAGCTTCCATTAGCTCCAAATCCGTAGACGAGCCTGGACCATTCGATATAAGCAAAGGCTGAAGAGAGAGAAGAGGGAGAGATTGAATAACCTTGGTCATATTAACAGGGTCTCTGTGTACAATTTTCAGAGGCTTTCCCGCAATCAAGAAGCTTGGATCCTTTGCTTTAATCGAAGACTCAAAGTGATCTCTTTATACCGTATCTACCAAGTGTATGAATTTTGTTGAAGAAAAGAAGAATGATGGCTTGATGTGGGAGCTTGCTGAGGAACTTGCGGATGCTTATGATAGATTCAACGCTAATAAGTTTGTAAATGCCAAAAGAGTTTTGGTAATTGTAAGTAAGGGGAAAACGGGGAAAATCAACCCAAACTATTTTCCGAAAGTATTTTCATACCCAAACTCGTGTACTCTGAATTTTACAACCCAAACCAGCTTTCAATTCAAATAACCCACCTGGACCACATAAATTTTTTTCGATTTCAACCTCGACGTTAACAGTATCCCTGCCCATCTTGAAGATTTGGACAATCAAGCTTAAGCTTCTGTAAAAACCAAGAGAAATTAAGCTTAAGCGTAAGCTTAATTGTCCAAATCTTCAAGATGGGCAGGGATACTGTTAACGTCGAGGTTGAAATTGACAAAATTTGATATAGTTCAGGTTGGTTATTTGAATTGAAAGCTGGTTTGGGTTGTAAAATTCAGAGTACGCAAGTTTGGGTATGAAAATACATTCGGGAAATAGTTTGGGTTGATTTTCCCCGTTTTCCCTTGTAAGTAAGAGGTAGAAAAATTTCCTACCAAAGTTTTAGTAAGAAATTTGGTAAGATTATGTTTTCTTATAGTGTACCAAGCACCATACCTCACTTGTCCATCCTATTGCCAACTGATCCGTGAGAAGATAGTGAACTGTTTTGGAACATCATAAGGTTTTTTTTATATAGATTTTATGGTTTAAGGTATAGTGTTTAGGGTTTATGATTTATTTATCAAACTAAAAGTTCTTTGATGAAATAGGTTTTCATATGTTTTTATTTGATTAAATACAAGTATGTATCAATAAACAAATATGTAACTATAAATGAACCTTGTATAATATAATAATTTATAAAAATAAAACAATATGCATCTTAAAATGTACAACAAAATATAATCATAACTTATTGTATAGAAATAAATAGATAATTTTCTATGATTAAAACCTAAAATGACAACATAAAATGAGAACAACGAAAAAGAGGGAGTGAGAGAGAGAGAAAAATCAATATTTCAAGCAAAATTATTCTATATATTAGATAATTGTTTTCCCAAAATATCACAGCCACATGACTTTCCAAAATAGTTACTATCTAATGAAACACAATCAACGGACAAAAACACTCAAAATTCTTCTAATCATCCTTTATACTATCCATATCCAAACAATTAAGAATTTCAAAACCAATCGTCGAACCAACCCCAAAATATGCCAAATTACTGGTTTTGCACCAAATTTTGTCATGTTTTCATCCATAACAAACTATAATCCATATATTGATGCCATCTTAATCAAACCCTTATCCTTCTACTCCATCGTGTAATGAAAATGTTCTTATATAATGTTGCATCAACTTAATTTCCTAAATTTTCTACACAAATGTCTCTTAGCGGCATGAGCGATGTTAATGAATTCACTCAAGATGACGCAGAAGATTCATATCATGTTCGCCGAAGAGCCCATAAAAGGAGCAATGCACAAAATTTGGTGCTACTGAGGGGGTGGATTAAATATGAAACTAATAGTATTGTCGGTAGAGACAAAAAAAAAGTAAAGCAGATTGGTGTTAAATTGGTACATATTGTAATGAGCATGGCTCATTTAATTATCTATGTGATGAAGGTTCATGCAGAAATCATTACAACTACATCAATAATATATTGTCAAAACAAAATCGCATGAATTATATTTAACTTGTAAGAATAGACATTTCAATTTACTGGCCATGATGATCGAAGTAAAGAGTTGTTAGAGAAGTTGAGCCATGATCAATTTGGTAATTAATTGTTGTTAAGTGTATGGTTATTTTTTTCGCATTCCAACTTAATATGTGTTCTCACTTTCCGCTTTAATATTGTTTGTTTGTTATGTTACGCTTTAATAATATTTCTTTGTTAGTTGGACTATAATCTAACTGACTGTATATATCATTCTTATACTACATTTGTCAAATCAATTAGAGTTCCTCAAAGTGAACAAGACAAAATATTTTCACAAACATCAAGACGGATATCACAAGGACATCGGACGTGCATTTGAAGTACTGCATGCTTGATTTAAAATCATTCGCGAACTTGCTCGCATGTGGGATATAGCCAATTTGGATATCATCATGAGGTCATCTATCATAGAGCATAATATAATTGTTGAGGATGAACGAGATGTGTATGTTCAAAATTGGGTAGATTATGACAAGTCTAAAGCATAAGCATGACCACGGTTATAGTTAATGTGGTTACAATTTATTAACAACCGGTTAACAATTATAATTTTTAACCATTATATAAACGGTAAAGCCGTAACGGTTATATACGGTTACGGTTAATTACGGTTACAGTTAAACATAGTTACGCTTATTTGATGATTATAATATAGTTAACATCATGGATAAAATTTTAAAATTTTCTTACTATTATAATATAAATTTAAATTTTAGTAATAGATTTACTTTAATTTGAAATTTGAACTTAAAACAATATTTCAATGTAATACTCTATTTAAAATTTTGAACGGTATAGTTAAGTATATGGTTAACTAACGGTTTTGATACAGTTACGGTTAATTTACGTTTATTGTTACGATTTTAACCATTTTATACGATTACGGTCCATTTAAAGTTAGGTTTTTGTCAAGGTGATACCTGCATTTTTCAAGTCATGTGCGTGCTAGGTCTAAGTTTTGTGATTCAAATAAAGTTCACAAATTGTGTAACTAAAGAGTTTTTCAGCGTTTATGTGTGATTTAAGTTTTATTGTTTGGAATTTTAATTTATTTTATTTTTTGTTTTCTGTTTTTATTATTGTATTGTATTGAAATTTAAGTTGATTTATGTTGTAATTCTTTTTTTTATGTTGTAATTCTATTTTGTAATTACATTACTTAAATTTTTAAAATTAAAATTTTGATCAATAATTGTAAACAGAAAAGAAACTAAAAATTTAAATCAAAAATAGTGGGGTAGGGTGTTGACTAATTTAAAACAAAATATTGTACATATTCTAATATATAAAATTAAGTGAGTAACCATTTATCCATGCAAAGTTACCAAAGAAGACAATATGGAGAAGAAAAAAAACTACGGTGATGACTTGGCAAAATTATACTCCCTCTGCAAAGAGTGTTACTTTGACACATTTCACACAAATTAAGAAAACATTGAATTATAAGATTTAATAGTTTAATTAGTGTTTAATTTGGGGTAAATTGAATGATGTTTGATTGATTTGGTAATAACATTCGGTTTAATTAGTTATAGATTATGACGGCTTCCGTTAACTTCAAATCCAGAGACGAGCCTAACCCATTTGACATAAGTAGGCTGAAGAGAGAGAAGAAGGAAAGATTGAATAACCTTGGTCGTATTAACAAGGTCTCTGCATAAAATATATTTTGTTTTGATCAAAGATTCAAAGTGGACTATTTATACCCTATCTACCAAGTGTATCAATATTTTTGAAGAAAATAAGAATGATGGCTTGATGTGGGAGCTTGCGGATGCTTATGATATACTCAACTCTAATAAGTTTGTAAATGCTAAAAGAGTTTTTGTAGTCGTAAATAAGTGGTATAAAATATTTGCAACCAAATTTTTTGTACGAAATTTGGTAAGATTTTTTTTTTTAGTGTACCAAGCACCATATCTCACTTGTCCACCCTATTGCCAACTGATTCGTGAGAAGATAGTGAACTGTTTTGGAAAACTAGAAAGGTTTTTTTTTAAAGACTTTATGGTTTAAGGTATAGACTTTATCAAACCAAAAATTATTTGATGAAATAGGTTTTGATATGTTTTAATATAATTATACACAAGTATGTATCAATAAACAAATGTTCAACTAGAAATGAACAATGTATAATATAATGATTAATAAAAATATAGTAATATGCAACTTAAAATGTGTAAGGAAATATAATCATAACTTATTATATAAAAATAAATAAATGATTTTCTATGATTAATATATAAAATAACAACCTAAAATGAGAACAAAAAAAATGAGTGAGTGAGACAAGGAGGAAAAAAGAGGGAAAATAAATATTTTAAGCAAAACTATTACGGGAAAACGGGGAAAATCAACCCAAACTATTTCCCGAATGTGTTTTCATACCCAAACTTGCGTACTCTGAATTTTACAACCCAAACCAGCTTTCAATTCAAATAACCAACCTGAACTATATCAAATTTTGTCAATTTCAACCTCGACGTTAACAGTATCCCTGCCCATCTTGAAGATTTGGACAATTAAGCTTAAGCTTAAGCTTAATTTCTCTTGGTTTTTACAGAAGCTTAAGCTTGATTGTCCAAATCTTCAAGATGGGCAGGGATACTGTTAACGTCGAGGTTGAAATCGACAAAATTTTATGTGGTTCAGGTGGATTATTTGAATTGAAAGCTGGTTTGGGTTGTAAAATTCAGAGTACACGAGTTTGGGTATGAAAATACCTTCGGGAAATAGTTTGGGTTGATTTTCCCCGTTTTCCCAAACTATTACTCCCTCTGTTTCATTATAAGTGATGTTTTAGCCAATTTTTATTGTTTCAGTATAAGTGATGTTTTCAATTTCCTATGCAAAAATTTAATGTATTTAATATTTTTTGACCAATTATATTTTACATCATATTTTCTTATTGGTTGAATTCATATTAGTTAATGATGTTTTTATGGAAAATGGGTAAGTTATATGTTTTATTATTTAGTGTGACAAAACCTTAAACATCACTTATAATGAAACAGAAGGAATATATATATTAGATCATTCCCCCAAAACATCTCAACGACACGATTTTCCAAATTAATTACCATCCAATGACACAACCAAGAGACATGTGTTTCTAGTTTACAACTAAAACCACCAAAGTGCAAAATTGTCAGCTAGAAAAACATCAAAAATGTAAAAATATCATAGAAAGTATACCCTCACATGAAAGTGGGTCTCTTTGCAAATAGTCTCACCAAAAGTATGTTTCCTTGTTAATTACTCCCCAAATAGCAACAAATAATATAACATAGTAAGACTACATATACCACCTGCAATGGTATACCAATTCTTTTGTAATAAATTGTGACAAATAGTAACTTTAGCATCTCTATATTAATTTTGAAAATTTTGGATCTCCCATGGTAAGCACCTTCCATGGGTGCTTAAAAAAAATATTAATTCAATATTATATAAGATGTTAGTTCCATACAGAAAAATATGAGTAAGAGTGAATGTTGGTAATATATATGTCATCTCATTTGATCGGGACATACAACATATCCAAAAGTGGTTTATATCATCCTGAATATATTATGGGTTCATCTCATCATCAATATATTAAAACATACTCATAAACTGGTTCTCTAACTGACTAGAACTCTAATTCATTACACGCAAGAACAGTTACATAAACTTGATTTATTTTAAATATTGATGAAGAGAAAGCTTGGTTCATTACACACATAAGAAACCAACAAAGAAAAGTAAAATTACTAGCCGATTGGTAAAAACTGGTTCATAACACACAAAAGAAACCAATGAAGAGAACTACAAATTACAAGCCTAAGAGAAAACTAGTATATAACAAACAAAAGAAACCAATGAAGAGAACTACAAATTACAAGCCTAAGAGAAAACTAGTTCATAACAAACAAAAGAAACTAGCTATATGAAAAGAGCATGGATGTTGATAAAGGATAGAAATAAAAGAGCATCCTCACTGAGACTATAAGACTACTCATGCATCTCCCAACATCTCAGTGAAAAGCTTATCCTTTGAGGCCATTTTCTTTTGAGAAAGTTAAGTAGTCTTGGCAAGAAGACTCTCCAAAAGTCTCTACTTTTCAAACATCTATACCATGGCCAAATCCTTTTGTTTGATGTCCCACATGCTTTGGAACTCCTTGAGAGCATAGCCTTCTTCAAGTGTGGTTGGTTTGCTAACTGACTGTTTGGATTTGGCTTTTGCAGCCTTCACCTAAGGTGGCAACCTTCGTCCTCTTCAAGCCTCACTTGCATAGAGCTTGATGTAGACGGCTCATCACCCTTCTTTCTTCTCTTTGATGTTCCTTGATCTTTACTAGCAAAACATCCAAGTCATTTTTGATCAAACCTAAGCTCCATTCAATCATTCAAGATTGAACCTCACATTGTGATCATGGAAGAAGATTATATAAGCCAACTTCATGATCTCATCTTTATTCTGCCCACTGGAGTTGGCCTTTGTTCCGCCTCATAGCTGCTTAGACTATCTCCAATGTATTTTGCTATTTTTGCCTCTATAATAGATGAGTTCTATAATAGAGGTGACTTTTACTCCAATGTATTTCTCTTTTTTTCCTATATAATAGTATATTCCAAATAGATTCTTTTTAAAATTTTAATATTAACACCATATATTTATAAAAGTTGAAATTAGCCCACTTACTTTAAATTTTATAAAATTTTAATAAAATAATTACTTTTATTTAAATTAAAAATTTATTATAAAAACATCATATTATATAATAATCATAATATATAATTTATATAATTTGTTTTTTTTGCTAAGGAATTTTTAAATATATATATATATATATTTTTTTGTTTTTGTCGTTTTGGCTATTTTAAAAATATTTTAATTTAAATGAAAGTTTTTGTTTCTAATGATGCAGTTTAATCAAGCCAAACTAATGTTTAGAGAAGATACAACTTTTAAAGGAGGTTTTGAGCATGTTTGGAATATTGTTAAGAACTTTGAAAAATTTAAAGATGGTGTTTCCCGTCCTAAACGTTTATATATTCGATTTGGTTATGAGTATACATTTTTGGAATAAAAAAATCTTCAAAGGTTCGAAATTTCTTTTCTGTCGATTTAATTAGATATGTCATGTTGATGTTCTACCATTTACTTCAATCAATCTTCAAAGGTTCGAAATTTCTTTTCTATCAATTTAATTAAAAAGTATAGTTTATGTTTATAGTTTTAATACTTCAATTTAATTGTCTATATGATGAAGATATGTCATGTTGATCGTGTGTGATGTTTGAATCCCTCTAAATATGACTGGAAAATTCAAGTGAAAGTGTTATGTTTATGGCTAGATCATTATCGTGAACTTGGACCAAGCTTGGAGATGGTGTTAACTGATATTCATGTATGTTAGTTTTTCCTATTCGAGTTGAATTTGTTTATAGATGATACTAATATATTCAAGATCATTAAGAATCCAAATTATCATTTTGCTTAACCAATATATTTACTTTTATAGGGTGAAAAGGTGCAGTGTTCCTTCCGTGGTATTCTTTATGATTCGAGAGGAGAGGGGAATTCGAGATGCTTTATTCATTAACTTAGAGTCCTTTATATAAGGATTGATACAAGAGGTGATAAGTAAACCCTAATACAATAAGGAAAAGATTAAGCCTCCTCATAGAACGAATCAGGCTTGATATGGGCCGGTCCGGATTGGGCTTGTTATGACAATCCACCATATGATTTATAACACTCCCCCTTGGATGTCATAACCGTTATGAGCTTGTAATACGCTTTGGGATGTTGCCTCATTAAAACCTTACCAGAAAAACCCATTGGGATAAAACCGTGGTGAAGGAAAAAGAGTACAACACGTACTACTCCCCCTGATTTGAAGCTCACTGAAGATCTTTCAACCGGCGCATTCCAATTTGATGTGTAAGTTTCTTGAACATAGAGGTTGGAAGCGACTTGGTGAATAGATCCGCCGAATTGTCACATGATTGAACTTGTTCCACTTGGACCTCTCTTGCTTTCTGTAATTCATGAGTGAAGAAGAACTTTGGCAAGATATGCTTCGTCCTATCTCCTTTGATATATCCATCTCTAAGCTGATCTATGCAGGCAGCATTATCTTCATACATTAATGTTGGTGCTGCCTTCCCTTCGGTCATCCCACAATCGATCCTAATATGTTGAGTCATGGATCTCAACCAAACACATTCACGGCTGGCCTCATGCATCGCCAAAATTTCAGCATGGTTGGACGATGTGGCTGCGATTGTTTGCTTTTGAGATCGCCAAGATATTGCCGTACCACCGTGTGTAAAAACATTACCAGTTTGTGATCGACCATTGTGTGGATCCGAGAGATAACATGCATCAGCAAAACCAACTAATCCCTCTTTGGATTGGTTAGTATAATATAGACCCAAATCTTTCGTTCCTTGTAGGTAACGAAGAATATGTTTAATCCTGTTCCAGTGCCTTTGGGTCGGACATGAGCTAACTCTTGATAATAAATTCACGGAAAAACGTATATCTGGCCTAGTGTGGCTCGCCAGATACATTAAAGCTCCTATGACACTAAGGTATGGCATTTACGGACTGAATGGATCACTATCCAATCTGAGGCTTCTCACCACCATTGAGCTTGGTCAATGGGCGGGTCTGGTCCTTAATCTCCTTGAGTACTCTTTCAGTATATGCCATTTTATGCACAAGGATTCCATTATTCATGTACTCATGTTGTAATCCCAAACAAAACTTAATTATTACTGCCTAGGTCTTTCATTTCAAATTCTTTCTTTAGATATATTCAACTGTTTGGTCGATTACCCAGAGGTTTAAATCATTCATATACACTGCTTATGATTACAAATCCTTTGTTTACAAACTTCTTTATAAAAATACATGGACTGATGGGATCATTTATAACCTTACATATGCCCACTTATTCTAAGTCCATGAAAGGATTTGTCCAGCCTTATGCAGTGTTGTTCTCGAAAACCTTTCTTATCTTTGAGCTCAATACCCTCTGCTAATCTCATATTTTATCCAGTGGACTTATATAAACATGCAGGCATTGCATCCATTAGCCGCAAATCAAGTCTTTCTCTTTTATATAGCCAGACTTGGCAAAAATTTAAATGCTAAAAAAAATAAATACATTAACATCCACCACAGGGGAGTATATCTCCTCATAATCTATTCATGGTCTCTGTGAGAATCCTTGTGCAACAAGCCGTGTTTTATATCTCACGATTTCTCCATATTTATTTATTTTCCTCACAAAGACCCATTTATGTCTAACTGGCTTTAGATCGAGAGGTGTCCTTATTATTGGACCAAATACATTCCTCTTCTTTAATGAATTTAGCTCCACGCTTATAGCTTCTTTCCATTTATTTCAATCTGATTGTTGGGTGCAATATGAGTCTCAATCAATGAATTTTATACATTTACTCTTTAGTCAGTGTATTGCGTTGAGTGATCTTATTCTTGGTATCATGTAAGAATATGGCTCATATTGGCCACGTTTCATAATCGCAAGCGATTGTGAGTGCGATTTTAAAATGGCATGATGTTGTTCGTTTCGTAGTCACACGACTGAACGCTGCGACTAGCGCAAAAGTGTTTGTTTTTCTGTTGTGCGATTGATTGCTGCGAGTGGTTGCAAGGTTGTTCGTTTTGTTATTGGTAAGACTGAAATTTATTTAATTTTTAAACAACTTACTATTTTGAATATATATTGAAAAATATAAAGTAAATCTCCAGCAAAATAAAGTCAATAAATCAAAAATGAAACAGAGTTACAAAATTAAATTATTTCAAGCAAAATAAAAATTACAAAATTAAATTAATAACTAATAAGGTAGTTGGAGTCCTCTACTAATCTCACGTGTAATGCGGTCACGTATACCTTCCATAACTCTATCACTGGTCGGCTTATATAAAACATGTCCACCAGCACTACCACCATCACCATCCTCATCATCATCACCGACACCACCACTATTACTAGCACCACCACCACCACCATCATTATCATCATTACGACGATATGATATTCTTCAGTTCTCTACCAATGCACAAAATTATAATTATCTCGACGTAATCCGCGTATGAAGTTTTATAGTGCCATATTTTGGATGCTTTCGATCTAGAAATTCTCCATTTTGCTTTCCATACTCCAAATGTCTACTCAATCATTGTCTGCAAACCTGAATATCTCCGGTTAAACAATTCTCGGGTGGTGGTTGGTGGTCTTTATCTAAAAAATTGATCTAGATGATATTGAATTCTACGATGAGGACCAAGATATCTTGTCCTAGTAGGATATTCAGACTAAATAATACTTTCCATTTGGCGGATGTGGAAAAGATCTTCGCACATGAGTCAATACTTTTGTATCGTGTGCTCTTCCTAGTACACCAACATACTCATATATGAACTTCATGTCAAAGTTAACATATTGTAGGTTCCATTTTTCTTCTTCTATATATAAGCTCATGCATTTGTAGTGGGAGAACAAACTGGGATATGGGATCTTTATAAAAATGCCAATATCGATCATCATTCCTCAAAACCAGGCATACTCTTGCGAACTCATCTTCTCGCGGTTTTAGTGTATCTGCTGCAAACCTAAGGAGAACACTCAAAATTTCATCAACCTTCCTTTTTACTATGTCCAGTGATCGCTGTTAACTTTGATCAATAACCCGTATTGTCTTATCTTGACCAACCAACTCTAGAAACATCGCAACACCTTCCTCAACATAAACATTGTGAGTCTATTGTAATTGTAATCCATATCGTGTAGTTAACATTCCACAAAAATCTTCAAAAGTTCTTTGATTCATCCTTAGAATATCATAGCATTACTGATCCGATTCATGCATAAGTTTTTGAACATGGCGGTGGCGCCATCATGCACCTCGATCGATTCAATGAATCACTCTCTCAGCATTAACCATGTCAAACAAATCATCATCATCATCCATAAACCAATTAAGAATATGGAATAATAAACATAAACTGATTTTTATAAACCAAAATCAAACCTCTATAAACAAAGAGTTCAAATTATATAAAGATTTAAAATTAAAAATATTAAGACATAAATCATAAATCTTTGTTTCAGTCCTAACTAATTTAATCTTCTTCACTTGAAAACGCTACAAAGTTTTGTCGATTTGCTTCATTTGCTAAAAGATGATCAACTATTGCAATGTGAAATGGTGACCACTTCTTCACTCCGGGGAAACCATTAAGAACCTCAAGAACATGTTCCACACTATATTTTTTTCTAACTATTTTTGTTCCAACATCTGTTTTGCTAGTGTATTTTTGTCTGCAATAATTGCATTACATGCAGCATGAGCTCTATAACCAGATCTGCCTCCTTATGCTTTTTCTTTTGGATTTTGAACTTCCAACTATAAATTTTGTACTTCCAAATCTGATTTTTGTTTCTACTTGCCCTAATGTATCCATCATATCAATTGAACCAACTTCATCCTCTTCTACACTCACTCTAGAATCCAAATTTGCTTCTCCATTTTGTGCGCTCCATCCTTCTCAACAAAATGGGATAAATTGTATGATGATCACTTTCCGTACAAACCTTAATTTAAATAAAGAAATGAATTTTTTACTTACCCATGATTGGATTAGATAATTTTAACCAATTTTGTGTTGAGCGAGATAATTCAAACATGGGTAAGTAAAAAAAGATTCTTTTTGATTATTTTTTGGTTTACATAACTGAACAACACTCTTTGCTTTATACCGTTGGCGTTTTCAATTAGGTTATCTTTCGACTCAACCGCTTCTTTGAATCTCTTCTCGTGTTCTCTCACGATCTCACGTTGTTATGTTTTTGTTTACATAATTGAACAACACTCTTTGCTTTATACCTCTACATTTTGAAATCAACCTTAATTTGACTATTATACATTTTAATGTCATTTTTACATGTGTAGCAAATACTCTTTGCAAAAATATATTGTTTTCTTACATCAATTAAATTGAAGATAATTTAAAACAAGTACTACCATTGTGCAACATGTGATTTGTCTATTAACAAACCAATATTATATACATGTGATCTATGATATTTTTCATGAAAAGTTTTCCAATTCAATAATATATTTGTGTAAATTTATCTTTAAAAAATAATATTTACCTAGCAACATATATTTTAATATAGCTTTGTGAAGAATATATGTTGATTTTGATTTTGGAGGTATATGTCTAACTCATTCAACAATTAGTTATTACTCCCTCTGTTTCATTATAAGTGATGTTTAAGGTTTTGGCACACTAATTAATAAAACATATAATTTACCCATTTTTCATAAAAACATCATTAACTAATATGAATTTAACCAATAAGAAAATATGATGTAAAATATAATTGGTCAAAAAATATTAAATACATTAAATTTTTGCATAGGAAATTGAAAACATCACTTATACTGAAACAAAAAAATTTGGCTAAAACATCACTTATAATGAAACAGAGGGAGTATTTATTAGTTGAATAAAAAAATTATATTAGTCAAGTTCTGTTCACTAACCATTTTACACATCAAATATCGTTGGTAAAGCCAAAACTAACA
The DNA here is from genome assembly GCA_036452645.1 of Capsella bursa-pastoris. NCBI lineage: Eukaryota > Viridiplantae > Streptophyta > Magnoliopsida > Brassicales > Brassicaceae > Capsella > Capsella bursa-pastoris. The sequence continues at coordinate 2,854,128 of CP144186.1, forward strand.
TATCATTTAACAACAAGTAAGGTTTTTAACTGCTTAGTTGACGACATTTAATGTGTTAAAGGGATAGTCAACATAATTTGATGTATTAAATGGTTTCCCATCCTGGTTTTTTTTTTGTCTAAATTAAAAAAAGAGATTTTAGCAAAACTAAATAAGAAAAAAACAAAATTAAATTTCTAACTATTTTAACCATATATCTATCATATCTATATTAACATTTTTGAAATGTTATAACCTTTTATTTGTAAAATTTGCATAATTCAACCCTTGCTATTTCAATAAATATTAACATTTTAAGGGATTAGTTGTTAAAAATTAATACCTTAATCGATTTAACTAACCACAATATCTTACCTTACAATATTTCTTTTAATTATAGGCAGCTCAATTTCTTATGGCAAGATCAATGAAAAGTTACCAAAAATTAATCTCTTAAAATATCTCGACAAACACATAATTTCCAATTTATTTGACGATTTTAAATGCCTAACATAGTCAAAAAGAAAGAACAAATCATTTGGTATTTTAAAAACCATCAAGTTCGTAAAATCTTATAAATATATTCTTCACTAACAAAATATATCCATATTCAGAATTAATTTGAAAAAAAAAATGTTAACAAGATTGATAAAAGCTCGATTTCACTGAAAATTTACCAAAACAAATCTTAATCAACTCGCGAATATTCTTTCATTATACCATCTTGCTCACCAAACAAATCATACCTAATGATAACTATAAATACAGCCTAAACTTGCATTTAAACAAACTATTTTAAAAGTGAGAACGATAAAACTGTAAGTGAAACTTTTATAAATAGAAACATTATAGTTAGTTTTGGTTGTCTTTTTTTTTTTTTTTTTTGTAACGATGTAGTAGTAGTGAATATGTGAGAATGATAATCATGTAATACTGAGAAAAAAAATTGTTGTTGTTGTAGCTAGATTCATATTTTATTTTATTATATTTTAAATTATTAATTAAATAGTATTTTAATAATTGCTTTTAAATTAAAATTCCAACTACAATGATAAACAAATTTAATACAATGATTCATCATAGATTATAAATATTCATGAATTTTTGAAATAATATTCACAAAATAAAATCATGTATCTAAAAGTTTATAGGGTTGATTTAAAAGTATAGCCCTAGAAGAACAAAAAATAAAGAATCTAGGTATGATAATTTTTTATTTAGTTCTCTCTCACTGACTTAAACTAGTGTCAAAAATATGCTTTATTATTTATATCAGCTAACAAAAAAATTTAACAAGATAAAAACATTATTCATCACACTCATATCATGATAAACGATTGCTTATGTGATAAACATATATATACTTATCATGTTAAATCATTTGTTATTCGATTGATATTAGCTAACAATTTAGTTAATACATTTATAAAAAATGAGTGCTTACTTAAACAAAAAAACAAAAAATTAGGAGCCAATAATCTAAAAATTAGTTCTCTCACCTGATTTGATTTAGCCAACAAAAAAAAAGATATGTAACACTGTTCATCCGTGATTAATAGAATTCGATAATTTATTTTTAAACATGTTAAATAATCTGTTGTCGCGATAACTTACATATTATCGGTTAAATTAATACTAAAACTATTCATCCGTGAATGACAGAATTCGATGACACCTTTCATCCATGATTAATAGTATTTGATAACTTATTTTTAAACATGTTAAATAATCTGTTATCGCGATAATTTATATTTTATCCGTTAAATTAATATTTATTGCTATAAATTTGAAAATAATTTTTATTTGACATTGTATATCAAAAAGACTGTTTCTTTCGCCTTCAACTACTCTGTTTGGAAACACAATGTATCACCAAAAGCAATTTATCAACAGGGATGTATGTGAATATTTATTTGATTAACAATGTAAAGTATATTATATCGCGATAAGTTACAAGTTATGTGATAAACTTAAATTTATTATGTTAAATCATGTAGTATATATCATATATAAATAATTGAGTTATATAAAAATGTAATAAATATTAAATTTTTCAATATTTTTAGTAATATTAGTTACCTTATATATTACCATGCTTATTTTACCTTAGTACTAAGGATATATAATAAAAATTTATATAAAACAATAAAGGTAATTTATCGTGATAACAGAGTTATCAGCTAACTCAGAATGCAGGGTTAAAATTGTCCGACAAATACATAACTAATTATGAAAAGAACAATGACATATAGTTAATACAAACTTTATCTAGGTACATGCAGTAATATTTTCTTCTGCTCTCATGACGATTCTCTCTCGAGAGAAAGGCGATTTTTTAGGCGACCAAATTCCTTTTCCGATTTGGTCTGTCTCTTCTCCAATTTGGAGTGTTCTTCCGACAAATCTAAACTGTTTTGTTCGTTTTTGGTTTGACGGTTTTGATCTGAATCAGTTTTCTGAATTCAGTTTTCTTTTCCCATCTTTTTCGATGGGTAACCGTTCTAAACCGCCGTCGGATTTCTTACTTCTTTCTTCACTTTCTTTCCTTCCTTCAATCTCTGTTCTTGTATAACACAATCAAACACTATCATGAGTGATTACGTTCGCAAGTCTTTGCAAAATCTCGATTTGGGAATAACTGATGAACCGGTGCCTCTTCCATCGGATCTCTGTGGACGTGCGGTGACTGCCAATCGGTTTTCTCTGATTGTTTCAGTGGTTAATCCTAAGAAACAAAAACTCCGTGCCATTGTGAATCAAATGCCGAAAATTTGGGGTTTTGTTGATGATTGTCGTGGTCGCATTCTGGGAGATGGAAAGGTGTTGTTCATCTTCAAATCGGAAGAGTCGATGAACTTGGTTCTTCGTCGGGGGCCTTGGGCATTTAATGAATGGATGTTAACTGTCCACAAATGGTATCCCAATATCAGTGAGGATGAGATGAAGATAATACCGTTTTGGATCCAAATAAAAGGAATTCCAATCATGTATTTGTCGACGGCGATGGTGAACTGCATTGGTGATAATCTGGGTCATGTGGCTGGTGTTGATTTTGATGAAAGTGTTAACTGGGTTGAATTTGTTCGAGTGTGTATCAATTGGAGTATTGATTCGCCTTTACGTTTTCAGAGGAATTTACAATTTGTTGCTGGTGAGAACACGATCCTCAAATTCCGTTTTGAAAGACTTCGCAACTTCTGCTCCCGATGTGGTTCTCTTAAACATGATGCGAAGGAGTGTGAGATGGAGTTTATGGATGCTGCTGCTGAAGATGACGACAATGGTGATCATGAGGACAATCCAAATGCAGATAATGTCGACGAGCCTGAGAACGAGTACAACCATGAATACAATCCGGCTGATCCTGCTTTCAATCCTGATGGTCCTGCTTATCACCCTGATGTTCCGGTTTACAACCCTATGGAGCCTCCAAACCTTCCTGAAGGTGCTGCATATGACACAATATCTCTGGAAACTGTGGACCCTGCTGATCTAATCCCAGGACTGCAATTGTTTCCCACACGCAAGCGACACCAAGAGTTCATCATCACAGAGTCAGATGACTCTTCCCTGCCAAGTGCCTTTGAAGACACGGAACTAACTGCGGAACGACTACGTTTTTTGCATTCCAAATTTGCAAAAGAAAGGGAGTGTGCTGATAACACTTGGACAGATTCGGCTTCAAAGGTTTGCTTCACTAAAGCATCTGTTTCCAACAGCAAGAAGAGAAAGAGCTTGGAGTTCTACTACCAACGTTGTGAAGAATCGGAGGATATGGCGGCCCTGAGTCACATCCATAGGAAGGAGAAGACGGAGTCGATGGGATCAAGCAGCGGTCCAGCTGCGAACGGAGGCGCGGGGGGGCCCGGTACCCCCATTGTTCCCCCCATGAGAGTCATTTCATGGAATTGCCAAGGAGTTTGCACTCAGCTGACTCAAATGAGATTAAAACGTTTATGTCGTATATATAAACCTAATGTATTATTTCTGTGTGAAACACTTAATAAGTGTGATGTTGTATGTTCTTTTGCTTCTGTTTTAGGATTTTCTAATGTAATAACTGAACCACCTATTGGAAGAAGTGGTGGTTTAGCAATGATGTGGACAAATAATGTAAGTTTATCCAGAGTTTCTCAGGATGAACGTATGATTGATGTTCATATCAACTATAATAATATAAGTCTTTATTTGTCTGGCGTGTATGGTAATCCAGTTCAAAGTGATAGACATATGTTTTGGGATCAATTACAAACGTTAGGTAGTACTAGAAATGCTCCTTGGATACTTGTTGGTGACTTTAATGAAATTTTAAATAATAATGAAAAGATGGGAGGTCCTCTGAGGGAAGAATGGACTTTTAGAGATTTTAGGTCCATGGTTACTTCTTGTAATCTTCAGGATCTTACGTCCAAAGGTGATCGGTTTTCTTGGGTTGGAGAACGACGTAACCATACGGTTAAATGCTGTCTTGATAGAGTCATGGTGAATGAAGAATGGGCAGCTACCTTTCCTAATGCTTTAACGGAGTTCTTGGGCTTTAATGGCTCTGATTATAAGCCAACATACACTACATTTACAACTACCTACACAAATCACAAAAAACCCTTCCGTTTTGATAAGAGATTGATTTCCATTCCTGAATTTGATCTTATTGTGGAAAAAGGATGGAATCTATGTAAAGCTAATCGCTCATATTCTATTGGTGATCAAATCTATGATTGTCGAATAGCTATGGCTAAAGGGAAACATATGTCCAACATCAATGCAGCCAAACGTATAGTATACTTTCAAGATGTCCTCAACAAGGCTATGGAGAGTATGAATCGTACTCATCGTCAACAAATTCCAAAGCTGCAAAGGGAGCTCCAGTTAGCTTATAATGATGAAGAATATTATTGGAAAAATAAAAGTAGAAATACGTGGATGACTCTTGGTGATCGTAACACTGGTTTCTTCCATGCGAGTACGAAAACTCGATACGCTAACAATTTTATTTCACTTATTCGAGATGACCACAATAATATTTATCAAGGAGACAAAGCAGTTGGAGATCATGCCCAAGATTATTTCACTAATGTCTATACATCAAGTAATACTCCAGTAGCACCTATAGATTTTGGAGATTTCCCCTCCACTGTTTCTTCAATCATGAATGATGACCTCACCAAAGATTTTAGTGCTGCCGAAGTGTTTGAAGCTGTTTCTTCTATCGGCGATGATAAGGCACCAGGACCAGACGGATTGACTGCTCGTTTTTATAAACAATATTGGGGGATCATAGGAGATGATATAATTATGGAAGTTAAAGACTTCTTTGCAACCTCCTTTATGAAACCAGGTATCAATCACACAAATATATGCATGATACCTAAAAATGACAAACCTTCCACCTTATCAGATTACAGACCTATTGCCTTGTGTAATGTACTTTATAAAATAATTTCTAAATGCCTAGTAAATCGGTTAAAAAAACATCTAAATGGTATAGTTTCAGACACTCAAGCTGCTTTCATTCCGGGTCGACATATAAATGATAATGTTATGATTGCACATGAGGTGATGCATTCTTTAAAAGTAAGGAAAAGAGTTTCACAAAATTATATGGCCATAAAAACTGATGTTACTAAGGCTTATGATAGAGTGGAATGGGATTTTTTTAAGGTTGCGATGAAATTGTTTGGTTTCTCGGAAATTTGGATTAATTGGATAATGGCTACAGTTCGATCTGTCCGTTATTCTATTTTAATCAATGGCTCTCCACAAGGTTTAGTCGTTCCAGAGAGAGGTATTCGTCAAGGGGACCCTTTATCTCCATATCTTTTTATTCTATGTGCTGACATTATGAGTCACCTTATTAGAACTCGAGTTAAAGATGGAGATATTCGTGGAGTTCGAATAGGCAATGGTGTTCCACCAATAACCCACCTCCAATTTGCTGATGACTCTCTTCTCTTTTGTCAAGCAAATGCTAGAAATTGTAAAGCTATTAAAGAAGTTTTTCAAGTCGATGAATACTACTCAGAGCAAAAAATTAATATGACTAAATCTCTTATAACTTTTGGCTCAAGAGTAGATGGACGTACTCAAACTAGACTAAAAAACATTCTAAATATTCCAAATCATGGGGGTGGGGGAAAATATTTAGGTTTGCCGGAACAATTTGGGAAGAAAAAGAAAGAAATGTTTACTTACATTATTGATTGAGTCAAACAACGTACTTCTACTTGGAGCGCAAAACATTTATCACCGGCTGGAAAAGAGATAATGTTGAAGTCAGTCGCTTTGTCAATGCATATATATTTGATGTCTTGCTTCAAACTACCGCTTGGTATTATAGCGGAAATAGAATCGGTTCTTCAGAAGTTTTGGTGGGAAAAAGGTCATCAGAATCGCGGTATATCTTGGATAGCTTGGAAGCGTCTTCAATATGCTAAGAAGGATGGTGGATTGGGTTTCAAAGATTTGGAGAAGTTCAATGACGCTTTACTCGCGAAACAAGCTTGGCGAATCATTAAACAACCTGAATCTCTTTTTGCTCGTGTCATGAAAGCTATGTACTTCCGAGATTGTTCAATTTTGGAGGCGAAGAAAAGATTAAAACAATCGTACGGATGGGCATCGATTCTTGCAGGCCTAGAAGTGATTAAAAAGGGAACTGTTTTCACAGTCGGCAAAGGTGAACATATTCGTATTAATAAGGATAATGTTTCTCTAACTCATCCTCCCAGACCGGTTTTTAGTATTGATCCAGACACAGAGGTTCATTTAGGTGATTTGATCTCGACAACGGGAGGATATCGACATTGGAATACAACAAAGCTTTTGGAAATAATAAGACCAGAGAAGATCATGTTATTTTACAGGATATTTACCTTTCTCAACAAGCAACTCCGGATGGTCTTGCTTGGCATTATAACAAAACGGGAGAGTATTCTGTGCGATCCGGGTATTGGCTTTGCATGAACGATCCAAATACTATAATTAATCAACCGCCGCTTCCTCACGGTTCCACTTATTTAAAGAATAAAATCTGGAAACTTGACATTCTTCCCAAAATTAAACATTTCTTGTGGCGTTTCATCACCAAATCCTTAGCCACAATTACAAGATTAAATTCTAGGGGAATGAACATTGATCCAGTATGTCCACGGTGTTTTCGGACTGATGAAACTATAAATCATATTTTTTTTTACTTGCCCTTACGCTAAACGAATTTGGGATCAATCTCATATTCATCTTCCTAATCTTTACACTCCTTCCATTGATAGTGAACAAAATTTAAAAAATATTATTGACTATCAGTTCACATCATTTTCACAACACAAAAGAATGTTGCCTTTATGGCTTCTGTGGCATATTTGGAAATCGAAAAATAAATTTATTTTTGAAGGTATTTGGATGTCTCAAAGCACGGTCCTTAATAGATCAAATTGCGATGTTCAAGCCTGGATTAATCACACTTCTATGGATCAAATCTCTATCACTTTGGGGTCTAGAAATTCGCAGCAGCAAGTATGGACTCGACCATCGATGGATACTCTAAAATGTAATTTTGATGCAGCTTTTGATAGCATAACTAAGAGTACAAAAGGGGGATGGATTATTCGTAACTCGACTGGCGCATCTTTAGGTTGGGGAGCTTCTCAACTAGGGACATCTATTTCACCGTTAGAAGCTGAAGCAAAGTCATTATTAGCTGCACTACAACAAGTTTGGTTAAGGGGCATTACGAATATTTGTTTTGAAGGAGATTGCAAGTTATTAATTGATATGCTACAAAAGCAACATTATGACATCACAATTGAAGCAGTTATTCGTGACATTCTCTTTTGGGTTGATAAATTTTCCAATGTTTCATTTGCCTTTTGTAATAGAAATTGTAATAAAGTTGCTCATTTGTTAGCTTCTTCTGAATGTAATTCAACTACTTTTTATTCTGATTTCTTGAATCCGCCTATATGGCTATCGGACCAATTGTATTACGATTTTCACAATTATCAAATATAATTTTATTTTGACGAAAAAAGGTACATGCAGTATAATTTCCCATACATTAACTTAAACATTAACATATTTATTTATCATACTTATTTATTTAAAAATATGTTAACATAAATATATATGTTGCTAATTGAATTATTATCAATAAATCAGAAATTACATGTAGAAGAATATGACATTAATCGTTGTCGTGGATGATACTCATTCCTCTCTTATTCGATTAACCTCATCAAAATATTTGACAATACTGAACAATTATGCCGGTATTTGAACCTTGTGGCTCAGTCCCTTTGATATATCAGTACAAAAGAAACTTATGTCATAACTATGAAACACTTTAGGCGTCGTGCTTTTTTGATGTCATCTCAATTATGACCATCACATATAAAATCTTCACCGTCGGCATCATCATCACCACCATCACGAGTAAAACCATCGCTAACAGTGTCACGTCTTTTCCTTCCAATCATCACTACGTTGGAAATATCATCATCCACATCACCTTTTTATTTCTAATTTTTCCATCATTTCTTCACCATTTCTTACTTTTGCTAATTTTCCCATCATATACTATATGTTAAATTATATTTATTGTGCTAATTCAGTTATCAGCTGACTAAATAATGCATGGGTAAAATTGTCCGAAAAAGCATACCAAAATATGAAAAGAAGAAGGACATATACTTAATTAAAACTTCTTCTGGGTCTATGCAGTGGTATTCCCCAAGTTTTATCATGCTCATGTATTCTAATTCTGAATCTTATGCTTAGTCGAATATATATGGGTCTTGTACTTACTTATATGTTCTTTTATTCTTTTGGCATAGCCGCATAGGTGGTTTTGTGTCGACATCAACCCTAACTTGGAATTCGCCTTAATCCGTTCTAGGATGATTTACTTGAATTGTCTTGTTAATCTCTTTTGTTTTAAGTTATAAATATTGTGCATCACAAAACCGGACCGGTGGTTCACACATGAAGTCCACCACATATTACTAAATATTTTGATGTAAATGTTTAAAAGCTCGCATATCTAATTAATGGTGGGGCGAGTTATAATTAACAATAATATGAAAAATTAGTTAAATGAAATTGTTAATCTCCTTTTGACACCCTTAGGTATATAATTGCTATACTAAATTATGGGCCATTTAAATCACGAACTTTTTATATAGCCATTCAAAACATGAACTTTTCCTTGACTTAGTTTTTTAAAACATCATCTTTCGTTGACTAAGCCGAAATGAACATCATATCCAAAATCCTGTTAACAGAACAGCTAACAAACATTTAGCCATCACTAATCCATCTCTATTAGTAAGAGACAACGTCGTTTAAGGCTAAAACAAAATCCTCAAAGAGAAATTAGGGATTTGATTTTTGGATTATGACGTTAGAATCACGATTTTGAGATATCATTTTAGCATTAAACGGCGTCGTTTCTCACTAACAAATATGATTAACAATGGCTAGCTGCTCTGTTAACGGATTTGAGGATATGATGTTCATTTCGGCTTGGTCAACGAAAATGATGTTTTAAAAACTAAGTTAACAAAATTTTCATGTTTTGAATGCCCACATAGAAAGTTCGTTATTTAAATGGCTAAAATGTGAAAGTTCTTGATTTAAATGACATTTTTCCCAAACTACAATATATTCAATTTTACGCCTTATCTAATATCACTACCACCACCCTTTACCACTATCACCTCTACCACCATCGTACCTCCGGCCACCACCACCACCACCCTACCTCCGGCCACCACCACCCTATCTCTGTTGGCTGTCTCCGGCCTCCACCACTAGTACCACCAAATCAACACCAAAATATGGTAATTTTCATAACCCTCTTATGTTTTTCTTTTAATTTCTTCAAATAGTGTGCTATATTCTGTTCACGGATTTGAGGATATGATATTTATTTCGGCTTGGTCAACGAAATATGATATTTTAAAAATTAAGTTAACGAAAAGTTTCTTATTTTGAATGGCCATATAAAAAATTGTGATTTAAATAACTAAAATGTGAAAATTTGTGATTTAAATGATATTTTTCCCTATATTCTTTACATTGTTTTTTTTTTGGTTAGTTGGGCAAATTGGTCCTTTTAAATATTATTCTGAGTATTTGAATTAATAAACGATCAAAATGGTTTGAGTGACCCATCTTTTATTCCTAAAATCCAAAAACATCTGTTTCTTCTTCCTTCCTTCAAGCTTTCGGCGATTTTGTTTCATCCGCATCTCTGACAGGTGAATTGAATCATATAACTTGTTCTTCTGATTTATAGCTTCTCCACATGAACTCTTTGTTGTGATTTTGTGTGTTTTTGGTCTAGATCTTGAGTTCTTACTTGGTATCTATACAAATGCTTTCATGGGTCTCGTTTCGTTTATTGATTTAAGTTAAATTTGCTGAGAAAAATCCAAATTTTGAAATCTGAATTAGATTGATACTTGGAATCCAATTTGGGAAATTATTATTAGGGAACACAAATTTGGTAAAATTGGAAGAACCTATGTAACAATTTGATCTAATTACAAAACCAAAAAATGTATGAGAAATTGTAGATAAAATCGTTGTTAGGTTTGCTTCTTCTTATGTCTAATTGTGGCAGCAAATCTTATTCAAACAGGCAAATAAGTCACTTGTATGCTGTTTTCCAATAAGCTCAATTCTCTAACAGAACAAGTTTCGAGATTTGGTATCGACGAAGAAGATATGGGACTTGGAGGTAGTGAAAGTGAAACCATGGAATGCAAGTGTGGTATGCCTCTGTGCATCTGTGTAGCTCCTTCCAAACCAACTAACAAACCAAACCCACCGGTGAAATCTTGTTTCTTTGAGTGTGTTGTTTCTTATCCTACATTATTGTGTTGATATCTTATGAAAGATGTTTTTGGAACAGGCTACTGTTGCTCCTGTGGTGATTCCTCAGTCAAAGTCTGAGACTTTAGCGAAAAGTAAAGGTTCAACTTCCAGCAGCAGTTCGAGGTATGTTAGTGTGTTTCGTCTTACGATCAGGGTGACGTTTAGGCTTAGAGTTTTACTCTATAAGCTTTAGATATGAGAGAATATTGTCTGTCTACTGTCTATCATTTGTGCCTTTGGATTTATTTGATTATTGCTAAGGGAAGTATCAACGTTAAATGGTTGCTTGCATTTGTACGTCAAAATGGACAGATCAAAGCTCGATTCATGTGTAATTGGTTCATCTGTTTTTGTGCATTTCTGTAGCAAATTTGCTTTCTGAATGAATTGGATTTGAACTTGCTGTGCATTTCTGCATTTCTAGCAGACAGCTAACTGGATTTGAACTTGATGTCTGAGTGAATTGTCTATGTCTTTCTGGTATTTCGAACTTGCTGTCTTAGTGAACTTTCTATGTCTTTTTGGTATTTTGATATGTAATTTAGCTTTTGCAAATCACAGGTCAGCTTTAAATCCTGGACAAGACATCCCCCAAAGAGACTATGAAGCCAGTGGGGAGGTAACTCTTGATATTTCATTTCATTAATAAACCGTATCTTACTTTTCTAACAGTTTGTTGAAATTTTTTATGGAATGTGTTTGTAAAAAGGGATTAAGGGAAGCAATTAAGAATGGTGACACTGCCGGTGTTAAAAAGATTCTAAAAGAGGTATCCTTAAATCTCCAGTTCAGAAGCTGTGCTTAATTAATAGTTCAGAAAGGCTAAAACTGTAAGAGTTTCAGGGCGTAGATGCGAATTACCGTGACAAACAGGGAATGTCAGTGCTTCATTTGGTAATTATCTCTCTCTCTCTCTCTTTAACTCTGCCAATATGTGATTGATTTGCTTTGGTAAGTCCAAATATTACTAATTTGAATAATATTTTGGTTCCACAGGCTGTCCTATTCAACAAAACTGATATTTCGTTGATTTTGATGGATCATGGAGCAAGCGTCGAGTACAAAAATGCACAAGGTAATTCTCATGTTACGCAAATCTTGCCTTGATGATCTGTCTAATCAATGACCTGCGAGAAGCATTTTAGGGGGAACAAGTGTGACTAGTGAATCATTAGTTTTGCGGTAGTTGTGAATTTGCGATCCCTTTATTTCTCGTGGGAACTTCTCTGGTTTCGCCTAAAGTATATGTTATGCATCACCAGGAGAAACACCGCTAGATTGTGCTCCCGCGACACTACAATACAAGATGCGGGAAAAGATGAAGTCCACTTAACAGCAGGCCTCATACAGAGGTACATATCATCCCTCAAACCTTTTTCCGATAAGGGGAAGATTTGTAATGGAAATTTCAGGGGCTCACTTGTAAACTAGTTGCATCCTGTGTTCAATTTTTCATGTTATGTGATCTTTGAACCATCTTCTTCGTCCACTATGACATACAAACTCACCTTTTATTGCAACTAAAATGTCCAGTTGTTCAATTTACTTTGCATCCAAACGCAGCATCTGAATTAAATCGCGTGTACATGATCGAACTCCCGAATAGCCGAATCCATTCTTAAAATCATGATACTCGGCAACAATCCTTGACTCATTGTCTCGAACAATAACACAAACTTTGTCTTCAAGATGGTCTACTCGAAACTTGTATGGTCCGTAGACTCAACGTTATAAGTTATGCTACTTACATTTGAGAATGCTAGATATGGTGTCGGTGGCTCATGTTGGGCCTCGAGTCCTGTGAAAGCCCAAAGCCCATATTTAGGGACATGTGACACGTGAATGGTGTAGAAAAAATCAGTGTCAAACCCTATCTCCTCTCATTTTCTAGATTCTCTTCTATATAAAATCTATTAACCATTGGCTAGTATTAGCATCCTCACCCAAAGAACATATGCAACTTTTTCATATTGCTTGTAGACTTGTAGCTCTTATAAGTTCAAGACTATACGTTTTGTTCACTAACCATGTTTGTTTCTTTGCTTGTTCTTTCTTTAGTTACATTTTTGGCATAATTCACTGATTCCATCAACTCGTTCAAGCACCAAAGAAGCGTAGCTAATTTTATCTTCGAAGATTTGAAAAAGCTACGCTTCTCGAGAAGGTGCATGAGCAAGTTGATGCATATTTTGATCTGTAAAAAGACCAAAATTGGATCTCATTGTGATGCTGTCAGTTTTATCTAACTCAAGAAGAACTCTCTGAACTTGTTCTTTATTTTTTTTATTCCACTGTTAGTTTTGAGTGATTATATTGCTATTAAATAACTTAGCTAGATAAACTATATGGATTTAGTTTAGGGTTGAAACTGTAAGTTTATAGATTAACTTTTATTTCTCACTTTACATATGACTATTAACATTGTGTTTTTGTGCAGTAAAAGAAGTTGTTGACTCTAGTAACAATAGTGATACATAATAGCTTAGCCAAAAGTCACAAAATGTAAATGCATAGGTTTGATGAATTACTCTATCCTCTCTACTTGGTTACATTCACAGCACTAACGTTTCAGTGTTACCTTATCTTCTATCGCATCACGTTTACTTTTTAAGACTGATTCTGTGGTTGTCTTTGTCTGAGCTTTAAGTCTTGTTACACAAAGAGAGTAACTAGTGATAATAAGTAGATTGTTGAAATTCTCACTTTGATGATATATATCCTAATTCCTGATGTAGCTTAGTTACCGACCAACCCATAATCATCTCATCTAAGTATCTTAAAATTACACGAGGACAAAACAAACAACAACACCACAAAGCAATTAGTACAAAGATATTCAGAAATTTTGAAATGCTCACTTAATAAGAACTTTTAACAAGATTGGGACATAGGTCCCCCAAGGGGAAGATGGCCGAGAGAGAGAGGATTCAACTTGAGCGGATGAGGCCATGCAAGTAAGCTCCAGTCATCATGAGTGACACCACCGACACAACTCCGGCCGGGACCACTTTCCTCGACCTAAGGTAACGTGATCCCATCATCCCTGTCAGTGCCGCTGACCCCACTGCATAATTCCAAACAAAGAGTTAGATAGTCCAGAAGACATGAGAACAAGGTTACTGCCTCCACTGTAACATACTTGAAAGATTTGCCAAGAATGAACAGGAGGTAAGAGAATCTTACCAATGCCAATGGACGATGCTAAGACAGGATTTTTTGGGAGCTCCGTGGCTACGTAATAGAACAACGCAGCTGATCCTCCTCCTGCGACTAGTGATATTTTGCTTCCGCGTTTTAGGAAACCCATCAACCCACCAGCTGCAACAACAATTGAAAGCATTATACGTTAGATGAAGATGACAACAGACTGAATACAAATTGCATCGAGAAAAGATTATTGAAACATTATGACCTAGCAGTCTCCAAGGATGATGCCAAGCCTCACCACCAGATAATACGGCTATTTACTACAATCTAAAACTAAAACTTGCATTTCTGGACAGAACAGGACAATATAGTTTCTATCATCAAGTTAACAGCTAGCACACTTATTCACACAACAAGACATGCTAAACTTGGTAACAACGCATTACAAAGCCAGGATAAATATTACTCAAGACAGTGACAATGATAGAGATGTGAATATCTCGTGAAATCATGGGAACCAAATTATCTAATGGTTCCTTTCTTTCACTATGCTACCTTTTGTTATCTGCAGTCTCGTTATTTAAGCTAGTTAAACGGATGAGCATGTAAGAAAGCGGAATATTTGAGCAAAGGTCTAGAGTCATTGTCGGATAACTATCGTTCTCCCTGATAAATCTTTGCGGTTTCTACTATGTTAGTAATAAAGCCCTATAAATTGTCTGTCAATCTCATCAAATTTAACTCCATCAGTTAGTCAGGCCTGGACGGATATCTCAAAAATGACACAAGGCTTTTTTAGTTCGACATAGATCAGATTCTGTGGAAAAGACTCTAGAGCAGATTATATAGGAGCTGATCTTGAGACAGAACGAGTCTGACCACCTTACGAAACCCCTTGTCACACTGTCCTATTTGAACAAACAACTCACAGTATAGCTAAACTTAAACAAGAAATGGATGATTCCATCGATACCATAGCCAAGACGAAGGATCAAGTCAAGCAAAACCTAGATTTGTCTAAAGAAGAAGTCAAGCAAACACTGATTATGTTTATGTATCAAACAAAAACATACCTTTGTAATAAAACAATTACATAACGCTTATGTTATCAAATACTCTGATTTAACATATGTTATGATAGCTATATTCAAAATCTCAATACTAAATTTGTATGCTCTCAAATACATTCTTCAAATTTAGTGACACAAGCTTAAGCTCAAAAGCAAGATTAAAGCATAGATGGTTCAAGTGTAAATACCATTACCAAACCGTTCTTATATCAAACCATTAGCCACATAGTATTTCAAGAAAACATGAGAAGCTTATAGGACCAAACCAAAACTCAAAACCTAATTTGTATGCTGGTGTCTGAATATAACTAGATCAAGTCAACGAGATAATTTTGAATTTGGGAACACAAAGTAGGAAGCAATTAAGACTAATACCTCCGAGGAGAGAAGCATAAACAAGAGTGAGCTTCTGCGACACAGATGATGATGACTCCATCTTTTGCTTTTTCTCTGGAGACAGAAGCTTTTTCTCTGGAGACAGAAGCAAAATGTCTCTGTCAAGAACGGCGTCATTGACTTGAAGATGACCTTATTGGGCCTGGTCTTGGGCCGGACTTATTGAAGTTTTTTAATCTGGTCTATTTCAAAACAGTAATATAGGCCCATATTTTATTGATGGTTAGTTCGGTTTACTACGGTCAGGTTATAAATTGTTTTTTTCACACAACACAACAGGTTATCTATACTACTAGGATTTTATCCCGTGGTACACCACGAGTCCATAATTTAATATATTTGTTTGATTTATGATTTTCGTAGTTGGTTTATATACTCTACTTTTATACGTATTTGTATCATTTTAATTTTATATAATTTTATGAATTTGTATAATAAGTAGACTCATAGATATATGTGGTCAATCCGCGAAACACTTCCCACCAAAAAAAGTCTGCGGTACACCACGGGACGATTTGTTGTAAATATAAATTTATATTTTAACTTAACCCGTAAAACAAATTAATATAGACAACCCGTAAGAAATATATAACTTAACCCGTATATTTATATTTACAATATTATTATATTTTAAATATTTTTAGAGTTAAAATTTTTTGTAGAGTTTAAATATTTTTAATATTCTATAAAACTTTAAAATTTTAATTTGGATACATGAGAAATCAAAGTTCATGTTCATTTGTATTTGTGAACATATTAGTACTATTTATAATGGTTTTGAACTACTATCTAAATTTTTTTACTTTATAGACATTGTACATATACTTTTTCCTTTATCGTTTGAGTTATATACGTCCGTTTTCAAAAAAATTAGTTGCAAAATGTGTGGAAAAAAATTTGTATTTTTTGTTATAAATATATTTTATGAAATAATATAAATTAAAAACAAATAAGATTACATAAATATATTGGAGAGAGATTCGATTTATTAGAGAGAGAGATTTTAGGAAATCTTTTTGATGTAATAAATATTTGTTTCCAATTTTAAGATTTGCTTGTGATTTAATTACAAAATTTACTTTTAAGTTTTGTTATTCATTCAATTGGCAAAGGTTTGATTATGCAAATATTATAAAATAAAAAGGTTATAAACCTAAATAGATTTTAGTATCAAATATACTTCAAAAAAAATGTATATATAGATTAATTGGGGAGAATTTATCGTAAGTGTTGCCAAACAGACTTAAAAAAATATATATCATTTTTCATACAATGCATAATCCGTAGCCATGCACAATTAAAGGCTCTTTATCTCTATATTAGTAAAAGAGAAGTACAAAATTGAATACGGATCGGATCAAAACTAAAAAATTTACCCGATTTTAACTATTGAATACTTCTAAATTGGATACTAAATTGGTCTTGGGTACATATATCAGATACTTTTCATATCTAATTTTAGGATTAAATTATTTCCATAACTAATTTTAGAATTTCCTAATATTTATTTAATTAATTTAATATAATATATTAAAAAATATTATTATTCTTCTTTCATCTTTATTTATTCTTATATTATACTATATAATAAAAAATGTTTGATAAAAATTTAACTTTTTGCATATGTTGCTATTTGAATTTTTCAAAAGGGACATATAATAGTCAACTACATTCGGTTAAAGATTTTAGCAATAATTTAAAATCATTATATGTATGACCAATGTTATATAAGCATATTTAAACTTTCAAAAATTTCAAAATATTATAATTAAAAGGTTAGAGTATATAAAAAAATTTAGACTTTAAAATATTAAAAATATTTTTTTTTGGAGACATAATTTTTATTGATAAAATATATTATATATTTTAGGTAGTTCACGGGTTAGTTTGTTAAACTCACAATTATAATGGTAGAGCGAGTTATGGATAATGTTTTTATGAAATGAATTCTGTCACGGGGCAGTCCTTCGAAAAATATATTGTAAATATGTAATATTTACGTATATTCCTATTTTGACTACAATAATGGTCAAACTAAATAATTTATCGGTAAATATTCTTTCATGCTGTTAAATTTTCACCATTTATAATTGTATAGAAACTCAATATATACTTATTGTAACACCCGTGTCCTGTTTTGGGGGGTGTCGATCGACACCACTGATGGGTGTCGCTCGACACCAGCATGTTTTGGTTTGATCGGTTCGTTTTTAATTGCAAAAATTGTGTGTTTATTGGGTTGGTTAACCCTAGGTCGTGTTTAAAAGAGGGAAGGTCGTGTGCTGTCTCTTTCCAGCCGCTTTTTAACACTTCCAGAGATAAAGGAAAAGGTTCTAGAGCTTCTGAGGGTTTTTGTGAGTCTTTTGGTGGTGTTTGGTGGGTGATCTTGGTGGTTTAAGGCTAGTAGAGGCTAGATCCGTGTTGTGTGGTGTTAGAGGAGGCAGATCCTTCCTTGTTCTTCCTTGTTTTTGTTGTTGTTCTTCTTGTTTAAAGAGGTGAGTGCATGACCAGGCTTATCTAAGCATGTTTGATCATTGTTTTAGGGTTTTGATGATTGTTTGATTGATTTCCTTCGTTTGTTTGGCTATTTATTTGATGATTGATGCCTGTGGAATCCCTTGGAGACTCGCTCATATCATGGTGCTGATTTGGAGAAGAGACCCAGTGAGAAATGCAGTTGGAGCGTCTGCAGAGAGTCGGTGTCGATCGACACCCGATCGACACCAAAGGTGGGTGTCGCTCGACACCAAGGGTGGGTGTCGCTCGACACCAACATTTTGTCTCGCGAGGATTAATGCGTCTTACGATTGGAGTGTCGAGACCGGTGTCGACTGCGAGGGTCGACAGCGAGTGTCAATCGACACCAGCGGTGGATATCGATCGACACCGATAGTCAGAAGCGATTCTGGTCTATCTTTTATTGGTTGTTTGGTTCTTTTCATTGGATAATGGTTGGATGTGCTTGTGTGTATAGCCAGTGGTGGTAAGATTGCCTCACTAAGTATTTATGAAATACTTATGCATCTCTTTCTTTGATGCAGGTAAAAGCAAAGTGTGACCCGTGGAATCATGGCTAGGAGAAGAGGATGATCTAGGCGCTCATTGGTGTTTAAATTATTGTAGGGTTTGTTAGGATATTAGAATGGAATTTAGAAGCATGTTAGGATGATTATGTTTCTCGAATAATGATAGTTGACCTTGTTGGTTTAATGGATTTGTTGGTTGGATTTGTATTTAAGTCTTCCGCTGGTTACGTTGATTGGTTGTGTTAGTGAGATTGTCTGGTTTGCTCTAAATGGGTTAATCTGGTTTGCATGTTTTTTTTTAAAAAAAGGGATGGGTTCTTTCAATTTGGTATCAGAGCATTTACGGTTCTAGGACGAGATTTAATTGGTAAAAGTTTTGATGTGATGTGTGAATTTCATTGATGAGGAATGATGATGTGGATTGCATGCTGATTGATTGTGTGTTTAATCAATTGTGTGAGCATGGAGACCTATATCATCCTCTCGAGCCTTCAATGAGATTCCACGGTAAGTTGTGTGGTTTGGTGATTTGTTTATGTTGCAGATGGTTAGAGGTGGAGCTGTCGGTCGTGGTCGTGGTCGTGGTCATGGGCGTGGTCGCGGTAGGGGGCGTGGTGTTGCCTCGGGTAGCGACACGAGTGTGGGCCAGAGTGCTACGGCCGATTTTGTTAGTGAGTCCAAGTCGCATCAGAAAGGGCCCGTGGGTGGTGAAAGTGTGAGTGCTGTGGGAGCCGGTTCGTCCGGGAACGGTACTAGTGTTGTTGGAAACCCGGTTGTGGTGTTCCAACAGGTGCAGCCCAGGGTCAGAATGATCGTCTTACGGATTTGCTGACGCAGCTCTTGGAACGGTTACCGGGTGCGGACCGCCGGTGCAGGCTCCTGTTGGGCCTGAGGTGCAGGCTCCTCTTGGGTCTGGTGTGCAGCCTGTTGGGCCTTGTGTGCAGCTTGTTGTTGGGGTTGTACCGCCTGAGGGGTTAGGTGTGGTGGTCGAGCAGCCGTACTACCTGCGGATGTTGGAGCAGCTGCAGCTTTGACCCGGCTGTAGCGGATGAGTCGCGGGTGCGATTAGAACGGTATTTCCAGTCGATAAGGTGCCCGGAGGCGTATCGGGTGGACCTAGCGGCCCACTACTTGGTGGGTGATGCACATTTGTGGTGGCGGAGTGTGCTGGCCAAGAGGGCCAGGGATTGGCGGTGTGGGGAGATTTTTTGGCAGAGTTTAATGCCAAGTATTTCCCGGCGGAGGCACTAGACCGGATGGAATCGCAGTTCTTGGCGTTGACTCAGGGCGAGCGGTCGGTGCGGGAGTACAACTCGGAGTTCAGCCGACTCCTGGTGTACTCGGAGCGTACGGGAGATCCTGAGCAGATGCAGGTGCGTCACTTCATGAAGGGTCTTAGCCCTGACATGAGGGTGCGGTGCAAGGTGCGGGCCTATGCATCGCGTGTGGAGCTGGTTGAGGTGGCGGCGGAGATCGAGGACGAGTTGAGGAGTCACGGGGAGATTCCTAGACCGTCGGTGCAGCCGAAGAAGACCCAGCCGCAGTCGGTTCCGAGCAGAGGTGGCAAACCTGCTCAGGGACAGAAGATGAAGTGGGATGACACTTCCAGGTCGAGTCCGGGTGACCGGAAGTGCTTCAGGTGTGGGAGCACGGTCATAGGACGGCGAGCTGCCCGAAGAAGGGTGAACCGTGGGTGGATACACGCGTCTGTTACCACTGCAGAGAGACGGAGCACATCAAGACGAGGTGTCCTAAGTTGCAGCAGATGGCGGTAGCAGCGGTGCAGCCGGTGATGCAGCCAGTGGTGCAGCAGTGGGTGCAGCCATGATTGCAGCTAGGAGGGCAGTCTTTGGCTCAGCTTGGAGCACCGCCGGTGGCACATATCGAGGGATCGCGGGGGTAATCGACCGTGGAGACAGGAGAGCCAAGCACTGGACGGCCGATCACAGGTTTAATTCTAAGACTCATTCTCTTTCCTTCTGTTTTTTTAGAATTTGTGTTGTTTTCCTGTGATTTTGGGGTGGGCGGTCTTAGTGAAAAGGATTTGTGTAGGGACCCTGTTGGTGAGCGGGTTCTTGTCCCACGTAATGTTTGATTCTGGAGCTACGAATAGTTTCATTACCCCGGAGTGCGCGGCGGGTGGTAACATCCGAGGAGATCCCGATGGTCGTTTTGGAGCTGTGAGAGTCGCTGGAGGTGCGTTGCTAGCGGTTCAGGGATGGGCTAGTGGTGTGGATGTACAGATTGCGGGAGAGTCGATGCCGGCAGATCTGTACATTAGTCGGGTGGAGTTGTATGATGTAATTCTGGGCATGGATTGGTTGGATCGGCACAGTGTTCATCTCGATTGTTATCGGGGGAGAGTCTACTTCGAGCGGCCCGGACCGAAGATGTATTACTAGGGTGTGAGACCGATTTCGGGGACTTTGGTGATTTCGGCGATGCAGGCGGATAAGATGATCTGGAAGGGGCGGGAAGCTTATTTGGCTGCAATCGTTATGCCAGAGACGGTCGGAGGTAGCAGTGGATAAGATCCAGATGGTCCAGGAATTCGAGGATGTGTTTCAGTCGTTGAAGGGGTTACCACCATCTCGATCTGATCCCTTCACGATTGAGTTAGAGCCCGGGACAACGCCGTTGTCTAAGACTCCGTACAGGATGGCTCCAACGGAGATGGCTGAGCTGAAGAGGCAGTTAGAGGATCTGCTGGGTAAGGGTTTCATCTGTCCTAGTGTTTCACCGTGGGGAGCACCGGTGTTGTTCGCTAAGAAGAAGGATGGGTGTTTTCGGCTGTGTATCGATTATCAGGGACTTAACCGAGTCACGGTAAAGAACAAATATCCTTTGCCGCGGATTGACGAGTTGTTGAATCAGTTGAGGGGAGCTACGTGGTTCTCTAAGATCGATTTGGCGTCGGGGTACCATAAGATTCCTATCGACGAGGCGGATATTCGTAAGACGGCATTCAGGACGAGGTATGGGCATTATGAGTTCGTGGTGATGCCTTTTGGGTTGACTAATGCACCAGCGGCGTTCATGAGGCTGATGAACAGTGTGTTCCAGGCGTTTCTGGATTAGTTTGTTATCATCTTCATCGATGATATTCTGCTGTATTCTAAGAGTCCTGAGGAGCACGAGGGACACTTTCGGGCAGTGTTGGAGAAGCTGGAGGAGCAGAAACTGTATGCTAAGCTTAGCAAGTGCAGTTTCTGGCAGAGAGAGATGAGTTTTCTTTGTCATATCGTGTCTACAGAAGGAGTTTCTGTGGATCCAGAGAAGGCTATCAGAGATTGGCCTAGACCACAGAATGCCACAGAGATTCTGAGTTTTCTAGGGTTGGCGGGTTATTACAAATGGTTTGTGAAGGGTTTCGCTCAGCTCAAGGAGATGTTGACGAGTACGCCGGTTTTGGCTTTACCAGAGCAGGGAGAGCCGTATGTGGTGTAAACGGATGCTTCGGGAGTTGTTTTGGGTTGTGTGTTGATGCAGCAGGATAAGGTGATTGCCTATGCTTTGCGGCAGTTGCGGAAGCATAAGGGCAACTACCCTACTCACCATTTGGAGATGACAGCAGTGGTCTTTGCTCTGAAGATTTTGAGATCTTATTTGTATGGAGCAAAGGTTCAGATGTTTACAGATCATAAGAGTCTGAATTATATATTCACGCAGCCTGAGTTGAACTTGAGGCAGAGGCGCTGGATGGAGTTGGTTGCAGACTATGATCTGGAGATAGCTTACCATCCCGGTAAGGCTAATCTTGTTGCAGATGCTCTGAGCTGGAAGCGGGCAGCTTTAGCTCGAGGGCAGGATATGGAGACCTTGGTGGGAGAACTTAGCACCATTCAGTTGTGTGCTATTTCTCAAGAGCCACTGGAGTTAGAAGTAGCTAACCGATCAGACCTTTTGACCAGAGTTCGAGCGGCTCAAGAGAAGGATGCAGGGCTGGTTAATGCTTCTAAGGATACTGAGTCAGAGTATCAGGTTGCAGCCAATGGTACTATCCTTGTGCATGGGCGAGTTTGTGTGCCCAAGGATGAGGAGTTGAGACGAGAGATCTTGAGTGAGGCTCATGCGAGTAGGTTCTCTATTCATCCAGGAGCGACCAAGATGTACCGAGATTTGAAGCGGTACTATAATTGGGTCGGGATGAAGAGGGACGTGGCTAAATGGGTCTCTGAGTGCGATGTATGTCAGCTAGTGAAGGCTGAGCATCAGGTGCCGAGTGGATTATTGCGGAGTCTCCCTATTGCAGAGTGGAAATAGGACATAATCACGATGGATTTCGTGGTAGGTTTGCCAGTGTCTCGGTTCAAGGATGCCATTTGGGTCATTATGGACTGTTTGACTAAGTCTGCACATTTCTTGGCTATCAAGAAAACCGATGGAGCGGCAGTGTTAGCTAAGAAGTATGTGCAGGAGATTGTGAGACTTCATGGAGTATCGGCCAGTATTGTGTCAGACCGGGATTCGATGTTCACTTCGGCGTTCTGGAAGGCTTTCCAGAAGGAGATGGGTATTAAGGTGCATTTGAGCACGGCTTACCATCCTCAGACAGACGGGCAGTCTGAGCGGACCATTCAGACACTTGAGGATCCGTTGAGGATGTGTGTGTTAGACTGGGGTGGTCAGTGGGCAGATCACTTGAGCTTGGTGGAGTTTCTTTATAATAATAGCTACTAGGCGAGTATTGGGATGGCTCCTTATGAGGCGTTGTATGGGAGGCCATGTCGGACACCTCTATGTTGGACTCAAGTGGGGGAGAGGAGCATTTATGGTGCGGATTTTGTTCTGGAGATTTCAGAGAGGATTCGGGTTCTGAAGCTGAACATGAGAGAGGCGCAGGATCGGCAGAAGTGTTATGCTGATAAGAGGCGCAAGGAGTTAGAGTTTAAGGTTAGAGATATGGTGTATCTCAAGATGGCGATGTTGCGTGGTCCTAACAGGTCCCTTATCGAGACTAAGCTGAGTCCGAGGTTTATGGGTCCTTTCAGGATTGTGGAGCGGGTTGGACCGGTGGCTAATCGGTTGGAGTTACCTGAGGTGATGCATGCATTTCATAAGATGTTCCATGTATCGATGCTGAGGAAGTGTCTTCATAAGGATGATGAGGTGTTGGCTACGATCCCGGCAGATCTTCAGCCTAGCATGACCTTAGAGGCGAGGCCAGTGAGGGTACTCGAGAGGCGGGTAAAGGAACTTCGACGTAAGAAGATTCCTTTTATGAGAGTCCAGTGCGACTGTGACGGAGTCTTGGAGGAGACTTGGGAGCCAGTGGCCAGGATGAAGGCAAGGTTCCGGAAGTAGTTTGACAAGCAAGTCGAGGAGTAGACCGTTGGCTTTTGTGTTTTTTAGTTGTTTCGGTTGTATCTCTTTTGTATTTTCATTTTGGTGTAATGATTTTGACATTTGAGATTAATAAGATGAGTATTTCTTGGATTGACTTGTGGTGTCATGTGTTAAAGAAATATGTGCGAGTTTCTAAAAATAGAAAGTGTCGGGTTGACGGTTCTATTTTTGGAAAGTCCCGGGGTGGTGGTTAGTATAGCATTGCGATGCTATAAATGGACCACGGGAGGTATATCTGGTCGAGAGATATGCTCAGAGGCGTTTAGACTTATTTGCTTGGATATGATATGATGGCCTCGGATGACGATTCGAGTGCACGCTTGAGGGTGACGACCCGAGAGCGAGCGTGAGACTTCCCGGATACCGTAGCTAGAAGGTGGGAGGCCTAATAGTGAGCCGGTATGACTTGAAGGTTGCGACCTGAGAGCGGGGGGAGTGGTGAGACTTCCTGGATACCATAGTCTAAGGCTGAGGCCTGAGGACGAGCCGGTATGATCCATGGGTTACGACCTATGGACGGGGGAAGTGGGTGTGTATGAGCATATAGGGTCTTGAACATGAGCATATTGATTAGATAGGGGCCTCGGTGAGGTCAGTTGTGTACTGACGGTTGTGTTGGAGGATTCGAGGACGAATCCTAGTTAGTGGGGGAGAATTGTAACGCCCGTGTCCCGTTTTGGGGGGTGTCAATCGACACCACTGATGGGTGTCGCTCGACACCAGCATGTTTTGGTTTTATCGGTTCGTTTTTAATTGCAAAAATCGTGTGGTTATTGGGTTGGTTAACCCTAGGTCGTGTTTAAAAGAGGGAAGGTCGTGTGATGTCTCTTCCCAGCCGCTTTTTAACACTTCCAGAGATAAAGGAAAAGGTTCTAGAGCTTCTGAGGGTTTTTGTGAGTCTTTTGGTGGTGTTTGGTGGGTGATCTTGGTGGTTTAAGGCTAGTAGAGGCTAGATCCGTGTTGTGTGGTGTTAGAGGAGGCAGATCCTTCCTTGTTCTTCCCTGTTTTCGTTGCTGTTTTTCTTGTTTAAAGAGGTGAGTGCATGACCAGGCTTATCTAAGCATGTTTGATCATTGTTTTAGGGTTTTGATGATTGTTTGATTGATTTCCTTCGCTTTTTGGCTGTTTATTTGATGATTGATGCCTGTGGAATCCCTTGGAGACTCGCTCATATCATGGTGGTGATTTGGACAAGAGACCCAGTGAGAAACGCAGTTGAAGCGTCTGTAGAGAGTCGGTGTAGATCGACACCAAGGGTGGGTGTCGCTTGACACCAACGTTTTGTCTCGCGAGGATAAATGCGTCTTACGATTGGAGTGTCGAGACCGGTGTCGACTGCGAGGGTCGACAGCGAGTGTCGATCGACACCAGCGGTGGGTGTCGATCGACACCGATAGTCATAAGCGATTCTAGTCTATCTTTTATTGGTTGTTTGGTTCTTTTCCTTGAATAATGGTTGGATGTGCTTGTGTGTATAGTCAGTGGTGGTATGATTGCCTCACTAAGTATTTATGAAATACTTATGCATCTCTTTCTTTGATGCAGGTAAAAGCAAAGTGTGACCCGTGGATTCATGGATAAGAGAGCAGGATGATCTAGGCGCTCATTGGTGTTTAGATTATTGTAGGGTTTGTTAGGATATTAGAATGGAATTTAGAAGCATGTTAGGATGATTATGTTTCTGGAATAATGATAGTTGACCTTGTTGGTTTAATGGATTTGTTGGTTGGATTTTTATTTAAGTCTTCCGCTGGTTACGTTGATTGGTTGTGTTAGTGAGATTGTCATGTTTGCTCTAAATGGGTTAATCTGGTTTGCATGTTTTTAAAAAAATATGGGATGGGTTCTTTCACTTATTTACTCGCTTTTTCCTTTTATTATTTTATTTAAACTAATTACACAAATATATAATTCACCGTAGTTGAGTACACTACAATAAAATTATAATATAATTTTGGCTTTGTAATTGTTGGCTTTGTTGTTGTAACCTCTCTTTGGTTTTAGTTAAGAATAATAATACTCTAGTTGATAAAAAAAAATCTAAACTTACGCAAAACATCGCTAACAAAAATACAAAAACCAAAAATGGTTTTGGATTTACATACCTTAAAACGTTGTTGGCACATCCAGGTCAAGATACTCGACCCATGAGATCAATAATACAAACCATCTAGTGTTAATAGCTCAATTGGTAAAGATCTCTGGCAAAAGCTTAGAGGTCGCCGGTTCGAGTAGCGCTTGGAACGAAACCATATAACATGCTTTGGTTTCGGGCCTGAAGGGATGAATGGGCTTCGGCCCAGAACCTCTTTGATTATTCAAAAAAAAAAAAAAATACAAACCATACATGAAATGAGAATTTGTAAATCTCTAAATATATAGTATTGATGAGCTATGATAGATTATTTTCCGTTTCATATATTGAACATCAACATGTTTTTTAATTTATAATTCTAACAATATTGAAGCTCATACACTAGATACAAAACAAGCTAGAGAAATTGAATTCTGTAAATCAAAATTCTCAACTCTATACAATATCATTATTGGTGAAAAGGAAGTTTGTAAGATATTACAAATATACATGAGTTTACAAGAATTTTACCAGTTGCTCATGGAAGAATTCCACGAAAGTGAGGAAACTACAAAAGCCAAAGAATCAACAAATGGTAAGGATCTATTTCTATCTTTATGTAAGACATTTCAAAGAATCAACATAATTTGAAGTTTTTTTTTAAATCAAACTTTTAAACAAATACTCAAATCTTAGTTTATAGTAGTAGCTAGCAAAATTCTTATTCTATTTTTAAAATTATAAAATCCAATTATTTATATTTTCGTGTAACTGATTTGTAGGGTGTAAAAGGCACCACATTTTTTTACAACCTGAGTTTTTTTAATGTGATTTTTATCACCCGATGACCATATATACCGAAGAAAGAATGCACTAAATCAAACTATCTTATGAGAAGACTAAAGATGTAAATACTAACGAGTAAAGTTCTCCTTTATTTCGTTTCTATCGGTATTATGTGTACCTTCTCTATTTTGAAGGTCTATGAATTTCAAAAACTTTATGATTATCAAATAAAGTATATTGTGAGTTTTAAAATTTGATCTAACAAAGTGTAATTCTTATAGATTTTTAGGAACTAACTGACTTCTCAATACCATTTCGGCTATAAAAAAAAGCCTTAAGTTGTAAGAAATAACAGTCCAACAAATAAGAAGATCCAGTAAATCAAAAGAACTAATTTTTCTCATATTGAGTCATAATTCACTCAATTTCTCATGAAAATAGATTTTAATATGGTATATTTGGAAGGCTAGAAATGCTAAACTGTTTGACAATTTGGATAGATGCCCTTTGGATGTTACTAAATTGGCAAAAGAAGAAGCAAGTGCTTGGCAGGCGGCCCAGATTGACGATGAGAATGTTGCTCTGGAACCCCTGGTCGATAGCTCGCGGATGTGCAATCGGGTCTCCCATATACCGTCTCTCTCTTATGGTTACAGGTGCTTTATCTATGGGTCTTTGAAAGATATGGATAAATATTCAGGCATAGGATGGTATTGTCAGCACGTTCAGGATGGATCCACGACTATGGGGCACATCCGGGAAGAATTTGCTACTTTTACTCTTTCTCTTATCTCAAGAAGTGTAAATGTAATTGCGGATAATTTGGCTCGTAAGGTGCGAGTCTTACCACATATTGCTAAGTTTGTAAACAATTGTCCTTACAATTGGCTTTCTTAGGTCAATCTATTCGATTTGTTGTCAAAAAAAAAAAAAGCAGATTTTTAATATGACACAACATTAACAAATAAAGTTGGAAGGAGTTATTGAAAGACAATTTACCTAGCTTTTTTATACAGGAGAACTCGATTACTCTGCATTTTATACACATGCAAGAGGACGACAAGACGAAGCGGTGGATTAGAAGAAAGTTAGGTTTCGTACAGCCCGTCCGTAGCAGAGGAGGAAATTTGTAACGCCCGTCTCCGACGAATCCTAGCCGGTACTGGACGTGCCAATGATCGAGGAAACATAAGTTTATCGAAGATTTGATCAAATTGTCGAGGATTTATCGGTACGATAGAAGTTTATCGAGAAAGATCGGTGTATGCTGTCGAAAATCCGAATGATCGAAGGAAAAGTTGAGTGTTCGGACAATCTTCTGATTTGTTCGGACAATAAAAGATTTTCGGACAAGTTTGTCGGAAGAGTATCGACCATTGCGTGTTTTTCGGACCGGTTGTCGGAACTCTATTGAGTGGCTGTCGGTGATGCGAAGATCCGCTCGATATTTTGTCGATCCGATTCGGTAACCCGCCTGTGTTGGTAAGTCGAGATACGTTGGATTGGATATTCTCGATGGTTGTTCGGAGAATCGGATAAAATCTCGAAGAAGATCGGAATAATGGATATTCCATCGAATATTCTCGACGGATCGGGAATTTTCTCGAGCCTATATAAAGACCTACCGACCATTTGTTAGCATTTTCACGCGTAAGAACCCTAAAGGCGATCGGCAAGCTGTTCATCGAGAAAGTTAGGGGTTTGGCGAGAATCCGTGAGAAAGATCGAGAGTAGATCGAGTAATCCTCGAGAATCTTGGTAAGTATCGTGTAAACTTGGTGTTTATCGATCATTTATCAATTGTTCTCCGAGTATTGTCGGTAAAAGAGTCAGATCTTTGTTCATTGTGTAGATCCGGGTACTTTGCGAGAGTTTATTGGATCCGATCGAGCGAGTAAGCGACAAGAGGTGTCAGAAAGTGAATCCCTGTGAGAAAGGTGAGAGCGTGACCGTGGCCGAGTCTTGAGTCGTTTTTATTGATTGATTCATTGATGTTTTCTTGCTTGTGATGGTTTATGTGTTATCGCGATAATGTCTTGATAGTTAATCGATGGTGGTTCCGATAATTATCTCGACGGTATGTTATGTTTATGGCTTGCTTGTTTAACTTCTTGAATCGATATAAATGAATGTGATTTCTTGACTGTGCCAAGTGTGACGGGACGACCGCTCCACTAAGCAAATTCGTTTGCTTACGCCTCCTTTTGGATGCAGGAAATGGAAGTAATTCTTGTGGCTGAACCAGCTCGTGAGACGAAGGCAAGGAAATGGAAGGATGGTGGATTGGGGTAGTCTTAATAATTCGGTCTAGTGTTGAAAACGATGTAATAGCTTATTAGCGAACTTGCCGTTTGTACTAGAACCTCGTTTGGAATTCAAGTAATCTGTTTCGCATTATTGACTTGTCTATCGATCTTATGCGGTTATGTTAAGTTTTATCGAAAGTACCTTTGAATTTGAATGAAAATTTTGAAAATTTGGGTTAGGGTCTTTCAAGTTGGTATCAGAGCATGGTCGATTCTAAGAAAGTCTTAGTGTAAACGGGTTAGTATGTAAATCCATCCTTCCGAAGCCTAATGTCTCACGGTAAGACTGGTTATTTTTCTGTTATTAGAAACTAAGTTAGTAATAGACTAACTTAGTATCGAACCCGGTATTTGCAGATGGTTCGACCTGTTAGGAATTTGGGAAATGCTTCAGCAAGGAATGCTGCTCGTGAAGGAAATGAACAGCCGGCTAATCAAAACGCTGGAAACGTGAATGCTCCTATCGGTGGGGGAATTGGAGTAGCTGCTGCTGCCGTTGCGGGTGCTGTTCCGCCCGAAATGGGGCAAATGTTGGGCGTGTTGGCGCAAATCTTGGAAAGATTAGCTCCACAGCCGGCGGAGAATCCACCAGTTGGGAACGTACCACCAGTGGGTCAGGAGAATAATTCGTCGTACTTGACTGTGATGGATCACATGATGAAGTTGGGGATGAGTTACTTGTCCGGTGATGCTGACCCTATCAAGGCGGTTGAATGGAGGACTCGGTTGGAGAGAAACTTCAACTCTGTTCGATGTCCGATTGCGTATCGGAAAGACATTGCTACTCACTACCTGGCTGAGGAGGCGGATACTTGGTGGACTGATGTGTCTAATCGGATGGCGAATCCGAACTGTACGTGGGAAACTTTTCGTGATTTGTTTCACGCTAAGTATTTTCCGCAAGAAGCTCGCAACAAGCTTGAGTCGGAGTTTTTGGACTTGCATCAAGGATCAATGACGGTGAGGGATTTGTAAGTGGAGTTTGACAGGCCTAAGAAGTTTGGTGGCCGAGACATGGATGACGAACAAGCCCAGATTCGCCGATTCATGCGTGCGTTGGATGTTGATCTCCAGATCGGTTGTAGCATCCGGGATTATGCGACTCTATCCGAGTTGGTGGAAAAGGCAGCATTGCTTGAAGCTCGCCTCGAGGAGAAGGCAAAGCTGTCGAATTCTCAAGTGTCGACTCAATCTGCTCCGCAAAGCAAATCTGACCAAGGTGGCGGACATAAGAAGAATTAGGGGGAAAAAGAATTTCCAAGGAAAGTCATCGGGACAGAACCGAGTGTGTCCGACTTGCAAGAAGATGCATTCTGGTACGTGCAGGCTCCTTGCGGGACAATGTCTTCGATGTGGTAGCAAGGATCATCGGATCAGCGAGTGTCCGGAAAGGGATCGACAGCGGGATACGCGGTCATGTTACAATTGTGGTGAAGCTGGTCATTTGAGGCCTAATTGTCCGAAGCTTATGCAGCTAGCTCGGGAAGCGGCCAAGTGAGGCGCTGCCACCACCGCCTAAGAGGCCAACAATCATGCCAAGGGTTTACTCAGTGTCCGAGGAGTATGTGAATGAGGCAAGCACTTCACGTCCGATCACGGGTAAGTCTTGTCACTTACCTTAGCAAATGTTTTTGGTAACTTGCTTGTTGCTTGTCGGGTTGGGTTCTTAGCATTTTAGGCAAATGTGTAGGGACTATTCTAATGGGTGGTCTGGAAACCCATGTTTTGTTTGATTCTGGGGCTTCGCGTTGCTTCGTGTCCCCGGAAATGATTGGTAAAGGTGGGTTTCAAAAGGAACCCGGACAAGACTTTGGTCTTGTTAAAGCAGCCGGTGGGCAAAAGATGATGACCTATGGAAAGGTCTGGAACATTTCCATGATGATTTGTGGAGTTGATATGCCCACGGACTTGGTGATTTGCCGCATAGATGATCATGATGTGATCATGGGAATGGACTGGCTCGGCAAATATTCGGCACATTTGGACTGTCGCCGTGGACGAGTTGTATTCGAGACGCCTAAAGGTTTACTAGTGTATCGGGGGATCAAACCAACGTTCGGAAGTTTGATTGTTTCTACAGTTCAAGCGGAGCATATGATTCAGAAAGGGTATAAAGCGTACCTGGCGACAATCTCTACAGTGCAAGTGGGAACCGAACAAGAAGTTAAGGATATTTCGGTGGTGCAAGATTTCAAAGACGTGTTCGGAGCGTTGTCTGGTTTGCCACCGACACGTTCGGATCCGTTCACGATTCAGCTTGAGCCGGGAACAGCTCCAATCTCTAAGTCACCATATCGGATGGCTCCAGCGGAAATGGCCGAATTGAAGAAGCAGCTTAGTGAGCTAATGGACAAAGGATTTGTGAAACCAAGCAGTTCACCGTGGGGTGCACCGGTTCTCTTTGTAAAGAAGAAAGATGGAAGTTTCAGACTTTGTATCGACTACCGTGGCTTGAATAGAGTGACAGTGAAGAATAAGTACCCTCTTCCGAGGATCGACGAGTTGTTGGACCAACTTAGAGGTGCTACTTGTTTCTCGAAGATTGATCTAGCCTCGGGCTATCATCAAATTCCGATCGATGAGTCAGATATCAGTAAGACGGCCTTCCGGACAAGATACGGGCATTACGAATTTGTTGTCATGCCTTTCGGGCTGACTAATGCTCCCGCAGCTTTCATGAAGCTCATGAACAATGTATTCCGGGAATACTTGGACGAGTTTGTTATCATCTTTATTGATGACATTCTAGTTTACTCGAAGAATCCGGAAGAGCATGGCGTGCATCTGAGAAAAGTGTTAAGTAAGCTAAGAGAACATAAGTTGTTTGCCAAGCTAAGGAAGTGTAGCTTTTGGCAAAGGGAAATTGGATTTTTGGGGCATGTGGTGTCGGATAAAGGAGTGTCCGTTGATCATGAGAAGATCAAGTCAATTGCGGATTGGCCGAGACCCCAAAATGCATCGGAGATAAGAAATTTTCTTGGTTTGGCTGGGTACTACCGACGTTTTGTTAAAGGATTTTTGAGCATGGCGCAGCCGTTGACAAAGTTGACGGGGAAAGATGTACCATTCGTGTGGTCGACCGATTGTGAGAAAAGTTTCTCGGAACTTAAGAAGATGCTTACAAGTACACCGGTATTGGCGTTACCGGAACCGGATAAACCTTATGTGGTCTATACAGATGCATCAAGGATGGGACTTGGATGTGTCTTAATGCAGCATGGTAAGGTAATCGCTTATGCCTCTCGGCAGCTAAGGAAGCACGAAGCGAATTACCCCACTCACGACTTGGAAATGGCGGCTGTCGTGTTTGCTTTAAAAATTTGGCGTTCTTACCTTTACGGTGGGAAAGTTCAAGTTTTCACGGATCATAAAAGTCTCAAGTATATTTTCACTCAGCCGGAGTTGAACTTGCGGCAGCGAAGATGGATGGAGTTAGTGGCCGACTACGATGTCGATATCGAATATCATCCTGGTAAAGCAAACCTTGTGGCCGATGCGTTAAGCCGGAAAGTTTTGTTGGTTGACATGGTTGGTACCTTACGCTTGGAAGCGATATCGGAAGAGTTAGAGCCTTTGGGTTTGGGTGCCGCGGATCAAGCCGATTTATTGACTCGTGTTCGGACAGCACAAGAAAAAGATGACGAACACATTAAGTTATCGAAGAATGATAAGACCGAGTATCAGACATCCAGTAATGGGACGATATTGGTAAAGGGCCGTGTGTGCGTTCCGAAGGATAAGGAACTTCGAGAAGAAATTCTCAAGGAAGCACATCAGCCTAAGTTTTTGATACATCCGGGATCAACAAAAATGTATCAAGACTTGAAGAGATATTATCATTGGCGAGGTATGAAGGATGATGTTGCTAGATGGGTTGCTTCTTGTTCGACTTGTCAAAGAGTTAAAGCTGAACATCAAGTTCCGGGAGGACTGTTGCAAAGTTTACCAATTCCTGCGTGGAAAGGGGATATGATAGCCATGGATTTTGTTACCGGATTGCCAATGTGCGAGGAGAAAGATTCAATTTGGGTTATTGTCGATCGATTAACAAAGTTCGCACATTTTCTGCCGATGAATAAGACAGATGGAACCGAGAAGCTTGCAAAGCTTTACGTGGAGAATATCGTTCGGTATCATAGAGTGCCGGCGAGTATAGTATCGGATCGTGACTCTAAATTTACTGCTGGGTTTTGGAAAGCTCTTCAAAAGCAATTTGGTACAAGATTGAACATGAGCACGGCTCATCATCCACAAACGGACGGGCAGTCCGAGAGAACAATCCAAACACTTGAGGATTTGTTGAGAGCGAGTGTTCTGGATTGGGGTGGAGATTGGACGAGTTACTTGCATTTGGCGGAGTTTACTTATAACAATAGTTATCAAGCGAGTATTGGAATGTCACCATATGAAGCGTTGTATGGTAGGCCTTGTCGAACACCGCTGTGTTGGACACAAGTGGGGGAGCGAAGTGTCTATGGTCGGGACTTTGTGCAGGAAACGACCCAACGGCTACACGTACGAACGGTTAGGGTTGATCGAGTTGGCCTTCGCTCTCTCTCGACAAAACCACGAACAAGAAGGAACTTGACAGAACAAGATAGCTTAGGGGAAGTAGGGGAGTCGATCAACCAAGTAACAAGCTCACACGGATTGATTCAAGGGGAAACCACTCAAGAATACTCGTGTAAGGGCTCTCAACTTGCAAACGGCGCAAGAGAAGAAAATGCAACTTTATTGATCTAGGTTAAAAACGTGACTACAAGGCTGCGAATGGGACTTTATTAATAGTCCTTCAGCCATGATCTTCGAGGGTCGAGATTCAATTTCAAATAAACTAACGGTTACAAAATAAAGTAAAGAAAAGAACAACCAAAAAGGAAACTTGTGTCATTCGCACAAGTGAACCCTCTCCACAAGTCGGAGGCTTAGGTTTGACTCTCTAGGACTTAGACTCAATGAAATAAAACGAAAATGTTCGGTTGATAGGCCCTGATAAAACACTTAAGAGAAAATGGAAACAATGAAAACCGAACTTACCTTATTCGAAGGAATGAGAGGCCACGTAGTTGTCTCTGGTTCTCCTTCTTCTTCTTCACTTTGGCTCTTGTTTTCTAGGCATTCCTTAACTTCGTACGAGCCTATACGGCCTTGCCCTCTAGTCTCGGTGTTACGGGCCTCGGACGTGCCGTTACGGAGGTAGTAGTGCTCCTCTCGATCATCTTCCAATCCATCTCGGTCGTGGGCATTTTGGCTTCGATCGTTGGCTCCAGAAACAACACTTATCGAGTGATTATCGAAGCCCAAGTTATTTGGATCAACTTGGTTCGTGACTTTGCTCCGTACAAGCTTTCCGGCGTCCGGGGGTGGTACTTGTCGAGCTTCTTCATGTTCTGCGGGTTGTTTCTCCAAACGCTCTCGATCAAAGCTTTTAAAGTCAGCACTTTGTTGATGAATCTCGAATCCCTTGGTGTTTGGTGGTGGGTCGTCCGGGTCGACCGTTCAGGCGTTCGTGTCATCGATGCCGGGTGACGATGCTCGATCGACTCGTGTTTCTAGGGGGTTTCCTGCAAAACCGGCTCGATCGTTAGTCCTAAAATATGGACTTGGTCGATGAAACGTACCTCGGTTGGTCTGTTCTCCATCGTTGGATCGATGAAACTCGTTGAGGCTTCCACTCGCGTCCGGGGGTCGAGGGTCGGCCGATAGAATATCCATTTGGCCGGTTGCGTTGATCAGGGCCTCAACTCCTTCATTGAACGTTTCTCTTAGCTTCCTCGTACGTGAACGGGTCATTGGTCCAGCTATGACCGTCGGAATTGTTGGTATCGGATCACTCGTTACCGGTTCATGGCCGTCCGTCGAGCACTCGTCGATGTCCGGTTCCATGTCCTCATCATCCCTTCCCTCTTGAAAATGTTCTGGCCTCAGAACTGGTTGTCCTATATCAAAAGGAGATAAGTCAGTGACATTGAAACTTTTAGACCCGTTATACTCACCTGGGAGTTCTAGCCGGTAAGCGTTGTTGTTGATTCGTTCGACTATCTTGAAAGGTCCGTCGCCGCGAGGGGATAGTTTGGAACTTCTCTTCGTTGGAAACCTCTCGGTTTTCAAGTGTAACCAAACCCAATCGCCCGGTTCAAAGATGACTTCCTTGCGGTTCTTGTCCATCCGTTCTTGTATTTTTCCTTCTTTTTCTCCAAGTTCTCCTTAACGGTTTGGTGCAGCTTTTGGACTAATTCCGCCTTGCGTTTGCCGTCTTGATCGGTTCGTGATCCCGGGGGTAGTGGTGCCAAATCCAGCGGGGTTAATTGTTTAAAGCCGTAAACAACTTCAAAAGGATAAAACTTAGAAGCAGAATGAGTAGCTCGGTTATAAGCAAATTCAATGTACGGTAAACATTCCAACCAGTTTCTAGGGTTCTTACCGACCGTTACTCTAAATAAAGTTGATAGAGTACGGTTTACAACCTCGGTTTGGCCGTCCGTTTGTGGATGGCAAGTGGTGGAGAAAAGGAGTTTGGTCCCTAGTTTTCGCCATAACGTCCTCCAAAAATGGCTCATGAACTTGGTGTCTTGGTCGAATACAATGGTTCGGGGCACTCCGTGAATGCGCACTACTTCTTTAAAGAATAGATCGGCGGTTTGAGTGGCATCATTGGTCTTGTCACACGGTATGAAATGCGCCATTTTTGAGAATCGATCGACTACCACGAAGATGGAGTCCTTATGTTGAATCCATAGAAATATCCTCCCATGGAGCATTAGGAATAGGTAAAGGCATATATAAACCATGGGGGTGTGACCTGGATTTAGCGCGGAGGCAAGTGATGCATTTCGCGCAAAACCGTTTGACGTCTTTTCTCATATGTGGCCAAAAGAAATGTTCCATAAGTATAGCCATGGTCTTGTCTACTCCAAAATGGCCCATGTGTCCTCCACTATGTGCTTCTCGGGTGATAAGCTCCCGCATCGATCCTTGGGGTATGCATAGCCGCTTATCTCGGAATAGGTAGCCGTCATGCTTGTAGTATGGTCCGAAAGCTGCCTTGTCACATTCCTTGAAAATGGGCCCAAAGTCGGTATCTTCTAGATAAGCAATCTTCACATGTTCAAACCCTAAAACTTTAGCGTCCATGGTGGTTATGAGAGCATGTCGACGTGAAAGTGCATCGGCCACAATGTTTTCTTTTCCTTTCTTGTATTTGATGATGTACGGAAAAGTCTCTACGAACTCTAGCCACCGTGCATGCCTTCTCTTTAGCGTAGTTTGGCCTCGAAGGTGCTTCAACGTCTCATGGTCGGTATGGATCACAAATTCCTTGGCCAACAAGTAATGTTGCCAAACTTCCAACGATCGGACCAATGCATAGAGCTCCTTATCATACGTCGGGTAATTGAGTGTAGCTCCGCTTAACTTCTCGCTAAAGTAAGCTATAGGGTGTCCTCCTTGGGTAAGAACCGCTCCAATACCTAATCCTGAAGCATCACATTCAACCTCAAAAGTTTTGTCAAAGTTAGGTAAAGCTAAAATAGGAGCATGCGTTAAACGATCTTTAAGCTCCCGGAAGGCCCTCTCTTGAGCTTCTCCCCATGAAAACGCCACATGCTTCTTGATCACGGCGGTAAGGGGGGCAGCCACGGTACTGAAATCCTTCACAAAACGCCTATAAAAACTAGCCAAGCCATGAAAACTCCTAACATGACCAATGGTAGTGGGAGTCGGCCATTCTTCTATGGCCTTAATCTTTTCTTGATCAACCTGTATTCCCTGTGAACTTACAACAAAACCTAAAAAGACTAGTTGATCAGTGCAAAACACACACTTCTTGAGATTAGCATAGAGTTCTTCCTTGCGGAGAGTCTCAAGAACTTGCTCAAGGTGTGATAAGTGTTCGGATAAGTTCCGGCTATAAATAAGAATGTCATCGAAATAAACGACTACAAACTTACAAATGTATGCCCTTAAGACATGATTCATGAGTCGCATGAACGTACTAGGGGCGTTGGTGAGACCGAACGGCATGACTAGCCACTCGTAGAGGCCTTGCTTGGTTTTAAACGCGGTCTTCCATTCGTCTCCTTCTTTCATGCGAACTTGATGATACCCACTCTTCAAGTCTATCTTCGAAAAGATAGTGGCTCCATCAAGTTCATCTAGCATGTCGTCTAGGCGAGGTATTGGGTGTCGGTACTTGATGGTAATGTTTTTGATTGCCCGACAGTCCACGCACATTCTCCACGTCCCGTCTGTCTTAGGTACTAACAACACGGGCACGGCACAAGGGCTAAGACTCTCACGGATGTAACCCTTAGACATGAGGTCTTGAACTTGTGATTCCAACTCCTTAGCCTCCGTGGGATTCATCTTATATGCTGGCCGGTTTGGTAAGGCGGATCCGGGGACGAGATCAATTTGGTGTTCGATTCCGCGGATCGGAGGTAAGCCGGATGGAATTTCTTCGGGAAAGACATCTTCAAATTGCTTAAGTATATCACTCACTTCGGCGGGCAATTCTAGACACTCTAGTCCTGAAAACATACTTTCTTTGAAGATCATAAGTAGCACGGTGTGTTTGGAATTTAAAACCTTACCAACCGTGTTAGAAGATACAAAGAGACTAGTCTTACTTACCGGGGCATCCTTGCTCATCTTAAGTTGTAAATCATGTACCTCGGAGGGTGTAAGTGGGGCTAGAGTAACTTTCCGCTTGTTATGCATGAACGTGTAGTAGTTGGTACGCCCGTTATGCAAGGTTTCATGGTCGTATTGCCAAGGTTTTCCAAGTAGGAGGTGCCCGGCTTGCATAGGCACAACATCACACAAGACCTCGTCGTGATACTTGCCTATACTAAAGGTCACCGTGGCTTGTTCGGCGATCTTAAGCTCCACGGTGTCATTAAGCCACCTTAGACGATACGGCCGCGGATGCTTTCTCGTTGGTAGACCTAACTTGTCAACCAATAACTTGCTGGCCACGTTAGTACAAGAACCACCATCTATAATAAGACTACATACCTTGTTGTTCACGGTGCATCTTGTATGGAATATGTTTTCCCGTTGGACGGTTTCTTCCGGGTTAACCGTCATGTTGAGCACCCGACGAATGACCAAAAGTTCACCTACGTCCGGGTATTCAATTCCGTCGTCCGGGTCGCTAGTATCTTCGTCCGGTTCATCTTGGGACTCGTAACCGTTGGTTGTTATGATCATGACTCGCTGGTTAGGACACTCTCTCGCCATATGTCCGCGTACCTGACACTTAAAACAAATTATATCTCGAGAACGGTTAGCGGGAACGGCTTTACTTGCTTCCGGTCGGATCGGGGCCTTCGAGTTTTCCACCGTATTCTTCCTAAACCGCGACTCCACCTCGATCGCTTTGCCTTTGTCCGGTGGCCTAGAAGTTCCCGGAGTCCACTGATTGACTTTAACTCGGCTAACGGCAGCCACCTTGCGCTTAATGTGTTGCTCGGCTTGAATAGCCAAGTGCACCACTTCTTGCAAGTCATGATAGGGTTGCCTTTCCACCTTGCGAGTGATTCGGTCTTGAAGTCCTTCTATGAATTGAGCCATGAGAGTTTCCTCCGACTCTTCGGTCTCCAACCGGTTGATAAGCTGCTCAAACTCCTCATAGTATTCTTCGACCGTCTTATTTCCCTGCACTAACTTACGAAAACGCTTTTGTAAGTCCCTATGGAAATAAGTAGGAACATACCTCTTTCTTAGACAGAACTTCATTTCGTTCCATGTTCGTATTTGGTCATAATGGTGCCTTCTTCGCTCGGCTACATCTCTATCCCACCAAGCCAAAGCATTGTGGGTGAATTGGGCCGCAGCAAACGTCACTCGCTTCTGGTCGTTGTAGTTATAACAAGAGAAGATGTTTTCCATCCTCTTCTCCCAATCAAGGTAGGCATCGGGATCGACACGTCCGGCAAAGGTGGGTGCCGTAAGCTTCGGGTCGATCATTTGGTGGGGTGGATTGTCGTCTCTCTCCCGTCCTCTATGAACCGGATCTCCCCTTTGGGGTCCGGCATGGGGTTCTCCATGTTCGTACACGCCATCGTTCGGTGCTCGGGGTGGAGGTTGTTGGTTCCGGATGGGGTTGATGACCCGGGGTTGTTCGAGACGGGTCATGCGGTCTCCAAACGTTTGGAGAGTGGCTTGGATAGCCGCCAACGTAGCTGCAATAGGGTCCAAAGGAGCTTCGGTGTTGTTTGACATCTGCGAATGCAAAGGAGAAATAAGAAAAACAAGTATCAACGAACGGGTAATCAAACAAACTCGATTGAATAAGAACAAAACTAAAACGTTGAATATTTTTTTTTTTTTTGAAAATTAACGATCAATCAAACTTTAGCAACTACAAGATTTTCTGATTTTTTTTTTTTTTTTAAGTTATGCAAAACAAACTAGCAACCTATAACGAACTCAAGTGCAACAAAGAGATACTAGATTTTTTTTTTTTTGACTTAAGATAAACGAAACAAAAGCTAAGATGAAAGGAATGGAGTGATACAACCTAGGGTGTAG
This sequence comes from Capsella bursa-pastoris, assembly GCA_036452645.1. Taxonomy (NCBI): domain Eukaryota; kingdom Viridiplantae; phylum Streptophyta; class Magnoliopsida; order Brassicales; family Brassicaceae; genus Capsella; species Capsella bursa-pastoris. The sequence continues at coordinate 2,893,663 of CP144186.1, forward strand.
AACCTTTCGGCTCTGATACCAGATGATATACGCTCCAACGGCTACACGTACGAACGGTTAGGGTTGATCGAGTTGGCCTTCGCTCTCTCTCGACAAAACCACGAACAAGAAGGAACTTTATGGAACAAGATAGCTTAGGGGAAGTAGGGGAGTCGATCAACCAAGTAACAAGCTCACACGGATTGATTCAAGGGGAAACCACTCAAGAATACTCGTGTAAGGGCTCTCAACTTGCAAACGGCGCAAGAGAAGAAAATGCAACTTTATTGATTTAGGTTAAAAACGTGACTACAAGGCTGCGAATGGGACTTTATTAATAGTCCTTCAGCCATGACCTTCGAGGGTCGAGATTCAATTTCAAATAAACTAACGGTTACAAAATAAAGTAAAGAAAAAAACAACCAAAAAGGAAACTTGTGTCATTCGCACAAGTGAACCCTCTCCACAAGTCGGAGGCTTAGGTTCGACTCTCTAGGACTTAGACTCAATGAAATAAAACGAAAATGTTCGGTTGATAGGCCCTGCAAAACACTTAAGAGAAAATGGATGAAGGAATGAGAGGCCACGTAGTTGTCTCTGGTTCTCCTTCTTCTTCTTCACTTTGGCTCTTGTTTTCTAGGCATTCCTTAACTTCGTACGAGCCTATACGGCCTTGCCCTCTAGTCTCGGTGTTACGGGCCTCGGACGTGCCGTTACGGAGGTAGTAGTGCTCCTCTCGATCATCTCCCAATCCATCTCGGTCGTGGGCATTTTGGCTTCGATCGTTGGCTCCAGAAACATCACTTATCGAGTGATTATCGAAGCCCAAGTTGTTTGGATCAATTTGGTTCGTGACTTCGCTCCGGACAAGCTTTCCGGCGTCCGGGGGTGGTACTTGTCGAGCTTCTTCATGTTCTGCGGGTTGTTTCTCCAAACGCTCTCGATCAAAGCTTTTAAAGTCAGCACTTTGTTGATGAATCTCGAATACCTTGGTGTTTGGTGGTGGGTCGTCCGGGTCGACCGTTCGGGCGTTCGTGTCATCGATGTCGGGTGACGATGCTCGATCGACTCGTGTTTCTAGGGGGTTTCCTGCAAAACCGGCGCGATCGTTAGTCCTAAAATATGGACTTGGTCGATGAAACTTACCTCGGTTGGTCTGTTCTCCATCGTTGGATCGATGAAACTCGTTGAGGCTTCCACTCGCGTCCGGGGGTCGAGGGTCGGCCGATAGAATATCCATTTGGCCGGTTGCGTTGATCAGGGCCTCAACTCCTTCATTGAACGTTTCTCTTAGCTTCCTCGTACGTGAACGGGTCATTGGTCCAGCTATGACCGTCGGAATTGTTGGTATCGGATCACTCGTTACCGGTTCATGGCCGTCCGTCGAGCACTCGTCGATGTCCGGTTCCATGTCCTCATCAGAAATGCATAACACCTCGAGAGAATGTCTCAACGGAGCTTCCAGCGGATTTGCAAGCGAATATGACTATTGTTGGAAGACCAGTTCGAATTATTGGGAGGAAGTCGAGAGCTGGAAGAAAGAAAAAGGTTAAGTTGATTCAAGTTGTGTGGGATTGTGACGGGGAAGAAGAGACTACTTGGGAACAAGAGGAAGTAATGAGGGTAAATTTCAAGAAATGGTTTGACAAGCGAGAAGTCTCGAAAGAGAAAGTTTAGATTCGAGGACGAATCTATTCTAAGTGGGGGAGAGCTGTAACGCCCGTCTCCGACGAATCCTAGCCGGTACTGGACGTGCCAATGATCGAGGGAACATAAGTTTATCGAAGATTTGATCAAATTGTCGAGGATTTATCGGTACGATCGAAGTTTATCGAGAAAGATCGGTGTATGCTGTCGGAAATCCGAATGATCGAAGGAAAAGTTGAGTGTTCGGACAATCTTCTGATTTGTTCGGACAATAAAAGATTTTCGGACAAGTTTGTCGGAAGAGTATCGACCATTGCGTGTTTTTCGGACCGGTTGTCGGAACTCTATTGAGTGGTTGTCGGTGATGCGAAGATCCGCTCGATATTTTGTCGATCCGATTCGGTAACCCGCCTGTGTTGGTAAGCCGAGGTACGTGGGATTGGATATTCTCGATGGTTGTTCGAAGAATCGGATAAAATCTCGAAGAAGATCGGAATAATGGATATTCCATCGAATATTCTCGACGGATCGGGAATTTTCTCGAGCCTATATAAAGACCTACCGACCATTTGTTAGCATTTTCACGCGTAAGAACCCTAAAGGCGATCGGCAAGCTGTTCATCGAGAAAGTTAGGGGTTTGGCGAGAATCCGTGAGAAAGATCGAGAGTAGATCGAGTAATTCTCGAGAATCTTGGTAAGTATCGTGTAAACTTGGTGTTTATCGATCGTTTATCAATTGTTTTCTGAGTATTGTCGGTAAAAGAGTCAGATATGTGTTCATTGTGTAGATCCGGGTACTTTGCGAGAGTTTATTGGATCCGATCGAGCGAGTAAGCGACAAGAGGTGTCAGAAAGTGAATCCGTGTGAGAAAGGTGAGAGCGTGACCGTGGCCGAGTCTTGAGTCGTTTTTATTGATTGATTCATTGATGTTTTCTTGCTTGTCATGGTTTATGTGTTATCGCGATAATGTCTTGATAGTTAATCGATGGTGGTTCCGATAATTATCTCGACGGTATGTTATGTTTATGGCTTGCTTGTTTAACTTCTTGAATAGATATAAATGAATGTGATTTCTTGACTGTGCCAAGTGTGACGGGACGACCGCTCCACTAAGCAAATTTGTTTGCTTACGCCTCTTTTTGGATGCAGGAAATGGAAGTAATTCTTGTGGCTGAACCAGCTCGTGAGACGAAGGCAAGGAAAGGGAAGGATGGTGGATTGGGGTAGTCTTAATAATTCGGTCTAGTGTTGAAAACGATGTAATAGCTTATTAGCGAACTTGCCGTTTGTACTAGAACCTCGTTTGGAATTCAAGTAATCTGTTTCGCATTATTGACTTATCTATCGATCTTATGCGGTTATGTTAAGTTTTATCGAAAGTACCTTTGAATTTGAATGAAAATTTTGAAAATTCGGGTTAGGGTCTTTCAAAATTCCCGAAACAGCAGCTATAGCCAATAGCTGTAAGAGGATTAAGGAGTACTGGAAGAGGTGGAGGAGGATGGAGAAGGTGAGAAGATCGATTGATCAAGTAGTATGGGCTCAATATGGGTTTTATCAATTAATGGACTATGTTTAGTTCAAAGAATGTTTATTTGTATGGGCTTATTTGTATACATTGTTAAGACTTAATTGAGGTATTTTTATAAAAAAGTAAGATTAAAAAAAATAATAATAATATTTTTGTAAAATTTAAATACCAGAGGGGAAGTATATAAAATACATATATATCCTTAAAACTCTTATCTATTATATATCCATTGGACTAAAAATTATACAAAAACTAGATAAATGCCCGCGTAAAAACGCGGATTAAAAACTAATGTAAAATTTTATCGAGAGTATTTATAACATCATAATAAACCATATTTTAATTTTTACAAAGTTCATCTTTATATATGAGAGCTAGAAAAAATTATATCAAACACAATATATACACATTAAAATATGTATCTTAGTTAGAATTATAAGAATATTCTCATCAAATAATTGAAGACTCATACCAATAAAATTATTACTTATTTCAATTTTTTAATCTTTTTCACGTATGCCTTTAAAATACTTCATGTGTTAAAAATTTAAAAATCAAAACATTGATAAAAATTTTACTATTATTTTTAGATAGAAAATTCATCCTTACAAACTCAATATTGTTTTCAAATTTTTTTGATTATTTTATTTACATATTGAATTAGTTTGTCTGCGTACTTATGTTTGAACCGTTGTTAAAATCCAGCGGTATATGAGATTCATTTGCTAGTGGCTTCTCTCGATTATATAATTATGATCATCATTAATAACACCTTGTTTTCTTTTCTTACAAAGGTTCCTCATAGATTAGAATTACCCCATTGATGTTCATGTTTTAGTATATACTGTGTATCTTATCATATAAATCTATTTGAGAACACACATATAATGAAAAATTAACAATCTTGGTCTTGTTAATTTTCCTTTTTGGTTTAGGAAAAGAAAAGAAATTATTATTATAAAATTTTTAATTAGTTTTTCTATTAGAAAAAAGAATAATTTTTTTGACACATGTTGATATCTGATTAATAGACTTGACACGTGTCACGATCCTGTTAATGGCTAACTTTGAAAACTAAAGTTTATATAATAAGATATATGTATGATAAAATATGTATTTAGTATACTAAAAATATCACACGGTACTTTCGAATGTTAATGATAAAATATATTTTGCATGTAACAGAATTATCGAGGATTTTATGATCTAACAGAAAAATATTATGAAACCAAATCCGGTGTATAACATCAATATATTTTTAAACAAATTATTTAAATAAAATAAAATGCAACAACATTCTTTCATTCTCACAAGCCATGATCTTATTGACTATGATTAGTAGGTGTAGAGTGTAGACACATAATTTTTTATATATATTGCAAACTAAAAACAAAATAACATGTAATAGTAGCAAGATATAATTTAAATGCACGGGTTAAGTGGACGAAAAGCATACACAATTTTCTATTTGTAAAAAAAAAGGGAGATTTGCACAACTAACCTTTTTATGATACCCTTTTCTACAAGTATCATCTCTAGGTGTCCATTTTCAAAAATACTCTCTTCAATGTAAAAAATGACTAAATTACCCTCCTTTATTATAACCTATGATGAAGAAAGATATATTCTTTCCAACAAGAAGAATATTCCTTCCGAAAAATTTTCCGCCAAATTTTCCCGCCAAAAAATCCCGACAAAAAATTTTCCCGCCAAAAATATTTCCGCAATTCCTTAAAAAAATCTTGTAAATATTTATAAATCCTTTAAAAAATCCTTTTAAAACCCTTGTAAATCTTTTAAAAGTCATCCAAAACCTTTCAAAACTTGAGTAAACCTTTTAAAACCATTGTAAATCATTTTATAACATTTATAAACACTTGTAAATCCCTTTAAACCCCTTATAACCGTGATAAATCATTTAATAAAAACTTTTGTAAACTTCTAAAACCCTTTAAAAACCCTTGTAAATCCTTAAAAACCATTTTAAAGAACTTGTAATACCTTTAAAAACTTTTGTAAACCCTTCAAAAACCTTTGTAAACTTTTAAAACCCTTTAAAACTTCTTGTAAATCCTTTAAAACTATTTTTAAATCTTTGTATGCCTTTAAATACACTTTTAAATCCTTTTAAAAACACTTGTAAATCCTTTTAAAAAACCTTTAAAAATCCTTGTAAATTTTTAAAATCCTTTAAAAATCCTTGTAAATCCTTTTAAAACTGTTATAAACTTATAAAAACTTTTAAAAACCATTGTAAATCATTTAAAAACCTTTGTAAGCTTCTAAAACTCTTTAAAAACCATTACAAATCTTTTAAAAACCATTTAAAAACTCTTGTAAATCCCTTTAAAAACCCTTGTAAACCCTTTAAAAGACCCTTTAAAAAATCTTGTAAACCCTTTAAAAAAATTTGGCGGGAAAATTTTGAAAAAATATTTTTTTTTTGCGGGAAAATTTTTGCGGAAATTTTTTTGGCGGGAAAATTTTCTCGGAAACTTTTTTGGCGGGAAAATTTTGGTGGGAAAGTTTTAGGCGGGAAATTTTTGGGGGAAAAATTTTTGGATGGAATATTCCTTCCTTTGGGAAAGAATATTCTTTCAAATAGGGGTAAAATGGCCATTAAAATATAAGAAAGGGCAAAAATGAAAATGGTAAAAAAAGAGGGTATTTTTAAAAGAGGGTATCATAAAAAGGTTATTGGTATCAATTTCTCAAAAAATAATTATAAGTTATGAAAGAAATATGACTATTTCTAAAATATGTTTAAAAGCTTAGGAGATTTAATTATTGAAAGGTCTGTTTAAGTTATCAAATTCACGAGTTTAATAGAAACCTAACCGATCAGTAATCCGGTTAACAATCAATATAATTTTCAATATATAGATGAAATCATTATTATATTAAACATTTATTAAGTCTATTTAACCTTCATCAAACGTACGTGCGGATCCGAATCAAGAATTGTTGTGCATATATATGTCTTACTAACTATACGTCTATATAATATTTTCACACTAATGGTAAATTCTGAATTACAAATTATTTTTATAATCTTCTAATTATATTTTTATGTTTACTTTATTGAAATTAAAATTAATATGATCTTCTTGATATGGAGAGATATAAAGCGGTTCCGTTGAAAAATTAAAATTAAAATTAATATGATCTTCTAATTAAAATTTTCATGTTTAGTGTTTACTTTATTGAAATTTAAAATTAAAATTAACTTTTGTGTAATTTTAATTACAAAATAGTGCGGGTCCATCTCTAGTTCTACTTTATTGATATGATCAGTTTTATTGAATCTAAGACCAAATAAAAACTATATGATTCAATTTTGCAAACGAATTCATTAACACATTAGTCTCAGCAAAGTAGGATGCCATTCATATGTTCATATCAGATAAACTCCATATAATTTCGGTGTTATTGATTTAAATGGTATTGTTTTCGGTACTAAAAATTATTTGAGACGAAGAAAATATAAGCATAAAAGTCAAATATATATATATTTATGGCAATACAATTCAAATTATCAAAAAAAAAAAATTGATTTAGTACAAAAATATATTCGCATTTTTGACATACTACAAGAAATCAGTACAAAAAATTAGTGGAGTATATTGTTATAAGAATACTAAGACCATGTCCACCGGAGGTACTCTTAAAAATTCTCACAATTAAAATAAGAAAAATATTTAATCAATAAGAGAGAAAGAGATGAATGGTGAGAGGGGTGCTCTAAAGAGGATTTAAAGAATTGTTTTAATGTTGTTATATTATTGGTATGTTTCTTTTTATCATTTAAAATTTAATTAAAAATAAATTTATATTTATAAATATTATTATTTTTATTTTAAAATTCTCTTGCAATCTTCAGTGGAGATGCTCTAAGTATATATGACTGACTGTCAACGGTGATACTATTTTGTCCTTAGTAAATCACATATATAAATACCAAAAACATGTATACTAGAAAAACTGTAGTAAGAGCGATTTGATCTAACAAGTTTAAGGTAAACCACCTAAAACATAAATCTTTGTAGTAATGTTAATAACATATAATGACAAACAATATAATCATTGTTTAAATGTTGCCGAAAATTATGGATGAAGTTAATAATAATATATAGAATTATAGATAAGCTACAAATATTTCATGTTGCTATTGATAATGTTTGTTTGATGTTCATCACTTTCATTTTTCTTGATGTGTTTTGGTTGTGCAGGTGAGGTGCAAACTTTTCTTTTGACTTCATTTCCTAACTATATGTTAATTTTGGTATAAAAGACAAGTCATTTAAACTTTGTATTTTTTAAAATAAACTATTTAAAGGTGGACCTTCCACTAATCAACTATTTAAAGGTGATTCTCATATTTTATGTCATAACTTTATAAAGGTGGACATTCCACTAATCAACTATTTAAATGAAAAAAGATATATTATATGGTAGCATAAGTAAATTTTATTTTTCTAGTCAAAAACAATATCATATCAAAAATTTGGAAAACACAACCTGCCATTTCTTTTGACTTGCAAAAGCTATCTTAGTATTATAAGATCAAAACTAAAATAAAAAAGTATGACATTACGTACATTCAATCATCCATTATCCACTTAATCATAGTTAAAGACTTAACAGCCTGTATTATATATGAAAGTTTAAATTGTAATTATAACTAAAAAAAAAAAACAATTCATACTAATCATATTATATGACTGCATATGGACGGTTGTAGATTTGGGTAAAAGATCGTATTATTTTTGTAATAAATCGATATAATTGGTAATACGATAGAACGATATATATATATATATATGGTTGTAAGTTTGAGCATATTAATAGTCAAATTTAAATATTTTTCAAATTAATATAGTGTTTTCCATTAAATATATCTTCAACATTGTAAAATTCTTAGCGCAGTTTCTTACCAAAAATAAAAATAAAAATTCCTAGCAGCATGAGACAATCATGTGGAATACATTATCATGCAATGGTTTTTACTAATTATAGAACTGATCTAATTATAGAAAGTGATTGTTTAACTTTGAATAAAGAAAATTACAAAAAAAAAAAAGAAGATCTGTTCTATGCCACGAAAGAAAAGGTTTGTTTTGATCTCTCAAAAGTTTATGAAGGTTCTTAGCAAAAAAAAAAGTTTATGAAGGTTGAATAGAACAAACAAATGATAAAACAAAGTTGAAGCTGAAGAGGTCTCTCTAACCAAATCCATTCTTACAGCAAGACTTAGATACGAATGAATCAGTAAAACAACTCCTATCATCCAAACCAAAACTGTCTCATGCATCATTTGGTTGGAGTAACTAGAGATCTTACATGATTTTTACTTTAGAAACAATTTTTAGAGAGGCACAGGGTAACGGTTGATGCAATCAACCCAAGGATTGTTCCTTGTAGGTTTCTTCACTTTCCTCATTGCTTTCCACACCACACTGTTACACTTAAAACCTGATCCAAACGCAATTTGCCAAACCCTATCTCCTCTTCGAACACTTTCCTTGGCTTCCAAGTAAGCTAGCTCGTACCATATTCCACTGCTGGAAGTGTTTCCAAACCTGTGAAGTGTCATCCTTGAAGCCTCCATGTTCTCTTCACTCAATCCTAGATTCTTTTGAAGCTCCTCGAGTACTACTTTGCTTGCTGCGTGGAAGCAGAAGTGCTCGAAGGCTAGCTTGTAGTCAGGGATGTATGGCTTGGAGAGATCAGAAGAAGAGGACTTGGTGGTAGTTCCATTGGTTTTGGCATTGAGGGAAGATGAGAAGGAAGTGGTTGTGGAAGTTTTAGCCGCAGGTGAGAAAGTTCTACGAAGCAAAGCTGCGAAGAAGAGAAGCTGCTCGGAGAAAGGGAGAACAAGAGGACCTAAGGTAGTGATGTTTGTCTTGAGAGCTTCACCTCCTACTTCCATTAAGTCTCTACTTATCTTCAAACCCTTGAATCCTTGTTCATCTTCTTCTTGGTACACACTCCTAAAAACCACAAAAACCATTAGCTATACTAGCTAAGTCATCATAAGACTGTAAAAAGTACAAAAGAATGAAACCTGAAGCTACGGTCATCAGCAGCCTTATGAGTCCGAACAATGTGTTCGAGACGGTACTTAGCATGGCGAAAGTCACGGCGACGATTAGAGAGCATAACAGCTGAGCAACCCATCCTAAAGAAGCAATTAGGTATAACCATTGACTTGTCATGACCAACGTACCAATTATACCCAACCATCTCAGTACTCACAACAACAGCATAACTATTAGGGTTAGACTGAAGCATGTCACGAGCAAGATCAAGACCTATGATTCCAGCAGAACATCCCATCCCACCAAGGTTGTAACTAAGTATGTTCCCTCTCATCTTGTAATGGTTAATCACCATTGCAGACAATGATGGTGTAGGGTTAAAGATACTACAGTTAACCACAAGGACACCTACATCTTTAGGTTTGACACGTGTCTTCTCAAAGAGCTCGTCTAGTGCCCCAAAGATCACTGTTGAAGCTTCTTCACGTCCTTCTTTCATCGTTGTTATGTTCTCTGATGAAGAGATGGATCTTGGGACGTACGTTTCATCACCTATCCCTGAGGCTTGTAAGATCCTCTTCTTGAAACCAAGTGTCTCTTCATCGAACTTTCCTGATTTTCTTGCTAGCTCTATGAACTCTTCTTTTGTCACCTAAACCAATCCAAAGCAAAAAAACATTAAACCCAAAATAACCGGAATTGAATGGAGTTTTGTCACCTAAACCAACCCAAAGCAAAAATATTAAACCCAAAATAACCAAAATTGAATGGACTTCTGTCACCTAAACCAACCCAAAGCAAAAATATAAGCCAGAAATAACCGGAATTGAATGGACTTTTTGTCACCTAAACCAACCCAAACCAAAATATTAAACCGGAAATAACCGGAATTGAATGGACTTTTGTTTGGTTTGGTTAAATTTCATATAATTATCAGTCCGGTTCCTATCAATATCCTTTGATTATAGTCGTAAATAAGATTTTTATAGACAAAATTTATAACTCCAATTACAAAATTTGGCAACATTCATAAACTGAAATATAATTACTAACCAACACATGCAAATGTACAAATTAGGTAATTTGATTAATTAGGCTTCACTATCTATAAACTAATACATCCAACTATAATTTCTAAGTAAAACTTAGTTATTAGACTATGAAAAAAGATTGGGACAACGTACCTTGAGTTCATCGGAAGGTTTGTAACAAGCGAAGTCAATGAGGTAAACAGAGCGAGGACGAGACATGAAGTAGACACAAGCGGTTAAGACAAAGACACAAAAGAAACCTATGACAGTTGCAAGATCATAGTCCAAAAGCTTCTTCCAAATCTCATCACGGCTTAAACTACCAACCTCAGCACTAAAAACAAGGACAAGAACAGGTATGGTCGCCAAATAAACCGCATGGTTGATGAGGTAGTGGTAACCAAGTTTCACGTACTTCAAGTTCACTGACTGGAGAAAATCAGGAAGACGTCTCCTGACCCTAACCGAGAACGTTGGTGAACCAGCGTTAGGACCGGATGGTTCGATCCCACGGTTGACAATCTCGGTAGAGAGTAGATCTTGCTCGTTGGATCTACCCATCTTTTTTCTTTAGGTTTTGGTTATGTGAGTGAGATCTATGAAGTGTATATCTTATAAAGAGTTGTGTTTGGCAAAAAATGTAAATATGAGTTTGTGTAGTTATATGAGAGTAATGGTAATATTGTGGGGATTGGGTTTGGTGGTTGGTGAGAGAGTAGTTAATGTCGCCAACTACTAGTACTGGTCGTAGTTGGAGTGAGTTATGTCACTCTTAATTCCTCCGTTGTATAAGGTGTAGTTTTGGATCTTATGTTTGCATTTATTATAAGGTTTTTTTTATATACTATCATCATATGTTGAATGGGGTAATAAGGGTGACCACTTTGTTTTTTGACAATTTGTCAATTTGGGTTTCTTGATCAGTTTATGTTTTTTTTTCTTTTTCTTTTTGTATTGGATTAAGCTAGAAGTAACTTGGTTTGGTTAAAAACCGACAGGTTTGTGGTTTGGTTTTTGTTTAGAACATGATAGCAAGACAAATATAAATTTGGATGTTAAGATTATTATGAACACTTAAAACTGTTTGCTTTATATATGTTATAGTATGATTTATGTACAACATATCTAATCTTAGCTTTGGTTATTTTTGTTTTATAATGTAAATTTTTTTTATGCTATAAGAAAAAACTTTACAAAGTAGGATGCTAAGTCTAAGAAAAAAACATATATATGACTAGTCCAAAAAAAAAAGAGGAAAATAGGATGCTAATTTTTTTTCCGTCAAAAAGTATGATGAGCTCAAAAGAGCCATTTGGGAGGACAATGGTTCATAAACTTGTTTTATTGTCATATGTTTTAATTATCATTTCAAGAAAATAATACATTGTTAAAATATACAAGTCGGCGGAAACACAAAATATCTCCGGAATTTAAAAGCCAAAAAGGGAGAAACGATAGACTAGCAAAACGAAGCGAAAGCTCTAAACTTACAGATAATTTAAAACCATCTCCAATGCATTTTCCTATTTTTATCTCTAAAATCAAAGTACCCTATAATAGAAGTAAGTTTTACTCCAATATATTCCTTTTATAAATATATAACTCTATTTTTCTGCTATATATAGAGGAATTTTTCTATATATAAAAAATAATATAGCAATTTCAATTTTAAAGGTGAGAATAAAGATGGGTTGGACTGTTGGAGTAAATCTGCCTCTAAAATAAAGTATAGAGACAAATATAGAGATGTGTTCGAGATGCTATAACTAGAACCGATAGTAAAAATGACAAAAGACGTAACAAAAGAGTCAGAATCATAAACAATAGCTCGAGCAACGAACAATATGAGTAAAGCTAGCCACAAAGGACAACACGCGTCTATCTTGAAGGTAATGAAACATCCTATTGCAAAGCAATAAGAGTTTACAACTTTACACAAATTTATTCATAATTTAAATGTAATGTTTTTGTTATAATATTTGTGACTGTTGAATTGTTTAGACCAATATTCATGATTTGAATATATGGAAATTTTTGTTCACAAATTTTACCAAAGTGTTCACTAAATTTAAATAAATACTCGACGACTCAATTTAAATTTATAATCTATAACTTTTGTTACTTACGATGAACCGATGAACATGACATATACATTAGTATTTATATATTTTGGGCGGCTACATTACGCAGAAATTAAATGAGCTTTAAGACACTTTCAGCCTGATGGCTAGCAATATTCCCCACATGAATTAATAGTGATAAAGATCCCATTCACGATTTGAAAAGTTTTAGAAATGAGATAAGACATACTAATGCAGATGTCATGTTCTTCTATAGATCTACTACACTTGTTTTATTATCTTAACATATTAGTTAAACACAAAATAATGTATAAACAAGATATCCTAGTATAACATTTGAAAAAAGATATTACAGAAAGAGCAATATCCAGAGACGTTGTTGTGTAACTAAAGATGACCATATTTATAGTAGAAATGTTAACGAAGTAAAGTCCCACATCGTTAGTTGGAGAATTTATCAAGTAATATATATATGTTTAGAGCTAATCTACTCACAACCTGCTTGTTCTGAGTCAGAATCGTACACGATCAAAGTTCTGATACCGTGATAAATTTGGCCTTAAACATGGACTTTCTAACTCAAAACAAATTGGCAATGAGTAGATTGATCATAACCTTATATATATTACTTGATAAAATTCTCCAACTATCGATGTGGGACTTTACTTCATTAACATCTCTAACTATAAAATGCACTTATCCATTTATAAACCCGCCCGAGAATAGTGAACAATTTGTAGCATAAATAACATGATAAGTGTGTGGTTTGTTACTTCATTCAATATCAAGCTAGGATTTAGTGAAGTGTTTGTTGCAACAGGATTGTCAACATAACCCTCTTGTCTTGTGATGGTCTCATTGTTTAAAATCCGATGGCTCATTGTATCATAGCATCAAATGTTCCTTGGATCAAACGATAAAACCCCATTCATTTGCATTAAAGAGTAAATGGGAACTCCCACCATGAGAGTCTAACCCTAACACCGTAGGAGAACTCAAAGTGAGATGATGTTTCCAAGTCTCAAAGGGTAAATAACTATAAACACCAATTCCAAATGAGGAAATAATTAAAATCACTTACTCTAAGTGACTCATTCACTGTCTCAATGTCTATGAGATGGAACCACATTATGTTAAAGTTTTGAGATAGCGATGGGTTATTTCACTAGTAACCCTACTAACATCTATAAAAGAAAAGGAATACATACGAGTGGCACAAATTTGTAAATCATTTACATAAGAAAAGTTATACTGACTAAATTGTTCTCTAGCTACATATATTGGTTTGAATTGGTCGTATATGAGAAAACGTCAAAATCATTTACTCATATTATATATGTAAACTTTAAAATAAAATAAAAAAAGCAAAGTTATGCATGTGACTTAGCAAGGACAACAACACATGCCCAAATGGGTTTCTTTAAGTACGTGTGTTCTATATAGCTGTCTTACGAAAAGAAAGAATCAACTATAAGTTTGCCATTTTATTGGAGAGATGTTTTAGATTTACCGTAAATATTATAGATTTGCCATTTTTAGGTTATAAAAATATGATTAAATATCCATTTTACTTATTATATTTGGATTTAGCGGTTTTATTTTTTCTTAGACTTTAATATTTACACTTAAAATTTTATTTTAGCAAAAAAATTTCATAAATTTAAACATTTATAAGTGTTCAAAGATAACAAATCCATAAAATTTTAACAAAAATGGCATGTTCGTAAAGTTTTTTCTAAGAAATGATGTTTTTCGTAATTAAGAATCCCGAAAAGAAAAAAAAACGAATCCCAAAAAGAAAATACAAAAGAGGAAGAAAGTGAAATATGATGTAAAAGATTATATGAAATTCACAAAACAATTTTTATTTATTTATCTTATCGGGTAAAACATCGGTTGTAAATAATATAATATAACCCCACAAACGAACGACAACATAAACATTTTCTCAAAATGTAATTTTGATATGTAATTTTCTAAAAATAAACATTGTTAGTTTTAAAAACTTGAAAGGAAAAAAGAAGAAGGTGTAGTTGTCATAAGAATTAGTTGCTAAGAGACGTATGGGAAATTGATAACGTTGACGAGAGAGAGAGATGATGTTGAGATGTTGTGATGATATATCTAACTTATGGCTGTCTTCTTTAATGAGTCAAATGGCTGATGCATTTCATAGCAAGTAGTTGAAGCAACAACTCCTTTATCATTATTGCATGCACACACTATTTCACTTTTCTCTTTGAAAAGATCAGTTAGGTCTTTATAATATGGACCATTGCTTTCGTGGGTCATAAGAGAAGTAGAAGCCCAAATACAATGACATAGTAAATAAAACTTTACCAAAGTAATCAAGGTGTAAACACGTACGTGCATGCATGAGTTTTGGCACATTCAAGCTTTGTTTCAAGAAAGAAGAAGCTGTGTTTATATTACTCTATATTGTGTTAAGAGAAGATGATCACGTGATAGTCTCTATCTTTGTATTCCTCAACTGTATTCTAATGAAGTTAACTCTTTAAGATGAGAAAAAAGAACAAAACACTATCCAATTCCAACCTTAATCAACGAGTTGCAAGGTTCTAACTAGCGTTGACTTCATTACTTAACACATTTATGACAAGAGTCAACCATAAAGAGATGGATGTCTAGAAAATGAAATAAATTGTGACCCTTCTTTATATTATTTCAAATATAAATAGACAAAGAAAAGTCTTAACCAGTACTCTTCTATAAACAAGAAACTAGGATCGCATCCGCGCTCTACAGCACATGAGTTTTGGCATTGACCTTGTTTGATCAACCATTTGTTGTGGAGACAGATGCATGTGAGCAATATCCAAACTTTATCAACGAGTCAAGGTTCTAACCTCCGTTGACTTCATTACTCACACATTTATGACCAGAGTCAACCATAAAAGATAGATGTCTAGTACATGAAAAATAAGCCATTCTTTATAATATATCAAATATACATACACACAAAATAAAACAGGATGAGGGATGTAAAAGAAACTTACAAATATATTAAGTAACTAGGATTTACTCTGTGGTACACTACATATCTATTTTTTATATAAATCATTTAAATTTAAATGAGTTAGTATAATTATATAATTGAATTTTTTTTTCTGTTAAATGATATAAATATTTTGATTGTTATATATTTTTTCTTTTATTTGCAAACTACCCCGTAATAACCTTTTTGTTTTGTATTATAAATATTACGGAATATTACCCCGTAATAACTTTTTTGTTTTGTTTTTTGGTTAATTGTTTTGGTAACAACCGGAATATTACCATATCTTCAATATATAGTAATATTATTTTAATTTCAATTAAAATAATAATCAGTGAGGATCCGATATGTGATTTTGGTTTGCAAATTTTAATTTTGAACTGATCCGGAATACATATTTTTTGAAATGAACTTTAATGATTTGAGATTAGTAGTTTTTTTTTTGTCAGCCACACATTAATTATAATATTATTCCATGATTGGTAGCCCAACCGGGAGGGAAATCTTTTACAAAAAAAAATTCTGAATCGAGTGATCTGGAAGAACTAGCAAGATAGTTTGCTTTTGAATTACAAGAACGCGAAATCTTAGTTAAAGAGATAGATTAGTAGTGTTTAAGACATTGGCTTTTTAGGAAATCATTGCCAAACATTATTTTAGCACAAAATATACTTCAAAAATGTATATATACTAGATTTTAACCCGCGGTACAGCGCAGGACAAACATTTTTCATTTTAACCCTAATTTTTATTTTTAATTCATATTTAAAAATTTACAGATTTTGCGGATTTTATTTAATAATTATTAAGATTATATAATATCAAGTTTTACTAAGTTATTTTAATTATATATGTCATATATTATTGTTGTTAAACATAGTAAAATGAAAATTTTTACCCGTACTGAAGTTTGAGATAAATGATATTTTAATATTTTTATTAATATCAATGCATGCGTTCCCTATTGCAACCCGTCCTATCATACAATCCATTGGAAACATAATACAACATTTCCTTTCATATAATCGTTAAAAAATTAAACCCATGATTAAAATTATAGCAAAATCAATAATATTTCAATTTAAACTTGGTGTAGAATTTTAACTATAGAAAAGCATTTCTTATTCATGACATAAATGAAATAAGTTAGTAACGATTATAAACATCTATAACTTTTTATATCATAAACTTAAAAGTGGGTTAAAAAAGTGGGTTATAACCATATGACAGAATCTGACAAAAACGTATAGCATATACGAACATAACAATCATCATTGTCCATTTTTAATGTTGATCCGCACAACATATTAAAAGTTTAATATACTCACGAACGTATAAAAAGAAAACAATATATGTTTGAAAGTTTTTAATAACAAAACAAAATAAAAGAAACAAAAGTTTTGTTTTCTACAAATAATGATATAAAAGGGTTTCCTCTATATCACATTAAAAACAAAATATAAATAAACTTTCTAATAGAAGCATGAATCACATTAAAACATTCTTAGAAATATTATCATATATCTCACATAAGCATGATTCTTTGTTTTCTACAATAACAAAATCCGAACGTGTGTTTGTGTTTGGTGATGGTAATTGTAGTTTGGATGTATATTATTTATAGGCTCGTTATTAGGTCGATGTTTCTGACATTCCCAACGCAAATCTATACTATTAATTGGGGAATATTCTTTGTCTTTGTTGCCAAACAAACTTGAAAAAAAAATATTACAAAATATACAATCCCAACCATGTAACCAAACACACTAAAAAACAGCAAAAAGATTTAATTAGATAAATAAAAAAATAAAAACGAAAACTATCTATATTTATGGAAATCATATTAATTTTATTACCATAAAAAATGGACAATTGAATTCAAAATTAAACATATGTAAACAAATTTAATATTAACTAGGGAAATAACCCCCGCTTCGCCGCGGTTCACCGGATATATATATACCGTTTGCGTTATATTTTGAAGACGAATTGATATTATCATTTAGAATAACATAAAGGAAATCAATGTGAATATCAATTCATGTGTTTGTAGGAACTTGAATGATAAATTCTCATGTATTCTATCCATAAATTGACAAATATTTCATTTACTTTTTTGTAATAGAAAATGCAATGAAGTTGCAAAATGTCCATGCTTCTTATGGATATAACTTGATTCCCTTTTATTCTGAATTTTTGAATCTGTATACATAAACCATTTGTATTATGATTTTCAAGATAATATGAATACTATATAGCATGATCAAGATTAATACATGATTATCAAACCGAAAACAATAATTAATAAACTCCGGCGCATTGTGTAAAGATCATCAATGTAATGGTAAATGTTTATATATCAAGCAGTAAACCGAAAGTTTAAATTTGTAAACCAAAACCTGATATAAAAATCAAAAACAACAAAGTTCTTACATAAAATATCCGATGATTCATAATAGACTCTAACCAAAATATAAACTGAAACATAATATTAGTCTTATGAAGGTTTCAATACTCAAAACATCACTACATTAATAAGCAGGCCATGTTATTCCTATGCGAGAACTGCATTGTAACTGTCTTGTAATCATTCCTCAGAAGATATTCTGAAATGGTAGGTTGCAGCAAACTCAGAGCTACAATTCAAATATCCAAGTTAGTTAGAATCTGTATAAAGTAGAAAACAATGGGACAACCATATGCTTAAAACAAAACGTCTAAAATTACCTTATCCTGTGGTTTTCTAGACCAGTATTGGTTGGGTTCAGAAATGTCCTTGAAGCTCCACTATCACATTCAACATCATTAGTAATACAGGGCTTACCTAAACAAAGTAAACAACAAAGGAAATTATAATATTTTCTAATCCGTCTATTGTAAAATCTAAAACATTCAAATAGAACTAAACTCTCTTTACCGTGATATGTAGATACCCTCCAAAATCGAAGGACACAAAACACCGGGTGTATTTTGTAACTAATATTGTAACCTTTTGATCTCCACTCCCTTAAGAAGTTTTGAGCACTAACTCCCCTAATATGACAAATGATTTTTTCATTCCTAAGTAGGGCAATTGTATATAATTAGACTAATTTTTAAGCAAATTTTTCAATGTAAAATGTAAGTAAGGATAAGTAACGTTTATTAAGTTACCTTCCATTAATCATTTGGAAAACCAGACCGTTGACTTCATAAGCATTACCATACTCATCCATCTTTCTAAACTCTTCTTTCAAAGGACCAACATCAATAACAGAACCGTAGAAATCTAGCATGACTCGCAAAAAGACAACTTTTGTTAAAATTTATTACTTTAAACATATTGAACTTTATACAACATGCTGTAAAATAAAAGCAAACTTACCATACGAATTATTGGATGGGATGACTCCTTTGAAGACATGACTAAAATCTTCAAACCAGTAGTAATCTCTGGTGGACAGAGTCTCTAGGATCATCATGTCTGTCTCCTCAAAAAACTTTATCTGGTACTGATGGCTGGTGTTCCGTTCTGGCAAGACTGGCTTGATGACCTTGAAATTTTGAATGTTATACCATTCCCCATCGTAGATATGATTAGGTATAGAGTGTTTGGAATTCTTGCAGAATATAGAAGCCTCAATACGATCACCCTACAATAAGAATCCAGTATTTTTTCAATCGTTATATCTAAACCAATCAATATAACCTATTAAGCAGTTCTAGTGGTAATATGTTATAGAGTTCTGAACAATTGAGTTTAGCACAATTACATTTAGAATTCATCTACTTAAAACGTTATGTCCAACCATGATCACAATAATCAAGTATGCTTAAATTGCTATATGTAAACCATTCAACTAATCGATTTAATGACTATATTTAAGTTACAAACGAATGCTATATGTAAATAGGATAGATAATTACCCTTTGATCAGCAAGGATTAAAACGCTTTTCGTCATGAAATCTCTCCTGTAAGCAATACTCAAAATCTTCACGTCTATGTTCCAATCAGTCCTCGACGGATTCAAATTGGCTATGCAATCTCTCCGCATTTTGAAACGCCGTGTAGAATTTCGCGATTTTTTTTGAAGAAAGTGTAGAAGAAAAGATTTCGTGTTTAAGAGTTTTATCGGTTCACTATTGCCAAATAGATTCGCAGTTGGGAGAAGATGAAAAGTATATTAATGAATCAATATATATAATCATAAATCGAAGCAGAGCGTCGTTTCGGTTTGCAATTAAGTTTAATTTTTCAATTTTTTGTATAAAACTGTTATTTCGTGTGAAATTAGTATTTTCTATTCAAATCATAAATAATAAATTAGATTTGATTAATGTTGATTATTTTTGATAAATTGGTATCTTAAAGATTTTTTTAACACTAAACGAATTTCCAAATATATTCCATACATTAAACTGATCGGTAAATGGACTAATAATTTTAAATTAGCTAAAATATTAGTAATTTTATTAAGTCTCATTTTTTAAAATCAAAAACCAATAGTTTGATAGATTTAAAATGTAAAACAAATGCAATAGCATTCTTATTCAAGTTTGAAAAAAAAAATATCTTAAGAGGATGCATTGTAATGCTTATTCGTGCATGGAAAGGTAAACACGTGAAACTTTAATAAGGAAACCCAAGTGTTTTTAGAGATTATTAAAGTATCAATTTTAAAAAAACAACAATGTAAACTACTATTAAAACTTTCGAAATTACATCTTCATATATTTTAAAATTATCATACTCTATTTTGCTAATTATAAAGAAACTTTTACACCTTAAATATAATTCTTTAGTTGTAATGCAATTTTTAAGTAGCGACTATAAGTATTAGAGAATTTATTTAGAAAATACATTAGGTTTATTCGATAAAAAATTGAAAAGATTAACTATTCAAAGCGAAATTATTCAAGAGTGCAACCATAAAAGTGGATGCATGATAATATTTATTCTTACATGAAAATAAAGCACGTAAAACTGGAGATGCAACAACTTGATACGTAACTAAATGTTATCAAAAACTTCTTTAAAAACTACGTTAAGTGTCTTGTTTTGACATGCCCCATCTTCATTCTTAATCAAAATCTTCAATCCTTTTCTCGTCGTCACTCTAGATAGTGCAACATATAGTTGTCCATGTGTAAAGACTTGCTTTGGTAAAAAAAATCCAACGTATTCCAACGTTTGACCTTGGCTTTTGTTAATAGTAATTGCATACGCAAGAGCTACAGGAAATTGGCGACGCCTCATACGGAAAGGAAACTTTGCATCTGGCGGAGACACAAACATTCTAGGGATATGTACTTTTTCATTAACACCGTTACCTGTTACGATTCTTGCCTATATAACATGATTAGCCATCTGAGTAACAATTAACCTCGTACCATTGCACAAACCACCTTTAGGATCTATATTCCTCAGCAACATGATAGGGGCTCCCTTCTTCAATGTTAATTCATGCTTAGGTAATCCAGAAACGTTTATACTGTTTAAAAATTCATGCGAGTATATCATATCGTCGAAAACACTCGTATCCGATGTTTCAATGGAATCCGATCTAAGATAACACCGTTCTTCACCTATTATAATATTGTTAAATATATATAAGACACAGGTAATCTACTATATTTATTTTTTCAAAAAGTATAGAATAAATACACGTAAACAATTATAATACACACCTGGTAGTTGAGAAAGCATATATTGATTGATTTTATCAACGTCTTCGTTCCTTGAACTAAGAATAGCTCTTCGCTTAAAGAATCTTGGGTCATTCTCTTTAGTGAAGGATTTACCATAGATTTCATGAACAACTGCGTGGATAGGATCCTCAGATGCTGTTATTAGTAAATCTTCGGGTATTTCTATTTCGACCTTGCCATCGTTTGGCTCGTTGATTTTCCCATCACCAATATCCAGAAGCCACTTTGAGAACTCGGCAAGATCATCCGATTGCGTGTTATTAACACCTTTTCGTAAGCGCATATTTTCTGTAAGCTTTAAAACTTTACAACTTGGCCAAAGCAACGATGAGTTTATAGAGGCCAAAACTGTTGCGACCCTACCACCTTTAGGAATTACTGGGAGAACCTGTCTAACATCACCTCCCAAAACAACTACCTTACCTCCAAAAATCCTATTGCACTTCATTATATCTTGCAAAGTCCTATCCGTTTCAAAACAATGTCTGTTCATCATCGGAGTCTCGTCCCATATAATGAGTTTCGCTTCTCTAATCAATTCTGCTAGATCGGACTCTGCATCGATCGAACACATTGAATATTCGTTTATATTGATAGGTATACAGAACCTAGAATGAGCTGTCCTACCACCTTCCAACAGCAAAGCAGCTATTCCACTCAATGCAATGTTTAGAACAATATTACCTTTAGATCAAATATCAGCTCCAAGAATACTCCACAAGAAAGTTTTTCCAGTACCACCAAATCCATGCACAAATAACATACCACCCTTGTTTTGATTTACCGAGTAAATTATCTCTTGATAAACCCGTCTTTGCTCTTCAGTTAACATAGCAAATAGTCGGTTGTATTCTGTCTTTTGTTCATGAGGCTTATAGTTTTTCTCATCCATGATAAGCCTATTTTCATTAGGATTTAGCACACTATCGTCTGGTGTTGGCATATTAGTGAAAAAAGAAAGGGAAGTGCCATTCGAACGCATTAGCATTTGGATTTCCGACAAACATATGTTCCGTATTTGAGCTTGTGTTAACATAGTACCTGCATTTCATTTTGTCTAATAGAATTAATAAATTTTAAATCGAGAAGTATTTATACCGATGATTGTAAAAAATATATTATAAAGACATATATAAATAATAGACCAAATATTTCATAAAAAAATTCACTAAGATTTCGATGTACCTTGATCATTCATGCGGTTTCTATGAAGGAATAAAATATCTTCGCATAGTATATCTCTTGTCGCGAGCCAAAGATTAAGCAGAACAGATACACTCTTTGAAATCAATAGTATCACAAATAGCTTCCTTAAGTACTTCCCAAAACACCAGAGACTTGCTTCTTTTATGGCTGAAATATATTCTTTGTCATCATCCAATAATCCTAATGCATAGCAAGCATCTTTAAATTCTCCGTAAAGAACCCCGTTTACCGTTTTCAAGAATTCGAAGCTGGTCGCACCTGGAATTTTATTAAGCAAAACTCTTAAGTAAAGCATCCCCTATAGAAGGTGGTACGTACGTAATCCTTCCTATTGCAAAAATTCTTCTTTTCCTTGATCTCAGCTTCCACATTTTTTCTTTTTTATACCATGCATAAGCGGTGGGAAATTCGGCATACGTTAACTTCCTAGCTTCAGGGTCAAGTCTATTGCATTCCATCCATGCTAAGAATTTGCTTCCTCCATTTGTTGAACATGACATAACATTTTCTATTGGATCATCCTCATTATAAATAACCAATTCTTGGCCAGGAAGATGGAAGGGCAGTTTTTCAACTGGCGTTGTACGATAACATATCAGGGAAGCTAATATTCTCCATGTAACTTCGCATGCTGATACTTATCTACAGAAACGCATGATTTAAGTATATTAGTGTTACCTTTAAATATAATAGAGTTATAATTTTACTATACATACCTGCAGTTAAAATATTGTTTAATCTCATTTTTTCATCCTCTTCTCCTACAGATGCTCTTATATAATCTGGTCCTTTGCTGATATATTTGAAAAGATATTTGATTGAATGTAACTGATTGCACCACTCTACATTTATGTGAGCACGATAACGTATCGACAATTCTCGATTATACGGAATAACATATCAGTTGTCAAAATCAAAACCTCTCTTATGTACCAATCTTCCATCATCTCTTCGCCTGTATACTGGATAACCAGCATCATCTATCACAGTATTATCTACGTATGGCTTTGGAAAGAATTTTGTGCACTTACCATCCTTCATGCAAGGACTATCATTGTATTGACGTCCACAAGGCCCATGAATCATAACATCAGAAACAACTTCATATAAATACTTATCCACCTCTTTGTGCGGTATTTCAGCACTTATGAACTTATCTATGTCGTCTGTTGTGCGCATTTTACAATCCGGATGCAGAAATAAGACCATGTGAGCATGATATTGTAAAGGTAAATATGTCGGATGCAGCTCGCTTATTCTTTGTAAATTGCCTGAACGGCCTTCTATAATAATGTCACGCTTATTCTCACTGCAATTAAAATCACCAGGAATCAAAGCAGCAACCTCATTGCAAGTAGGTAGATTATGAGTCCTCGCATCAGAAGCTCTATCCGAAGGCAAACGTAATTTTAAATCTTCCACACCGTAATCTATATTGAACCTCTCTCTTGCCGACCTAAAAGCCCGGACGTGCGGATTATGATTATCAAGCATCTTCTTGATTAGCTCTACAGTCGAGGACCTCAAATTTTCAATCGATGCAGATCTTCTATAAAAACACCAAAAATGTGAATTATTTTTTTTGAAAAATTAAATGAAAACATTATATAAGAGAACACAAAGATGTTATTATTACCCGTATGCATTTATTCTATTAGAAACCTCATTCTGTATATCATGAATATATAGCTTTAAGAACATAGGTGTTTTACCCGGTTCTGGCAGAATATCACCAATACAGTGATAATTTTCTCCACACATCTGAAAGAGATAGGGTCCAACACCATCATTAACAGAATGGTTAACCTTGCCTCCTAAAGATGTGAACGAAAAAATCATATTGTATGCTCTTATATTATCACGGAAATTGATGCAACTATCATCGTGATTATAGAACAACGATGACAACGTATTCGGTGGAGGTTTGAGAAGAGGGAGTTTAACTTTTACATGATGACAACACATTGAAAAAACAGGCTTTCCTTTTTTGATTTTTTTATTCACACGTTCTCCAAACCACATATAGGCTCCACAATTTTCACATATGTAAAACGGATTGCCATCATCGTAATATCCTGCGCAACATTTAATACGTAAGCGCTGCTAAATTTCTGTTATTGTAATATAAGATGTACATACTACCATTATTATTATTAGTGATAGTAATCGAATAAGAAAACGAAAGTGGAAACTAAACAAACCGTTCTCTTGTAACCCATCTCTAACAGCCGTAAATCCGCCGATTAAATTATACGTTGTGCTATCATCACCATGTTCGGTATCAGACTCGTCAGTAGATATATCATTTTCGCTTCCTCTATTTGACTCCGAATCAGTAGCAGTAAAACATACAATATCTTCTTGTAACCCAGGTAGTAGCAAAGTTTCTACACAATGACTAATAATTGGTTAGCATGTTGATGATAAGCTGTTTAATCAATTAAAGTTAATGTTACCTTGGTTACCCTTCTCCGTTCTTCTTGATTTCAAAACACGCATTCTATTCATCCTGTCGATTTGACATACGTTTTTGTGTGTCATGTTTTCAAATTGGTGATGTATAGATGTAGATATAGAGACATCTGCTATAGATTTAAATTAAAAACTTGGTAACTATGTCTAGAATTAAGACCTGAATCATAAAGATTATAAATTTGGAAATAATCGTTCTATAATATTAATTTTTTAAAAAGATTTTAGAGTTTTAGTTACTCTCTCTAGACGAACCATTAGATGCATCTTTCTTTCTCCGGTATGGAAGCTTCGTAGGTCTCATTATAGAGACAACTTCTATAGATTTGAAAACCGGGTAACTATTTATAGAATTAAGACCTGATTCGTAAATATTAGAATTTTAAAAGTCAGCGTTATTTAATTTTTATAGATTTCAAAGATTGATTAAAAAATTTTAACCATACCATGAGCTGCATCTTTCTTTCTCCGATATGGAAGCTTGGAAGGTCTCATTGTGTTTCCCTAAACGTAACGACCTACAAAAAAAAATTAAAAAAATACAGTTAATCATTGACCTAACATGAAATTACGTCTATAATATCATCTTTACTTGATGTTCAACTCAAAGAACTGGACGATAGGTTTAGTAAATTTTGTATATTATATATAAACTCATGGTGAAGAGATTTCGTGATTATCAAATTAAGAATCGTATTAATCTTATAATTAATTTAATTTTATTTATTAGCGAATTTGTATATTTCCATTTAGTTTAATATATATTATTGTTGACATTTTCATTATCCTTTAAATTAGAAATTTTGCTTATATATAGTTTTGCATATATTTTTGTATTAGGGATATATCTTACTTGTATTGTCACACCAAACATTTTCCTATATTTTACTTGTATTTTCACACCAAACAGTTTTAAATAATCAAATATTTAAATATACTTGGATAATTATATAATTAATTTCATTATTGAATCATAATTTCTTTATAATACTATTATAAACTTATACTATATAACATAGTATTTCAAATTATCACTAATCATGATATAGTTTGAGAAAAAAATAACAAAATAATTAAATCAACATTAAAAGATTAGCATGTTTTTGATAATCCAAAAATAACAATCCAAAACAATAAACCACAATATTAGAAGCATCGCATGTTTGAAAACAATCCAAAATAATAAACCAATCTTAAGCTATTTTCTCAGTTTTGATCTTTTTCCTTGTAATCATATTATGACTATTCGCAGAGTCGCCACTCTTTCGGGAAGTTCTCCTCTTCGACGGAGATGAAGCCGATTCAACTGAAGAACTCTCGTCATTTCCATCTGTTATTTCAAGAACTCGAGGGTTGACATCGGCATTTGCATAGCTCTCCTATAAATGTAAGAATCATGAATATATTTCAGAATAGATTTCTCGTTATCAAAGAATGGTTAATATTAATATTCGTAACATTGTACCTTTACAAATTGTACGACCATATCTTCTTTTTCCCAAAACTTTTCAACAACATATGCCGCTTTTGAACTCTTCAAATTGTCATTTGTGATTGAAACCTTAAACAACATAGTTTTTCCAATAAACGAAGAAATAGCATTGGAAATAATTGAAGGATCATCCTGAAGCATATGAATCTATTGGTTAAATACCGTTTATTAAATTTATAATGAATATGAATGTTAAAATTTTTTACCTCAGCTATCGTTGCAACCAATTCATCAGCCTTCTTTCCAATGAGAAGTTAAGCCAAACCGTCAAAGAAAAGTAGCCTAATATGTGGCGAACTTCCATATGAGACATGTAAGACCAATTTAAACCTAATGTTATAAAAAACAAAAAATCACTACTCAATGGTCTTCTCCACATTTTCATAGGTGTATCAATTTGAAAGAACAAACTAAAGAGTGACTCGTACTTGCAATCCACATCTGTAACGTCTTTGTCGCAAACACTACAACTGTATAATCGTTCTTTTCCGACTTGAGAATCTAGTGGGTATGGTTGAACTTTTTTATCACAGACTTTGCAAGCAAGGTAGTACCATTTAGGCAATGTCTCTACGGAGATAATTTTTGCGATCGTAACACATGTACGCACCTGAATATAAGAAAACAGTATAATCATTAAATACATCATTTTTTATATAGCATGTAATTTAAAAAATACCTCTAGTGCATAAAGAATGTCGTCTATTGTCATCTTTTCATTGAGTACGAAGAACTTTTCATATAGTGTAACTTTCGGTTGTTCATTTTTGGGTTCAGTATTAATCTGGACAAAATCAACGACGTCTGATGGCAACCTTTGGAAAATCTAAACGCACTAATAAGGACATGTATGTATACCTATAACACGTGTAACAATCATACGTAATTAATTTATACGAAAGTACTTACATTTTAGTAAACTTCTCCACTTCTGGAATATTTGGATTGAACAAAACATCTGTTGAACCGAAAGAGTTGGATATGCTATAAACCCCTGAAATTTGAAAATCATATAATACATAACCGTAATAAAACCTAAAAGCAATATATTATATACAATGAACAGTTACCTCTCCACTCCTTAATGCATGCAAACCTAATAACGCAAACGACGACAGATTCATCGTGTTCTTTTATTGAACCTTCAAAATTCCTAGCAACATCACCCCAAAGCGTGCAATTTAACTTTGTACCCCTATTTAATAAATGGATAGTGAGTTTTTTGTTGTGATATATTATAATATATTAAAAGTTAAACTCTTAAACAAACAAAAACCGTACGTTAGATCTTGTAATTCGAAACTTAATTTCACATTGTGCTTCCCTTTAGTTTTGATGTTCTCAAGAGAGTCGACGTTAACAATCTGGCCAATTACATCTACATAAGCAACAAAACATTAATACGATTTGGAAAATAATTTACTTAAAAAACAATACATTACCAATCTTACAACTCACCGATCAATAAATGTTTGTCTGTTTTTCCAGCCAAGATATCAGAAAATTCACGAAAATAATTTTCAGAAATTTGAGCTGGGAAATCATCAAACGCCTTGACCGTAGTAGTTCTGTAAAACAACATCTTAAAACCTAAAGAACTTGTTCTGTAATCACCATCATAATCAACTAAACCGAATGTGTCTATTATTTTCGAATCACCAACAGCAAACTGGTGCTGGAATTTTTTGACCAAAGACTCCTCAATAGATGCATGGATCCTTGTTCCCTTTGATACAGAAGAGAACATTAGTCAAAAAGTTCCATACATATACAATATATCTTATATTTTATCACACACGTATGATGTAACTTATTCAAATATTAGAATTAAAATAGATGCGAAGCTAACGTACCTCTGTATCAATTAGAACCATCTCTAGAGTCTTGAACGATTTCCAAATCCGCATAATACGCACTTTGATCTTGTATTGATCATTAGCAAGATTGATTTCGCTAGCAAGAACAAAAGGAGAAATTTTTTTTTTTTAAGAGGCCATGAAAGAAAAGTAGTTGTAAACTTTAGGAACATGTGTATGCGTATTTATAGTTAAATAATCGTATATACGATAATATTCAATCAGTTATGATAATAATGAATTATTTCCTTTGATTTAATTATGAGTAAATTCTAGGCCATGATAAGTACGTAAAGATTCTAAATTCATTATATTGGACTTAGAAATTTAACATTTATCTTTTATTCAAATTTAAATATTATGTCCTTCAAATATTATAAATGTTAATCTCCATTTTTTATAAGCGAATAATTCCTCTTTTTTATTTTTTTTGGTCTATTATGAGCCATCTTAAAAAGAGGTAAATTTGATGTTTACCTTAATTAAACATTCTAAAATATGTAACAAATATATTTTTTTCTTAATAATGTATTTTCTTGGAATTTTAACAATACGGGAAACAAATGGGTAAATTTTTTTTGAAATATGATAAGGGATCATGATTACAAAGATTTAAGGACGATTTCATAATATAATATCTTTTGACTAATAATAAAAATATTAGAGACTTTAATTTCGCACAGCTTAATAACAACGATGTTATTTTAGTTAACCATACGCTGAATATTATTTTACCAAGCTATTTAAGTAAGTTAAATATATATAATCTTAAGAAAAACCTAGAAAACATTAATAATTCAGCCTCT
This sequence comes from Capsella bursa-pastoris, assembly GCA_036452645.1. Classification (NCBI taxonomy): domain Eukaryota; kingdom Viridiplantae; phylum Streptophyta; class Magnoliopsida; order Brassicales; family Brassicaceae; genus Capsella; species Capsella bursa-pastoris. Next base: position 2,922,509 of record CP144186.1, read on the forward strand.
ATGAAGTATATCAAAAGAAAAAAAAAACGTAAAAGTCTCAAATAAACTCCATCAAACTTAAAATTCTCCATCTTCCATATCAGCAAAGGCATCTCTCATCTGTGTCACATGCGGACATAATGGATTTATCATTACGCTCGTACAATTATGCACCGTCGAAACTCTCCACGTTTCTACATTAGTTATTTAGTTACGTACACAGCTTAGATCCCAATGATGTTATACAATATGTTAAAAGTATCATTAGTAAAGATTTAGAGGTAGAAACAACCTTGGTTAATCTCGAGTCTAGCAAACCTCATTACACATATAATGATATTGTCAACCGAATGTCTCCAAGCATTAAAGAAATCGTTCGCGTATGATCTCGGTAAACGACATGGTAATCGATCACCCCTTGATTAATATTTTAGAAAATTAGAATTGGTAGAATAAAAAATCGATTATTAATATGTATAAGATAATTAATTAACATACTCAAGATCTTCTAACTCGAAGAATATCTCATTCCAGTCGTTGTCAGGAGGACCATGTTGGTTTCGATTCCCTAGAGCCATTACTCGTCCAATGATATCTACATATATACATAAGCGACTTATAATTTAGAATTAAACTGTGAATAAGAAAGTAGATGAATATAAATTAAAACGTACCAACACAGTAAATAAGATCAAGATATCCACTCTTGATATCACTAAATGATACGAATGAAAAGAAATAATCCGAAGTCAACGAAGCAATTTTCCTGAACCATGTCGTCGATTCCAATGTATCATAAAACGATGATCGGTTGGTCTAAAATTACCGATAACCCTGCTCATCAAAAATCCTGAAATTAATATCCAGTTCCCCTCATGAAGTCTTTGTGAAAAAACATCTTGAAATTCTTGACCCATCACGGCATGAATTTTTTGGCCCTAGGATACAAACAAATAAATTTATATAAGATTGTTATACATTAGAACCCTAAGTAAAAAATTAAAGATGCGTAAAATTAAAGATTTCAATAATCTAATTCGTGAAAATACCTTTCCATCTACTAAAATCAGATCGAGTGAATTGTAAGCAGGAGTAGTACACGTAAAGTTTCTCAGAATCTTGACTCTTATTTTCTATTCGTGTATGAATGGATTCAAAGTAGCCAAATCATAAAAAGAATCTTTTTCCCCTATTTTTTTTTTGATAGCATTAGAAAGTAGGTTAGCCATCTTAATATTTTGAAGTCTCCAATGCAAATTCTTAAACTGAATATTTCGATATAAATAGATTTCGGCATGGTAAAATATATGTATATTTTACATTTATTTACGTGCCAAATATTCTCATATATTATAATTTTGTTATAAAATTTGGTTTTAGAGTGATAATAATTATCACATAAATTTTATTGAAAATATTTATTATTGATTGGATGAGACAAACAACACACATCTTACATAATCATGAGATAAAAAATACTGAACGAAATTAAACTATAGAAAATAGATCATTAATCCTCATCTGAGCTGTCATCTTGAGGATTAAACTCTGGTTCTTCACCCCTGTGTACAATTAAATTGAAAAATAATTATAAACATAGCAATAACTTATTACATGTTTTAAAATAAGTTACGAAAAAGCACCGCAAAACGTTAAACTTACAGCAGTGTCTCCATGTTCATCTCCATGAACTCGTGATTAAGGAAAATTCTTGAACAGCCATTTTGAGAAAAGAGAGATGGAATACCTACGTAAATTATAGAACAATGAGTAGCTAAGTTTTGGTATTGATACACAATTATACACACAACATGTGAATTAAAATTATAGAAAAAGTTGTAATAATGTAAGAATATCAGTACTAACCTTCGTACACAGAGATCCTCCAAAAACACAAAACACACATAATAGGACTTTCGGCATCATCATCATACTCATAAATAACTTGCTCCCAGGTGTTTTCAAATTCTATGGCGGATTTTCCCACCGCAACACAGGTTATTTCTTTTTTCCTGATCATGAAGATTAAAATGTATGTTAATATAAGAGAACTTTTTAGTAAATCCAAACATATAGGCAACTCAAAATATGCTTACGTTTCATCTGTAAGGGTGAAGGTCACTATGCTTTCGGTATTAGAGTGGCCATTTTGTTCATCTATAAATGTTACTTCACGAAGCTGTGAAACATTAGAGACAATACCGCTAGCATCTGTTTCCAATTTAGAAGAATATATTTAAGAAATTTTGAATTTGAAATATTCCAAACATGTCAATGTATTGAATATAGAGAGTATAAATATACATACCATAACAATATCTTCTATCGTCCACTTCGGAATTGTTAAGTTGAGTGCATGTAATAAAGTTGAAGTAAGACTTCCGAGACTTCTCTTCCACTTCTCGCATTGTTGTTTGATAGATTGTCCTTATTGTCAAGTGATGGCGAGAATTTTTAACTTGTAGATTATTCTCCATAACTTGAAAGTTGGAAAGTAGATACCACTTTCCCTCAACAATGAGATTATGGAATGGTGATGCATATCGAATGTATGGAATTGTTGCATCAATCCGACAACCCTGTGTTATAAAACGATATAACATTTGACGTTAGACAATGATTATACTTAGCCTAATAAAGTTACACGCAAAATATATCTAAGTTATTCACTTGTTGATCTACTAATATCATACTCTTCCTCTTCCCTTTAGAATCATTCTTCGGCTTCCAGACAGCCAAAAGCTTAACAAAAACACTCCAGTTAGTCGAATTCGTAGAGATATCAGCGAACGAATGTTGTCCTGCCATTTTCTTGAGAGAATTATATTTTTTTTACTTTCGACTGTGAATGATATTTGTGTAGCTCAATCGTCTTCCTCGATGGTGATTATATATAATGAAAATAGTAGTGTTATGAGCTGTTTTATTTCAACCTTTCCTTTAACTTATAAATAAATGAACGGTCGAAAAAATTAGAACATTATTGAATAACTCTAAAATCTCAGTCTATACTGACATTGGTTTGAATGACCTATGCATGTACCCTTCACATGTGAACTCGCCTCACTTGTCATTCATATAAATAAATCTCATGTTTGCAAAAGTAGGAAAAGTTAAAGGTAAGGCTTCGAAATCATATATAGATTTAATGCGATATGTAAATACGTCAGATAAAAGCTAACGTTGGCAATTCACAGGACAAATAAGAGGTCTTTATAATTATCCATATCTATTTTCAAAACTCCTAGGTCATTCCTCAATTTAATATGTTGCATGTGAACTTGTAAATCTCTTTCCAATACAATAAAACAACAATATACACTCTTTTATATATTGTTCATCGTGAATGTCTTACATTGTCAATGTTAGGAATGTAAGTAATCGGAAAACATTAACATTAATACGGGACTCTCCGAAATTTGGTCGAGGACCCTAAGTTTTACTCGTCCGGATAGGTCGAACGGCAAATTGGTTATCGATAAGCCTCGACCGGTCGAGACATTTCTTCGACTATCAGCATTTATTACTATTCTATGATAGTTTTAAATAAAATCCATCGGAAAATATTCCCATTAGTACGTGACTTTCCGAAACTTTGTCGAGGACCCCAAGTTTTTCTTGTCCGGATGGATGGTCTGGATACGGGCTGATCGATAAGCTTCGACCGGTCAAAACATCTCTTCGACCATCGGCATTTAGAACTATTCAATAATGGTTTTGAAGAGAATCCATCGTAAAATACTCACATCAGTACGGACTTTACGAAACTTTTTCGAGGACCCCTATTTTTTATCGTCCGGAAGGGTGGTCCAACTATCGGCGTATCAATAACCGTCGGCCGTCCGAGATATTTCTTCGACTAATCTCATTCAGAACTTTTCTATGATGGTTTTAAGGACAATCCATCAGAAAACATTCGCATCAACACGGGACTTTCCGAAAGTTTATCGAGGACCCAACATTATTTTTTTTCCGGCCAGAAACGTCGACCGATTCGGGACTTATCCAATTCTATATTCCATTCGTTTTATTGATGTGGGACTCACATTAATTTGTATGCTAACCATAATGAAAAAGCTATGTATTTTGAAATCTCCAAAGTCACCCACTCGAATTACTATGCTGCATGTGATTCTCTAAGACCCTATCCTTACAAACAATAATAGTCTGAACTGCTAGATTTATTGTTTGCCGTGAAACACTTACATTGTCAGGTAGGAACTATATCAATGAGTTTGAAAGATTGAACACTTTATATTTAATACATCGAATATAAAACGTAAAGCATGATATGTAAAAGACGTATAATATAGTATAATAAGGAGAAGTCATGAAGTCTTAACATTAAAACCAATCTGAATCATGAAAAATAAAAAATAAATATAGCTATTCTCTTAATCATAGATGTTGTCTACTTATGCGGATAGACCTCCTTGGATTCCTAAGAAAATAAGATATAAAACAAAAATATATCAGTCACATAACAAAGGTTAACTATCATTTTTGTAGATGTAAATAAACTTACATTGCTACGAAGTTGTCCACCTCGGGAATCTTTGGATTGAGTCTTACTTGGGTACAAACGGTGTTAGACACAGTTCTTTTTCCTATAATAAGAATAACAATTTTAAATATATTTAATAACAAATATACCAAAGCTATCATAGATAAAAAACGTTAAGTAAAGAATAATCTCAAGAACATGTACCTTGGAAAACGTCTATCACTCCCCATCGAATCACACAGATCAGACTTTGGTGCTGTAAAGCTTTGTAGGCCTTAAAGAAGTTAACGGCCGATGATCCAGTCAACTCACATCGTAAAATGACTCCACTATATTAGCTAGATCAAAAATTAACATTAGGTATATATAACCATAACAAATATATTTATAATGAAAATGAACTATATTAGACGCTTGCATAGTTAGAATCAAATACCTAGTGTTTCGAAGATCAAAACAAATATTATTATGTATAGAATATTCCTTTTTATCATCGACCTCTTCGTCCACAGTTTGATTACAAACATACTCTTCTTTTTGGTCGTCATCTTCATTAGATTCACTTGCATCATATTCCTCCTCTCCATCTGTTCCTTCTTGTGTATCATTATAACCAGTATCATCTTCCTCGCTATCACCATCATCATAGCCATCAGTTTCAGTCTCTGATTCATCGCTTTCATGTTTTTCTTCTTCACTATTATCAACATCGCCGTATCCATCACTCATATATTCATCCTTTTCCGTATCCATTATATCATAAAAACCTTCATCTTCTTCATCCTCTTCTTCTTCCTCTTGCTCATAGTCTTCATCCATTGCATCTCCTTCGTCGTCAATATCATCACTGCACAAACTATCGTCGTCAGAATCTTCGACCTCAGAATCATAAAGACGACGGACGTTGGAAGTGTATCCCTTGTTAGGCAGTTCATCACGGCAAATAAACTTAAAGAGATGACGAACATAGACGGAACTTGATTTAGACACAACTTGAACGCGATCCGTCTGCTCATCGTCGCTGTCTACATGGTCCCAATTATCGAACTTTCCCATGTGTATAACCTCTCCAATGACATCTATAATAAATGAAAATAATCAGTATGAATACAAATCCTAATGAAAACTAATTTAGGAAATAGAAGGAAATTATATTTTTAGTAAACCCTAAACACAATGTTTAAGTAACTTACCTACCAAGTAATCATCACAATAAGAACCATCCAATATATGTTTATAATCGATAAAATCAAAATACTCTCCACCTCCAACAACCATGGCCTTCTTAATCATGGTTTGACACAAAATAATAACTTTGTATCGATGAGTAGTAGTTTTGCAAGACCCATATTGATCCACAACCTTGAAATTCTCGATTTCAAACCAATCACCAACAACATATTTGAAAATATATCTATCATAAAGAATACCACGGAAGGAACAATGAACCTTCTCACCCTACAAAAGTGTATATACTGGTTAAGAAAGATTATAGTATATAATCATAAGATTTAAGAGTTTTTAGTTTTAGTAAAAATAATTTTTAAAAACGCATGTTATTTCAGAAAATATCAAACCTGAATATCGACGATCACCATCTCCAAACTTGGTCCAAGTTTTAAACAATTCTCCTCCCATAAGCATAACACTTTCACCTGAATTTTCCAGTCATATTTTGAAGGATTCAAACGTGACACACCATCAACAGGATGGTTCTTCACCATAATGAAACCTATATAACCATAGAAACATATCAGTATAGCTATTGAAACTATGATCAGATTTTGTTTTTATTAAAAAGTTACGTAAGCCTGTTTTCTCTAAACCCTAAATTTAGACTTTTTCGGCTTTAGCTATAGGATTTCGATTTTGGGTTACAAATTTCCAATTTTTATTGTTAGGTTTAGATTCATTAAGATCTAACTTAAACTTTTATAAACTTTTAAGTTAGGGGTATTTTTCATTAAGGGTAAAACAGTAACCCGGTCTTACCTAAATTTTCGATTTTGTCTTGCAAAGAGCCGATTTTAATTTTTTTTTGTTTTAATTAATTAATGATTAAGGAAAAGATTACAATTAGGGGTATTTTTCATTAAGGGTAACTTAGTAATATTTTTGTGAGATTGAATGTGAGCACTTACGACTACTCCTTTAATAATATAGATTATGTATTTTAGAATATTTTTTGAAAACAATAATTTATATTTAAGAAAAATAAAGATGAAAAATATGTTTGATTATAAAATAAGTGACTAATAAAATTCTACATATCATAAAATGTGGAGAAATATACAACATAATTAATTATATCATCAAATTTTTAAAAATATAATCTTAAATAAATAATTAAAAATATTTGAATAAAAAATCTTAATTAAATTAATAATTAAAAATTTGTTTGCTAAAATCATGTGAAACATTATATATCACATAAAATCTCTTATTTTCACATAAAATCTTCATATTAAAAAAACAATCTCGAAAATATAGCACAAAAAATAAAAGAATTTGAAATATATTGATTAGATATGAGATATTTCTGTTTTTCCTTTTAAAAAATCAAAATCCAATTTTTAAAAAATTATTCAGAAATACAGAATTAATTCAATCACCCTAATAACTAGCACTTGACATAACCAATCGACAATTAAAAAAAGATTGAATTCGATTATTTTTTTTTCCTAACTATAATGCGATTTCAAATATACAAACTATCCTAAAAAATTTTAAAAAAGTTTAATTACATTGTAAAAGTTTGATCGTTATAAATTCAAGATTTCATATATTTTTGTACCTCATTAACTACTAAATTAAAACAGTTGACAATATTTTACAAATATATCATTAAATTTAATTCTCATAACAAACTAATGGTATATTCCCTAAAATATATATACATTAGCTATAAAATAAGAAATATTTCCTAAAAATGGATATCTACTAAATTTATAAATAATTCAATTAGTTAATGATTTTTTTTGGATCAACCAATTAGTTAATAATTATTACAGACTTCTTTTTCTTATTAATTTCACACAATTTAACAAAATAAATCTACATCCATAGGCAATTTGCATATGAATACTATAGTCAACTCTTAACTAATTATTTTATCAAATCTTAAACAGCATTTTGAGATTATAAACATATAAAATATATATTAACATTAAACTAAATAATAAGTGGATATATCAAATTTAAATAATAAATGGATTCTATTTTTATGATTAATTTATACGTCAGTAATTTTCAAAAAAAAAATAAAAAAAATCAAGTAGTTAAGAACAAAATCCTTAACTATCTAACTGAAACCAAACTAAACAAACTGGTATGAATCCAAACTATAAATAAATGATATACGAAATATATATATATATATATATATATATATATATATATATATATATATATATCTAAAAATATTATCCCACATATATAAGTACAATTTCAACCTATCGTTGACAAATATGACATAAATTTGGGATATCCGGTTGGAATAAAAAAGGTAGTTATATTTAATTTTCAAAATCTTAAAAATTGAATTAAAGTCAACTTCGGAACGTCTAAGTCTCTACTTTTGGGTGATTATATGAATTTTTACATATATTAAAAATTTATTTTATAACATGTAAATGTAAATGTTGTTATTTATTAAAAAAATATAAACTTATTGGAATAGCTACGAGACAAAACATATAATTAAAAAAATAAACATTATCTAAACTATTTCTTATAAAATAAGCAAAACACGATGAGATATAATGGTTAAGAGACAATATCATAAAGTTAAATTTAATTTCAACTTTCAAATATAAAATAACGAGTACGATACGTGGACATGAAATTTAAATTGCTAAATTCAATTTCCACTTTCTTATTTATTTCACAATATCGAGACATGAAATAACAGGAACAGGAAGACAATGTATACTTCGGATAACAAAACATCATATAAATGATTTCTTAACAAAATACGGGATGAAATATTAAGGTTGCTACTTATGAGATGAGGTTAGAAAATTTGGATAGTTAAACTCAGTTTCAAATCTCAAATATCAAAAAAATGGCTACAATACGTGAACGTAGAATTTAAATTGCTGAATTTAATTTCAACTTAAGATTTTTGTTATGAAATAACGGGTACGAGAAGATAATGAGTAATTTGAAAAATAAAATTCATTATATAAACTATTCCAGATAAAATACGGGGATGAAATTTATGACAAAAGGACTTTTGGATAACGTGAATTCAAGCGTGACATATGTAGACATACTATTTACTAATATGGATTATTGAAGTTTTTTCTTATAAGGTTAAAATATTTTAATCAGTTGCAGAACATTCATATCAGATGGGTTTGATCTGCGTGACAACTATATTTGGAAATCCAGTTATGGAAGTTTTAATGTGTTTAATTTTTATTCAGTTTGATAGTTCACAAGTTTAATAGAAATTTAGCTGATCACTAATCCAAATCACACTCGATCCGGATCCGCGTTCATGTTGATCTAAAATTTATGGTGAATCAATATTATTTCAAACATTCACAAACTTGATAAAAATAATTAATTTATTATAATATTATCTTATAAATACTACAACAAATAAAAATTGACAACCAATAAAACCACACACGTACGTGCGAGTCTAAATATTTTACCTATTTCTCTGTCTGTTATACTAAAATTTACAATCACAAATGAGTAAGTTATAATTAAAACCACCGTTATGAGATGGAAAAACAAGACATATGTGAGACAGCACGGGATGAATTTTCTATTATGAAATAGACAAACCACATTTCTCTTACTATTTTTTATATGTAGTTGTCTTTACTAATAGCAAAAACAAATCCGATACTCTTTTTTATTTAAATCAAATTAAAAAAATGAATACTAAACTAATACAACTTTGGATTATGAATGTTAATAATATTCTTAAAAATTATGTTTACAAACATGACTCTGCACATATGAAATATATTATAAACTTAGGCTCCTACTGGTAACCTATTGAAGAATAAAAAGAATGAAGAGGAACAAGAAAAAAAAGGAACAAAAAAAAGGAATTGACGCAGGAAAAAAATAGAACAAATGATATGGTAAATGGTAACCAAAAAACAGAACAAACTATAAAACAAATAAAAAAAACTTATTTAAAAAAAAAACAAGCATCATGTTCGATGAACACTCAATATAAAAAAATTATGATTGAAAATTATGATTAAAAAATTATGATAATAATTAAAACAAGAAATTATAGACGTTGAGAACTACGTCTCTTTCCTAACCACATTTGCTCAGCAATTTGATCTCGAACAATTTTCATATAGGAGCCTTCAGTTGGTTCTTCATCCACTACATCATCTTCAGCATTGTTTTGATTTTGATGCATATGATTAACATTAGTCTCTCTTTCAACTTCTTCAAAATCTTTATCCTTAAGTTTGTTCCAACGAATAAAATTATGTAGCCCCATTGTCGCGAATATAACTTTCCTCTGTGTAGGAATATCATACCTTGGAAATTCATTTAAAACTCTCCATTTCTTCTTCCAAACACCAAACGTACGTTCGATAACAGAACGTAAAGACGCATGCCACCGGTTAAACATTTCCTTACTATTCTTGGGAGGCTCACCATTTAAAAATTCTTGTAGATGATATCGTGTACCTTCTGTTCTTTCTTTCCTATATGGAGCTAAATAACCTCGTTTATTGGCATATCCAGAATCTACAAGATAATATTTACCATCAGGAGGTCTGGGAAACATTTGATCTTCTCGTATAGCAGTTGCCAACACTCTTGAATCATGAGCAGATCCTGCCATTCCAACAAAACAATATGTGAAAAGCATATCTAGATCACACATAGCCAAAACATTAAGACTTGGTCTTCCTTTCCGATTCACAAATCGTAGTGCGTCTCGACCTGGAGTTACCATAATTGGTATATGTGTTCCATCAAGTGCTCCGATACAACCATTAAAATAAGGCCAATATCTCTTATCTCCTTCTAGACTTTTAGATATTGCTTCAAGCTCACTTGTTGTTCTTGGCCGTAAATAGTCTAGACACTAGCGCTAGCTTCACTATCGCATCCAAAACAAGATGGAACTTTCTACATATAGTCTCTTGAGCATGGCCAAATCTTAAACCAATGTCATGTTGGCTGTCATTTTGGGCACAAAGAATCAAAAAAAATGCGACACTTTCATCAATCTTGATGTTCTTTGACTCTTGTAATCCATATTTGTTTATGAAGAACTTCACATAAACTGGTGAATGCTTTTGAATTCATGCGTATAAGAGTGTGGCATGAAGTTTCACTATTGTAGATTTGTCCTTGTATGATACTCCAACCGTTTCCCCACTCTTGGTTCCACGTAAAAAACTTTTGATAGTAGTTTACGATTGGTTCCACGTAGTTCTGCATAAACTCTTCCTCTTCCAATAACATCAGTTCTGCTAACTCTTCATCGGTCAAATTGTGAATTCCACGTAAACGTAACTCTAGAATACGAAGTTCCTGCAAATATCATTATCAAAATTTAAAATAAAATATAATGTTAAACAAATGTTCTTCACATGCAAGCACGCTTAATGCTTTTTTTTTTTGCAATGAATTTTGTAACTTAAATCAAGACAGATAAATATAACATCCAACATAGAACTCAAAGCTTTTAAGCAAAAAAAAAGTAACTTAATAAGATCACAAAAACAAATTCGTATAAAAAGCTAACAAAAGAAAGATGTTATTCCTACCAAAAAAAAAAATAACACAAATCCTAGAATGATCAAATTAAGAAATTGTCTAATCAGTAGTGTTGTCACCACTGATCATTGGTGTTCTAGTAGTTGCTTCTCCTAATTCAGAAGAACTCAGCCCGAGTAAGGCTGTAAAATTAGTATTCATCATATCCTTAGAGCCTCCTGAATTATTTTCAAAATCTTGGGAGAGATGGTGAGATGCGATATCATCTGTGATACGAGGAGACATACTAAATCCAACTGCTCTTTCTCTTATATTCTCCACAGAAGCAGTTGCAGCTAATTGCTGGCTAGTTTTCACAAAATTAGCTGTCATTTGAAGATTGACGTTGTTGCATGGATACCCGTATCTATCGATGCCAACTAAACTCTCCATGTATTTGATCTTAATCTCTTCACTCTCTAGTTTTATAAATGCTTCACGAATGTCAGCATCTTGTTTTAATAACTTGTTCGCCTCCCACCAAAATGTTCCAAGTTGTTCAATAGGCAATTTTTCTAGAACCACCGTAGCATCACCATATGATAGCTTTTGTATCTTTCGTGAACGTAGTTCTTGTAGTAAATCTTCACGAGTATCTATTACACGTCGAAAGCCCATCTCGACTTGCGTTTCAAAATGAGTTCTTCTTCTTGGAGGACGAGGACCAGACTTGGTTTGAGTTGATGTTGTTTCAGGTACTTGACTAGTAGTAGCAACCAAATTAGTGACATCTAAAGATGGCTCTATACTTTGATCCTCTTGTGTTTCTGGTATTACTTCGACATCCGTGTTTAGTAAAGCAGATTGTGCCTCTTGGAGATGTACGCCAAAAGTAAACGGAGAGTAACGTTCATCTTGATCAACATCATGTTGACCATAAATCTGATCCAACAAATCTTTGAATGGCAAAGGTTTGTTCTTCAAAACCCGAACAAATTTTCCTTTAGTACTTCCAAATTCCTGTTTATAATACAAAACTTATTAGGATAATTTTTCTATTCATATGAAATTATTATAAATATTTAACAAAGAGACTTACAGCAATTCTATCAGTCCACCAAGATGCTGACATCATTATTTGTCCAGTAGAAGGATCAACAGCAACACCCGTGCGTTCCATCAGTTGCCTATTAATCTGCCAAAGCTTATGCAAGTACTCTATTTTGCTCTTTATCTCACTATCCCACACAACCTTCTCTCCAGTCAATTCAAATAATTTGTTTTCAACTCTTTTTCTACTACAGTGGTCATTTGCTTTTAGCTCCGTAATAACGAGTTCAAGCATTATTTGACAATGCCTTTCCTTCCACACATACTATAATATATGCATACAATATATATATATATATATATATATATATAGATAAATATTCAGTTATCATGTTTCGTTTTAATACAATTCATATGCATTAAAATTCAATAATAAATAACTATTTATAGACAAAACATATATATACCTTTCCTTCAGTGTCCATCCCTGACGCAGTAGTAGATTTGCTTTTGTTTCTTGAAACACCTCCACGACGTGATGATCCATTCTCTCGGAAACTTGCCATAGTCCAAGTCCTTTCTAAAGATCAAATATATAATATAACAAAACCAAACACTAGATGAAAGAACCTATCCCATTTTTTTTATTTAAAAACATGCAAACCGGATTAACCCATTTAAAGCAAACCAGACAATCTCACTAACACAATCAATCAACGTAACCAGCGGAAAACTTAAATAAAAATCCAACCAAACAATTTTATTAAACCAACTATATCAACTATCTTTATTCCAGAAACAAAATCATCCTAACATGTTTCTAAGTTCCATTATAACATCCTAACAAATCCTACAATAATCTAAACACCAATGAGCGCCTAGACCATCCGCTGGTGTCGCTCGACACTCCCGACCATCCTCGCGAGAAAGAAAGTTGGTGTCGAGTGACACCCATCAGTGGTGTCGATCGACACCCCCCAAAACGGGACACGGACGTTACAATTCTCCCCCACTAAATAGGATTCGTACTCGAATCCTCCAACACAACCGTCAGTACACAACTGACCTCACCGAGGCCCCTATCTAATCAATATGCTCACGTTCCAGACCCTATTTGCTCATAGACACCCACCTCCCCCGTCCATAGGTCGCAACCCATGGATCATACCGGCTCGTCTTCAGGCCTCAGCCTTAGACTACGGTATCCGGGAAGCCTCACCACTCCCCCCGCTCTCAGGTCGCAACCCTCAAGTCATACCGGCTCACTATTAGGCCACCCGCCTTCTAGCTACGGTATCCGGGAAGTCTCACGCTCGTTCTCGGGTCGTCACCCTCAAGCGTGCACTCGAATCGTCATCCGAGGCCGTCACATCATATCCGACCAAATAAGTCTAAACGCCTCCGAGCATATCTGTCGATCAGATATACCTCCCGTGGTCCACTTATAGCATCGCAATGCTATACTAACCACCACCCCGAGACTTTCCAAAAATAGAACCGTCAGACCCGACACTTTCTATTTTTAGAAACTCGCACATATTTTTTTAACACATGACACCACAAGTCAATACAAGAAATACTCATCTTATTAATCTCAAATGTCATAATCATTACACCAAAAATGAAAATACAAAAGAGATACAACAGAAACAACTCAAAAACACACAAGCCAACGGTTTAATCCTCGACCTGCTTGTCAAACCACTTCCGGAACCTTGCCTTCATCCTGGCCACTGGCTCCCAAGTCTCCTCCAAGACTCCGTCACAGTCCCACTAGACCCTCATCAAAGGAATCTTCTTACGTCGAATTTCCTTTACCCGCCTCTCGAGAACCCTCACTGGCCTCGCCTCTAAGGTCATGCTAGGCTGAAGATCTGCCGGGATCGTAGCCAACACCTCATCATCCTTGTGAAGACACTTCCTCAGCATCGACACGTGGAACACCTTATGAAATGCATGCATTACCTCACGTAACTCCAACCGATAAGCCACCGTTCTAACCCGCTCCACAATCCTGAAAGGACCCATAAACCTCGGACTCAGATTAGTCTCGGTAAAGGACCTGTTAGGACCATGCAACATCGTCATCTTGAGATAAACCATATCTCCAACCTCAAACTTCAACTCCTTGCGCCTCTTATCAGCATAACACTTCTGCTGATCCTGCGCCTCTCTCATGTTCAGCTTCAGAACCCGAATCTTCTCTGAAATCTCCTGAACAAAATCCGCACCATAAATGCACCTCTCCCCCACTTGAGTCCAGCATAGAGGTGTCCGACATTGCCTCCCATACAACGCCTCATAAGGAGCCATCCCAATACTCGCCTGATAGCTATTATTATAAGAAAACTCCACCAAGCTCAAGTGATCTGCCCACTGACCACCCCAATCCAACACACACATCCTCAACAGATCCCCAAGTGTCTGAATGGTCTGCTCAGACTACCCGTCTGTCTGAGGATGGTAAGCCGTGCTCAAATGCACCTTAGTACCCATGTCCTTCTGGAAAGCCTTCCAGAACGCCGAAGTGAACTTTGAATCCCAGTTTGACACAATACTAACCGGTACTCCATGAAGTCTCACAATCTCCTGCACATACTTCTTAGCTAACACTACCGCTCCATCAGTTTTCTTGATAGCCAAGAAATGTGCAGACTTAGTCAAACGGTCCACAATGACCCAAATGGCATCCTTGAACCGAGACACTGACAAACCTACCACGAAATCCATCGTGATCATGTTCCATTTCCACTATGTAAAAGGGAGACTCCGCAATAATCCACTCGGCACCTGATGCTCAGCCTTCACTAGCTGACATACATCGCACTTAGAGACCCATTTAGCCACGTCCCTCTTCATCCCGACCCAATGATAGTATCGCTTCAGATCTCGGTACATCTTGGTCGCTCCTGGAGGAATAGAGAACCTAATCGCATGAGCCTCACTCAAGATCTCTCGTCTTAACTCCTCATCATTGGGCACACAAACCCGCCCATGCACAAGGATAGTCCCATTGGCTGCAACCTGCATCCTTCTCCTGAGGCGCTCGAACTCTGGTCAGAAGGTCTGCTCGCTTATCTGCTTCTAACCCTAGTGGCTCCTGAGAAATAGCACACAACCGCAAGATGCTAAGTTCTCCCACCAACGTCTCCATATCCTGCCTTCGAGCTGAAGCCGCCTGCTTCCTGCTCAGAGCATCTGCAACCAGATTAGCCTTACCGGGATGGTAAGCTATCTCCAGATCATAGTCTGCAACCAACTCAATCCAGCGCCTCTGCCTCAAGTTCAACTCAAGCTGCGTGAATATATACTTCAGACTCTTATGATCTGTAAACACCTGAACCTTCGCTCCATATAGATAAAATCTCCAAATCTTCAGAGCAAAGACCACCGCTGCCATCTCTAAATCATGAGTAGGGTAGTTGCCCTCATGCTTCCGCAACTGTCGCGAAGCATAGGCAATCACCTTACCCTGCTACATCAACATACAACCCAAACCAACTCCCGAAGCATCCGTGTACACCACATACGGCTCTCCCTGCACCGGTAAAGCCAAAACCGGCGTACTCGTCAACATCTCCTTGAGCTGAGGGAAACCCTGCTCACACTCAAGAGTCCAAACAAAAGGAACATCTTTCCCCGTCAGCTTGGTCATCGGCTGAGCTGTGCTGGCAAAGCCTTTCACAAACCGTCTATAATAACCAGCCAACCCCAGAAAA
This sequence comes from Capsella bursa-pastoris, assembly GCA_036452645.1. Classification (NCBI taxonomy): domain Eukaryota; kingdom Viridiplantae; phylum Streptophyta; class Magnoliopsida; order Brassicales; family Brassicaceae; genus Capsella; species Capsella bursa-pastoris. The sequence goes on from CP144186.1 coordinate 2,938,454, forward strand.
CTCCGAATCTCTGTGGTATTCTGCAGTCTAGGTCAATCTCTGATAGTCTCAATCTTCTCTGGATCCACAGAAGCTCCATCTGCAGACACGATATGACCAAAAAAACCCATCACTCTCTGCGAGAAACTGCACTTGCTAAGCTTAGCATACAGCTTCTGCTCCCGCAACTTCTCCAACACTGCCCGCAAGTGTCCCTCGTGCTCCTCAGGACTCTTAGAATACCATCGATGAAGATGATAACAAACTCATCCAGAAATGCCTGGAACACGCTGTTCATCAGTCTCATGAACGCCGCTGGTGCATTAGTCAACCCGAAAGGCATCACCACGAACTCGTAATGCCCATACCTCGTCCTGAACGCCGTCTTACGGATATCCGCCTCGTCGATAGGAATCTGATGGTATCCCGACGCCAAATCAATCTTAGAGAACCACGTAGCTCCCCTCAATTGATCCAACAACTGGTCAGTCCGCAGCAAGGGATACTTGTTCTTCACCGTGACTCGGTTAAGTACCCGGTAATCGATACACAGCCGGAAACTCCCATCCTTATTCTTAACGAACAACACCGGTTCTCCCCACGGTTAAACACTAGGACGGATGAAACCCTTACCCAACAGATCCTCCAACTGCTTCTTCAGCTCAGCCATCTCCACTGGAGCCATCCTGTACGGAGCCTTAGACAACACCGTAGTCTCGGGCTCTAACTCAATTGTGAACGGATCAAACCGAGATGGTGGTAACCCTTTCAACGACTGAAACACATCCTTGAACTCCTGGACCACCGGGATCTTATCCACTGCTACCTCTCCGACCGTCTCTAACATAACGATCGTCGCCAAGTAAGCTTCCCGCCCCTTCCAGATCATCTTATCCGCCTGCATCGCCAAAATCACCAAACTCCCCGAAATCGGTCTCACACCCTGGTAATACATCTTTGGTCCGGGTTGCTCGAAGTTGACTCTCCCCCGATGACAATCGAGATGAACTGTGTGCCGATCCAACCAATCTATGCCCATAATTACATCATACAACTCCACCGGACTAATGTACAGATCTGCCGGCATCGACTCTCTCGCAATCTGTACATACATACCACTAGCCCGTCCCTGAACCGCTAGCAACGCACCTCCAGCGACCCTCACAGCTCCAAAACGACCATCGGGATCTCCTTGGATGTTACCACCCACCGCGCACTCCTGGGTAATGAAGCTATTCGTAGCTCCAGAATCAAACATCACGTGGAACAAGAACCCGCCCACCAACAGGGTCCCTACACAAACCCTTTTTACTAAGACCGCGCACCCAAAATCACAGGAAAAAACAACACAAATTTTAAAACAACATAAGGAAACAGATTGAGTCATAGAATTAAACCTGTGATTGGCCGTCCAATGCTTGGCTCTCCTGTCTCCACGGTCGTATACCCCCTCAATCCTTCGATCTGTGCCACCGGCGGTGCTCCCAGCTGAGCCAAAGACTGCCCTCCCAGCTGCAATCCTGGCTCCACCCACTGCTGCACCACTGGCTGTATCACCGGCTGCACCGCTGCTACCGCCATCTGCTGCAACTTAGGACACCTTGTCTTGATGTGCCCCGTCTCTCTACAGTGGTAACAGACACGGGTATCCACCCACGGTTCGCCCTTCTTCGGGCAACTCGCCACCCTGTGGTCCGTGCTCCCACACCTGAAGAACTTCCGGTCACCCGGACTCGCCCTGAAAGTGTCATCCCACTTCCTTTTCTGTCCCTGAGCAGGTTTGCCACCTGTGCTCGGAACCGACTGCGGCTAGGTCTTCTTCAGCTGCACCGACGGACTAAGAATCATCCCGTGACTCCTCTACTCGTCCTCGATCCCTGCCGCCACCTCAACCAGCTCCAAACGCGATGCATAGGCCCGCACCTTGCACCGCACCCTCATGTCAGGGCTGAGACCCTTCATGAACCGACGCACTTGCATCTGCTCAGGATCTCCTACACGCCCCGAGTACACCAAGAGTCGGCTGAACTCCGAGTCGTACTCCCGCACCGACCGCTTGCCCCGAGTCAATGCCAGGAACTGCGACTCCATCCGGTCCAGTGGCCAGCATTAAACTCTGCCAAGAAATCTCCCCACACCGCCAATCCCTGCCCCCTCTTGGCCAGCACACTTCGCCACCACAAATGTGCATCACTCGCCAATTAGTGGGCCGCTAGGTCCACCCGATACGCCTCCGGGCACCTCATTGACTGGAAATATCGCTCCAATCGCACCCGCCACTCATCCGCTACAGCCGGGTCGGAACCTCCGAAGAACAAGGACATCCCGAACCGCTACAGATGCTCCAACATCCGCAGGTAGTACGGCTGCTCGACCACCGCACCTACCCCTCAGGCAGTACAACCCCAACAACAGGCTGCACACCAGGCCCAAGAGGAGCCTGCTCCTCAGGCCCAACAGAAGCCTGCAACACAGGCCTAACAGCAGCCTGCACCCCAGGCTCAACAGGAGCCTGCACCCCAGGCTCAACAGGAGCCTGCACCGGCGGTAACGCACCCGGTAACCGCTCCAAGAGCTGCGTCAGCAAATCCGCAAGCCGATCATTCTGACCCTGGGCTGCACCTGTTGGAACACCCCCAACCGGGTTTCCAACAACACTAGTACCGTTCCCGGACGAACCGGCTCCCACGGCACTCAAACTCTCACCTCCCACGGGCCCCTCCTGATACGACTAGGACTCACTAACAAAATCGGCCGTAGCACTCCGGCCCACACTCGTGTCGCTACCCGAGGCAACACCACGCCCCCTACCGCGACCACGACCACGACCACGACCACGACCACGACCACGACCGACAGCTCCACCTCTAACCATCTGCAACACAACAGAAGGCTAAGAACACCAAACAAATCACCAAACCACACAACTTATCGTGGAATCTCACTGAAGACTCGAGAGGATGATCTAGGTCTCCATGCTCACACAATTGATTAAACACCCAAATCAATCAGCATGCAATCCACATCATCATTCCTCATCAATGAACTTCACACATCACATCACAATTTTCACCAATTTAATCTCGTCCTAGAACCGTAAATGCTCTGATACCAAATTGAAAGAACCCATCCCATTTTTTTTATTTAAAAACATGCAAACCGTATTAAACCATTTAAAGCAAACCAGACAATCTCACTAACACAATCAATCATCGTAACTAGCGGAAGACTTAAATAAAAATCCAACCAAACAATTCCATTAAACCAACAAGATCAACTATCTTTATTTCAGAAACAAAATCATCCTAACATGCTTCTAAGTTCCATTCTAACATCCTCACAAATCCTACTATAATCTAAACACCAATGAGTGCCTAGATCATCCTCCTCTCCTTGCCATGATTCCACGGATCACACTTTGCTTTTACCTACATCAAAGAAAGAGATGCATAAGTATTTCAAAAATACTTAGTGAGGCAATCCTCCCACCACTGGCTATACACACAAGCAGAAATGAACACATCCAAGTATTAACTCAAACAACCACCAAAATAACACAAAACAACACAACGTGACCCGTACTGACGAGTAGTGTCGATCGACACCATCCGCTGGTGTCGCTCGACACTCGCGACCATCCTCGCGAGAAAGAAAGTTGGTGTCGAGCGACACCGAAACCCTAACATCGCTCCAGCCGCTTCTCATCGACGGATCCACCAACTCCAGCACTCCATGCCCGAATTATCACCTCCCCAAGCTCGTACTCAGACACCATACCACATAAACAAGCATACAAACACAGAAATCAATCATCAATCAGAGGAAACATTCAAAATATGCATCAAAACCGCTTAGATCAGCCTAGTCATGCACTCACCTTTCAAAAGGATTAAAACAAGGACGAACAGAGCACAACAACAGCAACCAAGGAATCTCCTAACACCACAACTACGAGATCTCTCTTCCCCAGGACAGAAACACCAAAAACAAGCCTCCAAACACTCTCAAACCTAACAAAACCTCTCTAGAGAACTTAGAAACTTTAGAGAAGAAACAAAAACGGCTACCCTCACCCTAGGTCGACCTTTTCCTCTTTTAAACGCAACTTATGTTAAACCAACCAATAACCACACGATTTTGCAATTAAAAACGAACCGATCAAACCAAAACATGATGGTGTCGAGCGACACCCATCAGTGGTGTCGATCGACACCCCCCCCCCACCAAAACGGGACACGGGCGTTACATTAGATGGCTTGATAAAATAATAAAACCAAACAGATCGAAGACCGTAAGCAAAACCAAACTTGCCGTGATGATTTTTTAATTTTTTACCTTAAGCTCTCTCAATAAGACGATTTTTCTATGCTAGATAGCTTCTATTTCTTTAGAAAAAAATAATAAGGTGCTAAAGACTATTTATAATTGTATTGCATAAGACTTTAAACATAATTAAATAATTCATGAGATAATTATGAGACATAATAAGATTAGTTTAAATTTTATATAAGATATGAACGAATTGTTTAAACATTAGTTGTATTTATCAAAAGAACCTAAAAGGGTTTGACGTTATCACATGAGATAATAGTTGCATTGGTTTTATACGTTATCAACAACTTTTGCATGATTTTTTTTTTTTTAATTTGTTATTCTATTTGTTCCACATCAAATTTGAAGAGAAAAAATTTTCTTTTATGATTCCTCAAAAAAAAAATGAACGTATAAGAATAGTGTGGGGTCCATGTGTCAAAATTTGTAATATATATTACTGCTAAATGGTAAACAAAATGAGGAACAAGGAGGAGTAACTTATTGCTTTTCATTCCTTATAAAAAAATTGGTCACCAGTTGGACCCTTAGTTTTTAAAATTAATCCCACACGTAAGTGCGGGTCCGAACCTAGTATTCCTTTAAATTAGCTACAAATTAGGGATGAAATTTATCACATCGTTATATTTCGGAATATGCCAAATTATGAGTCATTAATTTGTTTATTTATTTAGATTTTGTGTAGATATTTTGAAATTGAATGTGGTCAGTAATTAGATGAAATAAGAAAAAAAACAAACTAATGAATAACCTAAAAAGTAACACCTTCCGCCGCCTATGATCCCTAAAGAGCAAGTAAAAGAAATCGAGAGGGAAGATGAAGAGGAAGACAACGACTAGGACGCCGCAATGGAACACAAATCCGTCACTTCCCGTATTGTCTATCATCGCACGCGTCCCCATATTATTGTATCCGATTCTCTCATTCGTCTCCAAGCGCTTTCGAACTCTCGTGGCTTCACCGAGCCTTTACAAGGCCAGGTCACTCTTGGGCCGCAGGGAGAGTCGTCTCTATGTGTGCGTAGATGTAGGTCAATATTGTAGATACGGCCCAAGCTAGTTCACCCTCTGTCGCAAACCTAAGTCAGGTGGTTATGTTTTGGCTAGAGTCCCAATTCCCCGTTCTCCTTGGGTTGAGTCTTGTGGCGGTTGGCTCTGATATCTATAACGTTGGCGCAGTCCAACGCGGCAGTCGTACTGGGAGCTCCTCTAGTGTCTCGATTCTTGATTGCACGTCTCACACATGGCGCGAGGCTCCAAGCTTGCCCGTTGAGCTATTTAGAGTTTCCGCTACCCTCCTTGATCAAAAGATTTATGTAACAGGATTTTGCAAAGAAGAAGAAGAAGGCTCGGATTACAACAACTCCCTCGCGGTTTTGGACACAAAAACACATGTATGTGATGTGGTGACTGTCCCACGCAGCTTGGGAAAAGGCAGAGATGTCTCCCTAAGCACATGTGTTGGCGGAAAGGTCAGCCTGGTGATTGGGTGGTACAATGTGGTTGATTACAATCCTAAGCAAGGAAGCTGGGAGGAGGTCGAAGACTCCATGCCTGTATATATGCATTCACGTTGTTTTTGCAAGGTAGATGATGTTTTGTACTCGTGTATTTCTTATGACCGTGTGTTGAGATGGTATGACCTTGAGGCAAGAACGTGGAACGATGTCAAGGGTTTGGTAGAACGATGTCAAGGTACCTCTGGATACTTTTGCTGGAATGGCTGATTATGGTGGAAAGCTAGCTCTTTTGTGGCACCAGGTTGTCTATCATAGGGAGATGATTTGGTGTGCGGAGATTGCACTTGAAAGGCGCAATACTTGTGAAATTGAATGTGGAGTGGCGTGCTCGTGTGCTTGAAGTCCCTTACTCTACGTTCATTTCTTTCCACAAGGTTCTTTCTGCTACTCTCTGATGATGAATGTCTTCTTTTTGTATGCTAGTGTAATTTTGTATGCACGGGGACTCCTGTGAGATGCCGTTTCACGTCCCGGAAATGTCTTGGGGACGGAATTCTCAAAGGGTCGCCGGCGAGACGTCTCACTGCCGTTTCATGAACAACGGAGTCGGCAACCCAAAACATGAAACTGGACGTGTTGAAATTAGAGAAGTTTCAGAAACGTATCATGAATATTTAAGCGCACATGTTAAATAAATAACAAATTAATTATTTTTTCAATAAAAATTCAAACAAAAAAAGGAATTTTAAGAGACTTTGGCGTTTAGGCTTCTTGGACAACCTAGTTCTTCTTCTTGTGCTGAGCGTAATTGGAGTACATACTCATTTATCCATTTCCTTAGAAGAAACAAATTGACTACAAGTCGGGCTGAAGACTTGGTTTACATTTACAACAATTTGCGGTTTTTATCAAGATGAAAAGACCAAACAGTGGGATGTTGGTGGAGATGAAGGTGATATTCAAGCTGAGGCTGGAATCTTGGAGTTCACAAACCTTTCATTAGATGATCCGAATTTAGAAAATGACTTCCTCAATAATTAGTTTTTTTTATTGTTATTTGAGATACTAAATCGAATTGGTTTTCTTATGTTAAGACATATATTTATAATTAAAAGTATTTATTTAATATATTTATTGTAGTACCGTTGCCGTAACCGTATCTATATATTTCTATTTTGCCGTTTTCCGTCCCCGTTCCGTCCCCGTTTCCCGTTCCCGTACCCGTCTCGGTGCTACTTAGTGTAAGAGTATTATTTATTGGCTTTTCAAAAAATGAATAACCTAAAAATTATAAATTTTGCAATTTTTTATGATTAGATATACTTTAAAAATGATAAACTCCTTTTAAAATAAATGTAAAATGTTACATAAGACCAAATGTTTTGTAAAAAATGATGATTATAAGAGATAGAAAAAGATATATGAATAATGAATGTATTAATAATTAGAGAATTTTTGATAAATATCCTTTTTGGTATACCCCTTTTCGAAGATACCTTTTTATCTATCTAGTTTTAAAAAACCATTTTTAGATATGAAAAATTACAAAGAGTTATATGGTTTATAAAGTACTTCTAGATAATAACTAATACTGAGATATTCGATCCAAATAATTTATAAGGTTTTAAATCGTTTTTTCAAGGTTTTTAAAAGGTTTGCAGAGTTTTCAAAAGGTTATTAAAAAATTTTTATAAGGTATTTATGGAATATAAAAAAAAAATTATACTCATATAAAGGTAATTCGTGTATATATTTCTAAGATTATACACATATTTGGATAAATTTGAATATTTTGGTAGCTTTTTGATAAAGTTTGAAAGAAAGGTTATTTTTTAAAAGTGGTACTTGCAATGGAGCATTTTTGAAATTCCTTATAATTATGTCACTTTCTTTTGTGTTATAAGCATAATGGCTAATTCTAAGACAATATAAGATAATTTTCTTACATTTTTTTGTTCGCCAGACATCTTTAATACGTAAGTATTTTAAATTAATATTGTATAAGTTGGAAGAAATGTTACAAAGCGAAGTTGAATGGAAGAAGTAGAAAGTCATTTTGAAGATAAATTTAAATTGGAAATGTTTGACATATTACAAAACAAAACTGAATAGTAAGAAATATGAAGTCTAAATGTTAAATCCATGACACACAAGTTGTGAATTTTTATTGTTATCCTTTAATACAATTTAAATTTTGTTAAAACAAAAGATGTCAATTGGACCAATTAAAGGAGAGTTAAATTCTTATGGTTGTTAAATAAATGTACTTTTATTTAAAACAAATGAATGAAATATCCTTTGTAAAAAAACAAATAGGAAGGAAGACACTTACAAATAAATTTACAAAAAACACTATATAGTTGATGTTCTCCACCACACAAATATGATAATATCTTAATTCTCCATCACGAAAATAATTATATAAAAATATCTTACTATCTAGGTTAATATCATTTCATAACCATAATAATACTTTGATATGCTCCACCACTCATTTATTAAAATGCTCTAACATAGCTAAATTCACTAAAACACATATATATAATTAAATCATTTAATTTAATTTATTATAAGTGTTGATAATTTGAAATGCTTCACTATTTCCACTATTGAAGTCTTGCATTAAATAAATATGTAAATAAGATTAAGATTTTAATTAAGAAGATGTCTAGTGGCCTAGAAAACAAAAACTTAAATTCAAACTTGACATAATAATATATATTGTACTGAAATTTAGTTAACTCATTTTTAAAATAAAAATATTTAGTATCCAATGTTATAAATTTTTATATTGAAACCATATAACAAAATCCACTCAATTATATAATTCTTTTTTTTTTAAACTCTTCACATACTGAAATTGTGAAATCAAAATAGTATATAATCATTTCTAATAATGTAATAATCCAATTTAAAACTAAAATAATAGAAAATAAGACAACTAAATTATGTATAAATATATATATGTATATATGAATTGAATGGACATCTTATGAATGTAACAACATATGTATTAAATTTAAATTAGGTTTGAAAACCTACAAAGTTGACAATCGTTTTTAAAAAATATATATTATTATACATATGTATTATACATTTAAAAATATAAGAAAAAAGAATAAATAAATTGGAAAAAAGTAAGATGTCTTTAAACAAAATATATAATCAAGTTCTTACAATGATATCTTTATTGAGTTTTTAACCCATGCAAACATTTAAAAAAAACAAAGAATTTATTTAGGACATGAAATATGGTGGGATAAAAAGTGATCCAAGTTACATTTGTAAAATAATTAAATTAGATGAGTTATATATATATATATATATATATATATGAATTGAATGGACATCTTATGAATGTAACAACATATGTATTAAATTTAAATTAGGTTTGAAAACCTACAAAGTTGACAATAAGTTTTTTAAAAAATATATTATTATACATATGTATTATACATTTAATAATATAAGAAAAAAGAATAAATTGGAAAAAAGTAAGATGTTGTTAAACCAAATATATAATCAAGTTCTTACAATGATATCTTAATTGATTTTTTAACCCATGCAAACATTTAAAAAAAAAAAAAGAATTTATTTAGGACATGAAATATGGTGGAGGATGTGAGAATGGTTATTTATAGGATAAAAAATTAAATTTATTACATATAAATAACACATTTGTATAAATAAATATTAATAAGTTACATTTGTAAGATAATGAAATTAGATGAGTTATATATATGAATTGAATGGACATCTTATGAATGTAACAACATATGTAATAAATTTAAATTAGGTTTAACAAAGAGTTTCTTGTGGAAGTCCTAATGCTATCGTACTTGCACCACGAAAACCTCGTGCACTTGTTCGGTTATTGTGCTGAAGGCGACTCCTTGTCTATGAATATATGCCTCTTGGATCTGTAGAAGATCATATCCACGGTACAAAAACACTAAAACCTCAAACAAGAAAGTCAATAAGAAGTTTATTAGTGTTTACGTATATCTCAAAAACTGTTATTTTGTTGTTGTTGTTGTTGTTGTTGTTGTGTGTATTGTCAGATCTCAAAGATGATCAAGAGGGTTTAGACTGGATCACGAGGATAAAGATAGCTTGAGGAGCGGCTAATGGGTTAGCGTATCTTCACAATGAAGCAGAAAATCCTGTGATATACAGAGATTTGATAGCTTCCAACATATTGCTAGACCATGAGTACAACGCAAAGCTCTCTGATTTTGGTCTTGCTAAGTTTGGTCCGAGTAAAGATATGTCTCATGTCTCTACTAGAGTTATGGGAACTCATGGTTATTGTGCACCAGAGTATGCCTACAGCGGGAAGTTGACTGCGAAATCTGATATCTATAGCTTTGGAGTTGTGCTGTTGGAACTTATCTCTGGACGCAAAGCTCTCATGGACTCATGCGACTGCACTGATAACTCGAGTCGCTATCTTGTGCATTGGGTAACGCTCTCAATTTTTAAAGAAAGGATTAGTTTTTATTTACGACCATTTAATAGTACTTTTGCTTCTTTTAGACTATAACCATATAAGAATGTTTTAACTATGATGACCTTAATATTCTGATTTGATGACGACCTTGTAAGTGTTTCTTGTTTTTTCTTTAACAGGCACGAACCTTGTCAAGGGCTAACCATATGGATCAGATTGTAGATCCAAAGTTATCAAGAAAAGGCGGTTTCTCGAAAAAGCTTTTGGAAAGAACTCTTCAAATGGCCTTAAAGTGTCTACATGAAGACGCAAACGCTAGACCAGTGATCACCGAAGTAGTGACTAGTCTAGATTACATCATTGAGTACTCGTTGAGGGGAAGGATACATAGGCGTGGAGGAAGAGTCGATACTAATAGGGCGGGGACATCGACTGAGATGAATGTTATTGAAGAAGAAAGTGACATTCTTGAGAGGAAGAGAGTCTTGGAAGAGGCTTTATCTTGGGCTGATAAGTGTAGGCGAGGTTCTCAGCCAACAACAACGCCGAGTCCTAATTTAAAGAGTTGAAGATGAAGAAAGTTGTTTTTATTTGCTTAGTGTTACTCTTTCTTTTTCTAAACTTAAATTGACTCAAATTTTCTAGTCCTCTATTTATTCATGACAATTGAATTGATTTTGGTTTTAATAAGTTTAGTTTATTTAAATCGGTCGTAGTAGATTTTTTTTTTTTTTTTTTTTTTTTTGGTGTATACTATATTATAAAACTGCAATACTAATCGGTTTTATAAAGGGAAAAATATCATTTAAATCACGAACTTTCAAATTTTGGCCATTTAATTCACGAACTTTCTTTATGGCCATTCAAACATATGAATTTTCGTTAACTTAGTTTTAAAACATCTTAGTTTTTTAAAAATTTGGCCATTTAAATTTTTCGTTGACCAGGCCGAAATGAACACCATATCCTCAAATCCGTTAACAAAGCAGCTAGCCATTGTTAATCATATTTGTATGCAATCTTTTATGATTAGATATACATTAAAAATGAAAACCTACTTTTAAAACAAATGTAAAATGTTACCTAAGACCAAGTTTTTGTAAAAAATGATGATTATAAGAGATAGACAAAACATATTTGAATAGTGATATGTATTTATAATTAGAGAATTTTTAATAAATACCCTTTTTGGTATACTCCTTTTCAAAAATATTCTTTGTCTATCCATTTTCAAAAATACCATTTTTAAATATGAAAAATTATGAAGAGTTATATGGTTTATAAGGTACTTTTAGATAATAACTACTACTGAGAGATTCTATCCAAATAATTTATAAGGTTTTAAATCATTTTTACAAAGTTTTTATAGGGTTTGCAGGGCTTTTAAAAGGTTTTATAAGGATATTAAAAAATTTATAAGGTATTTATGAAATATACAAAAATATTACACTCATATAAAGGTTATTCGTGTATATATTTATAAGATTATACACTTATTTGGATATATTTGAATATTTTGGTGGCTTTTTGATAAAGTTTGAAAAAGGGGTATTTTTGAAAAGTGGTACTTGCAATGGGGCATTTTTGAAATTCCTTATAACTATGTCACTTTCTTTTGTGTTATAAGCATAGTGGCTAATTCTAAGACAATATAAGACAAATTTCTTACTTTTTCTTAATTCTAAGACAATTAATATTGTATAAGTTGGAAGAAATGTTACAAAACAAAGTTGAATGGAAGAAGTAGAAAGTCATTTATATTGAAGATAAATTTAAATTGGAAATGTTTGACATATTATTAAACAAAACTGAATAGTAAGGAATATGAAGTCTAAATGTTAAATTCATGACACACAAGTTGTGAATTTTTATTGTTACCTTTAATACAATTTAAATTTTGTTAATAGAAAAGATGTCAATTGGACCAATCAAAGGAGAGTTAAATTCCTATATATATTATGCAAATGGGTTGTTGAATAAATTTACTTTTATATAAAGCAAATGAATGAAATATCCTTTGTAAAAAGACACTTACAAATAAGTTTTCAAATAACACTATAAAGTTGATGCTCTCCACCACACAAATATTATAATATCTTAATTCTCCATCACGAAAATAATTATATAAAAATATCTTACTAACCTAGGTTAATATCATTTTATAACCATAATAATACTTTGATATGCTCCACCACTCACATTTATTAAAATGCTCTAACATAGCTAAATTCACTAAAAAGCATACATATAATTAAATCATTTAATTTAGCTGATTATATAATTATACATATGTATTATAGATTTAAAAATATAAGAAAAAAGAAAAAATAAATTGGAAAAGTAAGATGTATTTAAACCAAATATATAATCAAGCTCTTACAATGATATTTTAATCGAGTTTTTAACCCATGCAAAAACATTAAAAAACAAAGAATTTATTTAGGACATGAGATATGGTGGAGGATGTGAGAATGGTTATTTATAGGATAAGAAGTGATGCAAGTTACATTTCTAAGTTAATTAAATTAGAGGAGTTATAATTGGAATTTTATAATGTGTTAAATGTAAATTGAATTTATGTAATTTCAGTTACTTTAGTAGTAAAGTATAGACTTAAAGTATGTATTAATGTATATGATTAAATGTGTTACATTTTTTGTTTATTTATAAATAAATATTATATATATTTTAAAAAAATACCAAATGGACCAAAAATTAAATACTTATATATATATGATTTCAAACAATATAGTTTTCATATACATAATTAAAATATTAGAAAAATAAGACAGCTAAAAAGTATGAAATTAAATATGCTATTTTATTCGAAACCTGAATCCGCCCCAAATCAATGTCCACCTTATGAACCAAGCCAATACCATCACCAACACTCTGAAACGTCGGTTCAGCCCAGAACTGAAGGGGAACTCCCATTACCCGAATCCAGAAGGTTAGAGTGGAAGGATATGATGGATCAACCGAGGGCTTCCACCGCACTAGAGAGACCATCCAATGGTCGAAATGAAATGGCTCATTCTTCAGGACCGCTGCAATGTCTTCCTCCCAATCAAAATCGAACTGAAACTTGCCAAGACCCAAATCCGCTCCCACAACCCTCCCTTCCACTTGCCATATACGGGGCAACATGAACAGCAAAGTTTTCATATCCTGCAGACGAGGATTCAAACACCGACCTATCACCGTATTAGCATAACCTGCTATCAATGCCGAGTTGTCAAAATGAGGAACTTTGACTCTTCTCGTTGGCACCACAGAACCGCTTTTCGCCCCTGCTACCCTTTGCCCAATTGAGAAACTTAAGACATCTCAGAACCGGAATGAAACCCAGAGAAAAGAAAGAGAAGCACCGGAAAAAAGAGAACCAAAGTTAGAAAAAATGAAATGCTCTCGACAAAGTGAACGAATGAGTGAAGCGTGAAAAGAAGGCGTCGTCGATCCCTCTCTTTATACCCAACCAAACTCCCCAATCTTTTTTGATACACCGCATTCAAATCGATATGTCTATCTTCGAGGAATAGGAAACAAAGATACTCTCCACCCAATTTCCTTTCCAAAATCGCTTGATTCCATCGCCTACGAGATCCTGTGGAATCCGAAATCATCCACTTCCCATACGGAAGAAGAGATATGAAATCTGAGATTCGATCTTCCCAATCCCACCAGAAACACCCATCAGCCGCGATTCTGTCTTTAATACCTCCCAAAACCTCGAGCCCATATCGCCAGTCACCTTTACTCCTCCGGATCCACCGCAAGAAAAAGTTCACCGCATATCTTACGAGATCAACCAAATACTCTTTAGTTGCCAAAAACCATCGATCCCACACTGTAACCACAATCTGACCGCAAATCCCCCAAATTAACACCGAAAATTCACCACTCATGGGAGGGTACACAAACCCTAAATCGCCATCCGCCGCCACCAGGTAGAGAGAGTTTTACCTAATGAATTGTAATGAATTTAGAATAATGGTGGAGTGGCTGTGGTTTCACTGCGGTATGATCGCCTATTTGGCTATTGCCGAATCTGTTTCAGTCTCTGCCATGATGAAGCTCATTGTGGGCTGGTGGAGCAAGATCGTGGAAATGGTCGTGATGGTGTGATTGGGATGGTTAAGGGTGATCGAAACTTTCAAAGTTTCAAGGGGGCTACCGTTAATGATAAGAAATGGAGTAAGGAAGCTACGGGATCATCTAAGGGTGCACCAAGGGATAGGGAGATGGGTCAACGCTCTCGGAGTGAACACCTACATGGTGAGCCGGTCCTTCGTCCTAGGCGCTATCATAGCTATGCTCAATATAATGAGTGTAGGCAAGCGGATGAAGCTAAGGCTGAGGCGTTGGCTCAACTACGGGCCAATAATGGTGTGCAAGAGGGTGTAGAGGTGATAATGGTACGCAAACCGGTTCAGAAGGCTTTGTTTCATGAGGATGAAGGAGTGAGTGTTGCGACTGTGTTACCGGCGGCTGAGGTAGCGGATCCAATGCTTCTCGCTGTTGAGATTCCAGCAGAAGAATCAAAAGAGGAGGTATTGGCAAATGAGGTTCTGGAGGAGTTGGAAGCGGTTTCGTTAAAAGTAGAGGAGGAAGTCACAACCATGGAGGCGCTTGAGGGTCCTTTAGCTGTGGAGGTGGTTGTGGGTGCTGGTACTAGTAAGACACCACCAGATCTGGAAATGGCGGATTCCATAGTGGAAGCTATGGTCTTACCGCCGGTTGTTCCTGAGGTTGTTGAGTCTGTGGATCCTCTAGGTGATATGGGGGTTGTGGCTACAAGTTCAGAGGTGCAACTTGAGTCTCAGGTCCAAGGAAAGATGAAGGGTATTGGTAAGGAAGGGATAGTTGGGGAGAAGATCAAGAAGGCAAAATGAATCTCTTTCAAAGGTGCTAGCTCAAAGAAGCAACTAGCACAAATGATGGTATCTCCTCGTAAACGCCCAGCTCCAAAGGGTGAAGACAACGTTGAAGGTGAGGGCAGCTCCAAGGCTCAGGATGGGGATAGAGGGACAGATGGTGGGACTAAGCCACCAAAACAAGCACCTACCAAATGAAGGTTTTAAGTTGGAATGTTCAAGGATTGGGTAACAAGGCGACAATTGGGTATCTCAGGGATTTATGGAAGAAATATAGGCCTGATTTTTTGTTTTTGATGGAAACAAAACAATCAAATTCTTTTTTGGAAAAATTTAAATGTCATTTTGGTTATAAAAGTTTAGTTACGGTTGATCCTATCGGTTGTAGTGGCGGTTTAGCCTTACTTTATAATAATGATATTAATGTTTCGGTTTTATATATGAGTAATCGGTTGATTGACTTGGAAACAAGTTTTAAAGGCAAAACAATTCACTTGACTTTTGTTTATGGGGACCCGGTTCCCAAAAATAGAGATCAAGTATGGGAAAGGATAACCCGATTGGGGATAGTGCGGGATACACCATGGTTCCTCGTAGGAGATTTTAATGAATTACGAGGAAATCATGAAAAGAAAGGTGGGGTTTTAAGACATGCATCCTCGTTTTTATCTTTTAATCAGATGATACAGGATTGTGGGCTTCTTGACTTTCCCTTTATCGGCGATTCTCTATCGTGGCGTGGATGGCGGGATAAGAAACCAATCCGATGCAGGCTAGATAGGGCTTTTGGAAATGAAGATTGGCATGATGTTTTTTGCCAATCTTTTGTGGAGTATTTACCCATGCTAGCATCGGATCATAAACCGGTATTAGTGACGTTGTTAGATAAAATTCCTCGAGGGCGGAGGAGTTTTAAATTTGACAAGAGGTGGGTAGGGAAAGAGGGTCTCATGGAGGCCATTAATAACGGTCGAGTGTCGGGTAATGAAGATTTTATGGGGAAGATTACGAATTGTCGGAGGTCAATCTCTCGGTGGCGTAAGGAAATGATGAAAGAAGAGCGAAAGTCAATTGATGATATTAAATTGGAATTGGCTGAAGCCCAACAGGATGACACAAAATCTCCAGAAGAAATTAAGGAATTAACTTTACGGTTACGAGCGGCGTATCAAGATGAAGAGGAATATTGGCACCAGAAGAGTCGTAGCCTTTGGATGAGAGTAGGGGATCAAAATACAAAATTCTTTCACGCACAGACAAAGCAGAGGCAAGCTAGGAACATAATTGTGGGCCTATATAATGAAGCAGGAATTTGGATTACGGAGGATACCGGTATCCAAGATGTTGCGGTTTCGTATTTTACAGATTTATTCACTTCGACTAATCCGATGGATTTTGAGGCGGCATTACAAGACATTCGATTGTTGATTACGGATGATATTAATGTTCGGTTAACAAGGGACGCCACGGAACAGGAGATTCGTACAGCATTGTTTCTTATGCATCCGGAAAAGGCTCCGGGACCGGATGGGATGACGGCCTTGTTTTACCAAAAATCTTGGGAGATAATCAAGGAGGATTTGGTATTATTAGTGAATTCCTTTTTCCAAAATGGTTCTTTTGATAATAGGTTAAATACCACCAATATTTGTCTTATTCCTAAGACAGATAGACCGACTATGATGTCGGAATTACGGCCTATAAGTTTGTGTAACGTCGGTTATAAAATTATTTCTAAGGTTCTCTGCCAGCGGTTAAAAAGGGTACTCCCGGTCTTGATTTCCGAGACACAATCCGCCTTTGTGGAGGGACGATTAATATCCGATAATATTCTTATCGCCCAAGAGATGTTTCATGGCCTTCGGACCAATCCATCATGTAAGGGGAAATATATGGCAATCAGACGGACATGAGCAAAGCGTATGATAGGTTAGAATGGTCCTTTATAGCAAAGGTGATGGAGAAAATGGGTTTTTGTGAGAAGTGGATTGCCTGGATCATGAGCTGCATCACATCGGTACAATATCGTGTTTTACTAAACGGCCAACCACGCGGTTTAATAATCCCAGCAAGGGGGTTACGCCAAGGGGACCCATTATCGCCTTATCTTTTTATTTTATGTACGGAGGTATTAATCGCCAATATTAGGCGAGCGGAGGCCGCTAAACTTATAACTGGAATCAAGGTTGCACGGGCTAGCCCTGCGATTTCTCATCTACTTTTTGCGGATGACAGTTTATTTTTCTGTCAAGCAAAGATAGAGCAGTGCGAGATTATCCTTGGTATTCTTAAGCAATATGAAAAAGTCTCGGGTCAACAAATCAATTTTACGAAATCGTCAATACAATTTGGTCATCTAGTGGAAAATAATGTACGCACAGAATTAATGGCCGTGCTTGGTATTACATCTTTGGGTGGTATGGGATCGTATTTAGGGCTACCGGAAAGTTTAGGGGGCGCAAAAACTAGAGTTTTTTCCTTTGTTCAAGATCGGCTTCAAACAAGAATAAATGGTTGGTCGGCAAAATTTCTGTCAAAAGGGGGTAAAGAGGTTATGATAAAATCAGTGGCGACAGCTTTACCTACGTATGTGATGTCCTGTTTTCGATTACCAAAAACGGTGACCGCTAAACTAACAAGTGCGATTGCTAAATTTTGGTGGAGTTCAAATGGTCAAACTGGGGGGATGCATTGGTTAGCTTGGGACAAACTTTGTCAGAGCAAAGCATCAGGAGGTTTGGGTTTTCGACATGTAGAGGATTTTAATTCGGCTTTATTAGCAAAGCAACTCTGGAGACTGATTAATGTTCCAGATTGTTTGTTTGCCCAAGTGTTTAAAGGAAGGTATTATAGGAAATCAGATCCAATGGGTCTGATCAAATCATACTCCCCATCTTATGGTTGGCGGAGTATTATTTCGGCTCGCCCTCTGGTTAGCAAAGAACTTATTAAAGGAGTTGGGTCGGGGGAATCTATTTCAGTATGGAATGACCCATGGCTACCAGCTCAATGCCCGAGGCCAGCTATTCGAACCAGTTCACTTGCTGAACCGCTTACAAATCTATCTGTTAATCAATTGATTGATCCTCAGTCCGGCTCGTGGAAGGTGCAGTTGCTTCAAGCTCTCATCGACCCGAAGGATGTTCCTATTATCAGTGCTATCCCGATTCGTTTCCCGCTAGGGAAGGATTTCAGGTTTTGGCATTTTACAGTACTCAGGGGATGTATATCGGTTAATAATAATTTGGCAAACAGAGGACTGAATTGTGACCCGCAATGTAGCAGATGTGGAGAGAGATGGAATCTACTCTACATGTAGTTTTTCACTGTCCACCCGCCTTACAAACGTGGGCTTTATCGCAAGTTCCTACGGCGACGGGGGTTTTTCCAACGGAATCTCTATACGCTAATATGGACTATTTGTTTTGGCGGATACCATAGGATTCAGATGGTTCGATGTATCCTTGGATTCTATGGTACATTTGGAAAGCGAGAAATGAAAAGGTGTTTGATAATATAGATAGGGATCCAAGAGAGGTCCTATGGTTGGCAGAGAGCGAGGCAAAATCATGGATTGCTGCGTAGACAAAGGAGAATGCTGAAAATGAACCTGGGATACCTCGTGGTTTAACCCAAGCTCACGAGGTTTCTAGTATTTGTTATCTAGGCTACACATGTTTTGTGGATGGATCTTGGAAGGATGGTGACAATTTTGCAGGTTTAGGCTGGTATTGTACGTCCACAGCTGGTGAACCCACAATGGGTGCAGGTAACCTTCGAAGGAGTCTTTCGCCACTTCATACCGAAGTCGAAGCCCTAGTGTGGGCAATGAAGTGTATGATTGCAGTAGGGAGACGTGAAGTGACTTTCATTACAGACTGTTCAGATCTAGTGGAGATGGTGTCTTCCCCAACAGAATGGCCGGCGTTTGTCACATATTTAGAGGAAATTTACGCGGATAGGGAAGTATTTTTTTCTTCTTTTCTTTTAGTAAAAGTTTCTCGTAGTTCTAATCTTAAAGCGGATTTGTTAGCACGTCGAGCACGTGTCGAACCGCTAATATGTTTGTATGTAAACAATGTTCCCTCCTCCTGGCTCGTTTGAGTCGTCTATTCTATTGATGTTGACAAAAAAAAATAATAAATAAATATGCTATTTTATTTATCGAATGGACCAAAACATAAGAAAGGGTAAATATATGTCATATCATACCTTATGAATGCTATGTTATACTAAATTAGTAAAATGTGTGTTATTTATATGTAATAAATTAAATAGTGTTTATGTAATTTCAGTTACTTTAGTAGTAAAGTATAGACTTAAAGTATGTATTAATGTATATGATTAAATGTATATTTTTGTTTATTTATAAATAAATATTATATTTTAAAAAAATATATACTAAATGGACCAAAAATTAAATACTTGTATATATATGATTTCAAACAATATAGTTTTCATATACATAATTAAATATTAGAAAAATAAGACAGCTAAAAAGTATGAAATTAAATATGCTATTTTATTTATCGAATGGACCAAAACATAAAAAAGGGTAAATATATGTCATATCATACCTTATGAATGCTATGTTATACTAAATTAGTAAAATGTGTGTTATTTATATGCTATTTTATTTATCGAATGGACCAAAACATAAGAAATGGTAAAATAGATGTCATATCATATCTTATGAATGCTATGTTATACTAAATTAGTAAAATGTTTGTTATTTATATGTAATAAATTAACTTATAAAATAGATGTTGAAATATTCGACTTTTAAAAAACTGAAATATGGTGGGAGGATGTGAGAATGGTTATTTATAGGATAAAAAGTGATCCAAGTTACATTTGTAAAACAATTAAATTAGATGAGTTATAATTGTAATTTATAGTGTGTTAAATGAAAATTGAATGGAGAAAACAAATAGTCAAGTTTTAATTTATGTAATTTCAGTTATAATTTAGTAGTGAAGTATAGATTTAACTTATGAATTAATGAATATGATTAAATGTTTTACATTTTTTGTTTGTTTAAAAATAAATATTATATTTTAAAATAAAATAAATACCAAATGGACCAATAAAGAGGGAGGAAAACTTTACTTTTATATATATGATTTCAGAGAATATAGTATTCATATATATACTTAAATTATTAGAAAAATAAGACAACTAAAAAGTATGAAATAAATTATGCTATTTCATTTTTCGAATGGGCCAAAACATAAGAAAGGATAAAATATATGTCATACCATATTTTATGAATGCTATGTTATACTAAATTAGTAAAATGTTTGTTATTTAGATGTAATAAATTAACTTATAGAATAGATGTTAAAATATTTTATTTTAAAAAAAATGACACATGTCATAAGGAGATATGACACGTGTCAGCTCCTTAGAGCATGAGGTTTGGAGGAACCCTACTTTATTATATAAGATATATATATATATATATATATATATATATAATAAAAAATTTGGTAACGAATTATGTATATATATATATATATTAATCTCGAATTTTAAAACAGAAAAATTGGTTCTTGCCTATATTTAGATCATTAGTTTGTTTCTTTAACTATATCGATTATGCAAAGCTATTATAGATATTATTAATTAACTGAAAAATCGTAATACTGAGAGTAATTAAAGGAAATCTGAAATATCGGACGAGTGATTTTAGAAAGTGATATATTCGATTTATTTTTGAGTGATTTTAGCAAACTTTATCGGGATATAAATATATTGTAGTTTAATTTTTTAAACAAAATATTAAATGCCAATGGCAGTGGTTGTAAATAATATCAAAGTTCAGGATTTATTTCATAACTTGCTGCAAAGATGTTATGATAGATATAACTTTTTATGAGCCACCAAATTAAGTTGGGATAATTGGTTAGCGACTATAGATGATTTTTGATTACTCGAGTTTTTAACCCGATAACTTAACCGAAGTAAAGTATATGCGGGATCGATCACAGGGAGCAAAGATACTCTAAAGACTTGCGAGACTCGTTGTTAGCTAAAGCGCAAAGGGATTTTGTTTTGTTTTCAGTTTGTAAATAAAAATGCAAAATAAACTGTGATTAAACTTAAGAAATTAACGACATTGGGCAGCAGAGTATTTTCAGAGAATCAATGAATAACAAATCAAAGCAATAAGGAATTCTAACATGAAGAATCGTTCTTGAACATGAACATAAGTTTAGACTAATTCTCTCTCAAGACATTAGTCACTAAATTTAACTATTCAATTACTAAACTCTCATTTGTAATTT
Source organism: Capsella bursa-pastoris (assembly GCA_036452645.1). Classification (NCBI taxonomy): domain Eukaryota; kingdom Viridiplantae; phylum Streptophyta; class Magnoliopsida; order Brassicales; family Brassicaceae; genus Capsella; species Capsella bursa-pastoris. The sequence continues at coordinate 2,959,836 of CP144186.1, forward strand.
CTTAGCCAAATTTGCATTATCAAACAGGTTCATTTGGTTCACAAAGCATTCTAACATCAACTCTCGCATGTTAGAAATACAATGCTCAATTTACATTCATTCAGGCATTTGATCGAACATCTCTGAAACACATAAAAGCCTAAGTTCTAAAATAGGGTGATCAATCATATTCTAGCATTGAGAACATGTAAATTGAAGAACCTAAAGATTAAAAATTCTCTAAGACATCTAATCTATCAAATCATTGAATTCTCCTACTTGGAACCCTAAAACCCAATTAAGAGCTACTCACACATAGCAAAAGAGAAAACAAAAATCATAGATGAAGAAAACATGATGAAATTGCATAAACAATAAGAAAGAGTTTAGAAATCTTCTCCAAATTTTCAAAGAGGATGGATTCTTCTCCCCAAAATTGTTTAGAAAGCAAAGAACAATGTTTAGAACTCAAAAATATGAAGGATCGATAGTAAAAAGTCGAGTCTAGGGTATAAAAACAATAGGAGACGAGTTGGGTCGGTTCTGGAGTGTTTCAAGTCAAATTTGGGCCAAAATATGCATCAGAGGAAAGGAATCGATCGGGTCCGGCTGTGAACCGATCAGTCTTGCACTCTCAGGTTTTAATTCTGCATCAGCTTAAACAACTCATCAGAATGAGTTGTCTTCACGAAATCGGGTGTAACTCTTGAATGCACCGTTAGATTTCCTTGAAATTTCTTGAAAATGGAAGCTAACATCTTTTTACATCTTGTGTCAAACGGTAGAAAGTCGTCCATATGATCTCAAACATCTCACTTTGCATCACCAAATATGTGTTTGCATCCCAATACGGCTCAGATCAATTGGTGACAACTTCCACGGTGGGAATTTGTTAAAGGGTGAGGACCTGGGTTCGAGGAATGCCAGGCGCACCAATAACCTACCTGGTGGGCCAGGAGGCTGCGAGCAAGTGGGCTGCGCAGTTTGGGCCCATAGGAGAGAGGTTATGGTCGATGCGCTGCAGCGCTTGTAGCTGCCATATGGCGGGGTGTGCCATGTGGTAGGAGTTCCCACCGGGATGGGTTGTTACAATAAGTAAGTCAACTATAAGTTAATCTTAAAAATTATTTGCATTATCGTGAATATTATGTAATATTTACATAATTTTTATTCAGTAAGTTAATCTAAATAAGTTAGTCATTAATGTGATATGTGTTAGTTATAAGATATTGATATGTGTAAATTTAATATATTTAAAAAAATTTTAAATTAAATTTATAAACCTATCATAAAAAATTCTACATAAGTAATACATATAAAAGTATACCTAATCATAATGGATTTTTTATGTTAATTCGAAATTCTTATTATGTAAAACTTGGTTTTCAGAGTTACTAACTCACGTGATTGTGATATATGTCAAGTAAAACATTAGATGTCAGAATGTGACACATGTAATTTTGTAAAAAAATTAGATAAAAATAGAAAATTACAAAAAAATTAAAATATTCAGAATTTTTTACTTATAATTAAATTATTAACCTAATTTTTGGTTATGTCAGTTTGGGTTAATCAAAGAGATTAGAGTTCTTAGATACAATTAAACGAAATTATATGTCGATTTTAGATTATTAAAATGGATTAAATTTTAATTTTACAACTAAACACTCTCCCTCCCACACAACCACTCTCATTTCCCCTTTTTCTCAGTTATGAATAGTAATAGGTTTTTTTTTTTTTTTTTTTTTTTTTTTTTTTTTTTTTTTGTAAACATGAATAGTAATAGGTCTAAACTACTTATTTCTTTATCAAAACTGTCCAAACCTCCAATTCATCCTTTATTATATTACCCAGTATCATTAGAATTGAATTTCGGATGTACGAAAATCAAATAATCCAACCAAACCATTGTGACCGAACATCAAACTGACAATAATCAAAACTAGTACTAACAAAGAAACAAAATCCAATTCAAAATTATGTTTTGGACTAAGCAGCTAGAAAATAATATAAACAATTATCACATCTTACATGCATGAATGTTATTCCAAGTCGAAACAAAAATAAACCATGCAACTCCAATCACCAATGGCTTGTGTTATTGCAACCCTTAAAATCAAGCATTGTTCTAAAATCATTCTCTTAAATCCTTTTAATGTATCGTTTCGTGAATTCAGTGACGGCTACATGAATGGATCAACGTTTAGTCTTTTTCTCTTCTTGCTTTTCTTTCTCTGTCCATATTCATCTTCAGACAATTCACCAAATCTAACTCCAAAACTTCCATCGAAATTTCCTTCTTTTTCATGGCCCGTCAGGAGGCGTACACCACAAGCAATAACCTTGTAATGAGAGCAACCAAAGTTGAAAAACATCTCTTGATCTATAAGGACTTTACCTTTACCATCACTGCATTTGTCCTCCAAGATAACGTCAAGGATACACCGGTGATCCATTAGAAGTAGAGATGGATACATCACTGGCCACTCGAAGTATTGAATAGATGATCCATTGTATTTGCTTTTGACGCAACAAGATATGCCATTTACGGACAAAACATTGGAATTAGATCCCGCAGCAAGCACGACGCAAGCCTTGAAACCCGTGACTGTGGAAATGGTAAGCTTTTGATGAATGTTTAAAGAACTTCCACTACTAGTTCGATAAGTGAAGTAGGCAGGCACTTCTCCTCCTGGTAAGAATGCATACTCGCACTCTGACTTCTCAACTAGATTTTTTGATTCTTGATTGAGTTTCACGCAGTTTCCAAGCTCAAGAACAATGTTGGGATTTGAAGAAAGATGTGTGATTCTTTCAAGTGACTCGCAATTATCAGCATTGATGTAAGCGAGAGAATCCGGGAACTCTGGCAGTGATACGAGTTTTTTGCAATCCATTAGGTCAAGACTACGTAGCTGAGACATATCCTTGATGCGACCGGCCGGGATATTCTCAAAGTCATTATTCCCAAGAGACAGGACACGAACGCTGTCTGGAACATGAGGGAATGTTTTGAGGCTTTTGTTACCAGACATGTTGAATTCCAAAAGCCGTGTCCAACAAGTAATCGACCAAGGAACTTCCTCTATTGTGGTTTCTCCCAGATATAAAAATTGGATGTTTCTAGAAACATCTGGAAAGCTCTTTAACCGCGAACACCCGTCCATGTAGAGTGAATCGAGAGAAACCAAATCAATATTTATGGGAAGGGCTTCTAGTTTTGTGCAGCCGAACATAGTTAAGTCTTTGAGTCTTTTGAGTTCTCCGATGGACGAGGAAAGACTCGATATGCTTTCGCAATAAGATAAATCTAATTTCTGGAGATTCGTCGCTTCTGAAAGATCTGGAATGTCTCTTAACTTCTTGGAGAAACTTAGATCCATTAGTGTGAGATTTCTTAGTGGCTGCACATGAACATACACAAAAAGAAACGAGTTCATTCATATATTCCTACTCAGTTTTTAATTTCAAAATAAAAACGCAGGATTGAGAAACTCTCATTATATTAACAAGACTAACCTGAGTTCCATCCCATAACTTTTCCAACTTGCTATGTTGCATGTTAAGTTCAACTAGATACTCTGAACAAAACTTTGAAGGAATGTTCCTACATGGATATGCATCCCAATGCAATAACCTTAGTTTACGTGGCAAATAATCCAACCGTTTGGATACTTTTACTCCATATCTTTCATCCATAGAGTTCGCGTAGAACCTCAGAAACTGGAGATTACTCATCCGTTTGAAGGCTTTCTTGCTTATTGATAGTTTATGTGGTATTGATATATCTAAGGATATACCTAAAACAGACCCTGTTACCTACAACAATAATGTATAGTTAAGTTAATAGAACATATAACTGTTAGAATTTAAGTTACAAAGTATATTAATAGAACTCAGAAACTTTGATCTTTCTATTTGTGGAAATTAGCGAGCAAAATTCAAAAGAAAGAAAATATAGTATATGTAAAAATCAGTACCGTTTCTTCTTGAAGTACGTCAGATATCTCGTCAGAGTTTACCAAGAATTGACGCTTTCCTGGCTCGTTGATGGATTGTTTTCGCACAACTTCTCTACCCAATTTTTGAAGTAAATGATGCATCATGACTCGCCCATCGGTCGATATATGTATGAGAGACTTATCTATGAGAACTTTGAGACCGAAAGTGATATCCAAGTCACTCGTAGCAAGCAATTGTATGATACGATCAATTTTCTCGCCATTAAAGAAGTTTGCGATGTGAAGAAATATGGCTTTATCTTTCTCATGTAAACTGTTGTAGCCAACTTCTAATATCTTCACAAGTTTTGTATCAAGACTAGATCTTAGTCCAGGTAACGCAAGTAACCATTCTTCTATACTCTTTCTGCGTAAAAATGAACCTAAAACACTTAAACCCAAGGGAAGTCTGCCAACAAGCTTTGTTGTTTCAACAGAAAGCTCCATTAACTTCTGTGGCGGAGAAGTATGTCCGAAAGCATATCTAGAGAAGATCTGAATAGCTTCATCCCAAGACGGGAACTCTACCTTATAAACTTCTTTGATGCCATGAGATTTCAATAGTTGTCTATCTTCTGTGGTCACAATGATCCTACTTCCTAAACCAAACCAATTGGGTTGGTTTGCCAATGCAACTAGTTGCTCTATCTCATCAATGTCATCAAGGACAATAAGAACTCTTTTGTTCTTCAACCTTTCTTCTATTGCACCTAAATGTTGTATCTTGATGTCCTTATGATCGGCGGTTCTAGATAAAAATATTTCTTGATACCTTAATTTCAAACTGTAGTCATCCATACCCTTGATTCCATTATAACTTTCTTTGATATTATCCATGAAAAAACTTAGCTGGAAGTTTTCTGAAATTTGGTTGTATAGAGCTCGTGCAATGGTCGTCTTACCAATTCCCGCAGCTCCCCAAATCCCTACTATCCTTACTTCATCCACGCGTTTTAAACAAAGCAAAGAACTCAATCGTTTCACATGAGCTTTCACTCCGACCAAGTCATCAAAATCCAGTGATGGTGTAGTGGTTAGTGTGTTTGAAACATCTTTTACAACTTTTTCAATCATCTCCGCTTCATTGTCCCTATATAATCCCGCTATTAATTAGAACCAAGATATTATTCATATGTATGATCAAAATATTAATCTCTATGAAATAATAAATAAAAAATCCTAATTCCAATCAATAACATACCAGTGTGAATCTCTCTAACAAAATATAGATACAGACTGATTCAGTATCTTAAAATATAAAAATATATATCAATGTCGAAAAAGGATTACGTATAGAAAAATACTTGGGTTCATCCCTAGAGATGAACCACTTTTGTTCACCCCCTCTTAATTAGCCAATAAAAATACTTTAATATTTTGATTTTGCCATGTCATATTAAAATAAAACAATATATCATGTCATATTAGAAAATCTAAACCCTAGCCACTAATTTGTCAACCAAACCGAAAAATAATTTCGTTTAATTACAAAATCTAAACCCTAACCACTAACTTGTTAACCCGAACCAAAATATAATTTCGTTTAATTACAAAATCTAAACCTTAACCACTATTTTATAAACCTAAACCGAACTACATTTCCTTAATAAAAATCCTACATAATTTGTTTCTATAATTTTATTTGTTTTTTATTTTAATTTTGATTTAATTTTGTAAATAAGAAATGACGTGGTATTTTAAGGTATTTTGATTGGCTAACTAAGAGGGGGTGAACAAAAGTGGTTACCAAGTATTTTTCTTGCAATAATAAAGTGATTGAATTGCTAATCTTATTTTTTTTCTTCTAATGCTAATATCATTAACGTACCATTTGTCGGAGTTTTCGCCTGCTATGTTCGCTATATTGGCCAAAGCTTGCTTCCATATAAGCGTTACATCCTCTGATTTCCCTCGACAAGTTATCTCGAAGTTCCTCCCAAACTTCCCTGTTTGTTTTCGCACATCAGATGGATCAACTCTGAAGATGTAGTCTGAACAACATGGTGTACTAGTTCAGAGACTAGTTCAGAAGACAGGAAAAAACGAGAACAACAAATGAGGAAAGTGAAGAAAGACGGTTTGGCTTGGACACAAGACAAAGAAGAAGTGTTTAGAAGCATGAAGACTTTACTTTTATGGGAATAAAAGTAAAACAAGAAGTGTTGGATAATTTCCTAATCCATAAAGAAAAAGGAAATTATCTTACAACCTATTTAGAATTAGAATGGGAATTTCCTTTTGTATGGAGATGTCCTAGTTCTATAAATAGGGAGCTGAGACTTGAGAGATAGCTCAGCACATCAAGAGAAGAGAATCTAGCATTAAGCTTTAACTTGAGAGAAAAGATAGTTAAGAGCTTAGAGAGTGCAAAGGGTTTCTTTGAGAGTTTTCTAAGATTGTGTGTATATCTTAGAAAGAGAGCTTTGAGAGATTAGAAAATTGTTTAGGGAAAAACCCATTGTAAACAGATTTTCTATTTATCAAAGAAGAGTTTGAGAAACCCTGTTTTACTGTTCTGATCTAGTTCAATCCGTGTGGCTCTTGCACTTACAATAGGTATCAGAGCGGGGCTTGTTAAGATTACTACAGGCGAGATCCTGTGGAGAGGATGGAGAGCTATCATGAATTAGAATTAGGTGATGGAAACTACGGTTTTTGGAAATCAAAGATGAGGGCGATTATAAGAGGCATTGATGCGTATGCATGGAAAGCCATATCAGAAAAGTGGGAAGAACCAAAAATCATGGATGAATCAGGAGTAGAAGTTGCTAAGCTGGAGAAGGATTGGACTACTGATGAATTGAAGAAATCAAAGTACAACGCCGGGGCACTCACATCAATTCACAATTATGTTGGAAGAAGGGAGTTTGAACTAATTCAGGGAAGTGAAACAGCAAAAGAAGCATGGGATATCTTGCAAGCTCACTTTGAAGGAACTACTAAGGTGAAAAATTTAAGAAAAGACATGTTAGCTTCAAGATTTGAAAATCTAAAGATGGAAGATTATGAGTCAATCTCTGATTTTAGCTCCAAGATATGTTCTTTAGCACAAGAAGCGTTGACTCTTGGAAAAAAGTACAAAGACAAGAAATTAGTAAAGACATTTCTAAGGTGTCTTCCTACAGGATTCATGGCATACAAGACTGCTTTGAATGTGTCTCATAACACTGAAAATCTTAGCTTTGGAGAAGTGGTTGGTATGCTTAAAGCTCATGAGATGGAACTGGAGGGTTTGGAAAAACCAGATATTTTTTCTCTTGAAAGAAAAACTCAAGAAGTAGAAGAAAAGGATTTAATTGGCTTGCTGGTACAAAAGCTTGGTCGAGTATTAAAAGAAGCAGAACAAGAAAAACGTATTGGACATACTCGGATGGAATGTGGTCATGAAGATGGTTCAGAGGAGGACGACAGTGATGATGGAAGAGAACTGAATAAGTTTGGAGCATTCTTGGGAATCACAGAATTTGCTGAAGGAAAAGAAGTTTCAGAATCTGAATCTGATGTAGGACAGGTAGATGATCTGACAGAATGTTACAAGGAGGTGCGTGAAGCACTGATTAAGATTGGGCAGGAGAATCAGATCTTAATAAAAGAGAAGCATCGTCTTGATGAACTTGTTGAGTCATTGCAGAATGAGTTGAAGGATAAAAATAAATTCAGTCAAGGAAGTATAAAATTGATGAAGGATGAGCTGGCTATGTCTACTAGAGCAGAAAAATCTAACAGAGGTTTGGGGTATACTGGACAAGGAGGATCTCAAACAGGACCAATCAAGTTTGTAGCTGAAGGTGTGTCTGTACAAGATCAAAACAAGTCCGAAAGGAGTAATACAACCAAGAGATTTGGTTGTTATTTTTGTGGAAAGAATGGGCATATTAAAGCATATTGCTACAGCTTCAGAGAAAGAGTAAGAAGACTCAAACAGCAAGGAAAATTTTCTTGGAATGGATTCCGTAATCAAATATGGGTGAGAAAGTCTGATCTGTATCAGACTGCATCAAGTGTGTCAGGAAATAAATCAGGACTTGGGTATCGATGTAGTATGACGTGTGAGAGAAAGAAGCATCATAATTTTGCTTCAAGTTACTTTGATAATAGGAGTTCACATCATATGACAAGATCCTGGAGCAAACTACAGAGTTTTAAGGAAAGGAAAGGAATCACTCAAATCATTCTCAAGGAAAAGGATAAGAACTCTGCTTCAGAACCTGCAACTGCTTCAGAACCTGCAACTGAACCTGCAACTACGTCAGAACCTGCAGCTGAATCAGAACCTGCAGCTGAATCAGAACCTGCAACTGAATCAGAATCTGCAATTGCATCAGAATTTGCAACTACATCGAAACCTACAACAGAAGCTTGTGGCATGGTAAAGAATGACAATTACAAGATGTTATATGCACAATGGCTTGAATTAGTTGAGGAAAATTCAGTGTTGAAGAGGGAGAAACTCATGTTAGAGTCTAAGGTTGCAGAATCACAAAAATATGCTGTTGAGAAAGAAGAAGAAGCATCATTAGCTAGAGTACAACTTGAAGAAACTCAAAGAAATTTGAGAATGCTTAATAATGGGACGAAACAGTTAGATCATATTCTGAACATTGGCAAGATTGATCGACATGGTCTTGGATTTAAAGGAAATCTTTCTGAATCAGATCCAATGTTTGTCTCTGCTGGTTACTAGAGAAAGCTACATCCATGGGAGAGTGTTAGATAAAGTGCCTCAGGATGGGGATGATAGTGTAGAAGCATCATATGTGGCCTTGGTTGACACGGCTGTAGTTCTTCAGAAGCTCACTGATGTTGTTCATAGGCTGATTCAGAATCATCCATTGACTAAGAGAGTTTGATGTGGTTTTTAACCTGTGTTGTCTCAAGCAGGGGGAGAAGAGTGAGTATTGCAGGATTATGGGGGAGTAATACTAAGGTTTTCCAGTTGCTTGATTATGGGGGAGCATGGTTTATGAAGTTTTTTGGATTACGGGGGAGTTTCAATGTGATTTGTGCAATTTGCTTTCATTTTAGGGATTCAGACTTTCAAGACAGTTCAAGAATTTAAATACTTATGTTTAGACCTACTTACAAGATTAAGTGACAAGGTGCTTGAGAACTACAAGGTTAAAAAGGGGGAGATTGAAGATGCAGTCTGAACAACATGGTGTACTAGTTCAGAGACTAGTTCAGAAGACAGGACAAAACGAGAACAACAAATAAGGAAAGTGAAGAAAGACGGTTTGGCTTGGACACAAGACAAAGAAGAAGTGTCTAGAAGCATGAAGACTTTACTTTTATGGGAATAAAAGTAAAACAAGAAGTGTTGGATAATTTCCTAATCCATAAAGAAAAAGGAAATTATCTTAAAACCTATTTAGAATTAGAATGGGAATTTCCTGTTGTATGGAGATGTCCTAGTTCTATAAATAGGGAGCTGAGGCTTGAGAGATAGCTCAGCACATCAAGAGAAGAGAATCTAGCATTAAGCTTTAACTTGAGAGAAAAGATAGTTAAGAGCTTAGAGAGTGCAAAGGGTTTCTTTGAGAGTTTTCTAAGATTGTGTGTATATCTTAGAAAGAGAGCTTTGAGAGATTAGAAAATTGTTTAGGGAAAAACCCATTGTAAACAGATTTTCTATTTATCAAAAAAGAGTTTGAGAAACCCTGTTTTACTGTTTTGATCTAATTCAATCCGTGTGGCTCTTGCACTTACAAACTCCATAAAAAATGGTCATCACCGTTTGCCCTGCGTGTTCTCTACTAGTCAAGATCTCAACCAGTTCATCCAAACACCAGCTCGAAGAAGCGTAGTTCTTAGAGAGCACAACGAGAGAAATCCTCGATCGCCTTATAGCTTTTACAAGCTCAGGGCCTATAGAGTGACCCCTTTTAATCATCCTATTATCGTTAAATGTTTCGATCCCTTTGCGTCGGAACTCCTTGAGTAAATGGCTTAGTAAGGTCTTGCGTACGTCTTGCCCGCTAAAACTTGGAAAGACTTCATGTCTACAATACTGGTTTAAGGATAAACAAGAATTCACTGGAGAAATTAAACAAGAAGCCATTAGAGAAGTTGAAGACGAAGAAGCCATTAGAGAAGTTGAAGAAAGTCAAATAGGGACTGTCTTCTCTGTCCTTCAACAGGGAGAAAAAAAAAGAGTTCATACAGGGCAATCTCTTGGGACCATGTGACATGTTCCACCATATACGGATTCATAGTATACATATTCTTTAATATATGCAAATCTGAATAGATCCAAAGGAAGTTGTTATTGTCAAATACGCGTTTTCATTGATGACTTCATTACAACAGCTCGGAGGATTATGATGATTATAATATTCAAAATATTTTTGATATCTTGACTCTTCCCATTAATTTATGCGCTAATTATGTACATCTTCTTATATTTTAAAAGAAAAATACAATTTTGAACATAATTTGGCTAAAATTTCTGAAATTATCATTCATTTATTAATTATTAAGAAAGGAGAGAGCCTTAATTAAAATTAGCGAAAATAATTAAAGTAAATTTCTAAACTAAGGGGGTGTTATTGGTTTATTGATTTGTAAATCCACATAAAATTTTTAAGTCCTTATTATTTATGAAATCAAAATACATGGATTTTGAAATAACATGTTTTATCCTTGGATTTGAATCCTTCTATTTTACACTTTCAAATTCATTTAAAACATACTGCGGATTTTAAAATCCAAAAAGAAATCACTAAACGAATAACATAGAATTTTAACTAGTATTTATAAATCATAATAACCAATAACACAAGATTTTGATAGTTATTTTAAAACCAGTGATTGAATCATATATGATTTTTGTTTGGATTTTCAGATTCATCAAAATCAATTATCCAATAACCCTACCCCCTAAAATAAAAAATTGGACCCGACTGCGTGTAGATCTGCACGCCTACCCGTTTACTGAATGAATTCACACGACGAGTTAGTTGCTTAACTGAAACTAAAAAAAAGAACAAGATTTTCCTTTGGGCTCTCAAATCAATTTTTCATGCCATATGAATCATCTCCAAATTTATTAGTGTAAATGGGCCAATTTGTTTAATCAGTTCCACTGTAACAAATCATTTAATATTGTGTATTAATTGGAAGCGATAAAATTCTCTCTTTGATAGTATTGATTGACCTAATACTTCCTCTGTTCTTTAATGGATTATCTTTGGGTTGCCACGTTATTACAACCTGTACTTATTTCATTCTCGGTATTTCAACCTATACTTTTTATCTCTTCATAAAACAAGAGAAACTTTATTTATTCTGCATAAATTAACCTATACTTTTAAAACCATCTAAAACAGTACCTCTCCAATTGAGATAGATAATCACGATTACTAAACCCGATTAAACCATTAATCGCGATTACTCATTGCGTTTCACCCTAATACAAGTCTCAACAACACCATATAACCACGTAGCTTTGGGAGAAACATCTACGGTTCCTCATAATTGGGGAAAATAAATTTTGGGTTCTATCCTAAGGATTTAGGAAGTTACGAGATGCATATTAGTCGTTTGCTATGTGAAAGTGATACAGATCTCAATCCGAAAAGCAACGCAAGTGATGAAGCTCCTTATGGTTCTAAAAAAGTCACGAATGGAGAAGACAATGAAAATTCTCGTGATGAGGCTTTACTTTTTTACACAATTAGATAATTTTCTCACAAACCATTACAAGATTGAGAATTTGTTAGAAATACCCCTTTTGAGTTGCTTATTTTAAAAAAGATCCCCCCCTTTTGTGACTATTTTTAGTTGTACCCTTATTTATATTTTTATACATGTTATACCCCTAAATACATGATTGATTTTCCATGTGTTTTTAGCTGTAACGCCCGTGTTTTAGAAAATAATAGAAGACTTGATTGTGTATAAGAATTAGGGTTGAGTCGGTTTAATTCCGGTTAATTTTCTAAACTGGTCGATTTGTCAATTGAATCAAAGAAGGTTTAATTAATGTCGGTTTAGGTAAATCATGGTTTAATCAGATTAAACCAAAAATCCTAACTTTTATAAGTAGCGCTTCTTCTCTCTTTTGTTTTGTCGCTGTTGTTTCTGAGAGTTGAGTTGAGAAAAGGAGAAGGAGAAGTTTACTTGCGAGAAAGAGAGCGTTAGCTTTGCTTTGGTGTTTAAGGTAAGAGAAGCAGATTCGTCACGTCTTGGTAGAATAGAGTTCCGACGTATCAAATCTTATCTAAAAGTAACGAATTTTGGTAGGTTTGTTCCTAAGGCGTGTACGTTGATTCTCCTTTTTACATAAGTGAATTCGGATTAATACTCAGTGAGTTATATACAGTTTGGTGAGACGCTTTTTCTCTATTGCGAACTGGGATCAGCGGATTTTGTAAGTGCGATCGTGGTTTCATCGCTTCTCTGATCGGCACCAATTTTTGTGGGCAGCTTTGTGACGTCTGGATCTTGTTTTTCACAGTAGGGATTAAGAAGTTAACGGTTGGTTTATGTTTTAGGGCTTCGTTTCTGCGGCTGTAGTTTTTCTGCTGTTTCTGTCCTTTTGGTTCTTAGAGATTTTTGTTTGTGTGGTTTGTTATAGGGCGTTGTTTGGCTGTTGCAGTCACGAGAAGAGTTTTTCCTGGTTGTTTTTGTAATTTAAATCACCTTGTTAAGGTGAGTGCGTGGCCATGAGCTTATCTAAGCGATTGGGATTGAGTGACTTGTTGTGTGATGATTTGTAGGTGAACTGGATGTGTTATTTGATGTTTAGCTTACTGGATGGTTTGTTTTTGTTATATATGTGGGTTTTATCTCATTGTTTGTGTGTATAGCTCGTAGATGGGAGGATCGCCCTCACTAAGTATTTATGAAATACTTATGCATCTCTTTCTTTGATGCAGTTAAAGGCAAAATGTGATCCGTGGAATCATGGCGAGGAGAGGAGGATGATCTAGGCGCTCATTGGTGTTTTAGATTATTGTTGGATTTGTTAGTGTATTAGAATGGAATTTAGAAACATGTTAGGATGATCATGTTTTGGAATAATGTTTGGTTGAACTTGTTGGTTTAATGGAATTGTTTTATTGGATTTTTGGTTAAGTCTTCCGCTGGTTAATATTGTTGGTTTACTTTAATAATATTGCTTGGTTTAATTGATTTAAACTATTATGGCCGGTTTAGCTGATTTGAATTAATTGGGTTAATCTGGTTTGCATGTTTAAAAGAAAAAAAATGGGATGTGTTCTTTCAATTTGGTATCAGAGCCTTTACGGTTCTAGGATGAGATTTTATTGTTAAAAGTTGTGATGTGATGTGTGAATTTCATTGATGAGGAATGATGATGTGGATTGCATGCTGGTTGATTTGTGTGTTTACTCAATTGTGTGAGCATGTAGACCTAGATCATCCTCTCGAGCCTTCAATGAGATTCCACGGTAAGTTGTGTGGTTTGGTGATTTGTTTGATGTTCTTATCCTTCTGTTGTGTTGCAGATGGTTAGAGGTGGAGTCGTCGGTCGTGGTCGTGGTCGTGGTCGTGGGCGTGGTCGTGGGCGTGGTCGCAGTAGGAGGCATGGTGTTGCCTCGGGTAGCGACACGAGTGTGGGCCGAAGTGCTACGGCCGATTTTGTTAGTGAGTCCCAGTCGCATCAGGAGGGGCCCGTGGGTGGTGAGAGTGTGAGTGCCGTGGGAGCCGGTTCGTCCGGGAACGGTACTAGTGTTGTTGGAAACCCGGTTGGGTGTGTTCCAACAGGTGCAGCCCAGGGTCAGAATGATCGGCTTGCGGATTTACTGATGCAGCTCTTGGAGCTGTTACCGGGTGCGGTACCGCCAATGTAGGCTCTTGTTGGGCCTGAGGTGCAGGCTCCTCTTAGGCCTGGTGTGCAGCCTGTTGTCGGGGTTATACCGCTTGAGGAGGTAGGTGCGGTGGTCGAGCAGTCGTAGTATATGTGGATGTTGGAGCAGCTGCAGCGGTTCGGGATGTCCTTGTTATTCGGAGGCTCCGATCCGGCTGTAGCGGATGAGTGGCGAGTGCGATTGGAGCGGTATTTCAAGTCGATGAGGTGCCCGGAGGCGTATCGGGTGGACCTAGCGGCCCACTACTTGGCCGGTGATGCACATTTGTGGTGGCGGAGTGTGCTGGCCAATAGGGGGCATGGATTGGCGGTGTGGGGAGATTTCTTGGCAGAGTTTAATGCCAAGTACTTCCTGGCGGAGGCACTAGATCGGATGGAGTCGCAGTTCTTGGCGTTGACTCAGGGCGAGCGGTCGGTGCGGGAGTACGACTCGGAGTTCAGCCGACTCCTGGTGTACTCGGGGCGTGTTGGAGATCCTAAGCAGATGCAGGTGCGTCGGTTCATGAAGGGTCTCAGTCCTGATATGAGGGTGCGGTGCAAGGTGCGGGCCTATGCATCGCGTGTGGAGCTGGTTGAGGTGGCGGCGTGGATCGAGGACGAGTTGAGGAGGGGGTGATTCCTATTCCGTCGGTGCAACCAAAAAAGACGCAGGCGCAGTCGGTTCCGAGCAGAGGTGGCAAACCTGCTCAGGGACTGAAGAGGAAGTGGGATGACACTTCCAGGGCGAGTCGAGGTGACTGGAAGTGCTTCAGGTGTGGGAGCACGGATCACAGGGTGGCGAGTTGCCCGAAGAAGGGCAAACTGTGGGTGGATACTTGTGTCTGTTACCACTGCAGAGAGACAGGACACATCAAGACGAGGTGTCCTAAATTGCAGCAGATGGAGGTAGCAGCGGTGCAGCCGGTGATGCAGCCAGTGGTGCAGCAGTAGGTGCAGCCAGGATTGCAGTTGGGAGGGCAGTCTTTGGCTCAGCTGAGAACACCGCCGGTAGAACAGATCGAGGGATCGAGGGGGTATACGACCGTGGAGACAGGAGAGCCAAGCACTGGACATCCGATCAAAGGTTAATTCTAAGACTCAGTATGTTTCCTTCTGTTGTTTTAGAATTTGTTTTGTTTTCTAGTGATTTTGGGGTGGGTGGTCTTAGTGAAAAGAGTTTGTGTAAGGACCCTGTTGGTGGGCGGGTTCTGGTCCCACGTGATGTTTGATTCTGGAGCTACGAATAGCTTCATTACCCCAGAATGCGCGATGGGTGGTAACATCCGAGGATATCCCAATGGTTGTTTTGGAGCCGTTAGAGTCGCAGGAGGCGCTTTGCTAGCGGATCAGAGACGGGCTAGTGGTGTGGATGTACAGATTGCGGGAGAGTCGATGCCGGCAGATCTGTACATTTGTCCGGTGGAGTTGTATGATGTAATTCTAGGCATGGATTGGTTGGAGCGGCACAGGGTTCATCTGGATTGTCACCGAGGAAGAGTCTATTTCGAGCGGCCTGGACCGAAGATGTATTACCAGGGTGTGAGACCGATTTCGGGGAGTTTGGTGATTTCGGCGATGCTTACTTGGCGACGATCGTTATGCCAGAGACGATGGGAGAGATAGCAGTGGATAAGATCCGGGTGGTCAAGGAGTTCGAGGATGTGTTTCAGTCGTTGACGGGGTTACCACCATCTCGGTCTGATCCCTTCACGATTGAGTTAGAGCCCGGGACAACGCCGTTGTCTAAGGCTCCGTACAGGATGGCTCCAGCGGAGATGGCTGAGCTGAAGAAGCAGTTGGAGGATCTGCTGGGTAAGGGTTTCATCCGTCCTAGTGTTTCACCGTGGGGAGCACCGGTGTTGTTCGTTAAGAAGAAGGATGGGAGTTTCCGGCTGTGTATCGATTACCGGGGACTTAACCGGGTCACGGTGAAAAATAAGTATTCTTTGCAGTGGATTGACGAGTTGTTGGATCAGTTGAGAGGAGCTACGTGGTTCTCTAAGATCGATTTGGCGTCGGGGTACCATCAGATTCCTATTGACGAGGCAGATATCCGTAAGACGGCGTTCGGGACGAGGTATGGGCATTATGAGTTCGTGGTGATGCCTTTCGGGTTGACTAATGCACCAGCAGTATTCATGAGGCTGATGAACAGCGTGTTCCAGGCGTTTCTGGACGAGTTTGTTATCATCTTCATCAATGATATCTTGGTGTATTCTAAGAGTCCTGAGGAGCACGAGGAACACTTGCGGGCAGTGTTGGAGAAGCTGCGGGAGCAGAAGCTGTATGCTAAGCTGAGCAAGTGTAGTTTCTGGCAGAGAAAGATGGGTTTTCTGGGTCATATCGTGTCTGCAGAGGGAGTTTCTTTCGATCCAGAGAAGATTGAGGCTATCAGAGATTGGCTTAGACCGCAGAATGCCACAGAGATTCGGAGTTTTCTGGGATTGGCGGGTTACTACAGACGGTTTGTGAAGGGCTTTGCCAGTACAGCTCAGCCAATGACCAAGCTGACGGGGAAGGATGTTCCATTTGTGTGGACTCCTGAGTGTGAGCAGGGTTTCGCTCAACTCAAGGAGATGTTGACGAGTACGCCGGTTTTGGCTTTACCGGAGCAGGGAGAGCCGTAGGTGGTGTACACGGACGCTTCGTGAGTTGGTTTGGTTTGTGTGTTGATGCAGTAGGGTAAGGTGATCGCCTATGCTTTGCGGCAGTTGCAGAAGCATGAGGGCAACTACCCTACTCATGATTTGGAGATGGCAGCGGTGGTCTTTGCTCTGAAGATTTGGAGATCTTATCTGTATGGAGCGAAAGTTCAGGTGTTTACAGATCATAAGAGTATGAAGTATATATTCACGCAGCCTGAGTTGAACTTGAGGCAGAGGCGCTGGATGGAGTTGGTTGCAGACTATGATCTGGAGATAGCTTACCATCCCGGTAAGGCTAATCTGATTGCAGATGCTTTGAGCAGGAAGCGGGCGGCTTTAGCTCGAGGGCAGGATATGGAGACCTTGGTGGGAGAACTTAGCACCTTGCGGTTGTGTGCTATTTCTCTGGAGCCACTAGGGTTAAAAGCAGCTAACCGAGCAGACCTTCTGACCAGAGTTCGAGCGGCTCAGGAGAAGGATGTAGGGCTGGTTAATGCTTTTAAGGATACTGAGTCAGAGTATCAGGTTGCAGCCAATGGTACTATCCTTGTGCATGGGCGAGTTTGTTTACCCAAGGATGAGGAGTTGAGACGAGAGATCTTGAGTGAGGCTCATGCGAGTAGGTTCTCTATTCATCCAGGAGCGACCAAGATGTACCGAGATCTAAAGCGGTACTATCATTGGGTCGGGATGAAGAGGGACGTGGCTAAATGGGTCTCTGTGTGCGATGTATGTCAGCTAGTGAAAGCTGAGCATCAGGTGCTGTGTGGATTATTGCGTAGTCTCCCTATTCCGGAGTGGAAATGGGACATGATCACGATGGATTTCGTGGTAGGTTTGCCAGTGTCTCGGTTCAAGGATGCTATTTGGGTCATTGTGGACCGTTTGACCAAGTCTGCACATTTCTTGGCTATCAAGAAAACAGATGGAGCGGCAGTGTTAGCTAAGAAGTATGTGCAGGAGATTGTGAGACTTAATGGAGTACCGGCCAGTATTGTGTCAGACCGGGATTCGAAGTTCACTTCGACGTTCTGGAAGCCTTTCCAAAAGGAGATGGGTACTAAGGTGCATTTGAGCACGGTTTACCATCCTTAGACAGACGGGCAGTCTGAGCGGACCATTCAAACACTTGAGGATCTGTTGAGGATGTGTGTGTTGGACTGGGGTGGTCAGTGGGCAGATCACTTAAGCTTGGTGGAGTTTGCTTATAATAATAGCTACCAGACGAGTATTGGAATGGCTCCTTATGAGACATTATATGGGAGGCCATGTCGGACACCTCTATGCTGGACTCAAGTGGGGGAGAGGAGCATTTATGGTGCGGATTTTGTTCAGGAGACTTCAGAGAAGATTCGGGTTCTGAAGCTGAACATGAGAGAGGCGCAGGATCGGCACAAGTGTTATGCTGATAAGAGGCGCAAGGAGTTGGAGTTTGAGGTTGGAGATATGGTGTATCTCAAGATGGTGATGTTGCGTGGTCCTAACAGGTCCCTTACCGAGACTAAGCTGAGTCCGAGGTTTATGGGTCCTTTTAGGATTGTGGAGCGGGTTGGACCGGTGGCTTATCGGTTGGAGTTACCTGAGGTAATGCATGCATTTCATAAGGTGTTCCACGTGTCGATGCTGAGTAAGTGTCTTCACAAGGATGATGAGGTGTAGGCTACGATCCCGACAGATCTTCAGCCTAGCATGACCTTAGAGGCGAGGACAGTGAGGGTACTCGAGAGGCGGGTAAAGGAACTTCGACGTAAGAAGATTCCTTTGATGAGAGTCCAGTGGGACTGTGATGGAGTCTTGGAGGAGACTTGGGAGCCAGTGGCCAGGATGAAGGCAAGGTTCCGGAAGTGGTTTGACAAGCAGGTCGAAGAGTAAACCGTTGGCTTGTGTTGTTTTTGAGTTGTTTCGGTTGTATCTCTTTTGTATTTTCATTTCGGTGTAATGATCATGACATTTGAGATTAATAAGATGAGTATTTCTTGGATTTGACTTGTTGTGTCATGTGTAAAAGAAATACGTGCGAGTTTCTAAAAATAGAAAGTGTCGGGTTTGACGGTTCTATTTTTGGAAAGTTCGGGTTTGTGGTTAGTATAGCATTGCGATGCTATAAGTGGACAACGGGAGGTATATCTGATCGAGAGATATGCTCGAGGCGTTTAGATTTATTTGCTTGGATATGATGTGATAGCCTCGGATGACGATTCGAGTGCACGCTTGAGGGTGACGACCCGAAAGCGAGTGTGAGACTTCCCGGATACCGTAGCTAGAAGGCGGGTGGCCTAATAGTGAGCCGGTATGACTTGAGGGTTGCGACCTGAGAGCGGGGGGAGTGCTGAGACTTCCTGGATACCGTAGTCTAAGGCAGAGGCGCCGGTATGATTCATGGGTTGCGACCTGTGGACGGGGGAAGTGGGTGAGTATGAGCAAATAAGGTCTGGAACGTGAGTATATGGATTAGATAGGAGCCTCAGAGGAGTCATTTGTGGGAGTGCAGATCGTTTGGGACGGTTGCACGGAGTCCGATTGATGGAGAATGTTGAAGGATTCGAGGACGAATCCATGTTAGTGGGGGAGAATTGTAACGCCCGTGTTCTAGAAAATAATAGGAGACTTGATTGTGTATAAGAATTAGGGTGGAGTCGGTTTAATTCCGGTTGATTTCCTAAACTGGTCGATTTGTCAACTGAATCAAAGGAGGTTTAATTAATGTTGGTTTAGGTAAATCAAGGTTTAATCAGATTAAACCAAAAATCCTAACTTTTATAAGGAGCGCTTCTTCTCTCTTTTGTTTTGTCGCTGTTGTTTCTGAGAGTTTAGTTGAGAAAAGGAGAAGGAGAAGTTTACTTGTGAGAAAGAGAGTGTTAGCTTTGTGTGATGATTTGTAGGTGAACTGGATGTGTTATTGGATGTTTAGCTTACTGGATGGTTTGTTTTTGTTATATATGTGGGTGTTATCTCATTACTTGTGTGTATAGCTCGTAGATGGGAGGATCGCCCTCACTAAGTATTTATGAAATACTTATGCATCTCTTTCTTTGATGCAGGTAAAGGCAAAGTGTGATCCGTGAAATCATGGCAAGGAGAGGAGGATGATCTAGGCGCTCATTGGTGTTTTAGATTATTGTTGGATTTGTTAGGGTGTTAGAATGGAATTTAGAAACATGTTAGGATGATCATGTTTTGGAATAATGTTTGGTTGAACTTGTTGGTTTAATGGAATTGTTTTATTGGATTTTTTGTTAAGTCTTCTGCTGGTTAATATTGTTGGTTTACTTTAATGAGATTGCTTGGTTTAATTGATTTAAACTATTATAGCCGGTTTAGCTGGTTTGAATTAATTGGGTTAATCTGGTTTGCATGTTTAAAAGCAAAAAAAAATAGGATGGGTTCTTTCATTAGCCGTCACAGTATAGGATGCTCGTCTTCACGTCCAGTCCCAACTTTGGTACCATGGCCATGGCAAGGAGTCATAAATTCAACCTTCGATGTCGTTGATCTCTCTCTCTCCGATCTCTGCTTCTCCGTTGTTCTTTTGTCTTTGATCTTGTTGTCGTTGTTGACGATTCAAAAGGGGATCTCAACCTCGACTTTCTTTGTTGTCGGTCTGTCTGCTTCAGACCTTCGTCTTGGCTGAAATCGGAGGTTTACGAGGTAGATCTGCTCGTTCCGCCATAATCCATAGACAAATGGAGAAGTAGACGATGAGTGAGACTAACTAAATTCCAAATATATTTGCTCTCTTGCTTTGATTTCTTAATACATGGTTTTCATTTTTGAAATTGATTTGTACGTCATTTTGATATTTATTCTGAATGAATCTATGTTTGTTTTATAGTTATTAGTTTTCAGTTTTAATTGTGAAGAAAATTTTTGATCTAGGTTCGGACCCGCACGTACGTGCGAGATTAATTCCAAAAACTAAATTTGTTATCAAGTTTATAATATATTACATATGTGCATGTTTTTTGAGGATGCTTATGTTTTCGTGAATTAAACTTTTGATTCAGTGAAATGAATTGGTGGACTGCAAATGTTGCAGTAATCATAGTTCTAGTGGAGCAATTTGTTTATATATATATATATATATATATAAATATATATGCTTATATATACACAATGATTTTTGTTAAAGCTGAACTCTAATATTTTAATTGTATCAAAAAAAAAATGTTCTTTTTCAAAACATGCCAATTATTATTTTTTTCTTTTTAAGAAAATATTAGTTACAACGATTAAATCTTAGTTTTAAATATTATTTTTGAAAAATTACCAAATTAGGAAAATATTTCTATTATTGATTTAACGATAAATTAATATCTCTATAAATAAATATAATTGAATTAAGGAGAAGAGTTTTCTGTGCAAGAGCATCCATCTCAGATTTTGTTAAACTGTTACAACAAAACAAGTAGTTGTAGTCGGATTTAACAAACTATGTATCTTGGTTGGAAGTCAAGCAAACCTCATTCTGCATTTCCGAGGATCTTCTTCTTTTTCATCTTATTCTTAAGGAATGATGCATTGATGATCAGTGCAGTGGTATTCAAATCAGTGCGTATAGCTTACTCATTCTAATCATATTGGATGAGGAGGAACAAAGCTTGATTCTCAGCAAAGTTGTGTTGATAACAACATGTTGCAAGAGAGAAGAGAACCTTGAATATTGAATATTATTATTTAATTAATATCAATCTTGTGAGTGTAGGAAATGGAATCTTCAGTTACCTAATCCCTAAATGCCAAAAACTAAATGGGCAAAGTTTGTGCTCTAGGGCAAAGTTTAATATTTTTCCTTAGCGCTTCATATATTTGTAATATCACTCTCTAAACATTTATAAATTTACCACTATCCAAACATATTCATTTATTTATGCCTCCTTTCCTAAAAATTATACAGTTTATTTAATTTAATTTAATATAATTATATATATATTTAATATATATATATATATAATTTCTTACTATCCAAAACCTATATATATACTAGTTTAGTACCCGTCCTTTGTTTAAAATAAAATTAAAACTAAAAATTTATTATAACTATCCAAAGCTTTTTTAAAAAAGATAAGTGAAAACTTTTAATTTGGAAAGAGATTCAGAGGAAGCTCACTTACAGTATTTATGAAGTGGTTTGGAGGTGATACGCTCGCAAAAACTATTTGCTAAACGAATAAAATGGCTTTTGCAACAACTAAAACTAGGATTTACCCCATAGTACACCACATGTCCATAATTTAATATATTTGTTTGATTTATCATTCTCGTAGTTGCTTTATATACTCTAGTTTTATACGTGTTTATATCATTTTAATTTTATATAATTTTATGAATTTGTATAATAAGTAGACTCATAGATATATGTGGTCAATCCGCGATACACTTCCCACTAAAAAAACATGCGGTACACCGCGGGACGATTTGTTGTAAATAAAAATTTATATTTTAATTTAACCCATAATTTTTTTTAATATAGACAACCCGTAAGAAACAGATAATCATATTTATATAAACTCAAAACCGTTCAATCATATTTATTTACAATATTATTATATTTTAAATATTTTTAGAGTTTAAATATTAATAATATTTTAAATTTTTGTAGAGTTTAATTATTTTTAATATTTTAAATATTCTATAAAACTTTAAAATTTTAATTTGGATACATGAGAAATCAAAGTTCATGTTCATTTGTAGTTGTGAACATATTAGTACTATTTATAATGGTTTTGAACTATTATCTAAATTTTTTTACCTTATAGACGTTGTACATATATTTTTTCCTTTATCGTTTGAGTTATATACGTCCGTTTTCAAAAATTTAAATTGCAAAATGTGTGGAATTTTTTTTGTATTTTTATTACAAATCTATTTTATGTAATAATATAAATGAAAAACAAATAAGATTACATAAATATATTGGAGAGAGATTCGATTTATTAGAGAGAGACATTTTAGGAAAGCTTTTTGATGTAATAAATATTTGTTTCCAATTTTCCGATTTGCTTGTGATTTAATTACAAAATTTACTTTTAAGTTTCTTTATTTATTCAATTGGCAAAGGTTTGATTATGCAAATATTATAAAATAAAAGGTTATAAACCTTAATAGATTTTAGTACCAAATGTACTTCAAAAATGTATATATAGATGGTGTACTTGGTAGATGCACAAAAAAAAAAGAAAAAAAAAAGAAGATGGTGTACTTGGTCACTTTATTGATAAGGGTGATCCTTCTAAGATTCAAGCAATAGTGGACTGGCCTACTCCTAGTTCAGTGAAGCAGTTGAGAGGTTTTCTTGGTTTGGCTAACTATTACCGACGGTTTGTTTAAGAATTTGGTCAAATAGCCAGACCATTGACGGTGTTGACCAAAAAGATGGTTTTGAGTGGTCTGATTTGGCAGCTGAGGCTAAAATAGCTGTGGTACCTCGTGAATCTAAAGTAGTTGTGGTTGCTAAGAGTTTACGAG
Source organism: Capsella bursa-pastoris (assembly GCA_036452645.1). NCBI lineage: Eukaryota > Viridiplantae > Streptophyta > Magnoliopsida > Brassicales > Brassicaceae > Capsella > Capsella bursa-pastoris. Next base: position 2,982,734 of record CP144186.1, read on the forward strand.
AGCGGGAAAGTATGTTGTTGATCCTTAAATTTCATCTACTACGGGCTCAACATAGGATGGATCAAAGTGCAAATTGGAGGCATTCTGATAGGAGTTTAACATTGGTCATTTGGTGTATGTGAAGCTGTAGCCTTATAGACAAGGGTCAATGGTCTTGAGAGTGAATGCAAAGTTGGATCCTAAGTATTATGGTCCTTATAAGGTGATTGATAAGTGTGGTAAGACTGCTTACAAGTTAGCATTACCATCTTCTTCTCGGATTCATCCCGTTTTTCATGTCTCCCAATGGAAACTGTGGGTAGATAATCACGTGGTGAGTACACAGTGGCCTTCTATTGTCCATGATGTGGTCATCAAACAACTTGAGAAGATTTTGGAATATAAGATGGTTAATAGGCAAGGTCGTGCTGCTACGAAGGTTTTAGTTCAATGGGTAAATGAAGATGTATTTGAAGTGTTGAGTTTTGAGTTCTCGATTAAATCCTATAACAAAGAAAAAGAAGAAAACAATGAAGATGAAGAAGTGAAGAAGCAATCAAGGAAGATGAAGAAGTTATCAAAGAAGTTATCGAAGAAGAGGAGTCAACTGAAGAGAAAGTCAATGAAAGAGCTTGTGGGCACAGAGTGAGTTTGTTGTAAAGGGCATGCAAGTGAAGTAAGACCCAAATAAAGAAGAAACGTGTTTGTGTGTTCAAGTCTAGCCTAAGAAAGTAGAGTTGATGTTGTGTAATACTAATAGTTGCTGGTAAACTTTTCATGTAAGCTTGGTTCTATCCTAGAGTAATGATGCCTAAAAGTAAGGTTAGGTCTATTATGTAGAAGCATGGTGCAAGTGTGTGTGAGAAGCACTATATCTAATGCTTGTGTGTTGTGTAAGAGAGAGCATCAAAGTGAATGAAATGTAGTATTTAAATTGTTTTTTGGTATTGATTGGGTTTATTTGTATCACCCTCTAGCTTCATTTTCCTTATCTAGTCACCATCAACCCTTATTTCAACAATCCTTTCGGCGGGTAAACGGTAAATTTCAACCTGAACAATTTCAAAAGTGTATTTTTATATCTAACCTTTGATAACGTGTAAATTTCAACCTGAACTAAATATTTTTTTGAATAAACATAATGAACTATCTAATTTGTCACAAACTCAAGATTGACCGGAATTATGTTGGTCAACTACGATGAGTCAGCTACCATGTATGCAGATTTTGCTGAGTCATATGCCACATGTACAAATTTTGAATACTCTTTTATCGTTTAGAAAAACGAATAGCAAATATAAGAATTCGAAGCACAATGAGATAATCTCTAAATTCTTTACGGGATTCGTTTGCCTTGTGGTTTATGTTAAATCTCTTGTATGCTCTTGGTTTTGTCTCTCCAAATATTTAAAAGGTAAAACGGAAAATATCTTTCACATTATTTATGTTATACACCAAATATTAAAATTAATTGAAATTTCTCTTTTTGCATAAAAACATAAAATAATTTCTGACACATGGCAGGTGATTCAGCAAAATTTGTACATGTGACATATGACTCAGCAAAATCTGTATACATGGTAGCTGACTCATCGTAGTTGACCAACATAATCCCGGTCAATGTTGATTTTTGCACAAATTTGATAGTTCATGTTATTTATTCAAAAAAATATTTAGTTCATGTTGAAATTCACACGTTATCAAAGTTGAGGTATAAAAATACACTTTTGAAATTGTTCAGGTTGAAATTTACCTTTTACCCTCTTTTCAGCACATGTCCAATTATGTAATATATGTATCATCCTGTTTCATTTTTTGTATTTGTGTCCTCTACATTTTCACTTTTGTTGGCTTATGAAATTGTTAGTGACACTTTAGCTGCTTTTTATTTAAATTCTCAACTACAAAAAAAAAATCAATTAAAAAACAAAAAACAAATGACATGACCTATGAGAAATCTATGGGTTGCTACAATGAAAATGAGAGAAGTTTCGTCATTTTAATATATATGGAAAAAGAGAGAAAAGTATATATAATGGAATTTTTGTTTTTGAAAGTAAACAATACAAAATACAAAACAAAGGCATAGAGAAGCACATTTAGCCCACATTCTAAAAGAACATAAACCAAAAACCCAAACCCTGCAGCAATAGTAGCACTGATACAAAACATGGGGGGACTTGTTTAGAACTTGCTCAAAAGTCAAGCAATCATGTCATAATCATCCAACTTGTCATTGTACTGAAGCACCTTTCGTTTAATCTTGGATGAATCAACCCAGGTGATGAAATCTTCAATGTTCCTAGTTACTAAGAAAGCTGGATCAGTAATTGTGTCTGGACCAACACGAATGTGTCCTTGCTCTATGTATGTCACAGCTTCTTTGTGGTGCTCTGCAAACTTCAGGTGAACCAGCACAGTCGACAGCCTACGCCTGCGGCAAATTATTAAAAAGAAACGAAAAAAACCCGGCATGAGGCCAAGGAAATGAAGATCATTGGCTGCCTATATAACATCTCTCACAAACTCTTACCTACAGAAGGATGAAACTGATATCTTATCAGTTAATGCTAAGCTTTTCCTTGTCGGTATAACACCCATGTTATATCTGCACCATTACAACATACAACATACAAGATAAGTCAATCAGCAATGGACCAAAGCTATCAACAAGGTTCAGTAGCATTGATATATTTTCCGATACTTGGACAAACATAAATATCTAGTTCAGGAGATATACACAGTGTTAGCTCTGAACTGAAGCTAATCAAGAAACAGATTTCCTTAAGACTCAATACTTCCTTACGATTGTTAAGGAGCGTAAACCATTGATCAAAAATTTAACCTTCAACCTTGTACGAAAATTTCAAGCCAACAGTCCTAAATCTATACATCTAGATATGAAATAAGAACCCCAAATTCATTTGTCTCTAAGGTAAGTAACAAATAGAACCACCAGAGGTCTCTAACATGACCTCTAGGAGCAACATTATAAGATAAAAGATAGCTAAGAATGGATGTAAAAGCTGAAAAAATTGGTTCAAAGAACTAAAATCTAGAGAAAACAAAGAGCCATGGCTTGTACTAAGCTTTACAAAATGTCCTAAATCTATACATCTAGTTATGAAATAAGAACCCCAAATTCATTCGTCACGAAGGTAATTAACAAATAGAACCACCAGAGGTCTCTAACATGACCTCTAGGAGCAACATTATAAGAAAAAAGATAGCTAAGAATGGATGTAAAAGCTGAAAAAATTGGTTCAAAGAACTAAAATCTAGAGAAAACAAAGAGCCATTGCTTGTACTAAGCTCTACAAAATGTCCTAAATCTATACATCTAGATATGAAATAAGAACCCCAAATTCATTCGTCTCTAAGGTAATTAACAAGAAGAACCACCAGAGGTCTCTAACATGACCTCTAGGAGCAACATTATAAGAAAAAAGATAGCTAAGAATGGATGTAAAAGCTGAAAAAATTGGTTCAAAGAACTAAAATCTAGAGAAAACAATGAGCCATTGCTTATACTAAGCTCTACAAAATGTTACTACTCACAGCTTCTCCAAAAGCATATCAGTCATCTGAATCCGAAAAGGATCAGCCGGATCCATCTGTTTCACTATACTCGTCAGTTTCTGCACCATCCTACACAGTACTGAGTATCTGCCAAAAAACAAAGAAACCAGACTCAAAAACCATTCTTCATCACAAAACACTGAAACCAAAACAAGAATAAGCAGAACAAAGCAGATAACAGAGCAGAACAGAGCATTGAGAGAAAGAGATAAAGGTAGGAACTTTTTGTAATCGTCACGAGAGCCCATATGGTATCGATAGGTAATCTCGTTCTCTCGATGCCCACCTTCTCGTTTCCATTCTAAGAAATTTACTTTCTTCGCAAGCTTCTTCTCGTGTGGCTTGAGCTGCCTCATCTGAGGATTATGCAAATTAGGGTTTTTATTCTTCAACCAACACAGATTAATCACAAAATCTACACGAAAATATCAATTTATGTACAATTAGTCTACCTGTGAGAGAGATTAAAGGGCGAGGCTCAGAGGAACGGCGGTGATGATTTTTGGGTGATGAGCAGAGAGGAAATTGCTAGAGACTCTAAAACCCTAATTACCAAAGGAGCTCACTTTTTTGGGTGATGATTGGACGATTTGTTTTTTTTTTTTTAACTTTTTTTTTTTTTTTTTTTTCAAAATGCTACGATTTGATTTTAAAATTTGGACGACAAATAAGTTTTTAAAATTATGTAAATGGATGTAAACAAAATGAATTTTTATTGATAATTTATAAGACTTAACTCGCGGTACACCGTAAGTACACGAGACAATGTTTTGTAACTAATTTTTAAAAATTTTAAGTTGTTTTTGTTTATTACAACGTCCCATATCATGTAGAAAATCTTTTGAACCATTATAAATAGGAATGAGCAGGAAGCTTGTTTTCTCATACGTCCAAATTAAAAGTTTTATTTAGTTTAATCATGTTCTTTATTTGAAAAAATCAAAGCTTTTAAAAAGGTTCAAAAATATCTATACTATTAATTGGGAAGGACAACTTGAAGCCAAACACCCTCCAATTTAAAAAAAAAACATTTCATGAAAATAAAACCAATTGCCAAACAGAATTAATGACAGCAAAAAAAACAAAAACAAAAACAAAAACAATCTCTATTTATGGAAATCATAATAATCTTTTACCATAAAAAGTGGACAACTAAATTCAAAACTAAATATATGTAAACAAATATATTTTGAATATACATAAACAAATTTATTATTAATTTAATATGTTAATATAATTTCGAAATTAATAATTTATATAGAATGAAATCTAATAAAACAAAATCATCATATATCTAAAATAACAAAGATAACATTTTTTAGAAAAATAAAAAAAGATAAAAAAATATGTTAGCATATGAAATAATCAACTAATCAAATTCTACATAGTATATATACATAACTGATCATATCATAAAATTTTAAAAATTATATAATTTTTAAATATAAATAAAATTTAACTAAATCAATAATTAAATATTTGTTTGCTAAAATCATGCGAATAAACATTCTAGATCACATAAATTTCTTATTTTCACATAAAAAATATTCATATTCAAAAATCAATCTAGCAATTATAGCACAAATGATATCTACAAAATTTATCATTAATTCAATTAGTTAATGATTTTTATTTGGTCAAACCGTTAGTTAATGATTATTCTAAACTTCTTTTTTTTATTAATTTCACACAATCTTAACAAAATAAATCTTCATCCATTGGCAATTTGCATATCATTACTATTATCAAATATTAAATAATTGATATATCAAATCATAAACTACATTTTGAGATTATAAACATATAGAATTTCTATTAAGATTAAAACTAAATAACAAGTGGATATATCACATTTAAATGATTTTAACGACTTATCACATTTAAATCTCTACTTTTGGACGATTATATGAAATTTTACATATATTAAAATTATATTTAGTTACATGTAAATGGTGTTATTTATTAAAAAATATATAAACTTATAGGAATGGATACGAGACGGGAACATATAATTCGAAACAAACATTATCTGAATTATTTCACATAAAAAAAAACATGATTAGATATAATTGTTATGAGACACGGTCATAAAGTTAAATTCACTTTCAACTTTCAAATATAAAACTACGAGTACGATACGGGGACATGTAATTTAAATTGCTAAATTTAATTTCCACTTTCCTATTTATTTCAAATATTTAGACATGAAATGACAGGTACAAGAAGATAACGTATACTTCGGATAACAAAACTACGATAAATCCATGTATTAAAAAAAATAGAAATACCTAAATCTTTAGAAAACAAAAAGGCTAAAACATGAATCTTTGAATTGAAGAAAGTAACGAGAAATAAAGATGAAACTGAAAGATCAATAAAATTAAAAATCGAACAAGGATTGTGTATGCTAGGATTTCAGATAGTACATTGTGAATGAAAATGGTGGGAGCATGTGACTTAGATTGATAATTAGAATTTTATTAGTTTGATAAAAATAAATATTTAAACGAGGAATATGGGTATCCCGTCTAAATCTTTTACCAAGTTTCTTATAATAAACATTGGCAAATGATTATGTTTTAAAAAGAAACGATTATGGAACAGAAATTTTATGACAGATAGAAGACGGGACGGGACGGGGCGGGGTGGGACGGGGCGGGGTGGGACGGGACGGGTCAGGACGAGACGGAAAGGAACATGACGGGTTTCCATTCTAAACTACACATAAAACAATTCAAACTAAAGCCAAACCCAAATCCGATTGAACATCTCTAAGCAAACAGTTAGAAATGTTTTGATTAGTTTAAAAAATAAACACGTAATATCACTTATCATTTTCATTTAAATAATTTTAAAATTTTATCATGTTATACAATATATATTTTACAACTGTATATCTATATATAGTTTATCAAATAAACTCATATAACAAAAATTTTACCAAAATAACATCTACTTAAAAAATCGTAATTTTGTAAAAATAACTCCGCTCGTACGTGCGGGTCCATCACTAGTTATGCATTAAAGCTTTTACAAATTTTCAACATATTATAATTTTTAATATACTTTTGAGTGTTTTGTTTAAGATTTTTGTTTAATGTACTTTATTTCTTCGTAAGTTATAAATTAATCAGTTTAGAGAACAGATTTTTATCTCAAAATTTTCAATTTAATTTATGGTTTTGTTATTATATACTATAAAATCTATATATATTTTAAATAAAATTTACTAAAAATCACCTTATTACTTCAACATAAATTTTAGTTTTAAAAGTTCATAAATAATATATGAGAATGTATTTCATTAACGATAAATAAGCAATTTAAGTTGGATATTTTTTTGCATTGAATGTTTCATAGTTTTAGTTCGGGTACCTGGTTACGAAAAAAAAAACAGAGAGAATGAAGCTTAACCTAGCCGCCGCCGTCAAGACTTTGTTGCAGATGTGAGACCGGAGTGCGGTGGCTCCTTCAGCACTGGCTTCAGTCTCCCAGTTTGCTTAAGGAAATTTTTAGGCCTTCGATTGTGGTTCTCTCTAGCTTAATTAGATTGTTTGGTTGGGTGTTTTGTGGAAGCATCTGAGCGTGTCAATTCTTCTTGGTTTCTAGCTCTTTCGAGGATGGTGCCGAATCTGAGATTGACGATTTGGCTTGGTGTTTCACCTTCTTAGAAACCCATTATGGTTTTTGCTTTTGTGCTATGTTGTTTTAATGTTGTGTCTTGGTGTGTGTGAGTGTTGTAGTCAATATTCACCATTCCTTGTCTCGATGCTCATCCTTTTGGTCTGGTTTTATCTTTTAGTGTCCCATTTGGATCTTTTTCATTCAAAGAAGAGGCCCTTGTTGTGTGAAGTTTGCACTTGGTTCTTTGGTTTCAGTTCGTTCGGCTCTTGGGTGGAAGTTTCTGGTGACGATAACTGCGTAAATGAATTTGGTTATGTCCTTGCGTTTCCGAATCTGGAGGATGTTGGATTGCTTGTTTATAGCTTTTATCTAGGTTTTAATTGACGATGTCGTCTTCGCTGCATCTGGAAGTGTTTGAATAGGTTCTGTTGTAAGCCTTTGCTTGCCAGGTTATGAAGTCTTGGGTACTTGGTTTCGAGAGTTCATCTCTCTTTGTGATAGGAGGAAGCAATTGTTATTGATGGGTTGGCCGCAGGCAGCATTGATATTTCTCATTCGCAGGGACTTTAGAAGAAAATATCTTTATTGTTGCCTTAGTACTTGTGCTTATCTTTGGTATTTTATAGTTTGCCTCTTCTTAGTCTTTGGTTTCGATCTCTTTCGTTTATGGCTTTAAAATTTCTGTCTTGTTATTCTAGTTGTTCAGACTTAGTTTTCGGGGACTTTTTTTTTGTCCGCCGGCTTAGTTTCCCTTGTTTGGGCTTTAGACTCTGGGAAAATTTTGTTTTCCGCCGGCTTTTATTGTATTTTACATTGTATGCTTCCAAGTATTATCAATAACATCAGTTGACAAATAAAAAAAATTATAGTTTTAGTTTGTTATTTTCGAATATTCTTATATGATTCTCTTACAAAAAGCATGGTTTGATTTGATCAGTAAATTGGTAGCCTTTCTATCATGTTTCAATAGGGGTTCGGGCAATATTACAACATAAATTTGAAACGTGACATGCAAAAAGTTACGAATAGAAATGGAGACCCTTACTGTTATAGCCCATGTTTTACTATCAGTCGCACACATATTATGTCTCAAAAGTTGGCCAACCCCACAATCTTTTCAACATTGTTTCAGAAGGTTCGAGTCTTAGGTCGTTAATCCCCTAAGGTCCAGGGAAGACAGGGTGAAAGCACTATCAGTCGCACACATATTATGTCTCAAAAGTTGGCCAACCCCACAATCTTTCCAACAATGTTTCAGAAGGTTCGAGCCTTAGGCCGTTAATCCCCTAGGGTCCACGGAAGACAGGGTGAAAGCCCCTGGCCAAATGAAAATATCTAGTGATTTCGCGTTTGAGGAGAATCAAAACCACTTGGTTAGTGTTGTGTTGAAACATTTGGGACTTAATGCTTAATCATTCCATGTTTTAAATGCCTTACCTTAATTCGATCTAAGATGATATTTCCAAGATTTACTAGCTATAGTTCATTGAACTTAATTGCACAGACTCTATACTTTGAATCTTGTTACTAAAATTTGCCTTATTAATTTCACTGTTCTCTAAGAAAAGCACTCACAGCATATCTTCTAATGTGTCCTTACTTCTTCAGAAATTGTTCTACGACCTACTCGTTCACATATGATATGATCATTGTTTTTATTATATTTTTCTTAGTCTAATCTAATAGTTTCTCGACCTTAATTATCAACAAAACTTGTTATATGGGGTGTAACATTATGTCTCTGAAATGATTAAGTTACAAACTTGATGAAATGCTTATTATCTACATATTTGGTTATTTCTCCAGCCAACTTAGCCGAGGAAACTTCGTTGCTATCAATGCATTCAGAAATATTTAGACATATTAACATCGTATAAATTAAAATATCACAAAAGTGTGAGGGGGGGGGGGTGGTTATTGCAGGAATGATTTTTAAAGATTGTTAGAGTTTAAGATTGTTGTTGGTTTATGAATTCTTAGATTCTTAATAAAGTCTTTTGTTATTTGTGAGTTGATTTTATAATTTTACTAGAAGTAGACCCGCGCGATGCGCGAGATAAATTTGATATTATATTTATAAGAATTTTAATATAATTTTTGAAATCAATTTTATTGAAGCAATATATTAAGTAATTCTCTTCATTTTTATGCAATATCTCATAGAATATTTATTTGATATTTCAAAATTTTAATATAAAACTAAGTGTATATATTTTGTGATTATTTTGTATTATGCAGATTGATATCTACTGCATAAATTATTTATAATAAACTATAAATAATATTTTTTTTTACAAAAAAACAAAAAGTTAAATAATTTTTTAATTTGTATTCAACAAATTCCATCATCAATTAAAATAAGCATTATAATAATTTTTTTATTCAACTACATTAGGATACTAAGAGTAAGATTTATAGTCTTAGATCACTACAAATAACTCTTTGAAATTGTAATCTATACAAATCTACTTTAGGTTTGTCCAATGTCATCTTTTTTTTTTGTTTTTAAAAAAACCATTGCTTATGAATTGTTGATTATTTTTTCCTTCGGTCTCTCAAAAAATCATATCTTCTAACATTTCATATAGGATAATTTTATTTAATGACATATTAATATTTCAATTTTTTTTGTCAACAACCTTATATTAATACAGAGCATCAAAATAGCCTAATATTAATTACAAATACAATAAAAAACTAAACCATATGTATTCTTAAAAATTGGTTATGTTAATTAAAAAGAAAAATCACATACAATTTACCATAACCGCTTTGCTTTCTACCACGATTTCCGAAAAAAAAATCATATATTCTAATTTAAATGAAAATTAAAATAATGTAACAATAACATTATGAGAATTTATACATAAATAAATTATAGGACAATAATGAAAATAATAAAAAATAAAATTTTAGAGAAGAAATGGAAAATATTAAAATTAGAAAGAAGATATATTAGGTTAGTACCAGGTAAGTTCTCTAATTTATCTACTAAACTGTTGATTTCATTGTATGTTTGGATTCAAAAATAGTGGTCAATGTAAAGTTCATCTATTGTACTATGATCGTATAAGAAGATTTTAAAGTTATGGTTAGTTAGCCGGTAGAAGTTAAAATATTTTGTTTCACACTGAAACACTTAGAATTTAGAAAATTTTCCTTTTGAAGTAATAGTAAAACATCATTATATTAAACTATTTACACCTAAAACAAATAATGACTACTAATATAAAATTATGTTTGCTTCCAAACTACAAAATTTACATAATAAAAAATTTGAGACTCCATTAGTTGAATTAGAAAGTTATGTATTTGGAATTTGAAATAGGATATGATATAGATTTTTAATAATACGAAAGAAAAAAATATCAGGCAAATAAATAAATGTAAGTATTAATATGATAAGATGAAGTACTAAAATATATTTTTCCAAAAGTTACAAATCTAAAATAGGAAAATAGCTGAGAATAAAAACAAATTATGTGAGATATGAAATATCTTAGTAAGTGAGGAGTGTGTCTTACTGTTTACTGCTATAGGAAAACCTTTTGTACATTTTTTTGAAAGAATGACACAATTTGGAAATAAATGTTGGAATAATGTTATTGAGAATAAATTATTGTTCTTAATTACTATTAATAACAAATTTATTATTTAACATTAGTTAACATAAGTTATAATTACTTTTACAAATATTATAAATATTAAAAATAATAACTTTTAAATGTTATATTTTTTATGAATAATTACATGTACTTCAATCTAAAGTTTTTTTAAAACCGCGCAAGTATAACTTCTATCTCTTTAAAAAAAACATTTATTTTAAATTGTAGCGCTATAATTCATACTAATGATTTCATCTTTATTCAATAAAAAGATTTTTGTTTGAATTATTGTTTTTGGTTTTCAAAAAATACTTAGTCCTCATTAATATTTTAATTTTCATATAGATGTATATCATATAGTCTCTAATTTGTTTTGCAATTGAGCTTTTATAAAAAGAATAGTTTAATTATTTTCTAAAACTCATACAACAACCAAAAAAAAATCACAAAGCTATCTTTTTTATATAATAATTGAGATAGAAAATTAGAGGATGAGAGAATGAGGGAATGGTAACTAAGGAAAGGAGTATATATAGGAAGAGAAGTGATGGGAGTTACAATTTCATAAAAATAATGGGCATCAATTATAATTTATTGTGTGCTGAAAAATTCAATGTAAAATATAGTTAATGCAAATTTGTATTATTTCAGTTTTATATTAAAGTGTGAGTTTAATGTATATGACTAAATATGTTTTGTGGTTTCATTATTTTTCAGTTTTATATTAAACTAGTCGGTTGTCCGCGCTACGCGCGGGAGTTTATTATGTTGTTTATGAGTAATTGGTTCATATTTTATTTTCTACTTCTTCTTTTCACTATACTATACTTTACTTTTTTAAAACTTAGATTATGTTTGTATAGAAAAACTATTGAGTTTTAGCCTCATTAGTTGTTGAAAAATTAAGTGTGTATAGTATAAGTCGAAGTGTATGCGTAAACGGAAGTGCGGTGAAAAATCTTTGAGAAACGTGTGCTATTAGGGTTTCTACCAAATATAGATTTAGATGTTAATATTTTGTGCCTTTTATATGTTGGCATGAAATTTGAACATAATTTGTGGGTTTCGGGCGGATTGTTATATTTTTAATTGTTTACATTATCTCTTTATATATTGTCATAATTTATTTTTTTGTTTTATGTTATTCTTTTTTGGATTTGTCGTAATTATATCTCGTAATGATCATTTTTATACTATTATATATTTGTTTCTGATTTTATGTTATATATATATATATTTTTTTTGTTTTTCATATGGAACAATTTTTAAATTTAACATATTAGTATAATTTACTTTATATTTAGTTTATTTCATTTAATAATGTTTTTTATTTTAATTTTCAATTTTTATGAAATATTGTTAATTTTTTATTTGTTTATTAGTTTAACATATGTGTTGTATTTGAAAAAATTAGTTAAATTCATATTGGAAATCTTTAAAGAAATATTATTTTTATTTTCACGTTTTTATACGTTTTAAAAAAATGAGAATTGATGTTTCGGTCCGACCTATCTCATGTTAGAAAATTTTGTGAGACATAAATTACATAGATTTATATTCTCAAAATTTCTTACTTTCTTTTCTATTCTCGTTAAATCCCATTATATTTAGGTTTACATTGTGTAAATATAATCATATATATATATATTTTAAACATTCACTAAAAACTATAATCTATTATTTATATATTTCTTAGTATAATCGATAATTAGTAAGTTTTTTTAACTTTTAAACAAATCATCTTTTTAGTTTTATAATGTATAATATAAAAAAAAACCTTTCATATTCCTTTTTGAAAAACTTATTTACATAGGTTTAAATCTCAAAATTAAATGATAAAATGGTATAATTAATTTTAAAAATTAAAAATTAAATAATAAAATGAGGTGGATGATGATGTGGCATAAGGAGAAGAGAGAAAAAGTTAACTTTATATATATAGATTTAAAGTCTTATTCAAAAAGTTGAGTAATGTATTTATTGATTTTACAATTCTATTAAACTCTAGTGTTATTGAGAAGATGATTTCCATTAACAACAACTTTTAAAATACTGCACTTATCATAAGAATTTATAAAATCTATCATATAAAAAATCTACTAAACTCTACAAATCTTAGTAAACATTTATTGGAATATACAAAAATCTCTGAAAATTTTAAAATCTCCTAAACTTTTGAAATCCACAAACTCTTTTGAAATCCCCTAATTTTCTTTCTTATTGCGTTCTCTTCTCTATCTTTTTCTTCAGTAATACCTAGAATCAGATCAATCCATCAATTAAAAATCAGACCCAAAATTTACATGATTATGAATCTGCCTATATAACCTAAGAAATCGATCCAAAAGAAAAAAATGCTGAATCGAATCAAATCAAAAAATGAAAACAGTCAAAAAGGAAGAAACTTGTAATTTATTGCGTTATATATAGGCCGTGTTCGTTTTAAAATCAGCAGCGATCGACGACGGAAAATTATAACTTACTTGTCTGTCACATACGTGGGAATAACACGAACAACACCGGCATCACCTCTAAAACTAGTCGCAGCGATTATAGTAACGATCGCTGTTTTTATTAGCGACAACCGAAAACACCGGTACCACCTCTTAAACTAGTCGCAACGTCACTTTCATTCTTTCTAAACCGTTTCTTCTGTTGTCGATGACATTTAATATCTCGTCGCCGATCACTGACGCGCAACTATACAACGAACACGACCTATGGATCACATAAAAAAGTGGAGGAGAGACAATAAGGAGGGAGGAAAGGGCTTTATTACTTTACATTTAGTGCGATATATATGTAACTCGAATGAAGTTTTGTTTGCTCAGTTGGCTAGACGTGATTTATATTTATCAAAGGTCCTGAGTTCAAATCGAGGACTATCAATATTTTGATTCTTTTTTTTTTCCTAAATGACTAAAACGACGTTGTTCAGTGATATTATGTAGTAAATATGACATCCTAGTCAGTATTTATTAACGGAGTAGTAACGTCGTTTATCGATTTGATGGTTTTGGTCGGTTTTGAATTGTTTGGATTGAAAATTCAAATTTTAATTAAATTCATGTAGTTATAAGCACGACTCAAAGTTTTGTGCATGAATACGATAAAACTCGAATGTTGGGATTAAACCATCCTAAATTTGAAAGTTAATGATTTTTTTTTTTGACATTTTTTCCATTTTTTAATTTTATTAATTTGTTTTGTGGGCGGTCAGGCGAAGCAGACGCTCCTGAGAATATTACTTCTCTTCTTCGTCTTCTTCATTTGGTAAGAATAAGCCAAAGCAATCCCAAAAACCCTAACGGTACTGTGTAGAAGCTATATACACCATTAACCTACTTCACCTCTGCACGCAAGAGCCGATTCGTTTCCCATAAAGATTTCTCTTTCCTAAATCCCTAAAATTTTCGATTTCCGATTTTGATTTTGAAGAATCGAAATATTTTGGATGTCTCCTGCAGCGGTGGAGATTGGGTCTCCGGTTGAAAATTTCACTGCATTATTCCCGGAGAGTGTTCACTCTCACGATCAACCAAACATGGACCCTTCGTTCTCCTTAGGGTTTGGAGCTGGTTCAGGACAAAATACAAAGACTCGACTAAAGCCGAGGCTGGTGAAACTGAGGAAGAACGATAGGAAGGTAAAAGGAACCTCTTTTTCCGGCGAGATCCTCTCAGGTTTCAACCCCTTTGCGCCGCCCAGTAACGGTAAGATTTATGGTGATTCCTTAGAAATCCAGCTTTTGATACTTTGAGCTGATTGGTTTGCTTTTTTGTTTCTTTAGGTAGTCTTCATATGAACAGTGGGGATAAATGTTTTGTCTTTGGAGCTAGTGGGAATAGTTCTGGTGCAAAAGCTAGTCCAGGTAATGCCACCGTATCTTCTTTGTCTGATGAAGAGTTTAGTACACCTATAGGGGACTCTGAGTTGGGTTCGGAATCCAGTAAAAAACATTCAGATAGAGTTGTGCAAAAGGTAGATAATGAGAGCACAACTTGTGATGCGAAAAGTGGACTCATGTTTGATTGTGATGGAAATGGAAGCTGGAAAAGTGTTGAGAATCCAGATGCTGTCAAGGATGACATATACAAGACATCTTGTTATGATACTAGTAGCAAGTCTAACAGTTTTCACTTTGCTGATGGTAAAACTGTCCATAGAGATGGTCCTGAATTGAACCTGGCTGCTGACATGGAGAAGCTTAATATCAGTGATTCCAGAGTTTATGGTGGCAGCGACTATGAGGAAGCAAGCAAATCCATTAACACACCTGTGTTTACTTTTGGTAGCTTTGGAAAGGTTGATCCTAAATGTGAAGAAGGTGTGGCAACATCAGGGTCATGCTCTTTCAGTTCCAATGGTTTTCACCAAAGTAATAATGTAGAGGATGTAAAACCAACTTTCCGCTCCAAGACCACCAACGTAAACAACCTATCAAACACTAGCTTTAGTACTAGAACATCCTTTGATGATTTCAAAGTACCCGTATGGGATCCTTCTTCGCTTAAGAACAGTCTGTTTCCAGAATTGAGTAGAAATCCAGTACACCAACGAAGAAATCGTTTGTCCAAGGACAGGAAATCGAAGAAAATCAAGGAAAAAATGAAACAGCCTGAGCCGGATCGATGCAACGATCGGACTTCTGTGGGAATTCAGGCTCAAGAAAAACTGAACTCCCCTGAATATTGCTCACCCATGGATTATTCTCCTTATCAAGGTGAGAAAGCCAGCAATCAATTTACAACAGAAACTCCTCTGACATCATTTGGTCCCTCACATTCAAGCAAACATGACGATTCCCGTTTTAGCAATGACTCTAAGGTTGCCTCAGCTTGGGATTCATCTCTCTTCACGGCAGAGGATCATGGAAGTAGTTGTATGCCAAAGTTTTCTTTCTCAGCATCCACTTCTCAGGGAACAACGCCACACACAAAGCTTCAAGCTGTAAAGAAATATAGGAGGAAACTTAATAAAAGTTTGCCGAAAAACAATCTTAATGCAACCATGCGAAACAATCAAGAGAATCAACCTGTGAATACAAGTCAAGCAAAACAGGACACAGGCTCTACATCGATGATGCCTGATGTCTGTGAGGTCTGGCGGCTAAGGTATCATATACTTACTCAAGAGCTTGAACGTTGGCGCTTTTTGAATATTTTCTTTCTGAGAATTGATAAAAGTCATTTTGTGTATCAGGGGGAATCAAGCCTACAAAAATGGTTCTATGTGTAAAGCTGAGGAATGTTACACACAGGGTATTAATTCCTCCCCGCCAAGTGATAACTCAGAATACTCTATGAAACCTCTTGCACTATGCTATGGTAACCGTGCAGCAGCAAGGATTTCTCTTGGAAGATTGAGGGAGGCGATAAGCGACTGTGAGATAGCTGCTTCACTTGATCCAACCTACATTAAAGCGTATATGAGAGCTGCAAAGTAAGTTTAAGATGTATTTTTCCAGATTTTTTGTTTCCAGAAATTAGTGTATCACCTGAGTCAAATTGTCTTATTTGTTTTGTTTAATGTTTATAGCATGAATTTAGTAAATCCCACCAGCTAAAGTCTCAGATCGAACTTTCTTGAAGTTAGTCAAGGAAGTGTTAATCTTAAAAATGAAGTTCAAACACTATATCTAGTAAATCAATGATTATGTTACTTAATTAAATTTGATTTATTCATACTTTTTTTTTGCTTAACTTTTATAGCCAGCTAAAGTTTCAGATCGAAGTTTCTTGAAGTTAGCTAAGGAAGTGTATATCTTAAAAATGAAGTTTAAACTCTATATCTAGTAAATCAATGATTATGTTACTTAATTGAATTTGATTTATTCATATTTTCTTCTATTCTTGCTTCAGTTGTCATCTTGTGCTGGGGGAACTTGGATCAGCAGTGCAGTATTTTAATAAATGCATGGAATCCACCGCTAGTGTCTGCTTGGATCGACGAACTACTATAGAAGCAGCTGAAGGCTTACAACGGGCTAAAGTACGCATTCTCTCCTCAGATATATCACTTTCTACCATGGTCTAATCAAATTAATTTTATGCTTTATCAATTAGGATGTACTATATGGTAGAATGATTCAGAGGTTTATTTGCCAAGAATGTGCTGAATCAGCTCATAGTTCTGGTAATATCTAATTGAACATACTTTATTTTACTTACCGGCAGAGGGTAGCTGACTTTACCAGCTGTGCATCCATATTATTGGAGAAGAGAACACCTGATGGTGCATCTGACGCATTGGTTCCAATTGCCAATGCCTTGTTGATTAGTTCATGCTCAGATAAATTGTTTCAAATGAAGGCCGAGGCCCTGTTTATGGTGAGTAGCCTTTCCTTTTTAGCTCTAAAAAAATTGAATTTTGCTTTCAGCGGGGATGATCATCCATGTGAATTGTGCAGATGCGACGTTATAAAGAAGTGATCGAGCTTTGTGACAATACCCTTCAGACGGCTGAGAGGAATATTGTTTCAGAAGGGATTGGTGGGACGACAAATGTTGATAGATTAGGCTCTACGCATCACGCCCTAATAGTGTGGAGATGGAACATGATTTCCAAGTCGCACTTCTACTTGGGAAACCTTGAGAAGTCCCTTAATGTATTAGAAAAGTTGCAGCAAGTGGAATATAACTACAATGAGTAAACGCTTTTTCTATTTTGCGATATAATAAATTGATTGATATGCATGTATTTTATCTATTTGTTTGCTGAAAGTGTATGTTTTGCTCTCCAGGAATCAGGAAGAGTGTCGTGAGTCACCAGCTTTTTTAGTGGCCACCATTTCTGAACTTTTGCGTTACAAGGTATGCTCTATGGTGGAACTTAGGTGTTCTTCATAATTCTGTGTGGTATAATGTTCTCTTTAACATCAACAGGTCTGATACAATCATTATACTTTGCTGAATACAAATGTTTTTTCCTGCGTTGGTTACGTTTACCAAAATTTTCTCTTGTGATTACAGAACGCAGGTAATGAAGCTGTTCGGGACGGAAAGTATATGGAAGCAGTAGAGCAATATACTGCTGCTCTATCAAGAAATGTTGACTCACGCCCTTTTGCAGCAATTTGCTTTTGCAATCGAGCAGCTGCTAATCAGGCCCTAGGCCAAATTGCTGATGCAATTGCTGACTGTAGTCTTGCCATGGCTCTTGATGAAAACTACACGAAGGTATATCATAATATTTTAGCCTTTAACTAGTGAACACTGAGCACACTCACGAGCCTTCCTCTGAGCTAAAACAAAATGCTTGTGAAGCTTTGTATAGGATTTGGTCGAGGCAGGTGCAGTAAGATTCGTTTGTGGAATACCCATTCCTAAAGTAATATTTGTGTTTACTCCCATACAAAAGAAAAATTATATATCTTTCAAGTTCACAAACAAAGACACTTAGCTGCTTCTTCCAAGATTTTTTTCACATCTTAATTGGAAAGCAATACTATTTAAACAAGGAGCATGTATAATCTATTTTCTTGAAATGTGGCAAGGTACTGAAGCAGCATCTAAACATCGTTGAGGTTTCAGTAAAATATTAACCTGATTTATCCTTCCATTTTCAGGCAGTTTCCAGAAGAGCCACATTACATGAGATGATCAGAGATTATGGTCAAGCAGCTAGTGATCTCCAGAGGCTTATCAGCATTCTCGTAAAGCAAAGTGAAAAGACAAAAACACCAGAGACATCTGCTGATCGTGCAAGCAGCAGAAAAGAACTAAAGCAGTCCCGTCAACGGTTGTCTTTACTGGAAGAAAAATCAAAAGAGGGCATTCCTCTGGATTTCTTCCTCATCATGTATGCTAACTTTTCGCACAGTCAATTAAACAGTTCATGTTATTGGAGCCGAGGCTAAAATTACTCTATGCATTTAATTTCACTAAAATTGTAAGCTGATATATCAGACTATAATATAATCTCATTTTGCTAATTTGCAGGGGAGTGAAGAAAACTGACACTGCTGCTGATATAAAAAAGTCATACCGTAAAGCAGCTCTTAGACATCACCCAGACAAGGTTACCTAGTGTTTTATTGGCTGACAATGATCCAAATCATTATTTTAATTCTGCTGGTATTACCTCCTTAATGTGTATTCAGGCTGCACAGATTCTTGTCAGAAGTGAAAGTGAAGGACCGTGGTTGAAGGAGATATTAGAAGAGGTTCACAAGGGTGCAGATAGGCTCTTCAAAATGATTGGAGAGGCATATTCAGTTCTTTCTGACCCGACTAAGGTTAATTTCCCCCCATGAACACTTATTAGGAATAGAACATCCTACGCTTGCCACGTATGACATGTTACTGATCAGGTTTTTGTTTTAACAGAGGTCGGACTATGAACTCGAGGAAGAAATTAGAAAAGCCAGGGCATCTAGAGAAAGCTACAGAAGCAGAAAGGCTGCGGAAGCAAGTAGCCCTCCTTATCAAACAAGTGCAAGCAGGCGATATTGGAGGGACAGCGAGAGGACATACCGAAATACGCCTTCTTGGTGGTAGAACTCTAAAATTCTTGGTGGCATTAGGAAAAGGAACCCAATATTTTTTTGGT
The DNA here is from genome assembly GCA_036452645.1 of Capsella bursa-pastoris. Classification (NCBI taxonomy): domain Eukaryota; kingdom Viridiplantae; phylum Streptophyta; class Magnoliopsida; order Brassicales; family Brassicaceae; genus Capsella; species Capsella bursa-pastoris. The sequence goes on from CP144186.1 coordinate 3,002,071, forward strand.
GGTTTAAGCAAAGAGAATTCCTCCGAGGTGAGTTATTCCAGAGCTGGTGAAGTGTACAGGCCTTTCTACACATCAGTTCAGCAAATGATACCAGCTTGCATATTAAAGATTTTTTTGCTTCAGTGGTGAAAACGGGGAACTCCTGTGAGGTTGTGACCTAACTACACCTTGTCTGAAAAATTACTGATTGTACTGTTTGTAAACACATTTGGTAGATCAGAGAAATGAGAAACCTAATTTGGTCTTTAACATATCCTGCTCTGCACATGATTCAGTGGAGATGCAAAACTCTGAAAAACAAAATGATGGGTTCACATCTATGAGGAGCTCAGAGACGCAAGCAAATAAATTATAGAACGAAGTATAAAGAAGACATCCTTGAGTCAAACGCAATGTCCCACTTCTGCATCAATATTTTAGATGCGAGCTTCTCCCACAAAGCATTCAGACTTAAATTCATTGTTAAAGCACAGGGTCTGATACTGCACAAGTCCCAGAGTAGTCCAAAATGATTCACGCTCGTATCATGCCTAAGCTTGGCAAAGGAAACACTAATCTTTGTGTCTAAAAGATTCTTGTCTTATACATTTATGTTCTTCTGTCTTGTTGAAATAGGTATGAAGCAAACATGGATTTATTATTATAATATTATTGTCGACAATAGAGCACACAGAGGAGTTACTGAACACATGACATAACATTACAAGTCTATTTGCTTTATTGATACTAATACTTGGACAAAGCCAATTCTGGTTGCCAAGTAGCTGAAGTGAGCTATAACTTAATATAGATGCATTTGTAGTGTCAAGCTGAGAAAAGTTTTCACTCAGGAGTTTTGGCAACTCTTTGACAACATAATCATACGCCAGCTCTTCCACTTTTCCTGAGTAGCATTGAGGTAGAACCCAGCTCCTAAGAAGAAATCAAACAGGAAAGAAAGAAAAGTTTATCACCCTTCATTGTAAGAATGACCTGAATACATTAAGACAAAACCAATAATAAATCTGAAGCCACAACTTCAACTTGATCAGAAAAACAAGTGCTGTAATGCAAAGCAGAAGCATGTAATGTTTCATACCTACACCAAATTTGTAACTGTCTGCTTCTCCTTCAACATTTAGTCCTCCTACAATATCAAAACCAAAACAGAGTATTTAAAAACCAAGGGAAGCTGATGAACCAGAGTAAAAACATGGCAAATCAAACAAAAGAAAATACGGTTAGCTTACTTGGGGAAGTATCTGGAGCAACAAGAGCAATGCCGTGAATATAAGCAGCACGTTGAGCCAACAAAGAGAATCATTTATCTAAAAAAAGCCAATCAATGGATCTGAAGTAGCATGATTTTTGCATCCCAACATAAACTAAAAGGCAAATAAAGAATCCAAAAACAATCATCCAAAACTAAAGTTTTCTTCTTTAGAACAATACGGAAGAAACCCTGAGGCCATCCTCAATGCATGGGTTCTAACACAAATCTTACCTTAAGAAGAAAACTTTAGTTTTGGATGATTGTTTTTGGATTCTTTATTTCCCTTAAGATTTGTGTTAGAACCCATGCATCGAGGATGGTCTCAGATAACAGTAGCTGAGAAAAGTAAAAAAAAAGCCCTTATTTACTGTAGAAACAAATCAAATCTCTACATCAAACATGAACACAACCAACAACAAGCTAGAGATAACAAAATTTAAGAGAGTAAATATTTGCTACACTATACATGAGTCAGTAGACAACCAAAAAAAACATGATACTTGAATGGATTTAGGGTTGCAAGAAAATTTACTGATTAAACCAATAAGGCCCATTAAGAAAAGGCCCAATATAAACCGACCCGTTTCAGAAAGTTGGTTAAGAAGAAGACTCAAAACCTCTGTCTGTCTCTCAAGTCGTGTAAACGGAATCAGAATCACTCGGCTTCTCTATTTCCTTAAGGCTATTCAGTGTTTCATTTTGAGAGGTATGAACAACTTATATTTAGCTTCTCTTTTGTTTTTCGTGAAGATGGATATTTAACAAAATTGGGTTGTTGATTAAGTTATGGGTTTTTTTTCTCAAGATCCACAGAGCTTGAGCTGTTGAGCAGCAGAGAAGTCTATTTCGTGTTTGGGGGTTTCGAAAAGAGTAACGAGATTCTTGGGTTTCTTCAGTTCCTGGTAAGTTCCTGGAAAGCTTGATACTTTTGACTGTTAGGTGTTTGTTTAAATTCCTGAGAGAGCAACCGATTCTTTGATTTTTAGAATAAAGCTACTCTCTTTCTTTATTCGGTAATGCGTCTGACCAGAGAACTAACTGGTTTTGTGTTCTCCTTTGTTCCAGGGGTTTCTCTAGATTGCTCTAATTAAGGAAAACATGGAACCCAACAAGGAAGATAATGTCTCATTGGCATCTACAGCTCCAATTCTACAAGATGCCTCCTCTCAGCCAGGTAATTTGTTAGCATTCAACTACTTGTTATATCTAAGATTACAATGCAATTGAATGACTACTTCACTTTTTCCTGGTAGAGTTTGTTTTTGTCTTTTCTCTCATATTATACTGTGTAAAAGGGTTTGCTTTGTTCTGCGTAGTCCATGACTCCATACAATGTTTCCTTCTTCCACATTCTTAAAGACGTGTGCTGAGTTTTCTTTGGTTTTGGTGATCGTTAACTCTTGTAATTGACGTTTTACATGTACTAAAACTTCAGGTTTCTCTGCCATACCACCTGTGGTTCCTCCTTCCTTTCCCCCACCAATGGCTCCAATACCAATGATGCCACATCCTCCAGTTGCCCGCCCACCTACTTTTAGACCACCTGTTTCGCAAAATGGTGGAGCAAAAACCAGTGAATCGGATTCGGATTCAGACGGTGAACATTTTGAGATATCTGAAGAGAGTAGGCAGGTTAGAGAAAGACAGGAAAAGGCAATGCAAGAGTTGTTGATAAAGCGTCGTGGTGCTGCTGTCGCAGTTCCAACAAATGACAATGCTGTTAGGGATCGCCTTAGACGTCTTGGGGAACCCATTACTCTATTTGGAGAACAGGAAATGGAGAGAAGATCTAGGCTGGCCGGGCTTATGGGTAAGCTTGATTTCGAGGGGCAATTGGATAAATTGCTTAAAGCTCACGAGGAAGATGCGGCTCCAAAAGAGGATGTGGATGATGAAGTACCTGAATACCCTTTTTTTACCGAGGGTCCAAAGGAACTTAGAGAGGCTAGAATAGAAATTGCCAAGTTTTCTGTCAAGAGAGCTGCTGTCAGGATTCAGCGTGCAAAGCGGCGAAGGGATGATCCAGATGAAGATATGGATGCAGAGACTAAGTGGGCTTTAAAGCACGCTAAAGACATGGTTCTTGATTGCAGTAATTTTGGAGATGATCGTCCACTTACCGGCTGCTCCTTCTCACGTGATGGGAAAATACTTGCCACATGGTATGTGTCTCTTTATCTCCTTCGTACTTCATTGATACATGTGAATAAAAAACGTGAAGTTCGTTAGGCCTGTAGTTTTATATTAGAAATAAACATACTCCATGTCTAGTTCATGCATTACACATTCTCAAAGTTCCTGACTTGTGTGATACACATAATTCCTCTTATGTTTACTAAGTGGTTTTTCTGTCTTTGTCTAGTTCTCTAAGTGGAGTTACTAAATTGTGGGAGATGCCTCAAGTTACAAACAAGATTGCTGTCTTGAAGGACCACAAAGAACGTGCAACTGATGTAGTGTTCTCCCCTGTGGACGATTGTCTAGCAACTGCTTCTGCTGATCGAACTGCGAAGCTATGGAAAACTGATGGAACGCTACTACAAACTTTTGAAGGCCATTTGGATCGTCTTGCACGTGTTGCCTTCCACCCGTCAGGGAGATACCTGGGAACAACCAGCTTTGACAAAACATGGAGATTGTGGGATATAAACACGGGTGCAGAGCTGCTTTTGCAAGAAGGTCACAGTCGCAGTGTCTATGGAATTGCTTTTCAACAAGATGGAGCTTTAGCAGCTTCTTGTGGGCTTGATTCACTCGCTCGGGTTTGGGATCTCCGCACTGGTAGGAGTATTCTTGTCTTCCAAGGACACATCAGACCTGTAAGATTCTATTTTTGTTCTCTTATTTACTAACCATTATCCAAATGTCTAAATCTCATCTGCTTTATATGCTTCTCCAGGTTCTCTCAGTGAATTTCTCTCCTAATGGCTATCACTTGGCATCTGGTGGTGAGGATAATCAATGCCGTATTTGGGATCTAAGAATGAGGAAGTCATTGTACATCATCCCAGCTCATGCTAACCTCGTGTCTCAAGTGAAATATGAACCACAAGAAGGCTACTTCCTGGCCACTGCGTCATACGACATGAAAGTCAATGTAAATACTTCTGCAGTCCCTTCCCTAAGTAATTTTTTTTTAATCATGTTTCATCTGCTTATAGTTTGATTCTAATTTCTTACATTTTGTCTACCTCTACCAGATATGGTCAGGAAGAGATTTCTCGCTGGTTAAAAGCTTAACAGGGCATGAGTCAAAAGTCGCCTCTCTCGATATCACTGCAGATAGCTCGTGTATTGCAACTGTATCACATGACCGCACCATCAAGCTTTGGACAAGCAGTGAAAATGGTGAAGATGAAGACGAAGGGAAAGAAACAATGGACGTAGATCTTTAGTTTCGCTTTTCATATTTGTGCCGGGACATAACAAATTGTACTCCAGGTTCAGCGATTAGCCTTTTAGAGAGAATCATCAAATCAGTATTGATATCTTGTCGGGAGCTATACAATATCAGGTTGTCTTTGAAACTTTGCCATTGCGTTTAACAAAAGGAAATGACTCAAACTTTGTATACATGAGACTTTTCAAAATATGTTTACCAAAAATTTCGTCGCTATATTAGTCATTAGATTGTACAAGGAACCAAAGTAATGCTCTGTGTTTGTAACTTGTCTGAAGAACAGAGGATCTAAAGATTCTTCACCGGCAAGAAAGTGTCGAAGAAACAGAAGGTGCACGCTAAAGCCTGCAATAGAAACAATCAAATAGCAATTATTTCATTATATATGTATGGTAATATACATCTATCTGAGACCTACCGAGAAGATGGATACAAAGAGACTTTTCTGATTTAGGACCAAACAACCTCAAGTACACGTTGACGAGTGTCCCATCTTTGAGTTATTATATAGTATGTTAGAAGGTTGAAACATGAGTTGACAAGATTCTAAGTATGCCACAGGAGTAAAAGTAGATATAAAACCTGAGGAAGCGACAGTAGAAAGTTGAGAACTTGAGGAAGAAAGAAGATGATGAGGGTTTCATTGAGACAAAGGCATGTATGTATGATTGTGAGAATGGATATAAATATAAGTTGGTTCTTGAACATCATTGCACAAACGCATCACACATAGAACAAAGAGTAAGAAAAAATCAGTATTGTTATGTAATCATACTAGTGTTAGTGTTGGTGTTGGGAAAAGAAGTGAGAAGCCAATCGTTAAAAAATGGTTATTATTCAACTTCATGTCCAAAAGCTGAGTCGATAGTAAGATCCACTGTTCAATCTCACTTTGATTCTGATCCCACAATTTCATTGGCTTGCTTAGGCTTCATTTCAATGACTGTTTTGTTCAGGTTTCAGTTCTTTTTCCTTCTTATTTGATCTTGATCACCTCCTTGATTGTTTCAATTATATATATATATATGCAAGTTAATTGATTGTTGAATTTTAACATATATGACATATTATTAGGGTTGTGATAGGTCGGTTTTAATCAAAAGGGAATTCTGCGGAGCAAGCCGCTCTAGCGAACCTCGGTCTAAGAGGAATGGAAGTGATTGATGATGCAAAAGCCCGGCTCGAGTCATTGTGTCATGCGCAGACATACTTGCACTTGCAGCTCGTGACTCAGTTGACTTGGTAGGCAAGTTTACTAAGCTTAGTTAGGAAGCTTAATTAATTCCTTTGGTAGTTTTTCCAATTACTATATATCACCTGAGTATGCCGTATATGTATGTGAAACTGATAGCTTTGAGGCCCGACATCCTCCACTGCTTTACCAATATGGGAGATCAAGAAAGGCCCAAGAAAGAGAGAAGGGATTGGAAGCTTCAAGAAGCACTTAAAGAATGAGATCGGGTTGACCATTGACTCGACCGTCGCTACCTTTGACCCGATCGGATGGCTCAGATTGAACATATCGGACGACTCAGATTCAACACGATCAGGTGACGTTGACTCGACCGAATGGGCTTCTGGTTTTGGGCTCCATGGCCCATTTGGCTCTTTTTCTCTTTTGTTTCTCCTATTATAGCATAATAACACCTTCCCTTGCTCAAAATCAAATCTGAACACACTTTTAAACAAAATGCAAACAAACAAAGACAACAGAAACTTAAATAAATATATACAAGAATACCATTGGGGCTTCCTCCCAAGTGAGCTTGTTTAAAGTCACTGAGCTTGAATTTGCATGTATCTCAAGACGTGGTAGAACCGTAGAGAGGCTCGGTAATCCTCTCTAGAACCAATGACTAGTGGACTTGACACCTATTCCGCGAAGCATACCTCCTTTTGAAACTGAGAACCTTCTTATCCTTTCTTGAAGTTAGGATGTGGTTCCTCCTTTTCAATTCCACAACTTGCTTATCCATCTCATGAATGGTGGTTTCAAGTCGCATTAGGTCCTTCTTAAGGGTCTTGATGACTTGGAGTTCTGTGTAGGTGGGAGAGGAGGACAAGGTTTCTTCTGTTCTGATTATCGTAGTTCGTTATGGATATGCCATGTTGATCTTTATCTTCGTTCCTCATCCAAGATCGAGGCTCATGGTTCCCTTGGCCACGTCAATCACCATACCTGCTGAAGCTAGGAAACGTCTTCCAAGGATTAACTGATATTGCAGTTATCTTTCTATTTCCAAGATCAAGACATCAGTAGGAATTTTCACTCCACCCACTTATACCAGAAGATCTTTTAGCACTCCTACGGGCTGCCTCAAACTCCTATCTGCCATAACAACCGTTAGGCTAAAAGGCATAAACATCGTATATCCCATTGGTTGTGCTATCGAAAGAGGCATAAGGCTGATTGAGGCTCTTAAATAGTAGAGGCATTCGTTGAAGATTATCGATCTGATTGAACAAGATACTGTGAAGGCTCCGGGATCTCCTATCTTTTTGAAAAAGCTTGGATCTTGAGTGGGTAAGTCCCATCTCTTCTCCTGCTGCATCCGCTCGAGCAACAATTCCATCAGAATTTCTCTACAGGAGGGGATATTACCAAAAGCATCAACTAAGATTTTCAGCCTTGAGAGGTTAGATGTGAGAATTACAACAAAAATCAATATAAAGAAAAACAAAAAAGAAAGAGAGACAAACTCCGTGCAACAATTAAATTTCAATTAGTTACTTTTAGATTCAAGCCAAAAAATGATTAGGGAAAGAGTGATTGACAGAATAACATACTTTGCTGAAGATTGTTTGCTGGAAAACCCATTTAGAAGGTTTGGTGTACTTTTCCACTTAGTTTTGGGGTAGGTGTCATTTAGGTTGACAAAAATGCCCCTTGCTTGTGTTTGAAAGAAGAAGGATTTGGTTCAATAATTTATAACCGTTGGATGTCAAGTAATTGTATTGAAAAGTGTGGTTGAGATTGAAAACAATATTTCTCTTCTTTTGTCATTTCTTTCTTCTTCTTTTACTCTTTCTTTTTTGTTGTTCTCATCTTATAGTGTCATTTTATGTATTTGTTAACAAAAATTATCTCTTTGTTTTTTTATAATAAGTTATGATTATATTTTCTTTACATTTTAAGACGCATATTGCTATAGTTTAGATAAATTTTTATATTATACACTATTCATATGTAGTTGAACATTTGTTCATTGATACATGGATGGTCAATTGGACTATAATTTATAGATATTTACTAGGTTTAATCATATAAAAACATATCAAAACCTATTTAATCAAAAAAATTTTGTTTAGATAAATAAATCATAAACCTTAAACTTTATACGTTAAACTTTAAAGTCTAGTCCCTAAATCCTATATCCTAAACCCTAAATCATATATCCTAAAATCTAAACCCTAAACCAAAACCCAAAACTCTAACCTTAAACACTAAACTCTAAACATAAAACATAAATCTAAAAACTTAAACCTTGTCCAATTAAATTAAGCTGTAAAAAGAAAACCATAAATCATACATTACATCCTAACCTGTAAACATTTTAATGAACATCCCATAATATCCACGTTATAGTAACCACATGGATATTGTTGGTCAAGGTGTCTAGGTGAAATAATAAAACATTGGAATATGCAAATTAAGCTAATGAAAAAACATTGGAAGATGCAAAGTGGATTTATGTAAATAAACATTTTTATGTGGATATATTAAAATACAATATCCACGAAAAATCTAAGATTAGATATTGGATATGGAAATCGGTTTCCTTCATGTTTCTGCAATGTCCATCCAAACCTATCCACTAAACTCTGACTATGTGGAATTGATTTTCTCCATGCTTCTGTGCTTCTGTAATTTCCATCCAAACATATCCACTAAATTTTGAGCATGTGGTTATTAACCCATATTTTCGACATGTGTTTATTGAACACGACTACGTGTTTTATTCTTCTCAGCTATAAGCAATTCAGGCAACTTAAGACTTAATACGAGGGGGGAGAAATTTATCCCAGTCAGCAGAATCATCGACAGAGGAAGAACAGTGAGGGGGCTGGTTAGAAGAAGATGGAGCCTCGGTACTAGGTTTGAAGAATCTAGTTATGCGACGGTTGGATGGCATCTTCGCGGGGAATAGCGGAACAAGACCAACAAGTGGTCGCCGGCGGCGGCGGGGGACGAGAAAACACGGCGGCGACGGCGGGCGAGAAAGACACGGACGCAGCGGTGGCGGCGTCTGGGAACTACTGAGCTCGAACGAGGGGACTAGACTGAAACTTGGATATAGAAGGGGTGCGAAATGCGAGGGATCCCTTTAGACAACCAGAGAGGTGCCGGAAGGGGAGCGGGATAAATTCAGAGGGTGAAAAATGACAGAGGTTGGTAAATTGGGGATCAGGGAAGTTGAAAAATTAGGGATTAAAGTGAATAGTTATTAAGTTTTACTTTTTAAAAAGAAAGCAGTTAATAAACTCAAAAAATCGTAAAAGAAAGTGAAGAGAAGAGAAGTAACTGAAGGTGAGAAGTTAGAGGAGTGTTATGTAAACTCAAGTGGTAGAAGTATAGGGATAGTATAAAGTAGGTTTTTATGTTATAGAAAGTTGATAAACTAGGTTATAGTGCAATTTATTCTTAGGGAAATTTATCTTCCTTACCATCATTTTGAAAAACGTTTTTTAAAATACCATTTTTGAGGAGGCCTTCTTCCAAATAAAATTTTCCAATTTTTTGGGACTATTATGCCCTCTTTTCACTTCTGCCAAAATCGATGGGACACATGCACACCTATTAAGATCTGTGACACAAAATAATGAAAAGATAATAACATAAAATTATAACAAAACTTTTATTTCTTTCTTTTTACTAACCAAATAAACACCGACTTTCTTTATACTATGAAAAATAAGAGCGACAAACATCGCTTTGATCGAGAAGGTGTCCACGAATAAGATTTTGTCCATCGTATATATAACTAGTTATGTCCATAGACTAACTATCCATATGTCCATATGTCCATCGTAAACAAACATCATTTTTGCATTTTATTGGTTGGTTTGGGTTTTTAAATTACTGTTTAGGGTTTAGATTTGATAACTAAACAAAAATGATTTTGGTTTGGGTTTTTAAATATGTTGTTAGGGTTTAGATTTGATAACTAAACAAGAAAAATAGACAACACCGTGGACAACAAGACCAATACCATGGACAACAAGGACAATACCATGGACAACAAGGACAATACCGTGGACAAAACCATAGACAAACGAAACATCATTTCAGCATTTTATTGGTTGGTTTGGGTTTTTAAATTACTGTTTAGGGTTTAGATTTGATAACTAAACAAAAATGATTTTGGTTTGGGTTTTTAAATATGTTGTTAGGGTTTAGATTTGATAACTAAACAAGAAAGATAGACAACACCGTGGACAACAAGAACAATGCCATGGACAACAAAAACAATGCCATGGACAACAAGGACAATACCGTGGACAAAACCATAGACAAACGAAACATCAAGAAAGTTAGACAACACCGTAGACAATAAAGACAATCCTCTGTCCACAGATTTCTTACAATAAATCACTACGATTTGTTCCGAATAAATGCCCACATGAATCAATGCATCTTTACTTACCTTTTATAAATTCAAGTCCACCGTCTTCAATCCTCTGTCCACGGATTCCTTAACGTTTTAACGCAAAAAATCAAAATTTCCAAGAACATCTCTATCCTTCAATAACAACTTCTCTTTATCTGTCTCTTTCTCTGCAATGTTCGTACAAGTTTTTAATTTTGTTTTTTTCCTTTCCAACTGGAGATGTTTACATAGCTAGTTAATTAAAATATTTGTCCACCATTAATGCACATGTACTATGTTTTCCAATCAACCGAAAAGTTGTCAGTACTTTTTATTTTTATTTTCTTCTTTCCTCCTTTTTGTCAGTTCGACGAAGAAGATACACAAGGTTAATATAGTATATTCAGGTGTTAAAAATGGTATATGGGGTAAGGTTTGGAAATCGTGGTATTTCCAAAAACATAAAGTATAAATCGTGGTAGAATTGAAAAAATTCCCTTAATTTATCATATTTAAATTTTATATTTACAGTAAAAATGATTAACAAGAATTTTAATATTTTTATTTTATCAAAAAGAAATAAAAGTTAAGCTCCCTTAATAATATGATCGGGTATAATTCAACAAAAATATGAACCTAACGGGTGCTTTAAAACTATACACAATTATTTAGCCATATCCAAAATTAAATAATCAAATTATGTTTACAATAATAATAAAAAATATTCAAATATAATTACCGAGTTACAAATATCAGTTAGTGTAGTAAAAATTTTCTAAAACTATTTGTTAAAAAAAATTCAAATACACAATAACATACTACATACATACAAAATATACATGTCAAATATAAACCAAACCTAATATACAATTATACACACTTTTTACATACAAAATATTTTCGAAATACAATATATGCATACTTATATTGAAACCAAACCTAATATAGACATGCTATTTATTATACGTAGTTAAAATATACAAATCAATACGCAATTTAGTCTCTATATAATTAAAGTTAAATTATACAAGTAAACACGCTATTATGTGTATCTTATACTATTGCATACCAAATTTTAATACAAAATCGATTAATAGTTTATATTTTTAGTCATTATTTAAAAAATGTCATCCGTGCCAAAGCACGGGTTATCCCCTAATACGACAGTTAAACCATACCTCATTATCAAATCGTTTGTCCCTCACAACAAAATCCGCTGTCACCGAATTACTAAAACTAGTTTGTTGTTATAAACTTATAACCCTTAAGTTATTTATTAATTCAATTTTTTTTCACACATATTACTACAACTATTATAAATGCATTTTTTTAATGATTTGTCATTTTCATTCAATTAATTTAAAATTCTTTTTTACAATTTATTAATAATAACTAATAAAAAATTCTCTAAAAACTTGAAAAATGTATATTTTTAACAAATTATTGTTCTAATATGGATTTTTAAAAAAATACAAAAGTTGTGAAAAAGCAAAAGCCCAATATAATAAAATAGTGAAAAATATATTTAAAGAGAAGGTGTGGGGCGCATCACCATCACACACAGACACACACCAAAGGAGTGTTCTCCTGAGACCCTGAGAAAGCTCTTTCAAGCTCTCTCTCTCTTTCAAAGGTAACGCTTCTCTGATTCGCCATTTTTGCTACTCGATTCAAACTCCATTTACCACTGATTGTTTTCGCCGGAGAAGACATGGCGCCGGAACCTACTAATGCGGAGCGATGGTGCGTCGTCACCGGTGGTAGAGGATTCGCGGCGAGGCACCTCGTTGAAATGCTCGTACGCTACGAAATGTCCGTATCGCTGATTTAGCTCCGGGGATAATGCTTGATCCTCAGGAAGAGAACGGAGTTCTCGATGAAGGATTGAGATCCGGTCGTGTTCAGTATATCTCCGCTGATCTTCGAGATAAATCTCAAGTCGTCAAAGGTTTTTGATCTTAACTCATTGGATTATTGTTGTTTCGAGTTTGAGATCTTATGCATTGTTTTTTGTAATTTTCTGTTCCCATAGCTTTTCAGGGAGCTGAGGTGGTGTTTCACATGGCAGCTCCTGATTCTTCTATTAACAATCACAAGCTTCAGTATGCGGTGAATGTTCAAGGTTAATAGAAAGTTCAGTCTTGTACATTTTGGTTCTTTTGCTAGTTCTTGTGTTTATGTTGGCTTGTATTGGGATTATAATCTACAGGGACACAAAATGTAATTGATGCTTGTGTTGATGTTGGAGTAAAGAGGCTTATTTACACTAGCTCTCCTAGTGTTGTATTTGATGGTGTTCATGGTATTTTGAATGGTAGTGAATCAATGGCTTACCCATCCAAGGTATTAATTACGCTTTGGTGTTAATTTATTGCGTGTCTTTACGTTGCCCTTGATCTTGATGTGTTATCTTTCTATTGTGGTATTTTTTACTGGATATTCTAAATGATTCTATGCTTCTTTTGGAGCTTGGTTGCTGATATATATTCTTCATGTTTCAGCATAATGACTCATATTCGGCAACTAAAGCTGAAGGAGAAGAATTGATCATGAAGGCGAATGGCAGAAATGGATTACTCACTTGTTGCATACGTCCAAGCAGTATTTTTGGTCCCGGTGATAGATTACTGGTTCCCTCACTTGTTGCTGCTGCTAGGGCTGGGAAATCGAAGGTTAGATGGTTTTCTTTGTCTATCGCTTTCCTCCTCTGTCTGCTTTCTTACCTTCCTTTTTACCTTTCCTCTCCTCTCTTCTCTTGGTACTTTTGTTATTGTCACAAAGGCAGCTGCCCTTTATTGACATATTATTATATGCTAGACATTTTGTAGATAGCTCTGTACTATGAAGTTTTCTTAGAAGTTGGATGAGTGACTCTCTGATAAACACAGATTGATTCATTAAAGCATTATCTGTGAAATCTTTCGCTTACAGTGAGCAGATAGAGAATAATTTATGTTAGTTTGATGTAGAATTTTGGGTTTTGACTTCGCAAAGTTTGTTAATTTGAAGTTGTAAGCTACAAATCTAGAGGGCTGAACTTTCTATACGTCCAGAAATTATTAATATGTGGGAGGTGGCGTAGATGCAATGGTCCTAAAAGTAGCCTAACACGAGATACAAAAGGATGACGGGGAAAACAACGTTCCTTAGAGTACTTGATCAATGATTTATAGGAGGGTTCCTTGTTGTGTGGTGCGATATTCCTTCCTATTTAAGAAAGATGGCTTTGCATAGAAGGAAATTTATTTGGTATCTATCTGGCATTATTTTCTTAGGTTCTGTGATTCATGTGCATTGGAACTATCTCTCTTAGAAATGGTATGCTGCTAGTTACAAGGTGCTATATATGATCAAGGATCTATCTAAATGAATTTAATAGGTTAAGTTGTATCGTTTGCAATGATTTCTTCTTTGACATAAAATCTTTCATAAACCTTAGGATTGACATGACTGTTTTATGGTTCTTTAATGTCCAGTTTATTATAGGTGATGGGAATAATCTTTACGATTTCACTTACGTTGAGAATGTTGCTCATGCCCATGTTTGTGCTGAGCGGGCTCTAGCTTCAGGAGGAGATGTTTCTACAAAAGCTGCAGGACAGGTAATTTTTTTCAGTTGATTACGTGCTGTAGTTTTCTACGGTGGAGTATGGTCTCAGTTGTATCTCATTTTATTTGTGGTTAAAATGAATGTCGTCATTTGGTGAACCGGACTGAACTAAGGAAGACAATTTCATGTTTAGACATACCATGAAGCCTGAGACAGAAACTGTTTTCACTCTAATATCATGTGAACTTTCAGAGAGCCTTGCTGGTTTTTCATTTGGGATTGTTTTTCTGTTATGTTGTGTTTAGCTGAGATAGATCCGTTTTAGGTGTGTGCCAACTTCTTCAAAGAAGATGATTTCCATTTTTTCATGTTGTATTTAAATTAAAATTAAATGCTTGGAACATAGATTTAATTAAGGCATACAGTCAGAATCTATTTATGATGTTTTCGGAAAATTTTAGTTGTAGGCTGACCTGACATATAGTGGATTTACAGGCATATTTCATCACCAACATGGAGCCAATTAAATTTTGGGAATTTATGTCACAGATTCTTGAAGGACTTGGCTACGAGAGGTAATAATTAATTTTCCCTTATTTGAGCTGACACATTTTTTTGCTTTATATTTGGAAGATCTTTCCATACACAATGAAAGCATCCCAGTTTCATGCACTGTACAAAAGCTTTACCGTTTACTGTTCTTCCTAATGTATTATATTTTGCAGGCCAAGCATAAAGATCCCTGCCCTTGTCATGATGCCAATTGCACATCTGGTTGAACAGACATATAAATGGTTGGGACCATATGGAATGAAAGTACCTCAACTAACACCTTCAAGAGTTCGGCTGCTCTCGTGCAGCAGAACTTTTGATTCTACGAAAGCAAAGGACCGGCTAGGCTATGCTCCTGTGGTGCCACTTCAGGTTATACATTATTTGATTTGAAAAAGAGATGTATTTGTTGCATTTCTGTTACATACCTACTGGATCTGGATGCAGCATATCAATTATTGCTGTAAATAAAGCCTTTTATCATTCTTTATTTAATGCATGCCTTGATAATCCTGCAGGAAGGAATACGGAGGACGTTAGACTCTTTCTCTCACCTGACAGCTCAAAGTCAATCTAAAAGAGAAGGCCCATCTAAGGCTTCTAGGATCCTCGGAAGCGGAAAGGGTATGGCCATATATTTCATTTAGCTTGCTTGTCCTCTCAGCTGATTGTCTCTCACATGATAAGACTAATAGTGTGTCATTTTCATAATGCAACACTGGATATTTTCCTTCTATTTTAAAATCTTAGGACTATTAAACATCTGCACGGCTCTCCCGAAAACGATGTTCTTTTTCATAGCTACCATATTAGTGAAGAGGCATAGGATATTAGTGTAAATAGACATTTATTTTCAAATCTTGAAAAATCTACCCTGGTCGTGATTCATTTGTTACAACATGATTTTGCAGTTGCTGATACGCTTCTCTGGAAGGATTTAAAGCAGACGCTCGCTGCCATATTCATTCTAATTAGTATCCATTATAACTTTGTTGCAACTGAGGCTACCGTCGTAACTGCTCTCTCAAAGGCTCTACTGATAGGATCAGTGTTTTTGTTCCTCCATGGCATTCTACCAGAGAAAATGTAAGATTCCTTATTTGCCAACTACTTTAACCTAGTTCTCTTATAATGGAAACCAGAAGGTAAAATGTTCACTATAATTTTTTCAGTTTCGCGAAACACATAACAGTTTCATGTTCATGTCCCAATAGATGCATGCCAAGCATTCTTGAAACACTGTATCTTGTGCTCTTTAATCAGGAACACATAAAATAAGCATTTGCTGTCTATTCAGTTTATGAACAACAACTGAATATACATGAATATTTTGCAGATTTGGTTATACAGTCGAAAAGATTCCTGCATCACAGTTTCACCTCTCTAAAGACTCGTCCCGTGACCTCTCATTGTCAGTGATCTGTTCATGGAACACCACTGTAAAAGCTTTAAGATCTCTTTGCCAGGGGAATGATTGGAGTCTCTTTTTCAAGGTATTCACACCACTAGAACTCGTTATTTCCCAGTCTTACGATATCTCGACACCAACCTGAAGCATGAATGGGGACAATAATCAGTCACAAAACTCATCCTTGTTAGTTTGGTGTTTCTAATGTCATTAGGTGGCCTTCGTTTTGTTAGCATTGAGTTTCGCTGGAGGCATATCTCTTCGCCGCATATTTGTTATAGGTACTCTTTCTCTCTTTGTCTAGTTTTATGACTTGCTACTTGGGAATTATAGTTCATCAACAATAACTAGTTTTGTTGTTGTTGTGATTCTTTGTCAATAACAGGACTTCCCATTGCCTTCATTGTTTTTGTCGTGTACGAAAAGAAGGAACAAGAGATTGACTCATTGTTTTCGAGTTTAAAATCGTTCGTATGCAACGGGAAAGCCAATGTGTGTGAGAAACTGTTTGGAAGCAAGAAAGATGACTAAGTAAACTCTTCTCTCTCTCCCAAACATTTGTAATATTCTTCTGTCTACAGCAAACCTGTGACTCTGGTTTGAGCATTTGGTTATGTATTATTGCCAAATCTCTCTCTTACTCATATATCTTGTGGTCTTTGGTTACATGTCTATTAAGCCCAGCTCTTGTCCTTTAACGTGAAAGTAGCATTTTCGCTGTTAAAAATTCAATGAATTTGTGAAAATAGAAGATAGTGTAGTACTTGCTCATGTCTTCGAAATTTCGAATATAGATAGAATCAAATGACAGAATATTAGTGGGAAAAAAAAACAGCTTTAATATCAAATGAAAAGAAAGAGTACTAGATAAAAAAAAAAAAAAAAACAACTTTATGAAAGATTAAGAATACTGAGAATATATGACCCAACTTTATCATTCTACTTATAGTCTTTTTTTTTATAGAATTTTCCTGCCCTATAATGAAAATATATATGTAAATTGTATTATTATCTTCACATCCTATATTCATATAACATTTTAAACTAAAAACGATATAGTCAGTCAGAACCAAGTCGCCTTAGTGCAATAGTAAAATGAGGTAATCCCCGCCACATGGGTTTGAGTAGCATTAACCACTGTAATTCGAAAAATTTTAATCGGTTACCACAAATCTCATGGATTAGTCTTGAACCTAGAAAACCTTTTGGATCACCTAAGAAAAAGTTAGTCGGGCAATCATATTTTTTACTTTTGTAGTCTACGACATTGCTAGGCCATGGGCATTAATATCATTCAAGCCTATGTTGGGAAAGTAACGAAATTCTAGCTTTTTATCATGGCACATAAGGAAAAAGAAGCAAGATCAATCAAAGCTGCACTAACATTGTTGTACTCATTGAAGATAATATAAAATCTAATATAGTATCAGAATTTGAATTTACTATAATTTCAACAACTTTATAAACTGAGTATTGATTATAGAATATCAAAGTTTGTTGTAAAAGCACAAGATCGACAAAATTATAACTCACTTTTATTAGCTTGAGAAAATAACTCCAAACTTAAGTTCTCTATCTCTTTCTTAAAACTCACACATTATTATGTTATGACTTGACATCTTTAGTTATATGAAAACACTAATCCTATAAGTAAATACTCATGTTTAGATAACTCCTAAACACATTTAATCCTTATCTCTTTGATAACCATGACTCGGTTAGGATTAGGATTACTTCTAACTTAAGTCAACTTCAAACTTAATCCAACATTGATTATATTATAAACTCTGGATTCTTAATATGTTTCCAAAATCTTTATAAAAGGGGTATTAATTATCTCCATTGGTAAATATCTCTGGCAAAAACTTAGTAGTCGCTGGTTCGAGTAGCGCTTGGGACGAAACCACATAACATTCTTTGGTTTCGTGTCTGAGGGGATGTATGAGTTTCGGCCCAGAACCTCTTTAATTATTCAAAAAAAAATTATATTAAAAATCTTGTTAAATCTTTTGTATATTTCTTGAAACATGAAAAAATCTCTATCTTTCTATTATATCTCAATCTCTAGGATGGAATACATATTCCAATGTTATGGATATGGAGAAACCCAAAAGGTAGCCTTAGCATCGGCACAACTCACCGACAACGCCTTATCTTGGTGGGATAGGACAGTGGCCGAGAGGAGGAGGTATGTTACTGAAGTACCTCTTGAGGTTGAGGTATGTTACTGATCACTATCATAGAGACTTACAAAAATGTTTTAGAAAATTGTCTCAGGGAACAAGGACCGTGGACGAGTATTTTGAGGAGTTTGAAAAGCTCATGAACTCTTTGGAGTTAGAAGAATCCAGCGAGTCATTGATGGCTCAATTCATTGACGGGTTGCAAGAGCGTATAGCCCGAAAAGTGGAGACGTCCAACTATAGCAGCCTACATGAACTACTTCACAAGGTTGTACAAGTGGAGCAACAAATCAAGCGTAAGATGTCTCTGAGCAATCGTACCAGGGGTAGTACACCTTGGAACGCAAGTAACAACCGAGGCATGGACAAAGGCAAAGCTATAGACAACGATTCTCGAGTCAAGAATAAGTCTAGTGAAGCGTCTAAGATCACCAAGCCTGAACCAGGTAAGTTTCCTAGCACTAGTCAATCTCGTACCCGTGACATTACTTGTTTTAAATGTCAAGGTAGAGAACACATGGCGAGAGAGTGTCCGAACCAACGAGTGATGATCCTCACTCCTAGTGGAGACTACGAGTCTCAAGATGAGCAAGATGAGAACCTGACTGATTCAGAGGAAGCTGTGGAGTATCCTGATGTAGGAGAACTCCTTGTGATTCGACGTATGCTAAGCGTGTATGTCAACCCTGAGGAGAAAGTTCAAAGGGAAAATATCTTTCACACTCGGTGCACAATCAATAACAAGGTATGTAATTTGGTTATTGATGGAGGTTCTTGCACTAATGTTGCTAGCAAGTATATGGTAGACAGGTTAGGTCTTCAAAAGAGGAAGCATCCGAGACCCTACAAACTTAGATGGCTAAACGATGATGCTGAGTTGAAAATTGCTGAACAAGTTACTGTATCATTCAGTGTGGGAAAGTACCAAGACCAAGTTGTTTGTGACGTAGTTCCAATGAGAGCCGGACATCTTCTCCTTGGAAGACCATGGCAGTTTGACAAAGCTACCAATCATGATGGTCGTACAAACCACTACTCTTTCACCCACAATGACCGTAAGTTTAACCTTGCCCCTCTAAGTCCATCAGAAGTTCATGAGTTGCAAAAACACATGAACAAAGAGGTCGAGGTAAGAACTTCTAGCCTTTACTTAAGTTCTAGTCAAATTTGTAAAACCATGAGTGCCCATGGCACCGTGCTACTAATGGTTTTCAAAGAATGTCTAAGTACAGGTTTAGGTGAAGTTGAACTACCTGCTGAAGTACGAGCTGTACTAGATCAATACAACGATGTTTTTCTCGGAGGAGATTCCACCAGGACTACCCCCTATTGGTGGCATCGAACATCAAATCGATCTTGTACTAGGTTCTGCTCTACCTAACAAACCAGCTTACCGAATGAATCCGGATGAGTCTAAGGAGTTAGAAAAACAAGTGCGCGACTTGATGGACAAAGGGTACATCAGAGAGAGCCTTAGCCCGTGTGCTGTACCAGTTCTCTTGGTACCAAAAAAGGATGGCACATGGAGGATGTGTGTAGACTGCCGAGCAATCAACAACATCACCATCAAATAGCGACATCCTATTCTGAGGCTAGACGACATGTTGGACGAGCTAAGTGGTACAATCATCTTCTCCAAAATTGACTTGCGAAGCGGCTATCACCAAGTCCGAATGAGAGAAGGCGACGAGTGGAAGACCGCATTCAAGACCAAGCAAGGTCTCTATGAATGGCTCGTTATGCCATTCGGGCTAACCAATGCACCAAGCACCTTCATGCGATTGATGAACCAGGTTCTAAGGTCATTTATTTGTAAATTTGTTGTTGTCTACTTTGATAACATACTTATTTACAGTAAATGCTATTCTGATCATACTAAGCACTTAGAGTTAATTCTGAAAACGCTTCGGAAGGAAGGCCTTTATGCTAACCTAAAGAAGTGCTCATTTTGTACTGATAAGTGTGTGTTCCTAGGTTTTGTAGTGGGTAAAAATGGCCTACAAGTAGATGAAGAAAAGATCAAGGCGATCCGTGAATGGCCTACTCTAACATCCATTGGACATGTTCGCAGTTTTCATGGACTAGAAAGCTTCTACAGGAGGTTTGTCAGAGACTTCAGCACAGTGGATGCACCAATGACTGCTGTAATCAAGAAAAATGTACCATTCTAATGGGGAGAAGCCCAAGAACAGTCATTCAACACGCTAAAAGAGAGGCTCACACAAGCACCAGTTTTAGCACTTCCAGATTTTGAAGTTATGTTTGAAGTGGAGTGTGATGCATCAGGTTTGGGAATTGGAGCTGTACTACATCAGAGGAAAAGACCAGTCGCGTTTTTCAGTGAAAAGTTAAGTGGAGCAGCATTGAACTACCTGACCTACGACAAAGAGCTTTATGCCTTAGTACGAGCACTTGAGACATGGCAACACTACTTGTTTTCCAAAGAATTCATCATTCACACCGACCATGAAACTCTGAACCATCTCAAGGGTCAGACTTCACTCAAGAGGAGACATGCAAAGTGGTTGGAGTTCATCGAGACGTTCCCATATGTGATCAAGTACAAGAAGGGAAAGGAGAACGTGGTAGTTGATGCTTTGTCAAGGAGACATGCCTTTATAGCTACAATGGAGGCTAAAGTAATGGGTTTTGAGCACATCAAGGAGTTGTACAAGGATGATCCAGAATTAGGAGAGTGCTACAAAGAGCGTGGCAAAGGAGCTTATCAAGCATTCTACTTGCAAGATGGGTTCTTGTTCAAAGACAAGCGGTTGTGCATCGCTCAAGGTTCAATGCGAGAGTTGATACTCACCGAAGCACATGGTGGAGGGTTGATGGGTCACTTTGGTGTTGACAAAACCTTGGAAATGGTCATGGATCATTTCTTTTGGCCCCATCTCAAGAAGGACGTGGAGAGATTTTGTTCTCGATGCATTGTTTGCCACAAGGCAAAATCCAGGTTACATCCTCATGGTCTATACTTACCATTACCTATTCCTAACGCCCCTTGGGTAGATATTTCTATGGACTTTGTCTTAGGATTGCCTAAGATTAGACACAAGGATTCAATCTTTGTCGTCGTGGACCGGTTCTCCAAGATGGCACACTTCATCCCATGTGACAAGACCAATGACGCTACTCAAACCGCGGATTTGTTCTTCAAGGAAGTGGTGCGCCTCCATGGTATCCCGAGGACCATCGTCTCTGATCGTGACATCAAGTTCTTGAGTCACTTTTAGAAGACACTTTGGAGAAAGTTAGGTACCAAGCTTCTATTCTCTACAACTTGTCATCCTCAAACGGATGGACAAACCGAAGTGGTAAACCGAACTCTCTCAACTTTACTTAGAGCCACTCTTGGTAGGAATATGGCTACATGGCTTGATTGCATTCCTTTTATTGAGTTTGCTTATAATCGTGCCGTTCACTCGGCTACAAAACTACTTCCCTTCGAGATAGTCTATGGAACTAACCCTTTATCTCCCATAGATTTAGCACCTTTACCTCAGTTAGAACAGGCTTGTCAAGTTGGGTTAAGACGAGGAGAAATCATAAAGAAGTTGCATGAAAAAGCAAAAGGCAACTTGGAGAAGAAGGCCGTCCACAACAAACGCAAAGCTGATCGAGGAAGAAAAGAAGTGTTATTTGAACCAGGAGATTGGGTCTGGTTACATATGAGGCCTGAGAGGTTTCCAATACAAAGAGCATCCAAGCTATCACCAAGAGGCGACGGTCCATTCAGAATCCTCGAGAAGATCAATGACAATGCTTATCGTTTGGAGCTACCTAATGAGGTAAAAATTTCTCATACTTTTAATGTTGCTGACTTGTCTGCTTATGATCCAGGAGATTTAGTTTTGAGGACAAAACCTTTTGAAGAGGGAGGGAATGATGTGGACATCGATTATCCTGTCCAACCCGCTGAACTAGATCAAGTACCAGATCCTGTACCACACCCTATACCAGTCGTCCCAGTAGGTCCCATGACTCGTTCAAAGTCTAAACAACTTAGAAAGAGGTTCAACCTATCTGTACAAGACATTGTGAGCTCACTAGAGCTGAACTACGTCAACTGGTCTGTACCACCTTTACTCCATCACGACGGATATGATCCCATCGCCGAGGAAGAGCTTGCTGAAGCATTCACCCAAATGAGTCTTGAACATACCATTTCCCCAGGTATGAATTCTCCTTTGACAGGTCAAGAAACCTCTAGGATCCAAGAGAAGACAATGGATTCACAAGAGACGAGCAAAACAAGCTTCACCTTCGAGAGTGATCGAGAGAGTGAAGATCAAGAACAAGATATCAAGGACTTGGAAGAGCTTCAAGAGACTGATCAAGCTACCCAAGAGAAACTCCAAGAAGCCATCTACTTCAAGAAACCAACCAGGCACCTGACAAGACCCCTGAAGTAGATCAAAACGTAGTTCAGAGAACATCGACTGGGCCTAGATCGCATCCAGGTAAGTTCTATTCAATATTTTCGATAATTGCAGGTCCATTAAGCCCCAACAACGGCTAGGAGACGTGCTCATCACGAGGTTTCAAGTTTGCTTTAGTATTTTACTTATTTTCTTTCCAAAAACAATTGCTTTGTATTTGTAGTTTTATTTGTTTCCTTTGTTGCATTTTTACATTTATTTCGGCCTTAGGGCTAGCTGCAGAACTCTTATAAAGTCCCCCTGCAGCAGTTGTACGAGTTTTTTCACCCTTGATTATTAATAAAGAACCGAACTTTCTTCACTTCTTCTCTTTAAGCGTTCTTAAGAGAATAAGCTTGTTCTTTGTCTTGTGTGTGATTCCACAAGGCTAAGATCGTGTACTGTATCAGAGACCAATCACATCTCTGTGGTGTATGAACCAAGTCCACAATTCCGACTTAGTTGTGCGTTCCATATTTTCTAGCATGAATGCCACTGTAGATCTTCGGAATTTAACAATTCTCATTGGTACCAGTAGATTTTGTTTTCCATCGACCAAATCTATTTATGCTAGATCCTCATTTCAGTAAAAATAAGCAATCATCGGAAGATAGAAAATGATGTATTTTTATTTCAATGTATTATTACACCGTTTGTAAATTCTTATACGAGTCTATTCAATCATTGATTTGGAAATCCAAACAAAACGTATATTCTTTCTGTTTCACAAAAAGTGTCATTCTATATTGTCAATGAATCTTTTACAGTAAATTTCTAAAATTTACCCTTGATTAAACCATTAATCATTTATTAAATAAGGGTATATATGTATATTTTAGTATTTTCTTAATTTGTGTGAAATATGTCAAAGTGGCACTTGTTATGAAACATATAGAGTATCTATACTATTAAAGCTGAAGTACCCATTAGTTTTACACTAAAGTTGTCAAATGAAATAAAATACACCTAATCAGATACTTCATTTTCGAATCTTTGGGTATGAATAATGAATCATATATTTCTATAGCAGATTATATTGTAATCATATTTAATTTTGATTTTCCTAAAAATATCTCTACCTAATTTAATCTAATATATTTAAAAAAATTGTTATTCTTCTTTCACGTTTATATGATTTTATTTATATTTTATTTTATTATATTGAACATATGAATAATAAAAATAGAAAATTTTCCGCATTGTTGCACTTTGATTTTTTTTTAAACGGACGTATATTATTATAACTTTTAATTAACAAAAAGCAATTATTATAAGAGTTTTGGTATAACTAAAAAATACTTAAAAGACAAATAATGTTTATGATAAAGAAGAGAAAACAATACCAAGTTGTTTTTTTTTTTTTGAATTTAAATAAACAATAACGTTTTTTGGGTCAAGTCTAAATCCAATTCTTATTTTTTGAATCACAAGAGTAGTCAATTGCAAGAAGTGTTGGTGTACGAGTTTGAACAAGAGTAGAGTAGAGTGGTCTCATTCTCCAAATTTGGAATCACGCCGATAAAGCCAAAAAAATCATAACCCCACGATAAAGCTCCGACAAACCAAAGTAACCCATCTTCTTCCTTTTCCCCCCACTCCGAGGATTCCATTGCTAAAGCTTAAAGCCTAAAGCACCATTTTGTCCACAATCACTAAACCCTAAAAAAAACCAAACCTTTGAATCCTTTTCATGCTTCTTCTTACATTCCCCGATTTCTTTTTTCTCTGAAGAAAGTGACTTCCTTTTGATTTTGATTCTTTTGTTACTCTTTCTGCAATGATTCCGTTTTTTGAATTATGCGTTTATAAGAAAGCTGAGATTGGTGTTTGGTTTGTTCATGAACTATTACAATGGGTGCTCTCAGGAAAAGAAGTGTTTGTCTGATTGATTCAAAGGGTTGTTCTAAATTGTTCCCTGTTTCTCAATCTCCTCCTCTTCCAATGTCTCAGTTCAATGGACCCTTCTCTTCTCTTGTCATTTGTGTCACTGGTTTATCCAAAGGTTGAGACTTTGTTCCCTTTTCAATCTTGATCAGGCAGAAAAGTTTGAATTTTTATGTAACTTTGTGGTTTAATGTTTATAAATTTTAGAATTTGTTCTGGATTAGGCACAAGTTTGGGGATTTATGTTCACCAATCTTTAAATTTCATAACTTGGCTAATGATTTTATAGGAGGTGCTGTTGTGATCTTGTTGTATTTACAAAGTTTTCGTTTATATGTTTAAAAATTGGGATTTGATGTTATGATATGTTGTATTGCTTTGTATCTTTTCAGATGCGAGAAAGCAAGTCAAGGAAGCGACAGAGAGACTTGGAGGCGAGTACAGTCCTCACCTACACATGGGATGTACTCATTTGGTCGTCCAGATATCCTTTTTTTCTCAGTTCTGTTCATCTTTATTGCAATTTGTTGTAGTGTTATGGTTTTTGACTACACAACCAACATGATCCTGTACTTCTAAAGCCTTTCTTTTAGATAATAGTTTATAGTCGTTTGGTTAAATGTTCATGGTGCTTTATGTGATGCTTAACGAAAACTTACAGCTCATGTGGACGTAAGTTTGAACATACTTTGAAATATGGAGCAAGAAAAGGTCTCTTTGTTGTTACAATTGGTTGGTTTGTAGATAGCGTCAAGAGAAACCGTAAGCTTTCATCCATCTTTAAATTATTTCCTCAATGATTTATCTGTTAGCCAGAGAGTTGGTATCATAGATTTAACCATTCAGTTTTGCTGGTTACTGCTTCAGTTTAGTAGCAGTACAAATTTGTGAAAGCTTTGCTAGCATATTCATGGGCCCTTGACTTTTTTTTTACTCTTTCAACTTTCATGTTAGAAGAATAATAACCTTGTAGTCGTCAGTCCTACATTGGCTGCTTCTAGTTTGCTAGAGATATTCTGTGATATTTCATCAACATGATATAAGGATAGTGTGAATAGCCTCAGTTTCGTTATTAGTGTATTAAACTCAATTGGAGCAAATTCACTTTGGAAAAGAGAGCTCATGGGTATTCTAAAAAGGTTATAAGGTTATGTGTGTCTGAAGTTAAAGCTGACCTTGATATTTTGTAATGTTGTAGTCAGGATGAGCGAATCACTTTACAATGTTAAACAACTTGGACAAAATTACGAAAAGGGGGATGATCTGATCCCGGTATTTGATCTAGAACCTATTTGTCGTCCACGGCAAATTCAGCAAGCTTTACGTTTTGGCACATCAACAAAGGACCACCAAGTATCTTCTATTGGAACAGAATCTGGCACTAGTGTTGACATGACTCTTGCTGACCATTGCATGTATGTTGATTCAGACATTTCAGATGAACTCCGGCTTAAGGTAATTTACCTCATTGGGTGCTTTGAACTTTTGGCCAGATTGTACTTTTTTCTATGAGTCTCTTTAAAATAGAATGTGGTCCGTTTAGGTGTTAAAGGTTGCTGGAGAGCAAGGAGCAAAGGTCATTGATTCATGGTTTATTGGTTGCAATGCAAGTCTTGTTGTGTGTGAAGGTGCTTCAATCCGGAGATATCTTGGCCATGCTAAAACTATTGTCTCAGTGAGTTCTTCTTTATGTCATTGTTGTATGAGTGTAATGCATTCTCGAGAAGGTGTACTTCCGTTTGTTTTGATTCTCTATGAAAATGTGGAGAATTTGATACTCAATCCCATGTCAAATGCCTCCTGATTGCTCTGTTACTTCGTCATGCAATTGACCATAGTGATTAGTGAGCTAGATGAGAAAGATAGTTCTAATTGAGTAACATATTTGTTTCATGATGACCTAAACATGCTTGCTATTGTTTGTTTGTTTGTTTGCATCAGCCACTATGGGTTCTAAAAACAGTGGAGAGACATCGACAAAGACTTGTTCATATGTCACCTGATTTAGCCAGACAGTTAGGATTAATGCTTGAAAACTTTGAAGATGGTTCTACAAAGGAGGTACAATTTTTTCTTATAGTGTGTTTTATGTACTGTCTTCACAAGTTACTGCTCATTCTCTATCCTTACATGTAATTAGGCTTAATGGTTTTTATTGTCCCGTCTTATAATCTTAAGTGGCGAGAGTATTAATTGCAAGCTTTCTGTATAAATTGTCCCAGAAAACTTGTGGGGAAGGTAATTCTCAAGATGCTACTAAATTTAAAAGTAAATCAAAACAACAAAGGAAAGAGACTGTAGATATAGCTAAAACCGGGGTTAGGAGACGGCGTACTCGCCACATGCAGGTAACTGATGATCTTCTTACTTCCTGAAGTCTGAATTGACCTTAACGATTTTGTTTCAGCTGATAATGTCTGAATTTTAATGCTTATTCTCTTGTTGGATGTCTCATAGACTTGTCAAAACCCAATAAGACGCATAACACAGAACAGCCTGCTGGAGAATATTTGTTGGACAATATCTGAAGCAGCTTCAACTGCCACTATTTTTACTGATTCTTGCAGCAGCAGTGGTAACATCAGTGAACCTCAGCCTTCTGTTGCACAAGAAGAGAAAGAAGATAATGGGTTAGATCCAGTGGCTTCTTTTTCAAACTCAACCAGAGCACTCACAGAGATGTACGGTTTTGCTCTTCTTACGACTTTTTTTCTTCATTTTTTAGTGTTTGCATGTTGCATGATTCACAAAGAAGTTAATTTGCTTCCAGTGATAGCCTACTACTTTCCATTGTTGCAACTGAGGAGATATCTCACTGTGGTCAACTATATTTTTTGTTCTGGGGTGTTCTTCTGCAGTGAGAAGACGGAAGTGATATTTAAAGACAGCTTCCTTACAATTCTATTTCCAACTGATCGGTTCTCGGAGATGGGACCTTCTTCACGGACCTATTTCAGTGATAACGGTTTTACATGCTTGCAAATCTTAGACTATATCCACAGATTTTATCAGGTATAACTATCTAGATGTTTCTGCAATTCAAATGGCCAATTCCTTTGTTTCAGTTCCTTCTAGTTGCTATGTATAGGTGGAGTATGTCATTTGTTATAAATTTAGGTAGCTAAATGGTTGAAGTCTCCCAAATCAATCTCTTTATCTTAGTTAGGAATTTATAAGTAACTAATTAAACTTCATAATAATCAGATACTTCTTCCTTGTATGTATTGATTCTACAGGAGAACTTGCCGGATCATGAAATAGAGGTTGCGATTCACACAGACTCGAGGCACGCTGACCGTCTCAGAACAGTGTATTGCAGCAAAGAGACATCAGATGAAGGATGCATGGTTTTCCCAAGAATAGAGTTACTGGGAAGCAGGAAAAGTTTTGAAATGCTTAAGCGTGTTAATGGAGAGAACAACAGTGATGTTTATGAGCTCATGATTAGAGCTTGATGTCTCTTTTACAATACAAAATTGGAACAAGCTATATATGCTTTAAAGTACAAAATTTCACTTTTGACTAATGAATTCAAAACTTAGTGATGCACATTGAATCTAAGAAAATTACAAATATGAGAATTTCCAGAAGAAAGGAGTATAGCATATAGAGTAAAACTGTAAAAAAGCACAGAGAATCAACAAAACATCGTATAAATCCCGACAAAAAGATAGAAAGAGGTCTGATTGATCCTCTGATGCTACAAAAAGTATTAACTGAACAAACCTAAACATTTTATGCATACGCTTTCATTCCTTCCTTCTTGCAGATCTCTTTCCTAACACTTTTTTTTCCTTCTTCATTTTCAGCTAGTTTCTTCTCTCTCTCCCCATGTACAGAACAGATACAACAAAATGAATAGCGTGGTCACCTTTCCTTTTTTTGGTTTTCTTTTCCCATCGTGTATCCTATATAAGTACCTGGCTTTTCTCTGTCAGTATATGATGACCCTAAGGAGACCGGCCTGAGGCTCAGAATAGTCAAGGCCTTCTTCTTCGAGTAGGTAGCGCTGTACAGCAACTGGGAGTCTAGCCGGAGTGCGGGAACCCCTTGTGTGGTGGCCAGTACCTACACATATGTAAATCTGAAGCCTCTCTTGTGTTGCTCGAGCTGTGCTCCTCAATACGCTCAGTTCGTGCTTCAACACCTGAAGAGCTTCACTCACATGTAACCCATGCAAGTCTATCATTCTCTCATTCCCTCTACTGTTTCCTTGA
Source organism: Capsella bursa-pastoris (assembly GCA_036452645.1). Lineage (NCBI taxonomy): Eukaryota > Viridiplantae > Streptophyta > Magnoliopsida > Brassicales > Brassicaceae > Capsella > Capsella bursa-pastoris. The sequence goes on from CP144186.1 coordinate 3,030,529, forward strand.
CCCACCGGGTTCCTATTTCATTTATTGCTCATAGGCAGGTTAGAACAGAGATACTGGGAACAAGAGTGTTGTTTTTCGTTATGGAATAGCAGTGTGTGTTTGGTATAAAAGATCATGTCAGAAGGAGATGCAGTGCTGCAAGGTAAAGAAGTCAAACCTCTGGCGATAAATGGCTTCTTGTGCTTTCCCATGAGCAGCCTTCATTTGCATGTTATGCAACTGTCCCTTGACACTTAGTTCTTTAGCTAAGGCCTTATTGCCAACAAGGTATGCTTGCCGTGCCTACGCTCAACCAGAAGTAACATAGAATATTGAGCGTACATGACTAACACAGAAAGATAACAAGTTAATAAGATGACGTCGGAAGTGATAAAACTGGTGAAAACCCCATCATCAACAGAAATGGCTTTATAAACTATCATCTTAAATTGCAAATTAGACTCGAAATACTTATGGACCACTGCCTCATATATCCTAAGTATTTTTTTCAAAAATCAATCTGGACAATAGAGATAAGGTAAGGCCCCACTATACGGTCTTAACAGTAAATAGACCAGATGGTATGCACAAAAAACCATAGCCAGATAGTCTGCAGAAAAATAGAGGCCACATAAATGAGCAAAAATGACATTTACAAGTGTATTATACCTGTTCAAAGTAAACATTCCGCAGACGTGCATAGTCACGTGCTTCCTCGCGTAAGTCAGAATACATGTTCCCTGTTCATTCCCATGACAAAGAGAGCCAGATATACAACGTTGTCCAATTAGATAACGTTGTTCAAAGCAAATGTATAACAAGACAGATATAGTTATCTGAATCAAAAGAAGGAATTTACCAACTGCATCCCCGGTTTCCACCCAGACAGGAGCAGGGCGAGTCTGAGCTCGACTTTGCAGCTTATCTGAATATATACTCCTCCCACGGCCACTTTTGTAAGCACCAGCAGAAGCATGAGAATTTCGGCTTGAGCCAATGGATGAGTCTGCCGAATCACTGCGTTCATATTTCCACATACCAGAATCCTGAGATGCTAACTTCCTGACAGCAGAAACATAATCGATTGCACCAGGCTGAGATACTGATGGTCCCGACTTGAAGAAGAACATGTTATCTTTTTCAGGAGATTGGTAATGATTTCCAGTTTGTTGCAAATCATCCCCACCAAACTGGGCAGGAATACCATGGCTATTTGAGATGCTTAGAGCAGGAAAATCCATAGGACTAAGACTAGGCGCAGCATAAGTCTTAGGGCTCATGTTCTGATTCAAGCCACCATCCACTTGTAGCTACAGTTAAAAGATGGAAGTTAACAACAAGATCACTGGAAGTTAACAACAAGATCGCTTGAATGAGAAGCATATAAACACACAGTCATATCTTCAACAGGAAAGAAACATACATAAAATAGCAAAACAATAAGATTAGACATAACAGCTAATAAAAGGACGACACCATCCAGTAAATTAAATTTATCTAGTACCCCCATACCTACTCTTATATATTTCAGGCACAGATCCTACTTTTTCAAGGCAATATGGGCAACTACCATGTCTCTGCCAAATGAATACATAAAAGAGATAGCTTTCCAATAATCATCACTCTACCCCGTAATTTTATTTGAATCTACATTGAACCATTAGTTCACGAGGAATAATGGGTTGCATAGCCAGGGAATTCAGAATATTTGTCAAACGGCCAATATTTGAAAGAAACGCACAAGAACAAATATTTAGAAAGGCATAGGGTAGCACATTGCCTATAACATCATAAGATAATGAAACACCAATGAAAGGTTTGCCATATATTGACTAGGAGAATGAATACCTCAAGCTGAGTAAGCATCTCAACTGTCAACTGCAAATCACACCCATTAGCAAAATAAACTTCTGCTAAACTTTCAGCGGCAAATCCAGGGAACTGAGAAGCAAGAAAATCCACAGGGTTGACTTCCATTTCCCCTGGACTCTCAGTGATGATGTCGTTAACGAAGCCATGTCGAGAGTTCCCACTGAAAGGGTTTCTTTCCCTGTCATTCCCAATTAGCTGCTCGGCATTCATGATTTGCTTATCCCAAGGCTTTGGACTCATTTGCATGAAACTCGGCCGCTGAGGATCTTCCCCAAATGAAGAAATGGGATATCTACTCTTCTCAGCCAAGCTATTTCCATTAGCGGTATGAGAACCTAATCCAGTTTGGTCAGAAAATCTGTATCCTCCACCAGGAGAAGGAAACTTTTCAGCTTCGTTAGCATCATACAACGACAAGCCAGCTAATGACAAACTCCCAGATCCATATGAATTTTCATCTTGAGTCATTAACCCGAAATCCGGAGTTAAATCATCAGGAAGTTGGTGACTCCAGAACTGACGTGCCTCGTCATCAGAGTGATGCGACACAGACGATTCAGTTCGGTCAAGAACAGCTTTCCCTACAGAGCTAGAGGAAGCTAAAAGCCTAGACGTAGCAGCATCCAAAGTGCTTGTACTTCCAGATGAAGGAGACCGTAATGTAAACGGAACAAACTCAGCAGCATGGGGGTTCAAAGTTGTTGGCTTGATACTAGTACCACTTAGCTTTGGATCACTTGATTTCTTGGTTAAGCTCATTCTTCAACAAAATGGTAATAAAAATACTATCCAGCCAAAACAAAAAAGACTTCTTTTAAAAAAATCCAAAACCTGCAAAAAAATAAGTTAGCTTTTTTATATAACTCAAACTACTCAGAAAAAGAAACCTGCAAAATAGTTTGCTTTAATCAGTAAAACTTACTCAGATAAGTAACAAGCACCTGAGGGAAATAGATACACGTGCGTGGACTAAACTCTCAATTCATCTCACCAACCTAAAACAAGAAACAAAAAGATACAAATTCATAAGTCAAAAGCATTGCAGCTTTTATGATAATGCAAAAGCTACTCACAGTTCACAACACACATAAAAACCCCCAAATTTGAAACCCAACTACAAAATTCCTAAAAGAGAAAATTAAATGAACATATCTAACTGAAATAAACAAACCCTTTTCAAAAGACAAGATTTTTAAGCAAACCCATGAAAAAAAACCAGATTTGAGATTCATTCAATTCAACCACACAAAAACAAAAGATGAAAACTTTAGCAAAATCAAGGAGAGATTTGTAGTATACTTAAGAAAGAGAGAACCTTTAGTGAAGAAATAGAATGGATCCATGGAAGATAAACAAAGATCAGAGGTAAAAGAAAAGTAAAGGCTGCGGAAAACAAGATAAAGGAGAAGAAAGAGAGAAAGAGAGAAAGAGAGAGAAAGATGAGAAATTTGCAATTTGGGGTAATCGGGAGAGAGCTTAAGAGTTTACCTCTTCCTCCTAGGGATTCGAGTTTTGGATTAAGCGTCGTCTTCTACTACTTCTTCTCTCTCTTTCTCTATGGTGTTGTTTGGGCTAAAGCTGTAACACGAGCACCACAAGATTTTTTATTAAACAAGACACCAAACCTTGTGCCTCTCTCTCGGATTTGACCTTTTTCTTTTTTAATTGCTCAAATCTATTAGCTTTTATTAGACTAATTTAATTAATACTTAATCATTAAGGGCCTAATTGTAAAAATTAAGCTTTTATTAGACTAACTTTTTCTTCTAAAATTGGGGTTTTTTTTTAATTTTGTTATGGATTTTTGTTCTCTGTATTTTTCACTAATTGAGATGAAAGAGACAAAAGTTTTAGCTAGAAAAATATGAGTGGTTAAAAATAGTTAGATCCTTATTAGTTATTACTGAAGATTTAGAGTAATTAAACTCATAGAAAGGTTAAATCAGTTAATTAAAATAGTAGAAGAATGAGGAAGCAAAAATTAAAGTTAAACCATAAAGGGAAAATTTAAGTTATATTAATAATTAGTTTAGGCTGTGAGTTTTTAAAGATTTTCAAGATAACAAATATTTTTAAAAAATGTTGAATGAAAAAATTGTTATAGGCTAGGTAAATGGTATTTTACAAATATTTTAGGACATACAAGTACAAAATATCTTGTATGTTTCAAAATTATTATCGGCTCTATTATCCTACTACATTAATTAAGAAGTATACAAATAAAAATAATCTTATAAATTGTAGAATTTACATTGAAATGCCATTAGAAAAAGTTTCAATTTTTTTAAAAAACACTGAGAATAATAAAGATAATTAAATAAATAATCAAACAAATTAAATATAATAAATATAATAAATAATCTATAAACTATAAATAAAACAGTAAAATAATCAAACAAATATATTGTTTATTGGGATACATAAATATTCAATTTTATATTTCATTTATTTGATTCTACCATCTTTTTGTGTCAAACACTTTTAGTTCTCATAACTTTGTTCTTAGTAATTTAGATTCTATAACCAAACACATTAAAAAAAAATAACTACCCTAAGAATTTTATTAAATACCACTAAAATATGTATTTTCCAAAAATACCATTATGAGTCTTTTTCCAAAAATACCACTAAAATATATTTTTTCCAAAAATACCACAAAACTAAAACTAACATTTTTAACATTCAAAACTAAATTCTAAATACTAAACACTAAATCCTACCCCCAAAATCTATTAGCCTAAATATAAATAGACAACCCAAACATAAAAAAAAGAGTTATTTACAATTTAGGCATTAAACCACTACTGCCTTTCGGATTTAGGCACTCTCAAAATGGCCTTCAGATTTAGGCACTCAAAAGCCGCATAAAATCGTTTCTGCCCCTCTGTTTCTTCATCATCTGTGTAAAAGAAAAATCAGCATTCTTGTTATTTTCTCTTCATCTCCTTGAACAGCTTCATGCTTTATTGTTGCGCAAATATCTATTATAATAATTTATTAAAATGTATCTATATGCTTTATTGTTGCACAAATATCTATTATAATAATTTATTAAAATTTATATATAAATATATAAATATATATATATATATATATATATATATGTTTCAATGTGGACAAACACATACGTTATGGATCAGGCCTCATGGTTTATCGTATATTAAAGAAAATATATTGTGGACGAAGTCTTGTATGTGTTATATATCTGATTTTCTGCGGACAAAAACGTATCATGCATTTTTTATTTTCTTATGAACCAAATGTTTGTAAACATCGTAACAATGCCGTTTTGGCGTTTTCTTATTATTACCGTGCATAATAACCTAATTAAGAAATTTTGTTTGGGTTTCTTCTGTACTAACGATCTATATACGGTTTCATTTTTATCCATGAAATATTTTTTTTAAATAAATAACCAACTTACCAGTCTTTAACTATGGTTTAGTATTTCTCATTTATATTATCAGTATATATTGTAAAGTAGTAATGATATATAATAATATATAGAGGAATTCTTCAAAATACTATCATTTTGGTTTTTTTCCAAAAATACCACTAATATCAAATTGTTGTTCAATGGTATAGAATTTTAAATCTTTGGTTTGGGTTGATTATTTTGCATTTAGGGTATAGTATTTAGGGGGTAGGGTTTAATGTTTAGAATTTAGAATTTAGAGTTTGAAAAATTAAAATTTAATTTTAGTTTTGTGATATTTTTGTCCTAAAAACAAAAATGATGGTATTTTAGATAATTGTGATAGGTTTGGGTTGATTATTTTGCAATTCAGGGTATAGTATTTAAGGGGTAGGGTTTGCAATATATAATGTTTGGGTTTTTATTAATTTATGATCTATTAGGATTTAATTTTATATTAAATTATATTTATTTATTTATGATCTATTAGGAGTACTTTTCATAAATAACCAATTATATATTAATCAGTTTGGGTTTACCGAACCTTGATTAGGGTTTAGTGTTTCTCATTTATACTCTTGTTAGATCAAAGAGTTGTTAAGATATTATGTTTGGGTTTTCTATTTACGATTTACTAGGGTTTAGTTTTCTTCAATCATATCATTTTTATGAATGTCCCTCTGTATATTAATTGGTTTGGGTTTACCAATCTTTAATTAGGGTTTAACATTTTCTCATTTATATTAGCAATGGCTAGTAAAATAGTTAAGTGATAATGTTTGGGTTCTTGATTTACGCTACATTAGGGTTTAGTTTTCTTTTTCAATGGTTTACAATATATTAATCGATTTGGGTTCACTAGTTTTTGACTAGGGCTTAGCAATTTTTCGTTTAATCTATTAGTATCTCGTAAAATAGTTAAAGCTTGTGTTTCATTTTCCTTTACAAATTAGGTTATACTTTTTCCCTTTGAAATGTATTTTATGGATGATGGATCGGATGATCAATTGGGACCTTTCTAGATTTAGGTTCACGTTTAGATTTTTATCATTTTGTATATGTTTTTCTTAAAGTCAAGTCATCAACAAAATTTCTGTGGACAAATTTAATTGTTACTTTTGTCCATGATTGTTTACAAAGCGGTTATTGTACATTTTCGTCCGCATTTTATTATATACCCACATAACACTTGATTCAAGGGTAAGAAAGTCAGATACAGTAATATTTGTGTGTACTGTAATGCCTTTCACTGTTGTGATACCTAAAACTGAATCTCTCTCCTACAAAATACCTATTTTTAAAAATTTCTCTTAAAAAAAAATCTACAACTTCGTAAATCAGATTTTTATGCTTATGGTATTTTTGGAAAAATAAAAAATTTGTTGTTATTTTTGGAAAAAATAAAAATTGTGGTATTTGTGGAAAATAAACTTAACATGTGCTATCCATGGGAATTTTATTTATAAAACTTAAATATTTAATGTTATACATAAAAAAATTTAATCATATTAAATGCACTTAGATTTTCAATTAGAAAATTAATATTTCGTAAATTACAATCCTTATCACACAAAGAGAAGATTAATTGTGTCCCATTCAACACAATTATCTAGTTTTCTTATGATTGTATTAAAATGATTATTAATATTTTCCATTAAGTTAAATCACATTGGTTTCAACTTCATTAAATATTTTAATTCAAAATTATTCTTTCTTAAACTAGTTAAAAATGTATTTTAAAAAGTTTAAACAAAAAATTATATAGCTTAAAATTTATACAACCTTTTTCTTGTAAATATCATGTAATGTGTGCATTCATTCAAAATAATCGTAATTATTTTCTGTAATTTTATTAAAAATACTTTTTATATTTTTGAATAGACGCGACTCGTTTTTTTTAATTCATGCAAACCGGATTAAATCAATTTAAACCGACTAAATCAACTAAACCAAACTAATTCAGTTTAAGCCGATCTTAACCAGAATTAACCCAATCAAACCAATTAAACCGAACTTTAATTACTTAACCAATGATTCCAATTAAAATAATTAAACCAACAAGAACTAGCGGAAGACTCAACCGAACAATCCAAATAACTAATTGCATTAAACCAACATTCCAACAATATCTAAACCAGTCATCATACCAAAATAGAAAAGCATCCTAACATGTTTCTAAATTCCAGAGCTAACAACCTAACAATGCAATAACATAAAAATCACAACACAACCAGCGAGCCAACAGATCATTCTTTTCTCTTCGTCTAGATTCCACAGTCACACTTTATCTTTACCTGCACCACAAACGCAACGAGATGCGTGAGTTTTATCACAAATACTCAGTAAAGCGATCCTCTCATCTACTGGGTTATGCACACAAGCATATTAAACCAAACCAACATGCATAAGATTAACCAATCAACACAAACTAGGCATAAAAAGACACTAACAACTCGCTGTACATAAATTGTTGTCCAGAAAAAGCTGTCCAGAAATTGGTGTCGAGCAATACCGACTCCGCAGAAGCCCAGAAATCGCCTCTTAACTCTCCAGAGAATGAATTCACCATCTCCAAAGCTCCAGCCATGAATCCTAACACTCAATCATGCAAACACAACAACCAAAACACACAAACACAGCAACCAAAACACACAAACAAGCCACACAAAACAATTTCCAGCCATCCAAATCAATCAAATACACATAAGTAGGGTTTAACATGCTCATATCAACCATGGTCACGCACTCACCTTTTGCAATGGATGAACAGTGACAAAAAAAACAGCCGATAAAAGACAGCACATAGCACTTTTAACACCACAACTACAAGATCTACCTTCCCTTGGTCTCAACTCTCAAGAACAACCCAAAATCTCTCCTGAAACCCACAAAAAATAAGGAACTTTGAAACCCTTTTCTTTATCTTTCTTGAAGTAAAAAAGCGGCTGAACAAGCACTAATGCCGAGTTTTTCCTTTAAAACCTCGATTCCTAGGTTAACCCCAAACCAGCCAAATTAATTCAGCAATTCAATTGAACCGGTATGAACCGAAAAAATGTTGGCTTCGATCGACACCCCCATTTTTGAACACGGGTGTTATAGTTGATGACATAGGTGGCCAAATTAATTCATTTAAACCACTCCGCAAAGCAGGGTCTCACAATTTTACATTATTTAATTATATATAAGCATATACTTATATATTAATATATTAATGTATTTCATAACTTTTGAGTTTTGACCATTCATATAAGATTTCTTATTAATGATTGGTTGAGTATTTTTAACTAAATAATAATATAGTTGAAGAAATGGACAATTTTAAAAAATGCCCTTTTTAGGGAACACCTTTTAAAAAATACCACGTAGGAGAAGATTTTCAAAAATACATTTTTTATGCACAAAGACAATTCTACCTTCAATGATTTAACCTAATTGCAGAAACCCACTCTCTCTCTCTCTCTCTCTCACTCTCTCTCTCTCTCTCTCTCTCTCTCACTCTCTCTCTCTCTCTCTCTCTCTCTCTCTCTCTCTCTCTCTCTCTCTCTCTCTCTCTCTCTCTCTCTCTCTCTCTCTCTCTCTATAGAGCATTTGTCGTCGTCGTCGTTTATAGAATTCTGAATCTAAATTGACAACAATTGTTCAGCTAAAATTGAATAAATTAATGGTAGGAGTTACAGTTATTAAGGTATAGTGATTGTCAATCCAATTTGATTAACAAATGCATGAATTTATAGGAAATCCAGTCCGATTAGCTCATAGCAAACAATTCGTGAAGTTGAGGACGGAAGAAGGGTTGCAGCCACAAAATAGGGAGAAACCATCACAATCCGAGACATCACCCAAAAAGATGCAACTCCAGCTGCAAGACACATACAAGGTAGGTCATGTTTCATTGGTTCAATTTCTTGGTCATGTCGTATCATCACCTCTTAGCTATGAATTAATTGAATTTGAAAATATATATACATGATGTATGTGTTGGAATCAAAAGAATTAGTTTGGAGCTTTGTTTTTAGTTTTCTAATAGGAGAAGTGTACACACTACAACAACCTTCACCCACGACCCTAGCCTCAGAGCTCCACTCACTTGCTCAGATTTCTCAAGAACTACCACCAAACTCTTTAGAAAACCTTCAACTTTTAGAAAATTCTCTGAAAATTTCTCTTTTAGAAATGACAAATTGGCTGCTAAAACCTGAGCCCTAGGGTTTAGCCAACCCAAGCCATACTAGTTAAAGAATCAAAAATCAAATCGACAACCCAACCAAACCCTTTCACGAGTTTTACTTTTTCATATATCTTTGATCTCAATGTTGTTGATATCAAAGACTTTTTTTTATCACATTACTCCCTCTCTCTATCTTTCTCTCTTTATATTTATCTCTCTCTCTCTCTCTCTCTCTCTCTTTCAACAATTCAAATATATTAATGAGTGTATTACCAATAATGTAACTTTTGACTTTTGTTATTTCAACAGAGTAACATTATAAGTTTGGAGAGTTTTTCGAGCTTTTGTTACCAAAAAGGACAATATTAGCCTAATAAAGGTAATGAGAAAGCAAAAGAGAAGAGGTTGTATAGTTAGGGAATTTTAGTTTAGTCTCAGTCTCTCTCTCTCTCTTCCCCTTACTCCTTTTTCTTCTTCTTCCTTATAATGTTAGTCTTACTCTTTCTCCCCCTACCACTTTTTTTCTTCTTCTTCATCTTCCTCTCTTTCCATTGTTTGCAAAAGATTCATTGTTAACAAAGATTTGAATCAACTATTTTTATATTTCTCGTTTGTTTGTTCAACTCGGAATGAGCTTTGGACTGTAGTTCAGTGGACAATCCCTTAGGTTCTCTCTTCACGAGTTTTATTTTCACTTTGTTTCCAGTGTATCCATGCAGCTCTGTCCACATAGAACTATCCACAACTATGCATATGGGCATTTTCTTAATGAATAAGTAACATAATGGACTCTTTTTGTAATGAACTCTTGATAATGTTCTACACTTAAGAGATATCTACATTTACCAAACGAATATTCCATACTCGTATGTAAAACCATCATGTTTAGCATTTTAAATGCCTCCATAATCATGTGTCCACTCACACGTAATCCACATGTTCAATTACATGATTAACCGTAATTAGTCGTGTGGTTAATTCAATGCATTCAGTTTTGGTGGAAAGGAAATGCTTCAGATTATGTAAACATAGGGTGATATGATGATGTAGGAAAGTGTTTTTGAGTTTTTTTGCGATCATGTGGATGAGTTGTTTTGGATATCGATGACATATATGTTCACATGTACAAAGACACACTCATTTATACTAAACTTTGTAACAAGTGACCAAAAGTTATATAATTTATGATCAACAATTATCAATTAGGTTTATATTTTTATTACTATATGACACCAATAATAGTTATTCGTGATTAGTTTACCAAATCACAAACTCTTTAATCAATTAGGTTTTTATTTTCTTAAATGACCAAACACAAGTATATATGTATATCCATAAACGATACTTCACTTTACCATCCAATTATCAACGAACAAATGGTTAACAACAAATGGACAATGTATCATATAATAATTCATCCTAAAATACAGCTAAATGCATCTTAAAATGTAGCAAAATATAACCACTATATATTGTGTAAAACTAAATATAAAATATTATAATGGTAACAAGATTAAAAATAAGAAAGAAAATGAGAAAAAAAAGAATGCGAAAAAGAATGAGAAGTAAACAAAAGTAATCGATAGTGAGAAAGAAGAAGAAGAGAGAAAGTGACAGAGTCGTAGAAAAGAGAGAGTTTATTTAGTTACAATGGCAAATTAGATATTATGAAGAAAAATGAAGGCCATTCTAGCACATTATTTTTCCAATATCATGCCCAAAATGAAGGCCATTCTAGCACTCTGCTATTACCTCTTTATAAAAGCGCATGCAATCTCAATTGTGAGGAATCAATCAATCTTTTATCTTTTATTTTGAGAGTTGAAGACTCCTTTGCTCCTTGTGAACTTGTTCTCTATCCTTGGTGGGTTGCATCAAAGATTTCTCAGTATATCAAGTGATTACGCCGCGCTTGATGTTGCTATGTGTTTGCTGAGGACTGTAGAGTAGTTTTAAGTTGAGTCTAGGGCACAAGAATCTTTGAGATATGTCTCAGTCGGGAAAAATTTGGTATTTTCATCTACATTGATGATACTTCATGTTTTGTCAATGATTCTGAGGATAACTTATTCGTCATAATTATTATCGAAGGTGTAGAAGGGTACAAATATTAGAAATTTTTCAATCACATTTTAGAGATTTCTCGTAGTCATATGATGGTCTCACCTGTTTGGATGTTGATGCATAATTCTAACTGTGTTTTGCATGACATCTGCATCTGCTTATATTTTGGCCTTTATTATTCATGATGTTTATTTGAATCTTCGTTTCATCATGCAGATTTAGTTGTGTCTTTAGGTGTTTTGAATACTGAGACTCAGAAAACTCTCAGCTTTTATTAAAATGCCTTGTCATGACTTCTAAAGCTAGAGGTTATTAGTTGAAAGCTTCTCTTAGATTTTTAAGTAGCATATGACAGGAACGTTAGATTATCTAATGATGCGGAATGTGCAAGTGGAGCGCGTGAGATGACCTCCTCAGATCCGTTACGAACCCAGTTTTTGGGGAGTCTGTTTTGTCATTTTCCCTATTCAATAACAAAATATTTGAGAATTATTTTTCATACAATACATACTTAATTAACAATTACTATATCCTACAAGAAGATAGAACCAAATCAACTCAAATATCATGTATAAAATTGTGTTTTTTTGTTTAAAAGAAAATGGTAATTTTGATTTTTTTGATAAATTGGCAAAGCTTATGAATGCTATCAAAAAAGGCCTTATCTCATATGAGACCCTGGTAATAATGACTTTGTGAGGATTTGTTTTATATTCCAAGGCTATGCATTAGTTCAATAATACTTTGTACTCCCTACTCTTTCCGATAAAACTAAACAGCAATTGGACAGAAGGTTTTCAAAAACTATTGTATGTCTTAATTTAAAATTTTGTAATACCCTATCCCTTAATTATGTTGGTCATCCATGATAACTTTTTTTGTATTTTTTTTTTTTGAAAACAAACAAATTCTGACAAAGTCATCATTAGAAATGAGACATTCTTTGTGAAATCATTAAGAAAAAGAGTAGATTAAGAGAAAAAGAAGAAGTACTTGGATTAAAACTTAAAGAATCACTACAAATTCCAACAGAGAACCTTAAAACATATATTAAAGAGGCTTTTCTAGAAAATGCAAGAAAACAGGATCAACCCACATCAAACCTGGTCAACCCAGAAAAACACTGTAGCTGCCCGGTCGGGCTGGTGGTCGGACCTTAGGTTTGGCTTGTCTCGCATCTGTTGTCAAAATCTGTGCCCGACTGGGTGTATATACGTTCAATAAAACAGCAATAACTCTTGAACCGTTGCTCGGATTTTGCAGAAATTTAATGATTATACGTGATATTAATTTTGCTTGTGGGAATAATGCAAAAATCATTTGCCTATTTATTATCAGAGTAGTTGGGTTGCCAAACAACAAGACACAACAAATAAAAAACAAAAAAACTTTGAGTGATTAATAATTAAAAAAAGCAACGCTCAGAGCTTTCAATACTCAAGTATGTGTTAAATGACAGAATATTCCATAAATGCAACCAAATTCGTGCTATTAATGGTATCTAAGATAATATATGGCATGTTTTCTAACGATATGTTTAACTATCTGATGATTTCAGGAAATAAGATGACGATGTTTTTGCATTTGATGAGGAAACAATAGAAAATGAATAAAAATGGTAACTACAACTACAAAAATGAGTGTATTGTAGCACTTAATTATGTGATATTTTTTTAATTACTTATTTATAAGATACCAATATGTATGACTTGGCATCAATTATATAAACTGAAATTAAAATTAACTAGTTTGTCATCAGTTACATTTAAGTGATACTATTCCTACTAGTTTGTATCTTTTGAACCAAATAAATATAAAATGTAAACTTACATCATTTGTTTTGGTAGAAACTTTTTTTTTTTCGTTAGTCATCCTTAAGCAACTGCAAAGACATTAGAAAGTTTTGTAAGTAACTATTTTGAAAGAGGAAAACTTCCACTCAAACCTAAACAACTCATGGAAATATTTAGAAATGGGTATGGAGTTGGGACCACATATTCAAAGATTTATAGAGTTCAAAAATTGCTAGGGGTTTACCTAATGATAGTAATGAAGTTTTACTGAAGTGGTTCCACATGGTACAATTGAAGAATCGAAGTTTTATAATTTTTCTCAAAGTTCATTATGCTAATAAGTTTAAGTATGCATTTATGGATTTTGGTGAATCTATTAGAGGGTATAAGTTGATGATAAGATTAAAATCTATATATGGTGCACATTTGAAATCAAAGTTTAAAGGGACTTTGCTTGCTACCTATGCTCAAGATGGAAATTTTTTAACTTATATCCTATAGCTTTTGCTATAGTTGATTCTAAAAATGATGCATCTTGGGTTTGGTTTCTGAAACGTCTAAAGAATTTTATTGCGGATGAGAATGATTTTTGTCTCTGATCACGCTTCGCCTACTCTGGTTCAATCGGTTTATTAGCCGGAGTGAATGCATTTTGATTTGAGTTATATGAGTTGTTCAACCGGTTTGCCTATGATATCTTTATACTAATATTTACTAATCAAACTAAAAGACAAGTAAGACCACCTCCATCGGGAGGTTCTCTCCATTTTATTTCACCATTTTAAAAATAAATATAATAAAAAAAACAGAGAAAATATAGAAGGGTTCTCACTAAAGCATTTTCAGATATTCTTAGAGAACTCTTTAATACACTTGTTTCATTTGGATTGGTTTAACTTTTTAAAAATTTAAAATTTAATTATATAATCAAATTTTATTAAAATATAAATATATATTTTCCTTTTGAGAAACTCAATGAAGCTCTCATTGATGGAGGTGCCCTAAATATATAAAGTAGCTAATATAATCGAGAAAATCACGTTAAAATTAATAAAAATCTCCATACATCGCTTTACTCGTAAATTGCTAATGCACTTTTGATAAATTATCGAGTTACTCATCATGGAAATTGTACTTTCCATTTGTAAAAAAAATATGAATCACGTTTCAAAGGTTTGTCTACACTTATTTAAGTTGTTTATAAAGCTTTAAGAGCATACACAAAGTTGAATTTTGATATTTTGTTCAGTGAAATCTCTGCTAGTGATCTGGTACTTTGATGAATGCCTTTGGCAAGCGGATATTAGGAGAATGTCAAGGACTTATTCTCCTGCTAATAGGTACAAAACATCAACCATCTCCTCTATCACATATGTAGCCAAGTATACAACATTAATTTACACAGATATTCTGCCACCTAACACAATACAAATATGATGATTTGTAGAAAAAGATTTTGCAGGAATATAATGAGTACGTGATATTAATTTTGGTTGTGGGAAAAAAATGCAAAAATCTTTTGCCTAATTATTATCAAAGTGGTTGGGTTGCCAAACAACAAGACACAACAAATAAAGAACTAAAGAACTTTAATTAATACTTTTAAAAGGTAACGCTTAGAGCTTTCAATACTCAGGTATGTATTAAATGATAGAATATTCTACAAGTGCAACAAAATTCGTTATTCAACCGCTATTATGGGTATCTGAGATAATATATGGCATGTTTTCTAACGATATGTTTAACTATGTGATGATTTCTGGAAATAAGATGATGATGGTTGTGCATTTGGTGAGGGAACATTAGAAAATGGATGAAAATAGTAACTACCACTATTTTCATGAGTGTATTGTATCACTTAATTATGTGTATTGTTTTAAATTACTTATTTATAAATGATACCAATATGTTTGACTTGGCATCAATTATATTAACTGAAATTATAATTAACTAGTTTGACATCAATTACATAAAAATGATGCTATTCCTACTAGTTTTTATCGTTTGAACCAATTAAATATAAAATATAAAATTACATCATTTTATTTGGGTCGAAACTTCTTCTTTTTGTCTCGTTTCAAAAAAATAATAATTAAACTCCCAAAACTTAACTCCTCCTCCTTGTCTAGAGAAAAATTAGAATACAAAAAGCAATATTCTTTTTAGCGAGTTGTCTGAAAGCAAATTTAATATTTCTAAAGAAGATGGATTTTAGTGTTTTGTCATTTGTGAAACCTAATCAAATGACGTCGTTTAGAATTAGTAAAAAGCAAAAAGAAAAATATAAATGGGTTTAAATGGGTACCCATTTGCTTAACTAAAACCCCATTTAATAAATGGGTCTAAATAAGTATACCCATATAAACACATATAATAAAATCAGATAAATGGGTGTAAATGGGTCTGTTTTTTTACAATGTACCCATTTATTAAATGGGTGGTCCATTGCCCATTTTAACATTACTAGATGAGAGAAAACATCTACAGTAAAACCTCTATAAATTAATAATGTTGGGACCGGAAAATTCTTTTTACTTTATAGAGGTATTAATTTATGAAGAGATTTGTCGATTTTCTAATTTCTGAATTTTTTCTACTAAAAAGTAAGAAGATTTTTTTATATATTTCATATTCTATATAATTTTCTTAATATATGGTTCTTCTATTTATTAATTTGATTAGACTTAATTTTTGCTTTTGATTTCCTTATTATTTTGGTGCATCACATAGGGGCTCTTACATATCAACATTGTAGCCTTAGTTTAGGTTTTGTATTATTAAACTTTAGAGACATGCTTTTCTTCTTTTTCTTTGATAGAATAGAGAGTTAACTATGGCGTCTCATCTCAAAGTCAACAATGATAGATCAAAAAGTCAACAATTTTTTTGAGTGGTTTCTGCAACACTCATGTGAATATGACTCGAGAACTAATACTAGAGAAGGAAAAGGTTACAATGAAATTTATAAATCCTCGACAAGATTCAGAGCATCAATTATATCAAGGTTGGCTTGAAAAGTATAAGTTATGACATGGTATCAAATATTTTCGTAGTTTTATAGAGAGTAGTTCAGTTGATATACATGACATTGAGAAGAAGCTGGAAGCTATAAGGGAGAAAATAGATAAGTTTCCACTAAAAGATGTTTTTAATATGGATGAAACTTCGTTTTGTTTATAGGTTACAAGCTGATCATTCTCTTGCTACCAAACAACTTGACAATTGTTATCAGTTGTTATCTGTTGTAACGTGGATGATTCTTAAAATTTTTCGTTTTGGATCATTGGAAAATATTTAAAGCCACGTTGTTTTAAATATGTCAACATGAGTAGCCTAAATTGTGAGTACCGTTTAAGAAAAAGAGCTTGGATGACAAGCGTGATTTTTGAAGAATGCATTTGTTGGTTTCATAACAAGATGCACTATATAAGAGTTTTGTTTGTCGTATATAATTTTCGAGCGCATCCAAAAAAATGAAGGGTTAACAAAATGTTGAGTTGTTCTTTCTACCACCTGTTATGACATCAAAAATTCAGTCTTGTGATGCTATAATAATAAGGCCTTTTAAGATGCACTATCGTAGGAGATTTTACCGTGAGTTTTTAGAAGGCTACGAGTTGGGACAACTTGATCCAAGTAAGATCAATGTTTTAGATACTATTAATTTTGCAGTCCCATCTTGGACAAATAATGTTCGATAAGAGACAATAGCAATTTTTTTATAACACTACAAAATTCGGTCAGAGGATCTCGAATCAAGGAATGTGGATGGATCCACTTGTAAAGATGATGTTCATGAACATGATTATGTGATTATTAATCTTGGCTATCGCAATAGAATTGGTGCCAACAGTTTACTAGATTATCTAGGTGAAAATGTTGCATGTTCAGAAGTTCTAAATTAAAAAAAAAGTGCTGCTACTATGCTTACGGGTGATGATAAAGTTGACGATGATACTACGGTACCATTAGAACCAGTTACACGTAAGGAAGCAATTATAGAGTCTAGAGTTCTTCACAATTTTTGGATGCGATTTAAGAAGAAAACATCAGAAGTTTTTGATGCAATGAGAAATATTAGAGATGAGCTCCAGCAAGAATGAAAATTTAAGAATAAGTATACAACATTAGAGTCATAATTCTCTAATTTTTATAATTATTAATTTATGATATTGTTAGGACCATATGTTTACAAATGATTTCAAAAAATAAATAATTATCTTATTATTTTATCAATTTTTTTCATTTCTTACATCGGTCCAACTGGGGACCGGAAGAATTTATTAATTTTAGAGACAATTAATTTATCAAGGTTTTACTGTATAAAGGACTCCATGTGCTGCTCACAACATTGATCTTCAGATGGAAGACATTGCATCACTTCATATATGGTTGTGCCTCTCTAGTTAATATGATGAGGGGGTACACAGGTAACAGAAATCTGTATAGGCCAGCCATTACGAGATTGACTACTTCTTTCATCACGATGTCTCATTTTTACAACGAGAAAAATAACCTGAGGAAGTTGATTAGCTCAACTGAATGAGATGAATCTAAGAGGCCTAAGAATTGTGGAGTAAAGAAGGTGAAGCAGTACCTTCTACAAGAAAGCTTCTCGTCAAACATTTTCATTGCTTTGAAGTTGGCGACTCCTCAAGTTAAATTACTCATGATGGTAGACGCAGAAAGAAATCCAGCCATGGGTTATATTTATGCACCGATGGATCGAGCTAAGGAGGATATCTTGCTTACTTTTTGTAACACCCGTGTTCGAAAATGGGTGGTGTCGATCGACACCAACATTTTTTCGGTTCAGCCAGTTTATTTTAAGTTTCGAAATCGAATTGGGAGGGTTGGTTTAACCCTAGAGCTTAACTTTTTAAGAAGAAGAGGTCGAGTTTGGATTGTTTAAGCTACTTTTGTCTTCTTCCTTAAACATAAAATTTTCTAAACATTTTCAGTGAAGTTTATGTGAGTTCTGGAGAGATTTGAGGAGTTCTTGAGGGTTTTGGTTCAGTGGAGGGGAGATCTTGTTGTTGGGTTCTAGGAGTGTTCAGTGCTGCCTTTGATTGTGTGTTTTCATCACTGTTCATCCTTCTCAAAGGGGAGTGCATGACCAATGCTTAATTAAGAAGTTTGATCATTGTTTTGGGTGATTTCATGATTGTTTGATTGATTCCTTTGCTGTTTGGTTGTTTCTATGTCTTAATATCCCTGGGCAATCCTTTGGAGATTTGTCGTTAGCCCTCGACTGTATATGTGTGGAGATCTAGCGAGGAAAAGCAACTGGAGCCACTGCAGCGCGTTGGTGTCATTCGCCACCAATGAAATGTTTCACGATGATTGCGAGTGATGATGGACACCTGTGGTGGGTGTCGATCGACACTATTCGCGTTCCAGAGTGTCGAGCGACGCCAAGCCTCAGTAGCTTCTGATTTTATTATTTTCTTGATGTTTGTGTTATTTTATTACCTCAATTGTGATTGGTGATGCTTGTGTGTATAGCCCAATATTTGGGATGAGTGCCTCACTTAGTATTTATGGAAATACTTACACATCTCTTTATGTGATGTAGGAAAAAGCAAGTCGTGACTGTGCAATCACGGCGAGGAGAGAAGGATGATCTAGGGGCTCGTTGAATTGTTATGATTTGTTATGACATTGTTTAGGAATGTTTGTTTTAGAATCTAGACGCATGTTTAGGATTGCTGATTTGAATTGGATTATTTGCTAGAATGCTAGTTTAATGCTATTGACCTATTTCAGTTGTTTTGTTAAGTCTTCCGCTGGTTATCGTTTGTTTTTGCATGGTTTATTCTGGATATTTGGTTTAATTTGATTTGTTTGGTTTGATCGGTATAAATTGATTTAGTCCGGTTTAGCTGGTTTAGTTGGTTTAAATTGATTTAGTCTTGTAACGTCCCTACCGCCATCTATCCAGTGGACCCCATGTTCACCACCAGCTCATGGGCCTACCTCTTTTAATGGGTCACACGTCCTCTCACTATGCCCATTAGCCCATCAATATCTGACGGTCGGTTTGCTACGTTTGGGAGGGTTATATACTTGTTTACCAACCCTACAAATCACCATATGATCTTTCCATGTGATTTTTCCTCACTCACACAGTTCCGACAATCGCTTCCTGGAAGGTCACCCATCCTTTGATTACTCTAGCATAAGCACGTTTAACTGTGGAGCTCTCTCAGGACCTTTGACCAAAACAGATAAGTGTACTTTGGAGACATAGGTGGCCAAATTAATTTATTCAAACCTTTCCGCAACCGGGATCTCACAAGTCTGGTTTAGCTGGTTTAGTTGGTTTAAATCGATTTAATCCGGTTTAGCTATTTAAAAAAAAACAACGGGTTCGGTCCTTTCAATTTTAACAAAATAGAAATACAAGAAACCTTCTGCTATTATTGATAGAAGATGGGAATGTCAGCTTCACCATCCTTTACATGCAGCTTGTTACTTCATTAACCCGACCATTCAATATAATACCCAGCTGATGTATGCAGCGAAGAAGAAATGAATGGTTTGTTTGAATGCATTTATAGATTGGTTCATGATGCTCATGTGCAGGCCGTTATATTGAATGAGCAAGATCTGTTCAAGAATGTAGTAGGTGTATTTGGACATAAGTTTGTGACTGATCAAAGAGAGGCTAAGGCACCTGCTGAATGGTGGGCTTGTTATAGCTCGTCTGCTCCGCATCTCAAGGAGTTTGCTATAAAAATTTTGAGTTTGATATGTAGCACAACATGATTTGAGAGAACCTGGAGTGTAGCACAACGGTTGAATTATATGGTTACATAGAGATTTAAATGAATTGATTTAATTATCAAAAGTGCACTTAATTATCTTTTCGGTCAAGGGTCCTTGGAGAACTCCACAGTTAACATGTGTATACTGGAGTAGCCCAAGGATGGGTGATCTTCCGGGAAGTATGTGAGTGAGCCAAAACATAGGAAATGATTATGTGGTGGTATGTACGTAAACAAGTATTTAAGCCTCCAGGACATAGCAAGCCGGCCGTCATATGTGGATAGGCTCACATGTCTAGTGAGAGGACTTGAGACTCATTAAGAGAATTGGGCCCATGGACTGAGAGTGAACATGGGCCCCACTGAGAAATGTGACGGTTAGGGCGTTACACAATGTCACGCTAAGACTCGAATACCTAATAACTTTAATCCTATATGGTTTAAAGATATTGATTGATGAGAGAAACCAGTGGTTTACTAGAGTAATGGATGGGAAATCATCATCAGGAGATGATTATGATTATATGTTCCCTTTTCATATAAAATAATTGATGAAAATTAGTTAATACTAACTTTAGCGAATGTAATTGATGTGAACTTATTTATATTTGCTTCACTTTTAAATTTGTGATACAATTATCGTTTATCTTACATTTATGTTACTAATTTACCAATAAGTTAAGAAAAAAATATGTGCATATTATTTAATTTATATTATGTTTGTCTTTTATATAACACATTTTTATTACGATATAGTTACCTTAACTTAAATGTTTACATTTGTGTGAAAATGTAAAAATAACTATGTAAAATTGTGATTGTGCTAATTTTATTTATAATTAATAATATCATTTATTAATGTTAAATTCAAGTTATTACTAAAATTTTATCAAATTTATTTGTCGTGGTTAATTGTTTTTTCTAAAATAATGTTTGATACAGATAAACATGTGACTGGTTCCAGCTGCTTTAGAATAAACTTCAATAGACAGGCTAGCTTCGCGCATTTATCCCCATCTGGCACGAAGGGCAAATCTTTTCAGTATTGAAATACAAAATGTTTGGTATCCCGATGGAGAAACTCTCCTCTTTGGACTCGTTGGCGGTTCGGACGAGTTTACAACATTTTCTTTCCTCGGTTCGACGAGTTTACAAAAACAATCTATTTCTTCTTTTGACCAAACTTCTTTAAGCGTGTCTCCCTATCTTTTCTTATAGTCTTCTCTTTACTATCTAGAAGGCTTGTCGATTAGCACAACTCCTTACCCGACTACATCCGCCTCCGAATTTCACACCTTAGGGATAGTGTAACGCCCGTCTCCGGATTATCTTGGATGGTAATAGGTAGCCTATTGGTCGATGTGATCGAGATCTATTGATAAAGATCAATAAAGGCTGATGGAAATCTGATGGTTCAGTGAGGAATGACTTATTATTCGGTTTGTTTGGACAATAAGAGTCGGATAGTTTTTCGGAAGGCTATCGATGTTCGTGCATTGTTGTCTAGTTCCAATAGTTTAGGTCCAGTGGTCATCGATGATATGTGAACCTGTGAGTTTGCTATCGGCCTAAACTTGTGGCATGTGAGTGTTGATGCGAATAATGGGTTTTAAGTGGATTTTATCGACTAACTGTTGGAGTATGCGAAAATTCTTGAAGGAATCTCGGAGGATCGGTTGGGGTCTCGACCCTATATAAAGAATTATCGATAGAACTAGGGTTTCTTATGCGCTATCATGCGGGTTCATGCCAAGAGAAATATCAAGAAAAGATAGGAAATGAGAAGAATCTATCGAGAGTGTTAATCTATCAATTGAGAGTTCGTTTTCACGAATCGAGATCGATGACTAGGGCTGATGGGAATCAAGTGAGAATGTGAGAAATTGTCTATGATATCAATATGATCAAGTTATATCAATTGTATGTGAGTGATCAATGGATCGCATTGAGAGAAATGAAAGTCTATCGAGTATATTTTAAGGTGGGATCGATGCACAAGTTTTCATGGGTAGGTCCTGTCGAGGGAACTCGAGAAAGATTAACTCGACAGATGGTGTGTTTGTGATCGAAGATGGTTAGCAGATATCAATAGATATAGGTGTGTGATGATGCATATGTTCGGATAGAATCAATGAGTTTTACATTAACATTTATCTTGGTCGCGTCAACTGGATCATCATTCACTTTACTCTCCTCGGGAACAACAACTAACTCCCCTTACACATGTTCAGGAATATCATGAGCGTTATTTATCCGTCGTTTACGTGGCAATGGGAGCATCACATATCCCTTCCTCATCAATAATGATTAATTGATCAAGTACGAAGCATATTAGCATGCGCTTTATAGACTCGTCTCATTGTAGTAAAATCTTGTTCGACCCAAGAAGGTGTGAAATTTGACCAAGACGTTTGCTGAATTTCGTGAACTTAATCAAGCACAGTACAAAATTGTTCCGTAAACTCCTACGCATGAGCAAGAAAATCTGCAACCAAAGAAATGACATAGTTGAGAAACGAGTGGTAAAATATTGCACCGTCAAGCCCGAAGGACCGTCAATCAAACCAAACTCTACTAGGAAAAATGTTTCATTCTCTCTAATTCCAAAGCCTAATTGCTTCAACAAAATTAACAACAACTTGGATGTACAAATAATTCCTCTCATATGAATTAAATTTGCTGTTTTTAAGACACGACACATTAGTATACCAAGGATGCATGTTTACGGTGAAACGTCTTGGTTTACTCGTCATCATCTTTATCTAGGTCACCGCTTCAAAAAAATTCATCGTAACCGGCGTCTCGGCTAGACACCCATAAATAATTTGACTAATTGACTAATTGCAATATTTCGATCACTGCGGTACTCAAGAAGCAGTTGTTGAAGCAAAAGAGGTGTCTAGGGATGTATATAATCTTATGGAATGGTGAAACACACATCCCAAACTATCACGTGCTCGAGTAGCTTATGAATAGTGCCACTGTTGACGTGGTAGATTTTTCCCAAGAGCGTATGATACTAGAATTTTTCTATCAATTGTCTTAGAACACTATCATGTCATTGAAGTACAATAGGTGTCAGTCCAATAAGGTGTGATGCTAGCAATCAAGATGTTATCATAAATGATTAAGCCCAGCCAAGCATAAAACAGTTTTGTTTTCTAATGTCTTAGGCAAACATGTTGAACATGCAATAAAATTAAAGCTGCAAAATATAGACAATCATTCATAAGCTAAAATGTAATAACTAGCAAAACATAACAGAATAAATTGCAAGTGAATAAAACAGAAAGCACAAATGGATAAAAGATCGTGAGGATGAGGTTATTGATGTTGGTGGAGTATGCTAATCTACTTAGTGTGTTTAACAAACTACAAACATACTAATCCGTAGACAATAAACATATAATGCTAGTCAATCCAATGTCTTGGCAGAGACTATCAAGTTTAAAGCATTTCCGAATCTCAAGTCTCTTTGATGAAACATGAAGTAAACAAGCGATAAGAAATTATGCTAGCAATCAAGATGTTAGCATAAATGATTAAGTCCATCCAAGCATAAAACAGTTTTGTTTTCTAACGTCTTAGGAAACATGTTGAGCCTGTTGGTCGAGTGAGTGCCTTGAATGAAAAGTAATTTCTTCTCTACATCATTTTAGCTTACTCGACCGATTCACATGCTCGTGGTAAAATATGTACATATCAGCGTAATAGACTCTGAACATGATGAGCAATTTTCCTCTCCTTTCTTCGATTCCACTAATTATATACTCTTTTATAAGCCCAACTCATCATTCTCCGACATTGATTTCAAGTCTACCGGTGAACGTAACCCCAAGCGTTTGGCTTGCTTTTCCGCTGCTAGCACTCGAGCCAACAGAACATCGTCATCAATCAAAGATCTATAAGTTATTCTCCCTAACAATCGATTATGCATACCCATTTCGAAGTAATAATGGAATATACCTAGTAAAATGTAGTGATTATGAAGGAAGCAATAATAAAGAATTAAGAAACTACAACGTAGATGGTAACAAGAAAAATACCTTGAAATGTGGGAACTTCATGGCCAGGCGCATGTAGCTTGCACCCATCGGCAGCACATATATTTGAAGTCCACGACCCTTCAATCTTGGAAAATTAAAGGAAGGAGCTCTTGGATGATGCATGTAGCTTCGGCATAAGGAGATTTTATGGAACGTTTCTTTTAGCAACCAAAATGAATTTTGGACTTACCCAATTTATGCAGAGCTAATTTGCTTTATATCAATTCGACGAACTCCACTTCTCACTTCCATTCTTCGAACTCGACTGTAGGAAGGTGGTTTAACACCATATGGTTCAACTCAACACTAACCGATAATCAATATCAGACCCAGGATATTTTTTTCACTCAAGTCAAATACAAGTCAAAAAGAAAAAAAATTGATGACAAATGTATTTTTCTCAGTAAACAATAACGAAAATTAAAAAAATTACCCAGGTCACATGACATGCGTTTCTTGTGACTGGATCCCCCATTACCGATAATGCCCAAAATTAATCAAATAGATGGCTTTGCTGGGTCAAACCTTAGCTTACCGCTAGGGTTTAACCTAAATCTTGTCAAGCGGTCGATAAAAAGATACATGAGAAAAATACTAATATTCGAATATTTCTAAATCATAATAAGGATTATTTTCTTATCGAAGAATAAAGAAAATGAACATATCAAGAGAGAAATTTTCTTGATATATATACAAGAGGAAATCTAGAAAAAGAACCTAATTCAACTCTCAAGAACCGAAGGCTCGACTTTTACTAAGAAACCCAAACATGTTACTCAAACTAGTTAGCAGCTTCTTGTATCATTGTCAATCATGTTCTTGATCTAATAAACAATCTTACATGCTTTTTACCGGTTTAGATTCATTGCACGTATAACTCGTACAACTATCATTAACAAACAACTTATCAGTAAATGATTGTTGGATTTAGTTAAAAGAATTAAAAATATTGTAAGCATTTCTCTTTATTTACGATACCATGTTTTAAGGTTGAACCGCGAATTTCTAATGTACCAAAACTAGATTTGTTTGGATGTGTTAAAACATTTATTGTAAGTTTTAAAACAATATGTTTTGAAACATTTATTTTAGATTTCTTGTAAATGAATCTTATATAGAAACTATTTTAAATGACGTAAAGGGAACTAATCTAAAATAAAATACCATATGAATCCTACTATATTAAAGAGAAGTACCAATAAGAAAATATTCAAAAATAAATTCATATTTACATTAAATGCCATTAACATAGAGGGTGTATCCAAACAGATTTTACTTGGATACGCATAGTATTTTTTTTGGATCTTGAATAAGATATTCGGATTTAATGTAATGACATGAGGAGTTTTTTCATTTGCTGACATATTTTCCTGGATTTTTTTGAAAAGAAACTAAGTAAAAAAAATAATAACTAACCAATAAATATGGATATCATTTAAATTTGTTACCATAAAAACCGGTGTATTAAATTCAAAAATATATATATGTAAATACATTGTAAATTATATTAAAACTAGTCGGTTGCCCGCGCTACGCGCGGGAGTTTATTATGTTGTTTATGAGTATTGGTTCGTATTTTATTTCCTACTTATTTTTTTCACTATACCATACTTTACTTTTTTAAAACTTAAATTGTGTTTGTATAGAAAAAATATTGAGTTTTAGCTTCATTAGTCGTTGAGAAATTAAGTGTGTAGTATAAGTCGAAGTGTGGGCGTAAATGGAAGTGCGGTTGAGAATCATTGAGAAACGTGTGCTATTAGGGTTTTTACCAAATATAGATCTAGATATTAATATTTTGGGCCCTTTTATATGTTGACATGAAATTTGAACATGATTTGTGGGTTTCGGGCGGATTGTTGTATTTTTAATTGTTTACATTATCTCTTTATATATTGTCATAATTTATTATTTTTGTTTTACGTATTCCTTTTTTGGATTTGTCGTACTTTATATCTCGTAATGATCATTTATATACTATTTTTTTTCCGATTTTATGTTTTATATATTTTTTTGTTTTTTCATATGGAACAAATTTTAAATTTAAGATATTCGTATAATTTACTTTATATTTAGTTTATTTCATTTAATAATGTTTTATTTTAATTTTCAATTTTATGAAATATAGTTAATTTTTTATTTTGTTTATGAGTTTAACATATGTGTTATATTGGAACAAATAGTTAAATTCATATTGGAAACTTTTAAAGAAATATTATTTTTATTATTACTTTTTTATATGTTTATAAAAATAAGAATTCATGTTTCGGTCCGACCTATCTCAGTTATATTAGAAAATTATTTGAGACATAAATTAGATAGATTTATATTATCAAAATTTCTTACTTTTTGTTTTATTCCCGTTGAACCCATTATATTTAGGTTTACATTGTGTAAATATAATCATATATATATTTTAAACATTCACTAAAAACTATAATCTATTATTTATATATTTGTTAGTATAATCGATAATTAGTAAGTTTTTTTAACTCTTAATCAATTTTTTTTTTTAGTTTTATAATGTTTAATATAAAAAAGACCTTTCATATTCATTTTGGAAAAACTTATTTACATAGGTTTAAATATTAAAATTAAATGATAAAATGGTATAATTAATTTTAAAAATTAAATAATAAAATGAGCTGGATGATGATGTGGCTTAAGGAGAAGAGAGAAAAAGTTAACTTTATATATATAGATTCTAAAAAATTCTATTATAGTTATTTAATTCTAAAAAAAATTAAACAACATATAAATTTTAAAATACTGTAAATATTTAAACTAGATTAAAAAATTTTAAAAGGTTAAGGATTATTAAATTATGTATTTAATTTTTAAAAAATATTTTGAAGATATCTTATTTTCAAAGATTTTTAAAACTAAATCTAACAATCATTCCAAAACTAAAAGGGAACTAACCTAAAAAAAATCTTATTTTCAAATATTTACAATATCTACAATATTTTTAAAAACTCTTTCTTAACATCAAATTTTTATCAAACAAATCAAATCTAACAATCCTATATTATTTATATATATATGTATGTGTGTGTGTGTGTGATTTAGAATATAAATATAAATATATAATTACATATTAAAATTTCATGATATTTTAATAATACAAGGGTTGGTTTGTGAAACTCACAATGATATGGTAGAACGAGTTATGATATGATATTTTTAACACGAAAGCAATCCTTTACGGGTTGGTCCGTCAAAATATACAATGTGAGTTTGTATTTTTTTACCAGTGCAATCTTTTAAGAGTTAGTCTATCAATATATTCACTGTGAGTGTGTATTTATTTACAAATGCATATTTTACTAACGCAATCTTTTACGGGTTGGTCCGTCAAAACATACATACAGTATAGTGTGTTATAGTGTGCAATTTGATAAATAATTAAATATGAGGGGACATGTATTATTGGGAGACCCAATATTAACAGCAACATGCATGTGGTTAATACTCGTGAGTTAGTATTTTGATACATATCTCTAATAACATTTGTGGGCATAATTCTACAGTAATTAAAACTTTTAAAAAATTATGAGTTTTCCCTAAAATAGAGAAAATTATACTCTATGCCATGTAAAATAGTAAAACTTTTGAGGATTGCCACTTTTCTTAATGTTTTCTCCCGCCTGCCGTAGAGACTGATTAAAAAGACTTTTGTGTCCTTATGCAATTGAAGCCTAGCTTGCACTGTTGGTGATTGTTAATAAAACATATTTTTTTTTTCTTGTGTATGTTGATTGTTGCTACTTCTCTCTCTCCTCTGTCTTTTTTCTTCTTCTTTCCTTTTCTTCTTTCTTTCTCCATTAATAAACCTAGGGATTTCAGATTTCACCTAGGTTTGCTTTATCAGAAGGATATCAATCAGCTCTGCAGATGATTCCTAGAGGTTGTGTGCTGCATCTCTAATGGATCAATTCAATGGACCAGATTCGATAAACCATATCCCGATGGACCATTTCCAGTGAACCAGTTCGTGAAATCTTTTTACCAGTGTTTTCTCCTACAAAGGGGTGTTAATAAACTTTGCAGATGTTCCCTAGAAATCGTGTGTTGTATCTTCGACAGACCAATTTCGGTAAACCAGATCCGGTGGACCATATCCAGTGAATCAATACCAGTTGACCAAACTTGTATTTTTACTAAGTAATCGTGTCCATCACGCGTATCTTCTGAAGTCATAAGCGATCGACCATATAATGAAACAAGTGATGCGTCTATAGAAGATATCATCTACAATCCATCTAGGTTTACATTCTGGATCACACAATTGTCGATAGATGGACCAGATTCTCGTGGACTAGATCTGGTGGACAAGATTCTATGGACTAGATCCGGTGGACCAGATCCGATGTCTCCACCTACAAGGACAAGTTATTCTTGATATGAGTTTTGCTTCTGCAAATTATAATGGACCATACATGTCTCTATCTTGTCCACCGTAATTAAGCTAAAAATCTCGAAAATCTCTGCTCCTTCACCACCCACAACTTCCACAAAATCTCTCTACTTGTCCTCCATTAGCATCCACCAATTTGTACAGATCTGGTTTACATTGTGTCCCTGAATAAATCAAAACTTTATTTGTGTCCTTCTATAGAACGTCTGTGGTGGAGGACCAAACTCCTGGTCTTGGTACCCAAACAAGAGTTGTCTCTCAAAACTTCTCAATGTAAGTTTGGATAGACCAGATCTACTGCACCGAATATGGCCATCAACACAGTTGTCCATATTTTCTTCTAACTCATCTTTTTGTGTTTGTCTTTCACCGATTTAAGAAAGCATAGACAAACCTTGTTGGACTACAAATCTTACTAACGACATGTCAGAGGACACACATCGGAGTTGTCTCTTGGAATATGTCAAAGTGAGTTTTCGATGGACCAGATCTACTTTATATATTTTGTCCATCATATATTACTTACTCGTCCGCTATTTTTGACATGTATGGTCCATTACCCACAGGATATTAGACAACATGCCAACAATTAATAGCTACTGCTGCCAATAGAAAGAGCAAAGTTTCACTCTTCAATGCACAGGGCAAAATCGTCCAAACTTCATCCTTTGTGGCATGTTTTGAAATAGATTTTTGTTAATTTGAATTTGAATTGTGGCATGTGGCATGTTCACTCATCCTTTGTGGCAGTTTTACAAATTTGAATTTCAGAAATAACAAAATTCCCTTTAAAATACTAATCATTTAGCAAATAAAAAAATTATGAGTCCGTGCTGTAGCATATTAGAATAAGAATTTTTTTTTTTTTTTTTTTTTTGGGCAAACTAAAGAATAAGAATATTTAACATCCTTGCTATCCTTTAAATTTACGGAAGAAGGATTATAAAACTTATAATAGGAAGTACACTTATGAAGTATCAATGTAGTAAACGAGAATATCATATATCTTTCAAACGTCATTGTCTTGCTTTGCCCTTGATTCCTTGTAAAGGAGAGAATCTGAATAAGCAACATTCACACGTCTTTGGCCTCTACGGTGATGATGCCTACACTTCTTTATATCAACAAACTTCTTTGCTTCTTTGTTGTTAACACCACACTCTTTAATCTCAACTTCTTGGATAGACTCTAAAACCTTAACCACCTCACACATTGTAGGTCTATACTTAGGATGTTGGCTTAAACACTTGTATGCTAGGCCAGCAGTTACCTGTGCGGCTTCTTTTTTGTACTGGCTCTCGAGCCTCGGGTCGATTATCCGCTCTAGCTTTCTTTGGTCCCTTAATATAGGCCGCGCCCATTCCACGAGGCTTTGTTCCCTCCGTGCGCGAGTATTGTCCATTGACCTTCTCCCGGTTATTAGTTCTAACAAGACTACTCCAAAACTGTATACATCATTCATCGTCGTCAAATGACCTACCACACACCAAAAACAAAATCGATTAAAAACTTATCTCAAAGTATTTCGTGTATACGGTAAAAGAAATGATCAATTCCATATGAAAATCTTACCAGTCATGATATACTCGGGCGCGGCATAACCTTGTGTTCCCATCACTCGAGTTGTTACATGTGTATGTTCGCCTTCAGGTCCATCTTTGGCTAGACCAAAGTCTGATAGTTTGGCGTTATAGTTCTGTAAAATCATAAAATTAGCAAAAACATTCGCAATTTAATTGATTTACTAGTGGATACAAATCTTTAAAGATGATGAACAAAAGGATCAACTTACCGAGTCTAACAATATGTTAGAGGTTTTGAAGTCTCTATAGATGACAGGTTTCTCTGCTTCATGGAGAAAAGCTAAACCTTTGGCTGCTCCAAGGGCTATCTTCATCCTTATTCCCCATGCCATTGCTACACTATTTCCTGTCCAAATTCAAACATTTTCCAAGTTAATTAATAAATACTTAAACGTGAAATCTTGATGGTATTTTTTTATTTTCTTGATAAAAATCTTGATAGAGTTGTTCTATTAGATAATTTAGATTTCAAGATGCTATAACAACAAAATATTTAAACAATTTAAGTTATAAAAGTTAAGTAGATGACGTACTTCTAAAGAGCTGATTCTCCAAGCTACCACGAGGCATGTACTCATAAACAAGAACTCTTTGCTCTTCTTCACAACAAAATCCAATCAACTTCACAAGATGTTTATTACTTAGTTGTCCCAAAAATATTATCTCCGCCTACAAGATAAATAAAAAATGAACATTAACATTTATTATAACAAATTTTTATGAAAGAAATTTCACAAAATAAATCAATTTGAAATATTGTAATGCATTATTTAGACAACAAAACTATATTAATTATTATTAGAAAAGTCTTCAATCTAGACAAATTAAAGACACATATTAAAAGAGAAAGAAACGTTACCAGCCATTCTCTATGGCCTTGATGGCCATGTAGATCAAGAGCCTTAACAGCAACCGGTTGAGGTTCTAAACCCGGTTTAATCTTATCATCAATAAACCCTTTGTAAACCGGTCCAAACCCTCCTTCACCTAACATATTACTTCTAGAGAAATTATGCGTAATCGTTCTCAGCTCAGCCAACGTGAACAAACGAAGCTTCTGAGATGTGAAGGAGTGAGAGAGATCATCCATGACCGACATGGGCGAGCTTGGATCGCTTATATCCGATAAAGAAAGCCTCTTGAACGCAGGAAAAGTTCTTATTTTCATCACAGGTTTCTCTTCTCCTTCGTATTTGCTTGTGTTCTTTGCCTTGTAACACCCTAAGAACATAGATGTTAATGATGTCTTCTTCTTCTTGACCACTGCCATTTTCTTGTTCTTTGGGGGAAAATGGAGAAATGAAGATGGTCTTTTACTCCTTTTGTAAAGTGCGTAGGTTTGGAAATTAAGGATGTTTTAGTTAACCTACTTAGTCTTCAAAGTCTTGGTATTTATAGTAGTTGTTGTGTCTTATTCATACTGACCGACCTTTGAATTTTCGTATTTATTTATGTATGTTAAGTAATTGCTTTTTTATATTAGTTGTAATATAAAAATATGTTGTACTAAGCTCTCTAGAAATATATTTTCGGGGATTTGTTTTAAATACATAATTAATAGATATTTTTCCAAAAATACCATTATAAGTTTTATTTTCTAAAAATACCACCAAAATACATTATTTTTCAAAAATATCACAAAACTAAAACTAGTTTTTTAAATATTCAAAATTAATTTCTAAATCCTAAACACTACTACCTACTCGTAAAAACTATACCATAAATATAAATAGTTAACCCAAACATAAAAAGTAACAATTTTAGACCTTCAAAACTCAACTTCTTATGTTTATGGTATTTTTGGAAAAATAAAATTTTCGTGGTATTTTCAGAAAAACAAATTAGGTTATTTTTGGAAAAAAAACTAAAATGATGACATCCAAAAAAAAAAATTCTATATTTTGAGGAGAAACATAATTCATTGTTCTCAATGCTTCCCATAATGATATTGATATATAATGCAAATTATATATTTTTATCATAATATGTTTTAAAAAAATATTATTATCTTCAAGTGAGTGAACGTGTTTTCACAATAAATTTGGTTTAAAAATTCAATAAGTTGTACGTTAAACTTCATCTTACAAAAGTCTACGGACTAAATAATTTTATTTTTTAATTCTACATTCCACTAATTAATACGATCTCTCGTTTCATAAGACTTAGTTTTGTTGTCTAATACAAAAATGGTTTGGTGAATTAAAAAGGTGTCTCTCTACATCTCATAGGCTTAAGTTCTCTCTAATATAGGTTTTGTGTTCTGATAATTTAAGCAATTTAAAAAATATTTTGGTATATATATTTTCGGCTGGCAAATATAAATTATACACAAAGAAGATATGATTCGCCTTGTTGAAAGGAGAATGATGAGATGATTAGGACATATATAATTGGATGTTCGTTGACTTTATTTGTTCTATGATTAAAAATAATTTAAAGAAGTAATTAAAGAAGTGAACAAAACAAACTTGTACCATTTGATTTTATTACTCTTAACTAATCTTTTTTTTGCTTACTAGTCTTAACTAATCATTTTATGCAATAACTTAAGGTCGGTTGGTCTTCAGGTACGTGACATAATAGTTCCTGTCGTTAGGATTTAGTATGAAACTATATCAGTTTTAAGTGCATGCATGTTGTGTAAGTGCATGCATGTTATATACAAAACAAATCGTATTAGCAACAACAACGATGAGAACGCGCAGAATTGCTAGCTTTATCACTTTGGCTACAAGGGTATGGGGCTCTTGCTTAACGCCCATTTGAAAAACGGGAAGAGGAGGACTTTACCCATAGGACACCCTCTCCCCAGGAATTAGTATCGGATCCTTTCATAGGTTCGGGGATTTACCCTGAGTAATCAAAAAAAAAAAAAAACAACAACAACAACGAGAACTCAAGCTCTTTTGAGTTGAGGCAATATTGTACATGTTTGAGTTATGTGGTTTGGAATAAGTGTTTCTTCTTCCGGTTTCTACTGGTTGTTTCGCGATTTTTCTTTATCATGTTTCTCTTGTATACATAGGTCATTAGTCGTAGTTTTTGGTACTTTATGTCTTATTCGTTTCCCTAGTATTTGTTGTCGAAAACTCGAAAATTGTATAACTATTTCAGTTAAACTGAAACGGAAGGAGTATTTTGCAGCTTTTGACAAGTTAAAGTTATTTTTTTCCTCGTAAAAAGAGTGATCAATACTGTGGGAACTGAGACAATTTAGTGGTAAAACAGATTAATAACGAATCCTAACGTGATCTGATTCTGGTTATCTCGGTCTAATCTATCGATTTACTTACATGGTAGCTTAACCACTGCGTTTCAAGTATATGGGCTGGGCTGAGTTCGGGTTTGGCCCAACTCTTGATGTAATGCTCTCTAAGTTGTCCTCAAATCTGTTATTTCGTTGCTTTGGCTATCATCATGTGACTCAGCTGGCTAGCAACATATGTATTATCAAAATGCTGAAAGATTAACCATGAAACTAGTTAAATTGTTTCCAAAAATGAAATTATAAAACCATATTTGTTAAATTATTTGATTATCGTCAAAGAAGCAAAAATAACGATGTCCGCCTTCAAAAACTTATAGACAAAAACATTTGAAACCGCTTCAGTTTTTTCTTTTCTCAACCACACATTAATTAAAATAAAAATCCTTATGCTTTGCTACTTGTCCACCTTAGAATCTCTCAGTGACGAATTAATCTGTATTTAACTATGTCTTTCATTTGTCAATACTTTTGGTTTAAAGTTTATATCCATTTTAAAACAGCTTTTTAGGTTTAAATAAATTTTACAATTAATTTTGTGAAAAAAAGAAATTACCAATCATATTTTCACCATCTTTTTTTGTCATTCCATTTTTCAGTTACGTGTTCTTGATTTTTCTTTAAGAACTTTTGCTACCTATGGCATGATTAAGCTACCTATAACTATAAAGCATAAAAAAAAAAACTGAATGCAATTATTATATAATAATTAATTTGGCGACATAACTAACCTGGGAATATTATAAAATCAATAGTATAAGACTTGTTTAACACAAACAATTAAATTTAAGTTCGTCCGTCTTATGCATGTATGTGTACAATAATTGGATGGTTTCATTATCATTACCTGCAGCCGCAACATGAATTCGTTTAATTAAGGCTGCTAAGATTTATTCTGTGAATGTAGCCCTAGAACTATGTTAGACAAGATCGTCCATATAAGATTTTGTTTTCATTTCTAAATTATATAGTTGGTGACTTGCGCTATTTCTTTTTTTGGTGACTAGAGGGGAGACAAAAAGCAAAAATTACATCCACACATAATCTAGAATCCTCAGCAAGAATCGAGATCACACAATCCGGAATCGAAAAAAACTCAACAATAAAATTGAAAGAATCTTTACTAATATCTTTTCCATGATATTTTTTTGCAAAAACACCCTCTTTTTGGTCATTTTCATTCTCGCTGACTATTTTACCTATAGTTAAAATTAATTAACTCAACAAAATGAAAATTTAAATTATTCCAGCCAAAAATTTTCCGCCAAAAATTTTTCCACAAAACTTTTTCCACCAAAATTTTCCCGAATATTTTTTATCTGGCCAAATTTCTTTTTACTTGGGGGCAATGTTCTTGGAATTAAAAAAAATTACAAGGTTTTTAAAAATATTAACAATAGTTTTTAAAAGATTTACAATGGATTTTGAATGGTTTTAATTTTTTTTAAAATTGTTTTTAAATAGTATTAAAAATATCTACAAGGGTCTTTAAATATTTTCAGAAGTTAACAAGGGTTTTTAAAAGGTTTCATAAGGGGGTTTAGAAGTTTATAAGGCGTTTTAAAATGTTTACAATGGTTTTCAAAAGATTTTTAAAGGGTTTTTAAAAATTTACAAGGATTTTTAAATGATTCTAAATATATTTGCAATGTTTTAAATGTTTTTTAAAGTGATTTACAAGAGTTTTTAAATGGTTTTTGTAGTTTATTAGATTTTAACCCGCAGACGATATTTTAAAATATATTTTTTATTAATTTTGTTTGGTATATAAGATTGTACTACTGTATTTTGATTGTTATTTCTCACTTAACCCGTATAATATTGCATGAAAAATTATTTTTTATATAAGCTTAATTTGATCAACTTAATTAAATAGGTCTAATATTCAAAATAATGAAATAATGTTGGCATAACATTGTTTGTTTAAATAGTATAGTTTCAAGTTAAATTATTTTGTGGGTTTGAATATAGTAGACAACCCATAATAACATCTAGAATTGTAATTATGTAAATTATAACACTCTCCATCACATGGCGCGTGCTACATACAATTATCAATAATACTTTAGTACATAATTTTGTTATGTATAGATAATATACGTCCGTTTTCAATAATTCAAATAGTAACATATCCGGAATAATTATAGTTTCATCATACATATGTTTTATATAATAAAATAAATTTTAAAGCAAAGAAAATCATATAAATATATTGGAGAATAATTGATTTATTAGGGAGATCTTTTAGGAAATTCTGTTGAATGTAATAAATATTGATTTCCAGTTTTGGAATTTAAATATAATTTAATTACAAAATTTACCTTAAATTTTTGTTATTCATTCAAATGGTAAGGGCTTATGATTGGAAATAATACATAATAAAAGGTTACTTTCCAAAAGCTACTTCAAAAATGTTAATGTAGATAAGGGATTTAAAAGGGTTTAAAAGGGTTTTAAATGGTTTTTAAATGAGTTTTAAAGATTTACAAGGATTTTTAAAAGAATGTTATAAGAGTTTTAAAGGGATTAACAAGTGGTTATAAAATTTTTTAAAGGATTTACCACGATTATGGTTGTTTTTTTAAGAAATTTTCAAGTGTTTACAAAAGTTATATAAGGATTTACAGAGGTTTTAAAAGGTTTACTAGAGTTTTTAAAGGTTTTGGATGACTTTTAAAATCTTTACAAAGGATTTTAGAAAAATTTATAAGGATTTTAAAAATATTTATAAGGTTTTTAAAATGTTTTTTGAGGAATTGCGGAAAATTATGGCGGGAAAAGTTTTGACGGGGAATTTTTATGGCGGAAATTTTTGGAGGAAAAATATGGCAGGATTTTTTTTTTGGAAAAAATATTTCTTTTGTTTGATAAAATATTCCTTTCTTTATCATGAGTTCTACTAAAGGAAATTAATTTAGTCATTTTGTATCTAGAAGAGGGTATTTTGAAAATTAGCACTAAATGAGGGTATTTCTACAAAAGGGTAACCCAAAAAGGTTATTTTTATAAATCCCCCGATAAAATTGAGATAAACAAAAAATACTCATGTACTTTAACAACTTTAATTTACTAAGATTTTTGAGTAATACTCATATTTATTTTAGTAGTGTTAAAATGGGTAAGCCCACCCCATTTAAGACCATCTCATTTAAAACCCACTCAATTTAGATCCATACTCATTCAAACCATTTAATTTTAAATATCACTTAACTTCATTTCAGTTGCCCTATCCATTTAACCCCATCTAGACCCATATAATATTTTTTTAGTTGTAAATCATATATATAAAAGTAATGTTTTTTTTTGGTGAGAATATAAAAGTAATGTTTCACTCTCTCCTTATTGGTTCATTTGATATTTAATTTTTAAAAATATAATATTTATTTTTAAATCATCTTCTTTCTTTTACTTTGGATGTTTGTTTCTTTCTCACATATTCATGTATATTTATTTTATTTCAAAAGTATGTAATTTTTTAACAATATAAATTTTTGTTATATAATTATCAAACCAATTTGTAAGACATTCTTTTAAGAATAATGATCCTTATATTTAGTTTGTGATTCAACATTTAATAATATAAAGAAAATTATAATTTTTGTTAACTTTGAATTTTATACTTGATTTCCTATCTAAAAAAAATTTTGATATTTAGTTTTCTATCTATTATATATACTACAAGGATGAAAAAAAATATAATTAAACCTAGAGATATAACTTAAATTAATAGGAATATAAAAACAAATTAAAAAATAAAATTATTCTTTGGGAATTTTCAAGGTATCATTCTCTCCTTATTGGTCCATTTAGCATTTATTTTTTAATTATAATATTTATTTTTAATTAAACCAAATATCGAACCCATTTAATCATATACTTTAATTCATACTTGAAATCCACACTTTACTACTAAAATGTAAATGAAAATTATATAAATTTTCAAAGACTATTGGTTTTCTTTATTAAATTTCAATTAAACACACTATAAATTATAATTATGACTCCTCTAATTTATTTATTTTAAAATTGTAAGTTACATCACTTCTTATCCTATAAAGTACCATTCTCACATCCTCCACCACCACCATATCTGATACCCTCAATATTTTCTTTGTTTTATATTTTAAAGTTCTTGAGTGGGGTGAAAACTCAATTAAGATGTCATTGTAAGAGTTTGATTAAATATTTGGTTTAAACTTTTGTTTTCAATTTTATTTATTTTTTGTTTTTATGTATTTCTTCATTTCTTCATTTTTTCATTGTTTTTTATTTATTTTTAAATGTAATACATATGTACAATAATATTTTATGGTTATAAGAAAATTATTTTATTGATGGATTTCCGACCATCGCACCATAAGAAAATATAGCTACATAAAACATTTTCATTCTTTTCCTTTGGATGTTTGTTTCTTTCTCACATATTCATGTATATTTATTTTATTTTCAAAAGTATGTAATTATTTTAACAAAATAAATTTTTGTTATATAATTATCAAACCAATTTGTAAGACATTGAAATAAATAAAATTTTATACACAAACAAAGGTAATTTGTGTGTATATTTATAAGCTTACACACATATTTGGATAAATTTCAACATTTTAGTGGGTGTTTTTTAATAAATTTTGAAAATGGGGTAAATTTAAAAAGTCATATTTGAAAAGGGGTATTTTCTAAATTCTCCCAAAATCATTTCTATTTTTATCATTAAAAATATATTGTTTATCAAAAATACTCAAAAGTACTAAAGAAAATTACTATCAAAATTGAACAATTAATCAATGAATAAATTCAAGAGATATGGATGTATGCTTCTATTGTATGATTTAAATAAATAAAGTGTAAAAATATCATAAGCATTGAAATTTATTTATTCTATTTTAATAAGTAATAAATAAATTAAAATTAATTAACTTAATATACAATTAATTCTAGTTTACATTATACCTAATAATTATTTAATTGATTAATCTACTAAATTAGTTTTTTTTTACAACAAAAACTAAAAATTGGCTCAAGAAAGCCAATTTGAAGAGGAAATTTATTTACAAACTTGACAAGATGCGGAATGGTACGAACTTTGTGTGCCAAGAGATCCGCTTGAGCATTTGCATTTCTTGGAATAAGAGATAAAGAAAATGTTGAGAACTCTTCCCTATCAGTGATTATGTCATCCATGTAAACAGAGAAAGTTGACCACTCAGAAGGAGATGACACCATCTTCACCAAATCATAACTATTAGTAAGAAACGTAACAATCCTTCAATTATGGCCAAACATACACCTCATTGCCCAAACAAGCGCCTCGACTTCATAATGGAGGGAAAAAAGACTTCTTCGTACGTTTGCTGCCCCATGGTTGTTGAAGGGTCTTGAGAGTGCTGACAAAACCTAGGCCTAAACAAGTATCAGTTGCCTTCCATGAGCCATCAACGAAACATCGGTAACCTATAAAAGTAGAAGATAGAGTGACTAGGCCACTCCGTACATGAGGACTAGGTAACAAAGGTACCATATTTTGGTTTGAGTCCTCAACTTATGCCTGCTTCCAAGCACTCGCCTCGCTCTCAGCCAACCTAAAAATATCCTGTGAATTTTTGTCCAAATTTTTAAAAACTTTGCATTTCTAGCCTTCCAAATATACCAAATTAACCTGGGGAAAGCGTCATTCTGGCCAGTGGTAGAAATTGAGCCAAGAAAGTAATCGATATTTGCATACACTGACTCTGTTGGAAAAGAAAGTTGTCCCACTGGTATGTGCGCTAAAGCCCATGATTGATGCGCTGGCAGCATTCAAAAATGACATGGTTTACTGTCTCCGCTTGAGTACCACATCTACCACAAGTGGAATCAAAATTAATACCCCGACGGCTTAAATTTACTGAGATCGAGACACATCTTGTTAGTAATTACCACATAAAGTGTTGTAATTTTGGTGGATATTTTACTTTCCAGATACCAGCCAACAGTGGTATGAGATCTGGTCCATACACTCTATTAAAAGATAACTGTGGATTCGGCATTCTAGCCGTATGATAGCCCGCTTTAATTGCTGTAACGCCTGTGTATCAATTTTAGTGGGTGTCGATCGACACCATGGAGGGTTTCGGTTGACACCACTAATTTTGGTGGTTTGGGCGGTGTGGTTTAATTATCGGTTTAAGTGAGTCGGTTTAGGAAAAGCCCTAAAACTCGACTTAAACTTGTAATCAGTTGATCTCTGTTCATTTAGGAGTTTTGTCGCTTTGTGAAAAGTGGAGAGAAAGAACAGAGAGTGGAGATTTTTACTCTGAGGACTACTTATCACAAAGTCTCAGTTGTTATGTTATGAATATGTTAATTGTTGTTGGAACCTAGATTAGAAGCTTGCTAGGTTGTTGGTGTATATTGTGGTGATTGAATTAGTGATTTATTTTATGATTAATTTGAGTTGGTTTAATATGTTTTCACTGTGCATGATAGTTTATTTAGTAGGTATGGGACTACTGATTAATGAATTAAAAAAAAACATGGGTCGGGTTTTTTCAATTGTATATTTGCCTTTCTTTGTAAAATGCCATCCTAAGGAATCTGACGTTGGACAATGACCAATAGGGAGTGCACTGATCAAAGAAACATCATGTGGATCAAAATACTCTTTGAGTACATCCAACCGCCAAGAACTTGCCTGCCAATAAATCAAATGTCTTATTTGCAAAGATATGTCAATATTGAAATGGTGTCCCCTGATCCACCTCTTTTAAGAAGCCCTCTATTAACCAGAGATCTAGCTGAAATAATACTTCTCCAACCATAGACGATGAGTAAGAGTTAATTGGTTTCCACTGGGTTTGCATTCCAATAGTACCTACTCTTAAGAACCTTTGCAAACAGTGAATCAAGAGTGTCAATGAGTCTCCACAACTGTTTTGTCAGCAGAGTCGTGTTAAAATCATTAACATCCCTGAACCCTAGACCGCACATTTTCTTGATAGAACATAACTTCTCCCAAGCCAACCAGTGCATACCCCATGTCTGACCATTTGTACTCCACCAAAATTTTGTCATTGCACTAGTGAGTTTAAATGTAATTTTTTTTGGGAGTCAAAAACAAGACATCGCATAAGTCGGTGAAGCCGTTGCCACAGACTTAATCATCACTTCCCCCCCCCCCCCTAGAAAGTAATCTGGCTGACCACCCGTTAATATGACTATGTAGCCTATCACTGACGAAGGATTCTTAGACTCTTCGGTATTCCAAGATAAGACCCCATTACTAAATTTGATTAATCAATGATAATAATATTATACTTATTTTTTTTTAAAGAATAATAAAATTTAGGTTATTCTCTAACTATATTTTTTTAACCACAAATCTCTCATTATCTTTTATATATATCCTTCACATGTAAACTTTTAAAATATAAAATCAATCCATATTTAAATCAAAGACTTTGTGATAAGTAGTCCTCATAGTAAAAATCTTGAAAAATAGATAATCAATAACAAAAGATTAAAAAATATTTCATGGCACACTGGAATCTCGGTTCTTTAACATTCGACTCCCTAACTAGTCGTCGTCTTTCAAACATCTCCATGGTCATTTTCAGTATCTTTTGTAGTATCTATAATTTAAAATGAAATTTAGTTACTAAAAAAATCAGTTAATCATTTATTTAGAAATCTCTCAGTTTAAATATTTTACCTCCATAGTCAACAAACCTGTCTAGCCAATTGGGAGTGCAAAATGTGTTGTGATAACACTAAACGGCTTCAACATATCACAAATCTTCTCTCCACGGTTCTAATCACCATGGTAAGGAAAAAAAAATATATAATTGGTATCAAATAATACCTTCATGCTAAGAAATATTTCTCTAAATTTTAATGCTCTGGCAAGCATTTCATATGTAGAATTCCATCTAGTAGGAACATCAAGAGACAAACCTGCCGCGCTCTTAATCCATATTCTCTCTACACATGCAGCAAACGATTCTCTAGTTTGCTGAGATACTTTCACAATATCTTACACTTTTGCAAATGTTGTGTAAAACATCTTTCACTAATTCTAAACCTTTTTCACAATATGGTTCAGAATATGTGCACAACATCTAACATGCATAAGTTTTTCATCAAATAGCAAACCATTTCCACTCATTATCTGAAATCGACCCAAGGGACTTTCTGCATTTTATCATTGAATTTAGTGTTATCCAAGATAATACATAAAACTTATTTTCTTTATCCCAGTTCTTCAAACACTCGATAATCCTATCAGCAACATTTTCACCGGTGTGTGGGGATTCATATCACAAAACGCTAGAATCTTACTCATATATACACACAAAATTAGGACATGTCCAATGGAAGAGTTATTTATTTTCAATAGTTCTTTAACAAAAATAAAGTATTTTTATTTAGTAAATAAAGTTATTTACTTTTTTTTAATCTAAATAAATCAATTTACATGTGCATATATATATATAGCTTCTCCTACACCAATAAACTTTACAGGGATGCCCAATTCCTCAACCACACTGCCCTGCAGTAAGATATGCAGAACCAGTTTCAATGACAGAGCTGCTGGAAAATAAGAACTTTAGGTGGGACGAGAAATTTAAAAAAAAAAAAAAAAAAAAAGAGAGAGTTTTATGGAGTTTTTACCACACAGCCTCCTCTAGCAGACCCATCTAGTTTCGTCAATATCAAACCGGTTATACCAACAACCTGACCACCAAAATCTCAAGAAATCTCAAGATTTTACAAAGCATTTATAGTTTGGGGAGCCAGAAACACTAGGTTTAGGTGGTTCCATATGCTACCTCGTTGAATTCTCTAGCTTGTGGAAGCATGTTCAAACCAGTGTTTCCATCAAGGACAAGTAGGATCTCCTGAAAATTTTGTGAAAATAATTTTTAGCTAACATACTTGGAGACTAGCAGAGTGTAATAATATAAGCAAGATAATATAAAGAATCACTCACATTGGGTGCACCAGAGACAACCTTCCCCACTGCTTTTTTGCACGCAATTAACTCCAAAAAATAATAATATTATTATATATATATATATAATTATATTATTATAACTCCAAAAAGTTATATATATAAAATTTACAAAATCTAGTAATTTTAAATTTTCAATCACCAAAATTTTTGCAAATCATTCAATTTCATACTATTGTTAAAGTTTTTAAAAATAATAATCTTATTCAACAGTGATCCCATAAAACATGATTATGTATTATATGATGATCAAAGAAACTATTTAAAAATTTTTTTTTAACAAAATAACATATGTAGAGAAAATATAGATATATATTAGTTTTTATGTATTATATGATGATTCAAAGAAACTAAAAAAAGAGAGGGTAATGTCATCATGTATACATAGAAGATTGGAAACATAGATGAACAAAATGACTACAAAAATAAAACTGATGAAGTTACTCTACTATCCTTCTGCTTTGTTTTTAATTTTTAGCCGCTCATCTTTTTAACCGAATGATTAACAATGTATCTCTTTAACATTATCTTTCACTTATTACAAAAATATTTATCGTGTTAAATGTACAAAATAATTTTTTCATGCATATACAAACCTCGTTATTAATTACTATTGGTGAATCTATATATAAATTACATGTGTATAATAATATTATTCATATATAGACTATCTTACTATGTTCATATATATATTATTTAGATATATAATATGTTAGCGCGATATCATTTTATATAACATGTTATTTTATTTTTTGTCAACAGTTTTGATGACATAGAAGTTTTTGGTTTTTGTTTTACGACTGAGGATTGCGGGATATCGTTTAGATAAAGACCAAAAAAAAGAAGAAAATACTCCCTTACTTGATTGAATCTCTTCGAGGTGTGTCTCGAACGCTGAACTGTCCATGAAGAAAGTCACTCCGCCCAGGTATGTGTAGTGTGTTATCATTATTGTTATCGTGATCATTGTATGTGTATTGTTTATGACATTTTTATTTAGGTTATTTAATAAAGAAAATATTTTAAAATTTAATATTTTATATTATTTTGTAAGATATAATAACTCGTTTAACACGATACCTATGAATTTAGCACATAATTGATCGGCTCCAATTTGTCCTAAGCTACTCTCTTAATTAAGAGATCACTAGAGTATTTTGGAATCATATCCACATATACTCAAAGATTACACAATAAATATTTAGTATCAAATCAAGCTAAGCAAGTAGGTTTTTAAATATAAATTAAATAGAAAGCAAATTAAAATAAATAGGTTTAAAAATCAATGGAAGAAAAGCTAGGCTCAGGGATTCTCAGGAATTCAATCAAATTAAATAAATTAATAAATTAGGATTTAGATTAAGCGCGGTTCTTAAACTTGAAACACAAATGTAAAATCTACTAGCTCTCGCTGCGATGATTAAGTATGTCTAAAACCCTAAATTCCAAATGTCTTTGCAAATTCATAAG
This sequence comes from Capsella bursa-pastoris, assembly GCA_036452645.1. NCBI lineage: Eukaryota > Viridiplantae > Streptophyta > Magnoliopsida > Brassicales > Brassicaceae > Capsella > Capsella bursa-pastoris. The sequence continues at coordinate 3,074,357 of CP144186.1, forward strand.
TTTAAGACATGCATTAAATTCTAGTTTGATATGTTTACAAAATCCCTAAACCAAATCTCTTTGCGAATAAGTATATTGCTCACCCTAGGTTTTTCCAAGTAATTAGTCACACTCTCATGTCAAACCAATTATCCTAAGATCTAGATTTTAGGTAATCAAATTAAAACTTGCATTAAGAACAACCTATGGTGAAGAACATTAAGATAGTGAATCCTAGTCTAACAAATCTACCTAACAAGTCATGAAATCCCTAATGAAAATACCCAGCCCTAACAAAGAAAACTACTCAGACATCATGTAAGAAGCAAACATGATCAACTGAATAATATAGATTAAGAATATCAAAAGAGAAACAAAGGAGTTCAAAATCTCTCTCTCCAAAAGCTCTCAAGCCAAATCTCTCAATAGTTGCAATAGAATAAAGCATAGGTCTTAACAAAACCCTAAAAACTTGATATATATGTCTAAACCACTAACTGGGCTTAATTGCAAATAAGAGAAACTTTTGGGCTGAATCTGCAAAAGATGCAAAATTCAACTTCCGTCAGATATTGGTGTCGACCGATACCAGGGGTAGTGTCAATTGACACGTATACCTAATATGCTCTTTGAGTGCGTTTTTCAGCCCATCTTCTCCAAATGCTCCAGTGTACTCCAAAATCTCTAAAAAACTCTCAAACGTACTTAAACCCAATAAGACTCTAAAAGACTCTAAAATACTCGAAAACACTAAAAAAAATCTACAAATAAGACTTATATCATGACCAAAAACCCGTAAAAACTATGATATATCAACTCCCCTAGACTTAGCCTTTGCTTGCCTTCAAGCAAAACATAAACTTAAACTCTGAAAGGAGTTTGAAAACAAAGGAACTCACTCAACTGCAGGAAATTTTTCTTGGCACTCTTCATCGCCTTGAATCTAGAACTTACTTTATGTACTTTGTCTATGAGAAGCATCAACATTCCTTACTCTAATCCCACATTCCTCGGGAATCTCTAGTCTATCCATTATCATCTCTTTACATAAGTTTAAACAAGTAAAGGTGAATTTTTACCGTGGGAATATAGATCAATGACATATCGACTCTTCTCAAAGCAAGACTTTCTTTGTATGATTTCACTTCCTCTCCATTTTCTCAAAAATAAAAGGGTCTCATGGATTTCTCCCAGTATATATTATAAATCATATGGTAAATAATGTTTTTCCGTGGTACAGGTTAAAACCTAGTACCAAGTATACTATTGTACATTCAGCTACACAAAGTAGATGTATTGCATGGCCACATGCATTAACTATACATGGTCATATAGTCAATACCATAGACGTATAATCTTGATAATCTGGCCGACTGACTCCGGTGAAGACCGACGTTGACTCCGACATTTACCAAAATTTCCAACTTTTTTTATAATACTATTAAAAACCAAAAATCATAAATTGCTATATCAAACCTTTTATGGTGTTTAGAATGTAAAACATATTCTATATTTAAAGATTTTGTCTTTATTTTAATGTATTCCTTCTTATAATTAGTTAAATAAAATCATGTACATAATTATTTAAGAAATATATATACAATTTTATATATTAATTTTTCAAAAATAAAATATGTTGTTACCAAAAATTATTTTTTGGATCTTCTAGTATGTAAAATTTAAAAGAGTACATAAAAATTTCTATTTACATATAAATTATTAAATATACTATGAGGTTTTTTTGTTGTTGTTGGTCACGTTATTACGGGTATGAAACTTTATATTAAAACATATATAAAATTTTCTATAAATTTTATTTTGCAAACTTTAGACTAAAAAATAATGTACTTAATATTTTTCATATAGTTGATTTTATTTTAATAATATTTTTCATAGTTGAAGGATATGAAAAAACATAAACATTTTTGTATTTTTATAAACCAAATAATAAGTTGGCATAGATGCCAACAAAACATTTCATTTTTTTCATGTGTCGTAGAAAATCTTATAAACACTCAATTAGTCACATTTTATTTACACGAAGGTGTAAAAAACCAAACTTGTTTTGTCTTGCTTCCAAAAATGGCTAATATTAGTAATAATAATAAATAAACTCAAAGCTGCATAGGTTCCGTAATTAATCTTCTCATCTCTTCACGAGACACATCTCTTTTTCAACATTTGACCACTCAGGACCTTTCGGCGTAACTTCATCTTCCACCTTTGCTTAACATTTTCATTTCTTCTTCCTTTTTGACCAAATTAAATTTTGTATTTTTTACATATTAAAAAAAATATTGTATACAAAATGATACATAGATAAATCCAAAAGAGTGAAGAAGAAAGAAACATAAAAGCGGAAACAAAGGGGTAAAGAAATAATAGAAACAGAGAGAGAAGCAGAAGTTGTAGTAAGTAGTAGTAGAAAGAAGTACTTCTTCTTCTGTTCTCTTCTCAGAACTTGTTTTGTACTTTCTTCTTTCTCCTTGTTCTTGTTCTTGTTCTTCTTCTTGTTGTTAGCTCCCACTCAATATCTTCACTTCCTTTGACTCTTTCTTCAGGTGAAATTTCAGTTCTTTTTTATATTCTCTTTTCTGGGTTTCATTAAAGTTTTGTTTTTTATTACTCAGATCTTATCTTCTTCCTCTTTGTTCTGTTTCTTTTTGTGTTCTGTTTCGAACTGGGTTTTGTCTTTTTTTTTACAAGATTAGGGTTTTGTAGATCAATTCGTGGTTTGTTCTAGATTGGAAGTGATAAAAATTAAGGTTTTTTTTTTGTTTCTTGGATCTGATTATAGTGATGGAAGTGTGAGTTGATTTGGTACTTAATCGAATTTTGAATCCCATTTTCTTATTCTTATGCTACTGAACTTGTTTCATTTCAGAGGTACTAATCTAATAGATTGTAAAGTTTTGTGCTTTTTGTGTTTTTTTTTGCTTTGGTTATTGAAACTTTATGTGTAATGATGAATTTTGAGGAAAAATGATTTATATATGTGTTTCTTGGATGGTTTTGATTGAGTAGGTTGTGAGGGTTGTTCTGTTATGAGAAGCAACAGTAGCTTGGAAGCTCAAGTGTTTTGTTTTTAGCTGTGGGCCTTGATATTGTTTTTCGACTTTTCATGCGGCTACTTGTGGGGATATAGAAACAAATAAAATCATGGGGTTACTCTGCAGCAGAAGTAGACATCATATTGAAGATACTGATGAGAATACACAGGTTGATTCAGTAGCTCTTTGGCTCTTGTAACACTATTGATTTGATGTATGTGTGCATTTAGTTCTGATGCTTCAAGAGTTGATTTGGTTTGTTTAAATCTACAGGCTGCTGAGATCGAAAGACGGATAGAGCAAGAAGCAAAGGCTGAAAAGCATATTCGAAAGCTTCTGCTACTTGGTATGTGGACTTTGATTATATTAATCTGTTACTATATAAATCTCATGTTGTTGCATTAGAATTTCTTGCTGTGTAAATCTTTTTCTTTATATGTTAGTCAATTTGTTTTTGAGATCTTAAGTGAAAGGACCAGCAGATCATTGTGTAATTTATGTTTCGTGATTATCATTCGATTCATCAATTTTTGGTTCATAATTTGTTGATGGCCTTGCTTGTGTATCTACTTCTTTGGAGTTTTGTGCCTTCTGTTTTCGGTTAACTTTCGAGTTTACGCTAACTTTTTGACTAATCTTCTGTAAAGGTGCTGGAGAATCTGGAAAATCTACAATTTTTAAGCAGGCAAGTTTCAAGGGAAGATTGGTTGTAGTCTTTTACTTTAAGATTATTTATGAATTGTGTTCATTGAATGAGACAAAGTTACTAATTTACAGATAAAACTTCTGTTCCAAACGGGATTTGATGAAGGGGAACTAAAGAGCTATGTGCCAGTCATTCATGCCAATGTCTACCAGACTATAAAAGTATGCAATACTTGAAATGGCTGTGTCGGTTTTCGAGTTATTTGGATTTAGTAGTTGAATCATTTTTTGGTCATATGTTGATCTTGGTATGTTGTACATGTAGCTTAATAGCTACTCTATATTGTTGAACAGTTATTGCATGATGGAACAAAGGAGTTTGCTCAAAATGAAACAGATCCTGCAAAATATATGTTATCCTCTGCAAGTATTGTAAGTGGTCAAATTCTTAGGTCACTTGAGCTGTCTTTGTTAGAGTTTTGATTATTGTGAACTACATTATCTTATAGTACTCGACTTATTATCCTAACATCAGGAAATTGGGGAGAAGCTATCTGAGATTGGTGGTAGGTTAGACTATCCACGTCTTACCAAGGACCTCGCGGAGGGAATAGAAACACTATGGAAGGATCCTGCAATACAGGTGTGTTAGTGTGTGGGTGTACATGTTCTTTGCTGTTGCATTCCAAGTTGAATACATGATTTAGATTATTCTATCTGGTTTGTACTTTCATTTAAATGTCTAGATTTTTTATTTTGTAGGAAACATGTGCTCGTGGTAACGAGCTTCAAGTTCCTGATTGTACAAAATATCTGATGGAGAACTTGAAGAGACTATCAGATATCAATTATATTCCAACAAAGGTATAACTGAAGTATCAGTATTTGATGAAAGCATTGGAAGTAATGATATAAGCTGGTTGAATAAAATTCATTGGATCAGCCTTGGAGGATCCAATTATCAACAACAATATCATTTTTGTTTCCATATTAGCCTAGTCAAATATATTAGGTTCCTAACAAGACAGATCTTCTTGAGCTAGCAAATTTTAGAGACTAAGGTCAATTGCAATTTCTTTGACATGCATCTTCTGTAATGTGTCCTCATTGGTGCATTTTTTATATGTTGGTATTTCAGGAGGACATTCTCTATGCAAGAGTTCGCACAACTGGTGTCGTTGAAATACAGTTCAGGTGCCAACTACTTTATAATTTACCTTCTTCCCTGTTCAATAGGCATTTTTATGCAAGTCAGGTTTCAGGCTTTTTTGTCTGAAATGTCCTAAGTTGTCTGGTGCACAATCATAATAATTAGCTTAGGCGGTTTTGTAGTCGATTGTAGCTGTGTTAACCAGGAACAGTCATCATGCTAATTCGCTAAGGAGCCAACAGTTTAAAAGTATGGTCCATAGTGTAGATTCCCTCGTTAAGAAAAAGTCTCTGTGATGTGTAGTTCTTTGGTAAGTTAAATAAAACTGTTCACCAGTTTGGATCCTATGATTGTCATTTGTAATGTACTAATAGAATCATTCGACTTTTAGACCAATATCAAATTTCTTGTTGACATGAATCTACTTACAACACTCCGTTTACTTAAGACGGATTCATCTATGGTATATAAGTAAAAAGCTTGTTATTTTGTAGTCCTGTGGGAGAGAATAAGAAAAGTGGTGAAGTGTACCGATTATTTGACGTGGGTGGACAGAGAAATGAGAGGAGGAAATGGATTCATTTGTTTGAAGGTGTAACCGCTGTGATATTTTGTGCTGCCATCAGCGAGTAAGCTCACTCTATTATAAACTATAATGTCTCCTTGTGCTGTTCACATATAATTATATATATCACAACCGGGTTTTAATCACAGGTACGACCAAACGCTCTTTGAGGACGAGCAGAAAAACAGGATGATGGAGACCAAGGAATTATTCGACTGGGTTCTGAAACAACCCTGTTTCGAGGTTTGTGCTTTTATTTCCTTTCTTTATCATATTGGTTTAAACGTTGAAGAGACGCTTGAGATGGATCGTTTACGAAACCTTGGTTTTTGAATGCAGAAAACATCCTTCATGCTGTTTTTGAACAAGTTTGACATTTTTGAGAAGAAGGTTCTTGATGTAAGAACTGAAGCATAGCTATTTCTTTAGTTAGGCAAGCAAGTCTTGTGGTTTAACAAACCTTTCTTATTCGATGTCCATAGGTTCCGTTGAATGTTTGCGAATGGTTCAGAGATTATCAACCAGTTTCAAGTGGGAAACAAGAGATCGAGCATGCATACGAGTAAGCTTCTCTCCAAACTACTGATACTAAATTGTTACCATACTTTTGACCTTCTAATTTACACTTTGGACTCTAATTAAAATAAAAAGGTTTGTGAAGAAGAAGTTTGAGGAATTATATTACCAGAACACAGCGCCGGATCGAGTGGACAGGGTATTCAAAATCTACAGGACAACAGCTTTGGACCAGAAGCTTGTAAAGAAAACGTTCAAGCTTGTAGATGAGACACTAAGAAGGAGAAATCTATTGGAGGCTGGCCTTTTATAACCTTATTATTACATATCTCAAGTAAATTACATCTCTCAAGAAAATTTCAAAAACTGAATGACCTTGTAATTCATCTCTTGGGACAAATACTTCGCGATTCAATATTCGTTCTGTCTCGATGGCTCGGGATAGTTTCTATTTTCTTAATGTTTTGGTTAACATTGTTCTTTGTCTTTGTCTTCTTGTATTTTCTTTTTCCCTCAAAAGCATGTCATTTTAGTATATGTAAAGGCAAGCTAATCCAATGGAGAGACTAGAACATCCCCTAACTCTAACAGGTTGCTTCATCTAGCCATGTGCTAGTTTAAGACAATCTGGTAGTAGTTTTTTTTTAGTCTAGGTGAATTTATTAGTCATTGTCTGATCTATGATCTTCAATACAAGAGTGTTCACGGGTTAGTCATCAAATAGATAGTCAAGGTCGCTCCAACAATGGTCATCTGAATCAATTTTTGTTTTGTGACTGTTCTTATCTATTACTCAAAATTTTGAACAATATGAGTATTGAAATTATGCAACATTAAACCATGATTTTAATGAATTTTTGTTTTCAACTCTTTTTCATTACAAAAATAATTTGATGGTTTTTAAAAATATAAAATAAATCAATTATCTTAACCGGTTGTTTTGCCTGCTTGTCCTCTAGACCGGACCTTACCGTAAACTCCTATTAGTAAGCCATTAGCCCTGCAAGTTTGGGTTTTCGGGTCGGTTTGGGTCGGGTTATTAGGGTAGTCGGGTTTTCAGTTTTTCAAAAACTATACCAAATTTAACCGAGCAAAAAATCAGGTTGGGTTGGATCGGCTTGAGTTTTGGGTCGAATCTAGTTTTGGATCTATCCGGTTATATCTCAAAAATTGGTTAAATTAGTTAAAACCGGAAAATTCGGTATATTTTGTATAATTATTTGTCTAAAATAAAAATAAATAAAAAACCGGGTATCGGGTTGGTTCGAATCGGGTTCAATTACCAAATTCAAATCTCAATTCTCGGGATTAAACCAAATTTCAATTTGGGTTGAACCGAAACCTGAAAAAATCGGGTCGGCGGCTTCAGGTCGGATTAAAATCGCAGGGCTAGTAGCCATGGTCTCTTACCAAGGAGTTTGGTCAAACAAACGCGTACGGTGTTTATATTTAGGAACTGAACTTCCCAAAAAAGTTCTCACATTAAAAACATGTCAAAAACTAAACTTCAAAAAAATGTAAAAAGTACAAGGGTTGAAACTGAACATATACTAAAATATCAAGTCAAAATCAGAAATATATTAAAAACATATAGGCTCCACCGTTAATTACAAAACAGTCGAAAAAGCGAACGATGTCGAAAGTTTTTTTTAATTTAATTTTTAAAATAATTGCACTGAAGAACCCTGCAAAATTGAACTTTTTCCCCATCATTCTTCGCCGTCGTTTGTCTTCATAAGCCAAAGAATATTCCAATTCTTTCTTCTTCTCTTTCGTCAATAGATCCCAAAACAAAAACAGAGAAACCCATTAAAAAAAAAAAACATTGATTCTTCGTGATAGTGCAATTTATCTCCCTGGTGCAATCTTGTGTGTATGTTGTAACAATGATTCTAATTTGATTTTGTTATATATATTAATCTCTCGTCTTATGTTGATTGTTACGGTTATGTATATACGATCATGAGATTGGTTACGTTAGTTAGAGAACAATAGTGAATTAGTTGTCGATTCGATTTGATGTTCGATCTTTTCTTGATTATGTTTTTTTATGTTTTCTTGCAGAAAATTTTAGAACAAATTAAGTTTGGTAGTGATATGGATCCGAATGCGGTATTACCAAAGCGGAGATTCATACAACACGAGCTGTTTTCGCAGTTACATATACCGGGAAGCTTCGCATTCGAAGCGTTTAGTTGTTTATCCAAGTTTACAGGAGCTTTGCTTTGTTGGTTTTCTCAAGGGAACTTGGAAAAAGAAGTATGTGATTCTTCGAAGAACGTTAAGAGCTTTGCGATTGAACATTCGAGCTTTTCGAAAGATATTGTTACCCCTGGCTTGTTTGGAAACATTTCTAAATTCACTATTGTTCATCACTTTGTTAATGAAGCTGAGAGGTTACATTCTTGTTCTGTGCTTTCCTTGGCTGCTGCGTTGATACCGTCTTTGAATGTTATGTAAGTTTATGGAAGTTGCTGACTTTATTAAACTCTCTTTGAGGGTATTTTCTGATTGTGTTTTTTATTAGGTCTGCTTATGGAGTTCCTCTGCCTTTAGGGAGTAGTAGTGATGTTCAACTTCCGGAGAATACTAAGAATAGGACTTGTCAGGTTGGTCATGAGGAATATAGTGGTTTGAGTTTTCAGAAATTGGACTGGATAAAACAAACTGTAGAGCCTCGAACAGGGATCGAATTCCCGATGTTGCTCAAGAAAAATGCTTCGCGGTCTAATTCTGAGGTTCTTATAGCTTTTTCTCCCTTACTTGTTATTATATTAGAGTAACAGGTCACAGTTTACCAAAGAAGAGATTTCGAGTTTTTCGAAAAGTTAATACATTGTGAAATTCATAACAATTTTAAGGTGCTTGTTGCAACTGGATCTCGGACAATGAAAATTATCAGAATTAAATCTCTTAAAGTATATGCATTTGGTTTTTGTAAGTGCATTCTAGCTTTGTATATTCTTCTTTCTAATATTTTATCGAACTATCTAGTCTTTTGCTTCTAACTAAATACTTCTCTGTGTTAGATGTTCATCCTTCCTCGGTCTGCCAGAAGCTTGGTTCAAAGTACGCTTCGATTCCAGCGAGCAAACTGGATAAATGCGACGAATTATACAAAGACCTTCTTAGGTATTATAGCTTTGATTCATAGTAATCACATCTGGACTTTTATTTGTTTGGAATCCAATCTGAGGTTGAGTGTCTCTAGTTGGACATTTCTTCTGAAAGTCTTTTACTTGAGTTTTTCAGGGAAGATATTGTTATGAGTGTGAGGCTTGTAGTTAACTACAATGGCTTGAAGATCAATACTGTGAGAGAGTAAGTGGAAGTTATACATTAGTGATTTGAGGCAGCCTCATTTACGCGCATTACACTGACTGATAGATGGCTAAATAATTTCTTCCCTTGCTTGTCTATGTTTCCAGTGTTTTTGAGAAATCACTGCGTGCTCGTTTGGTGAAGGTAACTTATACACCGAAGTGAAATATTATTGTACACTCTGATAAGCATTGTGACTTACATTTTGCCATATCATAAGCTTCTCCATTCTTATTTCAGGCAAATCCAAAAACTGATTTCAATTGCTTGAATGATTTTGGTTCATTTTTCACACAAGACATTCCTATACCCGCGGTACCTAATGACTCACGCTTTACATTATAAACACACATAGAAGAATATCACTCATTTCCGTGGCTCGCTTATTTGCAGGGAACGATAATAGACTTTCGACGAACAGCAGATGGACAGCTAATCACAGAGAGTGAGTAAATATTCACACTAGGGAAGCTTCTTTCTCTATGTACTTTATATTGTATACTTTACCTGAATATTGTAAACATTTGCAGTTGGCGGTAACCTGATTGGAGCTGTCCGAAGCAAAGACCTCTGCAGTAAGTTCTTCTTTCTAATGTTGTATCGTTCTTGCTCTTGTTTGCATACAAAGTCCAAGGGATAAAGATTTGCAAACATTGCAGGAGCATTTTTTGGTATGTACATTGGAGATGTTCCGGTGTCTGAGCAGACAAAGGAGGAGATTGGTAGGAAAGTGGTGGGAATCATAAAGAGATGCTGACCAATCACTTGTTAGACGTCCAACGGCCTCTAATTTTTAGAAGAAGGCAATTGGGTAGATTTACTATGCGGTCATGTTGTGAATCAACAGACTTTGTAAGGAGCTTGGAGGAAGGAGAATAACACTAATGGCATAAGTTGTATTAAGATTGTCTTGATTTATATGAAAGTACGTATGTTATGTGAATTTGTTTTGATTACTCTAAAATCAACTTCTTCTCATCATCAAGCAATTCCTTGTATCCTCTTAGTTCAGTGATCTTTTTGTCGTCCTAAATTATAATTAGGTATTGCGTTAAATCAACATTTATATAGAAAATTTTCAGAAAACAATTGCTAGAAATATTTTTGTATCTGGATCACTTCACCTCTGTAATAAATATAGCTAAATTAGTTAATGTTTGGTGAATAAATCTATATATAAATGTTTGAGTATAAACTACAAAATGTATTATACATTACCTGTCAGGCGAAAGATGATCAATTAATATGGGATCTTATGTATTGTTCTTGTCCACCAAATTTTTTAAAGTCTTTATAAAGGTTACCTACAAAAAAGGGTAATGACTTATATTTTTGTTACTAACTTAAGTTGTCTTAATTTTCTTGTATTCAAAATTTATTTTTACAAAAACAAATTATATCACATGTATAAACTTATATATGAATAACTCAATAACTCATAAGTACAAAACTAAATTGTACACCGTATTAAACTTCCTTAGCTCTTATTTCAAAATGATATAACTGGGCGTATGAAAAAATCAGAATTTATTTGATAAATGTAATGTGATGAGTAAATCAAACCTTTATTGTGTAGATTCTCCTAAATGCGTGCATACAACACCAAAAATATCATATATTAGTTTTTATATAAATCGAAAAAAATACAATGAATCATGCAAAGTAATAAATGTAATAGTAATATGACAATCAGAAAGATCAAACCTCTCATCCAGTTCGTGTATTGAAATGTTACGGAAATCCTTCAAGATCTGACTCAAATTTCTGCAATTTTTCATAAGCATATTTTTACCGGAATATATGTAATTTTATGCACAATTTAAGTCATATTTTTGTGAAAATAAATGTAAATTTTAAGCATTTTTGGGGGAAAAATAAGATTTAATCGTAATTATTTTATAAGGCATGCTCTAAATCATACTAGTTAGAAGAAGTAAAGATAAAAAAATAAACCAGTTTATGAATCATATTGTGTATGTACACAAACCGTAAGCTTGTCATTGCTAATTTAATGAAAAATAGGTAAAACTTGTTTCATAAAACCCTATAGGAAGACATAAGTTTAGTTTAGGTTCTTAAAAAAAAAAAATTTTAAACATGATAATAGAAAATACAATTTGTTTTTTCTTAAAAGCCTATGTTCAAATATTCTACACTTTAAAATAAAAGAAAATTATTAAACAAAAATTATACCTAGAAGGAGTGTGAAAAATGGTAGGTTTATTAGCGGGAGAAATGAGAACCATGACAATATCAACATCGCATAGCAATGCTAATTGTTATGCCTTCTTTAAAATCTCTTTCTTACGTTTGAGTATTTATTGCTTCTCTCTTTTGGGCACTCGATTTTCTTCAGTTCTATTTTCATCTTCCCCATTTTCTCTTCTTTTTCATTTTTATTTATTCACTCTTCTTAGACTTTTTTTTTTTGGGTGCTCTCCTCAATATAAAAAGGGTTTGGACAAAATTTATCTTGGATTCACTAAAGATGTGATTGAAAGAAAATATTCATGAGATTAAAATGTTATTTAGTAGAAATTATTGTCCTCAATACTTTGAGATTTGGTTTTAAAGAGGATATGGTTTAGTAATATTATTGTAATTTAATTGATGTCATTAGTAGTACTCCACTAAAAAATAATATGCTTTTTTTTTTTCATTGATACGCAACTATAGATTATTATGTTCATTTTGACAATACATATTCTCTTGGATTAATTAAAATACATATCACACAAATTATATGAGCATGTAACAAATCTGTATAATCATAATCGATGTGAAACTAAGACTATACATTTTTAAATGTATCTAATTGTTTGTAAATAAATTTGGACAAAAATTAATCAAATTGCTTTCCACTTTTTAATGGCGGACAGTAAAACCAATTAAAATATGATTAAATCTTAGATAATCACCTTAATTTACAAAGGTTCATATGATACTAAACTCTGTCTTTTTAATTTAAATTTCGTAAAATACTTCTAATATTACTACTTCATTTTATATTTATTGTTTTACGTGAAGAAAACCCATTATAAAGGGAAAATGAAGTTATATAATTCTTTTCGTGATTTTCTATACGAATTTTTCTTTTGTCAAGGAATCCTCTATTTAGAATATGAGAATTGGGGAAAGAGAAACTTTTTGTTTATAATGCTTACAGACGCTATTTTTGAGACTATTTAAATTTCATTACAAACTTTAACTCTTACTTTGTAGATACATTTCATAAATAATATCATCAGTCTGTCATTAAATTATTGACTACCCATATACCCAACTCTCAAGGGGTGGGTTGGGGTTTAAAGGCTACAAGAATTCAACCATTCTCTTCAGGCGAAACAGTTATGGTGCCTCCTACGATTTACGAATTTGTAGTTAAGTAGAGGTTTAAGGAGAAGATACTATTGGTATAGTGATCCCCTCTAAATAGAGAAGTATAATCCTTCCTCTTATGGACCGAGGAGTATTTTTTGGAGCCAAACCTTTGATTGTATTGGGTCTTCGAAGGACAATTGGTTAAGAGATGCTAACATGTGTTTGGCTATTGGATCCCAACAAATTTGCAAAACTTACTCTTGATATTAGGGATCCTCACCTTTTTGTCCACGATCTTCCTGATCCATTGGATATCCCACTTCTCTTCTAGGAACTCGTCCTACCTTAACGTATCTGAGCAACGGGTTTACATGGTGCCATACTAAATCAGGCAATTCTACAGTTAAGTTGGATACTAGGCTGTGATAACACTATTTCTTCCTACTTATGAACCCCCTTGTCAGGGACCGGCTTTTTTGACACTTCGGACACAAGTATGGAAATTAAAACCATATGAAATCTAAAGCATTTTGATGTGACAATTTCTATCGAGTTGGTTAATAACCGGTCAAATAAATTTTAACAGGATATTGGTAGGGAGAAACATTGGCCCCTTTTTGGAGAAAAAGAAGAGACAATAAATCATTTTTCCAATGCCAGCCTCACTCTCGATAGCTTTGGCCCTTATTTCCAACCTCGAGAAATTGATTTCCTCGTCAATCTCTATTCTACAATTTTGATTTGCTCTTGAAAAAATGTAAATAATTAAGAATAGAAGTGGATAATCTACATGCATTTCCTTGGATCCTCAGGTTTATTAAGAAAGCTAAAGCTTAAACTGATGTGTCATGCTATTGAAATAGAGATAGAGACAGAAGCGGATGGATCTTCTGTTACCTAAGCGACTATGACACCCTGGCTTGCAGAGAGATTTACATGAATTGATTTGATCACCTATGTCACCAAAGTGCACTTATCTTTTCAATCAAAGGTCCTGAGATAAAGCGTGTTTATGCTGGAGTAGTTTAGAGATGGGTGACCTTCAGGGAAGTGACTGTCGGAATTGTGGTAATGAGGTCAAAACACATGGAAAGTTCATGCGGTAATTTGTAAGGTCTGTAACAAGTCTTTAAAGTCTCACAAACGTAGCAAATTAGCCGTCGGATATGAATGGGCTCATGGGCCTAGTGAGAGGACGTGTGGCCCATTAAAAAAGGTGGACTCATGGGCTGAGAGTGAACATGGAGCCCACTGGGTGAGATGACGGTCGAGGCGTTACTTGTGGTATCAAAGCCGAATCTAGACGAGTGTTGTCGTAGGGTATTGGAAATAAATTTTATATGAACTGATAGTTTGTCGTAAGAAAGTCATATAAAATTCCTACCAGATCTCTACAAAGTATATAATTCTAGAAAATTTTGTAGGAAAGTACAGAATATTGAAAACCCTCTCGATTGGCCCACCTTTACATCATCAATGTCCACATTCAAGGAGTTTAGTTCCTATTTTACCTCCTTAAGATTTGGTATAATCCTACCAAGTTTCATACAAAAAATATGGTAGAATAAATTTCCAATCTACGAGAGACCGCATCAAATCGACCTTACAAATTACAAATGTTGGAGGAGGGGGAAAAGATAGATGGTTGGCAACACGTTTTCTATCAACTGCCGGTAGAGAGGTACTTATTAAGGCGATTGCATATGAAATGCTTGATACTCGATGCATTGTTTTCAACTTCCAAAAAATCTTTGTTCAGATATAGATGGTATGATAGCTAGGTTCTTGAAAGACCCCATCCCGGATATTCTAAGTCCGGAGAGGTTACCTTCGATCTAATAACAAAATTTCCATACTTAACCAAGTTTTAGGGCCCATTCCTTAGACAATTTATTTATAATAATTCCGGGATTCATTATTTAGAGTCGATATGCAATATAGAGGAAAACAACCATTCAAATACTTTATTAATAAGTAAGGATTCGATACAACTTATGAGTTTGCATATAAGCTATTACAAGTTGTATAATCGATCTAACTACCCAGCATCCATCACCACTCATCTTCCTGACCTTGAGTCCTCGCGCCTAAGCCCTTTCATCCCCTCGATCTCCTTCTTTTCCTGAAACCACATAGGAAATCAGTAACATGTTTACTTATTCACCATCTTCTTGCATGCAATGCTCGCTAAGTTACACTAAAAACTCTGCCCATTCAAATGTTCGTTAGAGAGGTAGCCCGCGCATCAGTTCGGTCGAGTATCATCAATGATTCAACTCGCCGAGCCGCGTCCCCTTTTCTCCGAACATTCTGTCCGATCAAAGTTATGCATATGATCATGCTTATGCAACTATCGAACCCATATGCACCCCCACAACCGATCTTATGGCCTCGGTATTAACCTTTTATCGGATCCCGACTTTCTTTCGTATTTTTCTCGAAGATAACTTCAAGATTATTAAGTATTTCCGATCTCCGAACGTGTCCCAAAACTGAAGGCGAGACCCACTATTTATAGTGTTTCGGCCAAACCCTTCCATTCGAAAAGGCACCTGTTCGATGCACCTTTCACTCGCGACGGTTCGCTGGTATCCTTCCATTGGTACCATTTCACCGATACCTGTTCGCTCTTCCTTTGGTAACCGCCCAGTTGGCTCACTCGGGGAGTAACCATCACAACTCCCTCGACTACCGGGCAGCTGGTCGAGCTTCCAAGCAACTGGTCGAGCTAGTGTTACTTCCGGGCAGCTGGGGTCGAGCTGGCACAACTACCTGGTAGCTGGCCGAGTAAGCTTAACCGATCTTTCCAGCTGGATTATTCCATCAATACTTCTTCCTTTTCCCTTTTCCTACATTTTGAGCTGGTAGTCAGCTCCGTTTAGACTTGTTCGAGTTTTCCCCTTCACTCTCGAACTAAGTCTCGACCAACGATCATATTCGGGATCGCGGGCGTTATAGTTCTTGTGGGGTTCAACTCAGGAAAAACAAAAACTCCCATGGATTGCTTAGAAGAAACTCACAAAACCAAAGAAAGAAGAAGGTCTTGGGTTTAGAGATTTTCATCTACTCAATCAAGCTTTAGTAGCAAATCACGTCTGGAAAATAATGAGACGCCCGAGTAGCTTAATATTTAGGCTACTCAAGGCTAGATACTTCAGAGAGGGGACCTTTCTAACAGCGACTAAGGGAACCAAGCCGTCATATGGTTGGAATTCTCTATGTTTTGGACGTGATCTTCAAAAATCTAGAATCCAGATAAATATTGGCAACGGGAAAGACACAAAACTAGGCACTGATTTGTGGCTTCCAACAGTTCCGGCTCGGCCACTTATCCTAATTGATGAGAAAGATTCAAACAAAACGGTTAATATCCTCATTAATCTGATAACAAAGCAACGGGATGAAGACCAAATTCATCGTTTGATTGCTATCGCTGATGCTCCACTAATACACAAGTTGGATTTACCTTCAACTCCAACAAATGATTCATATATATAGAGCTACACTAAGAATGGCAACTACTCTGGATATTGGAAAGCAGTAAATGATTGTGAGGATGCAGAGTCACCACAAACTCCATTGAGGACACATCCAGATTTAGCAGCTGGAATTTGGAAATTGGATATAGCTCCTAAACTCAAGCAAGTTCTATAGAGACTGGCCTCAAAGGCAATTGGGGTAGCTGATAATTTACGGAGGAGAAACATACATATCAACCCTTACTGCTCACGTTGTTGTTCTGAGTTAGAAAACAATAAACACATCTTCTTTACATGTATACATGCTAATGCTGTATGGCGAGCGGTTGGCATTCCAACTCACATCGTAGAAGACCTGAATACCTCTACTGAAGATAAGTTAAGGTACCTAATTTCTCAATACCATGACTCATCAATTGATCACCCGGCACGAATTACACCGTTCTGGGTCCTTTAGCGTTTATGGAAAAGTGGGAATGAACTGGTATTTAATTGTAAATTGATTCATCATGAAGAAACGGTTAAACTAGAGAAATTGGATACATCGAAATGGTTCCTGCATACAAAAAAACAACACTAATCATGTTGACCAAGAATCAGTCGCTCATCGGAGACATCGATCTAAATGGACACCTCCCACCAACGGTTGGGTAAAGGGTAATTATGATGCTTCTCATCATGAGGGAACTAGCACTTCAGGACTTGGATGGATCATCCGTAACTCAGCGGGTACTTTCCTAACAGCAGGAATGGGTAAATTCCAGGGTCGACCAACGGTGAAAGAAGTAGAGTGTACGGCTCTTATTTGGGCATTGCAAGCATCGTGGGAAAACGAATACAAGTACGCCAAACTAGAAGGAGATAACCTAAATGTCATAACACTCATCAATGGACATAAAAAAACTCCCCGGCTGCAACATTATCTCCACAATATCCAACAATGGCGATCAACGTTTTCTGGTCTCAAATTATCCTTTACGAATAGGGAACAAAATGAATGCTCAGACCAACTTGCTCGGAAAGATATTCAATGTAATTTACAGTATGCTATTTACCCAACTTGTCCGTTTTTCTTAATCCCCTTTGTAAACAAATATACTGAGATTGCTAATAAATAAGACATTGGAAGGAAAAAAAAATCATGTTTCTGAGGTTCTACCGGCTTGTTTCTTTTAGAAGAGTTTTCAGTCGATTATTGGGTCTTAACTTTATTATACCTGTTTCTGCGGTACCTGCGGCTGCAGCGAACGTCGGTATTGTTGTTCGTTTGGTTGCCGCAGCGGCGAACGCAACATCATGCGATGAAAAATTTTGAACGTCGATTTTTGCACCGCAGGCGTGCGGTGACTAAACAAACACGCTCATAATGTTTTTGCTTTGATAATCCATTAAAGCCGAGGATAATCCGATCTACCAACTTATAGTTATGAATCCGTAAGAGATTTGTATTCTATGATTCTGGTCCACTAATAAATGAGATCAATCATTTTATACATCTAGAATAAAACTTCAAATGTGTCCACCTAAGCAGCTGCCTAAGCAATGTTTTAATATATTTATTAAACTATGTAACTCAAATTGTTCATTTATTGCATACATATTTTAATTATAATATATAAAAATAATAACTTGATAAAAAACGAATTTAGTCAAATAAATAAAATTTTAAAATAGTTAAAAATTACTATGAATTTGTTTTAGTGAAAATGATATGATTTAACCTTTTAACAGAAAAATGATCATACTTCAAAATTTTGAATGTGTTAATAGGTTTTAGAATGGAAGTAAGATTAAAATGAATGCTAGAAAAAATCATGTAACTGTATTTATAAAACTTAAAATAAAATTAAAAGTGAAGTATTACTTTCTGAAAATATTATAATAATGTTTTGTATATTTATTATTACTTTTCACCTAAAACAAATACTCAACTCAACATACAAAATTTAAGTACGAAAAAGACGCTTGAAAGAATTATCCATTTTTTAAAATAAATTTCAATGGTAATCAGGAGGCATCTGATCAAGTGGAACTAAACTTCTATAACATGATAAAAGTTGAATAAAAAAATACAACTTTGACATTTCATCATTTTTATTAAATGCTTTGATACATTGGCGGAAACACCATATTTAAAACGATGTTGAAGTTGCATCACAAAACTAATACTAAAAATAACAATTAATTTTTAAAATAATATACTTAGATTAGTAAATAAATTATCATATTCAACAATAATGAAAAGACCCAAACCTTTTTTTTAATAATCATGCAAATCGGATTAACCCAAATAATACAAACCAGCTAAACCGGACTAAATCATTTTAACCATCTAAACCAGTTAAACCGGTCCTAATCGATTTGAACCATTCAATTCCATTTTTAACCGATTAATCAACAATTCTAATTCAACCAAACCATATAACAATAATCAGCAGCAAACTTAACCAAAAATCTAAATAAAACAAATCCATTAAACCAGCAAGTAATCCAATATCTAAACCAATCATCATCCAGAAATAGAATAACATCCTAACATGTTTCTAAATTCCAGAACTAACAATCTCCTAACCAATTCTAACAATTATTCGGAACAATCAGCGAGCCCTAACATCACTCTAGTCGCTTCTCATCAACGGATCTGCTCCTCCAATCAATCCATGGTTGAATAGATACTCCACAAGAATCGTCTAGCGGCACCACAACACAAGAAACACACATAGAAACAAAGAAAATCAATCAAAAACCATAGAAATCACCAAAACATGAATAAAACAGCTTTGATAAGCCTAGGTCCTGCACTCACCTCTTAAACAAGAAAGAACAACAACAAACAAGTGCTAACAAGGGTGGAAAGAAACTCATCAGAGACCAAACACCACGGATCTAACTTCCTTTGGCCTAGAACCACCAAGAAACAGCATCAAACCTCTCTCAAACCTCACAAAACCTCCCTCAAACCTCACAAAACCTCACTAGAGAACTTAGCAACTTTTAGAGCTTTTGAGAAAACAACTAAACCGACTACTGAACAACTAGGTCGACTCTTCAAACTTTAAAAGTAGAAATCTAGGTTAAACCAATCCTTAACCACTTGATTTCGCAATTAAAAACAAATCGGTCTAACCAAAAAATGTTGGTGTCGATCGACACCCTTCCTTCGTGTCGATCGACACCCTTCCTTCGTGTCGATCGATACCACCCATTTTCGAACGAGATGTTACAAATAAAACCTTTAATATCTTTTTTTATGGGGAAAAGTATTATTGTACAATATATATATATATAACATATCACTGGTTAGAAATGTATGTGAAATTGTATTTATGCTCTTGAACCGGTTAGATACAATATGATTTCAATTTAAAATCATATAAGTGTTTGCTGTTCTTCTTGGATTTTAACCTAAAACAAGATATAGATTACGTGTTAAATTTTAATCATATTTGATATTATGAATGAATCTAAATTGTTATATGTTACCATGCAATTACCTTTATGATATTTCCGATATGCCTCTCAGAAGAAGCTAAATAATTATCCATAATATTGAGTCGGCATAAATCATTAACTTTAGTTGGATTCTCCCAGCCCCTTATAAATATCAATAGATAGTTTTTTTTAGTAATTTACTAATGGTTAAAATTAATTTAAACAAAATTGTTGAATATTTGTTAGTGAATTTGTTTTGATTACTCTAAAATCAACTTCTTCTCATCAAGCAATTCCTTGTATCCTCTTAGTTCAGTGATCTTTTTGTCTTCCTAAATTATAATTAGTTATTGTGTTAAATCAACATTTATATAGAAAATTTTAAGAAAACAATTCTTTACGCTAGAAATATTTTTGTACCTAGATCACTTCACCTCTGGTAATTGATTGATGAATAAATCTTTATATAAGTGTTTGAGTATAAAATAGAAAATGTATTATACAGTACATGTCAGGCGAAAGATGATTAATTACTATGGGATTTTCTGTATTGTTCTTGTCCACCAAATTTTTTAATGTCTTCATAAAGGTTACATACAAAAAAAGAGTAATGACTTAGTGTTTGGTTACTAACTTAAGTTGTCTTAATTTTCTTGTATTCAGAATTTATTTTTACAAAAAATTATATCACATGTATAAACTTATATATGAATAACTCAATAACTCATAAGTACAAAACAAAATTGTACACCGTATTAAACTTCCTTAGCTCTGATTTCAAAGTGATATAACTGAGCATAAGAAAGAAATTGGCAAATGAAAAAAATCAGAATTTATTTAATAAATTTAATGTGATTAGTAAATCAAACCTTTATTGTGTAGGCTCTCCTAAATGCGTGCATACAACACCAAAAATATAATATATTAGTTTTTATATAAATCGAAAAAAATACAATGAAATTATGCAAAGTACTTAATGTAATAGTAATACGACAATCAGAAAGATCAAACCTCTCTTCACGTTCATGTATTGAAATGTTACAGAAATCCTTCAAGATCTGACTCAAATTTCTGCAATTTTTCATAAGCATATTTTTACCGGAATATATGTAATTTTATGCACATTTAAGACATATTTTTGTGAAAATAAGTGTAAAGTTTAAGCATTTTTTGGGAAAAAGTAAGATTTAATCATAATTTTTTTTATAAGGCATGCTCTAAATCATACTAGTTAGAAGAAGTAAAGATAAAAAAAAAAAAAAACCAGTTTATGAATCATATTGTGTATGTACATAAACCGTAAGCTTGTCATTGCCAATTTAATCGAAAATAGGTAAAACTTGTTACACAAAACCCTATAAAACGACATAAGTTTAGTTTAGGTTCTTAAAAAAATTATTTTGAGATGATAAAAGAAACTACAATTTGTTTTTTCTTAAAAGCTTATGTTCAAATATCCTACACTTTAAAATAAAAGAAAATTATTAAACAAAAATTATACCTAGAAGGAGTGTGAAAAATGGTAGGTTTATTGGTGGGAGAAATGAGAACCATGAGAATATCAACATCGCATAGCAATGCTAATTGTTCTGCCTTCTTTAAAATCCCTTTCTTACGTTTTGAGTATTTATTACTTCTCTCTTTTGGGCACTCGATTTTCTTCAGTTCTATTTTCATCTTCCCCATTTTCTCTTCTTTTTCGATTTTATTTATTCACTCTTCTTAGACTTATTTTTTTGGGTGCTCTCCTCAATATAAAAAGGGTTTGGACAAAATTTATCTTGGATTCACTAAAGATGTGATTGAAAGAAAATCTTCATTAGATTAAAAAATTATTTAGTAGAAATTATTATCCTTAATACTTTTAGATTTGGTTTAAAAGAGGTATGATTTATTAATATTATTGTAATTTAATTGATGTCATTAGTACTCCACTAAAAACTAATATGCTTTTTTCATTGACACACAAGTATATATTATTTTATTTTTTTGTCAACTATATATTATTATGTTCATTTTGACAATACATATTTTCTTGGATTAAAATACATATCACACAAATTTAATTATTTATAATATTATATGAGCATGTAAAAAATCTGTATAATCATAATCGATGTGACACTATAACTACATTTTTAAATGTATCTAATTTTCTGTAAATAAATTTTCACAAAAATCTATCAGAGTACTTTCCATTTTTTAGTGGCTGACAGTAAAACCAATTAAAATATGGTTAAGGGATGCGTACAAACAAAGAAAATAAATCAACAACCATAGAAATCACCAAAACATGAATAAAACAACTTAGATAAGCCTAGGTCTTGCACTCACCTCTTAAACAAGAAAGAGAAAAAAGCAACGAACAGGGGCTAACATGGGTGAAACAAAACTCCTCAGACACCAAACACCACGGATCTAACTTCCTTTGGCCTAGAACCACCAAGAAACAGCCTCAAACCTCTCTCAAACCTCACAAAACCTCACTAGAGAACTTAGAAACTTTTAGAGCTTTTGAAAAAACAACTAAAATGGCTACTGAACCACTAGGTCGACTCTTCGACCTTTAAAAGGTCGAAACCTAGGTTAAAACAATCCTTAACCACTCGATTTCGCAATTAAAAAGAAACTGGTCTAACCAAGGAAGGGTGTCGATCGACACCACCCATTTTTGAACACGGGTGTTACAAATAAAAACTTTAATATATGTTTTTATGTGATAGGAATATGGAATAAACGCTTTTATGGACACATAGTCATAGGATGGATGTCGATATCGTTTGTATATGATTTGTCAAGAGAACATTGTTAAATTTCGACGATATATGTTGTACATAGCCTAGTCATATAAATATGCATTTATATATAGATTTATCTTGGATATATAAATGAATATATTTACCCAACAATCGACATTAGTATAAGTTTTGAACTAAAATCCCGCGCAACTCCCTTCATTTTTAATAATGGTAACCTATTTTTAATAAAATAATACATCATAAAAGGCCTTCCAAATTAAAGAATAGATATTTTTCGTCTTTTACAAATAGTATAACCATATTGTGCAACTCTGAAAACTGAAGTCTAAAAAACAATTACAAGTATTATTGTACAATATATATATATATATATATATATATATATATATAACATATCACTGGTTAGAAATGTATGTGAAATAGTATTTATGCTCTTGAACCGGTTAGATACAATATGATTTCAATTTTAAAATCATATAAGTGTTTGCTGCTCTTGTTGGATTTTAACCTAAAACAAGATATAGATTACGTGTTAAATTTTAATCATATTTGATATTATGAATAAATCTAAATTGTTATATGTTACCATGCAATTACCTTTATGATATTTCCGATATGCCTCTCAGAAGAAGCTAAATAATTATCCATAATATTGAGTCGGCATAAATCATTAACTTTAGTTGGATTCTCCCAGCCCCTTATAAATATTAATAGATAGTTTTTTTAGTAATTTACTAATGGTTAAAATTGATTTAAACAAAATTGTTGAATTTTTGTTAGTGAATTTGTTTTGATTACTCTAAAATCAACTTCTTCTCATGAAGCACTTCCTTGTATCCTCTTAGTTCAGTGATCTTTTTGTCGTCCTAAATTATAATTAGGTTTCTTGTTAAATCAACATTTATATAGAAAATTTTAAGAAAACAATTCTTTACGCTAGAAATATTTTTATACCTGGATCACTTGACCTCTGTAATAAATATAGCTAAATTAGTTATTGTTTGGTGAATAAATCTATATATAAATGTTTGAATATAAACTACAAAATGTATTATACAGTACCTGTCACGCGAAAGATGATCAATTACTATGGGATCTTCATTATTGTCCTTGTCCGCCAAATTTTTTAAAGTCTTTATAAAGGTTACATACAAAAAAGGGTAATGACTTAGTTTTTTGTTACTAACTTAAGTTGTCTTATTTTTTTTGTATTCAGAATTTATTTTTACAAAAAATTATATCACATGTATAAACTTATATATGAATAACTCAATAACTCATAAGTACAAAACTAAATTGTACACCATATTAAACTTCCTTAGCTCTTATTTCAAAGTGATATAACTAAGCGTAAGAAAGAAATTGGCAAATGAAAAAATCAGAATTTATTTAATAAATTTAATGTGATGAGTAAATCAAATCTTTATTGTGTAGGCTCTCCTAAATGCGTGCATACAACACCAAAAATATAATATATTAGTTTTTATATAAATCGAAAAAATACAATGTAATTATGCAATGTACTTAATGTAATAGTAATATGACAATCACAAAGATCAAACCTCTCTTCACGTTCGTGTATTGAAATGTTACTGAAATCTTTCAAGATCTGACTCAAATTTCTGCAATTTTTCATAAGCATATTTTTACCGGAATATATGTAATTTTAAAACATATTTTTGTGAAAATAAATGTAAATTTTAATTATTTTTTAGGAAAAAGTAAGATTTAATCATAATTTTTTATAAGGCATGCTCTAATCTAAATCATACTAGTTAGAAGAAGTAAAGATACAAAAATAAACCAGTTTATGAATCATATTGTGTATGTACATAAACCGTAAGCATGTCATTGCCAATTTAATAGAAAAAGGTAAAACTTGTTACATAAAACCCTATAGAACGACATAAGTTTAGTTTAGGTTCTTAAAAAAATGATTTTGAGATGATAATAGAAAATACAATTCGTTTTTTCTTAAAAGCTTATGTTCAAATATCCTACATTTCAAAATAATAGAAACTTATTAAACAAAAATTATACCTAGAAGGAGTGTGAAAGATGGTAGGTTTATTAGCGGGAGAAATGAGAACCATGGCAATATCAACATCGCATAACAATGCTAATTGTTCTGCCTTCTTTAAAATCCCTTTCTTACGTTTTGAGTATTTACTGCTTCTCTCTTTTGGGCACTCGATTTTCTTCAGTTCTATTTTCATCTTCCCCATTTTCTCTTCTTTTTGGTTTTTATTTATTCACTCTTCTTAGTTGTTATTTATTTTTGGTGCTCTGCTCATTATAAAAGGGTTTGGACAAAATTTATCTTGGATTCACTAAAGATGTGATTGAAAGAAAATCTTCATTAGATTAAAATGTTATTTAGTAGAAATTATTGTCCTTAATACTTGTAGATTTGGTTTTAAAGAGGTATGATTTATTAATATTATTGTAATTTAATTGATGTCATTAGTACTCCACTAAAAACTAATATGCTTTTTTCATTGACACACAAGTATATATATATATATATTTTTGTCAACTATATATTATTATGTTCATTTTGACAATACATTTTTCTTGGATTAAAATACATATCACACAAATTTAATTATTTTTAATATTATATGAGCATGTAAAAAATCTGTATAATCATAATCGATGTGACACTATGACTACATTTTTAAATGTATCTAATTTTCTGTAAATAACTTTTCACAAAAACCTATTTACAGAAAAACCAATTAAAATATGGTTAAGGGATGCATACAAACAAAGAAAATCAATCAACAACCATAGAAATCACCAAAACATGAATCAAACAACTTAGATAAGCCTAGGTCCTGCACTCACCTCTTCAACAAGAAAGAACAGCAACGAACAAGGGCTAACACGGGTGGAAACAAACTCCTCATATACCAAACACCACAGATCTAACTTCCTTTGGCCTAGAACCACCAAGAAACAGCCTCAAACCTCTCTCAAACCTCACAAAACCTCATAAGAGAACTAAGAAACTTTTAGAGCTTTTGAAAAAACAACTAAAACGGCTACTGAACAACTAGGTCGACTCTTCGACCTTTAAAAGGTAGAAACCTAGGTTAAACCAATCCTTAACCACTCGATTTCGAAATTAAAAACAAACTGGTCTGACCAAGGAAGGATGTCGATCGACACCACCCATTTTTGAACATGGGTGTTACAAATAAAAACTTTAATATATGTTCTTATGTGATACGAATATGGAATAAACGCTTTTATGTATACATAGTCATAGGATGGATGTCGATATTGTTTGTATATGTTTTGTCAAGAGAACATTGTTAAATTTCGACGATATATGTTGTATATAGTCTAGTCATATAAATATGTATTTATATATAGATTTATCTTGGATATATAAATGAATATATTTACCCAACGATCCACATTAGTATAAGTTTTGAACTAAAATCCCGCGCAACTCCCTTCATTTTTAATAATGGTAACCTATTTTTCATAAAATAATACACCATAAAAAGCCTTCATTTTTTTTAAAGAATGCGATCGTGGTTTGTAAGTGCGATCGTGGTTTCATCGCGTCTCTGATCGGCACCAATTGTTGTGGGCAGCTTTTTGACGTCTGGATCTTGCTTTTCACCGTAGGGATTAAGAAGTTAACGGTTGGTTTATGTTTCAGGGTTTCGTTTTTGCGGCTGTAGTTTTTCTGCTGTTTCTGTCCTTTTGGTTCTTAGAGATTTTTGTTTGTGTGGTTTGTTGTAGGGCGTTGTTTGGCTGTTGCAGTCGCGAGGAGAGTCTTTCCTGGTTGTTTTTGTTATTCAAATTACCTTGTTAAGGTGAGTGCGTGACCATAAGCTTATCTAAGCGATTGAGATTGAGTGACTTGTTTTGTGATGATTTGTAGGTGAATTGGATGTGTTATTGGATGTTTAGCTTGCTGGATGGTTTGTTTTTGTTATATATGTGGGTGTTATCTCATTGCATGTGTGTATAGCTCGTAGATGGGAGGATCGCCCTCACTAAATATTTATGAAATACTTATGCATCTCTTTCTTTGATGCAGGTAAAAGCAAAATGTGATCCGTGGAATCATGGCGAGGAGAGGAGGATGATCTAGGCCCTCATTGGTGTTTTAGATTATTGTTGGATTTGTTAGGGTGTTAGAATGGAATTTAGAAACATGTTAGGATGATCATGTTTTGGAATAATGTTTGGTTGAACTTGCTGGTTTAATGGAATTGTTTTATTGAATTTTTGGTTAAGTCTTCTGCTGGTTAATATTGTTGGTTTACTTTAATGAGATTGCTTGGTTTAATTGATTTAAATTATTATGGCCGGTTTAGCTGGTTTGAATTAATTGGGTTAATCCGATTTGCATATTTAAAAGAAAAAAAATGGGATGGGTTCTTTCAATTTGGTATTAGAGGATTTACGGTTCTAAGACAAGATTTAATTGGTAAAAATTGTGATGTGGTGTGTGAATTTCATTGATAAGGAATGATGATGTGGATTGCATTCTGATTGATTTGTGTGTTTAATCAATTGTGTGAGCATGGAGACCTAGATCATCCTCTCGAGCCTTCAATGAGATTCCACGGTAAGTTGTGTGGTTTGGTGTTTTTGTTTGGTGTTCTTAGCCTTCTTTTGTGATGCAGATGGTTAGAGGTGGAGGTGTCGGTCAAGGTCGTGGGCGTGGTCGCGGTAGGGGGCGTGGTGTTACGGCCGTTTTTGTTAGCGAGTCCCAGTCGCATCAGGAGGGGCCCAAGGGTGGTGAGAGTGTGAGTGTCGTGGGAGCCGGTTAGTCCGGGAACGGTACTAGTGTTGTTGGAAACCCGGTTGGATGTGTTCCAGCAGGTGGAGCCCAGGATCAGAATGAGCGGCTTGCGGATTTGGAGCGGTTACCGGGTGCGATACCGCCGGTGCAGGCTCCTGTTGGGCCTGAGATGCAGGCTCCTGTTGGGCCTGGTGTGCAGTCTGTTGGGCCTGGTGTGCAGCCCGTTGTTGGGGTTGTACATCCTGAAGAGGTAGGTGTGGTGGTCAAGCAGCCGTACTACCTGAGGATATTGGAGCAGCTGCAGCGGTTCGGAATGTCCTTGTTCTTCGGAGGCTCTGACCTGCCTGTAGCGGATGAGTGGCGAGTGCGATTGGAGCAGTATTTCCAGTTGATGAGGTGCCCGGAGGCGTATCGGGTGGACCTGGCGGCCCATTACTTGGCTGGTGATGCACATTTGTGGTGGCGGAGTGTGCTGGCCAAGAGGGGGCATGGATTGGCGGTATGGGGAGATTTCTTGGCAGAATTTAATGCCAAGTATTTCCCAGCGGAGGCACTAGACCGGATGGAGTCGCAGTTCTTGGCGTTGACTCAGGGCGAGCGGTCGGTGTGGGAGTACAACTCAGAGTTTAGCCGACTCTTGGTGTACTCGGGGCGTGCGGGGGATCCTGAGCAAATGCAGGTGCGTCGGTTCATGAAGGGTCTTAGCCCTCACATGAGGGTGTGGTGCAAGGTGCGGGCCTATGTATCGCGTGTGGAGTTGGTTGAGGTGGAGCGGGGATCGAGGACGAGTTAAGGAGTCACGGGGTGATTCCTAACCCGTCGGTGCAGCTGGAGAAGACCCAACAGCAGACGGTTCCGAGCAGAAGTGGCAAACCTGCTCAGGGACAGAAGAGGAAGTGGGATGAAACTTCCAAGGTGAGTCAAGGTGATCGGAGGTGCTTCAGGTGTGGGAGCACGGATCACAGGGTGGCGAGCTGCCCGAAGAAGGGCGAGCCGTGGGTGGATACCCGTGTCTGTTACCACTGCAGAGAGACGGGGCACATCAAGACGAGGTGTCCTAAGTTGCAGCAGATGGCGGTATCAACGGTGCAACCAGTGATGCAGCCAGTGGTGCAGCAGTGGATGCAGTCAGGATTTCAGCTGGGAGGGCACTCTTTGGCTCAGCTAGAAGCACCGCCGGTGGCACAGATCGAGGGATCGCGGGGGTACTCGACCGTGGAGACAGGAGAGCCAAGCACTGGACGGCCGATCACATGTTTAATTCTAAGACTCAGTCTGTTTCTTTCTATGGTTTTAAAATTTGTGTTGTTTTCCTGTGATTTTGGGATAGGCGGTCTTAGTGAAAAGGGTTTGTGTAGGGACCCTGTTGGTGGGCGGGTTCTTGTCCCACGTGATGTTTGATTCTGGAGCTACGAGTAGGTTCATTACCCCGGAGTGCGCAGCGGGTGGTAACATCCGAGGAGATCCCGATGATCATTTTAGAGCTGTTAGAGTCGCAGGAGGCGCGTTGCTAGCGGTTCAGGGACGGGCCAGTGGTGTGGATGTACAGATTGCGGGAGAGTCGATGACAGCAGATCTGTACATTAGTCCGGTGGAGTTGTATGATGTAATTCTGGGCATGGATTGGCTGGATCGGCACAGAGTTCATCTGGGTTCTCATCGGGGGAGAGTCTATTTCGAGCGGCCTAGAACAAAGATGTATTACCAGGGTGTGAGACCGATTTCGGGGAGTTTAGTGATTTCGGCGATACAGGCAGATAAGATCCGGAAGGGGCGGGAGACGGTCGTTATGGCAGAGACGGTCGGAGAGGTAGCAGTGGATAAGATCCGGTATGTCTAGGAGTTCGAGAATGTGTTTCAGTCGTTGAAGGGGTTACCACCATCTCGGTATGATCCCTTCACGATTGAGTTAGAGCCCGGGACAACGCCGTTGTCTAAGTCTCCGTACCGGATGGCTTCAGCGGAGATGACTGAGCTGAAGAAGCAGTTGGAGGATCTGCTGGGTAAGGGTTTCATCCATCCTAGTGTTTCATCGTGGGGAGCGCCGGTGTTGTTTGTTAAGAAGAAGGATGGGAGTTTCCGGTTGTGTATCGATTACCGGGGACTTAACCGAGTCACGGTAAAGAATAAGTATCCTCTAACGCGGATTAACGAGTTGTTGGATTAGTTGAGGGGAGCTACATATTCTGGAGTAGAAACTGTATGCTAAGCTTAGCAAGTGCAGTTTATAGCAAAAAGAGATGGGTTTTCTGGGTTATATCGTGACTGCAGAGGGAGTATCTGTGGATACAGAGAAAATCGAGGCTATCAAAGATTGGCCTAGACCGCAGAATGCCACAGAGATTCAGAGCTTTCTTGGATTGGCGGGTTACTACAGACAGTTTGTGAAGGGCTTTGCCAGCACAGCTCAGCCGATGACCAAGCTAACGGGGAAGGATGTTCTTTTTGTCTGGACTCCTGAGTGTGAGCAGGATTTCGCCCAGCTCAAGGAGATGTTGACGAGTACGCCGGTTTTGGCATTATCAAAGCAGGGAGAGCCGTATGTGGTATACACGGATGCTTCGGGAGTTGGTTTGGGTTGTGTGTTGATGCAGCAGGGTAAGGTGATGGCCTATGCTTTGCGGCAGTTGCGGAAGCATGAGGGCAACTACCCTACGCATGATTTGGAGATGGCAGCGGTGGTCTTTGCTCTGAAGATTTGGAGATCTTATCTGTATGGAGCGAAGGTTCAGGTGTTTACAGATAATAAGAGTCTGAAGTATATATTCACGCAGCCTGAGTTGAACTTGAGGTAGAGGCGCTGGATGGAGTTGGTTGCAGACTATGATCTGGAGATAGTTTACCATCCTGGTAAGGCTAATCTGGTTGTAGATGCTCTGAGCAGGAAGCGGACGGCCTCAGCTCGAGGGTAGGATATGGAGACCTTGGTGGGAGAACTTAGCACCTTGCGGTTGTGTGCTATTTCCCAGGAGCCACTAGGGTTAGAAGCAGCTAACCGAGCAGATCTTCTGACTAGAGCTCTAGCGGCTCAGGAGAAGGATGCGGGGCTGGTTAATGCTTCTAAGGATACTGAGTCGGAGTATCAGGTTGCAGCCAATGGTACTGTCCTTGTGCATCGGCGGGTTTGTGTGCCCAAGGATGAGGCGTTGAGACGAGAGATCTTGAGTGAGGCTCATGCGAGCAGGTTCTCTATTCATCCGGGAGCGACCAAGATGTACAGAGATCTGAAGAGGTACTACCATTGGGTCGGGATGAAGAGGGACGTGGCTTAGTGGGTCTCTAATGCGATGTTTGTAAGCTAGTGAGAGCTGAGCATCAGGTACCAAGTTGACTAATTGATGCGGACATCGATTATCCTATCCAACCCGCTGAACTAGATCAAGTACCAGATCCTGTACCACACCCTGTACCAGTCGTCCCAGTAGGTCCCATGACTCGTTCAAAGTCTAAACAACTTAGAAAGAGGTTCAACCTAGCTGTACAAGACATTGTGATCTCACTAGAGCTGAACTACGTCAACTGGTCTGTACCACCTTTACTCCATCACGACGGGTATGATCCCATCGCCGAGAAAGAGCTTGCTGAAGTATTCACCCAAATGAGTCTTGAACATACCATTTCCCCAGGTATGAATTCTCCTTTGACAGGTCAAGAAACCTCTAGAATCCAAGAGAAGACAATGGAGTCACAAGAGACGAGCAAAACAAGCTTCACCTTCGAGAGTGATCGTGAGAGTGAAGATCAAGAACAAGACATCAAGGACTTGGAAGAGCTTCAAGAGACTGATCAAGCTACCCAAGAGAAACTCCAAGAAGCCATCTACTTCAAGAAACCAACAAACAAACGGGCACCTGACAAGACTCCTGAAGTAGTACGGGACGTAGTTCAGAAAACAGCTATTGGGCCTAGATCGCATCCAGGTAAGTTCTATTCAATATTTTCGATACTTGCAGGTCCATTAAGCCCCAGCAACGGCTAGAAGACTCGCTCATCACGAGGCTTCAAGTTTGCTTTAGTATTTTACTTATTTTCTTTCCAAAAACAATGGCTTTGTATTTGTAGTTTTATTTGTTTCCTTCGTTGCATTTTTACATTTATTTCGGCCTTAGGGCTAGCTGAAGGACTCTTATAAAGTCCCCCTGCAGCAGTTGTACGAGTTTTCAACCTTGATTATCAATAAAGAACCGAACTTTCTTCACTTCTTCTCTTTAAGTGTTCTTAAGAGAATAAGCTTGTTCTTTGTCTTGTGTGTGTGATTCCACAAGGCTAAGATCGTGTACTGTATCAGAGACCAATCACATCTCTGTGGTGTACTTCAATCCGCCAGCACTTCCCCTTTATTCGATCCCACACGAGAGAAGCGACCGCCATCGTGTCAGATCTACATCAACGACCATCTTTCCTACACAAGAGAGAAGCGACCGCCATCTTGTGTAGCCATCATATCTATCCTGATACAAGCTCACCATCGAGTCTTGTATTCCCTTGCCAGGTTTACATTTTCCATCTTCTTTTGATAGTTTTGAATTCTAGTTTTGTTTTATTTTTCAAAAAAAAAAAAATTAAGAACCCTAGTTTGCTGCAGCCTTCTGTAGGTTGTCTAGTTTTATTTTCCTTAACAAAAAAAATTTAAAAAAAAAATTGTCATTATTCTTTTCTTAAATCGTCTGCTTTAGTCTTTGATTTAGTTTCTGTACTAGTTCAAGGTTTTCGTCAAAAAAAAAACAAAAAAACAAATATTTCGTTTTTAATTTTTTGCGTCATTATCTTTGTTTTGTTTAAGTATCTTAAAGCTTATTTAAATTTTTTTTTAAAAAAAAAAAAAAGTTTTTATTTTCTTGTCTAATTCAGCACGTGCATCAGTTTCTCGTTTCTAAAGTTTTCATTTTCGATTTCTGTGGTACGTTGATTTCTTTGTTGTTTTTGTCTAAGTGCAGGATAATTTTTAAACACTCACAATAGGAGAACACGCAGCCATACCACAAGATGCCATGATACAAATGATGCAAACCCTATCGAAACAACTAGAAGGGTTTGGCGAAAGGATAGGTCGTTTGGAGCAGCCTCAGCCCAGAGCTGAAGCTGAACCAGTTCAGGTTCGAAGGAATGCCCGTGAAGAGGAAGAAGACTCCCTTGACTTGGATGACGACGATGATCCACCACCTGATCCATTAAGGCGTCAATATCAGCGGAGAGAAGATCCCTTGATGAGGAACCGTGCCCGAGAGATGGACACCCATGAACAAAACCGAGATGTTAACCTAACACCTCCTACTTTTGCAGGAAAATCAAATCCAGAGGTTTACATGGATTGGGAGAAGAGGATGGAATACATATTCCAATGTTATGGATATGGAGAACCCCGAAAAGTAGCCTTAGCATCGGCACAACTCACCGACAACGCCTTATCTTGGTGGGATAGGACAGTGGCCGAGAGGAGGAGGCAAAGATTTGCTCCCATCAAAAATTGGGAAGACATGAAGTACCTCTTGAGGTTGAGGTATGTTCCTGATCACTATCATAGAGACTTACAAAAACGTTTTAGAAAATTGTCTCAGGGAACAAGGACCGTGGACGAGTATTTTGAGGAGTTTGAGAAGCTCATGAACTCTTTGGAGTTAGAAGAATCCAGCGAGTCATTGATGGCTCAATTCATTGACGGGTTGCAAGAGCGTATAGCCCGAAAAGTGGAGACGTCTAACTATAGCAGCGTACATGAACTACTTCACAAGGCTGTACAAGTGGAGCAACAAATCAAGCGTAAGATGTCTCTGAGCAATCGTACCAGGAGTAGTACACCTTGGAACGCAAGTAACAACCGAGGCATGGACAAAGGCAAAGCTATAGACAACGATTCTCGATTCAAGAATAAGTCTAGTGAAGCGCCTAAGATCACCAAGCCTGAACCAGGTAAGTTTCCTAGCACTAGTCAATCTCGTACCCATGACGTTACTTGTTTTAAATGTCAAGGTAGGGGACACATGGCGAGAGAATGTCCGAACCAACGAGTGATGATTCTCACTCCTAGTGGCGACTACGAGTCTCAAGACGAGCAAGATGAGAACCTGAATGATCCAGAGGAAGATGTGGAGTATCCTGATGTAGGAGAACTCCTTGTAATCCGACGTATGCTGAGCGTGAATATCAACCCCGAGGAAAAAGTTCAAAGAGAAAATATCTTTCACACTTGGTGCACAATCAATAACAAGGTATGTAATTTGGTTATTGATGGAGGTTCTTGCACTAATGTTGCTAGCAAGTATATGGTAGACAGGTTAGGTCTTCAAAAGAGAAAGCATCCGAGACCATACAAACTTAGGTGGCTGAACGATGATGCTGAACTAAAGATCGCTGAACAAGTGACTGTATCATTCAGCATTGGAAAGTACCAGGACCAAGTTATTTGTGATGTAGTTCCAATGAGAGCCGTACATCTTCTCCTTGGAAGACCATGGCAGTTCGACCGAGCTACCAATCATGATGGTCGTACAAACCACTACTCTTTTACCCACAATGACCGTAAGTTTAACCTTGCCCCTCTAAGTCCATCAGAAGTTCATGAGTTGCAAAAACACATGAACAAAGAGGTCGAGGTAAGAACTTCTAGCCTTTACTTAAGTTCTAGTCAAATTTGTAAAACCATGAGTGCCCATGGCACCGTGCTACTAATGGTTTTCAAAGAATGTCTAAGTACAGGTTTAGGTGAAGTTGAACTACCTGCTGAAGTACGAGCTGTACTAGATCAATACAACGATGTTTTTCCGGAGGAGATTCCACCAGGACTACCCCCTATTCGTGGCATCGAACATCAGATCGATCTTGTACCAGGTTCTGCTCTACCTAACAAACCAGCTTACCGAATGAATCCGGAGGAGTCTAAGGAGTTAGAAAAGCAAGTGCGCGACTTGATGGACAAAGGGTACATCAGAGAGAGCCTTAGCCCATGTGCTGTACCAGTTCTCTTGGTACCAAAGAAGGATGGCACATGGAGGATGTGTGTAGACTGCCGAGCAATCAACAACATCACCATCAAATACCGACATCCTATTCCAAGGCTAGACGATATGTTGGACGAGCTAAGTGGTGCAATCATCTTCTCCAAAATTGACTTGCGAAGTGGCTATCACCAAATCCGAATGAGAAAAGGCGACGAGGGGAAGACCGCATTCAAGACCAAGCAAGGTCTCTATGAATGGCTCGTTATGCCATTCGGGCTAACCAATGCACCAAGCACCTTCATGCGATTGATGAACCAGGTTCTAAGGTCATTTATTGGTAAATTTGTTGTTGTCTACTTTGATGACATACTTATTTACAGTAAATGCTATTCTGATCACACTAAGCACTTAGAGTTAATTCTGAAAACGCTTCGGAAGGAAGGCCTTTATGCTAACCTAAAGAAGTGCTCATTTTGTACTGACAAGTGTGTGTTCTTAGGTTTTGTAGTGAGTAAAAATGGCCTACAGGTAGATGAAGAAAAGATCAAGGCGATCCGCGAATGGCCTACCCCAACATCCATTGGACATGTTCGCAGTTTTCATGGACTAGCAAGCTTCTACAGGAGGTTTGTCAGAGACTTCAGCACAGTGGCTGCACCAATGACTGCTGTAATCAAGAAAAATGTACCATTCTCATGGGTAGAAGCTCAAGAACAGTCATTCAACACACTGAAGGAGAGACTCACACAAGCACCAGTTTTAGCACTGCCAGATTTTGAAGTTATGTTTGAAGTGGAGTGTGATGCATCAGGTTTGGGGATTGGAGCTGTACTACATCAGAGAAAAAAACCAGTAGCATTTTTCAGTGAAAAGCTAAGTGGAGCAGCATTGAACTACCCGACCTACTTGTTGTCCAAGGAATTCATCATTCATACCGACCATGAAACTCTGAAGCACCTCAAGGGCCAGACTTCACTTAAGAGGAGACATGCAAAGTGGTTGGAGTTCATTGAGACGTTTCCATATGTGATCAAGTACAAGAAGGGAAAGGAGAACGTTGTAGCTAATGCCTTGTCGAGGAGACATGCCCTTATAGCTACAATGGAGGCTAAAGTAATGGGTTTTGAGCATATCAAGGAGTTGTACAAGGCTGATCCAGAATTAGGCGAGTGTTACAAAGAGCATGGCAAAGGAGCTTATCAAGCATTCTACTTGCAAGATGCGTTCTTGTTCAAAGACAAGCGGTTGTGCATCCCTCAAGGTTCGATGCGGGAGTTGATACTCACCGAAGCACATGGTGGAGGGTTGATGGGTCACTTTGGTGTTGACAAAACATTGGCCATGGTAATGGATAACTTCTTTTGGCCCCATCTCAAGAAAGACGTGGAGAGATTCTTTTCTCGATGCATTGTTAGCCACAAGGCAAAATCCAGGTTACATCCTCAT
Source organism: Capsella bursa-pastoris (assembly GCA_036452645.1). Taxonomy (NCBI): domain Eukaryota; kingdom Viridiplantae; phylum Streptophyta; class Magnoliopsida; order Brassicales; family Brassicaceae; genus Capsella; species Capsella bursa-pastoris. The sequence continues at coordinate 3,109,726 of CP144186.1, forward strand.
GGTCTTTATTTACCATTACCTATTCCTAACGCCCCTTGGGTAGATATTTCTATAGACTTTGTCTTAAGATTGCCTAAGATTAGACACAAAGATTCAATCTTTGTCGTCGTGGACCGGTTCTCCAAGATGGCACACTTCATCCCGTGTGACAAGACCAATGATGCGACTCAAACCGCGGATTTGTTATACAAGGAAGTGGTGCGCCTCCATGGGATTCCGAGGACCATTGTCTCTGATCGTGACACCAAGTTCTTGAGTCACTTTTGGAAAACACTTTGGAGAAAGTTAGGTACCAAGCTACTATTCTCTACAACTTGTCATCCTTAAACGGATGGACAAACCAAAGTGGTAAACCGAACTCTCTCAACTTTACTTAGAGCCACTCTTTGTAGGAATATGGCTACATGGCTCGATTGCATTCCTTTTATTGAGTTTGCTTATAATCGTGCCGTTCACTCGGCTACAAAACTATCTCCCTTCGAGATAGTCTATGGAACTAACCCTTTATCTCCCATAGATTTAGCACCTTTACCTCAGATAGAACAGGCTTGTCAAGTTGCGTTAAGACGAGGAGAAATCATAAAGAAGTTGCATGAAAAAGCAAAAGGCAACTTGGAGAAGAAGGCCGTCGACAACAAACGCAAAGCTGATCGAGGAAGAAAAGAAGTGTTATTTGAACCAGGAGATTGGGTCTGGTTACATATGAGGCCTGTGAGGTTTCCAACACAAAGAGCATCCAAGTTATCACCAAGAGGCGACGGTCCATTCAGGATCCTCGAGAAGATCAATGACAATGCTTATCGTTTTGAGCTACCTAATGAGGTAAAAATTTCTTATACTTTTAATGTTGCTGACTTGTCTGCTTATGATCCAAGAGATTTAGTTTTGAGGGCAAAACCTTTTGAAGAGGGAGGGAATGATGCGGACATCGATTATCCTGTCCAACCCGCTGAACTAGATCAAGTACCAGATCCTGTACCACACCCTGTACCAGTCGTCCCAGTAGGTCCCATGACTCGTTCAAAGTCTAAACAACTTAGAAAGAGGTTCAACCTAGCTGTACAAGACATTGTGAGCTCACTAGAGCTGAACTACGTCAACTGGTCTGTACCACCTTTACTCCATCACGACGGATATGATCCCATCGCCGAGGAAGAGCTTGCTGAAGCATTCACCCAAATGAGTCTTGAACATACCATTTCCCCAGGTATGAATTCTCCTTTGACAGGTCAAGAAACCTCTAGAATCCAAGAGAAGACAATGGAGTCACAAGAGACGAGCAAAACAAGCTTCACCTTCGAGAGTGATCGAGAGAGTGAAGATCAAGAACAAGACATCAAGGACTTGGAAGAGCTTCAAGAGACTGATCAAGCTACCCAAGAGAAACTCCAAGAAGCCATCTACTTCAAGAAACCAACAAACAAACGGGCACCTGACAAGACTCCTGAAGTAGTACAGGACGTAGTTCAGAAAACAGCTATTGGGCCTAGATCGCATCAAGGTATGTTCTATTCAATATTTTCGATACTTGCAGGTCCATTAAGCCCCATCAACGGCTAGAAGACGTGCTCATCACGAGGCTTCAAGTTTGCTTTAGTATTTTACTTATTTTCTTTCCAAAAACAATGGCTTTGTATTTGTAGTTTTATTTGTTTCCTTTGTTGCATTTTTACATTTATTTCGGCCTTAGGGCTAGCTGAAGGACTCTTATAAAGTCCCCCTGCAGCAGTTGTACGAGTTTTCAACCTTGATTATCAATAAAGAACCGAACTTTCTTCACTTCTTCTCTTTAAGTGTTCTTAAGAGAATAAGCTTGTTCTTTGTCTTGTGTGTGTGATTCCACAAGGCTAAGATCGTGTACTGTATCAGAGACCAATCACATCTCTGTGGTGTACTTCAATCCGCCAGTACTTCCCCTTCATTCGATCCCACACGAGAGAAGCGACCGCCATCGTGTCAGATCTACATCAACGACCATCTTTCCTACACAAGAGAGAAGCGACCGCCATCTTGTGTAGCCATCATATCTATCCTGATACAAGCTCACCACCGAGTCTTGTATCACTAATGCGGAGTCTTCCCATTCCAGAGTGGAAGTGGGATATGATCACGATGGACTTCGTGGTGGGTTTGCCAGTGTCTTGGTTCAAATATGCCATTTGGGTTATTGTGGACCGTTTGACCAAGTCTGCACATTTCTTAGCTATCAAGAAGACTGATGAAGCGGCAGTTTTAGCTAAGAAGTATGTGCAGGAGATTGTGAGACTTCATGGAGTACCGGCCAGTATTGTGTCAGACCGGGATTCGAAGTTCACTTCGGCGTTCTGGAGGGCTTTCCAGAAGGAGATGGGCACTAAGGTGCATATGAGTACGGCTTACCATCCTCAGACAGACGGGCAGTCAGAGCGGACCATCCAGACGCTTGAGGATCTGTTGAGGATGTGTGTGTTGGATTGGGGTGGTCAGTGGGCAGATCACTTGAGCTTGGTGGAGTTTGCTTATAATAATAGCTACCAGGCGAGTATTGGGATGACTCCTTATGAGGCGTTGTATGGGAGGCCATGTCTGACACCTCTATGCTGGACTCAAGTGGGGGAGAGGAGCATTTATGGTGCGGATTTTGTTCAGGAGACTTCAGAAAAAATTTGGGTTCTGAATCTGTACATGAGGGAGGCGCAGGATCGGCAGAAGTGTTATGATGATAAGAGGCGCAAGGAGTTGGAGTTTGAAGTTGGAGATATGGTGTATCTCAAGATGGCGATGTTGCGTGGTCCGAACAGGTCCCTTACCGAGACTAAGCTGAGTCCGAGATTTATGGGTCCTTTCAGGATTGTGGAGCGGGTTGGACCGGTGGCTTATCGGTTGGAGTTACCTGAGGTGATGCATGCATTTCATAAGGTGTTCCACGTGTCGATGCTGAGGAAGTGTCTTCACAAGGATGATGAGGTGTTGGCTACGATCCCGGCAGATCTTCAGCCTAGCATGACCTTAGAGGCGAGGCCAGTGACGGTTCTCAAGAGGCGGGTAAAGGAACTTCGACGTAAGAAGATTCCTTTGATGAGAGTCCAGTAGGACTGTGATGGACTTTTGGAGGAGACTTGGGAACCAATGGCCAGGATGAAGGCAAGGTTCCGGAAGTGGTTTGACAAGCAGGTCGAGGAGTAGTCCGTTGGCTTGTGTTGTTTTTGAGTTGTTTCGGTTGTATCTCTTTTGTATTTTCATTTTTGGTGTAATGATTATGACATTGGAGATCAATAAGATGAGTATTTCATGTATTTGACTTGTGGTGTCATGTGTTAAAGAAATATGTGCGAGTTTCTAAAAATAGAAAGTGTTGGGTTTGATGGTTCTATTTTTGGAAAGTCTGATCGAGAGATATGCTCGGGGGCGTTTAGACTTATTTGCTCGGATATGATGTGATGCCTCGGATGACGATTCGAGGGCATGCTTGAGGGTGACGACCCGAGAGCGAGCGTGAGACTTCCTGGATACCGTAGCTAGAAGGCGGGTGGCCTAATAGTGAGCCGGTATGACTTGAGGGTTGCGACCAGAGAGCGGGGGGGGGGGGGGGGGTGGTGAGACTTCCTGGATACCGTAGTCTAAGGCTGAGGCCTGAGGACGAGCCGGTATGATTCATGGGTTGCGACTTATGGACGGGGGAGGTGGGTGTGTATGAGCAAATAGGGTCTGGAACGTGAGTATATGGAATAGATAGGAGCCTCAAAGGAGTCAGTTGTGGGAGTCCGGATTGTGTAGACGGTTGCACGGAGTCCCAGACGGATGGACGATGTTGAAGGATTCGAGGACGAATCCATGTTAATGGGGGAGAATTGTAACGCCTGTGTTCTTGAAATTAATAGGAGACTTGAATGTGTATAAGAATTAGGGTGGACTCGGTTTAATTCCGGTGGATTTCCTAAACTGGTCGATTTGTTTAATTGAATCAAAGGAGGTTTAATTAATGTCGGTTTAGGTAAACCCTGGTTTAATCAGAATTAAACCAAAAACCCTAGTTTTATAAAGAACGCTTCATTCTCTCTTTTGTTTTGTAGCTGTTGTTTCTGAGAGTTGAGTTGAGAAAAGGAAAGGAGAAGGAGAAATTCACTTGTGAGAAAGAGAGGGTTAGCTTTGCTTTGGTGTTTAAGGCAAGAGAAGCAGATTTGTCACGTTTTAGTAGAATAGAGTTACGACATATCAAATCTTATCGAAAGATAACGAATTTTGGTAGGTTTGTTCTTAAGGTGTGTACGTTGATTCTCCTTTTTACAGAAGTGAATTCCGATTAATACTCAGTGAGTTATATGCAGTTTGGTGAGACGCGTTTTTCTGTTGCGAACTGGGATCAGCGGAGTTTGTAAGTGCGATTGTGGTTTCATCGCTTCTCTGATCGGCACCAATTGTTGTAGGCAGCTTTTTGACGTCTGGATCTTGCTTTTCACCGTAGGGATTAAGGAATTAACGGTTGGTTTATGTTTTAGGGTTTCGTTTCTGCGGCTGTAGTTTTTCTGCTGTTTCTGTCCTTTTGGTTATTAGAGATTTTTGTTTGTGTGGTTTGTTGTAGGGCGTTTTTTGGCTGTTGCAGTCGCGAGGAGAGTCTTTCCTGGTTGTTTTTGTTAATCAAATCACCTTGTTAAGGTGAGTGCGTGACCATGAGCTTATCCAAGCGATTGGGATTGAGTGACTTGTTTTGTGATGACTTGTAGGTGAATTGGATGTGTTATTTAGGTTGCTGGATGGTTTGTTTTTGTTATATATGTGGGTGTTATCTCATTGCTTGTGTGTATAGCTCGTAGATGGGAGGATCGTCCTCACTAAATATTTATGAAATACTTATGCATCTCTTTCTTTGATGCAGGTAAAAGCAAAATGTGATCCGTGGAATCATGGCGAGGAGAGGAGGATGATCTAGGCGCTCATTGGTGTTTTAGATTATTGTTAGATTTGTTAGGGTGTTATAATGTAATTTAGAAACATGTTAGGATGATCATGTTTTGGAATAATTTTTGGTTGAATTTGCTGGTTTAATGGAATTGTTTTATTGGATATTGGGTTAAGTCTTCCGCTGGTTAATATTGGTGGTTTACTTTAATGAGATTGGTTGGTTTAATTGATTTAAATTATTATGGCCATTAGCTGGTTTGAATTAATTGGGTTAATCCGGTTTGCATGTTTAAAAGAAAAAAAAATAGGATGGGTTTTTTCATTAATACTTTTAGATTTGGTTTGAAAGAGGTATGATTTATTAATATTATTGTAATTTAATTGATGTCATTCGTACTCCACTAAAAAATAATATGCTTTTTTCATTGACACACAAGTATATACTATTATGTTCATTTTGACAATACAAATTTTCTTGGATTAATTAAAATACATATCACACAAATTTAATAATTTATAATATTAAATGAGCATGTAACAAATCTGTATAATCATAATCGATGTGACACTATGACTATACATTTTTAAATGTATCTAATTGTTTGTAACTAAATTTTCATTAAAATCAATCAGAGTGCTTTCCATTTTTTAAAAGCTGACAGTAAAACCAATTAAAATATGCTTAAATCTTAGATAATAACCTTAATTTACAAAGGTTCATATGAAACTAAACTCTGTCTTTTTTATTTAAATTTGGTAAATTTCATAATACTTCTAATATTACTACTTCATTTTAATTTATTGTTTTACGTGATGAAAACCCATTATAAAGGGAAAATGAAGTCATTTAAATTCATTTTGAAATTTTCTAAACAATTTTTTTCTTTTGTCAAGGAATCCTCTATTTAAAATATGAGAATTGGGGCAAGAGGCTCTTTTTGTTTATAATGCTTAGAGGCGCTATTTTTTAGACTATTTAGATATTATACCAAACTTAAACACTTATTTTGTATATACATTTCATAAATAATATGATCAGACTACATTTAAAGTATTGACAACATATGTACCCAACTCTAAAGGAGTAGGTTGGGGTTTAGACCCTAGAAGATTTCAACCATTCCCTTCTGGCAAAACAGTTATGGCGCCTCCTGCGATTTCCCAATTTGTAGTTAAGTAGAAGTTTAAGGAGAAGATACTATCCGTATAGTGATCCCCTCCAAATAGAGAAGTCTAGCTAATTGTTCCTCTTATGGACATAGGAGTATATTTTGGAGCCAAACCTTTGATTGTATTGGGTCTTCGAAGGACAATTGGTTAAGGTATGCATACAAACAAAGAAAATCAATCAACAACCATAGAAATCACCAAAACATGAATCAAACAACTTAGATAAGCCTAGGTCCTGGACTCACCTCATAAACAAGAAAGAACAGCAACGAACAAGGGCTAACACGGGTGGAAACTCCTCATATACAAAACACCACGGATCTAACTTCCTTTGGCCTAGAACCACCACGAAACAGCCTCAAACCTCTCTCAAACCTCACAAAAACCTCACTAGAGAACTTACAAACTTTTAGAGCTTTTGAAAAAACAACTAAAACGGCTACTAACAACTAGGTCGACTCTTCAACTTTTAAAAGTCGAAACCTAGGTTAAACCAATCTTTAACCACTCGATTTCGCAATTAAAAAAAAACAGGTCTAACCAAGGAAGGGTGTCGATCGACACCACCCATTTTCGAACACGAGTGTTACAAATAAAATTTTTAATATATGTTTTTATGTGATACGAATATGGAATAAACACTTTTATGGATACATAGTCATAGGATGGTTGTCGATATCGTTTGTATATGTTTTGTCAAGAGAACATTGTTAAATTTCGACAATATATGTTGTATATAGCCTAGTCATATAAATATGCATTTATATATAGATTTATCTTGGATATATAAATGAATATATTTACCCAACGATCCACATTAGTATAAGTTTTGAACTAAACTCTCGCGCAACTCCTTTCATTTTTAATAATGGTAACCTATTTTTTAATAAAATAATACATCATAAAAGGCCTTCATTTTTTTTACAGAAAAAAATGAAACTTTAAAATTATTACTTAAGACTCCTTCCAAATTAAAGAATAAATATTTTCTTCTTTTACAAATAGTATAACCATATTGTGCTACTCTGAAAACGGTAGTCTAAAAAACAATTACAAGTATTATTGTACAATATATATATAACATATCACTGGTTAGAAATGTATGTGAAATTGTATTTATGCTCTTGAACCGGTTAGATACAATATGTTTTCAATTTTAAAATCATATAAGTGTTTGCTGCTCTTCTTGGATTTTAACCTAAAACAAGATATAGATTACATGTTAAATTTTAATCATATTTGATTTTATGAATAAATCTAAATTGTTATATGTTACCATGCAATTACCTTTATGATATTTCCGATATGCCTCTCAGAAGAAGCTAAATAATTATCCATAATATTGAGTCGGCATAAATCATTAACTTCCTTTGGATTCTCCCAGCCCCTTATATATATATTAATAGATAATGTTTTTAGTAATTTACTAATGGTTAAAAATTAATTTTAACAAAATTGTTGAATTTTTGTTAGTGAATTTGTTTTGATTACTCTAAAATCAACTTCTTCTCATCAAGCAATTCCTTGTATCCTCTTAGTTCAGTGATCTTTTTGTCGTCTTAAATTATAATTAGGTATTGTGTTAAATCAACATTTATATAGAAAAATTTCAGAAAACAATTCTTTACGCTAGAAATATTTTTATACCTGGATCACTTCACCTTTGTAATAAATATAGCTAAATTACTTATTGTTTGGTGAATAAATCTATATATAAATGTTTTAAGTATAAACTACAAAATGTATTATACAGTACCTGTCACGCGAAAGATGATCAATTACTATGGGATCTTCTGTATTGTTCTTGCCACAAAATTTTTTAAAGTCTTTATAAATGTTACATACAAAAAAGGATAATGACTTAATTTTTTGTTACTAACTTAAGTTGTCTTAATTTTCTTGTATTCAGAATTTATTTTACAAAAAAAATTATATCACATGTATAAACTTATATCTGAATAACTTTATAACCCATAAGTACAAAACTAAATTGTACACCATATTAAACTTCCTTAGCTCTTATTTCAAAATGATATAACTGAGGGTAAGAAAGAAATTGGCAAATAAAAAAATTGGAATTAATTTGATAAATGTAATGTGATGAGTAAATCAAACCTTTATTGTGTAGGCTCTCCTAAGTGCATACAACACCAAAAATATCAAAATTAGTTTCTATATAAATCGAAAAAACAAAATGAAATTATGCAAAGTACTTAATATAATAGTAATTTGAAAAATCAGAAAGATCAAACCTTTCTTCCCGTTCGTGTATTGAAATGTTACAAAACGCCTTCAAGATCTGACTCAAATTTCTGCAATTTCATAAGCATATTTTTACCGGAATATATGTAATTTTATGCACATTTTAAGTCATATTTTCTGAAAAGAATTGTAAATTTGAAGCATTTTTTGTGAAAAAATAAGATTTAATCATAATTTTTTTATAAGGCATGCTCTAAATCATATTAGAAGTAGTAAAGATAAAATAAAATAAACCAGTTAATGAATCATAATGTGTATGTACATAAACCGTAAGCTTGTCATTGCCAATTTAATGGAAAATGGGTAAAACTTGTTACATAAAACCCTATAAAACGACATAAGTTTAGTTTAGTTTCTTAAAAATATATATTTTGAGATGATAATAGAAACTACAATTTGTTTTTTCTTAAAAGCTTATGTTCAAATATCGTACACTTTAAAATAAAAGAAAATTATTAAACAAAAATTATACCTAGAAGGAGTGTGAAAAATGATAGGTTTATTAGCGGGAGAAATGAGAACCATGACAATATCAACATCGCATAGCAATGCTAATTGTTCTGCCTTCTTTAGAATCCCTTTCTTACGTTTTGATTATTTATTGCTTCTCTCTTTTGGGCATTCGATTTTCTTCAGTTCTATTTTCATCTTCCCCATTTTCTCTTCTTTTTCGTTTTTATTTATTCACTCTTCTTAGACTTATTTTTTTTGGGTGCTCTCCTCAATATAAAAAGGGTTTGGACAAATTTTATCTTGGATTTACTAAAGATGTGATTGAAAGAAAATCTTTATTAGATTAAAATGTTATTTAGTAGAAATTATTGTCCTTAATACTTTTAGATTTCGTTTCAAAGAGGTATGATTTATTAAGATTATTGTAATTTAATTTTTGTCATTAGTACTCCACTAAAAAATAATATGCTTTTTCATTGATACACAAGTATATATTATTATATTTTTTTTGTCTACTATATATTATTATGTTCATTTTGACAATACATATTTTCTTGGATTAAAATACATATCACACAAATTTAATTATTTATAATATTATATGAGCATGTAACAAATCTGTATAATCATAGTCGTTGTGACACTATGACTACATTTTTAAATGTATCTAACTTTTTGTAAATAAATTTTCACAAAAATCAATCAGAGTGCTTTCCATTTTTTAATGGCTGATAGTAAAAAAAATTCAAATATGCTTAAATATTAGATAATAACCTTAATTTACAAAGGTTCATATGATACTAAACTCTGTCTTTTTAATATAAATTTGGTAAATTTCATAATACTTCTAATATTAAAACTTCATTTTAATTTATTGGTTTACGTGAAGAAAACCCATTATAAAGGGAAATAATTATAGATTTTCTATACGAGTTTTACTTTGTTCAAGGAATCCTCTAGTTAAAATATGAGAATTGGGGAAAGAGACACTTTTTGTTTATAATGCTTACAGACGCTATTTTTGAGACTATTTAGATATCATTACAAATTTTAACTCTTACTTTGTAGATACATTTCATAAATAATATGCTCAGTCTGCCATTAAATTATTTACTACCTATGTACCCAACTCTCAAGGGGTGGGTTGGGGTTTAACTGTACAAGAATTCAACCATCCTCTTCAAGCGAAACAGTTATGGTGCCTCCTACGATTTCTGAATGTGTATTTAAGTAGAGGTTTCAGGAGAAGATACTATTGGTATAGTGATCCCCTCCAAAAAGAGAAGTCTAGCTAATTGTTCCTCTTATGTACAAAGTAGTATTTTTTGGAGCCAAACCTTTGATTGTATTGGGTCTTCGAAGGACAATTAGTTAAGGGATGCTAACCTGTGTTTGGCTAGACCCTTGGATCCCAACAAATTTTCAAAACTTATTCTTGCTATTAGGGATCCTCACGTTTTTGTCAATGACCTTCTTGATCCATTGGATATCCCACTTATTCTAGGAACTCGTCCTAGCTTGACGTATCTGAGCGATGGGTATACTTGGTGCCATACTAATTCAAGCAATTCTACAATTAAGTTGGATAAGAAGCTGTGAGAACACTATTTCTTCCTACTTGTGAATCCCCTTGTCAGGGACCGGCTGTTTCAAAACTTCAGACACAAGTATGGAATATTAAAACCATACGAAAACTAAAGCGTTTCATGTGGAAATTTCTATTGAGTTGCTTGATAAAATATCAAATAATTTTTAATGGGATAATGGTAGGGAAAAATATCGGCCCCATTTTAGAGCAAAAGAAGAGACAATAAATCATTTTTTTCCAATGCCGGCCTCCCTCTCGATAGCTTTGGCCCTCATTTCCAACCTCGGAAAATTTATTCCCTCGTCAATCTCTATTCTATAATTTGGATTTTCTCTTGAAAAGATGTAAATAATTATGAATAAAAGTGGAGAATCTACGTGTCTTTCCTTGGATCGTCTGGTTTATTAAGAAAGCTAAAAATGGTTTTTTCATGCTATGGAAAAACAGAAAGAGACAGAAGCGGATGCATCATCTGTTACCTAAGCGACTATGACACCCTGGCTTGCGGAGAGATTTACATGAATTGATTTAGAAACTTGTGTCACCAAAGCGCACTTATCTTTTTGGTCTTGGTCAAAGGTCCTGAGATAACTTCAAAGTTAAGTGTGCTTATGCTAGAGTAGTTTAAATATTGGTGACCTTTCTGGAAGTGACCGTCAGAACTGTGGGAGTGCGGTCAAGACACAGGGAAAGTTCATGTCGTGATTCGTAAGGTCGGTAACAAGTCTTTAAAGTCTCACAAACGTAGAAAATTAGCCGTCAAATATAAATGGGCTCATGTGCCTAGTTGGAGGACGTGAAACTCATTAAGAAAGGTGGACCCATATGCTGAGAGTGAACATGGGGTCCACTAGATGAGATGACGGTCGGGGTGTTACAAGTGGTATTAGAGCCGAATCTAGACGAGTATTGTCATAGGGTATTGAAAATAAATTTTACACGAAACGATAGTATGTCGTGAGAAAATCATATGAAATTCCTACCAAATTCCTACAAAGTATATATTTCTAGAAAATTTTGTAGGAAGTACAAAGTATATTGAAAACCCTCTCGATTGGCCCACCTTACATCATCAATGGCTACATTCAAGGAGTTTAATTCCTATTTTACCTCCTTAAGATTTGATTTCTTCCTCGTAGCAAAAAAATCACTACAAGAAAACATGGTATAATCCTACCAAGTTTCCTACAAAAAACATGGTAGAACAGATTTCCTACGATATATTTACAATTTTTTTACGAAACATTGTTGCCATAGGAAAGTGAAAATATATTTTTTTACGAAAGTTTGTGGTGAGAAATTCATAGATAATTTCCTACCAATTTCTACAAATTATCTAGTTGAAAAGAAAAACACGTGAAAAGAATGGAAGGAAATATTCCTTCCATTTTTCTGCCAATACAATTTTGTATAGTTTGTAGGAGTGCTTCCTACTAGGTTTCATATAAAAGAAATGTTCCTTATAGAAGAATTGTTTCTGTGATTAATCGTAGGTATGTTCCTCCTATTTGAAATATATTTTATGATATATTATTAAAACGCGTTAATAATAAAATATCATATACAATTTTGTATCACAAAGTGTATAATAAAAAGTGATATAGTAAAATCATGTTAATTCTTACTTTACCTTTACAATATCTTACATCGGATAACTTCACATTTTTTAAAAAATATCTATGTAAAATACTGTAGTTTTCTTACAATTGTAAATATATATCAAAATTGATTAAATCTGAATCGAAATCTGATTTAGTTAATTAATGAATCATTCCAATTTCCTTCTATTAATTTTGGTAGGAAAATGGAAAGAAAATTTTGGTAGTAAACAAAATTGAAAAAATATTTGGTAGGAAATTAGAATTCAAAAGAAAATGGTCAAATATATTATTCTTTGTTTATACGAAAAACCTGCAAAATTTTCTTATAACAATACCAAAATCTTACCATTTGCGACTTCCTACAAGAAATATCCTTCATATTTTTTTGTTGGAAAGCGGAAGGAAATACCTATATCCTACAATAAGTGGGATGATATCGATTATTTTCTTGTAGTAAATATCCGGAGACCAACTATTTTGCAAAGAAGGCAATAGCTCGTTAAAATATTTTCTCTCATCTAAACACATCGGTTCTTGTTTGACTGCCCTTAGAGGCGGGAATCTTCCGGACAACTTAGCATAATGGTATTTATGAGGTAAAAAGAAAAATTATCGACTACAAAGACACTAATGACTTCGATAGCTTGACCTACATAATCGATTGTCTGACCTGATGACTCGATGAAAAGGTAGTCTAATTTCCTAGTAGACCATTGTTTGCTATATGTCATTTTCTTAGTTTAAACTAGTCATGGGCATTTGGATTCTCGATTCAGAATTACTCGGTTTTGGTTTTTTAGAATCACGTATTTTTTGAATATTTTTGGGTTTTTGAGTATTTCAGATATTTTTGTTTTGGTTTGTTTTGCTAAAGACTATATATTAGTAGACTTTTTGTATATATATTAGTAGACTTTTTGAAGTCATAAGTATAACTTATAGTAGACTTTTGCAACTTTTGTATATATATATTAGTAGACTTTTTGAAGTTATAGATATAACTTACAGTAGTTATAAAACTACCTCTCCGAAAACATAAATTTAGAATAGAAAATAGGAAGTTTAAGTGCCAGATATATTCACACACTTGTCTAATAATGCAGTGCATAAATTTTTTACATGAGACATTAATTTTCTAACAGCTTAACGCAAAAAAAAAACGGTACCGTTTTAAAGATTCTCCTCCTAAGTAAAAAAAAAGTAATTCACTTCACACTACTCACTGTTCTGAGAAATAACTTGTCCAAACCGAAGAAAGAGCTGAGCATCAGAAGCACTCATGGAAGAGCAATTGACAGAGTGAGGAGTCTTGAGATTTGCATACTCATCGACGTAGCACGAACCAGCCAGCGCTGCGGACGTGTCTGTCGCAGCTGGTGGCTGTTCCGACAACATGAAGCTGCCTAGTACACGAGTCACCTGGTGCATTGTAGGTCGGTCGCTAGGCTGTCTTTTGGTGCAAAGGAGTGCTAGTTGGAAAACTTTCTTCACCACACCGAGATCTTTACACGTCGACGTGATGTCTGGATCTGCCATTTCCATCACTTCATTGTTCGCCGTCTTTGACATAATCTGATGTACAAGTGAATCAATGAAAACAAGATTAGAATCATATTAACTCATACAAGTATAACAACATTTTCATGCTACATGTAGAACCAAAACAGACAATACTATAGCCAAACCAAACCAAAAACCGAAGCAAAATCTAAACCAAACGAAAAACCGAAACAAAATCTAAACCAAACCAAAGCTTATATTTGGATAATAAGGACAGAAAAACCAATTGACTAGTTCTAAACAGAACGGCTGAAAGAGAGAGATAGAGGCAAGAAAGGACAAACCAAATGGTGGAGATTGGATTCGTCATCGACGGCTTTCCTTCGGGTTAACAACTCAAGAAGCACTATTCCATAACTGTAGACATCGGATTTCTCAGTGAGACGTGAAGTGCGAGCATACTCGGGGTCTATGTAACCAATTGTGCCCATAACATAAGTTGAAGTATGAGACTTTGACACACACAGGCTTTTAGCAATTCCAAAATCTGTCAAACGAGCCTCTAAATCTTTGTCCAAGAGAATATTAGACGATTTCACGTCTCTGTGTATGATCCTTGGACTACAGTCATGGTGTAGATACGCTAGTCCTTGTGCTGCACCATATGCTATCTTAAGCCGTGTGTCCCAATCAAGAATCTTCTTCTTCGTAGGACCTTCACAAAACACAAGCAAAGATGTTATGCAACAGAAGAAACAAATGAAGATTTTGTTTTTGGGCAATGAGACTTACCATGAAGAAGATCCCAGAGGCTGCCATTTTCCATGTAATCATAGAACAGAAGACTCCCCAAGGGTGAGAGGGAATAGGCTTGTAGGCTCACAAGATTTCTGTGCTTGATGCTACTTAGCATCTCAAGTTCAGTCTCAAACTGTTTCATTGACTGTGGGTTGTGAGAGTAAAGACGCTTAATCGCAACCGGTTTGCAGTTTTTCAAAACACATTTGTATACAGTACTCGATGCTCCATGCCCAATGATATATTTCTCACTCAGATTCTCTGTCATTCTCATAATATCCTCATAAACGTGGAGTGCCATGTTCATATGAAGGATGACGAGCTTCGGGGTCGAATAGGTTACTGATGTCACCAAGAAATTTAAGGATTAATTATTGGATTACAATAGTGGTAGGTGAAGAACATTTGTGGAGTGGTTTGGAGAGTATACCTGGTTTGTCAAGGGATCCATCAAGAAAAGGAGGAGGATTATGCGGTCGGCATGCTGCTATTAAGACCATAAGAAGGATCACAAGTCCCCCTATAGCTATCCCAAGAATAGCTGCTCTAGAGATTGTCACTGCAGACAAAACAAAGATAGAAACATAAGCTTCTACTATCTTTACGTTTTGTGAATGGAAGCTTTTAGAAGAATGTAACCACCTCGTACAGTTGGATGAGAAACACGACAAGGTGAGTTTGGCCAACTACCACAAAGACCAGGATTGCCAATGAAGCTTTATCCATAACCAACAAAAAACAGATATAAACTATGGTCAAACTCAAACCTTAGCAAACAAAACAAAATGCAGAATATTAAAACCTGTTAAATTCCCACACCTGTCTGGTGAAAATCTTGAGAAGTTATTGCTCTTTGGGATATCGCCTACGAGGTTGTTGTGAGATACATTCCTATAAGAGTTATTCAAGATTGCAGGGTTAGATTTTTAGCACAAGATGCACACAGAGAGACAAAAAAGTTTGCAGAATCAATGGTGACTACTTACAATACATTCAGACTGAGGCAGTTGGCTAATGAACCAACATTACCAGTCAAGTTATTATTTTCCAGTCTCCTGCAAGCAAGTTTCAGATACACAACATTAGATACTCACCAACCCATTATCTGTTTCCGGATAACACATAAGTGTATCTTTAAATTTTCTCCAACACTGAAAGAATTTCTCAACAGCATGGAAAGGGTAAGAGAAAGATTGCTTACAGTAAAATTATGTTCTGCAATTGGTTAAGCTCTTCTGGAATTGGGCCTGAGATATCATTATTTGAAAGATCTCTGCAACCACAAAACATAAATTCAGAGCAGTAATCTGGTATATGGAAAAAGTGTAACTAAACAAACAGAATAAACTTCTTACATTTCCGAGATGCTTCTTAGATTTCCAAAATCGCCTGGAATTACACCAGTTATATGATTTCTGCTCAAGTTCCTGTATCAAGAATGCACGATTTCACAATCATTTTCATCTTCTACAAAATGAAAATAATAAGTTTGAGGTCTCATGAATGCTCACATCTTGAGAAGATGCTCCAAATCACCAAGGGAAGAAGGAATGATGCCATTTATCTTGTTGTTGGAAAGATCCCTTCAAATGTTAGAAAAGATAAATAACTGTAGGATATGGCACATACGAAGATGTATACTTCACAGAAAACAAGAATCACTTACAATGTATCTAAATTACCGATACGAGATAGCTCAACTGGGATTGGACCTTTGATATTGTTGTTGGACAGATTCCTGGTTGAACCAATAAATCAAAGACAACCAAAAACTCAGTAGTCAATGGCTTTAGAATCAAAAAACAAAAACTATGGAACCATGTCAGATATATAATACCACAAAGATTCTCAGCACCAATACTTACAGGGTAGTCATGCTTTCTAGCTTTTGAAACCCTCGTGGTATGGTGCCGCTAAACTTGTTTCCATGAGCGATTCTACGGTTTATTAATGAAACAAAAAATCATATAAAGCAACAATCTTGAATATTCAAGTGCGAAGTTTTAAGAGAAAGAGATACATACAAGCTGTTTAGGTTTGTACAGGAGCTCAGATGATCAGGTATAGGTCCTTCTAGATCATTGTTGGCCACATTCCTATATGTAATTAGCTCAGATCAGTATAAGAACATCAAAACATGTCAAGCATAAGGGGAACTACTTACAGATCAAATAACTCAGTAAGCTTCCCAAGCTCCGGTGGTATATGACCTGTAAGATGATTATCATTGAGCTCCCTGCACAAAAAAATTTGAACAAGTTGTTGATGATTATGCAAAAGTTAATATACTGTGTGGCAAAGATAACTGAAGAAAAGGTTGGTCGTACAGGTAATGGAGTTTTGACATGTTTCCAAGCTCAGGTGGAATGGAACCAGTCAGCTTGTTACTGTGCAAATACCTAGAGATAAAGCCAAAATGATAATCACTATCAGTTACATGGAATGAATCACATGACTTCAAACTGAAAAACTAAACTCTTAAATCACTAGACTTCCATATATAGTAATGAAGAGACTTAAGCATTGCATGTTCCATTCGTTCAAGACTTCAATGTTTAATTTTCCAAATGAACTTTCACTAATGAAGAGAATATGACAGTAAGAATGTACAATTTCTCGGTGAAAGTCAGATTTCCAAGGATTGGAGGAATAGGCCCGCTCAACAAGTTGCCACTTAGATCTCTGCAAAAGAAAAAAATGAAGCCTTTCAGTTCAGTAAATTGTTATAAGTAATTTCGTTGATTAGAAGATAAGTACTTACAACACTGCAAGGGCTTGCATGAGACCAATCACTGATGGAATCTTTCCAGAAAGCTGATTGCCTTGCAATGATCTAAGATGATCAAATGATATTGTTAAGAAAACAGGCTAGCTAAAATTTAAAGCAAACTATTATTGCGGATAAGGACGATATGGTAATAGTAGGGAGGTGAGGACTAACAATGTTGCAACTTGCAGAAAGCCAATGTCAAACGGGATCTCGCCAGTAAGCTGATTGTAGGACAAGTCCCTAGGTTCATAATAAACAAAATCAACTAAGTAAATATTCCCAAGTAAACCAAACTGCAATAAAGATGTATAGTAGCAGTCAAGCAGAGAGAGAGGCACATACAAAACCTGGAAGGCAGTGCAATTTCCTATTGTCTCAGGGATACTACCTGTCAAGCTGTTGTTTCTCACATCACTGATTCAATACAGAAAAAACAAAGTCAGAGATTTCATACTCGAAAAAAGAACTCATCATACTATTCAGATGTGCAAGAAGATAGATATTCATATACTCACAAATACCAAAGACCTGTCAGCTGACACAAATCTGGAGAAATGTTACCAACCAAGTTGTTTCCTCGCAACCCACTGCTCATCATATCGCAAAGAATTATTACCAGAAAATGAAGAGATATTAACAGACTTCAAACACAATGACACTTACAGATACTGAAGAACTTCATTCCAGTATATAAGTCTTGGTATCTCACCACTAAGTTTATTCTGTGCCAAGTCCCTGAAATGTTTTCACAAACAATCAAAATTTCACATTTTTGACCATCTATATCGCTAAAAACTACTACACAATGTAAGCATCAGAGCCAACATACAGAATCTTCAGGTTTGGAATCTGAGAAAGCGTTGAAGGGATCGGTCCTATCAATTGGTTATTCTTCAGAATCCTGAAAAAAAAGAAGTAAAATTTATATTCCACATGATTGAGTATATTTAGCAATGACATATGAAGAAGACTGGTGACATAACATAATAACTAGCTACTTACAAGTGCTCAAGTTGCTTTAACTTGGAAATTGAAAATGGTATGTCCCCACTCAATTCATTGAAAGACAAGTCCCTGAATAAAAACAACATGAACACACTTTATCCTCTCAACCTCTAAAGAACAAAATTAATGGTATCACTGTACTTACAAGTCTTGTAATGAAGAACAGTCTCCAATCTCATCAGGGATTTGTCCAGACAAGCGATTACCTTTCAGATCACTGCTTTAGAAACAAACCAGAAAACAAAGTCATTAGCACAACAGAGTTACTAAACCAGAAAAAAAAAAAAAAAGATAATTAATCTTATGCTACAGTGAAACTGTTACATGGATAAGAGACTCTTGAGATCTCCAATAGCAGGTGAGATTTCTCCATCAAGATTCAAATCTGACAAATTACTACAAAACATAACAACACCACAAAACAAATTACAACTTTTTCCCCACAAGAACACTAAAAAAACCCCTTTTTTGTAATAACCTAACAACAAAAAGGGATTGAAACTTACAGAGCAACAACATTGAAGGTGACATTTTCACAAGTCACACCTCTCCAAACACAATAATCTGAAGAAGGTGAAGCTGTCCAGTCATAAAGAACATTGTTCACATCTTTGAATGACTTCTTAATCTCCAGCAACGTTGCTCCTTTAATTTTTTTATAAATAGGATATTTTATTAACACACGCACATAAACAAAACAAAAACAAATATTTGTCAGTTCTTGAGAAGAAACTTAAAAGTCATTAAAAATTCAACTTCCAAGAAAACATATGTTAAATTCAAACCCTAATTTATTCAAAAGCTTCTTAATTAAACCCACAAAGTCAAAATCCATTACAAAATATAAATAACAAGTACCCAGATCTCATTTTCACTAGAGAACTTCAAAAAACCAAATAAAAATCACATTTTTAAGTTTTCTTGTCACTTAAAAGAAGAAATCTTGAAACCTTAAAACTTAAAAAAACAAACATGCATCAGTGTAATAAAAGAAACATACCCTCGTCTGAACTCACAGTACTCCCTAAGCTCAAAGAGATAAGAAAACCCAGTAGAACAATATCTCCAAACAGAGCCATTATCTCAAAACGACTGCGTTTTCACTACACTTAAAAAGCTTCAAGTCTCTCCATGAAGAAGAAACAGAGGACAGAGAAGAAGAAGAGAACCGTATTATGTACCGACATTGGATTTTTTTATATAATTTGAGAGAGAGATATATAGAGAGAGAGACTCTACTCTTTCTTGTTTAACTTTCACCGAGAAAAAAAAATAAAGTTTTGATTTTGATTTTTATTGTTACATCACATCCTTACTGACGCAAAAATTTACAGTGTTTTGTGGTTTCATTGAGTGCTCAGACGACAGAAACGGCAGAGATAGATAGAGATGGAGAGAGAGAGACTTTAAATGTGGGTTTTAAAGAGAGAGATTGTACAAGTGTAGGGACTGTTGTGAGGACGAAGGTGAAGAAGAAGAAAGAATTATTTGGGAGGATAAAGTTAAAAACCCCATCATCTTTTTATCTCTCTCTGTCACAGTTCTGAAGCTTTGCAGTAGAGAGAGGAGAGAGAGGTGTGTCCTTTGATTTTTTTTGGTTGTGAAGGGTAAAAAGGTCATTAATGTTTGATGAAGGTGAAGAAGAAGAACATGTCGATGGCAGTGGTGAATAAAGGAGGTCGCTTTCGCTGCCAATACTTTGCGAGTCTTTGTCTCTCTGTGGGTTGTTTCGCCCATATCAATTATATATCATTATGATGGGTAGTTTCGTCATTTTGGTTTTTTCTCTTCTTGATTTTGGTGTCACTTTGCTTACGTTTTGGTGGTATATTTTAATTTTAGGGAAAATTTCATAAAAATTCTTCATCTAATTTTAATTTGGAAGTTTAATACCCAATGTTATTTGATTGGAAATAAAATACATGGTTTATTAAATTTTGGTCTATCATTACATTAAGTATATAAAAATTGTCGAATCGAATAAACCGCTTAATCGGTTTGACGGAATCACTAAACCGAGGTTGACGAAATCACTAATCCCTAAACACACGGGTAATTTGGGGTTATCCAAAGACTACATTGTCCTTTGCTATTACCTTAAATCGAATTGGGATCGATAAACTCTAAGTTTAGTGTAATTCCATTAACCCCGGTTTGGTGATTCCGTCAATCTAATTATCGTTTGTTAAGCGGTTTCTTCGATTCGACAATTTTTATATTCTTGATGTATTAATAGACAACAAATTAATAAACCATGCATTTTGTTTCCAATCAAATAACATTGGGTATTAAACTTCCAAATTAAAATTAAATGGGGTATTTTTATGGAATTTTCCCTTTAATTTTACCATGTAATTGGATTTACTACACACAAAAAAAAAATAAGTTAATTAGTTTGATTAGGTTGTAATAATATAATCCGAGTCAAATAACAAGTTGGTTTTGAATTATTATTTTGCCGATACTTGGTTTTTGACAAGTTTGAACAAAAGTTTTGCTTACACTTTCAACTAATGACTATATTTGACATAATTTGAGGTCTAGTAGTACATTTTATTGTTATAGTGCACCGATATGAACACTTTGTATGAGAAAATGTTTTTTTTTGGAATAACTAAGATGTTCTGCACTGAAGCCCATACATCCCTTTAGGTCTGCAATCAGAGCATATTATAAGGTCCCGTCCTAAGCGCTATTCGAAGCGATCTCTAGATTTTTGTCAGAGATTTTTATCAATTGAACTATTAACACTTGGTCTAAGTGAAAGATTTTTGTTTGCTTCTCTCATCAATGATTATCCAAGTATGGTGATAAATCTTAAATTTTTTTGATTATAAAACTTTTTGAATCGACATTGATAATGTAAAAGGAAAGATTTTTTTTTAATGCATATGTGGTCAAGAGTTGTCTATAACTAATATGTGCATGCAATGTGATACAGATCAATAAGAAACGGAGCAACAAATACACAATTTATAAAAACAAATATTCACAAAAAAAAATCTAAGGGGAAAAACGACGTTAACCAATCGTCATGTTAAATTAGTACTAAATCAAAGAAGTGAAGATGTATTAGTATGTCTGATTAGAAAATTATATATATATATATATATATATAAGTGTCCACCTAAGCATCTACATAAGCAACATTATTTATTTTATATTGAAATAAATTTAAAACATTTATTTAGTGCTTATGTTATTTATATTTAATAGATATAGATAATTAAAAAAAAATTTACATAATTTAAACATAGAATTTTTTCATGGTAAAAAAAAATTTTGAAAAAACAAATATGTAACTAAATTAAATTTTAAAATAGTCAAATTAATACTATGAAAACTGTATTAGTAATGATAGTATGATTCAAACTCTTAACATACTTTGGAATTTTTAACGTGTTAATGTGTTTTAGAATTGAAGTAAAGTTTAAATGCATGGTAGAATAATAGAAAATGTTGTAATTTTATTTTTAAAATTTTAAATAGGAAAAATAAATTCAAAGTG
Source organism: Capsella bursa-pastoris (assembly GCA_036452645.1). NCBI lineage: Eukaryota > Viridiplantae > Streptophyta > Magnoliopsida > Brassicales > Brassicaceae > Capsella > Capsella bursa-pastoris. The sequence goes on from CP144186.1 coordinate 3,131,262, forward strand.
AAACATAAGTTCTAAGAAATATATATTACATATTTTTATTTATTATTAAATTTTAACTTCAAGAAAAATTAAATATTATTAAACTCAATTTAAAATAATTTAAGACGAAGATTTATGAAAGGTCACACTTTATGTAGTAAAATTATATTAAAATATTAAAATTTAAAAAACATCATCATCCATCTTCTAAAATAATAATTAAATAAGGATCACATTATTAATGAGTTTTACAATAAAATATATAGAAAATGGACTTTTTCTAAGGTATATATATAGTTATGAAACGTCTTAAAAGTCAATTCACACTTCAATATATATTATATCAGAGTTAATAGAAGGTGAAAAAAACTAGGAGTCGAGAGGCAGCGAGTGCATCGTACAAGATAACAAGAGAATGACTAAAACTTAAAAATATAATGTATATGATTAATTTAAAAATATTTGAGATCTCATTGATTGTGTGAATTGAATGAGTTTAAGAATAACTCAAGACATACTAGATTCAAAGTCGAGCTTAATCATTAGTTATGAAAAGTGAGATAAGATAGACATATTCATGACTTAGTGGAGAATTCTTTTATACCATATTGGACTTTCTTTGATGGATAAAGCCAGTTTGCTAAACCTATTCTAGCGACATATATGTATCGTTACACTAAATAATGTATATGAGGCTCGGTATATTCATATTTTATATAGAACAGTGTTATATTTGTATCAACATTTAATCATAAATGATATCTACAATTAGAATCATGAGCTGGTCGTCTATGTCGTTTATTTTTTCTCGCAAATTTCTCAAGGGATCTTTCTTACCATGTAATATATATCAAATCAGTTATTTGTCAAAACAATATTATGCCAACAATATTTATGCTCAAAATTTATGGCTACAAACGATTGCACAAAATTGAATAGGTTGAAAATATTAAGTTGAATCAAATTTAGTTGAATATCATTCAACTCATTTATCTCTAGAATTGTGGATGAACAAGTTGAACACTTTTCCTTTATAGATTGTTCAATTTTTTAGTTTTTAAGGTTGAATCGGTTGAACAATTTTTTCAATCTCTTCAATTTTAAATTAAAATCTCGTGCATACAAAATCTAGTATAATATACAATATAAGAGGAAAGTGTTTGTTGGTACTAGATCCCACACATCATATCATTTTTAGTTCATGGAAGCGATAAAACTTAGAAGCTTAAGAAGATTCATGTTCCATAAAAGAAGTGGTACAAAATTAACAATAATCTGTGATTCAATTTATACATTAATTATTATGGTCAAAGGTGTAAACTTGTCATTCAAGTCATTATGAGTTATTTTGAGTTAATTGCAAGGTACACTACCTGAAGAAGGAGAACACGTGCAGTCATCGGTACCAAGAAAAGGACAGTTCGATACCAGAGTGATCTAGCTCGTAAAGCACCGTAAGAGTTCAGGATGAGCAAAAAACTCCCTATGAGCTCTAGAAAGCCAAGTTTATAACGAATGAGCTCGGGAAATCATGGTGAGCAATGATGGAACTCGCAAATGAAATAAGGCCCAAAAGGAGACAAAGTCAAGACGTTATAAAGTAAATGCGATGCAAAAATGAGCGCATTAATTGAAAGTCCAAAGATTAAATGGCCAAATAAATACACTTAAGGAAGAAGGAATAGGCCATTAAAGGAGAAGTGAAGGCTTCAAAGAGCTGGGTAATTATTACCACCACAAAAAATATTGTTTCCAAAATTCAAACTTCTAATTGCCATGATCCTATGGACATAATTTTTCGTTACATGCATCACAAACAATGAGATGGGTAAGTATTACCAAAAATACAAAGTGAGGCAATCCTCTCATCAACAAGGATATACACACAAGCGATAAAACAATTACAAGCAAATAGAATCAAACAAACACATTAACCGCCTGTTGAAGATTAGTGTAGAAGGTGTAGGTCGTCACTCGCACTCAACAACTCCAGAAACTGTTGGTGCCGATTGACAAAGACCCTTGGTGTCGATGGATATAAGTGTTGTGTCCATCGATACAGATGCCCTAAGCGTCACTCTCATTGCTTCTCGTCGACAAATCTTCCACTCCATCCGCACCATTCACGACCATGACTCTAACAGAGACCCCAGAAGGCCCCAAACATCATTGAAACGCACAAGCAAGCAAAGATATCAATCATACAATCATAGAAACGCACAAAATACAGATCTAATCACTAAGATAAACCATGGTCATGCACTTACCTCTAAAACAAGGAGATTATGACCAACCACGAAATAAAAACACACCACAACAAGCTTCTCACACTCCTCTAGCCTCAGATCTCTACTTCCATGAACATCTATCTTTCACACACAGTTACAAAAACTCCCTAGAAACCTTCAGGAACTTTCTGTTCTTTCTAACTCTCTAGGAAACGATAAAGTGTTTACAAAAATCCTTGAAGGCATCGAGTTTTCCTTTTATATGAGATCTTAAGGTTTGCCCAAACCAACTGCACAAACCGCAGAAATCAAAAATCAAATCGAACAAATCCAACAACTTATGTTATCGAGCGACACCCACCACTAGTGTCGATCGAACCCACACCAACATTGGTTCTCAAGGGTTAGAAGATCTATACTAATCTTAAAGAGAATCAATTGAATTAAAGAGATTTATAATGTCTTTGCACGCAGTTTTGTTTTGTAAATTGCTTCGTCTGTCTGTTTATGGTGCTGGTCTTGTTTACGATCTTAATTGCTTGTGTGTGTAGCCCAGTAGATGAGAGGATTGTCTCGCTGAGTATTTGTCATAATCCTTAAGTATCTTTTCTTTCTTTGTGGTGTATGTAAAGAAAAATGTGACATGGAATTAGGAAGAGGGGGTGATTTCGGAACTCTGTTGTGTTTATTGTATTATTTTTATTAAAACCTGGTTTTAATTGTTGGTGTTTTGTCGAATTATTGGTTAATTAATATATGATTAATTGGAGTTAACTATGTTGGTTTTGTGCTCGTTTTGTTTGTGTTATAATGTTAACAAAGGTGTCTTGTTGTTTTAGTTTCACACCAATCATGTAAATTCTATTGGTTTACGGTTTTCCAAAAACCAAAAACGAAAACAGCACTTTTTTAATCTCTATAACACCCGTGGTTGGAATTAAGGAGTGTCGATCAAAAACAAGGGTGGGTGTCGAATGACACTAACATTTTTGGGTTAGACTGTTTAGTTTCAAATCATCGGTTTGACTCAATTTTTTTAAGAGGAAGCCTTAAGTCGACTAAAAACTCGAGAGTCGCCTCTTTCTTCTCACTTTTGGCTTTTGTCGTTTTTTGAAAGCAAAAGAGAGGGAGTTGAGTGTTGGACTTTGTTCCTGAAGCTTAAAGAGAGATTCTGAAAGGGTTTATGAAAGATTTTAGGGGATGTTCTTGTGATATCTAGCATAAACACAAATAAAATATTCAAACAAGGCATAAACAAAATCGAACAACACACTGTTCTCTACTAGTATCGATCGACATTGTCTCCGCAGCAGTCTTGGAATTGCTTCTTGTCATTCCTTGACAATGAATCCCAACACCGAAAAAGACCACATCGAACCCTAACCAACAAACATGCATCACACAACACCAAACCACACAAGAACAGAGATACAAACATAGATCCCATCCATCTACACAATCATAACACGCATCATAAGGAAGGTTCACAAGCTCAGATTAGCCATGGTCACGCATTCACCTTAACAAGGTGATTCGAAACACAAATAAAACCAGGAAAGACTCTCCTCACTACTGAAACAGCCCAGCAACGCCCTACAACAAGTCACACAAACAAAAATCCCCTTGAGTGGACAAAAACAACAGAAAATTCAGTCACGGAAACGAAGCCCTAAAACTTTAATTTTTGAATCCCTTCGGTGGATAGCGCAATCTAGACATCATGAAGCTTCCCAAAACAATTTGTGCCGATCAGATGACATATGTAACCACGGTCGCACTTACAATCTCTATCGGTTCTAGTTCGCTACAGAGAAGAAGTGTCTCACAAAACTGCAGATTATATGAGAGAATGCTTAATATATTCATTAGAGACGTTATAACATATATAGTGGTACATACATAAGTGATTATGGTATATGTTGTATTTACAATTATATCCTCTCTCTTACACTCCCCCCCCCTGAAGATGGAGGTATTTGGATAGTAGTTGCATGAACTGTGGTCTAGATAGAGGTTTCGTCAAACCATCCGCTAGTTGGTCATGAGTGGAGACATCTGAAACACGAAGAGCACCAGCTTGAACATACTGCCTTACGAAATTAATATCAATGCCAATATGTTTCATCTTCGAGTGAAAAACCGGATTGCCTGAAAGATACGTTGCTCCCATATTATCACAGTAAATGATAAGTGAATTTGGAACTCGTGTACCAAGTCCAGTAAGAAGTGTGCATACCCAAGCGAGTTCAGTTCCAGCATTAACGACCACTTGATATTACGCCTCTGTCGAGGATCAAGCCACACCACTTTGCGTTTTAGATGACCAAGAAATTAGATTCCCACCGAGATATACAATGTAGGCATTCGTAAAAATACAATTATGCAATTTACAAGACAAATCAGCATTAAAGCATGCATCATTGTAAATCCATCACAAGATGTCGTACCAACTAAGTATTCGAAGAATTCTCTTTGTTGTTTGCCAATGTAAGATACTCACTTGTATCATTGTGTGGGGTGCTAGACTGGCTTTCCTTCGTCTAGTATTTGAATTGTTGATGGATCTGTTGAATATGGCCATGACTGTGATTCACATACATCTTCGACAAGGTATCCTAGATATCGGCATCGGTTTCAGCTTTGGAGAGAAGAGGATGCAAAATGGAGAAACAAACACATCTCTAGCCAAATCGGACATCTAGATAAATGTTTTTACTTTTTGTTTGTTTAGTCATTTAACATCCAAATAAATCATTCAAATAATCCATTTGAATTGACCATTTGGATGGAGATGCAAAATGGAGAAACGAACAGGGCCTTAATTTATTTAAATTTTTCATTAATAATAACTAACATAAATATTCACTAAATCTGTTGAAAAATAAATGTATTCACTAAATGAACATTTTAAATTTACTTTAGTGTAAAGCAAATAGTGTTGCTTATGTGGATGATTAGGTGAACACTCTATATGGAGAGAGAATTCTCTAAATATATATTTATATTAAGAACAATGAGCGTTTGAAATGAGACATAAGAAAAAGGTTGATATATAATTAGTTTAAGACGAAGTTGAGATTATTTTTAATAAAAATAAAAATAAAAATAAAAATAAGTATTTAAAATTTATAAATTTTTCAAATATAAGACTTATTATTAAAATTCATAGAAACATAAGAATTATAAAATAAAAATAAAAAGGAAGTTGGAGTTTAAAACAAAATTCACAAACTCTGTCTAATTAAGGATATTCTTCTAATTTCTCTTACATTTTATTTAGAGTCTTTAATTATCAATTAAAAGTGGAAGTAAATCTAATTATTATTATAAGGTTTTTTACAGCAAAATCTAATATTTTTTTAAGAAAAATATAATTATAGAAAGTTAGTTAAATATTAAAGAGAGAGATATACTGTCAAATGTACCTTGTTTTGTTATACGTCATCATAAATGTTTTTTTAATCAATAAATTTTAATATTATGTAATCATACAATGTTGTGTATTTAATTTTGTGTTACATGTATTATATTCCAACTTAAATTTATATTAAAATTAAAAATAAATATCACCAAGATCAGCGTCCATTTGTATGTAAGAAAACAACACATTATTGTTATATAGGGTACTAATGAGATCAATTAATAAATGTTAATTAAAATGTAGAAGTGTCAAAGACAATAATAACAATTAAATAACACATTAATCTATCAAAGATTCTCCTATAACCACATCTTTAATTACCCCAAAATAATCTTCCACCAAACAATTCCTTTATATAAGAGAGAAAAAACCACTCAGATCAACAAAAACAGCAGTTTCAGAAAGAATGGGTAGGAAAAAATTAGAGCTTAAGAGAATAGAGTGCTCAAAAGAGAGAAGTGACAAATACTCGAAACGAAAAAACGGGCTTTTAAAGAAGGCACAAGAGATAGAAGTGTTGTGCAACATTGATATTGCCTTAATTATATTTTCTCCGACGAACAAAGCAAACATATATCATTCTGGGTATAATATCTCTTAACAATTTTATTTTGTAACCAAAAGATGACATATATTCTATAAAATTTAAACTTAAAACAAATAAACTAAACAAAGATGACATATGTTATCTGTGGTGTTTCTTTTCATTTTGTTTTCTCTTTTTCTATTAATCTTGAAAAGTTGAAACTATACCCATACAAGAAATGTTATTAATCAGTTTATATTTACACAAACTATAGAGGAGTCACATGGTAAATCAACAATTTTAATAAGAAATATAAGAAATGATTGATTACATAAGAAAATTGGAATAGTTTTTTTTCCCAAGAACATGCATCATTAAGAATGTGTTAACATAGAATCATTATTTTGATGATTATGAGTTAAATTTTTTGATATTTACTTAAATATATGCTTCTTACACATTGTAGTTCCTTCGGAAAAATTTTGGAGAAGTTTTGCAAGGTTTCATTACAAGAACGGGAAGAGAGGTTTGATCGTTCTAGATTTTATATTATTGTCTAAACACATTTGCAGCGTATTTGTTCTCTATTTACGTCTATTGCTTGTCGGGTTTTGAAGTCTTGGTTCTTGGTTTTGAGAGATTGGCTCTCTTTATGATAGGAGGAGGTTGAGTTTATCATTGGTTTGGCCATAGGCATCCTTGGTAAACCACAATCATTGGTTTCTTTTAAGAAGAAGTTGCTTTGCTTGTTTGGGATCTATCTTTTTAAGTTTTAAGTCATGTTGCTTTCTAGCTTAGTGTTAGGTTTAGATCTCTTTCAAGTTGTGCTTAAAAGTTCTGATTTGTATTTCTAGTTTGTTGCTTCTCCTTTTTTTGGAGTTTAGTTAGATTTTGGGAAAATCTTGTCTTCCTTGGGCCTTTGTCTCCGAGGAAATTTATGTTATCCGCCAGCTTTAGTCTCCTTTTTTTGGGCATTTGTATTCAGGGCCGGTTCTAGGATATTAGAGGTCTAAATCAATTTTTACACATGGTTTTTCATAAGATATATAAACTATACATAATATAATATAGAAAGTAGAAAAAATGGAAAGTAACAATGATGCACCATTTGAAGGATCAAACTCACTCACTCTAACACATATAGAGGTTACATAACCATTTTCCTAGGAACTACTTGTTCAGTAAATCAAATAATTGGTATATATAATGTGGCATAAAACACATGTTTTAGCTGCCCATATGGACAGGGCGGGCCTGTTTGTATTCTACCTTGATTCCACAATAAGTTTATATATAAAATTTCAGTGAATAAACAAAACAAAATGAGGAAAGAGAGTGTTAAAAGAAATTATTATGGGGAAAAAGAAATTGTGTAACTAAGTAGTTACGCTTACATACATTTATTTTGAAAATTCTAAAGATATGTTTGAAATTCTAGTCACGGAGGCTTTGATTTGATATATTACTTTCCCAAATTTTACAAACGTGATAGGAGCGAAAACAGGCTATATTGCGTATTTATTTTGAATTTGCGGATTGACTTGCATTTTTTTGGATGTGGATGGTAAACTTGCAAAATATGGCGACTTAAACGGAAATATTTACATAAATCTAACACTTAAACGGATTAGAATATGTTACATTTTTATTTTTTTGTAGTGCAGTCGATTGCGGTGAATCATATATTTGTGTAATAAGTTTAGATAAAATAGTAAAACGAAAAAACGAGTAAATGATAATATACTGAGTATTGATACAATTGAGAAAAAAATGAAAATTTAACAGCACGAAAGACTGTGTATCGAAAGATTATTCAATTTGACCATTTTTGTAGTAAAAGTAAGAATATACGTAAAAGTTACATACTTACAATATAGTTTTTTTAAGGACCAACCCGTAACAGATTTCATTTTCTAAAAAATTATTCATATCTCGTTCTACCAATATAATTGTGAGTTTAACAAACTAACTCGTGAACTACTTAAAATTTACATTGTTTTGGCGGTAAAATTTTCTCGGAAATATTTTTGGTAGGAAAGTTTTTTGCGGGAAATTTATGGGGAGAAAATTTTTGAAAGGAATATTCCTTACTTTGAGAAAGAATATTCTTTCAACTAGGGATAAAATGACCATTAAAATTTAAGAGAGACAAAAATGAAAATGGCAAATAAAGAGGGTAGTTTTGCAAAAGAGTATCATAAAAAGGTTATTAGTAGTAATTTCTCTAAAAATTTCTAATATTTTTTTTATATATTTGAACCTTTTAACTTTTTAATGTTCCAATATTTGAACTTTTTAATTATAATAATTTGAACTTTTAAATTTTTATATGCTTAAATATAAATGGTTATAATATTGTTCATACTTATAATGATTTAAAATCATCGTCCAAACTATTTAACCAAGTGTAGTTGAGTATGATATGTCTCTTTTGAAAAATCGGGTTAATATTTTAATTTTGATCCGATCGGTATTCAATTTTGTATTTCTCTTTTTACTAATATGAAAATATTTTTCGAACTAATCCTAGTTAAGTATCTAACAAGTTTATAATGTATCTCCAATGCATAGCCCATTAGTAAAAAGAGTCTTCAATACTGATAAGAAGATGCCTCTAGCGTTATCCCAAATGACATCACTTCACGCTACGCCGACGAGCCTCACGACGCTTCGCCACTGTTCTCACCGCACAAAGCTAACGTGCGCAGCTACATTATCACCTCCGCCATGGAAACAGAGCCGCCGAGTCATCTCCCTCTCCTTCTTCCTCTCCCGTCTCCTCCTCTTCCCTAACGGTACACATCCTTCTCTCTCTCTCTCTTTTCGATTTCAACAATTCAATTGGAAAAATCATTGATTCGAGTATTTGTGATGATGATGATGATCAGATGCCATGGCTGGTAGCTTAATTGATAAATATGTCAAGAGGTAACTTTGAAATCTTCTCTAAAGCTTTTTGGTATCTGAAGTTGGGATTTTGAAATGTTTGTGTGAAGTATAGGAAAAAACTTGATCCACTTGAAGCATATGTACCACCAGTGATTCTAGCTCAGCTACAGATTCAGGATCTTGGTAAGTTTTGCTACACATTTGTATTTTAATAAGTCTTTGTTGTATAGCTTATATGGGTGCTGTATGTTTATGGTGTTGGAGAGGGGTTTTTGAATGAAGAGAAACCTGAATTCGAGGCGTGTAGACGCCAATTGCGGTCTGGTCCTGCTAGTTCTTTGCGTGTGAACATTCGAGCTGTAAGTTTGAAGTTCAGTTGATGTTGTCTGCAATCTTGTTTCTGTATTTGTTTGGTGGTGAAATGTGTAATGGAAACTCTCTCAGGTTGCTCAGTATGCTTCAGATGATGGGTTTTCCAAGACTGCGACTGATGATGTTGATCGTTGTTTAAGGTACTGATGTTTCTCGGTTGGGTTTAAGTTTACGCAGCGTATGATGACCTTTGGGTGTGTATTTATGTTGGGGGTTTTTGTTTTGTTTTCTGGGGGTGTAAAGAGCGTTGGAAGAACTAGATTCGTTGTTTTTACGAGCATCAAGGAAAGATTCAAAGGCAACTGTTGAGTTGATGAAGTCGCAGCTTGGAACAGCGTTAACCGCTCTGGACAGGTAATTACTAATTAGTTCATACAGACATAAACATTGTACCGACAGGAGAACGTTTTCTAACCGAGCAAAACTTGCAGCCTACTACAAACGGTTCCTTCTCAAGTGCTTGATAAAGGGAAAGCAATGGTGGAAGTCTACAGATCAGCATCCGAACAAGATGCAGATGTTTCAGACTCCTCTGAGATACAGCAGCTCCAGTCCATACTGTGACAGACTCTTACTACCCCAAAATTGTTGTTCATCTTACAAATTTGGTACCAAACTCTTCTGATTTTATGTATATCTTGTTTGGTTGTATCCGTGTACAATATTTGCATATATTAAAACCGAACAGGTATTACCAATGTAGCATCTGTGACACATAACGGCATATACTAAGCATAAAGAGCTTATTTCGCTATGTGATGATGACACACTCATATTTCTCTATCAATTGATAACCCTTCGAAACTGCACAGCCAACTTAAATTGTCCCTAGCAACAAGCCAAAACAACTAAGATGTAAAACATAGCCAAATGTACGGCAAAATCTTTCGCATGTGTCTGTTGAGGATCGATCCATCATCCATATCGAACTATCTTCAGGTTTAAGTTTTTGCCATCTATAGGAGGATTGAAAAAATTGTAGAGAAAAATCATTCCCCAGAGATTCTCATACTTCAAACTCTTTTGTGACTAACACTCTCAAGCTATAGATCTTAGAGTTATTCTTGATTTTTATTTCTCCAAAAACAAGAGTTGTTTGAAACCAATGTTAAGTTTGTGTCGTTAACAATAAATTTGTATTGTCTAATATGAGATTTTCTTGTCTTGTAATAAATAGATCTCCAATTGAGATTATTGTAGGTGAAAAGGTAATATAGAATGCTAACATATCCAAACCTCTATGGTTGCTGCACTAAATATTATATATAAAGGAGTAGGCTTCAGATCGAGAATGAAGTTCGAGGTACATTTATTCTAACTTGATGATCTGATTTTCTAAGTATGAAGCCAAAACAGAGTCCATTCCTTTACCAGATGCACTGCCCAAAGTTGTTACCTAAGAAGCTTGTGTGGGCTAAGGAGAAACGGAAACTCCTTGAGCTTCGTCCTTCTGCAGTGTGCTATCATTGTTGATCCATTGTGCTTAAAAATCAGAATCATACAAACATACCAAACTTGAATGGGAATTGGGCGTTCGACAAAGTGGACATTCTTGCTTCTCATTGCACCACTCCATAATGCAGCTCCTGCACATGATAGATGATTCTTTTAAACATGAGCACAATGTTACAGTGTCCATTTTGGATTGTTGATTCTGTAATTGGAGTGGATATGTGTTGTTCATACAAGGTTCAACTTATCAAAGCAGTCTGAACCAATTGAACACCAAGACACTAAACTTCGGATTTTGAAACTTATTTAAGAATTAGAGGTAACACATTGTAAACTCGTTCAAGATCATCTCTAGAACAAGAGAAACAATTACGGAAGAGGTAAGTTTATTACCAACAAAACACATGACCACAAGGAGTGGCAGTTGGGTGCTGACGGTTGCTTAAGCATAAAGTGCATTTCCCTACTGCCTGCAACCACAGTACATAGCAAGGTGAATCAAAACAAGAGAAAAATAACCCCATATGGATTTTTAATTCAGACAAGCAACAGAATAGTCCCAAAGTAGGATTAACATATAACCTCGTCTCACTAGAAACTATATGTAGAGCAAGATCAGTCGGGTGACTATCTACCCTTATCAGATATCATGAAACTAAACTACCATGAAACTTATACAAAATAACATTTGCGTAAGGGAATAGATTTTGTTAAAAGGTATGTGCCTCGCTTTCAAGTATATACCTTTTGTTCGTTTCCAACAATGATCACTATTCAGGATACTAGCCATTTAAACGTAACAGATGTTTCTAACTTGTTTATAATTAATTTACCTCCGTAGTTGAAGCTGAATCAGAGGTGGACCAGTTTCCCTTTTCAGCTTCTGAAGTTATCAAATTTCCGTCTTCGTTTAAAACAGGTAACCCTCTTCCTGCAAGAACAATACCAAAACTATATTTGTGATTAATGTGAAATAAGGTTGATGCATAACATGCAAAATATCTCACCCTATGTTATCATCCTCTCTTATATTCCTCTCTGAAAGCTTCTACTGTGGTGCCAATTCAGACCATAATTTATTGAAATTTTAATATTGACAATTCAACATACACAGCCTCCACTAATATTCTAAATGTTAGGAATTTCTAGATTACTAATATCCATAATCAAAGACATAGAGCCAGACCTCCTGAAGTTTGATAAGATCCTATAGATGCCTGCTGAACTGAGCTTGCGATAGATGATAAATTACTCCGACGCAATCCCTCAGCAGCAAGGATACACAATTGTACTAGAAGGAAAACCCCAAGAATTTGGTATCTGTTCAGCAAGACTTAAGGGAGTTCAGTTACTCTGTGATAGTAAAAATCGACAGCTGTAGGTGGAAGAAGGCAGAAAGACCATTACCTAGGTCTCTGATTCAGTTGCTTTCCTATGAAAACATAACGAATCCCGGATGCACGTTTCGATATATGGTAATACAAACCTGAAAAGTAACAAAGATTACCAGTTCAGAACATTACAAAACCAGTCGGCACAGTCTCTACAACTGTTAAAAATTTCTAACAAAGTTCACCTTCAAAGTAGAAGAGCATCAAATTGGCACGCAGAACCAGTTGTAAGACTTCACGAGCAACAGGGAGAACCTGAAAGCACAACCTTAAATAAAATCATTGCTAGCCAGAAAAAAACAAACTGAACCATGAAAATTAACACCTAAGAGGTATACATTACCACAGGCCATCTCTGAATAGCTCGATGCCATACTCTCTTAACTCTATCCTTTAACCTAGATACTACAGAAGCCGAAGTTTCAAGTTGAGAAGAAGATGAAAGATCTATCATTGTCAATGACTGGTCATGACTACCACTCTCCCGGGAACTACCACCAAAAAACTCATCAGACTCATCAAAGGTAACTGCTTGCGTGGCAGCTCGAGTACTGCAAACAATTACATTAATTTCAGCAATACTTCACTCACAAGAGTCAAATCTTCCATTGTAAACAACAATAAGAAAAGGCGACGAAAACCTTATTCTCTCTGCAATATAAGGAACTGCAGTCTGGTACAAAATGAACAAAGCACGCCTAGCTGGTGTCGGCGAGAGTCCATAAGGTCCTGAAACCTAAATTACATCTTTCAACATCAGTAAAAAAAATCACAACCTATTCTTCTAGTAGCAGACTTAAAGGCTTGTTCTCCTAAGCATAATTACAACTAGAATACTAAGAACATAGCCTTAAAATGCAAATTAGGTTTGTGTAAGCATAAGAAACCTGTATAATGTCACAGTACTCCTCTCCTAAAGTTTGTTGCCCTGAACCTGTGGTTAGAACATAGTAAAGCATCTGCCCAAGAAGCTTCATCTAAACAAAAAACACCAAAAGCTCTAATCAAAAATCTCATAGAAACTCTATAACTTGGTTCAGGAAACTGTATATTACCTCTTTCTGATAAGCCAGAGCGATTCTTGTACCTAAAGAGTGATCGAAATCAGTGCATAATTTTGGAGAAATCAATGGACTTCGAAGATTAGTACACAGGTTTGGGAGATTAGTACCGAAGAGGTGACGGAAGGCATCGCGGCAAGCTTCGTGGATGAAAGAAGCGTATTGATCGTCTTTCTCAGCAGCTCTCATAACCTCCGGCTGAGCTGCTAACGGGAATTGCCGGATTCCGCCGTGAAACCCGCTTGAACCGGGTTCATCCTGACCCGGACCCGAATCCCCATTAAGCATCATCGTTTCTTTACGTGGTTCGATGGACTTGCCGAACGAATGATGTTTATTCGGTTTTTTTATATATTATTTTCAGATAAACTACTTTTTAATGCTCAGTACACTGCATTACTATATATATATATTTTTTTTTTATTAATTTTGTTTAATATATAAGATTGTATTTTGATTATTAATTCTAGAAATTTTTTGAGTAATGCTCCCTTTTAGTCTCCCTTTTTTCAAAATACTTCTTTTTCCATCCATTTTAAAAAATACTCATTTTTCAAATATGAAAAATTAAAAAATTATATATGGTTGATAAGATAATTTAAAATAATCTAAATAAAATATCCGGAATTACGGTATAATTATAGATTATCTTTATCTGAGTTGTAAGAAGAAGATTCACTTTCGTCACTAACATCTAAATTAGACATTTTGGGAACATTGGCAATGTTGATTGGTTTTGATGACACTCAGTTGACTTTCTCTATGTTTAAGTAGGCATGTCAATCGGGCTGGCTCGGCCCGGCCTGGCCCGAAACCCGTAAAGCCCTTATATATTTGAGTCCGGCCTGGCCTGGCCCGAAAAATATTCGGGCCTATATTTCAAAGCCCGGCCCGGCCCTAACAGGGCTACAGGGCTTTTTCGAACTTTTTGGGCTTTTATTGAAAATAAAACTGACTTCAAATTTTATATTTTTTTGTTGAAAATGACTGAAACAATTCAATTTAAATATAAGTAACCACTAATATTTATTTAAACTCACTTTATTTTAAAAGAATAAAGTTTTTTTATTGGTGAAATTAAAAAAAATATTTCAAAAGTAAACAAATCCAAACAAAAGTGTTTAAACTCATACCAAATAAAACACAAATCAAAAAGACATCAAATTAGGTATTAGAGCCAAGATTTGGCTCTGCTTCGATGCCTTCAGAATTCTCCTCCCCTTCAGTGTCTTCTAAATCTTCTCATCATTAAGAGCTATATACAAACATTTAACTTATGTTTATAATGAATTTTGACATGTATAAATCAATAAAATATCATATATAGTTTTTTTAAAAAAAATAATAATAATAATTACAAATGACATTATTACCTGGATCATCATACGTAAATCCATCCAACCAAGTCCGTGTACAAACCAGTGCTTCAACGTGTCTTGGTAGAAGACGACTTCTATATTTATTCAAGACATGCACACCAATACTAAATGAAGACTCTGCTGCCACTGAAGTTATAGGAATACTCAAAACATCACAAGCCATACGAGCTATCTCCCCATAACGTTGTGTTTGATTATTCCACCATTCTAAAACATCCATGTCTTCATAAAAGGTCATTTCCAACCTATCGTCTTCTAAATACACAGCCAATTTAGACTTTCCTTCTTCTAGAATAGTACCTTTCTCATATGCTTTGAAATCCTATTATTAACAAACCAAAATAAATAAAACTCTAGTAATCAAATGGTTAAATTTAAACCAAATATATAAAGAAAGAATCTAGTAATCAGATGGTTAAACAGTTTAAGAGCAACAAATAAATATGTCAGATATAATTTCACCGCTACTATGAGGACACTAATATAATAGTAAATAACATAATAGGATAAATATTTACATACATGTAGAAACATCCGGCGTTAATGTATTTGCGCTAGGTGGACATAATGGAACCTCTTTATCGATATGTATAGTACTATTTGTAATATTAGTAATATATGAAAGTGTACCATTGTATGATGATATTTAGTTGTAGGTAGGAGAGTAAAAGTTTTCATGAAGTTGACCTAAGAAAAAATTTGAACAAAATATAAATTTAATGATACGTCAGAAAAATAATTAAAGGCTAATATTAACTGTACCTAAACTGATGCGGATTTGTAGGGCTAATTTTTTATATTTGTTAGTCTCGGAGAGGTTTCAATGGCAAACGATTTACCATTAACTGATAACGATTTCACATGACCGGATATTCCGTGATGAGTCGTTGTAACAGATTCTGTAAATGATTACAAAATTTTTGTAAGAGTTATATCAATACTATTAAAAGAAACAGTAAGAATGTCAGTGATGCCTATATACGGAATATAACATGCTTAGTGTCTGAAATAATTCATCATTGGTTAAGATAGCTAGGTTTTCCTTCTCCTTGATATACTGCTGGTAGTGTAGAAGTTGGTGTTCGATAAACAATACCTAACTGAAAGAGAAATACGTAAATGAGTTTGAGAAAATGATTATAAATTAAAATTTCTTAATCTCTTAATGAAATACCTTTGTAGTTAACACTTGTATTAGAAGGAGGAGAGATAACTGAATGTTGACGATTTGTAATATCGCTAGATTTTAACCCGCGGTACACCGCGGGATAAATATTTTTTTTGTAATTCATGTCTTTAAAAACTGATAGATTTTATTTCAGTTTATTTAATAATTATCAAAATTGCATAATATCAAACTTTATTAAATCAGTTCGAACCAAGCAACTAGCTAAACCGGCCATAATAATTTAAATCAATTAAACCAAGCAATCTCATTAAAGTAAACCAACAATATTAACCATCGGAAAAATTAACCAAAAATCCAATAAAACAATTCCATTAAACCAACAAGTTCAACCAAACATTATTCCAAAACATGATCATCCTAACATGTTTCTAAACTCCATTCTAACACCCTAACAAATCCAACAATAATCTAAAACACCAATGAGTGCCTAGATCATCCTCCTCTCCTCGCCATGATTCCACGGATCACACTTTACTTTTACCTGCATAAAAAAAAGAGATGCATAAGTATTTCATAAATACTTAGTGAGGCAATCATCCCACCACTGGCTATACACACAAGCAGAAATGAACACATTCAAGTATTAACTCAAACAACCACCAATGCAACACAAAACAACACAACATGACCCGCTCTAACGAGCAGTGTCGATCGACACCATCCGCTGGTGTCGCTCGACACATGGTGTCGATCGACACTCGCGACCATCCTCGCGAGAAAGAAAGTTGGTGTCGATCGACACCATCCCTTGGTGTCGAGCGACACCGAAACCCTAACATCGTTCCAGCCGCTTCTCATCGACGAATCCACTAACTCCAGAACTCCAGGCCCGATCTATCACCTCCCCAGACTCGTATCAAGTCACCATACCACATAGACAAGCATACAAACACAGAAATCAAATATCAGTCAGAGGAAACACTCAAAATATGCATCAAAACTGCTTAGATCAGCCTAGTCATGCACTCACCTTTCAAAAGGACAGAAACAAGAACGAACAGATCACAACAACAGCAACCAAGGACTCTCCTAACACCACAGCTACGAGATCTCTCTTCCCAAGGACAGAAACACCAGGAACAAGCCTCAAAACACTTCTCAAACCTCACAAAACCTCTCTAGAGAACTTAGAAACCTTTTAGAAGAATAAAAGCGGCCACCTCTCAACAAAACACGACCTTTACTCTTTTAAACGTGACCTAGGGTTAAACCCTAACCAAAACCACACAATTTTGCAATTAAAAATCGATCCAACAAACCGAAACACGCTGGTGTCGAGCGACACCCTTAAGTGGTGTCGGTCGACACCCCCCAAAACGGGACACGGGCGTTACAATTCTCCGCCACTAACTAGGATTCGTCCTCGAATCCTTCAACACAACCGTCAGTACACCATTGACCTCACCGAGGCTCCTATCTAATCAATATACTCACGTTCCAGACCCTATTTGCTCATACACACCCACCTCCCCCGTCCATAGGTCGCAACCCAGGAATCATACCGGCTCGTCCTCAGGCCTCAGCCTTAGACTACGGTATCCAGGAAGTCCCACCACCTCCCCCGCTCTCAGGTCGCAACCTTCAAGTCATACCGGCTCACTATCAGGCCACCAACCTTCAAGCTACGGTATCCGGGAAGTCTCACGCTCGCTCTCGGGTCGTCACCCTTAAGCGCGCACTCGAATCGTCATCCGAGGGTATCACATCATATCCGAGCAAATAAGTCTAAACGCCCCCGAGCATATCTCTCGATCAGATCTACCTCCCGTGGTCAACTTATAGCATCGCAATGCTATACTAACCACCACCCCGAGACTTTCCAAAAATAGAACCGTCAATCCCGACACTTTCTATTTTTAGAAACTCGCATATATTTCTCTTACACATGACACAACAAGTCAAATCCAAGAAATACTCATCTTATTAATCTCAGGTGTCATAATCATTACACCGAAATGAAATTACAAAAGTGATACAACCGAAACAACTCAAAAACAACACAAGCCAACGGTTTACTCCTCGACCTGCTTGTTAAACCACTTCCGAAACCTTGCCTTCATCCTGGCCACTGGCTCCCAAGTCTCCTCCAAGACTCCATCACAGTCCCACTGGACTCTCATCAAAGGAATCTTCTTACGTCGAAGTTCCTTTACCCGCCTCTCGAGAACCCTCACTGGCCTCGCCTCCAAAGTCATGCTAGGCTGAAGATCTGCCGGGATCGTAGCCAACACCTCATCATCCTTGTGAAGACACTTCCTCAGCATCGACACGTGGAATACCTTATGAAATGCATGCATTACCTCAGGTAACTCCAACCGATAAGCCACCGGTCCAACCTGCTCCACAATCCTGAAAGGACCCATAAACCTCGGACTCAGCTTAGTCTCGGTAAGGGACCTGTTAGGACCACGCAACATCGTCATCTTGAGATACACCATATCTCCAACCTCAAACTCCAACTCCTTACGCCTCTTATCAGCATAACACTTTTGCCGATCCTGCGCCTCTCTCATGTTCAGCTTCAGAACCCGAATCTTCTCTGAAGTCTCCTGAACAAAATCCGCACCATAAATGCTCCTCTCCCCCACTTGAGTCCAGCAAAGAGATGTCCGACATGGCCTCCCATACAACGCCTCATAAGGAGCCATCCCAATACTCGCCTGGTAGCTATTATTATAAGCAAACTCTACCAAGCTCAAGTGATCTGCCCACTGACCACCCTAGTCCAACACACACATCCTCAACAAATCCTAAAGTGTCTGAATGGTCCCCTCAGACTGCCCGTCTGTCTGAGGGTGGTAAGTCGTGCTCAAATGCACCTTAGTACCCATCTCCTTCTGGAAAGCCTTCCAGAACGCCGAAGTGAACTTCGAATCCCGGTCTGACACAATACTGGCCGGTACTCCATGAAGTCTCACAATCTCCTGCACATACTTCTTAGCTAGCACTGCCGCTCCATCTGTTTTCTTGATAGCAAAGAAATGTGCAGACTTAGTCAAACGGTCCACAATGACCCAAATGGCATCCTTGAACCGAGACACTAGCAACCCTACCACAAAATCCATCGTGATCATGTCCCATTTCCACTCTGGAATAGGGAGACTCCGCAATAATCCACTCGGCACCTGATGCTCAGCCTTCACTAGCTGACATACATCGCACTCAGAGACCCATTTAGCTACGTCCCTCTTCATCCCGACCCAATGATAATACCACTTCAGATCTCGGTTCATCTTGGTCGCTCCTGGATGAATGAAGAACCTACTCGCATTAGCCTCACTCAAGATCTCTCGTCTCAACTCCTCATCCTTGGGCACACAAACTCGCCCATGCACAAGGATAGTCCCATTGGCTGCCACCTGATACTCTAACTCAGTATCCTTATAAGCATTAACTAGCCCTGCATCCTTCTCCTAAGCCGCTCGAACTCTGGTCAGAAGGTCTGCTCGGTTAGCTGCTTCTAACCCTAGTGGCTCCTGAGAAATAGCACACAACCGCAAGGTGCTAAGTTCTCCCACCAAGGTCTCCATATCCTGCCCTCGAGCTGAAGCCGCTCGCTTCCGGCTCAGAGCATCTGCAACCAGATTAGCCTTACCGGGATGGTAAGCTATCTCCAGATCATAGTCTGCAACCAACTCCATCCAGCGCCTCTGCCTCAAGTTCAACTCAGGCTGCATGAATATATACTTCAGACTCTTAAGATCTATAAACACCTGAACCTTCGCTCCATACAGATAAGATCTCCAAATCTTCAGAGCAAAGACCACCGCTGCCATCTCCAAATCATGAGTAGGGTAGTTGCCCTCATGCTTCCACAGCTGCCGCAAAGCATAGGCGATCACCTTACCCTGCTGCATCAACACACAACCCAAACCAACTCCCGAAGCGTCCGTGTACACCACATACGGCTCTCCCTGCTCCGGTAAAGCCAAAACCGGCGTACTCGTCAACATCTCCTTGAGTTGAGCGAAACCCTGCTCACACTCAGGAGTCCACACAAAAGGAACATCCTTCCCCGTCAGCTTGGTCATTGGCTGAGCTGTACTGGCAAAGCCCTTCACAAACCGTCTGTAGTAACCCGCCAATCCCAGAAAACTCCGTATCTCTGTGGCATTCTGCGGTCTAGGCCAATCTCTGATAGCCTCAATCTTCTCTGGATCCATAGAAACTCCCTCTGCAGACACGATATGACCTAGAAAACCCATCCTTCTCTGCCAGAAACTGCACTTGCTCAGCTTAGCATACAGCTTCTGCTCCCGCAGCTTCTCCAACACTGCACGCAAGTGTACCTCGTGCTCCTCAGGACTCTTAGAATACACCAGGATATCATCAATGAAGATGATAACAAACTCATCCAGAAACGCCTGGAACACGCTGTTCATCAGCCTCATGAACGCTGCTGGTGCATTAGTCAACCCGAAAGGCATCACCACGAACTCATAATGCCCATACCTTGTCCTGAACGCCGTTTTGCGGATATCCGCCTCGTCGATAGGAATCTGATGGTACCCCGACGCCAAATCGATCTTAGAGAACCACGTAGCTCCCCTCAACTGGTCTAACAACTCGTCAATCCGCGGCAAAGGATACTTGTTCTTCATCGTGACTCGGTTAAGTCCCCGATAATCGATACACAGCCGGAAACTCCCATCCTTCTTCTTAACGAACAACACCGGTGCTCCCCACGGTGAAACACTAGGACGGATGAAACCCTTACCCAGCAGATCCTCCAACTGTTTCTTCAGCTCAGCCATCTCTACTGGAGCCATCCGGTACGGAGCCTTAGACAACGGCGTTGTCCCGGGCTCTAACTCAATCGTGAAGGGATCATACCGAGATGGTGGTAACCCCTTTAACGACTGAAACACATCCTCGAACTCCTGGACCACCCGAATCTTATCCACTGCTACCTCATCGACCGTCTCTGGCACGACGATTGTAGCCAAATAAGCTTCCCGCCCCTTCCGGATCATCTTATCCGCCTAAATCGCTGAAATCACTAAACTCCCCGAAATCGGTCTCACACCCTGGAAATACATCTTCGGTCAGGGACGCTCGAAGTATACTCTCCCCCGGTGACAATCTAGATGAACTCTGTGCCCTCCAACCAATCCATGCCCAGAATTACATCATACAACTCCACCGGACTAATGTACAGATCTGCCGGCATCGACTCTCCCGCAATCTGTACATCCACACCAATTGCCCGCCCCTGAACCGCTAGCAAAGCGCCTCCTGCGACTCTAACGGCTCCATAACAACCATCGGGATCTCCTCGGATGTTACCACCCGTCGCGCACTCTGGGGTAATGAAGCTATTCGTAGCTCCATAATCAAACATCACGTGGGACAAGAACCCGCCCACCAATAGGGTCCCTACACAAACCCTTTTAACTAAGACCGCCCATCCCAAAATCACAGGAAAACAACACAAATTCTAAAACAACGGAAGGGAACATAATGAGTCTTAGAATTAAACCTGTGATCGACCGTCCAGTGCTTGGTTCTCCTGTCTTCACGGTCGTATACCCCCTCGATCCCTCGATCTGTGCCACCGGCGGTGCTCCCAGCTGAGCCAACGACTGTCCTGCCAGCTGCAATCCTGGCTGCACCCACTGCTGCACCACTGGCTGCATCACCGGCTGCACCGCTGCTACCGCCATCTGCTGCAACTTAGGACACCTCGTCTTGATGTGCCCCGTCTCTCTGCAGTGATAACAGACACGGGTATCCACCCACGCCTCGCCCTTCTTCGGGCAGCTCGCCACTCTTTGATCCGTGCTCCCACACCTGAAGCACCTCCGATCACCCTAACTCACCCTGGAAGTGTCATCCCACTTCCTCTTCTGTCCCTGAGCAGGTTTGCCACCTCTGCTCGAAACCGACTGCGGCTGGGTTTTCTTCTGCTGCGCCGACGGACTAGGAATCACCCCGTGACTCTTTAACTCGTCCTCGATCCCCGCCGCCACCTCAACCAGCTCCACACGCGATGTATAGGCCCGCACCTTGCACCGCACCCTCATATCAGGGCTGAGACCCTTCATGAACCGACGCACCTGCATCTGCTCAGGATCTCCCGCACGCCCCGAATACACCAAGCGTCGGCTGAACTCCGAGTCGTACTCCCGCACCGACCGCGCGCCCTAAGTCAACGCCAGGAACTGCGACTTCATCCGGTCCAGTGCCTCCGCCGGAAAATACTTGGCATTAAACTCTGTCAAGAAATTTCCCCACACCGCTAATCCTTGCCCCCTGTTGGCCAGCACCCTCTGCCACCACAAATGTGCATCACCCGCCAAGTAGTGGGCCGCTAGGTCCACCCGATACGCCTCCGGGCACCTCATCGACTGGAAATACCGCTCCAATCGCACCCGCCACTCATCCGCTACAGCCGGGTCGGAACCTCCAAAGAACAAGGACATCCCCAACCGCTGCAGCTGCTCCTGCATCCGCAGGTAGTACGGCTGTTCGACCACCGCACCTACCCCCTCAGGCGGTACAACCCCAACAACAGGCTGCACACCAGGCTCAACAGGCTGCACACCAGGCCCAAGAGGAGCCTGCACCTCAGGCCCAATAGGAGCCTGCAACTCAGGCCCAATAGGAGCCTGCACCGGCGATACCGCACCCGGTAACTGTTCAAGGAGCTGTGTCAGTAAATCCGCAAGCTGATCATTCTGACCCTGGGTTGCACCTGTTGGAACACCACCAACCGGGTTTCCAACAACACTAGTACCGTTCCCGGACAAATCGGCTCCCACGGCACTCACACTCTCACCACCCACGGGCCCCTCCAGATGCGACCGGGACTCGCTAACAAAATCGGCCGTAGCACTCCGGCCCACACTCGTGTCGCTACCCGAGGCAACACCACGCCCCCTACCGCGACCACGCCCACGACCACGCCCACGACCACGACCACGACCACGACCGACAGCTCTACTTCTAACCATCTGCAACACAACCGAAGGCTAAGAACACCAAACAAATCACCAAACCACACAACTTACCGTGGAATCTCATTGAAGGCTCGAGAGGATGATCTAGGTCTCCATGCTCACACAATTGATTAAACACCCAAATCAATCAGCATGCAATCCACATCATCATTCCTCGTCAATAAACTTCACACATCACATCACAAATTTCACCAAGTTAATCTCGTCCTAGAACCTTAAATGCTCTGATACCAAATTGAAAGAACCCATCCCATTTTTTTTTCTTTTAAACATGCAAACCGGATTAACCCAATTAATTCGAACCAGCTAAACCGGCCATAATAATTTAAATCAATTAAACCAAGCAATCTCATCAAAGTAAACCAACAATATTAACCAACGGAAGACTTAACCAAAAATCCAATAAAACAATTCCATTAAACCAACAAGTTGAACCAAACATTATTCCAAAACATGATCATCCTAACTTGTTTCTAAATTCCATTCTAACACCCTAACAAATCCAACAATAATCTAAAACACCAATGAGTGCCTAGATCATCCTCCTCTCCTCGCCATGATTCCACGGATCACACTTTACTTTTACCTGCATCAAAGAAAAATATGCAAAAGTATTTCATAAATACTTAGTGAGGCAACCATCCCACCACTGGCTATACACACAAGCAGAAATGAACACATTCAAGTATTAACTCAAACAACCACCAATGCAACACAAAACAACACAACATGACCCGCTCTGACGAGCAGTGTCGATCGACACCATCCGCTGGAGTCGCTCGACACTCGCGACCATCCTCGCGAGAAAGAAAGTTGGTGTCGAGCGACACCGAAACCCTAACATCGCTCCAGCCGCTTCTCATCGACGAATCCACCAACTCCAGAACTCCAGGCCCGATCTATCACCTCCCCAGACTCGTACCAAGACACCATACCACATAGACAAGCATACAAACACAGAAATCAAATATCAGTCAGAGAAAACACTCAAAATATGCATCAAAACTGCTTAGATCAGCCTAGTCATGCACTCACCTTTCAAAAGGACAGAAACAAGAACGAACAGATCACAACAACAACAACCAATGACTCTCCTAACACCACAGCTACGAGATCTCTCTTCCCAAGGACAGAAACACCAGGAACAAGCCTCAAAACACTTCTCAAACCTCACAAAACCTCTCTAGACCTAGGGTTAAACCCTAACCAAAACCACACAATTTTGCAATTAAAAATCGATCCAACAAACCGAAACACGCTGGTGTCGAGCGACACCCTTAAGTGGTGTCGGTCGACACCCCCCAAAACGGGACACGGGCGTTACAATAAACTTGGTGTAGAGCTAAATATTAATAACACTGAGAATTTTTAAAAATTTCAAAATGTATTAAATTTTATATGTAGTTAATAATCAATCCCGTCTTAAAACCCGTCCCGTCATATATTCCCCCAAAAATTAAACCCATGTTTATATTTCCTTCATTTGTAGTTGGAAGGTTATAATCTTATTTATAAGGGTTCCGAACTATTATCAAAAAAATTCTACTCAAAATAAGATCATAAAAAGTTTTTGAAGAAATATTTGAGAAAATGCAGAAAATAATAAATGATATTATATTTATTAGGGAGAGATTTTAGGGATTTTGTTAAAAATGATTATTATTAGTTTTCAAAATTTTAACTAAATAATTAATGCCAATGGTATAGCCTTCTAAATAACTTTCAACTCTAAAGTTTTGTTTTTCAAAAAGTGCTGCAAAAATGTTATTATAGATTTTCGAATTTTAAAAAAATTTATTGGTACTATTTAAATTCCTTTGTAGAAATTTTGAATTAATTTTCGTTTTTTTAAAACAAATTGCATCGTAAAAATAATTAGAAGATTATTTATGTATTATTTATAATTACTGTTAAGATTTTTTTAAAATGTTTTTGTTAATAGATTAAATTAGATAGATTTGAGGAGAATGAAATTAGGGATTTTTTTCTGAATTAATCGTTTATTGATGTGTATCTGATTTTTTTTTTTGTTTCTAAAATTAGGGAGAAATTCAATTAATGTGAATGGCAATGGCTTGTAAATAAGTTCCAACTCCATGGTTTTTTTTACAAAACTGCAGCAAAAATCTTAATATAGATTAAGAACTCTTCAGAATACTGACTTGACGGTTACAACGGAATTGGGTGAGTTTGAACTAAATTGCCTTGGCGACTTATGTTCTTTCCCACATCCTTTTCTTTGAATAGTTGTGGTTTCATTATCCTTTCTTGTAAGGTATTTCTTAAGTAAGGTAGGACTCGGTGTCCAATAACCAATACATATTGACAACCAAAGAAGGGTTATTATGTTAGCAAAATATATCAACATAATTCAATCGTTAAACAATCGTAAATAGATTTTTTTTACCTGACTTAGAAATAGAAGAGCTAACTAAAGATTGACGATTAGTAATATCATTTAAAACTCTTGGATAATAAGATTTCACATTGCCTCCGGAACTGGTTATGTTTGAGCACATCGGGCTAGGAATTATATTCTCATTTCCACAAACATTTGTAGACAACATCCTGTTTTTGGGTTGTTTAGAAATGTTAATTGATAGATTTTCGTCGGCTTCTTTTCTCTTCTTCATAGTGAGAACTTCGTAGGGTTTAATATTAAGGAATAAGAAAATATTGTCGCTTGGGGTAATCACGACTTATTTATTTGTAGGATACCTTTAAATTTGGTATCTAATAATAACGACTAAGATTTGATTGAAGATTATTTCCAGTCCTTGATTTAATTTATTAAACGCAAACATTTAGAAGCAAAAATCTCATAAAAATCAGTACATTACCTGAAGAAGATCTCGTCATCCTCCTCTTGAGATAGCTCTGATCTATGTGAAGTACCGTCAGAAGTCTCATCATTCTCGAGTGCAGCCAACGTAGCTTCCTTGTTCTTCTTATATGCCTCATGAACTTCTTGAGCTTTCTCATCAACAAAGGTTCCATCCTTTTGGGTATGAGTCCTGATAAAAACTTCACCAATAGTTGGAGGTCTTCCCAATTCCACTTCCTGAAATGTTAAAACAATGTTAAGGTGAGGACCAAGACCATCAAATGTAACATATCAATTCAAATTTAATGTTCTTAAGTAACTTATTATCTCTTGTTCAACTTGTAAGTAAGACTTTTGTCTAGATACATGCTTGTGAGAACCACGACCAATATGGTCTGACATTCTAGCTGTTGATGTTGTTGCACTCTTTGCTCGGGCTTATTCAGTATCCCAATAAGCACACATTTCCTTCCATAGAGTTCCCTCAATCCAAATTGGTTTCTTTCGTCGAGTTGCTACCTCGGAATCCATGTCCTTCATACGGCGTTGACACACTTTATAGAACTTTGCTTGAACAAGACCAGTCTGTGTTTCCTTCCATGTGTGTTAGTGACAAAAAAAATTAACAGAAAGGTTACAACATTAGTATAGGGGATAGAATTTTACCGCAAATTCAAGGAAGTATCTCTCTTTTCTTTTGGTAGGCACACAACCCCAACTGTAATATGGCCCATCAAACTTGTTTGTGAAAACCTTTGTAATCGTATGGGTAGTGCTGACCTGTTCTTACCAAACCTACAAGCACAAAAGCATACAAACACAAGTCAAACTATTACAGAGACTAATCATAGAGACTCCACATTTTTAATCAATTACAGAGACTAATCATAGAGACCACACTATCCATTTCTGATACCAAGGCATACTTAGAACTACAATCCTAATCATAGAGACTACACAATCGCACTCAATCGCAATCCCAATCTCATACTTAGACACAAGAATAATCGAAGAACTAAGTATACAAGCTTACCAAGTTGTTCTAGGCTCCAACTCGAGAGAGAGGACAGTCGTATACAATTCACAGCCTAGCACACGAAGCAGCTCATATAAAGCAGCGAGCTGATCTTCTGGGAGAGTTGGTTCTGTTGCAGCATTTTCCTCAGAACCAGATTCATCATCTTCTTCCTCACGTTAGTTTTTCGCTTGAGAAACGTGGTGTTGACACAGAGCCTCGAGGTTGAGGATAGGGTCGATGTTGATTCGAGCAAGCAGGGTGATTGAACACTGAAGGCTGGTTCAAGAGAGGAGGTGTATTCGATGTAGAGGCGAGATGTTGAGGAGATGATCCATCTCTTCGAGCTTCATAAGCAGGAGATGCACCAGGATAGCTCCTCGCAAGCTGGAAAAGATTCCTTGGAGGAGGATTTGTTGCAGGTTGAAAAACGGGGACATGACTCTCCTGAGAAACGTTTGTTGTGCCATGAGGGTTCGCTGGTGTTAAGGTGTACTGGCTGGGAAGCCCCTTCGGTCTCCAATTCAATTTCTGGGATACCCCAACAGTCGTCGGTTGAGTTGAGTTGTTTCACAGAGCTCTTCTGCCGCCTTTCTTCTTTCTTAGAGGCATCGGAATTGACAGAAAACAGATTGACTAGGGAGAAAGTGGCGATTAGGGGAAAGAGGCGATTAGGGTTCTAATCACAATAAGATTGAAGAACAGAGAGATCGAGAAAGAAAGAGGCGCTTAGGGATCGTAGAACAGAGAAATCGAAGAACAGAGAGATCGAGGGAGAAAGAGAGGCGATTAGGGTTCCTAGAACAGAGGAATCGAAGAACAAAGAGATCGAGAGAGAAAGAATGATTAGGGAGAATGAGGTGATTAGGGTTCATTGTTTAGAGTGGGTGTCAATCGTCGAGACAAAAAGAGAGATTGGGCCGAAACAGGCCGAGACCAAAGCCAATTAATTTGGGTCGGAGGCCTAAATGAAAAATAGAATCATTAATCTGTAGCGAATTAGTCGCTAAATTTAGCAACTACAACAACAGTTGCAAAATGTAGTCGCCCATTTGCGACTATTTTGCGACAATGAAAATCAGTCTAAAACTACCGACGATTTGGCGACTAAATTGTTTTTGTTGCTATTCAGTGACAAGCCAGTGGCCATTTAGTCGCAAAATTTAGCGACTACAGTTTCAGTCGCGACATGCAGTCGCTAAATAGCTGTTTTTTTGTAGCCTTGTCCTGCACTCAAATCTTAAACAAGAAAGAACAGCAACGAACAGAGGCTAAGAGGGACGAAAATAAGCTCTCCTAACACCTTACACCATGAATCTATCCCCCTTTAGGCTGGAACAACTGGGAAGAAGCGACACGCCAAGGACGGGTGCCGATCGACATCACCCGGTTTTCCAGACACGGGTGTTATCACCTCTGTTAATAATCTCACGAATGAGGTGATATCGCCTTAGTATGTATTTGGATTTCTGGTGAAATCTAGGTTCTTTTGCTTGTGCGATGGCTCCATTGTTATCAGAATAAAGATCAATGGGGCCAGAAATGCTAGGAACCACACCAAGTCCAGTAATGAACGTTTTGATCAATACAGCCTCCTTAGCTGCTTTAGAAGCAAAAATATACTCAACCTCAGTCGTAGAGTCTGCAAAAGTGCTATGCTTGGAACTCTTCCAACTCACTACACCTTCGTTATGACAAAAGACAAATCCAGATTGTGATCAAAAGTCATCTTTGTCTCTCTCAAAGCTGGCATCAGTATAACCATTCACGACAACTTACTCACT
Source organism: Capsella bursa-pastoris (assembly GCA_036452645.1). Classification (NCBI taxonomy): domain Eukaryota; kingdom Viridiplantae; phylum Streptophyta; class Magnoliopsida; order Brassicales; family Brassicaceae; genus Capsella; species Capsella bursa-pastoris. The sequence continues at coordinate 3,159,731 of CP144186.1, forward strand.
TCCTCCATATATCAAGAACTTATCCTTAGTCCTTGATAAGTAATTAAGGATGTTCTTGAGTACTAGTCATGTTTAAAATACATTCAACATCTGCGCGAGTGCAAAGCATAGAATAAATGATAGATCCTATAGTACAAGTATATGGAATCTTACTCATGCGCTCTCGTTCATTATGTGTTGAAAGACATTGAGTCTTGCTAAGAGTTATGCCATGAGACATTTGTATTAAGCCTTTCTTAGAATCCTGCATATTTAATTTGCGTAAGACCTTATCAATATAAGACCATCTCCTATGGTTGAAATCTTTATGGGGTACTTAACGGGAAAAGGGTATATTTCAACCTGTACTATTTCAAAAGTGTAAAATCCTACTCAGACAAACGAATCGTGTGTATTTCAACCTGAACCCTCAAATAATTCAAATTAACAACCTAAAATTTGAATCGTTAGCATAATCCTACATTAACTCAAAGATCTGATGTGGCACTTCCTTCGGTTTTGAAGGCTAAAAACGGCGTCGTTTTGTTGTTTTAACAAAACGACGTCGTTTCAATTTGGGGGGAAAATCTCAAATTAGGTCTCCTCATTCATCCCCGATTTCATCTTCTTCCTTGGTTTTTTTTTTTTAAATTAAGAACTTAACCAATTTTTTCCCCCTCCAATGGTAGAATTCTTAGTAGGGTTCTTAAGACTTTTTTCATTAAGCAACATAAACACATTTACAACAAGATTATTAAAATCCCTGCTCATGAATATCTCTACTCATGAATATCCCTCATAGAAGATCCAACCATTCAAGATTTCGAAAACTTCAAATAACACAGATAATGAATCAAAATTGGAAGCAGTTGTCACATAACACAGATAGTCCGATACCTACAACCTAACAGAAACATGCTTCAAAATCAAAATTTCACACAGAATTGACTAATTTGATTGCAGAATAATTGAAATCATAGATGTTCATGTAAATATGAATAAAAGGAAAAATAAACCTTTCGACCAAAAAACCTACTATAGTGCTAAAAAAACTAGCAAACGAGTCAAACGAAAGTAGAACCATACAAATTATCCTCACTTAGAAAGATAGACAGTACTTGTCAACATCTTAACATAGCAAGATACAATTTTCACGCTCAGGATTACATATTCACATAAAGCATAACACCAATACTAACTTAACATAGAAAGATTATAAATTCATTTGCTATTGAACATATGAGAGTGTCTACAAATCACAGAATCTATATAGCTTCTGCATTCATAGATCCCATAGATTCATTAAGTGCAAGTAGCTTATGAACAATATCAAATATACCTACAGTTTCTTTACGAATATCAACTTTCGTAGGAAATTTGAAAGGAATTTCCTACACAATACAGTAATGAGAATTTTGTAGGAAAATTCCTACGATAATCCTACAAACTTTTTGGCTGTAGGAATATTGGTAGGGCATTGAGAGAAATTTAATAGGAAAATTTGCCGGAGGAATTTGGTGGGAAATATTTGTTTCCAATTTCCTACCATATTAACAACGAAGGAATTTCGTAAGACTTTGGTAGAAAATTTTCCTATCACTTTCTTTCAAATATAGTGTCCTAGGATTATGTTAATGTGATTATCTAGAAGTAAATTATGTTAATGTGATTATCTAGAAGTTAAAGTTAAAAAATTTTACGAAAATTATTAAGTGTTTTTTGTAAAATTATTTCAAGGTAAATTTAAAACTTTATTAAATATTTATCTTATTTAAAATTATAAATTAAAATAATCTTATGTAAATTTATGTACTTTATAAAATTATTGAATTTTCAAAAGTTTTAATAGTTACATTTGTCAACAAATACGTATTTTAACCAATTTTTGGTGTTTTCTCTTTATTATTATTTAAATATACCAAATTCTTACCAAAGACAAAGAGGTAAAAAAATTTTGTCCTATTAAATCTTGAGTCGGTAACACACACGACAAAAAAAAAAGCTGAGTCTTTTAATTAATTTGTTTCTCTCTTTCGGTTTCAATTCTTTAAATGTTAAAACTTCATAGGGTTTTCAACTATTTTGGCATCTCTAGATTTAAACTTATGTCTAAATTGAATTGGTTCCTAAGGCTCACTTGTAGTTTTTATGTCCTATGGACTTATGATCTATTTAGTATCAAATGAAAAATATGTATTTTTATGGCTTTGTTTCCTTAGTTAATGATAGTGTAATCCAAGCTATTGTTTATGAGAAGATTTCTAAACACAATAAAGGGATCATAAATGAGCAGACGTAAGGTACCTGTGAGTGGAAGAGAGCGTATGGTGATGACAAATCCTGGGAGGAGCTACAAGACGAAAATTGATAACAATGTCATCAATGACTTGGCGTCTTCGCTTGCTATACGCCACTGCTGGTACTCGTATTCAAATGGGACGTATTCACTATCTCTTCAAGTAATATATGTTTTGCTTGTACTATTTACTTAAGTAATATATATTTCCCTGTAACAAATACTTTGATTTTATAAATAACTAATTTATTTTTGGATTAATAAATTTCGTGTTTTGATCATTTGCAATTATTTTTACAATTTTAAAAATTAAAATCGATTTAATTTGAATCTGAATCTGAATTAATTAATTAATTAATAATTATTTATATTTCTAGGAAAATCGAATGAAAAAATTGTAGGAAACTGGAGTGAAAATTTTGGTAGGACAACAGAATTAATTAATTATTTGTTAAATTGAAGGTAAATCCCTATACTAGTAAAAGAGAAGAACAAAATTATCTTCCGGGACGGGTAAAATTAAGCAAATAAACCGAAAGTTTAAATTGGATCTTTGATAAACGGATATGTAAATGGTTTCGGGTTAGATCCATAGGTGAATGTTTTAATTAATCGTTTATAAAATTATGTCATTAATTTTATAATTATGTCAATAAATGTTTCTAAAATTTTATTACTTAAAAATGGTAACAGTAACTGATTTATTCTCTCGGCTTTAAGAAAAATATTAATTAGTTGAATTAGTTAAATGATTCTTGAATCAGAAAAATAAAATTTAAATATCTATATGCATAGCTATAAAAAACGAAAATAATAATTAGAATTAGTGTGGTGTTTATAGTTTTTTAAAAATCTTTATTATTATTTTTTGAGAATTTTTGAGAAATACCCCTTTTGGTGTACCATTTTTTTAAAAATACCCCTTTTATCTATTCATTTTCAAAAATACCCCTTTTTAAATAAAAAAAATTATAAAGTTTTTTTATAGTTTATAAGGTACTTCTATATAATAACTACTACTGGGAGATTCGATACAAATATTTTAAAATGTTTTAAATAGTTTTAAATCGTTTTTATAAGTTTTATAAGGTTTTTAAAAGGTTTTTAAAAGGGTTTATACGGTTTTTATAAGGTTTTTATAATTTATTTTTACGCTATTTATGAAAGGTATATAAAGGTTTATACACATATAAAGGTAATTTGTGTATATATTTATAAGCTTACACACATATTTGGATAAATTTCAACATTTTTAGTGGGTTTTTTGATAAAGTTTGAAAAGGGGGTATTTTTAAAAAGAGGTATATGAAAAGGAGTATTTTTGAAATTCCCCCATTATTTTTTATATTTCGTAATATATAAAATGAAAGATTTTAATCAGAAAAAATATATATTAAAGAGGTTCCAAGATTATTCCATATCTTTGTCAATTTGAATTGCCTATAAAAATGGTAAAATAGTTTAACACTAGCATAATTAATGCAAAATTATAGAGATCCATGTATATCTAGAAATGATTATATTTAAATTTGGAAAAAAGAAATTTATTTTGACAATCATCATATGAATACATTTCAATAATACGAAGTGGATAGAAAACAAATAATTAAAAATTTAGGATAATTATTATAATTAAGTAAAAACTACTTTAATAAAAATATTTTATTTTTAGTTAAGGAAATTTTATGACGATTTTTTATGAGATTAAATAATATTTTTTTACCTTTGTAATTAGTAATAGGGGGATTCTCATAGATATCATTATTTTATGTTTTATGCCACAAATAACACAGTACAATGATTTCCAATCATAACATTATTATTGGGATATGAATGTTGCACTCTTTTTCCCTTATCTAGGATTTTTCCCAATGGGTTTACCTAGAAAGGTGTTTAATGAGGCAACACCAAATCATCAAAGAATCATTTACCATCCATATGATTCAGAGATGATAGCTGATGTACATTCTGATCCACTCGCGGACAAGCATGCTGAACTACTCGTTGACCGACTGGCTAAACTACACCAGATTGCAATCTGTGAGGATTTGAAGTCTTTTAACACTTGGATCAGCCATGAAGGGAGCCCACACACTCATTTGATTCACCACAAGGCCCCAGCCCATGGAGAACAGCCCAAGAGAAGACCCAAGTCTAAACCACCCTTTGAATCAAGGCCATTGATCTACTTGGAGCAAGATAAGGAAACTCTCCTTTACCTTCATATGGACGTGTCTCAAAGCTACCTATGGAAACCAGGAGAACCTTTACAGCCATCAGAGAATATGTGGAGGATATTCACGCACAATAATAGCCTTCGGATGAGGAGGATTCAATCATATTACAACTCGCCTTTTTGGAGTCGATCATCATCAATGCATGACGACTCTTTCCTATTAAGTTCATGTGCGTGATACAGCATCTTCATGTGCACAAGAAGCCTCCAAGACGTCACAACTACCTCCCCAAGTTGACGAGATACAAGGCACACCTCACTTGCCTTACTTGGACCGATTCGACACTTAATGGTCCAACGACAATATTTTCATTAATTGTTGCGATTTGTTTCTTATTTTTCAGTAGTAGAACGTGTAGCTGAGCCTATATAAGCTCATTAGATTGTTCATTTGTAATTACCCTTGATCAATTTAAAATAATAGAAAATATTCTTCTTGTCAAAGTTTGAGTCTTTGCCATTGTTCTTTGTGAGTGAGTCACTTAGTTCTTTAGAAACCTGCAGATTAAGTTTGTTTTGTGATTCAACATCCTTCATTTGTTCATTGATCGAGTGAGTCGATTATCCCACCGATTTAGCGAGTAAATCACTTGAACTATCCCCTGTATCACCCCTTGATTCACGAGAGTGTGCTTCAGAGCCAGCTCGTGAATTCCACATTCCGCAAGTTAAGCTTGGAATCTCTTGATCATCAAGTGATCTAAAGTTGGAGTGATTCCAATCTTGCATCAGTATGGAACTTTCATCACATTCATATTATATGAATATGTTGATGAATAAAATGACTTGATATGGGGAAATTAAGGTTTTCTATTTGATTTGAGGAGATTTTTTTCTTTTTGTTGTGGTGCACAAAACATAAGTAGTTTTGAAGGATATTACATGTTGCATATGTCTGCTTATGTAGATGGAAGAAATTTTAATGTGGTAGTGCTCTTTCAGCGTTATGTAACTAAAATTCAGGAAGGGATCCGTAAAATTTAGGAAGACCTTCCTAAATATAATTTCTCATTTCATTAATTTTTACATGAAATGTGGTTCTTTTGTGACTACTTGTTTTGCTTTCTGCTTATTCTAAAGTCTGACACATGCAATTTCTCACATAAATTTTGACTCGATTAAGAATTTTGAAGTTTTAGGAAACATTGTTGAAAATTCAGGAAATGATCAATATATTTTAGGATGACTTTCGTGACACGATCTACTTTTTTTTTTTTTTTTACTAAGGGACGTGGGAGATCCCTTTTCCAACATATATCAAACTTCCTAAGCTCTAACATAAGAGAGGAGACAAGATTTAAATATTAAATAAACTGGTTTACGAACCATGATAATATCAAGGAAGTCAAAAGCATACTTAACTTTTTGTTTGTAATCATCTATCTTGGGTTGTATAATATTCGTGATGAGGTTAATGTATAACAATTTTGATAGCTTTCAAATATTCAATTGTTCTCATTTAGGAAGGAGTACATGAAATTTAGGAAGGGTCTATGACGTTCAGGAAGGGCTTTTGGATTTTTTTTTGTTTAATAATATGATTATACAACATGTTAAACGTCTAGTATATAAGTAAATCACGAGGATGTCCACAAAATCCAATCACTATTCCTCGCTAATGGAGTAATACATTGAGGCAAAGAGACTTAAAATCACATTTCTGTAAATTTAGGAAGAATTTTATAATGTTTAGGAAGACTTCTTTGAATTTCGGAAGGTCTTCCACAATAACCTGCAGTCAAACTTCGACTCAATTGTCATTTTCTTATCGTCATCTTCAATTGTGCTATGTCCTTGAATCATCAATCATTTGAGTGTAATGCCCTTGAATTTACTAAAAACGTGCCCTTGAATTTTCTCTTTAGAAATGTACCATCAACATCAATCATTGTTCTCATCATCTTAGCTTCTTCTAAACATTTTTGATTCCACAAATCATTGCCTCAAGGTATACATTGCATCTCTCTACATAGACAATCCATCTTTACAATAATAACACTAGGAAGCAATCACTGCAAACGTTTCTGAAAATGGTCACAGATTCAACATGAAGCTTTAAAGGAAGTGATAATGGTCACAAACCTCCAGCAACATCGTCTTCCTCATAACGCCAAATAAGAGCAATCTCTAGAGGTTCATTAGTCATGTCTTTGAATGCTCTGCTTTGGTTGAGTTTTATCCAAGGAAACGCATCACTGTCCCCATCTTCTTAGTGGTAATGCAACATAAAAAATGAAATCAAGGATTAGAAAAAGTGAATCAAACTAGTGTCGCTCTATTAATCTTGAACAGAACAATTAAATTGAATTATCTATAATTATGGAACTCAAAACATATAACAAGCATGTCTCTGTAAAGAAGAATCTAAAGCTTGAAACCAAGATCCAACAATAGCAAAATCATATGCATTCACAAAAACGTTTGAAAGAGTTCAAGGATAAGAAAACAATATACGATCACCATCTTTATCAATAAGATTCTTAATCAGAGATATGATCAATGAAAAATTATGTTGAGATGCGATTAGAATTGAGATCGAAACGATTCAATTCACAAAACGATGATGTCAGAGGAAGATATAGGAAGATGATGGTGAGGATTGACGATACCAAATAGACGATGATAATGAAGGAAGATGACCTTACAGTCAAGATGAAAGTGACGACGTGAGAGGAAGACAGAGACGACGTACATGACGGAGACAACGTACACGACAAAGATGGTGTCCTAGCTAGACGAAACCACCAGAACTTGCTGGAAACAACGTCGGAGTATGACGACAGATCTCGCCGGACAGAGATGAGACGATCGATCTCGGTAAACCCAAAAAACTTCATCCATTTTGTGTTCATACCACATGGATATAATGGTCTTTTTAATTATTCATTAATGGTATTATTAATAAATTAAGGAGTGTATGGTATTTTAGGAGCTAAAACTTTTTTGATGGCATCCTAGGGTATTTCTCTTATTAATAATCGAATCACTATTAATACAAAATCAGTTACAAATAGTATATTCCATAAGTTAGTTTAAATAAACTACCTAAAATCCGAAATTTCCTTAAAATGATCTAAATATATTTATCAAATTTTAGGGAATCACTTTAAATTTTTGACAAGCTAAAAAGGTATTTTCTATGAAGAATTAAATTTACTAGCCCTAAAAATTGACACACTCTCCTCACTATATAAAGTCATACATTTCGTTCAAACATGGTATTTTGAGTTTTTTCTTATGACTTATCGTTTACTATTTTAGTTCATGTTCTTTTATTCAATATGATGTATATTAATATGTTTTATTTTATTTTTACAGGATACATGTATATAAAAATTAGCTACTTCTTTGGTTATCCATCACATCGCTCAAACAAGCAGAATCGAGATAAACTCCTTTAGCTTTCGTAGATATATGTCTGACTTTCTTCAACGATTGTGTTTTTTAACGTAATAATAGCAAGCTACTACTCCTTAAGCGTTCAACAAAATGCATGACCGAGATACCCTAGCGTGGAACAACAACACCATGTTGACGAGCTATTTTCATTTCGGTCTATATCTATCATCAATTTTCACCCACTTGAGTTTCAAAATAAAAATTATGTTCTTTCCGTGACGGTGCCTCGAAAGAAACCCGCTAATTCACATGTATACTGCTCTGACTCTTAGCAAAAACAAAGTGTATCGAGATATTTGCAAAACATAGTGTAAAGGTCTCAAAACTAAAAAAAAACAAGTCATAAGTCAAGAGAAACAAATGCGAAATACAAAGCAAAACAAAGTAAAATACAAAGCAAAAAAAAAGTAAAATACAAAGATATCAATAACTTAGTGCCCAAGTCATTTCCAATGTGATTCTTCAAAAATAAAATTGGAATAAAGCACCAACGTCGTTGTCAACGATCAAATGTTTCACATAATTTTTTAATTATAAAATTTAACAATCAACACATATATCCTTAAAATTCAATCATCTATTCTTTTGTTCTGAGAGCTCCTCGTTCGCAAGCTTACTTAATAAGGCAGAGAGATCCTTTTGCATTCCTTTGATCATGTCTCCACGAAGTTGTCAATAAATATGAAGCCAGCTGTTGAATTAGAAACCTGTTAGACACCAAAATAAGAAAAAAAAATTGAAGGTTTCTATCAAGAGAACACAAAGGGTCCAAAAAAATAATAGCTCAAAAGAGTGATGGATTGAGGAACTTACACGCATAAGAAGTCGCATAACTCATTTGCGGCAAAGGAAAATAGGAATTGCTTGAGCATCTTCGCCATCTATTGTCTTCATCATTTATGTCACTTGAGTATGGAGGACATGGAGTTCAATTTTACGGGGGAAAGCCCTGTCGAGACAAAAAGAAAAAATGTATTACTATGTCAACAACTAATTGGGGATATATGTCAACGTAAAAAAAAAAAGAAAAATGCTTACTCTTCTAGAGAGAAAGAGATGTCGAAGGAAAAATTTTGGAGCCACGCCTTTGCTGAACTTACCAAGGAGAATTTAGAAAATTTGTTCATTGCTTCAACCTAGTAACAAAGCTAGTTAGAAGATAACTAGTAACGAGATGGTGGGATATATGGTGCCCAGCTTTTTACTATAATTAAAAACAAACGGCTTACTAGAACTATTGAGGGACTAGAGCTTGATTGATGTGTAGCAACGTCATAGCTAAGCACTTGTGTACCACCACTAGACTGCAAGTCGTCGTTGTACCCACCACCAGCTGAAGATGCTGCAAGAATAATCGGGGGCAGTTTTGTCGGCTATCTGCTCATACAAGAAAAAAATAAAAAAATAAAAAGGTCACAAGAGGGAAGGGAAAAAAAGGTTTAGTTATTGCTCACAAAAGAGACATGTTGAGTTACTAGTATGCTTACGTGCACAAAGAAGAAATCCAATTGACGATTGGAAAGTAGCAACAAATAAAAAAATCATAGAGAACAAAATGATATAGAACGAGGAGAAATTTCAGAAAATTTGATGGAGATCTTCGAACCTTGTTCTCAGGTTTTGTTTGGAGTTTTCTGAAGAGGATGGTTTTCTTGGTCAGATTGTGAGCCATTGGCGACGAAATTTTTAGGGATTTGCCGACTGAAATGAAAGATTGAGAAAACTAAACAGATTATGTAAAAGAAGGAAGAGAGACAAACGGTTGAATCCACTACTTCTAAAAAAATCATTACAAAATCTCTCAAATAATAATTATGGAGATAAGTTTCTTAATTATTCAATGTATCCACATCTAATAATTTCTTATTCAAGATATCTATGTAATTGCTCACTGTAAAACTACTGAGAGATGCTATATAATAAATATAGAATTTGTAGATGTAGAAGGACGTTGTAACGCCCGTCTCCGACGAATCCTAGCCGGTACTGGACGTGCCAATGGTCGAGGAAACATAAGTTGGTCGAAGAATTCATCAAATTGTCGAGGATTTATTGGTACGATCGAAGTTTATCGAGAAAGATCGGTGTAAGCTGTTGGAAATCCGAATGATGGAAGGGAAATTTGAGTGTTCGGACAATCATTTGATTTGTTCGGACAATAAGGGATTTTCGAACAAGTTTGTCGGAAGATTATCGACCATCGCGTGTTTATCGGACCGTCTGTCGGAAATCTATCGAGTGGCTGTCGGTGATGCGAAGATCCGCACGATATTTGTCGACCCGATTCGGTAACCCGCGTGTGTTGGTAAGCCGAGATACGTGGGATTGGATTTTCTCGATAAATGTTTGGAGAAATGGATAAAATCTCGAAGAAGATCGGAATAATGGATATTCCATCGAATATTCTCGACGGATCGGGAATTTTCTCGAGTCTATATAGAGAACTACCAACCATTTGTTAGCGTTTTCACGCGTAAGAACCCAGAAGGCGATCAGCAAGCTTTTCATCGAGAAAGTTAGGAGTTTGTCGAGAATCCGTGAGAAAGGTCGAGAGAAGATCGACTAATTCTCGAGAATCTTGGTAAGTATCGAGTAAACTTTGTGTTTATCGATTATTTATCGAGTGTTCTTCGAGTATTGTCGGTAAAAGAGTTAGATCTGTGTTCTTTGTGTAGATCCGGGTATTTTGCGAGTGTTTATTGGATCCGATCGAGTAAGTTAAGCGAAAAGAGGTGTCAGAAAGTGAATCTGTGTGAAAAAGGTGAGAGCGTGAGCGTGGTCGAGTCTTGAGTCGTTTTTATGGATTGATTCATTGATGTTTTCTTGCTTGTCATGGTTTATATGTGTTATCGCGATAATGTCTTGATAGTTAATCGATGGTGGTTCCGATAATTATCTTGATGGTATGTTATATTTATGACTTGCTTGTTTAACTTCTTGAATCAATAAAAATGAATGTGATTTCTTGACTGTGCCAAGTGTGACGGGACGACCGCTCACTAAGCAAATTCGTTTGATTACGCTTCCTTTTGGATGCAGGAAATGGAAATAATATAAGTGGTTGAACCAGCTCGTGACACGAAGGCAAGGAAAGGTAAGGATGGTGGATTGGGTAGTTTAATAAATAGGTCTAGTATGTGAAAACGATGTAATAGCTTATTAGCGAACTTGCCGTTTGTACTAGAACCTCATTTGGAAATTCAAGTTATCTGTTTTGCATTATTGACTTGTCTATCGATCTTATGCGTATTTATGTTAAGTTTATCGAAAGAACTTTGAACTTGAATGAAATCTTGAAAATTCGGGTTAGGGTCTTTCAGACGTCTCCTTGGTTAAGAAACACGTGTATCGGGTATTATATTAATTACTGTGTTATCCCACTCCGTAGGGTTAAAATGAAAACCATTAAATTTAGTTGATTTTTGTTGACTTTTACTAAATTGAGACTTAATTTTGCATAATCTGGTGCAATAATTTAGATCTCAAATGGTAACTAATTTGTTGAATTTACTTGAACTTTTGAAAATTAGTTATTTCAGTAAAGTTTAGACATATATTGGTTTTAAGAGACTGATAAACAATTAAGAAAACATATAGACGACAGAAGATATGAAGAATTCATCTTCTCCGACGTTGTTTTCTTCGTTACCAGAGGAGATCGTTCTCTATTATTTGGCTCGTGCCTCGAGATTCTCTCTTCCGACTCTATCCTTGGTATCCTTATATTTCCATTCCCTCATAGCTTCACCTGAGTTCGAAGCCACAAGAACAAGCAACGGAATAACAAAAGATTACCTCTACGTTTGCTTAGACCTGAATAAGGAAATCCCTAACCCTAGTTGGTTCACAGTTTCCTTATTACCCAAGCAACAAAAACAGATACCTGTCCCTTCTTTCCTCACCAACATCCCAAATCCTCGAGTGTTGTTTCAATCGGTTCAGATATTTATATAATTGGGGGACGTGCTAATGGAATGAGAAGCAATAGAGTGTTGAGTCTTAATGGTCGAACTCATCAATGGCTTATACTCCCAAACATGCTTCAACCTAGAGAAGCTGCAGCTGCTGATGTAATCGACGGTAAGATCTACGTGATTGGAGGCTTTGGTGCCAACATTATCCAGGACTGGGGAGAGGTTTATGATCCAAAGACCCAAACTTGGGAGCCAATACTACCAACAACACTAAACCTCACCACTCAAATGAATGTGGTGCCAGGTAAATTAGTAATGAATGAAAAGGTTTATGCCATGAATGGTTTGATGGTTAACTTGGAGAATGGTATTTTCTTGTTCGATAACTCGTTGCATTCCAAAATTATCTCACATTTATCTGAGGAGTTTTAGAAATCAAAGATGGATTAAGAGTTAATACAATGAAAATGCACTTTTAAAAAAATATTCACACAAAAAAACACTTTCTAAATTTTGGAAAACTTCAACAACTATGGAAAAATATTGTGCACCTTTAGCCTTGCTTTATATTCATATTAACGGATTTGCCACTTCTTCCTTTCCAACTAATTATTTACATATATCATTTCTTTTTTTCTTTACTTTTTACACTTTTTATCCTCATTATATATTTATCTCTACAGACCATTATAAATATTTAGGTGTAAAACTTGTCACATAGACCTACTTTTAATTCAAGGTGTACTTTTGAGCTTTGTTTGCTTGTTTTTTGATTTTCTTTTGAGGATTTTGCCCTTAGTTAAGATGGTGAGAGAAAAAATAAATTGTGAAATGTTGATAGGTTTAAAACCATTGGATTGTAACTAGATAAAATGATCATGTGGCTATAATAAATCGCTCAAAATAAAAAAGCGTAACTAGATTTTAGTTTTATTAGCTTTGATAAGGACCATTGGATTTCAAAGAGAGAGTTTAGATTCTATGGCTTATGTTAAGCGTGGATACCAAAGTAATAGAAAGAGATTATAGAAGTTTGGTTAGTGAAACAAATATAACAAAAGAAAATTTGAAGTAAAAATTAATATATTTTTTTGGCACAACCGATTATATGAATCGATTTGTATCTTAGTTTGATATTGTTCTAGATTTTCATATCCACACAAACCCAACCACTAAATCCTAAATCTAAATTTCAAACCCTAAAATCTAAACCATAAAAGCTAATCCCTAAAACCTATAACAAACACAACCCGCTAATGCTTTAAATACTAAACTCTCAACTAAAATAATGAATCTCAAATTTTAACCTTATCAATTTATATTTGTTCTAAACCAACCCATAAATCATAAACTACATCCTAACTCCTAAACCATAAACCTTAATTCCAAAACATGAAGTTTATTACCCTTATCGACTCAAAAGCTTCATGAGGACACGAAGTTGCAACCTAAACCCTAAACCTCTAAATCCTATACCCTAAACCATAAACTCTATCTTTACGCACTAATCCCTAAATCCTATACTTTAAATCCTAAATCCTAAAATCTGACCTTAAATTTAAATCTAAAACTAAAACCATAAATCATACGATACATCATAACCTCCAAACATTTTAATGAACATCCGAGCATATCCACACTTTTATAACCACATGGATATATATGGTCAAGGTGTCCATGAAATCAAGTCCAAATTGAATGTCATACTATGGATGGCTTATCATGGATTCGATATTATGGTTTCCATCAGCCATCATCATGACATTGGCCGTTACTATATCACTCGCATCTGAAAAATATCCAAGTGTAGTTCTTTTTAACTTTCTAATATGAAATTTATATGATACAAATATTTACTCCAAGCAAAGACAAATATAGTTGAGAGATTATACTTTTCCTCTACTTTTGCTTCATATACACAATAACACAAAAAGTGTTCCATAAGCCAAAAGAAACAAGTAAAAAGCAGATCCATCAAAACTTGTACTATATCGTTTTTAAAAATCTCAGTATAACAAATAAGAGAGACTAACTCATGAAAAAATACATAAAGCAACATCTTAAAATGAGTTAAAAGCCAATCCCATCTTCTTGAAGTATATATTATTACTTTCTCTTTATACCATTCGGCGTTTTCCTTTCTCTACCTTATGGTGGTTGCGTTGAGGTGGCTTTGGTGTTTATTGTTGTCCACGAAGTAATGCCCACATCTTCACATATCCTTTTTATCCACGAAATTCTGTCTAAGCGATGTACCCATATGGAAATCCGTAAAACTGAAATCATCTAGCAGTCCATTCTCATTAACAAACTAATCATGGTACCGTTAATAATTTATCTATTAGAGTTTTTTACGTTAATTCTAAACTGTAAAAATCTAAACTTTCATAATGGATGAAAATATTGGACAATAAACTTTGTGAAATAGAGGGCGTGGGAGGGGGGAGTGGAGTAGTCTCTTTCAAAATCGATAAAGAAAATAAGGAAAAATCCAAAGCAAATAGGAAAGAAAAAAAATACCTATGAGGGAGGCGACTCTGCGGAGAGAGAGCTCTCGAGATTTAGATCGGAGAGAAGAAAGAGAATGGGGAGCAAAGGAATAAGAAGAAGAAGAGAGTTTGGAGGCTGCATCAAAAACAAAAACGAGAGATTAGAGAAACGAGAGAGGGATGAAAGGAGGATAGAGAGAGATTGGTTGCCAAAAAGAATAAAAATAAAAATAAATAAATAATAATATAGAGAGATTTGAGAAACAAGGGAAACAAAGGAGAGTGATGGTGTAGTAATTTTCTTAGCCAAAAGTATAGTAGTAGCAAGAAGTAGGTGTAAAGGAGAATATTTTGTGTAAAAGTGGGTGTGGGTGCTAATATCCCAACTTTTTTTATGTTCCCTACACTCTCTTTCACTTTTTTTATTTCCTTTCTTCTCGTTACGATTCGATATATGTTTCTTATCTTATATCTCTTTGTTCATCTATATAAGATTATACCAACCATATATTCTTTTTATTTCCTGGGTTAATTTTGATATACTAACTTACAATCCATATCAGAATAAGAATTTGAGAAACAAAACAAAAGAATATACAAAGGTAAATCGTATATGAACTCGAGAAACGAAAAGAATATATAAATTTGATTTATCAGATTTATATATTTGTTGGACTCCATATGTACACGTACACAGCGTCCACACTTTTTAATGGGAAATACGATTGGACCAGGCTCAATGGACATCTACCTTTTCACTATTAGAATACAACCTTTCGACTTACCTTTTAACCTACTTTCTTCTCATCTACACTTAAAACCCTAATACTTGTTTTATATCCAAAATTTACCATCGTCGAATACTTAATTTTCCTCCATCGCCTTGACATTTTTTTGTGGAGTCAAAACTATTGTAACATCCCGTGTTCGGAATTTGATAGTGTCGATCGACACAAAGGGTGGGTATCGATCGACACGAAGGGTGGGCGTCGATCAACACCAGCAAAATTGGGTTAGACGGTTTAGCTTTGAAATCGTCGGTTTGACTCAATTTCGGTTTGGGAGCAACCCTAGGTCAACTTAAACTCGAGCACCCGCCTTTCTTCTTCAATTTTTGTTGTTTTGTCGCTTTCTAAAAGAGAGAAGAGAAAACTATGAGTGAAGGTGGATCCTAAGGTGCTGAAGGTTGGTTTCCTAAGTGTTATGTGTCATGTTCTTCGGAGTTCTAGCATAGAGAAGGGGATTTTTGTGGATGTGGGTGTAAGGAGAGTCATGTCCTTCCTCTATTCTCCTTGTTTCCGACCCTGTTCATTCTAATCAAAAAGGTAAGTATGTGACCATGGTTGATCTGAGCATGTTAAACCCTTCTAATTTGTATTTGATTGATTTAGATGGTTGGAAATTGTTTTATGTGCCTTGTTTGGGTATGTTTGGGTTATGTGTTTCCATGTGAAAAGACCCGACCCTTTTTCTTTTTTTTTTGGATCATGCATAACTGTATTAACCCAATTAAACTAGCTAAACCAGCTAAACCGGTCTAAATCAATATGAACCACTTAACCAATTATACCAGCTAAACCGATCTAAATCAATTTTAACCAATTAACTAACTAAACCAAATATTTTGAATAAACACTGTAACTAAGTAAATTCAATTAAACCAAATAGAACCAGCGTAATACAATTAATTTAACAAAACAATAACCAAAGCATAACAAGCAAGTCAACAATATTCAATACCAACCAACTATCATCCAAATATAAAATAAAATCCTAACATGTTTCTAAATTCCAGAACTGAATTCCTAGCAATAGTTCTAGTAATTATTCAGATCATCCTAAATCATCTTTCTCTCCTCGCCTTGATTCCACGGTCAGACCTTTCTTTTACCTGCATCACAGAAAGAGATGCATAAGTATTTCCAGAAATACTTAGTGAGGTGATCCTCCCATCTATAAACTATACACACAAGCAATGTGATAACAACCACACATATAATATAACAAAAAAACCAACCAAAAACCAAGCATCCAATGACACTTCCAATTCACCTACAAAATTATCACAAAACAAGTCACATTGAACCAAACAGGACACAAAACAAAAGAAACAAGCAGCCATAAAAACAAATCCCTAGAACGGAACCTAACCATTGACTTTTGAATACCTTCGGTGGAAAGCACGACCTAGACGTCACAAAGCTTCCCACAAAAATTTTTGCCGATCAGATAACCGATGAAACCACTATCTGATTTACAAACTCCTCTGATCCCAGTTCGCGACATAGAAGAAGATTCTCACTAAACTGCACATAACTCACAGAGACTTCACAGAGACTTAATCTGAATTCACTTCTGTAAAAAGAAGAATCAACGTACACGCCTTACGAACAACCCTACCAAATTTTGTTACCTTTGGATATGATATTATTTCATGGCTGAAGATTTGGAGGTGGTGTTTTCGCTCTCTGGAGAGTTGAGAGGTTATTTTAGGGAGTCTGTGAATTCGGTGTTGGTCGACACTAGTTCGTGTGTCGGTCGACACCAACCAGGCGTCTGTGCCGATCGGTACCAATTTCTGGTGTCGGTAGACACCAATTTTGTGGACATTATGGACAACATTTTCTGGACAGCAAGTCGTTCGTGTCTTTTTATGCCTGATTTGTTTTGATTGGTTAATTTTATGCATGTTGGATTGGTTTGATATGCTTGTGTGTATAGCACAGTAGATGGGAGGATCGCTCTGAGTATTTGTGATAATACTCACGCATCTCATTATGTTTGTGATGTAGGTAAAGCAAAGTGTGACTGTGGAATCAAGGCGAGGAGAGAAGAATTATCTAGGGGTTCGCTGATTGTGTTATGGTTTTTGTTATAGCATTGCTAGGATTTGTTTTTTTACTCAACATTGCTAGGATTTGTTATTTCTAGAATTTAGAAGCATTTTAAGATGATTATGTTGTTTTTAGATGATTGATGGTTTTATGATATTTGGTTATTGGATTGTTTTCTTTATTTGTTCTTCTGTTGGTTTATGTTTGGGTTAATCTCATTAGTTTAATCTGCTTTGGTTTAATTGGTTTAAATTGATTTAGTTTGGTTTAGCTGGTTAGGGTTAGTTTAATCCGGTTTAATTATATATAAAAGGTCAAATCTTTTCAACTATGGACATACATTTTATGGATTTAGAGACCATAACCCTACATGGAAATCTTCTTAGAGGGTCTAGAACTCTACCTGGAGATCATTTTTGTGGACTCAAAACTCTCGACAAATATTTTATGATATAAACTAAGTTCTTTGGACACAAATCAATGGATAGGTGGCCTTGTTTATATTTTGGGTTAATGAGATAAACTAACATTCCAAAAGATGTTAATGTTTTAGGGTATATAGTGTGTTTCTTTGGACACAAATCAATGGACAGATGGCCTTGTTTATATTTTTGGTTTATGAGATAAACTAACATTCCAAAAGATGTTAATGTTTTAAGGTATAGAGTGTAACCTTTGGTCCTCTCTGCTTACTTAGTGTTCGATTTTTCTTTCCATTTAGTTTTGTTTATATTCTAAGTTTGAGCTAGAAAAGTCATCTTTGTGCTTCTTATAATAAGGTTTGGGAATCCCATTCCATTAAAATATGGATAAACTACAATGGTAATGCTTTCAAATTCAAAGATGATAATTTTTTCAATCATTATTAGAGTGACACTTCCAAACTTGTGTCCCTTTTTATCCCCCATGTTTTGATTTTTATCATCTAGTCAATCAGTGATCTACTCCATTCCAGTGCACATAACCCCCTCCCCGTATCTGAAACCACAACAATAGGTTACCATTTTAACTGTGCTTCCTACAATTATTTGTCACATGTAATCTTTATATCCAATTATTATCGTAGTGAGTAACTTTCAAAATTCTAACCCCCCATATATACTATTCCCCTAAAGTTACCATGTTTAGAGTATAGACTTTATGGGTTTGATGAATATTGTTTTAACATCTTTGGTCAGACTTGTGTTTGGATATTTTATTGTTCCAAACAGTCTAGGGATAGATAACGATGAACACACAACTTCCTCAATATATCCCTAAATCTTCAGAATTTAGGGTATAGACTTTTTTTTATTGAATAATGTTTTCAAACAATCCATGGTGACCAATAAACAGTATGAGCTTAAGACTGTATTTAGTGGACAACCCCTTAGGTTACCCTTCAGGAGTTTTTTTTCCTTTTTTCCACTTTGTTTCCAGGCAGTCCATACTGCTATGCCCATCAAACAAAACATATTTTAAACGAACCAGACTAAAGGAACAGACCCTTTCTCTCTCTTTCTTTACCAACGAAGGTTTGTTTACCTTTATTAGGGCAAAGAGGTCCTTTTTTGGACAAACAGTACAGAAAGTTTTCTCTGCTTATATTGTGTTTTTTTGCGTATATCTTAAAGATAAAGTGCATTTTTCGTATATCTTCTTGTTTTCTAGTCATGCTTATTTTATACTAAAACTAACAAGGGTTAAATGGATCATTAAAAACAAACATGACCATATAAAAATCAAGTTCTAATTTATAATAACTTTCATACGTGCGCTCGACAAGCGCGATAATTTTTTTTTCTTTTCAATGTGTTTTATATAGGTTTTTTATCGTTATTAGATTTATTAATTATTACAAATTATGAGAACTATTACAGAGATAATTATATCATGGCAATTCTTTTCGACCCTATTAGATTCACTATTGACAACACTCTATTTTTAGCTTAAATACCCCCTTCTTCAAGCTGATCTTGGACACGTTCTTCTTCTTCAATAGCTTGAATCCCGCCGGCCGGCTTTAATTGGGCATCACTGGAGATTTCCTGTAAATTGTCTCCTTTAATATGCATAATTGTTAATAAATCGTATTTTTTGGGACTCGAACACCATATCTCTTGGTGTAGAAGTATTACTAAACCCTTAGTCAACACCACTAGTATAGGGGAAACCCACATTTCATATAGGTTTATTTTTTTCTACAAATTTATATTTTATATCTTTTGCTCTAAAAGTTTATTGTGAATCCTACAAAACTCACAATAAAATACCTAAATTAGTATACAAAATAACCTTCCACCTAAGTTGCGACATTTTATGTGGCATGTGGTTACAGGCTGTATTTCGCTCAATAAAAATTTAGCCAGTAGAGGTTTAAATTCTGACCCATATTGTAGTAGATGCGGGGAACTAGAGTCGGTTAATCATAACATTTTCCAATGTCCGCCGGCACTACACGCCTTGGCGTTTTTGCCAGTACCCACGGCAATAGGGAGTTTCCATCATACTTGATTTATGTGAATATGAATTATTTACTTTGGCGGAAACCCAATGGGGTTGATATTTCAATGTATCCTTGGATTTTGTAGTATATTTGGAATGCCAGGAATGAAAAGGTATTTGATAATGTAGATACGGATCCTAGGGAAATGTTGCGCCTGGCTGGAAATGAAGCTTGATCATGGGATCCCAAGATAATCAGCTCCGTCGGTGGAGGAACCTATGATAAGTGTTATATGGTAACATGCTTCATTGATGGCTCCTAGAAGGTCGACGATAACTTTTCTGGAGTGGGTTGGTGCTGTATTTCATCGAGAGGTCTCTCAACAATGGGTGCGGCTAAACTACAAAGGAGTCTTTCACCGCTAATATGGAAGTCGAACCATTGATGTGGGCGATGAATTGTATGATCGATGCATACTGAAGTGCAGTGACTTTCATTACAGACTGTACAGATTTGGTGGAGATGGTGTCTTCCCTAGCAGAATAGTCAGCGTTCCCGTCTGGCATATCTAGAGGAGATCCAAGCAGATAAGGAAGTGTTTTCTTCTTTCTTTTGATAAAAAGTTCTTAGATGTTCTAATATTCAAGTGGATAAGTTGGCACGCCAAGTGCGTGTTGAATCGCTACTTTGTCTCTATGTAAACAATATTTTCTCTTCCTGGCTCATTTGATTCTTTTATAAGAAAATTGTTGAAATAATAAAAAGAACGTTCCCTAAAATGAAAAAAAGAACAGGAAAATATAATCACAAGAAATTTATTTTATTGATGGGTTTCAAAAATATTGATTTCCGACCATCGCCCCATAAGAAAATCAACCTAAATAAACCATCTTCATTTTTTTACTTTAGATGTTTGTTTCTTTCTCACATATTCATGTATATTTATTTTATTTTCAAAAATATGTAATTATTTTAACAAAATAAATTTTTGTTATATAATTATCAAACCAATTTGTAAGACATTGAAATAAATAAAATTTTATACACAAATAAAGGTAATTTGTGTGTATATTTATAAGCTTACACACATATTTGGATAAATTTCAACATTTTTAGTAGTTTTTTGATTAAGTTTTAAAAAGGGGTAAATTTAAAAAGTGGTATTTGAAAAGGGGTATTTTTAAAATTCTCCCAATATCATTTCTATTTTTATCATTAACAATATTATTTTTTTATCAAAAGATACTCAAAAGTACTGAAGACAATTATTATCAACATTGAACAATTAATCAACGAATAAATTCAAGAGATATGGATGTATGCTTCTATTGTATTATTTAAATAAATAAAGTGTAAAAATCTCATAAGCATTAAAATTTATTTTAAATATTTTTCATAAATAATAAATAAATTAAAATTACTAAATATACAACAACCCGCTCATATGCACGGGCATTACCTAGTAGCATAAACGGAAAAGTTATTCATGGATTGGGCCAGCAAATTCTTATCACACAAAAACTTGTATAGTTTTCTAGAGAGGATCCTAGCAAGGATAGTTCGTTCTTAAGTTAAACTAGATTTTAACCCGCGGTACACAGCGGGACGATATTCGTAAAATGTATTTTTTTAATAATTTTGTTTGGTATATAAGAGTGTACAACTATATTTGATTGTTAATTCTATGATTTAACCCGTATAATATTATATGATAATTTATTCTTTATATAATCGTAATTTGATCAAATTAATTAAATAAGTATAATATTTAAAATAATGAAATGATATTGACATAATATTTGTTTACATAGTATAATTTTATATTAAAATATTTTGTGAGTTATACTATCGTAGACCACCCGTAAAAAAACTATAATCATAATTATGTTAATTATAACTCGTTCCATCACATGACCCGTGCTACACAATTATCAATAATACTTTAGTACATCCATTTTTGTTCGTTTGAGTAATATACATCTGTTTCTAAAAATTCAAATTGCAACATATGCAAAAAAAGTATATATTTTTATTATACATAAGTTTATGTAATAATATAAATTTAAAAACAAATAAGATCATATAAAAATGTTGGAGAAATATTTGATTTATTAGAGAGAGATTTTAGGAAATTTATTAAATGTAATAAATATTGATTTCTAGTTTTGCAATTTTATTATGATTTAATTATAAAATTTATCTTAAACTTTTTCTATTTAATCAAATGGCAAGGGATTGATTATGAAAATATCACAAAATAAAAGGGTAGAACACTAAAGGTACTTCAAAAATGTTAATATAGATTTATGGTCTTGTTATTGATTTTTTACTAGCTACTGGGGTTGAGTTTTACAGGCAAACTGAATAACCAGAAGTTACGATCAACAATTAACACATAAGAAAGAATGATACTCCAATAGTAGCTATGTTAAGTAAAACAAAACTCAGTCACTATGCACTGACTGATTCAGAGGTGTGATCATAGCCTTTTGAAGAAGTTCATAGCCAGCTAAGTTCAAGGCTCCAAGAGGAGCAGTCCAGAAGAACCTTGGAACAGCTCCTTTGTAGAAAGCCAGAGGACCTTCATGTGTGAGTATGGAATAAGCAGCCATCCACATCGACAATTCTACGCCTTGTGGAGCAGTCATCATTCTAGTTTTAATAACATCGAATGGCGTTGTTAAGACAGCAGTGAAACCACCGGACAAAGCTCCAACCGCAATGGCTTCCCACGGCTCTAACTCTCTTCCTAATTGTCTCTCCACCACCTGTGAAACTCAATCCAACCACATCATATTAATTACACAAAGACATGTGATTGTTCTGTTCTATCATGATTACCTTCTTTGATTGGTTGTAAAGTCCCATGCCAGCAACATAGAACGGAACCTCACGTAGAAGTGTAACACCAGTCCCACGAAAGAGTCCTTTGAGCCCTTCTTGATTCCAAGTCGAAACTGTAGCTTCCACTATGTTATCAAATTGGTTAGCTTGTAACCTTTGTTTCAATACCTCACAAGGTATTCGCAGTGTAGTCCCCAAAACAGTGCCAAGAAAAGACGCAATTGACTGAACCTACAACAATCAAGAACCAAAACAAATTCAAAGACTGAAACACGATGTAGCATGAAGTTGGCAATGTGCTTACTATTAATAACTAACTTGAATTTCGAAAAGAGAAGGAGCAACGAGAGGTAACGCCAATTTACTTGCTTCATATATACTCGTTCGTAAACCATGGCTGAAACATTGAAACCAAGAGATAAGATAATGACAGTACTTATAACGAAAATACCTAAATCAAAGCATAGAAGATCCAAAACCTTGCAAATTGACCAACAACAGCAGGAACAGAGCCTTTATATAAACCTCGAGCACCAATCTCAGGAATCTTTGACAATATCTCCACAAAAGACAATGTTGTTGATGCTTGAACTTGTGTCTAAATGAACCAAAACACAAACTCATAACTAAGAAGAACAATCTCATAAACACTAACACAAGAACCTGAAACTAAGTCAAG
The DNA here is from genome assembly GCA_036452645.1 of Capsella bursa-pastoris. Taxonomy (NCBI): domain Eukaryota; kingdom Viridiplantae; phylum Streptophyta; class Magnoliopsida; order Brassicales; family Brassicaceae; genus Capsella; species Capsella bursa-pastoris. Next base: position 3,182,826 of record CP144186.1, read on the forward strand.
AGATGATTATAGTACCTTGACAGTATCCACAGGATGCATAAGAAAAGCAGAGAAAGCACATGAAATCCCTCCAGCTAATGCAGATTTAACAAGATGACCAACATCTAATCCAACTCTTGTCCTAACAATTACAGAGTTACTCCTACACATATCCCAAAAACCATATCAAGTCTCAAGATGTTCCAAAAACAAAAACAGTATCTACAACGACAAAGGCTATTGTCCTCACTCCTCACCTATTATCAAAGTTATTGCCTTTAACAAGATGACCAACATCTAATCCAACCCTTGTCCTAATAATTACAGAGTTACTCCTACACATATCCCACTTTAGTCTCAAGCTACAACTACAACTACAAAGCTATTGTCCTTACCCAGTAACAAAGCTATTGCCTTTATTGATCAAAGGAGCTATATCATTGGATCTTGAAGTAAAGGTTCCAACTTTGGCAAAATTTAAGCTACACGAATCTGAATTCTTTGTTTTGCGCAAACAAGGTTTTTGAGGATAAAGAAACAAATCATTAAGAATAGAGAGAACTAGAGTTTCATGTGATATATGTTCTCTACTCAGAGCTTTATCCACCATTCTTGATTTCTGTGGATCTTTGGATGAACTTTGAATCGCCAACGTAAACAGTTCTTCAATCGTCGTCATCAGAGAAGAAAAAAGAAGTGTGATTTCAGTGGTCAACGTTTGATCCAAAGTTTAGTTAGTATAAAATAATGTTGCCTGTAAGGTGTTCGACGAAATGATAAGTGTGTTAAAATAAGGTCTCGTTGTTTATTGAATGAAATGAAGGTTTCGTTGCACTTGGTACTACAAATAGAAAATTATAACAATTCCATTAAAGTATCCTAAAAACTAACTTCAATCTCTTCAAGTTCATAATTTTCTAATTACACAGAATCCTCCAAAATACTTATTGTTATAAGAGATGTGGTTTTGGAGTAAAGAATAAAGAGAAAAGTATAAATTTACGCGAAATTTTTTTTTTACGTATGAATTATTAATAAATATGCAAATAAGTGTAAAATTTAACAGTTTTTCCCCATACTAATTTAATCCCTGATGCTCAAAACGTCTAATCTGGGATTAAGTGATTGTAGACGGTTTAATATTTACAACTATATACGCTATCAACTGATCAAAAGAAATTTCATCAAAATAGAAAGCCAATAATTTACATATCTTTAGATGACTGCAAACACATGTTTTGTTTGCTTGGCCTCAATGTCGACTCTAGCTATGGGATGTGAAGGGAGGGGAAAACGAGGAAAATCAACCCAAACTATTTTCCGAAGGTATTTTCATACTCAAACTCGCGTATTCTGAATTTTACAACCTAAACAACCTTTCAATTCAAATAACCAACCTGAACTGTATCAAATTTTGTCGATTTCAACCTCGACGTTAACAGTATCCCTGCCCATCTTGAAGATTTGGACAATCAAGCTTGAGCTTAAGCTTAAGTTCTCTTGGTTTTTACAGAAGCTTAAGCTTGATTGTCCAAATCTTCAAGATAGGCGCAGATACTGTTAACGTCGAGGTTGAAATCGACAAAATTTGATGTGGTTCAGGTTGGTTATTTAAATTGAAAACTGGTTTGGGTTATAAAATTCAGAGTACGTAAGTTTGGGTATAAAAATACCTTCGGAAAATAGTTTGGGTTGATTTTCCCCGTTTTCTCTGTGAAGGGAGACACCATTTTGCATCGAGCAATGGACTCAATCCGTCTCACTCTCATGCCACCGGAAAAGAAAAAACTATATACTTTAGAAGAGAGGGAAAAGAGGGAAAAGAGAGAATGGAACGATTGTCTTTATCCTGTTCGAAAGTATTTTATTTTTTGCTATTTTGCTTTTTTTTTTTTGTGCTAGCTTGTCTAACATTTACTCTTGGAATTGTTTTAACACCGAAATTTTATTTTAAATTATTTTAAAAATGTTTACGAAATTCAATGTCTTTGTAACATAAAGAAATCTTCACACCGAGATTATTATAAGAAACACACTCCAAAGATAAATGATTTTCATTCTACTCTTTCCAAAGATACGTACACTATCCACGTAGCTTCTCACATGACCACTCCTTCACACCTCCTCTTTATTTGGTCTCTCCGACCGATCTTTCAAGGAACCCCTTGAACCATTTGGCTGAATCTTTAGGATAACGTTTGAGCCCATCAGCATAGTCAACATAGTAAAGACCAAACCTAACAGTGTATCCATGTTCCCATTCAAAGTTGTCCATCATTGACCATGCATAGTGTCCTCTTACATCACACCCATCCTTCCTATAAACATAATATTATTTTCATTAACATAAATGGTCTACATCTAAGATACTTAAATAAACATTGTCACAAAGATGAAGATTAAACCCAAAGAAAGATCAAGAACTAACACTATAGCATTGTGAAGTGCTTCAAAGTGTGCCTTAAAGTAATCAATCCTAAATGTGTCATTAAGTATCTCTTTTCTTGGTCTTGTACCATCGTCCGTCTCATGGATTCCTAAATTTCAATTATCAAAAACGTAAACTATATAAATAGTTGCATTAAAATAATATAATTTTGGTTAATAATTGGCTAAAATTATATATTTACATCAAACTAATGTTCTAACCATTCTCCTTGATGTAGACTGGAATGTTATTGTATTTATCCTTAACATAGTTAAGAACTTTTCGTAAGCCTTCCGGGTATGACAATATTAAACCACTTCCAACCTAAAATTTTAAAAATTTTAAATATACTTTAAGATGATTAATTATATATAGCATTTAAAAATTAATAGTAATTATGAAAAAATAAGTATATTCTTACCCCATTTCCAATGATATGACCACTATGATCAGCCACTGTTTCAAAAACATATTATAAAGTATAGTTAAAAACTTAAATTAGTATATGAAACAAGTCTATAGTAATTTTAATTAGCATTACGTACGTTTCCTTTCAACAAGATTGTCAGTCTTGCACCGAGGCTTTTCAGGGTCGATGTCATCAAGAAGAGTTGCGAAGCGTGCTGTATAGTAATTTATTCCGACAAAATCAGTTGAACCTTTTAACAGTTGTGACTGTTCTGTAGTAAACGAAGGTAATTTATCTCCTGCATATTTCTTTACAATCTCTGGATAATCTCCATATATGAGTGGATCGAGATGCCTATACGAATAAGAATATAAAAAAGTTAATATTACAAGTAAATAGAAATGATGCACGTAAAGTACTAAACCACTATTAAGGATACGAATGGTGACAGCGTATTTGATTGTACAGGAGAGGAGAAGCGGTTTTAATATGCGGTACGATTCAACTGTGGTATTTAAAGAAAATAAATTTGTGGGAAAAATGCAATTTGTGATTTTTTTAGACCGCTAGGTTAATACTACTTATGTTTTTAAAAACGTTTCATGCATATATATATATATATATATATATGTTGGTTAATTCCGCAAATCTAAAAAAAAATTCAAAAAACACTAACAAAAATAAAATTGGCTTGAATGGTAACATATATGCATTATTGCGGTGCAGGACGAAAAACGCCCGCTTTTATGGTCACCATTCATGGTCTGAGTTTAAGTCACTGACGGAAAAAAAAAAAGTAGATAGAAATAATGATATAAGCAAAATCATCTTAAAAATGAAAAGTTTTTAGATAACTTACCATCCAATTTCATAAGCAAGAGCTCGTTCAACTGCATCTTTATCATCAACCGAGTCTGAATTATAAGGTTCATGCCATATTGGTGCCAATACAATCCCAATTTTACTATCATGAGATATTTTTTTGCATTTTCGGAATTCATCTACGGCAGCGGCATGAGCAAGAAGAGTGTTGTGTGAAACAATGTAAGGCTCAGTGCTCGAATTGCCGGCCTGACTTATTTCATTTACCCAACTCGAGCATCGTCCGGGCGCCTTGTTACCATTATCGTAACCTGCAATGGCCATGATGTATGGCTCATTGATAGTTGTCCACATTTTAACTTTATCTCCCAATTCTTCGAAACAAACTCTCGCGAAATCTCTAAAATCTTCTCTGTTTTAAAATTAATCAGAAAAATTAACATCAGTTGTTTGTAAAATAACAATAGTTTTGGTGTTGATAGTATATGTTAATTAGGCTTACACGATTTTAGGACTTAGAAATCCACCATATTCGTCATCCAAGGATTGTGGATGGTCCCAATGATACAATGTCATTGAAGGTTGTATGTCTTTATATTTATCAAAACATATAATTAATATGTGACGATTACATCAGTATTATGATTTAATTGTATTAAGTATATAATCAGTATTATGATTACATCAGTGTTATGTTCTTACCATTAGCAAGAAGTTCGTCTATGAGGTCCTTATAGAACTGTACACCTTCTTTGTTTACCCCATCCTTCAGCTTTCCAGCTATTGACATATTAAATTTCACCAAAAAATAATTCGTTTAAATAATTGGGCCTACTAATTGGAAAGTACATTTTAGAACAACTTTAACTAAACTTAGAATATCACTGAAAATTGTGTAAATTTAATTATCTCATTAAGGGTAAAATAGTTTAATACATTATAAATTAAAATAATTAACTAAAAACACAAGAATATATTTAATCTCTATTCATATGATGGGTTATTGGGTTATATCAATTAGAATTTAACTAATTAAATATGTTTATTGCATCTTAACCAAAAAAAATAGGGCTTGTTAAAAATTGGTACTCAAAAGATCTGAAAACAAAAAATAAAGGAGTGATAATTTTAAAATTAGATCTCTCTCCTGACTCCTAACGAAATTACATTTTTACCCCTAGTTCGATTTAACAAAAAATAAAAAACTGATATTTGCTAAAATAGCATATCATGTAAATCGTATGTTACCGCTATACATTATAAGTTATTTGATAACTTCATAGTTATATAATTAAATCATTTATAGTTATTCATATGTTAGCGCTATTAACTATATAAATCATATGTTACCGCTATACATTATAAATTATTTGATAACCTCATAGGTATATAGTTAAATTATTTATGTTAGCGGCGCTATAAATTATAAATTATTAAATAAATTCATAATTATCGAGTTAAATTATTTATTATATGATTGATATCAACTAACTTATATATTAACATGTTAATTTATTATGATATTTAAGTTATACATAAGAAACATATAAATAATATGTAAAAATTGTTCTAAAATTTTATAGATTTATGTTTGGTTTTGTGCTAAAATATTTGTTATATATCTTTGGGGTAGCTTTGTCCAATTTAAATAGCCAATTGAGAGAGAACTAATTAAAAAAATAGCATGTATAGATTCTTAATTTTTTATTTATTTGAGTACACCTATTGTTGTTTCCATTTCTATTGCAGGATTTATTTTTTAAGAAACATTTTAGCATCAATTTCTAAAAATGTGTAAACATAAGAGCCTTGACATTTTATATATATTAAGCAGTAGTCTTTAAAATTCGTTGTTTCACGCCGTTGTATTTGACACACACAAAAAATGCAGTTGTGTTAAAAAAAAATTGAATCAACTTGACGACCCCATCACTAATCTGCTCTGGATCCAATATTAAAATCTATTAATTACTAATTTGGTAAAATCCATTAAACAAACCAGCAAAATTAGTATTGATCTGTGACCCTATATTACTAGTTATGGATTTAAAATCTTACCAAAAAAAGTTATAGATTTAAACAGTTGTTGTGTTTAAATAATTAGTTTAGTGTGACTTATACCAAGTATTTGATAAAATACTATAAGTATATTTATTATATCACTATTGATGTGTTGTATTGATGATAATGATGTTGTAATATTTACTACAATTGTGAGATATATTACATAACTTATCTACAATTCTTATTATTGGTGTGTTGTATTGATGATAATGGTGTTGTAATATTTATTACAATTGTGAGATGTAATACAAAAAAGAGACATGTTTAAAACTGTAACGCCCGTGTTCTGAAAATTAATAGGAAACTTGAATGTGTATAAGAATTAGGGTGGAGTCGGTTTAATTCCGGTCGATTTCCTAAACTGGTCGATTTGTTTAATTGAATCAAAGGAGATTTAATTAAAGTCGGTTTAGGTAAATTCTGGTTTAATCAGAATTAAACCAAAAACCCTAGTTTTATAAAGAACGCTTCTTCTCTCTTTTGTTTTGTGGCTGTTGTTTCTGAGAGTTGAGTTGAGAAAAGGAGAAGGAGAAGTTCACTTGTGAGAAGGAGAGTGTTAGCTTTGCTTTGGTGTTTAAAGCAAGAGAAGCAGTTTCGTCACGTCTTGGTAGAATAGAGTTCCGACGTATCAAATCTTATCGAAAGTTTGGTGAGACGCGTTTTCTCTGTTGCGAACTGGGATCAGCGGAGTTTGTAAGTGCGATCGTGGTTTCATTGTTTCTCCGATCGGCACCAAATTTTGTGGGGAACTTCGTGACGTGTAGATCTTGCTTTTCACCGTAGGGATTAAGAAGTTAACGGTTGGTTTATGTTTTAGGGCTTCGTTTCTGCGGCTATAGTTTTTCTGGTGTTTCTGTCCTTTTGGTTCTTAGAGATTTTTGTTTGTGTGGTTTGTTGTAGGGCGTTGTTTGGCTGTTGCAGTCGCGAGGAGAGTTTTTCCTGGTTGTTTTTGTAGTTCAAATCACCTTGTTAAGGTGAGTGCGTGACCATGAGCTTATCTAAGCGATTGGGATTGAGTGACTTGTTGTGTGATGATTTGTAGGTGAACTGGATGTGTTATTGGATGTTTAGCTTGCTGGATGGTTTGTTTTTGTTATATATGTGGGTGTTATCTCATTGCTTGTGTGTATAGCTCGTAGATGGGAGGATCGCCCTCACTAAGTATTTATGAAATACTTATGCATCTCTTTCTTTGATGCAGGTAAAAGCAAAGTGTGATCCGTGGAATCATGGCGAGAAGAGGAGGATGATCTAGGCACTCATTGGTGTTTTAGATTATTGTTGGATTTGTTAGGGTGTTAGAATGAAATTTAGAAACATGTTAGGATGATTATGTTTTGGAATAATGTTTGGTTGAACTTGTTGGTTTAATGGAACTGTTTTATTGGATTTTTGGTTAAGTCTTCCGCTGGTTAATATTGTTGGTTACTTTAATGAGATTGCTTGGTTTAATTGATTTAAATTATTATGGCCGGTTTAGTTGGTTCGAGTTAATTGGGTTAATCCGGTTTGCATGTTTAAAAGAAAAAAAATGGGATGGGTTCTTTCAATTTGGTATCAGAGCATTTACGGTTCTAGGACGAGATTTAATCGGTAAAAATTGTGATGTGATGTGTAAATTTCATTGATGATGAATGATGATGTGGATTGTATGCTGATTGATTGTGTGTTTAATCAATTGTGTGAGCATGGAGACCTACATCATCCTCTCGAGCCTTCAATGAGATTCCACGGTAAGTTATGTCGTTTGGTGATTTGTTTGGTGTTCTTAACCTTCTGTGGTGTTGCAGATGGTTAAAGCTGGAGATGTCGGTCGTGGTCGTGGTCGTGGTCGTGGGCGTGGTCGCGGTAGGGGCGTGGTGTTGCCTCGGGTAGCGACACGAGTGTGGGTCGGAATGCTACGACCGATTTTGTTAGTGAGTCCCAGTCGCATCAGGACGGGCCCGTGGGTGGTGAGAGTGTGAGTGCCGTGGGAGCCGGTTCGTCCGGGAACGGTACTAGTGTTGTTGGAAACCCGGTTGGGGGTGTTCCATCAGGTGCAGCCCAGGGTCAGAATGATCGGCTTGCGGATTTACTGACACAGCTCTTGGAGCGGTTACCGGGTGCGGTACCGCCGGTGCAGGCTCCTGTTGGGCCTGGTGTGCAGCCTGTTGGGCCGGGTGTGCAGCCTGTTGGGCCTGGTGTGCAGCATGTTGGAGTTGTACCGCCTGAGGGGGTAGGTGCGGTGGTCGAGCAGCCGTACTACCTGCGGATGTTGAAGCAGCTGCAGCGGTTCGGGATGTCCTTGTTCTTCGGAGGTTCCGACCCGGCTGTAGCGGATGAGTGGCGGGTGCGATTGGAACGGTATTTCCAGTCGATGAGGTGCCCAGAGGCGTATCGGGTGGACCTAGCGGCCCACTACTTGGCGGGTGATGCACATTTATGGTGGCGGAGTGTGCTGGCCAAGAGGGGGCAGGGATTGGCGGTGTGGGGAGATTTCTTGGCAGAGTTTAATGCCAAGTATTTTCCGGCGGAGGCACTGGACCGGATGGAGTCGTAGTTCCTGGCGTTGATTCAGGGCGAGCGGTCGGTGCGGGAGTACGACCCGGAGTTCAGCCGACTCTTGGTGTACTCGGGGCGTGCGGGAGATCCTGAGCAGATGCAGGTGCGTCGGTTCATGAAGGGTCTCAGCCCTGACATGAGGGTGCGGTGCAAGGTGCGGGCCTATGCATCGCGTGTGGAGCTGGTTGAGGTTGCGGCGGGGATCGAGGACGAGTTGAGGAGTCACGGGGTGATTTCTAGTCCGTCGGCGCAGCCGAAGAAGACCCAACCGCAGTCGGTTCCGAGCAGAGGTGGCAAACCTGCTCAGGGACAGAAGAGGAAGTGGGATGACACTTCCAGGATGAGTCAGGGTGACCGGAGGTGCTTCAGGTGTGGGAGCACGGATCACTGGGTGGCGAGCTGCCCGAAGAAGGGCGAGCCGTGGGTGGATACCCGTGTCTGTTATCACGGCAGAGAGACGGGGCACATCAAGACGAGGTGTCCTAAGTTGCAGCAGATGGCGGTAGCAGCGGTGCAGTAGTGGGTGCAGCCAGGATTGCAGTTGGCAGGGTAGTCGTTTGCTCAGCTGGGAGCACCGCCGGTGGCACAGATCGAGGGATCGAGGGGGTATACAAACGTGGAGACAGAAGAGCCAAGCACTGGACGACCGATCACAGGTTTAATTCTAAGACTCAATCTGTTTCCTTCCGTTGTTTTAGAATTGGTGTTGTTTTCCTGTGATTTTGGGGTGGGCAGTCTTAGTGAAAAGGGTTTGTGTAGGGACCCTGTTGGTGGGCGGGTTTTTGTCCCACGTGATGTTTGATTCTGGAGCTACGAATAGCTCCATTACCCCAGAGTGCGCGACAGGGGTAACATCCGAGGAGATCCCGATGGTTGTTATGGAGCCTTTAGAGTCGCAGGAGGCGCTTTGCTAGCGGTTCAGGGGCGGGCTAGTGGTGTGGATGTACTGATTGCGGGAGAGTCGATGCCGGCAGATCTGTACATTAGTCCGGTGGAGTTGTATGATGTAATTCTGGGCATGGATTGGTTGGAGCGGCACAGAGTTCATCCGGATTGTCACCGGGGGAGAGTATACTTCGAGCGTCCCGGACCGAAGATGTATTTCTAGGGTGTGAGACCGATTTCGGGGAGTTAAGTGATTTCGGCGATTCAGGCGGATAAGATGATCCGGAAGGGGCGGGAAGCATATTTGGCTACGATCGTCATGCCAGAGACGGTCGATGAGGTAGCAGTGGATAAGATCCGGGTGGTCCAGGAGTTCGAGGATGTGTTTCAGTCGTTAAAGGGGTTACCACCATCTCGGTCTGATCCCTTCACTATTGAGTTGGAGCCCAGGACAACGCCGTTGTCTAAGGCTCCGTACTGGATGGCTCCAGCAAAGATGGCTGAGCTGAAGAAACAGTTGGAGGATCTGCTGGGCAAGGGTTTCATCCGTCTTAGTGTTTCACCGTGGGGAGCACCGGTGTTATTCGTTAAGAAGAAGGATGGGAGTTTCCGGCTGTGTATCGATTACCGGGGACTTAACCGAGTCACGGTGAAGAACAAGTATCCTTTGCCGCGGATTGACGAGTTGTTGGACCAGTTGAGGGGAGCTACGTGGTTCTCTAAGATCGATTTGGTGTCGGGGTACCATCAGATTCCTATCGACGAGGCGGATATCCGTAAAACGGCGTTCAGGACGAGGTATGGGCATTATGAGTTCGTGGTGATGCCTTTCGGGTTGACTAATGCACCAGCGGCGTTCATGAGGCTGATGAACAGCGTGTTCCAGGCGTTTCTGGATGAGTTTGTTATCATCTTCATTGATGATATCCTGGTGTATTCTAAGAGTCCTGAGGAGCACGAGGTACACTTGCGGGCAATGTTGGAGAAGCTGCGGGAGCAGAAGCTGTATGCTAAGCTGAGCAAGTGCAGTTTCTGGCAGAGAAAGATGGGTTTTCTGGATCATATCGTGTCTGCAGAGGGAGTTTCTGTGGATCCAGAGAAGATTGAGGCTATCAGAGATTGGCCTAGACCGCAGAATGCTACAGAGATACGGAGTTTTCTGGGATTGGCGGGTTACTACAGACGGTTTGTGAAGGGCTTTGCCAGTACAGCTCAGCCAATGACCAAGCTGACAGGGAAGGATGTTCCTTTTGTGTGGACTCCTGAGTGTGAGCAAGGTTTCGCTCAACTCAAGGAGATGTTGACGAGTACGCCGGTTTTGGCTTTACCAGAGCAGGGAGAGCCGTATGTGGTGTACACGGACGCTTCGGGCGTTGGTTTGGGTTGTGTGTTGATGCAGCAGGGTAAGGTGATCGCCTATGCTTCGCGGCAGTTGCGGAAGCATGAGGGCAACTACCCTACTCATGATTTGGAGATGGCAGCGGTAGTCTTTGCTCTGAAGATTTGGAGATCTTATCTGTATGGAGCGAAGGTTCAGGTGTTTACAGATCATAAGAGTCTGAATTATATATTCACGCAGCCTGAGTTGAACTTGAGGCAGAGGCGCTGGATGGAGTTGGTTGCAGACTATGATCTGGAGATAGCTTACCATCCCGGTAAGGTTAATCTGGTTGCAGATGCTCTGAGCAGGAAGCGAGCGGCTTCAGCTCGAGGGCAGGATATGGAGACCTTGGTGGGAGAACTTAGCACCTTGCGGTTGTGTGCTATTTCTCAGGAGCCACTAGGGTTAGAAGCAGCTAACCGAGCAGACCTTCTGACCAGAGTTCGAGCGGCTCAGGAGAAGGATGCAGGGCTGGTTAATGCTTCTAAGGATAACGAGTCAGAGTATCAGGTTGCAGCCAATGGGACTATCCTTGTGCATGGACGAGTTTGTGTGCCCAAGGATGAGGAGTTGAGACGAGAGATCTTGAGTGAGGCTCATGCGAGTAGGTTCTCTATTCATCCAGGAGCGACCAAGATGTACCGAGATCTGAAGCGGTATTATCATTGGGTCGGGATGAAGAGGGACGTAGCTAAATGGGTCTCTGAGTGCGATGTATGTCAGCTAGTGAAGGCTGAGCATCAGGTGCCGAGTGGATTATTGCGGAGTCTCCCTATTCCAGAGTGGAAATGGGACATGATCACGATGGATTTCGTGGTAGAGTTGCCAGTGTCTCGGTTCAAGGATGCCATTTGGGTTATTGTAGACCGTTTGACTAAGTCTGCACATTTCTTGGCTATCAAGAAAACCGATGGAGCGGCAGTGCTAGCTAAGAAGTATGTGCAGGAGGTTGTGAGACTTCATGGAGTACCGGCCAGTATTGTGTCAGACCGAGATTCGAAGTTCACTTCGGCGTTCTGGAAGGCTTTCCAGAAGGAGATGGGTACTAAGGTGCATTTGAGCACGGCTTACCACCCTCAGACAGACGGGCAGTCTGAGCGGACCATTCAGACACTTGAGGATCTGTTAAGGATATGTGTGTTGGACTGGGGTGGTCAGTGGGCAGATCACTTGAGCTTGGTGGAGTTTGCTTATAATAATAGCTACCAGGCGAGTATTGGGATGGCTCCTTATGAGGCGTTGTATGGGAGGCCATGTCGGACACCTCTATGCTGGACTCAAGTGGGGGAGAGGAGCATTTATGGTGCGGATTTTGTTCAGGAGACTTCAGAGAAGATTCGGGTTCTCAAGCTGAACATGAGAGAGGCGCAGGATCGGCAGAAGTGTTATGCTGATAAGAGGCGTAAGGAGTTGGAGTTTGAGGTTGGAGATATGGTGTATCTCAAGATGGCGATGTTGCGTGGTCCTAACAGGTCCCTTACCGAGACTAAGCTGAGTCCGAGGTTTATGGGTCCTTTCAGGATTGTGGAGCGGGTTGGACCGGTGGCTTATCGGTTGGAGTTACCTGAGATAATGCATGCATTTTATAAGGTATTCCACGTGTCGATGCTGAGGAAGTGTCTTCACAAGGATGATGAGGTGTTGATTACGATCCCGGCAGATCTTCAGCTTAGCATGACCTTGGAGGCGAGGCCAGTGAGGGTTCTCGAGAGGCGGGTAAAGGAACTTCGACGTAAGAAAATTCCTTTGATGAGAGTCCAGTGGGACTGTGATGGAGTCTTGGAGGAGACTTGGGAGCCACTGGCCAGGATGAAGGCAAGGTTCTGGAAGTGGTTTGACAAGCAGGTCGAGGAGTAGACCGTTGACTTGTTTTGTTTTGAGTTTTGTTTTAGTTGTATCTCTTTTGTATTTTCATTTTTGGTGTAATGATTATGACATTGGAGATTAATAAGATGAGTATTTCTTGGATTTGACTTGTTGTGTCATGTGTAAGAGAAATATGTGCGAGTTTCTAAAAATAGGAAGTGTCGGGTTTGACAGTTCTATTTTGGGAAAGTCTCGGGGTGGTGGTTAGTATAGCATTGCGATGCTATAAGTGGACCACGGGAGGTATGTCTGATCAAGAGATATGCTCGAGGGCGTTTAGACTTATTTGCTCGGATATGATGTGATGGCCTCAGATGACGATTCGAGTGCACGCTTGAGGGTGACGACCCGAGAGCGAGCGTGAGACTTCCCGGATACCGTAGCTAGAAGGCGGGTGGCCTAATAGTGAGCCGGTATGACTTGAGGGTTGCGACCTGAGAGCGGGGGGAGTGGTGAGACTTCCTGGATACCGTAGTCTAAGCCGGTATGATTCATGGGTCGCGACCTGTGGACGGGGAAAGTGGGTGAGTATGAGCAAATAGGGTCTGGAACGTGAGTATATGGATTAGATAGGAGCCTCAGATGAGTCAGTTGTGGGAGTGCAGATCGTTTGAGACGGTTGCACGGAGTCCGACTGATGGAGAATGTTGAAGGATTCGAGGACGAATCCTTGTTAGTGGGGGAGAATTGTAACGCCCGTGTTCTGAAAATTAATAGGAGACTTGAATGTGTATAAGAATTAGGGTGGAGTCGGTTTAATTCCGGTTGATTTCCTAAACTGGTCGATTTGTTTAATTGAATCAAAGGAGATTTAATTAAAGTCGGTTTAGGTAAATTCTGGTTTAATCAGAATTAAACAAAAAACCATAGTTTTATAAAGAACGCTTCTTCTCTCTTTTGTTTTGTGGCTGTTGTTTCTGAGAGTTGAGTTGAGAAAAGGAGAAGGAGAAGTTCACTTGTGAGAAGGAGAGTGTTAGCTTTGCTTTGGTGTTTAAAGCAAGAGAAGCAGTTTCGTCACGTCTTGGTAGAATACAGTTCCGACGTATCAAATCTTATCGAAAGTTTGGTGAGACGCGTTTTCTCTGTTGCGAACTGGGATCAGCGTAGTTTGTAAGTGCGATCGTGGTTTCATCGTTTCTCCGATCGGCACCAAATTTTGTGGGGAGCTTCGTGACGTGTAGATCTTGCTTTTCACCGTAGGGATTAAGAAGTTAACGGTTGGTTTATGTTTTAGGGCTTCGTTTCTGCGGCTATAGTTTTTCTGGTGTTTCTGTCCTTTTGGTTCTTAGAGATTTTTGTTTGTGTGGTTTGTTGTAGGGCGTTGTTTGGCTGTTGCAGTCGCGAGGAGAGTTTTTCCTGGTTGTTTTTGTAGTTCAAATCACCTTGTTAAGGTGAGTGCGTGACCATGAGCTTATCTAAGCGATTGGGATTGAGTGACTTGTTGTGTGATGATTTGTAGGTGAACTGGATGTGTTATTGGATGTTTAACTTGCTGGATGGTTTGTTTTTGTTATATATGTGGATGTTATCTCATTGCTTGTGTGTATAGCTCGTAGATGGGAGGATCCCCCTCACTAAGTATTTATGAAATACTTATGCATCTCTTTCTTTGATGCAGGTAAAAGCAAAGTGTGATCCGTGGAATCATGGCGAGAAAAGGAGGATGATCTAGGCACTCATTGGTGTTTTAGATTATTGTTGGATTTGTTAGGGTGTTAGAATGGAATTTAGAAACATGTTAGGATGATCATGTTTTGGAATAATGTTTGGTTGAACTTGTTGGTTTAATGGAACTGTTTTATTGGATTTTTGGTTAAGTCTTCCGCTGGTTAATATTGTTGGTTACTTTAATGAGATTGCTTGGTTTAATAGATTTAAATTATTATGGCCGGTTTAGTTGGTTCGAGTTAATTGGGTTAATCCGGTTTGCATGTTTAAAAGGAAAAAAATGGGATGGGTTCTTTCAAAAACTTACTTGGAATTATTCTAGACCACGAGATTGAGAATCGGAATGAGTCCATGTTTATCTCCTTCATCAATTTTATGTCATCCTGTTTTGTTTGGCTTATTAGAAAAAAACATATTGACTAACCAAAAATGGAAACTAAGTACATGCAAGTGCAAGCTTAGGTAGAGAGTGTACCTTGTAACGATGATAAAAATCGATTGCTACATCTCCATTATGCATTTTGGTCCTTTCTGAAGTCAATGATGAATTATTAAATCAATCGTAATTAAGTCCTTTGTCCCAAGTCACAAATAATTATGAATCAATTTTGAATTTTTCCTTTTTTACAAATTTTTGATTTTACCATTTTTTAAGTAACAAAAATGCGATTAAATATGCATTTTATTTGTTATATTAAGGTTTAATCGGTTTTAATTGTTTTTAGAATTTAGTATTTATTATTAAGTACATATTTTAGAAGAAAAAAAATAGACATTTTAAAAAATTCGAAAATGACAAATTCATAAGATTAAGCAAAAATAGCACTTTCGTAAAAATTTATCATAAGATATGATATTTTTCGTAAGAACCCCCAATAATTCAATAGAAATGTCAAATGTGGTATGGTTGGTAGGTATAGTGTCAAGTCCATAGATTTTATTTTTCTGTAACTGGACAAACCTGGATAAGTGTGGCTGAAATGGTCCCATATACTTGGAGACTTGCCACCTTCATTGGTTGCACCTTCGTACTGCATTACATCATTTATATTTTAAAAATAGATTCAGAGCTAGGGTTTGTTTTAGTTTATCTTTTTTTTTATATAATTAAATGAATACAAAGTTACAAGAACAAGCTATGAGCTTTTGGGTAATAAAGTATCTACTTCTTAGAATAAAGTTTCTTCTTCTTAGAGAGTGGTAGAATAGTAATGGATTATGTATATAGACTTAAAGATGAATCTGATGACCATTTCAAAAGCTTACTTTAGAATGACAAAACATGAACTATTTTACCATGAAAGGTAGTAGTATGTAATATGGGAATGAAAGAAACTTAATTACATAATAAAATATGGTTTAGCTAGTTTTCTCTGTTAAGATGATCGAATAATCGAAACTGAATCACCCAAAAGCTAGATATTATTTTGTCCCCAAAAAAAACATTATAATAACTTTACTGTGCAGGTTTTAATTTTTCTTTATCTACTATTTATTATCTCACATTTTAATAGTTTTCTCTTCATCTTTTATATACATATCAATATCTACATAATTTTGTTCACATGATTTTGTTTTTAAATGAATTATTAGCTAAACATCATCTTTTCCAGGCTTAATATTCATTTTCTTGTATCTTACAATCACAATTTTATTATTTACCAAATTTTTTGAATATTTTGTGTTTATAAAACTAGAGTGAACACGTTAATAAAATGAAAAAAAAAAAACGAAATTCTCATTAATCAAATTAATAGATATAATCAAGGAGAGAAAATCATATGTGAACATAAAACACACACGAAACTATTTCAAAATGACTTTACGTTTTATTGGGGTCTTTGAAATATTAATCAATCACTATCTCAATGTTTTTGTGAAATTTAGTCAGTAAGAAAACTAAGTTATCTTTATCTTGCCATCTAAGATTAAGAGTTAAGATGATGCAGACTACTTTGTCCCATATATATTATATATTTGACTTTCCATTCATTTTACATTCAAATCTTAGCTGTCTTGATTAAGTTTTACTGGTTCACCTTCCTAATTACATGAACTAAAACCACCACGTTTTGTAATTTCATTTGTCAATAGTATATAATATACGAATTTAAGTCCGAGTAATACTAACATAAATGATTAGCTTACATGTCTATAATTGATTTTTTTATTACTAAAATAGTATTTTCAAAGACAACTCTTATCATAAATACCTCTAAAATTGGAAAATTTTCTAAAATCTTTATAAAAACATCTCAAAATACCACAAAACTAAAACTAAAACTAGTTAATTTTTAACATTCAAAACTAAACCCTAAATCTTATATATATATTAAATTATACCCCTAAAACCTATACCCTAAATCTAAAATAGTCAAGCCAAACCCAAATAAATATATTTTTTACACCCTTAACAATCAAATTTTGAATTTATGTTATTTTTAGAAAATAATATTTGTGATATATTTAGGAGAAATAAACTAATAATGTTATTTCTGGAAAAAAAAACTTCGCTATTTCTATTTTCAATTGGCTTGATATATAGAAATCTCAATTATTTGTTTTACATAAAACTGCAAATAGAAAAATATAAATTCTAAACCCATAAAACACAAAATACCATTAAACAAAAGTTTAACTTAACTGCGAAATTACAGAGTTTCAGAATTGTTTTATCATAAACTAGAGAACTTCATGTATTGATCAAAGTCTTATAGAATCACATAACCAACACAAAGTGTTCTTTACCTGAAACGATGAACCAGCTGTTCCAAAAAGGAAACCATCAGGAAAACTATGTCTATCTAGTTTTAGAGAATCAATCGTATTTGCCATTTTCATATCTCTCTCTTTCTCTCTTTCTCTGTTATTGTTTTGTCTTTGTGAGATTTTGAAAGTGATGATATAGACATAAGAGAGTTTTATACTTGGTCATATATATAGAGGATTATATCTTCAATACGTTATCTACGTGGAAATATTTAGTCTTTGTTTTTCCTTTTTTGGTGTAATGACATACATATAAGCATATCTAGCTTAGATAGTGTCAGAACTTAGTTTTCTTGAAAAAATAAATTATAATATTTCTTTTTTTGGTCCTTTACACCAACCAAATATATCTTTATTCCACATGCATACAGACTACTTTTGTTTTGTCTTTAATATTCCATTTCTGGTTGTTTAGGGTTTTACCATTATCTGAATATTTCCATGATTACTGTTCAGTTTAATATATTTTTCTAATACTTTTCTCACATACATATGTGTGCAAATTATAATTGATTAGGAAAGAGTTATTTTTGATGGCATTTTTAGATTTTGCATTTTGGTGTACATATTTTAGATTTGTGCATTTAAAAATTTTAAAAACATTTTTTGCTTCAATTTTGAGTTTTCTTGGTTCCATTTTTATAGGGTTTAGTATTTGTTATATGTTTTTGCTTCATATTTTAAGATTAACATGTGTTTAGTCCATAAGAATTTCCCTTGGATAGCATCTTTTAAGTATTTTTAAATACTATCATTTGTCTTTTTTACAAAAATACCACAAAAGTTTTATTTTTCCAAAAATAACAGATACATAAAAAATTAAATTTTGAAGATATAGTTTTTTTTATGTGTGGCTTGACTATTTACATTTAGGATATAGTTTTAAGGGGTATGGTCTAGTATTTAGGATTTAGAAATTAGTTTTTAATGTTCAAAATTTAAGTTTTAGTTTTGTGGTATTTGGAAAAATTGTATTTTGTGGTATTTGTAGAGAATGAACTTCATGATGATATTTTTGGAAAAAACTCAGTTTACTGATTTTAACAGAATTCCCCTTAATTCATTGTGTTTAGGTTAAGTCGATTCTATTTTTTCTTACAGTTTAATATTTGTTATAAAGTATGTATCTTAGAGAAAAAATGTTCATTTGTAAGTGTTTTAAAAATGGCATATCTTTAAAAATAAGAGCGAAAACGACACATCCGTAAATTTGAGTAAGAAAATGGTAAAAAAAATGTATAAATTTTCAAGTGGCCAAAACGACAAATCTACAAAGTCAATAAGAAAATAGCAAATCTAAAATTTTTGGATCATAAAATGGCAATTTCAACAAGAATCCGGTGCAAATTAATGTTGATGTGGAGTGTTGTTAACATCATGAGGGCTACATGCACTGTTAACATATAGTGCCGCCAACAGTGAAACTACTTCGTGGAACAATTAGAATTTCACATGTGTAACTTAAGTATTTAAGTACATCATCTAAACACTCTTTTAAGAAAAAAAAAATGTTTGATAAAAAAATATATCTATTTTTAAATTGTTACTAGGGTCAGTTAGGTGATTATTCATATAAAAAAAAAGAATGGAAGAATTTATGCTGATTGGAGTGATGGTCAGAGGTGGCGTCCGGTGGTCAGAGGTGGTGGTGGTTGGTGGTGGCCGGTGGTCGTTGGGCTGACAGTGATGGTGACCGGTGGTTGGAGATGGTGGTGGCCGTTGGTGGAGGATGTGGTGACTGGAAGTGGTGACCGGTGGCTGCGGGTGATGGTGACGGGTGGCCGGCGGTGGTGGTAACCGGTGGCCGGTAGTGGTGGTGATCCGTAGCCGGCGGTGGTGGTGATCAGTGGCCGGCGGCGGTAGTAATCGGTGGCCAGTGGTGGTGGTAACCAATGGCCGTCGGTGGTGGTGACCGGTGGTTGGCGATGGTGGTATAGATAGGAGGTGGTTGGAGGTGAAGTAGTGGTTGGAGGTGAAGTGGTGGTTGGAGGTGGGGTGGTGGTGATAAGAAGGGGTAGAGGAGAGTGGGGTTAATCCTGTAAATAATACATAAAATATAGAGAATATCACTTTTAATAGGTTAGTATAGTTGTAGTTTGTAAATTATAATTTTGTTGAAGGTTGTTGGGGCCAAAATCTTTTGTTATTATGTTAAACCAAGAAAAATAAGTTGTTAGGTCATGCGCATTGCAATGACTGCATTTGGTCCCAAAAAGAAAAAAATTTATCTTTTTTTTTTAATCGTAAAAAAAAAAACACAGACAACCAATCGCGGACCGCCACATGTCAGTGAGGCCCGCGAAGAAGGCAGGGACCGTCCCTCTTGGACGTACGTCCCGCTTTTTCTTTTCGCTTTTTGATTTTTTTTTGGTGGGGGACAGGGCAAGGACTACCAATGCCCTTGCCCTTACTATATATAGAAAAAAAACAAGTATATTTGTAACAATAAAAAATGAATCAATGATGAATAAGGAACTTATTTTTGATTGTATTTATAGATCTTCCTAATTTATCAAAAAAAACTTTTTAAAATTACCCTTTTTTTAATACAAAACACAAATTTACACATGTTATTTGGGTTTATTAGGTTCTAGTTATTTTTGTAGGGTACAAAATTTGTTATGAAGTATGTGTTTTTTATGAAAACAATTTCTCAACTATTTAATTTTTAAAAATTGAAAATAGCAAATTTGTAAAAATATTGAGAAAATGGCAGTTTTGAAGAATAGTTAGTTAAAATGTCACTTTGAACAATAATCCCGGAAAAATGCTATTTAACTATACTATATCGTAAAAAAAAGGTCTATATTGTATCTTCTATAATACTATCGATAAGAGTAGATTGTATAGTGTTTTCATAAAATGTAACATTTTCTTCTATGAAATTGTAATACTCTTATAATATATATCACTACCATTTTTGTTATTATGTCATTATCCATAGAGATCTGAATTTAAATTTTGAATTTTATACTTTTGAAATATTCATCAATTATAAGGGCCAAAAGAGATATTTTAGATACTGTCAATTTACAAAAAAACCTATACCACTAATTAAGATACGAATATAGATGATAAAATCCAGCTTTTTTGAAATTGGTCTCCAAATCTTTAAAAAGATCTTTACCCTACTGTGAGGTCACTATCACAATCTCTGTGCTATGACAATCCAACAACGACCTTGCTGTTAACTCTATACAAAATTACAAACACATGATTCTTGATAGCAACAGTGAATTCCTCACTTGTAGCACTAGCTTTAGGCCATCGGAATATCTTAGATGGTATTTTAGGGTAAGATTTTTTTTAAGAAAACATGTTATATAAATTAACGTTACAAAGTTACAACCAACAATTCCTCTTGGACTATCCCAAGAGAGAGCAATGAACTGATATAAAGCTCCATGTGTAACAAGTAAATAGTTTTGTAAATTTTGTTAGGGCACCTCGAAAAGGAAGTTGTTAGTGAGGTTTATAAGTTTATTGTAGAAAAAAAAAAATCAAAATGAACAATTAGAATCACAAGGACAAGCGACGTCAATTTGGGGATTTAAGCATTTCGTTTAAGGCAGCACGACGTCGCTGGTCCTTGTGATTCTCATTTTTCGACTTAACAGAGATTGATTAACGATCCTAAACGGTTGTTAACTCCTATGTTAGAAGATTTGATTTGACGACATGTTTAATCTGGCTCAGTCAACAGAAAATGGTGATTTAAAAATAACGTCAACGAAAAGTCTATGATTTTAATGATTACAATAAAAATCGAAGATTAAAATAGTCAAAATTTGTAAGTTAGGGATTTAAATAATAAAATATCAATGTATAAGTTTGCTCCAATGAAACATATTTGAACTAGATGACCTCGACTATTGTAATAAAGAAACATAAAGTAAGATCTTACGTCATGCACATAGGTTAGTTTATTATTACCTTTTTTATGTTTGCATTCACTATTGTTTGTGTTTAGAGTTTTATATAAGTATTAGAAATATAGTTTGTGGGAATAATATCGACTACATAAAGCAAAGATGTTAACAAAATACATAAAATGTTGAGATGCATATTATTTTGAGATTCCAAATCAAATTTTTAAATGCTTAGATTCATGGTTGATTTGATTAAAATAGTAGTTAATTACATGCACTTACAATAATCATTGTTATATAAGTTTGTAAAGAATATGGTATAATTAATCAGTATATCAGACATGTTCTAATTTAATAGCATATATATAACTTAAACTACTGAAGCTAATTCTTTTGTACAGAACACAAAATATTTAAAAGATCAGTAAACCTAGAATCAATTATGAATTTGCCCCTTTTTATAGTAATTTTTTGGATTCGCCATTTTTCGTAAAAAAATTTGGTTTTACTATTTTCAGGTTACAAAATGTGATTAAACATGAGTTTTACTCGTTATGTTTGACTTTAGTCGGTTCTATTTGTTTTTAGATTTTAATATTTACTATTAACTATGTATTTTAGCAAAAATATAAAATCATAAATATAGATATTTCTAAATGACAAATCCAAAAGGTTGTAACAAAAGTGACATGCATAAAGTTTTCCTAAGAATCCCAGTAAACTATTATCTCCACACAATTAAAATGGTTGGTCCCATTTATTGATAAGTTCTCATGAAATTGATAGAGATGTGTATATATGGTGGCCAATGGCACGAGAGGTGTGTGTGGGTGGGGGTACATTTTTACTTTAGAAAATTTGGACAACAACATGCAACATAAACGTGCCTACACTCATCAATTCTCTAGAAAACAACAACAAAAATAATTAAACGTAAGAACATTATTTCCTTCTTTATAGTTAGCCAAAAAACATATTCTTTAATAGGTATCATCATTAGCCTTCTATTTTTTTTTCAACAAAACAAACTGAGATGAGCTCAAATGAGTCAGCTGGAGCGACAGTTATTTATAAACTTGACAAGATACAAACTGTAACAAACTTTGCGTGCTAAGATATCCGTTTTTACATTTAAATTTCTTAGAATAAGAGATAAATAAATTTCAATTTTTTCCTATTAATGTTGATATCATAACGCTGGTCACTCGGAAGGAGAAGACACATCTTCACCAATTTTGAACAGTCATTAAGAAATATAACATCTCTGTAATTATGGTCAATCATGCATCTCATCGCCTACACCAGAGGTTCTACTTCAGTTTAGAGAGGTGTTAGACTTCAGCAGATATTTGAAGCTCCGATAATCGTCGAAGAATTCTGAACGTGATGACAGAACCATCCTTTTCCTGTATACATATATGTATTCTTTCAAGAGCTTCATGTTCAAGATCAGTTTTTTACTAGGAGATGTAAGAAAATAAGGATAGGATAGAAGAAGGATTATCACAAACTATTCCCTTTTTGTTAATAGCTATGCGCATGAGTTATGTTCTCTCGATGGTGAAATATGAACTTTGTCAATAGCGATATATTTTATTATATATAAATATTAAAAAATCTTTGATTTTGTATATCAAATATGTTTATCTTAAAGATAAGTAAATGATTTAAGAATTCTCTAATAATTATTTATTTTAATTTGTAACAAAATTATTGTATATAATAATATTTTCTCAATATATATTCATTTAGGTGTATAAACTTGGAAATAAATTTATATGTACCTAAATCTAGGTATAAATTTAGGTATCAACCTGATATAGAGATTTTATTAATAGTGTTTCTAATGCCAACCAAAATAAAAGAGACATAAATTTCAAGAAATGCACATTTTTAATACCATATTTCAAAAATATTCTTTCTCTTTAAAAATATGAAATCTACCTTATATAAAAGGCATGTCTTAGCATATCTTAAGGTAAGAGATGCTTAAGAGAGCACCATTAATGAGATGCTTAAGGTAAGTATACAATACAGAATGTCCCAATTTTTGAAAATTGCAGATTAGTGATACAAAGCCTGATATATAAACAGTTGAACAATATATTTTTAAAAAGAGACACATCAAAACTAACATTTTTAAAGTTTTCCAGAAAATAAATACTCTCCATTTTTACAAAATATAAAATCATTCATAATTTTAATTAGTCTCATTTTCTAATTTATATATATAATTTAAAACACTATCTTTTAAGATAGATAGATTTAGAGTCTAAGACATAATGATTGGGAGTATTATAGCGCGATGCTACTAAAATATCCTTGTAGTGATTTTGCTTAAAATGAATAAATTTAGAACAAATAATCCATTGCTGCAAAGTTAACTGACAACCCAACTTTGGAAATAATGGGAAATCTTGAAAGCACTAAAAATAGTAAAAAACAAAGAATTGAAAGAGACGAGACAAAAATTGTCCTATATATAGAAACACAATCATTTATAATATATCAATGCACAATAACCTCAGAATTAGAAAACTCCTAAGATTGCTCAGGAGACATTTACAACAGAGAATTTAACTAAAAAAACATGTGTTCAAGATGTGTTACAATTTCAAAAGTGTAGTCAGTGTCATTGGATTCCATAGTATGTGACATAGGAAAAGTGTTTTTTTTTTTAATATAAATTGTCAAATTCAAAGTCTTAACATACAAATTTTTTGTCTCATATATTCATAATATCTAAATTTCTAGATACCACAAAATAAAATGTTAGGATTGAACAGATTTCAAAACTATATCCACGATATATTATATTCGGATCACCTCATTTATATTCTTTTTCACACCAAAATTCTTACTGAAAGAACCCACCTTTTTTTTTTAACATGCAAACCGGATTAATCCATTAACTCAAACTAGCTAAACCATTAAAGCATCAATTATATCCAACAAAACCAACAGAAGACTTAAGCACAATCCATAAAATAATTCCATTAAACCAATAAACTCAACCATCATTATTCCAGAAACATAATCATCCTAACATGCTTCTAAATTCCTTTCTAACACCCTAACAAATCCAACAATAATCTAAAAACACCAACGAGTGCCTAGATCCTCCTCCTCTCCTCGTCATGATTCCACGGGTCACACTTTACTTTTACCTGCATCAAAGAAAGAGATGCATAAGTATTTCATAAATACTTAGTGAGGCAAT
The DNA here is from genome assembly GCA_036452645.1 of Capsella bursa-pastoris. NCBI lineage: Eukaryota > Viridiplantae > Streptophyta > Magnoliopsida > Brassicales > Brassicaceae > Capsella > Capsella bursa-pastoris. The sequence continues at coordinate 3,206,727 of CP144186.1, forward strand.
CATCCCACCACTGGCTATACACACAAGCAGAAAAGAACACATTCAAGTATTAACTCAAACAACCACCAATGTAACACAAAACAACACAACATGACCCGTTCTGACGAGCAGTGTCGATCGACACCATCCGCTGGTATCGCTCGACACTCGCGACCATCCTCCCGAGAAAGAAAGTTGGTGTCGATCGAAACCTTCCCTTGGTGTCGAGCGACACCGAAACCCTAACATCGCCCCAGCCGCTTCTCATCGATGAATCCACCAACTCCAGAACTCAAAGCTCGATCTATCACCTCCCCAGACTCGTACCAAGACACCATACCACATAGACAAGCATACAAACACAGAAATCAATCATCAATCAGAGGAAACACTCAAAATATGCATCAAAACTGCTTAGATCAGCCTAGTCATGCACTCACCTTTCAAAAGGACAGAAACAAGAACGAACAGATCACAACAACATCAACCAAGGACTCTCCTAACACCACAGCTACAAGATCTCTCTTCCCAAGGAAAGAAACACAAGGAAAAAGCCTCAAAACACTTCTCAAACCTCACAAAACCTCTCTAGAGAACTTAGAAACCTTTTAGAAGAATAAAAGCGGCCACCTCTCACCAAAACACGACCTTTACTCTTTTAAACGTGACCTAGGGTTAAACCCTAACCAAAACCACACAATTTTGCAATTAAAATCGACCCAACAAACCGAAACACGCTGGTGCCGAGCGACACCCTTAATTGGTGTCGATCGACACCCCCAAAACAGGACACGGGCGTTACAATTCTCCCCCACTAACTAGGATTTGTCCTTGAATCCTTCAATACAACCGTCAGTACACCACTGACCTCACCGAGGCTCCTATCTAATCAATATACTCACGTTCCAGACCCTATTTGCTCATACACACCCACCTCCCCCGTCCATAGGTCGCAACCCATGAATCATACCGGCTCGTCCTCAGGCCTCAGCCTTAGACTACGGTATCCAGGAAGTCCCACCACCTCCCCCGCTCTCAGGTCGCAACCTTCAAGTCATATCGGCTCATTATCAGGCCACCAACCTTCAAGCTACGGTATCCGAGAATTCTTACGCTCGCTCTCGGGTCGTCACCCTTAAGCGCGCACTCGAATCGTCATCCGAGGCTATCACATCATATCCGAGCAAATAAGTCTAAACGCCCCCGAGCATATCTCTCGATCAGATATACCTCCCGTGGTCCACTTATAGCATTGCAATGCTATACTAACCACAAACCCGAACTTTCCAAAAATAGAACCTTCAAATCCGACACTTTCTATTTTTAGAAACTCGCACGTATCTCTTTTACACATGACAGAACAAGTCAAATCCAAGAAATACTCATCTTATTAATCTCAAATGTCATAATCATTACACCGAAATGAAAATACAAAAGGGATACAACCGAAACAACTCAAAAACAACAAAAGCCAACGGTATACTCCTCGACCTGCTTGTCAAACTACTTCTGGAACCTTGCCTTCATCCTGGCCACTGGCTCCCAAGTCTTCTCCAAGACTCCATCACAGTCCCATTGGACTCTCATCAAAGGAATCTTCTTACGTCGAAGTTCCTTTACCCGCCTCTCGAGAACCCTCACTGGCCTCGCCTCTAAAGTCATGCTAGGCTGAAGATCTACCGGGATCGTAGCCAACACCTCATCATCCTTGTGAAGACACTTCCTCAGCATCGACACGTGGAACACCTTATGAAATGCATGCATCACTTCAGCTAACTCCAACTGATAAGCCACCGGTCCAATCCGCTCCACAATCCTGAAAGGACCCATAAACCTCGGACTCAGTTTAGTCTCGGTAAGGGACCTGTTAGGACCACGCCACATCGCCATCTTGAGATACACCATATCTCCAACCTCAAACTCCAACTCCTTGCGCATCTTATCAGCATAACACTTCTGCCGATCCTGCGCCTCTCTCATGTTCAGCTTCAGAACCCGAATCTTCTCTGAAGTCTCCTGAACAAAATCCGCACCATAAATGCTCCTCTCCCCCACTTGAGTCCAACATAGAGGTGTCCGACATGGCCTCCCATACAACGCCTCATAAAGAGCCATCCCAATACTCGCCTGGTAACTATTATTATAAGCAAACTCCACCAAGTTTAAGTGATCTGCCCACTGACCACTCCAGTCCAACACACACATCCTCAACAGATCCTCAAGTGTCTGAATGGTCCGCTCAGACTGCCCGTCTGTCTGAGGATGGTAAACCGTGCTCAAATCCACCTTAGTACCCATCTCCTTCTGGAAAGCTTTCCAGAACGCCGAAGTGAACTTCGAATCCCGGTCTGACACAATCCTGGCCGGTACACCATGAAGTCTCACAATCTCCTGCACATACTTCTTAGCTAGCACTGTCGCTCCATCAGTTTTCTTGATAGCCAAGAAATGTGCAGACTTAGTCAAACGGTCCACAATGACCCAAATGGCATCCTTGAACCGAGACACTGGCAAACCTACCACGAAATCCATCGTGATCATGTCCCATTTCCACTCTGGAATAGGGAGACTCCGCAATAATCCACTCGGCACCTGATGCTCAGCCTTCACTAGCTGACATACATCGCACTCAGAGACCCATTTAGCCACGTCCCTCTTCATCCCGACCCAATGATAGTACCGCTTCAGATCTCGGTACATCTTGGTTGCTCCTGGATAAATAGAGAACCTACTCGCATGAGCCTCACTCAAGATCTATCACCTCCCCAGACTCGTACCAAGACACCATACCACATAGACAAGCATACAAACACAGAAATCAATCATCAATCAGAGGAAACACTCAAAATATGCATCAAAACTGCTTAGATCAGCCTAGTCATGCACTCACCTTTCAAAAGGACAGAAACAAGAACGAACAGATCACAACAACAGCAACCAAAGACTCTCCTAACACCACAGCTACAAGATCTCTCTTCCCAAGGAAAGAAACACAAGGAAAAAGCCTCAAAACACTTCTCAAACCTCACAAAACCTCTCTAGAGAACTTAGAAACCTTTTAGAAGAATAAAAGCGGCCACCTCTCACCAAAACACGACCTTTACTCTTTTAAACGTGACCTAGGGTTAAACCCTAACCAAAACCACACAATTTTGCAATTAAAATCGACCCAACAAACCGAAACACGCTGGTGCCGAGCGACACCCTTAATTGGTGTCGATCGACACCCCCAAAACGGGACACGGGCGTTACAATTCTCCCCCACTAACTAGGATTTGTCCTTGAATCCTTCAATACAACCGTCAGTACACCACTGACCTCACCGAGGCTCCTATCTAATCAATATACTCACGTTCCAGACCCTATTTGCTCATACACACCCACCTCCTCCGTCCATAGGTCGCAACCCATGAATCATACCGGCTCGTCCTCAGGCCTCAGCCTTAGACTACGGTATCCAGGAAGTCCCACCACCTCCCCCGCTCTCAGGTCGCAACCTTCAAGTCATATCGGCTCATTATCAGGCCACCAACCTTCAAGCTACGGTATCCGAGAAGTCTTACGCTCGCTCTCGGGTCGTCACCCTTAAGCGCGCACTCGAATCGTCATCCGAGGCTATCACATCATATCCGAGCAAATAAGTCTAAACGCCCCCGAGCATATCTCTCGATCAGATATACCTCCCGTGGTCCACTTATAGCATTGCAATGCTATACTAACCACAAACCTGAACTTTCCAAAAATAGAACCGTCAAATCCGACACTTTCTATTTTTAGAAACTCGCACGTATCTCTTTTACACATGACAGAACAAGTCAAATCCAAGAAATACTCATCTTATTAATCTCAAATGTCATAATCATTACACCGAAATGAAAATACAAAAGGGATACAACCGAAACAACTCAAAAACAACAAAAGCCAACGGTATACTCCTCGACCTGCTTGTCAAACTACTTCTGGAACCTTGCCTTCATCCTGGCCACTGGCTCCCAAGTCTTCTCCAAGACTCCATCACAGTCCCACTGGACTCTCATCAAAGGAATCTTCTTACGTCGAAGTTCCTTTACCCGCCTCTCGAGAACCCTCACTGGCCTCGCCTCTAAAGTCATGCTAGGCTGAAGATCTACCGGGATCGTAGCCAACACCTCATCATCCTTGTGAAGACACTTCCTCAGCATCGACACGTGGAACACCTTATGAAATGCATGCATCACTTCAGCTAACTCCAACTGATAAGCCACCGGTCCAACCCGCTCCACAATCCTGAAAGGACCCATAAACCTCGGACTCAGTTTAGTCTCGGTAAGGGACCTGTTAGGACCACGCAACATCGCCATCTTGAGATACACCATATCTCCAACCTTAAACTCCAACTCCTTGCGCCTCTTATCAGCATAACACTTCTGCCGATCCTGCGCCTCTCTCATGTTCAGCTTCAGAACCCGAATCTTCTCTGAAGTCTCCTGAACAAAATCCGCACCATAAATGCTCCTCTCCCCCACTTGAGTCCAACATAGAGGTGTCCGACATGGCCTCCCATACAACGCCTCATAAAGAGCCATCCCAATACTCGCCTGGTAACTATTATTATAAGCAAACTCCACCAAGTTTAAGTGATCTGCCCACTGACCACTCCAGTCCAACACACACATCCTCAACAGATCCTCAAGTGTCTGAATGGTCCGCTCAGACTGCCCGTCTGTCTGAGGATGGTAAACCGTGCTCAAATCCACCTTAGTACCCATCTCCTTCTGGAAAGCTTTCCAGAACGCCGAAGTGAACTTCGAATCCCGGTCTGACACAATCCTGGCCGGTACACCATGAAGTCTCACAATCTCCTGCACATACTTCTTAGCTAGCACTGTCGCTCCATCAGTTTTCTTGATAGCCAAGAAATGTGCAGACTTAGTCAAACGGTCCACAATGACCCAAATGGCATCCTTGAACCGAGACACTGGCAAACCTACCACGAAATCCATCGTGATCATGTCCCATTTCCACTCTGGAATAGGGAGACTCCGCAATAATCCACTCGGCACCTGATGCTCAGCCTTCACTAGCTGACATACATCGCACTCAGAGACCCATTTAGCCACGTCCCTCTTCATCCCGACCCAATGATAGTACCGCTTCAGATCTCGGTACATCTTGGTTGCTCCTGGATAAATAGAGAACCTACTCGCATGAGCCTCACTCAAGATCTATCACCTCCCCAGACTCGTACCAAGACACCATACCACATAGACAAGCATACAAACTCAGAAATCAATCATCAATCAGAGGAAACACTCAAAATATGCATCAAAACTGCTTAGATCAGCCTAGTCATGCACTCACCTTTCAAAAGGACAGAAACAAGAACGAACAGATCACAACAACAGCAACCAAGGACTCTCCTAACACCACAGCTACAAGATCTCTCTTCCCAAGGAAAGAAACACAAGGAAAAAGCCTCAAAACACTTCTCAAACCTCACAAAACCTCTCTAGAGAACTTAGAAACCTTTTAGAAGAATAAAAGCGGCCACCTCTCACCAAAACACGACCTTTACCCTTTTAAACGTGACCTAGGGTTAAACCCTAACCAAAACCACACAATTTTGCAATTAAAATCGACCCAACAAACCAAAACACGCTGGTGCCGAGCGACACCCTTAATTGGTGTCGATCGACACCCCCAAAACGGGACACGGGCGTTACAATTCTCCCCCACTAACTAGGATTTGTCCTTGAATCCTTCAATACAACCGTCAGTACACCACTGACCTCACCGAGGCTCCTATCTAATCAATATACTCACGTTCCAGACCCTATTTGCTCATACACACCCACCTCCCCCGTCCATAGGTCGCAACCCATGAATCATACCGGCTCGTCCTCAGGCCTTAGCCTTAGACTACGGTATCCAGGAAGTCCCACCACCTCCCCCGCTCTCAGGTCGCAACCTTCAAGTCATATCGGCTCATTATCAGGCCACCAACCTTCAAGCTACGGTATCCGAGAAGTCTTACGCTCGCTCTCGGGTCGTCACCCTTAAGCGCGCACTCGAATCGTCATCCGAGGCTATCACATCATATCCGAGCAAATAAGTCTAAACGCCCCCGAGCATATCTCTCGATCAGATATACCTCCCGTGGTCCACTTATAGCATTGCAATGCTATACTAACCACAAACCCGAACTTTCCAAAAATAGAACCGTCAAATCCGACACTTTCTATTTTTAGAAACTCGCACGTATCTCTTTTACACATGACAGAACAAGTCAAATCCAAGAAATACTCATCTTATTAATCTCAAATGTCATAATCATTACACCGAAATGAAAATACAAAAGGGATACAACCGAAACAACTCAAAAACAACAAAAGCCAACGGTATACTCCTCGACCTGCTTGTCAAACTACTTCTGGAACCTTGCCTTCATCCTGACCACTGGCTCCCAAGTCTTCTCCAAGACTCCATCACAGTCCCACTGGACTCTCATCAAAGGAATCTTCTTACGTCGAAGTTCCTTTACCCGCCTCTCGAGAACCCTCACTGGCCTCGCCTCTAAAGTCATGCTAGGCTGAAGATCTACCGGGATCGTAGCCAACACCTCATCATCCTTGTGAAGACACTTCCTCAGCATCGACACGTGGAACACCTTATGAAATGCATGCATCACTTCAGCTAACTCCAACCGATAAGCCACCGGTCCAACCCGCTCCACAATCCTGAAAGGACCCATAAACCTCGGACTCAGTTTAGTCTCGGTAAGGGACCTGTTAGGACCACGCAACATCGCCATCTTGAGATACACCATATCTCCAACCTCAAACTCCAACTCCTTGCGCCTCTTATCAGCATAACACTTCTGCCGATCCTGCGCCTCTCTCATGTTCAGCTTCAGAACCCGAATCTTCTCTGAAGTCTCCTGAACAAAATCCGCACCATAAATGCTCCTCTCCCCCACTTGAGTCCAACATAGAGGTGTCCGACATGGCCTCCCATACAACGCCTCATAAAGAGCCATCCCAATACTCGCCTGGTAACTATTATTATAAGCAAACTCCACCAAGTTCAAGTGATCTGCCCACTGACCACTCCAGTCCAACACACACATCCTCAACAGATCCTCAAGTGTCTGAATGGTCCGCTCAGACTGCCCGTCTGTCTGAGGATGGTAAACCGTGCTCAAATCCACCTTAGTACCCATCTCCTTCTGGAAAGCTTTCCAGAACGCCGAAGTGAACTTCGAATCCCGGTCAGACACAATCCTGGCCGGTTCACCATGAAGTCTCACAATCTCCTGCACATACTTCTTAGCTAGCACTGTCGCTCCATCAGTTTTCTTGATAGCCAAGAAATGTGCAGACTTAGTCAAACGGTCCACAATGACCCAAATGGCATCCTTGAACCGAGACACTGGCAAATCTACCACGAAATCCATCGTGATCATGTCCCATTTCCACTCTGGAATAGGGAGACTCCGCAATAATCCACTCGGCACCTGATGCTCAGCCTTCACTAGCTGACATACATCGCACTCAGAGACCCATTTAGCCACGTCCCTCTTCATCCCGACCCAATGATAGTACCGCTTCAGATCTCGGTACATCTTGGTTGCTCCTAGATAAATAGAGAACCTACTCGCATGAGCCTCACTCAAGATCTCTCGTCTCAACTCGTCATCATTGGGCACACAAACTCGCCCATGCACAAGGATAGTACCATCGGCTGCAACCTGATACTCTGACTCAGTATCCTTAGAAGCATTAACCAGCCCTGCATCCTTCTCCTGCGGCGCTCGAACTCTGGTCAGAAGATCTGCTCGGTTAGCTGCTTCTAACCCTAGTGGCTCCTGAGATATAGCACACAACCGCAAGGTGCTAAGTTCTCCCATTAAGGTCTCCATATCTTGCCCTTGAGCTGAAGCCGCCCGCTTCCTGCTCAGAGCATCTACAACCAGATTAGCCTTACCGGGATGGTAAGCTATCTCTAGATCATAGTCTGCAACCAACTCCATCCAGGGCCTCTGCCTCAAGTTCAACTCAGGCTGCGTGAATATATACTTCAGACTCTTATGATCTGTAAACACCTGAACCTTCGCTCCATACAGATAAGATCGCCAAATCTTCAGAGCAAAGACCACTGCTGCCATCTCTAAATCATGAGTAGGATAGTTGCCCTCATGCTTCCGCAACTGCTGCGAAGCATAAGCGATCACCTTACCCTGCTGCATCAACACACAACCCAAACCAACTCCCGAAGCATGAGAATACACCAGAATATCATCGATGAGGATGATAACAAACTCATCCAGAAACGCCTGGAACACGCTGTTCATCAGCCTCATGAACGCCGCTGGTGCATTAGTCAACTCAAAAGGCATCACCACAAACTCGTAATGCCCATATCTCGTCCTGAATGTCGTCTTACGGATATCCGCCTCGTCGATAGGAATTTGATGGTACCCCGACGCCAAATCGATCTTAGAGAACCACGTAGCTCCCCTCAACTGATCCAACAACTCGTCAATCCGCGGCAAAGGATACTTGTTCTTCACCGTGACCCTGTTAAGTCCCCAGTAATCGATACACAGCCGGAAGCTCCCATCCTTCTTCTTAACGAACAACACAGGTGCTCCCCACGGTGAAACACTAGGACGGATGAAACCCTTACCCAGCAAATCCTCCAACTGTTTCTTCAGCTAAGCCATCTCCGCTGGAGCCATCCTGTACGGAGCCTTAGACAACGGCGTTGTCCCTGGCTATAACTCAATCTTGAAGGGATCAGACCGAGATGGTGGTAACCCCTTCAACGACTGAAACACATTCTCGAACTCCTGGACCACCCGGATCTTATCCACTGCTACCTCTCCGACCGTCTCTAGCATAACGATCGTCGCCTAGTAAGCTTCCCGCCCCTTACGGATCATCTTATCCGCCTGCATCGCTGAAATCACCAAACTCCCCGAAATCGGTCTCACACCCTGGTAATACATCTTCGGTCCGGGCCGCTCAAAGTAGACTCTCCCCCGATGACAATCCAGATGAACTTTGTGCCGATCCAACCAATGCATGTCCATAATTACATCATACAACTCCACCGAACTAATGTACAGATCTGCCAGCATCGACTCTCCCGTAATCTATACATCCAAACCACTAGCCCGTCCCTGAACCGCTAGCAACGCACCTCCTGCGACCCTCACAGCTCCAAAACGACCATCGGAATCTCCTCGGATGTTACCACTCGCCGCACACTCCGGGGTAATGAAGCTATTTGTAACTCCAGAATCAAACATCACGTGGGACAATAACCCGCCCACCAACAGGGTCCCTACACAAACCCTTTTCAGTAAGACCGCCCACCCTAAAATCACAGGAAAACAAAATAAATTCTAAAACAACAGAAGCAAACAGACTGAGTCTTAGAATTAAACCTGTGATCGGCGTCCAGTGTTTAGCTCTCCTGTCTCCACGGTCGTATACCTCCTGGATCCCTCGATCTGTGCCACCGGCGGTGCTCCCAGCTGAGCCAAAGACTGCCCTCCCAGCTGCAATCCTTGATGCACCCACTGCTGCACCACTGGCTGCATCACTGGCTGCACCGCTGCGACCGCCATCTGCTGCAACTTAGGACACCTCGTCTCGATGTGCCCCGTCTCTCTGCAGTGGTAACAGCCACGGGTATCCACTCATGGTTCGTCCTTCTTCAGGCAACTCGCCATCCTGTGGTTCGTGCTCCCACACCTGAAGCACTTCCGGTCACCCGGACTCGTCCTGTAAGTGTCATCCCACTTTCTCTTATGTCCCTGAGCAGCTTTACCGCCTCTGCTCGGAACCGATTGCGACTGGGTCTTCTTCGGCTGCACCGACAGACAATGAATCACCCCGTGACTCCTCAACTCGTCCTCGATCCCCGCCGCCACCTCAACTCGTCCTCGCTCCACACGCGATGCATAAGCCCGCACCTTGCACTGCACCCTCATGTCAGGGCTGAGACCCTTCATGAACCGACGCACCTGCATCTGCTCAGGATCTCCCGCACGCCCCGAGTACACCAGGAGTCGGCTGAACTCCGAGTCGTACTCCCGCACCGACCGCTCGCCCAGAGTCAACGCCAAGAACTGCGACTCCATCCGGTCCAGTGCCTCCGCCGGAAAATACTTGGCATTAAACTCTGCCAAAAAATCTCCCCACACCGCCAATCCCTGCCCCTTCTTGGCCAGGACACTCCGCCACCACAAATTTGCATCCCCGGCCAAGTAGTGGGCCGCTAGGTCTACCCGATACGCCTCCGGGCACCTCATCGACTGGAAATACCGCTCCAATCGCACTTGCCACTCATCCGCTACATCCGGGTCGGAGCCTCCGAAGAACAAAAACATCCCGAACCGCTGCAGCTGCTCCAACATCCTCAGATAGTACGGCTGCTCGACCACCGCACCTACCCCCAAGGCGGTTCAACCCCAACAACAGGCTGCACACCAGGCCCAAGAGAAGCCTGCACCTCAGGCCCAACAGCAGCCTGCAACTCAGGCTCAACAGGAACCTGCACCCTAGGCTCAACAGGAGCCTGCACCGGCGGTATCGCACCCGGTAACCGCTCCAAGAGCTGCGCCAGCAAATCCGCGAGCCGATCATTCTGGCCCTTGGCTGCACCTGTTGGAACACCCCCAACCGGGTTTCCAACAACACTAGTACCATTTCCGGACAAACCGGCTCCCACAGCACTCACACTCTCACCATCCACGGGCCCCTTCTGATGCGACCGGGACTCGCTAACAAAATCGGTCGTAAGACTTCGGCCCACACTCATGTCGCTACCCGAGGCAACACCACGCCCCCTACCGCGACCACGCCGACGACTACGACCACGACCACGACCGACAACACCAAACAAATCACCAAACCACACAACTTACCGTGGAATCTCATTGAAGGCTCGAGAGGATGATCTAGGTCTCCATGCTCACACAATTGATTAAACACCCAAATCAATCAGCATGCAATCCACATCATCATTACTTATCAATGAACTTCACACATCACATCACAATTTTCACCAATTTAATTTCATCCTAGAACCGTAAATGCTCTGATACCAAATTGAAAGAACCCACCCTTTTTTTCTTCTAACATGCCTTGGTGTCGAGCGACACCGAAACCCTAACATCGCTCCAGCCGCTTCTCATCGACGAATCCACCAACTCCAGAACTCCAGGCCCGTTATCACCTCCCCATACTCGTACCAAGACACCATACCACATAGACAAGCATACAAACACAGAAATCAATCATCAATCAGAGGAAACACTCAAAATATGCATCAAAACTGCTTAGATCAGCCTAGTCATGTACTCACCTTTCAAAAGGACAGAAACAAGAACGAACAGATCACAACAACAGCAACCAAGGACTCTCCTAACACCACAGCTACAAGATCTCTCTTCCCAAGGACAGAAACACCAGGAATAAGCCTCAAAACACTTCTCAAACCTCACAAAACCTCTCTAGAGAACTTAGAAACCTTTTAGAAGAATAAAAGCGGCCACTTCTAAACAAAACACGACCTTTACTCTTTTAAATGTGATCTAGGGTTAAACCCTAACCAAAACCACACAATTTTGCAATTAAAATCGACCAAACAAATCGAAACACGTTGGTGTCAAGCGACACCCTTAATTGGTGTCGAACGACACCTCCCAAAACGGGACACGGGCGTTACATTTACATTAGATAATTTTTTCATTACTGCAAAAAAGTTTTAAAAATGTAAAAGTATCTGGTATCACCATAAAATAATTTCAAAGCTAAACTAGTTTTTATTTATTAACAATCTGAATAATTATCTTTTCAGTCGCCACTTCTTGGTTATAACTTTACATTATTACAAAAGTATATTTAAATGCAACTCTTGGATGAACCATTACAACATTTAGTATATTTTCGAACTATTGTATGAATCGTCGAAATCTTATGCCACTGTTGAGGTAATCCGTGGATGGTAATATGAAGAATGAGATAATTTCTACTTTAGTCGTAAAGTAGAGACTACACTAAAAAAATTCATCTTATTATATAATAATATATTTTATTGTACAAATTATCATTAAACATAATTTTGATTATATAATTTATGTCATTATGCGATTTTGCATTGTTATTATGCAATTATGCAGTAATACATTTTAGGTAAGGTTCGATACCAGAACATGCTGATACAAAAGCAACTCTTTTACCACTAGACTACGTTAATATATTATTTCACACACTAGATAGAATTATCCATTTCTTCGATATTAAAAAGCCTTTGATATCTTTCCTACTTTAACCGTATGTAACTATGTACATACAAAGAAGATTCTCTTATCTTTTAGTAAGATAAATTCATAATAAATTTGCATCCCACTTGACAAGAATCAATTCTACTAGTTACCCACATGCAATAAGAAGAACCACCAAACTCAATTACATCAAACGAGAAATAGACACAAAATACAACAAACATACTTCTTAATGCATGTTTTCTCCCACTAGGTAGGACACTGGACACATAATAATGGAAAAGCACACTAAGAGCAAAACATCATTAGAATCCAAACAAGGCTCTCTTATTATTATGCAAAAAGTAATAAAATGAGAAAGAGACTAGTCTAGTCTTCACACCACAAAGCACAATCAATGTTTAGAAGGATCAAGAACTTGGCCCATGATCAAGACAACTCCACTCTTGTCTTCCCTCACCGTGAACAGAAATGGATGGTCAGCTATGAAATCCGGGTTCCTCCTCAAACACGTGGCACTTATGATACCAACAGAGACAGCTGCAGCTTCAGTTCCCTCTTCATCCACCTCAATGCAAGCTTTATGAAAAATGCTTGAGACATACAGGCTATCACCCTTTGAAGGCGTATCAACCATCTCAATTAAATTACCTTCAGAACTAAAAGGCAAAGTCAGCCCCATATCTTTCAAAACATCTGAAGCTTCAAACTCAAAAGAGAAGTTAAACTTTGGAATTCTGAATGCATCTACTGAGACACGGTGGAGTGGTATATGGCTATCAAGAAATCCCGGTTCGGAGCTTATTTTCTCAAGCAAAGCAGCTAATCCATCTTTATCATTAGGAAGATAGATGTACATAGAGAACTGACGTTGATCCTCTACATAAGGAAGGCGTAAAACTTGACAAAGCAATAAAACATTTTACGCATCATTCCTCGATATGGATGTAATGTATGCTTAAGAAACTAAAGAAGTCAGCCATGAATCGAGTTCAACCACACACACACACACACATATATATATATAAAAAAATTGAGGTGGCTCTCTTGTATGCATTATAAACATCTTAAAGAAAAAGAATATGTGGGTTTTCTTATTTTTCTAGAGATATATAATGTTCTAAAAGGCGGTCTAAACGGCCGTCTAGGCCAGCTAAGCGTTTTGATGGCCGCTTCAACAGCCGAAAAGTTCATAAACATTGCTGCAACGCATTGTTTCAATTTTTTAATCAATTTTCAAGTATAAATATTTATTTTATAAGTTTTACCTTTGTATATGTAGTATCATTGTCATAAACCATTCATACATTATAAAAAAAATCTGTAAGTTATTTGATATGAATAATTAAAATGTTCTTATGTTTGTTAATTATTTAGTATTTATTGTTTTCTAATATATATATATATATATATATATATATATATCAGTAATTAATATCAAATTTTTAATCTAATTGTCTTAATTGCTTAAAATCATTTAGACTCCGGTTAAGCATCATAGACGTTAGACGTCAGTCCTTATAAATAAAATTTCCAAGCGATTTTTTGATCATTTTATATAAGCTTAAGTTTTGAATACACTATGGTTATAAAATCAAAGCAAAAAATAAAGAAAAGTTTAACCCATAATGAAAAAGTTACCTTGGTTGCAAAGTCAACTTGACTACAAGAAGCCTTGTAAGAGTTCTCCAAAAGCTCTTTAAAAGAAGCCTTCAAAGAAACATACTTATCGATCCATACACCGTTAACCGCGGCCAAGCGCAAATCACTTCTCTCGGTGCCCTCCTCGGTGATCTTGGCCAAGACCGAGTTGAGGTGTTCCGTTGACGGTGACATAAGGAATGAGAGGATCTGTTCTCTTGTAATGGAGCTTGAACCAGCCGCGATGAGACTGAGCAAAACGTTGATTGACGTCGGTGAGAATACAAGATTTGAGCCATTGGCAACGGTTTCAATAACTTGCTTAGCTAGTTTTACCACGACGTCGTTTTGTTTCTCGATTGATTTTTCTAACTCCATCTTAGAGGTGGGGATGAATGGTTCTAACTTCTGAATATGATTTGATTGTTTTAAATACACTTTTCTTGCCCAAAAAAAAAAAATACATTTGACTCATCAGCACCCCAACAAACACATACGCATTAAACTTTGTTTTAAATTGTTTTATGTATAAATGTCTACATATATTGTTTATCAAAATCGAGAAATGGAGTTAGAAAAATCAATCGAGAATGTGTCTACCGCCGATTGATACTTTTAACTCCTAACGTGGATAACATTATTTTTGTGCACATGGAATTAATAGTATAATAATATTAAACCAGACCGATAGATGAACCAGACAAACATATGGATTACGGTTTAATATGGTCCGACCGGATAAACAAAGAATTTGTCGTGTTGATAAAATTTTACTTGTTTTTCCCGCAACAAACAAGCTTTCATTAAGAATAAAGAGTTGTTACAGAGACATTATACAGAATTACGAGATACAATTATTATATACGCAGATGTATGTGCCAACCACTAAGAAAAATACAGCAAAAGGGATACTCGCTAATCGATCATAAGATCGATTATTGTCCAACTTCATATTTAATTTCTCTTTGATACGATTTGTACGTAGCATTTTGTGGCTGAACATTAGTTTCACAAATCGGAGCTTTAAACCTGATGTATCCAAACATAATTCTGAAAAGTAGGCACTGTAGCACAAAAATTTCCGTACCAAGGTCTTTTTCAAAAGACTCGACTTCGTAATTTTCTTCGAAATAAGCACAATAAGCTTTACCGGTATAGTAGTTCGAAGTTGGTATCTGCTGAATAGACCGCTTTATCCAATATGGTTCTACCTGGAAAACAAAGTAGATGTAGTGTAGCCATTGATGATTTTATTGATCTGAATCCAATTATGGATGCATTAGTAGCGTTGGCAATGGCTATGAGACACCTTGCCCACAAATTGTGTTCAAGTTTCTTTCCCACGTTAGTTTTGAAACATTGCCGAGTGAACTTGGCTACTCCATCATTGATGGTCATAACATGGGATGACTTCAACACATATACAAACATTAATACAGTGAATTGGTTGAATTGGCATATCCCATAACACATTGATGCACCGTGACGCGTTTTTCTCTCTTGGATGACAACTTCGATCATGTAGTGACAGAACCACGACACTATCTTTCTTCCTAGTACAAAAACAACACCAAGGTTATGGGATTTCACTTAATCATTTTAAATCATTTAAATATAGTTTGCGAATTTTAATTTATATGTTATCAAAATTAAGAACCACAATTATCTCCTATATGTTAAAAGATAAGTACATTTGTGATTTGGGTCGGGTCAATTTAAAAAATTTAACCCGGAAATTATAATTGGATACTTTAAAATCGGATGTTTAATTGGATTTTAATATAAATCTAATACCTCCCCAGCAGATTACATTATTTACATTTCTAATTTTGGATTTATGCAAAGCCCTCAAAAAGATAAATTCTTACTAATACCCTTTCCATTATACCCTTTTGCAAAAATACCCTCTTTTGGCCATTTTTATTTTTGCCCTTTCTTAATTTTTAATGGCCATTTTATCCTTAGTTAAATGAAAAATCAATTATTCCCGCCAAATATTTTTCCGCAAAAAAATATCCGACAAAAGTTTTCCTGTCAAAATTTTTCCGCCAAAACTTTTCCCCCCATAATTTTGTTCCCGCAAGAGATTTTTCTTGGATTAAAAAATTCATAAGGTTTTTAAAGGGTATTAAAAGTAAAATTTAAAGGATTTACAAGGATTTTTGAATGGTTTAAAAAACATTTAAAAGGTTCTTCAAAAAGTATTAAAAAGATTTACAAGGGTTTTAAAATAGTTTTAAGAGTTTATAAGGATTTTTAAAAGGATCCACAATGGTTTTTGATGAGATCATGACCAGTCCACTTGAACCACACGAAGACGAGGAGCAGCTTGAAGCCAAGACCACACGTCAACCAAACTCGCCACTTTTAGATCAATCCAGGCACCAATCCGCACAAACCCGCCTTTTTTGGAACCATTGGCCATTCGCAAACCGGCCACGAAGAACATATTGTATTGGAGGAAGCATTATTGATCATTCCAGCTGGTCCTCTAACAAGATCAAGATCTAAGAAGTTCAACCAAGCCATCAATGGACTTCTAAAGGAGCTAAACAAGAATCAAGAAGACGTGGTTCAATCCGCACTCATAGTGATCACGACTCAAGAGGTTCGGTAAAGGGTTAAGTGTTGCTTATGCACTCTTTTTCCCCTGTCAAGTTTTGTCCCAATGAGTTTTCTTGACAAAGTTTTTAATGAGACCTAAGTAACATTTTCAAGCCCCTTTATCAGCCCAATTCGTGGTCCAAGGAATACTCACAAAGCCTTGGCCCATTTTCCCTTTTCTCTTCAAACTTTGCATTTATTGCTTTTGTTATTTGCAAGACTCTTTGCATGAGCTTGCATGAGTGTGGACTTGTGCATGCTCTTGCATGTTTTTCTTCTCTTCCCTCCTCTCCTTCGTCCTCCCTCTCTATATAAACTCCATGTATCTCTCATTTGCAAGGATCAAACATTTTAATCAAAAGCTCTCTATTTTACTTGTTTGATCCAAAAAGTTTGTAATATCTTTTCAACTTGTTTTCTTCTTAATTTGTAACATCTAAGTTGGATCTAAGCTTGTAGGCTAAGAGTTTTTCATCACTCTTGGAAGTACATCTAATTCCCTCTTTCATTCCGCTGCATCCACTCGGTCTCGTCGTCATTCCGCTGCTTTGTTCGAGATCAATCCATTGTTCACCATCAACCACACCATTTCAAGTTCAAAACCAACAAAGTGGTCCTTGGAGCATAGATCCACGTCCAGGAGTCTATCAGTTTTTAAAGGGGTTTAGAAGTTTATAGGGGGTTTTTAAAGAGTCTACAAGGGTTTTCAAAACTTTACAAGGATTTTTAAATGGTTCTGAGATTATTTACAAGGGTTTTAAAAGGTTTTTAAAGTAATTTATAAGATTTTTTAAATGGTTTTTGAAGTTTATAAGAGGTTTTAAAGGGTTTACAAAGGGTTTTAATTGTTTTTAAAGATTTACAATAATTTTTGAAAGAACTTTATGTTATAATTTGTATCTTATGTATGTTTTCAAATTCTAAATTTGCAATAATGATAACATTTTCTAAAATTACAAATTTTAATTTTATTTAATTTTTTACAAAAATAATTTTTTCCTAAGATACCCAACTTAAGATCCTACCAATAAACACATCTCAAAACTAAAATCAAAAATATAACTCTTAACCATTATTTTTTCAAATTTAATAATAACTTTTTATGAAAATAGACACCAAGGGAGTGTATTTCTACAAAAAGGTAACCAAAAAACATTATTTTTGCAAATTCCCCTCAAAAAAATATATTAAAAACAATTATTCTTCTTTTTCATATTTATGTGATCTTAATTTTAATTTATTATATTACAATTTATGATACAAATGTATAATAAAATTCAACATTTTTTAAAAAAAATATGTTGCATTTTGATTTTTTCAATGCGCGAATATATTTCTCGATTGAAAAAACGTGTATGTACAGCGTCTCACATCCGCTAAAATTCTATTTTTCTAATAATTCATATCATTATAAATAAGACTAACATGATTCGAATGAGCAGTAAACTTGATATATCATCCATCCTAATTTAAACGTTTTATTTGGTATAATCGGGTTCCAAGTTTGAGAAAATTAAAACTTTTGAAAAGCTTCAAAATATTATCATAGTTAAAATTTAAAAATGTATAATATATTAAATATTAAAACCTTTAAAAGTTTTCAGATTTGATAAAATTTCAAAATATTATAATTTTAAATCTCTTTATAAGTTTAAAATACTATGAATATTGTAACTTTTAAATGTTTCATATATTATAAATATGAAAACTCTTAAAAGGTACAAATATTATAAATATAATAAACAATTGATAATTATGCAACAGGTCAGAACATATATTAAAATCATAGATAATTTTGCAACGAGTCCAAACATGATACGCATCACTTAATTCTTACAACCAAATAGTTTTTAATACCTAATCTAATGTATATATGATTTCAAATTATATGGAAGAATTATTCACTAAGTCAAATTTTTCGATGGTTTATACAAAACCTTTTTAACAAAATACATTATCCAAATATTGATTCAATCAAATTTAATACGAAATACGTTTTACCGATAAACTAATACCAAATATTGATTAAATGTAAATTATGGGTATTTCACGGGTTAGTTTGCTAAACTCACGACTATAGAGAAACAAATTAAGAATAATATTTTATAAGTCAATTTGTTTCTGGTTGATCCGTCAAAAAAATATTATTAGTATATAATTTTTGTAACACATGTCACGCGATAGTGGCTAAGACGACGTGCTAATCATCGGATCTTGCAAAATGTTTTCTTTAAACTTCACACACGAACAAAAATATTGCATACAACTCCTGAAGCAAAATAACTTCATGAAATAGGGAAAAGAAGGGGTGAGTACTCAGTGAGAGAGGATCCTTTCCGTCCATTGGGAAATACGAAAAAAGAAACTACCTTTAAACCATACTTATCAATCACATAGAAAAAGACACAACAATCTACTACTCTGCAACAATGCGCAAAGCTCCACCTCAATACCAGGTTCGATCATCTCTCATGACCTTTTGAATCTATCTAGTTCCAGTGGCTAGGTTCGACCGTCAGCCTTTTATTGAGCTACAAAGAATCCATCAAAACAATGTAGACCATTTCCAGGCTCGATCATCTCTCATGACCTTTGAACCTATCAAGTTCCACTGGGCCCATTAGCCTTTTATTGAACTACAAAGAATCTGTCAATTCAATGCAGACCATTTCCACTTTCATCATCCTTAAAGATGGTAATCTCCTTTAACATATCATACCTCTTAAAGGAGTCTTTCCTAAGACATTATAACAATTATTTTAAAACATTCATCACTCATCAAATTATCAATTCCTAATTTTCAACACAACACTAGTTCACAAGCTAATTTAATCATATGCAAAAGAATCATGAAGTATAACTTATAAGAGTAGGACTTATAAATTAATTTATGCAGATCACACCCTCACCTTAGCCTTAAGATGCTACGGTCTAACACTGATTTCTAACTTGCTTCTCCATCACCAATGCATAGCTTCAGCCCCATCCAACCTCATTACCAAAACAACAGTAGAACTTGCACCATTGACTCTATAACGAACTGCCTCGGAAGCAAATGAATAACACAACAACTAACCGTCCAAATTCGAATCACACCATTGAATATCGAGCGTGTAATATCATGAATAACTACACCAAGTTTCACCTTGATCGGAAAAATTATTAACCTCCAAAAGACGCCATGAATAACCGATCTTGGAATTGTAATTTAGGGTTTATTGGTTTATATACTTTGTAGTTACTTGCCTTGGAAGGAACACCCATAACTTCTTGAATTCAACTCAAAATAATGATCCGTCGGATCCTGCGCACTCTTGGCTTGGTGGTGATCAATCCCATCTCTTCACCCTGTCACACAAGCATCATCTCCGGCGACAGCAAGCCTCCAAACATGCCTCCTCTAAATTGTTTGTCTTTTCGTTTTCCTTTTTCTTTTCCTCTTCTCCACCTCCGCTTACACCGGCTTTACTCTTCCACTACCATAGAAGCTTCTACACAGTCATGGCATGACTACACAGAGCCATTAGCAGCCTCCACCTCCTCCACCTCGTCCACAATAACTAGCTCTCTCTCCTCCCCACATCTCTGTTGGATATGGGCCACGAGGCCCCTCCAGTGTTCTGCGACACGCTCGAGGACGCCTTGCATCGGGCGACCCGATACGTTGAAATGGAAGACAAACAATACATATTGTCCCATAAGTACATGCCCTTCAAGCAGCCGACCGTAAAAAGCAAGGACAAGTACGTCGAACCCAGGCAGCACTACGATAAGGGCTACGTCGTAGACGCTCGTAAGAGACCGACGTTGTCATATATGCTCAGCGATGCAGACCCAGAGCCTCAGTTAAACGTTCCAACTACTTAAACCTCCCCCACTCGACCGCAACAGGCCGAGCAAGATCACAACCTATAGTACGACCTTCACGAACTAACCAGACATTCTATAGCTTCCTGTCGACATCCACAAAGTCTCTTGCTTAACAAGTACCTAAAGGGGGACGTCAAGGTCACCCTACGACGGTACAAAAGCGGTGGAAAACGTGGTCAAGGAGGCCAGCGTGGCCGCGCCCGAGGTCGAGGCAACATTTAAAACCGCCTCAGCCGAGTAGGAGACGATCGCCAGGGGTCCAGAAACGGAAATGATGCCAGGTACGCGTAGAAGATCCCGAAGGCGGCCAAACAGTCAACTAAGACGACGACCACTTGCTCCCGCCTCCGGCTAGGCACCGAGTCCTTATGATGTATAGCGAGCAGTATGAACGGGACGACTACCTTGACCCCCCATAAGGGGAGGAACCGACCATTTTTCACTGCTTGTAGGGACTCCGTGCGTTCAATAAAGGACTACGTCAAAGCCGGCGTGGCTGTCATTAGGCCTGCAAGGCTGTGCCGCACATCCCACCCATCAACTTTACTTCCAAAGATCTGATCAGAGTCATTTTTCCACACAATGACGCTCTCATCATCAAACTTCAGATCGGCGACACATTGACCTTCTCGTCAATGAACCACGAACAGTTGGCTAATCCGGTCGTCGTGAAAAAGAAAAATAGGAAGGCGCGGGTTTGACCTTAACAAAGCATGCCCCAAGGATAGTTACCCATTGCTAAGCATTGAGCGGCTCGTCGAGGCAAAAGCCAGCAAATGCACCAAGACGACCAGTAGAAGATGACATTTATTACCGATCAAGGTACCTATTGCTACAAGCTGATGTCGTTCGGCTAAAAGAATGCTGGTACAACATACCTAAGTCTCGTCAATAGTATGTTTGCCGAGAAATTAGGACAGACAATGGAGGTCTATATCGACGACATGCTAATCAAATCTGAGAAATTCGACGACCACGTCGTCCACCTCAAAAAGTGTTTCGAGACTCTAAACCAATACAACATGAAATTAAACCCGGCCAAGTGCTCATTTGGTGTTACCTCTGAGGATTTCTTGGGATATATCCTCACTAAGCGAGGAATCGAAGCCAACCCAAGCAGATAAAGGCGTTGATCGACATGTCGTTGCCTCAGAACAAGCGCAAAGTTCAACGCCTAACAGGTCGAATAGGCGTATTAAACAAGTTTATCTCTCACTCGACCGACAAAAGTTTGCTATTCTATCTCTCTCCAAGCCCGACGAGGGTGAAAAGCTCTACATGTACATTGTCGTCTGTAGCTCAGTAGTCAGCGGTGTCTAAGCTCTACATGTACATCGCGGCGAGTAGCTTCCAATATTATATGTCAGCAAGACGCTAGATGGTACCGAGTTACGCTACCCGACATTAGAGGAATTCGCATTCGCAGTCGTTATCATAGCGTAGAAACTACGACCATATTTCAATCGCACACCATCGCCGTGCTCACTTTGTCTAAACAAAGAACAAAGATGGAGAAAGCTTGCTTGAAACTCCAAAGTTTTCTCACTTTCTCTAAAACTCTCTTTTGCTTGTCTTGTCTCACCTACTTCCTCTACTTCTCTTAATGTCTCACACATTGTAATATATAGGAGTAGCATTGGATCAAGATCTCTTTTGTACTTCTTCCTCATGTCATTTTTGTTTGGCCCATTTAAGGCGCACGTTAGTGTGGTTTTGTCAAACCAACAACAATTTTCCACCTTTTGACAAACACCACACACATCGACACATTTACGGCATCGACAATATCAACCTCTGAAATTCTGAATAATACCCAACCTCATCTCTTTCTCATCTTGTGAAATCAACACCACCACCGGATCTTAATTTCCTCCGGCGATCTACTCCAATCCGGTGAACAAACGCCTTTGTTCCCACTGGTCAATCTCCTCCCCTTTTCTCCACCAAGCTCATTCGTTCTCCACATGTAGAAAATGGAGATTCTTATTTGCCCATGATACAACTGGAATTGGAGGCTAAGTTCTGGTACTTCTGCATGTTCTCCGGCGAAGCCATGTACCACCTCCGGCGAAGCTATGTACCACCTCCGGCGAGCTTTTCTTCCATCTCCGACGAACGTCTCCTCCACCTCTGGCGAACGTCTTTGATCCCCACGGCCACCAAACGAATTTGCAAATCAAAGACATCATCGATTCATCTCTTAGCTTCCCCTATTGTTTGGTAAGGCATGAATCACCACAACTTTCACCAGAAATTAGTTATGGATGCGTTTTACTCCAGTGGCCTTCTCCATCATCTTCTCCGGAGTTCTCCTTTGAGATCAACTTAGAGACATGTTCTTAGTCTCTTCCAATTAAACGCAGCTCGTGCGTCTTCTCAGGGTACCCCCTAATCTATTTCTCTTTCATGTAGCAACAATTAGAGGTTAGATTTTCTGAATTTCCAGAAAAATAAAAACTCAAAGTTTCAATTTTGATGCCAATTCAGGGTAAGAGCTCCAACTCGTCTCGGGTAACTTTGGCCATCACTTCCTCTGAAAAAAATTCCAGGTACATCTAATCTCTCTCGTCTCTCCTTGACACTTAGAAATTATGATCTTCTGAAATTTCCAGAGATTTTTGAAGCCCTCTTAAATTTCAACCTGAAACGGTTTCAGGTTTCTCCAACTAGCTTCTCCTCCTTTTATGTAATGGTTCTCCATGAACATAAACTTTATCTGAAAAAATGTATATCTTTCAACATCTTTTCAGAAAACCTCAAGAGATATATCCCTGAATAACTTGCTCCTTGAGAGAATTTTCAATCTTACAATATTATGATTCTCTCTGAAATTTTTTTTCGGTTTCTCCACCTGGAACTTGTAACTCCTACACAGTTCCATTACTCAACAGGTAACACCAACTCCAATTTTTATTCCTTACTCAATTCTGACACTTGAGTACTTCTCACAAAACTAAAGCATCACGAAAATGACATGAGGAAGAAGGACAAAAGAGATCTTGATCCAATGCTACTCCTATATATTACAATGTGTGAGACATTAAGAGAAGCAGAGGAAGTAGGTGAGACAAGACAAGCAAAAGAGAGTTCTAGAGAAAGTGAGAGAACTTTGAAGTTTCAAGCAAGCTTTCTTCATCTTTGTTCTTTGTCCTTGATCATTGTTCTTCTTGAGATTGTATCTGAAACTAAAAGACCACATCACAAGTTAGTGGTGTTTGTAACCTCATTCTCATAGTGAAATTTGGGAGCAAGAGTTCTCCCCCTAGACGTAGCGGTTAGCGGCCGTGAACTCGGCTACCAATTTATGTGTTTTGTTTCCTTTACAAGCAACCATTTCTTACTCTTCTCTCAACACCTGGGCAATGGATATCGTTGGGCCGCTGGCGACCTTTCGAAGCAAAATATATCTCCTCCTCATGACGAACTACTTCACCAAATGGGTCGAAGTCGAGGCCTACAACAAGATTCAGGCCAACAAAGTCCAAACATTTGTCTGGAAACTCGTAATATGTCGGCACAGTCTACCCTACAAGATCGTCACTCACAACGGATCACAGTTCATCTCCAAGAAGTTTGACGATTTCTGCACAAGTTAGCGTATCCGCCTAAGCAAGTCAACCCTCCGCTACCCGTAAAGGAACGGCCAGACCGAGGCCACAAACAAGACTATAATCGACCACCTTAAAAAATGCCTGGAAGAAAAAAGGGTCGGGGCCAATGAGGTGGACAACGTCTTGTGGTCACATCGAGCAACGCCACATCGCGCTTTGATCAAACACCATTTTCCCTTGCTTATGGAATGGAAAAGGTTGTGCCCGCCGGAGTAAGTGTCGGTAATCTTTGAAAGACAATGCTCGTCGAAGACCCCACGCTCAACGACGCAATAATGCTCAGCAGTCTACACAAAGTCAAAGAACTCTGCGATCGAGCACTTCGTCGCATCCAAAATTACCAGCACACGAACATTCTCTGTTGGTAACCTCGTCCTACATAAAGTCTTCGAGAACACCATGAAGACAAACGTAGGAAAACTAGGCGCAAAATGGGAAGGCCCTTACCAAGTCCTGAAGATTGTTCAGCCCGGTGTCTATGAAATCCTAACCATGTTCGGCGAAGAGATCCCAAGGTCATGGAATGCAAGCAACCTTAAACGATATTATTACTAAAAAAATACCTAGGCGGGTCGGCAAAAACCAACAACTCATCAAATTCTTATGTAATGTGAATTACAATCGGCTTGATCCCCGAAAAGGGTACGTAGACAGCCTTTGAATGGGCACAACTGGTTGTTTATAAAAATATATATTTCTTTCATCTTTGAAATTTCGAAGTTACAAAGAAAGCGAGACAGTTCGGTCCAACGCCCAAAAAACGACAACAACGTATAACATAAGAAATAAAAACTACTACAATGCCCTATTCGGCCTGATCAACGACGCTCGGTCTCGTAATCAGGGAGGATTCTCGGAAACAAGTCGAGATCCTAGTCAAGAAGAAGATGAAGCTCGAATGTAACTTCCGCCAGCGTCTAATACGAGCGAGTGTCGATGACCTGTTTAATCCGGTTGTCCAGTATTCGTATGGTCCCGGCATATACTCTCTCAAGAAGGTACATTTCGGCATCCAACGACTGGCTACGGCATCTACGGGTTTCCTCGACGTCACGAAAAGCGGTGATGTAAGTTCTCAAACGCTCGATGCGAGTCCGATATCTCCAAAACTCCTACTCCTTGGTACGCACCAAGTCGTAAGAAAAAACGTCCTTAATAGGCTCGAGGTTGTGCTTTCCAAGAAGAGGAACCAAAACTCTATCCAGGTCGGCCCGACGAGCTATTAGGACGGCAGCAAGCTCCGTATGCAAAAAAAATATACTCTAGTGCCGTCGAAGGGTGTAAGCCGGTCGGCAAATTCTTTCGCCCCAACACACATCTCAAACTTGTGGAGATCAGATTGCCGTTCATGAAAAGCAAGGATATGCGTGCTCATCCTGCAAATGCGAGCTTGACACTCTTGTGCATGCTCATCTTTTCCACCGCCCTAACAAAATGACGGTAGTCTCTTTCCCAAACGGACGATCCACGATGTCTTGAAGAGCTTGACATCAACAGCGCAAAAGAGATCAGATTTAAGGAAAGAAGAGTGAAGTATGAGAAAGAAAGTTCACTTGGTACGACATATTCACGATTGGTTGCTCGTCTGTTACTTCTCTGATACGCCTCCTTGGCACCAGATGAGAAGATTCAGCCGACATCGCCTCCGATTCATATCGAATTGGAGAGGAACAGCGACCGCCACTAGGCAAGCTCAAAGGAGTCCGCTCGGCAAGATAATTTTTGCAAGAGCCCGACATCTTTAAATAATAATAGATCGTCGAAAGAAAAATATGACAAGCAAAATAACACAAGAAAAGAGAAAAAGGAGAGCAGGAGCACTACCTGATTTTTAGATGATTGGAAAAGTGAATGACAAAGCGCAAACACGAAGTATTTATTGGAAGGAAAGGAGAGCTGAATGCCGCTTACCGAGCAGACGTAATCATAACGATTCGCGATGATTACGCGCCTAACGCAAAAGTCATGACCCGCCAACTTCCCAACACCTCGAGAGCAGGTTCAAGGTAAAGCATACCGAATAACAGAGTGTCACGTGGCGCTTCAAAGAAACCCGCCGATTGGAAGCGGCACCTGAAGTCGAGCCGATCATCGCGCAAAAGTGTGGAGTCCAATTCCTCATCTCAAGTCTATCTGTTTCTCAGTATAGATTATATTATAGGGAGTTCTGGCTGATCAACGGGAGAACAAAGAGTTCTAGCCTTTCCTTTAGTACGTGTCTTAACTTCTCTCTCCACTTCCTGAAAAGAAATTTATTCATAAGGTCATAAAATTTAATTCTCTCACAGTTGATCCCTGAAGCTAGAATAAAATTTTTGTTGTAATGTACCTCTTCATCGCACCAGGGAGCTAGGACGAGTTTCTTTTCTTCCAGAGCTTTGATCAACTCATCCCAAGTCGTAATCTCTTGGAGAGCCAGTGCTTCCATCTTTTGCTTTGCAGATTCATACAAGTTTTGCTGGATGTTGATGAGATCATGGCCAACCCACTTGAACCACACGAAGAACAGCTTGTACCGGAGGAAGCATTGATCGTCCCGGCGGGTCCTCTAACAAGATCAAGAGCCAAGAAGTTCAACCAAGCCATCAATGGATTACTTAAGGAGCTAAACAAGAATCAAGAAGACGTCGTTCAATCCTCACTCATAGTGATCACGGCTCAAGAGGATCGGTAAAGGGTTAAGTGTTGCTTATGCACTCTTTTTCCCTTGTCAAGTTTTGTCCCAATGGGTTTTCTTGACAAGGTTTTTAATGAGACTTAAGTAACATTTTCAAGCCCCTTTATCAATCCAATTCGTGGTCCAAGGCCCACTCACAAAGCCTTGGCCCATTTTCCCTTTTCTCTTCAACTTAGCATTTATTACTTGTTGTTATTTCCAAGACTCTTGCATGAGCTTGCATGAGTGTAATTTACAAGACACTTGTGCATGCTCTTGCATGTTTTATCTTTTCTTCTCTCCTCTCCTTCGTCCTCCCTTCTCTATATAAACTCCATGTATCTCTCATTTGCAAAAGATCAAACATTTTATTCTAAAACTCTCTCTTTACTTGTTTGATCCAAAAAGTGTGTAATATCTTTTCAACTTGTTTTCTTCTTAGTGTGTAATATCTAAGTTGGATCCAAGCTTGTAGTCTAAGAGTTTCTCATCCCTCTTGGAAGTACACCTCATTCTCCCCTTCATTCCGCTGCATCCACTCTATCTCGTCATCACCCTCATTCATCGTCATTCCGCTGTTTTGTTCAAGATCTATCCATCATTCACCATCAATCTCGCCACTTCCATTTCAAAACCATCAAAGTGGTCCTTGGAGTCTAGATTCTCGGCAAGGATTCTATCATGTGGTATCAGAGCCACTTTGTAACCAGGTTTTGAAGTTCCATCCCGAAATTTCCGTTTTTCTGATTTTTGATCAATATTGCGTGAATTTTATAAAATAATTGGCTTGTTCAAAAATTGTGAAACCAATTGCTTTAGAACCAGTGAAGAGTCTATTATTTTCTAAAATTAATTTCGGAATTTTTAGAGTCAATTTGCTATTTTTCCAGATCCGTTTAAATTTGTCTGTTTTTGGACTATTTACTTGTTAAATTTTCGATTTTTCAGGTACAATGGTGACAAGTGAAGAAAAAGAAGAGTCATCTACATCTAGTCTTGAGAAGAAGATTTTGGAATCAGTCACCACCGCCATGGCAACGATGATTGAGGAAAAGATTGGTGCTCTACACTTGCATCAAGTCAACCCGGAACCAAATCAACGTCAAAGGCAAGAAGAACCACGGCATGAAGAACCAAGGCAAAATGATGAGGCAAGGAGTTACTATAGTCACGCCTCTTCCCACAGCAGCCAACGTAGGCGTCGCCGAGAGAGAGCACCGCCTAGAGATCCTTTGGGAGGCCTAAAGCTCAAAATTCCCGCATTCCATGGAACCAACAACCCGGATACTTATTTGGAATGGGAGCAGAAAATTGAGTTGGTCTTTCTTTGTCAAGAAAGTCTTGAGTGCAATAAGGTTAAAATTGCGGCTACTGAATTCTACGACTATGCCCTAAGTTGGTGGGATCAACTTGTAACTAGCCGAAGACGTGCCGGAGACTATCCGATCGACACATGGAACCAGCTTAAAGCCGTCATGCGAAAAAGATTTGTGCCAAGTTACTATCATCGAGAACTACATCAGCGGTTGAGGAATTTGGTTCAAGGAAGCAAGACCGTCGAGGAGTACTTTAAGGAAATGGAAACCCTTATGTTAAGAGCCGATCTTCAAGAAGATGGAGAAGCGGTCATGTCTCGATTCATGGGAGGTCTTAACCGAGAAATCCAAGATCGTCTAGAAACTCAACATTATGTGGAGCTTGAGGAGATGCTTCACAAAGCGGTTATGTTCGAGCAGCAAATCAAGAGAAGGAACGCCCGATCAAGTCACACCAAGACCAGCTACAGCCCGGGAAAGCCAAGTTATCAAAAGGAAGAGAAGTCCGGTTATCAAAAGGATTACAAGCCGTTCGTCAAGCCAAAGGTCGATCTAGATCCAAAAGCAAAGGGTAAGGAAGTAATCACGAGGGTTAGAGATATTCGATGCTTTAAGTGTCAAGGACTTGGGCATTACGCGAGCGAATGTTCCAATAAAAGGATCATGGTTCTTAGAGACAATGGCGAAGTAGAATCCGAAGATGATTGTTCGGAAGAAGGCTCAATAGAAGAAGATATGGAAGCCCCTACTAAAGGAGAGTTGCTTGTTGCGAGAAGATCGTTGAGTGTTCTAACTAAAGCCGAGGAACAAGCGCAAAGGGAAAATTTGTTTCATACACGTTGCCTCGTCAAAGATAAGGTATGTAGTTTGATTATCGATGGTGGAAGTTGTACTAACGTTGCGAGCAGGAGTATGGTCGAGAAGCTTGGCTTAGAAGTGCTTGAACACCCGAGACCGTATTCACTCCAATGGCTCAATGACACGGGTGAGATGTCCGTCAAAGAACAAGTCAAGGTACCTCTTTCAATTGGGAAGTATCAAGATGAGATCATGTGCGACATTCTACCGATGGACGCTAGTCACATTCTTCTCGGACGACCATGGCAATCGGATCGAAGAGTTCTTCACGATGGCTTCACCAACCGGCAGACCTTCGAACACAATGGCCGAAAGACAACTCTCATCCCGATGACTCCGCATGAAGTCTATTTAGACCAGCTAAGTATGAAACAACGAGCCATCAAATCAACCGAACCAAACGATACCAAGGGTAAGAACAAGGTAAATCACAAAAATAGTTTACTCTTTGTTTTCAAAGAAACTCTTACTTGTTCAACTAATCCCGAACCGGTGCTACCGAGTAAGATCAAGTTGGTTTTGCAAGAATATAAGGACGTTTTTCCGGAAGATAATCCCATAGGTTTACCACCCATCCGAGGGATCGAGCATCAAATTGACTTCGTCCCGGGAGCCGCCCTACCAAACCGACCAGCTTATCGCACCAACCCGACCGAGACAAAAGAACTCGAGAAACAAGTGAACGAGCTTATGGACAAGGGTCATATTCGAGAAAGCATGAGTCCGTGTGCCGTTCCGGTTTTACTTGTACCAAAGAAAGATGGAAGTTGGCGCATGTGCGTGGATTGCCGAGCCATCAATAATATCACGGTTAAGTATCGCCACCCTATTCCTCGATTAGATGATATGCTTGATGAATTGCATGGTTCTAGCATCTTTTCAAAAATTGATCTTAAAAGTGGTTATCATCAAATCCGGATGAAGGAAGGTGATGAATGGAAAACGGCTTTTAAAACGAAACAAGGATTGTATGAATGGTTAGTTATGCCGTTTGGGTTAACAAATGCACCTAGCACTTTCATGAGATTGATGAATCATGTCCTTAGGAAGCATATTGGAGTATTTGTTGTTGTTTATTTTGATGACATCTTGGTTTATAGCAAAAACTTGGAAGATCATGTCATGCATCTTAAACTTGTTTTGGATTTGCTTCGAAAGGAAAAGCTATATGCGAACTTGAAGAAGTGCACATTTTGCACGGATAATCTTGTTTTCCTAGGCTTTGTTGTAAGTGCAGATGGAATCAAGGTCAATGAAGAAAAGGTCAAGGCGATTCGAGAATGGCCGAGCCCTAAGAATATGAGCGAAGTAAGGAGCTTTCACGGTTTAGCGGGATTTTACCGACGATTTGTCAAAGATTTCAGCACCATTGCCGTCCCGCTTACGGAAGTTATCAAGAAGGACGTTGGATTCAAGTGGGAAGATGCACAAGAAAACGCCTTCCAAGCCTTGAAAGAGAAGCTCACTAATTCTCCCGTTTTAATTCTTCCTAATTTTATGAAAACTTTTGAGATTGAGTGTGATGCCTCCGGGATAGGTATTGGAGCTGTTTTGATGCAGGATCATAAGCCCATAGCATACTTTAGCGAGAAGCTAGGAGGAGCGACACTCAACTATCCGACTTACGACAAGGAGCTTTACGCGTTGGTCCGAGCACTACAAACGTGGCAACACTATCTATGGCCGAAAGAGTTCGTCATTCATACCGACCACGAGTCTCTCAAGCACATAAAGGGTCAACAAAAGCTCAACAAACGTCATGCACGGTGGGTCGAATTCATAGAAACTTTTCCATACGTGATTAAGTACAAAAAAGGTAAAGATAATGTTGTAGCCGACGCATTATCTCGGAGGTATGTTTTGCTTAATTCTTTGGATGCAAGATTGTTGGGTTTTGAGCAAATAAAAGACTTGTATGCTAACGATTCTGATTTTAGCAAAATATTTCAATCTTGTGAAAAGTTTGCATTTGGAAAATATTATCGGCATGATGGGTATTTATTCTATGATAATAGACTTTGTGTGCCTCACTCTTCTTTGCGAGAATTGTTTCTAAGGGAAGCTCATGGAGGTGGTTTAATGGGACACTTTGGAGTTGCTAAGACGTACAAGGTAATGCAAGAACACTTCCATTGGCCACACATGAAAAGAGATGTCGAGCGACTATGTGAACGTTGCGCGACTTGTAAGCAAGCTAAGGCTAAGGTTCAACCCCACGGTTTGTATACCCCTTTACCTATTCCTTTGCATCCTTGGAATGATATATCTATGGATTTTGTGGTAGGATTGCCTAGGACTAGGGCTGGTAAGGATTCTATCTTTGTGGTTGTTGATCGCTTTTCTAAAATGGCGCATTTTATTCCATGTCATAAAACCGATGATGCATCTCATGTTGCTAGCTTGTTCTTTAGAGAAGTTGTTCGTTTGCATGGCATTCCTAAGACCATAGTTTCTGATCGTGATACTAAGTTCCTTAGTTATTTTTGGAAAACTTTGTGGTCGAAGTTAGGGACTAAATTGCTTTTCTCTACTACATGTCATCCGCAAACCGATGGTCAAACTGAAGTTGTTAATCGAACCTTGTCTACTTTGTTACGTGTGCTCATTAAAAAGAACCTTAAGACTTGGGAAGATTGCTTGCCGCATGTTGAATTTGCTTATAATCATTCGATGCATTCCGCGACTAAGTTTTCTCCTTTTGAAATTGTTTATGGGTTCAATCCCACATCTCCTTTGGATCTAATGCCTTTACCTTTGAGTGTAAGATCAAGTCTCGATGGCAAGAAGAAAGCCGATTTAGTGCAACAGGTTCACAAGAAGACTAAGGAAAATCTTGAAGCCCGGACGAAGCTTTACGAGAAGTATGCGAACAAAGGCCGAAAAGAAGTCATCTTCAACGAAGGCGATCAAGTGTGGGTTCATCTTAGGAAGGAACGTTTTCCGGAAGAAAGATCATCTAAGCTAATATTTATAAAGTTATAAAAGGTTCTAAACGGCATTTATAACCTTTTATAAGGTTTTTAAAAGGTTTACAAATTTTTTATAAGGTTTTTAAATATTTTTTGAAAGGTATATATACGGTATTTATGAAATATATATATATATATATATATATAAATTTACACACATATAAAGATAATTTGTATCTATAAATATTAGTTTACACATATTTATTTGATAAATTTCAAATTTTATAGTGACTTTTTTATTAAATTAGAATGAGGGGTATTTCTAAAAAGTGGTATTGGAAAAGGGGTATTTTTGAAACTCCCCCCTCCCCCCCCCCCAATTGTAGAACCAAGAATTCGCACAAGGGATCTAACCGGATTGTTTTGGGTAGATTCGATGGAGAGGAAGATTAGGTTGCTTGAAGAACTTGAAGAACGAACTAGGGTTTTGAAATTAGAGAATATGGTTTTTTTATTAATGTTTCGAGATCTCTTAATAGAGGACAACCCCCCTATTTATACTAATTACAAAATACGCTAATCCCATGAATATAGGAATTAATATTTCTTAATTAAAATGGGAACTTGCTGTCTAAGTTACGTCGGCGACCTGGTGGGCTTTTCCCGAAGGCCCACAATTAGGAAGAGCTTAAACCGGTTCAATTATGAAATCCCAGTCCGGTTAAATGCGGTTTGATGTTGGTGCTAAACCATGCACCAATAGTAAGTCCACCCCCCCCCCCAGTTTAATAGACTGAATGTTCATTCGAATCTTAATAAACTTTAGAGTGATTCCTGTATTTATGCG
Source organism: Capsella bursa-pastoris (assembly GCA_036452645.1). Lineage (NCBI taxonomy): Eukaryota > Viridiplantae > Streptophyta > Magnoliopsida > Brassicales > Brassicaceae > Capsella > Capsella bursa-pastoris. Next base: position 3,239,292 of record CP144186.1, read on the forward strand.
GACTGGGATAAATGATTAAAACCGGGAATTCCCCTTTATTTTTGATACGTGGAAGCCATTCGTGGTTCGGCGGCTAGGTCGGAAGGCGAAACGGCGTGTAGGTCATCATTACGCTTCATAGGGTTTGTCACCTACTTCTTCCTCTATATATACCTGACGCTTGTCTCCATTTTGCCTCATTTGCTCCCATTTCATCGAAAAAGTAATTCTGCTCCGTTCTCTCTCTTCATAACCTTAGTCCGTTATTTATACAACTTTTCCCGTTTCATTCCATACTCTTCAACCTAAGATGTCGCCCAGAAGGATTATTCCAACTCCGATTGTAAGGAGAATAACTGATGAAGCCGAGACACCGCAAGGCCCAGAAAACTCTTCAGCTGGTGGAGTCGAAGAACCAGATTGTGAAACCCAAGGCAATGCTCCCAGAGCGAGCGACCTGACGACCGGGTCGTCGAGTAGATCGTCGCAGATTTTGAAAAGGTCGCCAGTCGCTGAGGACGGATTCGTTCCCCTAAATGTTTTCGAGGAAGACATTTCACCTCCACGTGATCATAATGGTTCGATCGGAGGAGCTCCAAATTTAAATTTAAAATGTGTTACTGAGTTTTAAACTAATCATAGTTTAAAATTTTAAATGTGTAAATTTTAATTCATGATACAATATTGGAATCACTCCAAATTTAGTTCACACAATGATCAAGAGATTCCAATCTTAGCTTGCAGACGGTGCATTTAAAGTAATAAAAATCTCTTGATCCTTGTGTGATCTAAAGTTGGAGTGATTCCAATCTTGTATCATCTGGTATCATAGCTGATTATTAGTCTTATGCTGATTTTTGCCTTGTACTTGATCAGAACTCCATTTAGGCAAAGATTCTTTAAAATTCTCAATGTAGACCGGTTTGATGTGTGGACTGATTGGTTTGGTGTGCTCCCGGTTTGACCTAGTTCCGATGTCAGCATCATACCCTCTCCCTTGAAAACGTTTTGACCTCGAAACTATAAAATCTTGGTATTGTTGTGGCTTTATGATGGATGGTGCATCAGGTGGCTATCCTTTGAGCAAGAAATATGGGACCACTCCTTGTTTTTGATCGTGTACAATGGTTGATGGTGTAATGTGCTTGAGCTTTGAAATCCGGGGGTTCCTCTTTGATTAAGAAAGAACTTGAGACTCTCCTAGTCTCCATTAGGGATGGTGTGACCACCAATGGTGATGGTTTACTCTGGTTCCAGTTTTGATTCAAGCGTTCTTCAGCTCCGGTAATTCGCCTTCATGATCCTCATTCAAACCTGAAATGTAATTGACCTTTTTGGCAAAGAAAAAATGCATTAATAAAGTCATGAGACCAGTACAAACATGTAAAATAAGTATAGGCTTAACCATTTCTTTTTCATAAAGTTTATCAATAAGTATGTCACAAAGTAAATCAACTACTCAATATGATTTAAGATAAGAATTTGATTCTACATGTTTATTTAAAGAACCAACGTTTCTTTCACACTTTCTAGATCTTAACCAGTTCATTATCACATTGTTCAACTTATTAGAAATAACTCGAAGTAATGTGTTACTTACTTGACATAGATCTGCGTTGAGTGTATCTTTCGAAGTAACCACTATTGGTTGATTCGATGACTGGTCCGGTGATTTTTCTTGCAGTAGAATTTTGTTGGTGCTAACTTCATCATATATAGTAGCTGGTAAATACATCTTAAGCTCTTGATTTGGATGCATGTTATTATTCTTCGCTAGTTTCTCCGTTTGCTCCACATTCAATATCTTTTGGGATGTGGTCTCTCGCTCATCATGATACTCTTCTGTGGTACCTGTATCTTTTTTGACACTTAAGAATAAAATCAAGTGCATTATACTTGAAATATAATCTTTTAAAATAAAGTTTTTGAAGCTACGATTAATTATTAATTTATTCTAATATCAAACAAGATCGTAGGTTTCACTTACTAAGATACCGTGTAAGGTGTTTGGCATTAACTCAACCTTAATGAGTGTGTTCTTAGAAGAAAAACGAGATGATGTTGAACATATTTGTGCCTTCACATGTGCTACAATGGCTGCTTGCTCATACGTCTTATTTCGGCAAAGTTGTGATGACGTTGTTTCCGGAAGTTGCTCTTCAATTATGTCATTCTCAACTTCCCTTGGAGTTGCTACATGGTGGTTTAATTCTTCAGCCTTATCATCCATCATATGACTTAGACCTACATCAATAACCTTTGGCAAATACAAGCGCATTAATCCCGAATTGAGAATTTTTAAACTTGATATCACAAGACAATCTTTTGACTTAGATGCATTCGGTTGTAACTCTATTGATGTGATATCTTTTACTTTTCTTTCATCACAAGTTGCATCAAAATGACCTCTCATATGGCATCTACAACATGTTGGTGCATTTGAATTTAAATAGTTAGAGGACTTACCTTGCTCGGGTTTATCTTGCGGCTTAAGCAAAGGTATTGGAGTCGACTCTTCCTTTTCATATATACCTTTATCATTCTTATTGGATGAAAGCAAGTGTATCACGTGGTTAACTTGTTGATAGTCATTAAGCTTAGAAGTTCTAGCACTTACCTTGGCGGGTTCTTGATCGGCGTTTTGATTAGAACTAACATGTTGATGTGTTGTAGTCTTTCGGCTTGGTTCCTTTGAATTGTAAGTGTTTTGACTAGGCTGGGACATCAGTGGAGGTGCATATCTCTCCCTCATAAGCAACTTTAGTTGTCCCCACGTTTTGAGTGGTGGCTCGTTGTACCATTGTCTATCTTTTTCCTCTCGGTTCCACCAACGTTTTGTGCTTCCAATGAGTTGTTCAAGACAGTAGGAGAGCCTCGCTTCCTTGGGAATGGCATAGTACCTAAAGTACTTGTCTATTTTGATCCCATTGTAGATAATGTCTTTTATGTCCTACAAACTCAAAACATTCAGGTCCAAAATACTGATAACCATTGTTTAGAGATAACCTGAATTTTGTCTACTGGTTTCGGGTGGGATATGATAGCAACGGGTCTCTTCTTACACCATGTTTTAGCTCACCTCCTCTTAGCTTACTGGTCCTTGCGTCTCTCTCAGCTAAGGGATCACGTCTACCACTCGGATGTGGTTCAAGTCAGATTGATGATCCTTGCATCACTTCATGTACTACTCGTGAGTTTGTGCAGAATTACTTGTCTCTTGATTTTGCTTGACGTGAGGCTGTAGGCACTCGATGTAACAAGAGGTGATGGTCGGTTTTCTCTTCACGCCTTGGAGCACGTCGAGAATGGTAGTCTTTTGCGGTTTTTCTTTTATACTCTATGTCTTTACCCCACTTAAGATAATCATCTTTTCCTGAAAAATACGTAATTTGGGTCAATGGAGATTTTGAACCATGGCTGCAAAAATCATCATTAAATTTAATCCATGGTTTAAAATAGCCTTTATTGGTGTTGTATGATTCAGGCGATTATGGTTCTGGAGCTTCATGGTCTGGTTCATCTCTTGAATCAGAAGTTGAAATATCATCTCGTTGCCACGAGATTGTTCCATAGTTGTCTTCCTCATCCGACGTGACTTGATAGGGCTCTTCTCCTTGAATTTCTTCATCAAGTCACTATAGACTCTATATTTTCTCTTGTCTTCGTAAAAAAAAGAAGCTTGCACAAGCAAAAGAACGATGTATCAAAAGTAAATCAAGAAATAAGGAAAATACTTACGTTAAAAATAGAAATAAAAATTCTTTACTTTTTTTAATAAATCCAAAAAAATAAAATAGGAAAAGAAAAAATGCAGTTTTTATTTTCTTTTCTGGTTTTACAAAAAAAAAATTTTAAATTGCAGAATATAATTTGTTTGCTTTTTTCATTTTAATAAATCAAAAAATAAATAAGAAAATGAAGTAAATCACATTTCTTTTCTTTTTTTGATAAAATACTGAAGAAAATAGTAAAAATAAAGAAAGAAACAAAAAATTTATTTGGATTTTTTTAATTATTTCATAAAAATGAATAAACGAAGAAAAAAAAAATATATAGGTTGAAAATATACAACCTTGGATAGGAGCTTTTGAAACTCTAATATCAGATGATACAAGACTGGAATCACTCCAACTTTAAATTACACAACAATCAAGAGATTTCAAGCTTAGTTTGCGTAGGGTAGAATTCACGAGGTGTTTCTGAAGCACTCTCTCGTGAATCAAGGGGTGGTACAGGGGATAAATCAGGTAATTGACTTGCTCAATCAGTGCGATAATCGACTCACTTAATCAATGGACGAATGAAGGATGATGAATCACACAACAAACTTAATCTGCAGGTTTCTAAAGAACGAAGTGACTCACTCACAAAGAACTAAAAAACAACAATAACAAAGACAAACTTTGACAAGAAGAAACTTTATATTACTTTAAATTGATCAAAGGTGTCTTTATAATGAACAAGATAATGAGCTTATATAGGATCAAGTATACATCTTAATAATCTAAAACAAGAAACAAATCGCACAAAATTAAATATACTAGCCGTTGGGACTTTATGAACCAAATCGGCAAATTAAGGTAAGTAGAGAGATGCCTTGAGTCTTGAAAGCTTGGGTGCGAATCTATGACTCCTTGGAGTGTCTAGCTTCATTTTAGGAAGCTTTAAGACATGCATAAGTGAATAAGGAAGGAGTCTTTGTATCTTGATCTCCTTTGGCTCCATGAATGGTAAGTAGTGACTCGCCGGGTTCTTGTGTGGTAGGGTGTACCATATATGGATTTGGGACACGTCCAAATAAAAAATAAATGATACTTTCTTTATCTCGCTCCAAGTAGATCAACGACCCTGATTCAAAGGGTGGTTTGGACTTGGGTCTTTTCTTGCTTGTTCTAGATGGGATGTGGCCTTGTGGTGAATCAAATGAGTGTGTCAAAAGATTTAAAATCCTCACAGCTTGCATTCTGGTGTAGTTCAGCAAGTCTGTCAGCGAGTAGTTCAGCATACTTGTCATCTAGTAGTTCAGCATGTCCATCAGCGAGTAGATCATAATGCACATCAGCTATTATCTTTGAATCATATGGATGGTGAATGATTTTTTGATGACTTGGTGTTGCCTCATCAAAAACCTTTCTAGGTACACCCATTGGGACAAACCCTAGACAAGGGAAAAAGAGTGCAACTGTCATATCCCAACAATAAGGTGATTTGATTTGCTGATTTTTATCTCTCTTGAACTATTGGACTTCTTAGGGTTAATATCATGGTGAATAATCCATTTAGACAAAGATTCTCTAAAATTCTCCATGTAGACAAGTTTGATGTGTGGACTGACTGGTTTGGTGTGCTCCCGGTTTGATCTAGTTCTGATGTCCGCATCACACAACCACATATCCAAGTTTCTGAAACATCCACATACTCAAAACAAGCATCAAAAAGTTTTATTAAGCTTAGATTAACTATGGTCACACACTCACGTCTAATTTGGATTGATTGAGACTAAAAACATCAAGAATACATCCACATAGTGGCCTCTATCACACCATAGCCATGAATCTCTACTCGCTTCTCTTGTGCTCTCAGGATTAACAACAAGCCATACCTCTTTTATTTTCTCCCTAGAAACAATAACTAAATTGCAAACCAAAAATTAGTAGTGTCGATCTACACCTGGAAAATAATACAAAATTTTTAACTCAGATTATACTAGACACCCAAGTTTATCTTGAAATTTAGATTCCATTAGAATATTTTAAACTTAGAGTTCGGATTCAGATTGGATTTTTTTGTTCGTGTTGGATTTTCGGATTCATAAATTATCCCTAGGCCTAATATTGGTCTAGAGACGATAACAAATACGTTTTGTCATTTTGTAAGAATTTCAAATAATATTTTGAATAACAATGCAAAATAATTTAGTTTAAGAAAAAAAATGTAAAGAATTACCCACCAGATGGAAAAACAAACTGAAACAGACATACATCATTTATACTCTCACTCAAAGAAAACAATCAAAATAAATGTTACCAAAATACACTCTTTGTTTCATTTTTTTTTTCTCTTTTCTATTTGCGTTGATAGAAAACAAATCTCGAATTTGAGATGCTACCTCTATCAAATCGCCACCAAACCAACATTTTAGTCTTAGATAAGGCTATTACTTTTTAGGTTAACTGCGACCACCATTTCTTCTCTTCTTCTCTCCATTTGAACCACCTGTTGTTGCTTTGTCTGAATCCGACACTATCTTAGCTTTCCCAAGAGAAGTAGAAGATGAAAGCCTCTTCTTTGGCAGTACTGCCTGCGGAGGTTTCTTCTTATCAGACACAACAACCTTCTTCTTCTGCAAATCCAAGTTGCTTGTTGCTTCGACATTATTAACCTTAGGTTTCACAGTTTGCGTGTTAGCCAAGTTTCCTGTTGTCCCCACGGTAGCCTTTGATTTCAAAACTTGCTTGTTATCCACGTTTCTTTTTGTTCCCAAACTAGCTTTAGATTTCAAAGGTTGTTCATTACTCACTTTGCTTGTTGTTTCCATACTAACCTTGGATTTCACAGTTTGTGCATTACTCACTTTGCTTATTGTTTCCACAATAACCTTGGATTTCTCAGTTTGTGTATTATCTAAAGAGTTTCTGCGCGATGTCGAGCTACCAACGCTCTCGTCATCTTTAACGTTTGTAGATGATCCACCAATGCTATGCCTACGATTAGTAACCTCGCTGGTTTTGCTCTTGGTATCATTGTTTCCAGACCATTGAATAGATTTTTGGCTGGATGACTTTAGTGTTTTAGGTCTGGCAGGAGAAGTCTTGATACTGTTTTCGCGTTTGAAAGAGACTTGATCATCGTTTGATTGAGGATCCCACGGACGAGAAGCCATCCATCGTTCAAGCCAACTCCAACCCCAGTCTGTTGTGTTTGTCTCCATTAGTGTCTGGTGTGGAAGTTTAGAAGAGTTTCTCCACGTTTGCTGTTTTAGTTTCCAACACCATTAACATCTTTGAATATGTAATTAAGTTTACAATGAAGTTGTATTTTACCTGATGACTGTAAGCATAAGCCAAAGCCCTCTCTCGTCTTACAGAAGCTTCTTTTCGATTCATCGACCTTGCCACGATCTGTTCCTTTGACTTATTGCTTACATCGAAATCTCCTGCTAGAACCTATCACATGATTTAATTCATGTAAGAACTTTGGTTCACACAGTGTGGTAAAGGATATAAAAAGGTTGTTTAGTTACCGAGCTCTGGTTCTGATTGTTATCTTTCTGGTGACCCTTTTGCTCGATTAGCCTATGACGAGTTTTGTTCTCGGCAGATAAGCGATTCCTCCTCTCTTGAATCTGTGTTTGTAAACGTGTAAGTGTTTGCATTGAGCTAAGCATCGCGTTCATTTGTCTTTTGACATATCTTCCTTGTAGCAAAGCTTTAAGCCTGGCCATTCCTCGCAGCGCACGAAGAGTGCGTCTCGCCTATGAAAACCCGAAAATATTAGACTTAAGCCCAACATAATAAGAGGAATGAATGAATGAATGATATGTATCTATATACCTTGTAACATCTGTATGCATTTTGGATCTTGATCGCAACAGTTTCCTCCTTCGATACCACAATTTGATGTGTTGATGGAGTCATGAGACGAACAACCTCCGCGGCAGCATGAGCAGCCACGACAGCTGCTTCGGCTGCAACCGCTGATGCAAGAGCCAGAGCTTGTCTAGTCTTCGCTTCATTAGACTCACCATATCCCGTATTACTAGATGATGCCGCTGCTGGAGGAGGAGAAGGTGGTGGCAAAGACGGCTGAGGAGCAAAATCCGGTAACGGAGGAGGAGGAGGAGACGGTCGATAAACAGAAGAAGGCGAAGGGTCAACCGTTAAAGGAGGAGTCTCCTCAACAGAGAATTCAAAAGATTCTCTACTCTTTTGTTTCCCAAATGACCATTTCCTCTTAGGTTTCTCCGGTTTCTTGTTATACAAGAAAAAAACAAAAACATAAAAGAATTAGTAAATCTTGATTGTATCATTAGGTTTTAATCATGTTCATGGACAAATAAATCAAGATTATTAGACTAACTTGATTCTTTTTGTCTTTGCCTCCTGGAGATAAACAAGACGCGGAGACACATGTTAACCAGCTCTTACCCATCTTCTTCTTCTCCTGAAATTTTCAGACAAAGCTTTTTTCATCGAAACATTTTTTTCTTACCAAAAAAAAAAAAAAGACAAAACACGAAATGAAATGTTTTGTGTGAAAGAGATGAGATTATAGACCTGGTCGAGGATGGGCCCCACAGTTTCGTGGGAACCCAATTGACTTTTGTAACGATTTGTGTGTTCTGTAAGAACGATTCAACAGATTTAACGACAGATACGTTTATAAGTTATAACTTCTTTTTTGTTTTTTTTTTCTTCTACAAATGTTATTTTTAACTAGGTATTATTTGTTTATTTCTGGTGTTGTTAGTTTTAGAATTAGTAGAATTTTAATATATTTTTTAACTATTATCTTAAAAATGTTAAAAACAAATTTAGAATATTTGGGTTTTGAGTTTTTGATGATACTAATGCTCTGGATTCAGTTCTGACCTTCAACTTCATTTGGTTGCGAGTTTTCTTTATCAACAAGAAACTGAGTAAAGAAATCACAAAAATTGTGAAATTGATATGTCAAACTAGAGATATTTTCTAAACGTTTTTACGGGCACATATATTAAATTTTGAAAATTTGAAAAATAGATTTGAATTTTCTAGTCCCGAGGGCTTCAATTTGATATATTATTTTTAAACGCTTTACAAACATGATAGTAGTGAAAAATGTTATATTCCATATTTAGTTTAACTTTGTAACATTGACTTTTATTTTCTCGATTTGGAGGGCAAATTTTCAAAAAATATCGGCTTAGAGGGTTATTTGCACAAAATCTATATAAATTAGTAAATTACGATAATTAAACGGTTTATTCAAAAATTAACAAGGAGAAGATGAAAGAATATCATAAAAATAGTAAAGAGGATCATAAAACTCTAAAGTTTAATATAATGAATCCAAGATTAGAACGTATAACAATTATCCAACTTTATTAACAGACAAAAGAATAAAAGAAAGATTATAACGTATAACAATATTGTGTAGCTTTCTTTTAATTCCTATTTAATTGTTTGTTAAGTCGGCAGGCCGAGAAAGAGTACGTGCAAACCTCTTAATGTACTTTTGTTTGTCTCTATCATCTTCACACTAAGTTAAGAGCTGTTTGTTTCTATGGCCATGAACTCACTCATAGCCTCATACCACGTCATACATACTACGGCCAATGTGTTATTGGACATTGTTTAGAGCTAATTAAAATGCTTTTAGACTCACTGAATTAAATGATTTTTTTTCTAGGTTTTGGGTTTGATTGTTTAGAGTTAGTTGTTGTTTAAGAATTTTGACGGTAGATTTTAAGTTATAGCTATAGATCGTTGTAGGATTTTGCTATAGAAATTAAAATTTTGGAAAGCTTAAAATTATGTATTTTAGGAAAACTTGTTTTATAACGAAAAAAATTAATTAAGAAAATATTTATTAGCTTTAAATAAAAAAATTCCAAAATTTTCTAAAGCTTAATTGTTTTTATAGTAGATACAGAGATGTAGAGCAAGGTTGTTGAAAGATTATAAAGGCACAACCAATAAACTCTTTGTATCTTACGTTTATATATTTTATAAAAAAAATTGTGTTTATATCTTATGTTATATTAACATTGATAAGGAAAGATTCTTAATTTATTTTTTATCTCTTATACCAAAGTATTTGAATGTAAAAATAGATTCTTTGGCATGCAAAACTCGTTGTTATCCGTATTTTGTCAAGTATGTAAACAATTATCTTCCCAATTGGCTCTAATGAGCCAATTTTAGTTTGTTGTACCAAAAAAAAAGATTTACGTTATAATTAATAACTTGTGTGATTGTTACTTCCTCTACTGTCTAATATTTTATCTCCTAGTCAAAATTATCTGCTAATATTTTATCTACGTCAGCTTCATTCCACAGAACATCTTACCATAGATGGATCATGCCTTTTGCTAAAATTTGTATATGGTCGAAAAGGATTTTTGGAATCAATTTAGAGTCTGGTGGACAATCTGCCAATGGACAAACCTAGCTCCTCTGTCATATTAGGGCTCGTTTCCTCTGGTTGATTTCATGTGGGCTATGGCTTGAAGCAATTACTGAAAATGCAAATTAAAAGAACAACTATTTATGAAAACCCTAGCTATATATTAGATTGTTAGGTGAAAAACAAAATTAACTATTTACAAAAAATCTAGGGGGAATTTCAAAAATACTCCTTTTCCAATAACACTTTTTAAAAATACCCTTCTTTCTAATTTTATCAAAAAGTCACTATAAAATTTGAAATTTATCAAAAAAATATGTATAAGCTTATATTTATAGACACAAATTATCTTTATATGTGTGTAAATTTATAAATATATATTTCATAAATACATTTTAAAACCTTTTAAAAATCATTTAAAAACCTTATAAAAACTTTGTAAACCTTTTAAAAACCTTTTAAAAACCTTATAAAAACCTTATAAAACCTTATAAATGCCGTTTAGAACCTTTTAAAACCTTATAAATATTTGGATTTAGTCACGCAGTAGTAAAGATGATCTTGATGTACCTTATCAACCATATAAAAATTTATAATTTTTCATATTTAAAAAAGGATATTTTTGAAAATAGATAGAAAAGAGAAGTATTTTTTAAAAGGGTACACCAAAAGGGGTATTTTTCTAAAATTCTCAAAATTCTATAGATACAGATTAACATTAATGAGTTAGAGGCAAAAACAAAATGTAAAAACATTGACTCTTTGTCCATGTAAATTTTGTCAGCTCGTCTCACCATTACAAATCAAGAAAGCATATTGTCCTAACAATATCTACACTATATTTTGAGGAAGCACCAAAACTCTCCTCCTCTTTAAAATAAAACTGAGTTAACCCCAAAAAAGCATCTCAAAAGAGTCGGCAACCTCTTCAACATCCTGGACTCGAGCAACATTGCGGGGTGCCGTGCAATCTCATCGTACTTAGGGGCCTCTAGGTTTTAAATCGACATTCAAAACCGAAAACCAAAAGAAAAATGCCAAACCCTTGCCTTAGATTCTAATGTACAATAAATTTCTCACTTGTCTTCAATGAATATTTTGTTTATAAAGTCTCTAAACCGTCGGGAATAAAGCTTAGGATCAACAGCTGAAATGGAAGTGGGATCTGCGTGGAGTGACTTGTAGGCGTGCTCTAGTTTTTTGGTGATATCATAGTCTTGAAGAATGTCAATAACACCAAAATAAAGGATCACCTCAAGAACCTCTTTCCTTGTTTCTTTAGAATTTGAGTTGTCAATGTCGTCTTCTTCCCACGACTCTTCCTCAAATCTTCGCACCTGCTCTGCTTTTGCCGGTGTACTTTCTCCTAGTCTCATTAAGGGTCCGTTACTACATTTTCAAAGACATGAACAAAATATTGTCAAAATGAAAAGAGGGGATATATTTACTTTGATTTGATCTTCTAAGCTTTTGCTAGTGTATCAATGTATGTATAATTAATATTAAAAGGTTCATTTGAAGTTAGTGAGATTTTTTCAATCAAATAAATACTAATATTCCTTTACAATATGGTTTAAACTAGTTTTGTTGATCTAAAATGACCACTTATATGAATGAAAGAATCCAATACTTAGTTGGATAATATATGGTTATGAATTTAAAACTCGAGAAATGTTAAGTTAAGGTACCAAGTTTGGGTGACAGAGTCCATATTTGGAAGTGAATTATACCCTCTCATCAATTTGTCCTCCTGATCTCTTCGACCTGAATTAAGCAAGCAACTAATTTTTGTGAGAAAAAAGAAGAAGAAGTACCAAAAACTAAAGTTGAAAGAAATATAAGAATGATCTATACCTATGCCCAAGGAAATGTCATCTCGCAAGCCAGATTCACGGAAATGGAGACCAATCAAGAGACTATAGTCCATAATTCTTTCAGCTTCAAGGAACTCACAGTCGATATCGATTTGGTTGATAAAGGCTTGAAACCATGACTTTTCAAGTCGAAACACATACTTGAGATCTAAGTCTTTGAGTGTTGTCGTCTCGTCGATTTCACCTTCATCTTTATCAATAGTACGGCCGTGTGATGAACCTTTCAAGTCAAATCTTTTGTGTATGCGATACTCCGAACAAAAAAGATTTCCCATCACTATGAACCGAGTCTTTTTTTGACACAAAAATAACAAGAAGTAAGATTTTATTTAATTCATCTACATAAACATGTGATGAAGCATCATTTACCTTTTGGCCTCCTACCGGTTTGACACAATGCACTCCAAAGAACTTGGTGACCAAAGAGTTCTTGTACTTGGAAACATGCTCGTAATAATTTGGAAGCATCTTAAGCAATACCTAAGAATGGTTTTAAGAAACTCAAAATCTGTTGTGCTATTTAAAGTAATGGGAAATAAAAAGATTATATAAGTTACCTTAATTTCTGATTTTTTCATGGTTTTGATCATGAAGCGTTCATCTTGAGTCAAGTAAAAGGAGCTTCCACTCTTTCCGGGCGAAGAAAATTCTCGAAGAGATTCATTTCCGCAAATAGCAAGCATATAGTCTGCTTGATCGATTGCAAATAAGTCTCTTAAATGCCTGTTTCACCACACAAAATGTGCAATCAGAAAAAATTGGATCATTTTTCTCCAAAACTCAAAACTCTTAGTACATTTACTTACCTAAACACAATAGGGCAATAATCCTTCCATTTGAACTCGACAGAGAGATGGGGAGGCGTAGATTTAGAGCCTTCCGGGGGAAACCTGGTCCATTGCTTATCCTTGGGATCAAAATCACAATGCCTAAGTTCCCTTAAAAGGGAAGCATGTTTCCCAACAGAGTACCTAATCCCAAGTTGTAGATTTAACATCAATTCATAGTTCTTATGTCCGGCTGTAACCGTATGCCCTGGTTTCTTACAATCTCCTTCATCTAACCATCTTGGACTTTGTTGCAAACTCATTGCACCACCACTCTCCAAAAGCAAAGGACTTCTTGCCCACTCATGCTCTCCGCAACCGCTTGTATCCGACTCACTCGTGTACGGACTCGCCTCTACATGATCACACAAGCTAGTATCCTCCAACTCCGATATACAAATCCTCGGAAAATTGGTATTCATTGACAAAGTTTCAACGGAAGAGAGCTTATGATGTTGCACAATCTCATCATCTTTCTTCTTGCTCTTTCTGCCCCACCCATTATTACTATTCTTCTCCTCACCCCAACTCAACACCCCTTTCCCAACCGGAGCTCCATTTTCCCATAGCCCATCATAACGGTTTCCATTAGCCCAAGTCATAACCCCTTTTCCAGAGATAACACCATTCTTCCACTCTCCTACATACTCATTCCCATCGCTCCACACATAACGTCCATTACCATCTTGTAGATTGGCCTTCCAGTTTCCTTGGTAAACATCTCCATTCGCATATCGCTTCTCTCCATAGCCATGCTTTCTTCCCCACAGCCAATGCCCTCTATAAGTGTCGCCGTCGATTCCAATGAACGTTCCTTCACCATCCATTCGACCATCCTTGAACTGACCCTCATAGGTCGCTCCTGATGGCCATGAAAATCTTCCTTTACCGCTTGCTTTACCACGCGTCCACTCCCCTTCGTACATACAACCATCCGACCACAGATACTTGCCTGTCCCATGCGGAACACCCGCTGATAAGCCTCCATTGTAAAGGTCACCATTCTTAAGAACCTTCTCTACTATTCTAATCTCCGCAGCCGCATCATTCACCTCACAACTTGTCATGGGGACAACACGCCGAGAGCTTTGTTTGTATTTGCCCCCTGAGGATTGTCCTTTGTTAAGATTCTCTTCCGTGAAGAGGAACACAGTCTCCTGCATTTTGCTGTCTTCTTCTTACTCTACTCTATGCCCTCCAAAGTCAGACATATATCTCGTTGACTTTTTTATTGGCTTTGTTTGTCTCCTCCAATAACATTTAGTGTTCAAACATTACCTCTGTTCTGTAATTGTTTTTTTTTTTATAACAAAATCAACTTTAATCAATGACAATATAAATGATAAAAATCTTAATGGATTTATTACAATCAAGATCTTGTATCCAAAACAAAAGAAAAATCTCTAAAGAGTTTTAATTAATGTCATTTCTTCAAATTGGTATCTGAAATGGAATAAAACTTGTCCTTACATAAACCATAGAATGATCAAAACAAACAATTTAAGAACCTTATATCAAGTGGTAATGAACAAACACAACAAAATTCTCAGAAAAGAAACAAATGTACCTGAATAGTTAGAAGAGAAACCGATGTATCGCCAACCGAAAACATGACAAAAGTAGTCCAGAAAACAAGATAGTGTAATGGGACTCAATGATCCAAATTTGTAAACATGAAAGCAAAGATTATAAAGGTTTGAAGGAAAGATCTATCAGAGAAGTCAGAGAATGGTGGAACTCTTCTCCAAGAAGGTATCAAATCATCGGTTCAACGATGAAAAAATGTAGCCGTTTTTTAGATTATTTATGTAGCCGGCAACAATACTACGTGCTCACCTCTATCATCATCAATTTATATAAATCATTAAGTATGTTTCTGATTAAGAATTATTTGGTTTTCAGAAGATCTAGTATATGGTTTGATATCATATCAGAATATACGATGCTCTTAGGTGGAGCTAATAGACAAGTATCTAAAGATATAAACAATGTTTTGGGAACGTGCTTCATGGATACAATCATGTGCCACAAGTCAGAAATCGATACTAACTCTCCTCTCCGATGGGGTCACACAACTCATATATTATAAGTCACACAAGTCAAAGTTACATTTACTAATCCAAAGTTTAATGTTCCTTTTATAATTTGCAAATTCTCGATCTGATTTTGTGAGTTGGCGACCTTAACATGATCTTAACATGTGAGAATGTTTAATTGAGTACACACTGTAAAGTGAAACATATGGGTTTTGACTCTTAACAGTTAACACAATACAACACTATAATGTCTAAACATCAAGTAGCTCAAGGGGATTTGGTGGCTTAGTTGTACCTCCAATTTGGTTACAAGAAGATTGGTTTAATGGTGCCTACGACGGTCTTTTGATGAGTATGATGGTTCACGGTAATCACGGTCGCGAGAAGAGTGATGTCTTGATTTATCTGAATGTCCACCTGAATCCTTTAATCTATCCCTTGACCGGTGATGACTTCGATCTTTGAGTTTGTCTCTATCCCTATCACTATCCTTATCAGAATCTCTGCCTCTGTGAGACCTCCCCCTGTCCCTCTCTCTGCCTCGTTCCTTCTCTCTATCGCTCTCTCTTTCTCTTTCTCCAATTTTACTTTTTTCCTCCCTTGAGTCTCCTACAATTGGCTGACTGTGTGACTCAGTATCGCTCTTTTTGGAATCTGTAGTCTTTTCGTGAGGCGTAGTAACCATTCCATCCTTTGAGTCGTTATTAGCTGATCCTGGAGTACACTTTGTATCAACAGCCTCGCTTACTGCCGGCAACACATCCTGTAACACAGTGGAAAAGTACTTCAAACCTAGCTCTGATTACTGAAAAAATAAAATGCACTCAGATTAATTCAGATTTGGATGAACCTACAAAACAATGTAAACGATGGCCCTGCTTAAATTCTACACAACAGTTAATGTGGTAGTGGCTTTTTCGTTTGCTCCTTAAGAAATGGACTCAACACCCAGAGTCTAGAAATTTAGTGTATGGACAAAAAATCACAAAATCTGGATAGGAATCTACTTCACCTTTGTAGCTGATTGAGCTTGAGGATTCGCAGATCTACTGGAAAATGTAAATGGCTTCCCATCCTTGCAAACAGAGAGATACTGAGCCTTTGGAAGGCTGTATAGATGAGCAAGAACTCTACACACTTCGTCAATACTAGATTTATCTGCATCAAATGCTTTCCACCAGGGTGGA
Source organism: Capsella bursa-pastoris (assembly GCA_036452645.1). Taxonomy (NCBI): domain Eukaryota; kingdom Viridiplantae; phylum Streptophyta; class Magnoliopsida; order Brassicales; family Brassicaceae; genus Capsella; species Capsella bursa-pastoris. The sequence goes on from CP144186.1 coordinate 3,255,302, forward strand.
TTCTCCGGGAGAGGCACTTGAAACCTACGGGCAGCAGCATACACAACCCCACATGCCACAACCTCACTTCTGAACCTCACACATAGGGTTGTACGCAGACTGCAAATATAAACATAGAGATTAAGTAAGGAAAATCATAATCAGATATAGAGAAAATATGACAAAATACTCATATCAAAACAGCACATCGAATATGTCAGGACACAACTAGTATACCCAGCTTCAGCTGAAATGTCACCTCTAAACCTAATAAACAGTATGATGTACAGCTAACTATCAAGTATATAAGATAATGTCCATAGGAAATTTTGAAAACAGGAGTTACCTATCATTTGCCAAATTCCAAGCTTCTTGCCTCAATTCTGGAGGTGCTTCAAGTGTAGCAAGGTAGTTCGATATGAACTTGTGAGGATGTTCAACATGACAAACAAAACCCATCTCTTTCAGTATATGCCTCTCAGTTCTGCTTAATTCAACTTTCAACTCGGAGAACTTCTGCAAAAAAAGCCAACAAGAAGGAAAAAAAAAAATATGAGAAAAGTTATAAAAGGTGGCAGCACCTCAACTTCTTGCATGGCACAACACATATGGACATGAAAAACATTCAATATGACAAATGCAATTGGTCAGAAGTAATGGTGCAGCAAGTAAACTAACCTTGGAATACATATCCAGATGATCTAGTGGTAAGTTCTCCCTGCGGCACTCCATCCTGTGGAAAACAATGATTACTTGTCTTGCTTTCTTAGGGTTTTCTTCAAGTTTCGACGCAAGCCAGACACAGCTGGCAGCAACTATCTGTACAAGGTAAACCACAGATCATTACGGTAATAGACAGCAATATACTACTAATGAATTACCATACTGAAACTGAATCCACCACCAAAAGCCCTCAAAGCACATAACTATAAGAAAGAAACAAAATAAGTACCTTAACATCAAATTTGGCCAGAGATTTCTTGCAGTAGAATCGGTGGAAAAGAACCTGTCCGGTAGCCATAACTGCCTGGGGGCTAAACACAACCATATAGGTTAAGAAAATCAAAAGCTATACGACAATTTGAGTTTTGCAAAAATAATTAGACTAAGAAAAGGATACAGTTTGAGCAATATTCCACCCTCCTGGATGAGATCACATCCATAGATTCTAAGAGAGGTTTCAGTTGTTTCATCTATCCCATCTTTCCTAGAAGGTGAAGCCTTCAACTGCTCGTCGGTTATGTAGAAATTGTCTATCGCAGTGTAAATCATCGGTTCACTATATGTTGAGGGTCTCTGTTACAATCAAGAGAAGACAACTTAGATTACTCCACAGACTAAAATTTCTACAGAAGCAAATCACAAGACAATAAAGAAACTTATTGAAACAAACAAACAAATCTTAAGCATGAAGTTTTATTATAATTGTTTAAGACAGTTGTACATGAAGCATCAAACATCAATAAACTATATTCAGCTTAAGTAACAAACCCTTTACAGATATCACAGCCAAGTTATAAAACTATGAATCAGTACACACTACATGAGCATCAGCGTAAAAAAAGCGAATACTGCATAAGAGAATGAAATCGAAACCAATCTACTCTGTCATCACTTTGTGACTAAACTTAAATGATGCTAAGATGAAGGCAAGAACAGTGTCTGGTTCTATATCAATTGTAAGCAATTTTGGGTTATCTTAATGCAAAATATACATCAGTAGTATAAAATCCAGAGGTTCAAACTATGATTCAGAGGTCAGAGAGACCTTATACTAACCCTAACTTCAGAATTAGGATTTTTGCTAAAAAATCCGAATCACAAACTGATTAATATATTGTAGCATTTTGCTACAATGATAATGAGATTATGGTTCTAGTTTCAACTAAGTTAATCTGAGATCAAGCAATTCGAAGGAACCAAAACCTAACTGAAATCAAGCGAAGGAGGTAATCACAATTAGAAAGAAACAAAGGTTGGGGTTGAATCGGAAAATGGTTAACGATTTACCAGAACAGCGGAGAGACACGGCGGTGCGACAGAACCACGGCGAGGCAAAATCGGGAATCGAGGTAGAAGAAGCGAAGGAGGGAGACAAAGGAGCAACTAAAGAAAAGTAATAAATAAATTATAAGTTACAATCTTTTGCTCTTACAAGAAAAAACAATTTGGGCCTGCTTTAACTCGGCCCAATTCTCAATTGGGCTCTTAATAAAATACATGTTGGTTGACTTGAGGGAGTGTTGATTTTTAAACGGTTGACTTTTAAAAGCTTTGGGATATTTTTGGCTGTGTAGAAGACTTTGACTAGGTCAGAGGGTTTCGGGCATCAATAAAACCAGCACAATGGTGAGAAACGAGGATTGCATTTATAAAAGCAACGTGATGGTAACATGCCTAACCTATATATGGTTTAAAGAAAATAGAATATTGGCAAAACGACGTCGTTTTGTTCATCATATATCTCATGTTATGTATCGTCTGACTCATCACAGTTAAACGTCTAATTAACACCGTTTTGAAAGATCTTAAAATCGATTGATTTTATAAAACTGAAGTTTGGAAATTTAGTATATTCAGGTTGGTAATTGCATTGTACCGTAAGTTGGTTATAAAAACACTGTCTAAAAATAATTTGGGTTGATTTTGACTATTTTTCTCAATAGTAACACCTCCTACAATTATTACATATTATATACATTATTTTCATGAGAATAGATTTGTCAATTGGACGGACTGCCATATGTTTGTCCATCTCGATATAGGCCATGAACGGAAGAGTTTTTAAACTGGATTTTATCTTTTAGTTTTTGGATTTTAGTTTTTAGTTTTTAGATATTTGATTTTTGGATTATGCTAAAAAAAGTTAAAAAAAAAAAAATAATAAATAAAATTTGAAAAGTAAAAGAAAATATACGCATCTTGAGAGAAACCATTAAAAATGGTTTTTGGTTTTTTTCGAAAATAGGTAAAATCTTATGAAAGGTAAATTCTCTATTTTTTAAGAAAACCAATTTATAAAATCTCGAGTGGCAACAAATTATATATTTTTTTTTAACTAAAATCAAAATCTACCTAAAAACTAGTTAACATTCAAGGCTTAGACGTAGACGATTTTTGAACTATTGTCATTTACAGACCGACCAACTACAAATCGTTTATATATATTCATATAGAAAAGTCTTATAGTCCATAGATCAATCTACCTAAAGATGATTTCTATTTTCAAAGTAATTTTACCAAGTCACATAATTAAGTAACTTTGTTGGTCACTTTGTGACGTTTTTAATTTTCAAAATAATAAGTATCCGCTAAAACCAAAACCAAGGATAGGTCAAATTTGTAAAGGTTGTGCCTGTCACTAAACTATTGACTTCGTGCACCATCGTTTTTGTCTTCAATATAGTTACAAAGATGTTGTGTGGTTTGGTTTCATCACCTTCGTTATTCCTTAATCATGTGGCTAGCCTTTAATGTTTGTTTTGTGGTGAGCCAAATAAGACAAGTGATCATCAACCTTGTTTGACTTACTCAATTCACTATATGGATAGACATATGTAAGTTGCAACTACAAATATCGTATCTCCACACTTAGGAGCATACAACATCACGAAGATGTAGTCGTGTTGACTCTACTCTTCTCCGGTTTAAGCTTCCAAGTCGTGATCTATCACATAAAGTAACACGAGTAACACTATGAAAAAAAGGGAATTTTATTCGTACTACCATCAAATCGATTTTTTATTTTCTCAAATACCAAATTTTTAAAATCTTTTTGCAAATACCATTTTTGTGTGTTAGAACATGTGAAAAAGATGAAAATATCTCTGAGTTATCCATGATTTTTTCTTTATTGTCCACGGTATTGTCTACCTACTTTGATATCTTGTATATACGATGACGAATAATTGAATGATCATCGAATATATAGAAGTATTGTTATCAAAGTGTTGTCTGTATAGGTATTACCCATGTTCCACGATAATGTCACAAATTGATAAATATTGAAATAAATTTACATAAGTCTACGAATATATATATAGGTATTGTCCACCACGGTATTATCTATATAGATATGGTCTATGTTGTGCATAATATTGTCATTTTCTTAATTGATATTTTATGTAGATTAGTAACATTATGAGGAAAATAAAGTGGTAGGACAAACTTCAAATATTTTTTTTTTATGTGGTCGCTACACTAAGTAACGAAATATTTTTGATATTATTAAGAATAAAGAACTTTTCATGCATAGGCTGAATACAATAGTGCGATGATTGTCTCTATTTGGTAGAAACTAGAAACTGTCTCCCCGTGAACAAATTCTGACAATAGACACAAAATCACAACTTGTAGTGTTACCACTTTACCTTTAATACTCTTTGAGAATATTTAAATACGGATGATTTGATTCCAAATCTAAGTCAAAACAAACGAAATGACGTCCACCGACAAGAATGTTTTCTTCTGTTTTCTAAGAGTTCAATGAATCTAAATTTGGGGTGATTTATGTGAGTATGTAGGTTAATTTCAAGTTAAAATATAATACAATGGGTTAACTTCTTTTCTAGTTTGTTTAGGATAGGCGCATAGCTACAATAGCTCTTAATGTATACGAGACTACATTATCCGCATGTCTCGAGACTACATGAAGAGACTACAATATCCGCATATCTCTCGACTACAGTATCCGCACATCTCGAGACTTTAATATCGAGACTTTGAAACTACAGCATCGATACCAAGACTACAATATTATCGAGACGACAACATTATTGAGATGACAATGTTATCGAGACTACAATACTGAGACTACAGTACTTACTTTGGTTAGCCAGAGGTATCTCGACAAATTGTAGATTCGTTGAAGGGTTCACTATTGGAGGAAGTGCCATATCTCCTATATCTGAGATCACAGCTCTTAACTGAACTCACCAGAGCAGGTTAGTTCTGTTTTTGGTTATTTAAAATTTTGAAAATTACATCGTAAAAAAAAAAGAATTCAAAAAACTATCAAATCTATCATTTTTTTTTGGTAATGGACAGGAGGTAGAAACCTCCAATCTTTTATTCAACATTAAAAATAAAAATTACATACGGACATTCCGTGGTAACGCAACACCGTTCACATAATCTAGTCGCACCGAATCACAAACATCCGGACAAACTTCTAACAATTGAAAACCCAACGGTAAAATAAACGCATAGTTTGCTAACGCGTCCGCCAGACGGTTAGCTTCCCTATACACGTGAGTAACCCGAACTATCCAGTTCTTTGAAAGAAAGCCATGGCACAACCGTACCAGGAAAGCTAACGGGTGAGTATCATCCACCCCGAACTTCAAGAAGTTCACCACTAGCTCCGAATCCACCTCCAACACCAACTGTTTCCAACCTCGTTCCCAAGCTAAAACCAATCCATAATATATCCCCAAAGTTCCGCCATTGGAGCCGTACATATGGCAAAGTGAAGAGCAAAACCAACCAAGCAAACCCCGCCTTGATCACGAATAACCCCTCCTGCTGTAGCCTCCCCCGGATTGCCCCGTGAAGCCCCATCCGTATTAATAGTTAGCCATCCCTCATTCGGTTTCGTCCACGCAATATTTCTCTCTACCCATTCACCCGTATGAGCAACGACACCAACAGTCAAATGAGCCTTGAGAACCTCCACGGCCACCTTCTTTATAAACCCCAACCTATCACGGCACAACCCCCGTTCCCCGAACACATCCTTACATCTCCACTTCCAACCCCACCATACTGCCATAGCAAACATCGTGGGCCAACTAACATCTCCTACTACAAATGTCGTCGTCAAGTTTGTAAACAACCATTCTAAAACAGTTTGCGTGAAGAACACTGTTTGTTTGTCAACAGGAACCAACCGAAGCCATATACCGTGCATAGCCGGACAGTCCCTCAAAACGTGCAGGATCGTTTCCTCTCCTCCATTACACACTGCCGTCTCACCCATATGTCTTCGAAGTCATTCCATATTCATTACTTGGTGAGACACCAACCATAGAAACAAACGGACTCTCTCCGGAGTCACAACACGCCAAATCTGCTCATAGAATCGAGTCATACATTGAGAAGCCACTCCATCATGTGTGATCATTGAATACGCTGACTTCACCGTGAAACATCCATTTTCTGACGCTTTCCATGTCAAATTATCCATTAGACCGGGAACGCCTTTGACAACTACATCATACAACATCCGACTTATATTCCCAGGTAAGAACTCCTCTATCCTTGCCATATCCCAACCAACACCGTCTATCCAATACTCCTCCACCGTACTCGCTTTAACCGCTTCCGATAAAGGACCCGAGACCCATTCTAACAATGGTTGGTTAAGGATCCATTTATCAGTCCAAAAACGGATCCTTGACCCATCACCAGGCACCCAGCCTAACCCTTTCAAAACGACATCCCTTAAACCAACACCAATACTTCTCCAAGTAGACGACCAGTTACTCTTTGGCCGCATCCAAGCGTTATCATGGACGTCTCGCACCTTATACTTACATCTTAACACCCGAGCCATAAACCCCCAACATCATTCAATAATCTCCATCCTATCTTCGCCAAGAGAGCTAGATTCATTTCACGAGATTTTCGGATCCCTAATCCTCCCTAATCCTCTTCCAAATCAAATCGCACAATAAAGAAGTGCCTTGGTAGATCCACCACATGCATCCCACCCTTTGGCACCCATATCAGAGTTTACGCACCAACGACGCTATCGGGACATGCCTTCCCAAGACTTTCACGATCATGAAATTTTTCCACAAACCATTCATAGCCGCAATCACGTCCTGCCCAACCGTGACTACTCCTTCTCCATCCTCACCGTCTGGAAATTCTAACCACATCCGTGAAGCAACGAACTCCTCCGCCAACACTCTCTCCGGGACTGGCCGTCCTCCACCATTACTCCCTTGAACCTTCTCCGCATACGTTAGCAACGGCATACTCTCCCCCGGAGGACGCCCACTCTCCTCCATCCTTGCATCCTGACTCTCGACCCCTGAAACCCTAGCCGTCATATTATGTGCTGTTTTTTTTTTTTTTTAACTTGGATTAAGTCTTCAAGAGAACATACCACAGTTGCACATGCACCTCAACATATCAAATCTATCATTATCGAAACATATTCATATCTTATCTTGTTATTTAAATAAAAGTATCTCGTTTATTTTCAATTTTTTTTTTCAAAAATACATTTTCCGAGTGTATCTCTTTTCGAAAAGGATCAATTACAAGCATCACCCTTTTTTAGGAGCATTTACAAATTTTGTCATTTTGAATAAAAAATTTTAATCTACCATTTTATTTTATACAAAAACACAATTTTATATATACATTATGTTTTGGTTGATTTGGTTCTATCTTTTTGTAGGGTATAGTATTTGTTATTATGTATGTATTTATGAAAAATAAATTTCAAATATATATTTTTTAAGTTGTAAAAATGGAATATCTCAAAGAAATTTGGAAAATGAAAAAAATGAAAAATGGTGAGCCAAAATGGCAAAATCTGTAATAACCCTTCTCAAAAAAGTTGCCTCAATTATCTGTTATAAAAAAAAATACTCTTTCTTAAATTCTGAAAATTATTTAGTTTATAAAGTACTTTTGGATAGTAACTAATATTTGTTATAAGGTTTCCAAGGTTTTAAAAGGTATTAGGATTTCTCCGTTGTACACCACAAGTGCATTGTTCTATAAATATTTAAATTTAAATTAGTTAGTATAATGATATGGAAATATCCCTAATCAAGATTTTATTGGTTTATTATTTTTTTTGGTAACATCCGGAATATTACCATTTTTAGGAAAAATGTACTTCAAAAATGTGTATATAAGTTTACACATGTAGAAAAGTAATTTGTGTATACTTTATAAGTTTACAAACATATTTGGATAAATAGTAAAATTTTAGTGAAATATTTGGTAAAATTTTAGAGAAGGGAGATTTTTGAAAAAAAAAATGTTATTAGAAAAGTAGTATTTTTGAATTTAATTTTATTTCTAATTAATTTTAGGAATTTGTTATAAGAGTCTACTGACTTCATCCTCTAATATCTAATCTTATCATATAAAAGCAAATTCATTGGTAAAATACTTTTTTGAGTATGACACTAATATTATCTTTTCATCATTATTACATGCTTTTTAATATGTTTTCTTCATTCCACTTAGCTGGATAATTATTATTCTATTCATGGTAAGATACCCTCTAGATGAATCACTCAAAGGAAACTCAAAATGAATGTTGAGTACGTAGAAAATGCATATTCTTAAAACTTATGTTGGACAATTTATGTGCAAACAAAAACTCGCATAACTTATACGAACTCATTTGAATTCACCAAAGCTCAAACAATATAAGCAAAACCTCCTATCATTTAAGTACTATGATATTGGCATTATTCTTTTCAGTGTCACAATTTTCAGCGATAACAAATTAGAATTATATTGTTTATTTTATTTCATTTAAGAATTAAAGAGGTATTAATTGAGGTTTAATTTATGTTTAGATATTTTAAAGTATAACAACAACAATTTAATTTTTACAATCAAATCAGAGAAATCAATTATTGGAAGGCTGAAGGCTGAAGAACAAAGTTGTGGATGTGGACTTACTTTGGACAAGAAGCTTAAATATCAATAGGAGTTTCAAGCTTTGTATCTTACTTCTTTATTTCAAAATTCTTTGTAAAAATCCTCCATGAGGTTCACATTCTTTTATCTTAATGAAAGAAGCTGTTAACTAAAAACTACGACAGAAGAACAAGGCAAACTACAATCTATGAGCTCAGATAAAAAAAAATTAAGTTTTAGGATGCCATAATTCAATATTTAGCTTATAAGTTCATGGACCATTCTATCCCTATAGCTACTTATAATAGAGTAGCAATTTGATTCTATAATCGAGATCTCAGCCCAAAATTCACTAAGATCAGTTTGTGTTTACAAATTACAATCGTCTCTCTCAACAAGAAAGTTGAATTTTTCCCCAGAAAGTGAAACCCCAAAATCCCATAAAACTTTCTCTTTCTACAACTCTCCACGCCCATGAACAAATCTAATCGAAGAGATTATATACACGCCTCCTCAAACCGACTTGACGCTAACCTCTCTAACGAACCGACTTGAATCGCAATGACTCCAACGACTCAAGTCTCTGGGATCTTAATTTGTTTCAGCTCTCTGCAACTCCTTCAAGCTTCAACACCATTAAAACGCTTCATATTTTTACAGCAATAACGATTAATTTAACGTATAATATGTAAATTATCGCGATAACAGATTATTTAACATATTATCAAAATAGGTAACTAGTACAATGTTAAAATATTTTACTATAATAAATGCTATCAATCACGGATGAAAAGTGTTATCGACGTCTAATGAACAGTATCTCTGACATGTAGTGAAATTAATTGAATTTCAAATATAGTTGTTAGCGGATAACCCAAATCTTACTTGAAGTATTGTCTTGGGTGACTGCTTATTTATTAGATAACCAATGAATTATTATGTAATATAAAGAATATATTTTGGGTGATTGCTCCATGATTATATTTTACGTTGATAAAGAATATTTTATATGGGTATCATTTTAGTTAGCCGATAACATTTTATTTAGTTGTTGTTAATAATTTATCTATGTTCATAACCAAATACATCCGGCTTTGAATGAAGCTAATTTTTCAGCGTGATAAGATCTTTCTCAGCATCCATATTTGCTTCTATTCAATTTTTCATTTAGTTTGTTCTATAAGTAGTTGTCATTTTTGTATTCATATTTAACCTCTATGTTGTATGAAAAGCAACAACTCTTCATTTAGCGTCTTTTAATCTTTTTAGCCGATAACAATTTAACGATCGCAGTCAAACCCTTATGGCGTTGCTCGATGATTATATTTTACATTGATAGAGAATATTTTATATGGGTATCATTCTATTTAGCTGATAATATTTTATTGATTTTGCTGTTAAAAATTTAAGTTCTGTTAAAAATTTATGTTCTGATAGCTAATGCTTTTATTTTAGCATGATAAGTGATTTTTAGAAGCTATATTAGATTATATTGAATTTTTCTGTTATCTAGAGGATAACTATTTATGTTCGCTAGTTACCAAATACTTTTTCAAATGAACATTAGAGTTCATTTTAGCATGATAAGTTATATTTTAGCAGCAAATCTGCTGTGCCCTGCCCAAGGTCGGCGTCTCCTTTGTTTGTGTCAGGGATTTTGCAGCAAATGTTTTCATGTGAGACACCTACAATAATAAAACTAGGGAAAAATATTTATTTAATCTTTTTGTTAAATCACTATAAGGTTATCTTCTTAATACCAAGTGAGGTATTGTGGCAGAACTAGTTTTAAGTTTAGCGAGACTTTGTTTTTAATTTTTTCATCTTCTAAGGAGATAGATTTAACTCACCCAAAGAACAAACAATACATTTGCAAATGCTAATTTTATTTGTTGATTAATTAAAAATATATATATTAACAGTATAAGTTATTGTTACTTGGAATGGAATAGAAAGTTCGAAACCAAAGACATAGCTAATAAACGAGAATCTTGTCATCTCCGAAGTTCGTTAGGTTATCCATGATTCACTCCATTCAGTTTCCGTTCTCCTCTCCTTAGTTTTTGTTTTGGTCAATCACCTTGGCTCTTTTTGGAAGTTTTAATGACATTATTTTTTTTATCGTAAAGACCAAACAATATGAGTTATTTAAAGTCAATTTACTTCAATAATATTGAATTTATCATTTAATATAAATTTTTATTTTCGTAAAAAATTAATTTTGAGAATGAAAATTTAATTACTCGATGAGAATATATTAGAATAGTTTTGTTTATTTTATATTGGTATAGTTTTAAGGGGTTAGGATTTAGTATTTGGAAATTTGGGTTTATAATTTAGTCATTTGAAAAAAGTGTATTATTGAAAATAGACAACAAAAAAGGGTATTTTACAAATATCGCTTTTTAGATCTTGTCTTGTTATTTTTTTTTAAAAAAATTAACCTAACATATTCAACTTTTCAAAAACGATTATCTTTTTTCGTCAAATCAATTACATTGATATCAAAAAAGTGTTCAAAATAATAATGGTTTCCCAAATTTTGTTTGGATCTTGTTAAAACCATCGGTTGAAACTTTTCTGATCTTGTTTAAAAACATAGGTTCTGATCTTGTTTATAGTACCGATGACATGAAAGAGATGATCAGTTCTGTCACGGACTATAGATCTTATTAAAATAGTAACCAATGTAAGAACAAATCATATTTAAACCCAAATTAAACGGCAAAGACACATATCGTTTTCTTTGAATACTTCAATCAATTTTTAGAAGACTCTTGATGGAATCTTTCGGTGCATGAATATTATTCCAAAATTATAGATATTTTAGTTTTGTCGCTTTACGAAACAAAACATGAAGTAAACCCATTCCTCTCTACACATTTAAAAACACAAGACTCTCTTCACCATTTGCTTCAACACTTTCTTCTCCAATGGCTCTCTTCTCCTCTCTCAACTTCTCTTTTCTACTCTTTCTCCTCTTCACTTCTTCCGTGTTTTCGCGTTCTCTAAACCCTAATGAAACGTCTCTCACAAGTTTCTGCAAGAACACACCATACCCAAATGCATGTTTTGACTCCTTAAAACTATCCATCTCCATCAACATAAGCCCAAACATTCTCTCCTTCCTACTTGAAACCCTTAAAACAGCTCTTTCCGAGGCCGGAAAACTCACCGATCTCCTTTCTGGCCCCGGAACATCCAACAACCTAGTCGAGGGCCAACGTGGCTCTCTTCAAGATTGCAAAGATCTTCACCATATCACTTCTACCTTCTTGGAACGTTCAATCTCCAAGATCCAAGACGACGGTGCTGAAGATTCAAGAAAGCTAGCTGACGCTAGAGCATACCTAAGCGCTGCTCTCACCAACAAGGACACTTGCTTGGAAGGTCTTGAATCAGCCTCAGGTCCACTAAAGCCAAAGCTCGTAAACTCCTTCACGACCACTTACAAACACGTAAGCAACTCTCTCTCTGCTCTTCCAAAACAGAGAAGAGCCAAGAACTCAAAAACCCGCGGCGAGACTAAGAACCGCCGGTTACTTGGGCTATTTCCTGATTGGGTCTCTAAAAAAGATCGTCGGTTCTTACAAGATTCTAATGACGGGTACGATGAGTACGACCCGAGTGAGATCCTCATTGTTGCTGCCGATGGAACAGGAAACTTTTCGACCATTAACGAGGCCATAAGCTTTGCTCCCAATATGAGTAACGAGAGAGTGCTTATATATGTAAGAGAAGGCGTCTATGAAGAGAACATTGAGATTCCAAGCGAAAAGACTAATATTGTTCTGATCGGAGATGGATCTGATGTTACTTTTATTACCGGAAACCGAAGTGTCGGTGATGGATGGACCACTTTCCGATCTGCTACTCTTGGTAATATATCTTTGACTCTTTTAAAAATCTTGTGTCTATAAAACAAAACTTGGTATATTGTTTGGAACATAGTGTAGACTTAGGACCGTAGTTTTTTGCATTTTTTAGTCATTTTATATAGTTGGTGACCAAACAAAAAACAAAGTAATTTAATATAACTTCTTTTATTTAAATTAAAAAATTTTGTATAATTTTTGGAGCTATTTCATTGCAATCAAAAAAATTAAAAGCCTGTTTGGTACTAAATCAAGATTGTAACTGTTTCTCAAACTTGTTTTGTCACAGCTGTTTCGGGTGAAGGGTTCTTGGCTAGAGACATGATGATAACAAACTCAGCAGGACCAGAGAAACACCAAGCAGTTGCATTACGAGTAAACGCAGATTTTGTGGCCTTATACAGATGTGTCATTGATGGTTACCAGGACACACTTTACACCCACTCATTTCGCCAATTCTATCGCGAATGCGATATTTATGGAACCGTTGATTATATCTTTGGTAACGCGGCCGTGGTCTTCCAAGGCTGCAACATAGTTTCAAAGTTGCCTATGCCAGGACAATTCACTGTAGTAACAGCTCAGTCAAGGGACAGTCCAGACGAAGACACCGGGATCTCTATGCAAAACTGCTCCATCGTTGCATCGGAGGATTTGTATAACGACTCAAATAAAGTGAAAAGCTATTTGGGACGTCCATGGAGAGAATTTTCAAGAACGGTTATAATGGAATCTTATATTGATGAGTTTATTGATGGTTCGGGTTGGAGCAAATGGAACGGTGGGGGTGGAATTGATACACTTTATTATGGTGAGTATAATAACAACGGGCCGGGTTCTCAGACGGGTAAACGGGTTAACTGGCCGGGTTTTCACGTTATGGGTTACGACGATGCGTTTAACTTCACGGCGACAGAGTTTATTACCGGTGATGGTTGGTTAGGGAGTACTTCATTCCCCTATGATGATGGGATTTAACATTTTAGTGTTACAAGTGTATAGGGGTTTGTATTCACATAAAATGCTAATTATAAAAATAAAATAAGCTCTAAATAATTTATGTGGTTTGAGTTATTTCTTAAAGTTGAGTATTGAATTATATAAGCTGCAAAAAGAAATATGTATATAAGCTGGCAAAAGATGTATCTTTCTTGAAAAGTCTAAGCATGTCTCTTCTTGGCTTTATATGAGTTTCCAGTGGTATAAGGAGGAGAAACCCATGCGATCATGTCTTTTTGAAAGTTCCAAAACTTTATAATAAAGCATACTTGACAAGTTGTGTGTTCTGTCAGTCGCATTTTCTTATTTTGATGAATACGGTGAAGTTACTGCTAAATATATCCATAATGCTTAAAAGAGAATAAATTTGCGACTTATTTCTCCTTAGTTGTAACTTGTATGCAAGTTTGGATAACAAGTTTGCTTACAAGGTAAGAGCCTGTGGCATCTTTTTGGCATTACAAAAAACCTGAGTTAGAAAAGATGGGACTATATACATATATAGATGCATCATATCCAATCCAAATATTATTCTCTTATTTTAGTTAGAAATATTTGAAAAATTCACCTCGCATGCGATGGCGAAGCTAGAACTTACATTTATGGGGGTCAAAATGTTAAAGAAAAATATTATAGGGGTCACTTTTATAATTCAACAGGAGTCAATTTAATAATTTTAAACAAAAATCAACTAATTTTGAAATTTTATTCAGGGTATCAAGATCAATTGACCCATGTGCTTAGTCATTACCTCCGCCCCTGCTCGCATAGAGACTTTCCGCGTTAATAACCGTTGACTTACCATTTTGGGGTTATTAACGCGTAAATTCATCTTGAATAACATGCTATATATTCAATTGTGATTCGTGCAACATAATTTTTCTTAATTTGCATGTTTATTTGTGTGAGATGACTAAACTCTTTATGGTTTGAGAGAAGTGTGTTGGTTCAATTTTTTTGTTATTTAAAGTAATTTTTTTTTGTAAAAGAGAAGGAGAAAGGCTATTGATCGGCCCGAAACCCGTAAAGCCCTCAAATATGTGAGCCCGGCCCGGCCCAGCCAAAAAATTTCCGAGACTATATTTCAAAGCCCGGCCCGGCCCTAACAGGGCTACATGGCTTTTCAGGCTTTTCGGGCTTTTTGGGCTTTACTTACCGATAAAAATCAATTTCTAAGTTACACATAACAATAAGTGATTAACTCAAATTGTTTCTCTTTGTGTGACAAACACAGGTAATCCATGTTTTATCGGGACTAATCTCCGATTCCAATGGTGCATTTAGCCATCAAGTAATCCATTCACCGAGTTTTCTAATCTATATAAAACATGACAACATTAGATTGACAAAAATATAAATTATTAAATAATTTCGGCACAAAGAAACCATTTCCATTTCAGTAATTAACTCAAAGTTTGTCGGAGATATCGAAAAAAATATTAGTGGAATTAGGTCATCCTCATTCCCGTGAGTCCATGACAACCATTTTCAAATGGGATATGAAATAATATTCCAATAAAACAAAATGATGTTTGCGTTTAGTCATGAGTGCGTATGTGCTATAGTGATCACGTGATTATACATTGGCATCTCTGCTCCCTCTAAAATTTGTATCTTTATAACTTTGTTTGCATATATCTACCTAACACCATTGTTGTCACTTGTCACCTCTTTGTGAGTCTATATTGTATGTTAACTCCTATAAAAAGGTTCATAAAGAACCGTCAATTTAAGCCACTAAATCATTTGACTTCGTTATGAATTTTGATGACCAACAACTCTAGTCTAGCAATACATATGAATAGGAAAAAAATGAATTGCCAAATTTAGAAAGAGTGAAAGATCTGTCAATTTTTTATAAAAAGGAAAGAAAAAAAATTGACATCAGCCCACAAAACTCTCCTGTCCAGAGCAGATTTTGTTCATTTGTAGACATTGCAAATACGACAGAGTAACAAATAAAACCGAAACCAAAGAACAAAGAAGACAGGGGAGAGAAGACAAGAAAGAGCCAAAAATAAAAACGTAAAGAAGGATTTGATTTTTCCTTTTAACCTCCCCTGCCTTGGCCGCCTTCTAAGGCAGAGGAGGAGATTCATTTCTTTCTCTCCCCAAGAAAACAAAAAATAAAAATATCAGAAAATAGTAGTCATTCAGATATGGCGTTTCAGGATTTCGACAAGATCCAAGAACGCGTAAACGCCAATAGGAAACGTAAATTGAGGAAGAGAATCATCGTTGGATCGGTCTCTTTACTTGTGGTTGTTGCTGCAATTGTTGGAGGAGCTTTTGCTTATGTTGCTTATGAGAAAAGAAATGAACAACAAGAAGCCAAGAACCATAACAAAAGCGGTAGTGGCAACAACGTTAAGGATGGTGAAAAGAAGAACCAAAGCCCACCAAGCCCAAGCCAAAAACCTCCTGTTTCCGCAGAGGAATTATTGAAACCTGTTCAAGATGATAAGATCATTGAAACTCTTTGCAGTTCATCGCTTTACACGCAAGAATGCGAGAAAACGCTAAAAAACAGCACAGAGAAGGGTTTTGCTTTGGCTAATCCAACGACCTTCTTGACCTCTGCCATTGAAGCTATCAATGGAGATCTTGACAGAGTTCTAGAGCAGTTCTTGAGCCTCAAGACTGAGAATCAAGATGATATAGATGCGATTGCACAATGTAAGTTGCTTGTGGAAGAAGCAAAGGAGGAAACCGTTGCATCGCTGAAGAAAATCAACAGCACTGAAGTTAGCAGCTTCGCAAAGGTAGTTCCTGACTTGGACAGTTGGTTAAGCGCAGTCATGTCTTATCAAGAGACATGCCTTGACGGGTTTGAAGAAGGAACCCTAAAATCTGAAGTGAAGAAGAGCGTCAATTCTTCTCAAGTTCTGACCAGCAATTCCCTCGCGATGATCAAGTCCTTTGACGAACATCTCTCTCCGGTTATGAAGGCTGCATCACGACTTCTTCTTGATGAAATCCCCTCTTGGGTAAGCAACGAGGATAGAAGAATGTTAAGGGCTGTTGATGTGAAGGCTTTGAAGCCTAACGCCACTGTAGCTAAAGATGGCAGTGGAAACTTCACAACCATTAATGAGGCTCTAAATGCAATGCCTGAGAAATATGAAGGAAGGTACGGATACCACAAAGCATTTCATAGCGTGATCATTACGTCAAGTTATCTTTGATTTAGGTTTAGGTTTAGAAACTAATTTAAGTTTTGTTGAACTTGAAATAGGTACATTATCTATGTCAAACAAGGCGTTTACGACGAAACTGTGATTGTTGATAAGAAGAAGGCAAACGTTACTATGGTCGGAGATGGATCACAGAAGACGATTGTGACCGGAAACAAAAGCCACGCAAAGAAAATCCGTACTTTCCTCACGGCAACGTTCGGTAAGACCCCTAATTCTCTTACAATAAGTTAGAGACCAAATCAAGTATGCAAACGAGAAAGACACCAATAGATTTACATATTACACTAGTATAAATCTTGACTACTAACGAGAAAGACACCAATAGATTTATATATTACACTAGTATAAATCTTGACTACTAACAAAAATGTTACCAAACATAACGTTAAACAAAACTAAAGCTTATTTTCTAAATGTTTGCTTTCCTTTTAATAGTTGCACAAGGAGAAGGGTTCATGGCACAATCAATGGGTTTCCGGAACACGGCTGGACCAAAGGGACATCAAGCAGTCGCAATACGTGTCCAGTCTGATAGATCTATCTTCCTTAACTGCCGTTTTGAAGGCTACCAAGACACATTGTACGCTTACACACACCGTCAGTACTATAGAAGTTGTGTGATAGTTGGAACAATTGACTTCATATTCGGGGATGCGGCCGCCATCTTCCAGAACTGTAACATCTTCATTAGAAAAGGCTTACCAGGACAAAAGAACACGGTGACCGCTCAAGGACGTGTTGACAAGTTTCAGACAACTGGTTTTGTGGTCCACAATTGCAAAATTGCTGCAAATGAAGACCTTAAGCCAGTGATGGCAGAGTACAAGAGTTATCTCGGTCGACCGTGGAAGAACTACTCTCGAACGATCGTAATGGAATCTACAATCGAGGATGTGATTGACCCGGTCGGATGGTTGAGATGGCAAGAGACTGATTTCGCGATAGACACATTGTACTACGCGGAGTACAAGAACAAAGGACCAAGTGGAGACACAGCTTCAAGGGTTAAGTGGCCTGGATATAAGGTTATAAACAAGGAGGAAGCGTTGAACTACACTGTTGGGCCATTTTTACAAGGAGATTGGATCAATGCCTCAGGTTCTCCTGTTAAGTTGGGTCTTTATGATGCTTGATGACAACTTGTTTTATTTTAAAAGCAGTGCTGAGAGGAACTAAATCTTTATCCATGAAAAATTCTGATACTAGAACATAGTGTGCTAAGAGATGTGTTGTATCAAAATTATATCGATTTGTGCTGAAAATATTTTTGAAAGGAAGCATATATATTATAAAAGTAAACTTAGGATCCGAATGGTTCCCTTCTTGCTCAATGATAAGTCCCAATTTAGGACAATGGATGTTATTAAGAACAAAGAAAAGAACACTTTGGTTCTTAAAGACTTTAGAACAAGTTACTACAATTTTCTCCTCTCATTCGATTACATACACTAGGACATGACTAACTAGTTAAGAATTGCAAAGTGGGCAAGAAACATATTCCCACTGATTAATATAAGTAACTAAAAATTGTAGGCCAATGTAATTCACATCACTCAATTGATCTCAAATACGATGAAAGAACCTAAACACACACTTTGGTTCTCAAATACTTCATAACAAGTTACTACAATTTTCTCTTCTCATTCGATTACACAATGGAGTATGCTTTTAAATACACTAGGAAATAACCAATGTTCAAGAAAACGCTAGCCGGTAACTAGACGCCTAAACCGTTTTTTAGAACACTGGAAACAACTAACTAGTTAAGAACCTAAATACATCAAATGTAACTCCGAATGAAAGAACCTAGCTAGACACGTTGATCATTCACTTCATAAGAGATCAATGCCTACAATTATAACAATAATGAGAGTGGTCTTTGGATGGAGTTCCACAATTGTAGCAAAAAGCCAAACCACATCTACAAAAAAGTGTTGAAAGACATAAGTGTTTTGTTTCAAGATTTTGTGTATTGAAAACAAGAACAAAGAAAGAAAGATACCTGCACATCATGTATAAGCAACCCTCAGATTTTTCAATGTAGAATTTGCAAGAAGGACATCTTCTCCACTTCTTACCTTCAGCCATCTTCTTCAACAAAATATCATCTCTTCCTCTTTCGTTCTCGGCTAACTTCTGAAACTCCTCACATGTTATATCCGGATGCCACTTAGTTCCACACTTAACACACACCATTCTATGGCAGTGAGGGCATTCTGATTCATTTATCTTCTATCCACTCTCATCCAAGAAGACCAAAGCAGAACAGTCCTT
Source organism: Capsella bursa-pastoris (assembly GCA_036452645.1). Lineage (NCBI taxonomy): Eukaryota > Viridiplantae > Streptophyta > Magnoliopsida > Brassicales > Brassicaceae > Capsella > Capsella bursa-pastoris. Next base: position 3,274,239 of record CP144186.1, read on the forward strand.
ATACGGACAGTAGAATCTAGTCGAACCGGCCATTATCACCGCTTCGCAAAGAGCGTCTCCCCACCTATCAAAGACCTCTCTCGGTAGGATTAAACGACATTGATCCGGCTCAAGCACCCCGGAGCAACCAGAAACAGGACATTTGATTGAGAGGATGTTATCTTGTAACTTTGCAGCTATATACTTTGAGACACAATCATTACAGTAAGAGTGAGAGCATCCATTGATTCGAAAAGACTCACTCTTTGGTTTGCGTTCAACACATATCTCACAATCAAAGGTGCGTCTAATGGACAAGGACGACGATGAGGACTGACCCTTTTCCATAGCAACTGGAGTGAAACAGAGGATCTTGAAATCGTCATCGTCGTCGCTGTATTGGTCAAGATCTATGAATTTTGAGAACTCTGATTTGATTAGGGTTCGGTGAGAAGAAGAACGAAGCCGGGGATAAAGGTGGCGATCACGGTCGTAATCCTCGACGGAAATGGCGTCAAGTTTGGTTGAACCACGAGAAGAGAGAGGTGTGGAGAAGATGGAGTTGGTGTCTCCGTCGCCATTGATGGACTGTGTTGTCATTGAAGGATAAGATTAGGGTTTTGTGTTTCTCTTGCTTGCGTTGTTGGGTTGGTTTCTGAAGCGTCTCATTTTGGGTGATGTTAAAACCTAAACACAAGGTTTTGTCTACAGAAGCGTTGTCCATAAATCAAACTATAATTAATAATTTTACAATTTAATGCCTATTGAAAGAGTCATATATATTTTATTTAGATTTTTTTTTTTTTGCTAAATACTACCACTCTCTAGTCAGTCTTCCCCTAATTTCTTTCCATTTTTCATTTTCAATTTTTTTTTTCAATTTTTTATTTACTATGAAATTTTATGCATAAATAAATTAAATAGATATCCTTTTTTTTTTGGACAATTCTAAAAATACCCCTTTTGGGTATTCCCTTTTTAAAAATACCCCTATAAGGGGAGCATTTTTAAAACTACCCCTGTTTTAATGCCAAAAGACGATTCTGCCCTCATTTATGTTAAACCTAAAAAATCTTTGGTTCACAATTCTCTCTCTCGAAATCGATCTCTCTCTTCACAGGCGACGGCTGGACTCCGTCGAGAATCCTGCCTCTCCTCTCTATCTCAACTCCGATTCCATCTCCTCTCTGTCTCAACTCCGCCTCGGACTCCTCTCTCTCTCTCTCGATTCCGGTGATAATCATCTGTTTCTCGACTCCAAGCTCAGACTCCTCATCGGCGTCGCTGGTTGAGGACTCCTCGTCGTCATCTGTTTTCACACAAATTCGCCTTCGCCGTGTCTTCTCTCTCTTGGCCGTGTAAGTGCCCTATGTTATCTCATACTTGTTAATTGTTTAGGGTTTGACAATTTAGGGTTCTTGTTTAGATGTTGGAGATCGATTGAGATTAATTGTTACTAAAGTTGGGTTTTTGTTTGATTCATATGGTTCGTTTAGAATTTTTTACTCTATATTGACTACAATTGTTCAGGGATGGCTTTAATCACGCTATTGAATTTGAGCTTAGATTTTGAAATGCTAGTTTTTGGTACTTTAGTTGCTGTTGGGAAACCTGCTATTTTGGTGATTTGCAACATGGTAAATGTTATAGAAGATCTTTGAAATGTAAGAAACTTTAATACTTTATTGTGTTAGGACATTGGTATGTTGCTGTTTCTTTGTATTCCGCCCCATTTATCTAGTAAATTTTGAAGTTTGTGGTTAAAGATATCTATGTTTGCAAAGATGCTGAGGGAATAGAAATTGTTAAATGTTTATAAAAACCTTATAAAAACCTTATAGAAAATGAAAATCATAAAAACTTTGTAAAAAATGGTTTATGCATCAAAAGTTGTAGTCTCATAAGCATTTTAAAAGGTTTTTAAACATTTGGGTTAAATATTTTGGTTTTTGATGTTAATAAACAGATGGAAAGTAGTGAACCGGTTGATTATCTTCTATTACCTAACGGTATATATGAAGATGGAAGTGAACCATTCTCTCAAGCATCAATAATACAACATACGGATTTTAAACTAATTTGGAAAGTTAAAGCTGTTTTGAGTGATGAGTCATTCAAGCAGCTTGAGGATTCTTTCCTCGGACACATCATCAAGATTGCCTCAAAAAGCTTCAAATTCTCGGGCAAACTATTTCACTACATTATGATGAGGAGGCTGAAGACAAAAGGAAACAACTTGTGGTTCAGAATCGCTTCACAACCAACACGTTTCTCAATGAGAGAATTTTTTCTGTCAACAGGTATTTCATATATATTTTACGTCTTTGTTTGATTTCTGCCAGTTATAAAAAGTTTTTATAAAGTTTTATAAGGTTTTTATAAGGTATATACATATCATTTAATGTGAAATAAACGAATTCTTTGAAAACTTGTTTATAAGTTTTTTATAAGGTTTTTATAAGGTTTTATAAGGTTATTATAAGGTTTCTATAAGATTTTTATAAGGTTTTTATAAGGTATGTACATATCATTTGAATCTGAAATAAACAAATTATTTGAAAACTTGTTTATAAGGTTTTTATAAGGTTTTTATAAGGTTTTTATAAGGTTTTTATAAGGTTTTATAAGGTTCTTATAAGGTTTCAATAAGATTTTTATAAGGTTTTTATAAGGTATGTACATATCATTTGAATGTGAAATAAACAAATTATTTGAAAACTTGTATATAAGGTTTTTATAAGGTATGTACATATCATTTGAATGTGAAATAAACAAATTATTTGAAAACTTGTATATAAGGTTTTTATAAGGTTTTTATAAGGTTTTATAAGGTTCTTATAAGGTTTCTATAAGGTTTTTATAAGGTTTTTATAAGGTATGTACTTATCATTTGAATGTGAAATAAACGAAATTTATGAGTAGATCTAACCTCATTGTTTAATATATCACAGGTATTCATTGCAAAAAGCTTGATACAGATCCAAGTAGGAAGGGGAAAAAACCTGCTAAGAAACCCTACAGTTGGACGTCGCGAAAAGATTTGACCTTGAGTAATTTGGAGGATTACTTGTTTTATGAACCAAAGGGTATAACTGATTTGGAGAAAACAGAGGAAACAGAGGCGCCAATGGAAGAGGATGAAAAGCTTTGCCTTGCAGCTGTCATCCTTACAGAAGCATTCTTGATGACGCCTCATTCATTAGAGAAAATCCCAAGTTCAAGACTTCACCATGCATCCGATTTTGAGGCGTATACATCTTTGGCATGGGGAAAGGAAGCCTACAATGTCTTGGCAACAAGTATCAAGAGGATGGATACCAATACGTGGGCGAGAGGCCAATATGAAGTCAAAGGTTTTCCTTTGGCTCTATTGATTTGGTCATTCAGCGCTGTACCACTTTTTGGAGCGACGTTTGCTGTATGCAACGACACGTCAAAGTGTGTCTATCCTCTATACTCTAACTGGGAATCTTCGTTAACTCGAAGATTAGATCAAATCGTGGATGCCATTCAATCATCGGATTGTGTAAGTTTTCATTCCTTTTATAACACTTTTTATTTGGTGATGAGCATTAATTTTATAAGGTTTTATATGGTTTTTAAAAGTATTTTAAAACGAATTTCGATGGAGTTATTTAGGGTTTTATAAGGGTTTTATAAGGATTTTATATGCGTTTACAACCATTGTAAGGATTTTATAAAGGTTTTATAAGGGTTTTATAAGGATTTTATAAGGGTTTTATAAGGGTTTTATAAGGGTTTTATAAGGATTTACAATCATTGTATATCCATTTTAAAAAGCTTTTAAAACCTTTGTTATTTATTTTTCTAGATTGAGGTCAAATCTATTATTGGAGATCCAGAGGAATACAAACACCTAGTAGAAGAAACTCATGTAGACGACAAAGAGATTGAAGATATTGTACACTTGGTGATGAGAGGCTACAGATTAAAGGAGATTGATTGGAAGAACAAAATTGTTGAATACATTTCTGCAGAGGCAGAGTTGGGGCAGCAATTGTCAGATTCTGCCAAACTGGACAAGATCCTTAAACTAGTTGCGGACTTCAACAGAAGATTAGAAATACTTGAAGTGGTTCTAAAAGTCAGAAACAACATGGGGACATATAACGAGGTAAAATATTTGTAAATTTTAATTAATAAAAAGTTTGGGTTGTTTCCTATGATAATTTCTTACTTTTCTTATCGCAGTCCGAGCTTGAAGGAGACAAAGATAAAAGTGAAGAGGTTAATATATATTTTTAAAGGTTTTATATGGTTTTTAAAAGGCTTATAAGGGTTTTATATAATTTTTAATAGGGTTTTTGAATATTTGTGATACTTTGCCTGGTTCTTTATTTTTGTGTAGCAGGCTGGACAAAGTAATCCTCATGAAGATACTGGGAAAGAAGATAGGGTTTTTGATGAAAATGTGAATAGCACTTTTGAAGATTCATTTCGTCAAGCAAACACCCAAGATGGAAGTTATGCCGACGACGATGAAAATACTGAAAAGAGTGACAATTCTGATAATGCAGAAGAAGAAACACCAAGGGTATGATGATATAGTTTTTTTATAAGTATACTAAATTCCTTTTAAAAGCCTTTTTGTAAAATTTTAGAGTGATTATGTTTGAAGGATAAATCCAATACTCCAAGTCATTCTACACCAAAGTTCAATCTCTTTTCTCAAGAAAGTCAAGGTAGCGGAAAGGATAAGAAAAACAGTCAACAGAAAGCAGGAAGCAGTAAAAAGAAAGTTGTTAGAGAGAAAAAGCAGGTTAGTGTTCTATTCTTTATAAGGACGTTATGAGATTATTGAATAGATTTGCCAAGTATTTAGAAGCATATATGTAACGCACATGTTTTGAAAATTAATAGGAGACTTGAATGTGTATAAGAATTAGGGTGGAGTCGGTTTAATTCCGGTTGATTTCCTAAACTGGTCGATTTGTTTAATTGAATCAAAGGAGATTTAATTAAAGTCGGTTTAGGTAAATTCTGGTTTAATCAGAATTAAACCTTATAGAAAATGAAAATCATAAAAACTTTGTAAAAAATGGTTTATGTATCAAAAGCTGTAGTCTCATAAGCATTTTAAAAGGTTTTTAAACATTTGGGTTAAATATTTTGGTTTTTGATGTTAATAAACAGATGGAAAGTAGTGAACCAGTTGATTATCTTCTATTACCTAACGGTATATATGAAGATGGAAGTGAACCATTCTCTCAAGCATCAATAATACAACATACGGATTTTAAACTAATTTGGAAAGTTAAAGCTGTTTTGAGTGATGAGTCATTCAAGCAGCTTGAGGATTCTTTCCTCAGACACATCATCAAGATTGCCTCAAAAAGCTTCAAATTTTCGGGCAAACTATTTCACTACATTATGATGAGGAGGCTGAAGACTAAAGGAAACAACTTGTGGTTCAGAATCGCTTCACAACCAACACGTTTCTCAATGAGAGAATTTTTTTCTGTCAATAGGTATTTCATATATATTTTACGTCTTTGTTTGATTTCTGCCAGTTATAAAAAGTTTTATAAAGTTTTTATAAGGTTTTTATAAGGTTTTTATAAGGTATATACATATCATTTGAATGTGAAATAAACGAATTCTTTGAAAACTTGTTTATAAGGTTAAGGTTTTTATAAGGTTTTATAAGGTTCTTATAAGGTTTCTATAAGGTTTTTATAAGGTTTTTATAAGGTATGTACATATCATTTGAATGTGAAATAAACAAATTATTTGAAAACTTGTTTATAAGGTTTTTATAAGGTTTTTATAAGGTTTTTATAAGGTTTTATAAGGTTCTTATAAGGTTTCAATAAGATTTTTATAAGGTTTTTATAAGGTATGTACATATCATTTAAATGTGAAATAAACAAATTATTTGAAAACTTGTTTATAAGGTTTTTATAAGGTTTTTATAAGGTTTTATAAGGTTCTTATAAGGTTTTTATAAGGTTTTTATAAGGTTTTTATAAGGTATGTACATATCATTTGAATGTGAAATAAACGAAATTGATGAGTAGATCTAACCTCATTGTTTCATATATCACATGTATTCATTGCGAAAAGCTTGATACAGATCAAAGTAGGAAGGGGAAAAAACCTGCTAAGAAACCCTACAGTTGGACGTCGCGAAAAGATTTGACCTTGAGTAATTTGGAGGATTACTTGTTTTCTGAACCAAAAGATATAACTGATTTGGAGAAAACAGAGGAAACAGAGGCGCCAGTGGAAGAGGATGAAAAGCTTTGCCTTGCAGCTGTCATCCTTACAGAAGCATTCTTGATGACGCCTCATTCATTAGAGAAAATCCCAAGTTCAAGACTTCACCATGCATCCGATTTTGAGGCGTATACATCTTTGGCAAGACTTTGATCTGGTCATTCAGCGTTGTACCACTTTTTGGAGCAACGTTTGCTGTATGCAACGACACGTCAAAGTGTGTCTATCCTCTATACTCTAACTGGGAATCTTCGTTAACTCCAAGATTAGATCAAATCGTGTATGCCATTCAATCATCGGATTGTGTAAGTTTTCATTCCTTTTATAACACTTTTTATTTGGTGATGAGCATTAATTTTATAAGGTTTTATATGGTTTTTAAAATTATTTTAAAATGAATTTTAATGGAGTTATTTAGGGTTTTATAAGGGTTTTACAAGGATTTTATAGGCATTTACAACCATTGTAAGGATTTTATAAAGGTTTTATAAGGGTTTTATAAGGATTTTATACGGGTTTTATAAGGGTTTTATAAGGGTTTTATAAGGATTTACAATCATTGTATATCCATTTTAAAAAGCTTTTAAAACTTTTGTTATTTATTTTTCTAGATTGAGGTCAAATCTATTATTGGAGATCCAGAGGAATACAAACACCTAGTAGAAGAAACTCATGTAGACGACAAAGAGATTGAAGATATTGTACACTTGGTGATGAGAGGCTGCAGATTAAAGGAGATTGATTGGAGGAACAAAATTGTTGAATACATTTCTGCAGAGGCAGAGTTGGGGCAGCAATTTTCAGATTCTGCCAAACTGGATAAGATCCTTAAACTAGTTGCGGACTTCAACAGAAGATTAGAAATACTTGAAGTGGTTCTAAAAGTCAGAAACAACATGGGGACATATAACGAGGTAAAATATTTGTAAATATTCTTACTTTTCTTATCGCAATCCGAGCTTGAAGGAGACAAAGATAAAAGTGAAGAGGTTAGTATATATTTTTAAAGGTTTTATATGGTTTTTAAAAGGCTTATAAGGGTTTTACATAATTTTTAATAGGGTTTTTGAAAATTTGTGATACTTTGCCTGGTTCTTTATTTTTGTGTAACAGGCTGGACAAAGTAATTCTCATGAAGATACTGGGAAAGAAGATAGGGTTTTTGATGAACATGTGAATAGCACTTTTGAAGATTCATTTCGTCAAGCAAACACCCAAGATGGAAGTTATGCCGGCGACGATGAAAATACTGAAAAGAGTGACAATTCTGATAATGCAAAAGAAGGAACACCAAGGGTATGATGATATAGTTTTTTTATAAGTATACTAAATTCCTTTTAAAAGCCTTTTTGTAAAATTTTAGAGTGATTATGTTTGAAGGATAAATCCAATACTCCAAGTCATTCTACACCAAAGTTCAATCTCTTTTCTCAAGAAAGTCAAGGTAGCGGAAAGGATAAGAAAAACAGTCAACAGAAAGCAGGAAGCAGTAAAAAGAAAGTTGTTAGAGAGAAAAAGCAGGTTAGTGTTCTATTCTTTATAAGGATGTTATGAGATTATTGAATAGATTTGCCAAGTATTTAGAAGCTTATATAAGGCATTGTCATAATATATGTAATGTTTACAATCATTTAAAAATGTTTACAACATTTTAATAAAGTTTTTTAATGATTTTTAAAGAAGTTACACTAAGCATGATTAATTTTTTTGATCTACAGAAAAAGTGTAAAGAAGGAGACAATGCTGAAGAAAATGTTTCTGAAAGAAAAGAGGTTAGTATCAGATTTTTAATTATTTTATAAGGTTTTTATATGGTTATTAAACTGTGAATATAAGGTTTTTATAAAGCCTAAAGGAGATTTTATAATGTTTACCAAGAGTTTATCAGGTTTTTATATGGTTTTTATCAAGAGTTTATCAGGTTTTATAAAAAATGTTCCATACTTGGATTAAATGGTTTACAAATGTGTTCGTTTGGTTCATTGCAGCAAAAGAAGCGTAAAACAAGTGACAATCAAGATGTTGATGATACAACAAAAGCTATGGTTAGTTTGCAATTAAAAATATTACAATAGTTATAAGTTTTAGAATTGACTTTTCAGTTTATTTTTTTTCAGAACATTACAAAAACCGTTTAAAAGACTTATATGTAAATTTGTGAGAACCTAACTTTATAAAAACCGTATAAAAGCCTTATAAAAAACTAACAATAATTTTAGCGCTTTCTCTAATATTGTTGATTTGACTTTGATTTTGTTTTTGTTGAGTTTAGCATATTGATGCAGCGGTCCAGCTATATAAGCAAAGAAAAGAAAGTCATCCTGATATTTATGTCAACAAAGATGTGACATTAGTGGATTCAAAATTCATTGAGGCCATTGATGATTCCTACGCGATATTCCTTGACGACAAAGATGGCTTTGACTTTGAAGATGAATGTTTCAGTAAGGTGTTTAAGGAGAAACGCACAAAAGTCATATTTGCACCAATGTGTGTCGGGGATCGGTTGTGGATACCACTGGAGATTAATTTGGCCTCACGATCAATCCATATCTGGGACAATGCATCATCATTTTTCAGTGATAAAAAGAAACAAAAACAGGTCGAAGCGTATGCTAGATCAATGCCATATATTGCACAGAAGAAGTTTCCAATGGTAGAGAGGACTGATGACTCTCCTTTTAATTCCTCTCCTTTCCGTGTCATTCACCTATCCTGCTGTACACAGGTAATATTTGTAATTAGTAATAGGCTTGCGAGGTTAGATAAGGTATTTAGAAGGTTTTAAAGAGTTTTTATAAGGTTTATCAAGAGTTTATTAGGTTTTAATAAGGTTTTTATATGGTTTTATAAGGTTTTATATGGTTTTTATAAGCTTTGATAAGTTTTTTTTAATATTTTTTGAGAATGTCTTGGTTTTGAGGTTATATTATATGTAAATACTGTTGACTTTTCAGTTTGTTTTTTGTTTTTAGGTTAAGAAGATTGAAGATAGTGGTGTGTACATGGTAAAGATAATGGAAAGCTATGCAATGTCTAAAAGGACTAATGACGAGTTCCTGGAACACAGCATTGCAGATATCCGAAAGAAACTTGCGGTTGACATATTTGCTGAATTAGGAAAGACATAGGTTAGTATGAGTATTTTTTTTTTAATATTGTAGGATTTACAACAGTTTAAAACAGTATTCTAACGTTATTCACATTACCTTGCGTAGGACTATGGATGACTGCTAAGGAGTATGGAGAACTAGGACATATTTTATTTTACTTATGGAAACTATGTCGATTTGAAAACACTTGTTGAAAATATTATCTTTTGAATACTTTTATCTTTGTTGAGAATATTATAACACTTCAATCATCTTTTAAAACCATTACAAAGAGTTCTCAATGGATTTCCAAGAAAAATACAATATAACACTTCAATCATACTCGTGCTATTTCAATACTAAAACTATAATTGCGAGTTACGCGGTTTATAACCTTGTTTTAAATACAAGGGATCTTACAAAAGGTTTGTAAAACAATTTTGAATTTACTAATAAAGCTTTACAAGGGTTTTAAACGAAATTGAAATACAAAGGTTTTTACAAGGGTTTTAAACTGTTTATATAAGGCTTCTCACAGAAAAAGAAAAAAACCCTTTTAAAAGGTATTTTACAAGAAATAGGCCTAAAGCCCAATTTGGATTTTGAGGAAGTTATTTTTTTTTCTTTTTACTTATTCTTCGTTATTTCTTTTTTTTTTCTTTTTACTTATTCTTCGTTATTTCTTTTTCGGTCTGCTTTGTTCTTCTTCTTTTCTCTTCGTTCTTCTTTTCTCTTCGTTCTTCTTTTCTCTTCGTTCTTCTTTGGATCCCAACCGTGCTTCGAATTCCTTCCTTGTTCTTCTCCGAAATTGGGGATTTCATACAAAAAAATTCATTTCGCCTGGTTCTCTCTTGGACTTTCGAAGTTAGGAACTGTAAATCAGTTGGGGTTTCGTTGTCGTTAGTGTTGGTTCACTGTCGCCGTTGGTCAATAGAAGAATTGAGGATTTTCGAGGCGAAAGTGACTAGCATTGTACAAGTTTGCTCCAATTTCCAATTTCCAATGTTAGGGTTTTACCTAATTTTTTTTTAAATAGAATAAATTAGTAAAATCTGAGTTTATGCTTGAAATCGTTATGGGTTTGTTGATTAGGGCTACTCGAAATTGGAAATCGTTATGGTTTCGCTAGGGTTTGACAGTTTCAAGCATAAATTTGGGCAATGAAGGGTTTTTGTAAGGTTTTCATAAAATTTTGGAAAAGTATATATTTTGTATAATATTTTAAAAGGTTTTTAAACAGGATTGTGTGTGAAGGGTTGTAAAAAGATTATTAAAAGTTTTTGATGATGATGAATGTTATAAACTGCTTATAAGAGTTCTGATATTAATGACTTAACAATTATTTTGCAGATGGATAACAATGACTCAGTGCACATCAGAGATCTACCTAAAGGGATCTATGATGATGGTTCTGAACCAAACATTTTAGCATCTATTATCCAACATTCAGATTTGAGGTTAGTTCCAAAAGTTAAAGCTGTTTTGAGCGATGAATCGTTCAAAAAACTTCAAAATTCTTTCCTTGGACATATCATCAAGATTGAAGAAAAAAGCCTCAAATTATCGGGCAAACTATTTCACTACATTATGATGAGGAGGCTGAAGACAAAAGGAAACAACTTGTGGTTCAGAATCGCTTCATAGCCAACACGTTTCTCCATGAGAGAATTTTTTCTGTCAACAGGTATTTCATATATATTTGGTTACGATTTGTAGTAGTTGGTTTTAGAAGTGTTTTAAATGATTTTTACATGGTTTTATACAATTTGAAAACAGTTAGGTAACGATTTAAAAAGGTTTTAAAAGCTTTTAAAATGGGTTTAGAAGCTTTTTAAAATGTTTATAAAAGCCTTTTAAAAAGAATTTTTAAGGGTTTATAAGGTTTTATAAGCTGTTTATAAGGGTTTTACAAGGATTTCATTTGGTTTTAAAGTATTGAAACGTATGTACAAATTCTTTGAGTATATTGAAAACACTGACCTCGTTGTTTGATATAACACAGGTATTCAATGTGAACAGCTTGATATAGATCAAAGGAGGAAAGGGGACCCGTATAGCTGGACAAAGCGTAAAGATTTGACTCTGAAAAAATTGCAGGCTTATCTGTTTGGTAACCCAGAGGCACCGCCGGGAGAAGATGAGAAGCTTTGTCTTGCAGCGGTCATCCTGACAGAGGGAATACTAATGACGCCTAATTCCACACAGAGTATCCCCTCGTCAAGACTTGAGATTGCATCCGATTTCGAGGCGTATACTTCTTTGGCTTGGGGAAAGGAAGCCTACAACGTCTTAGCAACAAGTATAAGAAGGATGGATGCAAATACGTGGGCGAGAGGCCAATATGAAGTCAAAGGTTTTCCTTTGGCTTTGTTAATATGGGCATTAAGTGCTGTACCTCTGTTTGGAAGCAAATTTGCTGTATGCAACGACACGTCAAAGTGTGTCTATCCTCTATACTCTAACTGGAAATCAATAGAAGCTCCAAAATTCAACGAAATCGTGGATGTCATGGGGAAAACGAAATTTGTAAGTTTTCTTTTCGTGGGTTTTATATGGTTTTTATATAGTTTTATATGGTTTTTATATAGTTTTATATGGTTTTTATATGGTTTTTATATGGTTTTTATATGGCATCACAAAATGTTGTTTTCTGCAGATTGAAGTGAAAACGATTGTTGGCGACCCGAATGAACATAGCCATTTGGTTATGCCAGAGATTTATGAAGACTTCAATGAAGTTGTTAATGTTGTTATCAAAGGATATAGGATGACAATGGAGGAATGGATTCGAGGATCGATCAGTGTTGCTAAAGGAGGACAAGGTCAAAAGAGGCGTGTAAGAGACACCCTCATGTTCAAGAACCACTGAAGAAAAACCGAAGAAAATCTGTAAGTGAAAACATTGAGATGCTTCTTGGATTATGTCAAGATATTAACAACAGAATTACAAGATTGGAAAATCATGTTGAAATTGCCAAAGTCAATCAAACACCAAAATGGGGGTTTGAAAACAAAGACCAACCAGCCTCTTCTAGGGCATATGTAAGTTTGAAAATGGTTTTTAGGAATGGTTTATAATAGTTTATCTTCTTCTTTTTACATGAATTTAAAAAAAAAAAAAAATGCTTATAGGTACCTAAAGAAGTGAACCAACATGAAGGAAGTGACATCCCTGAGGAGCATTGGCAGGAAAATAATGATAAGGTAAGTATTATTTGTATAAAAACCATATAAAACACTTATATATAACGTTTTTTACAAGAGTTTTATAAGGTTTTTATATTGTTTTTAAAAGGGTTTTAAAAAGAATGTTTACGAAATTATTTCATTAGCGTTTTATAAGGGTTTTATAAGAATGTTTACAAAAATATTTAATTAGCGTTTATAAGGGTTTTATAAGGTTTTTAAAAGGTTTTTTATAAGGGGATAGGAGAGTTTATTAGCATTTAAAAGGGTTTATAAGGCTTTTACAAGGGTTTTATAAGGGTTCTACAACCATTGTAAATCCATTATAATGTTATAGGTTCCTGAAGAAATGAATGATGATCAACCTGATTTGAGAAAGGAAGGAAATGACTTCCCTGAGGAGCATACACAGGATAAAAATGATAAGGTAAGTTTATTATAAGGGTTTTATAAGAATGTTTACAAAAATATTTCATTAGCGTTTATAAGGGTTTTATAAGGTTTTTATAAGGTTTTTATAAGGTTTTTATAAGGGGATAGGAGAGTTTATAAGCATTGAAAGGGTTTTATAACATTGTAAATCCATTATAATGTTATAGGTTCATGAAGAAATGAATGATGATCAACCTGATTTGAGAAAGGAAGGAAATGACTTCCCTGAGGAGCATACACATGATAAAAATGATAAGGTAAGTATTTCTTGAATATAAAAAGCTTTTTATAAAAACCATATAAAACACTTGTAAAAAACGTTTTTATAATGTTATAGGTTAATCCTGAAGAAGTTGAAGAAGTGAATGATGATAATCAACATGAGGAGCAACATGATTTGAGAAAGGATAGAAGCGACTTCCCTGATGATTATTCTACCCAAGAAGCATACATAATTTTATCTGATGATGAAGAGTTTATTCATCATTCAGATAATGAAAATGTTAATCAAGAAGAAGAAGCTCCTACACAACAAGAGGCCAGCCAACAAGAAGAAGCTTCTACACAACAAGAGCAAGAAGAAGAAGCTCCTACACAACAAGGGGCCAGCCAACAAGAAGAAGCTTCTACACAACAAGAAAAGGCCAGCCAAGAAGAAGAAGCTCCTACACAACAAGGGGCCAGCCAACAAGAAGAAGCTTCTACACAACAAGAAAAGGCCAGCCAACAAGAAGAACCTTCTACACAACAAGAAGAGGCCAGCCAGGAACAGACCAGTTGTAAGTTGTTGAAATTTTTAAAAAGTTTAAATGTGCGTTATAGTTGATCTAAAATACTATATTTTTATATTTGTATTAGTGCCAACACCTTCTACACCGCTGAGTTCACTATCTGATGAAGAAATACAAGGAATCGAGGCAAGAGTCAAAAATTGGGCAATGAAGGGTATTCTAGATATGCTTGCAACATTGCATACAGTAAGTATGTTAAAATCATATATTTGTTATCATAGTTGCTAAATACTAATGTGATTTGGATGTTCTCGTCGTTCATGGAACCATGGTTCAATTCTATTAAAGAATAAAATATGGAAACTCGATAATGCCGAAACTGAAACATTTTATGTGGCGTCTTCTCTCTCGCGCTCTGGCTACAAATGTTATACTAACACTAGAGGATTGCAGTTACATCCTACCTGCCTCCGTTGTGGTATTGAAGTTGAAGATATCCATCATGTCTTTTTTTGTTGCTCTTATGCTAATCTAACTTGGTAGGATTCGAATATCCCTCTACCATCTCTTTACAATTCTCATAAAACTACAGAGGATCATATCTCTGATATCTTGCTTTTTCAACAAGAGATTGGCATTACGAAGGAAACTAAACTTCTTCCGATTTGGTTATTGTGGTATCTTTGGAAATCGAGGAATGACTTAACCTTTAACCAAATTCAATCTTCCCGTAATAAGATAATTCTTAGAGCTAAAGCTGATGTATCTGAATGGATTGAAGCTACTACATTGACGCAATCCATGAACACATCTTCAATAGCGACAAGTTCATCTTCTCTTAATTGGAGTCGACCAAAGTTTCCATTTGTTAAGTGTAATGTTGATGCGGCTTTTGATCCTTACACTTCCAGATCTTCGTGTTGCTGGATAATCCGAGATAATGAGGGTAATTCTAAATATTGCAGATCTTCTATACTTCCAAATTCGTCTACTCCTTTAGAAGCTGTGGCAAAGGGCCTTCTTGCGGCAATGGGCCTTCTTGCGGCAATGCATCAAGTTTGGCTAAAGGGTTATCGTAAAGTTTACTTTGAAAGCGATTTTTCTGATCTCATTAATTTGCTTAATCGGAAACTTCACAATACCTCAATCACAGGGATAGTTTCAGACATTATACATTGGACAAATTTTTTTACTGAAAATTTCTTGGTATTTGCAAAAAGAACTTGTAATGAAGCTGCCCATCAATTAGCTAAATTTGGTTGTTTAGATAGAAATTTTCTTTGTAATGGTGTTTGTCCACCAAGCTGGCTTCAGCATCAATTGTATCTTGACATGTTTAATTCTTAATAAAATCTTCTTTCGTTGAAAAAAAAGAGAATTTCTTAGATATACCCCTCTTGGGGTATCTCTTTTTAAAAATACCCCTATAAGGGAAGAATTTTTAAATATAGCCTCTTAAAAACCTCTAAGAAAATTTTACCCTCCTAAATGACCTAAACACAGTTTCTCCTTTCTCTTCTCCTTTCTTCGCCATTTTGTTTCGAAGCTTCACCGTCGTTGACTCTCGCCGTTGTCTCTTCTCGGCATCGGAGTCGTCTCTTCTCGCTGTCGTCGTCGTCTCTTCTCTCCATCGCCGTCGTCTCTTCTCGGCATCGGCGTCTTCTTTTCACCGTCGTCGACTCTCGCCGTCGTCTCTTCTCGGCAGCGGCGTCGTCTCTTCTCAGCGTCGCCGTCGTCTCTTCTCTCCATCGCCATCGTCTCTTCTCGGCATCGCCTTCGTCTCTTCTCGGCATCGCCTTCGTCTCTTCTCTCTATCGCCTTCGTTTCTTAATTACATATTTCCTGGTTCGTTTCCCAGATCTGATCACTACTTGATTAGATCTCATCACTTTTTCAACCAATTTTGTTCTTCTTCCATGTACTTGTTATCTGTTGTTGAATTTTGAAGGATTTTTTTCATTGTTGTTTCTATTCTTATACCTTTTAAAATCCATTTAAAATCCATTTAAAATCCTTATAATTCATTTACTGACCACGTTTTCATTGTGATATTTCTTTGTTTTCGCAGGACTTATTTAGAGATGCTTGAACTGTATTCAGTTTGTGGATTATGGAAGTTGAAGCATAATATTAAATGGGAATTTGAAATTGATGATGAGAGGGGAGTTTCTCTGATTAGCATTGATGAGGGAACTAGTTTTAGTGATTTGGTCAAAATTCTTTATGAAGATTTTGCAATTGATAATCAGAAACACTCTCTAAAGCTTAGTTTCCAGTTGCCTTCTATGACTGCAACATTAGGTAGTCATCCAATTTTAATTAGAAATGATAGGCAACAAGCAACTTTTATGAGAATTTCTGCACAAACACAAAGTATTCATTTATGTGTTACTGTAGAGGATAATTGTGTCATAGTTGAGCAGGTATAGTTTATTGATCTCTTTATTAATTTTGCTTATAAATCATTACAATCTTTAGTGACTGTAGTGAACTCTTTCTGTCTGTTACAAGTCATTATAATCGTCGTGCCTGTTTACTTTTCAGGATCAAACTAGCTAATATCAGTTTGTTGCAAGCGATGTATCTTCTGCTTCTCATTCTCAGGTAAACCTCTTTTAAAATTACTGTTTAAAACTTTTGAAAACCTTATAAAAATCATTTAAAACCCTTTTAAAACATTATAAACAAGACAAGTAGTTTGGAAACTCATCTATTATTAGGATACTGAATTTGTACTTTCAGGTTCCGACAATGCCTAATCCTCCTGCTGCTAGTTCTGATCTTTTTACTTCCACTGAGGTACCTAGAACATCTACTATCATTAATAAGCAGCCAGTTATATGTAACCAAACAACTTCTTTTGGGGCTACTGATGTTTCTTGTCCAAATCGTACTCAGGTAATCTACTACTTTATAAAAACCCTTTTAAAAAAATATTGTTTCAAATCATTATTAACTTATTACGTCTTTATTTTTCAGGATCAAACTAGCTCATATCAGTTTGTTGCAAGCGATGTATCTTCTGCTTCTCATTCTCAGGTAAACCTCTTTTAAAATTACTGTTTAAAACTTTTGAAAACCTTATAAAAATCATTTAAAACCCTTTTAAAACATTATAAACAAGACAAGTTGTTTGAAAACTCATCTATTATTAGGATACTGAATTTGTACTTTCAGGTTCCGACAATGCCTAATCCTCCTGCTGCTACTTCTGGTCTTTTTACTTCCACTGAGGTACCTAGAACGTCTACTATCATTAATCAGCAGCCAGTTATATGTAACCAAACAACTTCTTTTGGGGCTACTGATGTTTCTTGTCCAAATCGTACTCAGGTAATCTACTACTTTATAAAAACCCTTTAAAAAAAATATTGTTTCAAATCATTATTAACTTATTACGTCTTTATTTTTCAGGATCAAACTAGCTCATATCAGTTTGTTGCAAGCGATGTATCTTCTGCTTCTCATTCTCAGGTAAACCTCTTTTAAAATTACTGTTTAAAACTTTTGAAAACCTTATAAAAATCATTTAAAACCCTTTTAAAACATTATAAACAAGACAAGTTGTTTGAAAACAACATGGTTCTTATAAAGTCCTTATAAAACCCTTTTAAAATTCTATTAAAAATCGTATAAAAGGCTTTTAAAAGCTTTTGTAATTTTAATGCCTAGATTTATTAGGATACTGAATTTGTAGTTTCAGGTTCCGACAACGCCTAATCCTTTTGCTGCTACTGCTGGTCTTTTTACTTCCGCTGAGGAACCAAGAACGTCTACTATCATTAATCAGCAGCCGGTGATACGTAACCAAACAACTTCTTTTTGGGCTACTGATGTTTCTTGTCCAAATCGTACTCAGGTAATCTACTACTTTAGATAAGGTAACCTTATAATGTTTATAAGTTAGTTTGAAAACAACTTGGTTCTTGTAAAGTCCTTATAACAAGCTTTTAAAATCCTTATAAACAGCTTTTAAAACCATTTTAAAAATCAATTAAAAATCGTATAAAAGGCTTTTAAAAGCTTTTGTAATTTTAATGCATAGATGTATTAGGATACTGAATTTGTACTTTCAGGTTCCGACAATGCCCAATCCTCCTGCTCTACTTGATGTTGGTTCTTTGTTTTGCGGAAAGTTATTCAAAAGCAAAAAAGAAATTACTACTCAGCTGCGGATGTATGCGCTGAAAAACAGTTTTGAGTTTCAGACTAAGAAGTTGGACAACAAGAGATATGTTCTGAATTGCATTGATGAAAATTGCAATTGGAAGTTACGTGCTATTAGAGTTAAAGGATCAGATGGTTTTATCATTCGAAAATATATCAGTCTGCATAGTTGTGACTCTACATTAAGGAATGTAAATCATCGTCAAGCAGATGCAAAGACATTGGGTGGAATGGTTAGCAACCATTTTGAAGGAGGAAAGCTTCCACTCAGACCCAAGCAACTAATAGAAATCTTCAGAAAGGATCATGGAGTTGGGGTGTCGTACTCAAAAGCATGGAGAGCTCAAGAACATGCAACAGAAGTTGCTAGGGGTTTACCTTCTGATTCTTTTGAGGTTCTTCCTAAGTGGTTCCACATGGTAGCAATGAAGAATCCAGGCACTGACACTTTTATCGAAGTAGATTCTGCTAATAAGTTTAAGTATGCTTTTCTTGCCTTTGGTGCATCTATTCGAGGTTTTAAGTTGATGAGGAAAGTCATTTCTATTGATGGCGCCCATTTGAAATCAAAGTTTAAAGGGACTTTGCTTGCTGCTTCTGCTCAAGATGGGAATTTTAATCTATATCCTATTGCTTTTGCTGTTGTAGATTCTGAGAATGACGCATCTTGGGACTGGTTTTTGCATTGTTTGAAGACCTTTATTCCAGACGAAAATGATCTGGTTTTTGTATCAGATCGTGCAGCTTCAATTGAATCTGCTCTTGCAGCAAATTACCCCCAAGCTCATCATGCACTCTGCACTTTTCACTTGCAGAAAAACCTTGAAACAAACTTCAAAGGTTCTACACTTATTCATGTCTTTTACGACGATTCACGGGCCTACACAACACAGCTATTTGAGTACCTCTTTGCTCAAATATCCGTAGCCGATGAAAAATTGGGAGCGTACCTTTGGCAAGTAGATGTTCGGAAATGGGCTCGTGTAATGTCGCCTTCAAATAGGTACAATATCATGACATCAAACTTGGCTGAGTCTGTGAATTCTTTGTTGAAAGCTGTTGCGCATTATCAAGATGATGAGTGATAAACCAATACCCTGATCTGACATTGTATTCTCCTGATGAAGAATATGGCCATATAATCTTATATGAAGAAATAGCTTGAGGGATATAAATATTCGAGATTTATAAATAAGCCGAGATTGATCATTTGGATTCACCAAATCAGTGATAAGTTGATTGTTCCAACATTTATAAGATTCCCAGGTCGAGATTAGATTTGAAATATGCAAGGAGAGGTCTGGTCTGATACTACGAACCGGGGTTGGAGGATGGGATGGAATCAGATTATCATGATTAAGGCGAATTGTGTCACATGTTCCTAAGTTATTACGATAACCTAATTTAATGATTTTCAAACCACATAGAATTGAGTGCCATCCAAAAATTGGTAAGGTTTTGATGTTGCGTTGAGAATGTGATCATCTCTATAGTAGCGAGCTTTCATAACTTTAGCAAATAAAGAGTCTAGGAATCTTAGAAGTCTCCATGCTTTTTTTGCAAGTAAGGAATCGTTAAATTTGGTAAGATCTTTAAACCCAAGGTTTCCTTCTTTTTTTGGTTTTTGTAACTTTGCCAAGATATCCATGGAATTCCTCTGTTATTATTTCCTTTTTCCCACCAAAATTTCCTAAGAAGAGCATCAATCTGGGAGACAACTCCATGAGGAAGTTTAAAAGAAGACATAGTATACACTGGCATCGCCATGGCCACTGATTTTAAGATGATCTCTTTGCCAGCATGTGATAAGGTTCTAGAATTCCAATTACTTGTTCTCTGTTTCACCTTGTCTAAAATGTAATTAAACATTTCTGATTTTTTCCTCCCAAACTCTTCATGAAGACCCAGATACTTACCACCACCTGCATGATTAGGGATTTGAAGAAGTTTTTTAGTCGATTGCGAAGATTCCCAGGAACATAAGAACCAAAAGTGATCAAAGATTTACTTGTATTTATCATCTGGCCCGAATGACACTCATAAACTTCAAAAGCTTCTTTTAAAACTCTACAGTTTTGGCTATTTGCTTGACAACAAAACAAAGAATTGTCTACAAACTGAAGGTGAGTAATGGCTGGAACTCTGTTTCCTATACGAATGTTTTGGCTAGAGTAGTTGGATTATCAATTTTTGGGATCAAACAAATGTTTGTGTGGTTAATATTTGGTTTCATGAAGGAAGTTTCAAAGAACTCTCTAACATCTTTCACAATATCATCACCAACTACGTCCCAACAGCTTTTGTAGAACCTTGCAGTCAATCCATCAGGAGCTGGGGCCTTATCATCACCAATTGTACAAACAGCTGCATAAATCTCAGCAGGACTAAACTCTTTGGTCAAATCTTCATTAATAGCAGGAGTTACTGTAACTTGAAAATCACCAAAATCTATCGGCGAAACGCGATGACCAGAAGTTGAGAAGAGTTTAGTGAAAAAATGTTGAGCATCAACACCAATCGATGAATCTCCCCTATAAATATTATATTCATCATCTCTTACACTTGTGATATAAGTTTTTGCATAACGTAGTTTAGTGCTGATTTATTAGATTAGATATCCTTTATAAATTTATTAGATTATAGGGCAGATTTGTTACGGTTGAACCTTTAGAATTTCAACTCTAAATTTTAAGCTATAGATGATTTTGTTGTGGTTGTAATATTTTGGTTGTAAAAATTAAAATTTTAGAAAGCTTAAATTATGTGTTTAAAGAAAAAATACATTGTACAACAACAAAAAAGTTATTAAGAAAATAGTTTGCTGTGAATTAAAAAAAAACAATAGAAAGATTATAAAGTATAATTGCTTTAGAATTTAGATGTAGGTTGTAGACCAAAATATGTTGTCGAAAGAATTCAAAGCAACAACCAATCAAGCCCTATGTATTTTTCTATTTTGAACGCATAATTATTAACAACTGATTATACATAATTTCAAAAATAGATCTTTTTCAATATCACTTTTCAAAATTACTCCCTCTCTCAAACACTCAAAATTTATCAAAAATGCCACTAAAATTTTGAAATTTATCCAAATATGTGTGCAACCTTGTAAAACTACACATAAATTAACTTTATATGTGTGTAAATATATATATAAATTATACCATGTAAATATGCACATATTATAAACCTTTTAAGAACTTATAAATATTTGGATCGAACTATTTACATATGAAAAATTATAACGTTTTTTATGGTTTATAAGGTACTTCTAGATGGTTTATAAAGTTTTATATGGTTTTCAAATTCTGGTGGAGTACCAAGAGTAACACCCGAGGCCTCGATTGGATGGCTTGGGATAAAATTAGCATTCCCCAATCTTTGGGAGGATTGGGATTCCGTGAGTTAAAAGAGTTCAATTTAGCGCTTTTAGCAAAATAAGTTTGGCGTCTCCTTCGATACCCTGAATCCCTTTTAAGTCGGGTCCTAAAGTTCGGTATTATCGGTATTCTAATCCGTTGGATACCAAACCGGCAAACTCCCCTTCTTATGTATGTAGAAGTTTGATGACTGTGAAACTACTCCTACAAAAACGTATTCAGAAGAACCTAAGATCGGGTTTTAATACTAGGGTAAGGAGCGATAACTCGATCCCATTCCGGCAAGGTCGGCAAAGGATATCGGTGGAGAAAGAGATCAAAATTTATACTTAAATAATTTAATTGACTTTGAGACAAAAACGTGGAGAGAAGATAAGATAAGAGAGATGATAGACCCTAGGGATGTCAGTCTAATCCTAGGTCTAAAACCTAGTCGGAGTTTTCAGTTAGATGGTTATGTCTGAAGCTATTCAAAATCCGGCAAAATACACGGTGAAATTTGGCTATCTCTTGGCCACTCAAGGTGAACGCGAGGAAGCAGAAGTTAATTAGCCTTGCGTGACAACCCTAAAGCACCAAGTCTGAAAAAACACGTGCCCGAAAAAGGTTACGCATTTCACATGGCAGGCCATTGCGGGTTGTATTGCGGTTTGTAGCAAACTAGTTGATCGTCATTGTTGTAATTATCGTTCGTGTTCGAGATGTGGTTTTGAGGAAGAATCCATTAACCATATCTTATTTGAATGTCTCCCTACGAACCAAGTTTGGACTGTCTTGCCGGTACCGTTTAATCAAGGGTTGTTCCCGAGTGACTCTTTGTTTAGTGATAAGACCAAACCCATTATTTTTTAACATACATAGCTAACCGGATTAAACCAACTAAACCAGCTAGACCGGACTAAATCAATTTAAACCAATTAAACCGGATTAATTCAATTTAAACTGATCAGACCAAACAAATCAGATTAAACCATTCCAAATCAAAAAAAATAACCAGCGGAAGACTCAACAAACAATCCAAATATTTCAATAGTATTAAAATCATCAATCCAACAATCATTCCAATCCAAAACCAGCAATCCTAAACATGCTTCTAAATTCCAAAACTAGCATTCTAATAAAAGTCATAACATAATTCATAAAAATATCCAACAAGTCCCTAGATCACTTTACTCTCCTCATGAGCGACACCCAAACCCTAACATCACTCCAGTCGCTTCTCATCAACGGATCTCCTTCTCCTTGCACTCCATGGCCGATTGAGACTCTCTAAAGGCATAGAAATCACAACAGATAAAACAAGCATACAAGCAAGAAAATCAATCAACAATCATAGAAATCACGAAAACTTGAATCAAAACTGCTTAAATTAGTCTGGGTCATGCACTCACCTTTTCAAGTGGGATGAAAAGCAACGAAATAGGGAGAACAACAAAGGATCAAACTCTCATAATCAATATACTCACGTTTCATATCCTATTTTTTTATACTCAACCACTTCCCCCGTTCATAGGTCTCAACCTATTAATCGTACAAGCTCGTCATCAGGCCTCTGCCTTCAAACTTCGGTATCTAGGAAGTCTCAATACTCCCCCCGCTCTCAAGTCGCAACCTTCACGTCATACCGGCTCAGCATCAGGCCCTCAGCTTCAAGCTACGGTATCCAGGGAGTCACTCTCGCTCTCAGGTCGTGACCCTAAAGCATGCTTTCGAATAGTCATCTGAGGCAATCACGTGTCATCCGAGCGAATAAGTCTAAACGCCCTCGTGCATATCTCTAGATCATATATACCTCATGTGGTTCCCCTATAACATCTAAGCCTCCCAAACTTTGGTCAGAAGATTTGCTCGGTTAGCTGCCTCTAACCCCAATGGCTCCTGAAAAGTAGCACACAACCGCAAAGTGCTAATCTCACCCACCAAAGTCTCCAAATCATGCTCCTGACCTAAAGCTGTCAGCTTCCTACTCAAACCATCGGCAATCAGATTAGCCTTACTGCGATGGTAAGCTATCTCCATATCATAATCCGCTACGAGCTCCATCCACCGAGTCTGCCTCAAAATCAACTTTGGCAAAGTGAATATATACTTCAGGCTCTTATGATCTGTAAACTCCTTGACCTTCTCCCCATACAGATAGGATCTCTCCAAATCTTCTGAGCGAAGACTACCACCGCCATCTCTAAATCGTGGATAGGATAGTTTCCCTTATGCTTCCGCAACTGCTGTGAAGCATATGCAATCACCTTACCCTGCTGCCTCAACACACAATCTAAACCAACTCCTGAAGCATCCGTGTACACCACATAAGGCTCCCCATACTCTGGTAAAGCCAACACCGACATACTCGTCCAAACCTCCTTGAGTTTAGCAAAACCCTGCTCACACTCAAGAGTCCACACAAAAGGAACATCCATCCCCGTAAGCTTGGTCTTTGGTTGAGTCGTGCTTGCAAAACCCTTTATAAACCGTGTGTAATACCCCGCCAATCCCAGAAAACTCAGAATCTCCGTGGCATTCTACGGTCTAGGCCACTCTCTTATTGCCTCGATCTTTTCCGGATCCACAGATCTCCCTCTACAGACAAAATGTGATCTAGAAAGCCCATCTCTCTTTGCCAGAAACTGCACTTGCTTAGTTTAGCGTATAGCTTCTACTCTCGCAGCTTCTCCAAAACCGCCCTCAAGTGCGTATCATGCTCTTTAGGAATCTTAGAGTACACCCGGATATCATCGATGAATATAATAACAAACTCATCCAGAAAATCCAAGAACACGCTATTCATCAGCCTCATTATGGCAATGGTGCATAAGTCATACACAACATGAAATAGTACTTGCATACGTTTTATAGAATATTCAATCTATTTTGTATTGTATCATAAAGAATAGTGTATTTGATTTGGATGTTCTTTTCTTGTCTTCATTATATTGTAGTGGTACCATAGAACTAGGGTGAGGTAATAATGTATTATCAAATTAAATAAATATTTTAATTCACCATCTAATGCGAATGCATATTGTTTGAGTTAGCAATCAATTAGTTTTTTGGAGCAATGGACGGCACGTGAAGATCCTAGCAGCAATAATCAAATCACCTAAGAATTTGGTACACATCAAGGAGCAAGACTGGTTTGAAATAGTATTTGATCTTTGATGTTTTATTTGACTAGTTTGAAGTATTAGTTTTTTGGACAAAATTACCCTTAATAATCCATCAGTTTAACCACATGCCCCCTTCCCATATAAAAGCAAACAACAAAGAAAACAAATATTTTTAATTTTATTCTTAATTAATTTAATTTGTTGATTAACAAAAATAAATAAATAAATTATTAGTTGACTATATAAACGTATTTAAATCTAAAGTCAAAACGCCACGTTTCAAATTACCATAAATTAAATACTCATTAAGTGGTAAGAAAAAACTTAGCTTATCTTAACATGTACGGTTTTCTTTTTTCCCTTTATTTTTTTTCGTTTGGGTTTAAACATCATTTAGAAAACAAAACAATAAGCTTTTTAACGGTAAGGATATATCTCTGATAGACACTTACCAACTTGCCATGGCAAAAACAACTAGCTGGAGAATGACCCAAATCGTAGAGGAAGTCGTGGATACAGACCTAGAAGTCACAGTGGGCCCATCTTAACCAGAACCTATGACTATAGCAGCACGGTGTCAAATTGATGCCTCATGGCATAGTGATGATCTTTATACGGGGTTGGGATTTCTTTTTGTTATATATTATCTAATAAATTAATAAATTATATAATTAAAAAAACAAATTGTTGACATTTCCGACTAAATTCCGATGAATTTGAAGTGGCAGTCCGAAATTAGTCGGAAAACAGAACCGGGAAAATTTCCGACTAATTTCCGAGGAGGTTAACTTCCGACTAATTTCCGACTAATCCTACGACTATTTTCCGACGATATTTTCTGACCACTTTTCCTATCAAAAACCAGCGACATTTCCCGATGCTATTCCGACGATCTTTTCCGACAACTTCCCGACGAGATCGTTCGACAATTTTCCGACAACATCTTCCGACTAATATCCGACGAGTCGTTTCCGACAAAATTCCCGCTAATTATTTTGTCGGAAATTACCGACCAATTTCCGACGAATTTACGTTTCCGACCAAGGATTTCCGAGGATTATGCTTTCGTCAGAAATTTGTCGGAATTTCTCTTTTTCGATGATTTTTCGACTATATCGGTCGACGGAATATGCTATGTTTTCTTGCAGTGTTGGTACGTTTCATCTACTTGGACTAAAAGGTATTATAAGATTTCTATCCCTCTTCCATGCTAAATTAGAATCCCTCCTTTGGGCTATGGAGGCAACTCTATCTCTGGGATATTTGTCGATCCGGTTTGAGACAGATTGTGCAGATCTACGAAAAATGTTGGAAGAAGAGGGAGAGTGGCTAATTTTTACATCTGAATTAGACCTTTTTAAGATTCTCCTGTTAGTGATTTTTCTATAAATTTAATTTCTCGTAGTCATAATGTGTGTGCTGACGCCCTTGCAAAGGGCGCTCGAGTACGTGGTGATACCTTTTCCCATGTAAGCTCTTGGTTTCCGGAGTGGCTGCCTTTTGAGGCCAACCTTTTCGAACAAGTTTAATAAAATATGATGCTTTTTATGTCTTAAAGAAGATAATAACTATTACAGGGAAGATAATAACTACTACAGGAAATTAAATATGATGTTTTTTCTATGGTACTTGCATACGTTTTATAGAATATTCAATCTATTTTGTATTGTATCATTGTAACACCTTGCCCCGTGGGAACACTCCGCCATGTGGCACACCCCGCCACATGGCATCCTTACAACGCTGCAGCACATCGACCCTAACCTCTCTCCTGTAGGCCCAATCTGCGCATGTAGGCACTCTCCTGGCCTACATACACTCCTGACCCACCAGGTAGGTTATTGGTGCGCCTGGCGCTCCTCGAACCCAGGTCCTCACCCTTTATCAACCTTCCCACCGTGGAAGTTGTCACCAATTGTTGTGGGAATTTCAAAAATACTCCTTTTCCAATACTACTTTTTTAAAATACCCCTCTTTCTAATTTTATCAAAAAGTCATTATAAAATTTGAAATTTATCAAAAACATATGTGTAAACTTATATTTATAGACACAAATTATCTTTATATGTTTGTAAATTTTTCTATATATTTCATAACTACCGTATAAATACCTTTTAAAAACATTCTCAAAATCATTTAAAAACCTTATAAAAACTGTGTTAACCTTTTAAAACCCTTATAAAACATTATAAATGCCGTTTAGAACCTTTTAAAACCTTATAAATATTTGGATTTAGTCTCCCAGTAGTAATGATGATCTCGATGTACCTTATTAACCATATAAAAGTTTATAATTTTTCATATTTGAAAATGGGTATTTTTGAAAATGGATAGAAAGAGGGGTATTTTTAAAAAGGGTACACCAAAACGGGTATTTCTCAAAAATTCTCTTATTTGTTGACTAAATAAACTTATTTAAATCTGAAGTCAAACCGCCACGTTTCAAATTACCATAAATTAAATAGTCATTAAGTGGTAAGAAAAAAATTTAGCTTATCTTAACATGTAGGGTTTTCATTTTTCCCTTTATTTTTTTTAGTTTGGGTTTAAAAATCATCTAGAAAACAAAAATAAATATATTTCTGTCTTCCATCTCTTCTCTTCAATCAGATTATTCACAAAACATTTCTTTCTCCAAAGACAAAAGATAATGTTTTAATTTCAATGCCTGTGAGATACGACAAATACCCAAGCAAGCAACAATCAGACAAGTAAACGAGCAAAAAAATTTTGTGTAATTTTTTTTTGAAGAGTTTAGCACTGAAGTATCTTAAGCTTGTTTTTACTCTTGTGTGGTTTTATTTTGACATAGTACGTACAAGAGTGAAGAAAGGGAAGATGAACAATTCACAACCCGAATCTGGTTTGTCTTCATTGACCAACTCTTGTTATGTGCGCTTTTGTATAGCTTCAGAATTAGGTGATGATTATTTGGTAAATTCATTCGCATTTTGTGCATCTCGTTTCAGATTTGATTGTTGTTTTGTTAGTCCAGTTTGGTCTAGGAGAATTAATACTTGTCAAAATTAAATGGATAGCTCAATATGGTTTTGCGTAGGCTTATGTACGTTTTCTATATGTTATACCTTGAGTATTGGTTTACATTGACTGTGTTTTACTGAACCTACCTACCAAATTTTGTTTGGAATATGTTAAATATATGAATCAGTTAAACTTAAACCACGAAACTAGAGATTTTAATTTGGGTGGATGGATTTGATTAATATATTATGAGTTTTTCCATATTTGTTAGTCATGGTTTTTTTTTTAATTATCAGGTAAAAATCCAACAAAGAGTCACCTCTTTTGTAAGTTGTAAAATAGGCTTGAAGAAGGAGCATAAAAGGAGAGAAGAAAGTGTTGAACCAGATAAAATAACACCATCTTAGTTTGATGAGTTTTAGAGTAAGGGATCTGAAGCTGGGTTTGACTTGCGTTGTTTTTTTGTTGATATATTACGTACGAGAGGGAAAAAAGTGAGAACGAACATTTCATAACCCAAAGCAGGTTCGTCTTCATTGAACAAGTCTAGTTGTGTGCGCTTTGCTTTGGCTTCAGAATCAAAAGACGATTCTCTGGTGAGTTCACTCGCATATGAACTGCTTTGTGTATCTTGTTTCTGATGTGATTTTTTTTTGTTAGTCTAGATTGGTCTCAGAGTATTAATACTTGATGAAACAAAATGGATTAGCTCAATATGGTGTTTGTTTGATTGTATCTATTGTATTTGATTGTATTTATAGTTGTATAGAGTGAAAATTTTATGGGAGAAAACCTTGCTCCTGCAAACAATTCTTGTATAGCCATCGGAAAACTATCATTCCAGGTAACACCAATATGTTGTTTATTCTTTATGTATGCTTGAAGTTTTTGGTTAAGTACAAACTCGTTAATGACAAGAGCTAAATATATATTTCAGTATTGTAGGAAGTTTCATCAATTGTGACCAATATGTGTCTTCCATGGGCTGGATTATTCAATATGGCGAAGTGAATCTAGCAGCCTTATAAGTCCAATATTTTACTGGCAATGTCTAGACATGCATGCCGAATAAATCATTGCTTCATTTATAAAGCTGCTAGAGTCACTTCTCCGTGTTGAATAATTGAGCCTAAGGAAGAGACAATATTGGTCTCAATTAATGAGACTTCGTGACTAAACTAAAATGTAAAGTAACCTCGTATCATTCACGACTTGTTACTTAAACAGAAACTTCAAGCATACGTCGACAATAAACAGAATAATGGTGTAACCTTGAATGCTAATTCTCCAATGGCTATACAATCATTGTTTGCAGAAGGAAGAATTTCTCCGGTAAAATTTCCACTCAATACAAATCATAAAATCTATCAAATACAATAGCTTATTATAAATACAATCAAAAGTATGTACTTGTTCTATTAGTTTTACCTTAGTTCTGGTTTACGTTGATAGTCATTTATTGAAGCTAGCTATACAAAATTTTGTTTGGAATCTGTTAACTGTAATCTATCAAAATAAAAAAAAGGAAATTAAGAGATGTTGGTTGATGGATTTGTATCATATATTATTGGATTTTCTATTTTTGTTTGTTATGTTTTTTAATGAAATTGCAATTGTAATGAAGCGTTACTCCAATAATAGTTTTAAGACAATCCTACATAAAATAAACAGTTTCAACCCAACTCGATAAAAGTATTTGCGAAATAACATTAACAAAATAAGCAAGATAAAATGAAACTGAAAATATCTATAGTGCTATAATTAAAGATAAATCGGAAACAATGGAGTGGATAATAGAAACGATAATAAACATAGAAAGATATTTCAATATCAACATAGAGGGCCGCAAACAAATTTTGAATTTGATGTTAATATAAGAGATATTTAATTAAACAAATAACCTCAGTTACCTTGTGTATGTTGTTTTCTGTTCAAGTATCACCTTCATAATTATTACCTTAATATTTCTACTATTTATAACTATATAATGCATTGGAAAACTCACGACAACGAAAATTCTAAATTAATCTTATCACAAAAGAAAATGTGATCATATACCTATCTACCATTAATGAATGTGCGACTATTTGATAACAGGCTTAGCAAAAGAAAACAACCTCTTTCCATTTGTATGTTATTAACAGGCTTAGCAAAAGAAAACAACCTCGGATCAAGCTTTCTCTAGCCTAGAACCACCAAGAACCAGCCTCAAACCTCACTAGAATCCCACCAAAATTCACTAGAGAACACTTATAAGCTTTTCCCTCTCTGGGATAGGACAAAAGCGGCGAAACACTCCATAGTCGACTTCTTCTTCTTTAAAAAGTTGAGTCCTAGGGTTAAACCAACCCTCCCAAATCGATTTCTCAAATTAAAACAAACCGACTGACCGGAAAAATGTTGGTGTCGATCGACACCCTTCCTTAGTGTCGATCGACACCCTACCTTAGTGTCGATCGACACCACATATTTTTACCCATATTGTTTCTAATTTTAATTTCTTATTTTGGAGAGCAAAAACGCTGTGTATTCCAGAAGAACACATTAAATTCTATAGTAAATTTTAAAAGCACAAAACGATAAGCTTTTTAACGCTAAGAATATATCTCCTATAGACACTTACCAACTTGCTATGGCAAAAGTACCTAGCTGGAGAATGACCCAAATCGTAGAAGAAGTCGTGGATACAGACCTAGAAGTTATGGTGGGCCCATCTTAACCAGAACCGATGACTAAAGCAGCAAGCTGTCAAATTGATGCCTCATGGCATAGTGATGATCTTTATTCGGGGTTGGGGTTTGTTGTTGATGTAGGTACGTTTCATCTACTTGGACTAAAAGGTACTATTAGATTTCTATCCCTCTTCCATGCTAAATTAGAATCCCTCCTTTGGCTATGGAGGCAACTCTATCTCTGGGATATTTGTCGATCCGGGTTGAGATAGATTGTGCAGATCTACGAAAAATGTTGGAAGAAGGGGGAGAGTGGCTAATTTTTACACCTGTATTAGACCTTTTTAAGATTCTTCAATCATCTTTTAGTGACTTTTCTATAAATTTAATTTCTCGTAGTCATAATGTGTGTGCCGATGCCCTTGCAAAGGGCGCTCGAGTACGTGGTGATACCTTTTCCCATGTAAGCTCTTGGTTTCCGAAGAGGCTGCCTTTTGAGGCCAACCTTTTCGAAAAAGTTTAATAAAATATGATGTTTTTTTATGTGAAAAAGAAGATAATAACTACTACAGGGAGATTAGATCCAAATAATTTATAAGGTTTAAAAAAATATAAACTCCTTTCTACAAGGTTTAATTTTTTAAAAAGATATTTTTAAAAAGGGTTTAAGAAGTTATTTAACGGTTTAAAAAAAATTTTAAATGGTTTTAATAATGTATTTATACGGTATTTATAAAAGATATATAAAATTTTAAACATTTATAAAGCTAATTTTTGTGTATATTTATAAGCTTACACAAATATTTGGACTAATTTAAACATTTTTATTGGCTTTTTTGATAAATGTTTAAAACGGGGTATTTTATTTAAAGTAATATTTTAACAGCGGTTTTTAAAAAATTTTCCCTTACTTGAAATCCCCATAAGAGAAAGATATTTATCAAGTTATATTTTAGCTATTTATTAACAATTGGTTATACTATCGATTTAAATAGTATGAAAAACTATATTTCTTAAAGCGGTATACCCAAATTAGTGATCTCGACATTTATATTTCATGTGTAAAAAAAAATTTGATCGACAATAAAAATAAAACTATAATTAAAATATACGCAAATATAATTTCGAATGAATGATAAACACTTTCTGAAAACATACGTCAGGCCTTTGATCTTCCATCAGTCTGCAAGCATTACATGCAAAACAATAGAGTCAAAGAAGAAGGATAGTGATCGTGAACATTGAAATCAAGAATTGTAGGGGTTAAAAAAACACAAAATATATCCAAGCTGAGATCTTAACTAGTTTTAATAAATTAAAGTTTTTATTTCATTCTTATCTCCTTAAGGGAGAAGATATAAATATATCTCTTACTCTGTTTCTTCTTTTATTAAATATTTCAACACGATTATGTGCCATATGAATCTCTTAAATAATATTTTTTTTTGTATAACCTGGAATAACGTCACTAGATCAAGCGAACAACAAGCCATACACAACATGTAATGGTACTTGCATACGATTTATAGAATATTCAATCTATTTTGTATTGTATCACAAAGAATAGTACATTTGATTTGGATGTTCTTGTGTTGTCTTTATTATATTGTAGTGGTACCATAGAATTGGGGTGAGGTAGTAATGTATTATCAAATTAAATACATACTTTAATTCACCATTTGATGCGAATGCAAATTGTTTGAGTTAGCAATCAATTTGTTTTTTGGAGCAATGGATGGCACGTGAAGATCCTAGCAGTAATAATACAAATCACCTAAGAATTTGGTACACATCAATGTGCAAGACTGGTTTGAAATAGTATTTGATCTTTGATCTTTTATTTGACTAGTTTGAAGTATTAATTTTTTGGACAAAATTACTCTTAATAATCCAACAATTTAACCACACGCCCCGTTCCCCAGAAAAAGTAAACAAGAAAGGAAACAAATATTTTCAATTTTATTCTTAATTAATTTAATTTGTTGATTATCAAAAATAAAGAAATAAATTATTTGTTGACTAAATAAACTTATTTAAATCTGAAGTCAAAGCGCCACGTTTCAAATTATCATAAATTAAATACTCATTAAGTGGTAAGAAAAGATTTAGCTTATCTTTACATGTAGGGTTTTTTCCCCTTTATTTGTTTTTGGTTTGGGTTTAAATATCATTTAGAAAACAAAAAAAAATTATTTCTGTCTTCCTTCTCTTCTCTTCAACCAGATTATTCACAAAACATTTCTTTCTCCAAAGGCAAAAGATAATGTTTTAATGTCAATGCCTGTGAGATACGACAAATACCTAAGCGAGCAACAATCAGACAAGTAAACGAGCTAAAAACTTTTGTTTAATTTTTTTTTTTTGAAGAGTTTAGCACTGATGTATTTGAGGCTGGTTTTAACTCTTGTGTGGTTTTATTTTGACGTAGTACGTACAAGAGTGAAGAAAGGGAAGATGAACAATTCACAACCCGAGTCTGGTTCGTCTTCATTGGCCAACTCTTGTTATGTGTGCTTTGGTATGGCTTCAGAATTAGGTGATAATTCTTTGGTGAGTTTATTCGCATTTTAAAATCTTTGTGCATCTCGTTTCAGATTTGATTGTTGTTTTGTTAGTCCAGTTTGGTCTAGGAGAATTAATACTTGTCAAAATTAAATGGATAGCTCAATATGGTTTTGCTTAGGCTTATGTACTTGTTCTATATGTTATACCTTGAGTTTTGGTGTACATTGACAGTGTTTTACTGAAGCTACCTACCAAATTTTGTTTGGAATATGTTAAATATATGAATCAATTAAACTTAAACCACGAAACTAGAGATTTTAATTTGGGTTGATGGATTTGATTCATATATTATGAGTTTTTCCATATTTGTTAGTCATGTTTTTTTTTTTTTTTTTAATTATCAAGTAAAAATCCAACAAAGAGTCACCTCTTTTGTAAGTTGTAAAATAGGCTTGAAGAAGAAGCATATAAGGACAGAAGAAAGTGTTGAACCAGATAAAATAACACCATCTTAGTTTGATGAGTTTTAGATGAAGGGATTTGAAGCTGGGTTTGACTTGCGTTGTTTTTTTGTTGATATAGTACGTACGAGAGGGACAAAAGTGTGGATGAACATTTGACAACCCGAAGCTGGTTCGTCTTCATTGAACAAGTCTAGTTGTGTGCGCTATGCTATGGCTTCAGAATCAAAAGACAATTCTCTGGTGAGTTCACTCGCATATGAACTGCTTTGAGTATCTTGTTTCTGATGTGATTTTTTTTTGTTAGTCTAGATTGGTTTCAGAGTGTTAATACTTGTTGAAACAAAATGGATTAGCTCAATATGTTTTATTTTAGTTTTTTACATATGTTAGGCTTATCTATTGTATTTGATGGTATTTATAGTTGTATAGAGTGAAAATTGTACAGGAGAAAACGTTGCTTCTACAAACAATTCTTGTATAGCCATCGGAAAATTTGCATTCCAGGTAACACCAATATGTTGTTTACTCTTGATGTATGCTTGAACTTTTTGGTTAAGTACAAACTCGTTAACGACAAGAGCTAAATATATATTTCATTATCGTTAGGAAGTTTCATCAATTGTGACCAATTTGTCTCTTCCTTGGGCTGGATTATTCAATATGGCGAAGTGACTCTAGCAGCCTTATAAACCCAATATTTTACTGGCAATGTCTAGACATGCATGCCGAATAAAATATTGCTTCATTTATAAGGTTGCTAGAGTCACTTCTCCATGATGAATAATTAAGCTTAAGGAAGAGACAACATTGGTCTCAATTAATGAGACTTCGTGACTAAACTTAAATGTAAATTAATCTCTTATCATTCACGACTTGTTACTGAAACAGAAACTTCAAGCATTCGTCGACAATAAACACAATAATGGTGTAACCTTGTATGCTAATTCTCCAATGGCTATACAATCATTGTTTGCAAAAGGAAGAATTTCTGCAGTAAAATTTCCACTCAATACAAATCATAAAAACTATCAAATACAATAGCTAATTATAAATACAATTAAAAGTATGTACTTGTTCTATTAGTTTTACCTTAGTTTTGGTTTACGTTGATAGTCATTTATTGTAGCTAGCTATGCAAAATTTTGTTTGGAATTTTATAATTGTAATCTATCAAAATAAAAAATAAGGAAATTAAGAGATGTTGGTTGATGGATTTGTATCATATATTATTGGATTTTCTGTTTTTGTTTGTTATGTTTTTTTTTTAATGAAATTGCAATTTTAATGAAGCGTTACTCAATAATAGTTTTAAGACAATCCTACATAAAATCAACAGTTTCAACCCAACTCGATAAAAGTATTTGCGAAATAACATTAACAAAATAAGCAAGATAAAATGAAACTGAAAAAATCTATAGTGCTATAATTAAAGATAAATCGGAAACAATGGAGTGGATAACAGAAACGATAATCAACATAGAAAGATATTTCAATATCAACATAGAGGGCCTCAAACAAATTTTGAATTTGATGTTAATATAAGTGATATTTAATTAAACAAATAACCTCAGTTACCTTGTGTATATTGTTTTCTGTTCAAGTATCACCTTAATAATTATTACCTTAATATTTATACTATTTCTAACTATATTATGCATTGGAAAACTCACCACAAGGAAAATTCTAAATTAATCTTATCACAGAAGAAAATGTGATCATATACTTATCTACCATTAATGAATGTGCAACTATTTGATAAAACGATTAAGTAAGTTAATCATAGGGGAATCCAACCTCTTTCCATTTGTATGTTATTAACTGTCTTAGCAAAAGAAAACAACCTCGGATCAAGCTTTCTCTAGCCTAGAACCACCAAGAACCAGCCTCAAAACTCACTAGAATCCCACCAAAATTCACTAGAGAACACTTATAAGCTTTTCCCTCTCTGGGATAGGACAAAAATGGCGAAACACTCCATTGTCGACTTCTTCTTTTTAAAAAAGTTGAGTCCTAGGGTTAAACCAACCCTCCCAAATCGATTTCTCAAATTAAAACAAACCGGCTGACCGGAAAAATGTTGGTGTCGATCGACACTCATCCTTAGTGTCGATCGACACCACATATTTTTACCCATATCGTTTCTAATTTTCATTTCTTATTTTGGAGAGCAAAAACGCTGTGTATTCCAGAAGAACACGTTAAATTCTATAGTAAATTTTGAAAGCACGAAATGATAAGCTTTTTGACGCTAAGGATATATCTCCGATAGACACTTACCAACTTGCTATGGGAAAAGCAACTAGCTGGAGAATGACCCAAATCGTTGAGGAAGTCATGGATACAGACCTAGAAGTTACGGTGAGCCCATCTTATCCGGAACCGATGACTAAAGCAGCACGCTGTCAAATTGATGCCTCATGGCATAGTGATGATCTTTATTCGGGGTTGGGGTTTGTTGTTAATGTAGGTACGTTTCATCTACTTGGACTAAAAGGTACTATTAGATTTCTATCCCTCTTCCATGCTAAATTAGAATCCCTCCTTTGGCTATGGAGGCAACTCTATCTCTGGGATATTTGTCGATCCGGGTTGAGACAGATTGTGCAGATCTACGAAAAATGTTGGAAGAAGGGGGAGAGTGGCTAATTTTTACACCTGTATTAGACCTTTTTAAGATTCTTCAATCATCTTTTAGTGACTTTTCTATAAATTTAATTTCTCGTAGTCATAATGTGTGTGCCGACGCCCTTGAAAAGGGCGCTCGAGTACGTGGTGATACCTTTTCCCATGTAAGCTCTTGGTTTCCGAAGTGGCTGCCTTCTGAGGCCAACCTTTTCGAAAAAGTTTAATAAAATATGATGTTTTTTATGTCAAAAAGAAGATAATAACTACTATAGGGAGATTCGATCCAAATAATTTATAAGGTTTAAAAAAATATAAACTCCTTTTTACAAGGTTTATTTTTTTAAAAATATATTTTTAAAAGGGTTTAAGAAGTTTTTAAACGGTATTAAAAAATTTGAAAATGGTTTTAATAATGTATTTTTACGGTATTTATAAAAGATATATAAAATTTTAAACATTTATAAAGCTAATTTTTGTGTATATTTATAAGCTTACACAAATATTTGGACTAATTTAAACATTTTTATTGGCTTTTTTCATAAATTTTTAAAATGGAATTTTGTTTTAAGTAATATTTTAACAGCGGTTTTTTTAAAATTGTCCCTTACTTGAAATCCCCATAAGAGAAAGATATTTATCAAGTTATATTTTAGCTATTTATTAACAATTGGTTATACTATCGATTTAAATAGTATGCAAAACTATTTTTCTTAACGAGGTATACCCGAATTAGTGATCTCGACATTTATATTTCTTAACGAGGTATACCCGAATTAGTGATCTCGACATTAAAAAAAAATTTGATCGACAATATAAATAGAACTATAATTAAAATATACGCAAATATAATTTCGAATGATAAACACTTTCTGAAAACATACGGCCTTTGATCTTCCATCAGTCTGCAAGCATTACATGTAAAAGAATAGAGTCTAAGAAGAAGGATGGTGATCGTGAACATTGAAATCAAGAATTTTAGGGGTTAAACAAACACAAAATATATCCAAGCTGAGATCTTAACTAGTTTTAATAAATTAAAGTTTTTATTTCATTCTTATCTCCTTAAGGGAGAAGATATAAATATATCTC
The DNA here is from genome assembly GCA_036452645.1 of Capsella bursa-pastoris. Taxonomy (NCBI): domain Eukaryota; kingdom Viridiplantae; phylum Streptophyta; class Magnoliopsida; order Brassicales; family Brassicaceae; genus Capsella; species Capsella bursa-pastoris. The sequence continues at coordinate 3,310,887 of CP144186.1, forward strand.
TTACTCTGTTTCTTCTTTTATAAATATTTTAACACGATTGTGTGCCATATGAATCTCTTAAATAATTTTTTTTGTATAACCTGGAATAACGTCACTAGATCAAGCGAACAACAAGCCATACACAACATGAAATGGTACTTGCATACGTTTTATAGAATATTCAATCTATTTTGTACTGTATCATAAAGAATAGTACATTTGATTTGGATGTTCTTTTGTTGTCTTCATTATATTGTAGTGGTACCATAGAACTAGGGTGAGGTAATAATGTATTATCAAATTAAATACATACTTTAATTCACCATCTGATGCGAATGCATATTGTTTGAGTTAGCAATCAATTTGTTTTTTGGAGCAATGGACGGCACGTGAAGATCCTAGCAGTAATAATACAAATCACCTAAGAATTTGGTACACATCAATGTGCAAGACTGGTTTAAAATAGTATTTGATCTTTGATCTTTTATTTGATTAGTTTGAAGTATTAATTTTTTAGACAAAATTACCCTTAATAATCCATCAATTTAACCACATGCCCCCTTCCCAGAAAAAGCAAACAAGAAAGGAAACAAATATTTTCAATTTTATTCTTAATTAATTTAATTTGTTGATTATCAAAAATAAAGAAATAAATTATTTTTTGACTAAATACACTTATTTAAATCTGAAGTCAAAGCGCCACGTTTCAAATTACCATAAATTAAATAATCATTAAGTGGTAAGAAAAGATTTAGCTTATCTTTACATGTAGGGTTTTTTTCCCCTTTATTAGTTTTCAGTATGGGTTTAAAAATCATTTAGAAAACAAAAAAAAATTATTTCCGTCTTCCATCTCTTCTCTTCAACGAGATTATTTCCATCTTCCATCTCTTCTCCAAAGACAAAAGATAATGTTTTAATGTCAATGCTTGTGAGATACGACAAATACCTAAGCGAGTAACAATCAGACAACTAAACGAGTTAAAAACTTTTGTTTAATTATTTTTTTTTGAAGAGTTTAGCACTAAAGTATCTGAAGCTGGTTTTGACTCTTGTGTGGTTTTATTTTGACATAGTACGTACAAGAGTGAAGAAAGGGAAGATGAACAATTCACAACCCGAGTCTAGATCGTCTTCATTGACCAACTCTTGTTATATGTGCTTTGGTATGGCTTCAGAATTAGGTGATGATTCTTTGTTGAGTTTAACCGCATTTAAAAATCTTTGTGCATCTTGTTTCAGATTTGATTGTTGTTTTGTTAGTCCAATTTGGTCTAGGAGAATTAATACTTCTCAAAATTAAAGGGATAGCTCAATATGGTTTTGCTTAGGCTTATGTACTTGTTCTATATGTTATACCTTGACTTTTGGTTTACATTGACAATGTTTTACTGAAGCTACCTACCAAATTTTGTTTGGAATATGTTAAATATATGAATCGATTAAACTTAAACCACGAAACTAGAGATTTTAATTTGGGTTGATGGATTTGATTCATATATTATGAGTTTTTCCATATTTGTTAGTCATGGTTTTTTTTTTTTAATTATCAAGTAAAAATCCAACTAAGAGTCACCTCTTTTGTATGTTGTAAAATAGGCTTAAAGAAGAAGCATATAAGGACAGAAGAAAGTGTTGAATCAGATAAAATAAAACCATCTTAGTTTGATGAGTTTTAGATGAAGGGATCTGAAAATTAGCATTCTAGGTAACACCAATATTTTGTTTACTCTTGATGTATGCTTGAACTTTTTGGTTAAGTACAAACTCGTTAATGACAAGAGCTAAATATATATTTCATTATCGTTAGGAAGTTTCATCAATTTTGACCAATATGTCTCTTCCTTGGGCTGGATTATTCAATATGGCGAAGTGACTCTAGCAGCCTTATATGTCCAATATTTTACTGGCAATGTCTAGACATGCATGCCGAATAAAACATTTCTTCATTTATAAGGCTGCTAAAGTCACTTCTCCATGATGAATAATTAAGCTTAAGGACGAGACAACATTAGTCTCAATTAATGAGACTTCGTGACTAAACTAAAAACTAAACTAAACTTGTTACTTAAGCAGAAACTTCAAGCATTCGTCGACAATAAACACAATAATGGTGTAACCTTGTATACTAATTCTCCAATGGCTATACAATCATTGTTTGCAAAAGGAAGAATTTCTCCAGTAAAATTTCCACTCAATACAAATCATAAAAATTATCAAATACAATAGCTAATTATAAATACAATCAAAAGTATGTACTTGTTCTATTAGTTTTACCTTAGCTCTGGTTTACGTTGATAGTCATTTATTGAAGCTAGCTATACAAAATTTTGTTTGGAATCTGTTAATTGTAATCTATCAAAATAAAAAATAAGGAAATTAAGAGATGTTGGTTGATGGATTTGTATCATATATTATTGGATTTTCTATTTTTGTTTGTTATGTTTTTTTAATGAAATTGCAATTGTAATGAAGCGTTACTCCAATAGTAATTTTAAGACAATCCTACATAAAATCAACAGTTTCAACCGAACTCGATAAAAGTATTTGCGAAATAACATTACCCAAATTCACTAGAGAACACTTATAAGCTTTTCCCTCTCTGGGATAGGACAAAAGCGGCGAAACACTCCATAGTCGACTTCTTCTTCTTTAAAAAGTTGAGTCCTAGGGTTAAACTGTAACGCATGTGTTCTGGAAAATAATATGAGACTTGATTGTGTATAAGAATTAGGGTGGAGTCGGTTTAATTCCGGTTGATTTCCTAAACTGGTCGATTTGTTTAATTGAATCAAAGGAGGTTTAATTAATATCGGTTTAGGTAAATCCTGGTTTAATCATAATTAAACCAAAAACCCTAGTTTTATAAAGAACGCTTCTTCTCTCTTTTGTTTTGTCGCTGTTGTGTCTGAGAGTTGAGTTGAGAAAAGGAGAAGGTGAAGTTCACTTGTGAGAAGGAGAGGGTTAGCTTTTCTTTGGTGTTTAAGGCAAGAGAAGCAGATTCGTCATGTCTTGATAGAATAGAGTTCCGACGTATCAAATCTTATCGAAAGGTAACGAAATTTGGTAGGTTTGTGCTTAAGGCGTGTACGTTGATTCTCCTTTTACAGAAGTGAATTCGGATTAATATTCAGTGAGTTATATGCAGTTTGGTGAGACGCGTTTTCTCTGTTGCGAACTGGGATCAGCGGAGTTTGTAAGTGCGATCATTGTTTCATCGTTTCTCTGATCGGCATCAAAGTTTGTGGGGATCTTCGTGACGTCTGGATCTTGCTTTCCACTGAAAGGATTAAGGAATTAACGAGCGTTGTTTGGCAGTTGCAGTTGCGAGGAGAGTCTTTCCTGGTTGTATTTGTTATTCAAATCACCTTGTTAAGGTGAGTGCGTGACCATGAGCTTATCTAAGCGATTGGGATTGAGTGACTTGTTTGTGATGATTTGTAGGTGAACTGGAAATGTTATTGGGTGTTTATCTTGCTGGATGGTTTGTTTATGTTATATATGTGGGTGTTATCTCATTGCTTGTGTGTATAGCTCGTAGATGGGAGGATCGCCTCACTGAGTATTTGTGATAATACTCACGCATCTCATTGTGTTTGTGGTGCAGGTATAGTGTGATCCGTGGAATCATGGCAAGGAGAGGAGGATGATCTAGGCGCTCATTGGTGTTTTAGATTATTGTTGGATTTGTTAGGGTGTTAGAATGGAATTTAGAAACATGTTAGGATGATCATGTTTTGGAATAATGTTTGGTTGAACTTGATGGTTTGATTTGTTTGGTTTAATTGATTTAAATTGATTAGGACCGGTTTAGCTGGTTTGAATTAATTGGGTTAATCCGGTTTGCATGTTAAAAGAAAAACAAAACGGGATGGGTTCTTTCAATTTGGTATCAGAGCCCTTACGGTTCTAGGGCGGGAGTAAACTGGTGATTTTTTTTAATGTGATGTGTGAATTTTGTTGATGAGAAATGATGATGTGGATTGCATGCTGATTGATTTATGTGTTTAATCAATTGTGTGAGCATGGAGACCTAGATCATCCTGAAGCCTTCAATGAGATTCCACGGTAAGTTGTGATGTTTTATATTTTCTCTAGTCGTTTGTTTTCCTAGTTTCTGCTCGTGGCAGTGTGGGAGACTAGGGGTTGCGAGCGTGGTGCTCGTAGAAGTTGTGTGGTCATGGTGGTTGTAGTCCGGAGTGCGGGTCATCGGTGGTGTTTTGTTGGAAATGGATTTCCGAGAAGTTAAGTTGGAGACTATTATGTAATACCCTGAGTGACGAGATGGTGTGGGAGTTGACTTGAAGAATGGTCATGGTGGAGATGATATTCCATGTGGGAATATTGTTTGGTAGGTATGACATTGTGATGTCGTACTTGTTCTATGTGAGTATTTCTTAGATTTGACTTGTTGGTGTCATGTGAAAGAGAAATATGTGTGAGTTTCTAAAAATAGAAAGCGTCGGGTTTGACGGTTCTATTTTTGGAAAGTTTCAGGATTGTGGTTAGTATAGCATTGCGATGCTATAGGAGAACCACAGGAGGTATATTTGATCTAGAGATATGGTCGTGGGCGTTTAGACTTATTTGCTCGGATGTTATGTGATAGTCTCATATGACGATTCGAGAGCCCGCTTAAGGGTGACGACCCAAGAGCGAGTGTGATACTTCTCGGATACCATAGCTTGAAGGCTGGAGGCCTAATAGTGAGCCGGTATGACTTTAAGGTTGCGACCTGAGAGCGGGGGGAGTGGTGAGACTTCCCGGATACCGTAGCTTGAAGGCTGGAGGCATAATAGTGAGCCGGTATGAATTGAAGGTTTTAACTGAGAGCGGGGGTAGTGGTGAGACTTCCTGGATACCGTAGTCTAAGGCAGAGGCCTGAAGACGAGCCGAGATGATTCACGGGTGAGTATGAGCAAATAGGGTATGGAACGTGAGTATATGGATTAGATAGGAGCCTTTGAGGAATCAGTTTTGGGAGTGCGGATCGTTTGGGACGGTTGCACGGAGTTCGACTGATGGACGATATTGAAGGATTCGAGTACGAATCCATGTTAGTGGGGCAGAATTGAAACGCCCGTGTTCTGGAAAATAATATGAGACTTGATTGTGAATAAGAATTAGGGTGGAGTCGGTTTAATTCCGGTTGATTTCCTAAACTGGTCGATTTGTTTAATTGAAACTAAGGAGGTTTAATTAATATCGGTTTAGGTAAATCCTGATTTAATCATAATTAAACCAAAAACCCTATTTTTATAAAGAATGCTTCTTCTCTCTTTTGTTTTGTCGTTGTTGTTTCTGAGAGTTGAGTTTAGAAAAGGAGAAGGAGAAGTTCACTTGTGAGAAGGAGAGGGTTAACTTTGCTTTGGTGTTTAAGGCAATTGAAGCAGATTCGCCACGTCTTGATAGAATAGAGTTCCGACGAATCAAATCTTAAGGCGTGTACGTTGATTCTCCTTTTTACAGAAGTGAATTCGGATTAATATTCAATGAGTTATATGCAGTTTGGTGAGAAGCGTTTTCTCTGTTGCGAACTGGGATCAGCGGAGTTTGTAAGTGCGATCATGGTTTCATCGTTTCTCTAATCAGCACCAAGTTTATGGGGATCTTCGTGACGTCTGGGTCTGGCTTTCCACCGAAGGGATTAAGGAATTAACGGGCGTTGTTTGGCTGTTGCAGTTGCGAGGAGAGTCTTTGGTTGAAATTGCTGGTTTAATGGAATTGTTTGGTTTAATTGATTTAAATTGATTAGGACCGGTTTAGCTGGTTTGAATTAATTGGGTAATCCGGTTTGCATGTTAAAAGAAAAAAAAACGGGATGGGTTCTTTCATAAACCAACCCTCCCAAATCGATTTCTCAAATTAAAACAAACCGGCTGATCGGAAAAATGTTGGTGTCGATCGACACCCTTCCATAGTGTCGATCGACACCACGTATTTTTACCCATATCGTTTCTATTTTTAATTTCTTATTTTGGAGAGCAAAAACGCTGGGTATTCCAGAATAACACATTAAATTCTATGGTAAATTTGGAAAGCACAAAACGATAAACTTTTTAACGGTAAGAATATATATCCGATAGACACTTACCAACTTGCTATGGCAAAAGCAACTAGCTGGAGAATGACCCAAATCGTAGAGGAAGTCGTGGATACAGACCTAGAAGTCACGATGGGCCCATCTTAACCGGAACCGATGACTATTGAGCACACTGTCAAATTGATGCCTCATGGCATAGTGATGATCTTTATTCGGGGTTTGGGTTTGTTCTTGATGTATGTACGTTTCATCTACTTGGACTAAAAGCTACTATAAGATTTCTATCCCTCTTCCATGCTAAATTAGAATCCCTCCTTTGGCTATGGAGGCAACTCTATCTCTGGGATATTTGTCGATCCGGGTTGAGACAGATTGTGCAGATCTACGAAAAATGTTGGAAGAAGAGGGAGAGTGGCTAATTTTTACATCTGTATTAGACCTTTTTAAGATTCTTCACTCATCTTTTAGTGACTTTTCTATAAATTTAATTTCTCGTAGTCATAATGTGTGTGCCGACGCCCTTGCAAAGGGCGCTCGAGTACGTGGTGATACCTTTTCCCATGTAAGCTCTTGGTTTCCGAAGTGGCTGCCTTTTGAGGCCAACCTTTTCGAAAAAGCTTAATAAAATATGATGTTTTTATGTCAAAAAGAAGATAATAAATACTATAGGGAGATTCGATCCAAATAATTTAGAAGGTTTTAAAAAATATAAACTCCTTTTTACAAGGTTTATTTTTTAAAAAAAATATTTTGAACAGGGTTTAAGAAGTTTTTAAACGGGTTTAAACAATTTTTAAATGGTTTTAATAATGTACTTATACCGTATTTATAAAAGATATATAAATTTTTAAACATTTATAAAGCTAATTTTTGTGTATATTTATAAGCTTACACAAATATTTGGACTAATTTAAACATTTTTATTGGATTTTTTGATAAATTTTGAAAACGGGGTATTTTTTTAAGTAATATTTTAACAGCGGTTTTTTAAAAATTTTCCCTTACTTGAAATCCCCATAAGAGAAAGATATTTATCAAGTTAAAGTTTAGCTATTTATTAACAATTGGTTATACTATTGATTTAAATAGTATGCGAAACTATATTTCTTAAAGCGGTATACCCAAATTAGTGATCTCGACATTTATATTTCATGTGTAAAAAAAAAAATTTGATCGACAATATAAATAGAACTATAATTAAAATATACGCAAATATAATTTCGAATGATAAACACTTTCTCAAAACATACGTCAGGCCTTTAATCTTCCATCAGTCTGCAAGCATTACATGTAAAAAAATAGAGTCTAAGAAGAAGGATGGTGATCGTGAACATTGAAATCAAGAATTGTAGGGGTTAAAAAAACACAAAATATATCCAAGCTGAGATCTTAACTAGTTTTAATAAATTAAAGTTTTTATTTCATTCTTATCTCTTTAAGGGAGAAGATATAAATATATCTCGTACTCCGTTTCTTCTTCTATTAAATATTTCAACACGAATGTGTGCCATATGAATCTCCTAAATAAAATTTTTTTTGTATAACCAGGAATAACGTCAATAGATCAAGCGAACAACAAGCCATACACAACATAAAATGGTACTTGCATACGTTTTATAGAATATTCAATCTATTTTGTATTGTATCATAAAGAATAGTACATTTGATTTGGAAGTTCTTTTGTTTTCTTTATTATATTGTAGTGGTACCATAAAACTAGGGTGAGGTAATAATGTATTATCAAATTAAATACATACTTTAATTCACCATCTGATGCGAATGCATATTGTTTGAGTTAGCAATCAATTAGTTTTTTGGAGCAATGGACGGCAAGTGAAGATCTTAGCAGCAATACTACAAATCACCTAAGAATTTGGTAGACATCAAGGTGCAAGACTGGTTTGAAATAGTATTGGACCTTTGATCTCTTATTTGACTAGTTTGAAATATTAGATTTTTGGACAAAATTACCCTTAATAATCCATCAATTTAACCACACGCCCCCTTCCCTAGAAAAAAAGCAAACAAGAAAGGAAACAAATATTTTCAATTTTATTCTTAATTAATTAATTTTTTTGATTATCATTAAATAAAGAAATAAATTATTTGTTGACTAAATAAACTTTTTTAAATCTGAAGTCAAAGCGCCACGTTTCAAATTACCATAAATTAAATACTCATTAAGTGGTAATAAAATTTTTTAGCTTATCTTAACATGTAGGGTTTTCTTTTTTCCCTTTATTTCTTTTTGGTTTGGGTTTAAAAATCATTTAGAAAACAAAAAAAAAAAATTTCCGTCTTCCATCTCTTCTCTTCAACCAGATTATTCATAAAACATTTCTTTTTCCAAAGGCAAATGATAATGTTTTAATGTCAATGCATGTGAGATACGACAAATACCTAAGCGAGCAACAATCAGACAAGTAAACAAGCTAAAAACTTTTGTTTAATTTTTTTTTTTGAAGAGTTTAGCACTGAAGTATCTGAAGCTGGTTTTAATTCTTGTGTGGTTTTATTTTGACATAGTACGTACAAGAGTGAAGAAAGGGAAGATGAACAATTCACAACCCGAATCTGGTTCGTCTTCATTGACCAACTCTTGTTATGTGCGCTTTGGTATGGCTTCAGAATTAGGTGAAGATTTTTCGGTGACTTCATTCGCATTTTGAAAAGCTTTGTGCATCTCGTTTCAGATTTGATTGTTGTTTTGTTAGTCCAGTTTGGTCTAGGAGAATTAATACTTGTCAAAATTAAATGGATAGCTCAATATGGTTTTGCTTAGGCTTATGTACTTGTTCTATATGTTATACCTTGAGTTTTGGTTTACATTGACAGTTTTTTACTGAAGCTACCTACCAAATTTTGTTTGGAATATGTTAAATATATGAATCAATTAAACTTAAACCACGAAACTAGAGGTTTTTAATTTTGGTTGATGGATTTGATTCATATATTATGAGTTTTTCCATATTTGTTAGTCATGGTTTTTTTTTTAATTATCAGGTAAAAATCCAACAAAGAGTCACCTCTTTTGTAAGTTGTAAAATAGGCTTGAAGAAGAAGCATACAAGGACAGATAAAATAACACAATCTTAGTTTGATGAGTTTTAGATTAAGGGATCTGAAGCTGGGTTTTTACTTGCGTTGTTTTTTTGTTGATATAGTACGTACGACAGGGAAAAAAAGTGAGGATGAACATTTCACAACCCGAAGCTGGTTCGTCTTCATTGAGCAAGTCTAGTTGTGTGCGCTATGCTATGACTACAGAATCAAAAGACGATTCTCTGGTGAGTTCACTCGCATATGAACTGCTTTCTGTATCTTGTGTCTGATGTGATTTTTTTTTGTTAGTCTAGATTGGTCTTGGAGTGGTAATACTTATTGAAACAAAATGGATTAGCTCAATATGGTTTTGTTTTAGTTTTTTACATATGAAAGGCTTATCTATTGTATTTGATTTGATTTATAGTTGTATAGAGTGAAAACTTAACGGGAGAAAATCTTGCTTCTGCAAACAAGTCTTGTTTAGCCATCGGAAAATTAGCATTCCAGGTAACACCAATATGTTGTTTACTCTTGATGTATGCTTGAACTTTTTGTTTAAGTACAAACTCGTTAATGACAAGAGCTAACTATATATTTCAGTATTGTTAGGAATTTTCATCAATTGTGACCAATATGTCTCTTCCTTGGGCTGGATTATTCAATATGGCGAAGTGACTCTAGCAGCCTTATAAGTCCAATATTTTACCAGCAATGTCTAGACATGCATACCGAATAAAATATTGCTTCATTTATAAGGCTGCTAGAGTCACTTCTCCATGATGAATAATTGAGCTTAAGGAAGAGACAACATTGGTCTCAATTAATGAGACTTCGTGACTAAACTAAAATGTAAATTAATATTTTATCATTCACGACTTATTACTTAAACAGAAACTTCAAGCATTCGTCGACAATAAACACAATAATGGTCTAACCTTGTATGCTAATTCTCCAATGGCTATACAATAATTGTTTGCAAAAGGAAGAATTTTCCCAGTAAAATTTCCACTCAATACACAACATAAAAACTATCAAATACAATAGCTAATTATAAATATAATCAAAAGTATGTACTTGTTCTATTAGTTTTACCTTAGTTCTGGTTTACGTTGATAGTCATTTATTGAAGCTAGCTATACAAAATTTTGTTTGGAATCTGATAATTGTAATCTATCAAAATAAAAAATAAGGAAATTAAGAGATGTTGGTTGATGGATTTGTATCATATATTATTGGATTTTCTGTTTTTGTTTGTTATGTCTTTTTAATGAAATTGCAATTGTAATGAAGCGTTATTCCAATAATAGTTTTAAGACAATCCTACATAAAATCAACAGTTTCAACCCAACTCGATAAAAGTATTTGCGAAATAACATTAACAAAATAAGCAAGATAAAATGAAACTGAAAAAATCTATAGTGCTATAATTAAAGATAAATCGGAAACAATGGAGTGGATATAGAAATGGTAGTCAACATAGAAAGATATTTCAATATCAACATAGAGGGCCGCAAACAAATTTTGAATTTGATGTTAATATAAGAGATAATTAATTAAACAAATAACCTCAGTTACCTTGTGTATATTGTTTTCTATTCAAATACCACCTTCATAATTATTACCTTAATATTTCTACTATTAATAACTATATTATGGATTGGAAAACTCACCACAAGGAAAATTCTAAATTAATCTTATCACAAAAAAAAAGTGATCATATACTTATCTACCATTAATGTATCTTCAACTATTTGATAAAACGATTATGTAAGTTAATCATAGGGGAACCCAACCTCTTTCCATTTGTATGTTATTAACTGGCTTAGCAAAAGAACACAACCACGAATCAAGCTTTCTCTAGCCTAGAACCACCAAGAACCAGCCTCAAACCTCACTAGAATCTCACCAAAATTCACTAGAGAACACTTATAAGCTTTTCCCTCTCTGGGATAGGACAAAAGCGGCTAAACAGTCCATGGTCGACTTCTTCATCTTTAAAAATTTGAGTCCTCGGGTTAAACCAATCCTCCCAAATCGATTTCTCAAATTAAAACAAACCGGCTGATCGGAAAAATGTTGGTGTCGATCGACACCCTTCCATAGTGTCGATCGACACCACGTATTTTTACCCATATCGTTTCTATTTTTAATTTCTTATTTTGGAGAGCAAAAACGTTGGGTATTCCAAAATAACACATTAAATTCTATGGTAAATTTGGAAAGCACAAAACGATAAGTTTTTTAACGGTAAGGATATATCTCCGATAGACACTTACCAACTTGCTATGGCAGAAGCAACTAGCTGGAGAATGACCCAAATCGTAGAGGAAGTCGTGGATACAGACCTAGAAGTCACGGTGGGCCCTTCTTAACCGGAACCGATGACTATAGCAGCACACTGTCAAATTGATGCCTCATGGCATAGTGATGATCTTTATTCGGGGTTTGGGTTTGTTCTTGATGTAGGTACATTTTATCTACTTGGACTAAAAGGTACTATAAGATTTATATCCCTCTTCCATGCTAAATTATAATCCCTCCTTTGGGCTATGGAGGCAACTCTATATCTGGGATATTTGTCGATCCGGGTTGAGACAGATTGTGCAGATCTACGAAAAATGTTGGAAGAAGAGCGAGAGTGGCTAATTTTTACATCTGAATTAGATCTTTTTAAGATTCTTCAATCATCTTTTAGTGACTTTTTTATAAATTTAATTTCTCATAATCATAATGTGTGTGCCAACGTCCTTGCAAGGGCGCTCGAGTACGTGGTGATACATTTTCCCATGTAATCTCTTGGTTTCCCATGTAATACATTTATAGTCATTTACTGAAGCTAGCTTTACCAAAAAAAATTTGAACTTTGTTAATTGGAATCTATCAAAATAAAAAATAAGGAAATTAAGAGATTTTTGTTGTTAGATTTGACTTATATATTATGAGATTATCCATTTTTGTTAGTTATGGTTTTTTAAATGACATTGCAGATGTAATGAAGCATTACTCGAGTAGTCTTTCCAACACAATCCTACATTAAATCAACAGTTTTCAACCCAACTTGATAAAAGCATTTGTAAAATAAAATTATCAAAATAAGCAAGATAAAATGGTACAAAAAAAAACTATAGTGCTTTAATTAGAGATAAAGCGGAAACAATGGAGTTATTAATGGAAACGATAATCAACATAAAGCTATTAATATAAGCAATATTTAATTAAATAATTACCTCAGTTGACATCTGTATATTGTTTTCTGTTCAAGTATCACCTTCATAATTACCTTAATTTCTCTATTATTTATAACTATATTATGGATTGGAAAACTCACCACAAGGAAGATTCTAAATTAATTTTATCACAAATAAAAATGTGATCATATACTTATCTACCATTAATGTACTGCAACAATTTGATAAAACGATTAAGTAACTTAATCATAGGGGAACCTACACTACAAAAAACGAGGCTTGTAGCATCACTTATAATATGTCGATAAATTACTTCAATTTATCAATTAATAAAAAGTGATGTTAAATATGAAGTTTAGTGTCATTTAAAATAAGTATTGACTAATTTAACGTCAATTACATACAAATCAACCCAAATATATAATTTTACATCAATTAAATAATTGATATATCTATTAAACTTATTAACATCAATAGATAAACTGATATATATTTTGATGCCACTAATTAATCTGAATGTCGATCGTATCTGTTAAATATAGTCGGTTGATGCAATTAACAAAGATTGGTTAATCATAGACATGTAATATAATATATTTAAATATTCATATAGAATTGGTTCATCACAAGTAGGGATATATTATGGTGATATATTAACTGGTCATATATCACAAGTAGGGATATATTAACTGGTCATAACTTTGACCAGTTAACCACACCCTAAAACCTTAACATTTCCTTCAAGCCTTTGTTTTAATTCTGAGTGGAAGGCCTATTTTTTGGGATTGAGCTTTAAGAGAACTTGTTAGGATTGAGCCGACAGGAATAGGGTCTTGAGTAGTTCTAATTTGCATTTTTCGGATCAAATAGGACTAGGATGGATGCTACTTGGGTTTTGGGATTATTTGAGATGGTGAAAAGAAAAGAAAAGAAAAGAAAAAAGAAAGGGGAATAAGTTGAGTCTTTAGGAGAGTAAAAGTTTCAGAAAAGTTCAAGGTTCTAGTGAAAGATAAGTGGGGAATGCAAAGTATAGAAAAGAAATGGTTCTGGATTTTAAAAGAAAGAGAGAAAAGTGTGAAGATAGCAAAATGCTTTGATGTCTTAAGTGTTAAGAAGAAAGAGAACCATAGTGTTTATAAAGAAAACCCCCTATCCACTAGTTTATCATAAGAAACTCTCCTTAGACTTAGAACAAAATGGGAAATTGGGATGAAAAGAGTTAAAGGGTAGAATAGGATCATATGGGTTTAGATGATTAGGATATCACTTGGGTACTTTGGGTAGTCAAGATGTTATTCCTGTATGCATTAGTTGGTCCTTACCTTTAACATTCTCCCAAAAGCTCAATCTTGTTCATAGAGAGATCCCAACACTTAAACGATTAAACCCTCACCAAAAAGAGACTCTCTCTATCTCTTAAACCTTTTACTTGCCTAGCCAAATGAGTTTAAATTCAAATTCACATCCAGATTCACTGTTGCTACTTAATGAATGTTAAAAAGGATGGCTGACTTGATTGCTTGTCTAGGTTATGTGGCTGATGACATCTTGTGTTGAAATAGGAATGGCTAATGTCTTCTGAGTACAGCCTTTGAATTGCATTCTAGAATTACGAACTAGGACATTGATATTAAACTCTTTTGCAGCAAGTTTTGGTTATGAGTTCCCACCTTCAAACCTCTCTCCCTACTTTGAATTTGCTTGAGGCCAAGCAAAGAATAAGTTTGGGGGAGTTGATACCCCTATATTTTTATACTCTTAAGCATATGTTTTGTGCATTATTTGCATATCTAGGTCTCTACTTCTTAGAGTTTCTAGTCTCTTTGCATTATATTTCGCATCTAGGATCTTTAGCATAGTATGTTTAGGATCTAGATTGACATTAATGAGCTTGTTCTTTATGCCTATTTATTGTATGTTTCATCAATGAAAGTTGAGATTAGGAAGTGCTATAGATCTGATAATCTTTGCCAAGAGATTGGACTGATTAGGTTAAGTGGTTCATTGTCTAGGATTAGATCTATCTGAGCAGGTTAAGCATCCCAAAGATACTAAGAGGATTCATCACCCCATTAGCCCATCCTTAAGACCCTTTGTTTATCTGATTGATTCTCTGTTTTATTTACTGCTTTAAATTCTGCTTCTTTAGTTTACTTTATTGCTTTTGAGTTTGTTAAACCAACCCCTAACCTGCTTGGCTTGACTTGATTAGATCTGTTATATCTTAAGTGTTTGCAATTCATCCATCTGGATCGATACCTCTTATGCTGCAACGCTAAGGGGAATTGAACTCCAAGGGTACAAAAATACATGTTTCATTGATCTTTGATCTTTTATTTGACTAGTTTGAAGTATTAGTATTTTGGACAAAATTACCCTTAATAATCCATCAATTTCACCACACGCCCCCTTCCCCAGAAAAAGCAAACAAGAAAGGAAACAAATATTTTCAATTTTATTCTTAATTAATTTAATTTGTTGATTATCAAAAATAAAAAAATAAATTATTTGTTGACTAAATAAACTTATTTAAATCTGAAGTCAAAGCGCCACATTTCAAATTACCATAAATTAAATACTCATTAAATGGTAAGAAAATATTTAGCTTATCTTTACATGTAGGGTTTTTTCCCCCTTTATTTGTTTTTGGTTTGGGTTTAAATATCATTTAGAAAACAAAAAAAATTATTTCCGTCTTCCATCTCTTCTCTTCAACCAGATTATTCACAAAATATTTCTTTCTCCAAAGGCAAAAGATAATGTTTTAATGTCAATGCCTGTGAGATACGACAAATACCTAAGCGAGCAACAATCAGAAAAGTAAACGAGCTAAAAACTTTTATTTAATTTTTTTTTTTTGAAGAGTTTAGCACTGAAGTATTTGAAGCTGGTTTTAACTCTTGTGTGGTTTTATTTTGACATAGTACATACAAGAGTGAAGAAAGGGAAGATGAACAATTCACAACCCGAGTCTGGTTTGTCTTCATTGACCAACTCTTGTTATGTGTGCTTTGGTATGGATTCAGAATTAGGTGATGATTCTTTGGTGAGTTTATTCGCATTTTAAAATCTTTGTGCATCTCGTTTCAGATTTGATTGTTGTTTTGTTAGTCCAGTTTGGTCTAGGAGAATTAATACTTGTCAAAATTAAATGGATAGCCCAATATGGTTTTGCTTAGGCTTAGGTACTTGTTCTATATGTTATACCTTGAGTTTTGGTTTACATTGACAGTGTTTTACTGAAGCTACCTACCGAATTTTGTTTGGAATATGTTAAATATATGAATCAATTAAACTTAAACCACGAAACTAGAGATTTTAATTTGGGTTGATGGATTTGATTCATATATTATGAGTTTTTCCATATTTGTTAGTCATGGTTTTTTTTTTTTTAATTATCAAGTAAAAATCCAACAAAGAGCCACCTCTTTGGTAAGTTGTAAAATAGGCTTGAAGAAGAAGCATTTAAGGACAGAAGAAAGTGTTGAACCAGATAAAATAACACCATCTTAGTTTGATGAGTTTTAGATGAAGGGATCTGAAGCTGGGTTTGACTTGCGTTGTTTTTTTGTTGATATAGTACATATGAGAGGGAAAAAAGTGTGGATGAACATTTCACAACCCGAAGCTGGTTCGTCTTCATTGAACAAGTCTAGTTGTGTGCGCTTTGCTATGGCTTCAGAATCAAAAGACGATTCTCTGGTGAGTTCACTCGCATATGAACTGCTTTGATTATCTTGTTTCTGATCTGGTTTTTTTTTGTTAGTCTAGATTGGTTTCGGAGTGTTAATACTTGTTGAAACAAAATGGATTAGCTCAATATGGTTTTTGTTTTTAGTTTTTTACATATGTTAGGCTTATCTCTTGTATTTGATTGTATTTATAGTTGTATAGAGTGAAAATTGTACAGGAGAAAACCTTGCTTCTACAAACAATTCTTGAATAGCCATCGGAAAATTAGCATTCCAGGTAACACCAATATGATGTTTACTCTTGATGTATGTTTGAACTTTTTGGTTAAGTACAAACTCGTTAATGACAAGAGCTAAATATATATTTCATTATCGTTAGGAAGTTTCATCAATTGTGACCAATTTGTCTCTTCCTTGGGTTGGATTATTCAATATGGCGAAGTGACTCTAGCAGCCTTATAAGTCCAATATTTTACTGGTAATGTCTAGACATGCATGCCGAATAAAACATTGCTTCATTTATAAGGCTGCTAGAGTCACTTCTCCATAATGAGACTTCTTGACTAAACTAAAATGTAAATTAATCTCTTATCATTCACGACTTGTTACTTAAACAGCAACTTCAAGCATTCGTCGACAATAAACACAATAATGGTGTAAACTTGTATGCTAATTCTCCAATGGCTATACAATCATTGTTTGCAAAAGGAAGAATTTCTCCAGTAAAATTTTCACTCAATACAAATCATAAAAACTATCAAATACAATAGCTAATTATAAATACAATCAAAAGTATGTACATGTTCTATTAGTTTTACCTTAGTTCTGGTTTACGTTGATAGTCATTTATTGAAGCTAGCTATACAAAATTTTGTTTGGAATCTGTTAACTGTAATATATCAAAATAAAAAATAAGGAAATTAAGAGATGTTGGTTGATGGATTTGTATCATATATTATTGGATTTTCTATTTTTGTTTGTTATGTTTTTTAATGAAATTGCAATTGTAATGAAGCGTTACTCCAATAATAGTTTTAAGACAATCCGACATAAAATCAACAGTTTCAACCCAACTCGATAAAAGTATTTGCGAAAAAACATTAACAAAATAAGCAAGATAAAATGAAACTGAAAAAATCTATAGTGCTATAATTAAAGATAAATCGGAAACAATGGAGTGGATAATAGAAACGATAATCAACATAGAAAGATATTTCAATATCAACATAGTGGGCCGCAAACAAATTTTGAATTTGATGTTAATATAAGAGATATTTAATTAAACAAATAACCTCAGTTACCTTGTGTATATTGTTTTCTGTTCAAGTATCACCTTAATAATTATTACCTTAACATTTCTACTATTTATAACTATATTATGCATTGGAAAACTCACCACAAGGAAAATTCTAAATTAATCTTATCACAAAAGAAAATGTGATCATATACTTATCTACCAATAATGAATGTGCAATTGTTTTATAAAACGATAAAGTAAGTTAATCATAGGGGAACCCAACCTCTTTCCATTTGTATGTTATTAACTGGCTTAGCAAAAGAAAACAACCTCGGATCAAGCTTTCTCTAGCCTAAAACCACCAAGAACCAGCCTCAAAAAACTCACTAGAATCCCACCAAAATTCACTAGAGAACAATTATAAGCTTTTCCCTCTCTGGGATAGGACAAAAGCGGCGAAACACTCCATAGTCGACTTCTTCGTCTTTAAAAAGTTGAGTCCTAGGGTTAAACCAACCCTCCCAAATCTATTTCTCAAATTAAAACAAACCGGCTGACCGGAAAAATGTTGGTGTCGATCGACACCCATCCTTAGTGTCGATCGACACCACATATTTTTACCCATATCGTTTCTAATTTTCATTTCTTATTTTGGAGAGCAAAAACGCTGTGTATTCCAGAAGAACACATTAAATTCTATAGTAAATTTTGAAAGCACGAAATGATAAACTTTTTGACGCTAAGGATATATCTCCGATAGACACTTACCAACTTGCTATGGCAAAAGCAACTAGCTGGAGAATGACCCAAATCGTTGAGGAAGTCGTGGATACAGACCTAGAAGTTACGGTGGGCCCATCTTAACCGGAACCGATGACTAAGGCAGCACGCTGTCAAATTGATGCCTCATGGCATAGTGATGATCTTTATTTGGGGTTGGGGTTTGTTCTTGATGTAGGTACGTTTCATCTACTTGGACTAAAAGGTACTATAAGATTTCTATCCCTCTTCCATGCTAAATTAGAATCCCTCCTTTGGCTATGGAGGCAACTTTATCTCTGAGCTATTTGTCGATCCGGGTTGAGACAGGTTGTGCAGATCTACGAAAAATGTTGGAAGAAGAGGGAGAGTGGCTAATTTTTACATCTGTATTAGACCTTTTTTAAGATTCTTCAATCATCTTTTAGTGACTTTCCTATAAATTTAATTTCTCGTAGTCATAATGTGTGTGCCGACGCTCTTGCAAAGGGCGCTCGAGTACGTGGTGATACCTTTTCCCATGTAAGCTCTTGGTTTCCGAAGTGGCTGCCTTTTGAGGCCAACCTTTTCGAAAAAGTTTAATAAAATATGATGTTTTTATGTCAAAAAGAAGATAATAACTACTATAGGGAGATTCGATCCAAATAATTTATACGGTTTAAAAAAATATAAACTCCTTTTTACAAAGTTTATTTTTTAAAAAAGATATTTTTAAAAGGGTTTAAGAAGTTTTTAAATTGTTTTAAACAATTTTAAAATGGTTTTAATAATGTATTTATACGGTATTTATAAAAGATATATAAAAATTTAAACATTGATAAAGCTAATTTTTGTGTATATTTATAAGCTTACACAAATATTTGGACTAATTTAAACATTTTTATCGGCTTTTTTGATAAATTTTTAAAACGGAGTATTTTTTTTAAAGTAATATTTCAACAGCGGTTTTTTAAAAACTGTCCCTTACTTGAAATCCCCATAAGAGAAAGATATTTATCAAGTTATATTTTAGCTATTTATTAACAATTCGTTATACTATCGATTTAAATAGTATGCAAAACTATATTTCTTAAAGAGGTATACCCAAATTAGTTATCTCGACATTTATATTTCATGTGTAAAAAAAATTTTGATCGACAATATAAATAGAACTATAATTAAAATATACGCAAATATAATTTCGAATGATAAACACTTTCTGAAAACATACGTCAGGCCTTTGATCTTCCATCAGTCTGCAAGCATTACATGTAAAACAATAGAGTCTAAGAAGAAGGATGGTGATCGTGAACATTGAAATCAAGAATTGGAGGGGTTAAAAAAACGCAAAATATATCCAAGCTGAGATCTTAACTAGTTACAATAAATTAAAGTTTTTATTTCATTCTTATCTCCTTAAGGGAGAAGATATAAATATATCTCTTACTCCGTTTCTTCTTTTATTAAATATTTCAACACGATTGTGTGCCATATGAATCTCTTAAATATTTTTTTTTGTATAACCTGGAATAACGTCACTAGATCAAGCGAACAACAAGCCATACACAACATGAAATGGTACTTGCATACGTTTTATAGAATATTCAATCTATTTTGTATTGTATCATAAAGAATAATACATTTGATTTGGATGTTCTTTTGTTGTCTTCATTATATTGTAGTGGTACCATAGAACTAGGGTGAGGTAATAATGTATTATCAAATTAAATACATACTTTAATTCACCATCTGATGCGAATGCATATTGTTTGAGTTAGCAATCAATTTGTTTTTTGGAGCAATGGACGGCACGTGAAGATCCTAGCAGTAATAATACAAATCACCTAAGAATTTGGTACACATCAATGTGCAAGACTGGTTTGAAATAGTATTTGATATTTGATCTTTTATTTGACTAGTTTGAAGTATTAGTTTTTTTGGAAAAAATTACCCTTAATAATCCATCAATTTCACCATACGCCCCCTTCCCCAGAAAAAGCAAACAAGAAAAGAAACAAATATTTTCAATTTTATTCTTAATTAATTTAATTTGTTGATTATCAAAAATAAAGAAATAAATTATTTGTTGACTAAATAAACTTATTTAAATCTGAAGTCAAAGCGCCACGTTTCAAATTACCATAAATTAAATACTCATTAAGTGGTAAGAAAAGATTTAGCTTATCTTTACATGTAGGGTTTTTTCCCCTTTATTTGTTTTCGGTATGGGTTTAAAAATCATTTAGAAAACAAAAAAAAATTATTTCCGTCTTCCTGCTCTTCTCTTCAACCTGATTATTCACAAAACATTTCTTTCTCCAAAGGAAAAAGATAATGTTTTAACGTCAATGCCTGTGAGATACGACAAATAGCTAAGCGAGCAACAATCAGACAAGTAAACGAGCTAAAAACTTTTGTTTAATTATTTTTTTTGAAGAGTTTAGCACTGAAGTATCTGAAGCTGGTTTTAACTCTTGTGTGGTTTTATTTTGACATAGTACGTACAAGAGTGAAGAAAGGGAAGACGAACAATTCACAACCCGAGTCTGGTTCGTCTTCATTGACCAACTCTTGTTATGTGTGCTTTGGTATGGCTTCAGAATTAGGTGATGATTCATTGGTGAGTTTATTCGCTTTTTAAAATATGTGTGCATCTCGTTTCAGATTTGATTGTTGTTTAGTTAGTCCAGTTTTGTCTAGGAGAATTAATACTTGTCAAAATTAAATGGATAGCTCAATATGGTTTTGTTTAGGCTTATGTACTTGTTCTATATGTTATACCTTGAGTTTTGGTTTACATTTACAGTGTTTTATTGAAGCTACCTACCAAATTTTGTTTGGAATATGTTAAATATATGAATCAATTAAACTTAAACCACGAAACTAGAGATTTTAATTTGGGTTGATGGATTTGATTCATATATTATGAGTTTTCCATATTTGTTAGTCATGGTTTTTTTTTTTTAATTATCAAGTAAAAATCCAACAAAGAGTCACCTCTTTTGTAAGTTTTAAAATAGGCTTGAAGAAGAAGCATATAAGCACAGAAGAAAGTGTTGAACCAGATAAAATAACACCATCTTAGTTTGATGAGTTTGAGATGAAGGGATCTGAAGCTGGGTTTGACTTGCGTTGTTTTTTTGTTGATATAGTACGTACGAGAGGGAAAAAAGTGTGGATGAACATTTCACAACCCGAAGCCGGTTCGTCTTCATTGAAAAAGTCTAGTTGTGTGCGCTTTGTTATGGCTTCAGTATCAAAAGACGATTCTCTGGTGAGTTCACTCGCATATGAACTGCTTGGAGCATCTTGTTTCTGATGTGATTTTTTTTGTTAGTCTAGATTGGTTTCGGAGTGTTAATACTTGTTGAAACAAAATGGCTTAGCTCAATATGGTTTTTTTTTTTAGTTTTTTACATATGTTAGTCTTACTTATTGTATTTGATTGTATTTATAGTTGTATAGAGTGAAAATTGTACAGGAGAAAACCTTGCTTCTACAAACAATTCTTGTATAGCCATCGGAAAATTAGCATTCCAGGTAACACCAATATGTTGTTTACTCTTGATGTATGCTTGAACTTTTTGGTTAAGTACAAACTCGTTAATGACAAGAGCTAAATATATATTTCATTATCGTTAGGAAGTTTCATCAATTGTGACCAATATGCTTCTTCCTTGGGCTGAATTATTCAATATGGCGAAGTGACTCTAGCAGCCTTATATGTCCAATGTCCAATATTTTACTGGCAATGTCTATACATGCATGCCGAATAAAACATTGCTTCATTTATAAGGCTGCTAGAGTCACTTCTCCATGATGAATAATTAAACTTAAGGAAGAGACAACATTGGTCTCAATTAATGAGACTTCGTGACTAAACTAAAATGTAAATTAATCTCTTATCATTCACGACTTGTTACTTAAACAGAAACTTCAAGCATTCGTCGACAATAAACACAATAATGGTGTAACCTTGTATGCTAATTCTCCAATGGCTATACAATCATTGTTTGCAAAAGGAAGAATTTCTCCAGTAAAATTTCCACTCAATACAAATCATAAAAACTATCAAATACAATAACTAATTATAAATACAATCAAAAGTATGTACTTGTTCTATTAATTTTACCTTAGCTCTGGTTTACGTTGATAGTCATTTATTGAAGCTAGATAAACAAAATTTTGTTTGGAATCTGTTAATTCTAATCTATCAAAATAAAAAATAAGGAAATTAAGAGATGTTGGTTGATGGATTTGTATCATATATTATTGGATTTTCTGTTTTTGTTTGTTATGTCTTTTTAATGAAATTGCAATTGTAATGAAGCGTTACTCCAATAATAGTTTTAAGACAATCCTACATAAAATCAACAGTTTCAACCCAACTCGATAAAAGTATTTGCGAAATAACATTAACAAAATAAGCAAGATAAAATGAAACTGAAAAAATCTATAGTGCTATAATTAAAGATAAATCGGAAACAATGGAGTGGATATAGAAACGGTAGTCAACATAGAAAGATATTTCAATATCAACATAGAGGGCCGCAAACAAATTTTGAATTTGATGTTAATATAAGAGATAATTAATTAAACAAATAACCTCAGTTACCTTGTGTATATTGTTTTCTGTTCAAGTATCACCTTCATAATTATTACCTTAATATTTCTACTATTTATAACTATATTATGCATTGGAAAACTCACCACAAGGAAAATTCTAAACTAATCTTATCACAAAAGAAAATGTGATCATATACTTATCTACCATTTATGAATGTGCAACTATTTGATAAAACGATTAAGTAAGTTAATCATAGGGGAACCCAACCTCTTTCCATTTGTATGTTATTAACTGTCTTAGCAAAAGAAAACAACCTCGAATCAAGCTTTCTCTAGCCTAGAACCACCAAGAACCAGCCTCAAACCTCACTAGAATCCCACCAAAATTCACTAGAGAACACTTATAAGCTTTTCCCTCTCTGGGATAGGACAAAAGCGCCGAAACACTGCATAGTCGACTTCTTCTTCTTTAAAAAGTTGAGTCCTAGGGTTAAACCAACCCTCCCAAATCGATTTCTCAAATTAAAACAAACCGGCTGACCGGAAAAATGTTGGTGTCGATCGACACCCATCCTCAGTGTCGATCGACCCATCCTCAGTGTCGATCGACACCCATCCTCAGTGTCGATCGACTCCCATCCTTAGTGTCGATCGACACCACATATTTTTACCCATATCGTTTCTAATTTTCATTTCTTATTTTGGAGCGCAAAAACGCTATGTATTCCAGAAGAACACATTAAATTCTATAGTAAATTTTGAAAGCACAAAATGATAAGCTTTTTGACGCTAAGGATATATCTCCGATAGACACTTACCAACTTGCTATGGCAAAAGAAACTAGCTGGAGAATGACCCAAATCGTTGAGGAAGTCGTGGATACAGACCTAGAAGTTACGGTGGGCCCATCTTAACCGGAACCGATGACTAAAGCAGCAGGCTGTCAAATTGATGCCTCATGGCATAGTGATGATCTTTATTCGGGGTTGGGGTTTGTTCTTGATGTACGTACGTTTCATTTACTTGGACTAAAAGGTACTATACGATTTCTATCCCTCTTCCATGCTAAATTAGAATCCCTCCTTTGGCTATGGAGGCAACTTTATCTTTGGGCTATTTGTCAATCCGGGTTGAGACAGGTTGTGCAGATCTAAGAAAACTGTTGGAAGAAGAGGGAGAGTGGCTAATTTTTAAATCTGTATTAGACCTTTTTTAAGATTCTTCAATCATCTTTTAGTGACTTTCCTATAAATTTAATTTCTCGTAGTCATAATGTGTGTGCCGACGCTCTTGCAAAGGGCGCTCGAGGGCGTTTTGTTTTTCACAATTCTAAATTAATCTGATCACAAAAGAAAATGTGATCATATACTTATCTACCATTAATGAATGTGCAACTATTTGATAAAACGATTAAGTAAGTTAATCATAGGGGAACCCAACCTCTTTCCATTTGTATGTTATTAACTGTCTTAGCAAATTAAAACAACCTCGGATCAAGCTTTCTATAGCCTAGAACCACCAAGAACCAGCCTCAAACCTCACTAGAATCCCACCAAAATTCACTAGAGAACACTTATAAGCTTTTCCCTCTCTGGGATAGGACAAAAGCGGCGAAACACTGCATAGTCGACTTCTTCTTCTTTAAAAAGTTGAGTCCTAGGGTTAAACCAACCCTCCCAAATCGATTTCTCAAATTAAAACAAACCGGCTGACCGGAAAAATGTTGGTGTCGATCGACACCACATATTTTTACCCATATCGTTTCTAATTTTCATTTCTTATTTTGGAGAGCAAAAACGCTGTGTATTCCAGAAGAACACATTAAATTCTATAGTAAATTTTGAAAGCACGAAACAATAAGCTTTTTAACGCTAAGGATATATCTCCGATAGACACTTACAAACTTGCTATGGAAAAAGCAACTAGCTGGAGAATGACCCAAATCGTAGAGGAAGTCGTGGATACAGACCCAGAAGTGACGGTGGGCCCATCTTAACCGGAACCGATGACTAAAGCAGCACGCTGTCGAATTGATGCCTCATGGCATAGTGATGATCTTTATTTGGAGTTGGGGTTTGTTCTTGATGTTGGTACCTTTCATTTACTTGGACAAAAAGGTACTATAAGATTTCTATCCCTCTTCCATGCTAAATTAGAATGCCTCCTTTGGCTATGGAGGCAACTCTATCTCTAGGATATTTGTCGATCCGGGTTGAGACAGATTGTGCAGATCTACGAAAAATGTTGGAAGAAGAGGGAGAGTGGCTAATTTTTACATCTGTATTAGACCTTTTTAAGATTCTTCAGTCATCTTTTATTGACTTTTCTATAAATTTAATTTCTCGTAGTCATAATGTGTGTGTCGACGCCCTTGCAAAGGGCGCTCGAGTACGTGGTGATACCTTTTCCCATGTAAGCTCTTTGTTTCCGAAGTGGCTGCCTTTTGAGGCCAACCTTTTCGAAAAAGTTTAATAAAATATGATGTTTTTTTATGTCAAAAAGAAGATAATAACTACTACAGGGAGATTCGATCCAAATAATTTATAAGGTTTTAAAAAATATAAACTCCTTTTTACAAGGTTTAATTTTTCAAAAATATATTTTTAAAAGGGTTTAAGAAGTTTTTAAACGGTTTTAAATAATTTTTAAATGGTTTTAATAATGTATTTATACGGTATTTATAAAAGATATATAAAATTTTAAACATTTATAAAGCTAATTTTTGTGTATATTTATAAGCTTACACAAATATTTGGACTAATTTAAACATTTTTATTGGCTTTTTTGATAGATTTTGAAAACGGGGTATCTTTTTTAAAGTAATATTTTAACAGCGGTTTTTTAAAAATTTTCCCTTACTTGAAATCCCCATAATAGAAAGATATTTATCAAGTTATATTTTAGCTATTTATTAACAATTGGTTATACTATCGATTTAAATAGTATGCAAAACTATATTTCTTAAAGCCGTATACCCAAATTAGTGATCTCGACATTTATATTTCATGTGTAAAAAAATAAATTTGATCGACAATATAAATAGAACTATAATTAAAATATACACAAATATAATTTCGAATGAATGATAAACACTTTCTGAAAACATACGTCAGGCCTTTGATCTTCCATCAGTCTTCAAGCATTACATGTAAAACAATAGAGTCTAAGAAGAAGGATGGTGATCGTGAACATTGAAATCAAGAATTGTAGGGGTTAAAAAAACACAAAATATATCCAAGCTGAAACCTTAACTAGTTTTAATAAATTAAAGTTTTTATTTCATTCTTATCTCCTTAAGGGAGAAGATATAAATATATCTCTTACTCCGTTTCTTCTTTTATTAAATATTTCAACATGATTGTGTGCCATATGAATCTCTTAAATAATTTTTTTTTTTGTATAACCCGGAATAACGTCACTAGATCAAGCGAACAACAAGACATACTCAACATGAAATGGTACTTGCATATGTTTTATAGAATATTCAATCTATTTTGTATTGTTTCATAAAAAATAGTACATTTGATTTGGATGTTCTTTTGTTGTCTTCATTATATTGTAGTGGTGCCATAGAACTAGGGTGAGCTAATAATGTATTATAAATTTAAATACATACTTTAATTCACCATTTAATGCGAATGCATATTGTTTGAGTTAGCAATCAATTTGTTTTTTGGAGCAATGGACGGCACGTGAAGATCCTAGCAGTAATAATACAAATCACCTAAGAATTTGGTACACATCAATGGACGGCACGTGAAGATCCTAGCAATAATAATACAAATCACCTAAGACTGGTTTGAAATAGTATTTGATCTTTGATCTTTTATTTGATTAGTTTGAAGTATTAGTTTTTTGGACAAAATTACCCTTAATAATCCATCAATTTAGCCACACGCCCCCTTCCCCAGAAAAAGCAAACAAGAAAGGAACAAATATTTTCAATTTTATTCTTAATTAATTTAATTTGTTGATTATCAAAAATAAAGAAATAAATTATTTGTTGACTAAATAAACGTATTTAAATCTGAAGTCAAAGCGCCACGTTTCAAATTACCATAAATTAAATACTCATTAAGTGGTAAGAAAAGATTTAGCTTATCTTTACATGTAGGGTTTTTCCCCTTTATTTGTTTTTGGTTTAGGTTTAAAAATCATTTAGAAAACAAAAAAAAATTATTTCCGTCTTCCATCTCTTCTCTTCAACCAGATTATTTCCGTCTTCCATCTCTTCTCCAAAGACAAAAGATAATGTTTTAATGTCAATGCATGTGAGATACGACAAATACCTAAGCGAGTAACAATCAGACAAGTAAACGAGCTAAAAACTTTTGTTTAATTTTTTTTGTTTAAGAGTTTAGCACTGAAGTATCTGAATCTGGTTTTGACTCTTGTGTGGTTTTATTTTGACATAGTACGTACAAGAGTGAAGAAAGGGAAGATGAACAATTCACAACCCGAGTCTGGTTCGTCTTCATTGACCAACTCTTGTTATGTGTGCTTTGGTATGGCTTCAGAATTAGGTGATGATTCTTTGGTGAGTTTAACCGCATTTGAAAATAGTTGTGAATCTTGTTTAAGATTTGATTGTTGTTTTGTTAGTCCAGTTTGGTCTAGGAGAATTAATACTTCTCAAAATTAAAGGGATACCTCAATATGGTTTTGCTTAGGCTTATGTACTTGTTCTATATGTTATACCTTGACTTTTGGTTTACATTGACAGTGTTTTACTGAAGCTACCTACCAAATTTTGTTTGGAATATGTTAAATATATGAATCAATTAAACTTAAACCACAAAACTAGAGATTTTAATTTGGGTCGATGGATTTGATTCATATATTATGAGTTTTTCCATATTTGTTAGCCATGGTTTTTTTTTTTTAATTATCAAGTAAAAATCCAACAAAGAGTCACCTCTTTTGTAAGTTGTAAAATAGGCTTGAAGAAGAAGCATATAAGGACAGAAGAAAGTGTTGAATCAGATAAAATAAAACCATCTTAGTTTGATGAGTTTTAGATGAAGGGATCTGAAAATTAGCATTCCAGGTAATACCAATATGTTGTTTACTCTTGATGTATGCTTGAACTTTTTGGTTAAGTACAAACTCGTTAATGACAAGAGCTAAATATATATTTCATTATCGTTAGGAAGTTTCATCAATTGTGACCAATATGTCTCTTCCTTGGGCTGGATTTTTCAATATGGCGAAGTGACTCTAGCAGCCTTATATGTCCAATATTTTACTGGCAATGTCTAGACATGCATGCCGAATAAAACATTTCTTCATTTATAAGGCTGCTAGAGTCACTTCTCCATGATGAATAATTAAGCTTAAGGACGAGACAACATTGGTCTCAATTAATGAGACTTCGTGACTAAACTAAAATGTAAATTAATCTCTTATCATTCACGACTTGTTACTTAAGCAGAAACTTCAAGCATTCGTCGACAATAAACACAATAATGGTGTAACCTTGTATACTAATTCTCCCATGGCTATACAATCATTGTTTGCAAAAGGAAGAATTTCTCCAGTAAAATTTCCACTCAATACAAATCATAAAAACTATCAAATACAATCAAAAGTATGTACTTGTTCTATTAGTTTTACCTTAGTTCTGGTTTACGTTGATAGTCATTTATTGAAGCTAGCTATACAAAATTTTGTTTGGAATCTGTTAATTGTAATCTATCAAAATAAAAAATAAGGAAATTAAGAGATGTTGGTTGATGGATTTGTATCATATATTATTGGATTTTCTATTTTTGTTTGTTATGTTTTTTAATGAAATTGCAATTGTAATGAAGCGTTACTCCAATAATAGTTTTAAGACAATCCTACATAAAATCAACAGTTTCAAACCAACTCGATAAAAATATTTGCGAAATAACATTACCAAAATTCACTAGAGAACACTTATAAGCTTTTCCCTCTCTGGGATAAGACAAAAGCGGCGAAACACTCCATAGTCGACTTCTTCTTCTTTAAAAAGTTGAGTCCTAGGGTTAAACTGTAACGCCCGTGTTCTGGAAAATAATATGAGACTTGATTGTGTATAAGAATTAGGGTGGATTCGGTTTAATTCAGGGTTATTTCCTAAACTGGTCGATTTGTTTAATTGAATCAAAGGAGGTTTAATTAATATCGGTTTAGGTAATCCTGATTTAGTCATAATTAAACCAAAAACCCTAGTTTTATAAAGAACGCTTCTTCTCTCTTTTGTTTTGTCGCTGTTGTTTCTGAGAGTTGAATTGAGAAAAGGAGAAGGAGAAGTTCACTTGTGAGAAGTAGAGGGTTAGCTTTGCTTTGGTGTTTAGAGCAAGAGAAGCAGATTCGTCACGTCTTGATAGAATAGAGTTCCGACGTATCAAATCTTATCGAAAGGTAACGAAATTTGGTAGGTTTGTGCTTAAGGCGTGTACGTTGATTCTCCTTTTATAGAAGTGAATTCGGATTAATATTCAATGAGTTATATGCAGTTTGGTGAGACGCGTTTTCTCTGTTGCGATTTGAGATCAACGGAGTTTGTAAGTGCGATCATGGTTTCATCGTTTCTCTGATCGGCACCAAAGTTTTTGGGGATCTTCGTGACGTCTGGGTCTTGCTTTCCACCGAAAGGATTAAGGAATTAACGGGCTTTGTTTGGCAGTTGCAGTTGCGAGGAGAGTCTTTCCTGTTGGTATTTGTTATTCAAATCACCTTGTTAAGGTGAGTGCGTGACCATGAGCTTATCTAAGCGATTGGGATTGAGTGACTTGTTTGTGATGATTTGTAGGTGAACTGGAAGTGTTATTGGGTGTTTATCTTGCTGGATGGTTTGTTTATGTTATATATGTGGGTGTTATCTCATTGCTTGTGTGTATAGCTCGTAGATGGGAGGATCGCCTCACTGAGTATTTGTGATAATACTCACTCATCTCATTGTATTTGTGGTGCAGGTATAGTGTGATCCGTAGAATCATGGCAAGGAGAGGAGGATGATCTAGGCGCTCATTGGTGTTTTAGATTATTGTTGGATTTGTTAGGGTGTTAGAATGGAATTTAGAAACATGTTAGGATGATCATGTTTTGGAATAATGTTTTGTTGAACTTGCTGGTTTGAATTGTTTGGTTTAATTGATTTAAATTGATTTAAATTGATTAGGACCGGTTTAGCTGGTTTGAATTAATTGGGTTAATCCGGTTTGCATGTTAAAAGAAAAACAAAACGGGATGGGTTCTTTCAATTTGGTATCAGAGCCCTTACGGTTCTAGGGCGGGAGTAAACTGGTGATTTTTTTTAATTTGATGTGTGAATTTTGTTGATGAGAAATGATGATGTGGATTGCATGCTGATTAATCAATTGTGTGAGCATGGAGACCTAGATCATCCTCTCGAGCCTTCAATGAGATTCCACGGTAAGTTGTGATGTTTTATCTTTTCTCTAGTCGTTTGTTTTCCTAGTTTCTGCTCGTGGCAGTGTGGGAGAATAGGGGTTGCGAGCGTGGTGCTCGTAGTAGTTGTGTGGTCATGGTGGTTGTAGTCCGGAATACGGGTCTTCGGTGGTGTTTTGTTGGAAATGGATTTCCGAGAAGTTAAGTTGGAGACTATTATGTAATACCCTGAGTGACGGGATGGTGTGGGAGTTGACTTGAAGAATGGTCATGGTGGAGATGATATTCCATGTGGGAATATTGTTTGGTAGGTATGACATTGTCATGTCGTACTTGGTCTATGTGAGTATTTCTTAGATTTGACTTGGTTGTGTCATGTGAAAGAGAAATATGTGTGAGTTTCTAAAAATAGAAAGCGTCGGGTTTGACGGTTCTATTTTTGGAAAGTTTCAGGATTGTGGTTACTATAGCATTGCGATGCTATAGGAGAACCACGGGAGGTATATCTGATCTAGAGATATGCTCGGGGGCGTTTAGACTTATTTGCTCGGATGCTATGTGATAGTCTCAGATGACGAATCGAGACCCCGCTTAATGGTGACGACCCAAGAGCGAGTGTGATACTTCTCGGATACCGTAGCTTGAAGGCTGGAGGCCTAATAGTGAGCCGCTATGACTTGAAGGTTTTAACCTGAGAGTGGGGGAAGTGGTGAGACTTCCTGGATACCGTATTCTAAGGCAGAGGCCTGAAGACAAGCCGAGATGATTCATGGGTGAGTATGAGCAAATAGGGTATGGAACGTGAGTATATGGATTAGATAGGAGCCTCAGAGGAGTCAGTTGTGGGAGTGCAGATCGTTTGGGATGGTTGCAGGGAGTCCGACTGATGGACGACGTTGAAGGATTCGAGTACGAATCCATGTTAGTGGGGGAGAATTGAAACGCCCGTGTTCTGGAAAATAATATGAGACTTGATTGTGTATAAGAATTAGGGTGGAGTCGCTTTAATTACGGTTGATTTCCTAAACTGGTCAATTTGTTTAATTGAATCAAAGGAGGTTATATTAATATCGGTTTAGGTAAATCCTGATTTAATCATGATTAAACCAAAAACCCTATTTTTGTAAAGAACGCTTCTTCTCTCTTTTGTTTTGTCGTTGTTGTTTCTGAGAGTTGAGTTGAGAAAAGGAGAAGGAGAAGTTCACTTGTGAGAAGGAGAGGGTTAGCTTTGCTTTGGTGTTTAAGGCAAGAGAAGCAGATTCGTCACGTCTTGATAGAATAGAGTTCTGACGTATCAAATCTTAAGGCGTGTACGTTGATTCTCCTTTTTACAGAAGTGAATTCGGATTAATATGCAGTGAGTTATATGCAAACTGGGATCAGCAGAGTTTGTAAGTGCGATCATGGTTTCATCGTTTCTCTAATCAGCACCAAAGTTTGTGGGGATCTTCGTGACGTCTGGGTCTTGCTTTCCACCGAAGGGATTAAGGAATTAACGGGCGTTGTTTGGCAGTTGCAGTTGCGAGGAGAGTCTTTGGTTAAAATTGCTGGTTTAATGGAATTGTTTGGTTTAATTGATTTAAATTGATTAGAACCGGTTTAGCTGGTTTGAATTAATTAGGTTAATCCGGTTTGCATGTTAAAAGAAAAAAAAAACGGGATGGGTTCTTTCATAAACCAACCCTCCCAAAACGATTTCTCAAATGAAAACAAACCGGCTGACCGGAAAAATGTTGTTGTCGATCGACACCCTCCCTTAGTGTCGATCGCCACCACATATTTTTACCCATATCGTTTCTACTTTTCATTTCTTATTTTGGAGAGCAAAAACGCTGTGTATTCCAGAAGAACACATTAAATTCTATAGTAAATTTTGAAAGCACGAAACGATAAGCTTTTTAACGCTAAGGATATATCTCGGATAGACACTTACCAACTTGCTATGGCAAAAGCAACTCTATCTTTGGGATATTTGTCGATCCTGGTTGAGACAGATTGTGCAGATCTACGAAAAATGTTGGAAGAAGAGGGAGAGTGGCTAATTTTTACATCAGTATTAGACCTTTTTAAGATTCTTCAGTTATCTTTTAGTGACTTTTCTATAAATTTAATTTCTCGTAGTCATAAAGTGTGTGTCGACGCCCTTGCAAGGTTTAATTTCTATAAACTCCTTTTTACAAGGTTTAATTTTTTAAAAATATATTTTTAAAAGGGTTTAAGAAGTTCTTAAACGGTTTTAAACAATTTTTAAATTGTTTTAATAATGTATTTATACGGTATTTATAAAAGATATATAAAATTTTAAACATTTATAAAGCTAATTTTTGTGTATATTTATAAGCTTACACAAATATTTGGACTAATTAAACATTTTTATTGGCTTTTTTGATAAATTTTGAAACGGGGTTTTTTTTTAAAGTAATTTAACAGCGGTTTTTTAAAAAATTTCCCTTACTTGAAATCCCCATAAGAGAAAGATATTTATCAAGTTATATTTTAGCTATTTATTAACAATTGGTTATACTATCGATTGAAATAGTATGCAAAACTATATTTCTTAAAGCGGTATACCCAAATTAGTGATCTCGACATTTATATTTCATGTGTTAAAAAAATATTTGATCGACAATATAAATAGAACTATAATTAAAATATACGCAAATATAATTTCGAATGATAAACACTTCCTGAAAACATACGTTAGGCCTTTGATCTTCCATCAGTCTGCAAGCATTACATGTAAAACAATAGAGTCTAAGAAGAAGGATGGTGATCGTGAACATTGAAATCAAGAATTGTAGGGGTTAAGAAAACACAAAATATATCCAAGCTGAGATCTTAACTAGTTTTCATAAATTAAAGTTTTTATTTCATTCTTATCTCCTTAAGGGAGAAGATATAAATATATCTCTTACTCCGTTTCTTCTTCTATTAAATATTTCAACACGGCTGTGTGCCATATGAATCTCTTAAATAAAAGTTTTTTTGTATAACCAGGAATAACGTCACTAGATCAAGCGAACAACAAGCCATATACAACATGAAATGGTACTTGCATACGTTTTATAGAATATTCAATCTATTTTGTATTGTATCATAAAGAATAGTACATTTGATTTGGAAGTTCTTTTGTTTTCTTCATTATATTGTAGTGGTACCATAAAACTAGGGTAAGGTAATAATGTATTATCAAATTAAATACATACTTTAATTCACCATCTGATGCGAATGCCTATTGTTTGAGTTAGCAATCAATTAGTTTTTTGGAGCAATGGACGGCACGTGAAGATCGTAGCAGCAATACTACAAATCCCCTAAGAATTTGGTACACATCAAGGTGCAAGACTGGTTTGAAATAGTATTGGATCTTTGATCTTTTATTTGACTAGTTTGAAGTATTAATCTTTTGGACAAAATTACCCTTAATAATCCATCAATTTAACCACACGCCCCCTTCCCCAGAAAAAAGCAAACAAGAAAGGAAACAAATATTTTCAATTTTATTCTTAATTAATTTAATTTTTTGATTATCATTAAATATAGAAATAAATTATTTGTTGACTAAATAAACTTATTTAAATCTGAAGTCAAAGCGCCACGTTTCAAATTACCATAAATTAAATACTCATTAAGTGGTAATAAAAAATTTAGCTTATCTTAACATGTAGAG
Source organism: Capsella bursa-pastoris (assembly GCA_036452645.1). Taxonomy (NCBI): domain Eukaryota; kingdom Viridiplantae; phylum Streptophyta; class Magnoliopsida; order Brassicales; family Brassicaceae; genus Capsella; species Capsella bursa-pastoris. Next base: position 3,344,422 of record CP144186.1, read on the forward strand.
TTTTCTTTTTTCCCTTTATTTCTTTTTGGTTTGGGTTCAAAAATCATTTAGAAAACAAAAATAAATTATTTCCGTCTTCCATCTCTTCTCTTCCACCAGATTATTCATAAAACATTTCTTTCTCCAAAGGCAAATGATAATGTTTTAATGTCAATGCCTGTGAGATACGACAAATACCTAAGCGAGCAACAATCAGACAAGTAAACGAGCTAAAAACTTTTGTTTAATTATTTTTTTTGAAGAGTTTAGCACTGAAGTATCTGAAGCTGGTTTTAATTCTTGTGTGGTTTTATTTTGACATAGTACGTACAAGAGTGAAGAAAGGGAAGATGAACAATTCACAACCCGAATCTGGTTCGTCTTCATTGACCAACTCTTGTTATGTGCGCTTTGGTATGGCTTCAGAATTAGGTGAAGATTTTTTGGTGAGTTCATTCGCATTTTGAAAAGCTTTGTGCATCTCGTTTCAGATTTGATTGTTGTTTTGTTAGTCCAGTTCGGTCTAGGAGAATTAATACTTGTCAAAATTAAATGGATAGATCAATATGGTTTTGCTTAGGCTTATGTACTTGTTCTATATGTTATACCTTGAGTTTTGGTTTACATTGACAGTGTTTTACTGAAGCTACCTACCAAATTTTGTTTGGAATATGTTAAATATATGAATCAATTAAACTTAAACCACGGAACTAGAGATTTTAATTTTGGTTGATGGATTTGATTCATATATTATGAGTTTTTCCATATTTGTTAGTCATGGTTTTTTTTTTAATTATCTGGTAAAAATCCAACAAAGAGTCACCTCTTTTGTAAGTTGTAAAGTAGGCTTGAAGAAGAAGCATACAAGGACAGAAGAAAGTGTTGAACCAGATAAAATAACACAATCTTAGTTTGATGAGTTTTAGATTAAGGGATCTGAAGCTGGGTTTTTACTTGCGTTGTTTTTTTTTGTTGATATAGTACGTACGACAGGGAAAAAAGTGAGGATGAACATTTCACAATCCGAAGCTGGTTCGTCTTCATTAAACAAGTCTAGTTGTGTGCGCTATGCTATGACTGCAGAATCAAAAGACGATTCTCTGGTGGGTTCACTCGCATATGAACTGCTTTGTGTATCTTGTTTCTGATGTGATTTTTTTGTTAGTCTAGATTGGTCTTGGAGTGTTAATACTTGTTGAAACAAAATGGATTAGCTCAATATGGTTTTTGTTTTAGTTTTTACATATGAAAGGCTTATCTATTGTATTTGATTTGATTTATAGTTGTATAGAGTGAAAACTTAATGGGAGAAAATCTTGATTGCTAAACATACTATACAAACGGGTCCGTACGAGGTAAGAAAGCTCTCAGGCCCGATTCCCAAGACAACCGCACCAACTTTCCCCGATGACCTTTTCCACCGTGGCTGTCTCTTTCTCTGCCGCCTAAGAGCTCTTCGCCTCCGCAACTACTTTTCCCGGCGACTGTCTTTTTGAATTTTTGCTTGTTTTACCGATTGTTTTCGGTTCCTTTCCTTGTCTTTAGGTTCATCGGAGCTTCTATCATGGCTGTTTCCTCATTTTTAGCTCTTACTGCACCACTGCAGACGGTTACGCTCTCTTCGACTACCGGACTCCGGTCTACTTTGCTCGGCGTTTGTTTTCTCCCCAGCATCCAAACTCTCTACTATGTTTTCTCAGCGCCTCGCCATCTCTCAGAATGTCTCATCGATTCTCCAGATCTGACAAGGCTAAATGGGTCTCCGACTCTCTTAAAGTCAACCGCAGATCTCCGGTCCGTATCCCTAACAGAGACACGACGGCTCTGACTGCTGAAAATAAGCTTACGCTCATTAGTCGTGTCACCAACCCCAAAGTCCAGAAAGCTAAAGCTATTGTGGAGTATTTCCCTCAGCTTTGGAACCTGGAAAACAAAGTTGTTGGTCGAGAATTGGGTTCTGACCTTTTTCAGTTTCGTTTTGAAACTGAAGCGGATCTCCAAGGAGTACTGGACAAGTCTCCTTTTCACTTCAAGCAATGGATGCTTATCCTTCAACGTTGGGCTCCCGTTATCTCGACCTCCTTCCCAAATTATATCTATTTTTGGGTCCGCATTCACAAGCTCCCTGCTTTACTCTATGATGACCAGACAGTACGCACTATAGGAAAAGAACTCGGACCTGTCTCTGGACAAGACTCCCCTCAAGCCCGTGTTCGGGTCGAAGTCAATGGCCTTCTGCCTCTTGAACGCTCAGTTTCCCTTCGTCTTCCCTCTGGAGAAGTTACTTCGGTGGATATTGAGTATGAAAAACTTGAGAAGCATTGTTTTCATTGCCAATCTCTATCCCACGAGAAGAAAAACTGTCCTCAACTGGCCTCTTCGTCAAAGGATGATCACAAACCCTTGGGCATCAACCAGCAGCTTACCTTGGAAAAGCTTGATGACAAGCGCCGAGAGAACCAGAGAAGAGAACATAGGGGAAGATCAGAATATCATCGTAGAGCTCCTTCCCCTCGTCGTTCTCCCCCTCGCCAATCTCTATACCGAGCATCTCCAACTCCGGCTCGTCATCATCGATCTCAACGAGACCCCCGTTCTCAGCAAGCACACCACGCAAGAACTTCTTCTAAAGCTCCTTCTAGGAGGTCATATCAAGAACATAGGCATCATGTTTCCTACTCTAAGAATTTTGGCCATTCCAGAGACCGTAATTCTTCTCTCCATCCCTCATCTGATAACTTGAGCAGCAGACCGTCCTCAGGACATCCAGAGTACAGGGGAGGAGATCAGAGACCAAATGGAGAGAGACATTTTCATGGGCATGAGCAGTCTTCTAGGACATCTCCAATCCGCCAAATGGCTCATGTGACCCCCCACTCCTCCTCAGCCCACACTCCCTCCCCGAGACCACCTCGTGAACCTGCTTGCCTCCTCGCTACCCCTCCATCAGGAGGAACCCAACACTCTTCTCACAACAGACGACCTGCGCTTGAACGTCTCTCTTTAGACGATGGATCCGGCCCCTCTCGCCCCCGTCATGGTATCTCTGCGGACTCTAGCAAGCTGCAGGAGGTGGAGATCAGATACTTAGAGACTGGTACTCCTAACCAGGATCCTACATCTTCTCCACCCCTAGCTAATAGAATCTCTCCACGAATTGCTAATGCGAGCACCCCAGCTGCTTTGAGACTTGGCCCCCCTCCTGTCGTAAACAAACGGAAACCTCCAAAGGCAAGAGCAGCTACTGGTAGATCAGACAACAAAGCAACTATTACTACAGGTCCAAAATCCTCTGGAAAAAGAAAAGTGGCTAAGACAACTGCCAAACCAAGAGGAACTAGAAGTCCTTTACAAGGCGCAAGTTTGAGGAAGCAGAACTCTACACGGTCTGCGAATCCCCCAAAGACAAGACTTTGTGCTGAAACTGCTAAGAACCAAGCGAGGATTGATGATGCTGCTGGTCCAAGCTCACGGCCAGCCCCCTCTCCTCCTGTTATTTTAATACTTGCAACTGTTCGAGAAGTGGCGGATTTTCAATCCCCACAAAACCCCCTCCCTTAGTAATCTTGAGTTGGAACTGTCAGGGCTTGAGAGGCAACCTGACAGTTCGACGTCTTAAGGAATTACATCGTTGTTTTTCCCCGGACATCTTGATTCTCATGGAGACAAAGAATACTGATGATGTTGTTTCCTCTTCTTTAAAAGAATTTGGTTACAAGAATCAATTCACAGTCTCTCCCCATGGTCTCAGTGGTGGACTAGCACTTCTCTGGAAAGATCACATCACTCATCCCCTAATCTCATCGATACTAAAGTCTTTGTTAAGAGAATCTCCTCTTATGTTACCTTCATTTATGGTCCCCCTCAACAGGAAAATAGAGCTCCGTTTTGGTCTCATTTATCTTCCTTGGGAAGCTCTCGGGCATCGGCCTGACTCCTCACGGGAGATTTCAATGACATTCTTAGCAACTCTGAGAAGATAGGAGGTCCCCCTCGCTGGGAAGGTTCGTTTGTTAACTTTCGGAGTTTTGTCTCCCAATGTGGCCTATGGGATGTAAAGCACTCCGGTGATTCCCTCTCGTGGCGAGGCCAGAGATACTCTCACTTCATCAAATCAAGACTGGATAGGGCCTTTGCAAATTGTTCTTGGACAGAAGACTTCCTGCAAGGTCGCTGCAAATACCTCCGTTTTGAGGGATCCGATCATCGCCCTCTTGTTACCTTCTTCAATAATGCTAATCACAAAAAGAAAGGTCTTTTCCGGTTTGATAGACGTCTCTCCTCCAAACCAGAAATCCGCGCAGTTATCTCTAAGGCCTGGACTAGTGAAGAACCTGAGATTGATGGTGTTATTTCAAAGCTTAGTCGGTGTCGAAGGGATATTATTCAATGGTCTAAAGAGCAGAACAAGAACAGCCTTCAGTTTATGATGGACACTCAATCTTCCCTTGACATGGCCCTGTCTGCCACGACGCCTAATGAGGAGCTTATTGCTGCCCTCTCCTCCTCCCTTGAAAAAGCTTACCAAGAGGAGGAACACTTCTGGAGACAACGAAGCAGAATTCAGTGGCTGCAAGCAGGAGAGATAAGAACACGGCCTTTTTCCATGCTGTCACAAGAGGAAGACGTGCGATCAATGCTTTCTCTGTTATTGAAGACGATCTAGGTAACAAAGTTGTAGAAGAAGAACAAATAGCTGCTGTAATTTCGAACTTCTACAAAGACCTCTTTACCTCTAATCAGCCGAATAACTTTCAAATCGTGGAAGATACTCTTTCCCCATTAGTCTCTCAGTCCATGAATGCTTCTCTTACCACTCTCCCGGATGATGCTGAGATTAAAGCGGCTGTCTTTTCCATCCATCCAGGAAAAGCTCCTGGCCCGGACGGGTTCTCGTCTTGTTTTTACCAAAGCTTTTGGAATATTATTGGCTCCGATATTTGCCGGGACATCCGGAATTTTTTTGAAACTAGCTACCTTCACCCGCGACAGAATGAAACTCATATCCGTCTCATTCCTAAAGTGACAGGCCCACGGAAGGTGGGAGATTATAGGCCCATTGCTCTTTGTAGTACCCACTACAAGATCATTGCGAAGATCCTCACTAGAAGGCTTCAACCTTTTCTCCCCAAACTAATCTCCCCTTTTCAATCGGCCTTTGTCCCTAATCGTGCCATCTCGGATAATGTCCTTATCACTCATGAGATTCTCCATTATCTTTGTACCTCGGAAGCGAAAAAATTCTGTTCTATGGCGGTTAAGACCGACATGAGCAAGGCGTATGATCGTATTGAATGGGGTTTCTTAGAAGCGGTCCTAAGGAAGCTCGGCTTTAATGAGAAATGGATAGGCTGGAACCTTGCTTGTGTTAACTCGGTTTCGTACTCCTTCCTCATTAATGGTACTCCTCAAGGTCTTATTTCCCCTTCCCGTGGATTGAGACAAGGCGACCCGCTCTCCCCCTACCTCTTTATTCTCTGTACCGTAGTCTTATTCGGCCTTTGTTCTAAAGCTCAATCTCAAGGCATACTACCCGGAATAAAGGTGAGTAGAGCTAGCCCTCCGGTTAACCATCTTTTATTCGCGGATGACACAATGTTTTTTTGCAAATCAAGTGATACTTGTTGCAAAGCCCTCTCCAACATACTCTCCAAGTATGAAGAAGCGTCTGGCCAGAAAATAAACCTCGCTAAGTCTACTATTACTTTTTCGGCGAAAACACCATCGGAGGCAAAGACAAGAGTTAGAAATACTCTTAATATCGCTAATGATGGAGGGCTTGGTAACTATCTCGGACTTCCTGAAAACTTCGGACGCAAAAAGAGAGATATCTTCTCAGCCTTGGTGGATAGAATCCGGCAACGAGCTCACAGCTGGAGTTCCCGGTTCCTTTCCGGGGCAGGGAAAGAGGTACTCCTAAAAGCTGTCCTCGCTTCTCAACCGGTCTATACCATGTCATGTTTCAAGGTGCCTGCCTCCCTTTGCAAGCAAATCCAATCCGTCTTAACCAGATTCTGGTGGGATGCCAAACTAGACGTTAAAAAGATGTGTTGGGTTGCGTGGGACTCTCTAACTCAACCTAAAGCTGCTGGCGGTTTGGGGTTTAGAGACGTGGAACATTTCAACGATGCCTTGTTAGCTAAGATAGGGGGGAGGCTGCTTAATCAACCGGATTCTCTGCTGGCTAAAGTACTCCTAGGGAAATATTGCCATTCCTCAAGCTTCCTCTCTTGCTCTTCCTCCCCAAAAGTAGCCTCCCATGGCTGGCGGAGTATCCTGGTGGGTCGGGAACTGCTTTTACAAGGACTCGGGTGGGCGGTAGGTAATGGAAAGAACATCAAGGTGTGGAAGGATCCATGGCTTTCTCTGTCCCTACCGAAGTTGCCCATCGGTCCCCCCCCCAGCAGAAGCCATGAACCTTAGTGTTCATGATCTGGTATGCCCGATTACCAAGGAATGGAATGTCTCAGCCATTCAGCAACACTTACCTCAATATGAGGAGGAGATTCGTCTCCTTATACCTAGCTCTTCTTCTTTACCGGACGCTCTCCTCTGGTTACCTGAAAAGTCAGGATCTTACTCGTCTAAGTCGGGTTATTCACTAGCTAAAAAGCTTTCTATTAAGCCGCCTAATGAAGGTTTTGACTGGCATAAGCTTATATGGCGGCCAAATATCTCTCCTAAGATTAAAATGTTCCTGTGGAAGTCCATTGCTGGAGCGCTCTCACTTGGTTCAAATTTGGCCAAAAGAGGCTTACTTGTTGATCTTGAATGTAAAAGATGTGGAGAAATGGAAGATGAATTACACTTGTTTGTTTATTGCAGGTTTGCAGCAGAGGTCTGGAACCTCGCTCCATTCTCTCCCCAACTGTTACCATCTCAGGTCGTCTCTCCAAAATCCCTTCTCCAAGCACTCAATCTCCTTACATGTCTCCCCCCGACGGGAGTTAGTCTTTCTCCTCTGGCGCCTTGGATCCTCTGGAACCTATGGACAGCTCGTAATCGGCTCATATTTGAAGACCGTTGTTTCTCCCTGAAAGAGGTTCTGCTGAAAGCTATCGTCGATGCTCGTCTCTGGCAGGAAGCTCAGCTTTCAGAGGCAAAACCTGTCCCACTCCTGCGATTTCCCAGCCCTGCACCCCTGGTCCCTCAAGAAGCCTGCCATCTCTGTTTTGTTGATGCTGCCTGGATCTCCACTGTCAGAAAGTGTGGTACAAGCTATATACTGAAAGAACCCTCAAGATTGATCCTCTCGCAGATTTCGTCTGCTCGTTCCTTTGTGCCTTCTGCTCTTGTTGCAGAGGCGTTGGCGATTAGAAGTGCTCTGATTCACATTGCTTCTCTCGCTCATCTCTATTCAATTCGATCTCTAAAGATCTTCTCGGACTCTCAGGTCCTCATCAAGCTTATTAACTCAGCTGGTTGCCTCAAGGAGCTTAAAGGAATCCTCTCTGATATTTGTTGTCTAAGAGCTACCTTCTCCTCTATCTCTTTTGTTTTTATCCCTCGCCTAGAAAATGTTGCTGCAGATGCCTTGGCTAAATCTGCTCTCTCTGTTTCTATGCTTGAGAACCAATCCCCCCTCGTGGGTCTGTAACTCCTTTCCATTTAATATAAGCGTTAGTTCAAAAAAAAACGGGAGAAAATCTTGCTTCTGCAAACAAGTCTTGTTTAGCCATCGGAAAATTAGCATTCCAGGTAACACCAATATGTTGTTTACTCTTGATGTATGCTTGAACTTTTTGGTTAAGAACAAACTCGTTAATGACAAGAGCTAAATATATATTTCAGTATTGTTAGGAAGTTTTATCAATTGTGACCAATATGTCTCTTCCTTGGGTTGGATTATTCAATATGGCGAAGTAACTCTAGCATCCTTATAAGTCCAATATTTTACTGGCAATGTCTAGACATGCATGCCGAATAAAATATTGCTTCATTTATAAGGCTGCTAGAGTCACTTCTCCATGATGAATAATTGAGCTTAAGGAAGAGACAACATTGGTCTCAATTAATGAGACTTCGTGACTAAACAAAAATGTAAATTAATATTTTATCATTCACGACTTGTTACTTAAACAGAAACTTCAAGCATTCGTCGACAATAAACACAATAATTGTGTAACCTTGTATGCTAATTCTCCTATGGCTATACAATCATTGTTTGCAAAAGGAAGAATTTCTCCAGTAAAATTTCCACTCAATACACAACATAAAAACTATCAAATACAATAGCTAATTATAAATATAATCAAAAGTATGTACTTGTTCTATTAGTTTTACCTTAGTTCTGGTTTACGTTGATAGTCATTTATTGAAGCTAGCTATACAAAATTTTGTTTGGAATCTGATAATTGTAATCTATCAAAATAAAAAATAAGGAAATTAAGAGATGTTGGTTGATGGATTTGTATCATATATTATTGGATTTTCTGTTTTTGTTTGTTATGTCTTTTTAATGAAATTGCAATTGTAATGAAGCGTTATTCCAATAATAGTTTTAAGACAATCCTACATAAAATCAACAGTTTCAACCCAACTCGATAAAAGTATTTGCGAAATAACATTAACAAAATAAGCAAGATAAAATGAAACTGAAAAAATCTATAGTGCTATAATTAAAGATAAATCGGAAACAATGGAGTGGATATAGAAATGGTAGTCAACATAGAAAGATATTTCAATATCAACATAGAGGGCCGCAAACAAATTTTGAATTTGATGTTAATATAAGAGATAATTAATTAAACAAATAACCTCAGTTACCTTGTGTATATTGTTTTCTATTCAAATACCACCTTCATAATTATTACCTTAATATTTCTACTATTAATAACTATATTATGGATTGGAAAACTCACCACAAGGAAAATTCTAAATTAATCTTATCACAAAAAAAAAGTGATCATATACTTATCTACCATTAATGTATCTTCAACTATTTGATAAAACGATTATGTAAGTTAATCATAGGGGAACCCAACCTCTTTCCATTTGTATGTTATTAACTGGCTTAGCAAAAGAACACAACCACGAATCAAGCTTTCTCTAGCCTAGAACCACCAAGAACCAGCCTCAAACCTCACTAGAATCTCACCAAAATTCACTAGAGAACACTTATAAGCTTTTCCCTCTCTGGGATAGGACAAAAGCGGCTAAACAGTCCATGGTCGACTTCTTCATCTTTAAAAATTTGAGTCCTCGGGTTAAACCAATCCTCCCAAATTGATTTCTCAAATTAAAACAAACCGGCTGATCGGAAAAATGTTGGTGTCGATCGACACCCTTCCATAGTGTCGATCGACACCACGTATTTTTACCCATATCGTTTCTATTTTTAATTTCTTATTTTGGAGAGCAAAAACGTTGGGTATTCCAAAATAACACATTAAATTCTATGGTAAATTTGGAAAGCACAAAACGATAAGCTTTTTAACGGTAAGGATATATCTCCGATAGACACTTACCAACTTGCTATGGCAGAAGCAACTAGCTGGAGAATGACCCAAATCGTAGAGGAAGTCGTGGATACAGACCTAGAAGTCACGGTGGGCCCTTCTTAACCGGAACCGATGACTATAGCAGCACACTGTCAAATTGATGCCTCATGGCATAGTGATGATCTTTATTCGGGGTTTGGGTTTGTTCTTGATGTAGGTACATTTTATCTACTTGGACTAAAAGGTACTATAAGATTTCTATCCCTCTTCCATGCTAAATTATAATCCCTCCTTTGGGCTATGGAGGCAACTCTATATCTGGGATATTTGGTGATCCGGGTTGAGACAGATTGTGCAGATCTACGAAAAATGTTGGAAGAAGAGCGAGAGTGGCTAATTTTTACATCTGAATAACCTTTTTAAGATTCTTCAATCATCTTTTAGTGACTTTTCTATAAATTTAATTTCTCATAGTCATAATGTGTGTGCCAACGTCCTTGCAAAGGGCGCTCGAGTACGTGGTGATACATTTTCCCATGTAATCTCTTGGTTTCCCATGTAATACATTTATAGTTATTTACTGAAGCTAGCTTTACCAAAAAAAATTTGGACTTTGTTAATTGGAATCTATCAAAATAAAGAATAAGGAAATTAAGAGATTTTGGTTGTTAGATTTGACTTATATATTATGAGATTATCCATTTTTGTAAGTTATGGTTTTTAAAATGTAATGAAGCATTACTCGAGTAATCTTTCCAACACAATCCTACATTAAATCAACAGTTTTCAACCCAACTTGATAAAAGCATTTGTAGAATAAAATTATCAAAATAAGCAAGATAAAATGGAACAAAAAAAAAAAGCTATAGTGCTTTAATTAGAGATAAAGTGGAAACAATGGAGTTATTAATGGAAACGATAATCAACATAAAGCTATTTCAATATCAACATAGAGAGTCCCAAACAAATATTGAATTTGATATTAATATAAGCAATATTTAATTAAATAATAACCTCAGTTAACATCTGTATATTGTTTTCTGTTCAAGTATCACCTTCATAATTACCTTAATTTCTCTATTATTTATAACTATATTATGGATTGGAAAACTCACCACAAGGAAGATTCTAAATTAATTTTATCACAAATGAAAATGTGATCATATACTTATCTACCATTAATGTACTGCAACAATTTGATAAAACGATTAAGTAACTTAATCATAGGGGAACCTACACTACAAAAAACGAGGCTTGTAGCATCACTAATAATATGTCGATAAATGACTTCAATTTAATCAATTAATAAAAAGTGATGTTAAATATGAAGTTTAGTGTCATTTAAAATAAGTATTGACTAATTTAACGTCAGTTACATACAAATCAACCCAAATATATAATTTTACGTCAATTAAATAATTGATATATCTATTAAACTTATTAACATCAATAGAAAAACGATGTGAACATCGTTTCAGTTTTATAAACTGATATATATTTTGATGCCACTAATTAATCTGAATGTCGATCGTGTCTGTTAAATATAGTCGGTTGATGCAATTAACAAAAATGGGTTAATCATAGACATGTAATATAATATATTTAAATATTCATATAGAATTGGTTCATCACAAGTAGGGATATATTATGGTGACGACTATGTTAATTTTTAGCATAGTGGCGAATATGTTATATAAAGTTTAATTGGCTCAATTGGTAGATATCATATACCCAAAACCAATGTAATAGACATGAGTTCCATATTCTTTGACAATTATTAACTTTAATTACCTTTTTCTCTAATAAAGTAATTAGGGACAAAACTGTCATTTCCTCGTCACCAGTCTCATTAACCTGCAAGTCTGCAATTCTTCTTCTCCTAAAAAAACTATCCTCTAATCCAATTTATATCTATTATTTTTCAAGCTCTTTTTTTGCTAATTTATGATAAATTTTAGAGTTGTAGTGTCATGGACATATAATAGCTGCCCAAATGAGTATGTTGGTAGTCTGTTTTCGAGCTCATAATCCCCACTGATGCGGCCATGTTTGGAATATGGGTTCATCATATTTCTCTGTTTTTCAACTTATATCAATTAATTGTATTTATTCATTTACGTTAGATATTTTCAATTGTGTATGTGTTATCTTCGTTTGATTTATTCAAACAAACATATATATATATATATATATCCAAAATATAAATGATGAAATCTCTTTTAAATTTGTTGATAAACATTAATCTTTTTATATTCCCGCTATGAATTTTATTTGGGTCTTCTACAACGGGAACATACCACGATCTGAGGACTTATTAGTTGGTCATGATTTTTTCACAAACTTATTTTCACTAAGGTTTCTACAGCTAATTGGGATATTTAAATTGGGAGATTTTGTTGCTAATTGGGAGATTTAAATTGTGTTTCTAAGGTTTCTACAGCTAATTGAGAGATTTAAATTGTGTCTCTAAAAAAAATCTGATTTCATAGTTGTATGGCTTTGAAATATGAGAACTTAATTGTGAATTGTTGATTAGTTAAGGATTCATTGCCACTAAAAAAAATTAATTGTGTGACTGTTGTTTATCTTGATAAACGTTACTCCTCAATTATTATTCACTTTAATTTTTATTTTCTCTGGTGGTGTTTGCTTTGGTGGAGAAAAATAATCTAGTTTAGCTTCTCATGATCTTTTTTCTTTTGCAATAGAAATTAAGTTTCATGATCAAAAGAGTAAATGATTTTTTTTAGGTTTTTATGGAAAAATTATGGATAAAAGAGCATCATTTTATCTCAAGATTATATATTAGGAGTGAAGAGTTTTTTGGATTTTGCCTTTGGTAAATCAAAGGCAGAAATAATGGAATGTCCGTGTAATCGCTGCTGTCTAGCTAAACCCAAGTCAAAGCAAGAGACTGAAGCAGATTTGATGTGTTATGGTTTTATAAGTTCTTACACGAATTGGGTATTACATGGAGAGGAGATTGAGATCACAAAGACTACCACAGAAATGCCTTCTCCAATAAACAATGCTACAGTTGAGTTTACTTCTACTTCAAACTTATTGGAGGATATCTTCCCTGATGTCAATATGAATGCATGTGATGGATCTGGTTCATCTGACCAAGCGAGGAACATAGGTGGACCAGAATCTTCAAGGGAACACTTTGAAAGGGGAGAAGAAGTTGAAGAGTTGATGGATGATTTTAATCAAGAGCTATATGAAGGATGTAATAACTTCACTAAGTTATCATTTCTGCTAAAGCTGTATCATATCAAAGTCATGAGTGGAATCGATGATAAAGGGATATCCATGATTCTTGATTCGCTTAAGGAAGCATTTGCACATGCAAAATTACCTGATTCATTCAATGATATGAAAAAAGTTATTCGCAAGTTAGGTTTGACATCCACGTCAATTTATGCTTGCCCAAATGACTGCATGTTGTATTGGGAAGAGAATGCAGAAAGACAAACTTGCATAGTTTGTGAAACATCAAGATGGAAGACAAATACTTCTCCAAGTAATGAGCAAGCTGGAACTGAAAAGAAAAAGAAGAAACTACCTGCAAAGATTTTGCGTTATTTCCCTATGAAACCACGTCTTCAGCGCTTGTTTATGTCGTCAAAAACTGCTACTGAAATGAGATGGCATGCAACTGATAGTAACAATGATGGTAAGCTTAGACATCCCAAAGATGGAGAGGCTTGGAAAGCATTTGATCTACTATATCCTGAATTTGCATGTGGCCCAAGAAATGTCCGACTTGGCTTGGCTTTTGATGGTTTATTTCATTTGGTACAATGAGTACGAGTTATAATATTTGGCTAGTGATCTTATTTCCATATAACTTTCCCCCGTGGAAATCAAACATCAATGATCCTTTCTATGATTATTCCTGTAGAGAAAATGCATGGCAATGATATTGAAGTCTATTTGCAGCCACTTGTCAAAGAGTTGAAAGAATTGTGGTTTGATGGGATCAAGACTCTAGATGCTTCCTCAAATCAGATGTTTGACATGCGAGCAGCCATTGTGTGGACGATTAGCGACTTCCCGAGACTTGGAAATTTGTCTGGTTGGAACACATACACAACATTAGCATATCCAAGTTGTAACTATGATGCCAGCGGTCGGCGGTTACGCCATGGGAAAAAGCATTGTTTTATGGGTCATCGTCGTTTTCTTCCTTTAGATCATAGCTATCGGCAAAATATTTCTGATGGAACATTAGATACTTGATCTCCGCCAGTTACGCCATCAGGTTCTACAATACTCCATCAACTTGAAAACGTGAACGTTACTTTTGGCAAGAGAGCTAGTCAAGTTGGGAGAAAGAGAGATCGTAGCGACATCCAAAGACGTGATGATCAACAATGGAGGAAACGGAGGATACTTTTTGAGTTGCCTTATTGGAGATATGTTATGATACGACACAATTTGGACGTCATGCACATAGAGAAGAATGTGTCGGACAATTTAGTCAACACAGTTTTGGATGATAAGACCAAGTCAAAAGATAATCTGAGTGCTAGAAAAGATCTTCGGTAGCTTCGTATACGTCTTGATATGTGGCCTGATGAAAATGAGAAGTATCAACCAGCGTCTTTTACTCTGAATAATCATAAAAAGACATTTTTTTAAATGTTTTAAAAAATGTGAAATTCCCTGATGGTTATGCTTCCAATATTTCAACGTGTGTTGATCCTAATAACAGAAAATTATCTGGCTTAAAAATTCACGACTATCACGTGATAATGAGAGATCTGCTGCCAATTGCTATTCAGAGCTTACTGCCACAAGAAGTGACTTCTACCATTATTGGGATATGTCACTTTTCCGTGATATATCTACAAAAGTCCTCGATAAGGATGATCTGGATAAATTACAAGAGTGTATTGTGCTGACTCTATGTCAAATGGAAATGTTATTCCCTCCATCATTTTTTATAGTGATGGTACATTTAAAAGTACATCTCACTGAGGAGGCTAAGCAAGGTGGACCTGTCTCATTTCGTTGGATGCATCCAATTGAGAGGTGACATTTATTTCAGCTGGATATAAGTTGATATATAAATATGCTTGGTCATTTAGTCATTTTACTAGAACTTGATTCATTCATCTGTAGGTGGCTTGGACATTTCAAATCATACGTTCGTAATCGTGCTTAACCAGAGGGTTTTATATGTGAGCAATATTTAGCTGATGAGTGTTTGACATTTTTCTCAATGTATCTTGATGATATTGAGAAACGATTTAATCGAAGAAACCGGGTTGATGATCGTCCTACAATTCATAACAGTATTAGACCAAATTCTGAACTTGGAGTTATTTTCACGAATTCCGGTAGATTTGTTGGAGCAAGCCATGTTCATACTTGATATATCATGGTTTTTACGGGTTTTTGGCCATGATATAAGTCTTATTTATAGAGCTTTTATAGTGTTTTCAAGTCTTTTTGAGTCATTTCAGGTGTAGGAGCTATTTCACATGGATTGGATCAAAATGGAGTGATTTGGAGCTTATTGGAGCAAAGGAGCTGAGTAATCTGACTTGGAGACGATCTGTGAAGGAGTGTCGATCGACACCACCTATCAGTGTCGATTGACACCGTGTACCTGACGAGAGATTTCGAGTTTTCCCAAGTTTTGAAGATTTACAAAAGATGCCCAAAGTTTTCCCAAGTTGCAACATTGGTCCCTGACGTGTTTTAGACATATTTAAGTACTTTTTAGGTTTTATAAACACTTACGCTTTATTCTATTACAAAACCTTGAGAGCTTTTAATGAGAGAGAGATCAGAACTCCTTGTAGAGAGAAGATTTCAATCCTCCCTTGTTTCTCTATTCAGTTTTCTAATCTATACTATTCAGTTCATGATGTTTGCTTCTTACATGATGTCTGAGTAGTTTTCTTTGTTAGGGTTGGGGATTCTCATTAGGGATTTCATGACTTGTTAGGTAGATTTGTTAGATTAGGGTTCACCATCTTAATTGTTCTTCACCATAGGTTGTTCGTAATGCTAGTTTTAGATTAATCGGCTAAAGTCTAGATCTTAGGATAATTAATTTGACATGAGAGTGTGATTAATTACCTGAAAGAACCTAGGGTGAGCAAAATACTTATTCGCAAAGAGATTTGGTTTAGGGATTTTGTGAACACATCAAACTTGTATGTTAATGCTTGTTTAAAACTTTAGAATTTAGCAAAGAAATTTGGAGTTCTAGTTTTAAATTTAGATAATCATCGCAACGAAAGCTGAAATATTTTACATTAGTGATTTGAGTTCAAGAACGACGCTTAATCTGAATCCTAAATTATTAATTTATTTAAATTGATTGATTTCCTGAGAATCCCCGAGCCTAGCGTTTTCTCATATTGTTTTAAAAACCAATCTTTATTTTAATTTGCTTAATTTTAATACCGAATATTTATCCTGTAATCTTTGAGTCTCTGTGGATTCGATCCCTAAGTACTACAGTGATCTCTTAATTGAGAGAGTAGCTCAGGGCAAATTTGAGCCGATCAAATTTTGGCGCCGCTGCCGGGGACTCAATTTTAATTACCATTTGATTTAGGTTAATAGTTTAGTCTAAGTTTTTTTTTGTTTTTTTTTGTTACTTACGCTTTTCTTTTCTCTTTTATTTTTGGTGTTTCAGGTTTATGCCTAATACTAGAAGCCAGCAGATCAAAGAGTTAGTTGATCTCAACAATTCAGAAATAGCGGGTTTAGAAAGAGGAATTCGAAAAGCTAAGAAAAATGCAGCAATGGCACCACTAGTGATTCTGATTCAAGATGCTGGGGGTACTCTCAGAGATGGAGATGGCCATGTGAGAAATGCACAAGGGCAGAAGCTGAATGCTAACAGGACTGTAATTCCTGAACCAGTCGCCGTTGGTGTCTATCGACACCAAGCCGCAGCAGACAACAACCAGTTGGCGTTGAATGCTGAAGCAGAGGATGAGAACCGTACACTTGGAGAATACAACAAGTCTGCTCTGTTCTATTCTAACCGCTATGCTATAAGTCCTCCTGCATTTCAGAGGAACAACTTTGAGTTGAAGCCTGGGTACTACAGTCTTGTAGGACAACACCCGTTCCATGGCCATACTCATGAGTATCTGATGGACCATATTGAGAAGTTTGAAGACTTGGTATCTAGCATCAAGGCTGATGGTGTATCTTCAGATTTTCTGCTGGAAGGATGTGAAAGTTGCGTTCTTGAATAACTTTTATGATGATGCAAGGTCAGAGGATCTGAGGAACAAGATTTCTACTTTCTCTTAAGGAATCTCAGAGACATTCAAGGCTGCTTGGTGTGTTTTAAGGGGTATTAGAGAGATTGTCCACACCATGGGTACGAGAAATTTCAGCTTTTTGGCATTTTCTACAGAGGATTGGATTGGAGGTACTAGATAGCTTTAGATGCTGCTAGCAACGGTAATTACAACACATGGTCTCTAGCTCAAGCCACCAAGCTGATCGAGAACTTAGCTTCCAGCAATAGTACCAAAGGTGCTGATTTTGAGAGAAAGAAGCTAGCTGAAAACATGGAGGGACTTCAACTTGCTAAAGTTAAGGCGAAGCTTGATTTTGTGCATCACCTTCTTGTTAATAAGATGAATATTAAGTTTGCTGCTGAGGTTGAGGCTTTTGAACTAGAAGAGGATGAAGAAGAAGACGTGAACTATGTCAATGGTGTTGGGTATCTGGGTCAGAAGTTTGGTAACGCACAGGGAAACAAGTTCAACAGCGGGTATGGTCAGAAGAGCACTTACATAGGAAATCAGAATTCTTTTGGTTACACTCCACGACCTGATTATCAGAAGAGTAGTGGCTTCACGAGGAGCTATGGGAACTCATCTTACCAACCAACTTCACCGGAATCTTCAGAAACTGAGATGAAGTCTATGCTAGAACAGATTCTAGAGGGTCAGCAGAAGATGACAGTGGACTTTAATGGGAAGATGGATGCTTTATACACTGATTTGAATGGTAAGATAGAAGCCTTGAACAATCATACCAAGAAGTTGGACTATCAGTTTACTCAGGCAAACCAGAACAGACAACCAGGCTTTCTCCCTGGAAAGACCGATGCAAATCCTAAGCATCCTTGCAATGCAGTGACCTTGAGGAGTGGAAAACAGCTCAAATCAGTGTTGAAACCAGGTTTGACAGTTGAAGATGTCATTGAGCTTGATGAGATTGAAGATGAAGATCTTGTTGATCCGTAGTTGGTGTCGCTCGACACCACCACTGGTGGCGATCGACACCCGTCTCGAACAGAACCAGTTTCTGCTTCACCGCCTTCCACGACCAAGACCAGAGTCTACAAACCTACAGTCCCTTTTTCTAAGAAGTCTAAGAAGTCAAAACAGGAGCAAGAGGAGGAGAGATACAAGAAGATATTAGAGTCACTCACGATTGAGATGCCTTTTCCTGACTGCTTATAGACTTCGCCTATGTTTAAGCGGGTTGTAAAGAAGATGGTGACTAAGGCTTTGTCTAGAGAGGAAGGGGTTATGATGGTCTGTGTACTAGTCAGCAATGTTTTTCAGAATAAGAATCCAAGAAAGCTATCGATTGCACCATCTTCAATAGGAGATTCCCAAGATCTTTGTGTGATCTTGGTTCCAACGTCAATTTGATGCCTCGATCAGTTGCTATCAGCCTGGGTATGACTGATTTCACACCTACCAAGATCACTCTTGTCTTAGCAGATCGTTCAGTAAGCATTCCCGATGGTCTTTTAGCAGATGTTCTTGTCAGAATCGGAGAATGCTTGATTCTTGCTGATTTTGTCGTTCTTGAGTATGGTGAAGAGCCTAAGGACCCTCTTATCCTTGGGGGATTCTTCTTGGCTACTTCGGGAGCTTTAATAGATGTGAAGAATGGGAGGATTGGATTACACGTGGATGATATGGTGATAACTTTTAACATGGATAAGCTAGTGAAGCGACCCACTATCGATGGACAGACGTTCTATGTAGACAAGCTTTCCGAAGTTGCTGAGGATATGATCCATGAGATACACTTTCCAGACCCTCTAGAGAGAGCTTTAGTAGCTTCAGCAAATGACAGTAAGTCTTTAGATGATGAGGCTTCTAGGTATGTTCAGTTGATGGATGGTAGTGCGCAAGTGATGAAGATGGTTCACCTAAAAGAGGTTGTTGAGCCTTCTAACAACGCTGCTGAGCTAAGTGATTGAAGTGCTGAAAAATCTCCAAAAATCGAACTCAAGCAACTCCCTACGGGGCTGAGGTACGCATTTCTTGGTGCTAATTCTTCTTATCCAGTTATTGTTAATGCTTCTTTAAACAACACAGAGCTCACGTTACTGCTAAGTAAGCTGCGCACCTTTCGCAAGGCTCTTGGCTATTCTCTTGATGATCTTTCAGGTATTTTTCCGGACTTATGCATGTACATGATTCACCTTGAAGAAGATGCAAAGGCAACAATAGAACACTAGAGAAGGCTGAACCCGAATTTGCAAGAGATTGTCAAGAAAGATATCATGAAATTGCTGGAAGCAGGGATCATCTATCCTATTTCAGTCAAGAAATGGGTTAGTCCGGTTTATGTGGTTCCTAAGAAAGGAGGGATTAATGTGGTTAAGAATGAGAAGAATGAGCTTATTCCTACAAGGACCATTACCATGCACAAGATGTGTATCGACTACAGGAAGCTTAATGCTGCAACAAGGAAGGATCATTTTCCTTTGCCTTTCATTGATCAGATGCTGGAGAGGCTAGCAAATCATCCATATTATTGCTTCCTGGATGGGTACTCTGGTTTCTTTCAGATCCCAATACATCCCGATGACCAAGAGAAGACCACATTCACTTGTCCCTATGGTACTTTTGCATATTGCAGGATGCCATTTGGACTTTCTAATGCTCATGCGACCTTTCAGAGATGTATGATGTCTATCTTTACAGACATGGTTGAGGATTACATAGATATTTTCTGTGAAGTCAGTGAGGAGTTTTCTTGGACGTGCTGGTTTCTATAGGCGGTTCATCAAATATTTCAGCAAGATTGCAAGGCCACTAACTGTTTTGCTTTGCAAAGATGTGAAGTTTGAGTTTACTGCTGATTGTGTTTCTGCGTTTGAACAGATTAAGAAGGCTTTAGTGAGTGCTCCAATTGTTCAACCGCCAGATTGGGATCTACCTTCTGAGGTGATGTGTGATGCTAGTGATTATGCTGTGGGAGCTGTTCTAGGACAGCGGAAGGATAAGAAACTTCATGCTACTATGCTAGTAGAACACTTCATGAGGCACAGAAGAACTATGCAGCAACCGCGAAAGAGCTTTTTGTTGTGGTTTTTGCTTTTGAGAAGTTTTGTTCTTATTTGGTGGGAGCGAAGGTGATAGTGCATACAGATCCAACTGCTCTAAAACATTTGATGTAGAAAAAAGGATGCTAAGCCACGATTGCTGCGATGGATTCTTCTTCTTCAAGAGTTCGATATTGAAGTTTGGGACAAGAAAGGCGTTGAGAATGGAGTTGCTGACCATCTCTCAAGAATTAAGGTTGAAGATAAGGTTCCTATAGATGATTTCCTGCCAGATGAGAATGTTTATTCAGTAGAAATTGGTTCCCAAGAAGATCTGTCGCAAAAACGTCGAGCCTGTCTAACTGTAGTGGGGGTGTCGCTCGACACCATCTTGGTGTTGGTCGACACCTGTGACGAGACGGACGATTATCGAGCTGACAGTGCAATTCTAGACACCTTCATTCGACACTTAGGTGTAGTGTCGACCGACACCACTACTGGTGTCGATCGTCACCCTTGGATTTTCGAACCAGAATCCGATTTTGACGAGGAATTGGCTGCTGTTGGGACTTCTAATCATCCGTGGTATGCTGATATTGCGAATTATCTTGCTGCAAGCCTGAAAAGTTTAAAGGTGGTGAGCCTGACAAGTTTAAAGGTTACACTAAGAAGAAGTTCTTGAGAGAAATCCGAGGCTATTTTTGGGATGAGCCTCACTTGTACAAGCATTGTTCAGACGGGGTCTACATGAGATGTGTTTCAGAGTCTGGGGTTCCAGATATTTTGTTTCATTGCCATGGATCAGAATATGCAGGACACTTTGCTACTTTCAAGACGGTGTCCAAGGTTCTTCAAGCGGGTTTCTGGTGGCCTACAATGTTTCGAGATGCTCATGCTTTCATTACTCAGTGTGATGCTTGTCAAAGGAGAGGGAAAATCAGTAAGAGACATGAGATGCCACAAAACTTCATCCTTGAGGTTGAAGTCTTTGATTGCTGGGGCATTGATTTCATGGGTCCTTTTCCCTCATCTTACGGGAATAAGTACATTCTAGTCGCTGTTGACTATGTCTCTAAGTGGGTGGAAGCTATTGCTAGTCCGAAGAATGATTCTTCAGTGGTTCTTAAGCTGTTTAAGACCATTATATTCCCTAGATTTGGAGTGCCTCAGATTGTTATAAGTGATGGTGGATCTCACTTTATTAACAAGGTTTTTGAGAAGCTTCTGCAAAAGCATGGTGTTCAACACCGTGTGGCTACCCCATATCACCCTCAGACAAGCGGACAAGTGGAAGTCTCTAACCGGCAAATCAAGGAGATTCTAGAGAAAACAGTTGGTCCAACAAGAAAGGATTGGTCAGCCAAGTTAGATGACGCGCTATGGGCATACCGGACTGCATATAAGACACCACTTGGGACTACACCTTTCCATCTACTTTACGGGAAAGCATGTCATCTACCAGTAGAGCTTGAGTACAAAGCAACATGGGCAGTCAAGAAGCTGAATTTCGACATTAAAGCTGCTGCTGAGAAACAGTTGATTCAGATGAATGATTGGATGAGATCAGATTTCATGCCTATGAGAACTCTAAGCTTTACAAGGAGCAAACAAAGGCATATCATTATAAGAAGATCATCTCTAGAAACTTCGATCCCAATGATCAGGTACTTCTGTATAACTCTCGTTTGCAATTGTTTCCTGGTAAATTGTGTTGTCGTTGATCAGGTCCTTTTACAATAAAGGAGGTTAGACCATATGGAGCCATTGTCCTCCTGGGTAAAGATGGCCAGCCATTTACTGTGAATGGTCAAAGGGTGAAACACTATGGATATATTCGACTAGAATGTTTAGTGTCGATCGACACCACTTATTGGTGTCGCTCAACACCATCACTGAGGCGTTCCGGATTTTAAAACCCGAGCTTTCTCCATTGTTTTAATTTTTTTTCAGAAACGAAGAACCACGAAGCCAGAATTAAAATTTGTGATTACTCTCTCGTTTCACCACCAAATTCGACGATTTTGGTATCAATCTCTTCGTTTTTGAGAGATCTATCAACCCCCACAAGTCCGTTTCTTCGATCTGTTTGATGGCTGGCTCTAGACAGGCGAAACGTGGTCGCGGCGGAGCAAGGTCTTCTTCACTTCCGCCGGCTTCGGCGTGCTCCGGCGACTTCTGAGCAAGCTCCAGCGAGTCCTCCCACCTCTCCTCGGGTCCTATCTCGTCATCCATGGCCAAAGAGAGAAGGTTTGAGAATCACTCCTCTAAGAGTTTTTGCAGATGATCCAAAGACGGAATTTACGAAGGAGGAGTACATCAACAGACCGATTTCAGTGGATTGGGATGACTATGATAGTCAAGAAACAAACAAACGTTATATAAATAATTATGTTTGGTGTTACAACGAGGAACCTTGTAGCTTAACTGGCTTGGAGTTGGCCTATGAAACTTTGAGGTTGGGAGTTCGAATCTTTGGATTGTCTATTTCCAAAAATTTTAACTTTAGTGAAACGACGTAGTTTTTGTGTTTTAGACTTGTCTTTATAAAACACAGTCGTTTTGACCATCTACGTGGCATCCCAGTCAGCTGCACTAACGGTTTAATTAACGGCGTCGTTAAATTTGTAGGTTTTGGCCACATTTTTATAGTTTATGTAGTAAATTCAAATTATAAATTAGTTTATGTAGTTATAAGCACACTCGAAAGTTTTGTGTATTAATACGATAAAGCAACTAAGTTTATGGGGGAATTAGCCGTTTTTGCAGATGATGCAAAGACGGAATTTACGAAGGACGGAATTTACGAAGGAGGAGTACATCAACAGACCGATTTCAGTAGATTCAGATGACTATGATAGGCTGCTGTACAATGCATGGTTGGGGTTGATATTAGACCAATCAGATTTGTCGATTCTATTGCATTGCGGAGAATGGGTATAAAAGAGGAAGTGCTGCACATTTTTGAGAAGATTGGTCTAGGCACCATCTATTCCAAGCAGTACGACCTATTTCCAGATTTGGTGCGCCAAGTTCTAGCTACCGCACAGGTTTACTATGTGAACGAGAGGCTCCCACGCGCTAACGAAGGCACTCTCACATTTTTCATCTGCGGAGTTCAGTATCACATTTCACTACTTGATCTTTGTGATATCTTTGGGTTGATAGGGATAACATTAGAGTAGCATTGCCTGTGCAATACGATGATGCCTCTACTCTCTAGTCTTTCATCGGGAATGGTAGATACAACTCCAAGACTTCTACGCAATCCGATGTCAGACATCCTGTTATCAAGTATGTAATTCGAGCTCTAGGGAACACACTCTTATGCAAGACTGAGCCAGCAAAGATGAGAGTATCAGAATTAGCTTTGTTGTCTTATGCATTGGGTCCTATGATAGAGGATGATTGCGAGTATGCTGAGTTGACTAGGGTGAATTTTGGTGCGATGTTTGCTCATCATTAGGTTTCTCTTAAGACTTCTAGGCTGTTTGTGGGGACAGGAAAGAAGTTTGATTGTGTTGGGAGTCTGCGCCCCACGTCGTCGTCCTCGTTCCCGCTCTCCACCTGCTGATGATCACGATGATGAGGCTTAGATCCTTGGCATTTCCGGTTTAAGTTTTCTTTTATCCTTTTGAGTCATTTTTCTTTTTGCTTTGAGTCAGTTTGTTATTTGCTTCCGCATTGAAATTTGTATGAACTGGGCATTATTATCTATTTTATTGCTTTTGACTTGTGTTTTAGTGTTCTTAACAGTGCTACATCAGGAATTCGATTGATAGAACTACAAACATTCTGTTCTTTAGCTGCCTGCTTTCTAACGCAGAGGGTGTCGATCGACACCACCTGTTGGTGTCGCTCAACACCACAATACAGACGGTGAATTTTTCGAATTTTGCCATTTTTCCATACAATTTTCATTTGTTTTCTTTTTCTTCACCAATCTTAGGCTTGGCAACACTAGGGGCAGTGTTGTTTAAGTTTGGGGAAGGTAGTTACTAATATTGTTTAGTCTTTTGGAGTTCTATCGAGTCCGTCCAAAAAAAATTTTGTTTCATTGAGTCAAAAACTTTTGTAGGGAACAATGAACTCAGTTTAATGGTCTCTTTGATTTAGATTAACACTCTTATGATTAAATCTTTATGCTTGATCTCATAACCGAAGTTTGGTTAACCTTGTTACTATGGAAAATTTGTTGAAGTTATAGTGCAGAACTATTATGAGACTTTTAGGGTTGTATTAATTTAAATGCAAATGAACTGATACTCACAATGAACGAGGATATAAAACAGATCCTTACGGTCAACAAATGGTTAATTTTTTATGCTTGATACACACAGGGGATAATGATGATGATGAGCCATATATATTGGCTTCTCAAGCAAGAATGGTATATGACGTTGAAGGCTCACACGAGAAAGAATGGAAGTTTGTTGTGAATGTTCAGCCTAGAGATTTATATGACATGTGAGATCCAAATAGTTCAGCCTCTGCCGCATCTCTGGAGTACGATTAAAGCATTTTATAAATATGACTTGTTTAACCTTCAAATTATTTTGATTTCATATTATGTTATTCGTTGCTACAATGTTATTTGTCTTTTTAATGGAAGTTTTTTTTTCCTATGAGTTTCATGTTATTCCTTGTATATAGTTACTGGTGCTTTTCACTGAATCTCAGTATGAACCTTTTCTTTCCACAGTTGCTTATATAAGGATTGCTACTAAATATTAGGTACTCTAGGTTTCTCTTCACTCTCTGTATAAATACTTGTAATTTCCTTAATAATAAGATTAACACTTATTCCCTATATGGTATCAGAGCAGAACGCTTCTCTAACCTAAAAAGTTTCTCAGCCGACATCATCATCTACCTTCACTCTTGTCATGTCAACTTCCCAAGAAACCTCCATTAATGGTGCCGAGACTATTGTAACAACAACAAACAATCAAACGCTGCTTCACATCAACACCTCCAACATCACTAAGCTTACGACAACCAACTACCTCCTCTGGAAGCTTCAAGTTCACGCTCTCGTTTATGGCTATGGCCTTGTTGGTCATCTTGATGGATCTGGTCCAATCCCACCCACGACAGTCACAGTGGCTACTGTGGTGTCCCCAAACCCAGATTTCATCCTTTGGAAGCGTCAGGATCGTCTTTTGTATAGTGCAGTCTTTGGTTCGGTCTCGCCGTCGGTTCAATCATTTTTCTCTCGCACCACGACTGCAGCTGAAATTTGGTCTACATTAGCTGAGACGTATGGCAAGGAAAGTCGTGGTCATGCTCTTCAGGTTAAGGATCAGCTGAAGTTTATAAAGAAAGGTGCACGTACCATTGACGAGTATCTACTTGATCTCACGAGACGGTTTGATACTTTGGTAAGCCTTGAGAGTGCACTGGCGCATGATGATCAAATTGAAACGATTCTCGATGGGTTACCCGAAGAGTATCAACCCATTATTGATCAAGTTTCGAATAAGGATACTTCACCTACCATTGCTTATGTGCATGAGTACCTCCATAACCATGAAACTAAACTCCTCTCTAAAGCTGCTGCGTCGTCATTGGTTCTTCTTGCTAGTGCTAACGTCGCTGCTCAACGTCACAACAACAACAAGAACAACAACAATAGTCGCCACAATCAACAATACAACAACAACAAGAAGCAGTACAATGCTGGGAATGGGTACGTTTCTCAGCCTCAATTTGATGGTCGTTCTCAAGACACTTGTGGCTACAAGCCTTACTTGGGAAAATGTCAAATCTGCAACACACAAGGACATAGTGCACGGCGGTGTCCCCAATTTCAGTCTCGTGTGATGCTGAGCTATCCGACTCAAACCAGTCCGTTCCGTCCATGACAGCCTCGTGCTAATGTCGCCATTGGCTCTTCCTATGATCCCAATCCGTGGCTGCTGGATAGTGGAGCTACTCATCACATGACATCCGACTTGAACAACTTGTATCTCCATGAGCCATATTCGGGTAGTGATGACGTCGTTGTCGCTAATGGCTCTCCGCTGCCCATTACGCATATTGGTTCAACATTTCTTCCCTCTCAATCTCGTGCCCTTGTTTTGAACAAAATCTTATGTGTTCCTGATATGTACAGAAATTTTATTTCTGTGTATCGTCTTTGCAACGCTAATCGTGTCTCAGTGGAATTCTTTTCGGCTTCGTTTCAGGTGAAAGATCTCAGTACGGGGGTTCCACTTCTACAAGGAAAAACTAGAGCTGAGCTATACGAATGGCCGGTCTCACCAAATCAAGTGACCGCTCTATCAACATTTACTAGTCTGAAAGCATCTGTTCCGGTTTGGCACTCTCGGCTCGGTCATCCATCTCTTCTGTTTTAAACACTATGCTTTCTATTTTTCAACTTCCAGTTTCGGGTTCTTCCCACAAACATTTACCTTGTTCTGATTGTCATCTTAATAAGAGTCACAAATTCCCTTTTTCAAACACTATAATTCTTTCTACTCGACCACTTGAATACCTTTATTCCGATGTTTGGATGTCACCGGTTCTATCATTTGATAATTACAAATACTACCTTCTAATTGTTGATCATTTCACCCGTTATACTTGGCTATACCCACTAAAAAGAAAATCGGATGTTAAAGATTTTTTTGTTGCTTTCAAGATGTTGGTGGAGAAGAAGTTTCAACACCAGATAGGCACACTATTTTCAGACAATGGCGGTGAGTTTGTTGTGCTTCGGGGTTTCCTTGCTGCTCATGGTATTGCTCATCTTACATCACCGCCACACACGCCTGAACATAATGGGATGGTGGAACGCAAACATCGTCACGTTGTTGAGACAGGACTCACATTACTTTCCAAACCTTCCGTCCTGACAACTTATTGGCTGTATGCTTTTACCACGGCCGTCTATCTTATAAACCGGATGTTCACACCAGTTCTAGCTAACCAGTCTCCATACTCCAAGCTGTTCAATGCTCGACCAAACTATGACAAGCTGAAAGTTTTTGGATGTCTTTGCTTTCCGTGGCTAAGACCGTACACGGATCACAAACTTCAGCCTCGTTATCAGCCGTGTGTGTTCTGAAGGTATTCTTTGACTCAAAGTGCGTATTATTTCTTACATGTTCCTACTGGTCGCATATATACGTCTCAACATGTTCAGTTTGACGAGAACACGTTTCCGTTCTCTACGCCGCCAGCTCCTATGACTGAACCGTGCTCTGCTTCTGTGTCTCCGTCACCGGTTGCAACTTCTGTCCCTCTCTCGTTACAATTGCAACGGCCTTCTAATGAACCCCCGCACTCGGACCTTCACCAACATGACTCCTCCGTCGTGATGCCTTCACCGCTGCAATCTCAGGTATCGTCCCCTATCTCTACTTCTTCTTCTTCTACAACCGAGCCCACTACTCACCAAACTGGGCCTAACTCCCCGGCCCAGCACAGCCCCACTTCCAATGAGCCCACTGCTCACACACAAAATGAGTAGAGACCCACGACTCAGCCACAACCTTCCCCATCGACCTCCATAAATCAACAAATACGCTCCCCCACCCCGATACCTTCCCCACCAGCTCAGCCACAATAACCAGAAATTCCTATTCCCCCTCAGCCACCGCAAAATATCCACAAAATGCAAACTAGAGCCAAAAATAATATTACCAAACGAAACAGGAAACTTAATCTTCATGTTGCTGGTCACAGAAAAACCAGAGAACCATCTATTGTAATTCAAGCTCTTAAAGATGTTGAGTGGCGTCGTTCTATGTCAGATGAGTACAATGCCCAACTTGCTAATCATTCATGGGACTTGGTCCCTCCTCACCCGCGACAAAACGTCATTGGCTCACGTTGGGTCTACACAACGAAATATCACTCTAATGGCCAACTAAATTGTTACAAGTCTTGTCTGGTTGCAAAAGGATTTCATCAACAACACGGTGTTGATTATGCTGAAAACTTCAGCCCCGCTATCAAAACCACAACAATTCGTCTAGTACTGGATGTTGCTGTTGCTCAGGACTGGCCCATTTAAAAACTTGATGTAAACAAATGCGTTTTTGCAAGGGTAGTTAACCGAGGAAGTGTATATGGCTCAGGCGCAAGGGTTTGTTGATAAGGAACGACTGGATTATGTCTGTCGCTTGCGCAAGCCTATCTATGGCCTAAAACACGTTCCCCATGACTGGTATATGTCTCTTAAACAACATCTTGCTCACCATGGTTTTCAAAACTCTCTTGCCGACACGTCTTTGTTCATCAAACACACCGGTATTGTCTATGTCCTTGTGTATGTCGATGATATTCTTGTCACAGGGAATGATTCCAAACTCATACAACATGTTCTCACCTCCTTTGCTAAGCGCTTCTCCATCAAAGACCCTACTGATCTTAACTATTTTTGGGTATCGAAGCCACTCGCACCAAGGCTGGTCTTCATCTCATGTAACGTAAGTATATTGATGACCTTCTTCACAAGACTAATATGCATGATTCGAATCCGGTATCCACTCCACTACCGACCACTCCCAAGCTTACATTACAAGGCAAGACTCTTACTGATCCGTCACAATACCGTTCCGTCGTTGGGAGTCTTCAATATTTGTCATTCACTCGACCAGATATCTCTTATGCCGTTAACCGCCTTTCTCAAATCATGCATCGTCCGACAGAGGATCATTGGCAAGCTGCTAAGCGTGTACTACGGTATCTTACGGGTACACCGACACATGGTATTTTTCTTCGTATGTATTCGGCAATCCCTCTTCATGCCTTCTCGGATGCGGACTGGGCTGGCAATGTTGATGACTATGTGTCTACCAATGCCTTGGTCATCTACTTAGGTCGCAATCCTATCTCATGGCAGTCTAAGCAATAACGTAGTGTTGCTAGGTCTTCCACCGAGGCGGAGTATCGAGCTGTCGCCAATACTGCCTCTGAAATCCGTTGGCTAACGTCGTTACTTCAAGAGCTTGGTTTCACTATCTCTCCACCACCGGTAATCTACTATGATAACATTGGCATTACTTATCTTTGTGCTAATCCGGTGTTCCATTCCCGAATGAAACACATTGCTCTCGACTATCACTTTACAAGGAATCAAACTGAATCCGGTCTCTTACGTGTCTCGCACGTCGCTTCTAAAGATCAATTGGCCGATGCTCTTACAAAACCGTTGTCTCGCCCGCAGTTTCATGATGCTCGTTCCAAGATTGGTGTGACTGAAGTCCCTCCATCTTGAGGGGGTGTATAAGGATTGCTACTAAATATTGTATGTGTAAAGGGATCTTGTTGTAATTAGTTAATATTAGATACTCTAGGTTTCTCTTTACTCTCGGTATAAATACTTGTAATTTCATTAATAATAAGATTATCACTTATTCCCTATAGCTTACATGTTTCTTTATTTTTTCCAGGATGAGTAATTCAGTGCATTTCACTGTATCAAAGACACAAGCACCATAAGATTTGCAACACTTAGAGAGGGTTTACAGTTCTCCGCCTCAACTTTCTCAAGAATGCAAAAGTTACTAATGGAAAATTCAGTTGATAGGTAACTCTAAATATAGTACTTTGTTATTCATAACTTTTGTGAAGATGACTCTACTTGTTTACTAAATTACTACGTATATCAAATGTGGATAAGTTTAACGTACGGGTTCTACTTGTTATCAAATTGATGCTGATGACAACATTGAAGACCAAATGCTGACAACCAAAGATGTTTGTAAAATACAAGATCGTAAAGTGATTGTTCACTTCGATGATGCTAGCGGTCAACCTGATAAAGATTCTGGAGGCTTACTTGGATCATGGTTAGGGCAGTTGAGTACTGATGTAAACTTGTTACCCATTAACTACAGTGATTGGAGATTGTTCGGCCTTCACAGAAAACAAAAAGCATGGGAAGTAATCTAGGTAATTTTCTTTTGCTTCATAAGGTTTTAGGATTACTATGTGTTATACATTTCAAGTATATCTAACCAAGCACTTCGCGTAATTTTTGTAGAACAAGTTTTGGTTTGATGATCCTGAGACAAGAAAGGATTATGTGATTGGTTTACTAGGAAACAGGTGCAAACATTTAAAATTGCGTCTTTGGAGAGATTATAAACGAAATGATCGAGATGATACATTGGAGAATCGTCCCATTGATATACCTGAAGACCAATGGCTTGACTTTGTTTGCATGAGGTTCACAGACAAGTGGAGGGTATAGTTTTATACAGATTATTTATATATTAAACTACTATTGTAGCTTAAAGTAGCATTTTTATCAACATTTAATTCCAGAGAATGCGAGATCAAAACAACGAAAGCCGAAGCAACCATACCATGCCTCTTTCCATATGTATATTTCTTAGCAAAAGAAAACAACCACGGATCTAGCATTCTCTAGCCTAGAACCACCAAGAACTAGTCTCAAACCTCACTAGAATCTCACAAAAACTCACTAGAGAACACTTAGAAGCGTTTTACTCTCTGCGATAAGACAAAAGCGGCTAAACACTCCATAGTCGACTTCTTATTCTTTACCTAGTCAAGCCCTAAGATTAAACCAACCCTTTTAATTGATTTCGCAAATTAAAACAAACCGGCTGAACTGAAAAATGTTGGTGTCGATCGACATCCTTCCTTAGTGTCGATCGACACCCTTCCTTAGTGTCGATCGACACCACCCACCTTTTCCAAAGACGGGTGTTACATTTAGTAGTTTTAATTTCTTATTTTGAAGAGCAAAAACGCTAGGTATTCAAGAAGGACAATTTAAGAATTTCCCATGGATTCTATGGTAAAGCACGAAACGATAAGCGTTTTAACGGTAAGGATTTATCTCTGATAGACACTTAGTAACTTGCTACGACAAAAGAAACCAGCTGGAGAATGGCCCAAATCCTAGAGGAAGTCATGGATACGGAACTAGAAGCCACGGTGGCCCCATCTTAACCAGAACCGATGAATATAGCAGATCACTGTCAAATTGATGCCTCATGGCATAGTGATGATCTTTATTCAGGGTTGGGGTTTGTTCTTGATGTAGATACGTTTGATCTACTTGGACTAAAAGGTACTATAAGATTTCTATCTCCCTTCCATGCTGAATTATAATCCCTCCTTTAGGATATGGAGGCAACACTATCTCTGGGATATATATTTGTCGATCCGGTTTGAGACAGATTGTGCAGCTCTACGGAAAATGTTGCAAGAAGAGGGAGAGTGGCTAATTTTTACATATGAATTAGAGCTTTTTAAGATTCTTCAATCACTTCTAGTGACTTTTCTATAAATTTTATTGGGGAAATGAACTATTTCTCCACGAGAACTATGACATCGTACCAGATAGAGGTGAAGGCACACGAGCTAAGCTTTCCCAAAGCTTGTCTTGATCGAAGGTTCCTCGGTGGTGATGCGTTCCACGAACCTTCGGTGAGAATGGTTGAAGCTCGACTTGTCGAAAGGTTGAACATTGAAGAAGACCATGAGTTGACCTCGTCTTGCTCCTCTTGATGATCCTTGAAGTCGTCTTGAAGTGTTGAGGCTGAATCGTTGTCGTCGGGATGATCTCTTGTTGAAGACTTTGCCCGAACGGTTGATAGATGCGGCCGGCCGGATGGTGCTCTCGGACGGACGGACGGCGGCCTCGATGAATCGATGTCCGGGGACGCATCATTCCCTCCCTCTTATTAAAGTTTTGACCTCAAAACTTAGCTTAGTACGTGGATCAAAAAGGAACCACATCAGCAGCATCAAGAAGGAAGCTACAAAACAATATACCGGGATCGAATGGAAAAATTGAAGTTCTAAGTAAAAAGACTTGAACTTCCCCGGTGAAGCTGGTGGCATTGGTAGCTTCTTTAAAAGCATTGGAGGCTGGTTGAAACTCTCCAGGATGCCACACATAGGATTGGATCGCACCAAAGTTGCAAAAGATTGTGGCCGAGACCCCATTAGCGAATTCGGCCTTGGTGCATCGGGTGGGAAAGGTTGGTACTGCCTCGGCAACTCCCAGCTGGAGCATATACATCACGATGGCTGGTTGAAACAGAACTGAAGTGATAGGACCATCAGTCGTCCTCTCGGGTTGGTGCATACGCCTTACACGCCCATATGTCGAATGAGGAAACACTTCTCGATCAACTCTCAAATGAGATCGATAACCACTAGATCTGCCATGACCCATGTCTCCAGAATGCCTCAGTATCGAGTGAAAACGAGAGCCCTTAGCCAAAAGATCAACGAATTCCATAATGGTCGACTGCTCCACTCCCGGTACGTCTCCGGGAAGCATATCTCGATCGGCTCCAACAGAAACTGATCCAGTAAGGAAAGTGCTTCGACCCAAATCATCTAAAGACATGGTTTTCGAGTGACTTTCGAATCCCATAATCAATAGACGAGTAGAACTCAAACTGGTTGGCTTCTCCACTCGTTGCTCGTCTCCGGGTGCTTGATTCGATCGTCTTCAACAGAAGCTGATTCATTGGACATTCGGCTTCGACCAGAATCATTTAAACACATGGTTATCGAGTGAATATCGAATAGCATGGTCAACAGACTGGCAGAACTCATTTTGGTCGGCTGCTCCACTCGTTGCGCATCTCCTGGATGAGTATCTCGACCAACTTCAACAGAAACTGATCCACTTAACATTCTGCTTCGACCAGAATCATTTAAATACATGGTTTTCGAGTGATTTTCGAATCCCATGGCCAAATGATCAGGAGAACTCATTCTGGTCGATGACTCCTCTTGGTGAACGTCGCCGGATGCGCTAGCTTTGACTTCGGCTGGCTGGACTGGGCTGTCTTTGGTTCCTCCTTAACCAATGACTTCTTCCGGACTGATTTGTTGATCCGGTGGTGATCGGGGATGATGACGAGTGAGAGTGGATGCAGCGAAATGAAAGGGGGAATGAGATGTACTTCCAAGAGTGATGAAAGACTCTTCGACTACAAGCTTGGATCCAACTTAGATATTACACACTAAGAAGAAAACAAGTTGAAAAGATATTACACACTTTTCGGATCAAACAAGTAAAAGAGAGAGTTTTTGATTAAAATGTTTGATGAGTTGCAAAACAGAGATACAAAGAGTTTATATAGAAGAGGGAGGACGAAGGAGAAGAGAGAAGAGAAGAAAATCATGTAAGAGCATGCACAAATATCTTGGAAATTACACTCATGCAAAATGTCTTGGAAATTACAAAAAGAACTAGATTCGGACCCGCGCTACAGCGCGGGGGAAATAATTACATATATGTAATTTTTAACGGATTAAAATATGTTACATTTTAATTTTATTGCAGTGCAATCGATTACGGTAATCATATATTTGTATAATAAGTTTAAATAAAATAATAAAGGAAAAAGCAAGTAAATAATCATATATTGAGTTTTGATACAATTAAAAACACGGTGAAAATTTAACAGCACGAAATAATATTTGTCGATAAATTATTCATTTTGACCATTTTTGTAGTAGAAGTAGGAATATACGTAAAACTTACATATTTACAATATATTTTTTGAAGGACTAACCCGTAACATAATTCATTTCCTAAAAAAACATTATTCATAACTCGTTTTAGCATTATAATTTTGATTTTAAAAAACTACCCGTGAACTATCTAAAATTTACATAGTTTGATATATAATATATTTTATCAATAAAAATTATGTCTCCAAAGAAATATTTTCAATATTTTAAATTTTAAATTTTTTTATAAATATTGGAACCTTTTAATTATAATATTTTGAAAGTTTCTAAAATTTTAAATATGCTCATGTAACAGTGGTTTTAATATTGGTTATACTTATACTTATAATGATTTTAAACCATCTTCTAAGACATTTAACGGAGTGTGGTAGAGTATTATATGTTTGTTTTAAAAAATTCAAATTGCAACATATGCAAACAAAAGTTAAATTTTTATTAAATATTTATATTATATAGTATAATATCATAAATTAAAAATAAGATCAAATAAAAGTGAAAGAAGAAAAATAATTTTTTAATAGATTATATTAAATTAGTTAGAGAAATATTAGGAAATCATAAAATTAGTTATGGAAATAATACAATCCTTAAATTAGATATGGAAAGTATCCGATGTATGTATCCAAACCCAATTTAATAACCATTTTTTAAGTATCCAATTGTTAAAATCGGATTAATTTTTTTATTTTGACCCGACCCGTATTCTATTTTGTACTTCTCTTTTACTAATATAGGGATAAATGCAAAGTTTAAAGAGAAATGAGAAAATGGGCCAAGGCATTGTGAGTGGGCCTTCGACCATGAATTGGGATGATAAAGGGAGGCTTGAAAGTGTTACTTAGGCCTCATTAAAAACCTTGTCAAGAAAACCTATTGGGACAAAGAGTGCATAAGCAACACTTACCCTTTATCGAACCTCTTGAGCCGTGATCGCTATTAAGGAGGATTGAGCAACATCTACTTGAATCTTGTTTAGCTCCTTGAGTAGACAATTGATGGCTTGGTTGAACTTCTTGATCCGTGATCGCTATTAAGGAGGATTGAGCAACATCTACTTGAATCTTGTTTAGCTCCTTGAGTAGACAATTGATGGCTTAGTTGAACTTCTTGATACGTGATCGCTATTAAAGAGGATTGAGCAACATCTACTTGAATCTTGTTTAGCTCCTAGCGTAGAAAATTGATGGCTTGGTTGAACTTCTTGGATCTTGATCATGTTAGAGGACCCGCCAGAACAGTCAATGTTTCCTCCAGTACAAGCTGCTCCTCGGCTACAAGCTGCTCCTTGTCGGCGTGTGGTCTGGTTCGATTAGTCATGATCTCATCATCCTCTCCCACTTGAAAAGGATTTGTCCTCAAATCCGAATTATGTGCAAAATAAGGTTGAAGATCAGAAACGTTGAAGCTACCATTCACATTATACTTACCTTGGAGATCGAGTTTTTAGGCGTTGTTGTTGATCCGTTTGAGCACTTTGAATGGTCCATTGATTCTTGGCATTAGATGGGATGAAGCCACACTTGATCGCCTTTGTTGAAGATGACTTCTTTTCGGCCTTTGCTTGCGTACTTCTTGTTAAGCTTTGTCCGGGCTTCAAGATTCTCCTTAGTCTTCTTGTGAACCTGCTGCACTAAATCAGCTTTCTTCTTGCCATCAACACTTGATTTTTCACTCAAAGGTAAATGCATTAGATCCAAAGGAGATGTGGGATTAAACCCATAAACGATTTCAAAAGGAGAAAACTTGGTCGCAGAATGCTTCGAATGATTATAAGAAAATTAAACATGCGGCAAGCAATCTTCCCAAGTATTAAAGTTATTTTTAATGAGCACACGCAATAAAGTAGACAAGGTTCGATTAACAACTACAGTTTGACCATCGGTTTGCGGATGACATGTAGTAGAGAAAAACAATTTAGTTCCTAACTTCAACCTTAAAGTTTTCCAAAAATAACTAAAGAACTTAGTATCACGATCAGAAACTATGGTCTTAGGAATGCCATGCAAACGAACAACTTCTCTAAAGAACAAGCTAGCAACATGAGATGCATCATCGGTTTTATGACATGGAATAAAATGCGCCATTTTAGAAAAACGATCAACAACTACAAAAATATAATCCTTACCAACCCTAGTCCTAGGAAATCCTACCACAAAATCCATAGATATATCATTCCAAGGATGCAAAGGAATAGGTAACATGATATATAAACCGTGGGGTTTAACCTTAGCCTTAGCTTGCTTACAAGTCGCACACCGTTCAAATAGTCGCTCGACATCTCTTTTCATGTGCGGCCAGTGGAAGTGTTCTTGCATCACCTTGTATGTCTTGGCAACTCCAAAATGTCCCATTAAGCCACCTCCATGAGCTTCCCATAGAAACAATTCTCGCAAAGAAGAGTGAGGCACACAAATTCTATTCTCAAAGAACAAATATCCATCATGCCGATAATATTTTCCAAAGGCAAACTTGATTGAAATATTTTGCCAAAATCAGAATCATTAGCATACAAGTCTTTTATTTGCTCAAAACCCAACAATCTTGCATCCAAAGAAGTAAGCAGAACATACCTCTCAGATAATGCGTCGGCTACAATATTATCTTTACATTTTTTGTACTTAATCACGTATGGAAAGGTTTCTATGAATTCGACCCACCGTGAATGACGTTTGTTGAGCTTTTGTTGACCTTCTATGTGCTTGAGAGACTCATGGTCGGTATGAATGACAAACTCTTTCGGCCATAGATAGTGTTGTCACGTATGTAGTGCTCGGACCAACGCGTATAGCTCCTTGTCGTAAGTCGGATAGTGCCTTGAAGAAGCTAGCTGCAATTCAGAGACAAATGACATTGAATTACAATGACCTTAACCTGAAGTGTGATGCCATAAGAACATGTGTCACATCTTTAGAAAGACGAGTAACCTCCACATGTTCTGGTCAGCTACCAGGAAAGTCTATTGTCAACCCCAAAGAGTTTGCTTCTGCCCAAGCCATTACTTTGAAGTTCCCTAAGTACAGTGAAGATCAAGTTGGGGGGTAATTTTATACGAATCAACCAGGCTACTAGACCAAGCAATCGACTAGCCAATCGAGTGCTCAATTGAGTGCTTTCCAATACTCCCCAAACGGTTGCATCTCAGGTTAAGGCCCCAATTTTCTGAGAACCACTTCCATTTCCAGGAAGATTCAATGCGGAGATGAAGGAAGAATACAACAAGATCCTTGACTCTCTAACTGGGATTGAACAGGTAGTTGCTCTAGTTAAAGCCTTTCCTCATGTTCCAACCTCCAAGGCTATTCTAAAAGAGGTTCTACTCGAGAGGATTCATAAGAAGAGTACAGAGAATGAGGTTTCTCAAGAGATCACCACAGTCAACATACTACCCAAGCTTGAAGACCTAGGAGATAAATCTTATCAAACAAGTGCCTAAACGATTCAGGAGCCTCAATCAGCCTTATGCCTCTTTCTACAGTGCAACGAATGGGATATACGATGTTTACGCCTTGTAACCTAACGGTTGTAATGGCGGATAGGAGTTAAAAGCAGCCCATAGGAGTGCTAGAAGACCTTCTAGTAAAAGTTGGGAGAGTCAAAATCCCTACTGATTTCTTAATATTGGAAATGAAGAGAGAGCCGCAATATCATTTAATCCTTGGAAAACCTTTCCTAGTTTCAGTGGGTATGGTAATTGATGTAGCAAAGGGAACCATGAGCCTCGATCTTGGAAGAGGAACGAGGATAAAGATCAACATGGTAGATCCATATCGAACTATGATGATTGGAACAGAAGAAACTTTGTCCTCCTTTCCCACCTACACAGAACTCCAGGTTATCAAAACTGTTAAGAATGACTTGATGATACTTGCAACCTCTATGCAAGAGATGGATAAGCAAGTTGTGGAGTTGAAAAGGAGTAATCAATTCCTAACTTCAAGGAAGGCTAAGAGGGTCTCAGTTTGGAAAAAAAGGAATGTTATGCGCAACAGGTCTCAAGTTCATTGGTCATTGATGTTGGAGAGAATCACCGAGTCTCTCCACGGTTCTATTCCAACTTGAGGAGCATGCAAAGTCAAGCTCAGTGACAGTAAACAAGCTCACCTGGGAGGAAGTCCTAGTGGTATCCTAATAGTTCTTCACTTTTAATGTTAATTTTTTTTTTTGTCTATTTGTGTTTCAGGAATTGGTTCAAGTATGAATACTGGTTCAAGAAGGTGGAATTCGATCTAATAAATGATGTAGTCTGATCGAGTGGGTATTTGAGAGTCATTAGGCCCTTAAAAGAACAAATCTGATCCACCAAAGCCTTGCACTTGATCGACCTGGCCCGACCGTTTCCTGGCCCGTTTTCACTCGAGTTTGCCCCATCTTCTTCCCTTATCACCACAAACTCGATTCTCCTCCTCCTAAAGAACAAACCTACCGTTCGCACTCTTCACCTCTATTGTTGGCGATTTCAAAGCTCCACACCATAGAATTTTCTGAGTTTGTTTCTCTTGTCTCTATTTCTTTTCTAGTTTTTGGGTTAGAAGCTTAAATTCCATTTCTTCTTCTTTTTAAGGCCAAAATCGAGTTCAAACCTTCAAGTAACTTCAAGAACTCGATTTTGCTACTAACCCATTGAATTTTATCTTCGAGTTTCATATTTTCAGGGGAAAGAATGAAGAAGAATCAAGAGAAGAAGAAGGTTAAGAAGAGCTCTCACAATCGATCCTCTGGGGCTGAAATCGAGTTTGATTCTTCATCCCAAGCTTAAGAACAAAGTTTCATATCAATGGAGATTGATGGAGAAGAAATTCCAGCAACTCGTTCAGCCACACGACCAAGCAATCAACGGCCAATCGAACTGCACGATCGAGTGCTCGGTCGAGCACATCATCACGGTCTGCAAAGAAGAAAGTCGAGTTTGGACAGCTTGATGGTGATGATTCTGATGATGAACGAGGTGATGCGAGAGCAAATGTTGAGTTCTCAAGGGCAAGAGAGCACATTTCATTGGGAAAGAGACCTGCTAGAGAGCCAATGGTTGAGGAAACTGAGGAAGATGTAGAAGAAGAGAAACCAATGCAGGGGAAAAGAGAGTTAACTCTTGAGGAACTTTACAGAATCTTCAAAGAGATGAAGCTTTCAAGAACTCGTTTCCCGCATAAGGAGACAATGGTTAAGTTGGGGATTGCTAGAGATGTTGAGTATCTATTTTAGATGATTGGTTTGGCCGACTTTATGAAGATAAACACATAAACGTTTGAGGAGGAAACTTGCCAGTTTTTGAGTTCTCTGCAAGTTCACTTCTATGATGATTTTGCTGAGAGGTTTGTGGAGGATGGTTTAGGCTACATCACATTCACAATTAGAGGTCGTGAGAACAGGCTTTGATTCAAGGAAATCAACACGCTTTATGGGTTCAAGACCGGTTCAAGGATTAACCAATGAATTGATAAGGAGGAGTTGAGAGCTCTATGGGCAACAATTGGAAACAATGAAGTCTATGCTTCAACAAAGACCAAGAGTGCTCAAATCCGCAGTCCAGTGATCAGGTACTTGCATAAATCTCTAGCTAACACATTGTTTGCTAGAAGAGAGACTAGAAACTTGAATGAGGGGGAACTTCAGATGATAGATATTTCTTTGTGTGGAGTGTTGAGTAGTACTAGGGATAGAACAGTTCTAATTGGTGATAGGGATGATTGGCTCTCATATTTATATTGCTAGATCAGTTGATGTACTATAAAGATTAGGCTGCAAGAATGCATATTAGAGGTTCTAGAGGAGAAATCTGCATAGGATTTATTATTACACCAATACTTGTGGCGTGTGATGTGGATTTGTTGGGAAAAGTACACAAGCTTGCGTTCATTGATATAGATTACTTGAAGAGAAACCGCTTCATTACTCATGCGAATGTGGGAAGAAATTCTCTACAAGTTCAATCATCCCTCTGCTGGACTTTCTAGGATTATTCTTCCTAATGCAGAAGTTACCTCGATAAGAACGGGTTTGAACATTGACTTTTGGCCTGCCACTCAGCTTTTGTATGGTTCTACTAGTTCACAAGCTGTTCATGAGGAGAGTCAAAGGGCTGATGTGGGTATAGATATGATGGATGAGGATAGTTCAGATGGTTTTCATTTCGAAGAGACTCAGGGAAGACAAGCTAGTCTTAAAGATGCTCACAAGAAGATCAACCTTCTTCAGAGGTGGAACAAGTTTCAAGATAAGACAATCAAGGCATAGATCCTAGATCATTCTCCTTGCTTTTGTTACACAAGGACTTTGTAAATTAAGTTTGGGGGAGGGTCTAGGATAGCATCTAATCATGTTTTCTATGATTCTTATTTTCGAATTTTTAGCATGTAGTCTTGCATTCATCTATGTGCATCAAAACCCCTAAAAATTTGAAAATTTTTCAGAAAAATCTTTTAAAAACAGAGTGATCAAAGTTGCATTTGCATATTAGTCTTGCTTTAGGATGTTGCATTTTGGATCATTGCATGTGCATAGGGGATTAGGATGATTATAACCAAAGAACTTCATGTTTCATTAGACTTAGAATCAATGCCCTTGTCCATAGTTGTTTAATACAATCGTATGAGTTTAAATTGAGACCACATCATTCTTTGATTGCATGATTTGAATTCTAGTCTAAACTGAAGCTTGCTTTGATTTGATGCCATTCTTTGTTTATTAGAACCTTAACTTGAATTGATGATTATCTGGTTTTGATTTGTTCAAACTCATGGATGCCTTGTATACATACTTGGATCTTCTTTCCCTAGTTTTACCACTCTTTTGTTGATCCAAGTAGCTGGTCGTAACATTGACCAGTTATCCACACTCTAAAAAACTTAACCTTTCCTTCAAGCCCTGTATTAATTATGAGTGGAAGACCTATTTTATGGATTAAGCCCTAAGAGAACGTGTTAGGTTTGAGCCGACAGGAATATGTTCTTGAGTAATTCTGATCAGCCATTTTTGGATCAGATAGGACTAGGAGGGATTCTACTTGGGTTTTGGGATTTGGTGGGATGGTGAAAAGGGAAAAGAAAGAAATGAAAAGAAAAAGAGTTGAGTCTTTAGGAGAGTAAAAGTTTCAGAAAATTTTAAGGTTCTAAAGACTTTAGCCATGCTCATCTCAACACAAAATGTCATCAGTCATAAAACCTAGGCAAGCATTCAAATCAACCATTCCTTTTAACATTCATTAAGTAGTAACCATAAATTTGGATGTGAGGGGAATACAAACTCATTTGGCAAGGTATGAAAAGGTTCAAGAGACAAAGATGGTTTCCTTTAAAGAGGGTTTAAACGTTTAAGTACATGGATCTCACAATGAACAAGATTGAGCTTTTGGGAGAATGCTAAAGGTAATGACCAACAAATGTATAGATGAATAACATCTTGAATACCTAAAGGCCCCAAGTAATATCCTAAATGTCTAAACCCATTTGGCCCTATTCTACCCTTTTAACTCTTTTTATTCCATTTTTCCTTTTTTCTAAGCCTTAGGAGAGTTTCTTATGATAAACTAGTGGATAGCGGTTTCTCTTGATAATCACTATGGTTCTCTTTCTTCTTATTACTTAACACATCAAAGCTTTTTGCTATTCTCATCTTTTCCTTCTTTCTTTCAAAATCTAGAACCATCTTTTTATACTTTCCATCTATGTCAATACACCTCCGTAGGAGATATCGTATGTCGCATTCTCTTTTCCTTCGTATTATCGATGCTGTTGAGTTCAATACAATTTGAGTGCCAGAGTACAAGTAAGAGCACTGGTAGCAGCAAAAGTGCAAAAAATAAATGTGCAAAAAACTAGTGGATAGCGGGTTCTCTAAGAAGATTTTTGCAAAAGGTCGTGTTTGTTCAACTGACCCAAATAATCGAGTACACTTCATCCCTTTAGGTCCTGACGCTATGAAGGTTTGGGTAGATGTATCCAAGATTGGAGATGCTTATGTGTGGAGACCGAATTCTGAAGTTGAGTGTGTTGCTGATGCTATAGGTACGATGGTTGCTTGGCCTAATGACAAGCTTAAGTTATTCTGATACACGTTGTTAAAGCTTCATATTTTGAGTGATTTTTAGAACTTATTTATCAAAACTTCTAGGTGTTGTGTTAGTGTGTGATAACTATTGGTTTCAGGAGGTTTCAGTACGTTTGTAATACAATGATTCTCTGCGTGTTTCTATTATAAATGTTGCGTTTATAAATTTCTTATTTTGATCATTTAAATACCAAATTCAAAAAACAAAAACTAAAAGCAAAATATTACGTGGCAACTTTACAATGGCTATTAAAAAAAATAACAGTTAAATAATGCTATTATAAAGTTTAATATAACGTAAAAAGTGTTATTATAAATTTTTATATTGCACAGGAAAAAACGCTATTATAAATTAACCAAATAATAACATATCCATGTACGTCATAAAAGTATAAGACTTTTTATAACGAGAGTACAAATAGCATCGGTGAAAGCGCTATAAAAACCTACCATAGCGGATATGAGGCGCTACGGATATTCACTTTTCTTGTAGTGCAGATGTGTTCCCGTCATTAAATTCTAGTATACAAAAGCTCAATCTTTTCCGTAAAGAAACTAAAAGGCTATATAGATTGAGCTTTTGTATACTAGAATTTAATGACGGGAACACATCTGCACTACAAGAAAAGTGAATATCCGTAGCGCCTCATATCCGCTATGGTAGGTTTTTATAGCGCTTTCACCGATGCTATTTGTACTCTCGTTATAAAAAGTCTTATACTTTTATGACGTACATGGATATGTTATTATTTGGTTAATTTATAATAGCGTTTTTTCCTGTGCAATATAAAATATTAAAATTCATCAAACAAAATGATGATAATTATTTATGGAATCTATTACGTAGATATGTTACAGTTGTAGATTTTGTCAGTAATATTAATAGAGATTTCGAGTTGTGACATATCACATCACACTGTCACAACTCGAAATCTCTATTAATATTACTGACAAAATCTACAACTGTAACATATCTACGTAATAGATTCCATAAATAATTATCATCATTTTGTTTGATGAATTTTAATATTTTTAAAGAAAACATCATATCACGATTAAATAAATATGACATAAGTATTTTAAAGAAAATAAGTCTTAAAATTTAAAGAATTTAAAAAACAACATCCACAACAAATCTGAACAAAGGATACCTTCATGCCTTATGATCCTCAACGTCCCTTGCAACCCTACATTTGATAAAACGAAGAAGTCCGAACAATATGAACATTAAAAAGAATGTGACTTACTCTTTGTCTTTCAATCACCTTGTTCAATGAAATCATCATAATAAGCAGGAAAAAAAATACCAATCACCGCCTCTATCTTCATACCCTAACTAAATTTTTTTCAAATAATTAGATATATGAAAGTAGTAAACATAGGGTTCCTACAATTACATTACATGACAAACTATTTAGAAACCTGTTCATCAGCTAGTATTAAACCCCAAGATCTTGTGAGCAGCCGGTAATTGTTTCCTAAAACAGCGCAAGACATTCACACGAACATACAAACCAGTGATCGATGGGTTGAGAGAAGATAGACCATGAAAGCTTTCCATTATTTTTCTTTTTTAATATTTTGCCTAGATTAAGTTTTTAATAACTAATATATGAAAAGGAAGAAGCATGACAGAATATAAAAAGATGACGGTTCACGAAACGATGTAGAGAGACAACGTTTGTGGTAATGCCTTAACCATTATATTAAATATAATATAATTTAGGCAATAATGATTACTTCATGGAAACAGAAACTATATGCATATTTTTATTTTTTATATATTAACATATTTCAATTTATTAACAGAAACTTTGAGGGAGTTTATAAGACAGTATTCCATAAATTAATAATCTAACTATTTAATTAAAGATATGGAAAGATTAAGACAAGTAAAAATATTTATTAACATAAGATTATAGTTTATTTAGGCAAAAAACATGACTTCATAATTTCAGAAAGTATGAATGTTTCATTATCGATAATTTATTTACATTTCTAAAAATATTAACCAAAACGTTGTGATATTTTATATGACGGTATTCCATAGTTTAGTTACATAATGATATATTTGAATACATTATATTAATTATGCTTCTAACTTTATTTAGGTCAAAGAAAGGTTAAATAAACGTTATTTTGGTCACCTATCCCTAAGCTTCTTAATATTAATTATATTTGATAATGTATTAATTCCATAATCGCAGACAAAGAGAAGTATCATTTAAAAAATGCTCGTTTAAAACGTACAAAATAAACTAAAAGTATATATTTTGATTCTTTATTATAGGAATATTACCCAAAACTATTAGTAGTTATATGTAATGAATAATTAGTTTTATTTTTTTCCGAGATGCGTGCATGATGTTCCCGAAGCCATCATGGTTAGGTCCATTAGAATGCATCATATCTTCGATAACATGATGACAGTACGACTTCAGTTCAAGTTTAGTTATCTCCGGACATGTAAACAAATATATTTGATTAGGAAAATAATGTTAAGTATACATTGGGTATTTATCCTTCAATTAAGATTTACACAGCAGACAATATAATTTTACTAACCAGGATTTGGACGGTCAATCATTATTTGACACCGTAAATCCCTGCTTCGATAAGTCCAAGTTATGCCCCAAACATGTTGCGCGTCCAAACAGGTAAAATATTTCATGTATGGGACAAATAAATTCCGGAGATCCCGCGGGAGGCAATGACCGGATTTCGAGACGATATTGACGATATATCATGGTTTTTACGGGTTTTTGACCATGATATAAGTCTTATTTATAGAGCTTTTATAGTGTTTTCGAGTTTTTTTTTAGTCAGTTCAGGATTAGAAGCTATTTGGCATGGATTGGAGCTTTTTGGAGCATTTGGGAGCATTTGGAGAAGATGTGCCGAAAGAAGATATTGGGAGAGCATATTTGGAGTTAGTGTCGATCGACACAACACCTGCTGTCGATCGACACCAATATCTGACGGCAATTGAATTTCGAATTTAATTGAAGTTCAGAAGATTTGCATATTCGGCGCAGAAGTTTTCCTTATTTGCAATTAAGCACAGTTCGTGGTGTAGACATATATATTGAGTTTTTAGGTTTTTGTTAAGACTTAAAATTTATTTTGGAGAGAGAGATTTGTAGAGAGCTAGGAGAGAAGAATCAAAACCTCCTTCAGAGAAGATTCAAAAGTCTTTTATTTCTTCTATTGAGTTCTTTAATGATATCTATTTTATTCATGATGTTTGTTTCATTCACCATGTCTGAGTAGATTTCTTGTTAGGTTTAGGGTTTTCAAAGGAATTCATGAATTGTTAGATTGTTAGGATTGAATCAATAGAGTTCTTCATCTAGATTTTGGTTAATTTGTTCTAGAGTAGTGAAAGCAACCTAGAATTTGATTCTTAGGTTAATTGGTAGACACGAAAGTGTTATTGATTTCTTGAAAA
Organism: Capsella bursa-pastoris; assembly: GCA_036452645.1. NCBI lineage: Eukaryota > Viridiplantae > Streptophyta > Magnoliopsida > Brassicales > Brassicaceae > Capsella > Capsella bursa-pastoris. Next base: position 3,389,096 of record CP144186.1, read on the forward strand.
TAATTTAGATGAGCAAAATACCTATTCGCAAAGAGATTTGATTTAGGGATTTTGTGAACTTATCAAACCTGAATTTAATGCATGTCTTAAACTTATAATTTGCAAAGAGATTTAGAATTTAGGGTTCTAGACGTAGATAGTCTTTGCAACGAAACTTAATTGATTATATTTTTGTGATTTGAGTTCAAGAACGGTGCTTTATAAATCCTAACAATTATTTATTTGCAATTCTAAATTATCTGAGAATATCCCTAGGCCTAGCGTTTCCTCATTATTGTTTTAAAACCAATCTTTATTTTAATTTGCTGTTTTGCTTAGCTTAATTTTAATACCGATTATTTATTGTGTAATCTTTGAGTCTCTGTGGATTCGTTCACTAAGTACTACAGTGATCTCTTAATTGAGAGAGTAGCTCAGGGCAAATTTGAGCCGATCATGGACATAGGCTCAAGGAAATATGATTTTTCTCGACTCAAATGACCTGTTGATTTACATACCTTAACACCAGCTGCCACATAACGCTTTTATATACAAGAAAATATAGCAATACCAACTATAAAAAGTAGAAGAAAAGATAGCAATACCAATTATAATCAGTATATTTCAAATTTAATAAAAAATATTTACAGTCTTACCACATTATTAAAGATTTTTCAACGTAAATTCCGTAGGTCCCTATTTAAAATAACACGAAGTGTTAAGAAATAGAAATCTATAGATATTAAAATATTAAATTCGTACAAATATATACCTTCTCGCTATACAAACCAGATGATAATAAATTCGCCTCCTGCAGTCAAAACAAAACTTAATGTTAACACCTACCTTTTATTTATTGTCATATACGTAAAGAGTTGGTAATGACGACAAAATTTAATTAATACCAACCTTTTCATAAAACTCCATCAAATATTCTTCGTGCGAACCTCTCTTACGACCGTCGGGAAGATATTAGATCATTTAAAAGTTAGCTAGTAAGGTACAATTACTAATAGAAGAGAATTTAGTAAGGATTAATTGTTTACACAATCATATAGAGTCTCCAAATTAAAGCTAGCGTCTTCCGATCCCGATATTATAAATGTTTCCCTATGTTCGTGGATAAACGGAACCAATAACATACCGTGTTTTATAAATGTTAGTGTAGAGATCATAGTTTTAGAACATAACTCTAGAATTCTTGTCTCTAAATATACATGTTGAAAGGATATAATTTTGTATTATATATTCCCGCGCGTCCTATGTTTGCGGAGAGGTTTAAATGAATGGATTTGGCCACCTATGTCAACAAAATCCACTTATCTTTTTGGTAAAAGATCCTTAGAGAACTCTACAGTTAAGCGTGCTTATGCTCGAGTAGTCTCCGGATAGGTGAACTTCCGGGAAGTGGTTGTAGGAACTGTGTGAGTGAGGAAAAACCACCAGGAAAGATCAGGTGGTGGTTTGTAGGGTCGGTAAACAAGTCCTCAAGCCTCCCAAACGTAACAAACCGACCGCCGAATTTAGGTGGGCACATGGGCCCATTAAGAGAGGTGAGCCTATGGGCTAAAAATGAACATGGGTCTCACTAGAGAGGTGACGGTCGGGGCGTTACATATGGTCATGATTTTTTTTTGAAAATAGTGGAAGTTACTGAAATTTTAAAACATATAATTAGTAATATATAAGGATGGATGGAAAGTAAAAGTTAAAAAGTAGAGAACATTATAGTAAGTAAAAAGTATTTTGAAGTTGTATGACACATATTATATGTTACACGTTCTATGAAACATCGCCCTACAACGTACTAAAATATCTATAATCACAATCTCCAGAAATCTAAAAAGTAGAAGACATTAAGACTTACGTAAGCCGAGCAATATTTTGAGTTTGTATGACAAAGATCTCATGTCAAATATCAAATATTTATAAGAAAATATGAGGCAGTTATAATCTAGGGTTTACCTTGACAGCGTTGCAAAATTATGTATGGTTCTAATTAGGGTGCCAATTAGGTAATCTTTTATAAATTTTCAAGCAGAAGGCATATTAAAGTGGACCTTTTTTTTTTTTTTTTTTTTTGACCAAAGTGATAGAGTTTTTAAGCACTAAATACAATACAGCCAAAAGCTAATATTACAAATAGACTAAATTTTGTAACCGAATCATCCGCTTCGGTTAGCTGCTTAGATCGACAAAGAGGACAACTAAGTGGACCTTATTATTAACATATAAATAACTCAATAAACTTTATGGACCCGTTTTATTTGGTTGGAAATAGTCATATCAATCTTAAATAATAATCCAACGTAATGAATGTTATCGACCGAACTTTAAAGCCCAACAACTTTGACCCGTTTAGTGGATCTGACGACCCGACTGTTGTATTTAGTAGAGGGTATAATGGTCTTTTCTAGGCCAACGATGCCCTCATAGGCCTCCAAACCGGGTAAAGTGCTTGTCAAATAATATATAGACTAGGTTCGGACCCGCGCCACAGTGCGGAGGAAATAATTACTTATATATAATATTTAACGGATTTTTTACCCAAAAAAATATTTAACGGATTAAATTATATTACATTTTAATTTTATTAGTGCAGTCGATTACAGTGAATCATATATTTGTATAATAAGTTTAAATAAAATATTAAAGGAAAATAGCGAGTAAATAATAATATATTGAGTTTTGATATAATTAATAAAAGGGTGAAAATTTTACAGCACGGAAGAATATTTATCGATAAATTGTTCAATTTGACCATTTTTATAATAGAAGTAGGAATAGACGTAAAAATTACACACTTACATTATATTTTTGGAAGAACCAACCCGTAACAGAATTCATATCGTAAAAACATTATTCATAACTCGCTTTACCATTATAATTGTGATTTTAACAAACTACCCGTGGACTATCTAAAATTTACGTAGTTTGATATATAATATTTTATCAATAAAAATCATGTCTCCAAATTTACATCTATGTCTCAAAACAAATATTTTAAATATGCTTATGTAACCATGGTTTTAATATTGGTCATACTTATAATGATTTTAATTCATTTTCCAAAATATTTAACCGAGTGTAATTGAGTATTATATGTCCGTTTTGAAAAATTTAAATTGCAGTATGCAAGAAAAAGTTAAATTTTTATTATTATTTAGTATAATATCAGAAATTATATAAAAAAAAGATCAAATAAAAATGAAAGAAGAATAATAATTGTTTTTAATATATTATATTAAATTAGTTAGATAAATATTAGGAAATCCTAAAATTAGTTATGGAAATAATATAATCCTAAAATTAAATATGGAAAGTATCCGATGTATGTATCCAAACCCATTTTAATATCCAATTTTGAAGTATCCAATTGTTAAAATCGGGTTTATTTTTTACTCTTGACCCGACCCACATTCTATTTTGTACTTCTCTTTTACTAATATAGAGATACAGTTTTATAAAAACAACTAATGTAATTGTAGTTGTGTGCGATTTACAACCGAATAAAAAATATTCAACTTCCAAAAATAACTAAAACTCTATAAATTTACTTCCAAAATCAAACATTTTTTTTGTGAGCTCCAAACCAAGTGGTTCAACCGGTTTACCTGGTCACGGGTTAATTGCAAGTTGTTATGAGGTTTTCCGGGTTTTAGATTGTCGATTTTTAGTATTTAACCCAAACTGGAGAAGTTTCTAGTTCATGGGTTAACCGGTCGGACAGACTGGCTCAATCTAGGCATGAAAACATTGGAAAATAGCATGCGCCATACACAGTATTTACCTAGTTCTAAGTAAAGTTAACTATCCAAATGATTTCCTTCTTAGTTGATCTCAAATACAATGAACTACAGCGGAATCGAAAGAACCTAGCGAGAGATGTTGATCATAATATCAACGCCTCCTAGTCCTACGACAAGAATGGGGTTGGTTGAGAGGAGCTCCACACTTGTAGCAAAAAGGCAACCCACATCTGCAAAAAGTGTCTAAAGATATAACTGTTTTGTTTATTTCAAGTTTTTTTTTTGTATTGCAAACAAGAACAAAGAAAGATACCTGCATATCACGGTTGAGCAACCCCTAGTCTTTTGAACGTAGAATTTGCAAAAAGGACATCTTTTCCACTTCTTACTCTCAGCCATCTTCTTCAACAAAATATCATCTCTTTCTCTTTCGTTCTCGCCTAACTTCTGAAACTCCTCACATGTTATCTCCGCATGCCACTTAGTCCCACACTCTACACATACCATTCTATGGCAGTGAGGGCACTCTGATTCTTTTATCTTCTCATCCATGTAGACCAAAGCAGAACAATCTTTATACGGACAGTAGAATCTAGTCGAACCGGCAGTTATCACCGCTTCGCAGAGAGCGTCGCCCCAACGATCAAAGACCTCTCCCGGCAAGATTAAACGGCATTGGTCAGGCTCGAGCTGCCCGGGGCAACCAGAAACAGGGCATTTGATTGAGAGGATGTTGTCTTGTAACCTAGCAGCTATATACTTTGAGACACAATCATTACAGTAGGAGTGAGAGCATTCATTGACTCGAAAAGATTCAATCTTTGGTTTGCGTTCAACACATATCTCGCAATCAAAGGTTCGTCTAGTGGATGAGGACGACGAGGACTGTCCCTTTTCCATAGAGGTTGGTGTGAAACAGAGGATCTTGAGATCGTCATCTTCATCAAGATCAACGTAGTTTGAGAAGTCCGATTTGACTAGGGTTTGTTGTGAAGAACGAAGCCGGGGATAAAGGAGGCGTTCACGGTCGTAGTCCTCGACGGAGATGGCGTCAAGTTTTGTTGAACCACGAGCAGAGAGAGGTGTGGAGAAGATGGATTTGTTGTCTCTGTCGCCATTGACGGTGGCTGCATTGATCGACTGTGTGGTCATTTGGTTTAACCACGAGCAGAGGTGTGGAGAAGATTAGGGGTTTATGTTTCTCTTCTTGCTTGCGTTGTTAAATTTGGTTTTTTTTTTTTTTTTTTTTTTTTTTTTTTTTTTTTGTCATCTTAAATTTGGTTATAATTATTTAATGGTTACTTTATATATTTTTACTTGCCTTTATAATATGATGGTATATTTAAATAATATTTACTTTACAATATGAAGTATTTGTAATTATATACAGTAGTTCAAATATATAAAGTAAATTATTATTTTTCTGATTTAACAAACCTACATATAATTAAACTAATTGTAGTCATGAACCTATAAATAATTAAACTAATTTTTTATTTAATTAACGGAAATGAGTAATCTATATTAACATTTTTGCAGCAGTTTTGTAAAAAAACCTCGGAGTTGAAACTTATTTACAAGCCATTGCCACTCACATTAATTGAATTTCGGGAAAAAAACCTAAAAATTCGCCATCTATTATTTTTTGGACGATTAATACATGTACTTTTTAGTTGGATTCAAAAACTTCGTTAATTTAATTTTGTTATAAAAAAATCTTCGTTTATTTAATTTTTGGTAAATTCCTACCCACGATCTCAAACCAAAATTAAAATTCCAGTTTTACCCCTGCCATTTGAATTAATTATTAATGTTTAAATAATATGATATTAATTTTTAATTTCATTTGATAAAAATAAAATTTGATAAAAATAAAATTTTAACTCAAAATTACCATTATAAATTTGATTAAAATGGATATTTTCCAAAAATACCATTATAAATTTTATTCCAAAATATCAATTCTATAAGAATAATCTATATAACTATTTATTCTTATAGAATTGATATAGAATTCTTATAGAATTGATATTTTGGAATAAGATTTATAATGGTATTTTTGGAAAATATTCATTTTAGTGTTATTTTTGACAATTTCCCTTTTGTTTTACTACTATTATTTAGTTATAAAATAAATAAAAATAAAAATAAAATCTTAAAATACAAAGATTACTTTAGTATTATTGGAGAATATAAAACTTGTAATCAAAACTAATTTCAAATAACATAAAAAGATTTGTAATGGATATAGATTTATTATTTTGTAAGAAAAAATGATTTGAAATTTTTCAATAATTTATTTTGAGAATTTCTTAGATATACCCCTCTTAGGGTATCTCTTTTTAAAAATACCCTTATAGAGGGAGCATTTTTAAATATACCGTCTTAAAGACTTTTAAGACAATTTTACCCTCCTAAATGACCTAAACACAGTTTCTCCTTTCCCTTCTCCTTTCTTCGCCGTTTCACCGTTTCGAAGCTTCACGGTCGTTGACTCTCGCCGTCGTCTCTTCTCGGCATCGGCGTCGTCTCTTCTCGGCATCGGCGTCGTCTCTTCTCGGCATCGCCGTCGTCTCTTCTCTCCATCTCCGTCGTCTCTTCTCGGCATCGCTTTCGTCTTTTCTCTCTATCACCTTTGTTTCTTAATTACATGTTTCCTGGTTCGTTTCCCAGATCTGATCACTACTTGATTAGATCTCATCACTTTTTCAACCAATTTTGTTCTTCTTCGATGTACTTGTTGTTATCTGTTGTTGAATTTTGAAGGATTTTTTTCATTGTTGTTTCTATTCTTATACCTTTTAAAATCCATTTAAAATCCATTTAAAATCCTTATAATTCATTTACTGGCCACGTTTTCATTGTGATATTGCTTTGTTTTCTCAGGACTTATTAGAGATGCTTGAACTGTATTCAGTTTGTGGATTATGGAAGTTGAAGCATAATATTAAATGGGAATTTGAAATTGATGATGAGAGGGGAGTTTCTCTGATTAGCATTGATGAGGAAACTAATTTTAATGATTTGGTCAAAATTCTTTATGAAGATTTTGCAATTGATAATCAGAAACACTCTCTAAAGCTTAGTTTCCAGTTGCCTTCTATGACTGCAACACTAGGTAGTCATCCAATTTTTATTAGAAATGACAACTGGCAACTTTTATGAGAATTTCTGCACAAACACAGAGTATTCATCTATGTGTTACTGTAGAGGATAATTGTGTCATAGTTGAGCAGGTATATTTTATTGATCTCTTTCTTTTTTACTATTGTAACATATTTTGTAAAGTAACTTTTAAACAACCATTGTTACAACTCATTATAATCGTAGTGCCTGTTTACTTTTCAGGATCAAACTAGCTCATATCAGTTTGTTGCAAGCGATGTATCTTCTGCTTCTCATTCTCAGGTAAACCTCTTTTAAAAATACTGTTTAAAACTTTTGAAAACCTTATAAAAATCATTTAAACCCCTTTTAAAACATTATAAACAAGACAAGTTGTTTGAAAACTCATCTATTATTAGGATACTGAATTTGTACTTTCAGGTTCCGACAATGCCTAATCCTCCTGCTGCTACTTCTGGTCTTTTTACTTCCACTGAGGTACCTAGAACGTCTACTATCATTAATCAGCAGCCGGTTATATGTAACCAAACAACTTCTTTTGGGGCTACTGATGTTTCTTGTCCAAATCGTACTCAGGTAATCTACTACTTTAGAAAAACCCTTTTAAAAAAATATTGTTTCAAATCATTATTAACTTATTACGTCTTTATTTTTCAGGATCAAACTAGCTCATATCAGTTTGTTGCAAGCGATGTATCTTCTGCTTCTCATTCTCAGGTAAACTTCTTTTAAAAATACTGTTTAAAACTTTTGAAAACCTTATAAAAATCATTTAAAACCCTTTTAAAACATTATAAACAAGACAAGTTGTTTGAAAACTCATATATTATTAGGATACTGAATTTGTACTTTCAGGTTCTGACAATGCCTAATCCTCCTGCTGCTACTTATGCTCTTTTTACTTCCACTGAGGTACCTAGAACGTCTACTATCATTAATCAGCAGCCAGTTATATGTAATCAAACAACTTCTTTTGGGGCTACTGATGTTTCTTGTCCAAATCGTACTCACGTAATCTACTACTTTAGAAAAACCCTTTAAAAAAAAAATTGTTTCAAATCATTATTAACTTATTACGTCTTTATTTTTCAGGATCAAACTAGCTCATATTAGTTTGTTGCAAGCGATGTATCTTCTGCTTCTCATTCTCAGGTAAACCTCTTTTAAAAATACTTTTTAAAACTTTTGAAAATCTTATAAAAATCATTTAAAACCCTTTTAAAACATTATAAACAAGACAAGTTTTTTGTAAACAACATGGTTCTTATAAAGTCCTTATAAAACCCTTTTAAGAAAATTCTATTAAAAATCGTATAAAAGGCTTTTAAAAGCTTTTGTAATTTTAATGCCTAGATTTATTAGGATACTGAATTTGTAGTTTCAGGTTCCGACAATGCCTAATCCTTTTGCTGCTACTGCTGGTCTTTTTACTTCCGCTGAGGAACCAAGAACGTCTACTATCATTAATCAGCAGCCGGTGATACGTAAGCAAACAACTTCTTTTTGGGGTACTGATGTTTTTTGTCCAAATCGTACTTAAGTAATCTAGTACTTTAGATAAGGTAACCTTATAATGTTTATAAGTTAGTTTGAAAACAACTTGGTTCTTGTAAAGTCCTTATAACAATCTTTTAAAATCCTTATAAACAGCTTTTAAAACCCTTTTAAAAATCTATTAAAAATCCTATAAAAGGCTTTTAAAAGCTTTTGTAATTTTAATGCATATATGTATTAGGATACTGAATTTGTACTTTCAGGTTCCGACAATGCCCAATCCTCCTGCTCTACTTGATGTTGGTTCTTTGTTTTGCGGAAAGTTATTCAAAAGCAAAAAAGAAATGACTACTCAGCTGCGGATATATGCGCTGAAAAACAGTTTTGAGTTTCAGACTAAGAAGTCGGACAACAAGAGATATGTTCTGAATTGCATTGATGAAAATTGTAATTGGAAGTTACGTGCTATTAGAGTTAAAGGATCAGATGGTTTTATCATTCGAAAATATATCAGTCTGCATAGTTGTGACTCTACATTAAGGAATGTAAATCATCGTCAAGTAGATGCAAAGACATTGGGTGGAATGGTTAGCAACCATTTTGAAGGAGGAAAGCTTCCACTCAGACCCAAGCAACTAATAGAAATCTTCAAAAAGGATCATGGAGTTGGGGTGTCGTACTCAAAAGCATGGAGAGCTCAAGAACATGCAACAGAAGTTGCTAGGGGGTTACCTTCTGATTCTTTTGAGGTTCTTCCTAAGTGGTTCCACATGGTAGCAATGAAGAATCCAGGCACTGTCACTTTTATCGAAGTAGATTCTGCTAATAAGTTTAGTATGCTTTTCTTGCCTTTGGTGAATCTATTCGAGGTTTTAAGTTGATGAGGAAAGTCATTTCTATTGATGGCGCCCATTTGAAATCAAAGTTTAAAGGGACTTTGCTTGCTGCTTCTGCTCAAGATGGGAATTTTAGTCTATATCCTATTGCTTTTGCTGTTTTAGATTCTGAGAATGACGCATCTTGGAACTGGTTTTTGCGTTGTTTGAAGACCTTTATTCCAGACGGAAATGATCTGGTTTTTGTATCAGATCGTGCAGCTTCAATTGAATCTGCTCTTGCAGCAAATTACCCCCAAGCTCATCATGCACTTTGCACTTTTCACTTGCAGAAAAACCTTGAAACAAACTTCAAAGGTTCTACACGTATTCCTGTCTTTTATAACGCTTCACGGGCCTACACAACACAGCTGTTTGAGTACATCTTTGCTCAAATATCCATAGCCGATGAAAAATTGGGAGCATACCTTTGGCAAGTAGATGTTCAGAAATGGGCTCGTGCAATGTCGCCTTCAAATAGGTACAATATTATGACATCAAACTTGGCTGAGTCTGTGAATTCTTTGTTGAAAGAGACACGTGAGTACCCAATTGTATGCTTGTTTGATACAATCCGCTCTATTAGACAAGATGGTTCCATGAATGACGAGAAGAGAGCTGTCGACATCCATATGCAGTTACTTCAAACGTGTCACAGATTATGAATTCTTTATATAATGAATCTTCATGCTGGCTTGAAGTCTGTCCAGTAAATCAAAATATATTTGAGGTTAAAGGAGGTGAACAATTGCATGTGGTGAATATGGATGCTAGACGTTGCACATGTCGTGTGTTTGAAATCGACAGGTTCCCCTGCGCACACGCAATCGCTGCTGCAAAACATGTTAATCTCAACGAAAACATGTTTGTTGATGATTTTTATTCCACTGATAGGTAATAACAGGTTTTATAAGGTTTTTATAAGGTTTTTATAAGGGTTTATCAAGATATTTTAATGTTTTATAAGGTTTTTATATGATTTCTATAAGGTTTTTATATGATTTCTATAAGGTTTTATACGATTTTTATACGGTTTTTATAAGGTTTTTATACGTTTTTTATAAGAAAGTTATAAGGTTACAGGTGGCGTTTATCATATTCGAAAAGCATTTACCCAGTAGGTGATATGACGTATTGGGAGATTCCAGAGACTATTTCTAATTTCGTCAGCCTGCCACCTTCAACTCGTATACCTAGTGGCAGGCGGAAGAAAAAGAGAATACGTTGTTCATGGGAGCATGGAAGGCCTACGACAAGAAAAAGGCATACAAATGCAGCAGGTGTGGCCAGTCTGGCCACAACAAATCCAGTTGTGTAGCTGCTATCTAACTCCTTATTTAATTCATCTTGAATTTGTTATTCTTTAGACAATGTTTTACAAAGGTTATTATCATATTTTATGATTATAATTTATATAAGGTTTTTATAAAGTTTTATACTGCTTTTATGAGTACCATTTTGTATAAAATTTTATGATTTTCATTTTCAATATGGTTTTTATAAGGTTTTTATAAGGTTTTTATAAGGTTTTTACAAGGGGTTTAACAATTTCCATTCCCTCAGCACCTTTGCAACATAGATATCATTAACCACAAACTTCAAAATCTACTAGATAAATGCAGCAAAATACAAAGAAACATCAACCTACCAATGTACTAACACAATAAAGTGTTAAAGTTTCTTAACATTTCAAAGATCTTCAATAACATTTAACAAGTTGCAAATCACCAAAATAGCAGGTTTCCTAAATGATCCATTTTGATACTATGGTTGCGCCTTTAAAAAGCAATACCATTTCCTAACTGATCCACCCCAAAGAAAACTCAATCATAAGTATCTGTCCCTCTCCATCTGCAATAAAAAGATTTCATGTTAGATAACGGTAACATTGTAAACAAAAGTATCAAAAAGTTACATTACTGACCTTTAATGTTGAAAACATTCTGGTAGCAAGGTATTTCACTTGTGGTGGCATCAGTTGGCACTTTGTCAAGAGGTACAACACTTAATTCCCATATCAACAAAGCCAAAGGAAAACCTTTGACTTCATATTGGCCTCTCGCCCACGTATTTGCATCCATCCTTCTTATACTTGTTGCTAAGACGTTGTAGACTTCCTTTCCCAAAGCCAAAGAAGTATACGCCTCGAAATCGGATGCAATCTCAAGTCTTGATGAGCGGATACTCTGTGTTGAATTAGGCGTCATTAGTATTCCCTCTGTCAGGATGACCGCTGCAAGACAAAGCTTCTCATCTTCTCTCGGCGGTGCCTCTAGGTTACCAAACAGATAAGCCTGCAATTTTTTCAGAGTCAAATCTTTTCGCTTTGTCCAGCTGTACGGGTCCCCTTTCCTCCTTTGATCTATATCAAGCTGTTCACATTGAATACATGTGTTATATCAAACAACGAGGTTAGTGTTTTCAATATACTCAAAGAATTTGTACATACGTTTCAATACTTTAAAACCAAATGAAATCCTTGTAAAAACCTTATAAACAACTTATAAAACCTTATAAACCCTTAAAAATTCTTTTTAAAAGGCTTTTATAAACATTTTAAAAAGCTTCTAAACTCATTTTAAAAGCATTTAAAACCTTTTTAAATCGTTACCTAACTGTTTTCAAATTGTATAAAACCATGTAAAAATCATTTAAAACACTTCTAAAACCAACTACTACAAATCGTAACCAAATATATATGAAATACCTGTTGACAGAAAAAATTCTCTCATGGAGAAACGTGTTGGCTGTGAAACGATTCTGAACCACAAGTTGTTTCCTTTTGTCTTCAGCCTCCTCATCATAATGTAGTGAAATAGTTTGCCCGAGAATTTGAGGCTTTTTGCTTCAATCTTGATGATATGTCCAAGGAAAGAATTTTGAAGCTTTTTAAACGATTCATCGCTCAAAACAGCTTTAACTTTTGGAACTAACCTCAAATCTGAATGTTGGATAATAGATGCTGAAATGTTTGGTTCAAAACCATCATCATAGATCCCTTTAGGTAGATCTATGATGTGCATTGAGTCATTGTTATCCATCTGCAAAATAATCAGAACTCTTAAAAGAACTCTTATAAGCAGTTTAAATTCATCATCATCAAAAACGTTTAATATTCTGATAGATAGTTCACATCACTTTGGATGAATTTATTGAATGAGTCGCACATGTTAAGGCTATGAGTTAGGTTCCTATTTTCCAGCATTATCTTTCACTATCTGCCAACATACATTGTATTTACTCCAAATTTTCATACCAAAACACTCATCTTCAGAAGTTGAGTTTAACTTGTGAATGTTAACTAAGAAACTCACAAGGCTCCACCTAAACAAGAAAAAAGCCTGAAAAAACTACCCATCAGCCTATACAAATGCCTCCATTTACCACTAACGTGATTAACTTTAAGACCAACTCTACACTTAAATCTACAAAAACTCAGATTCTCAAAAACTAGGTAAAAATTTTTAAAAAATCAGATTCTACAAAAACTCAAATTTTTAAAAATTAGGTAAAACCCTAAAATTGGAAATTGGAAATTATAGCAAACCTGTACAATGCTAGTCTCAAAAATCCCCAGGCGACGGCGACAGTGACCACAACTAACGACGGCGACAGTGAACTACAACTAACAACAACGAAACCAGGCGAACCAAGAGAGAAGCAGGCGAAGATTAACAATGAAATCCAAGAGAGAACCAGGCGAAGATGAACAATGAAATCCCCAATTTCGGTGAAGAACAAGGAAGGAATTGGAAGCACGAAGAAGAACGGTTGGGATCCAAAGAAAAACGAAGAAGAACAAAGAAGAACGAAGACGAACGAAGAAAAACGAAGAAGAAAAGTAAAGCGAAAAAGAAAAACGAAGAAGAAAAGTAAAGCGAAAAAGAAAAAAAAAATTTCCTCAAAATCCAAATTGGGCTTAAGGCCTATTCATTGTAAAAGACTTTTTAAAAGGGCTTTTTTCTTTTTCTGTGAGAACCCTTATATAAAAAGTTTAAAACCCTTATAAAAACCCTTGTATTTAAACATTTACAAGTATAAAACCCTTATAAAATCCTCAAAATACAAATAAACCCTTATAAAAATCTTTGTATTTCAAATTCGTTTAAAACCCTTGTAAAGCTTTATTAGTGAATTCAAAATTGTTTACAAACCTTTTGTAAGAACCGCGTAACACACAATTATAGTTTTAGTATTGAAATAGCACGAGTATGATTGAAGTGTTATATTGTATTTTTCTTGGAAATCCATTGAGAACTCTTTGTAATGGTTTTAAAAGATGATTGAAGTGTTATAATATTTTCAACAAAGATAAAAGTATTCAAAAGATAATATTTTCAACAAGTGTTTTCAAATCGACATAGTTTCCAAAAGTAAAATAAAATATGTCCTAGTTCTCCATACTCCTTAGCAGTCATCCATAGTCCTACGCAAGGTAATGTGAATAACGTTAGAATACTGTTTTAAACTGTTGTAAATCCTACAATATTAAAAAAAAAAAATACTCATACTAACCTATGTCTTTCCTAATTCAGCAAATATGTCAACCGCAAGTTTCTTTGGGATATCTGCAATGATGTGTTCCAGGAACTCGTCATTAGTCCTTTTAGACATTGCATAGCTTTCCATTATCTTTACCATGTACACACCACTATCTTCAATCTTTTTAACCCAAAAACAAAAAAAAAACTGAATAGAACACCTTATCAAAACAGTTTAATAACCATATAAAAACCTTATAAAATAATTAAAAATCTGATACTAACCTCTTTTCTTTCAGAAACATTTTCTTCAGCATTGTCTCCTTCTTTACACTTTTTCTGTAGATCAAAAAAATTAATCATGCTTAGTGTAACTTCTTTAAAAATCATTAAAAAACTTTATTAAAATGTTGTAAACAGTTTTAAATGATTATAAACATTACATATATTATGACAATGCCTTATATAAGCTTCTAAATACTTGGCAAATGTTTTCAATAATCTCATAACATCCTTATAAAGAATAGAACACTAACATGCTTTCTCTCTCTAACAACTTTCTTTTTACTGTTTCCTGCCTTCTGTTGACTGTTTTTCTTATCCTTTCCGCTCCCTTGACTTTCTTGAGAAAAGAGATTGAACTTTGGTGTAGAATGACTTGGAGTATTGGATTTATCCTTCAAACATAATCACTCTAAAATTTTACAAAAAAAGCTTTAAAAAGGAATTTAGTATACTTATAAAAAAACTATATCATCATACCCTTGGTGTTCCTTCTTCTGCATTATCAGAATTGTCACTCTTTTCGGTATTTTCATCGTCGCCGGCATAACTCTTATCTTGGGTGTTTGCTTGACGAAATGAATCTTCAAAAGTGCTATTCACATTTTCATCAAAAACCATCTTCTTTCCCAGTATCTTCATGAGGATTACTTTGTCCAGCCTGCTACACAAAAATAAAGAACCTGGCAAAGTATCAAAAATTTTCAAAAACCCTATTAAAAGCTATATAAAACTCTTATACGCCTTTTAAAACCATATAAAACCTTTAAAAAATATATACTAACCTCTTCACTTTTATCTTTGTCTCCTTCAAGCTCGGACTGCAATAAGAAAAGTAAGAAATTATCATAGGAAACAACCCAAACTTTTTATTAATTAAAATTTACAAATATTTTACCTCGTTATATGTTCCCATGTTGTTTCTGACTTTTAGAACCACTTCAAGTATTTCTAATCTTCTGTTGAAGTCCGCAACCAGTTTAAGGATCTTGTCCAGTTTGGCAGAATCTGACAATTGCTGTCCCAACTCTGCCTCCGCAGAAATGTATTCAACAATTTTGTTCCTCCAATCAATCTCCTTTAATCTGTAGCCTCTCATCACCAAGTGTACAATATCTTCAAACTCTTTGTCGTCTACATGAGTTTCTTCTACTAGGTGTTTGTATTCCTCTGGATCTCCAATAATAGATTTGACCTCAATCTAGAAAAATAAATAACAAAGGTTTTAAAAGCTTTTTAAAATGGATTTACAATGGTTGTAAATCCTTATAAAACCCTTGTAAAATCATTACAATGGTTGTAAACCCTTATAAAACCCTTATAAAATCCTTACAATGGTTGTAAACCTTTATAAAATCCTTATAAAACCCTTATAAACACTTAAATAACTCCATTAAAATTCCTTTTAAAATACTTTTAAAAACCATATAAAACCTTATAAAATTAATGCTCATCACCAAATAAAAAGTGTTATAAAAGGAACGAAAACTTACACAATCCGATGATTGAATGGCATCCACGATTTGATCTAATCTTGGAGTTAATGAAGATTCCCAGTTAGAGTATAGAGGATAGACACACTTTGACGTGTCGTTGCATACAGCAAACGTCGCTCCAAAAAGTGGTACAACGCTGAATAACCAGATCAATAAAGCCAAAGGAAAACCTTTGACTTCATATTGGCCTCTCGCCCACGTATTGGTATCCATCCTCTTGATACTTGTTGCCAAGACGTTGTAGGCTTTCTTTCCCTATGCCAAAGATGTATACGCCTCAAAATCGGATGCATGGTGAAGTCTTGAACTTGGGATTCTCTCTAATGAATGAGGCGTCATCAAGAATGCTTCTGTAAGGATGACAGCTGCAAGGCAAAGCTTTTCATCCTCTTCCATCGGCGCCTCTGTTTCCTCTGTTTTCTCCAAATCAGATATATCCTTTGGTTCAGAAAACAAGTAATCCTCCAATTTACTCAAGGTCAAATCTTTTCGCGATGTCCAACTGTAGGGTTTCTTAGCAGGTTTTTTTCCCTTCCTACTTTGATCTGTATCAAGCTTTTCACAATGAATACATGTGTTATATTAAACAATGAGGTTAGTATTTTCAATCTACTCATAAAATTCGTTTATTTCACATTCGAATGGTTTGACATACCTTATAAAAACCTTATAAAAACCGTATAAACAAGTTTTCAAATAATTTGTTTATTTCACATTCAAATGATATGTACATACCTTATAAGAACCTTATAAAAACCTTATAAAAACCTTATAAACAAGTTTTCAAAGAATTCGTTTATTTCACATTCAAATGATATGTATATACCTTATAAAAACCTTATAAAAACCTTATAAGAACCTTATAAAAACCTTATAAAAACCTTATAAAAACTTTTTATAATTGGCAGAAATCAAACAAAGACGTAAAATATATATGAAATACCTGTTGACAGAAAAAATTCTCTCATTGAGAAACGTGTTGGTTGTGAAGCGATTCTGAACCACAAGTTGTTTCCTTTTGTCTTCAGCCTCCTCATCATAATGTAGTGAAATAGTTTGCCCGAGAATTTGAAGCTTTTTGAGGCAATCTTGATGATGTGTCCGAGGAAAGAATCCTCAAGCTGCTTGAATGACTCGTCACTCAAAACAGCTTTAACTTTCCAAATCAGTTTAAAATCCGTATGTTGTATTATTGATGCTTGAGAGAATGGTTCACTTCCATCTTCATAAATACCGTTAGGTAATAGAAGATAATCAACCGGTTCACTACTTTCCATCTGTTTATTAACATCAAAAACCAAAATATTTAACCCAAATGTTTAAAAACCTTTTAAAATGCTTATGAGACTGCAGCTTTTGACGCATAAACCATTTTTTACAAAGTTTTTATGATTTTCATTTTCTATAAGGTTTTTATAAGGTTTTTATAAGGTTTTTATAAACATTTAAAAATTTCTATTCCCTCAGCATCTTTGCAAACATAGATATCTTTAACCACAAACTTCAAAATTTACTAGATAAATGGAGCAGAATACAAAGAAACAGCAACATACCAATGTACTAACACAATAAAGTATTAAAGTTTCTTACATTTCAAAGATCTTCTATAACATTTACCAAGTTGCAAATCACCAAAATAGCAGGTTTCCTAACTGATCCACCCCAAAGAAAACTCAATCATAAGGAATTTAGTCAATTCATTTGAAAGATGAAAAACACCACTGATTAAATTGAACTGAAATTCTTGCCATTCCCAACAGCAACTAAAGTACCAAAAACTAGCATTTCAAAATCTAAGCTCAAATTCAATAGCGTGATTAAAGCCATCCCTGAACAATTGTAGTCAATATAGAGTAAAAAATTCTAAACGAACCATATGAATCAAACAAAAACACAACTTTAGTAACAATTAATCTCAATCGATCTTCAACATCTAAACAAACAAGAACCCTAAATTGTCAAACCCCAAACAATTAACAAGTATGAGATAACATAGGGCACTTACACGGCCAAGAGAGAGAAGACATGGCGAAGGCGAATTTGTGTGAAAACAGATGACGACGAGTCCTCAACCAGCGACGCTGATGAGGAGTCTGAGCTTGGAGTCGAGAAACAGATGATTCTCACCGGAGTCGAGAGAGAGAGGAGTCCAAGCCGGAGTTGAGATAGAGAGGAGTCGGAATCGGAGTCTACAAAGGCAGAAATCTCGCCGGAGCCGTCGCTTGTGAAAAGAGAGACAAATTTGTTATTGCCGTCGAGAGAGAAGAGTGAAGAGAAGATTTTTAGGTTAACTAAAACGAGGGTATAATCGTCTTTTGGCACAAAAATAGGGGTAGTTTTAAAAATGCTCCTCTTATAGGGGTATTTTTAAAAAGGGAATACCCAAAAGGGGTATTTTTAGAATTATCCCATTTATTTTTGTATTTACATTTTCTTTAAAATTTTATAAATTGATTAGATTTTCTTTCTATTTGGTATTTTATATTTATAAATAAATTAATAACAGTAAACATAATATCAATAAAATTAATTTTGAGTTAAAATTTTATTTTTATCAAATGAAATTAAAAATTAATACCATATTATTTAAACATTAATAATTAATTCAAATGGCAGGATAAAATTGGAATTTTATTTTTGGTTTGAGATCGTGGGTAGGAATTTACCAAAAGTTTAATAAACGAAGATTTTTATAACAAAATTAAATTAACGAAGTTTTTAGTCCAACTAAAAAAGTACATGTATTAATCGTCCAAAAAAGTAATATATGGCGAATTTTTAGGCTTTTCCCTTAAAATATTCTAAATATTTAAACTCTATAAAAAGTAAGAAGTATTATTAATATTATAACGTTTTAGATATTATAAATATTTTGAATATCTTTAAAAATCTAAATTTTATTAATATTTTAACTCTACACCAAGTTTAAATTAAAGTATTATTGAACTGCCATAATTTTAAACATCGTTTATTTTTTTGGTGATTATATGACGGGACGGTTGTAAGACGGATATGATTGTTAATTACATTTTAAAATTTTTTAAGTAATATTATTATTTTAACTCTGCACTAAGTTTAAGCTAAAGTATTATTGACCTTGCTATAATTTTAAACATGTATAGACAGGAAGGGATGTAATATGCTTTCAACAAATTATATGACGAGATAGATTGTAAGACGGGACGGGTTTGAATTAATATTAATAAAAAGTTAAAATATCAATAATCTCATACTTCAATACCGGTAAATGATTTTATTTTACTATTTTTAATAACATCAATATAGGACATGTATAATCAAAATGATTTAAGTAAGATTAATATTATGTAATCTTAATATTTATTAAAAGAATTCCAACAAAAATTTTAAAAGTTTTATAAATATAAATTAAAAATAAAATGTTTGTCCCGCGGTGTACCGCGGGTTAAAATCTAGTGAAATGGATTAGATTTACTAGTTGACACATTAAGCCACTAAAAATTAATGAAATAATATGTTGAGCATAATTTTAACCATATAAATTATAATAGAAAAATTCTATTAATAAATATGATTATTCTATATATATATACTATGTTTTAACCCGCGGTACACCGCGGGACGATTGTTTTGACTAAAAAATATATATTTAAGTTACATTTGTTAATTTTATTACCTTTTTAGTGTTTAAGATTGTGTAACTGTATTTTTGATTGTTATTTTTATTACTTAACTCGCGAGATATTTTTTTATAACTATGGGACTAAAAATTATGTTTAAGTTATATTTGTTATTTTTTTTGTTTTGTTAACCCGTAAGATAACCCGTAAGAAAAACATAAAACTCAAACCCGTTAAATCATATTTATGTAAAATATAAACCTTGAATGTTTTATAGATTTCGAGAGATATTTTGGGTTTTTTTTTCCAAAAACTCATTTTTAACAAATCAAGATTTTAAAATTTTGGATTCCCTAAAATTTAGTAAAATTTTTTTGTTGTAATCTTCCATTCAAGATTTCGGATTTTTAAGTTTCATATTAGTCATATTTATAATGGTTCTGAACCATTGTCTAAAATTTTCTACCCGATGTGAGACGTTATACATATATGTTTTTTCTTTTATCGATTAAGTAATATACGTCTGTTTTTCGAAAATTCAAATTGCTACATATGCGAAACTTTTTTTATATTTTTATTATACTAATGTTTTATGTAATAATGTAAATTTTAAAACAAATAAGATCATATAAAGATATTGGAGAGATATTCAATTTATTAGGGAGACATTTTTGGAAATTTTGTTAAATGTAATAAATATTAGTTTCTAATTTAGCAATTCTGGTGTAATTTAATTACAAATTTAATCTTAAAAATTTGTTATTTATTTAAATGACAAGGATTTATTATGAAAATAATACAAAATAAAAGGTTATTTTCAAAAGAGAATTTTTGAGAAATACCCCTTTTGGTGTATCCTTTTTAAAAATACCCCTCTTTTCTATCCATTTTCAAAAATACCCCTTTTCAAATATGAAAAATTATAAACTTTTATATGGTTAATAAGGTACATCGAGGTCATCATTACTACTAGAAGACTAAATCCAAATATTTATAAGGTTTTAAAAGGTTCTAAACGGCATTTATAATGTTTTTATAAGGTTTTTAAAAGGTTTACACAGTTTTTATAAGGTTTTTAAATGGTTTTTAAAAGGTTTACATAGTTTTTATAAGGTTTTTAAATGGTTTTTAAAAGGTTTTTAAAATGTATTTATACGGTATTTATGAAATATATATATAAATTTACACACATATAAAGATAATTTGTGTCTATAAATATAAGTTTACACATATGTTTTTGATAAATTTCAAATTTTATAGTGACTTTTTGATAAATCTAGAAAGAGGGGTATTTTTAAAAAGTGGTATTGGAAAATGAGTATTTTTGAAATTCCCCCTTTTCAAAAAGGTACTTCAAAAATGTTAATATAGATATATATAAAAGAATTATATATTCTTTAGAAGATTCCATTAATATTTGCCATAATTGGCCGAAGCAGGCTGTAACAAGATTTTAAATTTGGCTGGGAATTGGCTTGGAATCGACTTGGATTTGACTTAGATCCTCAAGAAAATATGGAAACGACTTTATCTAGAGAAGAGGCGGTTACTTAGTCCCAATCTCAGGAGGGTTAAGGTTAAGAGAATCAAACTATAAAAGAGAGCTATATCGACATAATATGACACAAAATCGAGAGCAAAGTCAAGATACTTCACAAAACCACAAGACGCACGATTCAATTCTAAAACGCGACTAAGGTTTATAGATTGACTCGTTTCGCTTGAATCTTGTATTTTGCACTCGATAGTTTGACTAGTAAAATACTATTCAACTACAGAATAACTGAGGATGTTAAAGAGCCAAAACAGCTGGATATTACTAAATAACGATAAATGAGGATGTTGTACGATTCATTTGTCATAGTGATAAATGGCATAGGTTTGCTAATATCTCAAAACTCCCACTAGAAAACTTGAAAAAAATCAGTTCAACATGGCCATTCATGAAGTGGGGCATGAACATAGTAGGGAAACTGCTGACGGCACCAGCCCAAAAAGTTTTTTTCTGTTGGTAGTGACTTACAAAGTGGGTGGAAGCGGAGGCGTTCAGCCAATTTAGAGAGCAAGAAGTTAGAAGTTTTATATGAAAAAATGTTATACGCAAGTTCATGGTACCTCATGAAATTGTCACTGAAAACGGACCTCAATTTGCAAGCAACATTTTTAAGAACTTTTGCAAAGACTGGGGCTTTAAAATAAGCTTTGCGACGCCCATGCACCCGCAGTCGAACGGCCAAGCTGAAGCTTCAAACAAAAAAATTATAAAATTGTTGAAGAAACGTCTAGAAAAGTCTAAAGTCAAGTGGGTAGAGGAGCTCCTAAGTGTGTTATGGGCTTTTAGTAACACTACTAAGTCATCGACTGGCAAAACACCGTTTTCACTAGTATATGGGATGGAAGCTGTAATACCCTGTGAATTAGGTGTGAAAACGGCACGAACCGAACACCCTAATTTCCAAGAAAACAAAGAGTTGATGAGTCTCGAACTTGATCTACTAGACAAGAAACGGGAAGCAGCGAAAATTTAAATTTGATGTTATCAACAATAAGTAGCTAGGGGCAACAACAAAAGTTTCAAGACATAGATATTCCAAGTAGGGGACTGGGTTTTACGACAAACTTTCTAAAATATAATGGAACAAGAGGAGGAAAAGAACGTGGGTCAGGAGCTTATAGGCTTCAAGACAAGCAAGGAAAGAATCTTTCCAACAGCTGGAACGCCTTGCATCAAAAGAAATAATATTTATAGTTAACGTTGGTTTTGAGATTGGCGTTTTATGATGAGATTTTTGTGTTTATCTTATTAAGTTTTTCTTGTTTATAGCGATTTGCTCCACGTTTGTGCAAGGACAAGGATATTAATAAATGCAGTTTTACGAGAAAACGTGTAAAATCTTGCAACGATTGGCAAATCCAAAATTTGTCTACTCTAAATGAATTGATTTGGCCACCTATGTCACTAAAGTGCACTTATCTTTTCAGTAAAGGGTCCTGAAAGAACTCCACAGTTAAGCGTGCTTATGCTCGAGTATTCTCAGGATGGGTGACCTTCCGGGAAGTGGTTGTCGGAACAGTGTGAATAAAGAAAAAACACAGGAAAAGATCATGTGGTGATTTGTAGGGTTGGTAAACAAGTTTTCAAGCAACCCGGACGTAACAAACCGACCGTCGGATATGGGTGGGAACACGGGCCCATTAAGAGAGGTGAGCCTATGGGCTAAGGATAAACATGGGTTCCACTAGAGAGGTGACGGTCGGGACGTTACATATAGTCATGAATTATTCTTGAAAATAGTGAAAGTTACTGAAATTTTAAAACGTATAATTAGTAATATATAAGGATGGATGGAAAGTAAAAGTTAAAAGTAGATAACATTACAGTAGGTAAAAAGTATTTTGAAGTTGTATGACACATATTATATGTTACACGTTGTATGAAACATCGCCCTACAACGTACTAAAATATCTATAATCACAATATTCATAAAGTTAAAAAGTAGAAAACATTAAGACTTACGTAAGCCGAGCAATATTTTGAGTTTGTATGACAAAGATCTCATGTCAAATATTTATAAGAAAATATGAGGCGGTTATAATCTAGGGTTTACCTTTACAACGTTGCAAAATAATCTTTGGTTCTAATTAGGGTTCCAATAGGGTAATCTTTTATAAATATTCAAGGAGAAGGCATATTAAAGTGGACCTTATTATTAACATATAAAGAACTCAATAAACTTTACAGACCCGTTTTATTTGGTTGGCAATGGTCATATCAATATTGAATAATAACCCAAAGTAATAAATGTTATCGACCCAACTTTAAAGCCCAACAACTTTGACCCGTTTAGTGGATCCGACGACCCGGCTGTTGTATTTAGTAGAGGGTATAATGGTCTTTTCCAGGCCAACGATGCCCTCATAGGCCTCCAAACCTGGTAAACTGCTTGTCAATTAAATATAGATACATTTTTATAAAAATAACTAATTTAATCGTAATTGTGTGTGATTTACAACGGGATAAAAAAAGATTCAACTTCCAAAAAATTACTAAAATTCTATAAATTTACTTCCAAAATCAAACTTTTTTTTGTGAGCTCCAAACCAAGTGGTTCCAACCGGTTTACCTGGTAACGGGTTAATTGCAAGTTGTTATGAGGTTTTCCGGGTTTTAGATTGTTGTGACACATATCTTAATATCGTCATCGTCGTCGCTGTATTGGTCAAGATCTATGAAGTTTGAGAATTCTGATTTGATTAGGGTTCGGTGAGAAGAAGAACGAAGCCGGGGATCGTAAAAACCCATCCCGTGGGAACCCCTACCACATGGCACACCCCGCCACATGGTAGCTACAAACGCTGCAGCGCATCGACCCTAACCTCTCTCATGTGGGCCCAAACTGCGCAGCCCACTGCTCGCAGCCTCCTGGCCCACCAGGTAGGTTATTGGTGCGCCTGGCGTTCCTCGAACCCAGGTCCTCACCCTTTAACAACCTTCCCACTTGACAAGTTGTCACCAATTGAGTGGGCTGCGCAGTTTGGGTCCACAGGAGAGAGGTTAGGGTCGATGCGCTGCAGCGCTTGTAGCTACCATGTGGCGGGGTGTGCCATGTGGTAGGGGTTCCCACGGGATGGGTTGTTACAGGGAAAAAGGTGGCGATCACGGTCGTAATCCTTGATAGAAATGGCGTGAAGTTTGGTTGAACCACGAGAAGAGAGAGGTATGGAGAAGATCGAGTTGGTGTCTCCGTCGCCATTGATGAACTGTGTTGTCATTGAAGGATAAGATTAGGGTTTTGTGTTTCTCTTGCTTGCGTTGTTGGGTTGGTTTCTGAAGCGTCTCATTTTTGGTGTTAACACTTAAACATAGGGTTGTGTCTACAGAAGAGTTGTCCATAAATTAAATAACTACTATAATTTTACAATTTTTTTTTTGGTGAAGCACTATAATTTTACAATTTAATGCCTATGGGTAGTCATATATTCTCTTAAGATTTTTTTATATACTACCACTCTCCAGTCAGTCTTCCCCTATTTTCTTTCCATTTCCCTTTTCAATTTTTATTTTTCAATTTTTTACTATGATATTTTCTGCATAAAGAAACAGATATTCTTTATAGATTTATTAGATTACATAGGGCTGATTAGTTACGGTTGTACATTTAAATTTTGACCGTAAATTTAAAGCTATAGATTATTTTGTTGTGGCTATGTATTTTGACTGTAGAAACTAAAATTTTAAAAAGCTTAAAATTATGTGCTTAAGAAAAAAGACTTTGTACAATCAAAAAAAATTAACTAATAAAAATATTTTTGCTGCGAATAAATAAAGAAAAACAAATTTTATAAAGCATATTTGCTTTAGAATTTAGATATAGAGTTGTAGACCAAAATATGTATGTTGAAAGAATTCAAAGCAACAACTAATCAAGCCATATGTATTTTTCTGTTTTGAACGCATAAATCATTAACGATTGATTATACATCTTTTTAAAAATACATCTTTTTCAATACCACTTTTCAAAATTACTCCCTCTCTCAAACATTTAAAGGCTCTAAACGGCTTTTATAAGGTTGAAAGAATTCAAAGCAACAACTAATCAAGCCATATGTATTTTTCTGTTTTGAACGCATAAATCATTAACGATTGATTATACATCTTTTTAAAAATACATCTTTTTCAATACCACTTTTCAAAATTACTCCCTCTCTCAAACATTTAAAGGCTCTAAACGGCTTTTATAAGGTTTTCAAAAAGTATTTATACGGTATTTATGAAATATATTTATAATTTACACACATATAAAGATAATATGTGTCTATATATATAAGCTTATACATGTCTTTTTGATAAATTTCAAATTTTTAATGACTTTTTGATAAAATTTGAAAAAGGCGTATTTTAAAAAAGTTGTATTGAAAAAGGATTATTTTTGAAATTCCCCCAATTTTGAATGTAACTATAAGACATATTTTTGTAATTGGACTTTTATAAAGTAAGATGTTATATTATCAGTAATTTAATATATGTTTTTCTTTTTTTGAAAATCATGATTAGTTTGATTATATTTTTGGTTTTATATACTTTTCTTTTAGTTATTTTATATTATGGTGACATATTATGACTCGTATTATAACACAAACTGAATTTTTTTCTTAAAATAAAAAATATAAGTTTATTTTACTGCTACACTACGTGTTAATCTTACTATATTAAAGGGGAAGTACCACTTCAGTCTAAAACAAAATTTTCAGCATATTTCCATGAAATGTCATTACTATAAATGGGTATGGAAACATATTTAGGCCGTGTTCTTTTAATAATCGTGCGACTACACTCGCGACTTACTTTCAAAAACCGTGTTTTGTATTTTTTTTGTTTTTTTTATACCTTGTAACTATGAATATATTCAGGGGCATAAATGTAAATTAAATAATCTAAACTGAAGAAGAAGATAAAGAGTGAGATCCATGAAGCTTTAAAGATGGCAATTCGAAATCGTGCGACTGTTTCTTGTTTTAAATCGTGCCACTTTCTCCAGCGATTTTAAATCCATCAATCTTTAATCGCAGCGATTGAAAACTTTAAAATAAAGTAGAGATGAATGAGATTTAAAGACAATTCAGTTACAGAATAATCAGTTGCAGGTAAGAATCTCACGATTCTTAAAAGAATACGGCCTTAAAGACAGATTTTTTTGGATCCGGGTATAATCTATTCGGATCTTGAATAAGATATTAAGATCTGGTGTGATGACATGTGAAATTTAATTTATTAGCTGGTATATTTTCCTGGAAAAAATAAATAAATCAAAAGATAATAGCTAACCACAATTTATGGAAAATTATTTAATTTTGTTACTATAAAATCCAGTCTATTAAATTCAAAATTATATACAATAAACAGATTTTAGATAATTTTAATATATCTTTATCTAATTTAAACAAATATATTTCAAACAATTACTATTATACATTCACTTTTATTTAATTTTATTTCAATTATATTATTATATAATACATATGTTGCAATTAGATTTTTTTTACGGACATATATTACTAAATTGATAAAAAAGGTATATTCATTTTTTAAATATCTTGATGATATCTTTTGGAAATGTCATGCGGTCAACACCATAAACATAAATTCTGGTACACCGGTCAATTGATTCTGGCGTTGACCGACCAAAAAAGTATTCAAATTTTTTTTTTATAATTTTATTTATACTGTTAAAAAACTAAAAACTATAATTTTTTTGAACTTTTTTATTATACAAAACTATAAACAATTTCAAAATATGATATTATTAAAAATATAATTTTAGGAAGAAAATGACGACGATGATTTTGTATTTAATTCAATATATTAAAATCTAAATTAAAACTAGAAAAATTCAAGATACTAAAATCTAAATTAAAACTAGAAAATTCAAGATACTAAAATCTAAATTAAAACTAAAAAATTCTGTGAATTAGTAAGGGAATTACTTACTTTTATATTGTTAATAAAAAACATTAACTTATTATTTGATTTTATTTAAATACAAAATCATCATAGAAAATTCCTAAGATTATATCTTTTTCTTTATATAAAACCATAAACAAATTAATAAAAAACTATCATTATGTGATTTACTTAAATACAAAAAAATCATTGTTACAATTTTCTTCCTAAAATTGTATTTTTTTTTTAAAGTATACAAAACCTTAAAAATTCATTATAAAATAATTATAGTTTTTAGTTTTTTAACAGTATAAATAAAATTAGGGGAAATTTCAAAAATACCCTTTTTCCAATACTACTTTTTAAAAATACCCCTTTTTAATTTTATCAAAAAGTCACTATAAAATTTGAAATTTATCAAAACAATATGTGTAAACTTATATTTATAGACACAAATTATCTTTATATGTGTGCAAATTTATATATATATTTCACAAATACCGTATAAATACCTTTTAAAAAACATATAAAAACCTTCTAAAAACTTTGTAAACCTTTTAAAAACCTTATAAGAACTATATAAATGCCATTTAGAACTTTTTAAAACCTTGGAAATATTTGGATTTAGTCTCCCAATAGTAATGATGATTTTGATATACCTTATCAACCATATAAAAGTTTATAATTTTTCATATTTGAAAAGGGGTATTTTTGAAAATGGATAGAAAAGAGGGGTATTTTTAAAAAGGGGTACACCAAAAAGGGTATTTCTCAAATATTCTCATAAAATTATATATTTAAAAAGGGAAAAAAGCTTAAAAATACTTCATCTATTTTTTATTTGGACGTTTAATACTTGATCTTTTTTTGTTGGAAAAATAATACCTAAAATAATAAAAACGTACAATTTAATACTTAAAATATGAAATATTGTCATTTTCATACCTACGATCTCTCAACAAAAAAATTATATTACAATTTTACCCTTATTCATTTCTATTTATTATTAGTGCATAAATGACATTAAATTAAGTATAATTTTATTTGAAGAAAAATATTTGTTAGTAATATTTCAATATATCATTAATTTATATATTTAATTCAAAATATAATTTCATATTTCATTTCTATCAAAAATATCTTTTTAATGATCAGGTATTAAATGTCCAAATAAAAAATAAATGAGGTATTTTTAAGCTATTTATTTTGAATAGTTTTTTTGTTCAAAAAGGTCAACGCCAGAGTCAACACCGGTCAACACCGGTCAACGCCAGAATCAGTTGACCGGTGTACCAGAATTTTATGTCTATGGTGTTGACTACATGACGTTGTATAGTTGATGCATGTGGCCATGCAATACATATAATTCGTGTAGCTGAGTGTACAATATGATACTTGGCATGTGTGACCATGCATTCTTCTATAGTTGGTGTAGCGAGCCATATTTTTTCCATATCTTTTTCCAAATCTATACTATATAAAAGTTGAGGCTATAAGCTCCTTAAAGCGTCCACATAGGATTTTAAACGACGAATTACGGTTAGACATCTCATTATTTGTAACAAATTTTAAAATAGCTTTTATTTTCCATATCTAAAATTATGTAAAAAGAAAAATAAACCAATGATATATGAAAAATAAAACAGATATTTTAAAATATAGGAACTATTCTAAATATAAAACTTTGTTATTAAAATATTTGATACAAAGATAATCAAAATATTTTATTTTCAAATTTAATTAAATGATATATAATTATTAGTTATATCAAAATATAGATGTGAAGAAATTTAGCCATTTCATTATTAACATTTTTTTATCTCATTAATTAAAATATTTAAAATTCTAATAGTTTCGGAAAAAGATATTAATAAAAATGAAAATATATAGAAAAAATAAAAATATAAATTTTTGGAAGACAGTATAGGAAATATACAAAACTTACAATCATAATCAACCAACTACGATTATCCATCTCATTGATTAACATTCTCAAAATTACAATATATAGTTTTCTCTATGATAGTTTTTTTTTGGTAAGAAATCATAAAATACAATATATGGAACTATTTCTAATTTAGTTTTTGGATTTCCAAATAAATAAATGAAATTAAACTAATCAAAATATAAATGTTAAAATTTTAAAATCTTTATTAATTTTAGAAACGAATAAATTTTAAAAATTATATTTATAATACTTAAGAAAGAGGAAAAAATATCTCTATTATATAGAAGTTATGCATATATACGGTTTTGAGGCCATTCACGTAGAATTTTAAATGATCAGTCGTGATTAGCCATTATATCATAAAACATTTTCAAATTACAATAGTATTTATATTAAATATTTTTGTGGCATAGAATAGTAAATTTTTAAAAATTAAATATTTTCAAATATTAAATACTACATAAATTTTTCCGTAAGTTATATTAAAAAAAACTTACGGAAATAAAATAAAGATTTAAAAAATGAAAATATTTCTCATATTTTTAAATAAATACTTAAAATACAATATTGATAATAACACTGTATCAAAATACATGTCAAATATAATAATAAATCTAAATTTTATGTTATTGTTCCTTCTTTTTAGAAAATAAAGGGAAATGATAGTAAATTTAACATTGATAACGCTAGATTAATGGGAGTTTAACAAATATTAATTATAATGATAATAATTTAGTTTTAAAATATGTAAATCTTCTATTTTTTAGGTTTTCTGTATCGACTGTATATAGAAAACTTAGATCCTATACCGCCTCTTTATTTATATAAATAGCTTACTCGGTATCCATTTTCGGATCATAACTAACTACTGTTTTTATTTTTTCGCTTTGTACTGTATTTTGTTTTTGGCTATGTATATTAATGAATGGTATTTATTGTAATCACAGGTTGTGTATATGGAAGCAAAAAGCAATGCATGAAAACTTGATCGGTCTTTCTAAACAATGCATGATTGATGGGTTTAAATTGTTTCATCCGATCATTAGGTGATATCTAATCTACCTCTAATATGCGCTTTTTGATTCACACGTTTTATAATTGTTTGGGTGTACCAATACTGTTTATATATATTTTTTTTTTTTTAAAACGAACGATTTAGTGTATTTCAGGATAGAAACACTGATGAGTTTTTTTTTTTTTTTTTTTTAATATGAGCCATAAATGTTGTCAATGCAAGGAAGTTAGTTTCTTCTCTAGATTGATTACGTAGGTATGCTATATATTAAAAACAAAAAAAAGCAGTGTATGGTATGCTTGAACTGTTGTTATACAGACTTGAATTCTCATCAGGTTCAAGTGAGCATTGGGGAATTATAAGCAGTGAAATTTACAATGATACATAATATAATGGTAATCAATATATATATATATTTACATCTTTTAAAGTTAATAAATGCAAATATGTAACAGATTTAAAAAATAATTGATCATCATAAACATCACTATTTTCGAGACGAATAATCAATTATTTTGGTTGGTCAGTTGTTATAGAAAAACAGTACAGGCATATAATTGTAATAATCTAATCACAATTTACATTGATAAATTTTAATTTTATTAATTTTATATATTTTAAAATTATAGAAAAGGAAAAAATCTTTAAAAGTGAAAAATATAAACGTAAAATTATAATATTATATCATTTTCATAACTAACATACCCCCGCATATATTAACATACCCCCGCGTATATTGACACTTACATATGATATATTATCATAAAATTTTGTTATTTCTTAAATTTTATTAATTCTATAAACGAATATATTTAAAAATATGTAAACAATTATTCTAAATAGAAATTGTTTTTTTTATAAAATATTAAATAGCGAGAGTTAATATATAGATTAAAATATTTGGTATCGATGGTGCAGTCTCTTGATAGTGGCATGGTTTCTCTAACCTTCTAGACGAGTATGGTTTGTTGGACGTTTTCTTCCCTTCATTTTTGGTGAAGAAACCATGTTCCTGGTGATTGGACAACCGATGAGCCGTCGGCTTCAAACATCACCGCTTCTTGCTTCCTCCTGGCCGGATGAAGAAACCATGTTCGACGATCTGAAGGCGGTCATGTTGGGAAAGAGGGGCTATGTCGGAAGTAGGTCGGCTCACTTGGTACGGGAGCGGCTTACAAAGTGTCGGGTAGTCGGACGGCTGGCCTTTCTGGCAGATATGTGGCGGGTTTGGCTGGACGAGGGAAAAGAAATGGATGCGGGAGTCGGTTGCTGCCCCTCCGTTACCTAAATACCTCGCCCTGAGGCAAAGTTGTCGATCACGCATCCGCCGGATTTCATGGCCGGCCGTCTGCGTCCCGGTGTCAATATGACATGAGCCTCTTTTCCGACATTGACTTTCCCCGACGATCATCTTTTGTTTTTGTGTTTATTTGTATTTTTTAGAGCCCAGTCCATTAAGGGGTAAATTTTAATAACAAAGCCCGTTAAAAACAAAATTGTAAAGCATATTTTTCACTATATTCTTCTCAAGATTAAGTAATCAATAATGAAGGAATATTTTAGTAAATGTGTGGTTGACAAATTAAAAAAAAATGGAATAAAAAAATATATCAAAAAAAGAAATAGGAATTTGTTTGCCTTAATATTAATTGAAAAATTATATATTATTTGAATTTTGTAGATGTATATTATTACCAATACCACCAATATATCAAAAATCATAGTTTTATAATTATCATTAGTTGTATAGATTTTTTAAGGGACAATTTTAAAAATGCCCCTTTTGAAGAGCACATTTTTTAAAATACCCTAGTAGGAGGAGCATTTTTAAAACTACCCCTGTTTTGGTACAAATAGACGATTCTACCCTCATTTGTTTTAACCTACAAAATCTATTTCTTCACCCATCTCTCTCGACGGCGACGGCGAGTTCTACTCCGACTCTTCTCTCTCGACGGCGACGGCGACTCATCTCTCTTTCGCCGACGAACAATCTCCATCACGAGCCTAACTCAGCTGTATATGTAATAAATTCTACAAAACTCTTGAATGGCTATAAATAAATAAAAAAATATTTGTGTTTAGTGTGTTGTTTGTTTGAATTTTAAAAACCAGAGATTGATGTATGTGGTTGTTTTCTGCAGATCTCTAATAATTACAAACATCTGGTAGACTAGTAAAGAAAAATGCAGCAATCATAAGAGCAGAAAAAAAAAAAAAATGAAGCAGGACGATGCCTACTACGCTAATTTGTTTTATTGTATCATAAATGTTTTACAAAATGTGATATCACCTTAAGAAGCTGTGAATCTTGAAGGGGAGAAGAAAAAATCTGATATAAGAGAGAAGAAGAAGTTGCAGGACAATCCATTGTCAGTGTTTGGTGATGGAGCATCTGAGGCTTTGGCTATTGGTGTTTTTTTTTTGTTAGTATTTGGTCTTAAAAGTAACGTAGTAGTGTACCATTTTTTAATTTTGTTTGTGTTAATCTCTGGAAAAAGTAAAAGAGTTACCAAGTTTGAAGGTTTTACGGCTTTGCTCATTTGGTGTCACTATGCTTAAAGTGCTTAAAAGATGTTAATTGTTCACTTTAGATCACATTATTGATAAGACAAACGTGAGAATACAAGAGATTCAAGCTTTGTATTGGTTTTGCCCATTTTGGATTGATGTTGGGCATGGGGAACATATTAGAACCTTTATAAATTCTTTTAAAAGCCATTTAAAATCCTTTTAAAAACCTTTTACAAACTTTATTAAAGAAGTAGGACGATTTACGAGTGTTTCTTTTAAAATCTTGCTAACTTTAAACAAGTAGATCAAAATACGGTCACAAAACATTTTTCAAAACCTTTTAAAAACTTTATTAAAACTTTCTAAAAGTCTTATAAAATATTTATAAAAGCCTTATAAAACCTTATAAAAACCTTGTAAGAAGCTTATAAAGACCTTCATAAAAACATTTTAAAAACCTTATAAAATCCTTATAAAATCTTTATAAAAGCCTTGTAAAACCTTATAAAAACCTTTTAAAATATTTATAAGCTTTTTAAAAGGGTTTTATAAGATTTTACAAGGCTTTTATAAAGATTTTATAAGGCTTTTAAAAAGTAATTAAAATGTTTTACAAAGTATTTAAAAGGTTATACAAGGGTTTATGAGGTGTTTAAATGTATATTTAAGTTCTCAAAACTATTTAAAATTTTTAGAAGGCTTTTATAAGTTTTACAAGGCTTTTATAAAGATTTTGTAAAGCTTTTATAAAGTTTTAAAAAGGTTTCTAAAAGTATTTAAAATATTTACAAAGTATTTAAAAGGTTTTACAAGATTTTTATAAGGTTTTCACAAGATTGTAAAACCTTTTATTTCCAAATTTTGTGGTTCTTATGTTAAAACATAAGCTGAAGCATTACGAATATGAACACATAGGCTGAAGAATTGTGAATGTGAACACAACTCTCAATATTTTTATAAGGTTTTGTGAAGTATGTAAACGGTTCTACAAGATTTTTAGAAGGTGTTAAAATATGTATTAAGGTGTTAAAAATTATTAAAAAGATTTTACAAGGCTTTTATAAGGTTTTTTGAAGTATTCAAATGGTTTTACAAGATTTTTAGAAGGTGTTAAAATATGTATTAAGGTGTTAAAAAATTATTAAAAAGATTTTACAAGGCTTTTATAAGGTTTTGTGAAGTATTTAAAAGGTTTTACAAGATTTTTAGAAGGTGTTAAAAAGTATTAAGAAGATTTTACAAGGCTTTTATAAGGTTTTTATAAGATTTTACAAGGTTTTTATACGGCTTTTACAAGGCTTTTATTAGGTTTTTATAAGATTTTAAAAAGTATTTAGAAGGTTTAAATACAAACAGAAACTAAAAGTCAGTGACACTTGAACGTTTTATCTCATTTGTGTCTTCATCTTTCATGTACTGCAAGAGAACTGCAAAATAGAAGAATACTTTCACATCTTCTTCATTTAACTTCCATAACCTAACATGTTGTATAAGCTGAAGATGCAAAAGTAAGTGAACTTGTAGCTCTCTTGTAGATCTTTCACAAGCAACACTTGTATGACTTACCACAATTAACAATGCATAAAAGAGATACAATCAACACTGACTGAAATACAAAACACAAGTGTTCAGTTCTCATTCCTCACGTTAGTACTCCTTCCTTTGTCCTTATTGTGTAAACATATTGAGATTTGTCCCCTCTCCGTCAAATAACTTGACACTATAATAGTGACCGATAAAATAATAGTAACATGTTCCCTGCATATTGTATCCAAGTATATAGGAAGCCCAATATAAAAATCCCAGATGAACATAATTATGTCTCCTAGAGATGACAATTGAGGTAACAAATGATACTTACAGCCCAAACATGATAATAACCTGTTTTCTATGTTTAATTGCAAATGTTTAGCTCACTAGTTCTGCATTTTTATTACCAAGATTCCACATGCACAATTGCAAAAGTGAAAAAACGAACCTGAAGTCTACTCTTGATAACCCAAACATTATAGTAGCAGCTCCTTCCTCATGAGCTACTCCTTCAAATCAAATCACAAAAATACAGATTGCTATCTTCTTCATCACTTGTGACTGCTGCAGCTCTAGATTGTTACAGAGAGAAGAGGAGCGACGACGGCGACGGAGAGGAGAGAAGAGACGTGTGACGCTACTATGCAACGTGTGACGTGTTCGATGCTCCGAACAAAGGCACTGAGAGAGAGACTGCAGCTCTTGGATCTTCAGCTCCGTCAATTCCACCCTATCAACATCAACACAAAACAAACTAGGTAAATTTACAGAATCAACTCAACGTTTAAGGATCACCAATGAACGGTTAATGACTTTATAGCTCACTGTTTACTCCTATGTATTCACTTCTCGTTCCTCATGTGCTATTCCTTCATTTCAAATCACAAAAAGATTGTTATCTTCTTCATCACTTGTGACTGCTGCAGCTCTAGACTGTCACAATCCATTGTTTCACCACCAAACAAACTCATAAGAGTAACAAAGCTTTGAAAAACGAGATTTCAAAATATATCAACGTTCTAAGCTTCATTAGTCAAAATTTAACCATGTATTATATAAGAAACCATGCTCACCATCGTTAGGCCTAACCCAAAGAATCCATGTTAACTTCTTCAAAATCCCTATCAACCCCGCAAATCAAACTCGAATCCAACAATCAAATTGGATTTCATGCTATCACCAAATCAGAAAACACATGTCTGTCTCAATTGATGCTTTGCAGAAATGGTAACAGATGAGATTAAATAGATAAACGACAACAGCGGAGAGAGGAGAAGAGACGACGCACGACGGAGAGAAGAAGAGAGACGACGCACGACGGAGAGAAGAAAAGAGATAATGGCGAAAGGTCAACGACGGCAAAGAGGGGAGAAGAAAGAATCGTCTTTTAGGTTTTTAAAAGGGAGGGTAAAGTTGTCTTTAAATTTTTAACGAGGGTATGATTAAAAATGGCCAAAAAGAGAGACATTTTTAAAAAGAGATACCTCTAAAGGGGTATTTCTAACAAATTCTCTTTTTTTTAATTAAAACCAATCGACAAAAAAATGAAAGTAAAAATACAATTAAAACAACATTTGTTTAAAAAGTAATAAAAAAATGATAGAGTATTACATAATATGTCAATGTATAGCTATATACCCGCGCGTTTACTAAACTCAATTACAACAATTGATAAACATATACCCGCGCGTTGCGCGGGTGAATAATCTAGTCTATACTATATAAAAGTTGAGGCTATAAGCTTTTGAAGCTATCCACATAGGATTTTAAACGACCAATCAGGATTAGACATCTCAATATTTAACATTTTTTAAATTACGATATTTTCTTTATTAAGTGTTTAATGTAAAAAGGAAAATAATAAGATTATGGACATAAAAGATATATTATAAAATATGGAGATATTTCTAAATTTAATATTTCATTTTAACAATAAATAAATGATATAAAAATAATCAAAATGCAAAATTTTAACTTTTGTTAAATTTAAAAACGAAAATACTGAGTTTTGTTTATTAAATTACCTAATAATTTATTGTGAATATTGTGTTTGAGTAAATTTCTATTTTAAAAATTAAAATAGAGTTGGATAATTATACTGGTTAGTCCTAACAGTTCAACTATAAATATAGAGTCTTGACCTCTAAATTAGTACTTGGTTCCATTAGTTTCGTAGTTCTGAATTTTTTTTTTTAAAAACATTTTTGGTGTAGTTCATATTTTGATAATATGATTTTCTTTTTATTTGCGTTTTTTCTAATAGTTTCTATTATTCCAGTTGCTTATCACCCATTTATGAGTTTGTAATTCTATTCGAGGTTATAATTTTCTTTTAATGTTGTATTATTTTTGCCGTGTTTTGATTGTTTATTACAATTCTAACATTTTTAATGATTTATGGAAAGAGTATTGTCTATATTGGGATATTCGATCGGAAAAGTTTTTTTAATGAAGAAATTGGATATGATGATAGGAAGATATATTTATTTTGTTTGTTTGTATGTTTATTATTTATTGATATCTTGGTTAGTTATTTTGTCTTTTGTTTATGAAATTTGGTTGAGTATTCTTAAAACATAAAACTAAGTTATGTTAGAAAAGCATCTAACTTTGAGTTTAGGAGTTTAGATGGACGACGTTGTTTAGAGTAGTTAATTCAGTAATCGTCAATCATAAAAAATAAATGATATAAAACTGATCGAAATATATAATTGTACTTTTATTAATTTAAAAAACGAAAATACTTAAATTTTTTTGTTAATTTTTATGTTAAAATATTTCAAAACTTATTGTGAATAAATATAAATAACTCAATGAATAAATGATAATTGAAATTTTATTTATTTAAAAAAAAATACTTAAATTTTGTCAATTTTTATGTTAAAATATTTTAAAATTTATTGTGAATATTGTGTTTGAGTAAAATTTTCTATTTTTAAAAAGTAAAACTAATTTGGATAATTACAACAGTTATCCCTAACAATTTAAATATAAATATAGAGTCTCGACCTCTACATTAGTATATGGTTTCATTAGTTTCGTATTCTGATTTTTTTGTTGTTGGTGTAGCTCATATTTTTGATGATATGATTTTCTATGTATTTAGCGTTTTTCGAATTGTTTTTATGATTTGAATTGTTTATCACTTTTTTTATGTTTTTTATTCCATTCGAGATTATAATTGTGTTTTTAATAATGTTCTATTATTTTTCTGTGTTTTAATTGTTTAGTGCAATTCTAACTCTTTTTTTTATGGTTTATGTAATAGGATTATTGTCTATATTGGGATATCAGATAGGGAAATTTTTAAAATATAGTAATTGGAGATGATGTTAGGTCGATGATGCTAAGGTAAAAACCACAATCTGATATCTTTATTTGTTTGTTTATTATTTATTGATATCTTGGTTAGTTACTTTGTTTGTTTTGTTTATAAAATTTGGTATGAGTATTTTTGAAAAATGAATCTACGTTATGGGAGAAAAGCATATAATTTCGAATTTAAAAATTTAGATGGACGATGTTTTTTTGAGTAGTTAATTCATTAATCATCAATTATAAATATTTTTCACAAAATTATATCGAATATACCCACGTGTAGCGTGGATTCAAAACCTAGTCTATACTATATAAAATTTGAAGTTATAAGCTCCTAAAGGCGTCCACATAGGATTTTAAACGTCGAATCACGGTTAGACATCTCAATATTTAAAATTTTTAAAATTATGACGAATTTTATGTTAAGATTTATTTTATAAAAAGACAAATAATATATATATATATATGGAAATAAAAGCTATATTTTAAAACATGAAAATATTTCTAAATTTAGTATTTCTTTCTCATAAAAAATAAATGATATAAAACTAATCAAAATATAAAAATTTAATTTTTTTTAAATTAAAAACGAAAATAATTAAAAATTTTATTAAAATTTTAAATTAAAATACTTCAAAATTTATTGTGAATATTGTGTTTAAGTAAATTTCTATTTATAAAAAGTAAAATCGAGTTGAGTAATTAAGACAACTAGCCCTAACAATTCAACTATAAATAAAGAGTCTAGACCTTTACATTAGTATCTTGTTCTATTAGTTTCGAAGTTCTGATTTTTTTTTTTGGTGTAGTTTTGATTTTTTGATAATATTTTTTTTTTGTATTTGCGTTTTTTGAATTGTTTCTATGATTTGATTTGTTTATCATCCGTTTATGATTTTGTGTTCCATTCAAGGTTATAATTGTGGTTTTATAGTGTTGTATTATTTTGGTGTGTTTTAATTGTTTAGTGCAATTCTAACTTTTTGTTTTCTTACGTTTTGTTTATGTAATCGGAGTATTGACTATATTAGAATCTTTGACTGAAAAAGTCTTTTAATGAAGTAATTGGAGTTGATGTTAGGCAGAGGATGCTAAGGTAAAAAGCACAATCCAATATCTTTATTTGTCTGTTTTTTCTTTGTTTATTATTTATTGATATCTTGGTTATTTAATTTATTTGTTTATGAAATTTAGTATGGGTATTCTGGAAATATAAAACTAAATTACGGTAGAAAGTAAGAAAGACATCTAATTTCGAGTTTAGGAGTTTAGATGAACGATGTTGTTTTGAGTAGTTAATTCATAAATCATCAACGATAAATAACTTTAACCAAAATATATCAAATATACCCACGCGTAGCGTTGGTTCAAAACCTAGTATATTAAAAACTAAGTCTAACAACCATTCTAAAAGTAAACTAATCCTATTTTTAAAGATTTACAATATCTTTAATATCTTAAAAAAATTCTTTCTCAACAACATCTTTTAAAAAAATATAATCTTAATCCATATGATTTAGAATATAAATGTATATATATATATATATATTAGATATTCATGATATTTTAATAGTTCATGGGTTGATTTACAAAAATCACAATCATATGGTAAAACGTATTATGATTGATCTTTTTACGAATGCAATGTTTTACGGGTAGGTCCGTCAAAATATACAATGTGAGTTTTTATTTTTCTATGAATGGAATCTCTTACGGGGTTTTTAATAAACTATTTACTGTGGGTGTGTATTTTTTTAAAAATGTATATATTAAAAATGCAGTCTTTTACTGGTTGGCGTCAAAACATATTTTTATAAGTGTGCAATTTTTATAAATATGAAGGGGATATGTACTGTTTGGGACTCAAAATGAAAACAAAACCGCACGTAGGTGCTACTCATGAGGAAGTATCTTGATACATATTTCCAAAAATTATGAGTTTAATATTACACACAACTACCCGATTAAAATAAATTAGTGAACTCATGCATTATATACCTATTTGCACATTCAATTTTTACTTAATATTTAAATCATATAATCAATTATTTAATAAAAATGTTGAGCACATGCTGTAGCACGGGTTAGTAACTCGTTTTATATTAGTGCTCCAGTACGTGTTTATTTTATATTTATGTATATGAAATTATGCCTCTCAACAAAAAATGTATGAAATAGAATATAAATATTCAAATTCTAAACTGTTACAATTGAATATATTACTATGGTCTAAATTTGAAAAGACTCGACTGTTTTTTTATTTAATTCGACAATTAATGATCCCATACTCACTAACTCGGATACCGAACCAAGTTAAATCAGATTGAATCAAATTAAACCAATTGCACCAAATTAAATCAAACAGCCAAATTAACCAATTGAACCAGGGGAAGGACAAGGAAAAATAATTTAATAAATTCAATAACATAAACAAAAAAATATCCAAAATATCCAGCAATCCTAACATGTTTCTAAGTTCCATAAACTAACAACCTAACAAAGAAATAACGAAACCACAACAACTAGTGAGTGCCTAGATCATCCTCCTCCTCATTGCCTTGACTCCACGATCACACTTTATCTTTACCTACATCACAAACACAATGAGATGCATGACAAATATTATCACGAATACTCAGTGAAGCGATCTTCCATATACTGGGTTATACACACAAGCATATTTAACCCAACCAACATGCATCAGATTAACCAAATCAACAAACTAGGCATAAAAAGACACAAATTACTTGTTGTCCATAAATGGCTGTCTAGAAAAACGGGAAAATTCCTTAAAAATTCCCCATCTAATTTTAATTTGGAAGTTTAATACCCAATGTTATTTGATTGGAAATAAAATGCATGGTTTATTAAATTTTGGTCTATTCATACATTAAGTATATAAAAATTGTCGAATCGAATAAAGCGCTTAATCGGATTGACGGAATCACTAAACCGAAGTTGACAAATCACTAATCCCTAAACACACGGGTAATTTGGGGTTATCCAAAGATTTCATTGTCCTTTGCTATTACCCCAAATCGAATTCGGATCGATAAACCCTAAGTTTAGTGTAATTCCATTAACTCCGGTTTAGTGATTCCGTCAATCCAATTATCGTTTGTTAAGCTGTTTTTTGGATTCGATAATTTTTATGTACTTGATGTATTAATAGGCAACAAATTAATAAACCATGCATTTTGTTTCCAATCAAATAACATTGGGTATTAAACTTCCAAATTAAAATTAGATGGGAAATTTTTATGGAATTTTCCCCTAGAAAAACTATCCAGAAATTGGTATCGATTGACACCAGAAAATAGTGACACTAGAAAAAGGTGTCGACCGACATAAACACTAGATTGGTGTCGACCGCCATAAACACTAGATTGGTGTCGACCGACACTAGCTCCGCAGATGCCCTGAAATCGCCTCTCAACTCTCAAGAGAACGAATTCACCACCTGAAACACTTTTTCTTCATAGATTGGCTAATTTGTATTCGTTTTCAAAAATTCAAATCATGCTATATACGGTAGACCCCCTCATGAACCTCCGCACTTTGGCATGCTCTCAAACCATAGCATGACATGCATACACATCGCGAGATGGTAAAACTCAGCCTCATACTCTCGTATCGACCGGATCCCTTGAGTCATCTCCAAAAACTGTCCCTTCAACCGGTCTTATGTTTAAGGAGGAAAGAACTTGGCGTTAAAGTCCGCCACAAAGTCTGCCTAGGTTACCTCGGCATGAACCCTCCTCGCGAAAAATATTTTTTGTCTATAAAGTTAAGAAGCTAAAAAATAAATACGATTCATCATTTTTATTTTAATGGTGTTTATGGTAGAATGGCCATGTTTTGTTTCAAATTAGATTTTCATTTAAGAATTTATTATGACATATTTAATTGTTACATTTTGTGTACATGAAACTAAATTATTTGAAATCCCGTTAAATGAAAGTTATATAGTAAGTTATATTTAAGCTATTTATTAACAATTGGTTATACTATTTATTTTAATAGTATGTAAAAATATATTTCTTAAATCCGTATACCCTAATAGTGATCTCGACAGTGTCATTTTATATTATTGTCATGTGTAAATAATTTTTTTGATCAACAATATAAATAAAACTATAATTAAAATGTACGCAAAATATAATTTTAATGATAAAACCTTTCTGAAAACATATGTAAGGGCTTTGATCTTTCATCACTCTTCAAACATTACATGTAAAACAATAGAGTCTAAGAAGAAAGGTGGTGATGGTGAACATTGAAATCAAGAATTGTAGGGGCTAGAAAAACACAAAACATATCTAAGCTGAGATCATAACTAGTTTCAGTAAATTGAAGTTTTTATTTCATTCTTGTCTCTTCAAGAGAAAAGATATAACTATATCTCTTACTCTGTTTCTTCTTCTCCTAAATATTTTAACACGATTGTGGTAACTAGATCAAGTGGACAACGAGCCATACACAACATGAAATGGTACTTTAATACGTTTTATAGAATATTCAATCTATTTTGTATTGTATCATGATGTGTTTGGAATTTACTCATTTTAGCACTAGTTTTATGCATTGTTTTTATCATTCTAGGTCTCATTACTTGATCATTTATGCATATTTTCCTTTTTTGCTTCACTTGTAGAATCTAGGGCTTGCATTGCATGCATTGTAGTTTTTGTGCATAAACATGTGTTTACCCAAGGGAAAAGAAGCATATTAGGACAAATCGACCAAGTGTAGATGTTTCATTCGATCGAGCAGGATGATCCGAGCCATAGAATCGATCGAGTGTTTGAGTGGACCAGAGAAGCAGCTCGACCAACCATTCGATCAAGTCATCCGACCAGACCGACCGAGTGCGCGACCGAGCAGACCGATCGAGCACCGTTAAACCGACTTTCTATTTTGCCTGCTAGTGTTTTAAGGCTACCTAAACTTGCTATAAAAAGGCTCTTTGCCTAATGACTTGATATCTCAACTTGTATTAGGGTTTCTCTTCATTTTCCTTTAAAATTTCTAGAATCTTGTAAACTCCATATCTTTTGATCTATCGAGTATTTTCTGTTGCTTCTTTGTATTATCTTGCTCCTTAGATCATTATCTATCGAGTTATGCATGATTTAAAGATTTATGGGTTTGAGTTCTTAAGACCATCTCCAATGCCCAACTCTATTTTTTACTCTAAAATAGAGCACATATTCTCTCCAACGCCCATCTCTATTTTTTACTCTAAAAAGGAATATTCTTAAATAGATTCAATTTATTATAAATATTAATACTTTTTATTTATAAAACTTATAATTAGGCCCCAAATATATATTATTTTGCAAAACTTTTGCTAATCACTAATATTATTAAATTTAAAAAATTACATTACATCATAAAAATAATAAAACATATTAGATTTTAGTTTAAACATCATCATTAGTAAATGTTTCCCACAAATGATCAATTAACGCATTTCGAAGTGAGAAATGAGCTTCTTTATCTTTGATTTTTCTAAATCGACCAAGAAACTCTTGGAATCGGATATTATCATTTCCTGTAGTCTCAACTTCCGGTGGTGGAACTTCTCTTCCAACTTCAATTGGTGCACTGAGATCACGTTCATCCTCGATTATCACATTGTGTAAAATTATACAGGTCGTCATTATGTCATGTAAAACATTTTTTTTCCAAAAACGAACCAGCCCTTTAACAATAGCAAACCGAGATTGAAGAACTCCGAATGCACGTTCTACATCTTTCCTACATGCTTATTTTTGTGTAGCATAATATTTTTTCTTTCGACCTATTGGCTCGTGAATAGTTTGTACTATGGTTGACCATTTTGCATAAATACCATCAGCGAAATAATATTCCATATTATATTCTTTTCCTTGAATGATATAATGAACTTGGGGAGCAATACCTAGAGCGAGATTAGAGAAGAGGTGGGAAGACTCCAAGACATTGATATCATTATTAGTGTCTGGTAACCCGAAATATGCATGCCATATCCAAAGATCATAATCTGCTACAGCTTCAAGAATTATAATAGGTGATCCACTACGACCTGAATATTGTCCAGTCCAAGCGGTAGGACGATTTTTCCACTTCCAATGCATGCAATCTAAGCTACCAAGCATTCCTGGAAACCCTCTAATTTCACCGATGTAAAGAAGTCTGGAAACATCTTCAGGTGTTGGTGATCAGTGTAGGT
The DNA here is from genome assembly GCA_036452645.1 of Capsella bursa-pastoris. Taxonomy (NCBI): domain Eukaryota; kingdom Viridiplantae; phylum Streptophyta; class Magnoliopsida; order Brassicales; family Brassicaceae; genus Capsella; species Capsella bursa-pastoris. The sequence goes on from CP144186.1 coordinate 3,432,157, forward strand.
ATTTCTCTGAAAATATTTCCACTATAGCTCGACAAAATCTTTTCATACTCTCGATTGTCGTTGATTCGCCTATCTTTACGTACTCGTCTGTGGCATCTGCAGGAAGACCATATGTTAGCATACGAAACACGGCTGTAACTTTTTGTAGAGACGATAATCCAAGCCTACCCATCACATCTTTTTTTTGTGTGAAGCAGTTGTCATGACCTTCAACAGCATCGATAATACGAAGGAAAAGAGAATCCGACATACGATATCTCCTACAGAACATCGTGTCATTGTAAACCGGGGTTTACAAACATGCAATGGTCCGATAAACGTGTAAGCATTAAATTATTAAATACACAATAGTGTGCCATATTTACATGTCATTCTTGTATCTATAAATACCAACATATAAAACTAGATTCATCCACAGCCTTTATTCATTTTATAAACTATACACTTAATTATTAAAAATTTCTCGTTCTCTTGGATATTCTCAAGATGAAGATAGATTTTATGTCAAGTTTCCATGGATATTTCTCAAGATCCTATCAAAGGTTTTTATTAATCATCTGATCGTTTTTGGGCTCGCGTGATGGAAGCGTATGAGAAAGGAAAATCAATTCAATGTCGTATTCAAGCTATAGAGAAGGCAACAAAAAAATTGAAAGCATGCATCAGACAATGTGAAAATCGACGTCTAAGTGGTGCTTCAAATGATGACATTGTAAGTATTAATATATAATTAATAAGTGATTTATTTTTAATTTTTAAGTTTTAATGAATTAATTTTTATTTCTAATAATCAATTCTATAACTGCCCCTTTTTGAGTCACTGTTTTAAAAAATACCCCCATCTAATGCTCATTTTTAAAATACCCTTCATTGATGTTTAAATGACTAAGTTACTCCTTCTTACAGAAGAGAGAAATAGGGAAGCCCTAGTTAGGAAATACATCTCGTCGCCGCCGCTTCTTGAGCCTCTCCAAAATTCATCCATCTCCCGTTTTCATGGTGCTTTGTCGTGTCTGCTGAGATTTGATCCTCCAATTTACTCAAGGTCAAATCTTTTCGCGATGTCCAACTGTAGGGTTTCTTAGCATGTTTTTTTCCCTTCCTACTTTGATCTGTATCAAGCTTTACACAATGAATACATGTGTTATATTAAACAATGAGGTTAGTAAACTTGTTTATAAGGTTTTTATAAGGTTTTTATAAGGTTTTATAAGGTTCTTATAAGGTTTCTATAAGGTTTTTATAAGGTATGCACATATCATTTGAATGTGAAATAAACAAATTCTTTGAAAACTTGTTTATAAGGTTTTTATAAGGTATGTACAAACCATTCGAATGTGAAATAAACAAATTTTATGAGTAGGAAGGGAAAAAGCTTGATACAGATCAAAGTAGGAAGGGAAAAAAACATGCTAAGAAACCCTACAGTTGGACATCGCGAAAAGATTTGACCTTGAGTAAATTGGAGGATCAAATCTCAGCAGACACGACAAAGCACCATGAAAACGGGAGATGGATGAATTTTGGAGAGGCTCAAGAAGCGGCGGCGACGAGATGTATTTCCTAACTAGGGCTTCCCTATTTCTCTCTTCTGTAAGAAGGGGTAACTTAGTCATTTAAACATCAATGAAGGGTATTTTTATAAATGAGCATTAGATGGGGGTATTTATAAAAAGTGGTATTGGAAAAGGGGAATTTTTGAAATTTCCCCTTTTATCAAAAAGTCACTATAAAATTTGAAATTTATCAAAAACATATGTGTAAACTTATATTTATAGACACAAATTATCTTCATATGTGTGTAAATTTATATATATATATTTCATAAATACTGTATAAATACCTTTTAAAAACCTTTTAAAAATCATTTAAAAACCTTGTAAAAACTGTGTAAACCTTTTAAAAACCTTATAAAAACCTTATAAAAACCGTTTAGAACCTTTTAAAACCTTATAAATATTTGGATTTAGTCTTCCAGTAGTAATGATGATCTTGATGTACCTTATCAACCATATAAAAGTTTATAATATTTCATATTTGAAAAGGGGTATTTTTGAAAATGGATAGAAAAGAAGGGTATTTTAAAAAAGGGGTACACCAAAAGGGGCATATCTCCAAAATTCTCTTGATAAAATTAGAAAGAGTGGTGTTTTTAAAAAGTGGTATTGGAAAAGGGGTATTTTTGAAATTCCCCCTTTTAATAATCATATTTATTTTTAATTTTTTATTTTAATGATTAAGTTTTATTTTTAGTGATGATATTTATTTCTAATTTTAATTATTAAGTTTTATTTTTAGTGATGATATTTATTTTTAATGTTTATGATTAAGTTTTATTTTTAGTGATGATATTTATTTTTGCTGGTACGTAGTTAAATCAAGCTAAGTCAATGTTAAGCGAAGATGCAAGCTACAAAGGAGGTTGGAAATTTGAGCATTTGTGTAGTATTATTAAGAACTTTGAAAAGTTTAACGATGGTGTCCTTCCTGCTAAACGCATATCAGTCCCATGTGATTTCGAGTATACATCTTTAGAGTCAGAAAATCCTACCCTTGATTCTCCAATACAAACATTTTCTCTAAATACTAATGGAGAAGAGATTATTGGTGGATCTTCCTCTCCAAGACCAAGTGGGGTAAAAAATCTAAAATGAAAAGAAAACTTGTTGATCAAACAACATCGGTTATTAACACCTTAGAAGAAGGAAATAAGCAATTTTTAGAGCAATTAAAGAAGACAAGCGCACAAAGAGAACATCATTTGGAGATTCAGAAAAAAACTATGCTTAGAATGAGTTAAAGGAGGAAAACAAAATTTTATTTGGGATTTGAATTCCTTTCAAAATCCAAATTTTTGTGAGTATTTTGAGAATGAACAAGCACGGATTTTACAAAAACGACGTGGTCAACAACAAGATCAAGAAGTTTCTCCTCCGTCTACTTTATTTAGTCAATATTTTAATGATCTTGCTGGATCCGGAAGCAAATTACCGGAATATTAATTTGCTAGTCAATATGTAGCTTATTTTGCTTATTTTTAAATTGATATTTGTTTCTGTGGTTAATTTTATAAAAGTGTATTTCATTTTCGTAATAATACAATTTTTAATATGCAATTTGAGTTACTAAATATCTCAATTATATTCAATATGCAATAAAGAATAATTAATATACTATTGAGAACGTGACAAACAACAATAATTAAATTATATAATATTGAGATAGTGAGGAACAAAAGAAATAATTGAACAAGACAAAATCAACGCTGTAGTTAAAAATAATTTGTGTTTATAAGTTGTAGTTATTGTGCTACGTATATATTGTAAGCAATTATTAGGAAGTGAGGTTAATTTGATAGCCTTTGTCAAGAGATTGATACTTGGATCTCTTGTATACATACTTGGATCTTCTTTCTCTTTTTTTACCACCCTTTTGTTGATCCAAGTAGCTGGTCATAACCTTGACCAGTTAACCACATCCTAAAAGCCTTAACCTTTTCTTCAAGCCTTGTGTTAATTCTGAGTGGAAGGCCTATTTTATGGATTTAGCTTTAAGAGAACGTGTAAGGTTTGAGCCGACATGAATAGGATCTTGAGTAGTTCTGATTAGCATTTTTCAGGTCATATAGGACTAGGATGGGTTCTACTTGGGTTTTGGGATTTGTTGTGATGGTGAAAAAGAAAAGAAAGAAATGAAAAGGGAATGAGTTGAGTCTTTAGGAGAGTAAAAGTTTCAGAAAAGTTCAAAGTTCTAGTGAAAGATGTGTGGGGAATGCAAATTATAAAAAGACGGTTCTAGATTTTAAAAGAAAGAAGGAAAAAGATGTGAATAACAAAAAGCTTTGATGTCTTAAGTAATAAGAAGAAAGAGAACCATAGTGATTATTAAGAGAACCCCCTATCCACTAGTTTATCATAAAAAACTCTTCTAAGGCTTAGAACAAAAAGGGAAAATGGGATAAAAAGAGTTAAAATGGTAGAATAGGACCATATGGGTATAGACATTTAGGATATCACTTGGGGCCTTTGGGTAGTCAAGATGTTATTGTTGTATGCATTTGTTGGTCCTTACCTTTAGCATTCTCCCAAAAGCTCAATCTTGTTCCTTGAGAGATCCCTATATATAAACGTTTAAACCCTCTCTAAAGGAGACTCTCTTTGTCTCTTGAACCTTGTCATACCTAGCCAAATGAGTTTGTATTCACTTCACATCCAGATTCATGGTTACTACTTAAAGAATGTTAAAAGGAATGGTAGATTTGAATGCTTGCCTAGGTTCTATGACTGATGACATTTTGTGTTGAGATAGGCATGGCTAAAGTCTTCAGAGTATGGTTTATATGATTTGCATTCTAGAACAAAGAACACAAGGGGTCTTGAACATGATCCTTGTCGGATCGTCAAAGGATCCTCTATGATCCAGTCCAAACCACGACCGAAAAACAAAACTTTACTTGAAACGGCGAAGTAACAAGGCAAGTTCTCTCGAGACGGTTCGATCTTTTGTGATGTTGGCTGGAAAGGTGGGGACTTGCTTCCACAACCGTCTTCTACCGTGAAGACAACTCCTGCACCCAAACCATCAACAACACCCAAGACGCCCAAACTAATGCTCGGGTCTAGACGATTCATTTCAGTACCAAAGCCATGGATATTGCACTCCACAGATGGCCTTCTAGTAAAGCTTTGCTCCAAAATGTAATCTTCCTCATATTGAGGTACTTGTAACCCGTGACTCCTCATAATGAGGTACTTGAATACTAACAGCATGACTCTAATACTAAACCAACAAATAAACGCCACCAGAAGTGCGACCTTCCATTTTCTTCCCACAGAATATGAACCATTCAACACAGGACATGAGCATACCCGAGGTAAAGATATAGGAGTGTTGGTGACTAAGTCTGAGGACGAGTACGCACATCTGCTGGCAGAGCTGCACATGAGGCTGGCCGGAGGCTGAAGAGCCAATGAACTAAGTTGCCCGTTGAGGAGAGCGCCGGTCTTGAATCTTGTATACGAGTTGCTCCTGACGAATCTGGAATTGTCTACAACACTCGATGTAATAGTCGGGGCACACAGGAAGGCATCATCTGTGTCACTTAGGAACACGGAGGGTTGAACCACGCCCAGCCAATCCAAGGAGTTTGAGACGCATCCAAAGTCGACCGCATGACTTGCGGGAAAAGCAGATGGGAAAAGGACAGCGGGGACAATCTCCAATGGCCAAGCGCATCCTGCTGAGATCAGTGAGCAGTAGAGCAGATGGTTGCATGGAGCTTCTGGGAATGAATCCGAGGGAACCAGCGATGACCAAAGCCAAGACAAGGAGTGCTTTGTTGGGAAAGTCCTTGTAGTGACAGGGGAGGAGGCAGGACGAGCGGTGAAGAGCGGTAGAAAAACTGGCGGCTGCAGAAGGGCTCCGGCGCCGGTGAAGGAAGAACTGATGACCATGATGAAGCAGAAAGACAAACTGGAGACGATCCGGATTTTCCAAGCTCGGGCCAGAGGAGAACCAGAGCAGAGAACTAGTCGAGAGAAGAAGAGCTGCGACACCAGAGGTAGCAGCAAGCGGAGCAAAAGAGTAACAACGACGGCCGAGTGCAATAGAGAGGAGAGCAAGCGGATCTGGAACGTTTCTTCAACCTCAATCACATGGCCCAAACAGAGAGCAAAAGAAGCAAGAAACCGGCGAGATACTAGACTAGGCAAACAGGGTAGAAACCGACGAGAAGAGAAAGATTTCATCGGCCCTTGTCTCACGGCCATGGGCGGAGAAAGGGACGACCTTCACTAGCTGCGTGGAGAGGAGGAGAAACCTGAAAATCAGAGGGTAAGGGGCTGGCTGGAGGAGGAGGAAGCAAGAGCTGAGGTGCGGCGGCGGCTAGGGCGAACAGTACGCACGAGAGAGAGAGAGAGAGCGTTTCGTTAAAGTTGACTGGAATATAGGAAATATCTTATTTCTATCTTTCATATCTTCTCTCCCATCAGATTTTTCACAAAAATTGCTTTCTCCACCGGCAAAAGATAATGTTTATGTCAAGCCTACAAGATACGACAAATACCCAAGCGAAGCAACAATCAGACAAGTAAAGTCTGGTTCTTATATAATTTTTTCGTTTTTTTTAATCCATGACATATTCAGATCTATAAGTCTTTTGACAATTGAATTATATGCAAATAGGCTTGAAGAAGAAGCATATAAGGACAGAAGAAGATGATGAACGAGGTAAGAAATTTTGTTTAATTCTTTTGTATTGATGAGTTTAGCACTGAAGTATTTGATGCTTGTTTTAACTCTTATGTGGTTTTATTTTGACACAGTACATACGAGAGGGAAGAAAGTGAGGATGAACAATTAAAGATCCGAAGCTGGTTCGTCTTCATTGACCAACTCTCGTTATGTGCGCTTTGGTATGGCTTCAAAATCAAATGAAAAATATCAGGTGAGTACTCCAAATGTGGTGGAAAGAGGTATGTACGAACTTGTTTTAACGCCCGTGTTCGGAAATGGGTAGTGTCGATCGACACCAAGGGAGGGTGTCGCTCGACACCAACATTTTTCGGTTTGATCGGTTCGATTTTAATTGCGTTTTGATTGAAATTGGTTTGTGTTTAACCATAAGTTTCACTTTAAAAGAGAAAACTTCGTCCTTGTTCTCTTTCAGCCGCTTTTAGAAGTTGAGAAAAGAGGAGAGAGTTTGAGTTGATCTTTTGAGTGAGTTTTTGGAGAGATCAAAGCTTTTTCTTGGTGGTTTAAGGCTAGTAAAGGGTAGATCCATGCTGTGTGGTGTTAGGAGAGGTAGATCTTCCTTGTTTCGTTGCTGTTCTTTCTTGTTTAAGAGGTGAGTGCAGGACCTAGGCTTATCTGAGCTGTTGATTGATTTCCTTTGTTTTTATGCGTGTATCATGTGTTGTGGTACCTCGGGACAAGCCTTATGGAGTGGTTACACGGTCTTGGAGGGCTTGGAAAAGGCGGATCCGTTGATGAAAAGCGATTGGAGTGATGTTAGGGCATCGGTGTCGCTCGACACCAGTGGTGGGTGTCGATCGACACCAATTTTCTTAGTCGCGAGGATGGTCGCGAGTGTCGAGCGACACCAGCGGATGGTGTCGATCGACACTACTCGTGTGATCGGATTGTGTGGTTATTTATATGGTCTTTTATGATTGATATGTGTTGCTGGAATGTGAATTATGCAGTTTGTGTGTATAGCCTGTTGTGGGGATGAATGCCTCACTAAGTATTTATGAAATACTTATGCGTCTCTTTCTGTGATGCAGGTAAAGCTAAAGTGTGATCTGTGGAATCATGGCGAGGAGAGGAGGATGATCTAGGCGCTCATTGGTGTTTTAGATTATTGTTGGATTTGCTAGGGTGTTAGAACGGAATTTAGAAGCATGTTAGGGTGTTTATGTTTCTGGAATAATGTTTTGCTGAACTTGCTGGTTTAATGGAATTATTTTAATGGATTTCTGATTAAGTCTTCTGCTAGTTATGTTTTGTGCGGTTTAACTGATTTGAATTGATTTAGGGCTGGTTTACAATTAGTTGGGTTAATCCGGTCTGCATGTTTAAAAAGAAATAAAAAACGGGATGGGTTCTTTCACCCGTGCTAGTATCCCATGGGTAATTGCACTGTTCACAGCTAGGTCATTTGGCTTGTGTTTAGATAATGTAATTGCATTCCTTAAAACTTGTGCCTTATTCACCAAAAATAAAAAGGCATAGTTAGACATGGCAAAAAAATATTGGATTTATGAGGCTGCTAGAGTCACCTCTCCATATTGAATAATTTAGCCCAAGGAAGAGACAACATCGGTCACAATCGGTAACAAGATTAATACCAAGGTCCGTGGCCAATATATATTTTTAAAAATATAGACAAAAATTGGCCCAAAAATATAGACACATTCGTTATTGTTTGTTTTGTTTTGTCTTCAAGAAAGTGTTCTTTCATGGCTGATACATTTGATAGTTCAATTTGTTAATAATGTTTTGTACAGCTTGGAGACAGGAAAAATCATTAAAGATGTGGAGAGTTGTAGTTCCTAGACTGTAGTAGATACATAATTCAACAACTAACAGATGATGGCCAAAAAAAAAGTAGATTGATGAGTTTCATTAATTAAATCTTGTTTTTTTATCGTTAGTTAGTTTTAATAAAGATACTTGAATATGATGTATTCTACATTTTAATGATGTCCAAGTTTTACCATTTTCATTCATGAGAACCTATGGCTTGAACAAAACTGGAGAGATAGGTTTGTTGGGAAAAGATAGTAGAACGATGATGATAAAGGCATCTACAAGATGGAAGGGGAAGAATGAACTTCGAATAAGGATGGAAAGATTTTATTTTAGCTAATGGATTGCAAATTGGTGAATCCTTCATACTGGAGTTGATTTGGAAACATTCAACTCATATACTAAGGTTTTTTATGTACATCTAGTATATTTTGTGGATGTGATAAAAGACAAGAAAGGTATTGTCCACAACTTTGCAAGGAAGACGAGAACAATATTGCAGACAAAGAGGATTCATCTATAGAAAACCAACATCATGTCTTGAAACTAACACTCACACCTGAAGATGTTGAAGGCTGTAAACTAGTAAGTTTAGGATCAACCAATAATCTTTTCCAAAAGTAGGTTAGTTTCTATCTTGAATTCTAATCACTAAACTATTTGGTATGTTTTTATTGAATTTTTTTGAAGATGCATCCATGTAAATAAATGAGAGATAACAACATTGATTAACTTATCAAGATAACTATTGTGGGTACTAAGACGATGTGGTCGGGATTTTGAATATCAAGAGATGGAATAATAGCTATAGGAGTTGGTTGGAAAAATTATGTAAGGTGAACGTCCTGTCCCGAGTCTAAAAAGATGTATGTAACATAATTAAGCATTCTAATTATTAGAACTTTTATTAAAGAAAATTCAATGCTTGTTGTTTATTAAGTTAAGAAGCTAGCAAATAAATATGATTTCATCATGTTTAGTTTAATGGTGCATGTTTATGATATTAGAATGACCATGTTTTGTTTCGGATTAAATTTTATTTAAGAATTTAGTCTGACATATTCAACTATGTACATTTTGGTGTACGTGAAACTAAAACATTTGAAATCTCCACAATAGAAAAATATTTACCATGTTCTATTTTAGCTTTTAAATAAATTTTGCTATACTATCTACTTAAATAGGATACAAAACTATTATACTGTCCACTTAAATAGTCTACAAAACTATCTTTCTCAAAGTGCTATATCTTAACTAGTTATCTTATTAATAAAAGTTAGTTTCTAAAACTAGTAACTAACGTGATCGTGTCAATTTTATCGATTAGATATTTTTTCATGTGTAAAACAAAATTATTGATCAACGATATAAATAAAAAATCTAGTTAAAAAATACGCTATATATAATATTAAATGATAGACCCTTTCTGAAAACATACGTAAGGGTTTTGATCTCCCATCAGTCCGTAAGCATTAAATGTAAAACAATAGAGTCTAGAGGATAGAAAGAGTTGGTAATCGTGAGCGTTTAAATAAAAATTTGCAACACAACACATATCCAAGCAGAAGTTGCAAGAAGAACAATGATACAACACAAATCCAAGCTGAAGTTTTGATGTGTGGTTAAGAGATTTGTTGGTTTAGATGGTGAAGAATCTTATAGAGTCTGTGTTATTGATGCACATTTACAAGTAGAGGTTAATGGTGTTGTTGATTAACGGCAGAAAATCTGTAGGCAAAATATTGGCTCGAGAGGAGAAAAAGAGAAATAGAAAAAGACGCAGAAATTTGGTGATCAAGAAGAAACGAAAAGGAAATAAGAAGAAAGCTACTTAAAAGAAAGTGAGTGGAAGAAGGTTGGAAAAACAAGGGACGTGAACGTGACTGAAAATATCACAGAGGGGACGTGACAATGTTAATAACTTGTGTGATAAGAAATCACCAAGAGGGAGACAAAGATGTCATTCTACTCCTTTGAAAAATTGAAAGCTATGACGAACTAAGAAGGAAGCTTAGTGTAAGACCGAAACTCAATTAAGGGGGAGTGTTGGTCGATAATTGATTTTCAGAGTTACAACGTTTAGGTCGTGATGTTTATGTTTGTTTTGTTTCACTGAATAGTCACTAAGTATGAAGAGACACAAGTCAATGTCTTGTTGTCACTAGATCAATTAGATAACAAACCATACACAACATGAAATGGTACTTACATACGTTTCATAGAATATTCAATCTATTTGTATTGTATAATGAAGAATAGTACATTTGATTTAGACATATTGTTTGAGTTTTTAATACATATATCGTGGTACCCAAGGCTCCACACCTTGCAATGCATACAATTTCTCCTTTTATTTGTTATCTTTTATTCTACCTTATCTTTTATTTGACTAGTTTGAACAAAATTTAATCTTTTATTTGATTGGTTTGAAATAGTATTTAATATTTTATTTGACTTGTTTGAACTTTGAACTAGTAGTTTCTTGGATAAAGTTCCCCTTAAAAATCCATCAATTTGATTCCCCATTCCCCAAAAAAAAAAATGCAAACAACCAAAGGAAAAAATCTTATAAATTTTATTCTTCATTAACTTAATTTGTTGACTATCAAAAATAAAGAAATAATTTTTTTGTCTAAGTAAATCAAATTAAATATGAAGTCAAAGCGCCACGTTTCAAATTACCATAAATGAAATGCTCATTAAGTGGTAAGAAAAGATTTAGCTTATCTTAACATGTAGGATTTTCTTTTTCCCCTTATTTATGTTTTGAGTTTGGTTTTAAAAATCATTCAGGAAACAAGAAATATTTTATTTATGTCTTTCATATCTTCTCTCCCACCTGATTTTTCACAAAAAAATTGCTTTCTCCACCGGCAAAAGATAATGTTTAATGTCAAGCCTGCGAGATACGACAAATACCCAAGCGTTGCAACAATTAGACAAATAAAGTCTGGTTCTTATAATTTTTTTTGGTTTTTTTGATCTATGACATATTCAGATCTATAAGTCTTTTGACAATCGAGTTATATGCAAATAGGCTTGAAGAAGAAGCATATAAGGACAGAAGAGGATGATGAACGAGGTAAGAACTTTTGTTTAATCCTTTTTATTGGTGAGTTTAGCACTGAAGTATTTTGAAGCTTGTTTTAAATCTTATGTGGTTTTATTTTGACACAGTACATACGAGAGGGAAGAAAGTGAGGATGAACAATTAACAATCCGAAGCTAGTTCGTCTTCATTGACCAACTCTCGTTCTGTGCGCTTTGCTATGGCTTCAAAATCAAATCAAAACTTTCTCGTGAGTTTACTCGCATTAAAACAGCTTTGTGCATCTCCTTTCAGATGTGATTGTTGTTTTGTTAGTCCAGTTTAGTTTAGGAGAATTAATACTTTTCAAAAAAAAATGAATAGTTCAGTATGGTTTTGCTTAAGCTTATGTACTTGTTCTATATGTTTTACCTTGAATTTTGGTTTACATTGACAGTCTTTTATTGAAGCTACCAATCAAATTTTGTTTGGATTTTGTTAATTATATCAATCAATTAAAATTAAAAAACGAAACTAGAGATTTTAATTTGTGTTGATGGATTTGATTCATATATTATGAGTTTTTCCATATTTGATATTTGTTAGTCAAAGATTTTTTTTTAATTATCAGGTAAAAATCCAACGAAGAGTCTCCTCTCTTGTAAGTTGTAAATATAGGTTTGAAGAAGAAGCATACAAGGGGACAGAAGAAGGTGCTGAACCAGATAACACCACTAACATCATCTTAGTTTGATTAGTTTTAAATTAAGGTATCTGAAGCGGGTTTTGACTTGTATGGTTTTTTTGTTGACACAGTACGTACGAGATGGAAAAAAAACAGAGAATGAACCATTCATAACCCGAAGTTGGTTCGTCTTCACTGAACAACCCTAGTTGTGTGCGCTTTGCTATGTCTTCATAATCACAGGAAAATGCCCTGGTGAGTTCACTCGCATAGGAACCGCTTTGTGTATCTTGTTTCAGATGTGAATAGAATCACAAATACGATCAAAATTATGTACCTATTTTATTTGTTTTACGTGAGTTTTGGTTAATATTTGTAGTCTTTTACTAAAGCTAGCTAAACCAAATTTTGTTTGGATTCTATTAGTAGCAAATAATTTTACCCTACAGTGGAAATATTACAAGAGAACACCTTGCTTCTGCAAACAATGATTGTATAGCCATTAGAGAATTACCATTCGAGGTAACACCAATATGCTGTTTACTCTTGATGTATGCTTGAAGTTTTTGGTTAAGTGAAAACTAGTTAATGACAAGCGCTAAATATATCTTTCAGTTTGGTTAGGAAGTCTTACCAATTGTGACTGATGTGTCTCTTCCTTGGGCTGGACTATTCAATATGGAGAAGTGACTCTAGCAGCCTTATAAATTTAATATTTTATTGGCCATGTCTAGACATGCATGGCCAATAATGGATTGCTTCATTTATAAGACCACTAGAATCACCTCTCCGTATTGAATAATCGAGCCCAAGGAAGATACAACATTGATCTCATTTGGTGAGACTTAGGGACCAAACTGAAATGTAATTGATCTGTTATCATTCACGAGTTTTTACCTAACGAGAAACTTCAAGTATACATCAACAATAAATAGCAAAATGGTGTTACCTCATATGGTAATTCTCCAATGGCTATACATGCTTTGTTTGTAGAAGCAAGGTTTTCTCCGGGAAAATTTCCACTCAATACAAATCAATATTACTATTAAATTCCCTAGCTAATCATAAATACAATCAAAAGTATGTACCTTTTCTATTAGTTTTACCTTAGTTTTGGTTTAAATTGGTAGTTATTTACTGAAGCTAGCTATACCAAATTTAAAAATAAAGAAATTAAGAGATTTTGGTTGATGGATTTGATTCATATATTATGATGTTTTCCATTTTTGTTAGTTATGGTTATTTTAATGATATTGCAAATGTAATGAAGTGTTATTCCAGTAATCTTCTCAACACAAATCTACATCAAATCAGCAGTTTTCATTATCAACATAGGGAGTCACAAACAATTTTTGAATTTTATGTTAACATAAGAGATATTTCATTATGACGATGTGGTCGGGATTTTGAATATCAAGATATGGAATAATAGCTATAAGAGTTGGTTGGAAAATTATGTAAGGTGAATGGCATAAACAAAGGAGATTCATCTACTTTCGAGTTCAGAAATCAAGAAGAAAACACAACTCTGGTGTTTAGGATACGTCCTATGTCCCGAGTCTAAAAAGATGTATGTAACATGCATTGTAATTATTAGAACTTTTATTAAAGAAAATTCATTGTTTTTTGTTTATTAAGTTAAGAAGCTAGCAAATAAATATGATTTCATCATGTTTAGTTTAATGGTGCATGTTTATGATATTAGAATGGCCATGTTTTGTTTTGGATTAAATTTTATTTAAGAATTTTATTATGACATATTCAACTGTTTACATTTTGGTGTACGTGAAACTAAAACATTTGAAATCTCCACAATAGAAAAATATTTACCAAATTGTATTTTAACTATTAAATAACTTTCGTTATACTATCTACTTTAATAGGATACAAAACTATCATACTGTCTACTTAAATAGTATACAAAACTATCTTTCTCAAAGTGCTATATCTTAATTAGTTATCTTATTAATAAAAATTAGTTTCCGAAACTAGTAACTAACGTGATCGTGTCAATATTATCGATTATATAATTTTCATGTGTAAAACAAAATTATTGATCAACGATATAAATAAAAAATCTAGTTAAAAATACGCTATATAAAATATTAAATGATAGACCCTTTCAGAAAACATACGTAAGGGTTTTGATCTCCCATCAGTCCGTAAGCATTAAATGTAAAACAATAGAGTCTTGGGGATAGAAAGAGTTGGTAATCGTGAGCATTCAAATAAAATTTGCAACACAACACATATCCAAGCAGACGTTGCATGAAGAACAATGATACAACACATATCCAAGCTGAAGTTTTGATGTGTGGTAAAGAGATTCGGTTGTTTAGGTGGTGAAGAATCTTATAGAGTCTCCGTTATTGATGCACATTTACAAGTAGAGGTTAAGGTGTTTTTGATTATCGGCGGAAAATATGTAGGCAAAATATTGGCTCGAGAGGAGAGAAAGAGAAATATAAAAAGTAGAAAAATAAGGTGGTGACAAGAGAGAGCACCATTAACCATAACAAGCATTCACATACAGTACGTTTAAGAAGAAAGCTCCAAAGCTCCAAAGGAGTTGTGGAAGGAGAATTCTGAAACGTTGATCGAAGAAGAGACGTGACGGTGATCAAAGTGAGACACCAAACAATAATGGAGCATAAACCGGTTGAAAATTTAACTGAAGAAAAAGTGGATAAGATGCACGCGTAAAACATCATGAAGACGTTATGGTGATCAAAGAAAGACACCAAAAAAAAGGATACTTACCTCGGAGAAAAATAGAGCATAATTCGGTTATAGAGATAGCCGAAGCAAAACTGAAAAAGTTTGCGCAGAAATTTGGTGATCAAAAAGAAACTAAAAGGAAATAAGAAGAAAGCTACTTTAAAGAAAGTGAGTGGAAGAAGGTTGAAAACAAAAGGGACGTGAACGTGACTGAAAATATCACAGAGGGGACGTGACAATGTTTATAACTTGTGTGATAAGAAATCACCAAGAAGGAGACAAAAGATGTCATTCTACTCTTTTGAAAGCTATGACGAACTAAGAAGGAAGCTTAGTGTAAGACCAAAACTCAATTAAGGGGGAGTGTTGGTCGATAATTGATTTTCAGAGTTACAACGTTTAGGTCGTGACGTTTCTGTTTGTTTTTTTTCACTGAACAGTCACTAAGTATGAAGAGACACAAGTCAATGTTTTGTTGTCACTAGATCAATCGGACAACAAGCCATACACAACATGAAATGGTACTTACATACGTTTCATAGAATATTCAATCTATTTGTATTGTATCATGAAGAATAGTACATTTGATTTAGACATATTGTTTGAGTTTTTAATACATATCTCGTGGTACCCAAGGCTCCACACCTTGCAATGTATACATTTTCTCCTTTTATTTGTTATCTTTTATTCTACCTTATCTTTTATTTGACTAGTTTGAACAAAATCTAAGAATTTGATCATAGCTTATCTTATATTCAAACTTATCTTTTATTTGACTGGTTTGAAATAGTATTAAATCTTTTATTTGACTTGTTTGAACTTTGAACTAGTAGTTTCTTGGATAAAGTTACCCTTAAAAATCCATCAATTTGATTCCCCCTTCCCCAAAATAAAAAAAAAGCAAACAACCAAAGGAAAAAAATCTTATAAATTTTATTCTTCATTAATTTAATTTGTTGACTATCAAAAATTTGTTGAAGTCAAAGCGCCACGTTTCAGATTACCATAAATGAAATGCTCATTAAGTGGTAAGAAAAGATTTAGCTTATCTTAACATGTAGGATTTTCTTTTTCCCCTTATTTATGTTTTTGGTTTGGGTTTAAAAATCCTTCAGGAAACAAGAAATAATTTATTCATATCTTCTCTCCCACCTGATTTTTCACAAAAAATTGCTTTCTCCACCGGCAAAAGATAATGTTTAATGTCAAGCCTGCGAGATACGACAAATACCCAAGCGTAGCAACAATTAGACAAGTAAAGTCTGGTTCTTATAAATTTTTTTGGTTTTTTTAATCTATGACATATTCAGATCTATAAGTCTTTTGACAATCGAATTATATGCAAATAGGCTTGAAGAAGAAGCATATAAGGACAGAAGAGGATGATGAACGAAGTAAGTACTTTTGTTTAATCCTTTTTATTGGTGAGTTTAGCACTGAAGTATTTGAAGCTTGTTTTAAATCTTATGTGGTTTTATTTTGACACAGTACATACGAGAGGGAAGAAAGTGAGGATGAACAATTAACGATCTGAAGCTGGTTCGTCTTCATTGACCAACTCTCGTTCTGTGCGCTTTGCTATGGCTTCAAAATCAAATGAAAACTCTCTCGTGAGTGTACTCACATTAAAACACCTTTGTGCATTTCGTTTCAGATGTGATTGTTGTTTTGTTAGTCCAGTTTAGTTTAGGAGAATTAATACTTTTCAAAACAAAATGAATAGTTCAATATGGTTTTGCTTAGGCTTATATACTTGTTCTATATGTTTCACCTTGAATTTTGGTTTACATTGACAGTTTTTTATTGAAGCTACCAAACAAATTTTGTTTGGATTTTGTTAACTATATCAATCAATTAAAATTAAAAAACGAAACTAGAGATTTTAATTTGTGTTGATGTATTTGATTTATATATTATGAGTTTTTCCATATTTGATATTTGTTAGTCAATTTTTTTTTAATTATCAGGAAAAAATCCAACGAAGAGTCTCCTCTCTTGTAAGTTGTAAATATTGGTTTGAAGACGAAGCATACAAGGGGACAGAAGAAGGTGCTGAACCAGATAACACCACTAACATCATCTTAGTTTGATGAGTTTTAAATTAAGGTATCTGAAGCGGGTTTTGACTTGTGTAGTTTTTTTGTTGACACAGCACGTACGAGATGGAAAAAACTTAGAATGAACAATTAATAACCCAAAGTTAGTTTGTCTTCACTGAACAACCCTAGTTGTGTGCGCTTTGCCATGACCTCATAATCAAAGGAAAATTCTCTGGTGAGTTCACTCGCATATGAACCGCTTTCTGTATCTTGTTTAAGATGTGAATGTTGTTTTTTTAGTTTAGTTTAGTCTAGGAGAGTTAATACTTGTTGAAACAAAATCAAAAGTTTGTTAATTCATTATGTTTTTGGTTTTAGTTTTTTACATACCTTAGGCTTATCTATTGTATTTAATTTTATTTATGGTTTCCAGAGAGTGGAATTTTACGGGAGAAAACATTTCTTCTGCAAACAATGCTTGTATAGCCATCGAAAAATTAACATTCGAGGTAACACCAATATGTTGTTTATTCTTAATGTATGCTTGAATTTTTTGGTCATGTACAAACTCGTGAATGATCAGAGCTCAGTATATATTTAAGTTTGGGCACAAAGTCACACCAATTCTGATCGATGTTGTCTCTTCGTTGGATTCAATTATTCAATATTGAGAAGTGTTTCTAGCAGCCTTATAAATCCAATATTTTATTGGTCATGTCTAACTATGTCTTTATTTTTTGGTGAATATAAGGCACAAGTTTTGAGCAATGCAACTACACTACCTGAACATAATCCAATAAATCTAGCTGTTTACAATGCAATTACCCTTGGAAGACTAGCATGGGTTCGTCTAGACCTCGTTCCACCACTCTTTGAATACTTTATGGAGAGTAAATTGATTCTTAATCCAAAAAAACAAGACATTGGAAACGTTAGCAAACCTAATTTTTTGGATTGAGAGTCTTTTTACTCTCCATGAAGTACTTCAAGTGTGGTGGAAAGAGGTCTGTAAGAACCCGTGCTAGTTTCCCAAGGTAATTGCACTGTTAAAAGCTAGGTCAATTGGCTTGTGTTAAGATAATGTAATTGGATTCCTCAAAAATTTTGCCTTATTCACCAAAAAAAAGAGAGGCATAGTTAGACACCTTGCTTCTGCAAACAATGGTTGTATAGCCATTAGAGAATTAGCATTAGAGGTAACACCAATATGCTGTTTACTCTTGATGTATGCTTGAAGTTTTTGGTTAAGTTAAAACTCGTTAATGACAAGAGTTAAATATATCTTTCAGTTTGGTTGGGAAGTCTTACCAATTGAGACTGATATGTCTCTTCCTTTGGGCTGGACTATTCAATATGGAGAAGTGACTCTAGCAGCCTTATAAATTTAATATTTTATTGGCCATGTCTAGACATGCATTGCCAATAATACATTGGTTCATTTATAAGACCACTAGAATCACCTCTCCGTATTGAATAATCGAGCCCAAGGAAGAGACAACATTGATCTCATTTGGTGAGACTTAGGGACCAAACTGAAATGTAATTGATCTCTTATCATTCACGAGTTTTTACCTAACAAGAAACTTCAAGTATACATCGACAATAAATAGCAAAATGGTGTTACCTCATATGGTAATTCTCCAATGGCTATACAAGCTTTGTTTGCAGAAGCAAGGTTTTCTCCGGTAAAATTTCCACTCAATACAAATCAAAATTACTATTAAATCCAATAGCTAATCATAAATACAATCAAAAGTATGTACTTGTTCTATTAGTTTTGGTTTAAATTGATAGTTATTTACTGAAGCTAGCTATACCAAAGATAATGTTTTCTCCACCGGCAAAAGATAATTGTTTTCTCCACCGGCAAAAGATAATGTTTAATGTCAAGCATGCGAGATACAACAAATACCCAAGCGTAGCAACAATTAGACAAGTAAAGTCTGGTTCTTATAAAAAATTTTGTTTTTTTTTTATCTACGACATATTCAGATTTATAAGTCTTTTGACAATCGAATTATATGCAAATAGGCTTGAAGAAGAAGCATATAAGGACAGAAGAGGATGATGAACGAAGTTAGAACTTTTGTTTAATCCTTTTTATTGGTGAGTTTAGCACTGAAGTATTTGAAGCTTGTTTTAAATCTTATGTGGTTTTATTTTGGCACTGTACATACGAGAGGGAAGAGAGTGAGGATGAACAATTAATGATCTGAAGCTGGTTCGTCTTCATTGACCAACTCTCGTTCTGTGTGCTTTGCTATGGCTTCAAAATCAAATGAAAACTCTCTCGTGAGTGTACTCGCATTAAAACAGCTTTGTGCATTTTGTTTCAGATGTGATTGTTGGTTTATTAGTCCAGTTTAGTTTAGGAGAATTAATACTTTTCAAAACAAAATGAATAGTTCAATATGGTTTTGCTTAGGCTTATGTACTTGTTCTATATGTTTTACCTTGAATTTTGGTTTACATTGACAGTCTTTTATTCAAGCTACCAATCAAATTTTGTTTGGATTTTGTTAATTATATCAATCAATTAAAATTAAAAAACGAAACTAAAGATTTTAATTTGTTTTGATGAATTTGATTTATATATTATGAGTTTTTCCATATTTGATATTTGTTAGTCAAAGCTTTTTTTTTAATTATCAGGTAAAAATCCAACAAAGAGTCTCCTCTCTTGTAAGTTGTAAATATAGGTTTGAAGAAGAAGCATACAAGGGGACAGAAGAAGGTGCTGAACCAGATAACACCACTAACATCATCTTAGTTTGATGAGTTTTAAATTAAGGTATCTGAAGCGGGTTTTGACTTGTGTGCTTTTTTTGTTGACACAGTATGTACGAGATGGAAAAAACAGAGAATGAACAATTCATAACCCGAAGTTGGTTCGTCTACACTGAACAACCCTAGTTGTGTGCGCTTTGCTATGTCTTCATAATCAAAGGAAAATTCTCTGGTGAGTTCACTCGCATATGAATCGCTTTGTGTATCTTGTTTCAGATGTTAATGTTATTTTTTTGTCTAGTTTAGTCTAGGAGAGTTAATACTTGTCGAAACAAAATCCAAAGTTTATTAATTCAACATGTTTTTGGTTTTAATATTTTACATACCTTAGGCTTATCTATTGTATTTAATTGTATTTTTGGTTTCCAGAGAGTGGAATTTTACAGGAGAAAACATTTCTTCTGCAAACAATGCTTGTATAGCCATCGAAGAATTAACATTCAAGGTAACACTAATATGTTTTTTATTCTTGATGTATGCTTGAAGTTGTTGGTCAAGTACAAACTCGTGAATGACCAGAGCTTAACAATATTTAAGTTTGGGCACAAAGTCACACCAATTCTGATTGATGTTGTCTCTTCGTTCGATTCAATTATTCAATATGGAGAAGTGATTCCAGCAGCCTTATAAATCCAATATTTTATTGGTAATGTCTAACTATGTCTTTATTTTTTGGTTAATATAAGGCACAAGTTTTGAGTAATGCAACTACACTACTTGAACAAAATCAAATAAACCTAGCTGTTTACAATGCAATTACCCTTGGAAGACTAGCATCGGTTCGTCAAGACCTCGTTCCACCACTCTTTGAATACTTTGAGTAAAATGATTCTAAATCCAAAAAAACAAGAAATTGGAAACGTTAGCAAACCTAATTTTTTGGATTGAGAGTCTTTTTACTCTCCATGAAGTACTTCAAGTGTGGTGGAAAGAGGTCTGTACGAACCCGTGCTAGTATCCCATGGTAATAGCACTGTTAACAGCTAGGTCAACTGGCTTGATGTTTAGATAATGTAATTGCATTCCTCAAAAATTTTGCCTTCTTCACCAAAAAAAAAGAGGCATAGTTAGACATGGCAAAAAAAATTTGATTTATAAGGCTGTTAGAGTCACCTCTCTATATTGAATAATTGAGCCCAAGGAAGAAACAACATCGGTCACAATTGTTGAGACTTTGTGACCAAACTGAAATAAATATTGAGCTCTTATCATTCACGAGTTTGTACTTAGCTAGAAACTTCAAGCATACATCGAGAATAAGCAGCATGTTGTTGTGACCTCGTATGCTAAATCTCCAATGGCTATACAAGCATTGTTTGCAGAAGCAAGTTTTTCGCTATTAAAACTTCCAGTCTATAGAAATTAAAAATACGATCAAAAATATGTACATATTGTATTTGTTTTACGTGAGTTTTGGTTAATATTTGTAGTCGTTTACTAAAGCTAGCTAAACCAAATTTTGTTTGGATTCTTTTAGTAGCAAATAATTTTACCTTACAGTGGAAATTTTACGGGAGAACACCTTGCTTCTGCAAACAATGGTTGTATAGCCATTAGAGAATTAGCATTCGAGGTAACACCAATATGCTGTTTACTCTTGATGTATGCTTGAAGTTTTTGGTTAAGTTAAAACTCGTTAATGACAAATGATAATTATATCTTTCAGTTTGGTTAGGAAGTCTTACCAATTGTGACTTATATATCTCTTCCTTGGGCTGGACTATTCAATATGGAGAAGTGACTCTAGCAGCCTTATAAATTTAATATTTTATTGGCCATGTCCAGACATTCATGGCCAATAATACATTGGTTCATTTATAAGACCACTAGAATCACCTCTCCGTATTGAATAATCGAGCCCAAGGAAGAGACAACATTGATCTCATTTGGTGAGACTTAGGGACCAAACTGAAATGTAATTGATCTCTTATCATTCACGAGTTTTTACCTAACAAGAAACTTCAAGTATACATCGACAATAAATAGCAAAATGGTGTTACCTCATATGGTAATTCTCCAATGGCTATACAAGCTTTGTTTGCAGAAGCAAGGTTTTCTCCGGTAAAATTTCCACTCAATACAAATCAAAATTACTATTAAATACAATAGCTAATCATAAATACAATCAAAAGTATGTACTTTTTCTATTAGTTTTACCTTAGTTTTGGTTTAAATTGATAGTTATTTACTGAAGCTAGCTATTCAAATTTTTTTTTGGATTCTGTTAATTGAATCTACCAAATTTAAAAATAAAGAAATTAAGAGATTTTGGTTGATGGATTTGATTCATATATTATGATATTTTCCATTTTTGTTAGTCATGGTTATTTTAACGATATTGAAAATGTAATGAAGTGTTATTCCAGTAATCTTCTCAACACAAATCTACATCAAATCAGCAGTTTTCAATATCAACATAGGGAGTCACAAACAAATTTTGAATTTGATGTTAACATAAGAGATATTTCATTAAGACGATGTGGTCGGGATTTCGAATATCAAGAGATGGAATAATAGCTACAGGAGTTGGTTGGAAAAATTATGTAAGGTGAATGGCATAAACAAAGGAGATTCATCTACTTTAGAGTTCAGAAATCAAGAAGAAGACACAACTCTGGTGTTTAGGATACGTCCTATGTCCCGAGTCTAAAAAGATGTATGTAACATAATTAAGCATTGTATTTATTAGAAATTTTATTAAAGAAGATTCATTGTTTTTTTGTTTATTAAGTTAAGAAGTTAGCAAATAAATATTATTTCATCATGTTTAGTTTAATGGTGCATGTTTTATGATATTAGAATGGCCATGTTTTGTTTCGGATTAAATTTTATTTAAGAATTTATTCTGACATATTCAACTGTGTACATTTTGGTGTACGTGAAACTAAAACATTTAATTTGAAATCTCCACAATAGAAAAATATTTACCAAATTCTATTTTAGCTATTAAATAACTTTCGTTATACTATTTACTTAAATAGGATACAAAACTATCATACTGTCTACTTAAATAGTATACAAAACTATCTTTCTCAAAGTACTATATCTTAATTAGTTATCTTATTAATAAACATAAGTTTCCAAAACTAGTAACTAACGTGATCGTGTCAATTTTATCGATTAGATATTTTTCATGTGTAAAACAAAATTATTGATCAACGATATAAATAAAAAAACTAGTTAAAAAATACGCTATATATAATATTAAATGATAGACCCTTTCTGAAAACATACGTAAGGGTTTTCATCTCCCATCAGTTCGTAAGCATTAAATATAAAACAATAGAGTCTTGGGGATAGAAAGAGTTGGTAATCTTGAGCATTCAAATAAAAATTTGCAACACAACACATATCCAAGCAGAAGTTGCAAGAAGAACAATGATACAACACATATCCAAGCTGAAGTTTTGATGTGTGGTTAAGAGATTCGTTGGTTTAGATGGTGAAGAATCTTATAGAGTTTCCGTTATTGATGCACATTTACAAGTAGAGGTTAATGGTGTTTTTGATTAACGGCAGAAAATCTGTAGGCAAAATATTGGCTCGAGAGGAGAGAAAGAGAAATAGAAAAAATAGAAAAATAAGGTGGTGACAAGAGAGAGCACCATTAACCTTCACAAGCATTCACATACAGTACGTTTAAGAAGTAAGCTCCAAAGCTCCAAAGCTCCAAAGGAGTTGTGGAAGGAGAATTTTGAAACGTTGTTCGAAGAAGAGTCGTGACGGTGATCAAAGTGAGACACCAAATAATAATGGATAAGATGCCAAATCATAAACCGGTTGAAAATTTAACTGAAGAAAAAGTGGATAAGATGCACGCGTAAAACATCATGGAGACGTTATGGTGATCAAAGAAACACACCAAAAAAAAGGATACTTACCTCGGCGAAAAATAGAGCATAATTCGGTTATAGAGACAGCCGAAGCAAAAATGAAAAAGTTTACGCAGAAATTTGGTGATCAAGAAGAAACTAAAAGGAAATAAGAAGAATGCTACTTAAAAGAAAGTGAGTGGAAGAAGTTTGAAAACAAAAGGGACGTGAACGTGATTGAAAATATCACAGAGGGGACGTGACAATGTTTATAACTTGTGTGATAAGAAATCACCAAGAAGGAGACAAAGATGTCATTCTACTCCTTTGAAAGCTATGACGAACTAAGAAGGAAGCTTAGTGTAAGACCGAAACTCAATTAAGGGGGAGTGTTGGTCGATAATTGATTTTCAGAGTTACAACGTTTAGGTCGTGACGTTTCTGTTTGTTTTGTTTCACTGAACAGTCACTAAGTATGAAGAGACACAAGTCAATGTGTTGTTGTCACTAGATCAATCGGACAACAAGCCATACACAACATGAAATGGTACTTACATACGTTTCATAGAATATTCAATCTATTTGTATTGTATCATGAAGAATAGTACATTTGATTTAGACATATTTTTTTGAGTTTTTAATACATATCTCGTGAAACCCAAGGCTCCACACCTTGCAATGTATACATTTTCTCTTTTTATTTGTTATTTTTTTATTCTACATTATCTTTTATTTGATTGGTTTGAACAAAATCCATGAATTTGATCATAGCTTATGTTTTATTCAAACTTATCTTATATTTGACTCGTTTGAAATAGTATTTAATCTTTTATTTGACTTGTTTGAACTTTATACTAGTAGTTTCTTGATTAAGTTACCCTTAAAACCCCATCAATTTGATTCCCCCTTCCCCCAAAAAAAAAGCAAACAACCAAAGGAAAAAAATCTTATAAATTTTATTCTTCATTACTTTAATTTGTTGACTATGAAAAAGAAAGAAATAATTGTTTTGACTACGTAAATCAAATTAAATATGAAGTCAAAGTGCCACGTTTCAAATTACCATAAAGGAAATGCTCATTAAGTGGTAAGAAAAGATTTAGCTTATCTTAACATGTAGGATTTCTTTTTCCCCTTATTTGTGTTTATTGTTTGGGTTTCAAAATCATTCAGGAAACAAGAAATATTTTATTTATGTCTTTCATATCTTCTCTCCCACCTGATTTTCACAAAAAAAATTGCTTTATCCACCGGCAAAAGATAATGTATAATGTCAAGCCTGCGAGATATGACAAATACCAAAGCGTAGCAACAATTAGACAAGTAAAGTCTGGTTCTTATAATTTTTTTTGATTTTTTTTTTATCTATGACATATTCAGATCTATAAGTCTTTTGACAATCGAATTATATGCAAATAGGCTTGAAGAAGAAGCATATAAGGACAGAAGAGGATGATGAACGAAGTAAGAACTTTTGTTTAATCCTTTTTATTGGTGAGTTTAGCACTGAAGTATTTGAAGCTTGTTTTAAATCCTATGTGGTTTTATTTTGACACAGTACATACGAGAGGGAAGAGAGTGAGGATGAACAATTAACGATCTGAAGCTGGTTCGTCTTCATTGACCAACTCTCGTTCTGTGCGCTTTGCTATAGCTTCAAAATCAAATGAAAACTCTCTCGTGAGTGTACTCTCATTAAAACAGCTTTATGCATTTCGTTTGAGATGTGATTGTTGTTTTGTTAGTCCAGTTTAGTTTAGGAGAATTAATACTTTTCAAAACAAAATGAACAGTTCAATATGGTTTTGCTTAGGCATATGTACTTGTTCTATATGTTTTACCTTGAATTTTGGTTTACATTGACAGTCTTTTATTCAAGTTACCAATCAAATTTTGTTTGGATTTTGTTAATTATATCAATCAATTAAAGTTAAAAACGAAACTAAAGATTTTAATTTCTTTTGGTGGATTTGATTTATATATTATGAGTTTTTCCATATTTGATATTTGTTAGTCAAAGCTTTTTTTTTTAATTATCAGGTAAAAATCCAACGAAGAGTCTCCTCTCTTGTAAGTTGTAAATATAGGTTTGAAGTAGAAGCATACAAGGGGACAGAACAAGGTGCTGAACCAGATAACACCACTAACAGCATCTTAGTTTGATGAGTTTTAAATTAAGGTATCTGAAGCGGGTTTTGACTTGTGTGCTTTTTTTGTTGACACAGTACGTACGAGATGGAAAAAACAGAGAATGAACAATTAATAACCCAAAGTTGGTTCGTCTTCAGTGAACAACCCTAGTTGTGTGCACTTTGCTATGTCTTCATAATCAAAGGAAAATTCTCTGGTGAGTTCACTCGCATATGAACCACTTTGTGTATCTTGTTTCAGATGTGAATGTTGTTTTTTTTTGTCTAGTTTAGTCTAGGAGAGTTAATACTTGTAGAAACAAAATCAAAAGTTTATTAATTCATTATGTTTTGGTTTTAGTTTTTTACATACCTTAGGCTTATCTATTGTATTTTATTGTATTTTTGGTTTCCAGAGAGTGGAATTTTACAGGAGTAAACATTTCTTCTGCAAACAATGCTTGTATGGCCATCGAAGAATTAACATTCAAGGTAACACCAATATGTTGTTTATTCTTTATGTATGCTTGAAGAATTTGGTCAAGTACAAACTCGTGAGTGATCAGAGCTTAATATATATTTAAGTTTGGCATAAAGTCACACCAATTCTGATTGATGTTGTCTCTTCGTTGGATTCAATTATTCAATATGGAGAAGTGATTCCAGCAGCCTTATAAATCCAATATTTTATTGGTCATGTCTAACTATGTCTTTATTTTTTGGTGAATATAAGGAACAAGTTTTGAGCAATGCAACTACACTACCTGAACATAATCCAATAAACCTAGCTGTTTACAATGCAATTACCCATAGAAGACTAGCATCGGTTCGTCTAGACCTCGTTCCACCACTCTTTGAATACTTTATGAAGAGTAAAATGATTCTAAATCAAAAAAAAAAAGAAATTGGAAATGTTAGCAAACATAATTTTTTGGATTGAGAGTCTTTTTACTCTCCATGAAGTACTTCAAGTGTGGTGGAAAGAGGTCTGTACGAACCCGTGCTAGTATCCAATGGTAATAGCACTGTTAACAGCTAGGTCAATTGGCTTGTTGTTTAGATAATGTAATTGCATTCCTCAAAACTTTTGCCTTCTTCACCAAAAAAAAAGAGGCATAGTTAGACATGGAAAAAAAAATTGGATTTATAAGGCTGCTAGGGTCACCTCTCTATATTGAATAATTGAGCCCAAGGAAGAGACAACATCTGTCACAATTGTTGAGACTTTGTGACCAAACTGAAATATATATTGAGCTCTTATCATTCACGAGTTTGTAGTTAGCTAGAAACTTCAAGCATATATCGAGAATAAGCAGCATGTTGTTGTGACCTCATATGCTAAATCTCCAATGGCTATACAAGCATTGTTTGCAGAAGCAAGTTTTTCGCTATTAAAATTTCCAGTCTATAGAAATCACAAATACGATCAAAATTATGTACATATTGTATTTGTTTTACGTGAGTTTTGGTTAATATTTGTAGTCGTTTACTAAAGCTAGCTAAACCAAATTTTGTTTGGATTCTATTAGTAGCAAATAATTTTACCTTACAGTGGAAATTTTACGGGAGAACACCTTGCTTCTGCAAACAATGGTTGTATAGCCATTAGAGAATTAGCATTCGAGGTAACACCAATATGCTGTTTACCCTTGATGTATGCTTGAAGATTTTGGTTAAGTTAAAACTCGTTAATGACAAGTGCTATTTATATCTTTCGGTTTGGTTAGGAAGTCTTACCAATTGTGACTGATATATCTCTTCCTTGGGCTGGACTATTCAATATGGAGAAGTGACTCTAGCAGCCTTATAAATTTAATATTTTATTGGCCATGTCTAGACATGCATGGCCAATAATACATAGGTTCATTTATAAGACCACTAGAATCACCTCTCCGTATTGAATAATCGAGCCCAAGGAAGAGACAACATTGATTTCATTTGGTGAGACTTAGGGACCAAACTGAAATGTAATTGATCTGTTATCATTCACGAGTTTTTACCTAACGAGAAACTTCAAGTATACATCGACAATAAATAGCAAAATGGTATTACCTCGTATGGTAATTCTCCAATGGCTATACAAGCTTTGTTTGGAGAAGCAAGGTTTTCTCCTGTAAAATTTCCACTAAATACAAATCAAAATTACTATTAAATCCAATAGCTAATCATAAATACAATCAAAAGTATGTATTTGTTCTATTAGTTTTACTTTAGTTTTGGTTTAAATTGATAGTTATTTACTGAAGCTAGCTATACCAAATTTTGTTTGCATTCTGTTAATTGAATCTACCAAATTTAAAAATAAAGAAATTAAGAGATTTTGGTCGATGGATTTGATTCATATATTATGATATTTTCCATTTTTGTTAGTCATGGTTATTTTAATGATGTTGCAAAAGTAATGAAGTGTTATTCCAGTAATCTTAATCTATATCAAATCAGCAGCTTTCAATATCAAAATAGGGAGTCACAAACAAATTTTGAATTTAATGTTAACATAAGAGATATTTCATTATGACGATGTGGTCGGGATTTTGAATATCAAGAGATGGAATAATAGCTACAGGAGTTGGTTGGAAAAATTATGTAAGGTGAATGGCATAAACAAAGGAGATTCATCTACTTTAGAGTTCAGAAATAAAAAAGAAGACACAACTCTGGTGTTTAGGATACGTCCTAAGTCCCGAGTCTAAAAAGATGTAAGTAACATAATTAAGCATTCTATTTGTTAGAACTTGTATTAATGAAAATTCATTGTTTTTTTGTTTATTAAGTTAAGAAGCTAGCAAATAAATATGATTTCGTCATGTTTAGTTTAATGGTGCATGTTTATGATATTAGAATGGCCATGTTTTGTTTCGGATTAAATTTTATTTAAGAATTTATTCTGACATATTCAACTGTGTACATTTTGGTGTACGTGAAACTAAAACATTTAATTTGAAATCTCCACAATAGAAAAATATTTACCAAATTCTATTTTAGCTATTAAATAACTTTCGTTATACTATTTACTTAAGTAGGATACAAAGCTATCATACTGTCTACTTAAATAGTATAAAAAACTTTCTTTCTCAAAGTACTATATCTTAATTAGTTTCCAAAACTTGTAACTAACGTGATCGTGTCAATTTTATCGATTAGATATTTTTTCATGTGTAAAACAAAATTCTTGATCAACGATATAAATAAAAAATCTAGTTAAAAAATACGCTATATATAATATTAAATGATAGACCCTTTCTGAAAACATACGTAAGGGTTTTGATCTCCCATCAGTCCGTAAGCATTAAATGTAAAACAATTGAGTCTTGGGGATAGAAAGAGTTGGTAATCTTGAGCATTCAAATAAACATTTGCAACACAACACATATCCAAGCAGAAGTTGCAAGAAGAACAATGATACAACACATATCCAAGCTGAAGTTTTGATGTGTGGTTAAGAGATTCGTTGGTTTGAATGGTGAAGAATCTTATAGAGTTTCCGTTATTGATGCACATTTACAAGTTGAGGTTAATGGTGTTTTTGATTAACGGCAGAAAATCTGTAGGCAAAATATTGGCTCAAGAGGAGAGAAAGAGAAATAGAAAAAATAGAAAAATAAGGTGGTGACAAGAGAGAGCACCATTAACCTTCACAAGCATTCACATACAGTATGTTTAAAAAGAAAGCTCCAAAGCTCCAAAGGAGTTGTGGAAGGAGAATTTTGAAACGTTGTTCGAAGAAGAGTCGTGACGGTGATCAAAGTGAGACATCAAACAATAATGGAGCATAAACCGGTTGAAAATTTAAATGAAGAAAAAGTGGATAAGATGCACGCGTAAAACAACATGGAGACGTTACGGTGATTATAGAAAGACACCAAAAAAAAGGATAGTTACCTCAAAGAAAAATATAGCATAATTCGGTTATAGAGATAACCGAAGCAAAAATATAGCATAATTTTACGCAGAAATTTTGTGATCAAGAAGAAACTAAAAGGAAATAAGAAGAAAGCTACTTAAAAGAAAGTCAGTGGAAGAAGGTTGAAAACAAAAGGGACGTGAACGTGACTGAAAATATCACAGAGGGGACGTGACAATGTTTATAACTTGTGTTATAAGAAATCACCAAGAAGGAGACAAAGATGTCATTCTACTCCTTTGAAAGCTATGACGAACTAAGAAGGAAGCTTAGTGTAAGACCGAAACTCAATTAAGGGCGAGTGTTGGTCGATAATTGATTTTCAGAGTTACAACGTTTAGTTCGTGGCGTTTCTGTTTATTTTTTTCACTGAACAGTCACTAAGTATGAAGAGACACAAGTAAAAGTGTTGCTGTCACTAGATCAATCGGACAACAAGCCATACACAACATGAAATGGTACTTACATACATTTCATAGAATATTCAATCTATTTGTATTGTATCATGAAGAATAGTACATTTGATTTAGAAATATTGTTTGACTTTTTAATACATATCTCGTGGTACCCAAGTCTCCACACCTTGCAATGCATACATTTTCCCCTTTTATTTGTTATCTTTTATTCTACCTTATATTTTATTTGACTAGTTTGAACAAAATCTAAGAATTTGATCGTAACTTATCTTTTATTCAAACTTATCTTTTATTTGACTAGTTTGAAATAGTATTTAATCTTTTATTTGACTTGTTTGAACTTTGAACTAGTAGTTTCTTGGATAAAGTTACCCTTAAAAATCCATCATTTTGATTCCTCATTCCCCAAAAAAATAAAAGCAAACAACGAAAGGAAAAAAATCTTATAAATTTTATTCTACATTAATTTAATTTGTTGACTATCAATGATTTGTTGAAATCAAAGTGCCACGTTTCAGATTACCATAAATGAAATGCTCATTAAGTGGTAAGAAAAGATTTAGCTTATCTTAACATGTAGGATTTTCTTTTTCCCCTTATTTATGTTTTTGGTTTGGGTTTAAAAATCATTCAGGAAACAAGAAATATTTTAATTATGTCTTTCATATCTTCTCTCCCACCTTATTTTTCACAAAAAATTGCTTTCTCCACCGGCAAAAGATAATTTTTAATGTCAATCATGCGAGGTATGACAAATACCCAAGCGTAGTAACAATTAGACAAGTAAAGTCTGGTTCTTATATTTTTTTTTGGTTGTTTTCATCTATGACATATTCAAATCTATAAGTCTTTTGACAATCGAATTATATGCAAATAGGCTTGAAGAAGAAGCATATAAGGACAGAAGAGGATGATGAACGAGGTAAGAACTTTTGTTTAATCCTTTTTATTGGTGAGTTTAGCACTGAAGTATTTGAAGCTTGTTTTAAATCTTATGTGGTTTTATTTTGACACAGTACATACGAGAGGGAAGAAAGTGAGGATGAACAATTAACGATCCGTGGCTGTTTCGTCTTCATTGACCAACTCCCGTTCTGTGCGCTTTGCTATGGCTTCAAAATCAAATCAAAACTCTCTCGTGAGTTTACTCGCATTAAAACAGCTTTGTGCATCTCGTTTCAGATGTGATTGTTGTTTTGTTAGTCCAGTTTAGTTTAGGAGAAATAATACTTTGCAAAACAAAATGAATAGTTCAATATGGTTTTGCTTAGGCTTATATACTTGTTCTATATGTTTTACCTTGAATTTTGGTTTACATTGACAGTTTTTTATTGAAGCTACCAAACAAATTTTGTTTGGATTTTGTTAATTATATCAATCACTTAAAATTAAAAAACAAAACTAGAGATTTTAATTTGTGTTGATGGATTTGATTCGTATATTATGAGTTTTTCCATATTTGATATTTGTTAGTCAAGGCTATTTTTTTAATTATCAGGTAAAAATCCAACGAAGAGACTCCTCTCTTGTAAGTTGTAAATATTGGTTTGAAGACGAAGCATACAAGGGGACAGAAGAAGGTGCTGAACCAGATAACACCACTAACATCATCTTAGTTTGATGAGTTTTAAATTAAGGTATCTGAAGCGGGTTTTGACTTGCGTGGTTTTTTTGTTGACACAGCACGTACGAAATGGAAAAAACTTAGAATGAACAATTCATAACCCGAAGTTGGTTCGTCTTCACTGAACAACCCTAGTTGTGTGCGCTTTGCTATGACCTCATAATCAAATGAAAATTCTCTGGTGAGTTCACTCGCATATGAACCACTTTCTGTATCTTGTTTCAGATGTGAATGTTGTTTTTTTAGTTTAGTTTAGTCTAGGAGAGTTAATACTTGTTGAAACAAAATTAAAAGTTTATTAATTCATTATGTTTTTGGTTTTAGTTTTTTACATACCTTAGGCTTATCTATTGTATTTAATTGTATTTATGGTTTCCAGAGAGTGGAATTTTACGGGAGAAAACATTTCTTCTACAAACAATGCTTGTATAGCGATCGAAAACTTAACATTCGAGGTAACACCAATATGTTGTTTATTCTTAATATATGCTTGAATTTTTTGGTCATGTACAAACTCGTGAATGATCAGAGCTCAATATATATATTTAAGTTTGGGCACAAAGTCACACCAATTCTGATCGATGTTGTCTCTTCGTTGGATTCGATTATTCAATATTGAGAAGTGATTCTAGCAGCCTTATAAATCCAATATTTTATTGGTCATGTCTAACTATGTCTTTATTTTTTGGTGAATATAAGGCACAAGTTTTGAGCAATGCAACTACACTACCTGAACATAATCCAATAAATCTAGCTGTTTACAATGCAATTACCCTTGGAAGACTAGCATGGGTTCGTCTAGACCTCGTTCCACCACTCTTTGAATACTTTATGGAGAGTAAAATGATTCTAAATCCAAAAAAACAAGACATTGGAAACGTTAGCAAACCTAATTTTTTGAATTTAGAGTCTTTTTGCTCTCCATGAAGTACTTCAAGTGTGGTGGAAAGAGGTCTGTAAGAACCCGTGCTAGTTTCCCAAGGTAATTGCACTGTTAACAGCTAGGTCAATTGGCTTGTGTTTAGATAATGTAATTGCATTCCTCAAAAATTTTGCCTTATTCACCAAAAAAAAGAGGCATAGTTAGACATGGCAAAAAAAAAAATTGGATTTATAAGGCTGCTAGAGTCACCTCTCTATATTGAATAATTGAGCCCAAGGAAGAGACAACATCGGTCACAATTGTTGAGACTTTGTGACCAAACTGAAATATATATTGAGCTCTTATCATTCACGAGTTTGTACTTAGCTACAAACTTCAAGCATACATCAAGAATAAGCAGCATGTTGTTGTTACCTCGTATTCTAAATCTCCAATGGCTATACAAGCATTGTTTGGAGAAGCAAGTTTTTCGCTATTAAAACTTCCAGTCTATAGAAATCACAAATACGATCAAAATTATGTACATATTGTATTTGTTTTACGTGAGTTTTGGTTAATATTTGTAGTCGTTTACTAAAGCTAGCTAAACCAAATTTTGTTTGGATTTTATTAGTAGTAAATAATTTTACCTTACAGTAGAAATTTTACGGGAGAACACCTTGCTTCTGCAAACAATGGTTGTATAGCCATTAGAGAATTAACATTTGAGTTAACACCAATATGCTGTTTACTCTTGATGTATGCTTGAAGTTTTTGGTTAAGTTAAAACTCGTTAATGACAAGTGCTAGATATATCTCTTCCTTGGGCTGGACTATTCAATATGGAGAAGTGACTCTAGCAGCCTTATAAATTTAATATTTTATTGGCCATCTCTAGACATTCATGGCCAATAATACATTGGTTCATTTATAAGACCACTAGAATCACCTCTCTGTATTGATTAATCGAGCCCAAGGAAGAGACAACATTGATCTCATTTGGTGAGACTTAGGGACCAAACTGAAATGTAATTGATCTGTTATCATTCACGAGTTTTTACCTAACGAGAAATTTCAAGTATACATCGACAATAAATAGCAAAATGGTGTTACCTCGTATGGTAATTCTCCAATGGCTATACAAGCTTTGTTTGCAGAAGCAAGGTTTTCTCCGGTAAAATTTCCACTAAATACAAATCAACATCCTCCTCCACCATTTTTGATACCCTCAATATTTTCTTTGTTTTATTTTTTTAATGTTCTTGTATGGGTTGAAAGATCAATTAAGATATCATTGTAAGAGCTTGATTATATCTTTGGTTTAAAATTTTGTTTTCAATTCCATTTTTTCTTTGTTTTATGTATTTCTTCATTTCTTTAAATGTATAATACATATGTATAATAATTTTTTATGGCTATAAGAAAATTACTTTATCGATGAGATTCAAAAATATTGATTTCCGACCATCACACCATAAGAAAATCAAGTAAAAAAAAAATCACTCTTTTACTTTAGATGTTTGTTTCTTTCTCACATATTCATGTATATTTATTTTATTTTCAAAAGTATGTAATTATTGTAACAAAATAAAAAAAATTATATAATTATCATACCAATTTGTAAGACACTGAAATAAATAAATTTTTTTACACAAACAAAGGTAATGTGTATGTAGATTTATAAGCTTACACACATATTTGGATAAATTTCAACATTTTTAGTGATTTTTTTGATAAATTTTTAAAAAGGGATAAATTTAAAAAGTGGTATTTGAAAAGAGGTATTTTTAAAATTCTCTCAATATCATTTCTATTTTTATCATTAACAATATTTTTTATATCAAAAATTACTCAAAAGTACTGAAGAAAATTACTATCAAAATTGAATAATTAATCAACGAATAAATTCAAGAGATATGAATTAATTCTATTGTATGATTTAAATATCATAAGCATTGAAATTTATTTGTTCTATTTTTTATAAATATATTAATTAATGTAATATACAACAACCCGCGTATATGCGCGGGACATTACCTAGTTACTATTAAATCCAATAGCTAATCATAAATACAATGAAAAGTATGTACTTGTTCTATTAGTTTTACTTTAGTTTTGGTTTAAATTGATAGTTATTTACTGAAGCCAACTATACCAAATTTTGTTTGCATTCTGTTAATTGAATCTACCATATTTAAAAATAAAGAAATTAAGAGATTTTGTCAATGGATTTGATTCATATATTATGATATTTTCCATTTCTGTTAGTCATGGTTATTTTAATGATATTGCAAAAGTAATGAAGTGTTATTCCAGTAATCTTAATCTACATCAAATCAGCAGTTTTCAATATCAACATAGGGAGTCACAAACAAACGTTGAATTTGATGTTAACATAAGAGATATAATATTATGACGATGTGGTCGGGATTTCGAATATCAAGAGATGGAATAATAGCTACAGGAGTTGGTTGGAATAATTATGTAAGGTGAATGGCATAAACAAAGGAGATTCATCTACTTTAGAGTTCAGAAATCAAGAAGAAGACACAACTCTGGTGTTTAGGATGCGTCCTAAGTCCCGAGTCTAAAAAGATGTATGTAACATAATTAAGCATTGTATTTATTAGAACTTTTATTAAAGAAAATTCATTTTTTTGTTTATTAAGTTAAGAAGCTAACAAATAAATATGATTTTATCATATTTAGTTTAATGGTGCATGTTTATGATATTAGAATGGCCATGTTTTGTTTCGGATTAAATTTTATTTAAGAATTTATTCTGACATATTCAACTGTGTACATTTTGGTGTACGTAAAACTAAAACATTTGAATTCTCCACAATAGAAAAATATTTACCAAGTTCTATTTTAACTATAAAATAACTATCATAATGTCTACTTAAATAGTATACAAAACTATCTTTCTCAAAGTAATATATTTTAATTAGTTATCTTATTCATAAAAATTAGTTTCCAAAACTAGTAACTAACGTGATCATGTCAATTTTATCGATTAGATATTTTTTCATGTGTAAAACAAAATTATTGATCAACGATATAAAAAAAATCTAGTTAAAAAATACCCTATATATAATATTAAATGATAGACCCTTTCTGAAAACATACGTAAGGGTTTTGATCTCCCATCAGTCCGTAAGCATTAAATGTAAAACAATAGAGTCTTGGGGATAGAAAGAGTTGGTAATCTTGAGCATTCAAATAAAAATATGCAACACAACACATATCCAAGCAGAAGTTGCAAGAAGAGAAATGATACAACACATATCCAAGCTGAAGTTTTAATGTGTGGTTAAGAGATTTGTTGGTTTAGATGGTGAAGAAACTTATAGAGTTTCCGTTATTGATGCACATTTACAAGTAGAGGTTAATGGTGTTTTTGATTAACGGCAGAAAATCTGTAGGCAAAATATTGGCTCGAGAGGAGAGAAAGAGAAATAGAAAAAATAGAAAAATAAGGTGATGACAAGAGAGAGCACCATTAACCTTCACAAGCATTCACATACAGTACGTTTAAGAAATAAGCTCCAAAGCTCCAAAGGAGTTGGGGAAGGAGAATTCTGAAACGTTGATCGAAGAAGAGTCGTGACGGTGATCAAAGTGAGACACCAAATAATAATGTAGCATAAACCGGTTGAAAATTTAACTGAAGTAAAAGTGGATAAGATGCACGCGTAAAACATCATGGAGACGTTATGGTGATCAAAGAAAGACACCAAAAAAAAGGATACTTACCTCGGAGAAAAAGTTTACGCAGAAATTTGGTGATCAAGAAGAAACTAAAAGGAAATAAGAAGAAAGCTACTTAAAAGAAAGTGAGTGGAAGAAGGTTGAAAACAAAAGGGACTTGAATGTGACTGAAATTATCACAGAGGGGACGTGACAATGTTTATAACTTGTGTGATAAGAGATCACCAGGAAGGAGACAAAAGATGTCATTCTACTCCTTTGAAAGCTATGACGAACTAAGAAGGAAGCTTAGCGTAAGACCAAAACTCAATTAAGGGGGAGGGTTGGTCGATAATTGATTTTCAGAGTTACAACGTTTAGGTCGTGACGTTACTGTTTGTTTTGTTTCACTAAATAGTCACTAAATATGAAGAGACACAAGTCAATGTGTTGTTGTCACTAGATCAATCGGACAACAAGCCATAGACAAAATGAAATGGTACTTACATACGTTTCATAGAATATTCAATCTATTTGTATTGTATCATGAAGAATAGTACATTTGATTTAGACATATTTTTGAGTTTTTAATATATATCTCGTGAAACCCAAGGCTCCACACCTTGCAATGCATACATTTTCTCTTTTTATTTGTTATTTTTTATTCTATCTTATCTTTTATTTGATTGGTTTGAACAAAATCTAAGAATTTGATCATAGCTTATCTTTTATTCAAACTTATCTTTTATTTGACTGGTTTGAAATAGTATTTAATCTTTTATTTGACTTTTTTGAACTTTATACTAATAGTTTCTTGGATAAAGTTACCCTTAAAAATCCATCAATTTGATTCCCCCTTCCCTCAAAAAAAAAAGCAAACAATCAAAGGAAAAAAATCTTATAAATTTTATTCTTCATTAATTTAATTTGTTAACTATAAAAAATAATGAAATAAATTTTTTGACTAAGTAAATCAAATTAAATATGAAGTCAAAGTGCCACGTTTGAAATTACCATAAAGGAAATGCTCATTAAGTGGTAAGAAAAGATTTAGCTTATCTTAACATGTAGGATTTTCTTTTTCCCCTTATTTGTGTTTATGGCTTGGGTTTAAAAATCATTCAGGAAACAAGAAATATTTTATTTATGTCTTTCATATCTTCTCTCCCAACTGATTTTCACAAAAAAAAATTGCTTTCTCCACCGGCAAAAGATAATGTTTAATGTCAAGCCTGCGAGATACGACAAATACCCAAGCGTACCAACAATTAGACAAGTAAAGTCTGGTTCTTATAAATTTTTTTTTTTTTTATCTATGACATATTCAGATTTATAAGTCTTTTGACAATCGAATTATATGAAAATAGGCTTGAAGAAGAAGCATATAAGGACAGAAGAGGATGATGAACGAAGTTAGAACTTTTGCTTAATCCTTTTTATTGGTGAGTTTAGCACTGAAGTATTTGAAGCTTGTTTTAAATCTTATGTGGTATTATTTTGACACTGTACATACGAGAGGGAAGAGAGTGAGGATGAACAATTAACGATCTGAAGCTGGTTCGTCTTCATTGACCAACTCTCGTTCTGTGCGCTTTGCTATGGCTTCAAAATCAAATGAAAACTCTCTCGTGAGTGTACTCGCATTAAAACAACTTTGTGCATTTCGTTTCAGATGTGATTGTTGGTTTATTAGTCCAGTTTAGTTTAGGAAAATTAATACTTTTCAAAACCAAATGAATAGTTCAATATGGTTTTGCTTAGGCTTATGTACTTGTTCTATATGTTTTACCTTGAATTTTGGTTTACATTGACAGTCTTTTATTGAAGCAACCAATCAAATTTTGTTTGGATTTTGTTAATTATATCAATCAATTAAAATTAAAAAACGAAACTAAAGATTTTAATTTGTTTTGATGGATTTGATTTATATATTATGAGTTTTTCCATATTTTATATTTGTTAGTCAAAGCTTTTTTTTTATTATCAGGTAAAAATCCAACAAAGAGTCTCCTCTCTTGTAAGTTGTAAATATATGTTTGAAGAAGAAGCATACAAGGGGACAGAAGAAGGTGCTGAACCAGATAACACCACTAACATCATCTAAGTTTGATGAGTTTTAAATTACGGTATCTGAAGCGGGTTTTGACTTGTGTGCTTTTTTTGTTGACACAGTACGTACGAGATGGAAAAAACAGAGAATGAACAATTCATAACCCGAAGTTGGTTCGTCTACACTGAACAACTCTAGTTGTGTGCGCTTTGCTATGTCTTCATAATCAAAGGAAAATTCTCTGGTGAGTTCACTCGCATATAAATCGCTTTGTGTATCTTGTTTCAGATGTGAATGTTATTTTTTTGTCTAGTTTTTAGTCTAGGAGAGTTAATACTTGTCGAAACAAAATCCAAAGTTTATTAATTTATCATGTTTTTGGTTTTAATATTTTACATACCTTAGGCTTATCTATTGTATTTAATTGTATTTTTGGTTTCCAGAGAGTGGAATTTTACAGGAGAAAACATTTCTTCTGCAAACAATGCTTGTATAGCCATCGAAGAATTAACATTCAAGGTAACACCATTATGTTGTTTATTCTTGATGTATGCTTGAAGTTTTTGGTCAAGTACAAACTCGTGAATGACCAGAGCTTAACAATATTTAAGTTTGGGCACAAAGTCACACCAATTCTTATTGATGTTGTCTCTTCGTTGGATTCAATTATTCAATATGGAGAAGTGATTCCAGCATCCTTATAAATCTAATATTTTATTGGTAATGTCTAACTATGTCTTTATTTTTTGGTTAATATAAGGCACAAGTTTTGAGTAATGCAACTACACTACTTGAACAAAATCCAATAATCCTAGCTGTTTACAATGCAATTACCCTTGGAAGACTAGCATCGGTTCGTCAAGACCTCGTTCCACCACTCTTTGAATACTTTATGGAGAGTAAAATTATTCTAAATCCAAAAAAACAAGAAATTGGAAACGTTAGCAAACGTAATTTTTTGGATTGAGAGTCTTTTTACTCTCCATGAAGTACTTCAAGTGTGGTGGAAAGAGGTCTGTACGAACCCGTGCTAGTATCCCATGGTAATAGCACTGTTAACAGCTAGGTCAACTGGCTTGTTGTTTAGATAATGTAATTGCATTCCTCAAAAATTTTGCCTTCTTCACCAAAAAAAAAGAGGCATAGTTAGACATGGCAAAAAAAATTGGATTTATAAGGCTGTTAGAGTCACCTCTCTATATTGAATAATTGAGCCCAAGGAAGAGACAACATCGGTCACAATTGTTGAGACTTTGTGACCAAACTAAAATATATATTGAGCTCTTATCATTCACGAGTTTGTACTTAGCTAGAAACTTCAAGCATACATCGAGAATAAGCAGCATGTTGTTGTGACCTCGTATGCTAAATCTCCAATGGCTATAGAAGCATTGTTTGCAGAAGCAAGTTTTTCGCTATTAAAACTTCCAGTCTATAGAAATCAAAAATACGATCAAAATTATGTACATATTGTATTTGTTTTACGTGAGTTTTGGTTAATATTTGTAGTCGTTTACTAAAGCTAGCTAAACCAAATTTTGTTTGGATTCTTTTAGTAGCAAATAATTTTACCTTACAGTGAAAATGTTACAGGAGAACACCTTGCTTCTGCAAACAATTGTTGTATAGCCATTAGAGAATTAGCATTCGAGGTAACACCAATATGCTGTTTACTCTTGATGTATGCTTGAAGTTTTTGGTTAAGTTAAAACTCGTTAATGACAAGTGATAATTATATCTTTCAGTTTGGTTAGGAAGTCTTACCAATTGTGACTTATATATCTCTTCCTTGGGCTGGACTATTCAATATGGAGAAGTGACTCTAGCAG
Organism: Capsella bursa-pastoris; assembly: GCA_036452645.1. Classification (NCBI taxonomy): domain Eukaryota; kingdom Viridiplantae; phylum Streptophyta; class Magnoliopsida; order Brassicales; family Brassicaceae; genus Capsella; species Capsella bursa-pastoris. The sequence goes on from CP144186.1 coordinate 3,471,758, forward strand.
CCTTATAAATTTAATATTTTATTGGCCATGTCTAGACATTCATGGCCAATAATACATTGGTTCATTTATAAGACCACTAGAATCACCTCTCCGTATTGAATTATCGAGCCCAAGGAAGAGACAACATTGATCTCATTTGGTGAGACTTAGGGACCAAACTGAAATGTAATTGATCTGTTATCATTCACGAGTTTTTACCTAACGAGAAACTTCAAGTATACATCGACAATAAATAGCAAAATGGTGTTACCTCGTATGGTAATTCTCCAATGGCTATACAAGCTTTGTTTGCAGAAGCAAGGTTTTCTCCGGTAAAATTTCCACTAAATACAAATCAAAATTACTATTAAATCCAATAGCTAATCATAAATACAATCAAAAGTATGTACTTGTTCTATTAGTTTATTTTAGTTTTGGTTTAAATTGATAGTTATTTACTGAAGCTAGCTATACCAAATTTCGTTTGCATTCTGTTAATTGAATCTACCAAATTTAAAAATAAAGAAATTAAGAGATTTTGGTCGATGGATTTGATTCATATATTATGATATTTTCCATTTTTGTTAGTCATGGTTATTTTAATGATATTGCAAAAGTAATGAAGTGTTATTCCAGTAATCTTCTCAACACAAATCTACATCAAATCAGCAGTTTTCAATATCAACATAGGGAGTCACAAACAAATTTTGAATTTGATGTTAACATAAGAGATATTTCATTATGACGATGTGGTCGGGATTTCGAATATCAAGAGATGGAATAATAGCTACAGGAGTTCGTTGGAAAAATTATATAAGGTGAATGGCATAAACAAAGGAGATTCATCTACGTTAGAGTTCAGATATCAAGAAGAAGACACAACTCTGGTGTTTAGAATACGTCTTATGTCACGAGTCTAAAAAGATGTATGTAACATAATTAAGCATTGTATTTATTAGAACTTTTATTAAAGAAAATTCATTGTTTTTTTTTATTAAGTTAAGAAGCTAGCAAATAAATATGATTTAATCATAATTAGTTTAATGGTGCATGTTTATGATATTAGAATGGCCATGTTTTGTTTCGGATTAAATTTTATTTAAGAATTTATTCTGACATATTCAACTGTGTACATATTGGTGTACGTGAAACTAAAACATTTAATTTGAAATCTCTACAATAGAAAAATATTTACCAAATTCTATTTTAGCTATTAAGTAACTTTCGTTATACTATTTACTTAAATAGGATACAAAACTATCATACTGTCTACTTAAATAGTATACAAAACTATCTTTCTCAAAGTACTATATCTTAATTAGTTATCTTATTAATAAAAATTAGTTTCCAAAACTAGTAACTAACGTGATCGTGTCAATTTTATCGATTAGATATTTTTTCATGTGTAAAACAAAATTATTGATCAACGATATAAATAAAAAATCTAGTTAAAAAATACGCTATATATAATATTAAATGATAGACCCTTTCCAAAAACATACGTAAGGGTTTTGATCTCCCATCAGTCTGTAAGCATTAAATGTAAAACAATAGAGTCTTGGGGATAGAAAGAGTTGCTAATCTTGAGCATTCAAATAAAAATTTGCAACACAACACATATCCAAGCAGAAGTTGCAAGACGAACAATGATACAACACATATCCAAGCTGAAGTTTTGATGTGTGGTTAAGAGATTTGTTGGTTTAGATGGTGAATAATCTTATAGAGTTTCGGTTATTGGTGCACATTTACAAGTAGAGGTTATTGGTGCTTTTGATTAACGGCAAAAAATCTGTAAGCAAAATATTGGCTCGAGAGGAGAGAAAGAGAAATAGAAAAAATAGAAAAATAAGGTAGTGACAAGAGAGAGCACCATTAACCTTCACAAGCATCCACATACAGTATGTTTAAGTAGAAAGCTCCAAAGCTCCAAAGGAGTTGTGGAAGGAGAATTTTGAAACGTTGTTCGAAGAAGAGTCGTGACGGTGATCAAAGTGAGACACCAAACAATAATGGAGCATAAACCGGTTGAAAATTTAACTGAAGAAAAAGTGGATAAGATGCACGCGTAAAACATCATGGAGACGTTATGGTGATCAAAGAAACACACCAAAAAAAAGGATACTTACCTCGGCGAAAAATAGAGCATAATTCGGTTATAGAGACAGCCGAAGCAAAAATGAAAAAGTTTACGCAGAAATTTGGTGATCAAGAAGAATTTAAAAGGAAATAAGAAGAAAGCTACTTAAAAGAAAGTGAGTGGAAGAAGTTTGAAAACAAAAGGGACGTGAACGTGACTGAAAATATCACAGAGGGGACGTGACAATGTTTATAACTTGTGTGATAAGAAATCACCAAGAAGGAGACAAAGATGTCATTCTACTCCTTTGAAAGCTATGACGAACTAAGAAGGAAGCTTAGTGTAAGACCGAAACTCAATTAAGGGAGAGTGTTGGTCGATAATTGATTTTCAGAGTTACAACATTTAGGTCGTGACGTTTCTGTTTGTTTTGTTTCACTGAACAGTCACTAAGTATGAAGAGACACAAGTCAATGTGTTGTTGTCACTAGATCAATCGGACAACAAGCCATACACAACATGAAATGGTACTTACATACGTTTCATAGAATATTCAATCTATCTGTATAGTATCATGAAGAATAGTACATTTGATTTAGACATATTTTTTTGAGTTTTTAATACATATCTCGTGAAACCCAAGGCTCCACACCTTGCAATGCATACATTTTCTCTTTTTATTTGTTATTTTTTTATTCTACCTTATCTTTTATTTGATTGGTTTGAACAAAATCTAAGAATTTGATCATAGCTTATGTTTTATTCAAACTTATCTTATATTTGACTCGTTTGAAATAGTATTTAATCTTTTATTTGACTTGTTTGAACTTTATACTAGTAGTTTCTTGGATAAAGTTACCCTTAAAACCCCATCAATTTGATTCCCCCTTCCCCAAAAAAAAAAAAGCAAACAACCAAAGGAAAAAAATCTTATAAATTTTATTCTTCATTACTTTAATTTGTTGACTATAAAAAAGAAAGAAATAATTGTTTTGACTACGTAAATCAAATTAAATATGAAGTCAAAGTGCCACGTTTCAAATTACCATAAAGGAAATGCTCATTAAGTGGTAAGAAAAGATTTAGTTTATCTTAACATGTAGGATTTCTTTTTCCCCTTATTTGTGTTTATTGTTTGGGTTTAAAAATCATTCAGGAAACAAGAAATATTTTATTTATGTCTTTCATATCTTCTCTCCCACCTGATTTTCACAAAAAAAATTGCTTTATCCACCGGCAAAAGATAATGTATAATGTCAAGCCTGCGAGATATGACAAATACCAAAGCATAGCAACAATTAGACAAGTAAAGTCTGGTTCTTATAAAATTTTTTGGTTTTTTTTTTATCTATGATATATTCAGATCTATAAGTCTTTTGACAATCGAATTATATGCAAATAGGCTTGAAGAAGAAGCATATAAGGACAGAAGAGGATGATGAACGAAGTAAGCACTTTTGTTTAATCCTTTTTATTGGTGAGTTTAGCACTGAAGTATTTGAAGCTTGTTTTAAATCCTATGTGGTTTTATTTTGACACAGTACATACGAGAGGGAAGAGAGTGAGGATGAACAATTAACGATCTGAAGCTGGTTCGTCTTCATTGACCAACTCTCGTTCTGTGCGCTTTGCTATGGCTTCAAAATCAAATGAAAACTCTCTCGTGAGTGTACTCTCATTAAAACAGCTTTATGCATTTCGTTTCAGATGTGATTGTTGTTTTGTTAGTCCAGTTTAGTTTAGGAGAATTAATACTTTTCAAAACAAAATGAATAGTTCAATATGGTTTTGCTTAGGCATATGTACTTGTTCTATATGTTTTACCTTGAATTTTGGTTTACATTGACAGTCTTTTATTCAAGTTACCAATCAAATTTTGTTTGGATTTTGTTAATTATATCAATCAATTAAAGTTAAAAAACGAAACTAAAGATTTTAATTTCTTTTGGTGGATTTGATTTATATATTATGAGTTTTTCCATATTTGATATTTGTTAGTCAAAGCTTTTTTTTAATTATCAGGTAAAAATCCAACGAAGAGTCTTCTCTCTTGTAAGTTGTAAATATAGGTTTGAAGTAGAAGCATACAAGGGGACAGAAGAAGGTGCTGAACCAGATAACACCACTAACAGCATCTTAGTTTGATGAGTTTTAAATTAAGGTATCTGAAGCGGGTTTTGACTTGTGTGCTTTTTTTGTTGACACAGTACGTACGAGATGGAAAAAACAGAGAATGAACAATTCATAACCCGAAGTTGGTTCGTCTTCACTGAACAACCCTAGTTGTGTGCGCTTTGCTATGTCTTCATAATCAAAGGAAAATTCTCTGGTGAGTTCACTCGCATATGAACCGCTTTGTGTATCTTGTTTCAGATGTGAATGTTGTTTTTTTTTCTAGTTTAGTCTAGGAGAGTTAATACTTGTTGAAACAAAATCAAAAGTTTATTAATTCATTATGTTTTTGGTTTTAGTTTTTTACATACCTTAGGCTTATCTATTGTATTTTATTGTATTTTTGGTTTCCAGAGAGTGGAATTTTACAGGAGTAAACATTTTTTCTGCAAACAATGCTTGTATAGCCATCGAAGAATTAACATTCAAGGTAACACCAATATGTTGTTTATTCTTTATGTATGCTTGAAGAATTTGGTCAAGTACAAACTCGTGAGTGATCAGAGCTTAATATATATTTAAGTTTGGCACAAAGTCACACCAATTCTGATTGATGTTGTCTCTTCGTTGGATTCAATTATTCAATATGGAGAAGTGATTCCAGCAGCCTTATAAATCCAATATTTTATTGGTCATGTCTAACTATGTCTTTATTTTTTGGTGAATATAAGGCACAAGTTTTGAGCAATGCAACTACACTACCCTAACATAATCCAATAAACCTAGCTGTTTACAATGCAATTACCCATAGAAGACTAGCATCGGTTCGTCTAGACCTTGTTCCACCACTCTTTGAATACTTTATGGAGAGTAAAATGATTCTAAATCAAAAAAAAAAAAAAATTGGAAACGTTAGCAAACATAATTTTTTGGATTGAGAGTGTTTTTACTCTCCATGAAGTACTTCAAGTGTGGCGGAAAGAGGTCTGTACGAACCCGTGCTAGTATCCCATGGTAATAGCACTGTTAACAGCTAGGTCAATTGGCTTGTTGTTTAGATAATGTAATTGCATTCCTCAAAACTTTTGCCTTCTTCACCAAAAAAAAAAGAGGCATAGTTAGACATGGAAAAAAAAATTGGATTTATAAGGCTGCTAGAGTCACATCTCTATATTGAATAATTGAGCCCAAGGAAGAGACAACATCGGTCACAATTGTTGAGACTTTGTGACTAAGCTGAAATATATATTGAGCTCTTATCATTCACGAGTTTGTACTTAGCAAGAAACTTCAAGCATACATCGAGAATAAGCATCATGTTGTTGTTACATCGTATGCTAAATCTCCAATGGCTATACAAGCATTGTTTGCAGAAGCAAGTTTTTCGCTATTAAAATTTCCAGTCTATAGAAATCACAAATATGATCAAAATTATGTACATATTGTATTTGTTTTACGTGAGTTTTGGTTAATATTTGTAGTCGTTTACTAAAGCTAGCTAAACCAAATTTTGTTTGGATTCTTGTAGTAGCAAATAATTTTACCTTACAGTGGAAATTTTACGGGAGAACACCTTGCTTCTGCAAACAATGGTTGTATAGCCATTAGAGAATTAGCATTCGAGGTAACACCAATATGCTGTTTACCCTTGATGTATGCTTGAAGATTTTGGTTAAGTTAAAACTCGTTAATGACAAGTGCTAATTATATCTTTCAGTTTGGTTAGGAAGTCTTACCAATTGTGACTGATATATCTCTTCCTTGGGCTGGACTATTCAATATGGAGAAGTGACTCTAGCAACCTTATAAATTTAATATTTTATTGGCTATGTCTAGACATGCATGGCCAATAATACATTGGTTCATTTATAAGACCACTAGAATCACCTCTCCGTATTGAATAATCGAGCCCAAGGAAGAGACAACATTGATCTTATTTGGTGAGACTTAGGGACCAAACTGAAATGTAATTGATCTATTATCATTCACGAGTTTTTACCTAACGAGAAACTTCAAGTATACATCGACAATAAATAGCAAAATGGTGTTACCTCGTATGGTAATTCTCCAATGGCTATACAAGCTTTGTTTGGAGAAGCAAGGTTTTCTCCTGTAAAATTTCCACTAAATACAAATCAAAATTACTATTAAATCCAATAGCTAATCATAAATACAATCAAAATTATGTACTTGTTCTATTAGTTTTACTTTAGTTTTGGTTTAAATTGATAGTTATTTACTGAAGCTAGCTATACCAAATTTTGTTTGCATTCTGTTAACTGAATCTACCAAATTTAAAAATAAAGAAATTAAGAGATTTTGGTCGATGGATTTGATTCATATATTATGATATTTTCCATTTTTGTTAGTCATGGTTATTTTAATGATGTTGCAAAAGTAATGAAGTGTTATTCCAGTAATCTTAATCTACATCAAATCAGCAGTTTTCAATATCAACATAGGGAGTCACAAACAAATTTTGAATTTAATGTTAACATAAGAGATATTTCATTATGATGATGTGGTCGGGATTTTGAATATCAAGAGATAGAATAATAGCTACAAGAGTTGGTTGGAAAAATTATGTAAGGTGAATGGCATAAACAAAGGAGATTCATCTACTTTAGAATTCAGAAATCAAGAAGAAGACACAACTCTGGTGTTTAGGATACGTCCTAAGTCCCGAGTCTAAAAAGATGTAAGTAACATAATTAAGCATTCTATTTGTTAGAACTTGTATTAATGAAAATTCATTGTTTTTTTGTTTATTAAGTTAAGAAGCTAGCAAATAAATATGATTTCGTCATGTTTAGTTTAATGGTGCATGTTTAGGATATTAGAATGGCCATGTTTTGTTTCGGATTAAATTTTATTTAAGAATTTATTCTGACATATTCAACTGTGTACATTTTGGTGTACGTGAAACTAAAACATTTAATTTGAAATCTCCACAATAGAAAAATATTTACCAAATTCTATTTTAGCTATTAAATAACTTTCGTTATACTATTTACTTAAATAGGATACAAAACTGTCATAATGTCTACTTAAATAGTATACAAAACTATCTTTCTCAAAGTACTATATCTTAATTAGTTATCTTATTAATAAAAATTAGTTTCCAAAACTAGTAACTAAAATGATCGTGTCAATTTTATCGATTAGATATTTTTTCATGTGTAAAACAAAATTATTGATCAACGATATAAATAAAAAATATAGTTAAAATACGCTATATATAATATTAAATGATAGACCCTTTCCGAAAACATACGTAAGGGTTTTGATCTCCCATCAGTCTGTAAGCATTAAATGTAAAACAATAGAGTCTTGGGGATAGAAAGAGTTGGTAATCGTGAGCATTCAAATAAAAATTTGCAACACAACAGATATCCAAGCAGAAGTTGCAAGAAGAACAGTGATACAACACATATCCAAGCTGAAGTTTTGATGTGTGGTTAAGAGATTCGTTGGTTGAGATGATGAAGAATCTTATAGAGTCTCCGTTATTGATGCACATTTACAAGTAGAGGTTAATGGTGTTTTTGATTAACGGCAGAAAATCTGGAGGCAAAAGATTGGCTCGAGAGGAGAGAAAGAGAAATAGAAAAAGTAGAAAAATAAGGTGGTGACAAGAGAGAGCACCATTAACCTTCACAAGCATTCACATACAATATGTTTAAAAAGATAGCTCCAAAGCTCCAAAGGAGTTGTGGAAGGAAAATTTTGAAACGTTTTTCGAAGAAGAGTCATGAAGGTGATCAAAGTGAGACACCAAACAATAATGGAGTATAAACCGGTTGAAATTTTAACTGAAGAAAAAGTGGATAAGATGCACGCGTAAAACATCATGGAGACGTTATGGTGATGAAAGAAACACACCAAAAAAAAGGATACTTACCTCGGCGAAAAATAGAGCATAATTCGGTTATAGAGACAGCCGAAGCAAAAATGAAAAAGTTTACGCATAAATTTGGTGATCAAGAAGAAACTAAAAGGAAATAAGAAGAAAGCTACTTAAAAGAAAGTGAGTGGAAGAAGGTTGAAAACAAAAGGGACGTGAACGTGACTGAAAATATCACAGAGGGGACGTGACAATGTTTATAACTTGTGTGATAAGAAATCACCAAGAAGGAGACAAAGATGTCATTCTACTCCTTTGAAAGCTATGACGAACTAAGAAGGAAGCTTAGTGTAAGATCGAAACTCAATTAAGGGGGACTGTTGGTCGATAATTGATTTTCAGAGTTACAACGTTTAGGTCGTGACGTTTCTGTTTGTTTTTTTTCACTGAACAGTCACTAAGTATGAAGAGACACAAGTCAATGTGTTGTTGTCACTAGATCAATCGGACAACAAGCCATACACAACATGAAATGGTACTTACATACGTTTCATAGAATATTCAATCTATTTGTATTGTATCATGAAGAATAGTACATTTGATTTAGACATATTTTTGAGTTTTTAATACAAATCTCGTGAAACCCAAGGCTCCACACCTTGCAATGCATACATTTTCTCTTTTTATTTGTTAATTTTTATTCTACCTTATCTTTTATTTGATTGGTTTGAACAAAATCTAAGAATTTGATCATAGCTTATGTTTTATTCAAACTTATCTTTTATTTGACTGGTTTGAAATAGTATTTAATTTATTTGACTTGTTTGAACTTTATACTAGTAGTTTCTTGGATAAAGTTACCCTTAAAAACTCATCAATTTGATTCCTCCTTCCCCAAAAAAAAAAAACCAAACAACCAGAGGAAAAAAATCTTATAAATTTTATTCTTCATTAATTTAATTTGTTGACTATAAAAAGTAAAGAAATAATTTTTTTGACTAAGTAAATCAAATTAAATATGAAGTCAAAGTGCCACGTTTCAAATTACCATAAATGAAATGCTCATTAAGTGGTAACAAAAGATTTAGCTTATCTTAACATGTAGGATTTTTTTTCCCCCTTATTTATGTTTTTGGTTTGGGTTTAAAAATCATTCAGGAAACAAGAAACATTTTAATTATATCTTTCATATCTTCTCTCCCACCTTATTTTTCACAAAAAATTGCTTTCTCCACCGGCAAAAGATAATTTTTAATGTCAATCATGCGAGGTATGACAAATACCCAAGCGTAATAACAATTAGACAAGTAAAGTCTGGTTCTTATAATTTTTTTTTGTTTTTTTCATCTATGACATATTCAAATCTATAAGTCTTTTGATAATCGAATTATATGCAAATAGGCTTGAAGAAGAAGCATATAAGGACAGAAGAGGATGATGAACGAGGTAAGAACTTTTTTTTAATCCTTTTTATCGGTGAGTTTAGCACTGAAATATTAGAAGCTTGTTTTAAATCCTATGTGGTTTTATTTTGACACAGTACATACGAGAGGGAGGAAAGTGAGGATGAACAATTAACGAACTGAAGCTGGTTTGTCTTTATTGACCAACTCTCGTTTTGTGCGCTTTGCTATGGCTTCAAAATCAAATGAAAACTCTCTCGTGAGTGTACTCGCATTAAAACAGATTTGTGCATTTCGTTTCAGATGTGATTGTTGTTTTGTAAGTCCAGTTTAGTTTAGGAGAAATAATACTTTTCAAAACAAAATGAATAGTTCAATATGGTTTTGCTTAGGCTTATATACTTGTTCTATATGTTTTACCTTGAATTTTGGTTTACATTGACAGTTTTTTATTGAAGCTACCAAAAAAATTTTGTTTGGATTTTGTTAATTATATCAATCAATTAAAATTAAAAAACAAAACTAGAGATTTTAATTTGTGTTGATGGATTTGATTCATATATTATGATTTTTTCCATATTTGATATTTGTTAGTCAAGGCTGTTTTTTTAATTATCAGGTAAAAATCCAACGAAGAGTCTCCTCTCTTGTAAGTTGTAAATATTGGTTTGAAGACGAAGCATACAAGGGGACAGAAGAAGGTGCTGAACCAGATAACACCACTAAGATCATCTTAGTTTGATGAGTTTTAAATTAAGGTATCTGAAGCGGGTTTTGACTTGTGTGGTTTTTTTGTTGACATAGCACGTACGAAATGGAAAAAACTTAGAATGAACAATTCATAACCCGAAGTTGGTTCGTCTTCACTGAACAACCCTAGTTGTGTGCGCTTTGCTATGACCTCATAATCAAATGAAAATTCTCTGGTGAGTTCACTCGCATATGAACCGCTTTCTGTATCTTGTTTCAGATGTGAATGTTGTTTTTTTAGTTTAGTTTAGTCTAGGAGAGTTAATACTTGTTGAAACAAAATCAAAAGTTTATTAATTCATTATGTTTTTGGTTTTAGTTTTTTATATACCTTAGGCTTATCTATTGTATTTAATTGTATTTATGGTTTTCAGAGAGTGGAATTTTACGGGAGAAAACATTTCTTCTGCAAACAATGCTTGTATAGCCATCGATAAATTAACATTCGAGGTAACACCAATATGTTGTTTATTCTTACTGTATGCTTGAATTTTTTGGTCATGTACAAACTCGTGAATGATCAGAGCTCAATATATATTTAAGTTTGGGCACAAAGTCACACCAATTCTGATCGATGTTGTCTCTTCATTGGATTCGATTATTCAATATTGAGAAGTGATTCTAGCAGCCTTATAAATCCAATATTTTATTGGTCATGTCTAACAATGTCTTTATTTTTTGGTGAATATAAGGCACAAGTTTTGAGCAATGCAACTACACTACCTGAACATAATCCAATAAATCTAGCAGTTTACAATGCAATTACCCTTGGAAGACTAGCAAGGGTTCGTCTAGACCTTGTTCCACCACTCTTTGAATACTTTATGGAGAGTAAAATGATTCTAAATCCAAAAAAAAGACATTGGAAACGTTAGCAAACCTAATTTTTTGAATTTAGAGTCTTTTTGCTCTCCATGAAGTACTTCAAGTGTGGTGGAAAGAGGTCTGTAAGAACCCGTGCTAGTTTCCCAAGGTAATTGCACTGTTAACAGCTAGGTCAATTGGCTTGTATTTAAATAATGTAATTGCATTCCTCAAAAATTTTGCCTTATTTACCAAAAAAAAAGAGGCATAGTTAGACATGGCAAACAAAAAAATTGGATTTATAAGGATTCTAGAGTCACCTCTCTATATTGAATAATTGAGCCCAAGGAAGAGACAACATCGGTCACAATTGTTGAGACTTTGTGACTAAACTGAAATATATATTGAGCTCTTATCATTCACGAGTTTGTACTTAGCAAGAAACTTCAAGCATACATCGAGAATAAGCAGCATGTTGTTGTTACCTCGTATGCTAAATCTCCAATGGCTATACAAGCATTGTTTGCAGAAGCAAGTTTTTCGCTATTAAAATTTCCAGTCTATAGAAATCACAAATACGATCAAAATTATGTACCTATTCTATTTGTTTTACGTGAGTTTTGGTTAATATTTGTAATCTTTTACTAAAGCTAGCTAAACCAAATTTTGTTTGGATTCTATTAGTAGCAAATAATTTTACCTTACAGTGGAAATTTTACGGGAGAACACCTTGCTTCTGCAAACAATGGTTGTATAGCCATTAGAGAATTAGCATTCGAGGTAACACCAATATGCTGTTTACTCTTGATGTATGCTTGAAGTTTTTGGTTAAGTTAAAACTAGTTAATGACAAGAGCTAGATATATCTTTTAGTTTAGTTAGGAAGTCTTACCAATTGTGAATAATGTGTCTCTTCCTTGGGCTGGACTATTCAATATGGAGAAGTGACTCTAGCAGCCTTATAAATTTAATATTTTAGTGGCCATGTCTAGACATGCATTGCCAATAATACATTGCTTCATTTATAAGGCCACTAGAATCACCTCCCCGTATTGAATAATCGAGCCCAAGGAAGAGATAACATTGATCTCAACATAGGGAGTCACAAACAAATTTTGAATTTGACGTTAACATAAGAGATATTTCATTAAGACGATGTGGTCGGGATTTCGCATATCAAGAGATGGAATAATAGCAACAGGAGTTGGTTGGAAAAATTATATAAGGTGAATGGCATAAACAAAGGAGATTCACCTACTTTAGAGTTCAGAAATCAAGAAGAAGACACAACTCTGGTGTTTAGGATACGTCCTAAGTTCCGAAGGGACTAAAGTAACTTAGAATAAAATTGCATAAAACGACCAAATCCATCTTAAAAGAAAGTAAAAAATGATAGTTCTTAAACGACTAATAAAACTGATTATTATCATACTCATAGTCCTTACGATCCAAAAGAGTATCTTCAAAGACCTCTCCTCCACCAAAATCCTCTTCCACCTCTTCCTCATCATATTCATCAACCAAAGTCATACCACTAGAAGATGGCTTGCGAAATGCGTTGGAACCACTAGAAGTAGCAATACCTTTCCCTTTTTCTACCCTACTTGAGGTAGCTGCTGATCTAGTTTCATAATAAGGATCATTAGCTCTTGCGCTTTTGCCAACGACGTTCCACGTCAAATCATCCCCTGCAAACACAATATCATCATTTTCATTACCCGAGCTCCTAGTAAACCACTCTTTGCTGTCATCAATTTCTTCTAATAGAATAGGATCAACAGTGTCTTTTTCTTGCATCGACGTTGCAGAGCACGATTGTATTTCACAAATACCATATCGTTCAATCGACTTTGGGTCAATCTGTTCCTTCTTTTGGTATGAAGCTGTTAATATATATATATATAATATATATTGTAACTTTGTAAGTTATGTAATATTTTTAATGAATAATGTAACTAAAGTATAAGTAATCAACTTAAGTTTACTTACTAGTTGAAAAACACCCTAATTACTTTGACAACATGTATCACTACAAGTGAGGCTAAGAACTTTTATGGCAAATTTTTGGAGGTTTGGAGTTGAAGATCCATAAGAAGACCACCATTCCGCTATTAAAATAAAGTAATTGTTAGTAACTTGTATTGAATCTTTAAATTATAAACATCAAGATGTCAAACTCGAGAATAATTACCTGGTGATTTCTTAGCTCTATGCCTTATAGCCATATGATGACCAAATAGATTAGTTGCATTTTAAATTCATCTATCTCCGACATTATCTTGTCTTGAGTATCAATTTCTGAAACCAACCTGTTGATGCAGTTATACAAACCTTTCAACACTTCTTCACAACCTACATCATCAGGATTTACATAATGGATTTATGGATTGAGAAAGTAGCTAGCTGCATGCAAAGAACAATGAAGTTGACACTCCCACCTTCTGTCAATGATTTCGAATGCCGTTTTGTAGAGTTCTTCTCTTAGATTGAAAGACCTCGTAATTGTTTCCATTGCCCGATCCATGGCTGCATATATGTTTCCCATAGGAGGCTTTCTCTCTCCATCAACCATTCGAAGAACTTGTACAAGAGGACCTGTCAACTTCAGCGCATACAAAACATTCTTCCAAAAACTGTCTTCGAAAATATATGCTCTTACTTTCTTTCCTCTTGATTGTTTTGGCCACTTGGAATTATTCCATTCTTCATAATGAACTTGTGCTAGCATAATGAAAGTTGTTGCAAATCTTGTAATCGCCGGTCTATGTAAATTCCTTTGATTTGTGAACTTCCTCCTCATGTTCACAAGAGGAATATGACTATAAATATAGTCATTCATGAAGATACACTTTTGTATTGCACTCTTCACATTTGAGATTTTCCCAATATCTTAAAGCATTATATCAATGCAATGTGCTGTACATGGGGTCCAGTAAAGATTTGGTCTTTTAACTTCGAGTAATTTCCCTGAATTTTATATTCACCAATAAAAAGTTAGATTTAATCAAGAAATTAAATTCAAGGAAAATTAGATATTAAAAACGGTATGATATCTCACATAATTTGATGCATTGTCTGTGACCACTTGGACAACATTTTTTTCTCCTACTTCCTCGACCATCTTATGAAGCAACTGAAATAACAATGTCACATCTTTCACAACTTCTGATACATCCATCGATTTTAGGAAAGGAGATCCCGTTGGAGAATTAACAAGGAAGTTAACAAAATCCTTCTGAACAACTGAATCACGCCATCGGTCAGACATGATAGAACACCCTTTAGATGTCCACTCTTTTTGGTGTTGTACTAGTTGTCTATTAGTGTCGTTTACTTCTTTCTTTATTAAAGGAACTCTGAGCTCATGCATGGTTGGTGGCTTTAATCTTGGACCGTATTGTCCAGCTAATTCAAGCATCAACAGAATTCTCTCTAAAGTAGCTGCATTAAATGCAAGACCAGAATCACAGAAAAACCTTGCAATTAACAGTTTTGTCCTCCTCTATTTATCACAAGCTCCAAAAATTCCTTTCCTATCCTTTCTAGCATTGATCACATCATTAGGTGGAGAAGTTACAAACCTATTAAGTGGAGCAAAATAGGCTTTTCCATACCTGCAAAATTACACTGTGCTGAATTCATACATACATGCGTTTTTAAATTATTCAAATTTCAAATCTAAAGTTTAGTTTTTTTGCCTAAAAATACAAAAACGTGATACATGTTTAATTAATGCTGATGTGGCATCCACGCATGGAGAAGTCATTCTAACATGGAGTCCAGGTGTACAAAGAAATACAAAATTAATAATCGCTATAAGTTAATTACAATACATGATGATACAATCAGAAATACAATCAAAAGTATGTACTTTCTTTATTTGTTTACCTAAGCTTTGGTTTACATTGATAGTCTTTTACTGAAGCTAGCTATACCCAATTTAGTTTGGATTCAACTAGTAGCAATCTATCAAAATTAGAAATTATGAAATTAAGAGCTTTCGGGTTGATGGATTCAATTCATATATTATGAGGTTTTCCATTATTTTTAGTCATACTTTGGTTTTATTATATATATATATATATATATATTAATTATCAGGTAAAAATCTAAGGAAAGAAAATCTTGTATATAGATGAAAATATATCGGATACATTTGATTAAATTATTTATTTTCATTTACATATATAATTATGTTATAATCAGTAATGCAATAAAAGTCTTAAAATGGTCAATATTCAAACTTCCTAAATATATTGGAGCTAGAAAAATGTTTAATGAATCACTTGAATATTCATACATTTTTTATGTGATATCAAATAAAAAAGAAATATAGTGGATCTAATAGACTTTGCAAGTGAAATTTTGAACTAAAATTATGTGAAAAATTGTTTTAAAAAGAATATTTCACTAGTTGACCCAACAAAATAAAATAAGTTTTTACTATTGCAACCTTTAAAATTGTAACGCCACGACCCTCACATCTCTAGTGGGCCCCATATTTACTTTCAGCCCATGGGTCCACCTCTCTTAAGGAGTCTTACGTCCTCTCATTAGGCCAGTAGGCCATCCATATCCGACGGTCGGTTTGCTACGTCCGGGAGGTTTAGAGATTTGTTTACTGACCCTACAAATCACCCATGATCTTTTCCTGTGTTTTGGTCTAACTTACATAGTTTCGACAATCACTTCCCAGAAGATCAGTCATCCTTTGACTACTCCAGCATAAGCACGCTTCACTGTTAAGTTCTCTTATGACCGTTGACTGAAAAGATAAGTGCATGATGGTGACATATGTGGCCAAATCAATTCATTTAAGCCTCTCTGCAAAGCAAGGTCTCACAAACATCAATTTATTAACACTTTAATAACAAGACTTATATCAAATGTCCATGGCCCAAAAATATTTATAGAATTGGCCCCAAAAAAAAACAATATTATTTAACTTAAAACATTTCCCAATTTTTGGTTTATCTCTGCCAAAGGAAAAAACATATTTTAAATTTAATTCTTAACTAATAATTTGTTGACTGTTAAAAATATATAAATATATTTTTGACTAAATAAATTAGTTTTAATCTGAAATCTAAGTGCAACATTTCAAATTACCATATATGAAATGCTCATTAAGTGGTAGGAAAATATTTAGCGTATCTTAACATTTAGCATTTTTTCCCTTCTTTTGTTTTTTGGCATGGGTTTAAAAATTAAAAAATTCAGACAACAACAACAAAATTTATTTCTGTCTTTTGGCTCTTCCCTTTTTTTCACAAAACATTTGTTTCTCCACTGAAAAATGACGTTTAATGTAAGTGCTTGCGACATCCGAGAAATACCCAAGCCAAGCAACAATGATCATAATCAGACACGTGAAGTTCGGTTCTTATTTTTGTTTTTTTATCTAAGACATAGTGAGATCTATATGTCTTTTCACAATCGATACATATGTAAATAGGCTTGTAGAAGAAGCATACGAGGACAAAAGAAGGTGATGAACCAGATAAGACCGTTAACATCATCATCTTAGTTTGGCGAGTTAGGACTAAAGTATCTAAAGCTTGGTTTAACTTTTTGGTGGTTTTGTTTTTGGAACAGTACATACGAGAGGGATGAAAGTGAGGATGAAAATTTTACCACCCAAAGCTGGTTATGTGTGCTTTGCTATGGCTTCATAATCCTACGAAGATTCTCTGGTGAGTTCACTCGCATATGAACTTCTCTGTGCGCGCATCTCATTTTTGATGTGATTGTTTTTTTTAGTTAAGAGAGAATACTTGTTGTAACAATATCTCAATATAGTTTTGGTTTAGCCTTTGTACACTCCACGTACCTTAGGCTTATCTACTTGATATATTTATTTTACCTAGAGTTTTGGTTTATATTGATAGTCTTTTACTGAAGCTAGTTAGTTATACCAAATTTTGTTTGGATTCTGTCCATCAAAATTAAAAAATAATGATGTAAATAGATTATGGGGTTGATGGATTTGATTCATATATTATGAGCTTTTCCATATTTGTTAGTCATGAATTTTCTTTGTTTCCTATTGTAACGCCCGTGTTCTGGAAAATAATAAAAAACTTTAATTAAGGTGGAGTCGGTTTAATCCCGGTTGATTTACTATGCTGGTCAATTTTTTAATTGAATCAAAGGAGGTTTAATTAATGTCGGTTTAGGTAAATCATGGTTTAATCAAATTAAACTAAAAACCCTATTTTATAAAGGTGATGCCTCCTCTCTCTTTTGCTATTGTCATTTTTTTTGTTTAGGAGAAAAGAGTTAGAAAAAGGAGAAGGAGAGCAAGCTTTGCTTTGGTGTATAGGGAAAAAGAAGCAGATTCGTCACGTATTGGGAGACATGTGTTACGACGTACAAAATCTTATCCAAAGGTAATGAAATTTAGTATGGTTTTTCTTAAGGTGTGTATGTGGAAAATCGGATTTTACATACCTGCACAATTACACTGTATTGAATTCATACATTAAACTATCACATGTGCAATAATATACCTACACTTTTAAATAATTTGAATTTCGAATATGAAGTTTAGTTTTTGTGCGTAAATATACAAAACGTGGATAAATGTTTAACGATGTTACCTAGTTAAGGTGAGTGCATGGCCATGAACTTATCTAAGCGATTTGGATTGAGTGACTTGTTTTGTGATGATTTGTAGGTGTACTGGAAGTGTCATTGGATGTTTGGCTTGTTGGTCGGTTTGTTTATGTTATATATGTGGTTGTTATCTCATTTCTTGTGTTTATAGCTCGTAGATGGGAGGATCACCTCACTAAATATTTCTGGAAATACTTATGCATCTCTTTTAATGGTGTAGGTAAAAGCAAAGTGTGATTGTGGAATCAAGGCGAGGAGATAAGACTGATATAGGGGCTCGGTGAGTGTGTTATGGTATTGTTATGCAATTGTTAGGGTTGTTAGTTTTGAATTTTAGAAGCATGTTTGGATTAATTATGCTATTTGTGGATAATTGATGGTTTAATGATATTGTTTCTTTATTTATTATTCTGCTGGTTCTTGGTTGGTTTAATTGAATTGGCTTAATATGAAATTGTCTGGTTTAATTGGTTTATTTTGGGATTGTTTAGTTAATGTGGTTCAATCTGGTTTAATTTGATTTAACCTGGTTTAATTGAACTTATCCGGTTTAGTTGGGTTAATCTGGTTTAGCTAGGTTAATCTATGTTAATCCGGTATAGTTGTGTATTTAAAAAATAACCGGGTCGGGTCTTTTCACATATCCGGAAAAGGATGAGAACAACATATAGGACATAGTACATCTGGAAAGACTTCATTTTAGCAAATGGCTTGCAAATTGGTGAGTCCTTCATATTGGAGTTGGTTTGGAAAGAGTGCATCTGGTATATTTTGTGTATGTGGTTAAAGGCAAGAAAGACATTGTTCACAAGCTTGCAAGAAAGATGAGAACAACATATAGGACAGAGAGGATTCATCTTTAGAAAACAAACATCGAGTCTTGAGATTGACACTTACACATGAAGATGTTAGAGGCTGCAAACTAGTAAGTTTATGATCAAACAAACTCTGCTCCAAAGGTGGTTTAGTTTCTATTTTTTAGTCACTAAACTATTGAAATCTTTTGGAGATTCTTCGATGTAAATACTTGAGTATACATCGAGAATAAACAGAATAATGGTGTTACCTCGTATACTAATTCTCTAATGGCTATATAGAAGCTAGGTTTTCTCCGGTAAAATTTCCACTCAATACAAATCAAAATTACTATTAAATACAATAGCTAATCATAAATACAGTCAAAAGTATGTACTTGTTATATCATTTTACCTTAGTTTTGGATTACATTGATAGTCATTTACTGAAGCTATCTATACCAATTTTTTTAAGAATCTGTTAATTGCAATCTATCAAAATTAAAAATAGGGAAACTAAGAGATTTTGGTTGATGGATTTGATTCAAAAATTATTAGATTTTCCATTTTTGTTAGTCATGTTTTTTTTTAATGATATAGCAACTCTAATGAAGCGTTATTTCTATAATATTTTCAACACGAATCTACATCAAATCAACATTTTTCAAACCAACTCGATAAAAGCATTTGTGAAATAACATTAAAAAATAAGCAAGATAAAATGGAATAAAAAAAAATCTATAATGATTTAATCAAAGATAAAGCGAAAAAATCTTTAGTGCTTTAATCCTTGATCTGGGCACCCATGTCCTTAACTGACTTCTTCAATGCCTTAATTGTCTTATCTTGAAACTTATTCCACCTCTGAAGAAGTTTGATCTTCTTGTGAGCATCTTTAAGACTAGCTAGTCTTCCCTGAGTCTCTTCGAAGTGAAAACCTTATGAACTATCCTCATCCGTCATATCAATACCCACATCAGCCCCTTGACTCTCCTCATGAACAACTTGTGAACTAGCAGAAGCAAACAAAAGCTGAGTGGCATGCCAAAAGTCAATGTTCAAACCCGTTCTTATCGTGGTAACGTCTGCATTTGGAAGAATAATCCTAGAAGGTCCAGCGGATGGATGATTGAACTTGTACAAAAACCTTCCTCCCACATTCTCATGAGTAATGAACCGGTTTCTCTTCAAGTAATCTATATCAATGAACGTAGGCTTGTGTACTTTTCCCAACAAATCCACATCACACGCCACAAGCATTGGTGTAATAATACCTCCTATGCAGAGTTCTCCTCTAGAACCTCTAACATGCATTCTTGCTGCCCAATCATTATAGTACATCAACTGATCTAGCAACACAAATGTGAGATCGCAATCATCCCTATCACCAGCTAGAACTGTTCCATTCCTAGTACTACTCCACCCAAAGAAATATCTATCATCAGAAGTTTCCCCTCGTTCAAGTTTTCAGTTTCTCTTCTAGCAAACAATTTGTTAGCTAAAGATTTATGCAAGTACCTGATCAGTGGACTACGGATTTGAGCATTCTTAGTCTTTGTTGAAGCATAGACTTCATTGTTTCCAATTGTCAACTTCCCCTTATGAATTCGCTGGTTAATCCCTGAAACAGTCTTGAACCCATAAAGCATGTTGATTTCCTTGAATGAAAGCCTCTTCTCTCGACCTTTAATTGTGAATGTGATGTAGCCTAAACCATCCTCCACAAACCTCTCAGCAAAATCATCATAGAATTGAATCTACAGAGAACTCAAAAACTAGCAGGTTTCCTGCTCGAACATTTTTGTGTTCATCTTCATCAAGTCAGCCAAACCAATCATCTCAAATAAATACTCTCTAGTAAATCCCAACTTAACCTTTGTCTCCTTATGTGGGAAACGAGTTCTTGAAAGATTCATCTCCTTGAAGATTCTGTAAAGTTCCTCAGGATTCAACTCTCTCTTTCCCTGCATTGGTTTCTCTTCTTCTACATCTTCCTCGGTTTCCTCAACCATAGACTCTCTAGCAGGTCTCTTCCCCAATGAAATGAGCCCTCTTGCCCTTGAGAACTTAACATTTGCTCTGACATCTCCCCGTTCATCATCAGAATCATCACCATCAAGCTATTCAAACTCGATTTTTTTCTTTGTAGACCATGATGATGTGCTCGACTGAGCACTCGATCGTGCAGTTTGATTGGCCGGTCGATTGCTCGGTCGTGTAGCCGAACGAGTTGCTATAAGTTCTTCTCCATCAATCTCCATTGATATGAAACCTTGTTGTTGAGCTTGGGATGAAGAATCAAACTCAATTTTAGCCCTAGAGGATCGAGTGTGAGAGCTCTTCTTAACCTTCTTCTTCTCTTGATTCTTCTTCATTCTTTCACTGAAAATATAAAACTCAAAGCTAAAATTCAGTGGGTTAGTAGCAAATCGAGTTCTTTGAAGTTTCTTGAGAGCTTGAACTCGATTTTGGCCTTAAGAAGAGGAAGAAAATGAATTTTAAGCTCTTAACCCAGAAACTAAGTGGTGAAGCTTGAAAATCGTCAACAATTGAGGTGAGGTGAGTGAAATGGCGAATTTGTTCTTTCGGAGGACGAGAATCGAGTTTGTAGTGATAAGGGAAGAAGATAGGGCAAACTCGGGTAAGTAAACGGGCAAGGAATAGGTTGGGCCGGGTCGCGTGCTGGATCGAGTGTATGATCGAATGGGCCTCAAATGGGCCTGAACTGGCATTGTTCATAACTTGCTCGATTATGGGCGTTTAGTGGATCTGATCGGATGGGGCTTAATCGATCGAATGCAAGGCTTTTGGTGGGTCGGTTTTTTTCTTTTATGGGCCTAATGACTCTCAAATACCCACTTGATCAGACTACATCATTTGTTGGATCGAATTCAACCTTCTTGAACCAGAATTCATACTTGAACCAATTCCTGAAACTCAAATAGAAAAGCAAAAGAAATTAACATTAAAAATAAAGAACTATTTACAAGGATACCACTGGGACTTCCTCCTAGGTGAGCTTGTTTAAAGTCACTGAGCTTAACTTTCCAAGCTCCTCAAGTTGGAATAGAACCGTGGAGAGACTCGGTGATCCTCTCCAACATCAATGACCAATGAACTTGAGACCTGTTTCGCATAGCATTCCTCTTATTGAAACTGAGAACCCTCTTAGCCTTCCTTGAAGTTAGGATATGGTTCCTCCTTTTATTAGCTCCACAACTTGCTTACCCATCTCTTGAATGGTGGTTGCAAGTCTCATCAAGTCCTTCTTAAGAGTTTTGATAACCTGGAGTTCCGTGTAGGTGGGAGAGGAGGACAAGGTTTCTTCTGTTCCAATCATCGTAGTTCGATATGGATCTGCCATGTTGATCTTCATCTTTATTCTTCTTCCAAGATCGAGGCTCATGGTTCCCTTTGCTACATCGATCACCATACCCGCTGAAGCTAGGAAAGGTCTTCCAAGGATTAACTGATATTACGGCTCTCTTTCCATTTCCAATATCAAGAAATCAGTAGGGATTTTGACTCCCCCAACTTCTACTAGAAGGTCTTCTAGCACTCCTATGGGCTGCCTCGAACTCCTATCCGCCATTACAACCGTTAGGCTACAAGGCGTAAACGTCTTATATCATATTTGTTGTGCTATAGAAAGAGGCATAAAGATGATTGAGGCTCCAGAATCGCAAAGGTAGCGTGAAGGCTATAGGATCTCATATCTTTATAGAAAAGCTTGGATATTGAGTGGGTGAGTTCCATCACTTCTTCTGTTGCATCCTTTCGAGCAACACTTCCTTAAGAATTTCCCTATAGGAGGGGATATTTGCAAAAGCATCAACCAAGACCTTCAGCTGCTCATTCCCAGTTAGAGAGTCAAGGATCCTGTTATATTCTTCTTCGATTTCAGCCTTGTGCTCCTCTGGATAAAACAGTGGCTTTCGGGATGAAGGTTCTGGACTAACATCTCTGATGGAACGAAAAGGTTTGTCGGAAGCTAACTCACTCGTCCATTCAAACACACAACATGCTCAATGAGATTCATCACTTCTTTGATTGGAGTCATCTCCTAAGTCTTCAAGCTGGGGTGGTATGTTGACTGTGGTGATCTCTTGAGAACCCTAATTCTCTGTACTGTTCTTATGAATCCTCTCGAGAAGAACCTCTTTTAGAATAACCTTGTAGGTTGGAAAATGAGCAAATGCTTCAACTAGAGTAGCTACCTGTTCATGCCCAGTTAGAGAGTCAAGGATCTTATTGTATTCTTCCTTGATCTCTCTGCCTTGAATCTTCTTGGAAATGGTAGTGGTTCTCAGAAAATTGGGGCCTTGACCTGAGATGCAACCATTTGGAGAGCGATGGAAGGCACTCGATTAGGCACTCGATTGAGCACTCGATTGGCTGGTCGATTGCTTGGTCGATCTGCATAAAATCCCCCCAACTTGATCTTCACTGTCCTCAGGGAACTGCAAAGTAATGGCATGGGTAGAAGCAAACTCTTTGGGGTTGATAATAAAGTTTCCTGGTAGCTTACCAGACAAAGTGGAGATGTTACACGGGTGGATATAGCATCGCATTTCATATTGAGGTCATTGTAATTTGATGTTATTTGGTTTTGAATGGCTTTGTACCATTTGTTGAATCATTATCTTCAAGTCAATATCATGTGGTGAGGCCATTTGCTGGGGTTGAAAACCTGGTGGAGGTGCGAAGTAAACTTGCTGGAATTGTTGTTTGGGGACAAATCCTTGTTGTTGATTGAAGGGAACAAAAGGCTTGTTCTGAGCTTGCTGTTATTGTTGCGGGTAGACTTGGTCTTGAAGATTTGCTACGTTTGTGCTTTTGTAGGAGAGGTTGGGATTTACCTTGTAGTTTATGAAACCCTTTTGAAATCCTCCTTAATTCAAGTAACTAACTTCCTCGGTACCATTATCTTCCCCTTCTTGCTGGAATTGCTCCTCACCGGAGAAGAAGTGAACATACTTCTGTTGTGCCATGAGGACCATATCAATCTTATCACTCAAAGACTTGAAGTCCTTCTTATACTTCTCTTCATGGTTTGAGCTTCCCCTATTGGTTCTATCATACTTCTCATTGTAATCTCGTCAGAATGGACAAGGTTCTCAACCAGCTCCCATCCCTCAACCACATCTGTGTTAAAGAAGTTTCCATTACTTGCGGTGTTGAGCAACATGACGATCTTAGGAAGCACGCTCCTATATAGTCTAATGAGTAGGGACTCCTTAGTGAACCCATGGTGTGGGCATTGAGATTGGTATCCCTTGATTCGTTGCCATGCTTCACACAACGAATCGATGTTCTTCTCGGCGAAACTTGAGATTTCATTCCTAAGACGGGCTGTGCGGGAGTTGGAAAAGAATTTGACATGAAAGCACGCTTACATTCCTCCCAAGTGGTTATAGAACCAGCAAGCAAACCTTTTTCCCATTGATGAGCCTTGTCTCCGAGTGAGAAAGAAAAGAGACAAAGCTTGAATCCGTCTTCACTTACTCTGTTCATCTTGGTTGAACCACAAAGGCGGTCAAACTCATCCAAGTGGTTCAATGGGTTTTTCAATGGTAAAACGTGAAACTTATTGCTCTGCACCGTGGATATGAGGCTATTCTTGATTTCAAAATCATTATTCTGAACAGCTGGCGGTACTATCTTAGACCTTTGGATATGGCTATTAGTAGCATCTCATGCACCTATGCATGTTGCACGCCTTTAATTCCCATTATGTTGAGGTTCCATCTCAATGTCTATTGTATCCTTTCTTAATTGATCTCTCTGCTGTCTCAACGCTTTCAGAAGTCTATCGATGTTGTCGAGATACCTGAGAAGATTATGACTGCCTTTAGACCTTGTGTGCATACACGGAATCGAACAGGTGCTCGATCAGGGCAACCGATTGGACCAGTCGAGTGCTGGTCAATTGCTTGATCGAATGGTACCTAAAAAGCAAGACAGACAAGCAGACAAGCAAACCAAATCAATATTCAAAGTGAAAATGTTATAGAACTTAATCTTGCTAAATTGAAATCTAAACTGGAACAACTTAAACGTCCAAATGGCAGCGGCGCCAAATTGATAACAAGTTTTTACTGCTAATGGTATCAATCACCCAGTATAATTGCAGTATAAAGGGCTTTATCGATCCATAAGGACGCGTGCAAGCAGTTTAGATGCAATCAATATTTAACAAGTTAAGCCAAGCATGAAAGGTTTTAAACTATCAACTACTGAATTTAACACAAGCAGAAACTAAGCAAGACACAACATTGAATTAAAACAGAAATGAAACTACAAGATCAAGAACATGCAGTGAACTAGAAATGCAAGAACATAAATGAAGCAAGGTAAATCAATCAATTAAAGGGGGATTTTGGGGATGAGATGGTGATTTCAGTGGAGATTTTTAACTTCACTAGGTTGCTAAATCAATCAAACACAAAAAATGTTGTTTCCTAGACAACAAGCTTATAAGCTAACCAGTTCATTCTCTTGACAAAGGCTATCAAATTGAAATCACTTCCTAATCTCAACTTCTGGTTGATGAAACATGAAATGAATAGGCATTAAGACTCAACTCATTAATGTCAAATAACACTCTAGACAACCAATCTCTTGGACTAGACATGAAATTCTTTGGTATTAGATTATCCGGCATTCCATCGAACACCTCTCGGGCGTGGAAACCTGAGAACTAATCACCACTTGATCATAATGGGAGTCGTGTTATATACACTAATCCAGAAGGAAATCTAAACATTTCTACCTATGGGTAACCTAGCTACCTAAAGTTCTCCACCTACACATCTAACTCATCCCAAAACCTAAGGAATCTACTCAGATCTAACAAACATACTTAAGAACTCAAACCCAGAAACCTCTAAATCATGCATAACTAGATAGATCTAAGAAAGAAGCAAAATAATACAAAGAAGCAACAGAAAATACTCAATAGATCAAAAGATATGAAGTTTACAAGATTCTGGAAATTCTAAAGCAAAATGAAGAAAAACCCTAATACAACTCTAGATAATAAGTCATTAGGCAAAGAACCCTTTTATAGCAAGTTTAGGTAGCCGTAAAACACTAGCAGACAAAATAGAAAATCGGTTTAACGGTGCTCGATCGGTCTGCTCGGTCGTGCACTCGATCGGTCTGGTTGGATGACTTGATCGGATGGTTGGTCGAGCTGCTTCTCTGGTCCAGTTGTGAGAAGGAGAACTTCACTTGTGAGAAGGAGAGCAAGCTTTGCCTTGGTATATAGGGCAAAAGAAGCAGATTTTTCACGTATTGGGAGACAAGGGTTACGACGTACAAAATCTTATCCAAAGGTAATGAGATTTAGTATCGTTTTCTTAAGGTTTGTACGTTAATTTGGGCTAAAACTCTATGAGTTATCTGCAGTTTTGTGAAACACTTCTTCTATGTCGCGAACAAGGATCAACGAAGATTAAGTCCGATCGTGGTTACATCGTATATCTAATTGGCACAAAATAATTTGAAACGCTTTGTGACCTCTACTTTGTGCTTTCCACCGAAGGGATTCAAAAGTTAACAGTTGGTTTCCGTTTTATGGATTCGTTTCTATGGCTGTAATTTTTAGTTGTTTATGTTCAGTTTGGTTCAAGGGGATTTTTGTTTGTGTGGCTTGTTGTACGGTGTTTATGGGCTGTTGCAGTCGCGAGAGAGTCTTTCCTCGTTGTTTTTGTTGTTCGAGTCACCTAGTTAAGGTGAGCGGGTGACCATGAACTTATCTAAGTGATTTGGATTGAGTGACTTGTTCTGTGATGATTTATAGGTGTACTGCAAGTGTCATTGGATGTATGGCTTGTTGGTTGGTTTGTTTATTGTATACATGTGGTTGTTTATCTCACTGCTTGTATGTATACCTCGTAGATTTGAGGATCACCTCACTAAGTATTTCTGGAAATACTTATGCATCTCTTTCTGTGATGCATGTAAAAGCAAAGTGTGACTGTGGAATCAAGGTGAGGAGAGAATACTAATCTAGGGGCTCGCTGAGTGTGTTATGGTTTTGTTCTGCAATTTTTAGGGTTGTTAGTTTTAGAATTTAGAAGCATGTTTGGATGAGTTAGGCTATTTGTGGATAATTGATAGTTCAATGATATTGGTTTTTTTATTGTGCACCAAATTCTTGATTCAACTTAGAGAGAAACAAGAGGAACGAGCAAATTCAGACAGACCTAAATAGCAAAGTTGAAGATTAAAAAAACAAAAAGCAAAGGTAGAGACACAAGCTTGAATAAGCTTGATAGGTTCCCAGGAGAAGTATCAAACCTAACAATCACAAGCAAGCCCATGAAAGCAATAGCATTCAATACAAAGACCTCGACCGGGAGGAGGATAGTCACCAGACAATGTGACTTTAAAACAAGACCCTTTTCAAATGACACACCCACAAAGGGGGGAAGAATGAAGGAAGGGCTCCCTCTCAACAATGAGAAGGTAGCAGCGGTTGACACAGGCAGGAGGACGCTAGAGATGTATCCAGTGATCAAAATCTGCTGGCTCTGGCCAACAAGCGAACCAATTCAAGTGGTTCCAGATTGGAGGCTAACTGGATCCGCCTCAAACGACATTAGAGAGTCTCCGGAGAAGTATCCGGTGAGGAATCCTGGCCTTAAATGGATAGAAGACGAACCAGAAAAGATGGCTCTAGCCTGCCAACAAGCAAGAAATGCTTGAGATGTAGAGATGGAGAGACCAGAGAAGTATCCGGTGAAACGAAAGAAGTATTCGGTGAACACTCTCCACTGTGGAGTTTGTGCCTGAACAAGAACGACCACAATGAAGGAACCTATCACAAGAGGAGAAGTCACCAGAAAAGTAGACAAGCCTGAGAACGACAAAGACAAAACGTCAAGAGCATATGGTGGATCTAGTGGGACTGGTGGATCCGGAGGAGAAGAAGGACGAATCACCAAGCGTATCGGATCTGGTGGCTTTGGAACAGAAGAGCTCAACGCAACCAGCAAAAGATTCACCGAAGACATGAACAACGATTAAAAAGATAACAAAGGTTCTTCTCCTACAAAAAAGAGGAGGTGACAGATGAAGTAATCTCGCCAGAAAACAGGGACGGCGGAGGCAGCGGCAAGAAAATGACTTCAAAGGGGAGAGGATGGAGGTTATTTGGAAAGAGTCAACTCCTATACTTAGGTTGTTCAATACATCTGGTATATTTTGTGTATGTGATAAAAGGCAGGAAAGGCATCGTTCACAAGTTTGCGAGAAAGATGAGAACAACAAAGAGGACAGAGAGGATTCATCTTTAGAAAACCAACATGGAGTCTTGGGATAGAGGATTCATCTTTAGAAAACCAACATGGAGTCTTGGGATTAACACTCACACATGAAGATGTTAGAGGCTGCAAACTAGTAAGTTTATGATCAAACAAACTCTTTTCCTAAGGTGGTTTAGTTTCTATCTTCTACTCACTAAACTATTTGGTGTGTGTTTATTAAAATCTTTTGTAGATTCTTCGATGTAAATACATGATAGATGATGACATTGACAAGCTTACCAAGATAAATATTGTGGGTAAAGCTAAGACGATGTGGTGGGGATTTCGACCATCAAGAGATGGAACTATAGCTATAGGAATTGATTGGAAAAACTTTTGTAAGGTGAATGACATAAACATAGAAAATTCATTTACTTTAGAGTTCATAAATCAAAAAGAGGACACAACTCCGGTGTTTAGATCAAGCGGAAAACTAGCCATACACAACATGAAATGGTACTTGCATTTGTTTTATAGAATATATTTTGTATTGTATAATGAAGAATAGTACATTTGATTTGGATGTTCTTTAGCTGTTTTCATTATTTGATGTTAATACATATTGTTTGAGTTTTGGAGAACTTTATTTTCATATTTTATTTGACTAGTTTGAAGTATTAGTTTCTTGGACAAAGTTACCCTTAATAAAATTTGGTTCTTATATAATTTTTTGGTTTTTTGTTATCTATGACATAGTGAGATCTATAAGTCCTTTGATAATTGAAACATATGCAAATATGCTTGAAGAAGAAGAATACAAGGACAAAAGAAGGTAATGGACGAGCTAAACATTTTTGTTTATTTCTTTTTCTTTTGATGATTTTGACACTGAAGTATGTGAAGCTTGTTTTAAATCTTGTGTAGTTTTATTTTGATAGAGTATATACAAGAGGGAAGAAAGTGAATATGAACAATTCACAACCCGAAGCTAGTTCGTCTTCATTGACCAACTCTTGTTATGTGTGCTTTGGTATCGCTTCAGAATCAATTAAAGATTCTCTAGTGAGTTCATTCGCATTTGAACTGCTTTGTGCATCTCGTTTCAAATGTGACTGTAGTTTTGTTAGTCCAGTTTGGTCTAGGAGAATTAATACTTGCCGATACAAAATAAATAGCTCAATATGTACTTGTTCTATATGTTTTACCTTAGTTTTGGTTTACATTGACAATCTTTTACTGAAGTTACCTACCAAATTTTGTTTGGAATCTGTTAATTATATGAATCAATTAAAATTAAACTGGGAAACTAGAGATTTTTATTTGGGTTGATGGATATGATTCATATATATTATGAGTTTTTCCATATTTGTTAGTCATAATTTTTTTTTTAAATTATGAGGGAAAAAATCTAACAAAGAGTCACCTTTCTTGTAATTTGTAAAACAGGCTTGGAGAAAAAGCATACAAGGACAGAAAAAAGTGTTGAACGAGATAAGTTCGATAACATCATATTAGTTTAATGAGTTATAGATTAAGGTATCTGAAGCTGGTTTTGACTTGTGTTGTTTTTTTGTTGACATAGTAAGTACGAGAAGGAAAAAAATGAGGATAAACATTTCACAACCCGAAGCTGATTCGTCTTCATTGAACAACTCTAGTTGTGTGCGCTTTGGTAAGGCTTCAGAATCAAAAGACTATTATGTGGTGATTTCACTCGCATATGAACTGCTTTGTGTAGTTTCTGATGTGAATGTTGTTTTTTCAGTCTGGTTTTGCTAGGAGTGTTAATACTTGTTAAAACAAAATCAAAAGTGGATTAGCTCAATATGGTTTTGGTTTTAGGTTTTTTACATACGTTAGGCTTAACTATTGTATTTGATTGTATTTATGATTTGTATAGGATGGAAATTTTACGGGAGGAAACCTTGCTTCTACAAACAATGCTTATATAGCCATGGGAGAATTAGCATTCGAGGTAACACCAGTATGTTGTTTACTCTTGAGGTAACACCAGTATGGAGATGTGACTCTAGCAGCCTTATAAATCCAATATTTTACTGGCCATGTCTAGACATGCACGGCCAATAAAACATTTCTTCATTTATAAGACTACTAGAGTCACCTCTCCGTATTGAATAATCGAGCCCAAGGAAGATAAAATATCGGTCTCAATTGGTGAGACTTCAGGACCAAACTGAAATGTAAATTGATTCCTTATCATTAAGGAGTTTTTACTTAACCAGAAACTTCAAGTATACATTGAGAATAAATAGCATAATTGTGTTACCTCGTATGCTAATTCTCCAATGGCTATACAGAAGAAAGGTTTTCTCCGGTAAAATTTCCACACAATACAAATCATAAATACTATCGAATACATCACCAAACTCCTGAACGACCTGAATCCGCTCAACCACCACCTCTCAAACTTTTTCCGTCGTGCTAATCGTCACCCAGTAGGCCTTATAACCCTTCCCGATTAACCTCTCTGCATGCATGGTCGATATTACGAGACTCCCAGAATTCGGTCTCACACCATAATACACCGACTCACCGTTTTTCTCGCTCGAACATGATGCAACCCCTACAACAATCCAAGTGCACTCTGTACTTAACCACCCAATCCATATCGGCA
Source organism: Capsella bursa-pastoris (assembly GCA_036452645.1). Classification (NCBI taxonomy): domain Eukaryota; kingdom Viridiplantae; phylum Streptophyta; class Magnoliopsida; order Brassicales; family Brassicaceae; genus Capsella; species Capsella bursa-pastoris. The sequence continues at coordinate 3,502,025 of CP144186.1, forward strand.
TAGACTCATCCTCCACATGAATATCCACGTCTCTGACCCGACCATAGATAGTTAGAAGACAACCTGTAGAAACCCGAACAGCCTTACGCTGCATGCTGGAAAACCCACATAACTTCCCCTTCTTTGCTACCTCTGGTGTCACAAAACTATGCGACGCTCTGTAGTCAAAATGCACGTGAGATAACACCCCTCTCACGGCCAAGTTCCCTACACGAGCTTACCACCCTTGCTCGGAACCATTTGTTTCTGAGTCTGCATCGACAGAACTCTCAGACTAGCAACCGCCAGCTAACCAATAAGGTCATCCTCAATCCTAGCTACCGTCTCAACTAACTTTGCCCACATGGCGTATGGCCAAAACTTGCAACAGACCCTGAAGTCTGGCTGCAGATCGTTCAGGAACCTCTTTACATAAAGCGCCTCTGCATCTCCCCAGCCCATCAGGCCCTTCTCCATCATGGCCGTTACACCCCTCTGCCAAAGGTGAGCCGCACCCACATGGTAGTGGACTCCCAGATCCACCCGATACGCCTCTGAGCACTTCAAAGAACGAATGAAGCCCTCCAGCTTCAATCTCTACTCATCTGCTGCAGAAAGATCCCGAGCCTAAGCAACTGCTCCAACATCCTCAGGTAGTACGGCAGCTTAACCGCGGCACCTACCCCATGCTACAGATCCGCAGTATCCACCTACACTGCCCTAACCGCTGGCTACACACCCACTCTAACTAGCTGCACTTCTGCAAGCCCCGGCTGTACTCCTGCAACCCTCGCTGCACTCTTGCAACCCTTGGTTGCACTCCTACAACACCTAGTTTTATACCCGCAACCCCTGGTGTTCCCACTGGAGCCTGCACTGGCATCGCACCAGGTAACCGCTCCAGTAACTATATAAAGAAGTGCGCTAGACGATCATCTCCACCCTAGGCTACACCTACTGGAACATCCCCAACTGGGTTCCCAACCAAACCAGTACCACCTCCGACCAAACCTGACGCCACGAAACTCACACTAGCCTCGCCCAACGGCCCCTCTTGATAAGCCTGTGTCACCAAAGTGCACTTATCTTTTCTGTCATGGGTCTTGAGACAACTCTACAGTTAAACGTGTTTATGCTGGACTAGTCTCAAGATGAGTGACCTTCCGGGAAGTGATTGTCAGAACTTTGTGAGTGAGGTCAAAACACAGGGAAAGATCATGTGGTGATTTGTAGGATCGGTAAACAAGTCTTTAAGCCTTCAGGACGTAGCAAACCGACCATCGGATATTGATGGGCTCATGGGCCAAGTGAGAGGACGTGAGGTCCATTAAGAGAGGTGGGCCTATGGATTGATGGTGAAATTTGTTTTTACAATGTGTTGTAAGCCTCTGTCAGGTTAGTACAAATGGTTAGAGGTAAAGGTACTCGTGTTCGAGGTCGTGGTCAGGGTCGCAAGAGAGGTCAGGTTGGCGTCAGAGGTGTTGTTCCATTGGCCAGAGAACCACGACTGATGTTGTGATATATCATGGTTTTTTCGGATTTTTGGCCATGATATAATTCTTATTTATAGAGTTTTTATAGTGTTTTCGAGTCTTTTTGAGTCATTTCAGGATTATGAGCTATTTGGCATGGATTGGAGCTTTTTGGAGCATTTGGGAGCATTTTGAGAAGATATGCCGAAGGAACGTACCGGGAGAGCATATTTGGTGTGAGTATGGAGCGTCACAACTTCGGGTGTCGATCGACACCAATATCTAACAGCAATTGAATTTTACGCTTAATTGAAATTCAGAAGATTTGCAGATTTGGCCCAGAAGTTTCCCTTATTTGCAATTAAGCCTAGTTCATGGTTAAGACATATATATTGAGTTTTTAGGGATTTGTTAAGACTCAAGCTTTATTTTTTGGAGAAAGAGATTTGTAGAGAGCCTGGAGAGAAGAATCAAAACCTTTTTCAGAGAAGATTCAGAACTCCTTTAGTTCTTCTATTGATTTCTTTAATGATATCTATTTTATTCATGATGTTTGTTTCAATCACCATGTCTGAGTAGATTTCTTGTTAGGTTTAGGGTTTTCAAATTAATTCATGAATTGTTAGGTTTTTTAGATTGTTAGGATTGAATCAATAGAGTTCTTCATCTAGATTGTGGTTAATTTGTTCTAAAGGAGTGAAAGCAACCTAGAATATGATCTTAGGTTAATTGGTAGACACGAAAGTGTTATTGATTTCCTGAAAATAATCTAGATGAGCAAAATACCTATTCGCAAAGAGATTTGGTTTAGGGATTTTGTGGACTTATCAAACCTGAATTAAATGCATGTCTTAAACTTATAAATTTGCAAAGAGATTTGGAATTTTGGGTTCTAGACATAGATAGTCTTTGCAACGAAAGTTGATTGATTATATTTTTGTGATTTGAGTTCAAGAACGGTGCTTTATAAATCCTGACAATTCTTTATTTGCAATTCTGATTTTCCTGAGAATATCACTAGGCCTAGCGTTTCCTCACTATTGTTTAAAACGAATCTTTATTTTAATTTGCTGTTTTATTTAATTTAAAATCTGCTTGCTTAGCTTAATTTAATACCAATTACTAATTGCGTAATCGTTGAGTCTTTGTGGATTCGATCCCTAAGTACTACAGTGATCTCTTAATTGAGAGAGTAGCTCAGGCTAAATTTGAGCCGATCATGTTGTCGGCAACCGGGGTTTTACACTAACTATTCATAATCAATTAATTAACATACAACAATTAGATAGACATGCTCAATTAATTGACTAACTATTCATAATCAATTAATTTCAGACATAGCACACATGCTCTAGCAATGCTTAATCACACAACATAGAATTCAATTTAACTCACATAAATTAAATTCTAACATCCTAGGGTATTATCACATTCACCCGCTTTTAAGAATCCAACGTCCTCGTTGCGTACCAAGACTGTCACCCCCAGTCGTTGCTATCCCGCAAACAACTGGGTTAGGCTCTGATACCAATTGAAACGACCCAACTCATTTTCATACTTTTTAATTCATCAATATTAACCCCATAAATTAATATTAAACTAACAAATTAAACTAACACGCAAACCATCAGCAGAAAACAACCAGCGACTCTATATCATCGCCCTCTTCCTCGCCTTGATTCCATGATCACATTTTATCTTTACTTGCACCACAAACACAATCAGATGCGTGAGTATTATCATAAATACTCAGGGAGACGGTCCTCCCATCTACTAGACTATACACATAAGCTTAGCAACCCAACCAACATGCATAAACACAAGTAAAACCAGATATAAACCAAATTAATTAGCGCACTGTTCCGCATTGCCTCCGCAGAAGCCCTGGAATCGCCTCTTGTCACTCCCTGACAACGAATCCCAACACCCAACTCGACCACATTGAACCCTAACCAACAATCATGCATCAAACAACACCAAAACCCACAAGATAACAAAGATACAAACATAGATCTCATCCATGTACACAATCAAAACACACATCAGAAAGTGGTCACGCACTCACCTTAACAAGATGATTTGAATAACAAATACAACCAGGAAAGACTCTCCTTGCGACTGCATCAACCGAGCAACGCTCTACAAAAAGCCACAAAAACAAAATTTCCCATGAACCAAACTGAACAAAAAACATCATAAACAAACAGCCATAGAAACGAAACCCTAAAACGGAAACCAATTGTGAACATTCATATCCATTCGGTGAAAAGCAAACTCTAGATGTCACGACGCTCCCCACAAAATTTGGTGCCGATCAGATAAATGATGAAACCACGATTTCACTTACAAAATCTGCTGATCCCAGTTCACGACAGAGAAGACACGTCTTACTAAACTGCATATAACTCTTTGAGTTTTAATCTGAATTCACTTCTGTAAAAAGAAGAATTAGCGTACACGCCTTAAGAACAAGCCTATTAAATGTCTCTACCTTTTGATAAGATTTGATACATTGTAACCCACTTTTACCAAGATGTGACGAATCTGAGGAAACAAAGAAGGTGAAGTGCATCACAAGGAACCTGAAGCATAACAGGAGATGAGGAAACAATCTAGAAGAGCACGTGATATGCACGCCTTGTCTGGTTATTACAAGGAAGCGGATTTTGTGGGTAGACAAGCATGCACAGTCGAGAGGTCGTGTGTGTCAGAAAGGGAGCAATGCTTAGAATTCAAACGATGTAAAAGGATCTTCTGTTGGTCTGTTGGACAATAGAAGGTCTCAGGACAAGGAACATGAGTATAAAAGAAGAAGATACTTTTTTCGTTTTAGGGTTAGCACTTTTAGGTTTTGCAACAGTGTTGTATGTTTGTAAGAAGAACAGTTTGAAGTTCTTGTGGGTTACATTGGTGAGTGAATAAACAGTAAGTTGGGTAACTTAGAATCTGGCCAAGTATAAATCATTGGTAGTGAGTTTGTAGTTACTTGGTTCAATCATCTTGTGTTCAAGAGTGTTTAAGAAGAAACTAAAATACTACCTTTTAGTGTTTGTTGTTCTTACTTCTTTACTGTGCACGGGTTCTATTTACAAAATTGGTATGAGAGCCATATACCGATCTGAGGTGTAATAAAAACCGATTAGGTCTTGGGAATGAAACCAAATATAGATGGTGTTGGCTCAAGTAAGAGCATCATACTTGATACTAAGAGATATGGCTACCGGAAAGTTAGAATGACACAATTCATTAGAGGACAAGGTGAAGATGCATGGACTGCTACTGAAGAAGGATGGGAGCCTCCATACGAGATGACTAAAGAAGGAGCAAAGATAACTAAACATAAAGCCAGATGGAAAACTTATGAGAAGAATTTGTCCAAATTCAATGCTACGGGTATGAACGCTATCTTCAGTGGAGTGGATGAAGATGAGTTTAAACTCATTCAAGGTTGCAAGTCGGCTAAACAAGCATGGGATATTCTCCAACAATCTCATGAAGGAACATCGATTTTAAAAAGAACAAGGTTAGACAAATTGGCAACTCAGTTTGAGTATCTTAAGATGGAAACTGATGAATCTATAGTTAAGTTTAGCTGAAAGGTCAAAGCTATCGCTAATGAAGCAGAGGTCTTAGGTAAAACTTACAAGGATCAGAAACTGGTAAAGAAGCTACTTAGATGTCTTCCAGCTAAGTATGCAGCTCATAAAGCAGTTATAAGGGTGGCTGGAAACACCGATTCTATTACGTTTTCTAAACTAGTGGGGATCCTGAAATGTGAAGAGATGGAAGCTGATGCCTACAAGATAAAGAAATCCAAGATTATTGCCTTTCAAACTGAACAGGAGACTAGCAAGTTTCAAGAGATCAAAGACAATATGTCTTTGTTGGCCAGAAATTTTGGCAATGCACTAAAAAGAGTGGAAAGAAGTCAAGCATCTGATTCAAGAAGATGGAATAACAGTCACAAAGATAAGTCTGGAGGAAGACAGTTCAGGTCTGAAAATGACAACGGTAGAAGGAACAAAGCTTTGAATGCGGTGGATATGGTCACATAAAGCCTGAGTGTCCTCTTACAAAAAGAAAAGAAATCCAGTGTCAAAAATGTAGAGGAGTGGGGGATACAAAGTTTGAGTGTCCAAACAAGAATTAAACAATAGAAAATTTTCTATTAAGTTGCAGTGACTTAGAGTCTGATGAGGAACCTAAAAAACTTCTAAACTTTGTTGCTTTCATAACTGATACAGAGTCTGCATTGTTCATCCTAACACAGATTCGGAAAGTGATGAGGAAGTTAACCCCAAAGAAGAGTACAAAACTCTGTATGAAGCTGGGAAGTGATAAACTAGAACTCATAAAAGAAAACATCACCTTGGAGGCAAAACTTGAAACTCTAAAGAGTGAAGCTGAAGAAGAAGATCGAATACTTCTCATGAGCTCAGATCCAGTTGCTAAGAAACTTCGGAGGAAGTTGGAGTTTATTGAAGATGAATATCTGAAAGAAAAGGATAAGGCTGTGGAATTGAATGAAAAGTACAAACTTATTATAATGCTGAACATAGGATCTGAGAATCTGGATAAGATTTTGTCAATGGGAAGGACAGACTTTCAAAATTTTGGGTTGGGATATCACGGTAACAACTGCAATGGTGAGCAGAAAGATACAAAGAACATCAACTTTGTTAATGGTGGCCACCTAAAAGAAACATCATCTCCGGGTCTGTCTTCTGAAAATAAGACGAGAAGAAACGGGGTAATCAAGCAAGAATCAAGACACAAAGAACACGAGACAGACAAGAGCTTATATAGGCACTAACTGGTGTGGGTACTATTTAAGGAACTTCCAAAGGAGAGATCACTGCTACAAGTTCAGAGAAAATGTCAAAATCTCTGGAAACTGAATTGCTGTTATATTGAACCCACACAGTTTTGCTCTATTTGGATCAAGAAAAATGACCTTGCTCTATCTGGATCAAGAAAACATCACACAGTTTCAGACTTAACAATTGTAGAAATGTCTGAAGTAGAAGAAGGGTTGTATGGTTGATTTTATGATCTTGCTCAGCTCAGAAAGGAAAACTCAATGGATATGAACTTGAGATGCAATTGGTCTGTTACTGATCCAACATGGATTACTGAAGTTGCTCAAGTTGCTCTCACCTCAACTTCTCTAACTGAAGAATCTTCATGGTACTTTAACTGTGGTTTCTCTCGTCATATGACAGGTGATGCTTTGGTAAAAGATTTCTCTGTTAACTCTGGAGGAAGAGTGACCTTTGAAGATGGTGCAAAAGAAATCATCAAAGGGAAAGGGAGAATTGATAGAACAAATCAACAAAATCTGTCAAATGTTTATCTGGTAGAAGGGCTAAAGGCTAATCTCATCAGCATAAGCCAACTGTAGGATGATGATTTGAGTGTTACCTTCACTAAGAGAGACTGCAATGCCTCTAATGAAGTAGGAAACAAAGTTCTTAAGGGAATGAGATCCAACAATAAATTTTACATGTGGGACAACTCAGAGGTGTGCATGTCAGCTACTGTCTCAAAAGTGGATATGTGGGATCAACGTTTTGGACATGTCAACATGTAAAGTTTGATCAAGATTGTTAATGCTAAAGTAGTCAGAGAGATACCAAAGCTACAAGGAAAAACAGAATCTGTGTGGAGCTTGCAGCAAAGGAAAACAGATTAAAGTTCAACACAAAAAAGTAGCTGAAATAACCTCAAAGAGAATTCTGGAGCTTGTACACATGGATCTCATGGGACCAGTCCAAACTTAAAGCTTAAATGGTAAGAGATACACGTTTGTCTTGGTGGATGATTTTTCAAGGTTCACTTGGGTTCAGTTCATTGCCCTACAACTTCAAACTGAAAAAGTAGCATTGTTCATATTCGAAGTGACCATGGAGGAGAATTCTAGAATGAAGAATTCACAAAATTCAGTAGCATTCAAGGAATCAGACATCAGTTCTCTGCTCCTAGAACACCTCAACAGAATGGCATTGTTGAAAGAAAAAACAGGACTCTTCAGGAAATGGAAAGAGCTATGATTCATGGGAACATTGTGTCACCAAGATTTTAGGCTGAAGCCATAAACACTGCTTGCTACATCATCAACCGTGTTTATGTGAAATGGGGTACCAATACCACACCATATGAGATATGGAAAGATAAGACACCAAATATGTGCTACTTTCACACATTTGGTTACATCTGTTACATTTTGAATGACAAGGATCATTTGGGAAAGTTTGATGCAAGAAGTGATGAAGGGATTTTCTTGGGATATGCAACAAACAATATGGCATATAGAGTTTATATCAAAAGGCTGAAGAGAGTTTAAGAATCTGTGAATGTTGTGTTTTCTGACAAGAGCCCTACTAAATTGTCTCCTATGACTCAAGATGATGAGAATGTTCAGAAGACTGAAGCTGAGAATGAGACTGGAACTCCTCAAGGTAAATCCACATATGACAAGAAGAGGCCTGAAGGAGAAGCTCAAGATATTGAAACATCTCTCAAGATACATAAGAATCACTCAGAATCTGATGTCATTGGGAACGTGAAAGATGGAAGAACCACCAGGGGAGTTTAGATCAACTTCAAAGAAATGCTGCAACATTCCTGCTTTGTGTCAACAATAGAACCTAAAAATATCTCAACATCTCTAGAACGAGTAGATCTGATATATGCTTCAGTGTTGGTGTATATGCTAGGTACCAAGCAAATCCAAAGAAATTTCACTTAAATGCAGTAAATGGATTTTGAAGTATTTCAAATGTACAACTTATAAAGGGTTATTTTACAATAGCCAAACTAATCAGAATCTAACTGGTTTTTGTTATTCAGATTGGACAGATAACCTTGATGATCGACAAAGTACATATGGTGGGTGTTTCTTCCTAGGAAACACCATGATCTCAGGAAACACCATGATCTCATGGCACATCAAGAAACAAGCCTATGTACTCTTTCATCTGTTGAAGTTGAGTATATCGCAATGGGAAGCTGTTGTACTCAACTTCTATGGATGAAATGTATGCTAGCTGAATATGGTATGGATTCTGAAACCTTTGCTATCTACTGTGATAACACTAGTGCCATTAATAAATCAAATAATCCAATTCAACATACTCATACGAAACATATTGACATACGGCACCATTTCATTCGTGAGCTTGTTGAATATAAAACTATGGAAATCACCCATGTTACCTCTGAACAACAACTAGCTGATATCTACAATAAACCTTTCGATTTGGACACTTTTGTGCATGTATAAAAGTCCATTGGTTTATGTGAACAGTAATGTGTTGTTTTAGTAGAAGTGTCTACAACAGATTTCTTTGTATAGAAGAGGAGAACTTTTGTCTTTTACTTCTATTAATCTTAAAACCCTTGCTAGCTAATCTCTTAGGTGATCAACTATCTCTCTCGAGTTCGAAATGGAAAAAGTTCAAAAAAGTGTGAAAAAAAACCAAAGGGAAAAGAAAAGGAAAAGAAAAAAAAACCTCATGTAACAGAAACATAACAAAGTGTTCTTTCTAGGAAAGGGATTGGTGTTCTATCTCATCTATGAAGTGCACAATCCTTATGTGCATCTTCCTTCAAAATCTCTTTTGTACAATCTTCCATCAATCCCCCTCGCCTAAGCGTTCCCTCCACACCTTACGGATCTCTACACAAGGGAACTCTTGATGAAGTGTAGTTAACCTGAGAGGTGTATTAGATTGAAATAAATCTCACGAGCCAGTAAGAAGTATGTATATGTTCTGGTTCAAAAAAATAACAGATTTTTGCTCTTCGTTACCTAGAATCTATTGCTTTTACTTCTCCTGAAACCACAGCGGTGCTCACTTGCCTTTTTGGTACGTCTGTCAGGTAAACTCGTTGCTAAATTCTCAGCCGAATCTATATGTCTCAAGTGGAAACTGTGGTGTGAATTTCCAGTTTGACAAAAGAAAAGCTCATTGTCTATTAAGGGGTGTTCTCTGTTGATTGTGTTGATCACTTAGTTTAAATATTTTAAAAAAGGGGAAGGTTTGTTTTTTCATCAGATAAGTGGGCGAAACTTGTTAAAATTGTGGGCTTGTGTTAACTAGAGATATGGTGTAATGCCTCGACCGCCATCTCTCCAGTGGGCCCCATGATCACCTCCAGCCATGGGCCCACATCTCTTAATGGGCCTTAAGTTCTCTCACTAGGCCCATGAGCCCATCAATATCCAACAGCCGGTTTGCTACGTTCGGGAGGCTTAAATACTTGTTAACCGACCCTTCAAATTAACACATGATCTTTTCCTCTGTTTTGACCTCCCTCACACAGTTCCAACAACAACTTCCGGGCAGGTCACCCATCCTTTGACTACTGCAGCATAAGCACGCTTAACTGTGGAGTTCTCTCAGGACGTTGCGCAGGACGATCGTCACTCCCTAACAGTGTGAGTCCATCACTCCACACTTTTCTGGGTTCGGCTTTGATACCACTTGTAACGCCGCGACTGCCATCTCTCAAGAGGGCCCCATGTTCACCATCAGCCCATGGGCCCACCTCTCCTAATGGGCCTCACGTCGTCCCACTAGTCCCATGATCCCATCAATATCCGATGGTCTGTTTGCTTCATCCGGGAAGCTTAAATACTTGTTTACCGACCCTACAAATCACCACATGATCTTTCCATGTGTTTTGGTCTCACTCACGTGGTTTTGACAATCACTTCCCGGAAGGTTACCCTTCCTTTGACTACTCCAGCATAAGCACGCTTAACTGTGGAGTTCTCTCATCACCCTTGACCGAAAAGATAAGTGGACTTTGGTGACATAGGTGGCCAAATCAATTCATTTAAACCTCTCCGCAAATTGGGGTCTCACATATGGAATGAGGCTTTCATGAGTTTAACGGGCCAATTGTTTGTGTATTCTATTTGGCCCTGTTTAGTTTTAATGTGTGTGTTGAGTGTTACAGTTGTTTCTTCCGCTGCAACTCTATGTATGTTAGCACCTTTGCCTCGTCTTCCTCGCATCACTCCGAAAATCAAACCAGGTCTCACTGTCTCGAAGAAGACCAAAGGGAAGGCAATTTACATTACCCAGAGAAATAAACACTCTCTGTCTGCCTCCTCCTCTCGAGCTAAACCTAAAACTTCGGTGCCTCCTATAAGATGTCCCTCTCGGTATCCCTGTGTCCGCTTAGCTCCCCTCTATGACACGGATGTTGAAGAAATCCCACATACTGAATCGGTGTCTGGAGATGAAGCTTAAGAAGATGACGATGTTGTGGAAATTACTCCTCCAACATTCTTCTCTCGCCATTAAAAGAATCGTCGTATCATTAGTGACCGTGAACGCAAATACCCTAAGCTCCAGATCACTACCTCTGTTCCGTTCAACTAGCAGTTCGTCTCTGCAGATGGTGCCTCTCAGTATGAAATCATCAAAGGTCGCTCGTTTAATGAGATGATGTTTCTCGCTCTCGAAGGTGGAAACACACTTGAAGCTTAACAGATCCTTACTCGGGCTGGACTCCTTCCAACTATCACTGAAATTGACAACTTTGTGGATAATGTCGTGCAAGAGTTCTACGCTAATCTACCTGATACCGAGTGAAGTCTTGATGCAGAACACCTTCGGGTCTATGTTCGTGGGTTAATGTATGACTTCTCTCCAACAATCATTAGTTAACTCTTTCAACTTCCCTCTTCTTCACACTTGGACCTTTCACTTTCGTGAAGATTCAAAACTTTCAGATATACTTTTGCTCTCTTTCTCTCTAGTTCTCACTCATCATATTTTATCAAGCTTTCTCTCTCTCTCTCTCTCTCGTCTGGTTCTATGCGGTCTGCTCTAGAAATGTCGTCTGGCTCTGCTCGTGATGTTGTTTCTTCCGCTGCAACTTCATGTATGTCAGCACCTCTGCCTCCTCTTCCGCGCATCACTCCAAAAATCAAGCCATGTCTCACTATCTCGAAGAAGACCAAAGGGAAGGTGGTTAACACTAACCAGAGAAAGAAACATTGTCCATCTGCCTCCTCCTCTCTAGCTAAACATAAAACTCTAGTGCCTTTTGTAAGACGTCTCTCTTGGTGTTCATGTGTCCGCTCAGCTTCCCTCTATGACATGGATGTTGAAGAAATCTCACCTGCTAAACCGGTGTCTGGTGATGAAGCTCAAGACGATGACGATGTTGTGGAAATTACTCCTCCGGAATTCCTCTCTCGCTATCAAGAGAATTGTCGGATGATTGCTGACCATGAATGCAAATACCTTGTGCACCTGATCTCTACCTCTGTTCTGTATAACAAGATGTTTGTCTCTGTATATGGTGCCTCTTATAACTTTGTTGAAGCTAACATGTCTTTCCTTATAACTTTCACCTTAGTGGTTCCTTCAAAGTGAGCTTGCAAGATATCCCGTGCTTCTTTTGCTGTTTCCCTTCCCTGAATTAGTTCAAACTCGCTTCTTCCAACATAATTTTGAATTTGTGAATTGGTGTGAGTGCCCTAGTCCTTCTCCGGCTTAGCAACTTCTACTCCTGATTCATCCGTGATTTTTGGTTTTTCCTACTTTTCTGATATGGCTTTCCAAGCATACGCATCAATGCCTCTTATATTCCAAAAACCATAGTTTCCATCACCTAATATTACGCTTGAACCTAATTCTAGTCCATGATAGCTCTCCATCTTCTCCACAGGATCTCGCGTGTAGTAATCTTAACAAGCGCCGCTCTGTTACCAATTGATGGTGCAAGAGCTATTGATATTTATAGAAACTGAAAAACAAACTGAGACATAGGTTAACTGAGACATAGGTTAACTGAGACATAGGTTTCTTCAAAAGCAAAACTTCTTTATTACAGAATCTGTTTAACAAATCTCTCATGTTCATGGATCTCATGTTCATGGATATATACACAATCCAAGAACCTCTCAAGACAAACCCCTTAGCCACTCTAAGCGTTATGTTTTCTTACAAGAAACCATACAACCTTAATGTCTAAGAATTCTCTTGCTCTTTTTTGCTAACCTCTATAAAGGCTTAACACCCCTATTTATACATAATAGATCGTGGCAATACAAGCCTAATTTCCTATTCAAATTCTAATAGGAATTGCCAAATCACTTGTGAATTTCCTTTTCTTTTATGGAATAGGAAATTCATCCATAGGTTGAACCATGGTAATGCTCAAGAACTCCGTTAACCTCCTCTTCAGCTATGCACCTCCTAAACAACCCGTCTGATCCTTTCTTGTACAAATAAAGCTCATCCCAAAAGTAGTGATTCACATCCCGAAAGAACTTCTTTTTCTGGTAGTAGTCTAGAGCTTGTGGAACTACCCCTTTGACCTTGTAGTTAACGATGTCCCCACTTATTTCCATACAAATGTTAGGTGCCTCAGATCGATCGTACTGGAAGCAAAATCAACAAGCATAATCTTTTTTCTAGCATAGAGTCATATATGGGAACAATGTCTTATATTCCTTTCTATATTCCTTTCTTGTCTACAGTATCCATATCAAACTCTTGCAACAGCAAGATCCATCTCAATAACCTCGGCTTCGTGTCCTTCTTTGAGTAGATGTGCCTGAAACCTGTGTGATCTGTGTAGACCGTGACTTTTGAACCATAAAATGACATTTTTCCCAGTTCAAAACCAGGTTTGTCTCCTCGCATCATTTCAAAACCTTGCAAAGATTAGCAAGACAAGCGAAAAAGGAATCCCCATACACAGAAAAATCATCCATAAAGACTTCCACCACATTCTCAATTAGGTTAGAGAAAATAGACATCATGTATCTCTGAAATGTTCCTGGTGCATTACATAACCCGAATGGCATCCTTCGATAAGCAAAGGTACCATAGGAGCATGTGAATGTTGTCTTTTTCTGATCATTAGGGTGGATAGGTATCTGGAAGAATCCGGAATACCCATCAAAGAAACAATTGTGAGTGTGGTTAGCAAGTCTTTCCAACATTTGGTCAATGAATGGCAATGGGAAATGATCTTTTCTAGAGGCGGCGTTCAACTTCCTATAATCTATGCACATCCTATGACCAGTTATAGTACGAGTTGGTATAAGCTCATCCTTATCATTCTTAACAACTGTCACCCCGCTTTCTTGGGAATACAATGGACAGGTAACACCTAAGTGCTATCCGAAATTGGGTATATCACCCCAGCATCTAACAACTTAAGGATCTCTTTCTTGATTACTTCCTTAATGTTTTGATATAGCCTCCTCTGTGGATCTATACTAGAATTAGATTCATTCTCTAGTTTATTCTATGCATGCACAAACTAGGCGAGATTCCCATAATGTCATCGAAAGAGTATCCTATGGCTTCTCTAAACTTCTTAAGGTGAGCAACTAAAAATCCTAGTTCCTTATCATCCAGGCTACCATTGATGATTACAGGATAAGTAGAATTAGGTCCAAGAAATGTGTACCTGAGCCCGGAAGGAAGAGGTTTAAGTTCCACTTTTGGAGCTTTAAGTTCAGACCAGTCATCTAAGAGATGTCGTTCCAGTCCGATCTTGTGCTCGATTGGTGATTCGACCGAGTCAATTGAGTGACTGTCGATTTCTTGATCGAGTGCTCTTGAACTGAACGAACATCTTGAACTTCCGTTCTTGCGTTCCTCAATGTTATCATCTGTCATGGCCCTTCTTCTTCCTTGTAATGATCTAGCAGGGCTTCATACCTTAATGTTTTCTCATACATTAATCCATCTTTTCCATCCTTAGTCAAAGCTATTGTGAGATGATCTTTCTCAGTTATAATTCCCCCAGGAGGTCATTCCATAAATGTTCTAATTCTTCTATCTGAAAGAGCGCATCCTCAATTGTTGGTTTCTTCATTGCATTTTTAATATCAAATTTCATAGTGAGATCTTTGCCCAAATTTAAATTAATCTTGCCATTACGAACGTCTATCAAAGCTCATGCAGTTGCCAAGAATGACTTTCCAAGTATCAAGGGGTCTTTAGGTTCATGATCCATTTCCAAGACTATAAAGTCTGTAGGTACTTCTACTGTCCCAATACAAACTGGCAGATCTTCTAACATTCCATGGGGAACCCGAACTGATATATCTGCAAGAATAAGCGATATATTGCAGGGCTTGAATCTTTCAAATCCCAATTTCTTAGAAATTGAGAGGGACATTAGATTGACTGAAGCTCCCAAATCATAGAGACATTTGTCAAAGACTAGAGGTCTTAAAGAGCAGGGTAGAGTAAAGGATCCAGGAATACCTAGTTTTGCCAGAATGAATTTCTTCTTAATGATTGTGCTATACTCATGGCTCAACACTATCATGCCTTATACTTCTTTCATCCGTTCTATGAATTTATGGTAGGGTGGTATCTAGGCAAAAACGTTAATCAATGGCATAGTCAATTCAACTCCTTCGAATTGTTTCCTGAACATCTCCTCGTATTTCTCCATTATCTCTTTCTTGAATCTTTCCGGGAAGTGTAATTGAGGTTTATAAGGTGGGGGAACGAAACGGGATACTGTTCTAATGTCAGAAGGTTTTTGCATAGCCGGTGGATCCATTGAATTAGGTGAATGATCATGCACTCGATCGACTGGTCGGGTGCTTTGGTCGATTGCTTGATCGAGTTGTGGTAAAACACTTTTGTTGTTCTGGACTCGATCTGGCACTCGATCGCTTAGTCATTCTAGTTGATCGATTATTGCTTCAGGTGCGCTTAAATCTTCCCCAACTTGGTCATTATTGTCCTCAGTAATAGGATGAGGTTGTCGAGTAGGTAATTCACAATGGCTTCGCAATGTAAATGCGTTTGCAAACTCCTTTGTTTGAAGTGTTGGTAAAACAGAACTTTTCGCAACGACACATACCCTCTGATTTGAATCATCAAGCAGAGTGGTAATGGAAGAATAAGAAGAATTGAGTTGATGTTGAATGTTGTCTAGAGATTGAAGAATGTCCTATTGGCTGATGGCTAGGCTTCGGTTGAAATTGTTTAAAATTATCTTTAACTCAAGGTTGGGAATTGGTACCGATGGGATAGAAGAGATAGGCTGGAGTTGTGGTGTAGGGGAAAATCCTTTCTGAAACGTGTTATTGAATTGAAGTGGTACACATTCCCCATCTTGGTCTTTGTCGAAGATGCAGTGAACAGTTTGCTGTGCCATGAGTACCTATCAATTCTATCACTCAAAGACTTGAAGTCCATCTTATACTTCTCTTCATGGTAATTCCCATTAGATTGGGCAAGGTTGTCAATCAGCTCCCATCCCTCATCCACATCTGTGGTTAAGAAGTTTCTATGTCTTGCGGTGTCGAGCAACATGCGGATCTTTGGAAGCACTCCCCTATATAGTGTGGTGAGAAGGGACTCCTTAGTGAACCCATGGTGTGGGCATTGAGATTGATATCCCTTGAACTGTTCCCATACTTCACACAACGTTTCGCTGTTCTTCTAGGCGAAGCTTGAGATTTCATTCCTAAGACGGGCTGTGCGAGAATTAGAAAAGAACTTGTACCGGAAATATCACTTACACTCCTCCCAAGTGGTTATAGAACCAGCATGCAAACCCTTTTCCCATTGGTGAGCCTTGTTTCCGAGTGAGAAAGGAAAGAGGCGAAGCTTGAATCCGTCTTCACTTATTCTGTTGATCTTGGTTAACCCACAAAGGCAGTCGAACTCGTTCAAGTGGTCTAACGGGTCTTCCATTAGTAAACCGTTAAACTTCTTGATTTGTACCATGGATATGAGGCTATTCTTGATTTCAAAGTTATTTTTCTGAACAGCCAGTGGTAGTATATCTGACCTCTGGACATGGCTATTAGGAGCATCTCCTGCACCTATACGTGTAGCACACCTTAGATTCGCATTCTGTTGAGGTTCCATCTCAACAATTATTGTTTCCTTTCTTAACTGATCTCCCTGCTTTCTCAAAGCTTTAGGAAGTCTGTCATACCTTAGACCTTGTGTGCATACATGGAATTGAACAGAAGCTCGATCTCCCGTTGTACCGTTTCAGTTTCTTAGTCAAAAAACTAGTTATACCGAGTTCACACAAGTTGTACTATTCTATCCAAGTTGTACATTCCGTTGAATCCCCAGAATTTTGATTCCAGATTTGACTCTATTTCTTCTGAATCATCTCCACGACTCCCATCTTCTTCTATGATTGCATCTGTTGCCTTTTCGACTTCACCTACTGAATTTGTTTATTTGTTAAAGCTTGTGTTCTTTGTACGCATCATTCTCTTCTCCTTCACACAAAACCAATAACCGCAAATTAACAACATATTCGAGTAATCAACGAAATCCAACAACCCCAAATTAAGATTAATAAATCGAAAACACCTAAAATCGACAACATTCAAGCGGATCAAACATAAAATACCTAGAGAATTATCGATTTTGTCTTACCCAATCTCGGGTTGTCTTTAGTTGTACTCGACGAACTGCTTGTGATTTTTGGATTTTTCAAAACACTTAGGTTTTGGAGGACTTATGATTTTTTAAACGATGAGGAGGAAGACAAAAGGGTGAAGGATCCGATGGGTATCCAATAGTGGAATGGGTTTTCAGATTTAGTGTGGTTGGATCTGTAATTTTTAGATTTTAGTAAGGGTGGATATGTAGTTATACCCATTTTCGATTTTTTAATTAAATTAATTTTTTTTTTCATTTGGTCGTTACCCTTACAAGAATATGAATGTGAGTCAAAGTGCACCATATATTTTAGTCCCATATTTTTCACTTCCTATTATTGATTTAATTTAAGTTAAAAAAAAATACATGGACCCCACCCAAAAATCTTCATCTTCTCTTTCCTTCAACCAAGATCTGGTCCGATCTTCATCTTCTCTCCATCGACGACCTCCTCCTCGATTAAACTCACTATTGTCTTATTCATGAACACGTGAACACAACAATTGAGGTAATATACTTATTCATACATATTCTTAAATTTATAACTTGTTGGCATGAATTGGAATTGTTGTGGATTGTATTTGTTCATCCTTATTGAACTATTAACAATGCAATTAGAGATATTGTAGATTTGGATTTGATCCGATTTTTCTTATCCTTATTGGAAATTAGGGATTTGAGTCGAATTGGGTCGACTATTGTTCATAATGTGTGCATTGTAACAGTTCAATCGAATTGAATCGTAATGTAATCCGAAAATTAGTAGTGGTTGTAGTACAACTGGTAGAACTTGGAATAACTATTCGGGTACAATTTGTATTACTATATTGGTAAAACTAGTAGTACAAATGGTACTGGTTGGTATAACTTAGTATAACTATTCAGGTACACCTGGTAGTACAAATGGTACTTTTTGGTATAACTTGGTATAACTATGAACACGACAGAGATTATAATGTAAGTTTTCCTATTCTATTTCAGGCCACAATGAATAAAAACCATCGAAAATCATAATATATGATTATGGGGGATACTATGCAACAAGGGAAAATGAACAAAGATGGAATTCAAGAGATAAAGTTCATCAATCTCTTAGAATGGAGACAAAGGAGGTCATTTATTCTGCAGTAGTGAAAAAGATGTGCAGGAAGGCGAATGTTGATGAAACAACGACTGAACTGAAATTGAGTTACATTCTAAAATCAGTGGAGCCCAAGAGACCAATATATATATTTGATGATGATGATATTATGTGTTATATGGATATGAATGAAGATCATTTTGAAGTTTTACATGTTGAAGTCGTAAATCAGGGGTATGAGAAGAGTCGAGGAAGTGTAGGTTGCTCACTCAATGAGGAGCATATTTCAAGTAGTAAAGCGACAAATGGCACCATGTTCCTTGATGAAAGCGAGCCGTTTGAACGTCATGAGATGGTGGAAAATAGTGATGGGAGAGATGAGAACATGATTCGTTATGAAGAACAGTCCGAAGAACGAGCAATAGAAGAAGATAGCACACATGTTGTTGAGATCACACATGCTAATGAGATCACACCGGTTGTAAACCGTGAATGGGAAGATGGTTTGGATGTGATTATCCAGCAAGAATTTGAAAGCAAGCAAGCAATTAAAGATTTAGTTGACAAAGCTGCGCATAAGAACTGTTTGAGTTTGTTATACTAAAGTCAGGTCCAATGTTGTTTGTGCTTAAATGCTCAAAATTTAGAAAGGGTTGCAAGTGGGCTTTACGAGCAGCAAGGAATGGGATTGCAGACAGTTTCTCGGTCAGAACTTACACTAAGATACATACATGCGTACGGTCAGAAACAAGTACAATGAGTAAAAAAGGAGAGGACCATCTCATTTAGTTGCATCGGTTTTGCGGGAAGATTTCCCATGTCTGATAGACACTCCAACTCCAAAAAATCTCATCCCTTTGGTTCAATCAAAAGTTAGTATCAAATTGTGATACTCAACCGTAAATAGAGGGAAAAGGCTATCTACAGCTGACCTTCGCGGTACCGCGGAGGATAATTATAAGTTGGTTTCTTATTATATGCAAATGTTGGAGAAGATGAATCCCGTACAGTTTCATATGTTGAATTAGATGAAGCCCAAAGGTTTAAGTATTTGTTCTTCGCCTTGGGGGCGTGCATTGAATGCTTCAATTCCATGAGAAAGGTGATCATTGTGGATGCAACCATTATTAAAAATGTATATGGTGGAGTACTAATGGTGGCTTCAGCTCATGATCCGGATCACCACCATTATCTGATTGCATTTGGTGTAGTTGATAGTGAGAATAATGCAAGTTGGACTTGGTTTTTCAGTAAATTGAAATCAGTTATACCAGATTGTACTGAGTTGGTATTCTTTTCTGATAGACATCAAAGCTTGATCATGTCAATAAATACGGTGTACCCGTTATCTCACCATGGGTATTGTATTTATCACTTGTCTCAGAATGTTAACCTGAGCTGTAAAAACGTGAACAAAGATTTAGTTGCGAAGGCTTACACCGAGTCTGAGTTTGAGAAACTCTATGCTGATTTCTTTAAAAGGTTTCCTGGCACAGGTACTTATCTTGATCAACACGTAGGACAACATAAATGGGCGCGATATTTTTTTCCAAGAGCTATATACAACATTGATACAACTAATACAGTTGAATCTATTAACGGTGTCTTTAGATTCTTAAGGGCATACGCGTTACTACCAATGATAGATGCGACTGTTGCTAAACTAGCTGAATGGTTTAATATAAATAGGAAAGTATCCTTAGAGACACTAATAGAGCAAAAGTTAGTCCCTTTTGTTAAGAAGATGATGCATGATAGATATTCTGACGCAAAGCTCTTACCGGTGACTGAACTAAACGTCTATTTTCTGGAATACAGTATGATTGGACGTGATGGTAGTAGTCATGTGGTTGATCTGGAAAAAAAAACTTGCTACTGCAAGCAATTTGATATTGATAGATATTCGTGTGTGCACGCTAGCTATTGATGCGGCTATGAAAGCAGTAAAAAACGCTGGTAATGAGATCCAATTGCATGAGCTGTATAGTAAGTATTATTAGACGGAGCAGTGGGCATTGGGATATTCAAGGACGATATATCCAGTTCCTATTATGTCTATGTGGATTGTTCCGGACGATGTGCGTGATTTGGTTGTCTTTCCTAAGTTTTATGTGATAAAAAGAGGAAAAAAACCAACAAAGAGGATTAAATCAACATGATCAACATGGAGGCAAGAAGAAGAAATCTACAATCGCGAGCTGGTTTGAAAGTCAGGTTCCCGAAGTTGATTGATTGTATTTTTATGTAATATCCTATTTGAACAATTAGGTACAACTTGATTTCGATATGGTACAACTTGATTTCGATATGGTACAACTTGAATAATTTGAATTTGATTTTTGGACTTTCTTAAATCAACTTCTTTTAATGATATTTAAATTAATATATATTTGTAAATAAAATTATTATAGTAAAAAATATTGTTATAAATAAAAAATATTTAAAAACTCAAAAATAAGGATTTATTTAAAAATTAAAAAATTAGGATTTATTTGAATTTTTTATAAACATGAATTGGAAAAAAATAGAGAAAACTAAATAAATATAAACATGAACTGAATTAAAATTTCATCATGTTATCTAATATATATATATATAAGGAATAGAGCATATCCTCATCAGACGAGACCATTTCTCGACTACGCTTTGTTAGGTGATGACATCGTCATTGCCGATAGTAGTGTGGCTATTATTGTACTTCACTATAATTATCATCATATTCTAAGTTTACCATGAAATACCTTACACATTAAGGGTCACTTTTTCATTGCAAACAACATATAATTAGAAAAGCTAAGAAATGAATGTTTTCAAAAATATTTAGGCATGTACATGTAGTATATGTACCTCAGTTAATTAAAATCATGTGTACAACTAAAAATATTTCTTTTAAACATGGTATAACTAATTACCACAAAAAAATGAAATGTACAACTTGCCAAAAAAGTACAACTTGTAACTTGGTACAACTAGTGCATTTTGGCGGCTACACATGTGTCTTTTAGCAGCTACACATGTGCATTTTGACGGCTACACGTGTCTAATGTGGATCACGTGATTGTTGTTTGGTCCATTTTTATATGTATATTTTTGTTTTCCTATACTTTAGGATCTTGTCCATAGCTAGGGTTTTGGGTAGACTGTCCTGTTTTACTCTTCATCAATTCTCCTTCTTTCTGGGTTTGTTTGTGATTTCGTTCTTTCCTTTTTTTTGGGTTTGCGATTTCTGAGAATGAGCTGCGAATCTGGAGCATCGGGAATCTTATGTGGGAGTTCTTCAAACTGACGAAGGTTCCCTGGAATTCCGAAAAAGTGCCATTGTGGGTCACCAATAGTTGACATAATCTCTCGATCCATACCAAATCCATGTCATCGCTACTATCGTTGTGTATATGCATATGATAGAAGGGTAAAGGTATTTCATTACTATTGTGTTTGCGATTTAGTTACCAACTTTTCCTTCTAATTTTTGAATTTTTATGTAGCTTGTGAACGATGGACATGTCTTTAAGTGGGTTGATGAAGCATTGGTGGATGAGGTAGAACAATTGGATTTTCAAGTTGGTTTTAGAAGAAGAAGTTACTCTCATGAAGATGGAAATGATGAGAATATGAAGAAAATTAAGAAAATGTGGATACTCGTTTTATGTGGTTGTCTTCTTGTGATAGGGCTGGGAATTTGGTATAACCAAGTGTAACTTGTTTTTCGTAGTTGTACAACTAAGTATAACTTGTTTTTCATAATGGTACAACTAAGTATAAAACTAGTTGGTTGATGTCCTTGATCTGATTGTAACTTTCCCATTTCCTTATTGGCCTAACATTTTGGGTAACTTTGAACTTACTTTGTGTATTTGGGTTGTAATGTATGGTTGTAAAACTAGTATTTTGTATAGTAGTTTTACCAAGTTGATCTATTAAATCCAATTGTACCTAGTTTATCATATAAAATGGGGAACTCAGAAACTTAACAAACAACATTGAACTTAACTAGAATAGTTCAAAACACATTAAAATTATACCAATCCTAAAACACAACAATCCATAAACCAATCCAAGAGTTCACCTATAAAATGACTCAAAAACACAATGTTAAACAAACCAATATGTAGAGTTCACAACTTAACCAAAATAGTTCATCAATTACCATTCTTCGCATTCTGTCTTGTCAGAATAGAACTCCTTATTATCACACTAGATCACTTCTTCTTGCTTATGATCTTCACCCTTTTACCTTGGTGAGCATCAACAACTTCTTCTTTTTTCTCCTTTCTCCTTAGCTTGTTCCTTCTCGCCATGTTCCATCTCAACATCTTCCTTTTGGCCTTCTTCAGTTTTCCCAAGTTGTTCTTTCTCTTCTTCAATTGTACCAAGTTTTTCTTTCTCTTCATCAGTTGTACCAAGTTGTTTTTTCTCTTCATCAACCTTCTCTTTCTCGGTTTCGGAATTCTCAGCATTTTCCTTCTCAGTTTGTTCCTTTTGTGCCTGCTCCTTCTCAGCTTTGTCCTTATCAGCTTGCTCCTTGTTAGCCTTATCCTTCTCGGCCTTATCCTTCTCGGCTTTATTCTTCTCAGCTTTCTCCTTCTCAGCCTGCTCCTTCTCAGCCTGATCCCTCTCACCCTGTTCCTTCTCAGCCTGATCCCTCTCAGCCTGTTCCTTCTCAGCCTGCTCCTTCTCGGCCTTCTCCTTCTCGGCTTGCTCCTTCTCGGCCTGCTCCATCTCGGCCTTATCATTCTCGGTTTGCTCCATCTCGGCCTTATCCTTCTCAGCTTGCTCTATCTGGGCCTTATCCTTCTCATATTGCTCCTTTTCATTTGTATCTCCATTGCCACCTTCATTCGTATCTCCATCACCACCTTTATTCGTATAATATTGATCTTCACTTGAGGTCCATTTGACATATGTTTCCACAGATTTGACTCTGTTATCCAGACCTTCAACTTTCTCAATGATTTCCTTAAACCTTTGCTTCACTTGTTCTTCTAGCTGAACCAATCTATCTCTTAGCTGAGCCAATTTCACCAGAGCCACTATAACTGAAGCCACATTCTCTGGGTTCACATCTTCCAGATTCACTTCTTTTGGAATCACATTTTCCAGATTCACATCTTCCGGAATCACATTTTCCGGATTCACATCTTCAGGATCCTGATTTGTCTCGATTCCCCAGGTGGCCAAATCTTGGCTGCAAAGCTCTTCAAACCATATTGACTTCTCTTCCTCAATTAAACGCTTGGTCCAACCAACAACAACCGGATCATCTACATCATTACATCGAATCTCTTCATCCATGTTACGACATAAAAGACGTATCTAACGTGATGATGGAGTCAAGATACTCTCAATATCCTATGAAAATAAAACAATATAATGTCAAACCAACCTAATAATACCAAAAATAAATGAATAAGATAAGTATGATCATTTCTAACCTTAGTTGTACCAATTTTGTCATAAATTTCCTTCAATAAAAACCCTTTTCATTTTACTTGCTTTAAATTTCATCTTGCATATCCGAGGACAATGACGGTGTGCATGTGCATTACTAACACATTCTCAAAAAATTTCCTTCAGAACAGAAATTGCCTCACAAGCAAGAACCTACACACAACACAAAATCATGGACTTAAAACTCAGTTATACCAAGTTATACTAAGTTATACATTTTCAAAAATCAAGAATTACCTATAACGGAATGACGAAACTAGGAAAGACCTGTTGTTGTGTGCTCAAAACTCCACTAAAGTGGTTCATACAATGAAAGATGTCCTTCATGTTCTCATCAAAAGCCAAACGACCCCAAGGGAACGTTTTACACATGTCCAAATCATCAACAGCCCTAAGAAAGAATGGCTCTATAGATGGTGCTTGCTTCATTGTCTTCTTCTTCCCTATGAGGACGCTGCACAAGATGTGGAGGACCGCCATCTTCACTCGAGTTGGAGAAGCTCTCTTCATCTATAAAAGCTTTGCTTTGACATCATCATATCTTATTGTTGTACCAACACCAAAATGCTTTCCAACAAACTCTGTACTGCCCAATGATTCCATGTTCCGGGGATACTAATGGCAGTATAAGCCACAAATCAGTACCATTTCTCTAAGAGAATACCTTATGGGAATACAATTTACTAAGAACCAACATTCCTCTTTCTTCTCTAAATACGGCGTCAGGAGAAACAACATCCACATACCCATCAATTTGTGATTGGCATCCTTCGCCATATGGAAGAAATGTTTGAACTATGGGTGTCCTAGGAAACATCCAACTCATGGGACTTAAGGTGAGCTCTCAAGAAGTTCACTACCTTTGTGATATAACACTTTGCAGATAGCTTGAATGGCTTCATATACTCGGAGTGATTGAAGTACATGTTCCCTCCTCGGATTCATGCAAGAAAACTTAGTTATACTAAGTTTTCCCAAGTTGTACTTTTTGAATTTTGAATTGAAATTAAACTAGTTATACCAAGTTCTCCTAAGTTGTACCGTTTCAATTTCTTAAGCAAAAAAACTAGTTATACCGAGTTCGCACAAGTTGTACTATTCTATCCAAGTTGTACATACCGTTGAATCCCGAGAATTTGATTCCGGATTTGACTCTGTTTCTTCTAAATCATCTCCACAAGTCCCATCTTCTTCTACGATTGCATCTGTTGCCTTTTCGACTTCACATACTGGATCTGTTTATTTGTTAAAGCTTGCGTTCTTTGTACGCACCATTCTCTTCTCCTTCACACAAAACCAACAACCGCAAATTAACAACATACTCGAGTAATAAACGAAATCAACAACCCCAAATTAAGATTAACAAATCGAAACACCTAAAATCGACAACATTCAAGCGTATCTAACATAAAATACCCAGAAAATCATCGATTTTGACTTACCCAATCTCGGGTTGTCCTTAGTTGTACGCGACGAACTGTTTGTGATATTCGGATTTTTCAAATACTTAGGGTTTGGAGGACTTCTAATTTTTCAAACGATGAAGAGTAAGATAGAATGGTGAAGGATCTGATAGGTATCCAATAGCGGAATGGATTTTCGGATTTAGTGTAGTTGGATCTGTAATTTTTAAATTTTATTAAAAGTGAGCATGTATTTAATTACACCCATTTTCAATTTTTTAGTTAAATTTTTCTTTTCTTTTAATCAAATCTTACGATAACAGCAATATGGGTCGAAGGCACCGCAGATTTTAGTCTATAACTTTTTCAATGTAATTTACCAATTTGATAGGATTTAGACATTTGTGGGTTAAAACTTAAAAATTAAAAATATACTCCCTCTACCTCAGCCAACGTCGTCGTCCTCATATCGGAGAACACACTAAAATCCAGAGATTCAGAACAATATTGAAATCATCTGATTCTTCAGGACAACAACCTAATGAGTTCCTCAAAATCTCATTACAAGGAGAAGATTGCTCGTCGGAGGTAAGTAATCTTGGCTGTTTTGTCTTTTTCCTCAATCTTAGGGTTTATACATGAGAAGATGTTAAAGTTGTGACCTTTTTGATCTAAAGGGAGGAGAAATCAGAAGAAATTGATAACCCAAAGTACAGAGACCGTGCTAAAGAACGAAGAGAGAATCAAAATCCTGATTATGATCCTTCAGAGCTTGGTTCTTTCCATGCCGTTGCTCCTCCCGGAGCTGTCGATCTCCGGTAACTCTCCGTGGTGTTTCTGATTAACAATGTTGTAATCGTAATTGGGTTTCTCTAAAGTTCTGTTTTTTTGTGTGTTTGTAGTGCTGCTGATGCATTAAAGCTATCTATTGAGAACAGCAAGTATCTTGGAGGTTAGTGTTAGGTTCTTACAAATCTTGATTTGGTTTTTCTCTTGAGGTGCTTATGTTTGTGTGTTTAATATATTGGTTAGGTGATGTTGAGCATACCCATTTGGTTAAGGGGTTGGATTATGCTTTGTTGAATAAAGTACGAAGCGAAATTGTTAAGAAACCTGATGGTGAAGATGATGATGGCAAGACTAGGTAGGTTTTGGTTTATATTAATTGACTCATCTGATTTGTTGGTTCAATTGCTACATATATTTCTTTTCTTTGACAGTGCGCCTAAAGAAGATCAACGAGTTACTTTCCGTACCATAGCTGCAAAGGTATGGGGACTTTCGTTTCGAATTTGTGTAGATGAGGGGAAAGTTTGTGGATGTCGATAACGCTTAAAGTTGGTTGTTTCTTGTGTCTTTTGATCTTTCTTCAGCCAGTTTACCAGTGGATTGTTAAGCCTCAGACTATCATCAAGTCTAATGAGATGTTCCTTCCTGGTAGAATGACATTTGTCTATGATATGGTAATGTTCTTTAACTATTTATTTTCAGGCAGATTTGATATTCTTACATCATTTTTTTTGTCTTAGGAAGTAGTTCATACATGTGTATACGGCTTGAACAATTCTTCTCCGAGTCTTTAGTTGCTTAAATCTTCTCTTTTAAATATAATACATGGCCCTCATGAAAAAATTTAAGAAGGTTGCTTAAGCTGCTTTGCATTGCCCTGTTAATGATATAATCATGGTTTGAACTATTTGTTAGAAATCTTATCAGCAGGAGCGGATTTTTTAGTTCGACCATCGTATCAAAGCATATTCTTATTATTTTTATAGCAAATAGAGACACGATTCTACAAAAAAGTCAGTTGAATATATGATCATAATTTGGTTATGAATGAAGCTTCCTTTGAGATATATAGTCTCAGTTAAGCTAGCTAACCTTAGAGTATGATTTTAGTATCCCCTTTGAAGGCCTCACTTGTGATGTTAACACCCATTATCTGAGGTTAAATATTAATGTTATCCCTTTTGTTTTAATTCTGTATGATGCTTTTCAGGAGGGTGGCTATACCCATGACATACCAACCACGTTATATAGGAGTAAAGCTGACTGCCCCGTGCCTGAGGTATGTATACTTAGAATCCGTGTTGCAATAGTCTTCTTGATCCTGGAAATTTCTTAGGACAGCATGCTGTTATGGGTTGATATGTAATGATTGTTGTGATTCGAATGAAATAAGCCCATTTTGCTGGTCTCTGCAACCTCTTCTATGTCAGGGGATGATGTAATGAACACTGCTATTATTTTGATTATATGTAACGGGATTTGGTAACATATTTCTTCTTTAATATTAAATTTATCTTTCGTTTCTACTAATCTGGAACCAAAATTGGCATTGCTAAACATGTTTCTGTACTGAACATATTTTAAAGTTATACCTGAAATCATTACTGCAGTTTTTGCGAGAATTGTTTCATTAACAAGCACGATTGCCCTGCCTTATCTCTTTCACAGGAACTGGTCACAGTAAATGTTGATGGTTCTGTGCTAGATCGAATTGCTAAAATCATGTCATACCTTCGCCTTGGATCATCAGGGAAAGTTCTCAAGAAGAAGAAGAAAGAAAAAGACAGTAAAGGTAGTTTTTCATAATGTAAGAGCATACTTTTGGTATACTTTCTAACTGCACTTGCATTGTGACAATGACATTAAGTATTAGCAGTACTGATTCACATACACTGGTTAGATAAGTTTCCTGAAATTGTTGTTTTTCTGCCTATCCCCAAATTGTATGCATTTACTATTTGGAGCCAAGAATATAAAGAGTATGTCTAGTCTTCAACAACCGTACTAGTAGTATCTTATTATGTCTTCTTGTGTTCACTTTGTGGTTTTAATTTGCACGGTCTCTGGATATAGGCATGGTTTTGTATCGTGTTATTATTATGCCTATGTGGTGCCAATACATGTTGTCGTTCTTTTTTCACATCAGCATACATTTTGAGTTAAGCTAAGAAATTGGCTAGTTTCTGATTCTTTAGCAATATCATTTGCTATTTCTGTTCTATCTCACGTTGACTGCAATTTTTCGAATGCAGGAAAGATCTCAACTATTGCTAATTACGATGAAGACAATAATCAATCTAAGATTGAGAATGGATCTTCTGTGAACATAAGTGAAAAAGAAGA
The DNA here is from genome assembly GCA_036452645.1 of Capsella bursa-pastoris. Classification (NCBI taxonomy): domain Eukaryota; kingdom Viridiplantae; phylum Streptophyta; class Magnoliopsida; order Brassicales; family Brassicaceae; genus Capsella; species Capsella bursa-pastoris. Next base: position 3,529,950 of record CP144186.1, read on the forward strand.
ATTACCACCTCCTCCGCCATTACCGCCTGTGACCAACCATCTGGATGTGAGTAAGAAACAAGAAGAACCCCCTGTTGCCAGGACAGAAGATGATGACATATTTGTTGGTGAAGGCGTCGACTATACAGTTCCTGGTAAAGATGTGACACAGAGTCCTATTTCTGAGGACATGGAAGAATCTCCCAGGGATAAGGAGAAAGTACCTTATTTCGATGAGCCTGCTTATGGTCCGGTGCAGCCATCTGCTGGTCAAGAATGGCAAGATATGGTCAGTTTTCCCCTAACTAATCCTTGGTTGCATGTATTCACAAATCTTGATTCCCGAAGCTACTTTTGCACTTTAGTTTGTACTTATTATCTGTCCATTATTCTCATAGTCAGGTTTCTTTCTTTGTTGTATTTTTTGCAGAGTGGATATGGTGCAATGCCAATTCAAGGAGTGGCTACCGGGTATCCTGGAGAGTGGCAGGATTACCAATATGCAGAGCAAATTGGGTATCAAGAGCAGTACCTTCAGCCTGGAATGGAGGGTTACGATGTCCAACCAGAAACAGATATTTTACTAGATCCCCAACTCATGTCTCAGGAAGAGAAAGATAGGGGTTTGGGATCAGTGTTCAAGCGTGATGACCAAAGGCTTCAACAGTTGAGAGAGAGTGACGCACGGGAGAAAGATCCAACTTTTGTATCGGAGAGCTATTCAGAGTGTTACCCGGGTTACCAAGAGTACAACCATGAGATTGTCGGTAGCGATGAAGAAGCTGACTTGTCTAAAATGGACATGGGTGGAAAGGTATGCCCTGGCTCAGTTACATTTTTCTTTTTCATCTTTTAATTGTGGAAAGACCAAAACTACAACATTACAATATCTTGGTGTTGATGAACACTAAACAGGCAAAAGGGGGTTTACATCGATGGGACTTTGAGACAGAAGAGGAATGGGAAAAATATAATGAGCAGAAGGAGGCAATGCCAAAAGCGGCATTCCAATTCGGGGTAAAGATGCAAGATGGTCGAAAGACGAGGAAGCAGAACCGTGACCGTGACCAGAAACTCAATAACGAACTTCACAAGATCAATAAGATACTTACGAGAAAGAAGATGGAGAAAGAGGGTGGGGATGTTGCTTCTTTGGATGCCGTCGATGCACAGACTCCCAAGAGATCCAAACATTGATTCTAACCTTATTTACTCTCTTTTGTAGTCTTTCTCATCGAATCTATTTTTGTATCTTCAAGTCTGTTTAGATTTTAAATACCTTGAGTTCAAATTCTTAATTTAGAAAGATTGTATACTTCCATATACCGTTCAACTACGTAAAATTTTATTATTATTTAAGATTTCTTGAAAGGTTATCAGCCGATCGGGTTTAAAAAAAATAAAAAAATAATAAAAAAAAAAAAAAAAAAAGTTAAGAGCAATATAGGAGCTAACCCTTTTGTTCACTTGTTTTTTTCTTTAACAAATAAAATTACACTGTCATATTATAATTAAATAAATATTAAAAATTAAAATAAATAAATCATCATAAAAGTAAAATCGTTGACAAAAATATGAATTTAAATAAGAATGAGATAAATCTATATACATAGAAGAATCAAAAACAGAAAGTAAGGTATTCATTATTTGTTAATTAGTTCTCTCACCTGATGGTTTTTGAAATGACAATATTATCTTTGTTATTTAGCGATTTTAATCATGCTAACAAAATATTTATCAGATAATATGTTCAGGCTAAATATGGCCCTGTTCGTTTGCCTGTCGCTGGATCTAGCGACAGCTACCAGCGATACCGATCAGCGACAACCGACAGCATATGTTGTTCGTTTGTCTGTCGCGAAAAACTGTAAAAATTATCGCTGGTGATTGTCGCTATGTTGTTCGTTTACCTGTCGCTGGCGAGTGTCGCTATTCTTTTAATTTATTAATTATTAATTTTTGATCAAATTAAATTTATTTAATTTACTTAAATAATTTTTAGATTTATAGTCGCTATGTTGTTCGTTTGCTTGTCGCTGGATCCAGCGACAGATTACAGCAATTAGTCGCTGATGATCGCCGAAATTTTCAGCGATTGAAAATTGTGGTCGCTGGTCGTTGGAGACTGTCGTTTAATCGTGTCGCTGGATTAGCAACAGACAAACGAACATGTTTTGGTCGCTGTCGCTAGTCTCTATCGCTGGCGACAGGAAAACGAACATGCCCTATGTGTCAATTCATTTTTAGCTTACATTGATATTGTATAAGTTAGCGTGAATAATCACAGTTATCAGATATGTTTAATAACCTACATTCTACTATAGAGTTGTATACGTTAGGAATACTCATTGTCTCTATGTTTTTATATGTTTACGAGTTGCATTATTTGTCCAGTTCTAGTTTTCTTATTTTACCAATATAGTTAACCTTATCATATAACTACGTTGGATTTCCTTTAACAACTTAGTTAGCTCTTTTTTATATACATATAGTCGCGTTTACTTGTGAAATCTAAACCATAATCCTCTCTTATTAATCCAACCCGACATATATTGATGTTGAATTTTAAAATTAAAAACTTATATAGTTTTTTAGAAACCCAAACCGACATACAATCTTGTAAAATCATAACACAACAATATAATGTTAATTTACATATAAATAATTTTAATTTAATTTTAGTTACGTACGTGACAGATTTTGATCGGTTAAAAATTAAAAGATGAATAAAAGAGTTATACTAGGAATGAACCCATAAAAATTTTTAATCATATCTATGAAGTATAAGCCATTTTCTCATTGGTCCACTCGCTAACTAAACAAATGTTTAAATTTTTGAACTAATTCAAACTAGACTACTAAAATTTTATAAATCGTGGAAAAGTAAGAGGATTGTGTTTTTTCTTGTACTCTTTTTTATGGTGTGGAAAATTCAACAAAAAGGATATGATGATAAATTGATAATTGTCGTTTGTTAATAATATTTTGTTTTGTTTTGGCAGGCCAGGTTTTTTCCTTCTTACAAAACCCCTCTTTCTGAGTAGTTCAGTGAAACAGAAGCTGACAAAAAAAAAATTGTCTCGATACACTAGACTGAAGGGTCTCTACTCTAAGTCTTTGCTCAAAGTCTCCTCTACGTGGCTTATATAAACTACACTAAACTTCATTATATATATCATTCATATTCTATACACATTCACATAGTCATAGATAATCAAATATCAAAATGACTTCTCTTACTGCATTTAAGTACGATGTCTTTCTAAGTTTTAGTGGGCACGACACTAGCCGCACCTTCAGCAGCTTTCTCCACCAAGAACTGGTTGGAAGGAACATACGAACTTTCAAAGGCGACAAAGAGCTGGAGATTGGTCAGAGGATTTCCCCGGAGCTCGATCGCGCCATGGGGGAGTCGAGATTCGCCGTCGTTGTGGTGTCTGAGAACTACGCTGCGTCTTCTTGGTGCCTGGAAGAGCTCAGGAAGATCATGGATTTCGAGAACCAGGGTTTGATGACCGTGATCCCTATTTTCTATGGCGTGGATCCGTTCGATGTGAGGTTTCAGATCAAGAAAGTCGCTGAACATTTCAAGAAGCACGAGGCTAGAGAAGATGATGAGAAAGTGCTTTCATGGAGGCGAGCATTGAGAGATTTGTCGTATATCTCCAGCCCTTGTTCATGGAAATGGTAAACTTTCGTAACTTCAAAAGATTTATCATCTTATTACCTCTAGAACTATCATTTACAATCTCTCGTAAAAGCCTAGAAATCATTGGATTTGCGTGGCGTTTGGGACTAAATTAAACCATATAATATGGTCTAGTTTCGGGTTTGAGGGGATGTACGAGCTTTCGTCGGGAACTTCTTAATTATTTAGAAAAAAAAGTTCCTAACTTAGTAATAAAGATTGAATTTTTATGGTTAGATTTGATTGAATATGAAGAGATTGAGTTTGTATTGTTTCATTTAATGTGGCTCGAAAGATTGAATTTTTGTTAAGTCTGGTTTGAATCGTTGCTAAAGTTTCTATTTTTTTTTGTCTATATAGTGAAGATGACTTGAAGTTGGTTAACGCAATTGCGGACGATATATCAAATAAGTTGATTATTATAAGAAGTACAACAATAAGCAACAGGAGGAACATAGTGGCGATTCATAAACACATGAAGGATCTTAACCGATTAATGGATCTGAATTCCAAAGAAGGATTGAGAATTGTTGGGATTTGGGCCAGAGAATGCAGTGCTAGATCAGCTCTAGCTAGATATGTTTATCAGACAACCTATCAACACTTTGAAAGCTATTGTTTCATGGGAAACATGAAAAATATTTCTTAGGGTCGCGACTGTGAAAGCCATTTACACGAAGAGTTTCTGAAAAATATTGAAGGAAAATACTTGACGAGCTATCAAACTCTCAAGAACCAAAGGGTTCTTCTTATGGCAGACGACGTCGATAAGCTTGAACAGTTAGATGCTCTTGAAGCAGATTTTAGCGGCTTTGGTCCAGGGAGTGTTGTTATCATCACTACAAAAGACAAGCAGCTGTTGCATTCTTATGGTATAAAGCTTGTCTTCGAAGAAGAGTTTTTGAGATTCCATCAATTCCACAGTCGATTCTTCCGAACATTAGCCTTTAAAAAGAGAGACATTTATGCCATGAAATGTTTTGGTTGGCTTCCTTTTTTCCTTTTTTTAACGGTTGGAATATTTTGGTTTTCTAAGTAGTATATGTTAAGGAACTAAAGGAAGTGTCTCTCTTTACTACCAAAATATTATCTTTTATTGTTTATGGAACACTATATATGGGTATAAACCTAAACTGTCCTCCTATGTACAAGTATATATTTGTATATCATCTGTACACACCTTGTCAATATATGAATCGTTATATATATTATAACATTTTTGAAGTACAACTTTTTGGCCACCCTTTCAAAAAAATCGATTTCCACTAATTACTGTTACTACTAATTATTTTATAAATGCTCATTAAGATTACTAATGTAACATTAATTATCGGGTCGGTTTATGATTTCAATTTCTGACCCAATTCCAAATGATGGATCTTTTCTTCTTTAGTGTAGAATGTCCAAATTTAATTGCTATAATTAAGGGAAGATATTAATTCCAGATTTACAAGATTTGTTGTCTCTTATTGAAAATAAAATAGTTATCGAATACATAATTTGAGGATATAATCGAAGTCAAAGTTCCCAAATAATTATCTAACCAATAACTACTAACCATATTTTAGGAAAACATTATAACTATATTTCTAATAACATACTCACACAATAAAAAAACTGAATCAATCATAGTAATTACAGTCCTTAATTTATTCTATTTAATAACTAAGTTTCCTAATAGTACGCAAAAATAGTTTTCATTGTGCTGTATATGCTCCTCCATAAATATAATCGTCGAAATTAGTAACAATCTTTAAAAATTATTATGTAAAATATCATTTTGTTGTAAACTAGAGAGAGAAGACGGGAATTCGAGATGCTTTATTCATTAGTTTAGACTCCTTTATATAAGGATTGATACAAGGGGTGATAAGTAAACCCTAATACAATAAGGAAAAGATTAAGCCTCCTCAACATTGGACGGACCGGGCTTGATATGGGCCGGGCCGGACTGGGCTTGTTATGACAATCCACCATATGATTTATAACATTCCCCCTTGGATGTCATTACCGTTGTGAGCTAGTAATACGCTTTGGGATGTTGCCTCATTAAAACCTTACCAGGAAAACCCATTGGGATAAAACCGTCGTGAAGGAAAAAGAGTACAACACGTATTACTCCCCCTGATTTGAAGCTCACTAAAGATCTTTCAACCGGCGCATTCCAATTTGATGTGTTAGTTTCTTGAACGTAGAGGTTGGAAGCGACTTGGTGAATAGATCTGCTGAATTGTCACATGATTGAACTTGGACCTCTCCGGATTTCTGTAATTCATGAGTAAAGAAGAACTTTCGCAAGATATGCTTTGTCCTATCTCCTTTGATATATCCATCTCTAAGCTGAGCTATGCAGGCAGTATTATCTTCATACATTATTGTTGGTGCTGCCTTCCCTTCGGTCATCCCACAATCGATCCTAATATCTTGAGTCATGGATCTCAACCAAACACATTCACAGCTAGCCTCATGCATCGCCAAAATTTCAGCATGGTTGGACGATGTGGCTGCGATTGTTTGCTTTTGAGATCGCCAAGATATTGCCGTACCACCGTGTGTGAAAACATAACCAGTTTGTGATCGACCATTGTGCGGATCCGAGAGATAACCTGCATCAGCAAAACCAACTAATCCCTCTTTGGGTTGGTTAGTATAAAATTGACCCAAATCTTTCGTTCCTTCTAGGAAACGAAGAATATGTTTAATCCCGTTCCAGTGCCTTTGGGTCGGACATGAGCTAAATCTTGATGATAAATTCACGGCAAAACATATATTTGGCCTAGTGTGGCTCGCCAGATACATTAAAGCTCCTATGGCACTGAGGTATGACATTTACGGACTGAATGGATCACTATCCAATCTGAGGCTTCTCATCACCATTGGGCCTGGTCAATGGGCGGGCCTGGTCAATAGGCGGGCCTGGTCCTTATTAAATCTCCTTGAGTACTCTTTCAGTATATGTCATTTGATGCACAAGGATTCCGTTATTCACATACTCAAGTTGTAATCCCAAACATAACTTAATTATTATTGCCTAGGTCTTTCATTTCATATTCTTTCTTTAGATATATTCAACTGTTTGGTCGATTACCCAAAGGTTTAAATCATTCATATACACTGCTAAGATTACAAATCCTTTGTTTGCAAACCTCTTTATGAAAATACATTGACTGATGGGATCATTTATAACCTTACATACGCCCATTTAGTCAAAGTCCATGAAAGGATTTGTCCAGCCTTATGCAGTGATGTTCTCGAGAACCTTTCTAATCTTTGAGCTCAATACCCTCTGATAATCTCATATATTATCTAGTGGACTTATATAAATATGCAGGCATTACATCCATTAGCCGCAAATCAAGTCTTTCTCTTTTATATATATAGCCAGACTTATTTATGTCCAACTGGTTTAATATCAAGAGGTGTCCGAATTATTGGACCAAATACATTCCTCTTCTTTAATGAATTCAACTCCACGTTTATAGCTTATTTCCATTTAATCCAATTTGATATTTGAGTGCACTCTAATATGGACGTGGGTTATATTTCCATTTAGTATATATATTTAGTAATAATTTATGGTATGTATATATATTTAATATATAATTATTTAGTATATATATTTAGTAATAATTATTTAGTAATTATATTACTAAAAGAATATTTGTTTTATATAATTATTCAGTCATTTATTTATGGTTTTTAGTTATTAATCATATTCATTTCTTCAATATATTTTATCATAATAATATAGTATTGGTATATTTATACATTTTTATAATTATATTAATATTTAATTTTCTAATTTTTGATGTAATCGCCATTGTAGCCGCTGGTTAACCAGTCATCAAACTCCTGCAAATGCACCCATTTTTAAAAGCTAAACCAGTCGTTTAAAACGCTTAATAACGCTTGAAACCGCAACCGCCCGCTTCCGAAAACTCCCGCACCCGCAACCGCAACCGCTGCGTTTAAACATTCCTACAAACTACGTCTACAATGTGATAGCATGACCATCTATTACTATTCTTAGAATTTTTGAAGATTTTAAAATCTTTTATGAGATTATAATAATCACATTCTGTTAGTCTGGTCCGGGATATATTTCAACACATACATGTAGTTATGTCACATATTGTTTTACACAAGATAATTTAAGTTCAAATGATATAATAAAATTTTATGTTTTAAATTATTTTAACTGATAAATTTACACTTAATTAAAAATTTAAGATATTATAAATATTTAAATATATAGAAAATTTAACCTATCATATAACACGGTTATTAGTATAAATATAAAATAACATAGAGTTATGGTTAAATCGTCATTTTATTATTTTATTAACACCATCATATAGTAAGAATAATTAAAGTATTATAATTTATTATCATGTTTGACTCATTCACAATAATTGTATATTTATACATACATATATATATATATATCTCAAATTAGTCATACTTCATATTTGAAAATATATTAAAAATAGTAGAATTTGATACAAGATGACAACTTTTACTGTTTGGTAGTTACTAAATAAATGTATTTTGTTCATTATAAATTTGAATATCATACTCAATCATTTTATAATAGAAAATAACAAAATACCACGGGGTAAATCTTTTATATTTTGGACAAACTCTTTTGTTCAACAAGAAAGAAAAATTTGATGACCCAATCGTTTTAGATCGGCAACGATTTAGATCGTGTAAACGTAAAAATGTTAATTTTGTGTATGTACGTTTCGTTGTTAGATACAGTAAATCAAAGACACATTATGCATCAGGCCCATTAAGTTTGCTATGCAAAAATCACGAGGTACAACTACACACTTCTACTTAACCCATCAGGAAAGTGTAAATTCAAATCATTTCTTACACACTATTTCATTAACTACAGATATTATTAGCCACTATAACTGCAAATTATCATTAAATCATCCTCTATTAATTTCATATACTAGTTTCAAAAAAACCATGTAAAGATAGACACACATTTACATGCACTATCATACAACATATTACGTATATATAAACCATAACGGTTAAACTTTTACATAACATATACACATAAAAAACTAGCCACGTGGTATACCACGGGGTAAAATCTAGTTCTCTACATACATCAAGAGCATAAACGATACCCTAAAAAATAATGTCAGCAGTCTCCCTCGTCATTTTTCTCTTCACTTGATCCTCTTCTGTTTCCTCATGGCTGCTGAAATTGTTGATGCCACGCAATCTATTCTTCATGTCAACATGAGCAATGTGACTAAATTCATCTCCACCAACTACATGACTTGGAATCTACAAGTTCATGCCCTTCTCAACGGTTACGAGCTAGCAGGATACCTCGAAGGCTCTACAGTCCCACTAGATTAGACCACCAATACAAACAATCAAACTATACCAAATCCAGCCTACAACAGATAAAGACGGCAAGACAAGTTAATCTATATATGCGGCTCTTCTTCTATCTCTCTCACCGTTTATTCAGCCGTTCTCCATCACCAAATCAGCAAGAGAGATGTGGAAGTAAATCGCAGCCACCTATGCTAATCCAAGTTGGGGTCATATCCAATGTTATTTGATTGGAAATCAAATGCATGGTTTATTAAATTTTGGTCTATTAATACATTATATATAAAATTGTCGAATCGAATAAACCGCTTAATCGGATTGACGGAATCACTAAACCGAGGTTGACGAAATCCCTAATCCCTAAACACACGGGTAGTTTTGGGTTATCCAAAGATTGCATTGTCCTTTGCTATTACCCCAAATCGAATTAGGATCGATAAACCCTAAGTTTAGTGTAATTCCATTAACCCCGGTTTAGTGATTCCGTCAATCCGATTATCTTTTGTTAAGCGGTTTCCTCGATTCGACAATTTTTATATACTTGATGTATTAATAGACAACAAATTAATAAACCATGCATTTTGTTTCCAATCAAATAAAATTGGGTTTTAAACTTCCAAATTAAAATTAGATGGAGAATTTTTATGAAATTTTTATATTTTGGCTGAATTTTTGAATATCTGATTTTATGGATTATCATGTATAGATAATTTTTTCTCATTTCCTTTTTGCATATCGACACTTCTAACCCGAATGTTGAAGATGATTATGAGTTTGGCTATAGTGAGTAGTGGAAACAGATGACTTTGTATCTCCTGAACATGGAAGCAAAAGGAAAGATATTCCTAAGAGTGCAGACAATTCAGCCAAAGCTACTAAGCCAAATAAGATGAATCTAAGTACAAGGTCTTGGGTATGGCAACATTTTACAGGTATACCAGAAGACAAAAACCAGTGTACATGTCACTATTGTGCTAGATCTATCGCTTGTGCTACAACAAATGGAACTAAATGTTTGAAGAGGCATCTGATTATTTGTAAGGAGTATCAGGCTTGGAATGAGAGCAACCAGGGACATCAACATGTTATACATCTAGAAGAAGGTGATGATGCGACTTGTAGTTTGAAGTTGTCAAAGTGTTCTGAGGCTGTTTTTAGAGAAACTTCAAATGAGATGCTAGTCTTAGGTGAACTGCCTCTGTCATTCATTGACAGTTTGGCGTGGAAGCCTTTTGCAACAAAGTCAAACTCTACAAGCCTCATTCGCGGAGAACAGCCACTAGAGACATCGTGGAGATGTATGTCAAGAAGAAAGCAACTATGATGAAGCTTCTTAGAGGGTTTCATTTACAACTGACATTTGGGTTACTCCAACAACTGGAGCTAGTTACATGGTCATCACAACACTCTTCATTGATGTAAGCTGGCAGTTGAGGAAGCTCATCAACAGTTTCAAACACGTCTCAGATCACATTGGTACAACAATATGCTCTGTCCTTCTTGAGTATTTAGCTGAATGGGGAATCAAGAAGATATTTACAATCATTGTTGACAATGCAACTGCCAACACCAATGACAATGCAACTGCCAACACCAATGCACTAAAGAAGTTTGAGGAGGTTTTTTGCTTACAAGGAGTTGATGCGCTGGTTCTTGAAGGTGATTACATGCATATGCGTTGTTGTGCTCATATCATTAATTTTGTTGTTAGAGATGGGCTACTAGAAGTGGATAAAAGTATCTCTGCAATTTGGGATGCGGTTCATTATGTGAGAGTTCCAACAAAAGAGTTGAGACCATATGGAACTCAACTTACCTGATGCTAACTAGAGCTCTTAAGTTCAGGCTGGCTTTTGATAGAATAAATATGGAGGATAAGTTGTACAATGATCACTTTACAAAGACTGTTGAAGGAAACAAAAGAATTGGGCCACCTAGTGTCTATGATTGGGATGAAGTAGAGAGGTTAGTCAAGTTTCTGATTATCTTCTATAATTCTACTTTGGTTGTTTTTCCTTCTTCTACTGTGAACTCCTATTAGTGTTACAATGAGATAATGACTATTCACAAGAATCTGGAATCACTATGCAATAATGAGGTTAAAGGCCAATGTTATAAGGAATAAGTTTGATAAATATTGGGGAGGCTTAAAGAAAATGAATAAGTTTCTCATCATAGCTAGTGTTTTTGATCCAAGAAACAAGATGAAGTTTGCTGGGTATTGTTTTGATATGTTTATGGCAAGAACAATGCATAATTTAAGGACTGATGATTTGAAGCAGCTATTTGAGGAGTACCACGAAGCTTTAACAAGGACTGTGAATTCATCATCATAGTCACCAAATTTGCAGTCATCTCGATCTCATAGTCAGCATCACAGTCACAGTAACTCAAAAGATATAGATTAAGAGGTTGATGGATATGAAAGGCTGCATATGAGATACAAAGAGATGGTGCAAGAGATAGGGAATCAAGATTCTAGTACTGAGCTAGAGATGTATTTGAAAGAAACAATTGAAATACCAATAGCTAATCCTATTGAAAACCATTTGATGTTATAGGACGGTGGAGAATCAATGCTGCCAAGTATCTTATCTTAGCCGCAATAGCCAAAGTTGTTCTTGCTATGCAAGTGTCCTCAGTTGCATCTGAGTTTGCATTCTCTACAAGTAACCGTATCCTTGATCCGTGTAGGAGTTGTCTAACTCATAACATGATAGAGGTATTAATGTGCACTGAAAAGTGGCTCAAGTATGAGATTTGCATGAATGAAACAGGAGTTGTTACAAATCAACATTCAAATATATCCGTTTTCAAAAATTCAAATTGCAACATACGCAAAAAAAGTTTTGTATTTTTATACATATTTTATTGGGCTGTGTTAGTGTTGGGCCTATGTTAGTCGGTCTAATCTTTTGTATTAGGTCACATAATTATGTGTTGTATCTTGATGTATATAAAGGCTACGGCCGTAGTACGTAATAAACAAGAAACCCTTTTACAACTACCAAAACTTCTTGACATGGTATCAAATTTCTTCCGCTGCCTACAAGATCTTTCTCTTTGTTTGTTTCTTCTCTTTTTTTTATTCTTGACCTAAAAAATTCACCTATCTCTCTTAGTGATTTTTTTTCTTCACTATGGTTTCTCACCTTCAGCATCAGCATCTACTATCTCTGCTTTGTCTGAACTCACGACTCCTTCACGTGTTGAAAGTCGTCTTACGATTTCTCCATATAATTTATCCTTTGGTGATAATCCTGGTACCTTGATCTTCTAGCCACTATTGCGTGGTTACAACTATGATGAATGGGCAACCAACCTTCGCTTTGCACTTAAGGCACGTAAGAAATTTGGCTTCGCTGATGGCTCTATACCTTAGCCTGACAAAACATCATCGGACTTCGAAGATTGGATCGCTAATAATGCTTTAGTGGTTTCATGGATCAAGCTTACCATTGATGAGAGTTTGTCTTCTTCATTATCTCACACTGATGACTCACATGAGCTTTGGACACACATTCAAAAGCGATTTGGTGTGAAAAATGGACAGCGTGTTCAACATCTTAAGACAAACTTAGCCAAATGTCGCCAAAAAGGACTTGCAATCGAGGCATATTACCGTAAGCTTACTCAATTGTGGAGAAACTTGGCTGACTACCAATGCGCCAAGACAATGAAGGAAGTGTGCCGAGAACGAGAGGAGGATAAGCTTCACCAATCTTCGCTTCTCTCGCGGTTACCACTTCCTAGCCTAGAAGAGGCTTATAATACGCTTTCTCAAGATGAGGAATCAAAGTTTTTGGGTCGTCTTAATGAAGAGAGGACGGATGGAATGAGTTTTGCTGTTCAAACATCATCTCGTACTCATCGCCAGTTCGTCCGAAAACAGAGTTACCTCCGTGACATGTACTGATTGTGGCTGTGTTGGGCATCTCTCCGAAAATTGTTTTCAACGCATCGGCTATCCGCATTGGTGGCCAGATAAGTCTAAACTCGATTCTGGAAATAGTGGTGCATGTCGCTGTGCTCATACTTCCTCTGTTGGTTCAATGAAAAGCTCGGTTCCAAATGTTGTTCATGTTTCTACTGTCTCTGTGCAACAAGCATTACTTACCGTTGCAAATCGTATTGGCATAAGTGGACTTGATGATGACCAATGGAAACTTTTGAAACTGATTCTTGAAGAACGAAAGGCTCCTTCTTCAGAGAAACTTTCTGGTAAGTTTTTTTATTGAATCTTGGATAATCGATACCGGCGCCTCTAATCATATGACAGGAACATTGGAGTTCTTAATTGATATATGTGATATGGCACCAGCTTTAATAAAATTACTCGATGGTCGCTTCACTACTGCTACCAAACACGGGCGAGTCTCTCTAGGCTCCGATCTTGTTCTTCAAGATGTCTTCTTTGTTAATGGCCTTCACTGTCATCTTATTTCCGTCTCACAGTTAACTCGAGACAGAGGTTGTGTTTTACAAATCACTGATAACCTTTGTGTGGCATTGTCGGTTGCTGATTGGCGGAGGTGAACAACTTAATGGGCTGTATTTCTTTAGAGGATTGGATGTTGCTGCTGCTTACAAGGTCGATTCAGTTTCCATGGATGTGTGGCATTGTCGGTTAGGTCATCCCTCGTCTAAAGCAATGGAGATGTTGCAGTTTTCTGATTTTCGTAGTAGTGGTTTTGATTCTAAAGGTGTTGAAGTTTGTATTCATGCAAAAACAAACACGTGGATCTTTTCCTTTAAGTATCAATAAGACGCATTTTCTGTTTGAATTAATACATTGCGATCTTTGGGGTCCTTATCGTATTACTGCTCTTTGTGGGTCTTAATATTTTCTCACAATTGTTGATGACTACTCTCGGGCTGTGTGAATTTATCTTATTCCTTCTAAACGTGAGGCACCACAACATCTCAAGAATTTTCTTACCATGATTGAAAGGTAATTTATTACTACAGTGAAAACTATTCGAAGTGACAACGGATCTGAATTTGTTTGTCTCTCAAATCTTTTCACCCAACAAGGCATTCTTCATGAGACGTCATGTATTGGGACTCCCCAGCAAAATAGATGCGTTGAATGGAAACATTGTCACATTTTAAATGTAGCGAGGGCTCTCATGTTTTATGCTCATCTTCCACTAGAGTTCTGGGATTACTGTGCTCTCACGGCTAGTTATCTTATTAACCGTATTCCCACACTGTTGCTCAATGGTAACACTCCTTTTGAACTTATTTATCACCGTCCACCACCCATGAATCAAATACGGGTCTTTGGGTGTTTATGTTATGTTCATAATCAAAAACATGGCGGAGATAAATTTGCTAACACGTAGTATCAAATCAGTTTTCTTGGCTATCCTTTTGGCAAAAAGGGTTGGAGAGTTTATAATCTTGAGACGGGGACTGTTTCTATATCACGAGATGTGATTTTAAATAAGTCCAGCTTGAGGGGGGGGGGGGAGGGGGGGGTATTGGGCTGTGTTAGTGTTGGGTTGGGCCTCTGTTAGTCGGTCTAATCTATTGTATTAGGTTACATAATTATGTGTTGTATCTTGATGTAAATAAAGACTACGGCCGTCGTAAGTAATAAACAAGAAACCCTTTTACAACTACTAAGACTTCTTGACATATCTTTCATGTAATAAACTAAATTTAAAAATAAATAAGATCATTTAAAGATATTGGACAAATATTTGTGAGAAATAAATTTAAAAATAAAAAAATAATATTTTGATTTTTTATGGAGAGATTTTAGAAATTTTGTTAAATCTTATTATTTCTATATTTTAAATATTATTGGGCTGTGTTAGTGTTGGGTTGGGCCTCTGTTAGTCGGTCTAATCTATTGTATTAGGTTACATAATTATGTGTTGTATCTTGATGTAAATAAAGACTACGGCCGTCGTAAGTAATAAACAAGAAACCCTTTTACAACTACTAAGACTTCTTGACATATCTTTCATGTAATAAACTAAATTTAAAAATAAATAAGATCATTTAAAGATATTGGACAAATATTTGTGAGAAATAAATTTAAAAATAAAAAAATAATATTTTGATTTTTTATGGAGAGATTTTAGAAATTTTGTTAAATCTTATTATTTCTATATTTTAAATAAATAATTAATATCAATGGCATGACATAGTAAATAAATTTGAACCCAAAAGATTTTTTCAAAAATTGCTAACATAGATTTTATGTATGAAGTATAAGCCCTTTTCTCATTGGTACAATCGCTAACTAAACAAATGTTTAAATATTTTTAACTAATTCAAACTAGTTTACTAATCAAAGCCAATCAAAAATTTAAAACGTTGAAAAGTAAGAGGATTTTGTTTGGTTTTTTTGTTCAACGAAGAAAACTATTTTTTTGGTGTAGAAAATTCAATTAAGAGGATAAGATGATACAATTGTCGTTCGTCAATAATAGCTTTTGTTTTGGCTGGCCAGGTCTTTTCCTTCTTACAAAACCCCTCTTTCCTAGTAGTTCAGTGAAACAGTAGCTGACAAAAAAATAATGTCACGATACACTAGACTGAAGAGTGTCTACTCAAAGTCTCTACTCAAAAGTCTCCTCAACGTGGCTTATATAAACTACACTCGAGTTAACTTTTTATATTATCCCTATTCTATACATACTCACATAGTCATAGAGAATCAAAAAATAAAAATGACTTCTCTTACATCTAAGTACGATGTCTTTCTAAGTTTTAGAGGAGACGACACTCGCCGCACCTTCAGCAGCTTTCTCTACAAGGAATTGGTTCGAAGGAACATACGAACTTTCAAAGACGACAAAGAGCTGGAGATTGGTCAGAGGATTTCCCCGGAGCTTGATCGCGCCATCGGGGAGTCGAGATTCGCCGTCGTTGTGGTCTCTAAGAACTACGCTGCGTCTTCTTGGTGCCTAGAAGAGCTCAGGAAGATCATGGATTTCGAGAACCAGGGTTTGATGACCGTTCGATGTGAGGTTTCAGATCAAGAAAGTCGCTGAACATTTCAAGAAGCACGAGACTAGAGAAGATGATGAGAAAGTGCTTTCATGGAGGCGAGCATTGTGGGATTTGTCGTATATCTCCAGCCCTTGTTCATGGACATGGTAAACTTTCCTAACTTAAAAGACTTATCATGTTATTAGGACTAGACCTATCATTAAAGATCTTTCGCAAAAGTCCATAGATTCGTTGGTTTTAGTAGCGTTTGGGACAAGACCATATAACCTGCTTTTATTTCAGGTTTGAGAAGATGTAAGAGTTCCGATCAGAAACCTCTTAGTTATTTTTTTTTAAGTTAGTAATTTGGTGATATATATTGAATTTGTATGGTTAAATTTAATTGAATATCAAAATATTAAATTTTTATTGTTACATTTGAATTGAATCGATAGATAGAATTTTTATTATTAAGTCTAGTTTAAATCGATGCTAAAATTTCAATTTTTGTTCTCTATAGCGAAGATGATTTGAAGATAGTCAACGCAGTTGCTGACGATATATCAAATAAGCTGATGATTGTTACAAGTAGAACAATAAGCAATGGGAGGAACATAGTGGAGATTGATAAACACATGAAGGATCTTAACCGTTTAATGGATTTGAACTCCAAAAAAGGATTGAGAATGGTTGGGATTTGGGCAAGAGGATGCAATGCTAGATCGGCTCTAGCTAAATATGTTTATCAGACAACCTGTCAACAATTTGAAAGCCATTGTTTCTTGGGAAACGTGAAAAAGATCTCTCATGGTCGTCATATACACGTGGAATTTCAGAAATGTATGCAAGGAAAATACTGGACGAGCTATCAAAGTCTCAAGACACAAAGGGTTCTGCTCGTGGCAGACAACGTTAATACGCTTGAACAGTTACATGCTCTTAAAGCACATTTTAGAGACTTTGGTCCGGGGAGTGTTGTTATCATCACTACAAAAGACAAGCAGCTGTTGAATTCTTATGGTATAAAGCTTGTCCACGAAATAGAGTTTTTGAGATTCCACCGATTCCATAGTCGATTCTTCCGAACATTAGCCTTTAAAAAGAGAGACATAAATGCCGCGAAATGTTTTCGTTGGCTCTTTCTTTTCTTTTTTTTAATGGCTGGAATGCTTTGGTTGTATAAGAAGATGTTTGTTTCATCATCTAGACGCAGTATCTAGATGCATTTATCAACTTTTGTTCGTTTTTCTCATATTATAAAATGTGTCTAGAAGCAATAACTGACTGTAAATAAAGGTAAAAAAAAACAAATTGGATATTCTCGATGAGATTAAAGGGAACAAGTGTTTGGAAGCACCATATGCGTTTCAGTTTGCAAAAGTCTAAAATACCCTCATTTGAATTATAAGTTTACATTACTTTTCTTCTTTATATTTGTTCTTTTGTAATAGTCCAAAAATATTTTTTTAATACAATAACAAAAAGATATTAAAATCTCTGCAAAATATCTCATTTTTCTGCAAAAACTGAGAAATTAAGCACATGTTAAAAGTAGTATACCTAGTCATTGTAAATTGTTAAATCAATTAATTTAGTTCGGGTCATAACATGGATAATCCATCAAAATGATTTTCCATCTCTTGATGTTACCATTTGATCTTATGTTTTATAACACTTGGCCTCCAAGTCACAGATAAAGGGCAAATTTCAACCTGGACAATTTCAAAAGTTTTCAAAAGTGTATTTTCTTCCTCAACTTTGATAATGTGTTGATTTTAATCTGAACTAAACATTTTTTCTCCCTCCAAGTCACTTGATAACTAAGTGATTAATATTTATGTTGTTTTAATTAAAGCCTAGTATATACATGTTGCAATCTTAAGTGTAAGAGAATCTAATATATCAAATAAAATGTCAACATGGCTAACATTCGCTCTCATATTGGCTGATTAACTAAGTGTCTTTAATGAAATACTCCTACCTTTTACGGTTTTGGATTTTAAATTTTGTAGAGAACATGATTTTTAAAAAATATGTACATAAAAAAAAACGAAAATAGAATCCAATTATTAATATTGTATATATTCACTAAGAGATTGTATAGTAAGGTTGAAAGCTTTACAAAATAAAAATTTTTATTATTTCTTTTTATTTTTTATTTTTAAAATACTGGGATACAAATTAAAAATAAATTTATAAGACTTCAAAAATATATACACCAAAACCATATAAATTTGAAAACTGCAATTGACTTTAATGAATAATAAACTGACTTCGGAAATCATATATATACAAAACTACTTAAATATATATATATACATAACCATATTAAATCCTAATCTAAGGATTATTAAAAATTTTAATAT
This sequence comes from Capsella bursa-pastoris, assembly GCA_036452645.1. Taxonomy (NCBI): domain Eukaryota; kingdom Viridiplantae; phylum Streptophyta; class Magnoliopsida; order Brassicales; family Brassicaceae; genus Capsella; species Capsella bursa-pastoris. The sequence continues at coordinate 3,548,289 of CP144186.1, forward strand.
GTTGACATAAATATTTCAAAGGTATTGTATTATGTTTTTAACATATTGTAATAACATATTACAATTTCAAAAGCTTAATAAGGAAGTTGGTAAAATAAGTTTTTAGTTTAACATTTTTAAAAGATTGAGATATTATTTAAAATTTGACTACTAAAGATATATTATAAATTTCGCAAAGTCATCAGTACAGTTCGGGCACTCGGTGGATTCTAATACTAGATCGGAAATTCAAGGGACCCTCGGGATTACGAATATTGGAGGAATGGGCTCGTATTTGGGGCTACCGGAAAGTCTTGGGGGAGCAAAAACGAAGATCTTCTCTTTTGTTAGAGATCGATTGCATTGACATATTAACGGTTGGTAAGCTAAATTTTTATCTAAGGGTGGAAAGGAGGTGATGATTAAATCGGTGGCTTCTGATTTACCGACTAATAAGATGTCTTGTTTTAGGCTTCCAAAAATAATTACATCGAAGTTGACTAGCGCAGTGGCTAAGTATTGGTGGGGCTCTGGCAAATGTTCATGTGGGTTCCATTTTATTTCCCACTATATCGGTATTTGCAAATATGGATTATATTTTAAAAGTGTCTCTAGATGGAGATCCGGAGGGTTTCTGTCCCTGGTTATTGTGGTATATTTGGAAGGCAAGGAATGCAAAAGTTTATTGAAAATAAAGACGAGAATCCCTTGGAGATTCTACTAAGGAGGAGGCAAAGGTGTGGCATGACGCTCAGGTAGATGATCTGTAGCTAATATGGAAATTATTGACCAGGGGCGAGGAAGGCAGGGCGGGATTGGCTCTTTGCCTTCACTGGAAGCAGGATATCGATGTTTTGTTGATGGATCATGGAAGGATTCTGACAAGTTTGCAGGATTAGGGTGGTTTTGCCAGAATGTTCAAGATTCATCGACGACGATTGATATAAGATTGGAATCCACCAAGTCTTATTGATCAAAAGATGTCAAGAGTTGGCAAGCTTTGTTGCGGAAGATGGACGAAGGTAGAGATGGAGATGGGGTTTGCAATTGATTCCACAATCACACACGAACAAGAAGGCTTGATTCCACAAGCACTCTGATCCGCAAATCAGTAGAAAACAAGTGATTCCACACTTAGATTCTAAAGACAAGAACAATAAAACAAAGACACAACTTTGTAAGAAAAACGATCGTTTATTTAAATCAATGATAATGGGTGCTTTACAATGAAAACGAAGCTGAGCTTTTATAGGCTCATAAACAACGGTCCTAATAAGCTAAAACAAGAAAAAGAATCGCAAACTTTAAAGCATAGAGCCGTTTGTGACTTTATGAGAAAATCGGCCAAATAAGGAAGGTCTTGTAGCTTGTATCTTGAGAGCTTGGGAAGATAGGTGCGACATCTTGGGACTCTATGGAATGTTTTTAGTGTCTTTAAAATGCAGCAGCCTTGATAGAGAAATAGCCGTTGTAGATTTAAAGCTCCAAGTGTGAATGCTTCTAGAATAGGAAAGTAGAGGTGCAAGAAGATTCGCCTAATCCTCTGGATGCTGGTGCATGGTGTGGCATCTTGGACTGTCTCTAGATGATAAATAAGTTCTCCAGGTCGCCAAACATAATCCTCGAAGAAACCAAATAAGGGAAGTTCCATTTTTGGTGACACATGGCCATCGGGTAAGGCCAAAGGAGCAAGTACTAAACCAACTCGAACCAGAGGTGTTTTGGCTCGATAAATATGCTCCAAATAGTTTATTTTCTGGTGAATAATGAAGCCGAGATCAAATGGACGAGTGAATTCCCCAAACTGCGGCTTAGCTCGCCAATGAACGTGTCCGAGGACGCTCTCATGGCCATCTCCCAGATTACCTCGATGAGGAACTAATGCTGCTCGTTCATTCCTTTTAAAATACCCATATTGTGGATGAATTTCAAATCCCAACTTGAATGGACGTGTGGTTGGGCTGGTGGTTCCATACGCTTGCTCGTGGTATGGTGGAAACGGGTCTTCATGAACGATTATGTTTTCGGATCGTTCTTCTTCAGTTATGGCTCGATAGATCTTCATAAAATGGGCACTTTCTGAGTGAATACTCAGTCTTGGTCGAGCAAAGTCTTCATTTGGTCGATCAACTTGGATTCGGCATGATCCGTGTGGTACGTCATGCACGTTGGATGAAATGGTTCGTTTGTATCTGATTCCGGCTCGATGGATCTCCTTAAAATCATCAATATATTGATGAATATTCAATATTGGTCGAGGAAAGTCTTCGTATGGTCGATGGGATTGAACATGGTAATGTCCGGATGGGTTCTCGTGGAGAGTCTTCAATCTGGTCCGTTGGTTTCTTATTTCTCCTGAACCATTAGTCTTCTTAGGGGCGATTTTATGATGAATAATCAACCCTAGGCCTTGCGCTTGATCAGAACTCCATATTCGCCAATATTCTCCATTTTTGTCCGGTACGGTTTGCTTGATGCTTGAACCGGCTGGTCTGGTCAACTCTGGGTCTTGGTTGGTTCTGATGGCCGCATCATACCCTCTCCCTTGAAAAAGTTTTGTCCTCAAAACTGTACAATCTGCACCAAGAGAAAGCAAGTTAGCTTTCATTCGAATTTTGGAGATTAGAGTCTTACCTTTGTATGTTTCAGGTTTGGTGATGCGTGAGGCATCTGGTGGTTCTCCTTTCAGCAAAAATGATAATAAAATTCCTCTTGATTGATCCGGGGCCGTAATTTTTGTTGTCAAGTCCGTGACTTCTTCTCGGGTTTGGATGTGATCTCTTGTGTCCGGCGGTTCTTCTTTGATTAGGCACACGTTTGGGACTCCAATAGTCTTCATGGCAGATGAAATGATCATCATTGATGTTGTTTCACTCCAGTTTTGATTATGGTATATGAGTTTCCCCAAGTTTGTTGAATCTCCCTTTTTCACCATGAATTCTTTGTTGGTACCTGAAAATGTTTCAACGCTTTGGACAAGAAACAAGTGTGTTATGGCAGTCAAATAATCACAAAATTTATGTAAACACGTTTCAGCTTGAGCCAATTCATTAACAGTGCTAGGTTTCACAAAAACTTGCGTTTTACGACAAGAATTATGTATCATATGTTTCTGATTTAAACTCAAAATTTTCTCATTAGTTCTTGGACATAATAAATAGTTTAAAGCAACCTTATGTTCATCATACACATATGCTGTGAAAGGAATACTTACCTGTTCCGGTATCTCGGAGAATAGGCTTTCGGTGTTCAACAAGGCTTGTCGACTCGAGGTTAGATCCGGTGGTTCTTCTTGTAACAAGAAGCTATGCATGATGGTTTTATCCTCCTCAGGAATAGATTTGGACATTAAGGGCTCTGGATTTTGTTGCTTGGCATCATTCGTTGTTGATTCCTCTTTTGGTTTTGCATGTATCTCCTTAGCACCTATATTTGTTTCAACACTTTTGGAAAAAGACAAGTGTATTAAAGCAGTCATGGGACGTTCATAAACAAAGTGAAATAAGTTACTATGAACCTTTCCAATTTTAGGGTCGGAGTCAACCTCTTGATGGCTTTTATCCGTGATTAAGCTTAGCTTGGTGGTGACTGTTCTTTGTTTTCCATAACTCCCCATGATACCTACATCCCTTTCTACACTCAAAGGCAAGATCAAGTGTATTATACTTGAAATATAAAAGCTAGAAATACAGTGCTTGAAACTTCTTTTCAATATAAGATAATTATAAAATTGAACAACATTGAAAGTTTCACTTACTAGTGTACAATGATGGATTCCGTTTGGGACACACATTGGTGTGGACTTAGGGACTACATCATTAGCTGTGGGCTCCATGGTACGTCCTAAACATGTATCAACAACCTCTTCAACCTCCTTGCTTTGTGGTTCTTCTCTTTCAACCATGTATTCCTCCTTAGTTGCTAGACCTGTTTCAAATTCCTTGGGCAAAGACAAGTGCATGATACTTGTACAAGGAAGTTTAAAATCTATTTCAACTATCTTTTCTTTTACCTCGGGATTTTCTGTTTTTGGGTCCATGTGTGTGGGGGTTACTACTCGTCTAGTTGGGCACTCCTTTGCTTTATGTCCCCTGTTTTGACATCTATAACAAGTCACTTCAAATAAATTCAAAGTGATAGAGGACTTACTTTGATCCGGTTTTCCTTGTGGTTTAAACGATGGCTCATTAGCTTCCTTGTGAGCTAAGGGTTTGGATTCTTGATGCATCTTCTTTGCTGGTGCAACATCCTTTGACTTGTTGGGCATCTTTTCTGATTTTGTTGACACTTTCTTTGGACTAGGACAGCTAAAACTCTTTGGTGTGGGCGTTGGTGTTGTAACAAAAATCATTCGCCTTGGCTTTGGATTGGTATAGATTCTTACTTGTGCCCAAAGCTCATCGCCAGCCCCTTTCACGTATTCTTCATACAAGAGCTGCTTCATCTCTTTCCATGTAGCTTCTGGTTCATCATACTCAAGCCGTAGGTAAGCATCTTGTTCCCAACGTCTAAAGGCATCTTCGGTGAGCGTTTCTTCGGCAATGGCGGTCTTCTCTTCTTCAATAATCTGATTTGTATCAAACCACTGCACCATGTCTTTCTCCCAACATAAGTATGCTTCTGGTCCTTCGTGATGGCCTGCAAAACTGATGTATCGAGGTTCACGAATATCATCTCCTCCAGCCTCACTTTCGCCTTCACTCTCCTCGGCAAAGTCTTCTTCACGTACTAGTTCATCTTCAAAGACTACCTCAGATTTTTCTAAACTGAATTGGGAATCAGTTTCTTCTTGATATTCTTCTCCTTGATCTGAATTTGGTATCTCACACCATGGTCGGTTTTCAACATAAGAGTCTTCATAGATGTCTTCAGAATCAGTTTCTCCATTATAAGAGACACGACCTTGCTCTTCTCCTCCACTATGGTCACCTTCTGATTCTTCACACCATGATTCAACTTCGTGGACTTCTTCTAGGCTGTTTTGAGAATCAGTCTCTTCTCCTTCATTACGTTCATATACTTCTCCTTGACTGATTTCAGAATCAGTGCCTCCTCTCCAAGAGCTATTGTCATAATCTTCTTCTTCATTCGATGAGTAGTTTAGTTCTTCACCCCAATCGATCTCAGAGGTGTTAAAGACACTCCTTTCATCCTCTTCATCCCCATAGTCCATAGCTGCTGAGACTTAGGGATTTATACCTCGCAAAAAAAGAGAAAAAAAAGCGTATCAAACTTCAATTGACAAAATAAGGTAATACACAAATATGCCAATTTTCTATTTTTTTTTCTTCTCTTTATTTTTTTTTTTTTTTTAACAAATAAACTCGAAATGAAAATACCAAAAGAAGTACAATTCAATTTTTTTTTCTTTTTATAATGATAAGGAAGAACTTGAACAAGAGCAAGAAACAAAATTTAGTATTTTATGATTTTTTTTTTCTCAATGAAAAATTCAAAATAAATATCAAACTGAAGCAAGTAATTTTTTTTTATATATATTTTATGATTCAATAATGAAAAAAAATCAATAACAAAAAAATGATTTTTATTTTGGTTTTCGATTTTATAAGAATTGAAGCAATAAAACAGAAAATTAAAAGAGATAAAGGTTGGAATGACACAACCTGTTGGGTAGGAGCTTTTGAAGCTCTGATACCAGATGATATAAGATTGGAATCCACCAAGTCTTATTGATCAAAAGATGTCAAGAGTTGGCAAGCTTTGTTGCGGAAGATGGACGAAGGTAGAGATGGAGATGGGGTTTGCAATTGATTCCACAATCACACACGAACAAGAAGGCTTGATTCCACAAGCACTCTGATCCGCAAATCAGTAGAAAACAAGTGATTCCACACTTAGATTCTAAAGACAAGAACAATAAAACAAAGACACAACTTTGTAAGAAAAACGATCGTTTATTTAAATCAATGATAATGGGTGCTTTACAATGAAAACGAAGCTGAGCTTTTATAGGCTCATAAACAACGGTCCTAATAAGCTAAAACAAGAAAAAGAATCGCAAACTTTAAAGCATAGAGCCGTTTGTGACTTTATGAGAAAATCGGCCAAATAAGGAAGGTCTTGTAGCTTGTATCTTGAGAGCTTGGGAAGATAGGTGCGACATCTTGGGACTCTATGGAATGTTTTTAGTGTCTTTAAAATGCAGCAGCCTTGATAGAGAAATAGCCGTTGTAGATTTAAAGCTCCAAGTGTGAATGCTTCTAGAATAGGAAAGTAGAGGTGCAAGAAGATTCGCCTAATCCTCTGGATGCTGGTGCATGGTGTGACATCTTGGACTGTCTCTAGATGATAAATAAGTTCTCCAGGTCGCCAAACATAATCCTCGAAGAAACCAAATAAGGGAAGTTCCATTTTTGGTGACACATGGCCATCGGGTAAGGCCAAAGGAGCAAGTACTAAACCAACTCGAACCAGAGGTGTTTTGGCTCGATAAATATGCTCCAAATAGTTTATTTTCTGGTGAATAATGAAGCCGAGATCAAATGGACGAGTGAATTCCCCAAACTGCGGCTTAGCTCGCCAATGAACGTGTCCGAGGACGCTCTCATGGCCATCTCCCAGATTACCTCGATGAGGAACTAATGCTGCTCGTTCATTCCTTTTAAAATACCCATATTGTGGATGAATTTCAAATCCCAACTTGAATGGACGTGTGGTTGGGCTGGTGGTTCCATACGCTTGCTCGTGGTATGGTGGAAACGGGTCTTCATGAACGATTATGTTTTCGGATCGTTCTTCTTCAGTTATGGCTCGATAGATCTTCATAAAATGGGCACTTTCTGAGTGAATACTCAGTCTTGGTCGAGCAAAGTCTTCATTTGGTCGATCAACTTGGATTCGGCATGATCCGTGTGGTACGTCATGCACGTTGGATGAAATGGTTCGTTTGTATCTGATTCCGGCTCGATGGATCTCCTTAAAATCATCAATATATTGATGAATATTCAATATTGGTCGAGGAAAGTCTTCGTATGGTCGATGGGATTGAACATGGTAATGTCCGGATGGGTTCTCGTGGAGAGTCTTCAATCTGGTCCGTTGGTTTCTGATTTCTCCTGAACCATTAGTCTTCTTAGGGGCGATTTTATGATGAATAATCAACCCTAGGCCTTGCGCTTGATCAGAACTCCATATTCGCCAATATTCTCCATTTTTGTCCGGTACGGTTTGCTTGATGCTTGAACCGGCTGGTCTGGTCAACTCTGGGTCTTGGTTGGTTCTGATGGCCGCATCAACGATGGGTGCCTCTAATCTTCGACATAGTCTCTCTCCGTTGCATGCAGAAGTTGAAGCTTTAGTGTGGATGATGCGATGCATGATTGGACATAATCACAGAGATGTTATGTTCCTTACTGACTGTTCCGATCTGGTGAAGATGGTGTCTTCTCCGTCCGAGTGGCCAGCTTTCTCTGCATATCTGGCGGATATTGGTGTTGATAGGGAAGAATTTTCTACTTTCTCTTTACGTCTTATCTCTCACAATGTTAATGCAAAGGCGGATTCTTTGGCACGAAATGTTCGTACCTTGCCTCATATTGCTAAGTTTGTAAACGACTGTCCTCCAAATTGGCTCTTTTGAGCTAATTTCTTATATTTGATGACCAAAACAAAAAAAAAATCACACATTTTTAAATTATATTAAAATAAATTGTTAAGGTGTTGCATTACAAATTCGAAATCTAAAAAAGAAATTTTTGTATTCTTATTTTTGCAGCGCACCCTCAAGTCTTGCTGGATAACCTTCAAGAAACCCTGCACTTGAACCTGTCCATAAGTTTACTAAACTTTCATCTCTTAACAACGACAACCTTTCATCTCCATTTTATCCTTCTAAATTTTTTGTTAATTTTTTTCTTTTATATATATATATATGAATCAAACGGCACTCTTAACTAATGGGTCAAACTATTATTTCGATTGTTTAATATATAGATTGATTGTATATAAATTATAAATATATTGAGTTTTATATATCTTTACAAAGTAAAAAGAACTAACATTTTCAAACGAATTTTCAACTATATGCAAACATGCACAGCTTTAATATATAGTTTATGAAATCAACCTCACAGGTACGTGTGGTCTGAATCTAGTAGATAACTATAAAAAAAAATATCGTTTTGAAACAATTATTTTCTTCTACAAAATAGATTAATAAGGAACATAAGGAGTATCATTAAGTTCAATCAAATAATAATATTCGTCTACACACCATAATAACCTACTCCAAAAATAGAAAAACATTACTGCTTTTAAACCACAATCACATCATATTAAGGTTACTCATTCTCAACTTTCCCCTAACCAGATCAAATGATCTACCACATACATCCATTGCAAGATTTGTTGCCCTATACAAAAACAAATCCAAAGCAGCAGAAATGTCTTTCTCTTTGAAGGCTAATTCTCTTAAGTGTCCATGAAAATCCTCGAATCTCTGACACTCTACTTCATAAACAAGTTTTATGCCAGAAGAGGAAAGCAGCTCCTTGTCTTGTGTAGTGATGATAACTACACTCCCCGGACCAAAACTGTTAATATCATCTGCAAGAACATCGAACTGTTCAAGCTTGTTGATATCGTCAACCACAAGTAAAACCTTTTTGTTCTCGAGCCTTATTTGACTCATCCACTCTTCAAAGAGATGAGACATGTGACGATCTTTGTAAATCATTTTCTCACTTTCCATGAAAAAATGGCTTTCGAAATGTTGAGAAATGCTCTCATAAACTATTTTAGCTATAGCCGATCTACCGTTGCTTCCTCTTTCCGAAATCCCAATCAGTCTCACACTTTTCTTAGAGCTCAAATTCAATAATCGCTTAAAAGCTTTCATGTGTTCACCAGTCCCCTCAAGGTCACTCCCATTGCTTCTTGTTGTATCATTCATCAGATTTTTTGATATTAGCTCAGTAATTTTGTCTACTATCTCCGAGTCATCTTCACTAAAGACCAAAAGTCAAAAACAAAAATAGAAACTTTAGAATCAATTCATTAAAGTGTTAGTAAAACATTTGATATATTTATGCTGCATTCAAAGATATACACCCTCCGTTCTTATTTAGATGATTTTTTTTAGGATTATGCACACATATTAAAGAATCATCTAATTTTTGTTATATTTAAACTAAAACCTCATATAATAGCTACTTTGACACAATTCAATCAATACAAAAACAATCTGTATAATGTATAGTATTGTTAAAGACTAGCAAATCTAATTAGCTCCGCAAAGATTTACGAGAAGATCATTTATTTTAGATAAGAAATTAAAGGGTAATAAATTATCTAATCAAGTATTTGATGATAATTGCATCATTACTTGTTTTACTAAAACTTGAAAACATTAGATCATTTATTTTTAGAGTTCTAAGAAAATGCAAATTTATCATAACCTTTTAAAATGTTGTGTAAATAATCTAGAAAATAATCAATTAGCAACGGAGGGAGTATACGTTTATGTTACATTAAAACTTGTGTGATTCAAATTAAGTTCTGAAATTTTACCATTTAGATGAACAAATGCCGGAGTAATTCCCCAAATCGGTCAACGCTCGCCTCCATAAAAGCACTTTCTCATGGTCTTCTCTAGCCTCGTGCATCTTAAAGTGTTTAGCGACTTTACCGATCTGCCTCCTCACATGGCAGGGTTCAACGCCGTAGAAGACGGGAATCACGGTTATGGAATCGTTTCTTACGAAATCCATAACCTTCACAAGCTCTTCCAGACACCAAGGAGAAGCAGAGTAATTCTCAGAGACGACAACAACTGCGAATCTTGAATCCTCGATGGCACGTTCGAGCTCCGGCGATATTTGTTCGAGCTCCGGAGATATCTGCAGGTCATATTTGAAGGATGGAATTCGAAGATTGTTTTGTATGAGTTCTGTGTGGAGAAAACTGATGAAGTTACGACGAGTGTCGACGTCTCTGAAACTTAGAAAAACATCAGACATTTTTCTCTTTTGATTGGTTCTTTTGTCTTGATGATCATATATAAGTAGTGTGGTTAGTAGTAGTGTGGGCTGCCAAAACTCTTTCCGGATAACTTCCTCGCATATTCTTCCTATTATATTTGTGTGACTCTCTCACTTTCTAGGAAAATATGGTTATTGCTTCTTTTGGTAGTGAAAAGTCAACAAAACACAAAACGACGTCATTTTCGTTATAAGATTGTAAAAATATATTTTTCTAACTTGAGCTTTAAGTGTTTGGTTATGCGATATTACTTTTAAGGAGATCGTTTTGCATAATTTTTTGTAGAAATTAATAAAATTATTTAAGGTGTGGATATAAGAGATTAGACTTGCACGTATTTCCTGTTTTATTTATAGATATTTTTTTTTTGAGTATTTATAAATAATGTGTCACTGTTTCTATAGTAAATCGGTAAGGTAAGTTACATTACTGTCTTTAGTTGTTTTATTTTTTATTTTATTTTTATCTCTTTTCTAGATTTTCTCATATTTGTTATCTATTTGCATTTTTTATTAACGAGATATAATATTATTTAACAGGTTATTATTATTGTTATCGTTATAATTATAGATATTCATTATTTTAAAAAGTTATCAAGCTTATCACGTAATCAAGAAAGAAAATTATGCATAAATATGCTTTCTCATAATTATGTATAACTATGATAACTGAGTTAGCATGATATATATACATTTAACACATAATTTATAAATTTATCACGATATTATATTAGTTAACATATTAATAAAATGGTTATTCACACAATAAATAAACTATATGCTAACGAAGATGTGCTTTTAAGATATACTCTTATATAAGAGATATAAGAGATATCTCTTACCAAATCTTAAGCTAAGAGATTCTTAAGAGACCATCAATAATGGTGGTCTAACTAAACAAATGTTTCAAATTTTAACTAATTTAAATTAGTCTACTAATCAAAGCTAACTAATAATTTCGTTTTTCTTGTATCTAACGAAGAGTACACTTTTGTTTTGGTATGGAAAATTCAACCAACAGGATAAGATGATAATTGTCGTTCGTTAATAATATTTTTTCTGTTTTGGCTGGCCAGGTCTTTTCCTTCTTACAAAACCCCTCTTTCTGAGTAGTTCAGTGAAACAGAAGCTGACAAAAACTGTTTTTACGATACACTAAACTGAAGAGTCTCTACACAAAGTCTCTACTAAAAGTCTCCTCTACGTGGCTTATATAAAGCACACTTAATTATTTATATTATCCATACACACTCACATAGTCATAGAAATCAGAAATCAAAATGACTTCTCCTACTGCATCTAAGTACGATGTCTTTCTAAGTTTTAGCGGGCAGGACACTCGCCGCACCTTCAGCAGCTTTCTCTACCATGAATTGGTTCAAAGAAACATACGAACTTTCAAAGATGACAAAGACCTGGAGATTGGTCAGATGATCTCGCCGGAGCTTGAACGTGCCATAGGGGACTCGAGAATCGCGGTTGTTGTGGTCTCTGAGAACTACGCTGCGTCTCGTTGGTGCCTCGAAGAGCTCAGGATGATCATGGATTTCGAGGACCAGGGTTTGATCACTGTGAAGCCCATCTTCTACGATGTGGATCCGTTCAATTTGAGGACGCAGATGGGGGTAGTAGCTGAACAGTTTAAGAAGCACGAGGCAAGAGAAGATCATGAGAAAGTGCTTTCATGGAAGCGAGCATTGACCAATTTGTCGTATATGGCCGGCCCTTTTTCATGGATATGGTAAACGTTCCTAACTTAAAATGATTTATCATGGTATTACCACTGGACCTATCAGGTACGATCCCTGGTTTGAGTGGTGTTTTGGGACAAAAACCATATAATCTACTCTGGTTTTTGGTTCGAGAAGATGTACATACTTTGGCCTAAAACCTTTTAGTTATTGAAAAAAAAGTTTAATTTTTATAATTAGATCTGATTTTATACCAAAGATTGAATTTTTATTTTTACACTTGATTTGAATCAAAAGATTGAATTTTTATTTTTACACTTGATTTGAATCAAAAGATTCAGTTTTTATTTTTACACTTGATTTGAATCAAAAGATTGAATTTTCTTGTTAAATCGGGTTTAAATCGATGCCTTAAGTTTCTATTTTTTTTCTCTGTAGCGAAGATGACATGAAGCTGGTCGACGAAATTGCGGATAATATATCAAATAAGTTGATGATTGTTACAAGTAAAACAATACGAAATGGGAGGGACATAGTGGGGATTGATAAACACATGAAGTATCTTAACCGATTAATGGATTTGAATTCCAGAAGAGGATTGACGATGGTTGGGATTTGGGCAAGAGGATGCAATGCTAGATCAGCTCTAGCTAAATATGTTTACCATAAAACATATCAACATTTTGAAAGTCATTGTTTCTTGGGAAACGTGAGAATGATTTCTCAAAGTTCCCACATTGAAGGCCATCTACATGAAGAGTTTCTGAAAAATATTAAAGGAGAATACTCGACGAGCAAACATAGTCTCAAGAACCAAAGGGTTTTGCTCGTGGCAGACGACGTCGATAAGCTTGAGCAGTTACATGCTCTTGCAGAACATTTTAGCACCTTTGGTCCGGGGAGTGTTGTTATCATAACTACACAAGACAAGCAGCTGTTGAATTATGACGATATAAAGCATGTCCACGAAGTAGAGTTTTTGAAGTTCCATCCACTTCACCATCAATTCTTCCGAACATTAGCTTTTAAAAAGAGAGACATTTATGCCACAAAATATTTTGGCTGGCACGTTTTTTCCCTTTTCATAACAGCTGGAATGTTTTGGTTGGCTCTGTTTTTTTCTTTTTTTTAACAGTTGAAATAAGAGCAGTAGTATATCTCTGCTCATTGGAAATTGTTACAATCATTTTATTAAGTTTATATATCCCTAAAAAATGATCATGCATCTTTTGATTGTACCATTTGATCTTATCTTTTACAACACTTACCTTCCAAGTCTCTAAATAAATGGGAAAAGGTCATTTAAATACTGAACTTTTCCAAAAACGTCATTTAGATCATAAACTTTCCTTAAGGTCATTTAAAACACCAAGTTCTATTTAATGTCCGTTTTGAAAATCAAATGTTGTTGATGAAACCAAAATAGACATGTCGTGATAACAGAGCATCTAACATCTGTTTACTCTGTCGTTAACTAATTTGTTTGCTTAATTTCTTTATGTCTTATTATTGCATTCCTAAGAGTTCGCGATTTCCCTTCTTTTGTGTCAAATTATGCACAATGATTCTACTATTTTCACCTTTAAAAAGCAAAAGTGCCTCTTCCGTTTCTAACTACCCTTCTAAGAGTTTCCCAAAGTAACTGCCGAATTTGACTCAAATTGCTTTCTCTCCCTCTTCAACTGCCGAATTTGACTCAAATTGCTCATCGTGCCTAAACCTTCTACGTTTCTCAACCGTCGATCATATCTTACATCGCTGCTGCCTTGACGTCTAACGTTAACAAAGCCTCTTCTATTTCCCACTTTTTTTCTAAACAGTTTATCAAAGGAAGAAGTTTTCTCGCCCCCTCCAACTGCTGTTTTTTACTCAAAATTCTCATCGCGCGAAAACCTTCTTCATTTCCCAACCGTCGATATCATATCTTCAACCGCGGCTGCCTTGATGTCTAACGTTACGAAAGCTTCAGTCAGTACTCCGTTAACTTTTCATATGTAGGGTTTGTTGTATGTACTCAAACAAATGAACGATTTGCCCCCTAATTATTCATCGATTATAGTGACCGCGCCCTCCAAAAGCAGATCCTTGGAAAGTATTCTAGCACTCTATTGAATCCCTTCCTAATGCATAGGCGGAAGCGAATCAATGGATCTATCGAACTAAAAAAACAAAAGATAATGAGAGTCCTTCTCTCTAGCTTGACACAAGCTCTTTGGGAAATTAAGATTGCTCCTTTAATTTTTTGTTTTTCTTTTATAAATCTCAAAACTTAGACTCAACCAAGCTTTTAAAGGTTTATTTTAAACGAAGAAGATAAACCCAAATCTCCTACGAGCATCTCCAACGGTTTATACTGGAATTTGTTTATAAATTATTAAGATTGCATAATATGAGAAGGAGCAAGTGGGCTATTGGTTCTCACTTCTGTTGCCTTCTCACCAAATCCAGGTTCGAGCTCCATCCCTCTGAAAAAGAGACTTAAAATTTGTAATGATGACAAAAAAAAGATTGCATAATATCAAACTGATTTAATGAATTTTAATATCATGCAATCCCAAAAATTGTTATTATTAAGATTGCATAATATTAAACTTAATTAAATCAGTTTGATCTATATGTCTTATATTTATATTGTTAAAAAATAGTATAATGAAGTTTTAACTCGTTTTGAAATATAAGGTTAATGATAATTTCTATATTTTAGTAATATCGATTCAAACTCGTCCCGTCATACAACCCGTGTATAAATGTTAATTTTAAAACAAACATAGTTTGTAATAATTTCTTTCATATGTATTTTTCATAATAATATTAATCCGTTTTAATCCATTTTCAAATATATATATATATATAAATATATATACACAATATGTTTAGATGATAATACTAATATATTAATGTAGTCTAGTGATAATAGAGTTTTTTTGTATCAATATAACTCAGGTTGGAACCTTTCCTCTGACATAATATTTTGAAAGAAAAATATTAAAAAAATTCCAATAAATGTACATTAAATTTTCTATCAGAATCCTTGCAAAAATACTATAGTATATAGACTAGGTTTTGAACACATTCTATGCGTGGTATATTCGATATATTTTGGTGAAAATTATTTATGATTGATGATTAATCAATTAATTGCTCGAAACAACGTTGCCCATCTAAACTCCTAAACTTGAACTTAGATACCTTTCTACCATAACTTAGTTTTATGTTTCCAGAATAATCATACCCAATTTCATAAACTAACTAACTAACCAAGATATCAATAAATAATAAACAAATAAACAAACAAACAAACAAACAAATAAATATAATGAATTATAGTTTTTACCTTAGCATCCTATGCCTAACATCATCTCTAGTTATTTCATTAAAAGACTTTCCGGATCAAAGATCCCAATCTAGAAAATACTCCTATCACATAAACAATACAAAAACAAAGAACTTAGAATTGAACTAAACAATAATTTCCACAACTTAGTAATACTCCTATTACATTAAAATACTCCTATTACATACCCTAAATCATTTCATTAACTTTCACAACTTAGTAATATCTATTTTTTAAAATATAGATTAACTTTCACAATTTAGTAATATCTATTTTTAAAAACTTTATAACAAAAAGAATTTAAAAAATAATCTCGCACGTAGCGTGCGGGTCAGAATCTAGTATATCTATAATTGTGTAATCTATATGAACATTTTTGAAGTGCCTTTTGGAAAGTAACCTTTTATTTTGTAATATTTGCAATCATAAACCCTTGCCATTTGAATGAATAACAAAAATTTAAAGTAAAATTTAAAATTACATTATAATAAAAATTGCAAAACTGGAAATCAGTATTTATTACATTCAATAGAATTTTCTAAAATCTCACCCTAATAAATCAAATTATTCTCTAATATATTTATATTATCTTATTTGCTTTAAAATTTATATTATTACATAAAGCATATGTATAATAAAAATATATTTTTTCCGCACATATTACAATTTGAATTTTTTAAAACGGACGTATATTACTCAATCGATACAAAACAATTTTTATTTACTAAAGTATTGTTGATAATGTGTAGCACGGGTCATGTGATGGAACGTGTTATAATTTACATAATTATGATTCTAGCTGTTTTTATGGGTTGTCTACTATAGTAAAACTCACAAAATAATTTAATCTGACACTAGACTATTTAAACGAAATATGTAATGCCAACATTATTTCATTATTTTGAATATTAGATTTATTTAATTAAGTTGATCATATTACGATTATATCAGAAATAAATTTTCATGTATTATTCTACGGGTTAAGTCAGAAATAACAATCAAAATACAGTAGTACAAAAAATTAATAAAAATATATTTTAAAATACCGTCCCGCGTTATACTGCGGGTTAAAATCTAGTTTATTAACAAAACAGTTAAGCCATCAAGTTAGAATAGTATGGATGGATTTGATTTACAAGTAAGTGGTTCACATTGTTTTGTGTTTTGTTTGACTTTCCCTACCGAAAAGACCTTGTTTGGGTCATCAAATTTAGGAGTGGCACAAAAGCCATCTTTTTCCTGGAAAGTGAGAGAGTCAAAAAAATATAATAGGAAGAATATGCGAGGAACTTAACCGGAAAGAGTTTTGGGCAAGGCTCACCACTCCTAACTAGACCACTTATTTATGTTACCTCTCGATCATCAAGACAAGAGAACCAAACCAATCAAATGTCTGAAACTGAAGTTACCCTTCAAAAGTTCGATGTCTTTCTGAGTTTCAATGGAGACGACACTGGTCATAACTTCATCAGTTTTCTCAACACAGAATTGATAAAAAGGAATGTTCAAATTCCATCCTTCAAATATGACCGGCAAATATCTCCGGAGCTCGAACGGGCCATCGGGGGTTCTAGATTCGCCGTCGTTGTCGTCTCTGAGAATTACTCTGCTTCTCCTTGGTGTCTGGAAGAGCTTGTGAAGGTTATGGATTTCGTACGAAAGGGTTTGACCACCGTGATACCCGTCTTCTACGGCGTGGATCCGTGCCATGTGAGGAGGCAGATCGGGAAAGTCGCTGAACACTTTAAGATGCATGAGGCTAGAGAAGACCATGAGAAAGTGCTTTTATGGAGGCACGCATTGAAAGATTTGGGGAATGTCTCCGGCATCTGTTCATCTAAATGGTAAAATTTCAGAACTTTTTACAAGTTTTACTGTAACATAAAGTTATATTGAACTCGTGAACTATCAGCAGCATAAATTTATCTTTGAAAGTAACGGCTCTATACATATATAAAAATCTTCGATGATAAAATTCGAGTTTTTACTGTAAAATTTTATTAATTCGATTCTAAAGTTTCGATTTTTTTATTTTTTTTGGGTCTTTAGGGAAGATGACTCAAAGATAGTAGACAAAATTACTGAGCTAATATCAAAAAATCTGATGATTGATACAACAACAATGAATGGGAGTGACCTTCAGGGGATTTATGCACACATGAAAGCTTTTAACCGATTATTGAATTTGAGCTCTAAGAAAAGTGTAAGAGTGATTGGGATTTGGGAGAGAGGAAGCAAGAAAAGATCGGTTTTAGCTAAATTTGTTTATCAGAACATTCATCAACACTTTGAAAGCCATTTTTTCCTGGAAAGTGATAAAATGGTTTATAAGGATCGTCACATGTTGCATCTCTTTGAAGAGAGGATGAGTCAATTAAGAGTCAAGAACAAAAAGGTTTTGCTTGTGGCTGACGACATCAAAAAGCTTGAACAGTTCGATGCTCTAGCAGATAATTTCAACAATTTTGGTCCGAGGAGTATAGTTATCATCACTACACAAGACAAGCAGGTGCTTTTCTCTTCAGGCATAAATCTTGTTTATGAAGTAGAGTTTCAGAGATTCTTGGAAGTTCATGGACATTTCAGACAATTAGCCTTCAAAGAGAAAGACATTTCTGCTGCGTTCGATTTGTCTTTGTATAGGGCAACAAATCTTGCAAATGAATGTTTTGGTTATCTACGTGGTAGATCACAAGATCTGGTTAGCCAGAATCAGTTTATAAAGCAAAGTCCCATTATTTTTTCAGCAGTAGCTACTTGTTTTTTCTCTCCTTCATGTTTTGGGTACTTTTATTTTGCTCCCCTTTTGTGTACTAAGGCTCTTTTGTAATTGGTTTCAGTTCTTGGTAATATAAAATGGTCTCTCTTTTGAAAAGAAACAAAAGAGGTTAAAGAATGACAAAGAAAAGTATAAGACTTCAAATTTCGAACCTAAAATGACTTCTTTTTTTTTTGTCAACAAACTTCAATAAGATTGGTTTAAATAAGCCAACTGGAGGGACAATTGTTTACAAACTTGACCAAATACGGAAGGGCACGCGTATTGCGAGCCAAACTATACGCTTTTACATTTGCATTTCTTGGAATAAGAGATAGAGAAAAAAATGAGAACCTAAAATGACTAACATGGGAAAAGCATGAAATCTCTGATCTTCTTTTCCTCACTGTCACTTTGAGTTTGAGAGTTTTGCGTCCACTTAGCTTAGATCAAAGATCGAATACAACATATATACAAGCAACATTTCCAAAACAACTGGTACATATGTATATACAAGCAACATTTCCAAAATAACCGGTACATATCTAACGTTATCTACAACCAAAGTAGCCCAACATAGTCCTCATAGATGTTACGCAGACACAAACTAATTATTTCTCATCGAAAAAGAAATGTAATGTAGACTGCGTCTCTTTAGGTTTCTTAACGTTAGACTTTCCCTTTCCTTGCTTCCTCCCGCATCTCCCACTGCTTTTAACATCTTGCAACCTCTCACAATGTTTCAGTGGCTTTTCTTGAGCTGAGAATACATCATAGTCTCGCTTTGTCCCCGTCTTTTCTGCAGACTTCTCGCAAAACTCTAAGCCACCTAGCATCGTGTTTGCCCCAGTCTTTTCTGCAGACTTCATGCTATACTCTAAGCCACCTTGCATCGTGTTTGCCCCAGTCTTTTCTGCAGACTTCTCGATAAACTCTACGCCACCTAGCTTCGTGTTTGTCCCTGTCGTTTCTGCAGACTTCTCGCTAAACTCTAAGCCACCTTCCTTTGTGGTCTCGTCAGTTAAAGCTGCTTTCTGGTTTTCATTTCCTGGTTTATTATCTTCAACAGCCTCGTGTGGCTGATTCAATTCCTCATTTGTGGTAAACTGATGGTGGACTTGTGCCTCGGGTTCCTCTTTCGGGATTATAGGGAGATCAAGGTTGTGGGGTCCAACTGGTAGGTTGTCATTGCTTGCACTTGTTTCTTTAGTAAGACCAGTCTTTATGGATTTCTTTTCTCCATTTCTATCCTCCTCAACTTCATCCTTTACACGTCCGGGATGAAATGCAACAAATGGTTCTGCTTTTACAGTCTTTGGAAAATCCAGATTTCTGGTTTCATTCGATACATCTTTCTCCTCGCCTAATTCTTCAATTTTCTTAATGCTGTCAGGAAATACAGCCCCATCATGACCTTCAACCGTAGGTTCCTCTTTCAAACCACCTGTGATATCTGTTGATGCGGTTTCTTTGTCTGTTTTGGGGCGCTTTGTTGAGAAAAACTTTGAGATCAAGCTATTTTGTGAAGCCTTAAGCGTTATCTGCAAGTGGCATAATCCGTATTTATAAATGACGATAAGCGTACAGATTGAAACAATACAGAATGGAGAGAGTTCCAAGATATGATCCTGACAATAACATGACTTGAAATGCAATTATCGACCTTTAGTTGTACACTAACAAAGGGAATCTGGTTAACAGTACCTGTTGAATACATTCTGGTCCATCAAACGTTGGTTTACCAATTGCAGAGGTTACTGGATACCATACCTGAAAGTTCATCTTAAGTATGTGAAAAAAGAAAGAACATTATAACATAGAAGCCAGAAACAAAGTAAGCTTACCAAATCCGATTTTTCATATGGTGAAAGTAACGGCTGCAGTTTTGTCGTCGATGGATCATCTAGCCATGTGTCGACAGAATCCTTGTCACCAAGAATTACTGGCATTCTGTCTTACGTGAAAAATAAACGAACCTCACATGTCAGCTAAATTAACAAAACTTTCTCCAACCGAATCTTATAATGTCAACTAAGACCATGGTTTCAGGATTGATCCAGCTATTATCAATACATTGCATAAACAGCCTTTACTTAGTTTTTCTTTTATACCAGTCCCTTTAGCAGCAGTTCAAGATTCTTTTGCAGCAAGACTCGTAATTACAAAAGTATATTTTCTAAAGAAGCTTATCAAATTAGACGTAACAAGAAAACAGAAACAATTCAATACTAGTATGATAATTGAAGTTCATATCTTTCTTAATATACGAACACAAGTTTCAGAGGCTCCACGGAGGATAAATAATTCCCAACTTCATATGCTATGTGCTACTGAGAATCTTTAGTGGATATTAATAAAGAAATATATCTCATTTAAGAAAAAGCCTTCCAAAATAGCTAGTGTATTCATTACTAACCATGGAGCCAATGGAGGGATGAAGAGGAAGCGGTTGTCAAAATCGTGAAGGTGTAAAGTGTCTCACCTGCAACAAAAAAAGTAACTTTTACTTAGAGTCAAAGCATCTGAGATATTTTAGCTACCAAAAAGGGCCTTAACCAAAGAAGATCAAACCAACAGGTCTTTAAAGTGCTACTTCACTTTTCTAATACACATAACTCAAACTTTCTCAATAAATGTAAACTGATTAGCTATTCAAAATATAAACTTTTCAAACATCTGTGGAAAAAGAGGATATTGAAAGTCTAAGAAATGTTTCAGGATCAGCTACAAAAAGAATAGCAACAGAGTTTGGAATATGTTTCACCGCCTGAGTTCTGCCAAGAATCAAAAAGAGCAGCAAAGACGAGTGGCCTCCCGTCCTCGCAATGGATGTAGTAAGGTTGCTTTTTTGAACCTTCCTTTTTCCACTCATAGAACCTTCAAATTAAATCTAACTGTAAGTTCTTTTAAAGATGTGTTATGAAGAAACAAATACACACATCTAAATATAGTAACAGAACAATTACTTTCAAAGAATGTTCACACAAAAAACAGAACTCACTAACAAAACATTAGCCTTAAGATTGATTACACAAAGTCAAACATTGCTGATCAGAATTAAAACATTTCTTTTTGTAATTTGGGAATTAAGACACAGATTGAACATAAATGATAGAATACTGAAAAAGAGAAGATAAGAGATACCCATCAACTGCAACAAGGCACCTATTCTTGGGAAGCAATCGACGAAAAGACGCTTTCTCCGCTACCGATTCAGACCGAGCATTAAACTACAAATTCACATAAACAAACACATCTTCACTATATATATTATTCCCTCAAGTCACCAATCAAAGAATCACAAAACAGATGCAATAAACTTCTTTCACAATCAAAACAGATGCAATAAAGTTAATACCATTTTGAAAAAGTCAGGCTTATCAGTTTTTTTAGTGAAACCTGGGACTAATCCCCACTTCATACAATGAACAACAACACCATCACCAACTAGTTCATTGTCTCTTCTTAAAACAGGCATATAGGAACCAGGGGCAACATTGTAAGATGGACGATAACTGATTAACAACAAAAAGGAACGATTTTTAGAGAGTTCAGAGGCTTAAAAATTGAAACTTGTAACTGAGAAAAGAGAAAAGACCGGTCGGTGTGAAGGAATCGGGTTTGAACGCCGTGGCGGTGAGAAGCTCTTGGGACATCGTCTGGTCTTAAAGTACAGCGAGTCCTACCGCACATCTTTACTGGTTTTGGTCGGAAGATGTAAAACCCTAATATGACCGCTTGAGTGAAAGTGTGAAACTGAAGGATTTGGTTAAACGATCACCGGAGAGAAGATAAGTCTTTCACTGTGGTTAACCGACCGATGATGACTCGAACTCCGTGTTTTTTTTTACTTCTGAAACGTAATTAAACCAAACCGAACCAAATTTTGGGTTTTTGATTTGGTTTCGGTTACTAAAGGTAAACCGATCCGAAGCTTTGTAACTGAAATCGGTTATCAGTGAATTTTTGGTTCGGTTTACGCGAACCGGACGATTAACCGAAGAAAAACAAAATCCCTGTGTAATTAGTCGCTGTCAATTTTTTTTTTTTTTGTAAAAGGGTTTTCAATTAAAAACTTATGCCCTATGGGCTTACATATTTCCGGATTAGGCCCATACTAAAACCTAATAAGGCCCAATCCATTACATCAAACCAAACTAAATACAAAACCGATCCGGTTTCACAAAACCGAAATTACCGGTATCTGTCAAAACCCTAATCTACAATCGCAAAACACGATGTAGACGCCGTCCAAAGACTGCAGATGCACGCCGGAACATGACCTCCGATGTGCTTGGCCGACGCGGATCGAACAGAGTAGGTGATCCAGGATCAGTATGCTTCTCCACCACCGTAGAGAAGATTTGAGGAAGAGGAAGAAATCGATCTGTTTTTTCGTCGAGAAGGCTTCGGGCTCCGTCGTGATATTGAAGGCGGTAGGGAGTAGATCTAGGTTCCATCGATAGTGGCTTAGCTTCATGCGGCCGGAGTCAATCTCCCCCATCAAGCGACGGCCACAAGAAACCTCCAGGATCGCTAGATCCTAGATCTAACCGTCTTCTCTCTCAGTCTTCACCGTGAAGTCGTCGACGGTGACTCGCAGAAGCTTTCCCTCTCCCCTTCTCCCTTGATTTTGTTTAGTTTGTGAAGCCGAGAAGAAGCAATAGATTGCGGATGAAGCACCATGGACCATGGGTTCCTCATCGACGCCGGAATCGCCAGAGGAACCTTTCACTTGGTGCAAGAGATTTTGATCAGAAGAAGAGAAATGGAGGAGAGAGGAGAGAGCAGCGAGTAGATCTCACGCGCCCTTCTCTCTCTAAAAAGTTTTTTCTTCGTGAGGCATCATGCTATCAATTTTTTTGGATCTTCACTCAATTCATCTTCCTTGCATTTCTTCTTTTTCTTCGATGGTCGGATCTCCTCTTCGCATCAGCCATCGTTTAACTTTTTCTGGTTTTAGGATTACTCGCGTGGCTATGTTGAAGTTTTCATTCATACAAAAACGTTTACGAATTTATTTAAAATGGGCTTGACATGTTACTAGGCTTCTGTTATTTTCCAGCGGCACAAAAACCAAATTAACCTCTTTCAGAACAATTTTCAAATTCCGAATTAACCAATTAACCGATCCGAACCGAGTCGATTAACCAAATAAACTCTCGATTAACCAAACTAAGAGGCTAGTGGAAATAGAGTATTTCTATATACACCTTTGAAGTACATTTTTTCTAAAAATCTATTTTGGGTTATAACCTTTTATTATTGGGTAAATTAGCTCAATATTCATTATCAAAAAAGCAATTAAGAATATAGCATCATAACATTGAAAATAAAGAGAATAACCATTTCACGATGTAAAATGACCAAATGGGGTAAATAGTGAACTACACACACAACTACAAAAGAGTGTTATTATTTTTTAATTATTTTATTTTATTTATTTAAATAAATAACTCTTACCCCATTACCTTTTTATTGTGATATATCTTTTCATCAAAATTAATTTGTAATTTGAAATTTATCTTAAAAAGTTAGTCCTTTTTTTCTGCATTCGACATGGGTTAAATTTTTAAAATCGGATGTTGAAAACTATAAATGGTGAATAGTGTTAATAATAAGAACATGTTATACTATATATGATTACTATACTATTTTCGATACTATACTATTTATGTACTATAGTAGTGGCGGTTGCGGTGGAGGTGAGAATGATGATGGGGATGAGGGTGGCGGTTGATAGTGATAATGACAGTATTGGCGACGCTGGCAATAACGATAATAGTAGTGATACTTATACGTCATGGTAGTGGTTACAATGATGAATATAGTACTGGTAACAAAGAAAACAATGTTCTATATAGAAACACATAATATAAAATAGTACATTACATACTATATATGATTATAAACTATTTTTACTAATATAATGGTAGTGATGGATGTAGTTGTAATCGTGGTTTTAGCTATGGTGGTGATGTGATGGTGATGAATATTATTGTGATGACCATGGTGACATTAGTTGTGGTTACGGTAACATAGACAACATGACCGATCGAATTAAAGGCACACCGAAAAAATGCTACACCCTAAAAAGATAAAAACACATGCAACTTAACAATCGAATTAAGCGTACACCAAAAAAAATTATTATACCCTAATGGATGCAATATTGGCAACCCAAGCTACTAAATTAAACGCACACACAAAAAGAAAAAATGTTATATCCTAATGGATACAACATAGGCAATGCAAGCAACCGAGTTAATTGCAAAAAACATAAATATATAACATATAAGTATTTCTAATTATAATATTTTTTCTAAACATGTAATATAAATAAATTTGAAACTGATAATGCTAGTAAAAAAATGGAATAGAAGCGGAATAGAAGGTGCTTAAATTGTTTCGCCGTTTATCACTCATTGAAATTGAAGTCTTTAATGAGTATCAGGGGTAAAGAGGAATATAAGTGAGATATAAAAAAAACATAGTTTTAATAATTTTTAAAAAATAGGAAAACGTAAGTTCATGTAATTGTAAGCAAGTGGGTAAAGCAAAAGAAATTGGGGAAAGTGAGCATCACACACATATGAAAGGAGGGTAATTCTGTATATAATATAGAAAATACACAGAATATTAACTTTTAGATGTTAGTATAGTCATTGGGTGAATTATAATTTCTTTGAAGGTTATAGATGCCAAAATCATTTTATTTTATAATATTTGCATAATTAAACACTTACTAATTGAATAAATAACAAAACTTACAAGTAAATTTAGTAATTAAATAACAAGTAAATATAAATATTATATATATTAAAACTTTTAATAGCTTTAAATATTATAATATTTAATTTAATCTTTATAGAATGTTTAAAATATTAAAAATACTTAAACTCTACAAAAAATTAAAGTATTATTAATATTCTAACTTTAAAATATTGAAATTATAATAATATTGTACATAAATATGATTGAACGGTTTTGAGTTTACAAAAATATGATTATAGATTTCTTACGAGTTATCTATATTTAAATTCTTTTAACGGTTAAGTTAAAATATAATTTTTTACTTACAACAAAATTATTCTGCGGTGTACCGCGGGTTGACCACATATATCTTTGAATATACTTATAATACAAATTTATAAAATTATATAAAATAAAAAAGAAATAAACACATATAAAAACTAGACTATATAAACCAACTAAGAAAATGACCAATCAAACAAATATATTAAATTATTGACTTGTTGTGTACCACCGGGTAAATCCTAGTTTTAATTGTGTTTTGCATAAAATTTATGGAAAAAGCTTAAAAAATTTGCCAACTATTTAATTTAAGACAACAAAAAGAAACAATTTTGGGTGAATTAAATGAAAATACACAAAGGACTTGTTAATTGAGCGTGCATCAAATAACAACAAGAATAATTAAATTTGGAGAAAATAACACGCAGACCCACTTTGTGAGAAAGTCTTTGCGAGCAGACCCACTTTGAAGTTATAGTGTACTTTTGTTCTTCTTAAGTTGTGTTGGCCTCAAAATAAATGACCATTGTGCCCTCTGTCTTAGTTTTAGTAGAGTTGAATTGTAACTAAATCAAAAATAACAAGGGCCGTAGGATGGAAACTAGATGATTAGATCCTATGGCTTATATTAAGTTTTGTTTTAATCGGGACTTCGTAGATTTAAAGCAATTTTCAAGTTAACAATTCGTTTATTTGTGGATAAAGAAATGCTAAACTGAGCTTAGGGTTTTGGACAGTCTTTTATAGACATGGATGCGCAGGTAAGGGTAGGAAAAACGAAGCAGAGGTAAAGGGGAGGGTAACCGAAGATGAAACAGATATGGGTGAAAACCAAGAGAATGATAAATGCGAGAAAGAAGAAGATGGTTGGATTGAAGACATGTTGAACGAAGTGAATGTTGAAGAAAAGGATGTTTATGTGACACCAAGACAGTATGATACTTAATTCTAGGGAAATTTCATAAGTGATAACTATGGGCGAGTAGATGTCGTGGAGGTAATGTGTAATACACATTCTTGTTTTGACCATACTGTGATATTGAATGGTGGAGTCCCAGTAAAGTCTGAGGATAAGCCGCCAGTAGTTGGTGGAGACCACAATGGTGTGAATGAAGGGGGAGTAATGAATGGGTATGTGCCTAGAGTTTATTCTCAAAGCGCCACTGGACAACCAGGTGGACAAATGAGCATGGGTACAATGGAATCAATGCAGCATGTGGAAGCAGGTCAGTTCCAAATGTTGATGAACGGAAGCTTGAAGATATTGACGACGAAGAGTTCGATATACCTCCTTTGTTTGATGATACTGAGTATGAAAGGGAAGATATACCAGATCTTGAACTTGATGATGATGATGGTAAAGGCATATACGTAGGGAAGATATTTGCTAGCAAAGACGAATGTTAAATTGGCATTGCTATATATGCTATTAAGAATAGAGAAAATTATATTATATGCCATGAACAGTAACAAATATTTTATGGAATGCCACTTTTTCTCCAGCCTTTTCCCGCCTGCCACAAGACATAATATAAAAGACATTTTTGTCATTTTCTCATCTCTCTCTCATCTTCTCTTTATTTATCTAACAACAAATAAAACTCTTCACAATTTTTAAAAATATTAGGATCAGAGATTTTTTTCACCCGCGCCTACTCCGGTAAAGAAGTCGATCGGTTTCAATTGGCGGAATTATGTGTTGCATCTCTGATGGACCAAATTCGTTGGACCAGATCTGGCAGACCAGTTTCGATGGACCAAACCTTTCCATTTTGATTAATTAATCTTGTCCATCATCCAAATCTTTTGAAACCACAAGTGATTCACCAGATGATGAAACTGGCATTTTTGAGAAGGTTTTGGTCAAAGTGGCAGAAACATAATTTTGATTTATGAAAGTGGCATAACAAACAATATTCCCTTACGAATATGTTCCATTTTACATAGACAACCGCAAAGAAGGAATTGTTTTTTCTACAATGTTTGGGCCAAGTTGTGACTAGAGGATTCTTGCATGTGAATTAAAGGGTTGTGGATACTGCGAGATTAGGAGAGCAAACTTGGAGCACACATACCCTATAGAAACAAGGAACAATTATTTGAAGAAAACAAACTCCAAGGCCATTGCATCTGTGTACAAAATCAAAGTTTTGTGACCCAACCAAAGGCCCTGCATCTTTGGATTTGTAGTAGATGGTTCTTGAGGATCTGAGGGTGTCAGCATCTTATAGTAAGTGCTGGAGAACTAAAGGGAACGCTGAGGAAGATTTATTTGGACTGGAAGACGACTCTTATGAAAGTTGGCTAAATATTTGTAAACCAATCAAGAACAACCTTGACTATTCTCTTCTCAGTCGCATCAAGCTTCTCATCTAGCAAGCGAGACAAAACCCCCAAATCAACATTAGAGGATGACGGAGGCTGTGGGTTGTTGTGTGGTTGGTGATCCTTTGTCTTTGTATCTATTTCTTTTGTGCTTGGATAGACTATGCCATAAAATTGAGCTAGTGATTGCTTCAAAGGAGTGGAAAACAATTAGCTTGTCTCGCGGAGGTCCCAAGTTTGTCTCACAACTGTTTCGTAGATGACCTCATTCTGTTTGTAAAAGCTTCTGTTGAAAGAGTAAGGATAATTCGGAAGGTGTTGGAGAAGTTTTGCGCGGCTTTAGGCCAGAAAGTGGGCTTGGAGAAGTCGAAATTTTTTTTCTCTCACAATGTTCATAGGGATCTGGCCAAGGTTATAAGTGAATAGAGTTGGATACAAGTAACCTAGGATCTTGGTAAGTACTTGGGACTGCCAATCTTATAGAGAAGAATTAGTAAGGATACTTTTGGAGAGATCATCCAGAGGGTTAATTCACGGTTATCAGGTTGGAAAGGTCCCTTTCTATGTCTCTCAAGGAGACTAACTCTTCCCAAAGCAATGATGTCATCTCTTCCAGTTCACTCTATGAGCACGATTAGGTTACAGTCCTCACGTTAGAAACTTTGGATCGGATTTCACGGTCGTTTCTTTGGGGTAGTACAGTTGAAAAACATAAACAACACTTGGTTGCCTGGGATCGGGTGTTTGCGCCTAAGATGAAGGGGGGAGGGGTTTGGGCATTAGATCAGCACGATATATGAATAAGGCTCTTGTAGGAAAAGTGGGATGGCGTTTACTTAATGATAAGTAGAACCTTTGGGCTCGAGTCTTGCGGCACAAGTATAAGGTGGGGGAGGTTAAGGACCGATCTTGATTGCAAGTCAAGAGCAATTGGTCCTCGACTTGACGGATTATAGGTATGGGTTTGAGGAAAATGTTTTACATGGGCTGAGTTGGGTCATAGGCAATGGTAAAGTGGTTAAATTGTGGAAGGATAAGTGGTTACTGAACAAGCCTTTGGTAGATATATGCATCGGTGATATTCCGGATCTTTAGGTCGACGTTTATACTCCTGATTTATGGAGGGAGGGTATAGGTTGGGAATTGATTCGCGTTAGCCTTTTCCTTTTGCTGAATACGCGTTTGCATCTTAGGGAAGTGATTCTTGATACCGTGACTGATCCTGGGGATAGGCTGTCTTGGAATGAGACATCGGATGGCGATAAGGTGGTGCATCAGGTGATCATGACGGATGTTGAGAGACATCGGCGTCACCTTACAAATACATGCTGGTGAAGAGTTTGTAAGAGTGGTGAGGAGACGATTGTTCATGTGCTTAGAGATTTCTCGGGGGAGTGTGGCGCCGCCTAGTCCTAAGAAGGAAGATTTGGCTGTTTTTTGTACAACCCTTATTGGAATGGCTCTATTTCAACTTAGGGGACGAGTCTGGTTTGCTTGGTAACGTGGGCCATATATTTTGCAATGGCTGTTTAGTGAGGGTGGAAGTGGAGGTGTGGTAATTTTTTTTATACTAATTGTAAATGTAGAGTTTGTGTGCGTTTTCTCCAAGAGCTAGCCAAAGAAAGATGCAAGGGATTGCAAGAAAAAAAGGATTGGTTAAGTGGATCCCTCCTGGTGATGCTTGGATAAAACTCAACACGGATGGAGCTTCACATGGTAATCCTAGGCTGGCTATTTTCGGTGGAGCTCTACAGGATAGTAATGGGATTCGGAAAGGGGGCTTTGCCCTAAACATAGGTATTTGTTTGGTTTCGTTGGCGAAACTATAGAGAGTCTACTATGGACTTGTTATTGCTTGGGAGCGGAGGTTTAGGCGCCTTGAGTTGGAAATAGATTCGGAAATGGTGTTTGGGTTCTTAACGACAGGGATTAAGGATGTGCATCCCTTTTCTTTCCTAGTACGTTTGTGCTATGGCTTTCTATCAAAAGAATGGATAGTCCAAATCTCTCACGTGTATAGGGAAGCTAATTGTCTTGCCGATGGATTAGCTAACTATGCCTTTTCTCTTCCGTTCGGTCTTCATACTTTCGACACCCGGCCGGAATTCGTGAATCAGATAGTCTTAGATGATATCAGCGGGGTTGGAAGGTCTGTGCATGTTCGCTTGTAGTTTTTATTTTATTTTTAGTTTGTAATTCTTTGAGGGTCTCCCACAAAAAAAAGTAGTGAAAGTGTGAAACTAGAGGATTTGATTAATCGATCGCCGGAGAGAAGAAAAGTCTTTCCATGCGGTTTTGCTCAAAATGGTTACCCTAATGAAGTCTCAAAGTTAATGCTTTTCTCTCGAGAAAAAACTAGAAAATGCTTAATTTATACTTTTTTGAATGTTTACATCTGTATTTTTTTTTTTGAAGAAAAATATATATACTAATTAACATTTGTAGTTTAATTCTTAAAAAAAAAATTATTTTTATATTCATACTCACATTGGCAAAACAAAAATAAAATTCTAATTTTATCTTTACCATCTGAATTAATTATTGATGTTTAAATCATGTGACAATAATTTCTAATTTTATTTGATGAAAACTAAATTTGAAGTCAAAAGTAAAATTTGGCCCCGACTCGTAACATGAGCTATCAAACTTGAGTTGAAGTAAATATTCTGATTTGATGTAATATGATATATTAATCTTACCAAAATCATTGACTAATGAAATTTTTGTAGTAGATGTTGCAGTATGATGTCCATTAAGTAAATTTTAATTTAATATAATTGATAACTATAATTATTAGTGATTATATTTAATTAAATTATGGAAATATATATACAATATATCAACACACATTCTTGATCTTCACTCTCTTGATCACTCTCGAAGAAAAACTTGTTTCGCTCAACTCTTGTAACACCAATGTCTTCTCTTGGCTTCTAGAGTCTTCTTGACCTGCCAAAGGAGAATTCATACCTAGGGAAATAGTACGTTCAAGACTCATTTTGGTGAAAGCTTCAGCAAGCTCTTCCTCGGCAATGAGTTCATATCCGTTGTGATGGAGTAAGGGGTAGTACAAACCAGTTGACGACATTTAGCTCTAGTGAACGCACAATATCCTGTATAGCTAAGTTAAATCTCTTTCTAAATTATTTAGACATTGAACGTCTCATGGGACCTTCTGGGACGACTGGTACATGATCTGGTTCAGCGGGTTGGACAGTTGAATCAATGAGCGCATCAAAGCTCATAAGTTTAAGAAAATAATCATCTCTTATGTCCTTAAGACCATCTCCAATGCACAATTCTATTTTTAACTCTAAAATAAAGTAGAGATTCTATCCATGGACTTTAAAACCATGGTCCCCCGAATCCTTGCCATTTCACTACTCCGGCGAGAACCATGGCTTTGGTTATTTCTTTAATGTCTTGGAGTCTCATGAACGTGACAACTTTTTCATCCATCTACTTCTTCGAAGGTGATAGGTCGAGCAATCTTGATCTCACATGTGCAAATCGCTTCTTAGCGTTTGTTTGAAAGCTCTCATGGGTCTTTTCTCGATGTTTCTTTCCATCCATTAATACATTGGGAAATGCTTTTGTTTGTAATCCTTTAAAATTTGGGGTCTGTTAATCCTTATCCTTGTACTCGATTTGATTTGAATGAATGAAATCATGTGTTTGTCCTGAGAAAGAAAAAGATTCTCTCCAATTCCCAGCTCTAGTTTTTACTCTCAAAATTATTATTCTTAAATGGATTCTATTTTTAATTAATTATTTTATTTATAAAACTTACAATTATGCCCCATATCTTTTATTCTTTTTGCAAACTTTCATAAATCATTAATATTATTTAAACTGAACATTCATTAAATTAAACTACATTATATCATTTTAAATATTAGATTTTAGTTTAAACATCACCATTAGTAAATCTTTCTCACAAATGATCAGTTAACGCATTTCAAAGTAAGAAATGAGCTTCTTTATCTTCGATTTTTCTAAATCGACCAAATAAATTTTGGAACAAGATATTATCATTATCTGTAGTCTCAATTTGTAGACGTGGAGCTTCTCTTCCAACTTCATTTGGTGCACTGAGATCACATTTATTATCTAAACGGTAGGCCAACTTTTCTACTTCCAATGCATGCAATCTAAGCCACCGAGCATTCATGGAATTTCACGCTTTTCACCAATTTAAAGAAGTCTGGAAACATCATTAGGTAACACCAAATTTTAGACTTCACATATGAGGTAACACCAAACTTCATTTGAAAATAACACCAAATTTAAGTCTTCACAAATGAGGTAAACCAGTAAACTTTTTATTATACTAATGAACCAGAAGCCAAACAGTAATAATGGTGACCATTTCCAATAGTTAGAATTTTATAAGAGATTCTTAACAAATTCTTAGTATAAATTTTGCTTTTATCAAAGTTAAAAACTTGAATAAGAGTTTTTAAATTTTGTTCCTCCAATGGTTAGAACCCCTAGTTTTTATCGTCGAAGGCTAAATCAAATGAAATTTCTGATTCGGTTGATTTGGTCGGAGTTTTGGCTTCTTTGTCCATGAATTTGATCATGTTTCTATGTTTTTTTTTTTAAAGTTTTAATGGGGAAACTTCGACAGATGCACATACAAGCTCCCACTGATTCTTTTCACCAATGAAGCAAGGTGATTTATGATTTGGAACCAACATAATTTGCATGTGAATGTTTGTATCCAAATTTGAAAGCTTAAATATTAGTATATTTTAGTTCTGATTTCTCTTCTTTGATCATTTCTTATCTGTAGTGAGGAAAATGGTTTAATGTTCTCTGTTTCGTTTGTTTAGATTTAGTGGCCGATTGGTAGGATACTTTAAGACTTTAAATATTTTTAAAGTCTTTAAAGTAATTAATTTGCCAATCAACATTTTTGGCTTTTATTTTGTTTTAAAGCATTGAAAGTCACTTTTATTTTTTCATTCTTTGTTTTCTCATTTTTCTAAAAGCGTCAAAAACCTGACTTTAAATCTAATCAATTAAAAATATTTATTTTTCACATCCCCATTACATTTTAAACATTTCCACAAGTTTATACATATATTAAATATATATTTTATTTTTATAAATTAATTATTCTTATTTTTTTCTTGTTCTTTTAAGATCCATTTCAATAATAATAATTTTTATAAATTCATTTTTAACATAATTTATATTTATTATTAATATAAAATAATAATAATAATAAAAATAACAGCTACATTTTTAATAGTGGTTCATTGCCAATCATATTTTAACAGTAAAAGTTTCTACAGTCAAAGCATCTACAACCAAAACATATACAGCCAAATTCTCTGCTGCTAAAATTTTAAAGTCAAAGTCTCTACAGCCAAAAGTAACAGTCGTTACCAATCGGAGCCTTAGATTTAGGTAAAGGCTTAACTATTGTATTGATTCTTAAAACACCTTTTTTGGTAATAAATGATTGTTAGCTGCAAGCCTGCAACGATCTCAGAGTTTGAGAGTTTCAGTCATGGATTCATATAGCCAGTCTTCAAGCTTAACACATACCAAATCAGTCTGAGTAAGAGAGTTTTATTGTTTTGGTCATTGAGTACTTTTGTATGAACTCTCAGTTTTTTAAAATAAATGAATCATTGAGTTTGTTTATTCAAAACTGAACCACTTGTGAATGGTAGTAAAACAGAATCAGTAAATGGCTTTGAGTTTAACTTAGGGATGCATTGATTTCTCTGTGAAAGCTTTGTGTTGTTGCTTTGGTTTCAGCAGCCGAGTCTCTCTTGAGCGTTGCTAAATATATGTTACAATTTCAGGGTTTTGACTAAGTTGAGGTCACTAAGTTGTTAGTTTGTTTCCTATTTTCTATGTTGCTGCGTTAGTGGACGTTATAAGGCTTTTATATAAAACCATCTATTGCTTTCAATGAAGTACTTTATACTCAGACTTTTCTAAACACATTGAGAGCAAAGCTTCTATTCTAATCGTTGGCCGTCTGAGTATAATTTAACCTTCCTGAGTTTTCTCTTTTCTTTGTTGAGGTTTTGGTTTGGATTGGATTTGATGTGTTTCTTCTTGTTATTGTTTGGGTTATAAAAAAAAAGTTTATGAATACACAAGTGTGAGTCAACGTAACTAATGCATAATAAGTAACAGTTTTCCATTATTATTATGCATTAATAATATAAAGATTTGTTTCCGGAAACAAATCTTAACAAGTTAGATTTGCCTTGGAACACGTCTTTGAAAACCTCATGCTCAAAACAAAATCATCTTCCTTATATAAATAACGAAATTTTTTATGGTTTCGCTTCGTTCCTCTTTCGATGGCTTTTGGTTTCTGAGGAAGGCGAATTCGAAATTCTCAGTCTCCTTTACGGTACTCCACATCTTCTTATTTAGCTTACCAATTGATTTCTCATTTATTCTGTGATTAAGGATTGTTGTTTGGTGAATTTGATGAATCTGTAATCTAATCTAATGATCTGCTTACTTATTTACTATTAGGACAAAAAAAAATGCGAAATTTAGATGAGAATTAGATTCGTATTGTGTTTTGTAATGACCAATTAAGATTTTATAATCAGTTTGATCATTAGTTAATTTAATGTTTTTATGCAGTTTTGGATGAGTTGTGTCTGGAACAGTTTGGTAGTAAACTTTTAGGAGGAATGGATCCGACAGCTGTTGTGAAAGATGCATTTGATCGAGTTACTAAGAAACAGAAGCTGTATCACTCTGTATCGCTAGATGTTATCGACCTAGTTTGTGAAGGAGTCCAAGATACGTTGAGGCGAATCCAATTAGAGGAAGATGTGGTAGAACCTGAATTGGTTCTTGCTGAGTTGAGGCGTAAGCTTGATGCTATTTACCCTATTATCCAGCTTAAGAAATCACACAAGGAAACCAAAGGGAGTCTTAGCAAGTTGGTGAAAGTTTTGGAGACTTGTTATCATCCTGACATATCTCTAGCCTGTAGAAGCATTGGTTTCAATATCGCTTTGGTGAATAAGATACTTATCCAGCATTGTTACCGAGAAGGGCTGTTCGAGGTTGGTGACTGCTTGG
This sequence comes from Capsella bursa-pastoris, assembly GCA_036452645.1. NCBI lineage: Eukaryota > Viridiplantae > Streptophyta > Magnoliopsida > Brassicales > Brassicaceae > Capsella > Capsella bursa-pastoris. The sequence goes on from CP144186.1 coordinate 3,582,480, forward strand.
TCAAGGAGGCTGGAGGTGAGGAAGAAGCCGAGGTTAGATCTCAGTCATTTGAAATCAAGGAGATCATCGAGTCAATGAAGCTCAGGAACATTGAGCCTGCAATGAGATGGATCTCTGCCAACAGTGGAAAGCTGAAGGAAATGGGTTCGAAGTTGGAGTTTAATGTCGTAACTTTGAAGTACTGTGATATGTTGAGAGAAGGAAAGCGTGATGATGCTATGAAGTATGCGAGAACCCATTTCCCGCGATACGGCTCACTCCATGTACGAGAGATACAAAAGCTTATGACTTGTCAGATATGGATTGGAGAACTTGACAAGAGTCCTTACGCAGAGATTGTATCTCCATCATGTTGGGACAAGGTAACCAAAGAGCTACTCAGGGAATACTACCATCTCCATGATCAGCCATCGAAATCCCCGTTGGCAGTCGCTTTATCCGCAGGTTTAGAGAGCTTACCGACACTTTTAAAGCTGGTAGATGTAATGGCTTTGAAGAAAGAAGAATGGGAAGCCATGGAGCATCTCCCGGTACCTCTGGAGTTGGGGAAAGAGTATCAGTATCACTCGGTTTTTGTTTGTCCACTGAGCAGAGATGAGAGCAGCAAAGAAAACCCGCCAATGATGATGATGCCTTGCCGTCATGTTATTAGCAAGAAGTCAATGACGAGACTCAGCAAGAACTGTAGTGACCGCAGATTCAAATGCCCTTATTGCCCTGCAACGACTTCATCCCAAGCATGCAGACAATTATTCTTTTGAGAAGATTTGGTGATTTTGCTCAGATATTCATGACTTGTTCAGCTCAATAAGTAGATGTGGAAAAAAGACACTTCACAATCTGTTACAAGATCTTGTTCTCTCTTAAGTTAGAACAATCCATAATCTACGTCGCAGTTAGTAGTTGTTTATTCTTTTTTTTATTTTTCACCTGAATCCGAGAAGATAACAAGTGAATGATTCATGATTGGGATCTGTGTTTGTTTTGGGATGTTGTAGTTAAAGATAATTTGAATGTTAAAAAGGAAAGTTTAAAGAAAAAAATCCAGTAAAGATTCAACTTGAGAGTTAAAGTGATGCAAGAAGAGCAAAGAACATTGTAGTAGTGAATGGAGTTTAACAGGCTCAGGAAAATTGAATGTGGCTTAAGGTTAACAGTGACAAAGAACAATCAAGGACACTATATTCTTAAAACTAAGCAATTGAAGTTTGGAAGCTAAAGTACTCTGACTGAGACGATACAGGAACTAAGTACCAACCAAATGATTTTTGGATGAAAACGCAACAGTAAGTTGTTGTACACTTACATCTTTACTCAAATATAATTCACAAAATAACAGATTTGAGCAATGGTGATCAATGATATCATCACAGAGTGTAAAGTTAAGATTTTTTGGTTTGTAATATAATACTTGATTAAAATCATGAATCCAGACACAAGATCCCAAAATCTGAGAAAATATCTGTTTCTCAGAGGTTTAACTTGGAAGATTGACTATAGAAAGCAGGATATAACACCAGAAAAGATGAACTCTTCCTAGTATCAGCAAGTTTCTGAACAAGCCAATAATATTATTTTAAAAAAGGAACCTAAACGTGAAGAAGAAGATCTAAGAAATAGAAGATAGATTCATCATGTTACTTTAATTCTCTGCATACTTCACATATAAACCAAAACTGAAACAAAACAAAGTCTAAATTACAAATCAGAAAGGTTAATCACATATCTTGATAAATGATTCTGTGGAAGCTTTGAATATATTGACATCAATGAGTTGTAACAAAAGTCTAATACATAGTACATACATATATAGTGATCAGCGTTTTCATTTGAAGAATCAGAATGTAAACACTATTTAAATTTTTATTGACTTGTAAATACCTCTACACGAGTATATGATCATCTCAGCCTTTTAGCAAATAGCAATTAGGCTTCTTGTTTCTTCATTTTGGTCTCGTCCAAAACTCCAACAAGGCATTTCTCAAGTAAGATATCAAAATTGACCCAAGCATGGTATTTGTTGAACAAGAGCGTACCGTCTCTCCCAACCGCTTTCATCAGCATATCGACACCTCCGGGATGAAAGTTCATATAAGGTGATATGTTGTACACACGACCTTTCAAAACAGTCCACATAGAATCTCCTGATCTGTGCTTCTTTACTTCATGCATTGGAATAAGCCTCTTGTTTGACTCTCCCTTCAGTCCTGCAAACACACATAGCCGCTTCATGTATGTAATACATCAAAAATGTGGTTTAGGAAAAGACGACTAAAGAGAGATTTGCGTACCGGCAAGATCAGGATGTGTTCGTGTAAGTTTCATCCAATCCATTTGGCTATAACCCTTTTCAAAGGGAACTTTGGTACGAGTTACAGGCTTTCTAGCTGGAGTTTTGAAAGTCTCAGATGATTCATTGGACGGCTTTTTCGAAGATGAATCAATCACCGTGAAAGACAAAGAACCTATTTTCTCTTCCTTTGGAGGAAGAGACTTATCTTTCCAAATAAGACCATTGCTTGGTTGATCTAATCCATCGTCAAGGGTAATACTTCCCACATTTGATGCAAGTTCTTTTGCCTCAAGAGCAACTTCACTATCTGGTCCCGCAACCTTTCAAGATGGAGCAAACCAAGAATCAAATCATAAATTCTAAAACTTTCATGTTTGTATAAACTGAAATCCTCAAGAAAATGGGAGGAAACTTACCTTTGAGAATGTGAATTCATCATCTCTAGTAGTATCCATCTTGAGCTAAAACTGAGCTTGGAACAATTAGTTTCAAAACAATCTGCAACCAATTTTTAGAACAATTTGTATCAGTTAAAAAAGAACTAACTAAGAGGAAGAAGACGAATATCTAAACAAGACTCATCATCTATTTCACTTCTCTGGTAACTTCACAAATCAAAGACAATAATTAGAGACAAAACAAAGTCTAAAGATGCCAAAGTTAGGGACTTTAGGTCAAAATCTAATAGCTAAACCCGTTCCAGCCTTGGTTCTGTTTTTTTTTTCATTTTTTTTTTCAAATTAAGACAACAACACACGTGAGTTAAAATTAAAAGCAGTCTTAACTTAAGGTATTACTTGCTTAAACCAAGTAAAATCTGAGACGTAATTCTCTTACCAAACATGCTTTAAAGAAGCCAAAGGAAATAATAATACCTCTTGTCTAATAGATGTAATGATCTCTTCTGAATAATCTTGTTTGGAGAACACCTTTACAGCCACATCCTGCATTGACATAATTTCAGATCATCAATAAATGTCTGAGATAAATGAACAAAGAAAGCTGTAGAATTGGTTATTGAACTAACTTGGTTTTATTGATTTCCCAACTTAGGTATTTATAAGAACATAAGACATGATAAACCTTATCTCCCTAAAACAATGATCTCTAAACCTTATCACAATAGGAATATAAATCATAATAACGATATGTCTTTATCACTAATTGCCTTGGGCTTCACGGATCCACTTCAATAATGGACTCACGGTCCATAATAGTTGGTCCGCAAGATACACATCTTGCTCCCCAAGATATCTTCAATAAAAGTCATATCTAGATTCAGCATACATCAAAGGAGCAGTGTTGAAAGATGACAACTCTCTTGAACCAAATGAACCAAGTACTTTTTTCCAAATTTCGATTTTTTTTTCTCAAGCACAAAGCCTTATGATGGCAAAGAATCTCAAAGGATCTTTCTTTACCCTCCAAATCCAGTGTCACAGATCCATAAATCTCTCAAGCAGCTTCTCTATCACACAATTCATCTACTTAACTAACAAACGAGAAACAAAGTGCCAGCTTTCTTAAGACAAAACAAAAACTTCAGCTCAATCTAGAGATAACTTAAGCAGAGCCAAGCTTCAACTATACCAAGCTCCCACTATATCCAAGAACAGAACCTTCTACTCTACCATCGTGTTCCAAATCATACAAAAGAGTACAAAGTAAATTATTTGCAAGAACAGCTAGATCTATACTAATACCAAAAACAATCACGGGTACGAAGATTGACCTTCAACGAAGACGATAACGGGTACTAAACCAAACTGCTTCTCTCTCTTTCTCCTGCTCAAAAGATGGGATTTTTATCAAAATCAGATTCATGGAGACAGCTCAAAACGAAAATTTTCAAAAACCCAATTATCTCAGATGAGACTTATACCTGGGAGATGAAGCTTTAGCCTTGGCGATTGAGATGAAGCTCAAAAATTTGTGAGATGAAGCTTTAGCCTTCGTCGATTGAGAAGAGAAAACTGAGATTGAGTTTCTCAATTTGGAAAATCAACCTAAAACCGATGACGTTTTAAAAATTTTAAGTTAATAAAAATATTTTGGGCCAGCCCGTTAATATTGGACAGTCCTGCTCGTTTTAAATTCGAAATATATTTTTTTAAAGAAGACAGGGTTTTAACCCGAAAATATTAAGACGAGCCGGACCAACCCTGTAAATCTAAGCACATTTTAACAACCCTAGATATACAAATATGCTGTGGTGTCCAAAGAAGAGTGGGAAAAACAAAGTAAGATATGGCCAACTTCATTTCACCCCCCAACCTAGTAAGTTTCATATCTTTCTGTTAGATTTTGGTTTCTTGGATCTTTTTTGTAACTAAAAGACTCTACATTACTTTTCTTGTCTTTTAATTATTTAAGCTTTAGTCGTTCTGAAGTAATCCTACTTCTTGATGATTTCTATTAGTGCTCTTATATGCACTGTTATAGCAATATATTTCTTCATTTATAGTGCAGCAGTCAATTATTTTTTACTTTTGCATTTAGTAATAACAGCAATATAGACGGCATCGGTGGGTTCAGCGAAGAGGACACACAATCAATCTGCAAATTCATGAGAATTGTTATTGATATGGCAGTATCTGGTCATAAACCAGTAAGTATTTTCTATTAATCTACATAACGTTGATTTGAAGTTTTAGACAATAGACCAGGCTCTCCTATTCATATATTTCCATTATTAACATATCATTTGCTTTTCTTTAGTGCCTCAATCCTTTTTTTCTTGGTAGTAAGATTTACCATGGTTTCATTACATAGAAATGATTTCAATTTAGCACATTTCTAATGTACTTTTCAGCTTGTAAATGCTGCATTGATAGTTGATCCCTCAGTTAGGCGAATAATAGCAAGTGAAACTGATCAAGTATATGCATCATCTGCTCCTCACGACAAGACTAGCGCAGAGACCAGGCCATTCAAGGAAACAGGGAAAATATGCTTAAATGACACACTTGGAAAAAAGAATGGTTCATTGTCTGCTGTTGCTTGTCTGAATCCTTGGCAATGGAGTTTGCAGCCACATGACACTGAAAATTGTAGCCAGTGGCATCCTCTAAGGCATGCTTCCATGGTTGCCATTGAATCTTCTTCTGCCAGAGATAGACATCTGTTTCCCAATCCATCCGAGTTTTTTTTTTATCAGGATCATGTTCATCCCTCAAATACGGATTCTCCGGCTAAAAAGCAAAACAAGCAGTCAGGGTCCAGACGTAAGTTCATTCCAACCAAAATTTTTAATTTCATTCACGTGCTTTGACTAGTACATCATTCTCTTTTACACTTTTGAGTTACCGACAGGTCCAAATTGACAGCAGAGAAGAGGTTCTTGGAAATCCGTCAATGGAAAGGCCGTACCTCTGCACTGGTTATGACATTTTCCTCCTGTTGGAGCCTTGTACAATGTGAGTTACTACATAAATTACCCTTCTAACATCCACAAGTTTGTGTATCTAATGAAGTCATGATATGTTCTCAAGGTGTGCTAGCGCTTGTGCATCAAAGAATAAAACGGATTTTCTATGCGTTTCCAAACCTCACAGCAGGCGGTCTCGGGAGTGTTCATAGACTTCAAGGGGCAAAGAGTTTGAACCATCATTATGCAGTGTTCAGAGTTTTGCTGCCTGATCACACCCTTAGACAATTGACCAGGGTCTAATGCATTGTTGTAGTCGAGTGATAATTGTATTACACGTTCTGAGTAATTGTTCTTTCCAAGAATCCGGAATCTTATTGAGTTATTACGTAGACCAAGATCTTAGAACTGTGTTACTGTGTAGCAGGGGCTCAGTGTAGTCAGAAACTTGTGTTTCAGTGAAACAACATAAAGAAAGATCTATATCAGAAACTTCTGAGCTGGTACTGCAATCTTTAAGAATGCACGAGTTTGGTGAATCGTATTAAAACAGGTAAGTTGATCATAAATTAACTATTGTGTCTTAACATGGAATGAATATCAGTCCTCTGTTGCTCGAGCCAAAGAGCTCATTTAATGTCCATATTGAAAAGCCTTCTTCAAGTACACTCAGTTCTAAGATCTTCCATGAGACCCTGCCTGAAACAAAGATGACAACAGCATCCACACCTAAGTGAACCATCCTTTTCATCAGACCAGCATCATCCACAGTCCATGTGTAAACATCTTTGTTTCTCATGTCGATCAGATCAAGCAAGGTTGTAAATACATGGTAAATGATGCATGTATGCAAACCTTAAGAGAATGCAAGTTTGGAGTATGAGGTCGGTAGTTGCTACTTTCTTAATTGGCGTTTAAAAGATAGAATTATATATATATATATATAGTCCTTTCTTGCTAGTAGACTAATTGATGAACACTTGAGAAGTTTCTTAGTTTTTGTTTCTCTCTTGCAACCAATCTGTAAATCGTATATTTTTCTTTTAGCAAACATTTTGTTTTACAAGCCAAATGCAATTTCTGACTATAGTTGAATAAATTGTGGGTATTATTACTTAGGAAGCTTCAGTTTTTTTATTTAGCATAAATTAATAACTCAGTTACATGAAACAAAGAATATAGAAATTAGATATATTACTGAAGTCTGAAACTTTTTCGTACCCGGATTGCAAATCGCAACCTTAGTTTGTAACCGAAGACAGATCATACCTCTGATGGGCTGAGAAATATGAGAATTTGTTGAATCAAGAGAAATACGCAACTGTTGTTGACCGGACGACAACAATGGTTTCTCCTCTTGATAAACAGAGTGAAACAACACCTCACTGGTAGGTGGGCCAGGGAGACATCTTTGCTCTCGAGTAACAGAGTGAAACCACAACATATCAGGTTCGGGTGGCTGGGATGCAACTCGGTCGACCAGGAACAACACTCGAGGCCTTGTTATCGATGAGTAAAGATATCTAAAATCTTCGGAGCGGATAAAAGATGCCCATTATGCAGTGTTCAGAGTTTTGCTGCCTGATCACACCCTTAGACAATTGACCAGGGTCTAATGCATTGTTGTAGTCGAGTGATAATTGTATTACACGTTCTGAGTAATTGTTCTTTCCAAGAATCCGGAATCTTATTGAGTTATTACGTAGACCAAGATCTTAGAACTGTGTTACTGTGTAGCAGGGGCTCAGTGTAGTCAGAAACTTGTGTTTCAGTGAAACAACATAAAGAAAGATCTATATCAGAAACTTCTGAGCTGGTACTGCAATCTTTAAGAATGCACGAGTTTGGTGAATCGTATTAAAACAGGTAAGTTGATCATAAATTAACTATTGTGTCTTAACATGGAATGAATATCAGTCCTCTGTTGCTCGAGCCAAAGAGCTCATTTAATGTCCATATTGAAAAGCCTTCTTCAAGTACACTCAGTTCTAAGATCTTCCATGAGACCCTGCCTGAAACAAAGATGACAACAGCATCCACACCTAAGTGAACCATCCTTTTCATCAGACCAGCATCATCCACAGTCCATGTGTAAACATCTTTGTTTCTCATGTCGATCAGATCAAGCAAGGTTGTAAATACATGGTAAATGATGCATGTATGCAAACCTTAAGAGAATGCAAGTTTGGAGTATGAGGTCGGTAGTTGCTACTTTCTTAATTGGCGTTTAAAAGATAGAATTATATATATATATATATATATATATATAGTCCTTTCTTGCTAGTAGACTAATTGATGAACACTTGAGAAGTTTCTTAGTTTTTGTTTCTCTCTTGCAACCAATCTGTAAATCGTATATTTTTCTTTTAGCAAACATTTTGTTTTACAAGCCAAATGCAATTTCTGACTATAGTTGAATAAATTGTGGGTATTATTACTTAGGAAGCTTCAGTTTTTTTATTTAGCATAAATTAATAACTCAGTTACATGAAACAAAGAATATAGAAATTAGATATATTACTGAAGTCTGAAACTTTTTCGTACCCGGATTGCAAATCGCAACCTTAGTTTGTAACCGAAGACAGATCATACCTCTGATGGGCTGAGAAATATGAGAATTTGTTGAATCAAGAGAAATACGCAACTGTTGTTGACCGGACGACAACAATGGTTTCTCCTCTTGATAAACAGAGTGAAACAACACCTCACTGGTAGGTGGGCCAGGGAGACATCTTTGCTCTCGAGTAACAGAGTGAAACCACAACATATCAGGTTCGGGTGGCTGGGATGCAACTCGGTCGACCAGGAACAACACTCGAGGCCTTGTTATCGATGAGTAAAGATATCTAAAATCTTCGGAGCGGATAAAAGATGCCCATTCCTTTGAGACAGAGAGGCATGCCCCCCCCCCCCCGGACTTCAGAGGCACACGTAACAGCGTCTTTAGATCGTCAATAAGATATTTGAAATTCCCCATACTTGTTTTCTCTTTGTAAATTTTCTAAACTCTCAATAACTTCTCCTAAAACCCTTAGCTCTCTTTCAAGTTCTTAACTATTCTTCTTAGAAGTTAAAACTTGACTCCTAGGAATTTTCTAAACCATGTCATAGGAATATGTTAATTTCCTTTTTACTATTTAAGAAATTAACATTTTTCTTCTTGTTTCCTTTTATCTCCATAAAAAAAGTCTTCTAAACACTTCTCAAGACTTTTGCTTGTTTGTTACCAAAGTCGTAATTGGGTCTCTTTAATTTAGCTTGTGGAGTCGTAAAACGCGTAAATCTAAAACACAAAAAAAAAAAAAAAGAAGAAACGAATGTAAAAATTTCAGCTCTACACGTAAAACACTTACTACAATTACCGGACAATTAGCATTGAGATCATTGAATACCCAAACATGATCAAGCTGACAGCTTTAGCTTACTACTTTCGCTCTTCCAATACAGCAGAATCACACGTCAAAATATATATTACAAGTAAAAAATAAACTTCTTAAAATTTCACTTTATTATTTTGTTTTCTACACAATTTCAAGGAAGAAAACACACGTCAAAACTGACTAATTTCTATGACTAATATAATTAATTAATACAGGGAGAGATACACAACGTTAGTTTACTCACATCTAGTCGTCAATCCACACTAGAAAATGTTTTCAGTTTCAACTTTTAATTCTTTGTACACAATTGTTGAAAGGGATGTTTCACGTATAGGCATAAAAAAAATAAACTTATTTGCCCATTCCTTCAAGTTTCTCCACTTTTTTTCATCCGGTTACTAGGATTGTTTATTAGTTTATATATGTTAGGATTCCAAATTGAAATCAAATTATGTAATGTTATTATTGTTATTATTAAAAGTATACTATTATCATTGGCTATAGTAGTATTTTCATAGAACTTACAAACGTGAGACAAAACGGTAAAAGAACAATAACCAAAACCAAATATGATAAAAGATTGATCGCAACAAAAATAAAGCAATGAGGCAATTGCAAATCCAAATCCTTTACCGCCTCTGTTTTCTGTTACCGACTATTTAAAGGTTTTTAAAAAGGTTTTCATTTTAATATTGTGTAATTAATACGGCCAAACTAATTAATTTTTTTTTCTTGTTACTAAACTAGCAGAGAGATCATTTGGTACCAAGAGCATGACTTGGAAGGTTTTGTTTTTACATCACATATACTTATCATCCACTTGTCTTGAGTTTCATCGTACACGTTTTAACAGTTTAATCCTTCAAATAAAACTAAAAAGCAAACGTCAAAATATAAATAACACCTTATATAGTTTTCTCACATTGTTTATTTTTTTTGGGAATTCTCTTAAATACCACAAAAATGGGTATTTTTTGTTTTTTCCAAAAATATCATTATGAAGTTTATTTTCCAAAAATACCACTAGATTACAATTTTTTCCAAAAATACCACAAAACTAAAACTTAAATTTTTAACATTCAAAACTAAATTCTAAATCCTAAACACTACATATTACCATTAAAAACTATATCCTAAATGATAATACAATAATAAAAAAATTAAAAAACAAAACAAAATCATCGCGAAAAAATATTTGTCGATATATTATTCAATTTGACCATTTTTATAGTAGAAGAAGAAATATACGTAAAAATTATATACTCATAATTTTTTTTTTACTGACCACCCCAAAACGGATTGAGTCGTAAAAATTTTATTCATAACTCTCTTTACAATATTACCGTGATTTTAACAAACTAACCCGTGAAAACCGTAATTTACATAGTTTGATAAATAATATAGTTTCTCGGTAAAACTTAGTTCGTATGATTTTTTTTAAATCAATCTTTGATTAATAAATTTTGTACAAACCACCAAATTTTGATTTAGTCATCTAATTTAGGATCCGTAATTCACAAAAAGTTTTAATAACTTTTCCATATAATTTGAAATCATATTTCTGTAAGATTTTTATTACAAAGTATTTAATTGTAAAACTTAAGTGGTGTGTATCATGTTCTAACCCGTTACAAAAATATCAATTAAATTTAATATATAATTTAACCCATTGCAAAATTATCAGTTATTTTATATATTAATAATATTTGAACCTTATAAAATGTAACAACCAATCCCGTGGGACCCTCTGCCATATGGCACACCTCGCCACATGACAGCTACAAGCGCTGCAGCGCATCGACCCTAACCTCTCGCTTGTAACTGCAATATATAAAATTTGTGATTTTGTATTATAGAATGATTGAGTACGATATTCAAATTTATAATTAACGAAATACATTTGTTTAGTAACTACCAAGCAGTAAAAGTTGTCATCTTGTATCCAATTTTAATAATTTTTAATACATTTTCAAATAAAAAGTGATGTTATATTGTTAATTTTTTTTTTATCTAGGTACACTTTTAAATCACCCTAAAAATATCTTTTTTTTTTCGTAGAATAAAAATATCTTTTTTTTTTCGTAGAATAAAAATATCTTGTTTATTATATCATCTGAACTTAAAATATCTCGTTAAAATATTAGTGCTAATTTACTAATTTAAACCATACACTACAAACAAATTTACATGTTAAAACTTAAAACATACATTTTGGTAGTTACAGAACCGTTGTTGGTGAACGAGTATTGAAAAGCATAGGTTAAGTTACAACTATCTATTAATTTTGGGTTTTACTTCTGATATGAAATTTGCCAAAAAAAAATTCCAAATACTTGAACATAGTTTCATCAAAAGTAAAAAGACAGCAATAACATAGACGACATGAGCATGTATATGTATACCTTCGTCTTGATGAGTAGGAGCAACTTGTTGAATAGGATCTTGTGGGTTATAGACACAAGGATGGCTATCAGTAGAGCCCATATGATCGTGAGAATTGCTTTGTTGGTTTCCGATTACTTGAGTCAAGGCCGAGACCATAACACGCATGTCGTATTGAGATTTGGCCGAGCATAACTACAGTTAAGAAAAAAAAATTTAGTTAATAGTATAGCAGAAATAATAATCTACATATATTACCATTGTAGAAGCCAATACGATTAGGAGCATTTTGGATTTTTTATTCAGAAGTTATGTATAGAGTTCCTTTGTGATGAAAAAATTAGGTGTGATATCGAATCGGGTATTTAGTATTTAGGTAAGAAATATCCCATTAAATTATTGTGTATGTGTGAAGATGTATTGATGTTCTTACTGGTTATTAGACTCAAGAGAAATGATGAGAAGCAACGAGCATGTTTAATACAACCATAAGTGCATACACAGATGTAATGAACAAGTTTGATATATATGCAATCAAATACAGATGCAGTGATGCAGTGAACAAATATGTTGGTTGTACAACCAGATACAGACACAGTAAAGTGAACAAGTTTGGTACAACTTCATGTATAGAGAATGATGTTGTGACTCATGAGCCAGAGATTCAGAGAATCATGGACATCCAAAACATCTCAATGTAAGGTCACATGGAATGAAGTGACGCGTTGAACATTGGAGTCTTACTGAGAATATCCAAGTAGTAAGAGCTCAACCAATCATGTTTTAAGCTCATAAGAACAAGTCATGCATAAGCTGCTGAGTAAACCTAAAAGTGCTTCAGAGCAGAATGAAGGAAGCAGCTGTGTTATACCAGAGCAGAAATATGTTTTCTAGTTGAGTAAACTTGAAGTGAGGCAGAGAAGAAAACAGAGCAGTCAATGGAGTGCAACATAACGAAAGAGCTTCAAGTTGCAGCAAACAAGGGAGTGAACGAGTATCAGGGGAACAATTGTGACATAACAGACAAGGTTCAAAGTGTCAGTGGCTGTGTTCCATAACAGAGACGGTGAAGTCTCAAACAGAGAAGGGTCAAGTTGACAGCAGCTTGTACAAAAGCATGGGTCAAGTTGACAAAGGAGCACAAGCTATTATCCATAAGAGAAAAGGGTGAGCTTGGGAACTTAAGGTTTTGGAGAACTCTAAAGAGTATAAAAAGGAAGAGGTGGGTACAAGAAAAGGTTGCACACCTAGGGTTTCTTTTTATATGCACACTTTGTGTGTGGTGTTGTCCCATCAACAAAAGAAAAATTGTTGATGGTTTTGTAAAAGAATCACACTCGAAAAAACAATGAGTGGTGATTGCCTTGAATTATCTAGTTAAGAGTAGTAGGCACAAGTGTGTGCTAGATATTGGCAAATGTGACTTTTGCGTTATTAAGCTAGTAAATCGTTCTGGACTCTCAGATAAAAATATTAAATGAGTTAGGGAGAATGCCTATCGGGAAACACAACATAGTAAATATCTGAAAAATTAGAAAACCCATTATCTTCATATCTTGTATCCAATCTGAAATACAAAACAATGAAATATGTACCATATCGGGGTTGTCCCGTATTCTTCCACCCACCTGACTATTAAACCTATTCATTTTAATTGCGAATGACTGCTGATTTGTTCGGAACTAGGATTTACCCCGTGCTATACCACGGGTCCATAATTTAATATATTTGTTTGGTTGGTTTTTTCGTAGTTGTTTTAAATAGTCTAGTTTTATACGTGTTTATTTCATTTAATTTTACATAATTTTATGAATTTGTATTATAAGTAGATTTATAGATATATGTGGTCAACCCGCGGTACACCGCATCATAATTTTGTTGTAAAACAAATTATATTTTAACTTAACCCGTAAAAATATATTATTATAGACAACCCGTAAAAAAATATAATTCTATTTATGTAAACTCAAACCACGAGTCCATAATTTAATATATTTGTTTGGTTGGTTTTTTCGTAGTTGTTTTATATAGTCTAGTTTTATACGTGTTTATTTCATTTAATTTTACATAATTTTATGAATTTGTATTATAAGTAGATTCATAGATATATGTGGTCAACCCGCGGTACACCGCAAAATAATTTTGTTGTAAAACAAATTATATTTTAACTTAACCCGTAAAAATATTTTATTATAGACAACCCGTAAAAAAATATAATCCTATTTATGCAAACTCAAATCCGTCCAATCATATTTATGTACAATTATTATATTTTAAAAAATTTAGAGTTAAAATATTAATAATACTTTAAAAGAAATGTTATAACATTAGGGCATTAGTAAGAGTTTCTATAATATTTTAAACCTTTCTAATAAAATTTTTAATATTTCAAAACTCTTTAAAAATTTATTTTTCTTAAATATTTAACTGGATTAAACAGAATAATTTTTTTTTTTAATTTGGATGCCTAAGAAACCAAATTTCATGTTCATTTGTAGTTGGAAACATATAGTTATATTTAGGGATGTTAAAAAGAGCGTGTAGGCCCTGTTTAGCCCTGGCCCTGTTTAGCCCTGAATATAAAATGGCTTTGTAAAATTAATATTAAAGGGCTGAACCCTTTCCAGCCCTGGTTCTGTATTTTTTTTTTTCTTTCTTAATAAGAAGTAAGGTTATTAATTAGTAATTATATTTCAAAAAATCCTCAAAAATCAGAATACAGTATAACATAATCTGCAACTTAAATATATTCAAAACCAGATACCATGGAAGTTCTTCTTCCTGCAATGTTCTTGATAGCAAGCTTAATCAAATCACTAACATGCTTTAAAGAAGCCAAAGGAAAGAATAAGACCTCTTGTCTAAAAGATGTAATGATCTCTTCTGAATAATCTTGTTTGGAGAACACCTTTACAGCCACATCCTGCATTGGCATTAGCAACTCTCAGTAATTTACATTTTTAAGTTTAACGTGAACATTAAACATTAAACACTAAATTCATATCTAATTCACTGAACCCTCGGATTCAAAGACACTACATAGATAAAGCATATCATAAGACCCATTTGTGCAAAACAAACATCACTCATGATTGCAAAAGTAACCTAGACGTTCTGCTTATAACAAGGCTTACCAGTTCTTAATTACCAAAACCAAACATTAAATTAATCAAGGGGATACAACAGGAAGACATATAAAACTAACAAGAAGAAAAGGGTTTTATAAGAAGTAACCAGAGGAGAAAAGGGTTGCCTAAGATCTCCCCCAAGATTGCAACTTTGTGAGCAGAGAGACAGTAAAAAAAGTTCCAGATCGAGATCTACACTAGAGCAAAAACGCATCAGTTTAGAGTAGGAGACAAGAAGCATTAGCAAAGCAAAACTAAATTTATTTAGTCCATGATCCATGGTCGCAAGTCTAAATTTCCATGAATAACTTTGACCAAGTCACATAAACTTCTTCGTCAGATCATGTGCATAGCTACGAAATGGAAGATATACAATGGTGTAAGCATTAGAATTTTGAAGTTTCCATCAACATCCTTATCACATAAACTCTGAACTTGACTCAAAATCATATCTAACATGAATATTTGTATTAGATGAACTCTTTATGAGTAACTTGAATATTTGTATTAGACAGAGTAAACATATAACATGCTTAATATTCATAATACACAATATCAAAGATGGTTCATATGTGACAGTGACACAAAGTTCCCATTTCCTAAAACATCAGTATTTCTAACACAGTGAATTTTTCGATGCCCAAATCCAGAACTACACAACTACATCCCAATTCACCAACGCAAAGGAACGAGAAATCATAAGGTCTGATTCAATTTCTCTACTTCAATCTATTTGAACCATTTATGAAATCAAACACAAACATCTGGAGAGAACGAAAAGCTTTTGGGAAAATGAAATGAAAAAAAAACACTTACATTTTAGAAATGAAACGAAGATGAACCAATGGTGAGGGGAAGAGGGAGGAAGACGAGCAAAAATGGCAAAACCAACACAAATTCAATCGAATCCACGATACTGAAACTTGGTAAAATCCAACACGAGGAAGCTGACGAGAAAGAATATGAGATTAAAGAAGGTGATCTCAGTGTAGTATCGATTTGGATCGTTTCTGATGAGAAATAAAGAACAAAGACAACGAATGCCCAGACAGAGAGAGAAGCGATGAACAAAAAGGTTAGTCTTTACTCTAGGGTTATTTTGGTTTTTTATTTTTTTTGTTAATGGATCCAGCAGGCCCATTTGATTTCATGTGAATAATACCCAATATTATTGTGAACAAAGAATATTTAAAAATTGTAAAGAAAATTTACTATTATTTTTTGTCTGTGAATATGGGGACTACCTGCACCTGGACACCCCGCTAGTTTTGTTAATAGAAAGTTAGCTTCCCGTGCTTGACTAGTAGGGCTAATGAACGACTATAAACATCAAATTAAATATAGACATAATCTGTACTATTAAAGTAAAAGCGATTTAACTCTGTAGCCAAACAAAATTATTATATTTTTGTATAAATACTATAGTATAAGAAATCATAAAACTGTTGCCAAACAAATCAAAATACGGATAAACGCGCGGATCTTTTATACCCGCTAATCAAACCCGAAAATTTTATGTTCTAATCTTAGCCGTTCGTTTATAAGCGGTAGCTTTTAATCCTCACCGTCTAATAATTCCGCCGAGAATCATAACTTTTAATCTCCGTCGCGTATGTAAGAGCAAGCTTTTAATCCTCACCGTTTAATTTAATGACAAACCATACAATTTTTTGGGCCTTTTTATCAATCTCTTGAAGTATCGGCCTAATCGATTCAGGATTTTTTACGAATATGGGCCGAGATCGCATCATTAGTTTGGATATTTTTTATGGCATAAAATCGTATATTTTTAATATGGTTGGAATCATTATCTCAACCATAATATCCGCTTTTCAATATTTACTTAAAGATTCACTGATGTATTTGATTTCATTAATGAAAATTAATTAGTAATTGAAATCGTGAACGAAAATCTTAAATTTATAAAGAGCATACCATAACTACCCTATAATTGATTAGCAGAATATACGATTTTCTATTTAAATCCAAAACAATAACAAACTTGGTGAGCAAGTTTATTACTTTAAATATATTCGTAATAATCGAAAATCAAATTAGGTAATCTTTAATGGATTCGAAATCTTCCCTAACCTAAATTTCAATGACGATACCATTACATTATAAATAAACCAATTCTTATTAATACCTATCATAACTAAACCATTAAATAAAATACGAGAATCCAAAGATGTTAGCCTCTACACTCCCTATCACTTCTCTTAATTCGCTAAAACCTTACAAAGTGAATTGGCGTATTCAAGTGAAGGTTTTGCATATTTAGAAGTAGTATTCCATTAAATTTGGTGAAACAATCGAGATGTTTTTGGTCGACATTTCTGTAAAATTAGAATTGTTTTGATTTTAATTAGCTAAGTTTGATATTGAAGTTTCTTTCCGTTTAACTTTCACAGGGTCATAAGATTGCTGCTAACATCAAAAAGGAGCATATCAAAATTCACACTTTACTACTAAAATAAAACTGAAAATTATATAAATTTCCAAAGACTATTGGTTTTCTTTATTGAATTCCAATTAAACACACTATAAATTATAATTATAACTCCTCTAATTTAATTATTTTAAAAATGTAACTTACATCACTTCTTATCATATAAATAGTCATTCTCACATCCTTCTCTACCATATCTCATATCTTCATTATTCTCTTTGATTTTTTTAAAGTTCTTGCATGGGGTGAAAACTCATTTAAAATATCATTGTAAGAGTTTGATTAATTATTTAGTTTAAACTTTTGTTTTCAATTTTATTTATTTTATGTTTTTATGTATTTCTTTATGTCTTCATTTTTTTTTATATTTTTAAATGTAATACATATGTATAATAATATTTTATGGTTATAAGAAAATCAAGCTAAAGAAACCATCTTCATTATTTTACTTTGGATGTTTGTTTCTTTCTCACATATTCATGTATATTTATTTAAATTTCAAAAGTATGTAATTTTTTAACAAAATAAACTTTTTGTTATATAATTATCAAACCAATTTGTAAGACATTCTATTAAGAATAATGATCCTTATATTTAGTTTGTGATTCAACATGTAATAATATAAACAACATTATAATTTTTGTTAACTTTGAATTTTATACTTGATTTCCAATATAAAAAACAATTTGATATTCAATTTTCTATCTATTATATATACTACAACGATGAAAAATATAATTAAACCTAGAGATATAACTTAAATTAAGAGGAATATAAAAACAAATTAAAAAATAAAATTATTATTTGGGAATTTTTTAAGGTTTCACTCTCTCCTTATTGGTCCATTTAGCATTTATTTTTTAATTATAATATATATTTTTAATTAAACCAAATATCTAACACATTTAATCATATACTTTAGTTCATACTTGAAATTCACACTTTACTACTAAAATGTAACTGAAAATTATATAAATTTTCAAAGACTATTGATTTTCTTTATTGAATTTCCATTAAACACACTATAAATTATAATTATGACTCCTATAACTTACATCATTTCTTATCCTATAAATAGTCATTCTTACATCTTCCTCCACCATATCTGATACCCTCAATATTTTATTTGTTTTATTTTTTAATGTTCTTGCATGGGATGAAAACTCAATTAAGATGTCATTGTAAGAGTTTGATTAAATATTTGGTTTAAAATTTAGTTTTCAATTTTATTTATTTTTTCTTTTTTATGTATTTCTTCATTTATTTTTAAATGTAATACATATATATAATAATATTTTATGGTTATAAGAAATTATTTTATTGATGAGATTCAAAAATATTAATTTCCGACTATCGCACCATAAGATAATCAAGCTAAAGAAACCATCTTCATTCTTTTACTTTGGATTTTTGTTTCTTTCTCACATATTCATGTATATTTAATTTATTTTCAAAAGTATGTAATTATATAATTATCAAACCAATTTGTAAGACATTCTTTTAAGAATAATGATCTTTATATTTAGTTTGTGATTCAACAGGTAATAATACAAAGAACATTATAATTTGTTTTAACTTTGAATTTTATACTTGATTTCCTTTCTAAAAAACAATTTGATATTTCATTTTCTATCTATTATATATACTACAAGGATGAAAAAATATAATGAAACCTAGAAATATAACTTAAATTAAGAGGAATATAAAAAGAGATTAAAAATAAAATTATTTGGTGGGAATTTTTAAGGTTTCACTCTCTCCTTATTGGTCCATTTAGCATTTATTTTTTAATTATAATATTTATTTTTAATTAAACCAAATATCTAACACATTTAGTCATATACTTTAATTCATACTTGAAATCCACACTTTAATATTAAATTGTAACTTAAATTATATAACCTTTCAATTGACTATTTGTTTCTTCCATTCAATTTCAACTGACACACTATAAAATATAATTAGAACTCCTCTAATTTAATTATTTTAGAATTGTAACTTACATCATTTTTTATCCTATGAATATTCATTTTTACATCCTCCTCCACCATATCTGATATTCTCAATATTTTCTTTGTTTAATTTTTAATGTTCTTGCATGGGTTGAAAGCTCAATTAAGATATCATTGTAAGAGCTCGATTATATATTTGGTTAAAACTTTTGTTTTCAATTATATTTCTTCTTTATTTTATGTACTTCTTCATTTTTTCATTGTTTTTTATACTATTAAATGTATAATACATATGTATAATAATATTTTATGGCTATAAGGAAATTACTTTATCGATGGAATTCAAAAATATTAATTTCTGACCATCGCACCATAAGAAAATCAAGCTAAATAAACCATCTTCATTGTTTTACTTTAGATGTTTTTTTCTTTCTCACAAATTCATGTATATTTATTTTATTTTCATAGTATGTGATTATTTTAACAAAAAAATTATTTGTTATATTCAAACCAATTTGTAAGACATTGAAATAAATAAAATTTTATACACAAATAAAGGTAATTTGTGTGTATATTTATAAGTTTACACACATATTTGGATAAATTTCAACATTTTTAGTGGTTGTTTTGATAAAGTTTGAAAAGGGGGTAAATTTAAAAAGTGGTATTTTTAAAGGGGTATTTTTTAAATTCTCCCAATATCATTCATATTTTTATCATTAACAATATTATTGTTTTATCAAAAAATACTTAAAAGTACTAAAGAAAATTACTATCAAAATTGAACAATTAATCAACGAATAAATTCAAAAGATATGGATGTATGCTTCTATTGTATGATTTAAATAAATAAAATGTAAAAATGTCATAAGCATTGAAATTTATTTAATCTATTTTTTATAAATAATAAATAAATTAAAATTAATTAAATAAATATACAACAACCCGCGCATATGCGCGGGACATTACCTAGTGTATATAACTAATACCATTTTATGTTTAATTTAATGTAAACAGCCTTACCATTGATGGTTCGGAATTGATTGTCGTGGGTAACTTACAGACTAATGTCTTTTTGGTCGTACTAAAAAAGAAGACATGGATGAGTTTCCCATCATTTGATCTGGTATATTATATAATAACATCTATACGATTAAATAAAAGTTTTACTAACTTGAATCATTACTAACTCAATGCTTATATAGTTTGAAAATCCAACAGATTTGCCAGATCCGATCAAAGCTTTAGTTGGGAAATCATTTGTTTTCCTTCTTTGCATCGAGCCCAAACATATTCATGGAAAATGTGACATTTATAGGGTTGCACAAGTTGCTGATAGGAAAACAACATCTGTCCCTGAAATATCCTTATCAGATACATATGTTGATCAATCATCAATTTACTCGGCTGACCAGGTTAGTAGTAGTTTAAAAAATTCAATTAAACTATAGTAATGTCAATAAATTATGCTATACACATGCGGTTTAGGTTTCATATATAATCTCTTACATATATTTTATTTTTAGGGTTCTTTGATGATAAGTGATGGTGTAGAGACGTTTGAAGTAGGTATCTCTACTTCGTCAACTCCATCATCAAAAAGCGATTCGAGTAACTTGAAAGAAGGAGATTTCCAGTCATTAATATCCAAAAAGCAGTGTTCTAAGATGGGTGGACTAGATGAAGTCAATGTTGCTACCCATTCTGAGAAGGGGAAACATAAAATTGACTAATGTTCAAGATCTTTGTTACAAACATTTTAAGTTTTTTTTTTAATTTTAAGTTTGAGAACTCTTTCCTTGGTTGACTTAATTTATTTTGTTTGGAATTTTGGTTGCTTTAATAAATTTTCCTTGGTTTGCTAATTTTAATAAATTATTATAATTTGAAGAAGGAAAGGTTATAAACACCCAAAATGAAGGCCCAACATTAGCCCAAATTTAAACGTTGATTTGCTGATAACCTTTGTATTAAAAATGGGTTTAAATAATATACACAGGAAAAAACCAAGTTCCAAAAAATGTTTTGCATAGGAAAAATAAATTTACTCATGATTATCATTACTCTATCCTATGAGTAGATCATTTTCGATGGAATACATCTCTTAAAAATTCACAATTGACAAACAAACATTAGAATAAAAATGTAGTTTGTAGTTATGTATTGTACTTTTAATTTGTTTATAAATCCTAATTACTGACATTATTATTTTATGAGAACTTACTATTATACTTACCAAATATTCTTGATTTATTGAAAATTATTTTTAGGACACAATAATATAAATTAGCAAGACACCTCATAGATCATTGAAAATTGAAAGAATAAAACTGACATATACTTATCTTACATATGTATACCAAATAGTCAACATTTGTACATAACCTAAAGGCTATGATGTGATTTATATGGAAACCAGAACACACTAATATATTTTTTATTGATCTCAATAGATTCTACAATATTTTAATATTGCGAAAAGGCATTAGACTTTTCTATTAACCATCGAAACGATACATATCAAAAGTCGCATATATTCACTATATTAAAAACCTTCTTTTTCGACTTCCATTAACATAACCTCAAAGAAGACGAAACTATTCAACCCTAACTCCAACCTTAAATTTAATCTTTCAAAAACTTAATCATGTCGACCATGAAGATCGATGACGTAGCTGATTTAACCCCAAGAAGTAGTGGTTCCATCATAAGGGTCAAGGTATTAAGTACTTGGCATGCTCGAGATTTTTTTATGAAGAGGGTTATGGTACTCGCTGATATAAAGGTAATTCATTTTCTTAAATTGACGTCTAAATTTATTATTATAGATTATTTAGTCAATTAGTTTAGATTAAGAAAAGGAACAATTTTTGTAGGGTTATAGAATAGAGTTAACCATTCCTCCTAGCTTGAAGAATCCGGAAATACCACGACACGTCTATGATGGTGAGTGGTATTTTATAAGAGACTTCAAAGTCATCCCGGCTATTCTTAAAGAGAGGAATACAAATCATCCGTACCAAATCAAGCTAACAGAGAAGACTGGTATGATGGAGATTAGACCAGATTCATTGAAGAAGTTTTACAGGTTTGAAGATTTCCACCATGTTGCTAGAGAGTTGCTTTCATCTAACAACTCTTACGGTTAGTGCTTTTTACTTTTATTTTGTTCTTTAGAACCAGAAAATAATCTTACAATTATAAGATCCATTGAAAGTATTGCACTTAGTAATAAGATTGGATTTTGTATGGATGTTAGATTTCTGTAGCTGCATTGTTGATGTTGGTCAAATGAGAGAAGAGGATTTTACTGACAATAAAGATGGGACGACTACAAGAATCAATGGATTAGTTATCAAATTGATCAATGGGATGTTAGATTTGTAGTCACTTATTTAAAATCTGGATGACTAATTCATTGATGATGAGAACTCTTATTTAACATGTTACATCTTTGCAGGAATGAACAACTTATATGCCATATTATTGGCGGTGCTGTCCAATACTTCAACAACCTGTGGCAAGAAGGTGGGTACCATCTGACATACAAAACGGATCTTGTGTTTTGTATCTTACGTTTCTGTTCTCTAAGTATGAAGGTAAATATTGTATATTTTGTTCTGTTAATTCTGTAGTTGTTAAGGTTTCTAACTGACTACAGTTTTTAATAACGTTACATGAACAATGTAGGAGTCCCTTGCATTACCAATGATACACATATTGGTAGTGGAGCAACTAGGATTTACCTAGATGTTCAAGAAGCAGGTCTCCAAAGTCATCGTACCATGTAAGTTCTCTTATGTGTCTTTTGGTTTCTTTATGTTTATGATAATATTTTGCTAATAATCTAACTTTCAATTCACAGTTCTGAGTTCGCTGCTCGGCATTATTTTAGAGCCTTTAAGATTTTGATGGCACTATATATTACCCCGTTCAACTGAAGTGTTAACACACAAGGCCTACAAACATGTTTTAAAAATCCAAAATAGGCTACTTATATATTAGTAATTTTTAGATTCTAATAGGACATACAATATGACAATTAATACTATCTGGGCTTCTAAAAATGTAATCATTTTCTAAACTAACAAAACACATTGTTAAAAAATGACAATTCTTGGATCCCTATATTTTAGCCCAAGCCTCATTGTTCGTTGTGAAATAATAAAATGTTTGCATTTGTTAACCATCTTAACTCATTTTCTTTTTAAAAAACTTTGGTTCTGTAAAGGACCACAATATGAAATTTATAATTTCTAAAATATAGAGCCCTAATTTAACTTTAAGTTCAAATAAAGTGTTCAACGCACAAGGCCCGCATACTTATTTTATAAATACTAATTTTGCTACCTATATCAAAATCCATTAAATATAAATTGAAAAACTATATACTGAATAATTTTTCAAGGTTAAAAAAAATAGCTTAAGATTTGACCTCATCCCCTCAGTGTTCATTGAGAAAACCTAAAATGTAAGAATATTCATGCCCATTAGTCATTTGAAGATTAATAAACTTATGGGCCATTAAGTGTTCGTAAGGACAAGGCCTATCAGCAAATATTATAATTTTGCATTGGGCTACCTATATATTTATCATGTTTATATTCTAATTAGTCATCCAAAATGTCAACAAATAGTAATTGGGCCACTATATATGTAATCATTAAAGAAGCTAACAAAATATATGCTTAAGATATGACAATTCAAATAACTATAATTGACCATAATCTAAATTTTTAGCTAGCTACTGTATCGATAAACGTAATTGCCGTCTTCCAAATATGAAATGATTTTCCTCTCAACTTTTTAGTTATATTTAATTTAATTAACTTAAAACAAAAAAAATTAAAGAATCTTCTTTTTTGTTCTTCCATTAACATCACTTTCCTAAAACGAAAGAACTTTAAACAATATAATCTTCAAACACATAGCCTGTTGAAAGTAACTACTATACAACCATGCCTAGAGTTTATGTGTCCGATCTAACACCAAAAAGGAAAGACTGGGGGATAAAGGTCAAGGTTTTGAGTACTTGGATAACATCTGATGAGATGAAGTTGAGGGTACTTATTCTGGCTGACGAGAAGGTATATTTGTTAAATCTTTTATCTACAAATACATCTTTTTTTATAAGGAATTTGACTCCAATTAGATTCAATTATTTAATGGAATTTTCTATATAGGGTGATAGAATCGAAATGACTATACCTTCTGATCTGAAGAACCCTGATATAATTAGAGACATATATGATGGAGACTGGTTAGACATATAGGATTACAGATTAATCACAGAGAAACACCAACCATCGTTATCAAATCCAGACCACAACCAAAACTCAAATGTGGTGGGAACTATCACGTGAAGATAAACCCTACTTAAGGTTTGAAGATTTCACCCATGTTGTTAAAGAGTTGCTACCGTCAAACAACTCATACGGTATGTTTTTCTGATGTCAAAACGTTTTGTTTCTGATAAAGCATACTTTAAAATGTCATATTTAACATAACAAAATGTTTAGTTAATTTTTTCACTTTTATAGATTTCTATGGCTGTATAGTGAACATCGGTGAACTTAATCATCGAGATTTTGTTGTAAATGTCTATGGACAGACTTCTAATGTCACTGGTTTAGTATTCAAAATGATAAATGAGAGGTTAGTAAGCAATTTCATAAAATTTACCTAAGAAGTTCATAATGTTTTACTTGAAGAATGTGATAATCTCTTACACAAATACATCTCTATGCAGGAATGAGTTACTTCTTTGTCATTTAATTGGAGACTTTGCTGAGTATTTTATGAAGTATTGAGATTTACAAGGATACCATCTCACATATAAAACAGACCCTTTGTTTTGTGTTTTGCTGTTCTGGAAAGTTTCTAAATACCGAGATAAGTTACTTTTCCTTACACTTGAATTTTGCAGCTCCAATAAATATGTAGTAAATATATAAATAGGGAAGATTTGAATACATGTATGTATTATTATATATTATAAATCTAAATCGATCTGGAATGAAACCATGTAAGTATTCCTTGCATTATAAGTGATACTCCTATTGAAATTGGAGCTACTAGGATATATTCGGTCACAAACGATGGTTCACTCAGAAACCATAAATCAATGTGAGTGTTTAGTTTTTAATGTATAAGTAATTTTCTATTTTTAAGAAATTTCCACTTGATATCAAAATTATATCTCAGATCCGAGTTTGCTGCAAGGTATTATTACAAAAACAACCATGACGAATAAGCAAGGTCAACAAGTACTTCATAAATTGTAGTCCCAATTCTATATCAATGTCTACACTATTTAGCAATTTCATATTTGTATGTATTGTATATAATGTATTTATGTCTAATACATGTCACTAAGTTTTTGTTTAGCTTTACTAAAACCCAATTGTAAAATTTATATTTTAAATGTGATAACGTTTCTCTATATATTTGAAAAGGTTAGATGAATTTTTTACCACTTACATACAATCCGTGCTACAGAATTGCTAGAGAGTTTGAGTCCAACGGACCGAGGCTTTGATTCATCAAAAATAGTTTTAGTGTAAGCAATTGTGCCGAGGTATTTGTACGAAATCTCAAACATAAATAATATTCAAAATACATTCCATATAAACCTAAATTAACTTCAACGAATCGTCCGTGCCGTGGCACGGGTTACTACCTAGTATTTTTATTAAATATAAATGAGCAGATTATAAAACATAAACCTTCGTATTAAATTTTTACAGAAACTATATTTTATGATTTTGGTTTAACTCAATATTTTAAATATATTAGATACTTTTTAGGATTATGGTTAATAATTTTCAAATTATCATATTTACAAAAAACAATTTTCAAATATATTTTGCTTATTTTATTAAAATTTTAATGTGTAAGTACTATGATTTTTAATACTTCAAATTTCTTATTGAAAGAAAATAAATTTCAATATTATTGCTCGGTACTTTTGAAGGATTATAAATCATGAAATTTTAATCCAGCTTGTTTGAAGCCCGTTAATATTGTATAGTCCGGCTCGTTTTAAACTCGAAATATTAAAAAAAAAAATTGGGCCTTAACCCGAAAATATAAAGACGAGCCGGGCCAACCCTGTAAATTTAGGCCCGTTTTAACAACCCTAAGAAGAACATCGAAAAGATTGAAAAACAAGTAGTGGGGAACTTATGCAATTCCTGATTCATGAATCCACCATATCAAACAATCAATTATAACCCAGAAACAACAACAAAAATAAAAAAGGAGGGAAATCAGATGTTCGGTGACCTGAATAATAGTAGAATCAAACTATGGGATAATTGAAGACCTCGTGGATCTGAGAAAGAAGATATCGAGTCGAGCTCCAAAGAAAGAATTGAAGGAGACACAAAGAAGAGTGATGAAAAAAAAAAACGAAGGGAGATCTCTATTGGTAAAAATGATTATTATGAATTTTCTGAGAATGGGCGAGTCATGTTCTTCCCTGGTGGCTGGTGGGCTCAATTCAATATACCAAATCCGAGTCAGTCCAATTCGGGTTTGTTTGGTTAAGTTCAAGTTAGAAACTGAAACTGAACTTGTAGTTTTGGTTTTTTTCAGCTATCTATCTCGGTTCCTTAATTTGAATTGGTATCAAATTACAAATGTAGTCACTAGTCAGTCAGTCAGTCGCACATTACAAATTACAATCACCATATGAACATTGTCGGCGAGAAGAGAAGAGAGAGACCCAAAAACAAGCTCTGCTCCTCTGCCCTTTCTTGTCATTAAGATCCAATGAGCCCTCTAAACCGAGCGTACGACAGTATAATCACGAACAAGACTGTGCAAAACGTTCTCGTGAGATTCACGACCTTCAACAACAACAAAAAAATAAACACAAACAAATTATATCAGGCTGAATCGACCAATCTAGTGATGTTTCTTTCTTTCTTTTCCTGGTAACTAAAATATGATTCTTACCCATTTGAACATGTATCCATGGTCATGGTTCCATGTGTTGGGAATGTTCATGCCGAATATTCTGGCGTTCATTGAGGACATTGATACACAGACGGTTCCAGAGCTTAACATTAGCTCTAACTGCAGAGAGGCTTTTAAGTTTTTTTATATGCATCAAAATATTTGAAAAAAAAGAAAAATATATTATGAATCCTGAGCTTTCTTCTGTATTTACTCACCTGAATCAGCTGATTTCGATGATTGTCTAACTGCAAATCAAAATTCATCATAGTTTGCATTAACCTATAAGAGAGATTACATTCTTAATTAATAACATTTAGGAAACTGAGTTTTCATTTTGGCTACCTGGATGTTAATGTAATCCTCTATGTCATCAATGTACTCCCGTAGCTGCATCATGTTTAATTGTACTATCTATCTCAGAGGTATATATCACATAGATTAACCATTAGAAAAGAAACAGGAACAAGACGATGCAATACCTCATTTAATTTGTTCAAAGTGCTATCTATTTGCATAAAGTATGCCAGTTAAACAAAATATCACATTTGATGGTAGACATATATGCTAAAAATTAACCTCGAGCAACATTTCAAGTTCTTCAACATCATTTTCGTCATCCCCGCGAATCGTGGCTAAACTTACAAAATGAAACAATCCTCATAAAACTGAAATAAATTTAAAATGTAGTTGGAAATGGATTAGTGATGACAATAATTTCTGAGTTAGCTACCTTAAAGGTAAGTTCATCCAAAGCAGGATAAGCAGACTTCTCTAGTTCTGTTGTCCTTGCAGCTAAGAAACTACAAATAGCTTCCAAAACCACCTCTAACGCTCGAAACTCAAACAGTGATTCTAAATAGGAACAAGTAAGCCACAATCCAAATACCAAATGTGAATCTTACTCACTCTTTATAATCCCAGGATTGAGTGCTTAAAATAACAGAAGTTGAGGGGTATGTACCATTCTCTTCACCCATATCACCATCTGCGTGAGCACCGTGTGCCTCATTTCCAAGAGGCAAGCGTCTCTGAAACTCCTCCAGGACGGGAATATTTCATCTGACGAATCCCGAATCAAAACCTGTAAAGCATTTTCAAGTAAGTAAGTAACCAAACCAAACCATGATTCAAAATGTTCCAACTATTGAACTTATTAACAAAGTGTTAACATTATCCTACAAGCTAGTAAGAAATAATACTCTATATAAGAAAACGTAAACTGATTTTGACCTCTTCAGCAGTGATGATCGCATTGATATGCAGCATTAGACCAAAACAATGAGAACATGATAACCTAGAAAACAAAACCAGAGGAGCAAACAAAAGTACCAACCTCTAAGTTAAAAACAATGGCTCTCTCTCGACCCAAAATAGCAGAAGGGTAAAAACGTTTTGGGTCAAGGATGCGGAGATCACGAGAGTGGATCTGAACACGGTGCATAATCACGTGTTTATCAACGTCAAGCACCGTTTTTTGCCCTGTCGCGTCTATAGAAATCCAACTCCTCGGTAACTAAGGTGTCTTCCTCTTCACCGTAACAACCGTCGATGACGAATCCACCGAAACAAGCTCTCTGTCCGGTGACATCTCCGATTCTTCACAAATTTTACCCAAAGCCTAAAACTTTAAAGCCAGTAAGAGGAGGAAACATAACTAACAAAAACCACCCAATCGAAGAGAAGCAAGATCGAAATGTTTTCCCCAAAATTATTGTTCATACGAATTAAAAAAAACAGTTGACATAAAAAAGTGTGTTTTCGTAGCATCTGCTCCTTTTTTCCATTATATAATTCCTCGAAAGTCGTCGTTCTTCTTTTTATATTGGTTTATTCTTTTGAAAAATGTCTCGACAGAGACAAGTACCATTGTTTGTTTACTAGGGCTCATCCAATCAAATATACGACGGCGATAAAGATAGCCTCGAGCCGTCGATGGTGACAATCACAACTCGCGTGGCGTGACTTAAAAGAAGAGACTACGAAAATTTTGAAAATATAAAGGGTAATATAGTCAACTCTTTTAGAAAACGCGACTTACAGAAAGTTGGAAACCAATCTCCCAAGACACAATTTCGTACCAAAATCTGGATTTTATTCCTTTTCTTTAAGGAATGCTTTGTTTTGAGAAATTGTTAGGTAGTAAGGAAAAATATGACTACTGTAATTGTAATGATCAACGAAGAATGAATTGTGATCAATTATGTAGTAGGGGTGGTGCCTAGGAGGAAACTGTTAAATGATGCCATCTTCGAATGCCCACTGGCCCGCCAATCTTGGGCGTTGACCCAAGTGCCCGTGGGACCTAGTCAATTTCTCACAACGTCTATATATGCAAACATGGATTACCTCTATTGTCTGTCGAATGGGGATGCTCAGTTTGATTTTAACCCTTGGTTATTATGGTATATATGGAAGGTTAGAAATGTTAAAATGATTAAAAATGTGGATAAATGTCTGCTGGCTGTCACTAAATTAGCAAAGGACGAAGCAAGTGCTTGGCAGGCGGCACAAATTGAAGATCAGAAAGCGGTGTTGGACCCCCAGGACGATGGCTCGCGGGAAATCAATCGAGTCCCAAATATACTTCCCATCTCTTCTGGTTATAGGTGTTTTATTGATGGCTCTTAGAAAGATACGGATAAGTATGCAAGTATAGGATGGTGTTGTCAACACGCTCATGATGGATCCACGATTTTGGGGGCATCGAACCTCCGACGAAGCCTTTCCCCTTTTCATTATGAAGTAGAGATTTTGGTGTGGGCAATGAGATGTATGATTTGCCATGACTTCAGAGACGTTGTTTTCTAACGGACTATTCCGACTTGGTGAAGATGCTGTCTTCACCTTCATAGTGGCCGACATTCTCTGTATACTTGCATGACATCAAGACTGATAGGGAAGAATTTTGAACCTTTTCTCTTTCTCTCATACTAAGGAGAAGGTCAATCTATTCGATTTGTTGTCCAAAAAAAAATCCAAAAAATCGAACAATCACAATGCATGATAAATATGTTTAAAGGAAGATTATAGATATTCTTTTTTAAATATTTATTTTAGAAAGTTTGGGATTCTTTTGTTTATGCAATATTTATATTATAAATTCTCAAAAACATACATAATATTAAAGATGACAGGAAGATAAACAACAATGATCAAAGAACTAAGTGCTAAATCTTAATAACTTAAAAGAAATCTGGATTACAATTTTTTGGATTGTTAGGTGGCTAAAAACAAAAACCTAACGATAAAAGCTCGATCCCTTGGAAAATGCAAAAAGAGACATATTTATAGTAATGTTGGAAAAACCCTAATACATAAAACGACAAAAGAAAAGAAGCGGCTCAGGAATCGTCATGACCATGTTGGACGAGTGAGAACCTCAAGTGAATGCCTCTAGTGACATGCTAACTCTGGCTCGTGAAGGATGTTTCCTCGATCGACACTTGATAAGTGTATTCTATGAGTCTTAAGAAGCACGAGTTGCACTCGAGGGCAGTCCTGAAGAAGCTCAGGAGCAGAAGTTGTATGCTAAGTTGAGCAAGTGCAGTTTCTGGCAGAGAAAGATGGGCTTTCTATGTCACTCTGTTTTGTAGAAGGAGTTTCTGTGGATTCAGAGAAGATTAAGACCATCCAAGATTGGAACAGACGGTAGAATGTCATAGAGATTTGGAGTTTTCTCGGGTTGGCAGGGTACTACGCTCAGTTCGTTTAGGGGTTTTACGAGCACGGCTCAACCAATGACCAAGCTGACGAGGAAGGATGTTCTTTTTGTGTGGATTCCGGAGTGTGAGTAGGGGTTACCAAATCAGGATGTTTACAAATCATAAGAGCCTAAAGTATATATTTACTAAGCTAGAGTTGATTTGAGGCAAATGCGGTGGATGGAGTTAATGGCAAATTATGATATGGAGATAGCCTACCATTCCAATAAGGCTAACTTGGTTGTAGATGCTTTGAGAAAGAAGGAGGCGGCTTCAGCTCAAGAGCAGAATATGGAGACCCTGGTGGGTGAAAAGGGTGTCTAAGTGTGACGTGTGTCAGCTGCTAAAGGCTGAGCACCAGGTGCCGAGTGGGTTATTGTATTGTCTGCCTATTCCGAAGTGAAAATAGGACATGATCACGATGGATTTTGTGGTGGGTTTACTAGTGTCTCGGTGTAAAGATGTCATTTGGGTCATTGTGGATCTTTTGACAAAGTCTGCACATTTTTTGGCTACCAACAAGACTGACGAAGCTGCAGTGCGGGAGATAGTGAAGCTTCATGGATTACAGGAAAGTATTGTGTCATATCGGGATTCGAAGTTCACTTCTTGGTTTTGGAAAGCTTTCTCGAAAGAAATGCGCATGAATGTGCATCTGAGCATGGTTTACGATCTTTAGACAGACGTGCAATCTGAGAGGACTACCCAGACACTCGAGGGTATGTTAAGGATGTTTGTGTTGGATTATGGTGGTCACCAGGTGGATCACTTGAGCTTGGTGGAGTTTGCTTACAACAACAGGTACCAGGCGAGTATTGCATGGGAGAGCTCCTTATGAGGCGTGGTATGGGAGGTCATGTCGTACACTGTTATGCGAGATTCAAGTGAGGAAGGGGAGCATATATGGTGCATATTTTGGTTAGGAGATCTCGGAGATGATCCTGGTTCTGAAACTGAACATGAAGGAGGCACAAGATCGGCAGAAGAGTTGATAAGAAATATAAGGAGTTGGAGTTCAAGGTGGGAGACAGGGTGTATCTCAATATGGCAATGTTGTGTGGTCCTAACAGGTTCCTTATAGAGACTAAGCTAAGTCCCAAGTAGTCCTGGGCATATGGAGTAAACCGAACCGAAATAACCTAATATTTCAGTTATTGGGACCAAGAAACTAGAAGATATTGAACCGATCGGCAACAATTTTTAGTGAAATTGGACGTCGGTTTATTTGGTTCAGTACTCGGATCGCCGAGTAAACCAAGATTATACAGTTGTAGTATAAAAGGCTAATCATTAATTTAAACCTAATTAGGTTATTCTTCTTTGTTGTCCACGGCTCCTCTTGCAACGAAACCCTAAAGAAGAGAACCAAAAAAATCAAAACTTCTTCCTTAATCTTCATCAGTTCATCGCTTTCAGTCTTCACCACTTCTTCGAGTACCGACCGACCCAAACCAAAATTAATTTCGGTCCAATTCAGTGAAAATTTTTGTAAACCGAATTTTTTAAAAACTGATTAACTTGACTCGTTTAACCAAAAAAACCATTTGCCCAGGGCTAGTTCCAGGTATAGGGGTCCTTTCAAGTTTGTTGACCAGGTAGGACCGGTGGCGTATCAGTTGGAGTTTGATGAGATTACATAAGGATGATGAGGTATTGGCTAAGATTCCTGCATCTCCTTAGCCCAACATGACTCTAGATGCGAGACCAGTGAGGGTTCTCGAAAGGAGGGTTAAGGAACGTCGGCGCAAGAACATTCCTTTGATGAGATTATAATGGAATTGTTATGTGGTCTTAGAGGAGACTTCAGAGCCTGAGGCGAGGATGAAGGCAAGGTTCCAGAAATAGTTCGACAAGCATGTTAAGGTTTAGACTGGTGATCTTGTTTTGTTCTTCGTGTTGGAGTTGAGCATTTGATTTAGTTTTAACTCTTTTGTATTTTTTGTTTTGGTTGTAACGATTATGACTCTAGAGTTTAATAAATGAGTATTTGGAATTTGATTTGTGTTTTCATAGAAAAACAAATATGTGTTTGAGTTCTAAAAATGGAATGTTATGGGTTGGATTATTCTATTTTTGGTAAGTTTTGGTATGGTGGTTGATATAGCGTTGCGATGTCATAAGAGAACCACGGGAGATATATCTGATCTAGAGATATGCTCGGGGGAGTTTATACTTATTTGCTTGGATGATATGTGATAGCCTTGGGTGACGACCAGAGTGCAAGAATGACACCCTAGACACCATAGTTTCAAGGTTGAGGGCCTGATAGTGAACAATATGACTTGAAGGTTGCAACTTGAGATTGGGAGGAGTAGTGAGACTTCTTGGATACCGAACGATGACTCTATATTTGAACATTCTTAAGCATATATTTTGTGCATATTTTGCATGGTTTGAGTCATATTTTTTATGAGTTCTAGTCTCTTTTCTTTCATATTGCTCATTTAGGAGTTTTAGCAAAGGCATTTGCACATTTTTGCATTTTGGAGTTAAAGCATGTACATTCGAGACACTTTTGAGCATTCAAAGACATGGACCTGATTGAGTGTACCGGACCCGACCAAGGTGGACACAACCAGGTGCTAGGATCGTGAAGAAGAAGCGGACTCGATCGAGCTTGGAGAGGACCCGAACGAGCCCAACATGCATCCGACCGAGCTCACCTCAAACCGACTTTGTAATTTATGTTTTTGCGTTTTAGGGTTTCGAGAACCTACTATAAATAGAGA
Organism: Capsella bursa-pastoris; assembly: GCA_036452645.1. NCBI lineage: Eukaryota > Viridiplantae > Streptophyta > Magnoliopsida > Brassicales > Brassicaceae > Capsella > Capsella bursa-pastoris. Next base: position 3,615,823 of record CP144186.1, read on the forward strand.
CCTTGGGTCATTAAAAGAAAAAAAATTGAGTGTCATAAGTGTTTTTCTCTGTAGCCACCAAACATTTCCAGAAACTTGTAATCTTAATATCTTTTGAGTTTTTGCTGTTGCTTCTTTGTATTGTCTTGCTCCTTAGATCATTATCTTTCTGATTATGCATGATGTAGAGATTTATGGGTTTGTGTTCTTGATGATGAAATCCAGATCTGAGTAGTTTTCTAGGGTTTTGAGGATGGGATAGGTTAGTGAAGAATCTTAGTCTCTAGGGGTGTTTAAGCTTAGATTTCAATAAATCTCTTATGGATTAGAGATTTAATAACTAATTTTTGCATTAACCATGTGGGATTATATCTTAGACATTTCAGCACTTAAAAAGTGTTTAATGAAATGTAGGATCTACTAATGCCAGAGATCCACTTTCTTACCTAAGAGATTAGTTGTTTAAGGAGTAGTGGTGAGGCGGGCCCCTTCATTAATGATTGACATTAATGATCTTGATCTTTATGCCTATCTATTGCATGTTTCCTCAATGAGAATTGAGATTAGGAAGTGCTTTAGATTTGATAATATTTGTCAAGAGATTGGACTAATTAGGTTAAGTACCCCAATGAGATTAAGAGGATAAATTAACCCATTAACCCCATCGTGCCTCCCGCTATTCAGAACAATAACTTTGAAATCAAGAGCAGCTTGATTCCTATGATTCAAGGAAACAAGTTTCATGGACTGTCAATGGAAGACCCTTTGGACTACCTAGATGAATTTTATAGGTTGTGTGGTTTGACTAAGGACAATGGTGTTACTGAATATGGGTTTAAACTCAGACTATTCCCATTCTCCCTTGGGGATAAGGCTCATCAATGGGAGAATTCACTGCCCGCGGATCTGTTATCACCTGGGAGGAGTGCAAAAAGGTGTTCTTAGTTAAGTTCTTCTCCAACTCAAGAACACCTCATCTCCGGAATGAGATATCCAGTTTTGCCTAAAAGCACAACGAGACATTTTGTGAGGCTTGGGAGAGATTCAAGGGCTATCAATCGCAATGCCCTGTTTAGTAATGAATCACTATTCAGTACACTCTATCGAGGAATCTTACCTGAGTTCCGTATGCTTCTTGATACAGCTAGTAATGGGAACTTTCTCAATAAGGATGTTGAAGCTGGTTGGGAACTTGTGGAGAACCTAGCGCAATCTGATGGTACCTACAATGAAGACTATGATAGGACTGTCCGAGGCAGCACCAATCATGAGGAAAGGTATAAGAAAGATATGAAAGCACTTAAAGTTAGATATGTTTTTGAGGAACCAGTAGAAGAGTGAACACTTTGTTTAAAAGGAGGAACCCTTTCAACCTCAAGAAGGGGATTGTTAAAATATTAAAGAAGTGAGCTATATTCAGAATTAGGAAGGTTACCAAAAGGGTTACAACAACTAGAAACCCAACCCGAGTTTGTCTTATAGGAGCACCAATGTCGCTAACCCTCAAGACCAAGTCTACCCTCCACAACAACAATAGTTTCCGAATAAGCCATTCGTTGGCTTCAATCAAAAGCAGAGTTTTGTGCCTCAACAATAGCCCCAAGGTGCTTATGAAAGAACCCGACCCATTTTTTTTTTTTTAAACATGCAAACCAGATTAACCCAATTAATTCCAACAAGCTAAACCGCCCTAATCAATTTAAACCAACTAAACTAACTAAACCGGACCTAATCAATTTAAACCAACTAAACCGACAATACCAATAAATCAGAAGCTCACAAATAACCAATCCAAATAACGAAATTGTATTACACGAGCAATCCAACCAAACCAGACATCATCCATAAATAGAAATAACAACTTAACATGCTTCTAAATTCCAAACTAACATACTAACAATTAAAACATTAATCCAAACAATCAACGAGCCCTTAGATCATCCTCCTCTCCTCGCCATGATTCCATGGATCACACTTTGCCTTTACCTGCATCACAGAAAAGAGATGCATAAGCATTCCAGAATACTTAGTGAGGCACTCATCCCAACCATTAGGCTATACACAAAAGCATTATCAATCATCATCAATGAATTGAACTAAACAACCAATAAATAACAACTAGCAGTGTCGATGATGACAACCAGTGTCGATCGACACTCTTGGTCGACACCGAGCTCGACACTCTGTTCATGAATCGCAACTATCCTCGCAGAATAAAACATTGGTGTCGAGCAACACCCACCACTGGTGTCGATCGACACCGCCGCTCTATAGTCGCTCGAGCTACATTTCCTCACTGGATCTCTAGTCCAAAACACCCCCATGCTATGAACGAGTCTCCAAAGGGTTTCACATGGATCATTTACACAAAAACAACCAAACAAGCAAAGAAATCAATCAAAGAATCATCAAACATCACGTGGGACAAGAACCCACCCACCAACAGGGTCTCTCCACAAACCCTTTTCACTAAGAACACCCAACCCCGCAATCACAAAAAACAAATTTTAAAACGACACAAGGAACCAGACTGAGGCTTAGAATTAAACTTGTGATCGGTAATCCAGTGCTTACCCCGCGATCCCTCGATCTAAGCTGTCAGTCGTGCTCCCAACTGAGCCCAAGACTGCCCTCCCAGCTGCACTCCTGGCTATACCCACTGTTGCACCCCTGGCTGCACTACCGGCTGCACCACCGACTGTACAGCTGCTACCACCATCTGTTGCGCCTTAGAACACCTCGTCTTGATGTGCTCCATCTCTCTACAGTGGAAACTAACACGTGTATCCACCCACGGCTCGCCCTTCTTCGGACAACTCGCCACATTATGATCCACGCCCCCACACCTGAAGTATCTCCGACTACTCTGACCTATCCTGGAAGTGTCATCCCACTTCCTCTTCAGTCCCTGAGCAGGTTTGCCACCCTTGCTCGGAAGCGACTGCGGCTGGGCCTTCTTCGGCTGCACCGACGGACTATGAATCATCCCATGACTACTCAACTCGTCCTCTATATCTGCCGCCACCTCAACCAACTCGACACGCGACACATAGGTTTGCACCTTGCATTTCACCCTCATGTCATGGTTGAGACCCTTCATGAAACGACGCACCAGCATATGTTCCGGAACTCCCGCACCTCGGAAACAAACAAACAGCACATGCTGCAACAGAGAAAGGCGTTCATCGCTCACTTACCTACATAGACACTCGAAACTAGAAGGATAAACAAACCCCTTCATTAAAAAGAATCAATTCAATACATTTCGCAAGAAGGGAGGATTTTCTTTACTTTACCGCTATAACTTTTCTTTCACGAGTGAACCTGGGCACGAGCCTACCGACTGCTTTGACCAATTTCTTCCTAAAAAAATCTGGTTCATTAACAAATTAGAGGCCCCTTATCCTTTCCTTTCAAGTCGAATGTCAGAATCAGGTAAGGTTGCCATTTCTTGCCTCAACCCCCTAAATAGGAAGAAGGATACTTTAAAAAGTAGGGGTAATTGCTTCGCATCTGACTGTACACCAAGAGTCGGCTAAATTCCGAGTCGTACTCCCGCACCGACCGCTCACCCTGAGTCAACACCAGAAACTGCGACTCCATCCGGTCAAGTGCCTCCGTTGGGAAATACTTGGCATTAAACTCTGCCAAGAAGTTCCCCCACACCATCAATCCCTGCTCCCTCTTGGCCACCACACTCCTTCAATACCAGATGATGCAAGATTCGAATCACTCCAACTTTTAGATCACTTGATGATCAAGAGATTCCAAGCTTAGCTTGCGGAAGGTGGAATTCACGAGCCAGCTCTGAAGCACTCTCTCGTGAATCAAGGGGTGGTACAGGGGATAGTTCAGGTGATTGACTCGCTCAATCGGTTGGATAATCGACTCACTCGATCAATGAACGAATAAAGAATGTTTAATCACTCAACAAACTTAATCCGCAGGTTTCTAAAGAACTAAGTGACTCACTCACAAAGAACTAACGAAGAAGATTGACAAAGACTCAAACTTTGACAAGAAGAAAACTTTCTATTACTTTATATTGATCACGGGTGTTTTTACAATGTGACTAATGATCAGCTTATATAGGGCTGAGTACAACATTCTAAAATCTAAACAAAGAAATAAGATATGTGATCAAAAACTAGCCGTTGGAGTCTTTATGGTGAGATCCTTGGCTAAAGAGGTGATATATGATTGGGCTTATATCTGGACGGTTTTGGGGGATATGTTGAGTGTGCTTCTTGATGTTAGAAAAAGCCTTAAACACGCACACAAACAAAGAAGGAAGGAGTCGTTGTGTGTTGATGCCAAACGGGTCCAAATAAGGAAATTAGAGCTCAGACTTGATCCTCCTGATCAAGTGTGGTGTGGTGCATCCTAGAGGGTATAGTGAAGCTTCTAAGTGATATGGAAACTCTCTAGGTCGCCATGGGAAACATCCATTTTAAGCTCCATAAAAATCATGTGAGATGAGGTGCACCAACTCTTGTGTGATATGGGCCTTGAATGGTGTAAAGTGTCTTTTAGGCTCCAATTCAAATGTCCATACACACCATTACGTGGTACAAGAAAAACTTCTTTGAATAACTTCATCTAGTCTTGTACTACTTCAGGTTCGTAGGTGAGTACTTCAGGTCCGTCAGGGAGTACTTCAGCTAGTACATCAGGATGTACCATCGTCAAATCAGTTGCTTGGTAAATGATTCCTCCTGAACCATTGGTCTTCTTAGGGTTAATTTGCTGGTGAATAATTAATCCTAGGCCTTGAGCTTGTTCAGCACTCCATATAGGCAAGCATTCTCCAAAATGCTCCATGTGAACCAGTTTGGTGTGTGGGCTGGAAGTACCGCTTCAATTGCACCCGCCACTCATTCGCTACTATCAAACCCCCAAAGAACAAGGACATTTCGAACTACCGCACCTACCCCTTTAGACTGCACAACCCGACACCGGGCTGCACAACCCTGACACCGGGCTGCACAACCCTAACACCGGGCTGCACTTCGGGCCCAATAGGCTGCACTCCCCCCACCCCTGGCGGTCCAACTGGAATCTGCGCCGGTACCGCTCCTGATAACCGCTCCAAAAGCTGTGTCAGCAGATCTGCAAACCGATCATTCTGACCCTCGACCCCATCTGCTGGAATACCCCCAACCGGGTTTCCAGCCACACCAGTACCGTCTCTGGGAAAACCGGCTCTGACGACACTCACACTCGTTGACATGCTCAGCCGTAGTACCCCGGTCCACACTCGTGTCGCTACCATAGGCCACAACACGCCTCCCACCGCGACTACGCCCACGACTACGACCGACAGCTTCACCTCTAACCATCTACACCATAAAAGAAGGCTAAGAACACCTATCAAAAATCACAAAACACACAACTTACCGCGGAATGTCATTGAAGGCTTGAGAGAATGATCTAGGTCTCCATGCCCACACAATCGATTAAACACATTAAATCAATTAAGCATGCAATTCACATCATCATTTCTCATCAACAAAATTCACACATCACATCAAAATCAACAATTTAATCCCTCCCTAGAACCGCAAGGGCTTTGATACCAAATTGAAAGAACCCGATCCGTTTTTTTTAAAAAAAACATGCAAACCGGATTAATTCAATTAATTCTAACCAGCTAAACCTACCCTAATCAATTTAAACCAACTAAACCGACAATACCAATAAGTCAGAAGCTCACAAATAACCAATCCAAATAACGAAATTGTATTACACCAGCAATCCAACCAAACCAGACATCATCCAGAAGTAAAAATAACAACTTAACATTTTTCTAAATTCCAGACAAACATCCTAACAATTCAAACATTAATCCAAAACAATCAACGAGCCCCTGGATCATCCTCCTCTCCTCGCCATGATTCCACATATCACACTTTGCCTTTACCTGCATCACAGAATTGAGATGCATAAGTATTCCAGAATACTTAGTGAGGCACTCATTCCAACCACTGGGCTATACACACAAACATTATCAATCATCATCAAGGAATTGAACCAAACAAAAAATAACAACTAGCAACGCTGATGACACTCGCCCTCGACACTCCGTTCGCGAGTCGCAACTATCCTAGCGGAACAAAACGTTTGTGTCGAGTGACATCGACCACTGGTGTCGATCGACACCACCACTCTACAGTCCCTCCAGCTGCGTTTCCTCACTGGATCTCCACTCCAAAACACCTCATGCTATGAACGAGTCTCCAAGGGGTTTCACAGGGATCATTCAACACAAAAACAACCAAACAAGCAAAGAAATCAATCAAACAATCATCAAAACACCCAAAACAATTATCAAAATGCTTAGATAAGCCTTAGTCATGCACTGACCTTTTACAAGATTGAACTGTAACGAAAACAGGGAAGAACGAGGAAAGATCTGACTCTTCTAAGAAACCAGACATCCGCTTCTTCAGGACAACTACCAGGAAAGTTAGGGGAGCCATATATGAATATCACTGAGGACAATGAATTTTTTATTTAAATCTTTTAGATATTTGGTTTAATTAAAAATAAATATTATAATTAAAAATAAATGATAAATAGACCAATAAGAAGAGAGTGAAACCTTAAAAATTCCCAAAAAATAATTTTATTTTTTAATCTCTTTTTATATTCCTCTTAATATAAGTTATATCTCTAAATTGAATTATATTTTTTCATCCTTGTAGTATATATAATAGATAGAAAATGGAATATCAAATTGTTTTTTAGATAGGAAATCAAGTATAAAATTCAAAGTAAACAAAAATTATAATGATCTTTATATTATTAAATATTGAATCACAAACTAAATATAAGGATCATTATTCTTAAAAGAATGTCTTACAAAATTCGTTTGATAATTATATGACAAAAATTTATTTTGTTAAAAAATTACATACTTTTGAAAATAAAATAAATATAGATAAATATGTGAGAAATAAACAAACATCCAAAATAAAAGAATGAAGATGGTTTCTTAAGCTTGATTTTCTTATGGTGCAATGGTCAGAAATTAATATTTTTGAATCTCATCAATAAAATAATTTTCTTATAACTATAAAATATTATTATACATATGTATTATATTTAAAAATATAAAAAATAATGAAGAAATGAAGAAATACATAAAAACAAAAAAAAAATAAATAAAATTGAAAACAAAAATTTAAACCAAATATTTAATCAAACTCTTACAATGACATATTAATTGAGTTTTCACCCCATGCAAGAACTTTAAAAAAAAAACAAAGGAAATAAAGAAGATATGAGATATGGTAGAAAAGGATGTGAGAATGGCTATTTATATGATAAGACGTTATGTAAGTTACATTTCTAAAATAATTCAATTAGAAAAGTGATAATTATAATTTATAGTGTGTTTAATCTATTTTACAACAATTTTCAATTCAATACAATTTCCAAGTTGTGTCTGAGGTTCATTAGTAACGTGTATTGTGTACAAATTTGAAATGACTAGGTCATGTGCAATTAGAAAAAAAAAAAAAAAACTCACTAATCTAGGCAGTGAATAGAGGGAGCTTCATAGTTAGCTTCATCATCCACCACCAAGTAAAATAAACATATTCAAGTAATGAGACTTAAATGCCTATAAATATTTGTTTTTTCTTTAGTCATTATGCTCTTGCGGCCTTGCCTCCCATCCCAGCGACAGTTTCTTAAAAACTGATTGAACTAATAATTCACAAAGAGGAAACGTTTCTAAATTTGTAACACCACGTTTTTTTATTATAAAACAAATCAACAAAGTCTTGTTTCCACGAAGTTACTCCATCTACGAAATCAACAAGTAGATTATTAACTTTGTCTTTATTCAGACAAATCAAACTCCACGATTTGTTCTTAATAAAGAAACAGTCAAACTTGTCTTTATAAGCAAACTAATCAAACTCAAGAATTAGATAGAGAAAAACAAAACACATCATGAAAGGGATTCACCAGAGAAGACTTGTAATGGTGCCAGCACCGTTCGAAGGCCATATACCTTCAATGATGAACTTAGCCTCGTACCTTTCTTCCCAAGGCTTTTCAATCTCAATAGTTCAAACCCAATTCAACTTCAAAGATCTCTCCTCTAACTTCCCTGATCTCAACTTCTTCACCATCAATGACGGCTTGTCCGAATCCGATCTGAAATCTCTCGGGCTCCTTGAGTTTATCCTGAGGCTCAACTCTGTATGTGAACCCCTTTTGAAAGAATTTCTAACCATCCATGATGATGTTGACTTTATCATATATGATGAATTCGTATACTTCCCTCGACGTGTTGCAGAAGATCTTAATCTGCCCAAGATGGTCTTTAGTGCTTCTTCGGCCGCTACTTCGATTAGCCGGTGTGTGCTTATGGATAACCAAGCAAAAGGGTTACTTCCTCCACAAGGTAACCCCCTTTCCCCAGTTTCTAATTATTTTCTTATTTGCTTAAATTACTGGGATACGTGACAAGTCTATCGATTCGTGTAGAAACTAGAGAAGGATTTGGTGGAAACTATCTTTATTATTGTGTGTGTTGTCGATCTCAAGAAAATTGATACACTATAGAGAGACTAACTTATGTTTAACCTAATTAGAATATAGTAAATAGATAAAAATGAATAAGTAGAAATATTTCGGTGTTTACATGTGTATAAGAAAAAACAATTTTCACATTGATTAATTTACCTGTCTATATCTCAAAAAAAATATATATATATTCTTAAATAGATTAATTTACAAAAAAAGAAAATAGATTAATGTTAAAGATTTTTATATTCTTATTTTTAAATTCAACATTTTTATGACAGAAGCAAGATCTCAACTTGAAGAAATGGTGCCAGAGTTTCATCCCTTTAGATTTAAAGATCTGCCTGTGACAGCTTATGGATCTATGGAGAGATTAATGATACTTTACGAGAATGTAAGCAATAGATCTTCATCTTCTGGAATAATACACAACTCTTCAAATTGTTTAGAGAGTTTATTTATATCAACTGCACAAGAGAAATGGAGAGTTCCGGTATACCCGGTTGGTCCACTCCATATGTTCAATCCCGCGGGGTCATGTCCGAGTTTATATGATGAAGAAAGAAACTGTCTCGAGTGGCTTGAGAAACAAGAAACAAACTCGGCTATATACATAAGCATGGGGAGCTTGGCAATGACCCAAGAGATAGAGGCTTTGGAAATGGCCATGGGATTAGTTCAGAGTAATCAACCTTTCTTGTGGGTGATCCGACCAGGTTCGATGATCGGACAAGAATCTTTAGACTTCTTACCGGAACAGTTTAGGCAAACGGTGGCCGAGGGGAGAGGTTTTGTAGTGAAATGGGTACCACAAAAAGAGGTGCTAAGGCATAGAGCAGTGGGAGGGTTTTGGAACCATTGTGGATGGAACTCATGCTTGGAGAGCATAAGTAGTGGCGTACCAATGTTTTGCATGCCGTATTCTGGTGATCAGAGGGTGAACGCTCGACTTATGTCACATGTTTGGCGAACCGCGATTGAGATAGAAGGCGAATTGGAAAGAGGAATCGTAGAGAAAGCTGTAATGAGGCTCATTGTGGATCATGAAGGCGTAGAGATGAGAACGAGAGCCATTGGACTAAAGGAGGAGGTTGAAGCTTCTGTTAGAATCGGAGGCTCTTCTTACAGTTCCTTAAATAGTTTGGTCCATAGAATCATGTCATTAACACCATCAAGATCCTCTCTAAGCAAGAACATAAAATGAGATGGACTCCAAATTATTTGTATCATTGGCAAAGTAATTATGCAAATTGTTAAACAATGATAAATGCAATATGCCACCATGAAGCATTCAAAAACAATTACAAACAAATTACATAGTTAAAAGCTTATATAAACAATTCTTTGTTTTCTCTCCCAAGCTCCTTTACGATATTTTTCCCTTTTAAATCTTTTCAGTTCTTGTTCTTTATTTCTTGGCAATGCTTACTCGATAGCTCTTCATGACACACATCAAATAATGAGGTGGATATTGTGGATCTTCTCTAATATTTTGGATATATATATACATAAAATAGTTTAATTATGATCAGTACAAGAAAACAGGCAAACAACGACTAAGGTTAGCGACTATATTTATAGTTTATAAGAACAATAGATTTTAAACATTTTTCTTCATATATTTCATCATAAGATGGTATGAGTATTTATACATGTTAAGGGTCAGCTATCTAGATTATAGAATATAGGAGATATACATGAATCAAAGATTTAACATAATCTACTAAACTACTAACAATAATAAGATCACTTATTATATTATCATCCTTTTTAACCCTATCTTAATCGATACCAGTTTACTTCGGTAATATTCTCATCAATACTCCATCCTCGTGCATCTTCTTGAGTAGCTTCTTCCCATCTCCTCCGTCTGTGTCATCTTTTCAGACTAGCTTGTCCACGATCAAAGGGTAGCTTCCCGTGGCAATTTTTTCGAGTATTGAAAATATAGATTTTGATACCACATATGTGGTCCGGCTCAAAACCGTGAAAGATGATAAAAATAGGGTTTGACACCACAAGTGTTGTCCGGATTAAAACAAAAAATATGATAAAAATAGATTTTGATACCACAAGCGTGGTCCGGATCAAAACCAAGATAGATAGTGGATGAATGTTGCTATTGATACCACAAAGTGGTCCGAATCAAAAAGCGAGATGAAGGCTCTGATACCAATTGATATGTCCCAATCAGCGTTTATAAGAACAATAGACTTTAAACATTTTTCTTCATATACATCATCATAAGATGGTATGAGTATTTATACATGTTCATGACCAACTATCTAGATTCTAGAATATAGGATATATACATGAATCAAAGATTTAACATAATCTACCAAACCACTAACAATAATAAGATCACTTATTATATTATCATCCTTTTTAACCCTATCTTAATCGACACCGGTTTACTTTGGTAATATTCTCATTAATACTCCATCCTCGTGCATCTTCTTGAGTAGCTTCTTCCCATCTCCTCCGTCTGTGTCATTTTTTCAGACTAGCTTGTCCACGATCAAAGGGTAGCTTCCCGGGGCTATTTTTTTCGAGTATTGAAAATATAGATTTTGATACCACAAATGTGGTCCGGATCAAAACCGTGAAAGATGATAAAAATAGGGTTTGACACCACAAGTGTTGTCCGGATTAAAACAAAAAAATATGATAAAATAGATTTTTATACCACAAGCGTGGTCCGGATCACAACCAAGATAGATAGTGGATGAATGTTGCTATTGATATCACAAAGTGGTCCGAATCAAAAAGCGAGATGAAGGCTCTAATATCAATTGATATGTCCCAATCAGCGTTTATAAGAACAATACACTTTAAACATTTTTTTCATATATTTCATCATAAGATGGTATGAGTATTTATACATGTTAAAGACCAGCTATCTAGATCCTAGAATATAGAATATATACATAAATCAAAGATTTAACATAATATACCTAAACCACTAACAATAATAAGATCACTTATTATATTATCATCCTTTTTAACCCTATCTTAGTCGACACCAGTTTACTTCGGTTATGATCTATTAAAGCAAGTATTGCACGTAGTACAATGTTGAAATTCAACCGTATGACTAAATATAGTGGTTGAATACAAAATTCAACTTAGCTTAACTGAGAATCTGTATGTAGTGGCTGATTCAATAAGAGGGCTATAGTGGTAAATCCGAGGGAAGTTTCAAGTAGTGAACCCAAGTTTTGTAGTCCAAAGCGATGGTATATGGTGCAGTTTTCAACGAACCTTCAAACTGAGCATTAAGCATGGTCAATCCACGTTGAAGTCTTTTTGCATCATAAACCATATTCGTGTTCAAGTGTTAAGCCACATGGAGAGACGAGAAGAGAAGCTACAACAGCCATAGGGGTATATATATTTTTTTTAACTAGTTTAGTACCCGTCCGATGGACGGGTTATATTTATTTAAAATTAAATTAAACCTAAAATTTATTATAACTTATAAAAAAATAATTCTAAATCTTTTTTTTGAAAAATAAGAGAAATTATTTTCATTTGGAAAGAGATTTTATTTGGTTTGAAGTATCAAATAAACGTGTATATATATATATCTTAAAATTCGTTATTAAACGTTAATTATAAAAATCTAGTAATGTCAAACTGACAATCACCAAAACATTTGGGAGCTATTTGGGAGCTATTCACCATTATTCATAATATTGCTAAAATATTTTAAAAAATCTTAATTTAGCAATTATCCTCTAAAACATGATTATACCATTTTGTAAAAAAAATTATTTCTTAACTTTCAATTTTTCAAAAAATCATTCTCAGACTATGAAAATTATTATTTAATATGATCGTAAAGTACTTTCAAATTAACATCAATCTAAAGTATGATGTTAAATACAAATATATTCATTTGTAAATAAGTTCATATAAACAACGCAAATAAACACAGATATTCTAAAATAAATTATAGCATCGTTGGGGAAAACATTAAAAAATCTTTCAAATACGAATTATAAAAAACTACATATTTAAAAAAAAATGAAAATTACTATATTACGAATTATATTGAACTTTTTTTTATCTTTAATTTAAGCTAAAAATAATATTTTCGAAAATCTTTTATTCACCCTTATGTTTTAGACAATGAAATTTCTCAATGGCATAATACATTCATACATAAATTAAAAATTAAACAAACATAATATATTATAAAATAAAAATCATGAATAAAAATATTTATTTAGCTAAACTCAAAATCTATTTATTTGTAAAATTTAAATCATAATTCTCCATTATGAACCCAAACTGATAAATAACCTTGTTTAATTGTAAAACCTAAATCTCACTCCTCTTTTATAAACCCAAACCGATAAATAATCTCGTTTAATTATAAAATCTAAACTATAATGCGCATTTATAAACTCAAACCAACATATAACCCTTATAATTGTAAAACCTACAACTGGCAAAACCAAAAATTAGGTTAATAGTTGAAAGAGAATTTTTGAGAAATACCTCTTTTGGTGTACCCCTTTTTAAAAATACACCAATTTTCTATCCATTTTTAAAAATACCCCTTTTCAAATATGAAAAATTGTAAACTTTTATATAGTTTATAAGGTACATCTAGTTCATCATTACTACTGTAACGTCCGTGTCTGGAAATCCGGGTGGTGTCGATCGACACCGAGGTCTGGTGTCGATCAACACTAGTAATTCTGGTTTGACGGTTTAAGTTTTAAATCGTCAGTTCAATTGGGGCTTGGTTTGGGAGAAAACCTAGGTCGACTTTATAAGCTTTGGAGCGCCGTTTCTCTCTTAAAAGCTCACTTTGTCGCTTTGTGAGTTTGAGAGAGAATAGAGAGTGAGTTTGATCCTTTTTGGTGCTTTTGAATGGGTTTTTGGAGGGATCAAAGCTTGTTCTTGGTGGTTCAAGGTTAGAGGAAGGTTGATTTGTGGTGTTTGGTGTCTATGGAGATCGTTTCCACCTTGCAAGTCCATGTTCGTTGCTGTTCCTTCTTGTCTAAGAGGTGAGTGCATGACCATGCTTATCTAAGCATGTTTGATCATTGTTTTGGGTGTTTTGATGATTGATTGATTGATTTCTTTGCTTGTTTGGTTGTTTATATGATGATTGTTGCCTATGGAACCCCTTGGAGTCTCGCTCATATCATATAGGTGATTTGGTGAGGAGATCCAGTGAGAAACGTTAGTTGCAGCGATTGCAGAGCGTCGGAGTCGATCGACATGTGGTGGGTGTCGCTCGACACCAATGTTTTGTCCTGCGAGGATAGGTACGACTCACGATTGGAGTGTCGAGCACGGTGTCGACCGCGAGTGTCGATCGACACCAGTGGTGGGCGTCGATCAACACTGTTAGTTAGAAGCGATTCTGGTTTATCTTTTATTGGTTGTTTGGTTTCTTTCCTTGGATAATGGTTGAATGTGCTTGTGTGTATAGCCAGTGGTGGGATGATTGCCTCATTAAGCATTTATGAAGTACTTATCCATCTCTTTCTTTGATGCAGGTAAAAGCAAAGTGTGATCCGTGAAATCATGGCGAGGAGAGGAGGATTATCTAGGCACTCGTTGGTTTTTCTAGATTATTGTTGGATTTGTTAGGGTGTTCAAAACGGAATTTAGAGGCATGTTAGGGTGATTATGTTTCTGGAATAATGTTGGTTGAGTTTGTTGGTTAATGGAATTATTTTCATGGATTGTGTTTAAGTCTTCTGCTGGTTTTGTTATGTGTGGTTAATTGATTTAGGCTGGTTTAGTTGGTTTAGAATTAGTTGGGTTAATTCGGTTTGCATGTTAAAAAAAAGGGATGGGTTCTTTCAATTTGGTAACAGAGCTTTTACGGTTCTAGGACGAGATTAAATTGGTAAAAATATTATGTTGTGATGTGTATATTTCATTGATGAGGAATGATGATGTGGATTGCATGCTGATTGATTTGTGTGTTTAATCAATTGCTACGGCCGATCTTGTTAGTGAGTCCCAGTCGCATCAGGAGGGACCTTTGGGTGGTGTGGGGGGGATTTCTTGGCAGAGTTTAATGCCAAGTATTTCCCAGCGGAGGCACTGGACCGGATGGAGTCCCAGTTCTTGGCGTTGGCTCAAGGAGAGCGGTCAGTGCGGGATTACAACTCAGAGTTTAGCCGACTCTTGGTGTACTCGGTTCGTGCGGGAGATCCGGAGCAGATGCAGGTGCGTAAGTTCATGAAGGGTGTCAGCCACGACATGAGGTTGCGATGTAAGGTATGGGCCTATGCATCGCGTGTGGAGCTGGTTGAGGTGGCGGCGGGGATCGATGACGAATTGAGGAGTCACAGGGTGATTTCTAGTCCGTCGGTGCAGCCGAAGAAGATCCAGCCGCAGTCGGTTCCGAGCAAAGGTGGCAAACCTGCTCAGGGACAGAAGAGGAAGTGTGATGACACTTCCAGGATGAGTCAGGGTGATCGAAGGTGCTTCAAGTGTGGGAGCACGTATCACAGGGTGGCGAGCTGCCTGAAGAAGGGCGAGCCGTGGGTGGATACCCGTGTTTGTTACCACTGCCGGGAGACGGGGCACATCAAGACGACGTGTCCTAAGTTCCAGCAGATGGCGGTAGCAGCGGTGCAGCCGGTGATGCAGCCAGTGGTGCAGTAGTGGGTGCAGCCAGGATTGCAGCTGGGAGGGCAGTCTTTGGCACAGTTGGGAGCACCACCGGTGGCACAGATCGAGGGATCGCGGGGGTACACGACCGTGGAGATAGGAGAGCCAAGCACTGGACGGTCAATCACAGATTCAATTCTATGACTCCGTCTGTTTCCTTTTGTTTTAGAATTTGTGTTGTTTCTTGTGATTTTGGGGTTGGCGGTCTTAGTGAAAAGGGTTTGTGTAGGTAACCTATTGGTGGGCGGGGTTCTTGTCCCACGTAATGTTTGATTCAGGAGCTACGAATAGCTTCATTACCCTGGAGTGCGCGACGGGTGGTAACATCCGAGGAGATCCCGATGGTTGTTTTGGAGCCGTTAGAGTCGCAGGAGGCACGTTGCTGGCGGTTCAGGGACGGGCTAGTGGTGTGTGGATGTGCAAATTGCAGGAGAATCGATGCCGGCAGATCTGTACATTAGTCCGGTGGAGCATTATGATGTAATTCTGGACATGGATTGGTTGGATCGCCACAGAGTGCATCTGGATTGTCACCGGGGGAGAGTGTATTTCGAGCGGCTCGGACCGAAGATGTATTACCAGGGAGTGAGACCGATTTCGGGGAGTTTAGTGATTTCGATGCAGGCGGATAAGATGATCCGAAAAGGGCGGGAAGCCTACTTGGCGACGATCGTTATGCTAGAGACGGTCGGAGAGGTAGTAGTGGATAAGATCCAGATGGTACAGGAGTTTGAGGATGTGTTTCAGTCGTTGAAGCGATTACCACCATCTCGGTCTGATCCCTTCACGATTGAGTTAGAGCCCGGTACGACGCCGTTGTCTAAGGCTCCGTACCGGATGGCTCCAGCGGAGATGGTTGAGCTGAAGAAGCAGTTGGAGGATCTGCTGGGTAAAGGTTTCATCCGTCCTAGTGTTTCACCATGGGGAGCACCGGTGTTGTTCGTTAAGAAGAAGGATGCGAGTTTCCGGCTCTGTATCGATTACCAAGGACTTAACCGAGTCATGCTGAAGAACAAGTATCCTTTGCCGCGGATTGACGAGTTCTTGGATCAGTTGAGGGGAGCTACGTGGTTCTCTAAGATTGATTTGGCGTCGGGGTACCCTCAGATTCCTATCGACGAGGCAAATATCTGTAAGATGGCGTTCAGGACGAGGTATGGGCATTATGAGTTCCTGGTGATGCCTTTCGGGTTGACAAATGCACCAGCGGCGTTCATGAGGCTGATGAACAGTGTGTTCCAGGCGTTTCAGGATGAGTTCGTTATCATCTTCATCGATGATATCCTGGTGTATTCTCAGTGTCCTGAAGAGCACGAGGGACACTTGCTGGCAGTATTGGAGAAGTTGCGGGAGCAGAAGCTGTATGTTAAGCTTAGCAAGTGCAGTTTCTGGCAGAGAGAGAGATTGGTTTTCTGGGTCATATCGTGTCTGCAGAGGGAGTTTCTGTGGATCCAGAGAAGATCGAGGCTATCAGAGATTGGCCTAGACCGCAGAGTGCCACAGAGATTCGGAGCTTTCTTGGATTGGCAGGTTACTATAGATGGTTTTTGAAGGGCTTTGCCAGCACAGCTCAACCAATAACCAAGCTGACGGGGAAGGATGTTCCTTTTGTGTGGATTCCCGAGTGTGAGCAGGGTTTTGCTCAGCTCAAGGAGATGTTGACGAGTACGCCGGTTTTGGCTTTACCGGAGCAAGGAGAGCCGTTTGTTGTGTACACGGATGCTTCGCGAGTTGGTTTGGGTTATGTGTTGATGCAGCAGGGTAAGGTGATTGTTTATGCTTCGCGGCAGTTGTAGAAGCATGAGGACAACTACCCTACTCATGATTTGGAGATGGCAGCGATGGTCTTTTCTCTAAAGATTTGGAGATCTTATTTATATGTGGCGAAGGTTCAGGTGTTTACAGATCATAAGAGTCTGAAGTACATATTCACGCTGCGGTTGTGTGCTATTTCTCAAGAGCCACTAAGGTTAGAATCAGCTAATCGAGCAGATCTTCTGACCAGAGTGCGAGCGGCTCAGGAGTTGGATGCAGGGTTGGTTAATGCTTCTAAGGATACTGAGTCGGAGTATCAGGTTGCAGCCAATGGTACTATACTTGTGCATGGGCGGGTTTCTGTGCCCAAGGATGAGGCGTTGAGACGAGAGATCTTGAGTGAGGCTCATGCGAGTAGGTTTTCTATTCATCCCGGAGCGACCAAGATGTACCAAAATCTGAAACGGTATTATCATTGGGTCGGGATGAAGAAGGACGTGGCTAAGTGGATCTCGGAGTGCGATGTGTGTCAGCCTCTGAAGGCTGAACACCAGGTGCTGAGTGGTTTGTTGCGGAGTCTCCCTATTCCAGAGTGGAAATGGGACATGATCACTATAGATTTCGTGGTGAGTTTGCCAGTGTCTCGGTTCAAGGATGTCATTTGGGTCATTATGGACATATTGACTAAGTCTGCACATTTCTTGGCTATCAAGAAAACCGATGGAGCGGCAGTGTTAGCTAAGAGGTATGTGCAGGAGATTGTGAGACTTCATTGAGTACCGGCCAGTATTGTGTCAAATCGGGATTCGAAGTTCACTTCGGCGTTCTGGAAGGCTTTCCAGAAGGAAATGGGCACTAAGGTGCATTTGAGCACGGCTTACCATCCTCAGACATACGGGCAGTCTGAGCGGACCATTCAGACACTTGAGAAAGATCAGTTGACTGGGGTGGTCAGTGGGAAGATCACTTGAGCTTGGTGGAGTTTGCTTATAATAATAGCTACCAAGCGAGTATTGGGATGGCTCCTTATAAGGCGTTGTATGGGAGGCCATGTCGGACACCTTTATGTTGGACTCAAGTGGGGGAGAGGAGCATTTATGGTGCAGATTTTGTTCAAGAGACTCTAGAGAAGATTCGGGTTCTGAAGCTGAACATAAGAGAGGCGCAGGATCGGCAGAAGTGTTATGCTGATAAGAGGCGCAAGGAGTTGGAGTTTGAGGTTGGAGATATGGTGTATCTCAAGATGGCGATGTTGTGTGGTCCTAATAGGTCCCTTACCGAGACTAAGCTGAGTCCGAGGTTTATGGGTCCTTTCAGGATTGTAGAGCGGGTTGGACCAGTGGCTTACTCGTTGGAGCTACTTGAGGTGATGCATGCATTTCATAAGGTGTTCCACGTGTCGATGCTGAGGAAGTGTCTTCACAAGGATGATGAGGTGTTGGCTACGATCCCGGCAGATCTTCAGCCTAGCATGACCTTAGAGGCGAGACCAGTGAGGGTTCCTTTGATGAGGGTCCAGTGGCACCGTGATGGAGTCTTGGAGGAGACTTGGGAGCCAGTGGCCAGGATGAAGGCAAGGTTCCGGAAGTGGTTTGACAAGCAGGTCGAGGAGTAGACCGTTGGCTTATGTCGTTTCTGAGAGTTTTGGTTGTATCTCTTTTGTATTTTCATTTTGGTGTAATGATTATGACATTTGAGATTAATAAGATGAGTATTTCTTGGATTTGACTTGTTGTGTCATGTGTAAAAGAAATACGTGCGAGTTTCTAAAAATAGAAAGTGTCGGGTTTGACGGTTCTATTTTTGGAAAGTTCGGGTTTGTGGTTAGTATAGCGTTGCGACGCTATAAGTGAGCCATGGGAGGTATATCTGATCGAGAGATATGCTCGGGGGCGTTTAGACTTATTTGCTCGGATATGATGTGATGGCCTCGGATGACGATTCGAGTGCGTGCTTAAGGGTGACGACCCGAGAGCGAGCGTGAGACTTCCCGGATACCGTAGCTTGAAGGCTGGTGGCCTAATAGTGAGCCGGTATGACTTGAAGGTTGCGACCTGAGAGCGGGGGAGGTGGTGAGACTTCCTAGATACCATAGTGTAAGGCTGAGGCCTGAGGACGAGCCGGTTTGATTCATGGGTTGCGACCTATGGACGGGAGAGGTGGGTGTGTATGAGCAAATAGGGTCTGGAACGTGAGTATATTGATTAGATAGGAGCCTCGGTGAGGCCAGTTGTGTATTGACGGTTGTGTTGAAGGATTCGAGGACAAATCCTAGTTAGTGGGGGAGAATTGTAACGCCCGTGTCTGGAAATCTGGGTGGTGTCATTCGACACCGAGGTCTGGTGTCGATCGACACTAGTAATTCTGGTTTGACGGTTTAAGTTTTAAATCGTCGGTTCAATTGGGGCTTGGTTTGGGGGAAAACCTAGGTCGACTTTTTAAGCTTTGGAGCGCCGTTTTTCTCTTAAAAGTTCACTTTGTCGCTTTGTGAGTTTGAGAGAGAATAGAGAGTGAGTTTGATCCTTTTTGGTGCTTTTGAGTGGGTTTTTGGAGGGATCAAAGCTTGTTCTTAGTGGTTGAAGGCTAGAGGAAGGTTGATCTGTGGTGTTTGGTGTCTGTGGAGATCGTTTCCACCCTTGCAAGTCCCTGTTCGTTGCTGTTCCTTCTTGTCTAAGAGGTGAGTGCATGACAAGGCTTATCTAAGCATGTTTGATCATTGTTTTGAGTGTTTTGATCATTGATTGATTGATTTCTTTGCTTGTTTGGTTGTTTATATGATGATTGTTGCCTATGGAACCCTTTGGAGTCTCGCTCATATCATAGAGGTGATTTGGAGAGGAGATCCAGTGATAAACGTTAGTTGGAGCGACTGCAGAGCGTTGGTGTCGATCGACACTAGTGGTGGGTGTCGCTCGACACCAATTTTTTGTCCCGCGAGGATAGCTACGACTCGCGATTGGAGTGCCAAGCCCGGTGTCGACCGCGAGGGTTGACAGCGAGTGTCGATCGACACCAGTGGTGGGCGTCGATCGACACTGTTAGTCAGAAGCGATTCTGGTTTATCTTTTATTGGTTGTTTGATTTCTTTCCTTGGATAATGGTTGAATGTGCTTGTGTGTATAGCAAGTGGTGGGATGATTGCTTCACTAAGTATTTATGAAATACTTATGCATCTCTTTCTTTGATACAGGTAAAAGTAAAGTGTGATCCGTGGAATCATAGCGAGGAGAGGAGGATGATCTAGGCACTCGTTGGTGTTTCTAGATTATTGTTGGATTTGTTAGGGTGTTGGAACTGAATTTATAGGCTTGTTAGGGTGATTATGTTTCTGGAATAATGTTGGTTGAGTTTGTTGGTTAATGGAATTATTTTCATGGATTGTGTTTAAGTCTTCTGCTGGTTTTGTTATGTGTGGTTAATTGATTTAGGCTGGTTTATAATTAGTTGGGTTAATTCAGTTTGCATGTAAAAAAAAAAAAAAACGGGATGGGTTCTTTCAACTACTAGGAGACTCAATACAAATATTTCTAAAGTTTTAAAAGGTTTTAAACGGCATTTATAAGACTTTTATAAGGTTTTTATAAGTTTTACAAAGTTTTTATATGGTTTTTAAATAATTTTTAAAAGGTTTTTAAAAGATATTTATACAGTATTTCTGAAATATATATACAAATTTACACACATATAAATATAATTTGTGTATATATATAAGCTTATACATATTTTTTTTAATAAATATCATTTTTTTTTACTTTTTAGTTTATCAAAAATACCCTTTTTCTAGTACCATTTTTTAAAAATACCTCTATTTCAAACTTTATCAAAAAAATCACTAAAAATGTTGAAATTTATCCAAATATGTGTGTAAGCTTATAAATATACACACAAATTACATTTTATATATGTATAAAGTTTTATATATCTTTCACAAATAGCGTAAAATAACTTATAAATACCTTTTAAAAATCTTATAAACCCTTTTAAAACTCTTATAAAACTTGTAAAAACGATTTCAAACCTTTTAAAATATTATAAAATATTTGTGTCAAATTTCCAAGTAGTAGTTATTATATAGAAGTATCTTATAAACCATATAAAACTTTATAAGTTTTCATATTTAAACAGGGATATATTTGAAAATTGATAGATAAATGGGGTATTTTTGAAAAGTGGTACATCAAAAGGGGTATTTCTCAAAAATTCTCTTTATTTTTTTAATTATTTTATATATTTTAATTTTTTATGTTTAAAAAAAATTCTATTTCATCTTAATATTAAAAAAATTAGATATAACATGTTGCGACATTTTATGTTTTACTTGACACTTATCATGATCACGTGAGTTAGTAAATTTTGAAACCAAGTTTCGACATATAATCTCGTTTAATTGTGAAACTTAAACCATAAATTTAATTTACAAAAATAAACCATAATTATCATTTATCATTTATATACCCAAACCAACAAATAACATGTTTTAATTGTAAAATTAAAGTTTAAACTGTACTCCTCTTCTGTAAACAAAAACCGACATATATTCTTGTTAATTATAAATTTTATATCCCTATCTTATTAATAACCAAATTGACATAACTAAAGTTAAGTTATTTGTTTAATTTTATTAATAATTTTTTAATATATAATTCTTTATAATATTTACTTTATATATTTCCTTTTTCGATAGGGTTAATAATATTTTTATTTTATCTAAATGTTAACAAAATTAGAATCGACTTGTGTCAACATCTTATCATTTATAATTGACACATCTCACGATCTTGTTAATGGCTGAATTTGAAAACCAAAGTTTATATAATAAGATATATGGTGTTTCCTTAAACGGAGACAATTGATATGTTATGGTCTGAACCGAACCAAACCGATAACCAGATTTGAATTTAATTTTGTGATCGGGTTATCTCATAAGAACCGAAAACCAAAGTACAAGGGCGCCCATGACTAATTTACCTTCAACAAACCATACAATGATTATTGAATTATCACTTCCACATATAACCAAAAAATGATAGCTCGATCAAATTCTCAAAATAATAAACTCAATAGTAATAGCTAATTGATGATTTCTAGAAATATAGTTAATGAACCCTATTAGTCGTTTGACATGGATACGACTTATGAGTACTATTTATTACTTTATTTGAAGAAGACAAATCTATTTTAGGGGAACAAAATAAATAGTAAAAGATTGCTAGGAGTTAGAACATATTATTTTGTTATATGTAAAACAAAGTAACAAGAGTTTCCCTAAAATAGATTAAGTTGACGGACACGGTGGTGAACCAATGAATTGTAACATCAATAATTAAACAAGGTTTAACCAATCATTCTTCTATTACCTCCTGCCACAACTATATTTGCATCACGCCATTGTTCTTAAGCTAAAAACCAAACCCCTTTCAATCTCAATCTAATTTTCAATCTTCCTTTTTTTGCCTCTCCTTACAAATTACTCAATTTAAAGTTCAAATTAGGAGAACAAGAACGTGGTATTACTATTTTCATAATGTTCGCCGAGGCGGATAGCATTCCTAGGGCAAAATATGGCAACATGATGCATTCTGACCCAAATCTTTCTTCCACGATGACCCAACAAACAGAGGAAGAGTATGGCGTACGCAACAGCAGTGCATCTGCGGTTGGCACGGGCATGTATGATAGAATGAGTTGTGAAGGTTCACCTATGATGATGTCTCCTTGGAACCAAGCTACTCCATTTACTCAAACACAATGGTCTAGTGTTGAAGAAAATCTACCCCAAAATGGCCTTATTGGTTCGCTTGTTCGTGAAGAAGGGCACATTTATTCTTTAGCTGCCACCAAAGATCTTCTTTATACTGGTTCTGATAGTAAGAACATACGTGTGTGGAAGAATCTAAAGGAGTTTAGTGCATTCAAATGTAACAGTGGATTGGTAAAGGCCATTGTTATTTCAGGCGAGAAGATTTTCACAGGTCACCAAGACGGAAAGATTCGAGTTTGGAAAGTCTCCCCTAAGAACCAAAGTTTGCACAAACGCTCTGGAACATTACCAACTTTGAAAGACATATTCAAGGCATCTCTTAAACCAAGAAACTATGTTGAGGTGAAGAAACACCGCACTGCTCTTTGGATCAAACACGCTGATGCCGTTTCATGTTTGAGCTTAAACATTGAACAAGGATTGTTGTATTCAGCTTCATGGGACAGGACCATTAAGGTGTGGAGGATTGCTGATTCAAAATGTCTAGAATCGATTCCAGCTCACGATGATGCTGTAAACTCGGTGGTGTCAACGACGGAAGCAATTGTATTCTCTGGATCAGCTGATGGTACAGTCAAGGCATGGAAGAGAGACCAACAAGGAAAACACACAAAACATACATTAATGCAAACACTAACTAAACAAGAGAGTGCAGTCACAGCTTTAGCTGTAAGCAAGAATGGTGCGGCTGTGTACTTCGGCTCGAGTGATGGTTTGGTAAACTTTTGGGAGAGGGAGAAGCAATTGAACTACGGTGGTGTTCTCAAGGGCCACAAGCTTGCTGTCCTTTGCCTAGAAGTGGCAGGGAGTCTTGTCTTTAGCGGATCAGCTGATAAGACAATATGTGTGTGGAAGAGAGATGGAAATATTCATACATGCCTCTCAGTATTAACAGGTCACACAGGTCCTGTAAAATGTTTGGCTGTAGAAGCTGATCGAGAAGCCTCAGAAGGTCCAGATAAAAAATGGATTGTATATAGTGGAAGCTTGGATAAGTCAGTGAAAGTATGGGGAGTTTCAGAATCTTTCATTGACATGAACCAAATGGGTATGATGCAGCAACAACATGTTATATCACATTCTGAGCCTTTCATGTCTGATGGCAGTTTCTCTTCATCAGCTGGTGGAGCTAGCAGTCATCGAAGACAGTAATCATGGTTTGTGGTTTGTCCTTCAAAATACAACTCTATTTGAATTATTCATTTGTTTAATTGTTAAATTTGAATGAAAAAAAAAAAGAAATAATAAAAAAAATATAGTTTATGGTGCAATATTGTACAATATGGAGTTGAGTTTGAACTACTTTTTTTGGGTTTATTATAATGGTTTGTTGTAATTTTATGATATTTGTGATGAAACATGTAACTCTCTTTCAAACTTGATAATAATTATTATTGTTGTAAACGTAGATAGTAGTGTGGGCACGTCTGTATGTGATTTCTTGGCATCTTTCATTGTTGTTAATTCCATATAACAATCGCTCAAATTATATTTTTAAATATTATAGTGAAATAATAGTATACTTTACATGTTTTTTCATTTATACGACAACAATGTAGCTATTCACAAATAATATTTTCTTTTAAGTATTTAGTATTTATTTCTAGATTTTTCAGAAATTGTATGATCTTAAAGAGAAGGTTTTCGGTAAAACGGAAATACTAGAACTTTGTTCATTACAAAGCAATAGATAAAGAAAAAATATTTTCAGCCAAAATATGTTCATCTTGGAAAGGTTGGAAAGAACTAACCAGATTCGATCCATCCTGCAAACAAAAATAATTATTGTATGGAAAATCTCTCAAATGGGCCAAGACCCAATTGGTTTACCCTCTAACATTAGTCGGAAAGCATTTCAAACTCGGAATAGACAGTGTGGTGGCTCTTCGAGCAGAAGTCCACCGAAGCTGACCGGATCAGCCGATAGAGTTTATCAAAAAATAATTAAAAAAATAAAAAAATATATCTTTCATTTAAGGTTTTGTTCTAGTTCAACTAACACGGAAGAAGTTGTTTTTTTTCAATCATCATATTTGCTTTAGTTAAGAGGTCATGAAGAAGTAGAACGTCAAGAAATTTTCAATGCGGTTTTTGTCATGAAACATGCATTGAATGTTTTGCGGATGTAGATAAAACGCATAATGGTACAAGAAATATATAACCATTCAAAACAATAAATTGTCTTTATATTTTTTATTTCAAAACAAAAGTAAATAATAGACGGAAAGGTGTGGTTTGATACATAATTTTATGAAAATTTAATTTACAATTATTCCTTTTCATACAAATCGCACACATTCGTACACAAAATTTTCGACATGTAAGTTACATTTAAAAATTAGACAAATATTAAATTATATTTACTTGTGGAAATATTTTGTTTGTGAATTTACTAAATCTTAAATATAATAAATAATATAGTTAGTCTTCTTACAAAAAAAAATTAAATGTGTAACTTTAGATTGATTACTTTATAGTATGTCATTAGCATTCCCAATTCGCAAAAGTAATTTTAAGTTTTAATATTCATAATGTATATTTAATTTTAATATTGGCTAGCTTTTTAGACTATTTTAGGTGTGTGGATTGTTTTGGTTTCTAATCATCTAATATTGTTTAAGTAATTCTTTGGTTCCTGCTAGCGCTGGTGGTTTGTATAAGGTGTGATATCTAGGTCTATAGCTCTTCCGGTCTAATTGGTACATTTCAGTGTTTACATATTCTATGAGGAAACTTAGTTTAGTGGGTAATATCAGCTCACCTAATTATAATGTTTGAATTAATCACACTTAAACCAAAGCTTAGAAAAACTAATCGAATAAATCTGAGGAGTCAATTTATTTTATGTTATTTGTTAAAAAAAAACTCATTGATAGTTTATTGTTTGTATTTTGGTTTTGTAATCCCGACCGTCACCTCTTTTAATAGGATCTATGTTTTCTTTCGTTCCATATGCCCAACTCTTCTTAGTGGGTCCAATGTTCGGTTCCGGTCCATGGTCCACCTTTTAATGGGTCCATGTCTAATGCTTGTATGTGGGCCTACCCATATCCGACAGTCGGTTTGCTATCACGAGGTTTAAAATTTATTTACCGATCCTACAAATCACCACATGATATTTTTCCGTGTTTTGACCTCACTCACATAGTTCCGATAATAATTTCAAGGAAAGTCACCCATACCTAGACTACTCCAGCATAAGCACGTTTAACTGTGAAGTTCTGTTAAGATCTTTGCCCGAAAAAGTAAGTGCACTTTGATGATATATATGGCCAAATCAATTCATTTAAACTACTTTGCAACCTAGGGTCACACATGTTTTTTCTACTGTTAACTTATATTGATCAATTTGAAAAGAAAAAAAAAACTAAACTAACCGTAAAGCAAATCAAAATTTAATTTTGATTTCAATGAGTATTTCTAAACCGGAACCCAATTTTTTTTACCCAAAGCCATACCGATTTTTTTTTCTTTTTGGCAACAACCCATACCATTGAAATCATATGTCCATACCTACTTAAACAATTAACAATACCAAGTCACCAACTATTATCAACACAAACCTCCTTTTGTTCTCCGTAAAATATATACTCCCTCTGTTGCCAATTAACATATTTTCTAGATTTTTTACACCAGTTAGAAAAAAAATTAAAAACTGAATTTAAATGGATTTTTTTTTTTTGTGATTTACAATTTACTCTATGTTTTGATTAACAAAACTTATTATTTTTCTTCAAATTTACAATCATCATCAATAAATAACTAAAACTGCATAGATAAAATAAAAAAATATATTATTCCTAGAAAATAGATTAATAAGGACAAGAATATATGTTTTATAGTTGAAAGTTAAAAAACAAATTCAGAAAAAAACAAAGAGCTGATATTGTAATTTAACAGAGTGAAAAAACATAGGATATTTATAAATAAATTAATTTTTAAAAAATACCCAAAAGAAAATAAAAAAGAAATTGAGTAAAGCGATGAGAAACGTGTGTTCAGAGATATTTGATAAAAACTAAGTAAATCCATCTCTGGCCGTAATTGGCTGTGGCAGCCACACCCTCCTTATCCAAAATCTCCTCCTTCCTTAAAACTAAGCTTCCCCTTCTCTGGCTTCTCCTTTCTTTGAGTCGCTTCACTTCTCTTTGCATCCTTCAAACTCATCCACAGGTATCTCTCCGACCCTTCTTCAAATCCGATCATACCCGTTTCTTGAATCTGCTTAATTCACTCTTTCTCTCTCTTTTTTTTTCCCAGCAAGAAATGGCGACAGCAGCAGCACCAGCAGTGATCTCATGGACAAGATCAGGCATCGTGTCCAAATCCGGACGAACCCAGAAGAAAACCGAGATGAAAGTTTCTTACATAACAGGACTTAATTCGTACGGTGGTCTCAAGGCACAGAACAACAAGGTTGTCTCAATGGGATCACCACTTTGCACAGAACAGTGTTTTGCTAATGTTGTGATGTCTCTCAAGGGAAGAAGAGGCAATGGAGGAGCCTTGTCCACCACGTGTAACGCCGTGGGAGAGATTTTCAAGATTGCTGCAATCATGAATGCTCTTACTCTTGTCGGTGTTGCTGTTGGATTCGTTCTTCTTCGAATCGAGACTTCTGTTGAAGAAGCTGAAGCAGAGTAAATAGAGTAAATTGCTCTTTCTTATAATTATATATTTTTTTTGTTATTGATGTTGTCAAGCTTCGGTATAACTTGATGGATACATGTTACATTTGTTTATGAAGCTCTTTTCTTGGTAGATGTTATTGGGAAGCCTCGCTAATTCATAACTCTGCATCTACTGTTTTGTTCATCACCTCAATTGTCTTCATATTACTTAGCAGAGGATCATCTTGCTTGTGTTTACTTAAGAGAATTATAAAAATTTGCTCTTGCATTGACATTATTACAGTTAGGATAGAAATCATAAGCTAGTAAAGTCATCTAAGTCAATAGATAAAGTTGAACAATATGAGAAAGAATTGAGCATTGAACATCTTGACTAATTAACTCGTCATTCGCAAACCCGATGGTGCCCCTTGCGGGATGCTCTCCATTCATACAGATCATGCCTTGGGTTGCAATGCGTTATTGGAACATCATGTGTCCCCCAATAGATGGTGTATATTGGAACAAATGTGGGATCTTGCGTCTTGCCATGGTAAGTTCTGAGCGCAAGCCTTCTGCAAAATGTCTCTGTGGCAACCCCTCTACGCAAGCCCTTAGTAGCCGAACCCTCAGACGGCTAAGCGTTTCTGGTTTCCCAAAGCACAAAAAGCATAAGAAAGAATTGCATTTGCCCATAATGCACCCCACAGCTACTAACAGAACTACTAGCTTTTTCAATATAAATACAGATCAAATTGATTAACTCTTCGAGTAGCCACTAGCGTAAGTTTAACTAGCTAGTAGCTTGTTGTCAAAACCGATTGTGAGGATCCTTCTTTGGTCGATTCAAAGTGATTTAGCGTTCACTTTGATCATAGCAAATACTGAAATACAACATGCCTCTATTTTGGGAACTCTTCTCATTTACCAGGTCAGAGATCACATCATCAAGTCTAACCATCCACATACGCAGGCCGTAATTTAAAGGGCCTAAACAAGATAAACTTTGCGGGCTTTTGTAAAACAAATTTTCTAGTAAGAATACATTTTAGAATCTTTAAAAAAATAGGGACCGTTATGAAACATGTTTTAAACATGTGATTAATGTATTACGTAATTGCTAAAGAATATCTCCCTTAAACCATCTCCAATGTCCAACTCTATTTTTTACTCTAAAAAAGAATATTCTTAAATAGATTCTATTTATATTTTTTTTTTCAGCTAATCAAATACATTATATCATAAAGAGTTTTACATGATACATGAACCATTCATATACAACCATTGACACAAATAAAGGAAATTGAACACAATTTCGATGAAAGAGTGGAAGTTACCCTGCTTTCCATTCGAAAGCCTTACAGGCTAACATATAAAATCTGCTATGTCCCTCCTTCACATACTCGTAGTTGGCTATCATCTTATAGACGAAATTCCAAAATGCTTTTCGCATTACTTTTGTTAAAAGAAAAAACTGAAATGTTGCTTGGAATGATTCTGATTCTTGTCCCTTGAAACTCAATATGATGTACTGGAAAACTTTAACACATCCTTGCCCGTTTATGACCATTATTGTTTTTTCCATAGAAGCAAACTTTTCCAACCAAGGGAAAGAAGGAACATCACTGTCATAGTCACTCGCCACCATTTTCCTTCTCTTCAAACTTCTGACTTATTTTCGTTTATACCAAACAACGATCAATTGAATAAAACGTTGAACTTGTTTTGGTATATGAAAGGCTTCCGGCCGAAGTAGTCACCACAGATAAATGGAAGAACATCACCAACATCGGGCAATGTTAACATCAGAAGAAGTCTGATTCGATATCTGATTCTGACTCCGACAAATAGATCGATGCCTCCATTGATTCCAGGATCAAAAATCCATGGAAAACCTCCATACCAATGGTAAGAGGACATTCACCGGTTGATAACCGGAAATTCCACCAGTACCGCGCGAACGCACCAGAAATAAACCTTCTACAAAGAAGGATACAATGGTTCCATCGAATCGACATTTCAAGGAAGGAGCGACAATGGATATAGAATGAATACGTATCTATATGTGAGATCCATACGAATTTCAGTAACGAAGTCGGATCTGGAATTAGACGACACAGTTCCTGAGTCACCACCATCATGAATGGGCAAGTTGTGTGAGTTTGATAGTATTGATTTGCCATGATTAACTACTTAAAAACTAAAACTATGCAGATATTAGGAGAAGAAAAACAAATGACTAAAGAAAACGACGAAGACGAAGGACGGCCGACGTCGGAGAAGCTGACGCCAGCCACTAACAACGGAGATAACGAAAAGTTGTTACTTTGTCTCTAAGTCGCTCGGGAGAGAAAACGGTTAATTATTAATACCTTTTATTTATAAAACTTACAATTAGGCCCCATATATATTTATTTTTTGCAAAAATTTTGTTAATCGCTAATATTATTTAAATTGAACATTCATAAAATTAAAAAAATTACATTACATCACAAAAATAATAAAACATATTATATTTTAATTTAAACATCACCATTAGTAAATATTTCCCACAAATGATCAATTAACACATTTCGAAGTGAGAAATGAGCTTCTTTATCTTTGATTTTTCTAAATCGACCAAGAAACTCTTCGAATCGGATATTATCATTCCCTGTAGTCTCAACTTCCGGTTGTGGAACTTCTTTTCTAACTTCAATTGGTGCACTGATATCACGTTCATCTTCGATTATCATACTGTGTAAAATTATACACGTCGTCATTATGTCATGTAAAACATTTTTTTCCAAAAACGAACTGGCCCTTTAACAATAGCAAAACGAGATTGAAGAATTCCGAATGCACGTTCTACATCTTTCCTACATACTTCTTGTTGTGTAGCAAAATATTTTTTTTTCGACCTATTGGCTCGTGAATAGTTTGTACTATGGTTGACCATTTCGGATAAATACCATCAGCCAAATAATATCCCATATTATATTCTTTTCCTTGAATGATATAATGAACTTGGGGAGCAATACCTTGAGCGAGATTAGAGAAGAGGTGGGAAGACTCCTAGACATTGATATCATTACTAGTGCCTGGTAACCCGAAATATGCATGGCAAATCCAAAGATCATAATCTACTACAGCTTCAAGAATTATAGTAGGTGATCCACTACGACCTGAATATTTTTCAGCCCAAGCGGTAGGAAAATTTTCCACTTCCAATGCATGCAATCTAAGCTACCAAGCATTCCTAGAAACCCTCGCTTTTCACCAATGTAAAGAAGTCTGGAAACATCTTCAGGTGTTGGTGAGCGTAGGTATTTCTCTGAAAATATTTCTACTATAGCTCGACAAAATCTTTTCAGGCTCTCGATTGTTGTTGATTCGCCTATCTTTACGTACTTGTTTGTGGCATATGCAGGAAGACCATATGTTAGCATACGAAACACGGCTATAACTTTTTGTAGAGACGATAATCCAAGCCTACCCATCACATCTCTTATTTGTGTGAAGTAGTTGTCATGACCTTCAACAACATCGATAATACGAAGGAAAAGAGAACGCGACATATGATATCTCCTACGGAACATCGCGTCATTGTAAACCGGAGTTTCTGAAAAATAATCGTTGAACAATGTATCATGTGCACTTTCTCGATCACGATGGATGAAAGAACCACCGGGAACTGAACCACCATGGATTGCTTGATTTTCTTGTTGACTGCGTAGAAAATGAATTACCGAATTGTTATTAGCAATGGCAAGATGTATTGCTTCTTCTTCTTTGTCGAAATTGTCGAATGATTCAATATTTTCATCATCATCTGATGATGAATACATTTTGAAAGAAAAGATAAAGAAAACAAAGTAGTAAATATTTTTTTTTTGATTTGGATTGTGATAAGTACAGTTATAGTTCTACTAGTATTTATAGAGCATGTCTCATCATTTCAAATCTCTTTATTGAACATGCATTGGTCAACAAATTTTTTTAAATGTTATTTGTATTAGACTAGGTAAACTATAACATGTCTATATTTTAGGTTTATTTATTTATTTTTTTAAAAATATATAGTACGATCAAAATTGATAGGTTTGTACTTTTTAAGCAAAATACCATTTTTTACAAAACTCAGAAGATATTATTGTCCTTTTTCTGCTCAACCACCTAGCTAAACCAAACCTATTTATTGTCTTAAACCCATATAGCTTACGTGACTGAATTTCTTATATTTTTGTCTTTGGCATTTTCTACTTGTAGTTTTTCAATAGTTAATATGTTTTACAATAACACCAATTTTTATGTAAAGAGAAAGTAAACCCAACTAACATGCATTGGTCAATTAAATTCTACTATATAAAAGTTGTTTACGTATATCATCCAACAAATACAATCTCATGAAAGTCAACTCTAAATATTTAATGTTTATGAAAAAGACTTTTGTTTTTCTACCAATAAAATTTAATACAAACATGAAATGGTCGGATAAACGTGCGAGCAGTAAATGATTAAATACACAAACATGTGCCATATTTACATGTCATCGTTGTATCTATAATTAGCGACATATATAACTAGATTCATCCACATCCTTTATTCATTTTATAATCTATACACTTAATTATTAAAAATATATCGTTCGCTTGGATATTCTCAAGAAGAAGATAGATATTTATGTCAAGTTTACATGGATATTTCTCAAGATCCTATCAAAGGTGTTTATCAATCATCTGAACGTTTTTGGGCTCGCGTGATGGAAGCCTACTGATCGGCTCAAATTTTCCCTGAGCTACTCTCTCAATTAAGAGATCATTGTAGTACTTAGGGATCGAATCCACAGAGACTCAATGATTACACAGTAAATATTCGGTATTAAAATTAAGCTAAGCAAGCAAGGTTTCAATATTAAAAACAGCAAATTAAAATAAAAATTGGTTTTTAAAACAATATGAGAAAACGCTAGGCTCAGGGATATTCTCAGGAAATTCAGAATTGCAAATAAATAATTGTCAGGATTTATAAAGCACCGTTCTTGAACTCAAATCACAAAAGCATAATCAATCAACTTTCGTTGCAAAGACTATCTATGTCTAGAACCCTAAATTCCAAATCTCTTTGCAAATTTATAAGTTCAGACATGCATTTAATTCAGGTTTGATAAGTTCACAAAATCCCTAAACCAAATCTCTTTGCGAATAGGTATTTTGCTCATCTAGATTATATTCAGGAAATCAATAACATTTTCGTGTCTACCAATTAACCTAAGATCATATTCTAGGTTGCTTTCACTACTCTAGAACAAATTAACCACAATCTAGATGAAGAACTCTATTGATTCAATCCTAACAATCTAACAACCTAACAATTCATGAATTCCTTTGAAAACCCTAAACCTAACAAGAAATCTACTCAGACATGATGAATGAAACAAACATCATAAATAAAATAGATATCATAAAAGAAAGTAATAGCAGAAGTAAAGGAGTTCTGAATCTTCTCCGAAGGAGGTTTTGATTCTTCTCTCCTGGCTCTCTACAAATCTCTCTCTCCAAAATAATAAAGCTCTCCTCTTAACAGAACCCTAAAAACTCAATATATATGTCTTAACCACGGACTAGGCTTAATTGCAAATAAGGGAAACTTATGGACCGAATCTGCAAATCTTCTGTACTTCAATTAAGCGTGAAATTCAATTGTCGTCAGATATTGGTGTCGATCGTCACCAGAAGTTGTGACGCTCGACACTCACACCAAATATGCTCTCCCGGTACGTTCCTTCGGCACATCTTCTCCAAATGCTCCCAAATGCTCTAAAAAGCTCAAATCCATGCCAAATAGGTCCTAATCCTGAAATGACTCAAAAAGACTCGAAAACACTATAAAAGCTCTATAAATAAGACTTATATCATGGCCAAAAAC
This sequence comes from Capsella bursa-pastoris, assembly GCA_036452645.1. Taxonomy (NCBI): domain Eukaryota; kingdom Viridiplantae; phylum Streptophyta; class Magnoliopsida; order Brassicales; family Brassicaceae; genus Capsella; species Capsella bursa-pastoris. The sequence continues at coordinate 3,649,018 of CP144186.1, forward strand.
CCGTAAAAACCATGATATATCACGTACAAGAAAGGAAAAAATGCAAATTGGAGTGGGGTTGGAGATGCCCTTAGATATACATCCCCTTTAGCCATACATCCCCTTGGACTATCTTGTAGAATAAGTAACTTTATAACTAAGCTATGTAGCACTATAAATAAATGAACTTAGCTACTATTTGTGTAAGCTTAAGTGAAAAGATAATAAGATGAGTGAGATCTTCTCTATTCTCTCTAAGTTCTCATTCTCTCTTTGTTCATTGTCTTGTTTGATCTACATTACTTATATAGAGATTTAGTTTACAACACATTTTTAGCACGATGTCTTTACCGCCGAAGTTTCTATGAGGTAAGTAAATTTTATATTGTTTTGTTTTATGTTTATAAAACATAAATATTATAGACATCGTAAAACTATGTCTTTTTCTGGATTGATCATTTTAAGTGGTAGGCTTTGCTTCTTTTACGATCCAATATATAAGTACGTTATTTCCGGATTGATCGCTTGATATGTGGTAGGCTCTGCCTCTTTCACGATTAAATCTTCTTATAATTAAAAGAGAAGTACAAATTGAATTTTTTACTAAATTATCCTTGAAATCATTGAAACTGATTTCAGTTTTGCATCATACTGAAGGAATTGTGAAATTAATTAGGGATAATTTTGGAATAAATAGAATTGATGTCATCTCCACAATAAGGATCCGCGTGTATCCGATGCTGTTGACCCGGGCGTAATCGCATACCAAAATTTATGTGTTTTCGTTGGGCCTTTCTTAATAACAAGTGAATAAAGCCCACTATAAGGAGAAAGTGACATTGGATTGGATTTGACATTAAAATATAAAACATAACAATGAACGGGATACACAATATTATTAATTTTATAATTCACGAGATTTCCTCTACAATTTTAATTTCCTAATTCACTAATTGCTAGCAATCATATCTAATTTCCAAATTTTCTTCACTGAATTTTTGCTCCACAACTTATGCATATTTACATTAATTGATATCAATCATATACGAAATCATCCAAAACTGATATAGTGAATTAAATTAGATAAAACTTTCTAATTAAGCTCAGCACCAACACGATTGCAAAGTGTGTTACTTGCTACCGATATATATATTGAGGTGAATCTCGACTACAATATCCACCAAACCCATATAAACCATCAAGCAAGTTTTCTAAGCAATAACAAATCTCATTATGTCTTCATCCTTTGCTTTCCTCCGAGAAATCAAACCCTACAAAACATCATGGAAAATTCAAGTTAAGAGTCCTGCATTCATGGAAGACATATACCACCAAATTTGGAGAATCATTCGACATGGTGCTTGCTGATCGTGAACTAATGTTTTTCATCTTTTTGTGTATTTCACAGGTAAAGTATCGTCTATATACTGATGTCTTATTTGAACATGTTACATTTCAGGGTACCAACATTCATGCTTCAATTAAGAAGGAATTGGTTAATGATTCCAAAACAAGATCACCACTGGTAAATGGAGATCTATTTAGAATTTCGGTTTGAGCATTGCTGGTGGTAAATTTAAACCGACCAATCATCCCTTTAAAATGAATTTTATGACACAAACTGTTGTGAGCCGAATTGATGATTTCGGTGATGATCCATTTCTCACCCTCACACCTTTTGAATCTGTAGCTACACTCAATGTAAATTTCCTTATTTGTATGTTTTTTTTCTCTCTGATTCAAATCATGAAGGTTAATATAATCTCCTAAACGTTATTAATGTGTTTTGACAGAGACAAATTGTAAACGTTGGAGAGATGGAAACAATAGATGTCAAGACCAAGCCAACAAAGAAGATTGATTTCGAGTTGAGGGACAAGAAGTAAGTACTTGAACTCTTTCATACGTTAGTTAGCTTTTTTTGAAATAAATTTCTTATTATATGTTGTTTCCAGTGATTCACGAATGGCATGTACATATAAGTCTAATTTTATATTTTCAGATTCAAATTACATGTCAAAGTAATGGATGCACTGGGGAGATGAAGTTGATGCTATTTGATAGTCCAACAATGGATATTGTTGGCTCTTCAGCTAATAGTCTCTTTGAAGGACCATTTGATGAGGTGATATAAATTGGTCTTAGGTTTATGGTTTGGTTTACACACTACATGTTTTTATAACAGAGTTTTTATAACTTACGCTTATATTACCTAATTAAATTGGATGATTAACAGACTGAAGATCCAGAAAATTTGCCTATTCAAATTCAACAGTTGGTGGGGAAGACTTGCCAATTTTGGTAAGTGTTGAAGATAATAATCTTCGAAATGATTTGGATGTATAAATGGTCTCTAAGGTTCTATCCAAAGATGATCAAGCCAGTGATGACACACTAGATGATTCTCATGGTGGTGATAATCCACAAGACGATAGTACTGGTGATCATGTATTATTTTACTTAATTAGAGTTATATTCCAATAAAATATAATCACATATCTAAAAAAACGAGCCAGACTTATTTTAATTTATAAATTATATAGGTAACTCTACTTCTAACGAGTAGTCAAAATGTCTCTTGAGTCGACAACACCGTCTTCTAAGAAGTGGTGTATCAGCATCTCCAAAAGACCATCTCCAAAAGACCAAGCATCCACTCACAAGATACTCTGTCTAGATCGCATTAACGTGATCAAGAATAAGCAGGCAAAATTTACAAAGGCGGAATTGACTGAGGCAAAGAAGAAGAACAAAGAAGAGGTCGATTGTGAAAGTGTGTGATGAAGAAGTTTACATTTCTAAGCATCAAGATAGTGGATGTATCATTCACTTTCATATAGTTTTTTGGTTTCTCCAATAAAAAACTCACAAAGTGTGTGACTTCATAAAACAATGGCTTTACTCTAATGATGTGTATGTTTATTTTGTTATTCGCCTCTCGGTTAAATTAACTTTTAACAATCCATAGAGCATAAAGATTGTAACCTATTTTTACGGCTCTGGATATCAATCACCTGGTATAATTGTAGTATAAAGGGTTTTATCGATCCAAATGGCCGCGTGCAAACAGTTCAAATGCAATCAATATTCAACAAGTTAAGCCAAGCAGGAAAGGTTTTGAACTATCAACTTCTGAAATTAAAACAAGAATGAACTAAGCAAGAGACAACATTAAACTAAAACAGAAATGAAACTACAGAAAAAAGAACTACATAATTAGAAATGTAAGAACAGAAATGAAGCAAGGTAAATCAATCAATTAAAGGGAGGTTCTGGGGATGAGATGGTGACTTCAGTGGAGATCCTTAGGTTCACTAGGTTGCTAAATCAATCAAACACAAACAATTCTGTTTCCTAGACAACAAGCTCATAAGCTAACCAGTTCAATCTCTTGACAAAGGCGCTATCAAATTCAAATCACTTCCTAATCTCAACTTCTGGTTGATGAAACATGAAATGAATAGGCATTACTCAGCTCATTAATGTCAAATAACACTCTAGAAAACTAATCTCTTAGGCTAGACATGAAATTCTCTGGCATTGGATTATCCGGCATTCCATCGAACACCTTTTGAGCGTGGAATCCTGTGAGCTAATCACCATTTGATCAGTATAGAAATGGTGTTATATACACTAATCCAGAAGGAAATCTAAACATTTCTACCTATGGGCAACCTAGCTACCTAAAGTTCTCCACCTACAAATCTAGCTCATCCCAAAACCTTAAGAATATACTCAGATCTGACAAACATGTTCAAGAACTCAAACCCATAAATCTTTAAATCATGCATAACCCGATAGATAATAATCCAAGGAGCAAGATAATACAAAGAAGCAACATCAAATACTCAATAGATCAGAAGATATGAAGTTTACGAAATTCTGGAAATTCTAAAGCAAAATGAAGAAAAACCCTAATACAACTTGATTCTTCAGTCATTAGGCAAAGAGCCTTTTTAAAGCAACTTTCGGAAGCCCTAAAACACTAGCAAACAAAATAGGAATTCGGTTTAAAGCGTTCTAGATCGGTCTGCTTGGTCGTGCACTCGGTCGGTCTGGTCGGATGATTTGATCGGATGGCTGGTCGAGCTGCTTCTCTAGTCCACTCGAACACTCGATCGATTCCATGGCTCGGATCCTCCTGCTCGATCGGATGCAACATCTACCCTTGGGTAAACACCTGTTTATGCACAAAAAACTACAATGCATGTAATGGAAGGCCTAGATTCTACAAGTGAAGCAAAATAAGGCAAATATGTATAAATGATCAAGTAATGAGACCTAGAATGACAAAATCAATGCATAAAACTAGTGTTAAAATGAGTAAAATCCAGACACATCAGAAATGCATGTCGAAATAGGGGGTATAGTCTCTAAGACTTTTTTAAGGTCTTGGCCGTTTGCAAATATTATTAGGAACTCTTTTTTTTCCTTCGCTTTTAGTTTCAACATGGAAACTATTTATTTAGATATCTTAAAAACTTAATAGGCTCCTCTAAAATACTTGGTAGTCCGACATGTTTTAGCCCAATGATTTCCCATTTTACATCGATGGCAAACTGATTTGGCGGTCGAGTTTTGGGTTTAAAACATGTACCACGGTCTCGACCTCTACCACCGTGATACCCACAACCTCGGCCTTGTCCTTGACCATAGGAGTGGCCACGACCACGTCCTTGCCATCTACCACGTCCACGTCCCGCTTGATAATACTCTTTTTGCCCGTGGTTAGATTCATTAGACTCTTTCTTTGCGTCTGCGACTGCATTGGCTTCAGGAAGTGGGGTTGATCAAGGAGGACTCAATTCACTGTTTCTCATTAGCAACTCATTGTTTTGCTCAACGAGCAATAAACATGAGATCAGACTTCCATATGTCTCAAAGCCCTTTTCACGATATTGTTGTTGCAACCACGTGATAGGTTTGTTCCTAAGGTATGCATATGAAACCCTTTGATAGATGCACTTACAGCAAAAAAACAGATACTTGAATCTCGCAACACCAGTAACGTCGGTATCCGTTTCTAAAGCGACCAACGAGTCTGGGTTCGTTTCAAGTAGGAGCTTGAAATACGGCTAGATTAAAGCGTAGCTACCCATAGATGATCCCATTGCGTTGTCCATCGTTATCTCTAGCTCTCCAGGCCTTCCAATAAGACACATTCAAACTGAATTCTTACCGCAGTATTTTTCTAAGTTCGTTTGGCTTGAGTCCCTTCCCAACGCCTATATATTTTGTTCGCATCAGTTTCCCTGTCACAGCTGGTGATGCCATCTTGTGGAAGTCTCTTCTTGCGTCAACGCTACAAGTGTGCTGTAGGATTGCAGTTTGCACCTCGAATCTTTCACTCTCCTCTGGTATATTCTCATCAGTCAAATTATGCATCATCAATTGAAGGTACAACTGTCATTTTTTTAAAGATTTACTATTACTTTACTTCTGAATTCTAACAAGTTGAGAAAAATATAGTCCATCGATCATGACCAGGAGAGGAGCTCAATGAACTAGAATACGAGGTCAATAGTCAAGACGAATATCATTCATAGGCATCAACAGATGAAAATGACAAATTTTGAGAAACACAAATGTCTGATATTATCAGCAATATAAGTCGCAAATATAGAAGGGGGCGTAAAGGTTTTATTTGTAGATCTTTGCAATTTACAGGTTAAACGTCAACAAAACCCAAAAATAAAACTCGTGTCAGAAAAGGTTTTTCCCCTAAGTATACCAACTTTATATTTAAAACATTACTTCATATTTTTTTTACCACCTCCACTGACAATGGTTTTGTTTTTTTAGGATCTACAATCCACAATTCATAATATTTAGATCATAGTGATCCAACATATAAGTGTTGTTACTGCGGAGCAATGACGTGGTATGATGAGTGGATAAACAATCGTAGGAAGGCAAGAAAACCTAAATAGTCACTATGTTGCTTACAAGGAACAGTGAAGCTACGATTACTTGCTGAAGCACCTGAGCTTTTTAATGAATTGCTTAGTCAAGATGATGCCATTAGTAGGCATTTCAAAGAAAACATTAGAGCTTAAAATATGTAGTTTTAATTACATGGGCAAAACTTCCACAAAATCTGAAGATGGTGATTATGCCAAATTTTCTCAACTCTACATAGTTGATACTGAAAACAAAATTGAAAAGAGGTCGACCATACTGAGGTTATTTACTTGCTTTTATTTTTTTCATTACAACCATGGTTTCTAACGCATATGTTATTGTTTTTTAAAAAATTAAAAATTGTAGAAAGAGAACAAATACTATATCCATGAAGGGAAAAAGAGTATAAGAAAGGAACTCATTGCAAAACTCATCAAAATGTTGGATGAGGTCAATCCCTACGTTGAGTCTTTTAGACAAGCCAAACATAAGTTTGCTGAAAACGAAAAAATGAAACATTTCATATGCGTATACTTAGTGATCGCGTAGAAAAAGATGGAAGAACATATTCTATGCCAACAACATCGAAAGTTGTTGCGTTGATTCCAGGTGATTTCTGATATGAGATGCCAAGACATGACATAGGTGTACATGAAAAGAGTACCGGAAGGTTGCAAAGAATAAGTGAAGTGCATGTCTCTTACTTGCCACTATGGTATCCTAAATTTTTCCATATGGTGAAGATGGTTTTAGAAATGGAATCAAAAAGTGTAGCAAAAGAGGAAAAGCTGGTGAAGATGAAAAAAACATTAGCATGCGGCAATGGTTTGTATTCATAATTCAAGAAAGAGAGAATGAAGCTCAAACTCTACTTCGTTCAAAACGTCTTTTCCAACAGTTTTTGGTTGATGCATACACATCCTTGGAATCAAACAGGTTATCGTATATTAACTATAACCCATCTAATCTACGTTGCCAGGATGTTGCATCGATTCAAGCTGCCGCTCAATTTGGAAACAACAACTTGGAAGATGAAGGAAAGATTGTAAGAATACCATCATCGTTTACAGGTGGCCTTCGCTATATGTTGCAAAATTCTTACGATGCAATGGCTACATGTAGACAGTAACTATGGCTTCACAGCAATCTAATGCTTATGGAATTAATATATGATTTTCGTAGTTTGAGAAAAAATTATGAAGGTAGTTTAAGAAAGAAATCAAATACACATACAACTGATTAACAAACACATATTATAAAAAATTTAATAATGATTGGATATGCAATGATTTTGGAACCCGATTGGGAACCATTTTTGAATAATAACAGCAGCTAACTATATAAAACAACGAGTAACTAACCTGAATAGGTAAATATGTATATTGAGTGAACAACGTACACGTCCTCGCCTCTTCTCATACCCTGATTTACGACTTTGACATGAAAAACTTTGAAATGATCTTAATTCATATCCATATAACACATAACATCTTCATCATCAAATATGTATATTGGTCTCTTAGGCTCCACTGATTCTAGAATGTAACTCAATTTCAGCTCAGTCGTTGTTTCATCAACATTCGCATTCTTGCATATCTTGTTCACCAATGCAGAATAAGTGACCTCCTCTGTCTCCATCCTAAGATATTGACGAACTTTATCTCTTAAATTCCATCTTGCTTCATTTCCCCTTGTTGCATAATATCCCCCATAAGCATACATTATGATTTTTTGATAATTTTTATTCATTGTGGCCTGAAATAGAATAGAAAAACTAACATTATAATCTTTGTCGTGTTATAGACCTCTTTCACTAAGTACTCGCTTAGTCTATTATACCACATTCGACCTGATTGTTTCAATCCATAAAGTAATTTATCCAACTTAATACAATATTGTTCTCGAGAACTTGTTTTATCTTTGAGCTCAATACCCTCTCGTACTTTCATGTATATCTTATTATCTAGTGGACCATATAAATATGCAGTTACTACATACATTAACCGAAAGTATAATTTCTCTCTAATGGCCAGACTAATTAGGAATCTAAAAGTAATAGCATCTACCGCAGGGGAGTACGTCTCCTCATAATCTACTCCTGGTCTCTGTGAGAATCCTTGTGCAACAAGTCGTGCTTTATGTATCACAATTTCACCATGTTCATTTCTTTTCCTCACAAAGACCCATTTATGTCCTATTGGTTTAATATCAAGAGGTGTCCGAATTATTGGACCAAAAACAATCCTCTTCCTTAAAGAATTTAACTCCACCTTTATAGCTTCTTTCCATTTATAGATCATCATCGTTGAGTGCACTCTAAGATAGACGTGGGTTCTAGATCCTCGCTTATATCCATAAGTTCAAGTGCTACCTTGTATAAAAATATATCATCAATGTCGACATTCTTTTGGTTCCAGTCTATTCCAGACATAACATAATTGATTGAGATCTCATTATTATCCGGAACTTCAGTACCTTGAAGCTTGGCTCATTATTAGGTATCTGAGGTTTGGTGATGTCCTTAACTACGGTTTCCTCAACCTCGGAATCATTCTTAGCACCTTTCTTTGATTTCTGAGGGTTCTTAACTTTGGAACCTATTGGTCTACCATGTTTCAAACGTGCCTTAGACTCTGTAGCAACTTGATTGTGCCCTTCTTGGACATCAATACAAATTGGTGCATTCACAACTGGTATGTATGATTTTGTTACTCTCTTCGGGTCAGTAAAAGAGTTATGACCCGTAAGTAATTGTGATGGGGAATATTTATGTTCACTAGATGGCATGATGCGAATTAACTCGGCAGCATATAAGACATCATGTCCCCAAACTGAGATCGGGAGTTTTGATCTCATAAGTAACGGTCTAGCAATTAGTTGTATACATTTGATAAAGGATTCAGCCAAACCGTTTTGAGTATGTACATGTGCCACAGAATGTTCTACACTTACCCACATGGACATACAATAAGCATTAAACGCTTGGGATGTGAATTCACCAGGATTATCAAGACGTATAGTCTTTAAAGGAAAATCTGGAAAGTGTGCTCTTAGACGGATTATCTGAGCAAGTAACCTCGCAAACGCCAAATTGTGGGTTGATAATAGACATACATGTGACCATCTTGTGGACGCGTCAATTAGTACCATAAAATATTTAAACGTCCCATAAGGTGGGTGTATTGGTTAACAGATGTCACCTTGTATTCTTTCAAGAAATTTTATTGTTTCCTTAGTCACTTTGACTGGTGATGGCCTAATAATGAGTTTCCCTTGTGAACTTGCTACACAGGTGAGATTCTTTGGGATAATTCTTCTTTCTTTCAATGTGTTCTCATTTGTATTCAATATCCATTTTTGTATCATATTCGAACCGGGATGGCCAAGCCGGTCGTGCCAAAGAGTGAAACTTTCGCTAAACTCTTTGTTTATAGTGGCATTACCTTCTATCATACTGGCCTTAGCACAGTAAATGCATGTGGAAATAGCGGGTATAGTCTCTAAGACTTTCTTATGGTCTTGGACGTTTTCAAATATTATTAGGAACTCTTTTTTTCCTTTGCCCTTAGTTTCAACATGGAAACTATTCATTCAGATATCTTTAAAACTTAATAGGCTCCTCTTTGAGCTAGGTGAATATAACGCATTAGATATCTCTAGATGCGTACCCTTGGGCAATAATATATGGGCATGGTCGTAGCCTTCAATTAGATTTGCCATACCAGCTATGGTTCTTATATTGGCGTTTTTAAGTGTAAGATCAATGACGTATCTTTTATCTCCTAGAATCGTGTGGCTTGCCCCACTATCCACCACGAATATGTCCTTGTCGTCTTTCGTACTTCAAAAATAATAATCATATCTTAAACAGTTGCAAAAAAATATCCTTTAATTATATCAAAGTAATAGCAAATAAATTCAAAGCTATAACAGAAAGACAATTCAAAGCAATAAAACTTTAAAAAGAAAACATGAAAGCAAACATAAAACTTGATGTCGAAATTATCTTTGATTATTCTAGGCAATCGGAAGTCTCCATGAGATTATCCTTTTCATGATCGAAATTATCTTCATTTTCATAATGGACCAAATGAGATTCCGGATTTTTCCCTTTAAAATACTTGGTAGTCCGACATGTTTTAGCCCAATGATTTCCCATTCCACATAGATGGCAAACAGATTTGGCGATCGAGTTTTGGGTTTAAAAGATGTACCACGGTCTCGGCCTCTACCACCGTGGTACCCACAGCCTCGGCCTTGTCCTTGACCATAGGAGTGGCCAAGACCACATCCTTGCCATCTTCCACGTCCACGTCCGGTTTGATTATACTCTTTTTGCACGTGGTTAGATACATTAGACTCTTTTTTTGCCTCTGCGACTGTATTGGCTTCAGGAGTGGGGTTGATCAACGAGGTCTCAATTCACTGTTTCTCATCAGCAACTCATTGTTTTGCTCAACGAGCAATAAGCATGAGATCAGACTTCCATATGTCTCAAAGCCCTTTTCATGATATTGTTGTTGCAACCACGTGATAGGTTTGTTCCTAAGGTATGCATATGAAACCCTTTGATAGATGCACTTACATAAAAAAAACAGATACTCGAATCTCGCAACACCAGTAACGTCGGTATTCGTTTCTAAAATGGATACCGACGTTACTGGTGTTGCGCGATTCAAGTATCTGTTTTTTTTTTGCTGTAAGTGCATCTATCAAAGGGTTTGCATACATGCAAAAAGTGATAGTCATAGACAGAACTTATCTTAGGGGCCGCTATGGCGGTACTCTGATTGCAGCAAGCGCTCAGGACGCAAATTTCCCAGTGTTCCCAACTCTATTTGGCATAGTCAATAGCGAGAATAACACCGCTTGGACCTGGTTCATGGAGAAACTCCCGGATGCAATCCCTGATTACGCTGATCTTATCATCGTCTCAGATCGGCATTCTTCCATCTACCCAAGCATCTGTAACGTGATCAACTCTTCATACAAAAGTTTTAGATAATTTATATGTTGTTTGATAACTTAATGAGTGTTTGATAATGATTTTTAACCTTCGTAGTTAATATTTTTAGTGCTTTATCCAGATAACATTTTTTATTAAATGATAACTAATAACAATATATGCTGACCAGGTATATCCTATGGCTTCGCATAGCCCTGGGCATAAAATCCGGACCCGAGAACCCGAACCGAAACCGACCTGAAAAACACGTTCGGTTTGATTTCGGGTTTTGACATTTTACCCTATTGGGTCTTATGTAGCTGGACCCGTGGTTATCGGTTCGGTTTCGGATTTTACCCGATACCCGAAAACCGGAGAACATATAAACATTAAACATTAAACCGAACATAATCACTTCCTTTCAATTTTTGATTGTCCTTTGAGCTTCTTCCTCGCCTCCTCGATTCTCTCCTCCTCGATTCTCTTCTTTTTGGTTCTCATATATAATCAATCTCCACAGTCCACACAACGACACAAACCTGGAAGCCCTAAGTAATACTCCGAAGACCATCTGTGTTGATTCTCCACCTTCTGCCTTGTCGAGAATAAAATCAGAGGTTTTCTTCGATTTCCTTCTCCTTTGCCTCTAAGAGTCTATTTGCTTGTTTAGTTTCTATATGTAGATTGTAGACTAGTGTCGTCGGTTGGGGATTGTTTCTTTGTTCTCAGTTTTTCACATTGAAACATCAAACATGATATGGAAATTTTGGGAGCTTATGTGAAATGAATCTGGCTGGAGTTTGAATAACCTAAAATTCTTATCTAATTGGTGTAATTCTAATGTCTATTTGCTTGTCTAAAAATCGACTCTTGTATATAAACGTATGTTTTTGTGTAGAACATAACAAGTCTTCTTTAGGACTTAAGAGAAGAGATATGGTCTCGTGCTCTGTTTCTTCTTCTCTCAAATGATTTGTTGTTTTTAAGTAATTGTGATTTGTTGTGTGTGAGTTTTAACTTTTAAGTTATGTTGTGTTTTTTATTTTTGTGAATTGACAATTGAGTTGTGTTGTGTTTTTATTTTTTTAGTTATGAACTTAGTTGTGAATGCCATTTGAAATGAGTTGTGTTTTTTTTTTAATTGTGAACGCCATGTGCATTGTTTTTAACTTTTTAAGTAATTGTGATTTGTTGTGTTTGAGTTTTAAGTTATGTTGTGTTTTTTATTTTTGTGAATTGAGGTGTGTTGTGTTTTTTTTTTTAGTTATGAACTGAATTGTGTACGTCATGTGCATTGTTTTTAAGTGATTGTGAACTGAACTGTGTTGTGTTTATCTTTAGATAGAATATAATTATATAACTATGGAAGTATAAAAGAACTTGTTTGTAGTGTTGTCAAATGATTAATATGAGTGTCTTGTTTTTCTTAATCTTTGATGTAGATGGCGTCTTGTGAGACTCCAGCAGGCAACAACAATGATCCAATGGATATTGAAACCGATGATGAGGTTGATGATGAGAGTGACGATGAGGTTGAAACACCTAATTCTGAAAAGACAGAGAAGAGTAAAGGTAAAAACACTAAAGGTGATGCAAGAAAGAAGACAAGGTCTTGGGTTTGGAATCATTTCACTAGACTTGAAAATATCCCAAACAAGTGTACTTGCAATTACTGTGGGAAAAGATTGGGCTGTGCAATCAAGTCTGGAACCTCCACTTTGAAGAAACATGTTACCAAAACGTGCAAGGCATACCAGGTTTGGTTAAGTGCTAATAAGGATAAAGCTCAAACTGTTTTAACTCCTGATGGTGTTGGTGGTGATGTTAGAGTGTCTAGGGTAAGTGAATCAGTGTTTAGAGAAGCTTGTAATGAGTTGCTAGCTCAGCTACCACTAGCTTTCATAGAGTCCTTAGCTATGAGACATTTCTACTCTAAACTTCAGCTGTGTAAGCCTCATTCCAGGAGAACAGCCACAAGAGATATTTTGGAGATGTTTGTGAAGAAGAGAGCTGCTATGAAGAAGATTCTTGAGCATAACAGTCAAAGGATGTCACTGACAACAGATATATGGACTGCTACCACCACTGGAGCTAGTTATATGGTAATAACAGCTCATTTTGTTGATGATATGTGGAGGTTAAGGAAGATGATTATAGGATTTAAGAATGTTTCTGATCATAAGGGTGAAACAATTTGTAACTGTCTTCTAGAGTGTTTGGTTGAATGGGCATTAAGAAAGTATTTTGCATCACTGTTGATAATGCTACTGCCAACAGTTTAGCTATGAATATGTTTAAAAAAGAAATGATGCAGCGGAATGGAAATGATGCATTGGTACTCAAAGGTGAATATTTGCGTTTGAGATGTGCTGCTCACATATTGAATTTGGTTGTGAAGAAAGGATTGTAGGACATAGATCGTAGTGTGGCGGTTGTTCGCAATGGAATTCAATATGCAAGATCTACACCAAATCGACTCAAGGCCTTTGATTTTCGTGTTGAAACATGGAAGGTTAAAAGAGGAAGCCTACCTTTAGATGTTAAGAGGAGGTGGAATAATACTTATCTCATGTTAGAACAAGCTCTAAAGTTCAGAGTTTCATTTGAGAAGCTGCAGGCAGAAGATAAACCATATAATGACTACTTTTTGGAAAGGTTGGATGGACATAAAAGGGTTGGTCCCCCTATGAAAGATGATTTCGATGTAGTTTCTGCATTTGTTCAGGTTCGTGGTATATTTTATAGTTCTACACTGGTTCTTTCAGCTTCTAACTCAGTTGCCTCTCATGGACTCTACAATGAGATAGTCTCTATCACTAGGGATCTTACCATATATAGCACAACAGGGGATGATGAGGAATTGCATAAGAGAAGCTCATCAATGCTAACCAAGTTAGAGAAGTATTGGGATGCATTTGGGGACAAGGTTGAAATGAACAGACTTGTAATAGTAGCAAGTGTGTTTGATCCAAGGAAGAAAATGAAGTTTGTTGAAGTATGTTTTGATCATCTTTATGGTAAGGGTAGTGTGGAATCTTCTCATCTCTCTGATTCAATTAATAATATCTTGAAGGACTTGTATGATGAGTATACTAGAGCTAGTTTGTTGAATACAAGTGGATCATCTTCTCAGTCACAATCATCATGGTCTCAGGCTCAAGATCAGTTTGAAACTGATACAAGTCAAAGAACACATCATGTTGGATTGCCTGATATGGATTCCATCTTTCAAGATATTGTGAAAGAAGCTGGGATTCGTAAGTCATCTAATGAGCTGGAAATGTACTTGAAAGAGGATGTGGAGTCTGTAATGCTTCTAAAAGGCGCAGATTACGATCTGTTATCATGGTGGAAGGTCAATAGTGGGAAGTATCCGATTTTATCCATGATAGCTAAGGATATACTTGCCATGCAAGTGTCTTCAGTAGCATCAGAAGCTGCATTTAGCACTAGTGGTAGACTTTTGGATTCATCTAGAAGCTGTTTAACACATTACATGATAGAAGTGATGAAGTGAGATTTATATAAATGAGGAAGGAGTCTCAACCATTGACAGCTTCTTTCTGAAATTGAGTTGCAAGATGATCTTATGAGAGGTAATTCTTTCTTTTCCGTTTTAATCTCTCAACACTCAAGTATATCTAATTACAAAGTTTGATTTCTTACATAATGTTCTTTGATTTTCTACAGAGTTTGAGCCAGAATTTAATTTGCAAGGTCTTTAAAACTTTAAGTCTTTAACAGTGAGGTAACATAGTCTCTCTTTTCAAGTTTCAACTATTACCATTATGCATTTTTATTACATTAATTTACCAATTTTACTAATTTACATATGTCATATGTTTTTAAATATAATAGGTCTTATGAGATGAGAAATCAGAAGATTCAAACCCATGGCCATGGATGTGTGACGTGTTTCCAGTTTCTAGTTCCCAACTACTATATCTACGTTTTGAATTTTGAATTTATCAGATTTAGATTGTCATTTTTTTGGTTAAGAAACTTGTATTTTCCTTGGTGGTATGATTTTAAACTGTTGTTATGAATTATTCTATCTTTTTCCTCTCATGTATTTCTACTCTTTGGATGTGTCGATGTGAATTTTGCAGGTTTTTATTGTTTAGAACTTGACCTTGACATTTTGCAGGTTTTCGGGTAAATCAATACATATCGGGTAATTTTTACACTTTTATTGTATTCGGGTATAAAAAAAATCCGAACCCGATTTTTTCAGATTTTTTCCGGTTCTTAAATTTTACACCCGAACCGACCCGAACCCGAGAAGACCCGAACCGAAACCGAACCGATAATTTATGTTTACCCTATTGGGTCCTAAACCTCCTTACCCGAAAGAACCGAACCCGAACGGTTCTTACCCGAACCCGAACCGAGGACCCGAATGCCCAGGGCTAGCTTCGCATGTCACCTGTGTGGTGCACCTAAAAAGAAACATATTGGCGATATTTAAATCGGAAGCTCTGAGCTGTCTTGTTTCGAACGCGGCTAGGGCATACCAGTTGAGCCACTTCATCAAACTCTTTGCTGGGTAGCGAGGTATGAGCAGCCCATGCACATATTATTTACATGGCACTGGATTTGAACATTGGACTAGGTCTCACTTTGTTGGGGAGAGGTATAACGTTATGACAAGTAACATAACCGAATCCGTGAACAATGTACTCAGTATCCTAGAAACCATCAGACAACACTAGTAACTTGATTTGCATTAAGGAGGGAAGCAGCAAGGATGGATGAGAACAGATTGCCACCTAAGGTGAATGAGAAGGTGATAGAGAATTATGAGAAAGGATCAGGTTTTTTTGGTATTGAAGATAGGAGACAGCCAATATGAAGTTAGAGATGATGAGGAAGATGCTTTTGTGGTGCACGTTTGGGAGCGTACCTGCACATGCAGGTAATTCCAGCTTCCAACCACCCCTTGCTCACACGCAATAGGTGCAGCCATAAAAGAAGGTTTTAGGATTTTCACTTTGGTAGGAGTTTCTCACACAATGCCTTGTCTAAGGTACTCATATGAAGAGATGATAATGCCGGTCTCGGACATGGCTAGTTTGGCCTCTTCTCCAAATGATGTTGGTGGTGGGAATTTGACACCTCCGTATGTGAGAAGGCCATCAGGGAGGCCAAGGAGAAGACGTTTGTTCTCAAGGGGAGAGTTTAAGGTACTTGTTAGCAGCTAACATAATAATTATCGAATTAATATATAAGTAATTGATAATTAACATAATTATACATGATGGTGACTGAGGACTTCACGGAGACGCTGCTTCTTTAATAGTTTTAATATTTACAATTTCTTGTATTTTTGAAAATTATTGGTTTAACGGAAGAATCATATCAAAAAAACATCATCAACTACCTCCGATTAATAATAATATTCGCTTAGCCATGTTAATGTTGATGTTTTTTCCATGATTTCATCAATTGTTTATCCTCAGTTCATGTTTGTTTACTGCTTTGATGACAAATCTGACTACTTCCAAGTCTTCAATGGGGAATTTGATTTTGAATCATCACCTAGGAAGTGACTTATCATCTTCTACATTTTTAATTTTTTTTTGGCTTAAATAGATTAAACAAAACATATATCATATAATGGAGTAAGAAAATCTTCTGGCTCTGATACCATACGTATTTAACAAAACCCAGGATATAAATAAAATTTGTATATGTAAAACTTTGATGTAAAAATTTAAAATGAAAACTGTTATACGATTGATACAAAGTAGAAGAAAGACAAAGCGTATGATTAAAACTTACTTTATTAAACTTGATAGAAAGTACAAGTTACAAACACAAAACCTGGGAAAACGGCCAATTCTCCTATAAACTTAGTTACTTTATCGTAGTAATACACAGAACTTCCGAGTGTGCTTATAACTACATGAACTAACTTATAATTTGAATTTACTACACAAACTATAAAAATATGGCCAAAACCTACAAATCTAACGATGCCGTTAATTAAACCGTTAGTGTAGCTGACTAGAATGCCACGTGGATGGACAGAATGACTGCGTTTTACGAAGCCAAGTCTAAAACATTAAAACGACGTCGTTTTAATAATGTTATAAATTTTGGAAATAGACAATCCGAGGATTCGAACCCATAACCTCAACCTCCCATACCCGACTAAATACCAATTGTGCTACAAGGTTTCTCGATGTTACACCAAACATAACTATTTATATAACGCTTCTTTCTTCTTCTTTTTTTCCTCATCATGAAAAATTGATAGCATCAAACAAATCTCCTATTTAAATTTTGTATTGACAGTTAGAAAAACTAGCAATGGTGCTTTCATCCATAGTTTGATTCAATTTGGGTTTGATTTTTCTGGATCTTAGGATTTTAGGTTTATAAATACTAGAATGAAAAGTGAAATATAATCTAAAAATCAGTTTTTATTTTGTGAGTTTCAACTAATTATCCTTAATTAATGGGGGAATTTCAAAAATACCCCTTTTCATATACCTCTTTTTAAAAATACCCCCTTTTCAAACTTTATCAAAAAAACCACTAAAAATATTGAAATTTATCCAAATATGTGTGTAAGCTTATAAATATATACACAAATTACCTTTATATGTGTATAAAACTTTATATACCTTTCATAAATAGCGTAAAAATAAATTATAAAAACCATATAAAAACCTTATAAAAACTGTATAAACCCTTTTAAAAACCTTTTAAAAACCTTATAAAACTTATAAAAACGATTAAAAACTATTTAAAACATTTTAAAATATTTGTATCGAATCTCCCAGTAGTAGTTATTATATAGAAGTACCTTATAAACTATATAAAACTTTATAATTTTTTATATTTAAATAGGGGTATTTTTGAAAATGGATAGATAAAGGGGGTATTTTTAAAAAGGGGTACACCTAAAGGGGTATTTCTCAAAAATTCTCTTAATTTATATATAAATTTAGATGATAGAACATTATTTAAGTAAATTGAAATTTGCAGTTTTTAATATATAAATTATGAATCTAACTAGACCATGAAGTATAGTTCAATTTTTGGATATATTATTCAATTTGGTTTGAATTGTATTAGATTGGGTTACTTGAATTGAACACTTATATTAAGGAATATTTCTATATTAGATTAAGAAATTAATAAATTTGGGAGATTTGTTTCCTGCTATCAATTGTTCATGATGAGGAAGAAGAAGAAGAAGAAAGAAGCGTTATATAAACAGTTACGTTTGGTGTTACTTTGAGAAACCTTGTAGCACAGTTGGTGTGGAGTCGCGTTAGGGAGGTAGAGGTTATGGGTTGAATCTTCAAACTGTTTGTTTCTAAATTTTTTAACATTATTGAAACGACGTCGTTTTGATGTTTTAGACTTGGCTTTGTAAAACGAAGTCGTTCTATCCATCCACGTGGCATCCCAGTCAGCTACACTAACGGTTTAATTAACGGCATCGTTAGATTTGTAGGTTTTGGCCACATTTTTATAGTTTATGTAGTAAATTCAAATTATAAATTAGTTCATGTAGTTATAAGCACACTTGAAAGTTCTGTGTATTAATACGATAAAGTAACTTAGTTCATGGGGAAGTTCTGTGTATTGCTCGGCTCCTTTGCTCCAATAAGCTCCAAATCACTCTATTTTGATCCAATCATTGTGAAATAACTCCTACACCTGAAAAGACTCCAAAAGACCCTAAAAAGTATAGAAAGACTCGATAAAAAGCACTTATATCATGGTTAAAAGCCGTAAAAACCATGATATATCATTGTACTGGAGCTTCGAGCCTTGATCGAGTCGGTGGAAGAGGTAAGGTGTCTTTTCTCCTTTTACATAATAACATACACTTATTTATATACTTATATAATAATGTTTTATATGGGAAGAGTAGTGAGATAATAAATTATAAGGTATGTTTATTTAACTATAGATAAGTGTTTATAGAGGACTGAAATTATAGAGTATATACTTATATATATATATAAGTGTATGCATAATTATATAGGACTTAAATATATAAGGTATATATAACTGTATATAAGTGTTTGTATAGCTATAGAGAACTGAAAAGTATAGAGTATAAACGATTCTTTTTTTTTTAATTGAAAGATACAGAAATGAAAATTGAGCCGATCAAATTTGCCCTGATTATCAAAATTTAAAACTAGAGCTCCAAATTTCTTTGCTAAATTCTAAAGTTTTAAACCAGCACTAACATTCAAGTTTGATATGCTCACAAAATCCCTAAACCAAATCTCTTTGCGAATAAGTATTTTGCTCACCCTAGGTTCTTTCAGGTAATTAATCACACTCTCATGTCAAATCAATTATCCTAAGATCTAGACTTTAGGTGATCAATCTAAAACTAGCATTAAGAACAACCTATGGTGAAGAACAATTCAGATGGTGAATCCTAATCTAACAAATCTACCTAACAAGTCATGAAAACCCTAATGAGAATCCCCAACCCTAACAAAGAAGACTACTCAGACATCATGTAGGAAACAAACATCATGAACTGAATAATATCAATTAGAAAACTGAATAGAGAAACAAAGGAGTATTGAAATCTTCTCTCTACAGGGAGTTCTGATCTCTCTCTCCAAAAGCTCTCAAGGTTTTTGCAATAGAATAAAGCGTAATTGTTTCTAAAACCTAAAAAGTACTTAAGTATGTCCAAAACACGTCAGGGACCAATGTTGCAACTTGGGAAAACTCTGGGCAACTTTTGTAAATCTTCAAAACTTAGAAAAACTCGAAATCTCTCGTCAGGCACATGGTGTCGATCGACACTGGTAGATGGTGTCGATCAGCACTCCTTCACAGAACGTCTCCAAGATATATTGCTCGGCTCCTTTGCTCCAATAAGCTCCAAATCACTCTATTTTGATCCAATCATTGTGAAATAACTCCTACACCTGAAAAGACTCCAAAAGACCCTAAAAAGTATAGAAAGACTCGATAAAAAGCACTTATATCATGGTTAAAAGCCGTAAAAACCATGATATATCATTGTACTGGAGCTTCGAGCCTTGATCGAGTCGGTGGAAGAGGTAAGGTGTCTTTTCTCCTTTTACATAATAACATACACTTATTTATATACTTAATGTTTTATATGGGAAGAGTAGTGAGATAATAAATTATAAGGTATGTTTATTTAACTATAGATAAGTGTTTATAGAGGACTGAAATTATAGAGTATATACTTATATATATAAGTGTATGCATAATTATATAGGACTTAAATATATAAGGTATATATAACTGTATATAAGTGTTTGTATAGCTATAGAGAACTGAAAAGTATAGAGTATAAACGATTCTTTTTTTTTTAAATTGAAAGATACAGAAATGAAAATTGTACAGAGGGGAATTACGAAGTATGATATGTTTTTTTTTTCTTTTTTTCTAATATACATTTGTATATGAAAGTAGTTCTAGAAAGGGTCTTGTGATAGGGGTCTGCCATATGGATCGTCGTGTTGTGTATTGTTGTCTTGGGTTATATCGTCTTCATCGTCAGAGGAGGATATTTGTATTGCGATGGAGTCCAGGAGTTTCTTGAGTTTTTCTTTGTCTTTACTTTTCTTGGATCCGGAAGATGAAGTAGTGGATTTTGTAGGGCTGGGTGGCTTTTTAGGTGAGGTCTTTGTTTGGATATGTGGTAGTGTTTGGGATACTGCAGTTACGGTTTGCTTTATTTGTTGGTGTGTCTATCCATTTTTCCAGGTTGGTTAAGGAGCATCGTTCCATGTTATATTTTTCCCACCATTTGATCATGAATTCTCGTACTAGTGATTAAGGGAACGATGGTGGGACAAATACAACATGGAATGATGCTCCTTAACCAACTTGGAAAAATGGATACAGACACACCAACAAATAAAGCAAACCGTAACTGCAGTATCACGAACAATGCCACCTATCACAAGACCCTTTCTAGAACTACTTTCATATACATATCTAAATGTATATTAAAAAAAAATCGTTTATTCGTTTATAGTCTATACTTTTCAGTTCCCTATAACTATACAAGCACTTATATACAGTTATATATACCTTATATATTTAAGTCCTATATAATTATGCAAACACTTATATATATATATAAGTATATACTCTATAATTTCGAAATTATCATTAACTAAATAACACCGATTTTAAACCAAATTAAACTCGTTAACCAACCCAATAAACCCAATCAGAATGCCCATTCTTCACAAAATCCCCAAAATAAAAATCCCCAAAAATCGAAATCCCTAAATCGAAGAACCCTAGAAAAAATCCTCAAATTTATCTACATCCGAGGTCGATGGAATCAAATGAGATGGAGTTGAATGCTGTCGTCGTTCTTCCCGACCATAACAGTTCTCTTCCGGGCGAGGAAGGAGGACACGGCCATCCAACATGCGACGACAAACCCGATGATGAAGACCCAAGGGAGCGTGATGAGTTTGAAATCGAGAAGTCTGTTATGGAATTTAAAGATGCACCAAGCATTCATCACGATGAGTATCCTGACAGTGACAATGAGGAAGATGAGGAAGCTAATCAGGAGAGAGAGCGTAGCAACTTTAAACGTGAAGAGTCGAACTTGTTCTATCACCAGACATTCTTCAACGGCATTGCCTTTAAGGAAGCAGTACTGGACCACGCTTTGAAGACAGGATGCAACATTGCACTGAACAAGTACGATAAGACCACCCTTGGGTTTAAATGTGCTGGGGATTGTTGTATTTGGCGGATCTATTGTGCAGTGGTGAAAAAACTGGTAAATGGAGGGTTAATGTGTTCAAGGATGTGCATAGATGCAATCCGAATGGAGATTGTGAGATGGTGAAGGTTCTTATCATAGCTAGATTGTTTGTAGAAAACATCAGAAAAGAACCTGAATATTACATGCCAATGAAGATTGAGGAAATCATCAAAATGAAATGGAATATAACCGTCTCTAGGCCTCAGTGTCAAGCTGCGAGGAACAAAGCATTGAGGTGGATTGAGAAGGAGTATGATGACCAGTTTGTGAGGCTCCAAGATTATGCGGCTGAGATAAGAGAATCAAACATAGATTCAACTGTTGAAATTGACACAATCAGAAATGATGCAGGACAAGAGGTATTCAATAGGTTTTATGTTTGTTTTGATGTGTTGAAGAGAAGTTGGAAAGAGACACGTAGGCCTTTGATAGGAGTAGATGGAACTTTCATAAAACGCAGGGTTAAAGGGCAGTTGCTGGTTGCTTTAGGTAGAGATGCAGATAATGCTATTTATCCAATAGCATGGGGTTGTGTACAAGTAGAAAATATAGATAACTGGTTGTGGTTTGTGAGGAAGGTGAAGATTGATTTGGGATTAATGGATAGTGAAGGTTATATAATAGTTTCTGGTCGTCAAAAGGTAAGCATTGTGTTCATTGTCTTCTTTTTACTTATATACTGTTTTGCTACTTCTACTTCTAATGTCTTATTTTGTTTGATTTTATTAGGGTTTGATCCAAGCTGTTAAGATAGAGCTTCCCAAAGTTGAGCATAGAATATGTGTTAGACACATCTACGGGAACTTGAAGAAAAATCATGGGAAAGATAAGGAAATGAAGATGTATGTTTGGAATGTGGCTTGGAGTTATAATGAGAAGGAGTTTGATGCAAACATGAGTGTGCTTCACGACTATAATGAGGCTGTCTGGCGTGATGTTGTCAAGTCCAAACTAAGAACTTGGTGCAGGGCCTTCTACAAGTAAGCAAACTTTTGTGAAGATGTTGAGAATAACTCAACTGAGTCATTCAACAAGTCCATTGTGAAAGCTAGGGAGCAAGCATTTGTGCCAATGCTTGAGACCATTAGGAGGCTTGCAATGGTGAGGATTGCCAAGAGATTTGCTTAATCTCATGATCATAATGGGAGATGCACTCTGTATATCGCTAAGTTCCTTGCCAAAGATTTAGAGAAAGCTTCAAAATGTCGCATCAGAAGGAGCACTAATGACATGTATGAAGCTACAGTTGGTGGAACTTCTCATCGGATTAGCTTGACTGAGAAGAGTTGCACTTGTCAAAAGTGGCAGATTTGTGGCATCCCATGTGAACATGCTTATGGAGTCATGATTGACAAGAAGATTGAGGTTGAGGACTATGTATGTCATTGGTTTAGGACACCAATGTGGAGGAAGAATTACACCAACGGTCTGATTCCACAGAGAGGACTTGCATATTGGCCATCCACAACACTTCCTAATGTGCATATACCACCACCACCACCTCAGCCTGGAAGGAAGAAAGGAAAAGAGAGCAAAAAGGACAAAAAGAGGAAAACGGGAAAGAATGAGTCTCCTTTGAAAAAGGCTTCTCAGGAGTTGAAAAGGGTAATGCATTGTTGTATATGTGATGCATGTTGGTCCCTCTTCAAAGCTTAGAGAATTGTAACTAGAACACTGAGAATTTTGGGTACAAAAGCCTACCTCTTTTTGTCTTTTTTGTTTTATATATAGAAGCAAGAAAACAAAGGTTGGGATCATCCGATCCCCATTACATGGAAGTGGGAAAAGTGCAACAAGAAAATAGGAAAGTTGTGAATTCGTGTCCAACATACGGACGACTAAGTCACCTTATTAACAAGAACCAAACTATATTAATGAAAAGCAATCAAACCGGTCCAATGTCTGGTTAAGGATTGTACCGGCGGTTTGGAACCTTAATCCTCGTGGATCGTCTCTTCTATTCTGGTTCCTTTGCAGCACCGTCATGTGTTGTCGCATCAATACTCTCTCCGTCGGAAAGAACCTTGTCCTCAAGGTTCAAAGCTGGAAAACTAGCGCGGAATTGTGCTGCATCTTCCCAAGTGGCGTCGGCAAGTCACACCATTTGATCCGAAACTCCAAGGATTGTTCACTACCCTGGGTCACCGACTGCTAGGATAGCCTGTGGAATAAGTCGCAAAAGCCCGTTAGAATGCATTGGAGGTAAGGTACCCAACGTCGGAGTGTCTTCGTCCACACGTTTCTTGAGGAGAGAGACATGGAAAACAGTGTATGCGACTCCCCTCCGGTAATTGCAGGCGATACGCAACGGCGTCGATGCGCTCGAGAATCTGAAATGGCCCAAAATAACGGATGGATAACTTCTGGGATGAACGGCGAAAAATGGAGTGTTGACGATATGGTTGCAGCTTCAGAAAGACCGAATCCCCGACAGCGAAGGAGACATCCCGCCGTTTAGTATAAGCAGTTTGTTTAATTCGCAGGTTGGCTATATGGAGATGAGCTTTAAGGTCCCGCAACACTGATGCACGGGCCGCAAGCTGTTCATCGAGTTCAGAAATATTAGAGGTACCTCGCTCATAGTCCGGAAGGTCTGGTGGTGGTCGGCCAAACATTTCTTGAAAGGGAGTTATACTAGTTGAAGCGTGAAACGTTGTATTATACCAGTATTCGGCCCACGCCAGAAAGGAGCTCTATTGCTTGGGACATTGGTGGACAAAGCAGCGCAAGTATTGCTCAATGCAACGATTTACGACCTCTGTTTGGCCGTCCGTTTGTGGGTGGTAAGCGGACATGCGTTGTTATTCCCCGGTCTATACACGATCTCGTAATCATAGCCGGCAAGTTTACCCATCCACTTCTGCTGTTTGGGAGTAAGAATGCGTTGCTCGAGGAGGTAACGCAAACTTCGTTGATCGGTCTTGATGGTGAAGCGTTGCCCATCAGATAAGGTATCCACGTACGAATTGTTACCACTATTGCCAACATTTCGCGGGCAAACGTCGACTAACTCTGCTTAGTGATATCCAGGGAACGACTCATAAAGGCAATGGGCCTATCTTGTTGTGTGAGAACTGCACCAATGCCTCCTCCCGAGGCGTCTGTTTGGATGATGAATGGAATGGAAAAGTCTGGCAAGGCGAGTGTTGGTGTGGTCGTAAAGACTGTTTTGAGGGAGTTGAATGCGTTGTCAGCTTCCGGTGACCAACTGAACTTGCCTTTGCGCAACCAGTTTGTCAAGGGCCTAGCAATGATCCCATATCCTTGTACGAATTTCCGATAGTAGCCGGTGAGTCTCAAGAAGCCGCGTAATTCTGTAACGGTTGTTGGAGTAGGCCAATCGAGCATTGCTTGAATTTTGGTCCAATCAACCTTTACTCCTTCACCGGAAATTACGTGACCCAAATATTCCAACTCCTCTTTGCCAAAATCACACTTCTTCATCTTGATGAACAACTTGTGTTGGTGAAGGATTTTTGAAAGACAATGCGGACATGTGTAACGTGTTCCCGGTGGTTCTTGCTGTACACAAGTATGTCATCGAAGAAGACCAAAACAAATTTTCGTAAATACTCACCGAAAATCGAGTTCATTAGGGACTGGAATGTTGAGGGAGCGTTGCATAATCCGAAGGGCATGACGAGACACTCGTAGTGACCACTATGAGTACGGAACGGCGTTTTGTGGATGTCATCCGCTCGCACATGTACTTGATGGTATCCAGCGGTAAGGTCGAGCTTTGTGAACACTTTTGCACCATGGAGTTCGTCGAGCATATCCTCGACTGTTGGAATGCGGAAACGATCCTTGATTTTCGCTGCATTCAAGGCACGGTAGTCAGTACAAAACTTCCACGAACCATCTTTTTCTTGACGAGGAGAATAGGAGATGAGAATGGACTATAGCTTGGCTGTATCAACCCGGTTTTCAACATCTCCGATACTTCGCGCTCGATCTCGTCTTTTTAGAAGTGAGCGTAGCGATAGGGTCTCACGTTCACTGGGTCCAAACCTTCTTTGAGGGCGATTTGATGCTCGATTTTACGATATGGTGGTAACTCCGTAGGTTGGTGAAACAAAGCATCAAATTCGGTCACCAAGGGTTGAAGATCATCGGGGATGTCGTGAACGACATCGTTCTACTCCGCGATAGTGAGTGCAAACACTTGTTGGCCTTTGCGGGCTTCATGGAACATCTCAGCTTGTTGGGGCTATTTGATGTTGCTGTGATTGAGCCCATGTAAAGTGTGCTATTCTCCTTCCCACAAAAATGACATCCAATAGGCTTTCCAATCGCAAACTGTCAGCCCCAAGAGCTCCAACCATTGTATGCCCAATACCAAGTCTAATCCGGTGAGGGGTAGGCGATAGAGATCAATGTGGAATACCACGCCACCGAGATCCAGCGCTATCGTTTGGTATTTTCCGGTACAACGGAGAGGGTTCCCATCTGCGACCCGAACTTGAAAGTGTTTCACTTGTGTGAGCTTGAGGTTCAATCGGTTAGCAGCCTTCTCACTAATGAAATTATGCGTCGACCTGCTGTCGATCAACGTAATCATTGTTCGTCGATTAATGAGAGCTTGGACCCGTAGTGTTTTTGGAAAGTCCCAGCCCGTAAGAGCGTTGAGCGTGATTTCAGGTTCGTCGGTTCCCGCATCGATTACTGGTTCTTCTTCCTCATCGTCGTCGTCTCCTTCCATGATGAGAAGTTGTGGTTTCCGGCATTTGTGACCCGGTGTGTACCTCTCGTCACAACTAAAGCACAAGCTGAGGCTCCGCTTCTTCCGAAACTCCTCCCATGATAATATCTTGGGTGTCTGATCCTCCCAAATTACCTTTCAAGTCGACCACATCCATCAACATCTTCTGCATTTTGTCTTGCATTAAACCCTGACTCGTCTCCAAATCTTCTAACCGCTCCTTGTTGGTCGCCATCGGCTCGACGGACTGTTCCGGAGACACGATTTGCTTCCCTTTGCGTTTAGATCGTCTTAAAGCAATGTTGATTGTGAAATTTGTGAAAGTTGTGAAAAGAAAGAATAAAATGGCTCTGATACCAAATGTTGGTCCCTCTTCAAAACTTAGAGAATTGTAACAAGAACACTGAGAATTTTGGGTAGAAAAACCTACCTCTTTTTGTCTTTTTCGTTTTATATATAGAAGCAAGAATACAAAGGTTGGGATCATCCGATCTCCATTACATGGAAGTGGGAAAAGTGCAACAAGAAAATAGGAAAGTTGGGACTTTGTGTCCTTAACATACGGACGACTAAGTCACCTTATTAACAAGAACCAAACTGAATTAATGAAAAGCAATCGAACCGGTCCAATGTCTGGTTAAGGATTGTACCGGCGGTTTGGAACCTTAATCCTCGTGGATCATCTCTTTTGTTCTGGTTCCTTTGAAGCACTGTCATGTGTTGTCGCATCAGTGCAGCTGGTCATAATTCAAGGTTTCACACCAAGAAGACGAAGTCTCTAGTACATGTTTGTATATTAGCACAGTCTCTAGTATGTTAATGTTTTCTTATCTAAACACTTACATTATCTATTTTGGTTGAAAATGTGTTGTAGAACCAGAGATTGAAAAGTAGAACAAGAACAACATTGCTTTTCTAAAGTCTTGTAAAGTCTCTCAAACAATCTCTGTATTTATAAGATACTTTTCATGACTTTATTTTGTAAAGAAGAGTGTTTAAAATCATAAACCAATAACATAAAATTTTAATTCATTAACAATCAGAGATTCTTTTGTTTTAATTGAATAACACAGAACTTTTAATGACTTTGTAAACCTTTGTATCCAATAACCCCATATTTATGAAGATTTTGAATGACTCTTTACAAATCAATAACTAATAACACCAAACTTTAAAAGAGTTTTGTAAAATCTTGATTGAATAACAACAGATTCTACCTAACATCTAAAGTCATTAAAACTCCATATAACTCACAAACCAATAACACCCCCTTACTATTCTGATTACAAGACAATGTACACGATGGAACATTGCTGGTGTTTGTTGAGGTTTGAGCAGAAATGGCTCAATCCCAACACTATCAATAGCCCTACACCTAAAGGCAGAAGCAAGAGGAAACCTCAAGCAGAAGGTTCACAAATAGCAAACAACAATGTTCAAGGACCTGAGATAAGACATGAAGGTGTGAAGGCTGCTAAGGCTAAAAAGAGTAACGCTCAAGGGAAGGCTCCGACTGAGTATAAGAGCATGTGGGAAATCAAGAAGGAGGAAATGGCTGAGACATAGAAACTACAGAAGCTTGCTATACTAGACACACTTCTGGCTAAAAAGGAACCACTTAGTGGAGCTGATGAAGCTATCAAGAATAAGATAGTGGCTCAGTATTTCTGAAATATCTTCTTATCGTATCTTTAGTATCTAAGTAGTGATTTCTGTTTTAAGTTTTAGTATCCAAGTAGTGATTTCTGGCTAAGTTTATATTGTTATCTCGGCTTTTATAAAGTTTCTATGTTTTTGGGACTATTCTGATATCTTTTGTGATCTTACCATATTCTGTAATAATTGCATTCTCAATTTGATTGTCATTCACTGTTTGCTTGGTCATTCATCGTTATGTATTGATTCTTAGCCTTATTTGTATGTATTTCAAGTTGATATCATTATGAATGACTTTGTTCCTGTTTTATGAGGTTGCCTCACAGATGGGCCATGACTATAGCTATTCTCAGCTTGATTTCTCAGACGTGTATGATGTGCATGAAGACAATGAAGACAAGGAAAGAGAAGCTTTAATACGTATGGATGAAGGTGAAAGTAGTTTCATGAATGATCGTGTCATTCTCATAGATGAAGAAGAGTAGATTCCTCATGGCTCAGAACAGTCAATACCCTCCTCAACCTGAGGTTGAATTTGGATTTCCAAATTCCAAAGGTGTGCTACTGTGGTGGTGTGCCTATTTTATCTACTGCCTACAACAAGAATGATAGTGGAAGAAGGTATGTGTTATTTAAGTGACTTTTGGATTATATTTGAGACCTTATGTGATATTTTAAACCTTATCTGATAGTTTGTAAATGTGTTTGCACGGTCTTTACATGTAAGAATGTTGAAGATGGAGAGATGCATATTCACAAGTGGTAGGAAGATGTTGTACTGGAGGAGATGAGAGATAAAGACAGATTGTTAGAAGTGTTATCTTCTTAGGTAGATTGCTTAAACTCCCATACTGAAACTAAAACTGAGTGAAGCTAGTTAAGTTAGAGAAGGTTGTAGGAGATCTAGTAGAGATAATGAATAGGTCCACAAATGGATTTCAGTTGGTTATTGGTGTAATGGATTTTGCTGCTTTTGTAATAGCTTTCTTTGTAATGTTTACTGGTGTAATGGCTTAAACTTGTATTGTTGTTACTGTTGTTGTTGTAAAAACACCATCTTATTGTTGTATTGTTGCTATTGTTGTTGTTGTAAACATATCGTGTTTAGTAACGGGAGTTGACTATATATGTAGACGATATTTGATGTGTTTGATCACGGGAAAGTGATATGATTCTTGTTTTATATGTGTTGTGTTTTCACGGGTGTTGCATCACAAGAATATTGGTACAACAAACCTCAAAACTTTTGTGTATATATATGCAATCGATTAACAAAACTATTCCTCACAACTTCAACCCTTCTTCATAATAACATTTTTTCAAAGGTTTTTTTCTTTCTAGAAATTCAACTATTCTTCTTAATAACACTTCTTCAAGGTTTTAAAATTCTCTATAACTTATACTCTTCTTCTTAATTACACTCTTCTACTTCTTTGTTGGTAACACTTTGAATATAAAATGGCATCATCTTCAAATCATTTTCACTACCAAAGAGATGAGGATAATCCATTTGATGCGTATTATCAAAATTTTCAAGAAAATTATAATCTCTTGCAAGAACCGACCGAGCAAAAAAAACGAGTTTTCATCGAGAGAAACCGTGAAGAAGGGCACAATAAACTTTGGAATGATTATTTCAGTGACACTCCAACATACCCGCACAATGTTTTCCGACGACGTTTTCGAATGAACAAGCCATTGTTTATGCGTATTGTGCAACGTTTATCTAACGCAGTCCAATATTTCCAACAAACAGAAGATGCTACCGGACGGGCTAGTCTTTCACCAATACAAAAATGTACTGCAGCAATTCGTCAATTGGCATATGGTGGTGCGTGTGACACGGTGGACGAGTATATACGAATAGGTCCTTCTACAGCTCGAAAATGTTTGCACCAGTTTTGCGCTGCAATAATCGAATTGTATGGGGATGAGTACTTAAGACGTCCCAAAATGAACAACGTGGATTTCCCGAGATGGTTGGGAACATTGACTGTATGCATTGGGAATGGAAGAATTGTCCTACAGCTTGGAAAGGCATGTATTCACGATCAACCGGAAAACCTACAATCGTGTTGGAGGCGGTAGCTTCGTATGACCTTTGGATTTGGCATGCATTCTTTGGAGCTCCAGGTACTATGAACGATCTTAATATTCTAGATCGATCAAATGTATTTGATGACATTATAAACGGTCAAGCTCCAGAAGTGAATTTTTATGTCAACGGAAGGGAGTACAATTTGGCGTACTATCTCACTGATGGTATTTATCCAAAATGGACCGCTTTTATTCAATCTATCTGACTTCCATAAGGTATGAAAAATTCCTTTTTTCTAAAAAACAAGAAGATGTGCGGAAAGATGTTGGCATTTGGAGTCTTGCAAGCTATATTCGCCGTTATTAAAAATCCGTCTCCTTTATGGGATAAAAATAAAATGGCAAATGTTATAAGAGCTTGCATAATATTCCATAATATGATTGTGGAAGATGAACGACATACATACAGTCTCCGTAACCTTTCTGAATTTCAACACGGAGAAGATGTTAATCAATCATATACCGTTGGTACCGCCGGTGTGGGTTCCAATATCGGCGCAACGATTACTCGTCGAACAAGAGTTCGGGATAAACAAGCCCATGAACAATTAAAAGAAGATTTGATTGAGCATATTTGGAGTTATTTTGGACATATTCCAGATGATGAAGATTAATTTCCAAATTTCGAAGAATTCAATATAATGTTGGTTTAATATTTGTATGCTTTATGTTTTATGTTTTTAATGTCTTATTTGTATGTTTTTCCTATTTTCATCTTTTGTGACTTTTCTAATTTTGAAATGTTTTCGATGTTAATGTTTTAGTAGGCGTGGGCAAAATACCCGGACCCAAAATCCGATCTGAACCCAATTCGAACCCGAAATCTAGAAATACCCGAACGGGTTCAATATCTCTAAACCTGAAAATCCGAACCCGAACCCGAACCAAACCGAAATCCGAACGGATATCCGAATACATCCATGATATAAATATATGATAATAATTTATTAATAATATATATGTACTTGTAATAATCTAATGTCAAATTATCCATTTTTGTATATTTTGGATTGTTTTAAAGTTATAAACTCCTATTTAAATAAATTTAAGTAAAAGTTTATATAGGTTTTGAAATTTTTTATTAGTTTGAACATATTTTGATACTCAAATTTTGAATTTTGAGAATTTCGGGTAACCCAAACCCGAACCAAAAATATCCGATCCATACCCGATCCAAACCCAAAATCTAGAAATACCCGAATGGGTTCTATATCTCTATATCCAAAAACCCGAAAATCCGAAATACCCGACCCGAACCCGAACGGGTACCCGAACGTCCAGGCCTATGTTTTATGTTTTCTATTAACCAATATTTCTTATGTTTTTACATAATTAAATTATATTAATTTTAAAAACTAAAAATATTATTTTTTTATTCGTGGGACAAAATACATGGGACACCAATGCTCGTACATAAAAATTAAACATTTGTCCCACACCCAAAATATTGCTAAAATAACCATGGGACCAAAATCATTGTCCTACCAATGCCCATGCTCTTAGTGCAAAGGGAAAATCTGTTGCTAACCCTACAACCATTTAGTCTTAATAGAATAATAGAAAAGTATCATTCCCCAACACTATTTAAACAAGTAACTACCGGTGAATTGCAAGGAGAAGTAAAAAATTTAAAAGCACAAATAAAAGAATTACAACACATAGTTCACTAACACTAACAAGAAGTTATATTAGGAACTCCATTTTTTACACAAATTTATCCATTTCAAGTTACAAAGCTAGGAATTACTACAAAAATTGTAGGAGAAAAGATAATATTTGAATTTCTATCACCAATGAAAACAAAAGAAATTTTACCTTTACAGAATTCCACAATAGAAAAATCTATAAACCTAACAGAGAGAAAACAAAAACATATTCTATACTTACAACAAGAAATAAAATACCAACAAATAGAACAACAATTACATGATCCACAAATAATAAATAAAATAAAAAATTAGAAACTGAACTCTTAACCCAAATATGCTATGAACTTCCAAATGCATTTTCGGAAAGGAAAAAACATATTGTTAAAATACCTTACGAAAAAGACTTCAACGAAAAGCATATTCCAACTAAAGCTAGGCCCATTCAAATGAACGAGGGTCATGTCCTCATTATTCAGGATCTTGATTGCGTCTGGACGGGCCCATTTGGATCCCATCATCCACTGCGGCCGTAAGTTTTAACCGCTCTCTAACCGCATTTTTGACGGTCTGGAAATCATCTCGCTCCCTAATATGTACAAACCGCCATCCAAAAGCCCTCCAAATCGGTTACGTGTTCATAGTAACCATCTTCGTCCATCCTCCATGCTCCCCGCACCAACCTCACAACCATCGACATCACTGATCTGCGAAAAGAAAACATATGAGTTAGGTGTTATCGGAAATAAACAAAAGTTACCAAAGGTAAACAACTCATTAACGTTAGTAACGACAAACCGCATTGATTACACAACAGAACTGCGATAAATTACTAAGAACCCTAGTAAACTATTACCAGAAGTGTGCTTTTTCCGTTGATGTCGATGTTAGCTAGCATTAAAAACTAGCTTCCAGTAACTTTGTTATTTGTTTCTGATGTCTATTGTGAAGGAAAATGGGATATCGAGGTAATAAACAAGCCTTCGTATAGAGTAGCGGCTACCGTATCTTAGCTCATCATTAGTTTCTCTCCCATATCTTGCTTCTCCCAATGTCGGCGGCACTTGGATATTGTCAGAGGCGAAGCAGAGAATCCACATATCTTGTCGCCTACCCTAAGTAGCAACAATTCTATTAATGTTTTTTGCCATAATTGTAACAGGGACAAATGAGTAACTTACACTCCCCTCTGGACAAAGAACTAATTTTTCTTTTAACAGATTTTTTTTTTCGTTTTCCACTTGTCTGAGTACGAAATCTTTACTCACTCTATTATTGTATGTTGTTATCGTATAAAAAAAGATATTTAGATTAGTGGACTGTTATTATTATTGACAAAAAACTATTATTTGCATGTCTACTCGATAAAAAGTACTACTGGAGAAAAATATTTAAATTTGATAATTTAAAGATTTATTATATATAAGGTTACTATAATGACAGATAAGCATATATCTTTTATTTGTTGCCAATTTTACAAAAAGTATATTATCGAAATTTTTGTCCGTTTGTAGTTTAGTTTACCGTTATATATGGTATATTATAAAAAAATAAAAAATTTTAACCAAAATGATTGGAATTGTCGATTAGTGAACAATTATTATGTCATCAAAGTGGCGAGAAAAAATATATTATCTGCTTTCCTAACTAGTAAAATGTATTTGAAATTTATAATTTCGAATGGCGTTATATATGGCTTTACTATAATGACAAAGCATATCTTTTATTTGCATGCATGTCATTTAGTAAAAAGGTATATTACCGAAAAAATTTGTCGGATTGTAATTTAGTGTACCGTTATATAAGTTGGCGATGTGCCGGAAAAAAGTTATACTATTTGCATGCATATCTGGTAAAAGTAAAATTTATCGAACAAAATGTTCAAAGAAAAAAAAAATAGGAGGTCTCGATTTAGTGATAACAAAGAAAATAAACAAGGGGAATTTCAAACATACCTCTTTTTAAAAATACCTCATTTTCAAACTTTATCAAAAAACTCACTAAAAATGTTGAAATTTATCCAAATATGTGTGTAAACTTATAAATACATACACAAATTACCTTTATATGTGTATAAAAATAAATTATAAAAACCTTATAAAAACCGTATAAACCCTTTTAAAAACCTTTTAAAAACCTTATAAAACTTATAAAAACGATTTAAAACTATTTAAAACATTTTAAAATATTTGTATCGAATCTCCCAGTAGTAGTTATTATATAGAAGTACCTTATAAACTATATAAAACTTTATAATTTTTTATTTTTAAAAAGGAGTATTTTTGAAAATAGATAGATAAAAGGGGTATTTTTAAAAAGGGGTACAACAAAAGGGGTATTTCTAAAAAATTCTCAAAAAACAATCTATAGTTAATATTTACTATCTTTTTTTTTGGTTTTTTATTGACTATCTTTAATCAAAATTAAATATATTTATTGATAAAATATACTCTTTCTGTTTCAAATTTTTATAAGATGTTTTGGATAAAAATATAAAAACGAAATATTGGTTTCAAAAAATAAACATAATTTAATAATTACTTAAATATAAAATTCAGCCACTTATAGAAAAGATTACAAAATTTAAAGAGTTAAACTATCAAACAACATTATGTATAAATATTTGTAAAACATCTTATAAATTGAAACAAAAAAAAAATCTTAAACATTTTATTGTATGGGACATAGGGAGTAGATGTTACCTTTAAAAACTTAAATTTGATAACTGAGTGTAATATTAAAATTCTTTTTATTTTTAATAGCTTACGGATTTTTTTTCAAAGTTTCTTTTAATTTTTCAAAATAATTTTCTATAAACCTCATTTTAAATTTAAGTAAAACAAAATAATTCAATTGAGGAATTACATAATTCAAAATTCATAATAACATCAACCAAACAATAAAGAAGAGTAATAAGAGGAAAACAAAATCAGAGGATGCAAATAAAGACAAAAAGAGGATGACAAAAAGAAACTTCATTTATTCCTATTAATAATTAGATGTACGTTTGAAAAATAAACAATTAAAAACTTACACCTAACAATGCCTGATTTATTCTTTCGAAGTTTGAACAAATATTAAATATACTCTATTTAACTCAAAGAGATAAATAAAAAAGTCTGTTCCTTCTCACACAAATTAAACAAGTGACTTTTATTTCTTTTATACTATTTATCTTTTTAATTCTGTAGTCTCGAGATTCGCTTTTTTTCTCCTGCTAACTTCTTTTTATCATCTTCTCTTTGTCGGTTTGATTTGGAAACCTTTCTGCAACTTACCCAAAAAAAAAGAGAGAGATTCCTAAAGTTTCATCTTCTCAAGATCCTTTCAAGAAAAGAGTAGTTTACTTTTTTTTTTTTTTTATTAAAAGCATGGTTGAAACTGGACACCATCAACATCCACCGGCACCGGCTGCAGCCGGTCATCCGCCGGTTCCATCTATGGCGGTTAACAGAGGACCAACTTGGGCTCCGGCTGAGCAACTTCATCATCTTCAATATTGCATCCACTCTAATCCTTCTTGGCGTTAGTCTCACTAACTTTGTTTGTTTACTTTATTTTTTATGATTCAGATGTAAAAAGAAAATTATTTATTCTTTCCGAAGTCAAAAGTTACATGAGTTCACTTGTGTCTCTCTCCTTAACTGCTTTCTTGTTGTGTCTTAATTTGTTTCCTAAAAGAATATTTTAGATCTCAGAATCTGATTCGATTCTTTATCTCCTCTGTTTTGACTATATTTTAGCTTGTGTTGGCTCTAATTAGCTTTTGAACTATTTATAAATGTTGTATAATTGTTTTGAGACATATTAATATAAAGGGTATTGATTTGGTGAATCCACAATGCTACAAGAGTTATTAGTGTGGGGTTTATGGAAAATGAAATGTTACTAGTGTTTAATCATTACAAGAAATGCCATTTTAAGGGATTTTGTAACATTTTGCTACAAGAAATGCCATTTTAAGGGATGTTGTAACATAGGGATTGTATAGTTCTTTCCTTTTAAGAACTGATTTGTTTCAAATTCCATTAACAATGATTCATTTGGTTTCTTTACAGATGAGACAGTTTTACTAGCTTTCCAGCAATACATTGTTATGCTTGGGACTACTGTTTTGCTTGCCAACACACTTGTGCCACCAATGGGTGGAGATCCTGTATGTTGTTATTTTGTGTTTTGGTCTTCTCTATGGAAGGTTTAATGGGATTATATGGTTTTGAAACGGACTGTTTTGTGTTATTGTTAGGGTGATAAAGCGCGGGTTATTCAAACTATATTGTTCATGTCGGGAATAAACACGTTGCTACAAACGCTTATAGGGACTAGGCTTCCAACGGTTATGGGAGTTTCGTTCGCGTATGTTCTTCCTGTATTGTCTATCGTCAGAGATTACAATAATGGTCAATTCGATTCTGAGAAAATGGTAAAAATCTCGATGTATAGTTCTGCACTACGTTTACTTCGTTGTCTTGTTTATTACTTGATATATGATGTTTTGCTAACAGAGATTTCGACATACCATGAGAACCGTGCAAGGGTCCTTAATCATTTCTTCGTTCGTAAACATAATAATTGGATATGGTCAGGCATGGGGGAACTTGATAAGGTTATATAAATTCTATACAAGATTGTTAGTTAGTTCACAAGATGATGAAATGTTCTAATAACCAATTATCTTCGTTTGTTAAATGCAGAATCGTTAGTCCCATCATTGTTGTGCCAGTGGTTTCTGTTGTAAGCCTTGGCCTTTTTCTTAGAGGCTTCCCATTGGTAACAGTTTTAACTACAATTCAATCATCTTTAACAACTTAATTAGCTTTCCTAATTCATTATGTGATATTTTGGGCTTTCTACAGCTTGCAAATTGTGTGGAACTCGGTCTACCGATGCTAATTCTGTTGATCATCACACAACAAGTCGGGCAGCTTTTTCTCTTCGTGGTATATATGGTGGTGATTGTTTAGTTATATAATATTTTATCTTGTTGTCCATCTTGCAGTATATTAAACATTTCGTTCGGATCTCGAGGGTTTCTACGATACTTGAAAGATATGCTTTACTTGTTTGCTTGGCTCTCATATGGGCTTTTGCTGCTATCCTTACTGTTTCTGGAGCTTATAACAATGTTCCGGTTGCAACAAAACAAAGTTGCCGTACGGATCGTGCATTTCTTATCTCCTCAGCTCCCTGGTAAGTTGATTACTGTTATTTCTTGATTCGTCTTTTCGTCTAAGGTCTAAGTATGTGTAAAGTCAGACACTCAAACTCATTTTGCAGGATCAGAGTCCCATATCCGTTCCAGTGGGGGACTCCGATATTCAAAGCGAGTCATGTTTTTGGAATGTTTGGTTCTGCGATTGTCGCATCAGCAGAGGTACAATTTTTTGTCTTATCATTGTTATTCATTAGTTGTAGTTTCTACCTTGTGTTACATATTCATCATGTTACAGGCTACAACTTGTTCTTAAGTTATTTATATCCCAAATGTTTTAGTCTACCGGAGTATTTTTCGCTGCATCTAGACTAGCAGGAGCAACAGCGCCTCCAGCACATGTGGTCTCTCGTAGTGTCGGGCTTCAGGTTTTATTCTTACACACTTGGCTAATTATTTTCTGTGCTCTCTTCTAGTGTTCTGAACATTTTCCTTATAGGGTATTGGTGTTCTCCTTCAAGGAATATTTGGTTCCATTACTGGTAATACCGCGTCTGTGTAAGTCTTAAATACCTCTCCTCGCTATATGTTGGTACTGTCCTTTCAAAATACGTACAAAGGAAGCATTATTCATCTTGATCATATATACAGGGAAAATGTCGGTCTCCTTGGCCTCACCCGGATAGGGAGTAGAAGAGTGGTGCAGGTTTCGACGGGTTTCATGATATTTTTCTCTATATTTGGTTTGTCTTTCACTCCCCAATCAGTCATATTGACTAGGGCTCAGTTTATTGAAAGTAGCCATTATAAACCTAAGATTTGTGTGTTTTTAATTATCTCCAGGAAAATTTGGCGCCTTCTTTGCGTCTATACCACTTCCAATCTTTGGAGGCATATACTGTATACTACTTGGAATTGTTGGTGAGTAGCATTTTGTATGTATATAATCTACACTTCCTAGTTTTTGGATAAAGTGAGGGCTATTTCTGATACTATTGTTATGTGGTTGGCCCAGTTGCTGTTGGAATATCGTTTATACAGTTCACCGACACGAATTCAATGAGAAACATGTATGTTGTCGGTGTCTCTCTCTTCTTAAGTCTTTCGATCGCTCAGTACTTTTATTCAAACACGACAAGAGCAGGATATGGACCGGTTCGAACAGCTGGTGGATGGGTAAGCCTTTTAATGATCTAGCTTTTTAAGAAAAGTAATTTGGATTTTAAAGATAAAGTAATAATTTTGGTGGTGACTTGTGGTGCAGTTCAACGATATACTTAACACAATCTTTGCTTCGGCTCCATTCGTGGCGATCATTGTGGCGACTGTACTCGATAACACGTTGGAAGCGAAACATGCTTTTAATGAAAGAGGAATGTCGTGGTGGAAGCCTTTCCAGCACAGAGACGGAGACACGAGGAATGAGGAATTCTACAGTATGCCCCTTAGAATCAATGAATACATGCCGACGCGGTTCCTCTAAACACTGCTCCGCGAAGGTTTCTTCTGTATGTGGAAATGTAAGATATGTGCAGATTATGTTAGCTTCACAGGGGATAAAATTTAATCTAAGGGATACAAATGAAACATAAGACTTTTGATTGAGAAATCTATTTTGTTAACTCTCTCGCTTTGTTACTTATTTTTACTGCCTTTTATTGTCTTTAGCTTAGCCTTTGGTTTGGTTTTTCACCATTCATAATTTCATATATTAGGTGAAAGGATACAATCAAGAATGCACTTCCTAACTGAACACTAAAGGATATTTTTGAGCATATTTGAATTTAATATTTTGAGATTTTAGGTTAGTTTGATGTGCATTGAGTAAGCTGATTTGTTGACTCTTCTGATTTTGAGCTACCACCTCCAAACTGCCGTTGCGGCCTTTTTAACCAAGCGAAATGCAAGTCGATGGAGTTGTTCCCACAAACGCTTGTTTCCTTCTATTTTTTAAGACATTGCGTCATGTTTACAGTTCTTTTGTGTGGATATTTTAAGGGTGAGTTAAGTTTATGTACCCATAAAAATACAAAACTGAAAGTAAGGACTTGATAACACAAAAATTAGTTCTTTCACATGATGTCAGAAATAAAGACAAAAATAGCCCTATATAGATTAGGTGGTTTAATGAATTGATTATGTTCTCTAGCTATACTCCTATATAGATTTAGGTGGTTTAATGAATTGATTATGTTCCCTAGCTATACGGGTAACAATACGCACAACTCTAGCATTAAATGATGCCGATGATATCTTCGAAAATATACGATATTATTATGTACTCACTAACTACACACTTGACCCTCTATAGAGTATGTAGACATAATTATAACATTGTGGATGGTGGATAACAAAAAAAATTTTAGAGGACTACATATTTGACCAAAACAATAAAACAAATGTCCCTATTTGACTTTGGGAAAAAATAAAAAATAACTTTTATCATCCCCGCTCTCACAATATCCAAATAATGATGATTCTCTGAAACAACTCTGACAATATCCAGGGGAATGCTAAACTGTTCATCCGTAAGTAATAGCATTTGATAACTTATTTTTAAACATGTTAAATAATCTGTTATCAGAATAATTTACATATTATATGTTAACTTAACAATAACACTATTCATCTGTGATTGATAGAATTTGATAACACTATTCATCAGTGATTAATAGCATTCAATAACTTAAATTTAAACATGTTAAACAATCTGTTATCGCGGTAATTTACATATTATTTGTTAAATTAATTATGAGTTTATCAAATAACTTATAATTATTCCCTTATAACTATAAATTATTAGTTTATCAAATTACTTACAATTATTAATTATGAGTTTTTCAAATAACTTATAAATTAATATTTATCGCGTTATTTATGAGTTTATTAAATAACTTATAACTTATAGCGGTAACATGATTAACTATAAATAATTTAACTAGATAACTACAAATTTATCAAATATCTTATTACATATATAGCACCAAACGATTGTTGGTCGTTTGGCTCCAATGGTCTCCTTGCAAAGCTTGTTACAACCAATCCGACCCGATCTTTGGCCCCAAGAGATCCAAAACGTTCTTCACCGGTTGGAGACTAGACGACTCGTCGGAATGTGTCACCGTCGAAGCAAGACTTGCCTCTACAAGGTATAGTATGGT
The DNA here is from genome assembly GCA_036452645.1 of Capsella bursa-pastoris. Classification (NCBI taxonomy): domain Eukaryota; kingdom Viridiplantae; phylum Streptophyta; class Magnoliopsida; order Brassicales; family Brassicaceae; genus Capsella; species Capsella bursa-pastoris. Next base: position 3,689,013 of record CP144186.1, read on the forward strand.
GACAGATCATTCACCAAAGGAGACTTCGCAACCGAGATGCTGACATTTCACGGAGCGCGTATTGATCACGTGCCTTTGGGATGCGGTCATGATAACGAAGGCTTTTTCGTTGGGGCAGCTGGCCTGTTGGGCTTGGGTCGTGGAGGTTTATCGTTTCCTTCGCAGACTAAAAACCGTTATAACGGATAATTTTCTTACTATCAGGTTCACCGGACGAGCTCTGCTTCTTCTTCTAAATCTCTGTCAACCATCGTCTTCGGAAATGACGCTGTTCCCAAAACCTCCATTTTCACGCCGTTGCTAACGAACCAGAAACTCAACACGTTTTACCACTTGCAAGCTTGTTGGAATCAGCGTTTGAGGTTGGCGCGTTCGCGGCGTTTCAGAGTTGCAGTTCAAGCTTGAAGCCGCCACCCGTAACAGTGGTGTTATCATCGATTCTGGTACCTCCAATAGCACCAAACGCCCACGACCTCCAATAGCACCTCAAATATGAATTAATAAAATAGTTTTTATTATATATATAGCATCAAACGCCCATAAAACGAGTGATGTTAAATTTGTTGCTTATATAAACAGGGATTTCTAGGGGGAGAATAGGGATAAAATGGTCTGAATAAAAAGAGAGCAAAATAATGAATTATACATGCTAGATTCTTAATTAAATGGTCAACTTAGTATATGAGTTACAATTTCTCATTTGTAAAGCCAACGATCGCCATCTCTCTTAATAGACTTCATGTCAACTTCTGGTTCATGGGTCTACTTCTCTTAGTGGCCACATCATATCCCACAATTGGCTTTAACCTTACTGTAAATTCTTTTAGTGGACCCATGCTCATTCACAACCTATGGACTCACCTCTCTTAGTGGGATCTACATCTAGTCCTGGTTCGTGAGCCTAATCATATCCAATAGCCAATATGGAATGCACGAAAGGTATTAAAAACTTGTTTTCCGAATCTACAAATTGATTGGCTCAAATTTGTTACGAGCTACTCTCTCAATTAACATATCACTATAGTACCTAGGGATCGAATCCACAAAGACTCAAAGTTCACACAATAAATATTCGGTATCAAATTAAGCTAAATAAAGTAGGTTTAAATTAAAAACAGGAAATTTCAAAGAAATTTTTACATTCAATGGGAGGAAAAGCTGGAACTTGAAACACAAAGGTAAAATCTACGAGCTTTCACTACGATGATTATCTAAGTCTAAAACCATAATTTCAAATTTCTCTGCAAAACATAAAGATTAAATTAGCATTAAAGTTCAAGTCCGATATGTTCACAAAATCCCTAAACCAAACTTTTTTGCGAATAATAATTTTTCTCACCCTAGGTTCTATCAGGTAACTAATCACACTTTTGTGTCAAACCAATTATCTTAAGATCTTAATTATAGGTGATCAGACTAGAACTACCATTCAGACAACCTATGGTGAAGAACAATTAAGGTTATGAATCCTAATTTAACAAATCTACCTAACAAGTTATGAAATCTTTAGTGAGAATCCCTAAAGAAGTAAACATCATGAACTGAATAATATAGATTAAGAAATAAGAAAGAGAAACAAAGGAGTTCGAAATGTTCTCTCTACAGGGAGTTTTGATCTTTCTTTCCAAAAGTTCTCAAGCAAGTCTGTCAACAATTTGCAATAGAATAACGCGTAAGTGTTTCTAAAACCTAAAAAGTGCTTAAATATCTCTAAAACACGTCAGGGACCAATATTGAAATTAGGTGGAACTTGGGGCATATTTTGTAAATCTTCAAATCTTGAAAACTCGAGTTGGTTCGTCATGTTATAGCCGGTGTCGATCGACATTAATGGGTGGTATTGATCGACACTAGTGCGTGGTATCGATCGACACTCCTTCAGATATTGTCCCTAGCTTTGCTTGCTCAGCTCATATGGTCCTAAAAGCTCTAAATTGCTCCAATCCGTACCAAATAGCTCCAAATTGCTCCAGTCCATACCAAATACCTCCAAATTGATCCAATCCTTACCAAATAGCTCCTGACCTTAAAAAGACATTGAAAACCCTAAAATCTTAGAAATTCTCTAGAAAAACCCCTTATGTGATGGTTAAAAACCGTAAAAACCATGATATGTCAACTCCCCCAGACTTAGCCTTTGCTTGCCCTCAAACAAAACAAAAACCTTACCTGTTAAAGAAGTTTGAAAAAACAGAAACTCATTCAACTACAGGAAACTGTTCTTTGCACTCTTCGTCGCCTTGACTATAGAACTTACTTTATGTACTAATCCTATGAGAAGCATCAACATTCCTTACTCTAATCCCACAATCATCAAGAATTTCCAGTCTCTACATTTTCATCTCTTTACAGAGGAATATTGATCAATGGCATATCGACTCTCTCCTAGCCAAGAATTCTTCGTATTATTCCTTTCCTCTCCCTTTTCTCACTTCCAAGGTAATCGATTTCTCCCTACTTTTCTAGGTATTATTTTATTTTTTTCTATGATCCCTTGTTTTTCTCTTTATTTTTGGCATCCATGAGTTCCGAAATATGCACGGGTTTACGTGACATCCCTCGGTTCATTTTTACCTATGCCCTTTCTGTAAATGTTTTTATTAAGGGGTCTGAAGGGAAGAGAAAGGTGAATCAAACTTTGTGAAGAAGTGCAATGTCTTGTGTAGCTCGAAAAAGAGTCTAGTCCAATGTATTCCAACTCCTAAGGTAAGAGACTAATAGCCTGACTGGTTTAAACGCAGCGGTTGCGGTTGCGGGAGTTTGCGGAAGCGGGCGGTTGCGGTTTCAAGCGTTATTAAGCGTTTTAAACGACTGGAACATGGGTGCATTTGCGTGAGTTTTATGACTGGTAAACCAGCGGCTGCAATAACGGTTACATCAAAAATTACAAAATTAAATATAAATATAATTATAAAATGTATAAAAATACCAATACTATATTATTATGATAAAATATATTGAAATTATGAATATATATATATTTAATAACTAATAAACATAAATAAATTACTGAATAATTATTTAAAACAAATATTTTTTTAGTAAAATATTTTTTTTCCTTAAAATGTTTTAGTAAAATATATTTATGTAAAAGTATAAACATTTTAAATATGATTAAAAATTACATACCATATATTATTACTAAATATATATACGAAATAATTATTCAAACCTGATAAAATTAGAGACACCGTTAGATTAACCAAATTTCCAATGAATAAGGGCTTTTGGGATTGTTGATACGGCAAATAGTCATTCCAAACTTCAGTTCTGAGATGAAGCATTATCAAGAGTCATAAGACTATAAACCCAAATAAAAGAATCCGTTAGATGATTTCACAGTTCCCAACAATAATTTTTACTCAATAAAACAAATTTTGGAATGACTCCATAAAACTCTAAAAACTGCGACAATTACTAACTTTGTTTACGTTTTTGGAGTTTTAAAAAGATTCAAATGGAGTTGCATTGCTTGCTCAATATCATGATGCACCGGTTCTCTGGTCCTTCATTGGGAATGGGACATATAAGTCTAAGACTTCCACGCAATCAGATGTTTGGTATCCCGTTCTCAAGTATGTCATTCGTGCTATTGGGAATACCTTTTTATGTAAGACAGAGCCTGGGAAAATGCGAATATCAAAGCTAGTATTGTTGTCTTATGTGTTGGATCCTTTGATAAAAGAAGAATGCGAGTTTAATAACTTTGATAGTGTGAAATTTGGTGTCGTGTTAGCTCGTCACTTGGTCTCCCTTAAGACTAAGTCGTTTGTAGGGAAAGGGAAGAAGTTTGATTGTGTTCAGAGTCTGCTTACTACTACTTTGCAGCCTATGAACATTAGCACAAGCGGATGTTCAATTGTCACTGCACGTTCCCTGATGGATGAAGATTATCTGAAGAGTACTAAGTGAATTAAAGATGGCTGGTTTGGTGTTTTAGCGACAGCAGAGGCGCACGTATGATTCAGCTGCCTCAGAGAGAGCTTATAGACATTGGGGATGACAAAGAAAAGCTCTGCGTTGAGTCTGATACTATCATTGCAGGTCCCCTGCCTGTTTCACGACTTCATAGATGTTCTTCTTGTGGAGCTGCTCCCACACATGTTGCTGACCATGCTGAGGGTTATCACAAAGCTTAATCTTCTTCTGCATTGGCACAATACAAGGTGCCATCATCACTAGAGGTTCCCATGGAGCAAGCTGATTTTCAGAGATACATGATTCAGAGCGTCATCAATATTTGGAATGCGATAGCTTCTTTGTCTCGTTGAATGTGTGCGCGTCCTACTCGTCATCGTCCTCGTTCCCGCTCTTCACCTGCTGCTGATGAGAGCGATGAGGATTAGCTTCTCGACATTCTGATTTAAGTTTTTCTTTTCCCCTTTTAGTCAGTTTTCTTCTTGCTTTGAGTTAGTTTCTTATTTACTCATGCTTTGAAATTTGTATGAACTGGACATTATTATCTATGTTGTTGCTTTTGACATGTGTTTTAGTGTTCTTGACAGTTCTAACATAAGTAATTTGATGGACACAAAACATAAAAAAACAGCTAGCATTTAGATTTTGTTAGCTGCTGTTTTGTCTTTTGTTTCAATCAAATTCCTCATGTTAGCATTCTCAAAAACACTAAAACACATGTCAAAAGCAACAACATAGATAATAATGCCCAATTCATACAATTATAAAACAGGAGCAAATAACAAACTAGCTCAAAGCAAGAAGAAAAATGACTCAAAAGGGAAAAGAAAAACTTATACCAGAATGTCGAGAAGCTAATCCTCATCGCTTTCATCTGCAGCAGGTGGAGAGCATTAACGAGGACGACGACGATTAGGTTGCACACATCCACAACGAGACAAGGAAACTATCGTGTTTCAAACACTGGTGACGCTCTGAATCATGTATCTCTACAAATCAGCTTGCTCCATGGAAACCTCTAGTGGTGCTGGCAGCTCGTACTATGCCGGTGTAGAAGACGATGAAGCTTCGTGTGGGACTAGCTAGAGAAGAAGAACCTCTGTAAGTCGTGGAATAGGTTGGGAACTGAAATGATCATATTGGGCTCAAAGCGGAGCTTGTCTTTGTTATCCCCAATGTCTGTAAGCTCTCTCTCAGGCAGCTGAATCATATATGCGCCTCTGCTATCTCACCATAACCTGCAATCTTCTATTAACTTAGCATTCTTTAGATAATCTTCATCCATTAGGGAACGTGCAATAACAATTGAACATCCGCCTCTACTAATGTTCAAATGCTGAAAAATAGAAGGAAACTCCCAACACAATCAAACTTTTTCCCTTCCCCTATAAACGGTCTAGTCTTAGGGAAACTAAGTGGTGAGCAAACACCGCACCAACATTCACCCTATCTAAGTTATAGTCTGGAAATAGATCATACTGCTTCGTACAGATGGTGCCGAAACCAATCTCCTCAAGAATTCGCAGAACCTCGCCTTATATACCCATTCTCCTCAATGCAACATTATCAACAAAGCGCGTTGCCCGAATGTCAACCTGCAACCAAGCATTGTATAGAAGAGTATCATCGAATTTGGTGGAGAATTGAGTGAGATAGAGTGATTTTGTTCTCTATTCGTCGTCCAAGGTTGTTTCTGAAAAAGAAGAGATAGAGACTAAAATCATCGAATTTGGTGGAGAATTGAGTGAGATAGAGTGATTTTGTTCTCTATTCGTCGTCCAAGGTTGTTTCTGAAAAAGAAGAACAATGAAACATTCTAGGGTTTTAAAACCCAGAAAAATCGTTAGTAATGGTGTCGAGCGACACCCATAGGTGGTGTCGATCGACACCAACCTTCACATTCGACAGTTTTTTTTTTAATCGCAGTTTTCCACAATTAAATCATAGAAAATCCTAAAAATAAAAAATAAATTCATAAAATCCTTTAAAAAAATCTAAATAAAATTTTTAAAAATCCAAAACAACCTATAAGTCCTAACATATTTTTTATTTTTGGTTTCATGTAATTCATAAAACTAAAAAGAAAATAACTAAAAATAAACTAATTATGAGTGGGTTGCCTCCCACAAAGCACTCGTTTTAAGTCAACAACTTGACTTGGCAGCGGAATAAGTTGATAGTGCATCATCCAAATGTACAATGTGTCCGTCCGGGATCTCTGCTTTTGCCCAATAATGTTTCAACCTTTGACCATTTACATTGAATGGATGACCATCTTTATCCATCAGAACAATGGCTCCATAGGGTCTAACCTCCTTGATAGTGAATGAACCTTATCAACAAGAACACAATTTACCACGAAATAATTGTAAACGAGAGTTATACAGAAGAACCTGATCATTTGGTTCGAAGTTCCTGGAGATGATCTTCTTATCATGATATGCCTTTGTGCGCTCCATGCAAAGCTTGGAGTTTTCATAGGCATGGAATCTGATCTCATCCAACTCATTCAACTGAATCAACCTCCTCTCTGCAGCAACCTTAATGTCAAAATTCAGCTTCTTTATTGCCATGTTGCTTTGTGTTCAAGCTCCACTGATAGATGACATGCTTTCCCGTAAATCAGATGGAAAGGTGTAGTCCCAAGTGGTGTCTTGTTTGCAGTCCGATACGCCCAGAGTGCGTTATCTAACTTTTCTGACCAATCTTTTCTGGTTGGACGAACTGTCTTCTCTACAATTTTCTTGATTTGCCGGTTAGAGACTTAAACTTGTTCGCTTGTCTGAAGACGATATGGAGTTGCCACACGATGTTGAACACCATGCTTTTGCAGAAGCTACTCAAAAACCTTGTTAATGTAGTGAGAGCCACCATCACTTATAAGAATCCGATTCACTCTAAATTGAGGGAATATAATGGTCTTAAAAAGCTTAAGAACCACCACAAAATCATTCTTTGGACTAGCAATAGCTTCCATCCATTTAGAGACATAGTCAACGGCAACTAAAATGTACTTATTCCCGTAAGATGAAGGAAAATGACCAATGAAATTAATGCCCCAACAATCAAAGACTTCAACCTCAATGATGAATTTTTGTGGCATCTCATGTCTCTTATTGATCTTCCCTCACCTCTGAAAAGCATCACACCGAGAAATAAATGCATGAGCATCTTTGAACATTGTCAACCACCAGCAACCCGCTTGAAGAACCTTAGACACTGTCTTGAATGTAGGACTAAATTCCTAGGATCTGAGAGCTTTTTTCTAGAATAATATTCTGAAGAACAGCACTGACTAGTACAGAGACCATCATAACCCCCTCCTCTATTGACAAATTCTTATTCACCATCTTCTATATAGTTCACTTGACTGTAGGTGAAGTCTGCACACAATCAATAAAACGCATCTCAATCTTGAGTGATTTTAATATCTCCATGCATGTTTCATCCTCTAGCTCATGTTTTGGCTTCTTAGACTTCTTAGCAAAAGGGCCTATAGGTTTGTAGACTCTCTTCTAAGTCGTGGATGGCGGTGAAGCATAAACTAGTTATGTACGTGATGGGTGTCGATCGACAACAGTTTGGTGTCAGTTGACACTGTCTGTGGTGTCGACGCCTATGTGTCGATCTGGGTCGACATCTCTCCATCATTGACACATATTGTTGGTGTCGAGCGACACATATTGTTGGTGTCGATCGACACCGGCTGCGAATCAACAAGATCTTCATCATCTATGTCTCATAACTTAATGACATCTTCAATTGTCGAGCCTGGCTTTAACACTGGTTTAAGTTGTTTTCCACTCTTTAAGGTGACTACTTGGCAAGGATGCTTAGGAATGGGATCCGTCTTTCCAGCTAGAAACCCTTGTTGTTTATTCTGTCTTGTTTGAGCAAATTAATGGTCCAAGTTCTTGGTATGAGTGTCCAAAGCTTCTAACTTCCCATTCAAATAAGTGTATAAGGCATCCATCTTTCCTTTAAAATCCATTGTCATCTTCTCTAGACCCTTTAGAATCTGTTCTAGCATATACTTCATCTCAGTTTTTGTAGATAACGATGGAGTTGGTTGGTAAGACGAGTTCATGTAGTTCCTTGTGAAAGTGCTAGTCTTTTGGTACTTAAGCTTTGAAGTGTACCTAGAAGAATTCTGATTACCTGTGTAAGTGCTCTTCTGACCATACCCGATTTTGTATCTGTTCCCCTGTGTGTTACCAAACTTCTAACCCTAATATCCCGCTCCATTCACGTAGTTCACGTCTTCTTCTTCATCCTCATCTGGTTCAATGGTTCAATCTCAGCAGCAAACTTAACAGTCTTCTTAGCAAGGAGAATTTATGCACGGAATCAAGGTTGGCCTTAACTTCCTCTCATAATCAGCATTTTTAGTATTGTTGCAGCAAACTTAACAGTCTTCTTAGCAAGGAGAAGTTATGCAGGCTTTTTGTATTCTCCAAGTGTTCGAGTTTATCCTCTGCTTCAGCATTAACGACCTACTGAACATTTTCTGCTCCTTGGTGTCGATCGACAAAGTAGCAAAAGAGTAACAAAATAAATAAAAAAACTTGAATCCCCGGTATAAAATTAACCTAAACAAAGTAGGTTTTAAATTAAAAACAGCAAATTTAAAAGAAAGATTTAAATTCAATTGGGAGGAAATGCTAGGCTTAAATATATTCTCAGGAAATCAATTAAATCAGATAAATTAAATTAATTAGGATTCCATTTAAATGCGGCTCTTGAACTCGAACACAAAGGTAAAATCTACCAGTTTTCGTTGCGATAATTATCGAATTCTAAAACTAGAATTCCAATTTTCTTTGCAAATCATAAAGATTAAACCCGCATTAAACTTCAAGTTCGATATGTTTACAAAATTCATAAACCAAATTTCTTTGCGTATAGGAATTTTGTTCACCCTAGGTTCTATCAGGTAAGTAATTACGCTTTCGTGTCAGACCAATTATCCTAAGATCAAAATTCCAGGTGGTCAGTCTAGAACTAGCATTCAGAACAACCCATGGTGAAGAACAATTAAGGTTATGAATTCTAATCTAACAAATCTACTGAAGAAGTCATGAAATCATTAGTGAGAATCACTAAACATAACAAGAAGACTACTCACACATCATGTAAGAAGCAAATCATGAACTGAACAAATTACGAAATAAGAAAGAGAAACAAAGGAGTTTGAAATCTTCTCTCTACATGGAGTTCTGATCTTTCTCTCCAAAATCTCTCAAGCAAATCTCTCAATAATTTGCAATAGAATAAAACAAGGCAGGGACCAATGTTGCAACTAGGTGGAACTTGGGGCATCTTTTGTAAATCTTCAAATCTTGGAAACTCGAGTTAGTTCATCATGTTATAACCGGTGTCGATTGACACTAGTGGGTGGTGTCGATCGACACCCCTACAGATATCGTCCCCAGCTCAGCTCGCTCAGCTCATATGCTCCTAAAAGCTCCAAATTGCTCCAATCCGTACCAAATTGCTCGTAATCCTGAAAACACTCCAAAAGACCCTAAAAGCATAGAAAGACTCTAGGAAAACCACTTATATCATGGTTAAAAATCGTAAACCATGATATATCACTAATCACCACATGATATTTCCCCGTGTTTTGTCCTGACTCGCACGGTTTTGACAATCACTTATCGCATGAAAACCAACAATATCACGATTCAAAGATCTTTTATCGAATAATTATCAAGATTATCAAAGAATTATTGAAAAGTATCAAAGAAAATCAAACCGCGAGTGAGAGAAGATCGAAAGATCAATAAATTTTGCTCTTTGTTCAATAAGTGTCTCTTTTATTTGGCAATCGAAGACACTTGGCCAATTCCGACAAAAGAAGAGTGTATGAGTGAGAGAGAAGCTTTGCTTAGCCAATCCCAACCTACACATGTCAATTGCATGCAACAATCGATGCAACTGAAATATAGAATATAAGGTGTATAATACAACCTTTGGGCAATCATTTGAGGCTTTACTCACCCAAAATCACTCTCTAAACTCATATGCTTGAGAGAACTCAACTGCTCTCAAAAGACTGTTGCTGGTGAATGGAGAAAAGGATAAGGGTTGTTCGTCAGATTCGGTGAAGAAAACTGCCGATAATGCTGCTCGCAACTTCAAATCACGTCTTTTCTATAATTGTTTTACAAAATTTGGTTTTTTTTTTTGGAGAGCATCATGGCAGCGTCGGGAAAACGGGGAAAATCAACCCTAAATATTCTCCAAAGGCATTTTCATACCCAAACTCGCGTACTCTGAATTTTACAACACAAACCAGCTTTCAATTCAAATAACTAACCTGAACCACATCATTATTTGTCAATTTCATCCTCGACGTTAACAATATCCCTGCCCATCTTGAAGATTTGGACAATCAGGCTTAAGCTTCTGTAAAAACCTAGAGAACTGGACAATGTATACTCTGGTGTGTTAAAAAAAATTACAAGAATACAATAGTCATTTCATTGGGAGGGTTTGATAAAGCTTTTCAAAACTTCATATCGGAGTGTGATGTGTGCCAAAGACATAAGTAATCTACATTGTCTCCTGTTGGACTACTACAGCCATTGCCATTACTGTGAGACTCGAGCCTGCGAAGAGGTTTAAATGAATTGATTTGGCCACCTATGTCAGCAAAGTGCACTTATCTTTTCGGTCAAGGGTCCCAAGAGAACTCCACAGTTAAGCGTGCTTATGCTGGAGTAGTCAAAGGATGGGTGACCTTCCGGGAAGTGGTTGTCGGAACTGTGTGAGTGAGGCCAAAACACAGGGAAAGATCATGTGGTGATTTTTAGGGTTGGTAAACAAGACTTTAAACCTCCCGGACATAGCAAACCGACCGTCGGATATTGATGGGATCATGGGCTTAGTGAGAGGACGTGAGGCCCATTAAGAGAGGTGGGTCCATGGGATGGTGGTGAACATGGGGCCCACGAGCGGTCGGGGCGTTACAATTGGTATCAGAGCCGAACCTAGTCAAGTGTGTAGTAGTGGGCTCACACTGTCAGGGGGTGACGATCGTTTGTGCGCAACGAGGACGTAGCGGTCTGTTAGTGGGGGAGAATTGTGAGACCCGAGCCTGCGGAGAGGTTTAAATGAATTGATTTGGCCACCTATGTCACAAAAGTGCACTTATCTTTTCTATCAAGGATCCTGAGAGAACTCCACAGTTAAGTGTGCTTATGCTGGAGTAATCAAAGGATTGGTGACCTTCCGGGAAGTGGTTGTCGGAACTGTGTGAGTGAAGCCAAAACACAGGGAAAGATCATGTGTTGATTTGTAGGGTTGGTAAACAAGACTTTAAACTTCCCGGACGTAGCAAACCTACCGTCGGATATTGATGGGCTCATGGGCCTAGTGAGAGGACGTGAGGCCCATGGGGCCCACTAGAGAGATGGCGGTCGGGGCATTATAATTACCACAACAAGTTTGGGAAGAAATTACAATGGATTTTGTAGAAGGTCTACCTAATTGTCAAGGCAAAAATGTGATTCTGGTGATAGTAGATAGAATGAGAAAATACAATCATTTTGTAAGCCTTAAACATTCTTTCTCAGCTTTTTATGTGGCAAAAATTATTCACTAAAGAGGTGGTAAAGTTACATGGTTTTCCAGCTTCTATAGTTTCAGATCGAGGCAACACTTTCCTGAGTACGTTTTGAACTTCCAGGGGAATCAAGGATACATCCAGTCTTTCATGTGGCTTAGATTAAAAAAGTTTTGGGAGATATAAGTAGGTTATTCCTTTACCATGTTGTTCAATGATTATGATGAATTGGTGGTTGAACCAGAAGTAGGTTTAGAGACTCGATACAATGACAGTGGCGTATTGGAGGCTTTAGTCCATTGGAAAGGATTGCCTGATCATGAGGACATTTGGAAAATTTTCAAGGAGTTACAACGTCAATTTCCAACATTAGCGCTTGAGGACAAGATTCATTTTAAAGGGGGGCGGGGGTAATTGATAAACCTCTACAAGTGTATAGAAGGAGAAAGAATAGAACAAATACGACACTTGCAGAAGAAGAAGAAGAGAGCACGCGAGAGTAAAAATACATGTATATAATTGTGAGCTGTAAAAGCAGTGTATGTGTTTGCTAGAGAGAGAGAGAGAGTGATGATCTAGAGAGACGTTCCAGAGCTCTTCTTAACAATAAACATTTCAAATACTAACCTAATATAAACTTTAAGAAAACAACTCATATGAAATATAAACTAACAAAAAATGATAGCAATAAAATACCAACAAAACAAACGTTGCAAAAAAAAAAACAAAGAAAATCAAAATATTTTAAAAAATATAAACCTCCTCCGCGCGGCGGGGGTCAACAACTAGTACATGTTTATAGTTATAGCAAATGACATTTACGATTCTTTATGCTTTTATTGTTAGTTGTAAAAGCAGCGTATGCATTTGTTCTTTTTTATCACCTTTTGGGTTGTTAAGTCTCTCTCTGAATCCATAATATACTTCTCTGATGTTGTTTGCCCTGCTTGTGGTTCCACACTTTTCTAACAACTTGATCCAATGTCTCCAGCTTCAGGCAACACTTCCTATTCGAGTGATTAGTTATTTTACGTTCTTTCTTTGACTCCTTAGGCGTCTCTGGCTCTCCAGCTTTAATATCTCGAGATTCAAATGCACATTATTTCCAATGTTGAAGTAGAAATCACACAAGTCTTTCTTCTTAAAAACTACTAAAGTAGACCGGAAAAACTCTCGCGCGTGAGAAATCAAAGGAAGCGACAAAAACATACAGTACAGTACCAAACCATATCTATAGCTCTGCCTCTCCGGTCATGGTTCTCCTCGCCGGTGACTGGAGAGGGCCTCTCCTCTTCTCTTTCTCTCTGCCTTTCTCTCCTCCGTCTTACCTTTGCATCTCTTTTGGTGTCTAGTCCATGGTTGCTCGTCGTCTCTTGTTGGTGGTGAAACGGCATGTGACCTCGCTTGGTGTAGGTTAGATTGCTTGCTCTCCCTAGTGTGCTCCATTGACGTTTAAAGACGACGTTGTTTCTGGGTTTAGCCTCCGGTGAGATTGACTCCAGATCTGTTCTTGGGCGGTGTCTTTCTCCGTTTTAGTTTGTGGCTTCGATGTGGCGATCGTAACAACGGTGTAGCTCCTATCGGCGGGATCATTTTCCAGATATAAGTTTTCGGTAGTGCGCTGTCGTATTTCTTCAGATTTCAACGTTCTTCTTGTGGTTTGGCCACTATAGCGAGTTTGTGGTGTGGCGGATCATCCTTACTCGGTCCCTCCGTCTTTGTTTTCTCCAGCTACGATGGTGGCTTGTTTGGATTCCGACAGGCATCTTTTGTGGAGGCAAGTCACAGGACCGTTTGGTTCTTCGTTGTATGTTCGTGGCGGTTAGTGGCGTCGTGGGTTTTTCTTCATGATGGTCGACGTCATTCCTCCATTGTTGGGCAGTTGAGGGTGGCAGCTTCTCCAGTCATGGTTACGGCTATCATGTATCCATTTGGTGGCTTGTTTGGATTCCGACAGGCATCTTTTGTGGAGGCAAGTCACAGGACCGTTTGGTTCTTCGTTGTATGTTTGTGGCGGTTAGTGGCGTCGTGGCTTTTTGTTCATGGTGGTCGACGTCACTCCTCCATTGGTGGGCAGTTGGGGGTGGCAGCTTCTCCAGTCATGGTTACGGCTATCCCGTATCCATTTGCCTTTGTCCCTTTTGCATCGTCTCCGGTTTGCTTTTAGGTGGAGTTTTGTTGTTTTGGTGTTGTTGGTTTTGATTCAATTTGTGAATGTGAGCAGTTGAGTGCTTTGGTAAGGTTTCTCAGGTTTTGTATGAAGGCAGCGAATAGGTCTAAGTGGTGTCGCTTTCTCGTTGACTTAGTGTAGAACTCCGCGGTTGTCTATGCGTTTTTGCATTAGTTTTCGGAGAAGCTATAGGCTTCTACTGCGAGGTTTTGAAGGCTGGCCTAAGATAAATCGGCTCGTGGTAGCGAGGATGAGAACTCCAGTTCTTCGGTATTGTGGCAACCACGCAAATTCCCGGGCTTTGCGGCCTTGGAATCGGTGTTTCTTCCCGAAACTTGGCCTTGAGCACTCATTTTGCGATCCCTAACATTTTGAGTAGTAATGTTATTTTTAATCTTTACGTAGATGCTTTTATCCGCTACTCTTTTTCTTTGTAATTTATGTCACAAATTTGAAAATTTGGTATAAAACTTAACCTTTTACCAAAAAAAAAACAATTATTTCTTCTTTGCAACATACAAGAGATGAAAAACAAAGTTAAAGAGCTGATATGAGTTATTAAAAAAAAAAAAAAGGAGCAATCTACTCACTTAATAATCAACCAAAGTATCTACTCACTATTACTAATGCTATAGAGGAACAAGAAAATGACTTCTACACACAAGCAAGGTTTTAAGAACAAAAGGACATAAACTAGGATCCTAGATAGCACTAGCTACGTGATATATTGTGTTTTTATCGGTTTTAAGTCTTTCTTTTCTCTTTCACTTTATAACTTTTATTGAGTCAAGGTGTTTTTAGAGTCTTGTAGTCAATTATAGAGTCTTTATAGGTTTTAGGTTGCTTTGGAATAAAATTTGTCGTTTTGGGATTCAAACACACATTTGGATATGTAGATTCATGTAGAAGCGTCAGATGTTTGAGATCATATGGACGACTTTCCACCGTTAGAGCTTTCTCAAATTTGACACAAGATGGATAGAGATGTTAGCTTTCATCTCCAAGTTATTTCAAGGAAAGAGGTACACCATATTTTGTGAAGACAGGTCATTCTGACGAGTAACTGAAGCAGATGCATGATTGGAAGCAGAGAGGGTCAGACGGATCGGTCCACCTTCCTCCAGACGAGAAAAACATTCCAGAACGTGGCAGACAGATCAGTCCACCACCTGGATCGATCGGTCCACTTCCCAGACGCAGTTTTAGGCCCAAATTTGACCTGAAACATTCCAGAACCGATCCAGCTCGTCTCCTATTGTTTTTATACCCTAAGCTCGAGTTATTAGCAGCTATGCTTCATATTTATTAGTTCTAAACATTGTTCTTTGGTTTCTAAACAATTTTGGGAGAAGAATCCATCCTCTTGACACTTGGAGAAGATTTCTAACCCCTTTCTTATTATATTTGCAATTTCATCATGTTTTCTTTCATATCTATTTGCTTTGTTTTAATTGCTATGTGTGAGTAGTTCTTCAATTGGGTTTTAGGGTTCTAAGAAGAAGATTCAATGAATTTGTGAATGGATTGCTTCAATGGATTCTTGTTTTATGGATTCTTCAATTTTCATGTTCTTAATGCTAGAATAGGATTGATCACCCTGTTTTAGAATTTAGGCTTTTATTTGTTTCAGAGATGTTCGATGAAATGCCTGAATGAGTGTTAATTGAGCATTTTATTTCTAGCCTGCGAGAGTTGATGTTAGAATGCATTGTAACCAAAGGAACATGTTTGATAATGCGAATTTGACTAGGAAATTACAAATGAGAGTTTAGTAATTGAATAGTTGAATTTAGTGATTAATGTCTTGAGATAAAATTAATCTAAATTTATGTTCATGTTCAAGAACGGTTCTTTATGTCTGAATCCTTGCTGCGTTTATTCACTAGTCATTGTTCTTTGAAATACCATATTCTCAATGTCTTTAATTCATAAGTTAAGTTATTTTTTTTAATTTGCATTTTTATCTACAAAACTGAAAACCCAACAACAAATCTTTTCCGCTTTAGCTAAGAACAGTCCCGCAAGTCTTTAATGTAACTTTGCTCCTTGTGATCGATCCCGCATATACTTTACTTCGGTTAAGTTATCGGGTTAAATACTCGAGTATTTATTTAAAGTCCGGCCCTGAATAAATCCTAACCCTTTTTGAGTCGTGAAAATTTTGTATGTTAGGGTATGTTTAGCCCTCTAACCCTTCAATTAGTATACTGTAAAAAGTTTTTTTTGTAATAACTAATGTGATTTTTTAATCTATTACAATTTGTAAAAAAATTAGATAATGTGATTTACGTTTTGACGGAAAAATGTGATTCTGCATTTTTGGTGGGAAAATATGGTTTTGTGTTTTTTCGCTGGAAAATCTGATTTTGCAGTTTTGGCTGAAAAAATACGATTTGCGATTTTTGCGGAAAAATGTGATTTTGCTTTTTTGGCGGCTAAATCTGATTTTGCGTTTTTGGCGGGAAATCATGATTTTGCATTTTTGGCCAAACTCTGATTTTGCCGTTTTTTAAAAACTATAACTTCTAATACAATCAGAAGTTATAGTTTTCGATAGTTTTCTATCTTAGAGAATTTTTGGACAATTTTTAAATTATAGAATTTTTAGATAGTCTTCTATACGTGCTTCCCAATTAAAATTATAGATGTAAATACCTCATTTAGATCATATTTTAAATATTTTTATGATTCAATTTCTATAATTTATTTTAACAAGTCTTCAAAAATGAATAACTAAGTAATTGAAAAAATAATCTTTAACTATCTAAGTAAAACAAAACCAAATTTCAAATTGTTATGAATTCAAACTATACATGATATACTAAATTAATATCTATAGATATTAACCCGTATATACATGCTGTTTCGAACTGTTCTTGACAAAATATGAGATATAAATTTTAGATGACAGATTGTAAGAAAAAAAAATTGGTAGTATATTTTAATTATCAAAATCTCACTAAATTCAGTTGAGTCAACTTTGGGACGTGTATAAGTCTCTACTTTGAGACAGGTTTTTAACAAATTTTTTTTTTTTGATAACATGTAAATGGTGTTATTCCTAAAATAAATCTAATCGTATGAAAAGTAATGGGTAAAAATATGGGAACGGGTAATTCGAACAAATATATATGATCCAAACTATTTCTCATAAAAAGCATGATGAGAAATAAATGAAACAAGAGGAGATCATAAAATTAGGAAACTAAATTCAATTTCAATTTTCAAATATAAAATAACATGTATGATACATGAACATGAAATTTGAATTGTTAAATTTAGTTTTAACTTTCCAATTTTATTTCAAATATCAGAATATGAAATAACGGGTCCAGGTAATTTGAAAAATTTAAAATATCATCTAAACTATTCATGATAGAATATGGGACGAAAATTTTGGGTAACGCGAATTCAAGACGAACATATGCGGATGTACTATTTACTAATGTGGATTACAAGAAATGTGTTTTTGCGGGTCAAAATATTTTTATCTATTGTTGGTTAAATACATTTTTGTAACACCCGTGTTCCGTTTCGCTCGACACTAGTAATTGTTCGGTTTGGTTGGTTCGATTTTAATTGCGTTTTGATTGAGGTTGGTTAGGGTTTAACCCTAGGTCACTTTAAAAGAGAAGAAGGTCGTGTTTAGCTCTGGGGTAGCCGCTTTTAGAAGTTAACAAAGAGCAGAGAGTGTGAGTTGATCTTTTGGTGCCTTTGAGTGAGTGTTTTGTGAGTTTGAGGCTTGTTTTTGGTGGTTTAAGGCTAGTAAAGGCTAGATCCGTGCAGTGTGGTGTTAGAGGAGGCAGATCCTTCCTTGTTCTTCCCTGTTTTGTTGCTATTCTTTCTTGTAAAAGGTGAGTGCATGACCAAGGCTTATCTAAGCATGTTTGATCATTGTTTTGGGTGTTTTGATGATTGTTTGATTGATTCCTTTGCTTGTTTGGATGTTTATATGGTGATTGATGCCTGTGGAACCCCTTGGAGACTTGCTCATATCATGATGGTGATTTGGAGAGGAGATCCAGCGAGAAATGTTAGTTGGAGCGACCACAGAACGTTGGTGTCGATCAACACCAGTGGTAGGTGTCGCTCGACACCAATGTTTTGTTCCGCGAGGATAGCTACGACTCGCAAACGAAGGGTCGAGGCCGGTGTTGATCGACACCAGTGGTGGGTGTCGATTGACAGCGATAGTCAGAAGCGTTTCTTGTTTATTTTTTTATTGGTTGTTTGGTTCTTTTTCTTGGATAATGGTAGGATGTGCTTGTGTGTATAGCCAGTGGTAGGATGATTGCCTCACTAAGTATTTATGAAATACTGATGCATCTCTTTCTGTGACCCGTAGAATCATGGCGAGGAGAGGAGGATGATCTAGGCGTTCATTGGTGTTTTAGATTATTGTAGGATTTGTTAGGGTGTTAGAATGGTATTTAGAAGCATGTTAGGATGATTATGTTTCTGGAATAATGTTGGTTGAACTTGTTGGTTTAATGAAATTGTTTAAAATGATTTTTATTAAGTCTTCAGCTGGTTACGTTGATTGGGTTGTTTTAGTGAGATTGTCGGGTTTAACTGTTTTGATCCATTTAGAGTCGGTTTAGCTGGTTAACTGGTTTGCTTTAAATGGGTTAATCCTATTTGCATGTTTTTTTAAAACAAAAACAGGATGGGTTCTTTCAATTTGGTATCAGAGCATCTACGGTTCTAAGACGAGACCTAATTGGTAAATTGTTGATGTGATGGGTAAATTTCATTGATGAGGAATGATGATGTGGCTTGCATACTGATTGATTTGTGTGTTTAATCAATTGTGTGAGCATGGAGACCTAGACCATCCTCTGAGATTCCACGGTAAGTTGTGTGGTCTGTTGTGATGCAGATGGTTAGAGGTGGAGCTGTCGGTCGTGGTCGTGGTCATGGGCGTGGTCGAGGTAGGGGAAGTGGTGTTGCCTCAGGTAGCGATACGATTGTGGACCCGAGTGTTACGGCCGATTTTGTTAGCGAGTCCTAGTCGCATCAGGAGGGACCCTTGGGTGGTGAGAGTGTGAGTGCCGTGGGAGCCGGTTCGTCCGGGAACGGTACTAGTGTGGTTGGAAACCCGATTGGGCGTGTTCCAGCAGGTGGAGCCCAGGGTCAGAGTGATCGACTTGCGGATCTGCTGACGCAGTTCTTGGAGCGGTTACGGGGTGCGGTACCGCCGCTGCATG
This sequence comes from Capsella bursa-pastoris, assembly GCA_036452645.1. NCBI lineage: Eukaryota > Viridiplantae > Streptophyta > Magnoliopsida > Brassicales > Brassicaceae > Capsella > Capsella bursa-pastoris. Next base: position 3,707,875 of record CP144186.1, read on the forward strand.
CTCCTGTTGGGCCCGAGGTGCAGGCTCCTGTTGGGTCTGAGGTGCAGGCTCCTGTTGGGCCTGGTGTGCAACCCGTTGTTGGAGTTGTACAGCCTGAGGAGGTAGGTGCGGTGATCGAGCAGCCGTACTACCTGCGGATGTTGGAGCAGCTACAGCGGTTCGGGATGTCCTTGTTCTTCCGAGGCTCCGTTCCGGGAGTATGACTCGGAGTTTAGCCGACTCTTGGTGTAATCAGGGCGTGCAGGAGATCCTGAGCAGATGCAAGTGCGTCGGTTCATGAAGGGTCTCAGCCCTGACATGAGGGTACGGTGCAAGGTGCGGGCCTATGCATCGCGTGTGGAGTTGGTTGAGGTGCCGGCGGGGATCGAGGACGAGTTGAGGAGTCACGTGGTGATTCCTAATCCGTCAGTGCAGCCGAAGAAGACCCAGCCGCATGCAGTTCCGAGCAGAGGTGGGAAACCTGTTCAGGGACAGAAGAGGTAGTGGGATGACACTTTCAGGGTGAGTAAGGGTGATCGGAAGTGCTTCAGGTGTGCGAGCTGCCGGAAGAAGGGCGAGCCGTGGGTGGATACCCGTGTCAGTTACCACTACAGAATGACAGGGCACATCAAGACGAGGTGTCCTAAGTTGCAGCAGATGGCGGTAGCAGCGGTGCAGCCGGTTATGCAGCTAGTGGTGCAGCAGTGGTGCAGCCATGATTGCAACTAGGAGGGCAGTCTTTGGCTCAATTGGAAGCACCGCCGGTGGCACAAATCGAAAGATCGCGGGGGTACTCGACCGTGGAGACAGGAGAGCCAAGCACTGGACGGCCGATCACAGGTTTACTTCTAAGACTCAGACTGTTTCCTTCTGTCGTTTTAGAATTCGTGTTGTTTTTCCTGTGATTCTGGGGTGGGCGGTCTTAGTGAAAAGGGTTTGTGTAGAGACCCTGTTGGTGGGCGGGTTCTTGTCCCACGTGATATTCGATTCTTGAGCTACGAATAGCTTCATTACACCGGAGTGCGCGGCGGGTGGTAACATCCGAGGAGATCCCGATGGTGGTTTTGGAGCTGTTAGAGTCGCAGGAGGCGCATTGCTAGCGGTTCAAGGACGGGCTAGTGGTGTGGATGTACAGATTGCGGGAGAGTCGATGCCGGCAGATCTGTACATTAGTCCGGTGGAGTTGTATGACTTAATTCTGGACATGGATTGGTTGGATCGGCACAGAGTTCATTTGGATTGTCATCGGGGGAGAGTCTATTTCGAGCGGCCCGGACCGAAGATGTATTACCAGGGTGTGAGACCGATTTCGAGGAGTTTAGTTATTTCGGCGATGCAGGCATATAAGATGATCCGGAAGGGGCGGGAATCTTACTTGGCGACGATCGTTATGCCAGAGACGGTTGGAGAGGTAGCAGTGGATAAGATCCGGGTGGTCCAGGAGTTCGAGGATTTGTTTCAGTCGTTGAAGGGGTTTTCACCATCTCGGTCTGATCCCTTCACCATTGAGTTAGTGCCCGGGACAACGCCGTTGTCTAAGGCTTCGTACCGGATGGCTCCATCGGAGATGGCTGAGCTGAAGAACCAATTGGAGGATCTGTTGGGTAAAGGATTCATTCGTCCTAGTGTTTCACCGTGGGAAACACCAATGTTGTTTGTTAAGAAGAAGGATGGGAGTTTGCGGCTGTGTATCGATTACCGGGGACTTAACCGAGTCACGGTGAAGAACAAGTATTATTTGCCGCGGATTGACGAGTTGTTGGATCAGTTGAGGGGAGCTACGTGGTTCTCTAATATTGATTTGACGTCCGGGTACTATCAGATTCCTATCGACGAGGCGAATATCCGTAAGACGGCGTTCAGGAGGAGGTATGGGCATTACGAGTTCGTGGTGATGCCTTCCGGGTTGACTAATGCACCCGCGGCGTTTATGAGGCTGATGAACAGTGTGTTCCAGGCGTTTTTGGATGAGTTCGTTATCATCTTCATCAATGATATTCTGGTGTATTCTAAAAGTCCTGAGGAAAAAGAGGAACACTCTCGGGTAGTGTTGAAGAAGCTGCGGGAGCAGAAACTGAGAGAGATGGGTTTTCTGGGTCATGTTGTGTCTGCAGAGGGAGTTTAGGTGGATCCAGAGAAGATTTAGGCTATCAGAGATTGGCCTAGACCGCATAAATACCACATAGATTTGGAGTTTTCTGAGATTGGCGGGTTACTACAGACGGTTTATGAAGGGCTTTGCCAGCACAGCTCAGCCGATGACCAAGCTGACGGGGAAGAATGTTCCTTTTCTGTGGACTCCCGAGTGTGAGCAGGATTTTGCTCAGCTCAAGGAGATATTGACGAGTACGCCAGTTTTGGCTTTACCGGAGCAGGGAGAGCCGTATGTGGTGTACTAGGATGCTTCGGGAGTTGGTTCGGGTTGTGTGTTGATGCAGCAGGGTAAAATGATCGCTTATGCTTCGCGGTAGTTGCGGAAGCATGAGGACAACTACCCTACGCATGATTTGGAGATGGTAGCGGTAGTCTTTACTCTGAAGATTTGGAGATCTTATCAGTATGGAGCGAAGGTTCAGGTACCTTGAGTTGAATTTTAGGCAGAGGCCCTGGATGGAGTTAGTGGCAGACAATGATCTAGAGATAGCTTACCATCCCGGTAAGGCTAATCTGGTTGCAGATGCTCTCAGCAGGAAGCGGGCGGCTTCAGCTCGAGGGCAGGATATAGAGACCTTGGTGGGAGAACTTAGCACCCTGCGGTTGTGTGCTATTTCTCAGGAGCCAATAGGGTTAGAAGCAGCTAACCGAGCAGATCTTCTGACCAGAGTTCAAGTGGCTCAGGAGAAGGATGCAGGGCTGGTTAATGCTTCTAAGGATACTGAATCAGAGTATCAGGTTGCAGCCAATGGTACTATCCTCGTGCATTGGCGGGTTTGTGTGCCCAAGGATGAGGAGTTGAGACGAGAGATCTTGAGCGTGGTTCATGCGAGTAGGTTCTCTATTCATCCAGGAGCGACCAAGATGTACCAAGATCTGAAACGGTACTATCATTGGGTCGGGAAGAAGAGGGACGTGGCTAAATGGGTCTCTGAATGCGATGTATGTCAGCTAGTGAAGGGTGAGCATTAGGTGCCGAGTAGTTTATTTGCAGAGTCTCCCTATTCCATAATGGAAATGGGACATGATCACGATGGATTTCGTGTTAGGTTAGCCAGTGTCTCGGTTCAAGGATGCCATTTGGGTCATTGTGGACCGTTTGACTAAGTCTGCACATTTCTTGGCTATCAAAAAAACCGATGGAGCGGCCAATATTGTGTCAGACCGGGATTCAAAGTTCACTTCGGCGTTCTAGAAGGCTTTCCTCAAGGAGATAGGCACTAAGGTGCATTTGAGCATGACTTACCATCGTCAGACAGACGGGCAGTCTGAGTGGACCATTCAGACACTTGAGGATCTGTTGAGGATGTGTGTGTTGGACTGGGGTGGTCAATGGGCAGATTACTTGAGCTTGGTGGAGTTTGCTTATAATAATAGCTACCAGGCGAGTATTGGGTTGGCTCCTTATGAGGCGTTGTATGGGAGGTCATGTCGGACACCTCTATGCTGGACTCAAGTAGGGGAGAGGAGCATTTATGGTGCGGATTTTGTTCAGGAGACTTCAGAGAAGATTCGGATTCTGAAGCTGAACATGAGAGAGGCGCATGATCGGCTAAAGTGTTATGCTGATAAGAGGCGCAAGGAGTTGGAGTTTGAGGTTGGAGATATGATGTATCTCAAGATGGCGATGTTGCATGGTCCTAACACGTCCCTTACCGAGACTAAGCTGAGTCCGAGGTTTATGGGTCCTTTCAGGATTGTGGAGCGGGTTGGACCGGTGGCTTATCGGTTGGAGTTACCTGAGGTGATGCATGCATTTCATAAGGTGTTCCACATGTCGATGCTAGGAAGTGTCTTCACAAGGATGATGAGGTGTTGGCTACGATTGTGGCGGATCTTCAGCCTAGCATGACCTTAGAGGCGAGACCAGTGAGGGTTCTCGTGAGACGGGTAAAGGAACTTCGACGTTGTGTACTGACGGACGTTTTAAAGGATTTGAGGACGAATCCTAGTTAGTGGGGGAGAATTGTAACGTCCGTGTTCCGTTTTGGGTGGTGTCGATCCTGAGGGGTGTCGCTCGACACCAGTAATTGTTCGGTTTGGTTGGTTTGATTTTAACTGCGCTTTGATTGAGGTTGGTTAGGGTTTAACCCTAGGTCGCTTTAAAAGAGAAGAATGTCGTGTTTAGCTTAGGGGTAGCCGCTTTTAGAAGTTAACAAAGAGCAGAGAGTAAGAGTTGATCTTTTGGTGCCTTTGAGTTAGTGTTTTGTGAGTTTGAGGCTTGTTCTTGGTGGTTTAAGGCTGGTAAAGGCAAGATCCATGCTGTGTGGTGTTAGAGGAGGCAGATTCTTCCTTGTTCTTTCCTATTTCGTTGTTATTCTTTCTTGTAAAAGGTGAGTGCATGACCAAGGCTTATCTAAGCATGTTTGATCATTGTTTTGGGTGTTTTGATGATTGTTTGATTGATTCATTTGCTTGTTTGGATGTTTATATGATGATTGATGCCTGTGGAATCCGTTGGAGACTCGCTCATATCATGATGGTGATTTGGAGAGGAGATCCACCGAGAAACGCTAGTTTGAGCGACCACAGAGCGTCGCTCGACACCAATTTTTTGTTCCGCGAGGATAGCTACGACTCGCGAACGGAGTGTCGAAGCCGGTGTCGACCGCGAGGGTCGACAGCGAGTGTCGATCGACACCAGTGGTGGGTGTCGATCGACACCGATAGTCAGAAGCGTTTCTTGTTTTTTTTTTTATTGGTTGTTTGGTTCTTTTCCTTGGATAATGGTTGAATGTGCTTGTGTGTATAGCCAGTGGTGGGATGATTGCCTCACTAAGTATTTATGAAATACTTATGCATCTCTTTCTTTGATGCAGGTAAAAGCAAAGTGTGATCCGTGGAATCATGGCGAGGAGAGGAGGATGATCTAGGCGCTCATTGGTGTTTTAGATTATTGTAGGATTTGTTAGGGTGTTAGAATGGAATTTAGAAGCATGTTAGGATGATTATGTTTCTGGAATAATGTTGGTTGAACTTGTTGGTTTAATGGAATTGTTTAATTGGATTTTTATTAAGTCTTCCGCTGGTTACGTTGATTGGGTTGTTTTAGTGGGATTGGCGGGTTTAACTGTTTTGATCCATTCAGAGTCGGTTTAGTTGGTTAACTGGTTTGCTTTAAATGGGTTAATCCGATTTGCATGTTTTTAAAAAAAAAGCGAGATGGGTTCTTTCAATTTTGAAGTGTGGAGCATGCATAGCGAACGTGTTTGACCTCAGTGACAAATATATTTAGGCCATCTGGGGCTCATTGGTGTTTTAGATTATTGTAGGATTTGTTAGGGTGTTAGAATGGAATTTAGAAGCATGTTAGGATGATTATGTTTCTGGAATAATGTTGGTTGAACTTGTTGGTTTAATGGAATTGTTCAATTGGATTTTTATTAAGTCTTCGCTGGTTACGTTGATTGGGTTGTTTTAGTGGGATTGTCGGGTTTAACTGTTTTGATCCATTCAGAGTCGGTTTAGTTGGTTAACTGGTTTGCTTTAAATGGGTTAATCCGATTTGCATGTTTTTAAAAAAAAGCGGGATGGGTTCTTTCAATTTTGAAGTGTGGAGCATGCATAGCGAACGTGTTTGACCTCAGTGACAAATATATTTAGGCCATCTGGGGCCAGATGTTTAAATTTCTTTCATTGTTTTTATCAAGTTTGATAGCTCACAGTTAACACTCAATTTGTATATGCTATCATGTCAGTCTGACATTCACAAACTTCATGAATCAAACCAATAATTTATGTTATAAATGCTACATTTGAAATAATTTTATCAACAAAAAAAACCCCACATTTACGTGTAAGTCTAATTTTTTGCATATTTTCTTATATATTTAACTAAAATATACAATCTAAAATGGATAAACTATTATTAAAATAGTTATAAGATGGAAAAACATGACAGATATAGGATTCATGAGACATAACGACATAGACCAACCACATTTCTTTTACTATTTGTTTAATGTACTGCTGACTTTAAGAAAGCCAAATCGTATCGTTCTTTTATGTAAACTGATTTAAAAACAAATCAAATATTGAATTGGTACGGGTTTAGACTTTAGAATATGAATGTTAATACCATTTCTCAAAATTATGTTTACAAATATACCCCGTACATACGTAATACATTTCAAAATTTAATAACCAATTTTTTTTTGAAATCAATCCCACACGTACGTGCGGGTCCAAATCTAGTATCTTTTAAAAAAAATACAGAAAACTATTACGACAGATTTAATATATGTGTGATCAAAATTTTATATTAATTATCACTTCAAGATTAAGGTTTTTGGAATTTTTACATAAATGTTGTGTTATTCTTGTAATGACCAATGATAGAGAGTTGATTCAGTTTGTTTTGGCCAAATTTTGTAAACTAGTTAAAATTCACTTTCATTTATTTGTTAAGGTTTAGATATCTATCTTAGATATCTATTTTAGCCTTGTGCTAATTGTTTATGTTGCTAAGGGCTTAGTCCCAAGTGCTAGCTTTGGTGTTTTTTGTGGTGTTGACAGGTTTTATAAAGGGTTAGGCTTCATGGAAGCTGACATCTTTGTCAAACTATCCCAACCAATTATGGATGGCTAAAAGTTTTTGTTGCAAGTTGGTGTGGTTCATCAAGGATCCACTTAAGGCAACTATCCAACAAAACTGGATTTCAAGACCCTTTGTTTCCTCTGTTTTAATAGCAGTGGTACTTGCTTTGAAGGCGACGATCAGCGTGGCTTTAGCGTTGGGTGTATCAAGGCTGGCCTGTTATTCGGATTGCAAAGAACTCATTCTTCTTCTCAATTCCAATAGCCAAGCAAATGAAATCGCCGATATCAAGACCGATATTAGATTTCATAAGACCAAGTTTCTCACATTTTCCTTTCATCTTGTACTGAAGACTATTGTTGTTTCATGTAACATCTCCTCCTTTATTGGAGTTTGAGTTTATCTTAATATATTATGGTTCACAAAAAAAAAAAAAAGATGATTCTTTCAAAATTTGTATACTTTCCTTCCATCCTGAAACCTAACCAAAAATTATATATTGTTCAACTAATTATTATAAAAATATCTTTACTAGAAACGTTTAGTCAATAAATTTTGTTGACTTAAAGTAGTTTTAGATGATTTACTCAGGGCGTGAATGGGAACGGTGGATTTGTAAAAGCGAGACGATTTTTTGTAGATTCCACTTTAGTTTACCAATCAACACAATTTTTTAAAATGCAGTGCGTTTGTACTTTTGCTAATAAAAAAAATGGTTCAAAGTGCGGTTCAGTTTTACAAAGAAAATTTGAAAAACGCATGTAACAGTAATAACGCTCATACTTTCATGTGTTTTGGAAATTTTTGTGCGCTTTTGTAAACATATGTATATTAATGTCTAATCAGAAAGGTATTTTTCTCACTTTTTAAAATCAGTTATATTAAAATTATATAATTTTATTAGTTCTTAAAGAAGTTGTTTTGAACACATGTAAATAATTGTTTTCTATTATTTTTTTGTTATTTAACATTTTTAATTGGCACAACTATATATATATTTTTGAAATTTATTTCAAATAAATTTTGAGAAATTCTTGCTAATGTCCTTTTATGATATCTTTTACAAAAATATATGTTTTATTAATATAAAAAAATAATACACTAATTTCTTTATTTTTACCATTCACAAATTTTTTTTGTCCGGCAAATTCTTTATTTTACCAATCAAACATTACTCTATACCGCTTATTCTACAGAAACCGCATTTGTCCCGCAAATACTTTGTCCCACAGTTGTACCGTACCGTTCTTTAAAAACACTTTTCCCGCATTACTAATTACGCTGTTACCATTCGGACCCTCAAACTTGTTAAATTATCTGAACCACTGAAAATATTGCTTTAACATAATCTGAATAATAAAAAATCAAGTACACTCAAATTGTATAATTCTTATATTTTAAATCAGTTGAGCTTTAAAATGGGGTTTTAAATAATATGTTGTTAAAACTAATTAATTTAATGGTTTAAGTGTTTTTTTTCAACAATAAAATTTTGATACAGGTCGTAGTCTAAAAAGATTGGATATAATTTCTTTCACAAAAGAAGAACATATCTCCTTAAAAGCAAACCTAGAAAATCTCTACAGTGTGAGTCACGCGCCACAAGAGAGAGTGCCGACAGAACCTAACTGAGTTTAGCTTAGTTGGATGCAACTTAACAACACACAAAAGACAACGTTGTTTTCCAATTTCCATGTTTACGCTATTGCTTCAGACAGAACCTGAAAAAGTGAGTTCACTCAAAGACCAAAAATAAGAGTTAATTAGATAAAGACTTTTTTCAGTGGCATTTATAGTTTTTACCATTTATTTTAAATATTTTTTTTATTTACTATTTTTTAAGATCTCAAACACAAGTATACACTAGATTTTCTTAATTCCATGTTTTCTTATGTATTTTAGCAAATAAAAATCATTAAAACACATTTTTCTAAACACTAAAAAATGACAAATCCACAAAATTGAAGTAAAAATAGCACATTTGAATGATTTGGCAAAATCCATACGAAATCCCCAAAAATAATCAAAAGTTACCATCATTTTATGTATTAAACTAAGGTAAAAAAAATCTAAAATTTTAATTACTATTAGTTTTTTTTTATAATTTGTTATTATTAGTGTTGTCGTTCTCAGTCCAAATTTGACCTGAAGTCTCTTGTTTCTGATAGATTCTCTAGCTCTTGTCCTTTTTTTACAGTCTCTCTTGTTTAATGCACTGTCTTCACCATTTCACTTCATTTTCCTAAAAATTAATTAAAAAAATATTAAATTTTTCGAAGGTCACCATTTAAGATCCTTCTTAGCTTCTTCCCATTAGCTTTTAAGTGTCTCTTCCTTCTTCTAATAACAATGGCGTCAAAGCCATTGTACTGGCAACCACCACCAGCTACGGAGGTTACACAACATTCCTCCTCCGGTAACACCACCATTGGTCCTTTTATCGCCGTGTTTATCATCGTCATTGTTCTATGTGTTCTTGCTAGCGTTATTGGTCGGCTTTGCTCCGGCAAAACCATCTTAGGTTATGGAGATTACGATATGGAGAGATGGGCTGAGAGTAGATGTGGTTCTTGTATCGACGGTCATATCATTCCTCACCACCGGCCATCACCGTCACCTCCTCCTCCTCGGCAGCCTTTGCACCATACTTCCTCCGGTGTCTCTGTTGAATCTGAAGGACACGTGGCGGATCTTGATGAGACTGATGGAGAGAAACAAGACTCTTTAGACCATGAGCCTCCATCACAAACACAAACACCATCCTCAGCTCATTCTTGATTTTAGTTTCTTCTCTCTTTTTGATTCTTTTTTTCTTTCCGTGTTGGTTAAAAATTTAGCCAATGTAATTGAAAATTTCACGAGTTCAATCCCAAAGCGGTCAAAGTTATTGAAAATGGCGCCTCTCATGATTTTGTTTTTTATTTTTGCACTTTTTATCTTTTAGTAATATATTTTTTTCGTGAATTTAGTGGTTTATATACCGAAGTTAAAAGAAGAATTCAGAATATAAAAGTAATGAAGGGAATATAAAGAGAATAATACAGAACTTTTTTTTTTTTTTTAATAATACAGAACTTGTTAAAGTGCTTTACAATTTGTTATTGATTCTGATTCGTTGATGCACCAAACTAACAAAGTAACAAGAGTATGTACAAATAAATAAATCGAGGAAATATACATAATTTGTTTTTTTTGGTGAAAAGGAATATACATAATTTTTATAAGATTGTAAGGTACACTTTGATAATTTACAGCGGGAAAATTCCTTAAAAATTCCTCATCTAATTTTAATTTAGAAATTTAATACCTAATGTTATTTGATTGAAAACAAAATGCATGGTTTATTAATTTGTTGTCTATTAATACATCAAGTACATTAGTATTGTAATTATTTTTTTCTTTGATCGATAAACACTAAGTTTAACAAACGATAATCGGATTGACGGAATCACTAAACCGAGGTTAATGGAATTACACTAAACTTAGGGTTTATCGATCCCAATTCGATTTGGGGTAATAGCAAAGGACAATGCAGTTTTCGGATAACCCCAAATTACCTGTGTGTTTAGGGATTAGTGATTTTGTCAACCTCGGTTTAGTGATTCCGTCAATCCGATTAAGCGGTTTATTCGATTCGACAATTTTTATATATTTAATGTATTAATAGACCAAAATTTAATAAACCATGCATTTTATTTCCAATCAAATAACATTGGATATTAAACTTTCAAATTAAAATTAGATGGAAAAATTTTAAGGAATTCTTTGATTCTTTTCATTTTATTTCCTCAAATTTTTGCTTAGTTTTTACAAGGTCAATATTCCTTGCACAGTATGGAGACCTTGGTGGGAAAACTTAGCACCTTGCGGTTGTGTGCTATTTCTCAGGAACCATTAGGGTTAGAAGCAGCTAACCTAGCAGATCTTCTGACCATAGTGCGAGCGGTTCAGGAGTTGGATACATGGTTGGTTAATGCTTCTAAGGATAAGGAGTCAGAGTACCAGATTGCAGCCAATGGTACTATCCTTGTGCATGGGCGGGTTTGTATGCCCAAGGATGAGGCGTTGAGACGATTTTGAGTGAGGTTCATGCGCGTAGATTCTCTATTCATCAGCGAGCGACCAAGATGTACCGAGATCTGAAACGGTACTATCATTGGGTCGGGATGAAGAAGAACGTGGCTAAGTAGGTCTCTGAGTGCGATGTATGTTAGCTAGTGAAGGCTGAGGATCAGGTGCCGAGTGGTTTATTGCGGAGTCTCCCTATTCCAGAGTGGAAATGGGACATGATCACGATGGATTTCGTGGTAGGTTTGCCAGTGTCTCGGTTCAAGGATGCCATTTGGGTCATCGTGGACCGTTTGACTAAGTCTGCACATTTCTTGGCTATCAAGAAAACCAATAGAGCGGACCGCTCCGAGCGGTAGTGTTAGCTAAGAAGTATGTGTAGGAGATTGTGAGACTTCATGGAGTACCGGCCAGTATTGTGTCAGACCGGGATTCAAAGTTCACTTCGGCGTTTTGGAAGGCTTTCCAGAAGGAGATGGGCACTAAGGTGCATTTGAGCACGGCTTACCATCCTCAGACAGACGAGCAGTCTGAGCGTACCAATTAGACACTTGAGGATCTCTTGAGGATGTGTGTGTTAAACTGGGGTGGTCAGTGGGCAGATCACTTGAGCTTGGTGGAGTTTGCTTATAATAATAGCTACCAGACGAGTATTGGGATGGCTGCTTATGAGGCGTTGTATGGGAGGCCATGTCGGACACCTCTATGCTGGACTCAAGTGGGGGAGAGGAGCATTTATGGTGCGGATTTTGTTCAGGAGACTTTAGAGAAGATTCGGGTTCTGAAGCTGAACATGAGAGAGGCGCAGGATCAGCAGAAGTGCTATGTTGATAAGAGGCGCAAGGAGTTGGAGTTTGAGGTTGGAGATATGGTGTATCTCAAGATGGCGATGTTGCGTGGTCATAACATGTCCCTTACCGAGACTAAGCTGAGTCCGAGGTTTATGGGTTCTTTGAAGATTGTGGAGCGGATTGGACCGGTGGCTTATCGGTTGGAGTTACCTGAGGTGATGTATGCATTTCATAAGGTGTTCCACGTGTCGATGCTGAGGAAGTCTCTTCACAAGGATGATGAGGTGTTGGCTACGATCCCGGCAGATCTTCAACCTAGCATGACCTTAGAGGCGAGGCCAGTGAGGGTTATCGAGAGGCGGGTAAAGGAACTTCGACGTAAGAAGATTCCTTTGATGAGAGTCCAGTGGAACTGTGATGGAGTCTTGGAGGAGACTTGGGAGCGAGTGACCAGGATGAAGGCAAGGTTCCGGAAGTGGTGTGACAAACAAGTCGAGGAGTATACCGTTTGCTTGTGTTGTTTTTGAGTTGTTTTGGTTGTATCTCTTCTATATTTTCATTTTGGTGTAATGATTATGACATGTGAGTTTAATAAGATGAGTATTTCGTGGATTTGACTTGTGGTGTCATGTGTTAAAGAAATATGTGCGAGTTTTTAAAAATAGAAAGTGTTTTGGTTTGATGGTTCTATTTTTGGAAAGTCTCGGGGTAGTGGTTAGTATAGTAGTGCGATGCTATAAGTGGACCACGGGAGGTATATCTGATCGAGAGATATGCTTGGGGGCGTTTAGACTTATGTGCTCAAATATGATGTGATGACCTCAGATGACGATTCGAGTGCACGCTTGAGGGTGACGACCCGAGAGCGAGCGTGAGACTTCCTGGATACTGTAGCTAGAAGGCGGGTGACCTAATAGTGAGCCGGTATGACTTGAGGGTTGCGACCTGAGAGCGGAGGGAGTGGTGAGACTTCCTGGATACCGTAGTGTAAGGCTGAGGCCTGAGGACGAGCCGGTATGATTCATGGGTTGCGATCTATGGACGGGGGAGGTGGGTGTGTATGAGCAAATAGGGTCTGGAACGTAAGTATATTAATTAGATAGAGGCCTCGGTGAGGTCAGTTGTGTACTGACAGACGTGTTAAAGGATTCGAGGACGAATCCTAGTTAGTGGGGGAGAATTGTAACGCCCGTGTTCTGTTTTGGGGGGTGTCGATCGACACCACTGAAGGGTGTCGCTCGACACCAGCATGTTTTGGTTTGATCAGGTCGATTTTAATTACGAAATTGTGTGGTTATTGGGTTGGTTAACCCTAGGTCGTGTTTAAAAGAGGGAAGGTCGTGTTTTGTCTCTTCCCAGCCGCTTTATAACACTTCCAGAGATAGAGAAAAGGTTCTAGAACTTGTAAGGATTTTTGTGAGTCTTTTGGTGGTGTTTGGTGGTTGATCTTGGTGGTTTAAGGGTAGTAGAGGCTAGATCCGTGTTGTGTGCTGTTTGATGAGGCAGATCCTTCCTTGTTCTTCCCTGTTTCGTTGCTGTCCTTTCTTGTATAAGGTGAGTGCGTGACCAAAGCTTATCTAAGCATGTTTGATCATTGTTTTGGGTGTTTTGATGATTGTTTGATTGATTCGTTTTCTTGTTTGGATGTTTATATGATGATTGATGCCTCTCGCTCATATCATGATGGTGATTTGGAGAGGAGATCCAGCGAGAAACGTTAGTTGGAGCGACCACAGATCGTCGGTGTCGATCGACACCAGTGGTGGGTGTCGCTCGACACCAATGTTTTGACCCGCGAGGATAGCTACGACTCGTGAACGGAGTGTTGAGGCCGGTGTCGACCGCGAGGGTCGACAGCGAGTGTCGATCGACACCGATAGTAAGAAGCGTTTCCTGTTCATCTTTTATTGGTTGTTTGGTTCTTTTTTTTGGATAATGGTTGAATGTGCTTGTGTGTATAGCCAGTGGTGGGATGATTGCCTCACTAAGTATTTATGAAATACTTATGCATCTTTTTCTTTGATGCAGGTAAAAGCAAAGTGTGACCCGTGGAATCATGACGAGGAGAGGAGGATGATCTAGGCGGTTATTGGTGTTTTAGATTATTGTAGGATTTGTTAAGGTGTTAGAATGGAACTTAGAAGCATGTTAGGATTATTATGTTTCTGGAATAATATTGGTTGAACTTGTTGGTTTAATGGAATTGTTTATTTGGATTTTTATTAAGTCTTCCGCTGGTTTCATAAGTATTTATGAAATACTTATGAATCTTTTTCTTTGATGCAGGTAAAAGCAAAGTGTGATCCGTGGAATCATAACGAGGAGAGGAGGATGATATAGGCGCTCATTGGTGTTTTAGATTATTGTAGGATTTGTTAAGGTGTTAGAATGGAACTTAGAAGCATGCTAGGATGATTATGTTTCTGTAATAATATTGGTTGAACTTGATGGTTTAATGGAATTGTTTATTTGGATTTTTTTTAAGTCTTACGCTGGTTACGTTGATTGGTTCGTTTTAGTGAGATTGTCTGGTTTAACTGTTTTGATCCATTTAGAGTCGGTTTTGCTGGTTAACTGGTTGCTTTAAATGGGTTAATCAGGTTTGCATGTTTTTTTAAAAAAAAACGGGATGAGTTCTTTCAATGTTAAATAATTTGTTATCGGAATAAAATACATATTATCTATTAAATTAATACTAATACCTATTCATCACTAATGATAGAATTCGGTAACACTGATTATCAGTGATTAATAGCATTCGATAAATTATTTTTAATAGATCACTGATGTCTATACAGTAAAACCTCTATAAGTTAATACACTATAAATTAATAAACACTATAAATTAATAAATTTTGCTGTCCCAAGTCGGACCAGTGTAAAAATAACCTAAATTCGATAAGATAATAAGATAATAAGATAATAATTTTTTTGACATCCCTATTTAAAATATAGTCCCAATAATATCATAAATTAATAATCAATATATATATATATATATATATAAGTAGATATGTTAAAATATGCTTTCACCTTTTTTGTAAAAATGATTTTTTCTCCTAGACCTCATCTCTATAAATAATACTTATGTTATATTTTTAAACTATAATCTTAGAATATACTCCATAACCTCACAAAATAACCAAAATTTTCTTTATGTTTTCTATTTATATAAACGCATCATATTAATTTTTTGTTTTGTTTTATACACTGTTAAAAGATAACAATTGAGGTTTTAATCATATATTAGATTTTTTTTTTGTATTTAACTGTATATATATATATATATTTTTTTTTTTATTGTTAAATTATTTTTCTAAATATAGAATTCAATTCTAAGCTACAAACATTCATACAATTTTAAAACGAATCTTATTTTTTAAAATTGTCCCAATTCATATTTTCAAAAAACTTTAAGAGTTAAAAATACTACTATAAATTAATATTAAATATTAATTTATAGATAAATTAAATAATAAAATATCACTATAAATTAATAAAATCTTGTGATCCCAACATTATTGATTTATAGAGGTTTTACTGTATATATAAAATTATAAAAAAAAAATTAAAAAAAATTGTCAAACGCAGCGTGTGTATCTGAGATTCTCTACAAGCCCACTACTACATTTACAACATATGCAGATTTTGATGACATAGATAAAGAAGATATTATTACATAAATGTAAAGTTAGCCGGATAAGTTATAGTCTAACCGCCTACTAAATAAAAAGTCCCAATAAATTTAAAGTTATCAGCTACATTTCCTTTTATCTGTGTACTAATGATCTTCAAACTGAAATATAATTTTGTATAATTACAAAATATAAACTCTAACCACTATTTTATCAATCCTAACCGAGATATAATTTCGTTGAATTACAAAATCTAAATCATAACCACAAGTTTTTCAACCCAAACTGAAATATAATTTCGTCTAATTACAAAATCTAAACCCTAACAACTATTTTGTCAACCCAAACTAAAATATAATTTTGTTTAGTTATAAAATCTAAACCGTAACCACTATGCTGCCAACCCAAACTAAAATATAATTTCGTTTAGCTACAAAAACTAAACCCTAACCAATAATTTATAAACCCAAACCGAAATACAATTTTGTTTATTTATAAATCTAAACCCTAACCATTCTTTTATAAATCCAAACCTATCCGATAAAACTGTTCATCAGTGATTAATAAAATTTGATAACGTATTTTTAAACACGTTAAATAACCTGTTATCGCGGTAATTTACATACTATCCGGTAAATTCATATTTACATATTATCCTTTAATATTATATGTTCATTATTTCTAAACATGTTACGTACTCTGTTATCGCGATAATTTACATATTATCCGATAAATTTGGATCGACCCAAATGAAAATGTTTGTGGTGAGAGAAGATCTTGCTCAAAAAAACCAACCAAAGCTCCGCTTGATTTGTGGCCAAATGACTGGCCGAATACTGATAATCTTAACAGGTCTGTCGCTGAACGCTTGATTTAAAAGAATTTATTTCTCAAGCCCGGGAATGGTCAACTACTCAAAATACTCCAATTCAAATCCAAAGGCAAGCTACGCTAGACTTGGCGATGGACTTGAGCGTTGATACCATCAGATGCTTCTCATATGCAGCTTGGCGAGGATACACGAAAGAATCAGATGGATCTTTATTGATTATCTCTCCAGATCTTAGATACAAGGTAGATCTGCTTCTGCAAATGACTACTCCCCTCCCATGGTCGAGGCTATGGCTGTGAAATTTTCCTTAAATAAGCTATAGAGCTTGGCTACAAAAAACTTTCTTTTGCTTCAGAAATTTTTTTATCTTTTGTTCCTCGTGAGAAGAATAGCAGAGCAGACCAAAATGCAAAAGCTGCTTTTATTGTACCAACTACTGAATCAATTTGTATTTAATGAAAACCAAAGTTTTAGAAGATGAAAAAATGTCGTAGCTTTGTAGAGGGATAAGAGGAAGAAAATTATTAGAAAAAAGACTCAATTAATGAATTATGAAGACTAGATTATTAAATAAATAGTCAACTAGGTATATGAGTTGCAATTTCCCTTATCCTTTAGCCATAAGAAAAAAAAAAAAAAAAAGAAGAAAGGAGAAACAATGAGAACAAAGTCCAGTTATTTAAATGAACATTAGTTACACAAGTTTATGTAATTAGCTCGAATGCAACAAATTTACCATTATTTATTTTCTTTGTCAGCCAAAATTCATTAATATGAAAGCGGTGCATATAAACTAAAGTCATTTTAGTTAGTAAAACATATATTAAAAAAATATTAAAATATATTAAACACCTTTAATATTTTCTTTTGTTTCATATACCTTCTTCTATCATCAATTCCTCTTCTTCTCCTCTATCCTAGTTCTTTGCATATTATGCATTATTATTGTGTATATTATATCTATGAACCTTCTTAAAAGCAAGAATCTTTCGAGTTTCAATTTAAACATGCATGTTTGTTTAGACTATTTTGGTTCAACTATATATGTCGAGTTTTGCTCAAAATATACTAAAAAATGCTATATCATCACGCTTTAACTGGTCAGACTATGTAGTCTGATCCAAGTCTAAAAACATTGGATGAAAAATCAGTATATGAAAATAGAGGAAAAGAGTGTGAAACTATTACTAGCAAAATAATTATGTGGTATTAATTATTATAATTTGATTTGTTATAGTTTTTAATGATGTGTCAGCTCTTAGTGATATAAAAAGTTGATATGTCCTTACATGAGAAAAAATTTTATTTTTATTATATTGATATATATATATATATATATTTGGTGATTTATGGGACTTGTAATTGTAATTCATGCTTGGTGATCTCTTAACAGCAAATAAAAAGTTCATCTAATTACACTATATAATCATCAAAATGAGTTAACCTATTGTGTGGATCTTAATAAATTGTTTTGTTTAATACAGTAAAACCTCTATAAAATAATAATGTTGGGACCATGATATTTTATTAATTTATAATAATATAAATTTTTTTATAAATTAATATTTATTATTATACTATACGAATTAATAATTATCAATTTATAGTGATATTTTTAGTTGTTAAAATTTTTTTTTCAAATATAAATTGGGAAAATTTTACAAAAATAAGATTAGATTTTTAAATATTATAGATAAACTCACTTATACAGATATACACAAATTCAAATTTATGATTAATGATAAAGAATATTTTAGTTATTTTTATGACATGTTATGAATTATATTACAAAAATACAGTTTAAAAATATAACATAAAATTATTTTATACAGATGATTTTAAGGAGAAATTTTATTTTTACAGAAACACGAAACATTACATTACTATATCTACTTGTATATATATATATATATATACAATGATTATTAGTTTTTGATATTATTAGGAATATATTTTACATGAAAATTTCAAAAAAAATATTATCTTATTATCTTATCGAGTTTGGTTAATTTTTAAACTATACCGACTGAGGACCAGCAAAATTTATTAATTTATAGTGTTTATTAGTTTATAGAGGTTGTACAATATATAATTTGTTTTGTTCAATCAGTCACCTTGAGCTGATATCTTATCATAATCAATCACCTTGTATATAATTTGATAATATCTTGCATACTCATGCATTGTTTACTTTTTTTTTACCATGGATTGATCCCTAAATGCTACATCTACTTTTCCATACACTTGCAATTATATGAAGGTATGGTTTTAAAACATTCACATAGCAGTGAAAGTGATCTAATATTTTGCTCTGTTTATTTCTTGCATTTCGCAACATTTCCATAATCGAGCCCTTGCCATAAATTACAAAACCTTTAATTCTATGTAAACTTCTCTTCGGAGGTGTGTCTTGTGCAAAGTAACATTTAGAGGAATGACACAAGACACACCACTTTATAGAACACTGAGAACAACCCATTGATAATTACCATCTTCCAACACATAGCATTCTTTAGAGGCAATCTGAAATATCCAAAAAAGCATCTTCAAGATAGGAGATCCGAAACACCTTTAATATCAATAGTGTGATTGAAGAAGAAGTTAAGTGGATGAAGCTATCCAAACTCCACTGCCGGATCGAACCAAATTATATTTTAAATATACTTAACCATGATCAGCTATGAGGAGGTTGTACAAGTAAAGCATGTAAAGGAATGAGCAGTTTAAAAGCAAAGGAACTAGAATTAAAGACCAACACAAAAACAGGACACACAAGAAAGCCAACTATTCTTATATTGAGATTGGACGAGTTTAAATTGGAATCTATATGAAAATCTTGAAATAACAAGGATAGTTTTTTAATGGATGCATCATTTCCAAAATGACATGTCTTCTAAGGACCAAATCAACATATGTAGATGTAACAAGATCGACAGTCACATAACGTGAGTAATAGTAATGCATATAGGAAAAGTAATGTACACAAGAAATGTTCATTTCTACAGGCTTTCAAACATAAATCACATACAAAAGAGAAGAAGAGACTTGGTCCTTCACATAACATAATTGAACAAAAAAATAAATCTATTTTACTTTTGGTTTTCGATGAACTAATTTAGAAGGCGAATCGTCCTATTTGCATGTAAGGCAAGAAAGTCTTCTTCTTCAAATCTTTTGTTTGTGCTTTCTTAGCCATGTAATGGAACTCATGGGCTGAGACAGATGGTGAAGACCCTTTTCCTCGTGAACTCGAGTTCTTGTTGGTGTCTTCTTGCTTCCTAAAGAACCCCGAAAACGTCTTTACGGATTCTTTACTATGCCTTGCTCTTCCCTCTGATGCGCTACGGAACAGAAGAAAGTCCTTTAGCCTCCATTTTCTTGAAGAAGATGACTTGCAAGACACGCAAGTTGATGAAGATGTGGACGGAATAGAAGACAAAGACCCTTTCCTCTGTTCTTGTACCTCTCTCTGTTCTTGTTCTTGTTCTTGTTCTTCCCATGGATAAGCCGAAACCCGAAAAGGAGAAAGCGATCGTGCGACTCTACGGCTCGAGTTTTGACGTCTCCCTCTCCCTCTTTCTTCTCCTACGCCGTTCCGAGCGTTATCCATAGCCACCTCAAAAGGATCCACCTCTACCGGTTTCTTTCTTGGAGAAAAAGCTTTGCGAATAATGTCTTTACCGTGAGAAATAGGTGATCTCGGAGACCTTGGAGATACAATCTGAGGCTGATGATGATGCTGATGATCTAATTGTAAATAAGGAGGAGGCTTCAAGGGTTTGATTTTGCCTCCATCAAAAAGCTCTTCAGCAAAAAGCGACGTCGTTTCAAGCTTCTCACCAATCTCGAAGGCAAAATCATCGACAATATCATCTTCTTCATCGTTGATGATCTTCCTAGGAGTTCCCGGAGTCTCTTCCCAATCAAAAGGAACCGTAAGACGGTCGGAGAAGTTTCTTGCTGTCCCCTCGTTGAATTCTCTATAGAACTCTGTGATTCTTCTAGGGCTTGTTGGTGCACTTAAGAAGCAACCAGAGAATTGTCTTGGTGAAGATGGAGCAGTCAAACTCATCACTTCCATTGTTTCTGATGTCCAATGAGTTCGGAGATGGTTTCAAGAAACAATGAGATGAAGGGAACTAAAAAGGATCATTGAAGGAAGGTGAGAGGAAAGAAAGAGAGCTTTAGACCGTTTTCGCTGACCAAACAAATAATATTAAAAAACAACATTTGGCACGATATGAATAATTGCAATATTTTAAGAAAATTTTAATAGCTTTTAAGTAATGACTTATAGTTTTTGTTTGTATATATATACCTCTCTATTCAAAGTGAGACAAATACATTTTGTTTCAATATGCTATCCTTATCCCAAAGCCATGAAGTTTTTTCCTCAAAATTAATCTCTTTCCCTTAAAATATTTTGATTGATACTAAAGGAATACAAAAAAAAAAAAGACTTTGGGCATGCTTATAATATTTTCTTTTTAGAATAATTATCTTCTAAGAGTGTGTACGATGATTTTTCTTATAGCATAACCTTACTTTTTTTGGATTAAAAATAATTTTTTACAAAAAGTTGGCGACAAGAAAAAAAGGATTTTTTACAAAATGTATGCAAAACTTTTTCTTCTAAACTATTTTACAATTTTCTTGTGTGTATTGTTTAGATTTATATAATTTCATGAATCTTCCTTTATGTTATTACTAAACAACTTACTGAATCCAATACAAATATAACCCAAATATAACTTAGAATTACTGATGAGTTTCACATTTTTTAAAGCAAATTTTTAGATTTGCTGTTTTTGTACAATATATGGATTTATCATTTATCAAATTACAAAACGCAATTAAGTATGTTCTTTATTCACTATATTTGGGTTTAGTAGGTTTAATTTTCTTTTAAAGCTTAACATTTACTATAAAATTTGTATGTTAGCAAAAAATATATCATATATATGTTTTGAAGTGTTCAAAATAACAAATTTATGTAAAAAAGTTTAACAAAAATAATAATTTGTAAGATTTTTCTTTGAAAAATGGCAGTTTTCTTAAGAATCCCAATAACTAATATATATAAAATTAAAACCAACATTCTTCTAGCCTTCAAGTTAAGACTATCCAAGTATAGCTTTGAAAAAAAATATTAATATACGTTAACAAATAACAGTATTATACAGATTGTGTCTATATCAATCGGTTCGAAGTCGTATGTTAGACAGTTAGACTATTGAATTAAAAACACACTAAATCATAAAATAAAAAATCTTAGTTGAGAGTTGGAACCAAATAGATTGATTTTTTATGTTTTGGAATTATATTCGAAATGATAAGAATAGTAAACGATTAAACAAGACAGGGCCGCCTTTTCCGACCGCATGTGTCTGAAATATAAAGTTGTTTAATGTACAAAAAGATTAGTCTATAATGATGTATGGTGATGACCACACTTCATCTTTTGAATTTTCAATCAAAAATTCTCAAGTCGGCATTGACCACATGGTTGTTGGATCTTTCTAAAGCATAAGTTTTAAAAGATCACGAGGCCAATTTAACCAGTGGTCCTAATAAATAATGTATATGATTCAAATTTAATTCAGTCACCAAACGAGAGGACTTTTGTGGTCTACTTAGAATTTGATTTCACACGATCCATCTAGATACTCTTTGATAGTGGCTAAAGGATTCAAAGTTTTGTACCAATCTGTTTTTGTTAGTATGTGACCATAAATACAAGATTGCAAAAATAGACTATTCATTTCATCCTATATAAAATCATATATTTGGTATTGCCTGATAAAATACTATTATGCAAATCGATATTAATCCCGTTACAAAATACTCAATCTGTTTCAGAAAGATATTATTTTAAAAAAATTTACACAAACTAAAAAAAACATTAAACTATACATATATGCCTATATTTAGTAAATGATTTATGAGTATAATTAGTGATTTATGAGTATAATTAGTGATTTAAAGGAAAAGTTAGAAAGTCTAGTGTAAACGGTACATTGAAAAAATAGAATGACACTTTTTGTGAAACAAAAATAAAATTCTAAAATGACAATTTTTGTAAAACATGAGTTAAAGTTATTTTGCAAAATATATTTTAAAAATATTAGTATAGCCTAAAATTAAATTTTAAATTTCTAAATTAAACCATTAGTGCTAAACACTAAAACCTATTTCCTAAAAACTATATCTTAATTTAAAAAATTAAGTTCTAATGTTTGACAATCAATTATTTGTGGTCGGCATATTTAGGGAAAACCAAAAATTCTGATGGTATTTTTGAAACATAAAATTAATAGTGGTATTTTGAAAGAAAAAAAATATTCCGAAAGCAATTTAACAATAAGTCAATTAAAAGTATTTATAGAAATTAAATATGAACAATAATTTGGTTTTCAAAAACCATCTACAAGAAGTAGAAATTAATTTTATGTTTTTTAGATAGCTTATGATGTTAGTATTCAAATCAGTATATACTTTGTCGGTACAAAAGCAACTAAGCTACACTAGATATATAAAGGGGCTCGAGAATTTTTAATCAACACCATCATTTTGGTTTCTTTTACCTTGTCTTCTAAATTACAGACACTGTCCCTATCTAGAGTCCTCCACTATGAGAGGATGGAACAAGTGTGGTTTAATTGCTGCTACTAGATTTACTTGGTTCTGTGTAACTCTTCGTGAGCAACTAGAGCTTCCATGATGCTCTCGACCCACCTGCAACACACACTCAAACCCATTGAAAATCCAGATGACAAGAGAGTACTCAATCGATAAGTTATGTAAGAAGAGGACTCAATTCAGAGACTAGTTGACATGTTACAACATATGAAAAGATTAAGATATTACCCTTCAAGTCCTGGTTTCTCTGGATAGTAGACGTTTTTCAATCCTAGTCGTCTTGCAGCTGAAGCAGTTGTCTCTCCAATGCAGGCAACGTAATTGCTCCATTGCTCATCGTTTTGAATCAGATTCAGCCAGGCCCTGTCGTAATCAAGTAAGCAATGGACCAAACCCACTTGACCATATTAGAGAGATTATATGAATGACAGTTTGCTGCACCAATAACGGGTGATCAAAAAACAGACTGGTGAAAAGCTGCAATAGGAAAATTGATGGTGCGTACCGAATTGCTGAAGGTGAAGCTACCGAAAGTACAGGAGCAGACAATGCCTCTTTCAGGAGCACCGTATCAACATTATGTACAGGAACCTAAAGAGTGAGAATCCCAAATAAAAATGCTGGCTAGGACAAATAACGTATGCAATGAATAACATTTTATAAGGGCTTTTGTTAGTAAGTTTAAAGACGGCTTACTGTTGTGTATGTATTCAGCCTGGTAACTTCAAACCCACGTTTGGACAACCCTTCCTCTACGATTCATATTGCGAACATGAAGCAGAGTAAAGCTGGTCAGTCACTGAATTTGGAATCTACAACGATATTAACATAAACTAACTTTACTGTTAGCTAGCTTCACCTATGTTTCTAGCCAACATAGATTAGTTACTAGTTCATATGCCTGGAATTAAAGCACACAGCTACATGGAAAGAGAAAGAGCATAATGTACCATTGTTTCTCAACTTTTGGAATACTTTCACTTTGAACATGATAGCCAAGTCAAAAATGTAATTTACTAATCTATTTCTCCGGATATGCAATACTTATGCAACAGCCTTATAAAGTTGTACAGGATATGAATCACATGTTCTATTTTTATTATTCAGTCCTAATTTTTTTTTCCTATGTGGTCAACACAATAAGTTCAATTTAATTGAGAAAACCTAACAACACACACCAATATCATTGCCTGCTTTTAGAGAAGCCGGGTATAAGACAGAAGACCTTTTGCCAACTTTCACTGGAAGCTCCGAAGCCAAGACTTTACCAGTTGCTGAAATAACGAAAACAAAGAGAATGAGCCAGCCAATACTGTAACATTGTATGCACGACCACTCATCCATTTCCTATATATATATTGGCTTGATGGATACAAACACATTAAAAAGATACATGAACATTGATAAGGGAATGTCACGGAGAACAAAATATAGCTTGGCTCAATAATAATTTATCATCTCCTAAACTTAAATATGATCTTAGATGCTCTATAATTCACGGAAACAAACTATGACAAGGGTTATAAGGCACATGATCCATAGTCTCACAAACCAAGCATATATACCAATGATATCGTCATACATGAGTACATGTTGAAGGTGAACATGTTGCAGATATGAAGACTAAAATGGAGTGTATAGAAATTTTATATAAACTGAAAGTTACGAAACCTTTTGATGGCGTAAAGGCAACATGAAGCAATCCTTCTGTCGATTTTCTTGCCTCTTCAAATACCCTGGCTGTTCCAGCTCCTACTACACCTACTTGGACTTTTGGGGAGCTAGCTGCCCTAAGGAAAACAGGAAAATAGGACACAAAATGTCCATCATTTCTAATATTAACCTCGTTTTTAACACAGTTGTGTCAGAAATATGCATGAAGGCACATATATTTGAATACCTAAATAAAAACTAGACTAGTCACATTACCAATCAATAACTATAACAATGACAACTCTAGGATTACAGTACACGGTCACTACCAACACATTGCATATTAACTAACTTTGTTCGAAGTAGCTGATTAAGATTAGAGACCAACTCATTGCATATTTTGACAACACATAGCTGACTAAATCAGTTCAAAATTCACAGAAATAAGAATCAGGACTTACTTCCATGCCTCAAGAAAAACAGAACCTGCTTCTGGAGATGTAATAATAATCCAATCAAAGCTCTTATCTAGCAACATAAAACGAAAATAGTCAGAACTACCCATCAAAACACCAAAAACTACACCACAATACAATTATGAAGCCTTTTCTAAATGGTAATAACAATCTTGAAAACTGAGTACACATACAGAATTCACAAACCATTCATTAAGCAATAACATAGCAATAAGACAAAACAAACCCGCATAAGCATATGAATTCTTATAGCTAGTCACTAAGTCAAGGAACATCAGAAATCACCAGTTAATAGAGAAGCAAGCCGATGAAAATCAGGTCCTTCCGCATGTTGAATCAATGGAAGCTCTAATGTTGATATCCCATGTTTCTCCTACATACTCAATAATACACAAATTCAAAAAACATCATCATATGATCAGATTACATGAAAAAAACAACTAATTTACTTCAAAAAAGTTTCATAATTTTCAATGAGGCAGAGTAAACAAGATTCTTGAAATTAGCCTATAGCTACATTGGACAAGTTTTAAAGTTAAAAAAAAAATGCATTTGGTTGGTTTTGGCGAGAAGGGTCAAGAAATGCATACAAGGGCTTTGATGATTTGTTTGTTCTTGCCTCGTTCTCGGGTTACGACGACCTGTGGGATCGAATTGGATGATGTAACGGAGGAAGAAGATGAAGAGATTGATGGGGAAATTGAATTTCGAATTGGGGAAGGAGAAGGGAGAACTACTTTTTTAGGAGATTGGGTGTGCGAAGGATGAAACGAAGAAGACGATAATGGTGGTTGACGAGATAAGAGAGAGGAGTGAGGAAGGAGCATCAACGCCATTAGAGAGGGAGATGTTGTTTCTGGTCTTTTAGGTCTTTTGTGACAATTTGTTTTCAATTCTGTTTTTTTTTTTTTTTTTTTTTTTTTTTTTTTTTTTATTTATTTACTGTATCATCATAAATAAATACAAGTAAAATGAGAAAATTGTGGGATCTACCATGAACAGTAACATTTTTTTATATCTAATGCCAGTTTTACTTTTTTCTTCTCCTCGGTGCCATACTTCTAATTTAAGAAGATTATTCTACCCTTGTACAATTGAGATCAGTTTTGTTTTTATTTTTCAGTTTTTCTTTTAACTTATTCTTTTTATAAGTTTCTTTCTATGCAACTCTCAATTTTCTAGGTATTAATATCTGTTTTTTTTCTGGTTTGTGATGAAATTGTTCGACAACAACGATGAATAACGATGCTTCATTCTAAGTATGTGGTCCACGCTAGCAGACTAGATCCATTTTTCCAGCCCATTTTTTTCTCTATCAATGGACCAGATCTGACAGACCAGAATCGATAAACCAAACTTGTCCATCGTACAGATCTTCCAAAACCACAAGCGTATGATTAGAGGATGAAACAAGTGATGCATCTATGGAAGTCGTCATCTACGATCCATCTAGGTTTACACTTTAGATCACACATTTTGTGTGTAGATAGACTAGATCCAATGGACTAGATCTGGTGAACTAGATCCAGTGGACTAAATTTGGTGGACCAGATCCTATGACAGAAATGTTGTCTCTACTAAAACTGTGGAGCTTCTTCCGCCTAGCCAAGATATACACTCGCCGAACCCGAAAACCCTACCTCCAAAGCAGAGTTATAACTGTCGACGCCGACGAACGCAAAGAAGGTGATGTCGATGTCGTTGAGGCTTCCATCGAAGCTGAGGTTGCATATGTAAAGAGAAGTTGCAATTCCAAATTTATTCCCTTGTAGACTTGAGTTCCATTATGATGTTGTCCATTGTAACACTATAATTTTGTCCTTCTCAGATCGTCTCTTCGATCCACTGCGAAGGACATAAAT
This sequence comes from Capsella bursa-pastoris, assembly GCA_036452645.1. Classification (NCBI taxonomy): domain Eukaryota; kingdom Viridiplantae; phylum Streptophyta; class Magnoliopsida; order Brassicales; family Brassicaceae; genus Capsella; species Capsella bursa-pastoris. The sequence continues at coordinate 3,734,501 of CP144186.1, forward strand.
CCTTGTCCTTAAACCCAAGTCGAGGCAATTAGCATAAGTTTTTGATGGACCAGAATTACGCAGCTGAGGACGGAAAATGTTGTTCATCACTTATACAACTAATCCTATATAGTTATCCTTTTCTAGTGTCAGGTAGCCATCTAAAAGTATTGTCCATCTACATATCTGCTAACTCACTCTTTTTTTTTTGTATGTAGATGGACTATATAAAATTGTTTTCAAAGTTGTCCTTTGACTATTTTATTTTCTGTAGACAACATCGCTGAAGATAACACTAATGGACCACCATCTAAGGAGATTGACTCTTCTTTATTATCTAATTATTTACTAATCAATTATTTTTTGGGTATTAGCCTACACTACTCTCATTTAATGCTCTCTTGGGCAGCTTAAAAAAAAGGTCAAATCTGCTACAGTTTTTCTGAATCCAGCGCTCTCTCTCCTTTTTGCTGAGAGTAATTTTGTCAATTATTTTCTATCATTATTAATTATATGGCATTGCAGAAAATATTTTAGAGAAAATGGCAGTTCTAAATTTTTGAGTTTCCAAAATGGCAATGTTCACAAAATTCCCAAGTAAAATCTACTATTTATCAAGTAAAAATAAGATTTGACCATTATAATCGATTTTTTCTTGACCATCATGCACTGAATAATAAAACTATAATATTTTGCTTCATAAAATCTATTAAAATTTAATGTTAACAAAACTTAATGAAATCGTTTATCTTATAAAGCAAAGTCAGTTAAGAATCCAACCTTGTTGAAAGATACGTGAAATTTTTTTTCTCTCAGGCACATCTTTCGATGAAACCTCAAAGAAGATCGTTTCTTTCAAATTTCCAAATGTCACCTAACTTTTATTTCTAAAAGTAGTAAAGTGTTATCGGAAAGTTGATTTATGGCCGGCATCTTTCTTCCTCTTCGTCGCCCCTCAACTTATTTGACTCCCCTCAGCCCCCGCCTGCACTTTGCTCACCCTTGAGTAGTGTCTTTTGTTCAGGTTGTGAGGTTCTGGAGTCTCTTTGGTGTACCTGTACTCCCCCTTGGAGGATTTAGCTCTCACTGTTTCTTCCTCAGTCTAGTAGTCCCGTTTGGAGTTTGTTTACTCACGGTTCTGTCAAGTTGTTCTGTTAAGCTCTTAGGATAATGGCACAGCGTTACTCGCGACAGGAGAGAGAAAAATGGACTTCAAACTCAAGCAAACCAAGACAGAGATCCCCAGTTCGCATCCCGGAATGTGACAATGAGGATCTTATCCTGAAGAATCGCCTCACTCTAGTAGGCCGAGTGTGTAACCCAAGTACCCAACAAGCAAAATCCTTGGTTAATTACATGATATAGTTTTGGAACATGGAAGAGATAGCTTCTGGCCGAGATTTGGGGTCTGGAAAGTTTCAATTCACATTCACTTCTGAGGAAGATCTCCAACTAGTACTTAGCTGGTCTCCATTCCACTTCAAGCACTGGATGTTTCTACTCCAAAGGTGGGAACCAGTAATCTCTGTGAATTTCCCTTCTGATATCCTGTTTTGGATAAAAGGAGTGCCTCAACACTTCTGGACCGATAAGGCTTTAAGAGCTATTGGAGAGAACCTGGGAAAGATGGAACTAGTGGACACAGAGGAGGTTCGGATTAGAGTTCACATCAATGGACTAGAACCTCTGGAAAAAGATATCCCTATCATGCTACCGTTTGGTGAAGTAGCTATGGTGGACTTAGAGTATGAGAAATTGGGAACACATTGTTTCCTCTGTTTCTCCCTTTCCCATGAAAACAGAGAGCGTAACTTTAAGAAAGAAGGAGGGAATAAACCTAGCTCTCGCTCAAACCCGCACCAGAAAAAATCCCCTACCCGTCACCCTAGTCATGAAACAAACAGACAAAGGGTCGAGCATGATTCGATACGCCCGCGGGAGGTACGTCAGGAGGTTCACTCGACTTGGAAACATGCTTCGCGCTCCCCGCCTCCATGAAGGCCTTCTGCTCGGGATCCCCCTAGAGATGATAGATGGTATCACAACTCTAGAGCAAAGTATAGGCACTTCATAGACAGTGAAGTATCTAGAAGGATGGAGCATCGCAAAGTACCCAAGATTCCGCCCCGTAAACATGTTTCCCAACGCATTGGAAATCTCTCCGCTCCCAGAATGGACATAAGGGAATGGAGGAGCCGAGTTTCCCCAGCAACCTCCGAGAGTGTCCAAGCTACAAACCGTTCAAAAACAGGTATGGATAGGGTACCCTAGGAAGTGGAGCAGCGCCCCTTTCTAGAGAAAGTGGCTACCCCTGATACTCATAAAAAGCTTCGTCCTCCACCTCCTCTGCCAAATTCTCGTGGAGATGAAGTAAACACTGTAAAGGCTTTCTCTAGGTGATAATCCAATCCCCCCAAACCTGCAAGAGTTTCTTCCTCTATGTCAGGTCGACTTCAAGAAGTGAATATTCACTACATGGGAGAGGAGGATCAAGAGTTTGGTCTGTTCAATACCGATCTTCACCCAGACCCTGCAGGAGCATCCTTTCATCCTACCTTAGGACACCGCCTCGCTGTAGAATTTGGAGAATGCTCTAATGTCAGGCTTAATGATCTCCTTGTTGATGCTCCAATCCAACAAGAGATTACAGTGACCATCCCAACTCTCCCTCCTAAGCCCAGGACTGCCCCAAAAAGAAAAGTAGCAACGGTTAGTAAACAAAGACCTCCCAGAACAGCGAGAAGTTCCCTTCAAGGAGCTAATTCTAGGAAACGTAATGCCACAAGAGCAAAAGGCGCTTCTGCCAAGAAAAGACTATACCCGGAACAATTACCTTCTGATAAGGGTTGTGGTTCTGATTCTCAGCATAGTACGCCGTCTGTGGCGGTAAATCTGACAAGTAAAAGGCCCAAATCCACCAAATCTGCTTCCTTAGTGGTTGTAATTTGGAACTGTCAAGGTCTTGGGAGCCCCCTTACAGTTCCACGCTTGCGGGAAATTCGCAAAGAATTCTCCCCAAATATTTTGTTCCTAATGGAGACGAAAAATCAAGATGAGGTTGTTCTTCGTACTTTTCAATCTATGGGTTTTAATAACCATTTTACTATACCACTTGTTGGTCTTAGTGGAGGACTTGCTTTATTTTGGACTGATAATGTAGCTGTTGAGATTCTTTCTTCCTCTTAAAGCTACATAGATACCAAAATAGAATTTCATCAACACTCCTCCTTTCTCTCTTGTGTTTATGGTACTCCCCAAGTGGAGAATAAAGCTGGGGTCTGGAATGACCTTTCTTTGCTAGGAGCTCAAAAGGAGGAAGCTTACTAACCGGGGACTTCAATGAGATTCTTGATCGGAGAAAGTAGGAGGCCCGGTTAGAGCATAAGGTTCTTTTATTCCGTTTAGGAGCTTTCTGTCACAATATGGTCTGTGGGATCTGCAACATACTGGAAATTTCCTCTCTTGGAGAGGACAGCGTCACTCGCATTTCATCCTATCTAGACTAGATCGCTCTTTCGCCGATGTCGGGTGGATGGATAAGTATCCGTAGGGCCGATGCCGTTATCTTAGATTTGAAGGCTCTGATCATCGTCCTTTTGTCACGCACTTTGATCACAAAAAGGTTCCTAGGAAAGGAATATTCAGGTTTGATAGAAGCTTGAGGAGCAAACCTTAAATTCATGATCTCATTGAGTCTGCCTGGGTTGCAGGTGAATCGGATACGTTATTCTCCAAATTTAGCCGTGGTAGAAGAGAGCTTATCAATTGGGCAAAAAACCAACTTGCAGAAAAAGGCCCTTTCCATCAGCCAGGCCCAAGATGCTCTTGAAAAAGCACTGTCATCTCCCAGGCCTGATAATGAGCTAATTACTTCTATTACGTCTCAGCTCTCTTCTTTTTATCAAGAGGAAGAAGCTCTCTAGAGACAACAAAGCAGAATCTTGTGGTTGGAAGAAGGAGACAAGAACACTAGCTTCTTCCATGCCGTTTCAAAGGTTAGAAAAGCAAAAATTCATTTCTCTATTATTAAGGATGAACATGGGACAGAAATGTTTGAAGAAGAGGAGATAGCGGCATCTGTGGCTCACTTCTACAATTCTCTGTTCACAAGGGCTTCCTCGCACCAGCTTCAAGTAGTGGAAGAAGCTTTACAACCAAAAATCTCTCCGGTTATGAACGATGTGCTGATTAAAATCCCAGACGCAAAGGAAATTCATAATGCGGTATTGGATATCCATGTTGATTAGGTTCTCAGGCCGGACGATTTTTCAGCCGGAAACTACCACTCCTTCTGGGATATTATTGGCCCCGAGGTCGTCAAGGAGGTTCGTTCTTTTTTCGAGCAAGACTCTCTCCATCCTCAACACAACGAGACTCATGTGCGCCTCATCCCGAAGATTGCTGCTCCAAAGAAAGTTTCCGACTATCGTCCTATAGTGTTGTGTAGTGTGCACTACAAAATTATTGCTAAAATCCTGTCAAAAAGGCTTCAACCGCTGCTGGAAAATCTCATCTCCACCCACCAATCAGCTTTTTTCCCGGGACGAGCAATCTGGGACAATGTTCTCATTACGCATGAAGTGCTCCACTTTCTCCGGGGCTCGAAAGCTACATTCAATTGTGCTATGGTGGTCAAGACGGATATGAGTAAAGCGTATGACCGTATTGAATGGCCTTTCCTTCAAGCGGTCCTCTCTAGGCTTGGTTTCCATGATAAGTGGATAAGATGGGTTATGGTTTGTGTGTCTTCGGTAAATTACTCCTTCCTCATCAATGGCTCCCCCAAGGAAAAGTTTTGTCCTCGAGAGGCCTCCGCCAAGGCGATCCACTCTCCCCGTACCTCTTCATTCTTTGTAAGGAAGTTCTTTCCGGCTTGTGTTTGAATGCTCAAAGGAATGGCTCCCTCCCGGGGGTTAGATTGGCAAGAAGAAGCCCTCTTATTAACCACCTACTCTTTGCCGATGACACTATGTTTTTTAGTAAAACAAGTGCTAGAAGCCATGATTCCCTTATGACCATCCTTAGGCGCTACGAAGCAGCATCGGGGAAATGTATTAATGCGGCTAAATCGGGAGTAACCTTCTCATCAAAAACTCCATTAGAGGTTAGAGATCGTGTTAAAAAATCTCTTGGAATTTCTAATGAAGGAGGTATTGGAAAGTATCTCGGCCTCCCCGAAAACTTTGGAAGAAGAAAGAAAGATATTTTCACTAGCATAGTGGATAAAATTCGCCAAAAAGCCTTGTCTCCGTGGCTCTCTACTTCGACTCCCAGTGTCTTTTTGGTCCCCCGAATAGTGACCAAGTTCTTTTAAAGGTGAAGGATCTCCTGCTCCCGGGCTCATCGGTGTCGAATTTGGAAGCTATTCGTTTACATGTACCTCAGCATGAGGATGAAATACTCAAGCTTAAATTGAGATTGTTTTTAAGACCAGATAGTTAGAGATGGCTACCAGTAAAATCAGGATCCTACTCTACTAAATCCGGCTATAATTTAAAGACCATTGTCCACTCCCTTGTTCTTGATCTCAAGCTCAATTGGGGTTTACATATTTGGACTTTCTTGTGGAAGGCGGCTAGTAATGCCCTTCCCGTGGGTTCGACCCTCTCAGCTCGAGAAATTTCCACAGACATGTCGTGTAAGAGATGTGGACAGCAAGAAGATGCTCTTTATATCTTCTTAAAATGCTCCTTTACGCAGCAAGTTTGGGACCTAGTTCCCACGCTCTTCAAGCCACAGGAGAACGACATATCTTCGGTGAAAGAGTTTCTTATCCATGCCAAGAGAAGCCTCAATCTTCCCCCTACAGGTCTCGGCTCATCTCCCATGTTTCCTTGGATAGTTTGGTTTTTGTGGAAGGCAAGAAACCGTTTAATCTTTGAAACTAAGGAGACCCTAGCCACTGAAGTTATTCTCAAAGCTCTTACGGAATCACGTAGCTAAGTGTTGGCTGCAGGAGCAAAATGGATCTCATCTTCTCAGCCCTTGTTTAAACTAGAAGCGGAACCGCATAAGGATGCACACCTCTGTTTCTCTGATGGTTTGTGGTGGGCGTCAGATTTTAGAGGAGGCATGGGCTGGTTTCTCTGGATCCCCACTCTTCTCTCAAGCTCCAAGGAGCTTTTTCTAGACCCTGTGTGACTTCTGCGTTGGTTGCAGAGTCATTGGCTATCTTGCGGGCATTAATACTGCAAAAGCCTCGGGTTTTCTTCGACTGGCCTGCTTCTCGGATTGCTTGGAACTGGTGGTTCTTCTCAATTCCGGTGGCCACGTCAATGAGATCGATGGAGTTGTAGCAAACATTCGTTCTGCTTCTTCCTTTTTCTTGTTTATTTCCTTTCATCATGTTTCTAGGAACAAAAACCTTCATGCTGATGCTTTAGCTAAGGCAGCCTTGTCTCGTAACCTCCCTGTTGAGGACCTTTAATTATTTATGAGATCTATCTAGTTTTCAAAAATAAATAAAGCAAAGTCAGTGCACCAACATATCTCATTTTAGTGTTTCATCATATATAGTTTGTTCTCATTTTAGGGTTTTATCAATGGAATGTCTCATCTTCTTTTGCTACAATAATGTTCCTCATCGTTTCATCAATCAGTAGTCACTGTAGTCTCATCAAATTATATATTTCAAAAAACTTAATTTCAGTTTAAAGTTATTGTTTCCAAATTTTTCAATATTGTTTTAAGTTGTTCATTGTGGTTTATAATGTTCATCAAATTCTTTACTTCACACAGAATTATGAATTTTGTATATTTGGATTTTCAGGTTCATATTGCAAATTATTTTCTCGAGTAGTCGTCTACAGAGATATAGCAAATAAAGACGTCAAATGGAAGTGAATGAGTCTCTTTCTCTTACTATAAATTTGCGTTTTCTTAAACTATAACATTACCATGGAAATGACTCTTCTAAGACCATTCACTTCTCCAACACATTGGCAAAATATGTCGATCATTTATTTCAGCATAAAACATTTTCGAAAAAGAGCAAAAATTAAGGTAAATTTGTCTTTTTGGAATGGTATATACATATATCAGTCATCACAATTGAAGAGTATATCTCTTTTCATCATATCTTTTCATCATAAAATTGTTTCATTAAGCTTTTTTTTTCAACTCACTGATTACTTCAACTTTATTATCTGTACAAAAATCATGTTTGATATGGCATGCTCTCTAGCTGTTTTACAAACAATGATAGATTTTAAGTAGCAATTAAGTAGATTCCCGTTAAGCCTCTACTCACAGCATGACACCTGTTATTCAGTATGATACTGATAAGTCTGTATTTCATCACTTTTTAAGCATGTATTCATCATCTTTTCAGCATCATTCACTTGTTGATTCACATCATATTGATCACTTTCTCCATGTTTTACATACTTAGGTAGGTTTTATACATATCATGCATGTCTTGCATACATTCTGCATATTTGGAGTGTTTCAGGTACTTAGGAGACATGCAGAGCGAAGCAGAGGAACAAGCGTTACTCGATATGCATATGATCGAGTGGGACAATCGAGTGAGAAGCAGAGATACGCTGTAGAAACATACTTCACTCGATGCACATGACCGAGTAGGATGATCGCGTGAACCGAGGGAATGCGAAACAGAATCAACTGTCACTCGATGGGCATACTCGGGTGACACGATCGAGCAAAGCAGAGGAGTAGCAGATGATTTCACATGTCACTCGACACGCTCACTCGAGATACATGGTCGAGTATGTAATGATGCAGAGAAGAAATTATGTGTTACTCGATGCGCTCACTCGACCAACAGGGTCACTAAAACTTTTAAACCGCTTTTTACTTTGTCGTTTTATGTTTTAAGGTTTTCCCAAACTTTGTTATAAATAGGTCTCATTTGGATTGCCAAAGGGATCGAGTTTTTACCATTAGGTTTTTGTTGTTAGCCACCAAACAATCCAGAGAATTGTAATTCAGATTTCTTTTAAGTTATTAAGAGTTTGCACTTAGTTCTTTGATCATTGTTGTTTATCTTCCCGTCATCTTTATTATTATGCATGTTTTGAACGATTCTGGTTTTATGATGTTTAACATGATTTCTGTGTCTGAGTAGTGTTAGGGTTCTTGAGGATGGGATAGATTAGGTGGAGAATGTTAGTCCGCTAGAGTGTTTAAGTTAGATTCGTTTGTTCCCTTCTGGATTAGAGTATTCATAGCTAATTCTTCTCTGATCAAGTGGAACTAGATCCCAGACATTTCAGCACCTACCAAGTGTTTGATGAAATGTCTGAACAACTAATACGAGAGATATACTTGCTTAGCCTAAGAGATTAGATGTCTAAGAAGTTTATTGACATTAATGGACTGGTTCGTTATGCCTGTTTACTGCATGTTTCATCAAAGATATTTGAGATTAGGAAGTGTTGTAAACATGATAGTTTCTACGAAGAGATTGGTATGTTTGTCGTTTGTTAAACACTCCAAGTGGATTAGCATACTCCACCTACATCAATAACCTCATCCTCAGGATCTTCTATCCATTTGTGTTTTCTGCTTCATTTCATTTGTCATTTGCAAGTTTGGTATTAATAGCTACTTCGTTTCTGTTTTTGCAGATAGTCTATGTTTTGCAACCTTACATTTATCGCATGTTTAACATGTTCGCTTAGGATCATTGAAAACCAAAAATCATTTATGCTTGCTTGACTTAATCATTTCTGATATATCTTGATTGCTAGCATCACACCTGATTGGATTGATACCTATTGTACTGCAATGACATGATAGTACTCTAGGGTAATTGTTAGTAAAATCCTAGTATCAGATATTTAAACCTAATACAAACAAAAGATTTGGCTGAGTTTTGTCCAAACCATCTGGTCTACCTCATACACTCTATTTTTTGTTTCCATCACCTTACTTTTTATTCATGTATCAGACCATTTTCCACGTTTACGATTGAATGTTTAAACATCTAAACATTTGTAGTATTTGTTAAATCGTATAAACTTGATCTTAAAATATATGAAATCTACCACTCAAATTCGTATAATACAATTTGGATCCGTACGTAGTACGGGCTTAAGTTCTAGTCCATGAATAAATTACAACATAATAGTCATATTTACTAAATTTAATTTCATATATATATACATATTAGTAAATTTATAAAGTTATTAATTTAGAGAAATTCCTCTCAATACCATTAAACATAGTTTTTTTTCCTAATTTACCATCCACTACTAATTTTTCCACTAAACACTTATATGTGATATCCTTCTTATCGATCTTAGCTTCCGTCAATGGCGATCTCACGAATTTCCATCGCTTCCGGTGAATTGTGATGGCTCTTTGACCGCTCTGATCTCTTCTTCTTCATCTTCCTCTTAGTAATCAATCGATTCTACTTAATTGATTTAGTTTTGATTAGTGTTAATCGATTTATTTTTGATTAGTGCTCTAAGTATTGAATCGGTGATGCCCAATCGCACAAATAGGTGTTGCTTTGATGGAGAATGAAATAGCTTCGTTGGATAATCATTATGAATCCAAATTTTCAAGTTGATTTCACATTTGATAATGTTCAATTTGTGTATCTCAAGCTCCATTAGATCTGAGGGTTTTAAAAGCTTTGTTACTGATGAATCTATCGAGTTCGAGGTCGTTATCAACAATAATAATCATCCCGAGGACATCAATATGTCTGGACCAACTTTTCAGCAACAACTGCGGTGGTTCATCTATCGTTCACTGCGATTTTGGTGAATAAAGAGGTGGCGTTCGTAAATCTGGGGTGATTATGGTATGGCGGTGGTGGTTACAAAAGAGGACATAATGGTTGTGGAGGCATCGTCTGCTACAAGTGCATGGATTGATTAACAATGTAAACTCTTGCTGATTTTCTTGTTTTGGAATAATGGATAAACATAGCTTGTGGAAAGCTGAAGAAGAAGAAGGTTAGTTTCCTCCATTATGCATTATTCTATCTTTGGACAATACAACTATTGTGTAGCTACTGTAAATGTAGGTTTCAAAAGTCATATAGTGATCCAATTCTATCTTTATGTCTAGAGTTTTTGAGAAATTGATTTAGGGTTGTCTCTTGGGAGAGTGATCTATCTTATTCCGGTAATTGAAGGTTAATTATATGCAATTGCTGAAGATTCAGATATCTTTTGAACTGGAATATGTGATTTATTAATTTCTCGAAAGAATGGAGTACTTTAACTTTGGTATGTAATCAATGTCTTGCTTTATGTTTTTTTGTAGCACTTGAAACAAGGGGTTTTGTGTGTTCTTGGAGTTCAATTCCCCAATGCAATGTAGTACATGAGGTTATCGATCCAAATGGATGTATTGCAAACAATCAAGATATAGCAGAACTAATCAAGTCAAGCCAAGCAGTTGAAAGTTTGGTTTAAAGAACTCTAATGCATAAAAGTAAACTACATAATGATAAACTAAAAGATCTAAGAACAGTACTGAAGATAAACTAAAGGATCTAAGAGAACTACTGAAATGAAACTAAGAATGCAAGAACTACTGAAATGAAACTAAGAATGCAAGAACTACAGAAGCAATATTGGAAGCTGAAATGAAAGCAGGTAAACAATCATATAAACAAGGGCCTTAAGGATGGGCTAATGGGGTGATGAATCCTCTAAATCTCTTGGGGATGCTTAACATGCTCAAATAGATATAGTCCTAGACAATGAACCACTTAACCTAATCAATCCAATCTCTTGGCAAAGATTATCAGATCTATAGCACTTCCTAATCTCAACTTTCATTGATGAAACATACTATAGACATACATAAAGAACAAGCTCATTAATGTCAATCTACTCCGTAACAGCCAATCTCTTGGGTAAGTAAATATATCTCTGGCATTAGTTGATCAAACATTCCATTTGAACATTTTTTGAGTGCTGAAATGTCTAAGATCTAATGTCACATGGTTAATGCTAAGACTAGCAATTAAATCTCCTAATCCAGAAGGTATCTACCTGAATCTATACTTAAGCATCTTTAGAAACTAAGATTCCTCATCACCTAACCAATCCTCTAAACCCAGAAAACTACTCAGATATGGAATTCATCACAAAGAACATAAACCCAGAAATCTTTAAATCTTGCATAACTAGATAGATAATGATCTAAGGAGCAAAGTAATATAAAGAAGCAACACTAAAAACTCAATAGATCAAAAGATATTAAGATTACAAGTTCTGTAAATTTTGGTGGCTATAGAGAAAAACCCTAATGAAAACTCAATTTTTTAGGCTTAATGACCCAAGGGGTCTATTTATACTAAGGGCAGGAAGCCCTAAAACAGAAAACGACAAATTACAAAGTCGATTTGAGAAGTGCTCGGTCGGATTCATGTTGGGCTCATTCGGGTCCTCTCTCGGCTCGTCCGAGTCCAGTTTCCTTCTCTAAGTCCGGGTGCTTGATCGTGCTCACCTTGGTCAGGCTCAGTACACCCGATCGGGTCCGTGCTCTGAAGTGTCCGGGCGGGCCTGTTTTTACTCTAAAATGCAAATGATATACAAATGTCTATGCTATCAATCCTAAATGTGAAATATAATGGAAATAGTGATCGGCTCAAATTTGCCCTAAGCTACTCTCTCAATTAAGAAATCACGGTAGTACTTACGGATCGAATCCACAGAGACTCAACGATTACACAATATATATTCGGTATTAAATTAAGCTAAGCAAGCAGGTCTTAAATCAAATAAAAACAGCAAATTAAATTAAAGATTGGTTTTACAATAATGAGGAAACGCTAGGCCTTGAGATATTCTCAGGAAATTCAGAATTGCAAATAAATAATTGTCAGGATTTATAAAGCACCGTTCTTGAACTCAAATCACAAAAATATAATCAATCAACTTTCGTTGCAAAGACTATCTATGTCTTGAACCCTAAATTCCAAATCTCTTTGCAAATTTATAAGTTTAAGACATGCATTTAATTTAGTTTTGATAAGTTCACAAAATCCCTAAACCAAATCTCTTTGAGAATATGTATTTTGCTCATCTAGATTATTTTCAGGAAATCAATAACACTTTCGTGTCTACCAATTATCCTAAGATCAGATTCTAGATTGCTTTCACTACTCTAGAACAAATTAACCACAATCTAGATGAAGAACTCTATTGATTCAATCCTAACAATCTAACAACCTAACAATTCATGAATTCCTTTGAAAACCCTAAACCTAACAAGAAATCTACTCAGACATGGTCAATGAAACAAACACCATGAATAAAATAGATATCATTAAAGAAATCAATAGAAGAAGTAAAGGAGTTCTGAATCTTCTCTGAAAGAGGTTTTGATTCTTCTCTCCTGGTTCTCTACGCAAAATTCAATTGACGTCAGATATTGGTGTCGATCGACACCAGAAGTTGTGACGCTCGACATGTTGGTTTAAGCTTGACAATAGCTTAAGATAGAAGCTATCCTAATCCTAGTCATAATATGGTTATTTAGAGATAAGGTTTTATGTTTAGGAGTTATCTAAACATGGGTGTTTCCTTATAGGATTAGGAGTGGTGTTTGTTATAAATACATATGTTGAGTCATGACATATTGTAAGAGGCTTTTGAGAGAACTTGAGAGCTTTAGTTTTTGAGAGAGTTTTCTAAAGCATAATAAAGAGAGCAATTCTTTATAACATCTTAAGTTCTTTTACAATTCCACAAACTATATTTAGTATCAGAGCCATTGTCTAAACACAAGAAAACAACATGGGAGACTTGATCGCTGCGCCACCCAAACCGAAAGAAGGAGGAAGCACATCCTCGATCCTATGTCCCATGCTTAGTTGCACAAACTATACAATGTGGGCTATACGGATGATGGTGGCGTTAAAGGTTCATAAAGTTTGGGATGTTGTCGAAGCGGATCAGAATCCAGGCGATGGTGACGAAGCTGCTAGCGAACAAAACAGAGAGAAGAATAAAATGGCTATTGCCTTGTTATTTCAATCGATTCCAGAGACACTTGTCCTTCAAGTTGGAACTCTTGATACAGCAAAGAAGGTATGGGAAGCGATAAAAACAAGGTATGTAGGAGCAGATAGAGTAAAGGAAGCAAGGTTGCAAACCTTAATGTCTGAATTTGGGCGTCTCAAGGTGAAGGACAATGAGAACATCGATGATCTTGCTGGGAAGTTGTCTGAAATCGCCTCTAAATCTGCTTCTTTGGGCGTCGATATAGAAGAATCAAAATTGGTGAAAAATTTTCTCAAGTGTCTTCCGAGACAGAAATACATTCACATTGTTGCATCATTGGAGCAAGTGTTTTGGATGTATTAGCTATGTGAAATTGGAGAAGCCTCACCTGAAGACGTTAGATGATCGTTCAAGAATGCTTATCCACCTTGGAACAGAGCCCGGATCAAAGGCTTATCATCTCTATGATCCACAAACAAGGAAAATTGTTGTAAGTAGAGATGTTGTTTTTGACGAAACTAAAGGTTGGAACTGGAAGTATACAGATCCAGAGAAAGTAAGCAATGGAAACTTCACTATTGCGACTAGTGATTTTGGTAATCATGAAGTAGGAGAAACGAATCGAGTTCGTAATCACAACAACGATGAGAAGGAAGAAGAAGAACGAGTGGAAGAAGGAAGACTGAGCATAAACAAGAACATGAACATATAGACAGTAGTGATGAACAAGATCTCGAGGAAGAACAAGAGGGCATTGATGATCTTGACCCGTTCATCGATGATTTTTCATCCGGCTACTACTTCACGGTGAGGGTCACTACACCTACTGTGACCACGCCCACGATCAAGACCACGACCACCAAATCCACCTCTAGCCATCTGCACTTAATAACAGAAGGTTAAGAACAGAAGAGCAATAAACCACAAAACAAAAAACTGACCTTGGAATCTCTTTGAAGGCTCAAGAGAATGGTCTAGGTCTCCATGCCCACACAATTGATTAAATACACACAATCAACAATGCATGCAACTCACATCATCATTCATCATCAATGAAATTCCAAACATACCACAATCACTCATTTAACCCAGCCCTAAAACCATAAGGGCTCTGATACCAAATTTAAAAGATCGGATCTGTTTTTTTTTAATCATGGATAACCAGATTAACACAATCAAACCAGCTAACCCGGTCTAAATCAATTTAAACCACTTAACAAACTAAACCAACTATACCGATCTAAATCAATTTTAACCAATTTTTTAAGCATTGAAAGTTTCTTATTTTTTTTCCTTCTTTGTTTTCTCATTTTTTTGGAAGCGTCAAAAACCTGGCTTTAAATCTAAAAAATTAAAAAATATAATTTTTTTTCACATCCCCATTACATTTAAAACATTTCCATAAGTTTATTAATATATTTTATTTTTATAAATTAATTATTGTCATTTTTTCTTGTTCTTTTAAGATCTATTTCAAGAAAAATCATTTTTTTTAACAGTTATGAAATTTATATTTTTATGTTTATATAGGGAGTAACCTTCAAAACAACGCATTAATTAATGTTTAATAGATTTTTGACTGCTTATAAAAAAAACATTCGAAACAGTTTTAAAACACCGTTATTATTTGCCATAATAATCTATCAAGAATCAATCATTAAGAACCAAAAAAAATATTGTTAGCGAAATTTTATATTGACTAATGGTATTATTATTATCTTTTAAACTGATGTCTACAACTTCAGTTATTTCTTATCCTTGTAGTATGATTTATTTAATTTTTTCAAATTTTTTTTTATCATTAATAAACAAAAATTAGTCATTAAATTACTATATAAATTCATTTCTAACATAATTTATATTTATTTTTAATATCAAATAATAATAATAAAAATAACAGCCGCAGCTTTAAAAGTGGTTCATTGCCAATAAGATTTTAACAGTTAAAGTTTTTACAGCGAAAGCATCTACAACCAAATTTCTTGCAACTAAAATTTAAAATTCGAAGTCTCTACAGCCAAAAGTAACAGTCGTTACAAATCGGAGCCAATATGAAAAAAAAAAAAAAAGCCAAACATCCAATGACAATTCCAATTCACCTACAAAATTATCACAAAACAAATCACACAATCCCAATCGCTTAGATAAGCTCATGGTCAAGCACTCAACTTAACAAGGTGACTCGAATAACAAAAATAACTAGGAAAAACTCTCCTTGTGACTGCAACATCCCAGAAACACCCTACAATAAGCCACACAAACAAAAATCCCCTTGAACCAAACTGGACAAAAAACAACAGAAACAAACAGCCATAGAAACGAAGCCCTAAAGCGGAAACCAACCATTAACCTTTGAATCCCTTCGGTGTAAAGCACGAAATATATGTCACGAAGCTTTCCACAAAATTTGGTGCCGATCAGATAACGGATCAAACTACGATCGCACTTACAAACTCCGTTGGTCCCAGTTCACAACAGAGAAGAAATGTCTCACTAAACTGCACAAAACTTAACTAATTTTAATCCGAATTCACTTCTGTAAAAAGGAGAATCAACGTACACGCCTTCAGAACAACCCTACCAAATTTCATTACCTTGGGATAAGATTTGGAAATAGCTTTCTATCTTGCCCCCTTTCCTTTGTGACATACTTGAATCTTCCCTTTTCCCATATTCAACTCCAAAAGTTGATGCATGATTAGTATCATCTTCTAAGCCAACAGCATTTCTTCCCGTCGCTAATCCAATTGTCAAATATCTGTTGTAAATCTTCGTAGTGTTCAAATGTTTCATCACACACGTTTTTTTTACCTAGATGTGCCTATAAAGAAATATATATGATATATTAATTGTTAAAAATAAAAATGATGAAAAAACTAAAATCAAAGAAATTGAGTTCCGGAGCTGTAAACTTTTTAGTTATGGGATCCCACCTAAATCCAGAACTAAACTTAACCAGGTCTTGCATGCTATTATAGTGATTTCTCAAATTCCTACATTTACTTTGATAGTTGTTATAAGATTTATCACAGTGAAGTGCATAATTCAAAGCACGCAGAATCTTTTTCTCCACTGTCAGCTTGCTTATACAACCACTTGCATTACGCCAACCTTGTTTGATACCCTCTGTGAGGAGTTTTATCAACATTTTTGTTTCTTGTGCATTCCATGTTTCATATGATCCCTTTTTCATTCCTTGTGGTTGCGAATCTCCCATTATGCTTCTAATAAAATGACATCCCATTATATAGCTAGTATAATGACATATTTTTCAAATATAAATGTATAACATAAACTTATATTCTAAAAACCTATAAATTTTAATATCAAGTATCATTTAAGAATACGTATAGATTATATATGAAACAAATAATTTAATTTAGTCATTGATAATACGTGATAAGTAAATAATTTCTAAAAGCAAAAGATGACCTTACACATCCAATGACCAGTGAGACTGAACAAGATAGCACAATAACCTACAAGCCACACAGAGAAAAACAATTGTATTAAAAGTGAGATAGAAAATTGCCATATATCAAAAACTTAAAATAAAGTATACGAGAACAATTACTTATGGTTGTAGTGGTGTGCACCTATTATTTTCTCTTATGCTCTCATTTAACGTTATATAAATAGACTTTTAAACAAGTTTCCTCGTTTAGTGGCACCAAAACGTGAAGAGAGTTCAACAAGTTGAATGAGGTTGGCTATTTTCGTGGCACCAAGTTTTCAACAACTTGAATGAGGGAGAGTGGTCAATCACTTGTAATCAAAACAGAGAATTTAAAATAATGTAAATAAATATATAATATTGTAGGATAAAATCTATAACAAACTTCTATCAAATACGCTGATCAACTACTGATACAAAATTAAAGATTTTAGTTAAGTTTAAGATATTTTAAGATTTGATTTGATCAATATACAATTTTTTTAAAAGTTTATGGCTTCTTCTAACCGATGGACGTTGGTTAAGCTCACTAAGCTGGAACAGTGGTTTTAACAATACAAAGCAGGAAAATAGGTGACGGTGATCGAGTCGGTTAGGTTTGGGACGGTTTTACTTAAAAAAATGTTTGGATTGTGTTTGTACGTGTTTTAGATATAAAATACATTAAAATCTTAAATGAAATAAAATCCATTGAAATTGAATAACATTTGTTTAACAAGTACTTAAAAATACTTCAAACAAATGTTTAATCCAAAAACAGCAGATTTGTTTTTTTCAAAATACATCATTAAATAAAGCTAGATTTTGAAATACACCCAAATCATTAAAATACAAGGTTGAATAACATCCCCTTAGCTTATCGGCTCCATAACTTTACATAGAAAACGACTTAAGCCCCTCAGTAGTCAAGAAGAAGAAATCCCAATCCACTAAAATAATTGGTGAAAATAATTTATAAAAGAAAATGGGAGGGGAAGAACGGGATTGTGTTTAAAGTGCCCATATGTTGTTGTGAAATTTTTTTGTGGAAGAAATAAGCTGGTGTTGTGTGTGTGGTCGACCTTTATTGATGTAGTAAAGAACTTTTTTGGAATTAGTACATCAAAAATAACATTTTTGCAATCTTGATAATGAAAGCCCAAGGTGATATCATATATGAATCTCTGATTACAAAAGCTCTGGTATGTTGAATGAGTGGCATGGTTTTTTGTCTCTACTCTCTCTCTCTAATGTTAAAAAGAAATGAGATTTGACAACAATACTCAAAAACTAAAGTAGATCAAAATAATAATAAATAAATAAATTTTTTTGTCACATCGTTTTATATTTATTTTTTTCAGTGATATGTCAAAACAACTGTGTAATACGAATAATCTATTGTATTAAAATAAAGTTTTCAATGTAATATTGAGATAAGAAATTAACTTTGTTTCCATTAAATAACAAAATTTCGAACTAAATCAATTTTTAAATTTTTTATACATTAAAACTTGATTATAAACGCACATTTTATTGTGATTAACAATTTTCTCTAACTTTAAAATCAAAGACGCGATAATGAATTTAACATCGCCAAGTACAAGTTCGTCGATGGTGTAAATCTCCACACAAAGCAAGCAGTCTTTTTCTGCATCACTACCATCGATACCATCACAAAAATGCAAACCACAATTTTCTGACAAAAGTATAAATCCTTATTTTTTTGTCAAAAATGTGAATCTTTAATTTTCCACCAAATAAAATAAATCAAAAATTACCACGAAAATGTGAAACTGCAATTTTTGCACCAAATTTATAAATCCATAATTTTCCACAAACACGTGTATCCACAAAAAACATGCCAAGAAATTTTCCTGTAAAAAACATGAATATAATTTTTGCGCCAAAAATGTAAATTTGTAATTTTCACACAATAATATGAATTCGTAAATTTCTCGCCTAAGAAAACAAAAACGTGATTTTCAGCCAAAAATATGAATTTAAAATTTCCCGCCAGTAAATATGTGATAAGTTAAATAGTTCACCTTTTAAGACAAAAACTTATTAATGTTTTAAAATTTAATATGAAAAAAATCCAGTCAAATTATACATTAATAGTCACTCCAATCAACACCTTAACTTAAACTTTCCAATTCATAAAAGACGGTTACGCGACTAAAATAAATTTCCTTTATGACTTGGCAAATAGCTCTTGCTCCCACACTCTCTTCCTCTATATATAGAGTAAGACGTTTATTGGAAACTCCCATGACTAATCAATCATGGAAAGACCAGATTTAGGTTCTTCAGTTTCTAAGAAACGACGGATAGATTCTACAATATCCAGAGATATCCCAAACCTTAAGGGGGAGGGTTTTTCTCAGGTCGTCAAATCCATCTATGTGTCAAGAAAAATTGTGGACGATATAGTTTACCGACTATACTTCAAGGGTTTAGTGAGCGATGAAATGACAAATGATTCAAAGATGGTAAAGGCTGATTTGGGAGTTGCGATCTGCGACGAGGCGGGTAACTTGGCGTATGAAAAGAAGGAATCAGTGACCACCACCAAGAATATTATCAAGGTGGAGATTCTAGCTGTGATGTGTGGGTTAAATGACTCAATTCAACTAGGGATAAGAAATTTCTTGTTTTGTTGTGATGACAATCAAATTTACCAATTGGTAAGTGTTTCTCTTTTTTTGTTATTTTTATTGATTAGTTTAATGTATTACTGGGCCTAAAATATTGTGTAGGGTAATTGCTATTGTTTCCCTTTTTTAATTCTTGCTTTAGAGATATACATAGTGTTTGAATAAACTGTGTGAATGGATGTGGCTTTTTACAATACTTTTGATTTCATAAGAGGGGCAGATGCACCCTATTATTAAAATATCATATTACGTTTATTGTTATCTCTTACTATATACCATATTCTCTTTTAACATTGTTTGAGAGTCGTATATTCTTAAATTTGGTAATTGCATTTGGAAAATGATTAGTAGTATCTGATTGTAAATGGGTTATAAATTAACTTATTGTTTGGATTTTGTTTTTTGTTGATTGAAGATAAATGGTAGAGGGGAGAATCTTTCGGGAACGATGGTCTATCTGTTGGACGAATTAAACAGCCTTAGAGAGAAAATGGCTTCTTGTGAGATTGTCTTGGTTTCCCAAAATGATGTGAAGTTTGCTTACACATGTAACGCCCGTGTTCTGAAAATTAATAGGAGACTTGAATGTGTATAAGAATTAGGGTGGAGTCGGTTTAATTCCGGTTGATTTCCTAAACTGGTCGATTTGTTTAATTGAATCAAAGGAGATTTAATTAAAGTCGGTTTAGGTAAATTCTGGTTTAATCAGAATTAAACCAAAAACTCTAGTTTTATAAAGAACGCTTCTTCTCTCTTTTGTTTTGTGGCTGTTGTTTCTGAGAGTTGAGTTGAGAAAAGGAGAAGGAGAAGTTCACTTGTGAGAAGGAGAGTGTTAGCTTTGCTTTGGTGTTTAAAGCAAGAGAAGCAGTTTCGTCACGTCTTGGTAGAATAGAGTTCCGACGTATCAAATCTTATCGAAAGGTAATGAATTTTGGTAGGTTTGTTCGTAAGGCGTGTACGTTGATTCTCCTTTTTACAGAAGTGAATTCGGATTAATACTCAGTGAGTTATACGCAGTTTGGTGAGACGCGTTTTCTCTGTTGCGAACTGGGATCAGCGGAGTTTGTAAGTGCGATCGTGGTTTTATCGTTTCTCCGATCGGCACCAAAATTTGTGGGGAGCTTCGTGACGTCTAGATCTTGCTTTTCATCGTAGGGATTAAGAAGTTAACGGTTGGTTTATGTTTTAGGGCTTCGTTTCTGCGGCTGTAGTTTTTCTGGTGTTTCTGTCCTTTTGGTTCTTAGAGATTTTTGTTTGTGTGGTTTGTTGTAGGGCGTTGTTTGGCTGTTGCAGTCGCGAGGAGAGTTTTTCCTGGTTGTTTTTGTAGTTCAAATCACCTTGTTAAGGTGAGTGCGTGACCATGAGCTTATCTAAGCGATTGGGATTGAGTGACTTGTTGTGTGATGATTTGTAGGTGAACTGGATGTGTTATTGGATGTTTAGCTTGCTGGATGGTTTGTTTTTGTTATATATGTGGGTGTTATCTCATTGCTTGTGTGTATAGCTTGTAGATGGGAGGATCGCCCTCACTAAGTATTTATGAAATACTTATGCATCTCTTTCTTTGATGCAGGTAAAAGCAAAGTGTGATCCGTGGAATCATGGCGAGGAGAGGAGGATGATCTAGGCACTCATTGGTGTTTTAGATTATTGTTGGATTCGTTAGGGTGTTAGAATGGAATTTAGAAACATGTTAGGATGATCATGTTTTGGAATAATGTTTGGTTGAACTTGTTGGTTTAATGGAATTGTTTTATTGGATTTTTGGTTAAGTCTTCCGCTGGTTAATATTGTTGGTTACTTTAATGAGATTGCTTGGTTTAATTGATTTAAATTATTATGGCCGGTTTAGTTGGTTCGAATTAATTGGGTTAATCCGGTTTGCATGTTTAAAAGAAAAAAATGGGATGGGTTCTTTCAATTTGGTATCAGAGCATTTACGGTTCTAAGACGAGATTTAATTGGTAAAAAATTGTGATGTGATGTGTGAATTTCATTGATGAGGAATGATGATGTGGATTGCATGCTGATTGATTGTGTGTTTAATCAATTGTGTGAGCATGGAGACCTAGATCATCCTCTCGAGCCTTAAATGAGATTCCACGGTAAGTTGTGTCGTTTGATGATTTGTTTGGTGTTCTTAGCCTTCTGTTGTGTTGCAGATGGTTAGAGGTGGAGCTGTCGGTCGTGGTCGTGGTCGTGGGCGTGGGCGTGGTCGCGGTAAGGGACGTGGTGTTACCTCGGGTAGCGACACGAGTATGGGCCAGAATGCTACAACCGATTTTGTTAGTGAGTCCCAGTCGCATCAGGACGGGCCCGTGGGTGGTGAGAGTGTGAGTGCCGTGGGAGCCGGTTCGTCCGGGAACGGTACTAGTGTTGTTGGAAACCCGGTTGGGGGTGTTCCAACAGGTGCAGCCCAGGGTCAGAATGATCGGCTTGCGGATTTACTGACGCAGCTCTTGGAGCGGTTACCGGGTGCGGTACCGCCTCTGCAGACTCCTGTTGGGCCTGAGTTGCAGGATCCTGTTGGGCTTGGTGTGCAGCCTATTGGGCCGGGTGTGCAGCCTGTTGGGCTGGGTGTGCAGCCTGTTGGGCCGGGTGTGCAGCCTGTTGTTGGGGTTGTACCGCTTGAGGGGGTAGGTGCGGTGGTCGAACAACCGTACTACCTGCGGATGTTGGAGCAGCTGCAGCGGTTTGGGATGTCCTTGTTCTTCGGAGGTTCCGACCCGGCTGTAGCGGATGAGTGGCGGGTGCGATTGGAGCGGTATTTCCAGTCGATGAGGTGCCCGGAAGCGTATCGGGTGGACCTAGCGGCCCACTACTTGGCGGGTGATGCACATTTGTGGTGGCGGAGTGTGCTGGCCAAGAAGGGGCAGGGATTGGCGGTGTGGGGAGATGTCTTGGCAGAGTTTAATGCCAAGTATTTTCCGGCGGAGGCACTGGACCGGATGGAGTCGTAGTTCCTGGCGTTGACTCAGGGCGAGCGGTCGGTGCGGGAGTACGACTCGGAGTTCAGCCGACTCTTGGTGTACTCGGGGCGTGCGGGAGATCCTAAGCAGATGCAGGTGCGTCGGTTCATGAAGGGTCTCAGCCCTGACATGAGGGTGCGGTGCAAGGTGCGGGCCTATGCATCGCGTGTGGAGCTGGTTGAGGTGGCGGCGGGGAACGAGGACGAGTTGAGGAGTCACGAGGTGATTTCTAGTTCGTCGGTGCAGCCGAAGAAGACCCAACCGCAGTCGGTTCCGAGCAGAGGTGGCAAACCTGCTCAGGGACAGAAGAGGAAGTGGGATGACACTTCCAGGATGAGTCAGGGTGACCGGAGGTGCTTCAGGTGTGGGAGCACGGATCACAGGGTGGCGAGCTGCCCGAAGAAGGGCGAGCCGTGGGTGGATACCCGTGTCTGTTATCACTGCAGAGAGACGGGGCACATCAAGACGAGGTGTCCTAAGTTGCAGCAGATGGCGGTAGCAGCGGTGCAGCAGTGGGTGCAGCCAGGATTGCAGTTGGCAGGGCAGTCGTTGGCTCAGCTGGGAGCACCGCCGGTGGCACAGATCGAGGGATCGAGGGGGTATACGACCGTGGAGACAGGAGAGCCAAGCACTGGACGGCCGATCACAGGTTTAATTCTAAGACTCAATCTGTTTCCTTCCGTTGTTTTAGAATTGGTGTTGTTTTCCTGTGATTTTGGGGTGGGCAGTCTTAGTGAAAAGGGTTTGTGTAGGGACCCTGTTGGTGGGCGGGTTCTTGTCCCACGTGATGTTTGATTCTGGAGCTACGAATAGCTTCATTACCCCTGAGTGCGCGACGGGTGGTAACATCCGAGGAGATCCCGATGGTTGTTGTGGAGCCGTTAGAGTCGCAGAAGGCGCTTTGCTAGCGGTTCAGGGGCGGGCTAGTGGTGTGGATGTACTGATTGCGGGAGAGTCGATGCCGGCATATATGTACATTAGTCCGGTGGAGTTGTATGATGTAATTCTGGGCATGGATTGGTTGGAGCGGCACAGAGTTCATCTGGATTGTCACCGGGGGAGAGTATACTTCGAGCGTCCCGGACCGAAGATGTATTTCCAGGGTGTGAGACCAATTTTGGGGAGTTTAGTGATTTCGGCGATTCAGGCGGATAAGATGATCCGGAAGGGGCGGGAAGCTTATTTGGCTACGATCGTCATGCCAGAGACGGTCGATGAGGTAGCAGTGGATAAGATCCGGGTGGTCCAGGAGTTCGAGGATGTGTTTCAGTCGTTAAAGGGGTTACCACCATCTCGGTCTGATCCCTTCACGATTGAGTTGGAGCCCGGGACAACGCCGTTGTCTAAGGCTCCGTACCGGATGGCTCCAGCAGAGATGGCTGAGCTGAAGAAACAGTTGGAGGATCTGCTGGGCAAGGGTTTCATCCGTCCTAGTGTTTCACCGTGGGGAGCACCGGTGTTATTCGTTAAGAAGAAGGATGGGAGTTTCCGGCTGTGTATCGATTACCGGGGACTTAACCGAGTCACGGTGAAGAACAAGTATCCTTTGCCGCGGATTGACGAGTTGTTGGACCAGTTGAGGGGAGCTACGTGGTTCTCTAAGATCGATTTGGCGTCGGGGTACCATCAGATTCCTATCGACGAGGCGGATATCCGTAAAACGGCGTTCAGGACGAGGTATGGGCATTATGAGTTCGTGGTGATGCCTTTCGGGTTGACTAATGCACCAGCGGCGTTCATGAGGCTAATGAACAGTGTGTTCCAGGCGTTTCTGGATGAGTTTGTTATCATCTTCATTGATGATATCCTGGTGTATTCTAAGAGTCCTGAGGAGCACGAGGTACACTTGCGGGCAGTGTTGGAGAAGCTGCGGGAGCAGAAGCTGTATGCTAAGCTGAGCAAGTGCAGTTTCTGGCAGAGAAAGATGGGTTTTCTGGGTCATATCGTGTCTGCAGAGGGAGTTTCTGTAGATCCAGAGAAGATTGAGGCTATCAGAGATTGGCCTAGACCGCATAATGCTATAGAGATACGGAGTTTTCTGGGATTGGCGGGTTACTACAGACGGTTTGTGAAGGGCTTTGCCAGTACAGCTCAGTCAATGACCAAGCTGACGGGGAAGGATGTTCCTTTTGTGTGGACTCCTGAGTGTGAGCAAGGTTTCGCTCAACTTAAGGAGATGTTGACGAGTACGCCGGTTTTGGCTTTACCAGAGCAGGGAGAGCCGTATGTGGTGTACACGGACGCTTCGGGCGTTGGTTTGGGTTGTGTGTTGATGCAGCAGGATAAGGTGATCGTCTGTGCTTCGCGGCAGTTGCGGAAGCATGAGGGCAACTACCCTACTCATGATTTGGAGATGGCAGCGGTAGTCTTTGCTCTGAAGATTTGGAGATCTTATCTGTATGGAGCGAAGGTTCAGGTGTTTACAGATCATAAGAGTCTGAAGTATATATTCACGCAGCCTGAGTTGAACTTGAGGCAGAGGCGCTGGATGGAGTTGGTTGCAGACTATGATCTGGAGATAGCTTACCATCCCGGTAAGGCTAATCTGGTTGCAGATGCTCTGAGCAGGAAGCGAGCGGCTTCAGCTCGAGGGCAGGATATGGAGACCTAGGTGGGAGAACTTAGCACCTTGCGGTTGTGTGTTATTTCTCAAGAGCCACTAGGGTTAGAAGCAGCTAACCGAGCAGACCTTCTGACCAGAGTTCGAGCGGCTCAGGAGAAGGATGCAGGGCTGGTTAATGCTTCTAAGGATACTGAGTCAGAGTATCAGGTTGCAGCCAATGGGACTATCCTTGTGCATGGACGAGTTTGTGTGCCCAAGGATGAGGAGTTGAGACGAGAGATCTTGAGTGAGGCTCATGCGAGTAGGTTCTCTATTCATCCAGGAGCGACCAAGATGTACCGAGATCTGAAGCGGTATTATCATTGGGTCGGGATGAAGAGGGACGTAGCTAAATGGGTCTCTGAGTGCGATGTATGTCAGCTAGTGAAGGCTGAGCATCAGGTGCCGAGTGGATTATTGCGGAGTCTCCCTATTCCAGAGTGGAAATGGGACATGATCACGATGGATTTCGTGGTAGGGTTGCCAGTGTCTCGGTTCAAGGATGCCATTTGGGTCATTGTGGACCGTTCGACTAAGTCTGCACATTTCTTGGCTATCAAGAAAACCGATGGAGCGGCAGTGCTAGCTAAGAAGTATGTGCAGGAGATTGTGAGACTTCATGGAGTACCGGCCAGTATTGTGTCAGACCGGGATTCGAAGTTCACTTCGGCGTTCTGGAAGGCTTTCCAGAAGGAGATGGGTACTAAGGTGCATTTGAGCACGACTTACCACCCTCAGACAGACGGGCAGTCTGAGCGGACCATTCAGACACTTGAGGATCTGTTGAGGATGTGTGTGTTGGACTGGGGTGGTCAGTGGGCAGATCACTTGAGCTTGGTGGAGTTTGCTTATAATAATAGCTACCAGGCGAGTATTGGGATGGCTCCTTATGAGGCGTTGTATGGGAGGCCATGTCGGACACCTCTATGCTGGACTCAAGTGGGGGAGAGGAGCATTTATGGTGCGGATTTTGTTCAGGAGACTTCAGAGAAGATTCGGGTTCTCAAGCTGAACATGAGAGAGGCGCAGGATCGGCAGAAGTGTTATGCTGATAAGAGGCGTAAGGAGTTGGAGTTTGAGGTTGGAGATATGGTGTATCTCAAGATGGCGATGTTGCGTGGTCCTAACAGGTCCCTTACCGAGACTAAGCTGAGTCCGAGGTTTATGGGTCCTTTCAGGATTGTGGAGCGGGTTGGACCGGTGGCTTATCGGTTGGAGTTACCTGAGGTAATGCATGCATTTCATAAGGTATTCCACGTGTCGATGCTGAGGAAGGTACTTCACAAGGATGATGAGGTGTTGGCTACGATCCCGGCAGATCTTCAGCCTAGCATGACCTTGGAGGCGAGACCAGTGAGGGTTCTCGAGAGGCGGGTAAAGGAACTTCGACGTAAGAAGATTCCTTTGATGAGAGTCCAGTGGGACTGTGATGGAGTCTTAGAGGAGACTTGGGAGCCAGTGGCCAGGATGAAGGCAAGGTTCCGGAAGTGGTTTGACAAGCAGGTCGAGGAGTAGACCGTTGGCTTGTTTTGTTTTGAGTTTTGTTTTGGTTGTATCTCTTTTGTATTTTCATTTTTGGTGTAATGATTATGACATTGGAGATTAATAAGATGAGTATTTCTTGGATGTGACTTGTTGTGTCATGTGTAAGAGAAATATGTGCGAGTTTCTAAAAATAGGAAGTGTCGGGTTTGACAGTTCTATTTTTGGAAAGTCTCGGGGTGGTGGTTAGTATAGCATTGCGATGCTATAAGTGGACCACGGGAGGTATGTCTGATCGAGAGATATGCTCGGGGGCGTTTAGACTTATTTGCTCGGATATGATGTGATGGCCTCGGATGACGATTCGAGTGCACGCTTGAGGGTGACAACCCGAGAGCGAGCGGGAGACTTCCCGGATACCGTAGCTAGAAGGCGGGTGGCCTAATAGTGAGCCGGTATGACTTGAGGGTTGCGACCTGAGAGCGGGGGGAGTGGTGAGACTTCCTGGATACCGTAGTCTAAGGCAGAGGCCTGAGGACGAGCCGGTATGATTCATGGGTTGCGACCTGTGGACGGGGGAAGTGGGTGAGTATGAGCAAATAGAGTCTGGAACGTGAGTATATGGATTAGATAGGAGCCTCAAAGGAGTCATTTGTGGGAGTGCAGATCGTTTGGGATGGTTGCACGGAGTCCGACTGATGGAGAATGTTGAAGGATTCGAGGACGAATCCATGTTAGTGGGGGAGAATTGTAACGCCCGTGTTCTGAAAATTAATAGGAGACTTGAATGTGTATAAGAATTAGGGTGGAGTCGGTTTAATTCCGGTTGATTTCCTAAACTGGTCGATTTGTTTAATTGAATCAAAGGAGATTTAATTAAAGTCGGTTTAGGTAAATTCTGGTTTAATCAGAATTAAACCAAAAACCCTAGTTTTATAAAGAACGCTTCTTCTCTCTTTTGTTTTGTGGCTGTTGTTTCTGAGAGTTGAGTTGAGAAAAGGAGAAGGAGAAGTTCACTTGTGAGAAGGAGAGTGTTAGCTTTGCTTTGGTGTTTAAAGCAAGAGAAGCAGTTTCGTCACGTCTTGGTAGAATAGAGTTCCGACGTATCAAATCTTATCGAAAGGTAATGAATTTTGGTAGGTTTGTTCTTAAGGCGTGTACGTTGATTCTCCTTTTTACATAAGTGAATTCGGATTAATACTCGGTGAGTTATATGCAGTTTGGTGAGACGCGTTTTCTCTGTTGCGAACTGGGATCAGCGGAGTTTGTAAGTGCGATCGTGGTTTCATCGTTTCTCCGATCGGCACCAAATTTTGTGGGGAGCTTTGTGACGTCTAGATCCTGCTTTTCACTGTAGGGATTAAGAAGTTAACGGTTGGTTTATGTTTTAGGGCTTTGTTTCTGCGGCTGTAGTTTTTCTGGTGTTTCTGTCCTTTTGGTTCTTAGAGATTTTTGTTTGTGTGGTTCGTTGTAGGGCGTTGTTTGGCTGTTGCAGTTGCGAGAAGAGTTTTTCCTGGTTGTTTTTGTAGTTCAAATCACCTTGTTAAGGTGAGTGCGTGACCATGAGCTTATCTAAGCGATTGGGATTGAGTGACTTGTTGTGTGATGATTTGTAGGTGAACTGGAAGTGTTATTGGATGTTTAGCTTGCTGGATGGTTTGTTTTTGTTATATATGTGGGTGTTATCTCATTGCTTGTGTTTATAGCTCGTAGAAGGGAGGATCGCCCTCACTAAGTATTTATGAAATACTTATGCATCTCTTTCTTTGATGTAGGTAAAAGCAAAGTGTGATCCGTGGAATCATGGCGAGGAGAGGAGGATGATCTAGGCACTCATTGGTGTTTTAGATTATTGTTGGATTTGTTAGGGTGTTAGAATGGAATTTAGAAACATGTTAGGATGATCATGTTTTGGAATAATGTTTGGTTGAACTTGTTGGTTTAATGGAATTGTTTTATTGGATTTTTGGTTAAGTCTTCCGCTGGTTAATATTGTTGGTTACTTTAATGAGATTGCTTGGTTTAATTGATTTAAATTATTATGGCCGGTTTAGTTGGTTCGAATTAATTGGGTTAAGCCGGTTTGCATGTTTAAAAGAAAAAAAATGGGATGGGTTCTTTCAACACACTTGCAAGAGATGCAATACTTTCTCAAAGCAACATCAACGTTGATGTGATGGAGGCAGAACCACAGGGACAGAGAGAGACTTGCGTCATTTGTTATGACGATACTGACCGTAGGTTCTTTACCAATGACGCATGCCTTCACCGTCATTGCTTTACTTGCGTGAAAAGGTTTGTGGAAGTGAAGCTCTCTAATGAAGATTTTCCCACATGCTTTGAATACGCAAGACGAAGAAATCCCAATCCACTAAAACAAAGACAAAGCTTTCGATAAACAATTAAACCTTCAAAATCAGCAAGTAATCTCGACCACTCAAGCTTTTAAATTTAACCATGTAAAACAAAAAATCTTAATTAAGTACATCCTAGCTATAAAAGTATGTGGGTAGCATAAAGTAGGTGTAGATGATATTATTTTGTCAAAAAGTAGGTGTAGATGCTAATATCTCTGAAAACAATTAAAGATGTGCACCCACTTGTTGAACTGTTATTGATGATGTTGAAGAGCTACAGATGAACCTTAAAGATGGATTTTTTCTGGGAGCTCAAGAAAAAGTATGTTATTTGTTAAAATAGACAAGATGATTAACTTAATAGATGAGGAACTTATTCAGGTACGTGACACTTTGATGATGTCCCTATGTGCTGGGAAGATCACGATATGCTTCAGAAAAGCAAAGTAGAAAAATATATGGATCGTATCTACTAGTACCTATCCATAGATATAATGCTTTTATCTTAGGACAGGTTTATTAGAGACTACCCAAATGTTGTGAGAAATTAATGAGTAGTTGTATGGTGTTGAAGTATTATTGACTTCTTTGACTATATTTTGGATCAACAATAACTATCCAAATGTATTGAATAAAAATCTAGAATAGTAAAATACTATATCACATTAAGCCTTAATACTAAAACCTAGTCCTAAAAACCCTACACAGTAAACATAAACCAAAAACTTAATTAATCAAAACTATCCACATAGAACAGTCCACTTGGATGCAATGACATTTGCTGTATGAAGAAAAAACAATACAATAACCATATACAATACAATATAAAACATGGATAGTGAATGTGTGTACAAATAGTTTTTGAGTTGTTGAGAGTTGGATAAGTGTAGAGGAAAATAAAGAAAATGCAAGTCAACACACGATTAAACTATTGGTTAATTGGCTCTCCCTTATCTGTTTGTAGCAGATAATACAAGTACTTTATTGGAATGAAGTTTAGTCAATAGCCTTTTTTTTTTGTGGTAATGTGGAATTCGTAGTTAAGCATATTAATTAATAATCACAGAAAAGAAAACATAGAATCCTAGTCTCTTTTTTTATTATGAAAATATAATCCGACTAAATATTTCTTATCATAAAATAATGTGATAACTTGATAAAGTCATATAAAACAAACCTTTATAGATCAAAGTCCAAAGCTATATATGTATTCATCCTCTGTTTACTTTTAATCCTTGCTAACATTGTTTAACAACATAATATTTGACAAATCTAAACTAAATTAACAATATATATTAATTTATGGAGATGAAGGATGGCGAGGTATCAATGTGGGTTGCTAAAGAACATGGATGTATGCAGATCTTGCCCAGAACAAGCTCGCGGGGAAGAACAAAAATTGTAGAGAGAAGTTAGAGCGACATATAAAAAATATATGGATGATAACGATAAGAGAAAACATCTTTACCACTATTTTTGAGTTTTCAAGAAATATGCAGGGAAGCAATCTTAGTTAATTACATTTATTGATTATTTAATACAATTTACCACTAGTTATTTGTGGGTAAGAAACATAATTATTATAATAGTTGAGCTACAATAAAAATTGAAAAGATTCCTGAGTAAGACTTGCTAAGTAATAGATGAAAGATATGTGTCTATATCTCAATTCTAATTAGCTTCTACAACAATCTTAATTTTTATGGGCTTAGTGAATGATAAAGGCCTAGTTCATAACAGCAAAATAATATCGGGATTACACAAAAATGTGAATCTTTAATTTTCAATTGTCACGGAAAACCTAATAAAAAAACTAATTGAGCTTTGATTTTTTTACATTTTCTTCACTCCGTCATTTTCTTCAGCACCAGAAATC
Source organism: Capsella bursa-pastoris (assembly GCA_036452645.1). Taxonomy (NCBI): domain Eukaryota; kingdom Viridiplantae; phylum Streptophyta; class Magnoliopsida; order Brassicales; family Brassicaceae; genus Capsella; species Capsella bursa-pastoris. The sequence goes on from CP144186.1 coordinate 3,764,788, forward strand.
TCATTTTCTTCTCAATTTCTCAGTTCACATCTAAAATCCAACTAACACAATTTCTCACGAGCTTGTATCACATTTTAGCCCCCATGCTATAAAAGTAGAATTCATAATTTAGATAATTTATTTATTAAAAATTATCATTCCTTTAAGAATCTATGTTATAATTAAGATATTTAATTTTTTATTTTTAATCATATTAGGGCAGTTAGATTTAAAAAACAAACTAGCTAGTATCACATATATAAATTCCACAATATAAAAAATAGAATTTTGATTTTTGATTTTTTTTACAATATATAATCTTATTTCGAAATATTTTAATATATTTAAGATATATATCACAATTAATTATTTTATATTAGTAAAATTGATTAAAAAGATACAATATATATATTCGTTGGTATCAACTGTTATTCTAAATCAATAAAAGCAAAACAAAACAAAGTAGGGATGGAGGATGAGAGAAATTATAAAGGGAAACAAAGAGAGACAACAGAAAATGCAATGGCATTGGCGGCTGAGATTAGGGAATGAGATGGCATTGTTGTTGTGTCAGATTTTTGGTTTTGAACAGAAGGATATGTGTGGGAGTTTCAGTAGGGATGAGGGATCGGTGTTACCCTCTCTCGTTTCAATTGATTTGGTGTCCAAGGATGGATCACCAATTTTTCTCAATTAGACAAGACGACAGAGATATTAGGCTGTTGGTCAAGAAAGGATCTCATTTACTTGATTTGTGGAGTTGTTTTCCAATCAGTGAGTAAGGGAGGATCTCTGAGAGAGATTTATTTGGGAATAGAGATCTGTGAGTTTTGGAACCAATTTCATGGGATTCGATTCATAAATGGTGTTGAAGTCAAAAATGGAAGGTCTGTGGTTAAGTGGAGATGGCGAACCTCATTTCTTCCCTTCTATAGCTTCAAATTGAGACTCATGCAATTAATGGTTTGCGATTACAAGGAATGTGGGGTTATTTGGCTATTATGGTAAGCTATCTTAGTGAGCGCTAAATGGGATCCTTCAAAGAGGCTATATGAACAAGTGAGATGTGAGACTTCTGATATCTTGTGTTTTAAGCATTACTAGAGAGAGGGACGAATAACCGATGCTCATGCTCTAATACATTGTCTCATACAACCAAAAATCTCCTCTATCTACAATTTGTGTAAAAACCATTATTTTTGTCTAAAAAGAATTATTTTTAGTTAAATGAAAATTTTCAATATTTTTTTTGTCTAAAAATAATTATTTTTAATATTTACAAAGCGAATCAAATATCTAGTATACAATACGAACGTTAATGGATACTAATGATGGACCCGCACATACGTGCTGGGTTATTTTTGCAAAATTACAATTTTTTATGTAGATGCGATTTTGGTAAAAATTTGTTATATGAGTTTATTTGACAAACTATACATAGGCATACAATTGTAAAATATAGATGTTGTATTACTTAATATAGTTTTAAAATAATTTACATGAAAATGTTAAGTGATATTACATGTTTATTTTTTGAGCTAATCAAAACATTTCTAACTGTTTGCTTAGAGATGTTAAATTGGATTTGGATTTAGCTTTAGTTTGAATTATTTTACGTATAGTTTGGAATGGGAAATCCGTCCGGTCCCTTCCCGTCTCGTCCCAACCCGTTCCTTCCCATCTCGTCCCGTCCCTTCCAAACCCGTCCTGTCTGTACTGTCCTCTATCTATCATATATTTCTGTCCCATAAGACAAAATACCCATATTCCTAGTTTAAATATTTATTTTTACCACATTAATAACATTCTAATTATAAATCTAAGTCACATGCTCCCACCATTTTCATTTACAAGGCACTGCCTCTAATCCGAGCATAAACAACCCTTGTTCAATTTTTAATGTTATTGATCGTTCAGTTTCATCTTTATTTCCTATTACTTTCTTCAATTCAAAGATTCAAGTTTAGCCTTTTTGTTTCCTACAGATTTAGGTATTTCTATTTTGTTTAATTCATGGGTTTATTGTAGTTTTGCTGACTTAGCTCTCAGGGTTTTGTTTGTTTCACTGGAATTGTATATGAGTATCTTTATATACGATATAATATAATAATGAATTAAAAAAATAATTAACTTCTTTATTCTTATTATTATATAATTAGTTCATCCATATTGTTCATGTTTCTTTGTTTTAAATATTTTAACAATTATCGAACATACTTTGAGGTTTTTTAATTTTCACTGTGAACATTTTTATGCTAGATGATGTAAACAAAATTACATATAAAACTGCAAGTGTTAGTTAATTTTAATTGTAACATGTTCTAAGCCTTTTGTATGAAAATATATGCTTACATTCCGTTCGGATCTCTTTCCATCTTGTTCCCATCTTGTATAATATTTTTACTCTTGTTGCATAAGATTAAGTTCTACAAATTAATCTGCAGAAAGTGATCACACAATCATGTATCAATTTAATTAAAAATAAAATAATGTATTTAATGCAATAAAATAATTCAATTTTTATTATTTTGGCTAGATATGATATCTATTGATAATACGGTTGAAAAATATATTTCATTTTATACAATTACAATTTAAATTAGTGACATATATTTTCAAAATAATGAAATAAGCTCGTTTTGTTGAATAAATTATTTTAAGACTTTTTATTATTTTGAATATAATTAAATCAGTTTTACCTATATATGTGGGATAATATTTTTATATATTTATAGTATATCATTTATAGTTTGGATTCATACCAGTTTGACATTTACAGTAAAACCTCTATAAATTAATAATGTTGAGACCATGAAAATTTATTAATTTATAGAGGTTTTAAGAGATTTTCCTAATTTGGTTTCAGTTAGATAGTTAAGGATTTTGTTCTAAGACATAACAATTATTTAAATTTGATATATCCACTTAGTATTTAGTTTTAATGTTAATATATATTTTATATGTTTATAATCTCAAAATGCAGTTTAAGATTCGATAAAATAATTAGTTAAGAGTTGACTATAGTATTCATATGCAAATTGCTTATGGATATAGATTCATTTTGTTAAATTGTGTGAAATTAATAAGAAAAAGAAGTCTGGAATAATTATTAACTAATTTCTTGATCCAAAAAAATCATTAACTAATTGAGTTATTTATAAATTTCGCAGATAACCATTTTTAGGAAATATTTTTTATTTTATAGTTAATTTATATATATTTTAGGGAATATTCCATTAGTTTGTTATGAGAATTAACTTTAATAATGATATATATGTAAAATATTGTCAGCTTTTTTAATTTAATAGTTAATGAGGTACCAAAATATATGAAATATTGAATTTATAACGATCAAACTATTACGATGTAATTAAATTTTTATTTTTTATATTTTTGGATAGTTTATCGATTTGAATTCAATATTTTTCTAATTGTCGATTGGTAATGTCAAGTGCTAGTTATTAGGCTGATTGAATTAATCCTGTTTTCTGAATAATTTTATAAAAAATTGATTATAATTTTTTTTAAAGGAAAAACGAAAATATCTTATATCTAATCAATATATTTCAAATTCTTATATTTTTCGTGCTATATTTGCGAGATTTATTTTTTTTAATATGAAGATTTTATGTGAAAATAAGAGATTTTATGTGATATATAATGTTTCGCATGATTTTAGCAAACAAATTTTTAATTATTGATTTAATTAAGAATTTTTTATTTAAATATTTTTAAATATTTTTTTAAGATTATATTATTTAAAATTTGATGATATAATTCATTATGTTGTATATTTCTACACATTTTATGATATGTATTTTATAATCAAACATATTTTTTCATCTTTATTATTCTTAAATATAAATTACTGTTTTCAAAAAACATTCTAAAATATATAACTAATATTAAATCTGTTTACATATGTTTAATTTTGAATTTAATTGTCTATTTTTTATGGTAACAAAATTAAAATGATTTCCATAAATATAGATAATTTTGTTTTTTTAGGTTTTTAGTTTATTTAATTATATTTTTTTGCTGTCTTTTAGTGTGTTTGGCTATAGGTTTGAGATTGTATATTTTGTAATATATTTTTTTCAAGTTTGTTTGGCTACAAAGACTAATAATGCTCCCCAATTAATAGTATAGATATATAGTATAGATTCGTGCATGTTCCATCATTTTTAGAATGTTTAGGTTGCATTTTGCATATGTGGAGACCTTCTTAGGTGCATGGAGATCATTGGAGAACTTGAGCTTGCTGAGGCGTAAATGGAGTGATTCTAACATGGTGATCATTGCGGAGCTGAGAGAGGAGACTAGGAGAGCGATTGAGCAAGAATGGATCAAGAAGACAAAGAAGAATGAAGTTTCAAAGGATTACCTGACCGGACCGATCGGGCGTCCGGTCGGGCCTAAGGATTTTTGGGAGCTTATTTCTCGGACGAAGGCGTACGATAACACGCCTGATCGGGCGTGAACAGTAGTCCTTTGGTCATAATCGGGTTGACCTGGTTTACTGTGGGTTGACCCGGTTCTCTTACATTTACTCTATAAAAACCCCCTAAACCTAATTATTGGGGATCTATGCTTTGTTCTAGGGTTTAAGGATAAGATTAAGGTTCTCTTTTAGATTTTGTATTTGAATCTTCAAGTTTTAATATAAGTACTTCTTCCTTTTCTTAATCTACTCTCTTTCTTAATGATTTCACAAAGAATAACCCATTTCTCTTGTGTAATCATCATGATTAGTGAGTAGTCATTTAGAGTCTTTGAGCTATGGTAGATTTAGGATTTAGTGTTGGGTGATGGAGTTTAGGGCCTAGATTTATGTTTATCCTTGCTGATTGGTTGTTTATCATGATAGAAAAACATTGATCAAGTTGTTTCTAGATCATAGGAATTTCATGCCTGGAAGGGGTTTGATGAAATTCCCCAATCAAAAACTTTTAATATTCTTTACATTCCTAGCCTTTGGAAATTGTTGATTAGGGTGTTTAGAGGCTAGATAGACTTATTTATAATGCTTATTAATAAATTGATTGTTATTGAACAAATGTTGTTTATTGGTTGATTAGTAAATGGATTAATGTCATGAAAATGTGTTAGTCTAATTAAGTGTTCTTTGCCAAAGGATATTGTTTGTTAGTAAGTTGATTTGTTAGCACCATAACCCATATCTTAATCTACATAGATCGATAACCATTAGCTCAAAGATTCGCCTTTAGTTATTATTTGAATTTTGTTGTTTCTTGCCTAACTTCAATTTGAATTTTGTTAATCTTTTTGTATCTTCATTTATTATTTTTGCTCAATCCTTTTAATAGTATTTTAATTCCAAAACCTCAATGATTAGCTTAGATTAAGTGAACTAGTGTATTCTTGGTGTGTTAATCAATGCAATTTGGATCAATATTTAGTTGAACCGGTAAAAATATCTACATCAATTTGGCGCCGCTGCCGATATGCATTTGCATTAGCGATTTCGATTTCTTATTCATTTGAGACTAAGTCTTTCTTTTATGTTGTTATATAACACGCGTTCTTCTTTTGTTCTCTCTTGTTGTATAAGTGTATGAGCCTACAAAGTAGAGGCCAAGGACATCTAGTCGAACCGCAAGAAGATATTCGAAGGTTTGAACGAGAGATTGCTAGAGCAAAACGAGAGCAAGAACGAGTTGAGCATCTAGCACGGTTGGGTATGGATAACCAAAAATATCCTCACGTTGGTAATAACGGTTCGAATGGAAACGAACCTCACAGTGGCCAAGACCCACTCCACCCACCCCAAGCTCAAGCACAACATCATGCACCAAGAGTTGCACGCCCCATAGACACATTTGATGCTCCACACGTTCATGGGAATCGAGCGGGTATCCAAGCAACTCCGGTGGATCTAACAACTTTGAGATAATGGGAAGTTTAATTCAAATGGTTAGTGGAAACAAGTTGCATGGGTTACCAAAGGAGGATCCATTGGATCACCACGATAATTTTGACAAGCTATGTGGGACGGTCAAAGAAAAAGGAATATCTGAGGACGCTTTCAAGCTTCGTCTTTTCTCCTTCTCCTTGGGCGACCGCGCTCACATTTTGGAAAAGGGTTTAGCTTTGGGTTCCATAACGACGTGGGATGAGTGTAAAAAAGCCATCCTAAATAAATTATTTTCCAACACAAGGACCGCTAAGCTAAGGAACGAAATCTCAGGCGTCACTCAAAGGAACAATGAGAGTTTTAGTGAAGTATATGACCGGTTCAAAGGATATCAACTTCAATGTCCCCACCATGGTTTTAACAAGGAGTCCCTTCTAAGCATCTTATATAGAGGAGTTAACCCCCAAATCCGAATGTCTTTGGATACCGCTAGTAATGAAAACTTCTTGAGTAAGGATGTGGAAGAAGGCATGATCTTAGTGGATAATCTAGCACAAAGCAATGGAACCTATGGTGAAGATTATGATCGTACTTTACGAGATACCAAAGACTTGGTTGAGCAACATCGCAAGGAGATCAAAGCTCTCAATGATAAGATGGATAAGATGATTCTTGCGAAACATAAACAGGTCCACTTTGTTTTTGAAACTGATGTTTATGAGAGCTATCGAGAGGATGTTGAAGGTTGTGTAGAAGGGAGTGAAGAAGTGAACTACATTGGTGGTCAAGACTACAACAAGTTCAACCCTAACAACCATAACCACCCTAACCTTTCTTACCGAAGCAACAATGTTGAGAACCCACAAGACCAAAAGTAACCACCCACTAAGCCTCCCGGTTTCACCCAACCCTCAAAACCAATACCAACCCAAACCTCAATATAAACAATCCTACCAACCTCAAGTCACTACCTCTAACCCTCAACATCAAGGAGACAACACCAATGCTCTCCTTAAGCAAACCATAGAAGGAAAAGGGAGAGGTGCCATTGAGCTAGTTACACAAATGAAGTCTATGCACAACAAGGTAGACAGCATCTATGGAGAGCACAATGCGAAGTTTGAAAGGTTAAATTCTCAAGTGCAACAACAATCCTCCTCCTCTTCAACGAGACCCACGGGTACCTTACCCAGTAAACTAGAGACCAATCCCAAGGAGTTTTGCTATGCAATCTTCAAACATGACATGGCTATGGTTAATAGTATGTGCTACAAAGAAACAAAAGAGGATAGTGGTGTTGATGAGAACGAACGGTCCATTGAAGAAATCTCTAAACTACTATATGGTTCTAGTGTTGAGAGTTTGGTGGTTGTTAAAGATGAGAAAAGCGAGAAACACACTAAGGAAAATGATATGGTTGTCAAGACAGTTGAAAAAAAAGAAGCACCAAGTGTTAAGCCTTCTCCTTATGAGCCTCCAATTCCATTTCCGAGGCGAATTCTTACAAAGACTAGAAAGAAATTATTTTTGAGTTTCAAAGCCAATATAAGTAGAGTTCGAGCACCTTTGCGATAATGTGAACCACTTGTCTCAAGTTCCTCTTCACATAGAGTTCATCAAAGCCATTCTAACAAACCGGGAGAAGGTGGAAGAGATCATGGAAGTTTTTGATTCACAAAGTGAACCACAACCCGTACCAACCTCAATACCTAAGCTTGAAGATCCGGGTAAATTCACCATACCTTGCTCCCTAGGAGACTTACAACTTGATGATGCTTTTTGTGATTCAGGAGCAAGTGTGAATGTGATATCACTAGAGATGGTAAAAAGTATAGGAATCAAAGACATGAAGCAATTCTCCTCTTCAATCATGTTTGGAGATGCTTCCTCGAAATCTTCAATTGGTTTGCTTGAAGATTATCCACTCAAAGTTGTTGATTGTATATTTCCAATGTATTTCATGGTTAGGAACTCTATTTCTCAACAACGTTGGAGCAAGCATCGATTTTACAAAAAAATAAAGTGACTTCTATCCATGTGAATAACAAGACCTCTTACCCCATCAAATATTCATGTAAGGTGAAGTGTAAGGGTTCTTCTACACCTTTTGCAAGTGCCAAAGCAAGAATCCAAACCGAACTTCAAAAAGACCAAGATAAGCTTCAAGAGCTCCTCTCAAGGATCATCACCATCAACATCAATGGTGGAACATGGTCCAATCATTCCTATCTCCACACTTTTTCAACCAAGGAGTTTCTCTTCTCCTCCTATCACTCTACTCCCTAAGGTTCACAACTAGGGCCAAAGTATGGTCTCACATTCCATTGTATATACCACTTTTAGTCTTATTTTAGTTTCTTTTTTGTTAGCCTCTTCCTCGAGACGGTTTGAATTAAGTTTGGGGGAGGGAATAGGTATCTAATAATGTGTTTTGTTTTATTTTTCATTTCCTTGAGTCTTCCACTGTGAATAGCCATGTTTTGGGAAAAATCAAAAAATAAAAAATAAAAAAAATCCAAAAGAATACATGTAGCTTTGCACTTTCATTTTTCTCTTTAGGATTGAGTCTAATAGCATATAGATTGCATTTGCATATGCATTAGGGATGATGATTAAAATGCCTTGTAGAAATTCAACCTTACGATTGAATCTTGAAGCCCTCAGTCATAGTTCATTGTTGCTTGATCATCTTTGAAAGAAATGAAAATTCATGCTTAGAACTTTGCATTCTTTGAAAGCAATCTCTTCTTGTGTGAAACTTACATTATCTTTGAAGCATCTCTATGTATTTGAGCTTAATTTGAATCTAATCTTCTCGCTTATGGTTTTTGAATGCATTCTCATGGTTAATTCTTCATAATCGAATCATATACCCTTTCACCACTCTCTTGAATGGTACGAAAGTCTCCCTCACCTTTGATCTTAACCTTTCCTTTCAACCCTCGAATTGATTTCTGAGTGAGGCCTCTTCTTGATAATGCTATAGATTGTGAAATCCTGAGAGTATTGAGTACGAAAAAGTTTTAGCTCTTGTTTTAGCTAGTATTTGGGAACATTGTAAGCTAGCTATTAGGAAGGAAATGAAAGAAGTTAGGTGGTTAGGTTGTACATTTGGGTTTGGTTTGGGAGAAAGAAGAAAAAGAAAAGGTTGAAAATGAAAGGCTTGATCATTGGGTTTAAAAGGAGTCTCTAGGGAATTAAAGTCATAAGAAAAGAAGCTCTAGTATCTAAGTAAATTAGTCTCCAAAAGAAAAGAAAAGTTGTGCAAAGCAATGTGCATTGGAGAGAAAAGAATGACAAAGAAAGTGGGATTTAATAAGAGCTTAGTCTTTAAAGAAAAGGTTCCCTAGGTGGCTAAAGAATAATAAGATCTTGATCATGAGGGTTGGGTTTTGATAAGAAAAGAGACCAAAAATATCCAATGGGTGTGGCTTGAAAAGAAAAAGAAAAAAGTTTGCAAAGGGTAGAAATTAGGATCTTATGTCTAAGATGGGTAGAACAACAAGAGTTAATCTTTGTATGCATAGATTGTTCATGATTGTCTACCATTCTTTTTATTTGAGAGTTAGTCACCCAAAGAAAGAAATTGACAAAGCCACCCCAAACTTATTTCTTGATGTGATGATATTTTGGTGGTTTGAACCTCTTTTTCTTAATAACTTATAGGTCTTAATTCACTATTATTGCTTGTAAATATGCATTTATCATGTAGTTGAAGGTATTTTGCATTTAGAGTCCTAGAATTGGATATGTATTGCATTTGGTGTTGATTTAGGTACAAAAAGGGACATACAGAGCTTAAGAGACAAAAGGAAGTTTTGGATCACAAAAAGATGTGCAAATAAAAGCTCAAGAATTTGATAAACCACCTGGACTATATTGAAGAACATGAAAAATAAGAAATTTAAGTCAAAACGGAAGTCGATTTGGAGCTACGGTTAGAAAGTTATGAAGATTTGAAGATGAAAAATGTAGTAACCAAACCTGATCCGATCCAGATCCGACCCAGTTCGAACCGGGTCGACCCAACTCGAACCAAAACCTTTTTTTAAGCACTTTTTACATTTTTGTTTACCAAGTTTGGTAGGATTCCTGAACATAGTAAACCGGCCATCGTATATAGATGAGTTTAAGGGCGTAGTGAGAGTAAGTGAGGTCCAATAACAGAGGTGGGCCCATGGGCTGAGAGTGAACATGGGGTTCACTGCGTGAGATGACGATCGGGGCGTTACAGCGGGAGAGAGAGAGAGAGAGAGAGGAGGAGGACAAGAAGATAAGATATAAGGAGGGGAAGAAGATATTTTAGGAAAAAGATGAAAAGAACAGGGTGAAGGAGAAAGAGAGGAGAATGTTTGAGAAGAAGAAAATTAGAAATATAATAAAATTAGGAGTTTTAAGAATTTAGATGGTGTTTCCCTAAACCGAAAGAACCGATCGATTTTAGTATGTGATGTGTCTAGAATTTACTCGTTTTAGCACTAATTTTAAGACGTGTTTCTGTCATTTTAGGTTTCATATCTTAATCATTTATACATATTTCCTATGTTTTGCTTTCACTAGTGTGAGACCCCAGTTTGCGGAGAGGCTTAAATTAATTGATTTGGCCCCCTATCTCTTTCTGTGATGGAGGTAAAGGAAAGATCTGACCGTGGAATCATCGCGAGGAGAGAAGGATGATGTAGGGGATCGCTGGATGATCTGAATAATGGCTAGAATTATTCCTAGGAATGTTAGTTATGGAATTTAGAAACATGTTACAACTAGTAGAGTGTAGGTTTTGCATTGCATGCATTGTAGCTTTCATCTCAACATAGGTGTTCACTAGAGGAAAAAGGAGCAAAACAGGCCTAATAGACCCAGTGGTGAAAATGTATCCAATCGAGCAGCTGTATCCGAGCACTAGGATTGATTGAAGGATTGAGTGGACACGAATATGCAATCGACCAAGTGTCCGACCAAGCAATCAAACAGACTGATCGAGTGCCCGAGCTATTAGACTGATCGATTATATATAAACCGATTTAGTAGTTTGTCCTTTTGTACTTTAGGGTTTTTAGTACCCTCTATAAATAATGCCTTTTGGCTAATGACACCAGAATCTCGACTTTGTTCTAGGATTTATGTGGTTTTATCTGGCTAAGTTCTTCATCGTGGGGGAGCGCCAGTGTTATTTGTTAAGATTAAAGAAGGGAGTTTTCGATTATGTATCAATTACCAAGGGTTGAACCAGGTCACTTTGAATTACAAGTATCCTCTACCGTAGATTGATAAATTGTTGGATCAGTTGGCCGGGACTACTTGGTTCTCTAAGATTTAATTGGCGTCGAGTTTCCATCGGATATCGATAAATTGGCGTCGAGTTTCCAACAAGGTATGGCCACTATTAGTTTCTGGTGATGCCATTTGGTTTAACAAATGTACCAACGACTTTATGAGTTAAATGAACATCGTGTTTCAAGAGTATTTGGACAAGTTTTTATATAGGAACAAAGGGGGTGGATGATGGAGATCTGTAGCTGGCCGAAGGGCACTCCTATAGATCGAAGTGGGTTAAGCTGCTGATGTGAAGTAGATTTTGTGGTGGAGATTCTACAACCGATGGTCTCTCTTTGAAGAATACTAGAGAATGAGGCTGATAGATGGTCGACTGAAAGACGCCACAAAGATTTGTAAAAGAATTTACAATAAGTGAAATGACACTCAATCTTCAAGATATCATACACAAGAAGAAGGAGAGGGTGTTTGTGATAAGTATCGTTTGGGGATTGTTGGGCCTTGTTTATGTGCTTAATGGGCTACTATTGTTTAGTAGCATAAGCCCTCTTAGTTCTCTATTTAGTTCCCTATTGTTTACTGTAGCAAGTTATCGATTAAGATCTTAGAAAACAATGTTCATCGTCTTCTTCCTCTCTTCTCTTCTCTCTACTCTCTTCTTCTGAATCTCTCTGTAATTCTACCTTATTAATCTCTATAATTTTTCCAGTTATCTCATCATCTTCCAATTATTCCTTGATAAGCTATTTCAAACTTATCAAATGGTGCTTTCATTGAGAGTTGCAATAATGGATCCTCAAACGACTCAAGCTGCTCACACCGTGGGTTCTTCCTCTTTAGCTACCATCGACAATCGGCTGAACAAGCTCACCGAGATGATGGAAGAGCGAGGCGGATGGTTTGCCGAGCTCCACAAGAAAATCGCCAAGCAAGGGAAGAAACATGACGAAGAGATGAAGTGGTTTCGCGAGAACGCGGTGTTGAAATCAACCAGTCCGACGCCAGCTCCGGTTACGACCAGGAGAGATGAGGTTTTGCCCTTACCTGATGTCGACGCTCTGATCCAAACCGTAGATTGTTTTCCGCTCGATGACGCTCCTCAGTTGGTGGATGCGGTATAGCACGAGCTACAACAAATCAACACAACAAGAACAGTGCGGACACCAGAGGGTATCACCATTGCAAAACAAGACTTGACACCTAAAGAGACCACTGGAATGTCTCTTAGGTACTCTGTCGAACACATGGTGAGCACTCCAATTCCTGAAGCTTCTTTCAATCCTTGGGTTTCTGAGCCTCCACACGCAGACCAAGTTCAACAAGAAGGAAAAATCCATGTTGTACGAGGCTATCATAAGGTCAGGAAGAAGAAGATCCGTAAAAGAAGAGCCACTGGCTTACCTGCACAAACAATCGGCGGACGCTTAGGGAAAATACGTGGTAATTTAACTAGATCTCTCTTGTTGAATACTTGTAATGCAGGCCCAAGGTTGTTATACAAGCAGATTTCAGAGGTTGTCAAGAGAGATAGATACTTAGATACTGTTTTTGGTTATGATGTTTCTGAACCACATGAGGGTGACGATGAGGTTGTGGTTCGAAGAAGGTCAATGGACCGTATTGAAGTTGTTGGAACAAAAGAGGCTCCACCTGGAATTTTTAAAGATCAAGCAGAGGTAAGATCTAGTTTTCCGGAGTTGGCAGCTCACGGTTCAAGGTTGGCGGACAACAATTGCGGAGTAGGAAATGGGTCATTGTTTTAGACCAAGTCTGCTGCAGCGTGGGAAAGTGTTGGGTGGAACCAAAAAAATATTAGTGGGGTTGTTGAAGCTACAACAGGCCACATTGGGTTTGAAAGAACAACGTTTCAAGTGACTAGTGAAAAAGTGGGAGGAGAACCCTTAGTGGACAAAATGGTACATGTAAAGGAAGATTTGTCAAGAGGTTCTAATGAGGATGTTATAACATGGATTACCAGCTTGGAAACTTATTTTGATGAAAGTGAGACTGCTCAAACTAATTGGTTACCAATTGCGTATTCACTCCTAGAAGGGAAAACAAGAAATTGGATCAAGAGAATATGGGATAGAAAATCACCCACCGGCTGGAAGGAATTCAAATGGATGATTAGAGAAGAAATGAAGGTTCCAGTAAGAAGACAAAAAGAAATAAGCAGAACACTATATTCAGGAATGTTACAAGAAGGCTCTGTTTTAAGTTACTGTCATGAGTTTGAAGCTAAGTGGAGAGAAGCAAGTAATATACCAGAGAAATATGTGTTGGATGTCTTCATACGAGGCTTGACGCAACCATTGCAGACAGAAGTGAGAAGGTTGCAACCTAAGCTACTTAGAGAAGCAATGGATGTCGCTAAATGGCTGGACGGAATGAGTGGCTACCCGGGCGATGAAGTTAACTTACAAAGGGGTGAGAACATGAAGATCGGGCAGGATTCAAGCTATAGAGGAGGAACATAGGAGTTTATAGCCTCAACATGACGACAGAGAATAATCCAAGACTGGTCAATCTGAGAGTGAAGGTCTGAGATTCTTGGGAGTAAGATCAGGTATTTGGGTGATGGTAACCATTGATTCCGGAGCAACGAACAATTTTATTTCAGAAGAGTTAGCCTCACGTCTTCAAATGCCAAGGAAAAATACGAATCCAATGTTAGTTTTGCTGGGGCAGGGGAAGAGCATAGAAAGCATAGGCTCTTGTTGTGGAATAAGTTTGTGGGTTCACGGAGTGGTAATTATCGAGGACTTCCTTCTGCTAGACTTGAACAAGACTGACACAGAGATTATCTTGGGTTATGAATGGCTTTCTAAGCCAAGAGAGACGTGTGTTAATTGGCAGAATCGGACGTTCTCTTTTGTTCAAAACCGTGAGTGGGTCATTGTATGCGATACGGATGAGAAGTTGAGTGATGGTGACAAGGAAGAGATTAAAATTAAACAAGGAAACCAAGGCGGACTTGTTGTTGAGTACTACCTTGAGGACAAGGTAGTTTTAAAAGGGGAGAGTATGGTTAGTAGTGGGGGAAGCCAAAAGATGAAGCCAACCCATGATCTTACCACCGTCACCAGAGGTTCAGAGGCTATAAAAATTGCAGGTGAGTGTGCATCATTCTGTCGTACCAAGCCAAGGCTAGTCTCATGTGGTGGAGAAAAGGGAGACCACACATAAGCGGGAAACTTGATCAGTGGTAGACACATTTTTCTTTTGGCTGGAGCATTGCAATTTAGGCCGAACAAGGCTCTCGGCGCCTACAACCTTTCAAAGTTGGTATTATCAAGATTGATTCCATCGTTAAGGAATCCATCCTTGTGGGAAATATAGAATCAAGAGATCGAAGGGGAGCAGGAGAAGTTTAATGTGCTCATTTCCAGCAAGACAAACCTTTCGAGGTTAGTCATCATGGAAGCCAAAACAAATGCAGAGGCTCAAGCAGATAAGGCAACCCTCAACTTTCTAGAGTTTCTATTCCTTCCAACATGAGGACATGGTGATACTTCAAATGGGGAGTATTGATAAGTAGCGTTTGGGGATTGTTGGGCCTCGTTTATGTGCTTAATGGGCTACTATTGTTTAGTAGCCTAAGCCCTCTTAGTTCTCTATTTAGTTCCTTCTTGTTCACTATAGCAAGTTATCGATTAAGATCTTAAAAAACAATGTTCATCGTCTTCTTCCTCTCTTTTCTTCTCTCTCCTCTCTTCTTCTGAATCTCCCTGTAATTCTACCTTATTAATCTCTATAATTCTTCTGTTATCTCATCATCTTCTAATTATTCCTTGATAAGCTATTCCATACTTATCAGTTTGCTTCCATCAGAGAAGTAAACTCAATTTAATTCATTCAATTAAAAGAGTTACATAGCTGAGAAGTAACTTTATGTAAGAGTCCAGCAGTTGGAACCTTATACAGTCAAAATGATTACATAATATATACTAGACTTGCAAAACAAGAGACTCTTAGAGTTAAAAGAAAACTCACTTAAAATAAAGTCAATGTCATATTCCTGCAAAACAACAAAAGAACATGTTTCTATTGGATTGGCAAAAGATACTTGGCGAATTGCAACCTGGCGGATTTTTACTTATACCAGCCGGTCATCTTTGGCAGGCATGTTTTCCTGAGTGGCGGGTACTTTATTTAATTCCTTCAAGAACGGGTAGAAACATATTTTTGAAGTATTTTGTTCTTGAATGTTTTCTAGCACTTCTTTATTAATCTCATCTTCTTGAAGCTCTTCATACTCGATGATGACAATGAGATTCTCTATAGACTTGTTGAACTCCTCTCTTAGTTTCCTTATGTTATACCTAGTTCTTCACGCTTGATTCATTGTGGGATGATGAGCACTCCTTCAGATTCACTTGAGTCGGTTACGATGTCCTCATCATCTTCTCCCTCTTGAAAAGGTTATGACATTAGAGCTAGTACACTTGCATTGAAAGGAGATAAATCAGTAACATTGAAAGTAGAAGAGATATTCATCTCACCTGGTAGTTCAATTTTGTAAGCATTGTCGTTGATCTTTTCCAGCACTCGAAAGGGACCATCTCTTTGTGGTGCAAGCTTTGACTTTCGCTAGTTTGGAAACCTTTCATGTCTCATGTGTAGCCACACCCAATCTCTTGGCTCAAAGGTCATTTCCTTACGGGGTTTGTTGCTTATATTTCTCCATTTTCTTTTATAGATCCTCTTTGACCTTTTTACTAAGCTTCTTCACAAAACTAGCTCTAGTTTCACCTTCTCCTGATTAAACAGCTTGAGGCAGAGGTGAAAGATCTAGTGGAGTATTAGAATTAAATCCATAAACAACTTCAAAAGGAGAGAGTTTAGAGGCATAATGCTTAGCATGCTTATAAGAAAATACAATATAAGGTAAGCTAGTTAACCAATTCCTTAAATTCTTACCCACCATGGCTCTCAACAAAGTTAAAAGAATCCGGTTCACTACCTCTTTATGGCCATCAGTTTGTGGATGACAAGTGGTTAAGAAAAGCAGCTTAGTTCCCAACTTTCTCCATAAAGTTTCCATAAATTGTTTAGGAACTTTGTATCTCGATCTGAACTATGGTCCTTGGGACTTACATGTAGACAAACTTCTTTGAAAAAGAGTTCAGTAGTTTGTGTAGCATCATTAGTCTTGTTACATGGTATGAAATGAGCCATCTTAGAGAACCTTTGTAAGTCTTTTCTAAAACGTTTTTGTAAGTCTCTATGATAGTGATCAGGAACATACCTCAACCTCAAGAGGTACTTCATGTCTTCCCAATTGTTGATGGGAGCAAATCTTTGCCTCCTCCTCTCGGCCACTGTCCTATCCCACCAAGATAAGGCGTTGTCGGTGAGTTGTGCCGATGCTAAGGCTACTTTTCGGGGTTCTCCATATCCATAACATTGGAATATGTATTCCATCCTCTTCTCCCAATCCATGTAAACCTCTGGATTTGATTTTCCTGCAAAAGTAGGAGGTGTTAGTTTAACATCTCGGTTTTGTTCACGGGTGTCCATCTCTCGGGCACGGTTCCTCATCAAGGGATCTTCTCTCCGCTGATGTTGATGCCTTAATGGATCAGGTGGTGGATCATCGTCGTCATCCAGGTCAAGGGAGTCTTCTTCCTCTTCACGGGCATTCCTTCAAACCTGAACTGGTTCAGCTTCAGCTCTGGGCTGAGGCTGCTCCAAACGACCTATCCTTTCGCCAAACCCTTCTAGTTGTTTCGATAGGGTTTGCATCATTTGCATCATGGCATCTTGGGGTATGGCTGCGTGTTCTCTCATTATGAGTGTCTAAAGTATTCTGCACTTAGACAAAAACAACAAGGAAATCAACGTACCACATAAATCAAAAATGAAAACTTTAGAAACAAGAAACTGATGCACGTGCTGAATTAGACAAGAAGATGAAAACTTTTTTTTTTTTTAAATAAGCTTTAAGATACTTAAACAATACTAGCTAACAAAGATAATGACACAAAAATTTAAAAACGAAATATTTTTTTTTTTTTTTTTTTTTGACGAAAACCTTGAACTAGTACAGAAACTAAATAAAAGACTGAAACAGACGATTAAGGAAAGAATAATGACGAATATTTTTATTTTGTTAAGGAAAAAAATAATATTAAACAACCTATAGAAACAAGGCTGCAGCAAATTAGGGTTCTTAATTTTTTTTTTTTGAAAATCAAATAAAACAAAACTAGAAATCAAAACTATCAAAAGAAAATGGAAAAGGTAAACCTGGCAAGGGAAGAGCGTGAGGCTCTGATACCAGATGATACAAGACCCGGTGGTGAGCTTGTATCAGGATAGATATGATGGCTACACAAGATGGCGGTCGCTTCTCTCTTGTGTAGGAAAGATGGTCGTTGATGTAGATCTGACACGATGGCGGTCGCTTCTCTCGTGTGGGATCGAATGAAGGGGAAGTGCTGGCGGATTGAAGTACACCACAGAGATGTGGAATCACACACACAAGACAAAGAACAAGCTTATTCTCTTAAGAACACTTAAAGAGAAGAAGTGAAGAAAGTTCGGTTCTTTATTGATAATCAAGGGTGAAAAACTCGTGCAACTGCTGCAGGGGGACTTTATAACAGTCCTTCAGCTAGCCCTAAGGCCGAAATAAATGTAAAAATGCAACAAAGGAAACAAATAAAACTACAAATACAAAGCCATTGTTTTTGGAAAGAAAATAAGTAAAATACTAAAGCAAACTTGAAACCTCGTGATGAGCACGTCTCCTAGCCGTTGTTGGGGCTTAATGGACCTGCAATTATCGAAAATATTGAATAGAACTTTCCTGGATGCGATCTAGGCCCAGTCGATGTTCTCTGAACTACGTCTTGATCTACGTCAGGGGTCTTGTCAGGTGCATGTTTGTTTGTTGGTTTCTTGAAGTAGATGGCTTCTTGGAGTTTCTCTTGGGTAGCTTGATCAGTCTCTTCAAGCTCTTCCAAGTCCTTGATGTCTTGTTCTTGATCTTCACTCTCTCGATCACTCTCGAAGGTGAAGCTTGTTTTGCTCGTCTCTTGTGACTCCATTGTCTTCTCTTGGATTCTAGAGGTTTCTTGACCTGTCAAAAGAGAATTCATACCTGGGGAAATGGTATGTTCAAGACTCATTTGGGTGAATGCTTCAGCAAGCTCTTCCTCGGCGATGGGATCATATCCGTCGTGATGGAGTAAAGGTGGTACAGACCAGTTGACGTAGTTCAGCTCTAGTGAGCTCACAATGTCTTGTACAGCTAGGTTGGACCTCTTTCTAAGTTGTTTAGACTTTGAACGAGTCATGGGACCTACTGGGACGACTGGTACAGGGTGTGGTACAGGATCTGGTACTTGATCTAGTTCAGCGGGTTAGATAGGATAATCGATGTCCGCATCATTCCCTCCCTCTTCAAAAGGTTTTGCCCTCAAAACTAAATCTCCTGGATCATAACCAGACAAGTCAGCAACATTAAAAGTATGAGAAATTTTTACCTCATTAGGTAGCTCCAAACGATAAGCATTGTCATTTATCTTCTCGAGGATCCTGAATGGACCGTCGCCTCTTGGTGATAGCTTGGATGCTCTTTGTGTTGGAAACCTCTTAGGCCTCATATGTAACCAGACCCAATCTATTGGTTCAAATAACACTTCTTTTCTTCCTCGATCAGCTTTGCGTTTGTTGTCGACGGCCTTCTTCTCCAAGTTGCCTTTTGCTTTTTCATGCAACTTCTTTATGATTTCTCCTCGTCTTAACCCAACTTGACAAGCCTGTTCTATCTGAGGTAAAGGTGCTAAATTTATGGGAGATAAAGGGTTAGTTCCATAGACTATCTCGAAGGGAGATAGTTTTGTAGCCGAGTGAACGGCACGATTATAAGCAAACTCAATAAAAGGAATGCAATCAAGCCATGTAGCCATATTCCTACCAAGAGTGGCTCTAAGTAAAGTTGAGAGAGTTCGGTTTACCACTTCGGTTTGTCCATCCGTTTGAGGATGACAAGTTGTAGAGAATAGAAGCTTGGTACCTAACTTTCTCCAAAGTGTCTTCCAAAAGTGACTCAAGAACTTGGTGTCACGATCAGAGACGATGGTCCTCGGGATACCATGGAGGCGCACCACTTCTTTGAAGAACAAATCTGCGGTTTGAGTAGCGTCATTGGTCTTGTCACATGGGATGAAGTGTGCCATCTTGGAGAACCGGTCCACGACGACAAAGATTGAATCCTTGTGTCTAATCTTAGGCAATCCTAAGACAAAGTCCATAGAAATATCTACCCAAGGGGCGTTAGGAATAGGTAATGGTAAGTATAGACCATGAGGATGTAACCTAGATTTTGCCTTGTGGCAAACAATGCATCGAGAACAAAATCTTTCCACGTCCTTCTTGAGATGGGGCCAAAAGAAATGATCCATCACCATTGCCAAGGTTTTGTCAACACCAAAGTGACCCATCAACCCTCCACCATGTGCTTCGGTGAGTATCAACTCTCGCATTGAACCTTGAGGGATGCACAACCGCTTGTCTTTGAACAAGAACCCATCTTGCAAGTAGAATGCTTGATAAGCTCCTTTGCCACGCTCTTTGTAGCACTCTCCTAATTCTGGATCGTCCTTGTACAACTCCTTGATGTGCTCGAAACCCATTACTTTAGCCTCCATTGTAGCTATAAGGGCATGTCTCCTTGACAAAGCATCAGCTACCACGTTCTCCTCTCCCTTCTTGTACTTGATCACATATGGGAACGTCTCGATGAACTCCAACCACTTTGCATGTCTCCTCTTGAGTGAAGTCTGACCCTTGAGATGCTTCAGAGTTTCATGGTCGGTGTGAATGATGAATTCCTTGGACAACAAGTAGTGTTGCCATGTCTCTAGTGCTCGTACTAAGGCATAAAGCTCTTTGTCATAGGTCGGGTAGTTCAATGCTGCTCCACTTAACTTTTCACTGAAAAACGCGACTGGTCTTTTCCTCTGATGTAGTACAGCTCTAATTCCCAAACCTGATGCATCACACTCCACTTCAAACATAACTTCAAAATCTGGAAGTGCTAAAACTGGTGCTTGTGTGAGCCTCTCTTTCAGCGTGTTGAATGACTGTTCTTGAGCTTCTCCCCATGAGAATGGTACATTTTTCTTGATTACAGCAGTCATTCGTGCAGCCACTGTGCTGAAGTCTCTGACAAACCTCCTGTAGAAGCTTGCTAGTCCATGAAAACTGCGAACATGTCCAATGGATGTTGGAGTAGGCCATTCACGGATCGCCTAGATCTTTTCTTCATCTACCTGTAGGCCATTTTTACTCACTACAAAACCTAAGAACACACACTTGTCAGTACAAAATGAGCACTTCTTTAGGTTAACATAAAGGTCTTCCTTCCGAAGTGTTTTCAGAATTAACTCTAAGTGCTTAGTGTGATCAGAATAGCATTTACTATAAATAAGTATGTCATCAAAGTAGACAACAACAAATTTACCAATAAATGACCTTAGAACCTGGTTCATCAATCGCATGAAGGTGCTTGGTGCATTGGTTAGTCCGAATGGCATAATGAGCCATTCGTAGAGAGCTTGCTTAGTCTTGAAGGCGGTCTTCCACTCGTCGCCTTCTCTCATTCGAACTTGGTGATAGCCGCTTCGCAAGTCAATTTTGGAGAAGATGATTGCACCACTTAGTTCGTCCAACATGTCGTCTAGCCTCGGAATAGGATGTCGGTACTTGATGGTGATATTGTTGATTGCTCTACAGTCCACACACATCCTCCACGTACCATCCTTCTTTGGTACCAAAAGAACTGGTACAACACACGGGCTGAGGCTCTCTCTGATGTACCCTTTGTCCATCAAGTCGCGCACTTGCTTTTCTAGCTCCTTAGACTCCTCCGGATTCATTCGGTAAGCTGGTTTGTTAGGTAGAGCAGAACCTGGTACAAGATCGATTTGATGTTCGATGCCACGAATAGGGGGTAGTCCTGGTGGAATCTCCTCCGGAAAAACATCGTTGTATTGATCTAGTACAGCTCGTACTTCAGCAGGTAGTTCAACTTCACCTAAACCTGTACTTAGACATTCTTTGAAAACCATTAGTAGCACGGTGCCATGTGCACTCATGGTTTTACAAATTTGACTAGAACTTAAGTAAAGGCTAGAAGTTCTTACCTCGACCTCTTTGTTCATGTGTTTTTGCAACTCATGAACTTCTGATGGACTTAGAGGGGCAAGGTTAAACTTACGGTCATTGTGGGTGAAAGAGTAGTGGTTTGTGCGACCATCATGATTAGTAGCTCGATCGAACTGCCATGGTCTTCCAAGGAGAAGATGTCCGGCTCTCATTGGAACTACATCACAAATAACTTGGTCCTGATACTTTCCAACGCTGAATGATACAGTCACTTGTTCAGCGATCTTTAGCTCAGCATCATCGTTCAGCCACCTAAGTTTGTATGGTCTCGGATGCTTTCTCTTTTGAAGACCTAACCTGTCTACCATATACTTGCTAGCAACATTAGTGCAAGAACCTCCATCAATAACCAAATTACATACCTTGTTATTGATTGTGCACCGAGTGTGAAAGATATTTTCTCTTTGAACTTTCTCCTCGGGGTTGATATACACGCTCAGCATACGTCGGATCACAAGGAGTTCTCCTACATCAGGATACTCCACATCTTCCTCTGGATCATTCAGGTTCTCATCTTGCTCATCTTGAGACTCGTAGTCTCCACTAGGAGTGAGAATCATCACTCGTTGGTTCGGACACTCTCTCGTCATGTGTCCCCTACCTTAACATTTAAAACAAGTAATGTCACGGGTACGAGATTGACTAGTGCTAGGAAACTTACCTGGTTCAGGCTTGGTGATCTTAGGCGCTTCACTAGACTTATTCTTGAATCGAGAATCGTTGTCTATAGCTTTGCCTTTGTCCAGACCTCGGTTGTTACTTGCGTTCCAAGGTGTACTACTCCTGGTACGATTGCTCAGAGACATTTTACGCTTGATTTGTTGCTCCACTTGTACAACCTTGTGAAGTAGTTCATGTAGGCTGCTATAGTTGGACGTCTCCACTTTTCGGGCTATACGCTCTTGCAACCCATCAATGAATTGAGCCATCAATGACTCGCTGGATTCTTCTAACTCCAAAGAGTTCATGAGCTTCTCAAACTCCTCAAAATACTCGTCCACGGTCCTTGTTCCCTGAGACAATTTTCTAAAAAGTTTTTGTAAGTCTCTATGATAGTGATCAGGAACATACCTCAACCTCAAGAGGTACTTCATGTCTTCCCAATTGTTGATGGGAGCAAATATTTGCCTCCTCCTCTCGGCCACTGTCCTATCCCACCAAGATAAGGCGTTGTTGGTGAGTTGTGCCGATGCTAAGACTACTTTTCGGGGTTCTCCATATCCATAACATTGGAATATGTATTCCACGCCTTAATGGATCAGGTGGTGGATCATCGTCGTCATCCATGTCGAGGGAGTCTTCTTCCTCTTCACGGGCATTCCTTCGAACCTGAACTGGTTCAGCTTCAGCTCTGGGCTGAGGCTGCTCTAAATGACCTATCCTTTCGCCAAACCCTTCTAGTTGTTTCGATAGGGTTTGCATCATTTTCATCATGGCATCTTGGGGTATGGCTGCGTGTTCTCCCATTATGAGTGTCTAAAGTATTCTGAACTTAGACAAAAACCACAAGGAAATCAACGTACCACAGAAATCAAAAATGAAAACTTTAGAAACAAGAAACTGATGCACGTGCTGAATTAGACAAGAAGATGAAAACATTTTTTTTTTTAAATAAGCTTTAAGATACTTAAACAATACTAGCTACCAAAGATAATGACACAAAAATTTAAAAACGAAATATATATATATTTTTTTTTTTACGAAAACCTTGAACTAGTACAGAAACTAAATATAAGACTGAAACAGACGATTAAGGAAAGAATAATGACGAATATTTTTATTTTGTTAAGGAAAAAAATAAAACTAAATAACCTATAGAAACAAGGCTGCAGCAAACTAGGGTTCTTCATTTTTTTTTTTTGAAAATCAAATAAAACAAAACTAGAAATCAAAACTATAAAAAGAAAATGGAAAAGGTAAACCTGACAAGGGAAGAGCGTGAGGCTCTGATACCATATGATACAAGACTCGGTGGTGAGCTTGTATCAGGATAGATATGATGGCTACACAAGATGGCGGTCGCTTCTCTCTTGTGTAGGAAAGATGGTCGTTGATGTAGATCTGACACGATGGCGGTTGCTTCTCTCATGTGGGATCGAATGAAGGGGAAGTGCTGGCGGATTGAAGTACACCACAAAGATGTGATTGGTCTCTGATACAGTACACGATCTTAGCCTTGTGGAATCACACACACAAGACAAAGAACAAGCTTATTCTCTTAAGAACACTTAAAGAGAAGAAGTGAAGAAAGTTCGGTTCTTTATTGATAATCAAGGGTGAAAACTCGTACAACTGCTGCAGGGGGACTTTATAAGAGTCCTTCAGCTAGCCCTAAGGCCGGAATAAATGTAAAAATGCAACAAAGGAAACAAATAAAACTACAAATACAAAGCCATTGTTTTTGGAAAGAAAATAAGTAAAATACTAAAGCAAACTTGAAACCTCGTGATGAGCACGTCTCCTAGCCGTTGTTGGGGCTTAATGGACCTGCAATTATCGAAAATATTGAATAGAATTTACCTGGATGCGATCTAGGCCCAGTCGATGTTCTCTGAACTACGTCTTGATCTACGTCAGGGGTCTTGTCAGGTGCATGTTTGTTTGTTGGTTTCTTGAAGTAGATGGCTTCTTGGAGTTTCTCTTGGGTAGCTTGATCAGTCTCTTGAAGCTCTTCCAAGTCCTTGATGTCTTGTTCTTGATCTTCACTCTCTCGATCACTCTCGAAGGTAAAGCTTGTTTTGCTCGTCTCTTGTGACTCTATTGTCTTCTCTTGGATTCTAGAGGTTTCTTAACCTGTCAAAGGAGAATTCATACCTGGGGAAATGGTATGTTCAAGACTCATTTGGGTGAATGCTTCAGCAAGCTCTTCCTCGGCGATGGGATCATATCCGTCGTGATGGAGTAAAGGTGGTACAGACCAGTTGACGTAGTTCAGCTCTAGTGAGCTCACAATGTCTTGTACAGCTAGGTTGAACCTCTTTCTAAGTTGTTTAGACTTTGAACGAGTCATGGGACCTACTGGGACGACTGGTACAGGGTGTGGTACAGGATCTGGTACTTGATCTAGTTCAGCGGGTTGGACAGGATAATCGATGTCCGCATCACTTCTTATACTTGATTACATATGGAAAAGTCTCCACGAACCAAGCCATTTTGCATGCCTCTTCTTCAGTGTAGTTTGTCCTCTTAGATGCTTGAGCGTAGCATGATATGTATGAATAACAAACTCTCTTGACAGTAAATAATGTTGCCAAGTTTGAAGAGACTTTACCTATGAGTTGAGTTCCTTATCATAAGTAGGGTAGTTGAGGGAACCTCCACTAAGTTTCTTACTAAAGTATGCAACTGGTTTTGCTCTTTGATTTAGGACAGCTCCTATATCTGTACAAGAAGCATCAAATTCAATCTCAATTTTTTTTATCAAAGTTAGGAAGTACCGAAACAGGCGCATGTGTGAGGTTGGCTTTTAGCTTGTTGAAGTCGTCTTCTTGAGCTTGACCCCATTGAATTCTACATTCTTTTTTTATCACTGAACAAGAACTTGCTAGCCACATTAGTACAAGAACATCCATCAATGATTAAACTATATACCTTAGAATTGATAGTGAACCGAGAGTGGAATATGTTTTCTCTTTTTATTATCTCTAGTTCAAAGAGAACGCTAAGAACTCTCCTTATAACTAGAAGTTATCTTGTGTCCGCATAGTCCACAACATCTTTTCCTGAGTTTTAGCCTTATATTCCTTCATATATTCAGACTCATATTCTCCATTTAGATCATGACTCGCTAGTTTGTACAATCCCTTGCATAATGGCTTTTCCCTTACACTTAAAACAAATTATCTTGTTCTGGATTAGAGCTTTTAGAAATTGTCGGTAAAGGCATGTTGAATCTGGATTCTGTCTCAATAGCCTTTCCTTTGTGTAGAGTTTTTGGAGATTGGTTATTCCAAGTAGGGGTGCTACGGTTTTCTGACACGGTTTTTAGTTTGATATGTTGCTCAACTTGAATTACAAGATGCAGCGACTCATCTATATCATGATAGGTTTGCCTTTCCACCTTCCTAACAATTCAATCTTGCAGACCGTCTACAAATTGAGCCATCAAAGTCTCTCTAGAATCGTGAGTCCCCCATATGTTCTTAAGCGTTTCAAATTCATCTAAGTATTCGTCAACATATTTAGAACTTTGAGAGACGCCTCTGTCCCACCAACTAGAGGCACTTTTCTTTTAGCAGCAACTAGAGATATTTTTATTTGATCCGAGTAGTTGTAATACTCAAATATATACTTTATACGCCTTTCCCAATTCATGTATGCATTTGGATTAATCTGTCTGATAAAAGTTGGCGATGTGAGCTTCATATATCTACTTCCTCTTCTCTACCTCTAGCTCATTTATGTTGTCTTCTTGGTCTGTAGTCACGTTCATAATCTAGTGGATTTTCATCTTCATCAAGGAAATCTTCTTCTAGATGATTCACTCCTCGAGCATTATTGTTTCTATTGGGTTCTCCACGAACAGGTGTTGGATGTTCAATCCTTGTTAGTCTATCTCCAAGAGTTTGGAATTGAGTTTGAATAGCAGCAAGCATCTGAGCCATATTCACGTCTCCTTCTTGTTCTCCCATGTTCAAAAACGTAGTTGTCTCTCAAAAAATAAATAGATCAAGTGAACGGAAATTGAAAGGTCTAAAGCAAAAAACAGATATATCTAGGAATATGAACGGTTTTTACACAACCAAATAACCAGATCTAAACGAAATTTTTATGGGGTTTTGTTTTTAGGTGATAAACAAGCAAAGTATAACAACAAAATAAAGATCTAAACAAGAAAAAGATGAAAACGAACAGACACATAAACAAAAACGCAAATCGAAGTCAAGGATAAATAAAACCTGATTTTGGAGCCTTTAGTTCTAATACCAGAAGTGTGTTGGATGATGGAGATCTGTAGCTGGCCGAAGGGCACTCTCTATAGATCGAAGTTGGTGAAATTGGTGGAGTGAAGTGGATTTCATGGTGGAGATTCTTCAACTGGCCGACAAGATCTCTTTGAAGAATCCAAAGAATGAGATGGATAGTTGGTGAATTGAAAAACGCCACAAAGATCTGTGAAAGAATAAATTATAAGTCAAAGAACACTCAATCTTCGAGTAATCACACGCAAGACAAAAGAGAGGGACCAGAGGGTGTTTGCTTCTATCCCAAAAGTAAACTTAAGAAAACACTCATTTTATTTCTTCAACTTAATGAGTTACATAGCTGAGAATGGACTTTATATAAGAGTACAGCAGCTGGGGACCTTCTAGAGTCAAAATTATTACATAATAAAAGGACTAGAATTGCAAAAAACAGACTCGTAAAGGACTTAAAAGAAAACACACTTAAAATAAAGACAATGGTCATATTCCTGCAAAACAAGAAAAGAACACTTTTTTTATTTTGACTCGCAAAACATATGTAAGACCCCAGTTTGCGAATAGGTTTAAAATGAATTTATTTGACCACCTATGTGACCGAAGTGCACTTATCTTTTCGATCAAGGGTCCTAAGAGAACTCCAGAGTTAAGCGTGCTTATGCTGGAGTAGTCAAAGGATGGGTGACTTTCGGGGAAGTGATTGTCGGAACTCTGTGAGTAAGACCAAAACACAGGAAAAGATCATGTGGTGATTTGTAGGGTCGGTAAACAAGTATTTAAGCCTCTCAGACGTAGCAAACCGACCGTCAGATATTGATGGGCTCATGGGCCTAGTGAGAGCACGTGAGGCCCATTAAGAGAGGTAGGCCCATGGACTGGTGGTAACATTGGGTCCATTGGAGAGATGGCGGTCGGGGCGTTACAACAAACATTGCAGATTTTTAATTGTAGCAGCCGATCTTCTTAGGTAGGCAGGTTTTCCAGACTAGCGGGTTTCTCTGTTTCTGAAATGCTGAGAAGGTGGTTTCTTTAATTCCTTCAAGATCGGGTAGAAACATAATTGTTTAAGTATTTTGTTCTTGAATGTTTTCTAGCAAATCTTTGTTAATCTCCTCTTCTTGAAGCTCTTCATGCTGGATGATGACAACGAGATTCCTTGTGCTCGTCTCTTTGTTTCCTTATGCTTGATCTAATGCTTGACACTTGATTCATTGTTCGAATATTGATGTTCTGATCATGTTTGTTGTTATCTTCATCGATGATATCTATGTGTACTTTAAGAGTCTTGAGGAGCACGAGGTTCACTTGTAGGCGGTGTTGGAGAAGCTGCGGGAGTAGAGGTTGTTTGCTTAGTTGTGAAAAGAGGGTTTTGGCAGCAGTAGGTTAATTTTCTGGATCACATCATTTCAGCAGATGGTGTTTCTGTTGATTTAGAGAAGATTCAAGCTATCACAAATTTACCAAGCAAAAGAATGTTACCCAGATTAGGAGTTTTCTCAAGTTAGCAGGTTATTACCAGAGATTTTTAATGGCTTTTGCGATATGGCTTAAGCGTCTACGAAGAATTTTCCTTTTGTGTAGTCTGCTGAGTGAGAACAAAGTTTCGTAGACCTGAAGACGATGTTGACTAATACTCCAGTATTGGTGTTGTCAAAGCAGGTGAGCCATATATTGTATATACAGATGTGACACCCTGATGTCAGGAAACATGTGAAGTTGTTTAAAGAAATTAATTATGCAACCTTTGTCACCAAAGCGCACTTATATTTTTGGTCAAAGGTCTTAAGAGAACTCCACAGTTAAGTGTGCTTATGCTAGAGTAGTTTCATGATTGGTGACCTTCTCAGAAATAATTGTCGGAACTATCTGATTGAGGACAAAACATAGAGAAAGATCATGTGGTGATTGGATATGAGTGGGCCAACGAGCTTGGTATGGAGGAGTTGGCTTTTGCATGGATCTTTATTGGCTGACCTCAAGAAGCAAATGTATGTAATTTGATCAAGTTTTGATTGAATGGTTACATAGTTAAGGAGTTGGTATAATTGAATGCTTACGTAATAAGGAGTTGGTGTAGTTGAACTCAATTGTTTTCACTTGATTCTATGTGTTCTGATGTTTTACTTTTGTTATAATCATATCTTTTATGATATGTTAGATTTTTAACAAAAAAAATAAGCCTGGCGAAAATGGGAAAAGTTAATTTGCCAGACTAACAAATATGTCATATATTATGAAACTCTATGGTGTCTTCATTATTAAATATGTCGTAAGAATTTAATTTCTCCCTAATTATCGATTTTTGGACCTTTTTTTAAATAAATATGTCATCCAAAATAATACTGCCGAAGAAAAAAATGTCATACCAAAAAAATTGTTGTCCATAAACAAATCTGTCATAACTTGTCCGACAGACTTCAAAATTTATTTTCAAATTTTTCAAAATCGCTGGCATTTGTTTGGGATAAAATTAACTTATTCCGATCACAGCAAAAAAAAATGTATTTTATTGATGAAAATAACTCAATTAACTCATATATTTTATAGTTAGATTAGTAATTAATCTCAAAATATGGGTCTATCTAGCTTTTTCTCCAATTGCTAATTAGTAAAAATTTATGTGGAACAAAATATCTTTTGCTGTGTATCCTGAGAACTCTCCCAGACACGATTATCGAGGCTTCCTCCACACAAAAGTTTTCCGGCGCCGGTGTAGCGTTTGCTCGCCGGCGTCGGGATCTCTTCTCTTTTTGCCGTTCGCGAATCAGCTCTTCTTCCTTTTTTAATCTATTTATGAAGTTTTTCCCCAAACCTTCTCGAACATTCTGTTTCCGACATTCAACGACGAATTAGTCCAAAAGTTTATCGTTCAGATCTTATTATGCTTTGGAATCTGTTTCACCCTTGAAGAACTCTCACACCGGGTATCGTTGATGGCAGGAGGTCTCCCTCTTGGACCGTCAGATGCGCCTTGCTCGGTGGAGACGTCGACGGCGCACGATGATTGTTTCTCCTGGAAGATGATTTCCCACACCGGAAAGGATACAACTTCTTGGAGCTCCACCTCTGACTCGGACCACGGCCACCGGTTGTTCCTGTCGACCTTAGACTCACCGGAGACGTTCCCTGCATCGCAAAACCCTCCACACCTCACGTACAGCCGCCGCACTCAAGATCCACCTCGGCAAGCAAAACAGAAACTAGGGTTCTCCCTAGTGGACCTAGTTTCCAATTTTGGCCCAGTCTCTCCAAGAAGGCCCAAGCCCATAAACTTTTATTCGAAGACAAATGAAAATAAGCCCAGGTCTGTTTTTTTCACTTCTTTTGTCAAACCTCGAGCAATTGTTGAGTCGATCTCTTTCTCTCCGTGGCCGAAGACTCCATGTGGGAAAAGTATCACCATCGTTGTCTTGGTTTAACATATTCTATATGCATATCCTGGTTTTAGTAGCACTTATGGTCTTGTGGCATGACTACAAAAGCTTGAAGAATTATGGTATAATTATCTCGAACTTTTCCTGCCGACGATGTATTTGTAGTCTTGGAATTCTTCTTTCCAATGACCAATATCCATCAAACAGAGTATCTGACAACTTCAAGCAATGGTCGTTCATCACCAAACCCACCATCCGGATCCTTTGTTTCAAAGTTTATCATGCGTTCTATTGGATAGATCCAAACCTTTTGCTTTGGGATTTAAAGCAAGCTTCCCTCGACTATCAAACCGTAGTCTCTCGAACCATTGTTGATGCACTACCTTGGGTAGTATTTCTTGCTCTTGCGAGAAGCATGGCGTTGGTTCTACTGTCAACGTCACGTCGTCTTTTGACTGTGACCACCTTGTCGTCCGTCGAAGTTTTCGAGGATGATCGTTCGATTAACCGTGATCTCACATGTGCCAAATCGCTCCCAAGCCTTTGTCTCAAAGCTCTCATGGAATTTAAATCGATACACTCTATCTATCTGTTTGTGGCATTGGGGAATGCCTCTCCTTTTAATGTTTTAAACATTGGTTTCTTTGAAGCCCCTCTTTGTACTTGTATTTGATTTGAAGGAATGAAATCAAGTGTTTGACCCAAAAAAAAAAAAAAAAAAGGTTGCTAAAATTTATTATTATTACATTTGATTACATGTACACTTACTTTGGGGGTGGAGGTATACTATCCTTATGTTTTTGAAAGGGCGACATATTTTCATGGACAATTTTTTCCTTGATGGTTTGTTGCGTTTAAGCCCAAAAAACTGTTTGTGATCTTTAATATTGGCCGCCAGGTTATAACTAGGTACAGAAAAATTGGATTGTGTGGCTCAAATGTATTATGAAAAGCTGCTTACGTTTAAGAGACAAAGGTATATGTGTGGCTAATAAACGAGTAAAGTAAGATTAGGGTTTTGTTTGGCGTTTTGTAAACATGCCCAGGTATGTGTTTGTGGATAGGTTTTTCGTGTGACGATAATGTGGATTGTTCATTGTTTTTGATTAGCGAGATTGGACTTATGATCTGCGCCAACCAGTGATAGTGGACTTTCGATATGCGCCAATCAGCTGATAAAAATCATCATCATCGTAAGGAGCAGGATCGAATTCATGGTCATACTCTTCTGGAAATAAGCCATAGTGCAAGCCAGTAACGGCACTAAACTCGACCAAACAAAATATGGGAGGATATCAGCCGAACACTGTCAACATCTCATATTTTTTCTTGGACCACAGCTGCCTGCATAAGAGAGCGTGGATAAGCTTGCAAGAAATAAGACACTAACTTAGACGAAGGCTGAAAAGCGATCCCAAACTGAAATTAAACATCCTCTTCATTTATTTAGTGGCATTCAGAACCTTGACTATGACGGTGAGGATGTTGGGTCGCGAGTAGACTTTCAGCCTCGTATTAGGATAATGGTCAATGGCGAATATCAGAGGAGGGGGAAGGTTATCCCAGTCTACAAACCTTCTGGAGATGGAGAAGTAGCGTCGTAGAAGGTCTAAAAATCATGTTATGCGCCTGATTAGAAGAAATGATTGACAAAGGTCGCACGAATTGATGCAGTGTGAAGCGGCGGAATTAACATGTGGAGGGAGTTTGGTTTGGAAGAAATGAATCGGCGCCCGTACGAACTGCCGGAGACAATCATACACGCCTAAGTATGAAATGAGAAGCTAAACAAATGTCGACAAAATTTCAACGCCTCGACCGTCACCTATCTAGTGGATCCCATGTTCACTCACAGTCCATAGGCCCATTCACGTCCTCTAACTAGGCCAGTAAGCCCATCCATATCCGACGGCCGGTTTGGTATGTCCGGGAGGTTTAAAGTCTTGTTTACCAACCCTACAAATCACCACATTATCCTTCCTTGTGTTTTGGCCTCACTCACACAGTTCCGAAAACCACTTCCCAGAAGGTCACCCATCCTAAGACTACTCCACCATAAGCACACTTTACTGTGGAGTTCTTTCAGGATCCTTGATCAAAAAGATAAGTGCACATTGGTGATATAGGTGGCCAAATCAATTTAGTTAAACCTCTCCGCAAACTGGGATCTCACAAGAGTATGAAGTGAGAAGCTTTAACGGGATGGTGTGGGTTGATTAGTGTGGAAAGAGTATTGTGACGGGAACCAGGAGGTTGTCGATCCCTCTGTGCTGGAGAGAGAGTGCGACAAAGTATTTACTATGGTGGGGTAAAAATTAGAGTTGCCAACGAATTTAGGGATCGAGATTTGAATTTTGTTTTTATTTTTTTACTTTTTACATTAATATTAGTAGTGATAGTAAGAGTATTCGAATAACTAAAAGACTAAACACTCATGGGGAATCAAGAGACATTTCATATCCTCAAATATCCTCAAAGTATAGAGGTAGTAAGAAGTGGGTCTTTGTGTTATTAAAGGTTGATAAAGTGGATGTGTATGCTATTTTCTAAACTCTATAGTAAACTGTATTAGTTACAAAATAGTAGTTGCAAACTAAAAATTAGGCTATGCATGACACTACACCTAATGAAAGGTTAATTTAATTTAGTGGATACCAATGTGTATTGGTGTCCAATCAAATTTTGATGCATGTATTTGGTGAGAAATTGAGGCAACAATGAAGTACATTATTGAATGATTGTAACAAGTGGTAGATATTTGTGAGCAATGGAAATAAGTAAAAACAAGTTGAACGAAGCTGAATCATGAATACCTTCTCTCTATATACCTTCACTTCTATATTATGAAAAGTACTACAAATATCAAACAATTTTATATAAGAAACTTCATCCCTTTTTCTTTTTCCTTCTAATTATGTCTTCGACCAATAATATTGTTGTTGTAAGACAATGTATGTATAATCACATTGATCCATACACAAGAGATCTATCAATTGTATTTTGAATTAGCTTAAGTGATTTCATGTAACCTGCAAAGCAACATTTGTACAAGGGAGAAAAAATATGGTGTACGTGCATACATTGCATGAGTTAAAAGCTAGGTCATTGATAACTCTATAGTTTTACATTTTAAAGCATATATTTTGTGCATAGTTTGCATGTTTTGAGTCATATTTCTTAGGAGTTCTAGTCTCTTTTCCTTCATATTGTGCATTTAGGAGTTAAAACAGGTACACTCGGACATTTTTGAGCATTCAAAGACATGAACCCGATCGAGTGTACCGGACCTGACCAAGATGGACACGACCGAGTGATCGGATCGAGAGAGAGAGAAGCGGAATCGATCGAGCTTGAAGAGGACCCGAACGAGCTCCACATGCACCTGATTGAGCTCATCTCAAACCGACTTTGTAATTTTTCTTTCTGTGTTTTAGGGCTTCCCGAACTTAGTATAAATAGAGACCTTGGGTCATTAAGAAGAAAAAAAATAGAGATTCATTAGGGTTTTTCTCTATAGCCACGAAACATTTCCAAAAACTTGTAATCTTAATATCTTCTGATCTATTAAGCTTTTGCTGTTGCTTCTTTGTATTATCTTTCTCCTTAGATCATTATATATCTAGTTACGCATGATTTAGAGATTTCTGGGTTGGTGTTGTTGATGATGAAATCCATATCTGAGTAGTTTTCTAGGGTTTTGAGGATGGGATAGGTTAGTGAAGAATCTTAGTCTCTAGGGGTGTTTAAGCTTAGATTTCAATATATCCCTTCTGGATTAGAGATTTAATAGCTAGTTTTTGCATTAACCATGTGGGATTAGATCTTAGACATTCCAGCACCCAAAAAAGTGTTTAATGGAATGTCTGATCCACTAATGCCAGAGATCTACTTGCTTACCTAAGAGATTAGTTGTTTAAGGAGTAGATTGACATTAATGAGCTTGATCTTTATGTTTATCTATTGCATGTTTCATTTATGAGAATTGAGATTAGGAAGTGCTTAAGATTTGATAATCTTTGCCAAGAGATTGGACTGATTAGGTTAAGTGGTTCATTGTCTAGGATTAGATCTATTGAGCATGTTAAGCACCCCAATGAGATTAAGAGGATTCATTAACCCATTAACCCCATCCTTGAGACCTTTATTCATCTGATTGTTTACTTCCTTATCTTTGCTGCTTTATTATTGCTTCTG
The DNA here is from genome assembly GCA_036452645.1 of Capsella bursa-pastoris. Taxonomy (NCBI): domain Eukaryota; kingdom Viridiplantae; phylum Streptophyta; class Magnoliopsida; order Brassicales; family Brassicaceae; genus Capsella; species Capsella bursa-pastoris. Next base: position 3,798,582 of record CP144186.1, read on the forward strand.
TAGTTATTATATTGCTTAGCTTATCCTTAGTGTTGTTCTTAGATCCTTTAGCTTATCATTTTGTCATTTACTTTTATGCATTTGAGTTGATGATCCAACTGATTAATTGATTGGCTTGACTTGGTTAGTTTTATTATATCTTGCTTGCTTGCATCACACCCATTTGGATCGATTAAGCCTTTTGTACTGCAATGCACTGGGGTAATTGAACTCCAAAGGACACAGAAAATCCTTGTTTAAGTCATGCGGATACAGTGTGCACACTTTTATATAAAAATGGTTTTATATATACCCAATTATTATGTTTGGACAACTCATGGAGAGAAGTTCGAGCATGAATGTCAAAACTATGAGGATGATGAAAATCGTGAAGATTATACAGTCTAATAATTTGCAGTAGAATGGAACGTTCATGAAAATTTAGAGAAGGCTGCCTCTATTAGAGAGATGCCAGTATTGCAAATAAGGTAAATATTACTTTGGTTTTTTTCCAACCAAACTTAAATTAAAATGCTGAATCTTGATTGGTAATCCAAGCAGGAGAAAAAAAGTTTATAAACAAAATTTGGGGGTTTAACACTCTAGAGTAGCGTGCTAAACAATCTGCCTTCAAATTACCAGCGTGAAAAAAAATTATAGATAGAAAATTTAGGGAAGAAGACACAAATCTACTGAAAGTCATCAAGTAAATTGGAGAAAGTAAGCCACAAATCTGAATCATGCACCATTGCGACTAACTCTGCACAATATGTTTCAAAAACCTAACACTCCGTTCTTCTTGTAAAGGTAGTCTTCATATTCCATAGCAAGGCTTTCATTTCTGCGTGAAGGGGGGAGGGACTTCTTCGTAGACATTTGGCACCCAATAGAAATGTATGAGTTTCATCTTGAAAAAAATCAACCTAGACCCGTAAAGGGGTCCTAGGATTTCCTCGAACCATCGATCCGACATCGAGCAATGCAAGAGGAGGTGGTCATAGGATATGAAGTCTCTAAATTAAGATGTATTTCCTCAAGGGAAGATTGTGCACTTCCCATAGTGATTGCTCCCTTGGATCCTAATTAAAAGATCCAAAAGTGCTGAGATTGTAATCTGAAGCACTTTTTATTTCCTAACTTTCCACAAACACCACAAGATCCATGGGAAGCAATGTTTTTTCTCCTTCTTGAAAATAAGATACACTCTCCAAATAAGAAATCCATATTTGAATATAACGAGGTTGAGGGGAAATTTCATACTACTATCAGAATTATAAACAAATCCCAAACCTGCTTAGAATACAAACTTTCAAAGAGTATATGATTAATTGTTTCCTCCTATAATTCACATCTCTTACCCAAAGTATTACATAGAATCTCCCTATTAGCCAATCTTGAAGTTACTGGAAGAGACGAGAAATAACTTGCCAAATAAAGTGTTTTATTTTTGATGGAGCTTTTATTTTCCATGCCTGAGCGCATAAAACTTTGCAACTTGGACCTCATTCTACCTCCTCTACCAAATTTTCTGCTAGCCAATATCCCGATTTAACCGTATAATTTCCTGATTTTGTAAGAATCCATATTAATCTATCTGGTTTAAACGATTTACTAATAATCTATCTGGTTTAAACGATTTACTAATAATCTACCTTTACTCATATCAGTTTTAATAGCCCAAAATTCTGATTTATACGCCCTATTAGTCCGTACTTGGTGGAATAACTCATGAGCTATCAACACATTGTCGGTTATAAGTTTGCCTGAGACAAAGACGGATTGAGTTTCTGAAATTATATTTGGGAGAACTCTTTTAAGGTGAATGTTAGATATACTATCCTCTGAACAATAATTTTATTAAATAAAAAAGTATAATCTTGTAACTTACATTACAAAGACTTATCGGCCTAAACTCCACCATTCTTTAGGGATTTTGTGTTTTTGGAATAATACATATATTTTTCTCATTTAATCTTCTATCAAACTTTCATGTTCGAAAGAATTCTCTTATTAATGCCAGCAAATCTTCTTTTAAAAAAATGCCAAAACCTTTGATAGAATAAAGCATTCATTCCATTTGGCCATGGCGTTTTTTCTAGATGCATAGCGAATTAAGGGGGTGTTATTGGTTTGTGATTTAAATAGAGTTTTAATGACTTAAAATGTTAGGTAAACTCTCTTGTTATTCAATAAAGATTTTGAAAAACTCTTGCAAAATTTGGTGTTATTAGTTTTGGATTTATAAAAAGTAATATAAAGTCTTCATAAATTTAGAGTTATTGGATTCATACTTTTATAAAGTCAATAAAAGTTTTGTGTTATTCAATAAGAATCTATGATTGTTAATGAAATAAATTATTATGTTATTGGTTCAAGGTTTTATACACTTTTCTTCACAAACTAAAGTGATGAAAAGTATCATAGAAATAGAAAGATTTTCTCTGATTCATTTATTTACACGACCTCGGTCTTCTTCCTACCTACACTCAACAAGAACTATTCGACAAACAATAAGAATCATTTAATTTTTCTATGAAAGTTTGAATCAATTGAAACATCTTGCTAAACAGATAAAATAACAATGATTAGTAATAAGCATAAGCACAAATCTGTATCGGTTAAGTGGAACTCATCATTGGGTTTTTTTGTTTTTTTCTTCATCTAATATGATTGGAATGTTGTTGTTGCATTAATATGCGCTTACAGTAGAGAGATGAACCAAATTGATATTTAGAGCTTTTGATTTCTTTACAAAAAAAAATGAGGAAGAGAAGAATATGTTTTACAAGGAAAAAAGGAGCATAAGAATCTTGCGAGGAGTAAGATGAAATTGTTTGGAGAATATAGTATACTCTTTGACAATCTTTTAAAACCTGTAAACTTTACTTTTAAGAGTTATTATTTGTTTGAGCAATCTTTTAAAATCTGTAGACTTTACTTGTTTTCTATAGTTTTAAGAATCTTTAAAACTCTATTTAAATCACAAACCAATAATACCCCCACTACTTCACACTTTTTTGGGTTCGGCTATGATACCACTTGTAATGCCCTGAACGTCATCTCACACAGTGGGTCCCATGTTCACTCTCAGTTCATGGCCCACCTTTATTAATGGGCCTTACGTATGCTCATTAGGCCCGTGAACTCATCCATAGCCGACAAACGGTTTGCTCTGTATTAGAGGCTTAAAGACTTGTTCACCGACTCTACAAATCACCATTTGATCTTTCCTTGTGTTTTGGCCTCACCTACACAGTTCTGACAACCACTTTCCGGAAGGTCACCCATCCCTTGCTAATTCCATCATAAGCACGCTTAACTGTGGAGTTCTCTCTTGACATTTGACCGAAAAGATAAGTGTACTTTGTTGACATAGGTGGCCAAATCAATTAATTTAAACCTCTCCGCCAAACGGGGTCTCACACTTATTGATATTGATTCACATAAGAATCATTATCTTTCATTCCTTCATTGCAAGTTTCACATTTTTAACTAGTAAACTCTTCCTCCTTATTGTTAATACTTAATTATCATGAAATTTGGATGCGTGTAAGCGACATTGATCTTGGTTATTTTTTAATCAAAGTATTAGGCCCTAGGGGTACCTCCAAAAAAGAAAATCGATATTTGTGTACAACGAAGGTGATGGGAATACGCCTGGTCTCGAGGGAATCTGAGAAAATGCCCAAGTTTCTAAAGCTGGTAAACATTTTAAAATAGCATGATTTATTGTTTCCAGGAATTTACCCCATCTAACATATATGATTCGGAACGCAACTTATACTTTGGTTCTTGAAATTATTTGTCAATGACGCACAACAACTAAGCATCTGCCACATGAAGTGCTTTAGCTTCGGAGGACATTTTACCTTCCAATCATGGGCCTCGGTTGCTTCCAATTACTTGGTCCACATATTTTGTTATTTAGTACCCTGACTTGACCGATTATATTCCGGACTTTATAAAATGCCATCTTAGAGTATATGAATCATTTGCTACTCGTAAGGGCATGACACTAATCTTGTGGACTTAACATTATTGTAAGTGTATCAATCTTCTACGAATTTTTTTGAACATCAATAAATGATTTACTTTTGGTCAAAAATCGACTCATTACATACAGATGGCCTCGGGAGTTGAGCACGTCTCTGTGGAGCCAACCATACGGATATGAAGGCAACATTAACGACTCCTTTAATAAGTATTTTCTTAACCAGAGGTCTAGCAAAGATAATACTTCTCCATCCATAAGACAGTGAGTATGAACTAATTGGCTCTATTAGGTTTGACTTTCGATAATATTTAAATCAAGTGTTTTGCCAAGAGGGCCTATAACTTCATAGAGGATATAAGCATCTTTCCACTGAGAATATTATTTATCCTCCACCATGAAATAGAGTTTCAGCAATTTTTAATTTTATCCACAAAAACCGGATATTTTAAATTATTTTTGCACCCAGTAACCCTTCTTTCCCAATCCATATCCTATCATATCGGAATTTTCGAGGTCGCTCTCTATTGAATTCCTACAATTATCATAGGCCCATGATTAGACCGAATAATATTCAAATAAACTACATTTCAATAAGGAAAGAGGTTATGCCAATCCTCATTTCCTAACGCTCGATCAAACATGCATCTAACAATAAGATTATTTCTTCGTTACCCTTTCCGAGAATTGATCTCTGAAGCATGGAAATTCTAACATCCAACAATTCTGAATCATAGATTAAATGAAATAATGTTTTTCATGTTTTTCATTAAAATCACCAACCATACACCAAAAAGATGTTCTAGATGACCCCATATCACTTAAGCTTTCCCACACCGAATCTCGAAGTGTTACGACATAATCCCCATAAACAAACGTCATATACACACGTTGATTACCGAACAAAGCTTTTACATCAATAACACGACTACTTCTAGAATAAAACATCTAATTTTATGTCATCATTATAAAATAAAGCTAAACCATTACTAGACTTGTACGGTTCAACTGTGTATAACTAATTACAAGAAAATGAAGATTGATATTCCCCTCTTCCAATGAAAGATCAGAATTTTTTATGCCATTTACACTAGCAGCCAAATTCTGCCTATATACCTTTGGATCATCCTCCAAAACCACATCCTCCTGATCATTCTGCAACATCACCTCTTCAGAAAAAGAGTAGATTGGAGACATGTCTTACCTTGTTTGGAGCCATTTTCACTTGATATAACGTTTAAGGCCAAACCGGACATGTTCCACACCTACACTAGCTGGCCCGTTACCTGACCTTTCACCAAAAATACTGCCTACCTTCCTGCATATCCACGCTGCTGCCCCCACCCCTATATTTGTGCCTTTTCTAATGACGATGCATGAACTCACTTCCTTCATCATCAACAAAATTGAGTGGTCTTTTCGCATAAACCTTTTTGGCTTTTCTCAGCCACCTTCATTGCCTTAAGCTTGATGATGTTGTCTCGGAATGCCTCTCCAATTAGATTGATCATAATACACTCTATTCCCAGTGGGTCTCCTTATCTCCGGGCAAACTCCAACCTCATGCGTCATCCTTAAACAATTATTACAATAAACATTAAGCTTCTTATACACCAAATTCATAACTACCTCATTACTTGGTTCAAAGGAAATGACCACCTAGAACATGATTGGATTATACCCATTAATAGTGACATAAATGCTCCCTGAATCCTTATTAATCTCCCTAATTATCCCAATCTTTTTCCAAATCGCTCTCAAAGTTGCTTCTTCCCAAAGATGCATACGAATCCTTGACAGTTTCACCCAAAAATTAATAGCCGACGAGTACGTGCTTGAGAAAATTGGCTCCCATTAAACTAGATATTCCATCCACCCATGAAAATGGTACGGACCGTTCTGCAGAACACCATGGAGGTTCTCCTCTGATGAAAAATTAGTCTGGAACGTTCCCTTCCCCAGATTCGCTCCCACCACTCTATCCTCCAACTTCCAAAATGTAGGAAAATTTGCCACCAAAGACTCCATCCTTTGAATAGTAGGATTCATCAGCCTTCCTATCATTGTGAGCGAGAATTAATTAATTCTTTGAGCCAATATTGTTCCTGAGATCTTCACCATCTTAGTACGAACCAAAAATACTTTGCCTTTGTTGATTGCCAATTGAGCCATTACCACCTCGCCAAACCAAACACCCAAAAACCTTAGAAACCATAACCAAGGAGATTGAATATAAGAAGCAATGTCAAGACAGAAGACAAAAGCTAAGAATAAGAACTGGATGAAGAGGTAAATTGATGTAGGGAATTTTATCAATTAATATCCTAATGCACTAGTGATCATATCATTATAGCACTTAGCGTCGAACCACAAGGAATAGATTTTGCACACTAAGAATGCAGGAATAAACTAAGCTAGAACAATGCAAAGATTTGATTTCAACTAACAACCTAAGTGAAATGAAAACAAAGAAGCTAAATGCAAGAGAAATAGAATAACTAAAGATAATTGACCAACCTAAACAAGTGTCTAAACTAAGCAATTGTTCATAAACATAAAGCAAGGACAAAATGAATGAGAAACATGCAATTTATAAAAGTCAATACAAAAGTCAAAAACGAAAAATGCAAGAATATAAAAGTCTATGGGTCTCTTTAGCTTGGTATACTGCCACTAGGAAGCTCATCAATCAGGTTTTAGTCAATATGCAATTAAGACTTTAATTTAGTGGTTTAAGCCCCTAATTGTAAACTAAGTCACTTTCATGACAGTAGTTCATGCACTAATTATTCTTAATCATGCTATCATTCCTCAAATGCAATCAAAAATTTTAGTGATCATTAAATTCATGCTTAAACACCCTACAAAATACTCTAGACATCAACTTCCATTGGCTAGAATATATTTTGCTTTTTAGGATTGAAATTGGCATTTCATCGAACACCTTGTGTGCATGAAATGTCTAAGCTAAGGATATTAAATTTCCAATCAAATCATAGCCACAAATCCATTCCTAATGATAGATACCTTAATTACTAACCTTGAGAACCAATTCCTAACCATCAAAACTCCCTAATCTACCTTTAGCCTAAAGACCTATAGATTAGGTTTACTCAGACATGATTATAGAATAAGTCATGGTGAGAAATTGCAAAATAAATAAAGAAAAGAGAAAAGCACAAGCAAATATGAAATTACAAAACAAAAATGAAGTTTAATTATTCAAATCACCAAAGGATTCAACAACAAGTGTATAGATCCAATTTGAACTTAGAACAACCAAAACCTAATCTTCATGTGGCTTTACTACAACATAATTTATTACCATTCATCCAATGCATTCCTCCCGTTTAGCCAGTAGAACTCCACCAAAACTTTGCAAGCACACTTGTTAATTTTGATTTGATCATCTTTGGCAGATGAAAGCAAGACATGACATGGATTGGTAGAGCTGAAGCTGCTCATTTAAACATTACCTCCTTTCCACTCCTTGATAGAAGTTTGGCTATCCAGACATTTTTCTTTATTTTGCGGTCCCTCCCGAACAAAAGAGAAGACCTTTTTTTTGGAACCTCCCAAACTTTCTGGTAGTCCCAAATAAGAACTTATTCCCCTTACATTGGTAGTACCCAGCACATTTATCAAATATGTTATGACTGTATCCTCTATTTTTGTCCAAATTTTACGGGTGATCTTGAGAAATTTATATGTTGGCCCGAACCTTTTCATATTGTTTTAATCTTTCTAAAATGGTTTCACTTTACTCCTTTTTTTTATCGACAAAAGAATAAGCTACCATATGCAAATAATAAATGAGAAATTGATGAGGTTGCCCGTGCCACATTTATCCCTATTATTCGTTTCTCATTCTCTACTTTTTGTATATTAGCCATTAGTATATATGTACATAAAGTAAATAAATAGGAAGAAAACGGATCGATAAAGTAAATAAATAGGAAGACAAGGAATCCTCTTATCTTACCCTCTCACAGGTACATTGATGAGAACATAACCGAAGTAAACCAGTATCAACTAAGATAAGGATGAAACGATGAGAATATCATTTGTGATCTTATTGTTGTTAGTGGTTTTAGGTAGATTATGTTAAATCTTCTTTCATGTCTATCTCCTAATATTTTAGGATTTCCCTTAACATGTATAAATACTCATAACATCTTATGATGAAATATATGGAAAAATGTTTAAAGTCTATCAATTGGTCCCAATCAAGAGCTTATAAGAACAATAGACTTTAAACATTTTTCCATATATTTAATCATAAGATGTTATGAGTATTTATACATGTTCAGGGAAATCCTAAAATATAGGAGATAGACATGAAAGAAGATTTAACATAATCTACCTAAAACCAATAACAACAATAAGATCACAAATGATATTCTCATCGTTTCATCCTTATCTTAGTTGATATCGGTTTACTTCGGTTATGCTCTCATCATACAATCAAACCCAAGGTTGTCCATTTATAAGCACCAGATAGTAGACAAAATTTATGCATCACATCATCCATGGAATCCATTTGTCAATAAAGCTCATCTTCATATACCTTAAACATATTCGTTTTTAGTACCATAAACTTTCCTTTTCATGACAGATTTGTTCGAAGACCATAAAGGCAATAAACATACTTTTGGCATAAGACCTTGGATTTAATTTTATAATATATGAAATCAACCTGCACAAACGCTGATTGTGTTTCTGAAATAAGGGTTGGTAAAACTAATTTTAATCTTTGACATAAGACCTTGGATATAATTTTATACTCGATATTACAAAAGACTAATGGGACTTAGTTCCGACATTCATATTAGTCTTTCCGTCTTGGGAATAAGTCATATATTAGTGACATTCATCCGTTTTTTGAAAACCCCTTGCCAGAAATAGTTAACCAAGTAAAAATAAATCTACGTCCATTTATATGGAAAACTTATCATGGGAAATATAAGTGGTTTCGAAGCCCAGCATCACTTGACTTCAATATTAATATGAAGCTTAAAGAAACATTATATATTTTTGTTACATGAGTATAAGTCCAATTAACACATGTAAGACGTGATGATTCTAATTGGATAGGAGAGCAGAACCGATTAAAGCTCACCGACTTCTGACAAAAGCTCCACCTTTTCAACCAAATCATGATCGCCTTCACCACTGGAGCTGATCTTCCTTTTAGATCCTTAACCAAGTAATCAAATCAACTAGAGTCTTCAAAAACCCACTTGAAAGATCCTTCTACAGATTTAACCGTCAATAAACATATTGGGACCATCGCATACTGTAATTAATAGATGAAAATGTTCAGATCTTCATCATCTTGTATCATCTCATCTCAACTCAAATCTCAAAGATATAAGCTCCGCTTATGACCTAGACTTCATAGAGAAAGGTCAACTTCATAAAGAAACGAAGATATTTTCAGTGAAGATATTATTCTAATCTTTTGAGGACAGTTAAACCAACGGTTGGAACAATTGATTGTAAGCGGGATTTTTTATGATGATTCTTTAGAAAGATGAGGAAACAAAAACAAAGAAACTATCCGAACTTCGCACAAAACAAAACTAGCTAACCCGGAAAACTAAAAATCCGACTATAGAAAAGGAAAACCAAGTCGGAAGACATCCCTAATTTATTAAAAGAGAAGGGCATTTGTACTTTGGGTCGGGTCAATTTCAAATTTTTAATCTGGATTATTAAATTGGATCTTTGATAGGTCCAATTTAATTTACATAAGTGTATATTTTGATATTAAATTTCATTGCATATAGATAGGTAACTATAGTTATAATATTTTCATATTTAATTTCTGATTTCCTAATATTTCTCTAACTAATTAAAAATAATCTATTAAAAATATTATTCTCCTTTCATCTTTATGTAATCTTATTTTTAATTTATTATATTAAAATATATAATACAAATTTATGATAAAAATCAATATTTTTTTACATATGTTACAATTTGAATTTTTCAAAACAGGTATATATTACTCGAATGACAAAAACAATGTATGTGCAGCGTCCCACATCGGCCAAAATATTATTTGACAATAGTTCATATCATTATAAATAAGACCGACTTGCTTCGAACTATGAATGAGTAGTAAGCTTGATTTATCAGGCATCCAATTTTAAAAGTTTTATTTGCTATAATTCGGTTGTAAGTTTGACCAAATTAAAACTTTTATAAAGCTTCAAAATATTGTTATATTTAAAATTTAAAATGTTTTAATATTATAAATATTAAAGTTTTAAAAATTTTAGGATTTATTAAAGTTTCTAAATATCATATATTATAAATATAGTATAAATATTGAAACTTTTAAGAGGAGCATATATTATAAATATTTAAACTTTGAAATTATTCAAATATTATAAATATATAAAATGATAGAGAATTTTAGAGAAATACCCCTTTTGGTGTACTCTTTTTAAAAATTACCCTTTTTATCTATCCATTTTCAAGAATACCCCTATTGAAATATAAAAAACTATAAAGTTTTATATGGACTATAAGGTACTTCTATATAATAACTACTACTGGGAGATTCGATAAAAATATTTTATAATGTTTTAAAAGGTTTTAAATCGTTTTTACAAGTTTTATAAGGTTTTTAAAAGGGTTTATAAGGTTTTTATAAGTTATTTTTATGCTATTTATTAAAGGTATATAAAATTTTATACACATACAAAGGTAATTTGTGTGTATATTTATAAGCTTACACACATATTTGGATATTTCAACATTTTTAGTGATTATTTTGATAAAGTTTTAAAAGGGGGTATTTTTAAAAAGTGCTATTTGAAAAGGTGTATTTTTGAAATTCTCCCTAAAATAATTGAAACCTTGCAACGGATCAGAACATATATTAAATCATTGATAATTTTGCAACGGGTCAGAACATGATGCACGCCACTTGAGTTTGACAATTAAATATTTTGTAATACCAGATCTTAAATAAATGTAATTGTAAAATATATGGAAAAATTATTTGGTTTTAGTGAATTACGGTCCTAAATTGTAGATAACTAAATAATTATTTTTTTTGATGATTTATATAAAATCTTATTAACACATTATACTATTCACATATTAATACGAATAAAGTTTACCGATAAACTATATTATGTATCAATATATGTAAGTTACGGGTATTTTATGGGTCACTTTGTTAAACTCACGACTATATAATAAAGCGTGTTATGAAGAATTTTTATGACTGCAATCCGTTTTGGATTGGTCTATCATAACAAATATTAAAATTATATTTAAAAAATTCTTTATTTTTTCTTTTCTTTCATCAAAACGTATTATATTATCATTTACTCGAGCTTTTCAATCTACTACTTCATCCAAAATCATTACATAAACATATAATTCAACGCAATCGACTACAGAGCAATGAAATAAAAATATAAAATATTTTACTATGTTATAAATTGTATGTATACGTAAATATTTTCCGCGGTGTAATGCAGATTTGTAGTGCAGTTACCTTAATTTTTTAGAAATCATAATTTCAAATATAAAACAAATAGTAGTGTAAATATAACAATGTATTTGTTACTTTATACATGTATAAACTCTATTTTTTGTAGACACACGTATAAATTCTATATAATACAATTTATTTGTCAATTTTCCTCAAACCCTAACCATTTTCAACATGCACCCTCTTTCAAAAACGACTTAAACATCTACCTGCAACACTATTAATGAATCTTTACATAATGTTATTAGGATTTATTTTTAAACCGAGACTTTTCCCTTGCGCTGTAGCGCGGATACATACCTAGATTTACAAACACAAAACCAGTTATCACTAGAAAAGACTCCGACTAACTGAGATTTAATTTTCTCTCTCAACGATTTTAGAGAGATAAAAGAGAGAAAACTCTTAAATCATCGATATTGTTATGGAACATGTTTTAAACATGTGATTTATGCATTACTTAATCACTAAGGGAACATCTCCCTTGGACATACATCTCCCCTGGACTAAATCCCCCTTTTACATACATTCACGATATACATATATATAATTTTTTTTAAACATAGCCTTCTTTTTTTTATCATATAGGACGCACATCCTACCATGTATAACGATCTTTCCGTAAAAGTTATAACTTTTATATGTGCTATATGAGATTTGAAAACAATGAAGCACGACTTTAAAATTTAAAATATAATTTTGCGATGAGGATATATGAAGCATGTCTAGATATTGTTAGACAATTATAAAGTAATTGGAAGGTTTAGATGAGCTAGTCTCTCGACTTCCAAAAGCATCCGATTCATAATTATCGATGCCTAGGGTTCTCCAAAATCTCAAAGAAATTTATGGAATTTCAAAGATATTTTGCCTTAATAGTTTATTATATTGAGACTAAAAGTATTTGTGGTATCGAATATTCAACCACAATTGGAGACATGCATGTATATGATTTTATCATGCAAAACAAAGATGGTAAGATGACAGTAAACATGAAATGCGTTAAGCATAGCATAACCGGTCAAACCATCCCGGTCTAAAAATGATATTAAATATTATTGAAATTAAAAAAAAGGATAGAGAAGGGTATTTAAGCATTGCCACCCTCCATCGTATTTATCGAGGTAACATTTTAGTTATGTTTATTAAAATTCATTTAAATGTCTTTTTTATGAATAATTAAGAGGTTCTGGGCCGAAACCCATACATCCACTCAGGTCCGAAACCAGAGCATGTTATATGTCTTTTAATTACTATTTTTGGAGTAGAAGGTTGTATACCTCCTTAATTCTGTGATAGGCATACCCTCTAGAATCATATAAGTGTTGCCCCAATTACCATTATTTTGATTGATCAAGATCAATGTATATAGTTGATGGTCAATTTATTTGGTCTAAGGTGAATGGACTTTAAATGTCCATTACCTAGGAGAGGAGTAAGATGATAATACATATGACCAAAACTGGTATTTTGTTGGTGGGATATAGTACAAGATGAATGAACTCCAAGAGCTATTATCTCGAGGGGGAGAGTTAAAGAATCCCACATCGACAATAAGTCGATAAACTTTGGTAAATTTTACACCTAAAACGAGATGAATTTGGTTAAGCCAAATCTCATATTTTATCAATTATATGCCAAACTGATAAAGTAAAAAATCCATGATGTTCCCTCTCGAAATGAGTTTTAATGAATTGTTCACAGTGCATATCCAAAAGATTGCAAAACGATTCAAGGATGATTAGATCTCCATGTTTTGACATGGAACATGCAGTTTTGCATGTAGTAATGATTATACATGAGGCCAAAAAATTTAAGAAATATTTCTCCCATGTTATGTATTCATGGTTGGAGATAAAATATTTCTTGTTTGAAATTTTATGGGTGTGTGATATATGTTGTAATTGCTCTTCCACACCGCATCAATGATATCATTCAAGAAGGATGAAATATATAGAGACAAGAGACGAGACTCTGTTCTAATAATATTGAGCCATCTTATAAGAGATGTGCCTATTGAAAGATTTGCATATTATCATGTTGATGATAAAGTTCCCTGTTAAAATGGGAAAATCGTTGAATAGTTTGGAGTTTGGAATAAATTAATATAGCGAATACCAACTTAAAAGTTCAAAAGATCACTATTCAGAATATATTGCAAATCAAATCCAAAAAGTTGAAGGATGAGATCTTCTTCATTCTCTATAGTTCTAGTTCTCTCATTATGCAATATTTTTTTTGATCTTCATTACCTATATAGAGATATAGTTTATACAATATAAATATATATGGGGTTATCATAGATTTGGGCATTTTTGGGCCAAAATCTTTGAAAACGGCATTTCGGTCCGTGCTTTCATGTAGAGCATTTGTTCACTGGTTCATTTGTACACTAGCCTCCATCTATGTGCGCAGGATTTGTTCAGCTTCGAAATCGGCTACTGTTCCGGCGATTAGATGTAAACGGAACTGTTCACTAGCCTCCATCTATGTGCGCAGGATTTGTTCGGCTTCGAAATCGGCAGTGTGTTTAGGTTTGCGTTGTCAATTCTGGAGGATATATTTCAGTATATGTCTTCCTGTGGACAAAGGTGGAGAACGAGTTACTGAAGCAGAAAAAAAAGATCGTTGATTTCTAACTAATAATCGTCTGATACACTGAAGGAGTTATGAACGACGAGGTTAGTAATATCATTCAGCTATGTTATTATGAATCTAAGTAGTTATGGTCGTTTATCTGGCGAATCTTTCATTTGATAACTTTAGTATCTAATTTTTTTTCCTCTATGAGGTTTGGTTTCAACGATCCTTTGTTTTGGTCGATAGTTGTAGTTGGTTGTGTATGAGGTTTGGTTTCAACGATGTTTTGTTTTGTTTTGGTGGATAGTTGTAGTTGTTGGGTAGATTTAGTTGTCTTGTCCCTATTGATAAATGTTTCACTAATGATATGCTTCTTTTTTTATTGTTTTTGTTTGACAGTTGGAAGATGTCACAGTAATTGTGGTTGCTGGCAGTTGGGAATTCTCAGAAACTGGTATTTGGGATTTCATTCTAGCTAAGGAATGTTATGCAAGAAGTGTTGCTATAAGAATGTCGATGACTTATGAGGATCTCGTCAGGCATGTTAATGATGAGTTTTAGCTGCAGACAATGCAAATGGTAACAAAACTAAGTTACTGGCTTCCATCTCGGCTGTCCATGTTCTCGGTCAATAGATGACCGCCACTTATCATTACTAGTAGAATGGACTTTAGGAACTTTCTCAATGTTCAGAGGAGTTGCATTCACTTACATTTGTTGCTCTCTTTGGAAGTATCGTTTATGGAAGGTAATGGATTGGGGAGCTTGAGGAAGTCATGCTTCACAAACGTGGATGGAGCCAATGACATCTTGACCAAACAAATCCAACTATCAGATTCCTGTTGGTAATGATTAGGAGTGTCAAAGTGGATTAGGAGCAGGCATTGGTGGCTGGGGAGCTGTTCATACTGGTCAGACACAATGCTTAAGAAAAACAATGTTGTTGAAAAAAGGAAAGGCATCCAGTTTAATGCTGACCTGAGTAACTGTAGTCTGAGTAATTATGGAGAACGAAGCAGAAGTGGGGGTAAGGAGACGCCAGATATTGGTATGGAGCAGTGGCCAGCAACAAATATAATTAGTGTTGTTGATGACCTTCGCTCTCACGTAACAGCGAAGACATCATCGAGGACCAGGATAACTGCAATTCTTTGGATGAAAGTGTCCTTCCAGAGGTTCAACTATTGGATAATAGGGAAGCTGAGTTGGTGAGAGCTCGTGGAAAACATGTCGTTTCTGAATTTCTTGACTAGGATAACTGCTCTTCTGAAGATGAACGTGTCCTTTGAGAGATCAAAATAATGGAGATGTAAGCTGCACAAAAGAGAGCGAAAGGAAAAGAGGTAGTCCCTGAATCTGCTGACCATATTGTGCATCAAACTCTACATCACATGTTGCCGGAATCTGGAGGCTTCATTGTTCCTACTGGTGGTGATGATGTAACATATTATGGGAGTGATCAAAGTTTGAAAGATGGTGTGAGTGCTTCTTCTTCAAAAGATGATGAATATTTTGATAACGCTCTTTGGACTAATTCTAATTACAATGGCTTTGGTAGAGATTCGTTTGGTTCTGAATTGGAGGAAAGGGGTCCATTATCGTTACTACAACCTCATGATGCAGAATGTCATAGGATCACACGTGTTGATGAGGGTTTGGTAGCAGATTCTTTGGTTCAAGAAGGGTCAAATGGGAGACATGTAAATGTTGGTGATCAGGTTTTATCTTATGTTACTACTGGAAGAAGAGAGAGTGCTGCTAGGCCAACCTTGAATGACGAGATTAACTATGAGCAGAGTATGCCAGTTGAGGATGCAGAACCAGTCTTTGATGATGTGATTGACTTGACCAATACTGACGATTCTGGAACTGTATCCGCTGAAGAAGACAAATACCATATGCAAAACACCATCTCCATATATGCTATAAAAAGACTTCTATTTCCGCCATACAAGGTCTGATCCAGGAAGGCTTATATTTGTCTGTGTTGATCAAAGATGCAGATGGAGAGTGTTTGGGAAAGCAGTATCACAATTCTCAAAGAACTTCGAGGTGCGTACTGCTACGTTAACCCATACTTGCACTATAACATCGAGGGCACAGTACGCAAAGCTAGCATCCTCAAAGGTTATTGCTTATGTATTCCATTCAAAATAAGCAAATGGGCGTGCAGGGCCAAGAGCAAGTGATATACCAGATATTGTTCTAGCAGAGTTGAAGTTTTCTGTCACGTATATGAAGGCGTGGTATGCCAAAGAGGCTGCTGTTAGGAATGGCAGAGGAAGCGATGCAGAAAGTTACAAGTTGCTGGCAACCTATATGTATTTGCTGGAGCAAGGCAACCCTGGAACTGTTTACAAAATGGAACACACATATGAAGCAGATGGGGCTAAGAAATTCAAATACTTGTTTTTCTCTTTGGCTCCAAGCATTGCTGGGATAAAGCATTGCCGGAAGGTGGTTATAGTCGACGAGACAACAATAAAGTCGAAGTTCAAAGGCGTTTTGATAGCTGCAAGTATGCAGGATGCAAACTTTCAAGTGTTTCTAATAGCATTTGCAGTGGTCGACTATGAGAATGAACCTGCGTATACTTGGTTTTTCAGGCAGCTGAGTTTGATTATTCCTGATTATGATGATTTGGTGATTGTCTCTGATTGGCACAGAGCTATTTATGTTGGAATTGCTCAGGTCTACAAACTGGCTTTTCACGGGGTTTGTGGAGTACACATCGAGAGGAACGTCAGGCACTTTGCAGGGAAAGGGTTATCAGCATTAGTTGGGAAAGCTGCTCGTGCATTCAACGTTGGTGATTACAACAAATCTTTTAAAGAGATCGAAAGAAGAAGCCCACGATGCGTAGCGTATTTGAAAGCAATTCCACTTGCACACTGGACTCAAGCTTATTGTCAGGACAAAAGGTACAACATCATGAGCAGCAACATAGCTGAATCTCTAAATAGTGCTATAGCAAAGATTATGGAGCTTCCGATCGTTGCAATGGTTGAATCCATAAGGACGAAGTTGATGCAATGGTTCTGCATGAGACGTGCGAAGGCGAGAAAACTTGCGACCCTAGCTGAGCCACTCACACCTAATGTTAATAAGTTAATGTTGCGTTATCATCCTGACTCAGCTGCGTTAGAAGTCAAAGCAGTTTCAGATTGGACTTACGAAGTCAATAAGATTGGTGGGAAGACGTACTTTGTAGATCTAGAAAATAAGTGTTGTACTTGTAATGACTACATAAAGAAGTGAGAATTTCGTTTGTCGCATGTATTGTAGACTAATGTTACAATGTCTTGTTGAACTATTGATAACCCCATATATATATGAGCTTCAAGCTCTTTTCCTGCATAAGACTATGCAATTGCATATTAAACTGTTTAGATGTTTGATATGAATCATAAAAGCCAATTTTACATGTTATTGGAGATTGTGTGTTTCTATTTATTGGAGAGCAGAGTGAGAGAGTTATTTTGTTGATTGCAGGTTATGTCTAAATATGCAATAGGGGTGTACCAATTTTTTGTTGAAATGTTTATAAGCATATCCTTTGGTGAAGTAGAGGAGATAGAAGTCTGGTTTTTACGTTTGTATGAAACATATAGCAGCCCATAAAGAACATGATAATTTCGATTTCTAATCAAGTCGATGTAGTAGAAACATAACAACTGGTTGTTCAACAAAGGTTCTCGTAAAATAAAGTGTTGATAACATAACAAACTATTGATCGAGATCTTATTGAGTATGTCAAGATAGAATAGACCATTATGTTCTACTTTATATTGGTCTATTCTATATTGACTAATTTCTGATAGTATAGACCATTAGGCTTGTCTCTACATTAGTTTATACTATACATACGGGGGATGTTAAGAGATAAAATAGATTAGCATTATTTATATTATTAGCTTCCCTTGTAAGCTTATCCCTTATCCCATCTATACATATATGTGTGGATGTAAACCTAATGAAGTAAGAAGAGTTATTCTCTCTCTTTTTCCATTCTTCGTTACTATTCATCTTCTCTCACAAATCTCTTTCACATTCTTTTTACTCAAATCTAACATGGTATTAGAGCATGTTTTTCGATTCTATGCTCCTTAAACATCTCTATTCTACCTAATCTCTCTATACTCTTCTCATTCTCTTCAATATTTTCTCTAACTCTAGATATACTTTTTCTTCCATTGGGTAAAAAATCTTATCTTCTAAGATCTTCAAGTTCTCACCATGGAGAACCAAAAACCGATTGTCAATCCGGTCTTTCTTAAGGGTGTGAACTATCTTTTGTGGACAAAAACCACAAGAACTGTTCTTTGTGGCTGAGGGCTTTGGGGTCACGTTGAGGTCAACCATGCCACTCAAGAAGTCACAAAGAAAGATGAAAAGGAGACCGAGGGAGAAGAATACAAGGCAGCCAATCTTGAGAAGGAAGCCAAATGGCTCGAAGAAGATCAAACTGTGCTAGCCATCCTTCAAAACTCCCTTGAACCCTCCATAATTGAAGCTTACTCCTATTGTGAAACCGCAAAGGAGCTTTGGAACACACTAAAGAATGTGTATGGGAATGTGTCCAACTTGACCCGTGTGTTTGAGGTCAAGAAGGCTATCAACAACCTAAGTCAAGAAGACTTCGAATTTACAAAGCACTTTGGAAAGTATCGGTCTTTGTAGGCCGAACTCGAGATGGTCCGTCCAAGTACCGTGGATCTGTCCATCCTCAATGAGGGAAGGAACAAGACAAGGTCTTTAGTCTCCTTCTTACCCTTAATCCAGCTTACAACGACCTCATCAAGCACATACTTAGAGCCGATAAGCTTCCCACTCTTGATGATGTGTGTGCTAAAGTGCAAAAGGAGCAAGGCTCTCTCGGTCTCTTTGGTGGTAAGGGGGAACTCATCATGGCCAACAAAGGAACATACAAGGAAGAAGACAAGAAGGTGGTGGTTTGTGACCATTGCAAGAATAGAGGTCATATAAAAGACAAATGATGGATCCTCCATCCCCATCTCAAGCCGACTAAGTTTAAGGCGAATATCTCGCAAGAAGCAAGGCAAGAAGGCAGTTCCGGATCAAGCAAACAAAGAGAGGAAGTGGCCATGGCTACATCTCACGGTGATGTTGTGAGAAAATCCGACTTGGAAGCTCTCATACGATCCATTGCCTCACTTAAGGAATCTGGTACGTCTCTCTTTGCTTCTAAACCGAGTAGTAAACTTGTCATTGACTCGGGTGCTTCTCACCACATGATTAGTAACCCGAGCCTTATAGACAACATACAACCAGCCTTAGGGAATGTAAAGATAGCAAATGGAGATAAGATACCGGTAAAAGGAATAGGGGAATTGAGACTATTTGATAAGAATTCTAAAGCCTTCTATATGCCTACCTTTACCTCTAATCTTTTATCGGTTAAAAGGGTTACTAATGATCTCAATTGATATACTATATTTGGTTATAATGAGGTTTATTTTCAGGATATTAAGACCGGGAAAGTACTTGGAGAAGGAAATGCCAAAGGAGATCTTTATGTTCTTGAGAACACCTTACCAAGTTCTTCTACTTCGTTTAATGCTTATCTTGCTTTGAGTTCTAATGCCGTGTGGCATGCTAGATTAGGCCATCCTCACTCTCGTGCTCTTGAATTGATGTTGCCTAATGTTTCATTTGATAGTTCTAGTTGTGAGTCTTGTATTCTTGGTAAACACTGCAAGTTTATTTTCCCTAAATCTAAGACCATTAATGAAAATTGCTTTGATTTAGTGCAGTCGGATGTTTGGACTTCACCATGCATATCTAGACACAACAATAAGTACTTTGTGACCTTTATTGATGAAAAATCAAAGTATACTTGGATCACATTGTTACCGTCTAAAGATCGTGTGTATGAAGCTTTTACAAACTTCCAAAATTATTTTACTAATCATTTCAATGCTAAAATTAAGGTACTTAGATCGGATAATGGAGGAGAATATACAATCCACAAGTTTAAAGAACATCTATTCAAGCATGGCATCATTCAACAAACAAGTTGTCTTGAAAAGACCCGATCCGTTTTTGTTTTTTTTTTTACTTAATAGTCCCATACCTACTAATTAATCTAACCGAATTAACCCAACAATAAACCATCATGCACAGCGGCAACATATTAAACCAACACCAATTAGTCATAATATTAATCAATCAATCATTCAATAACCACAATTTACACCAGCAACCTAGCATGCCTCTAAACCAGGTTCCAAAACCATTAAACATAATCATAAACAGAACAACCGAGACCCTAGATCATCCTCCTGCTCATTGCCATGATTCCACGTCACACTTTACCTCTGATTTAGATTGAAAGGAAGACGAAACAAAGAGAAAACAGAAAGAACAAGACCCTCCTTGCACTACCAGCCACGAATCCAACCCTCTCCTTGCTAGAACTCACTAAAACCAGCCACAGAAACCTCCAGAAACCCTCACAAGCCTCACCTTAGCACCTTAGGATCCACCTTTACTCACAGCTCTCTCTTCTCTCTTTTAGAAAGCGACAAAACACCAAAAAAAAGTAAGAAAGAAAGTCTCCTTTCACGAGTTTAAAGTCTTGCCTAGGGTTTTTCCAATCAATTCCAAATAAAACGACGGTGTAAAAGCTAAACCATCTAACACAATTTTGTTGGTGTCAATCGACACCCAACACAGGTGTCAGTCGACACCACCAATATTTCAGACACGGTCGTTACAATTCTCCCCCATTAACATGGATTCGTCCTCGAATCCTTCAACACCGCCTATTTGTAACACGCAATTCACCACTGTCGCAACGGTTCGCCTAACAACCTGACCATCCGCCCGACACAAACATGGTCCACCAAACAACACGAACCTTGGCCCACCCGCCAAAACAAAACTGGCCCACCAGCCAACACAACTCTGACCCCACCAATCAGCACAACCAAAACCCGAGATTGAACCACCATCAACCTCCGAGGTCTGTATCTAGCCATTATGCTTACAGTAACGCTCTATAAATTATTTGCTCCCAACTCATCCACTCTCAGGTCACGACCTTCAAGCTATACCGATGTCAGGGGAACCACCATCCCCTTAGGAGAACCACCATCTCCTCTAGGAGAACCACCATCTCCTCTGCCACTCTCAGGTCCACAGCGTTTCAAGCCCTCGGTATCTAGGAGAACCACCATCCCCTCAGGAGAACCACCATCTCATCATGAGTTGTTTAGGACCCACCGTCCTAAGAGCAAACAAGCCATAACGTCTCTAAGCATATCCCGACTAAAAATACTCCCATAGTCCAAGTACAACATCACAATGTCATACCTACGAAACAATATTCCCACCTGGAATATCATCTCCACCATGACCATTCTTCAGGTTAACTCCCAAACCATCCCGTCACTCAGGGTAATTACACAATAGTCTCTAACTTAACTTCTCTGAAATCCGTTTCCAATAAATCCACCACCGAAGACCCACGCTCCATACCACGGCCACTAAGGCCACCATAACTACTACGAGCACCACACTCGCAACCTCTAGCCTCCTACACTATCACGAGCAGAAACTAAGAACAAAAACGACTAGAGAAAACACAACATATAACAACTTATCGTTGAATCTCATTAAAGGCTCGAAGAGGATGAAACTAAGTCTCCATGCTCAATCAATTGACTAATTCATAATCAATTCTACAATGCTACACCAGTTCACAATATGCATCACTCAGTAGGAAAATAATTCACCAATTTTATTCCTAAACCATTCTGAACATCAATCTTCAAACCATGGAATTCAGAAATCATCCCTTTAACCTAGCCCTAGAACCTTAAGGGCTCTGATACCAAATTGAAAAGACCCGACCCGTTTTTGTTTTTTTTTTTACTTAATAATCCCATACCTACTAATTAATCTAACCGAATTAACCCAACAATAAACCATCATTAACAGCGGTAACATATTAAACCAACACCAATTAGTCATAATATTAATCAATCAATTATTCAATAACCACAATTTACACCAGCAACCTAGCATGCCTCTAAACCAGGTTCCAGAACCATTAAACATAATCATAAACAGAACAACCGAGACCCTAGATCATCCTCCTGCTCATTGCCATGATTCCATGTCACACTTTACCTCTGATTTAGATTGAAAGGAGGACGAAACAAAGAGGAAACAGAAAGAACAAGACCCTCCTTGCACTACCAGCCACGAATCCAACCCTCTCCTTGCTAGAACTCACTAGAACCAGCCACAGAAACTTCCAGAAACCCTCACAAGCCTCACCTTAGCACCTTAGGATCCACCTTTACTCACAGCTCTCTCTTCTCTCTTTTAGAAAGCGACAAAACACCAAAAAAAAGTAAGAAAGAAAGTCTCCTTTCACGAGTTTAAAGTCTTGCCTAGGGTTTTTCCAATCAATTCCAAATAAAACGACGGTGTAAAAGCTAAACCATCTAATACAATTTTGTTGGTGTCGATCGACACCCAACACTAGTGTCAGTCGACACCACCAATATTTCAGACACGGTCGTTACATGTCCTTACACCTTCAACAAAATGGAGTTTCGGAAAGAAAGAATCGACAACTTATGGAGGTTGCAGGATCGATGATGTTTCATACTAACTCCACCAAGAGATTTTGGGGTGATGCGGTGATGACGGCTTGCTATCTTATCAATAGAACTCCTACAAAAGTTCTACAATATAGATCACCATTTGAGGTACTTAACAAAGTTAAGCCTTCTTTAGAACACTTACGTGTATTTGGGTGTGTTTGTTTTGTTTTAGTGCCCGGTGAACAACGAACTAAGTTAGATGCAAAGAGCACAAGGTGTAGGTTCATTGGATACTCAACCACTCAAAAGGGCTATAAGTGTTATGACCCGGTCAATAGCCGTTTGTATGTGTCTCCGGATGTAAAATTCCTAGAAGATCAAGGTTACTATGACAAGAAAGATCAATCCCACACTCACATGGACTGTGCCTCAAGTCTAAAGTTTCTTCTTGATCACCTTGGGAATACCTCTCCAAAAACACCAAATCATGATAAACCCGCCGGTTTAGGAACCACCGGCCATTCGCAACCCGGTAGCCATCCGCACAAACCTGCCGGTTTAGGAACCACCGGCCATTCACAACCCGGCGACCATCCGCACAAACCTACCAGTATAGGAACCACCAGCCATCTGCAGCTTGTACTGGAGGAAGCTTTGACCATCCCATTGGGTTCTCTACCAAGTCCGGATACTCATTCTCTAAACCAAGAGCCTCATCCGGACTCTATCCATATTAATGAAAGTGATGTGCAATCGTAAGCATCAGCAATGCATGAAGAAGAGAAGGAAGAGGAAGATGTGGAAGAACATCTACCTCCTTCACAACCTCTTAGAAGAAGTACAAGACTCCAAAAGAAAAGAGTCTTCTACAACAATCAAGCTATGGCTCATCCAATACAAGCAGTTTGTTCGCTTGCCCTCTTGCCTACCAACCATCAAGCCTTTCTTGGAAAGATTGACGCACATACCATTCCTCAATCTTATGAAGAAGCCAAAGAAGATGATCGTTGGATTCAAGCCGTGGAGGATGAAACCGGAGCCATGATCCGATACCATACATGGGACGAGGAAGCTCTTCCCCCGGGAAAGAAGGCCGTAAGCTCTAAATGGGTCTTTACAATCAAGTACTTAAGTAATGGCGAGGTGGAAAGGTACAAGGCTCGGCTTGTTGCACGTGGGTTTACTCAAACATATGGGGATGATTACACGGATACATTTGCCCCGGTGGCCAAGCTTCACACGGTTCGGGTTGTTCTCTCTCTAGCCACCAACTTATCTTGGGATTTGTGGCAAATGGATGTTAAGAATGCCATCCTCCAAGGAGAACTTGAAGAAGAAGTGTGTATGACTCCACCTCTCGGCCTTGAATCTCTTGTCACCCCGGGCAACGTCTTACGTTTGAGGAAGGCAATCTATGGTCTCAAACAATCCCCGAGGGCTTCGTATCACAAGCTAAGCTCCACTTTCAAAGATCATGGGTTTAAGCGATCTATGGCCGACCACACCCTCTTTACTCTTCAAAGTGATCAAGGTATTGTTGTTGATTTCGTGTATGTGGATGATATCATCATCTTTGGGAACAACAAGGAAGGTATTCAAGACACTAAACTCTTCCTTAAGTCTATATTTGATATAAAAGATCTTGGTGAACTCAAGTACTTTCTTGGAATTGAGGTATGTCGCTCTCCGACGGGCTTATTTCTTTCTCAAAGAAAGTATGTTGTAGATCTTTTGAATGAGACAGGGAAACTTGGATCCAAATCGGCCTTGACACCACTTGAAGAAGGCTATACGGTCAAGCGAAAGGGGAGAAGAAGAAGGGCAAGAAGAATGTTCCCTCAGATCTTCTCGATGAGCCGTATGAAGACCCAAAGCAATATCGATGCATTGTAGGTAAGTTAATCTACTTAACTCTCACACGGCCTGGCCTTTGTTTTGCCGTGAATCAGGCCAGCCAATACATGAAGAATCCCACCAAGTATCATTGGAATATGGTGGAGAGGATCTTGAGATATGTCAAAGGTAGCCCCGGTCAAGGACTTTGGATGGGAAAGAATGCAAATACCGAGATAGTAGGATATTGTGATGTGGTTTATGCCGGAGATACTATCACAAGGAGATCAACAACCGGCTATTGCACGTTCGTTGGTGGAAATTTGGTCACATGGAAGTCTAAGAAACAAAAGGTAGTTACATGTTCTAGTGCGGAAGCAGAGTATAGGGCCATGAAGAAGCTTACAAATGAACTCACTTGGCTAAAAGCTCTCCTCAAAGACCTTGGCATTGAAACACCGAGACCTATCACCATGCATTACGACAACCAAGCTGCCATTCACATAGCCACAACCTCGGTCTTCCATGAGAGAACCAAGCACATTGAAGTGCATTGCCACAAGGTTCGAGAAAAGACTGAAGAAGGTGTAACACTCCCATGTTACACTAGAAATGAAGATCAATTGGCGGATATCTTCACCAAGGCCACATATCCTAAAGTTTGCAATCATATTTATAGCAAACTTAGACTTGTGGACCTTTCACGCCCTTGATCAACTTCTCTAATCCGTGGACATCACACTCTTTTTCCCTTCGTATAGTTTTGTCCTATGAGGTTTTCTATACTAAGGTTTTTAATGAGGTGATGCTTCACGGGTTCCAAGCTTAGCCATTTTATTAAGCAAAGCTTGAGGGGGCGTATTGATCGAGATCTTATTGAGTATGTCAAGATAGAATAGACCATTATGCTCTACTTTATATTGGTCTATTCTATATTGACTAAGTTCGGATAGTATAGACCATTAGGCTCGTCTCTACATTGGTCTATACTATACATACGGGGGATGTTAAGAGATAAAATAGATTAGCATTATTTATATTATTAGCTTCCCTTGTAAGCTTATCCCTTATCCCACCTATATATATGTGTGGTTGTAAACCTAATGAAGTAAGAAGAGTTATTCTCTCTCTTTTTCCATTCTTTGTTACTATTCATCTTCTCTCACAAATCTCTTTCTCATTCTTGTTACTCAAATCTAACACAAACGAGTTAATTAAACAATACATCACAATAGTCAATTTTATATGTCAAGGTTTGCTTAAAAACTTATGATAGACATAATGATTCATGAACATAGATACATGATATAGGGCTTAGCATACATGAAAAGAAATTAAACGATACATGAACATAGATTTAGAATAAGTCGATAAATTGGCTTGCATACTTGAAGGCAAAACATTTAGGACAAAGGTAGAGGATAGATGAATTGTTAAAGTAACAGTGTGGAAGACCAACAAAACGCATTGTGTTGGCATAAAAACCTGAATTTGGTGTACCCATCTCTCATATAGCTGTGACAACCATTTCTGCTACCCCAACTGCCTCTTCAACTGATGGAACTAATCGTAAAAAATAATGGATAACTTCCATACCAGCGTCATAGGAGCCGGAACAGATGAGGAAGATGACTAAAAAGCGAGGATAGGCGTTGTTGCTAGCAGATGAACTGAGCAGATCAAGAGAGGTACTTGAAGGACCTCTTTGAGCAGCAAATCCCAATCCTTCAACATTCTGAGAAGTCTCGTTGCCAGTAGCCAAACATCTGAGTAAGAAAGGGGGATAGAGAGAACCTTCATTAGCAAGAGGGCTTACAAAATTTAACTCGTCAATCTCCACTTCTCACAAAACAGTAGGATCCAAAGCAATGGTGTTGAATTCAGGAGGAGCTGCTAGTAAAGCACCCAAATCACAAAAGCCATGATGACCAAACCGCCTAGCAATGTCTATGAGCACACCGTGAGGAATGGAGTCCATTGAATCAAGGAATAGGTTTCAGTGATGGACACAGAGCACAAAAGGGAAAAAGTTGTAAGCAAAATAGTTCACCGTTTACATGCAACCATGTTCTGCGTTTAAATAACAGCAAGTGATACTATAAGATGAGGAGGTGAAAGGTAGGTTTAAGTAAATGATGTTATAAAAGTTGCAGGTGAAACAGGGGCAAAATATTGAAAGTAGATATTCACTTAAGAGAACGAGTTGATTATGCTGAAGTGTTATAGTGTGTTGTCTCGTTGTCATTAGACAATGGTAATAATAGTAGATGGAAAATACTGAAAGTAGATATTCAGTAAAATAATAAGACAATTCATGACTACACGTGGAAGAAAACAAATACATATGAAGACATTACAAAAATAGAGTAGAAGCTTAGTAGGAATAAAACCACAATCCTTAGATAAGAAGTAGATATGTAACACAAAACCAGTAGAAATAAACAATTCCTACAACATTTGAAGATGCCGCATGTACCACATATTGGTATGTTGTTATATATCCCAGTATCTACATGAGATCGAATCTTTTGTGGGCCAATTAGCATAATTTGGCGAAAAACGATAGTTCCGATATCATCTGCAGCTTCAAAAGATCCAATAGAGCTCACAAATGAATCAATGGTCTCAATAGAATCATCATAAAACCTAAGAGCAAGCTGGACAAGGTCGGTTGCAAAGCTAGCATGCGGTGGACCATTACGTATGGTCAGCAGAAGTTGGAGAGCAGTTTCAGCATGCCCCTCTCTTACAGCAAGTTTCAAGCTCTCAAGATAACATGTTGTTGCATTATGTGCTTGTAAGCACCGAGAGAAAAAAAGGACGGTAAGGTGATTGAAGGTTGATGAAATTTGGATTTGAGAACAGAAATTGCAAGGAAACGGTATGTAGTACGGTAGAATCAAAGGCAAGACGAGAGTAAAACTTAGAAGTTGAAAGCATACCTAAAATATCAGTAAAACTCAAACTACCAACTCGAGAAGCAATGTCAAGTGCAAGATGAATATCAAGTTTCTCCATGGTAACAAAAAACTTGCTTACATTCAGAAAGAATAGAGGTTGAAGAATGGAAACTAAGTCTCTAGGTATGGCTATTTATGGTGTTAATAGATAAGGTCGTCATTTAATACTTGTTGTGATTAGTGGCAGTAAAGAGCAAAGCAAAGGTGTGTAATGTTGAAGTGGTTGTTCTGGTATTTATTGACATACACACGAAGACAGTAAGTGAACATGGAGGTATAATAAAACGAAAGTTAAGAGCATATACTTAAAGTGGCTCAATTTTTATATTCGGTTAGAGTAAACAATTATTGGAGTAGAAACTAATACAAAGGACCATATCGAAGGTTAAGCAAAACAATAACACCGTTGAGGTTTACTCTTTTCCTTTTGAACCATTACATGAATGAGGAACAATTGCAAGGCAAACATTTTGAACATACTGCAAACCGGTTGGAGAGAGGATGTGAGGTTGGGAATCATTGGGTTCATCACGACGAGATGGGATATCTTCAAAGCCATCATGAATGACATCAGGGGGTGGATGTACTAGAAGAAATCTATTTTCAGTTATTGCTTGCAAAAATAGAAGAAAAAAAGGTAGAGGTATGAAATGCTTATAGTTTATAGTTCAAATTTGGTATTTAGCATAAATTGGTAGACGATATACATACAACATGAGGTCCGGAAGTGCGAAAACAGGTGGAAACAGAGCCAAGCTCACTTGCTTCAGTTGAG
Source organism: Capsella bursa-pastoris (assembly GCA_036452645.1). NCBI lineage: Eukaryota > Viridiplantae > Streptophyta > Magnoliopsida > Brassicales > Brassicaceae > Capsella > Capsella bursa-pastoris. The sequence goes on from CP144186.1 coordinate 3,826,789, forward strand.
GATATTGATGTTATCATATGAGGCAAGACGGACTTACAATGAGAATACTTCATGGCGTCATCCATCAAAGCAATTCTCACATTGCTTACCTGCTTCAATTTAGGGGAGTAAGAATGAGTATATGTAGAGGCTGAAATAATAGTAGACAACATGCCTTAAGTTAAGAGGAACCTCTCGAATTTTTTTTGTCTTTCGACATTTAAAACTACCAACACGCTTGGAGGAGTAGACTGAATTAGGCACACTGATTTTCTCTTTTTCTTTCCCACATGCATGAAAATACACAGGTTCAAAGGAACTGTTTTCCTCAGTAAGACCACTAGCACTTGCAGAAGCAGAGAGATCATGAAGACTATGACCTTGTGAAGCTAGGGGATGCAATCTAGAGTTGGAAGTAACAAAGAGATTACCAATATCAGTGATCAAAGCCTCTTTAAAATCTTGCAACTTCAACGTGACAATACCATCAACATCTTCAACACAATTGAATGTGTTATACGTTTTACAATGCTTTCTCATATATTCTGAGGAGACATCGTCTGAAATAGAGGGTCCAAGGTGGCAACGATTTTTTCCGCTTTCCAGAAGAACAGAGAGATGGTAGAGTTGCATCACCATCAAATGAGAAGACTTTGTTAAATTTGTATGCAGATGACACTAGTGATTCCAACAGCTTGGTCTTAGGGTCATCTTGCGGAGTAGAACAAAATTCAAAGGCTGATTGGAAAGGGAAAAAGACTTGCACCTGCAACAATAAATGAACAACATGAAAAAATATTTTATATAATGAAGTTAAGAATGTGGTCACATACACTATAATGAAGTCTTACAGATGGATCATGCTCAACAGACAATATATTGGAAGTATGGAACGACTTGCATTTGCGTAGATATGTAACAGTCTGGTCAAGGAACGTTGACTAATCTTCACTATGACGCAAAAACTTGGTTAGCAACGGGATATATCTAAAAGCAAGGAGCTGAATGGGAAGAGGGAACTCATGAGCAGCTAGTAATGATTGCTTGAGTTTTTTTATAAGACAGGCCTTATCGGGGATGTAATCACCAATCGTCACCATTCTTATCAAGCATTTGAATGAATGGCGGCCCCAAGGGTAGTGAAGGAAAAAATCGACATTTTTAACCATCTCAACAACTTCTACTGATGGTTTGACTGGCTGCATTCTGAACAGTAGGATTCCTTCAACAATAACGACTAACGCGAGTCTAAACTTACGTCAAGCTGGCATGCTTGGTTCACTCTTCAACAGGGTGACCAGATCCTCAACGGTCGCCTCCCCAATGTTGCAGCCAATAAGGGTATACCGGTATGGACTAGAACCGTCAGAATGAATAGTTGCAGCCACTAGCTTTGTTGTTGGGGGAGAAGGCGCACATGAAAGACCAGTCAATTGTTCAAATTCCAAGAGAGAGAAACGTAAAGATTGGCCACCATAAACAAACCACATTGCGTCACTGTTAGGAGTACAAAGTTGTCTACATAACATTTGATGTACTAATTGGCCAAAGAGAGAGTAATATCGAACCGGCAACGAGAAAAGCGCACCAAGAGGAGAAGACAACAACGTTTGTAGCTCAGGCAATCCAGCAAATATATGTAAAATATCTATTAGGTAACGAGGTCTCGAATATGAGTTAATTCGAACCACATGACCTGGATAACAATTGACAGCAAATATCCTTTCAGGCAGGTCACTTGGAGTAGACAACAATAAACCAAAATTTAAGTTTTGTCGTGAATATAGCATAAAGAAGACATATAATAATGCCAAAAGAGGACTAAAGTCAAATATCACAAACATAATGAAACAAGTAAAAACCACATTAGCACAAATATAATAAGCAACCCAAACATAATGAATAAGGAAGGTAGATTACACAGAAACCACAAATATCACAGATACAAAGATATAAAGTAGCAGAAACATGAAATACGTAATGCAGCATGATGCTAAATGAGATGCTAACAGCCCTACACATATGCAAGCAAGCAGAATGAGCCAACAGAGAGAATAACGAAGAACCAAGTAAACTCTTACTAACGAATAACAAATAACGAAGCCAGCAGAGAGAATAATGAATCACGAAGAACCAAGTTAGAGTAAAAGAGAGTACGATGAAAGGAGAAGGAAACTATACCCTAAGGGCCACTGGAGGATGGAACCCAAACATAATGGAATAAGTAACCCAAACATAATGAAACAAGTCAGCTATATTGCGAATAAACTAGAAAACCAAAGAGAACAGCCAAGCAACTAAACCATAAAGAACAAAGCCGAATGAAACCGAAAGCTAAATAGAGCACACATTGGCATAGAACAACAAAGAAGAAGCAATGAAGTAAAACTTGCTTGGATACTGAGCATAAAAGCATGTCACGAAAGCAACACAGGAAATTTGATTTTCAAAGGTGAGGAACTATACACAATAGAACCAATAGGATCAAAGAAGAAGGAAACTAAACCCTAAGGGCCACATGAAGATAAAACCCAAACGTAATGGAACAAGTAACCCAAACATAATGAAATAAGTCAGGTAAATTACAGATAACCAAAGAGAACAACCAAGCAAGTAAAATCTTCAGATTAAGGAGCATCAAAGGTGATGAACTATATACACGAGACAATACGAGTGATCAAAGAAGGAAACTAAACCCTAAGGATCACAGGAAGATAGAACCCAAACGTAATGGAATAAGTAACCCAAACATAATGAAACAAGTCATGTATATTTCAGATAACCATAGAGAACATCCAAAAAAGTAAAATCTTCAGATTAAAAAGCAACTAAACCATAAAGGACAAAGCCGGATGAAACTGAAAGCTACATAGAACACACATTGGCATAGAAATGACAGAGAAGAAGCAATGAAGTAAAACTTGTTTTGACACTGAGCATAAAAACATGTCAACCAAGGAAGGAACCTAAATATAATGAATAAGGAAGATATATTACACATAAACAACAAATATCACAGATACAAAGATATAAAGTAACAGAAACATGAGATACGTAATGCAACAAAATGCTAAATGAGATGTTAAGGCCCCTACACATATGCAAGCAAGCAAAATGAGCAAGCAGAGAGAATAACGAATTACCAAGTATGTAAACTCTTAGAGTAAAAGAGAGTATGATGAAAGAAGAAGGAAACTAAACCCTAAGGGCCACACAAAGATAGAACCCAAAGGTAATGAAACAAGTGAAGTTTATTGCAGATAAACTAGACAAACCAAAGAGAACAACCAAGTAGCCAAATTTTCAGCTGAACGAGCAATGGTAACCCTAAGGGACAAATACGGATGAAACTGAAAGCAATGAACCACACTTGCAAGAACATTTCGCACAAAATCAACAAACGAAGGAAGCAACACAACCATGACTAAAGTAATCACATATTGAACCCATACCAAATGTAAAACCCGAGATATCGTTGAAAGTTTTACCCGGTGACACTGAAGTACTAGATTGAGTAGGAGAGGAAGACATGCTTTTCGATTGAACCTAAAAAACCACGAGAACAGTAACAATTGGATTAAAGCAACATCATATAGTGACCAACAACAAAATCCAACCAACCTATCGAAATCAAAATCGTCGTAATACCTTTACTAGTACCAGCAACTTGATGATTAAAAAACGGAAGAGACGAGATCGGATTGAAGATATTCTTAGATGAAAACCGAGAATCTAGATATGCAATTCTTGATTGCTGCCTACAATTGTACAGAATAGAGAAAACGAAGTCGGATTTTGATAGAGGGAGAGAGAAATGAAATTGGTTAGACGGAGAGAAGAGTTCAAAATTCACTGGTTAACAACATTGATGGAGAAGAGCAGCATCAATGGCGAAGAGAGAGAAAAAATCAGGGTGAAAGAATTTAAATTTAAAAGATTTTTTTTTAAATACGAAAGTAAGCTGTAGATTGAGAGAGGTTAAACATGTCATTTTAACAATGGTTAGAAATGCTTAAATCAGTAAGGACGGAGAAAAATACTGCATTGGACAATACCTATCCAAAAAAATACCGATCCTGTAATTAACTTTATATATATATTTGTAATCTAAATTTTAATTGAGCCATATTTTTCATTTTGGTCTATTTCGTTTTCAAATTAACCGAAAAAAAACAAATTCAGTTTTTTTTTTACAGATCAGTTTTAATTGCCTAAAACCTACCTGATAAATTGACAAAAAAACCAACCCGAACCGAATCGAATTTTAAATCAGGTCAATTTTGTTGTGATTTTTTTTAAAACCAATTTTTCTCAAACCGAACAACGCAAACCAAACAACGCAACCCCATCAACCGGTTAAACCAAAATTCTAATATAATTTGTTGTTTAAAACTAAGGAACAACAATATTTCATCAAACATTCCTCAGACGATGGCTACATTTTACAACTAGCAATTTGGCTTCTCTTTACAGCTGACTTAGACCAGCAAAGAACAAGGTGGCTCATTCAGCCATGGAGGCTGGTGTTCATCAACTTCAATTCCAGCACTGACCTGAAGTAGCGAGAACACAATGCATGTTAGCCAATTGGAGCAATGATTTTCAGTGAATTGACGACAGTCGATAAATGAAAGTTTTGAAATGATTCCAGACTTACCATCGTGAACAGAGGTCTGGTGCTGGGATCCGTTAACTTTTAAACCAAGATTTTTACAAGATGATCAAGCGAATTATCTGCCCCATAGACTTAAAAGCCTTGGCTGTTTCCTTCAAGCATTTGTTTTTCTCGTCCCGAGTCCAGTGCTTCATTTCCAAAAGCATCGTGTGAGATAAGATCACAAGCATTTGTGAGAACCTTGGTTTTAGCAACTGGAGGAATAAAGAATTAAAAATTTTCATTTGACAATCTCACCTCTCCAAGCACGTTAAGCTTCTCACGGACGCCTTTAAGTAAGTCTTGTGCATCCCCTTCCCACCTATTGAACTCCATCTCTTTTCCTTCCAGAAGCTTCTCAGATACCTTAATGAATCAATTGATCAGTTACATTTGAAAACCGCGCATATAGAAGGGTGACCAGGCAATTGTGACAGTCTAAATCATGGGTTATTGACAAAAGTATGAACCAGAACATGTATCTATTTGTTTATGCAACAAAACCAACAAAAAGAATGAACGACTATGATACATCTTGAAAATAAAGGCAAAGAATAGTTCAGCTATTGCTTAACTAGTAGTCAGTTAACAAGTTCTTTTGAGGCAAGCTTCAACAAACTACTGGTTCAGGATCTCATTGTTTCTTCAACAAACTTCTCAGATTCTCCTATTCTCATTGTCATGCACTCATGCTTCTCGCAACCCTCTCATACCCACCATAACCCAAAAAATATCTCCCTAACCCCAACTCTCTTGAATCGACTTATATTTCTACTAATCTTTAACTCAATCAAACTAGCTGTTCTCATTAATGATGCTAGATATGACCTTATGCAGTTGAAAAACTCTTCTATGTTACTACTCCATGAACACGTATCAAAGAAACTAACCTTTTTTACAATAACTTGACCACCAGCAATGTGCGAAAAGTAGATACTGTAGAAATGAGAAAGAAACAAAGGTGCACTCTCTCCTGCTTGTTCTTCCAAATACTTTGCATAAGAAACTCCAATGTTACTAGGTTCTGGAATAACCAAATCTTGTTCTCTAAACCATTGTAGATCCTTCTCAAGACTTTCACATCTCTCTAATCCTGTTCTCCTGAAGTAAGCATCTGCGCGTTTACCAAACACATAACACAAATCATTAACAAATTAAAAAAAAGCCATAATCCCAAGATACATCTCCTAAACCTAAATCATTAACAAATCATAATCCTGTTCTCCTCAAGTAAGCACAAAGCCATAAACCCAAATCATTAGCAAATCACAAAACTGTCCACATAATCATAAACCATGCCTAAGCCTCTAGGGAATGTCAATGTTCTACTCTTGAAAGTGAAATTATGTCAAAAGCATACAAGAACTTCTCATAAACCCAAAATATTAACAAAGCATAATCCTGTTCTGAAGTAAACATAAGAACATTTGCCAAAACCCATAAACCCAAATCATCAACAAAGTATTCTACCATGCCTAAGACTCAGAAATCTAACTTTGAAAGTAAAATTAGTCCAAAAGAGAGAACTATTCTTACAGGATACATTCTCAGATTCGTCAACAATTCGTTCAATAGTATCAAAGACAAGCTTGCTATCAACTAAGTACTTAAGAAACCCTTCTTCACTCGGCCTCCAAGTCTCTCCCTTTACTTCATCATCATCGTCTTCATATTCTTCTTCGTTTTCAGTATTATCACCAGAAAGATTCAATTTTTTTCCACTAACATTGCGTAATCTCATAGCTACGAATCTCATTTCCTCAGTTATCCCAATGTTTTCTCCTGGGTACTGTTTCCTGTACCTTGTTCTCTTCCTCTGTGAAGCCTTTTGCTGTGACGGTGGTGTTGATGAGGAACGACATGGATTGAGAAATTGATTATGTGGGTTTCTCTGAGTTGGGATTTTGAATGGGAGAGAGAGAGTATAGGTGTGGAGATGAGAGTGAGTGAGCTTGTGAGGTGTAGAGAGTATTGGAGTTGGCCTGAGAAGAGAAGCCATGGCTTCCGACGAGCAGAAGTGCCTTTTCTTCGCTTTCACTTTTTCAGCCTATTGAAAAAAAAGAAAAAAACCCTTAAACTTGTGTTTAATTACATGTCATGCCATTAACGTTTTTTTTTTGCTTCTTTAATTGTCATGCAATTTTTTTTGCTTTGTGAAGTGTGCATGAGCAAATATATTAACGTTATTTAATTTTAAAATTTTAATGAAATTTTGTAGTATTAAATCAGATATGGATAATCAATTTATAAAAAAAATTAATATACTAATTTATATAATCCTTGAGTATGGAAAAAAAGTTTTGAAATTAATTTACATAATCTTTAAATATGGATAAAACTAAAACAGTAAAGCTGTTTAAAAAAAAAAATCATTTGTTCTGCTACAAAAGTTATCTAATCTCCAACAAAGATAAAAATCATAAGTAGCTAATTCTAATGCCAAAAATGAACTAGAATCAGACTTGTGTTTATAACGGATCCAAAGCTAAGATTCAAAAGCCATCAACACAAACTAGTCAGCACTCAACACAAACAAGAGGAGAAAAGGGTTTTAAAAGAAGTAACCAGAGGAGAAAAGGGTTGCCTCAGATCTCTTTGGTTGCTTTATAACAATCACTGCACTGTCCTGTTACAAACCAAAATATTAAAATCAAGAGTCTTTAACTGATATTAAACCCTAAAGAAACTAAAAAGACAAGAGTGACTGAAGAAAAATAATTAGAATCAGCGAAAAAAGCTGCAAAAACTAAACAGACAAACAACAGTTGAGATCACATACGCTTAATCAACTAGAGTGACTTAAGAAACTAGAAGAAGAACCAGAAGTTACAAACGAAATGAGTTAGTGGACTAAGTACACAAACCAGACAACAACACCTTCAAAGAACAACACATTCATGAGTTAGTGGACTAAGTACGTACACAAACCAGACAACACATAAAACACTAACTCATTGTCTTTGTGTCATTGGTGATGATTGCCTAGGGTATCTGATGTCCAAAGTTGAAAAAAATGTGTTTAGACATTTCGTTTTTCTTAGGCATAAATTGAAATTAGGCTTTGCGACACTGTTAGCTTCTTTTCACATAAGCTACCTGTTACTTTTAAAACACTAACTCTAAATCTAAAACACTTACTCTAAATCAAAAGGTGTGAACAACTAGAGATTGCATTGTAATGGAGATATATAGAAAATCAAATCAAAGCAAAAACAGTGGAATTATAAATTCTAATTCTACATCTACACATCCAAAGCTAGCATCTTTTGATCCCAACGAATTTACTAAACTGTTGCAGACAGAACTAGAGAGGGAGATTCATAAGTAAAATCAACAAAAGAACAAGAATTTCAGAAAGAGAGATTCAGTACACATAAAGCAACATTAGTACACACATGATTCAGTTGGAGCCAAATCTAGCTTAAACGCAACAACCAAAGAGAGTGACCAGAGGAGAAGACTAACCAAAATCCGCAAAACCCACTTCGAAATCGACAATATAAAGCTCAATCTGTGGCCAACAATGGCGGACAAAGAAGACCCATATGAAATCGATGAGTTTGTGTTTGATTTCGGAATCGAACACAATGGAGGACGAAGAAGCAACACTCACTGATTCGATGTAGGAATTGAAAGTTTGGGTTTCAACAAGCTAAGACAAGAAGCAATGTCAGAATCGATGATAAGAAGAAAGGCGTCGAATCTATCGTAGGGAAGAGAAAGAAGAAAAACTATATGTTTTTAGTGTTTTGATTATCGTTTAAGATGATAAATTGAAAAAAAAACCTACGGGTACCCAATTTTTTTTTTTTTTTTTCTCAACTTCAACTTTCATTAACCAACTCAAAGTACACTTGGTTTATCGACTATTACATTGCTTTGTATCCAATTCGGCATTAACGAGTACAACTTAGGGTTATAGTTCTCGAAAGAAAGAGACTCCTTTGCTACTCGATCAGCCACGCCATTACATCTTCTTGGAGTATAAACAATCTTAAAGTCCTCAAACAATGGGAGCGAATCTTTAATGTCCTGGATCTGTGAAGCAAATCCAATTACCTATAGTCTTAGGCCATGGGCATCCTTGTACCAATGCCTGTCCCCTAACAAAAAAAAAAAAAAATTTAAAAAAAAAAACGAAAATGGCGGTCGTACCGGGACTGTTTTTCTTCTCTTTCTTCACCAATCGCGGATCCAATTGACACATGACGGCCTGCGATTGGTTGCTTTTCAGTTGTTTTTAAAAAAAAAAAATTTTTAAAAAAATTAGTTTGTTTTTTTTGTCTGGGACCAAATGGGCAATGCCCATGCCCTTAGAGCATGGACATTGGTTTGTCCCATTTCATTGTCCCATTAGTTTTTTAAGTATATTTTACATGTAAGACATTTGATTTATTTTGAAGGTTGAGCATTGATGTATTTTGATTTTTTGTCCCACAATTATAAATATCATATTTTTTAAGTAATTATTTAATTTGAATTATAAAAGGAAAAAGATATTAAATATTGATTAATATTAAACATTATAAAATTACAAAAGTAAAAAAAAGAGTAAAATGGAAAAAAAAATACAATAACACATTATAAATATAAAACATAAACCATAGAAAGATATAAAGTACAATACAGTAAAACCTCTATAAATTAATACTCGATAAATTAATAATCTCTATAAATTAATAAATTTCTCTGGTCCCAAGTTGGGACCAGTGTAATTTTAGACATATTTCGATAAAATAATAAGATAATATTTTTTTGAAAATCCTTTGTAAATATATAGTCCCATCAATATTATAAATTAATAATTAGGTAAAATTTTAAAAATACATGTATATATAGACACATTAGTTTTTGTTAGATTTTATTTCTAATATTTTACTATATGAAAAATAGTTAGCATTCTCTTTTAATACATAATTATTATTATTTTATTTGTAATTGAATATATAAAATACTAATTATCATGATTAAATCTTATTTTTAAATACTGTTTTGAAAATAGTTTCCAAATTATGAATATCTCTCTAAAAATTAATAATTATTAATTTATCGATAAATTAATACCTCTATAAATTAATAGATTTCCATGGTCCCAACATTATTAATTTATAGAGGTTTTACTGTATATTGAATTCATAGAACTTTAAAACTTAATTTTCATAATCTTGAAGATGTCCAAAATTAGTCCAAATATGTTCTATTAAATCATGTTTAAATTGTTCATGTGCTTGTTTATCACGAACACTTGTTCGACGAGTAATCGTTGTGCATATATTTGAACCTACACCGGCGGTACCAACGGTATATGTTTGATCAACATCTTCTCCGTGCTGAAATTCAAAAATGTTACGGACATTGTATGTATGTTCTTCATCTTCTACAATCATATTATGGAGTATTATGCATGCTTTCATAACATTTGCCATTTTATTTTTATCCCATAAAGGAGAAGGATTTTTTAACAATGGCAAACCTAGCTTGCAAAACTCCAAATGCACGCTCTACATCTTTCCGCACAGCTTCTTGTTTTTTAGAGAAGAGCAAATTTTTCACACCTTGTGGAAGTCGAATAGATTGAATAAAAGTGGCCATTTTGGATAAATACCATCAGTGAGATAGTACGCCAAATTATACTCCTTTCCGTTGACAACGAAATTGACCTCCGGTGCTTGACCGTTTATAATGTCATCAAAAACATTAGAACGATCAAGAATATTAAGGTCGTTTATAGTACCTGGAGATCCAAAAAATGCATGCCAAATCCATAGGTCATAAGAAGCTACTGCTTCCAACACGATAGTAGGTTTTCCGGTTGTTCGTGAATACATACCCTTCGAAGCTGTGGGACAATTTTTCCAGCCCCAATGCATACAGTCAATGCTCCCAATCATCCTCGGAAATCCACGTTGTTCATTTTGATGGAGTAATCTTTGTATGTCTTCCTGGGTGGAACGTCTTAAGTATTCATCGCCAAACAATTGAATTATTGCAGCGGTAAACTCGTGCAAGCATTTTCGAGCTGTTGAGGCACCAATTCGTACATACTCGTCGACCGTGTCAGAAGCACTACCATATGCCAATTGACGAATTGCTGCAGTGCATTTTTGTATTGGTGAAAGACTAGCGCGTCCGGCCGCATCTTGGGTTTGTTGAAAATATTGGATTTTGATAGATAGACGGTGCACAATACGCATGAACAATGGCTTGTTCATTCGAAAACGTCGACGGAATAAATTGTGCGGGTATGTTGGAGTGTCACTAAAATAATCATTCCAAAGCTTATTGTGCCCATCTTCACGGTTTCTCTCTATGAAAACTCATTTTTTGGCTCGGTCGGTTCTTGCAAGAGATTTAAATTTTCTTGAAAATTTTGATAATACGCATCAAATGGATCATCTTCATCTCTTTGGTAGTGAAAATGATTTGAAGATGATGCCATGTTTGTATGAAGAAGAAGAGTATGTAGAAAGGAATTTTGTCGAATTTTTATTAAGAAGGTGTTATTTACAACAAGAGATTTCAAAGTCGTAGGAAGAAACAACCTTTGTAAAATGTTAATATGAAATTTAGTTGAAGTTGTGGGTAATGGCTTCTCCATATATATAGAAAAGTTATAAGGTTTGAAAAAAAAATATTCTGAAGTTTACAACAAGTTAAGACAAGAATAAAATGTCATGTTTATTACTTACACAACAAGTAATAGACAAGAATCATATTCTGGTCACAAACACAACAAGTAAAGAATCAGAATGTGGTCACAAACACAACAAGTAAAGAATCATAGTCTTGTCACAAACACAACAAGTAAAGAATCATATTCTTGTCACAAACACAACAAGTTTAACACTAGAATATAATCTCATCTCGTGACAAACACAACATACATCAGTACACAAAGGAATGACCAACAGACGATCTGTTTACAACATACACAATAGTGTCTCTGTCTCAGCCGTTTAAGCCATTTTACACCAGTAAACAAAGGAAGCTAGTAGTAAACCAAGAAAACCTATTACACCAATTACCAAATGAAACCCATTTCTATACCTATTGATGTTCTCTACTAGATCTCGTATGGCTTTCTCTAACTTAACTATCTTATCCTCACTCTCAGTTTCAGGAAGATAGTTTAAACTATCAACCTGAGAAGATAGAACTTCTAACAATCTATCTTTATCTCTCATCTCCTCCATCACAGCTTCTTCCCACCATTTGTGGATGTGCATCTCTCCATCTTCCACATTGTTACATGTAAAGAACCTATGAAAAATATCAGAAGTTGTAAAATATCAGAAGTTGTAAAATATCAGAAGTTGTGGTAGGCTGTGGATAGGATCGGCACACCACCACAATAGCACACTTTTGGGATACCAAACTCAACCTCGGGTTGAGGAGGGTATTGACTATTCTAAGCCAAGATGAATCGTGTCTCTTCTTCATCCATGTGAATCGCCCTTTGAATCATCAAACTACTTTCACCTTCATCCATCCGGATTAAATCATCTCTTTCATTGTCAATACTGTCCTCTTGCACATCATTCTCCTTTGATGAATCCGGCTGTGAATAGCTATAGTCGTGCCCCATATGTGTATTAACCTCACAAAACAGGAACACAGTCATTATCAGAATTAGAATCAAGTGTAGCATACAAAGCAGATTAGAATAAACAAACAATCTTACATCAGAATGACCATACAATCTCATAACAGAATGACCATACAATCTGATATCAGAATGACCAAGCAAACTTATATTAGATCACCAAACAAACTTATATCAGAATGAACAGAATACAATCTGATATCAAACATACAAGACTACAATCTGATACCAAACATACAAGAATACAATCTGATATCAGAATGACCAACCAAACTTATATCAGAATGACCAGAATACAATCTGATATCAAACATACAAGACTACAATTTGATACCAAACATACAAGAATACAATCTGATATCAGACATACAAGAATACAATCTGATATCAGAATGACCAAGCAAACTTACATCAGAATGACCAAGCAAACTCATATCAAACTTACAAGGATACAATCTCATATCATATCACCAACCAATCACATATGAAAGAGGTAACCATGAGCAGAACATATATTAACACAAAGCTGAAACATGGTTATCATAACATCGACCAAAGTCGATTACAAGATAGCAGATTAAAGACAGAAACATACAAGATATATATCAAACATAACATATGAAAACAAACAGAACATATGAAAACATCAAATATCAGAAGTTGCAATTTTGTTACACATGAAATTCAGAAATACTGATTGACTATCTTTTGCTTGATAGCTTCGTCAGATGCACTAGGTGGTTCCTTCTTAGCAAGAAGTGTATCTAAGATAGCAAGTTTTTGGATTTTTTCTGTTTCAGCCATCTCCTCTTTCTTTATTTCCCACATGCTCTTATAATCAGCAAGAGCCTTCCCTTGACCACTAATCTTTTTAGCCTTCGCAGCCTTCACACCCTCATGCCTGATCTCAGTGTCTTGGACATTGCTGGTTGCCTCTTGCGATGCTTCTTCAACTGGCTTCCTCTTTGTTGAACCTTTAGGTTTAGAAGTATTGACAGTGTTGAGAGACAGCCACTTCTGTTTGTACCTTAGAAGACACCAACAGTGTTCCATGGTGAATCTTGACTTGTAATCAGAATGGTAGATCTCATGCGCCACCCTCAAATGTCCTGAAGTGTTTTGCCTCTCAGCAGTTGAATAAGCAGCACAAACTTGTTTACAAAGTCATTAATTTTATGCCACATCTGCTTACAGTTAACCTTCAGCGCCTCTTCACCTCTCTCTGTGGAAGTGGGAGAAGCTGCATAATACTCCCCCACCCTTTTCCAAAAGCAACCAGACTTCTGTTGATTCCCCACAATGTTGTCCTTCGAAGTATTCAGCCAAGCACTTATGAGAACTTCATATCAGAGGGGATCCATTTCTTCCTCTCTTTGTGGTTTTCAGGTCTGTCTTGAGAAACAGGGGTGCCATCAGAAGGTTGTGAGAAGGAGATATTGTGGTCTGAAGCAAGATTGAAGGCATGAGGAAAACTCTTATAAGAAGAGTTTTCCGGGTTTTGACCTTCTTGTTGACTCTGAAGAAGATCAAGATAGCTTGATGATTGATGATCAAGATAACTTGATGACTGATGAAATGGATTGTAAGGAACCATATGAAAACAATCGAGAAGGGAATGATGAAAGAGAGAATTGATGGTTTGAGATTTTACAGAAGACGACTTGTTGAAAATGGTGGAGAATAGAATGAAAATGGTGGAGAATAGATGAGTTAATGCTGGTTTGTTTATAAGGTGATAAAGGTTTTGCAAGTACATAGTATAGTTATGGCTGGTTCGGTTGTTTATTAGGTGAGAAAGTACAACAAGTTTTAAAGTTTTATGTTTTAAAGTTTTAAAGTTTTACAGTTTTAGAGTTAAGGGTGGTATGATAGAAATAGGTGAGAAAGTATTACCAAGTCTAATCAGAAGTTATGACACTTCAATTCTCAGAAAACAGATATATATTTACAAGTTTTAAGTGGTTCAAATGTGACTAAATCAGTTTCAGGAACTAGGTACTACAGATGCATTTCATGTTACTAACCCTAAACATATCAGAAACAACACATTTCTAAAGCATACAATTACAATACAACTTCAAATGTGACTAAATCAGTTTCTACAACTAGCTACTACAGATGCATTTTATGTTACTAACCCTAAACATATCAGAAACAACACATTTCTAAACAAACTACAGATAAGAACAAGCAAATATCAATGAACTAGAAAGACAATGAAAACTCAATGATCAATGGTGAAAGACAATGAAAACTCAATCATCAATGAACTAGTAAAGAGACATCCAATTTAGTTAAGTCAACAACCTAAGTACTTAGTAAAAGCAAAAAACAATTTTTTGATCTTTTTCATTGTTTAAGTAAAAACAAAATGACATCTACTTAGCTCACGGAACAAGCTAAGTAGGTAGTAGAAGCAAAGAAGACGAATACAGCAAAGAACTAGTCATTCGATATATAACTTTCTGTAACTACTTAACTAAAGCATACAACTTCAATACACCATACAACTTGAATACAACATACAACTTCAATACAGCAAAGAACAATCCAATCCTTTAACAATTAACTTAACTACCACAAAACCTAAACAGTTTAATGTGAACTAGTTTAAGGGAATATGTTACTAACCTTTGAAAGTCTGAGAACTAGGTGCGTGTTCTCTCCTTTAAATCACTCCATCAATCGTAGGTACTTCACCTCACCTATAAACCATAGAGGAAACAATATCAATCGTAGGTTACAAACTACTAACAAACAATACTTATTCCATCAATCTAAAATTGATTAGGGTTTCATATCCTTATCGATACCATGAGCATAAAGAGATCCAAATGAACAGTTAAACAGTTTCAATTTACTCTCACTAAACTTCCAAACTAACAAAATATGTAAACCCTAGATCCGAAATTTGCATCTAGAACAATAAACCTTAATCGCTTTTACAGACCCACCGATTCAATCAAAATATCTAAGGAAACCATAAAAACTCTAAGTACATCACCATTTCGGACAATATCCATGCATAATAAAAAAAAATCCAGAAACCCATAGAATTTAAGAAATCTTACCGATGTACACGGTTTGATTTCAAGGGATGATTCCGTTCTCCTGTCGCCGGAAGATTGTTACGCCGGTAAGAGAACGAGTTAGGCTTCCAATCGCCGGAAACTTCACTCCTTGATCAATCGCTTCGAAATTGTCCGTCGCCGCCAGAGAGAAAGACGAGAGAAAGAGAGAGAGAAGAAAACGAATGAACACGAAACGACCTCGAATAATTCATCCTTCACTTACCCGAAAACCAATCACGACGTGCCACATAGCTGGTAGGACGAGATGAATTTGTCCCGTTTTTGTATACGTTCCTTCGGTTTTAAATGATTTTTGATTTAAATTAATTGGTTTTCTTGGTAGGACTTTGGTCTACTATCGCTGATGGTTATGTTCTAATTCTCTTAGACCATCTCCAAAGGGAGATGCTTAAACTTGCTCACCAAGATTATCTCTTCTCATGCACATCATAACTTGGAATCTTCTCAATACACTATCCCTACTATAGTAAAAGAGAAGTACACAAGGGATTCAGGTCGGGTTTTTCAAAAAATTCTGGGTTAAATTTCCAATCGGATACTTGCCAAATGTTTTGTTAAATATTTTCCAAATATTTCAATAATATACACAAGATTCCTATCATTTAGGAAACTATATTAATGTTAAAATATTTTAATGCTAAATAAAAAATATGTCTTATAAGGAGAATTTGTTTATGAATATAAAGATCTCAATCTTTTAAATATATTCTAATTAGCATATTAATTTCTTATATGAAAAAACAAAAAAATATATATTTTTTTATAAGTTTAAATCTTTGATATATAGAAAATAAATAATTTAAAAATATTTGGTATAACAAATATAAAAATGCATCTAAAATACATAAATAATGGTAATATAATCAATAAAAATGTTAATTAGTTTGAATTAGTTAAATGTTTCGAAAAATAAAATTTGAATATATATATATATATGGCTATAAAAAACGAAATATTTTATTAAATTAGTGTGATGTTTATAATATATTAAATCTTTATTATTATTTTTTATCTTTCCTAATATGTTAAATGAAATATTTTAATCAGAATAAAAAATAGAATATGAAAAGAGGTTTCAAAATTATTCCAATCTTTATCAATTTGAATTACCTATAAAAAAGAATAATATTTTATCAGTAGCATAATTAATGCAAAATTATAGAGATCCATATATATCTAGAAATGGTTATATTTGAATTTTGAAATAAAAAACTATTTTGACAATCATTAATATATTTCAATGAGTAATACGAAAATATTTTGGATACAAAAAAATAATTAAAAATTTAGGATAATGATTATAATTAACTAAAAATGACTTTCATAACAATATTTTATCTTTGTAATTATTAATCATCGAATCACTACTAATACAAAATCAGTCATAAAGAATATATAATATATTCCATAAGTTAGTTTAAATAAATTACCTTAAATTCTGAATTTTCCTTAAAATGTTCTAAACATATAGATTAAATTAAAGGAAATCACTTAAATTTTTTTACAAGCTGAAAAGGTGTTTTCTATAAGAATTCAGAATCACTTAAACTCAAAATAGCTATAATCGCCAAAAAAATTGACACCCTCTCCTCACAATATATAGTCATACATTTGTTGAATAAAGACATCAATTTTTTTCTTTCCAACTTTTCCATTTTATTTTGAGTTTTTTCTTATGATTTATCGTTTACTATTTTTTCTTTTTTATCGTTTACTATTTTAGTTTATGGTCTCTTATTCAATATGATGTATATTAATATTTTTATTTTATTTTTATAGGATACAAGTATATACAAATTTTTCAAACTCATATGTCTTAAGTGATACATGATTAAATACACAAAGTCTCAATAGTCACATTTTCAGAAAAATAGTTAAAAAAAATATCGAACCTATTTTATTTTGGCTTATCAAATTTTGAATATACGTGAAACTGAATCTATAAATATTACATTTTATAATTTTTATTAGAAATATATTATGAAAAGTACAATAATATCAAAATTCACAATCTATATTCGTAAAATTCTTTATTTTATTTTGAACATACAACAACCAATTCTATATTCGTAAAATTCTTTATTTTATTTTGAAAAAAAAACAATTTCTCACGGGTTTACGATAACCAAATTTAGTTATATTTATTTTTATTTGACAAACAATAAAAATGTTATAATTTCTTAAAAAAATGAAAATTCTATATTTTATTTCCAATTCATATAGATTTTGTAAACCAAAATCTGACCGGTTCATAGGGTCACCAGTTAATGGCAGTGTTTTTTTTTTGTTTTTAAGATTACCTGTTATCAGCGCTAAACTCAAATCGAAAAAGTGTCTAATGTTCGGGTCGTAAATTAATCAGTCGAACCGACCAAACATGTCCAAAACTGAAAACATCTTATTTGCTAAACACTTACGGTATGAAAAATAAACACTATTTTAGATAAGAACAATTTTAAAAAATATAATTTTATTAACACTTCGAGAAAACGTTATCCGTCCGGTAGCAAAGGCTATCCTCTAGTACATATATATAAATATACGAAGTGAAGCGGATATTCGACATTAAAAAATCAATATTTGTTATTTGCTTCGGTTTTTACGAATACTACATTTTCATATTTGCTTCGCTTCAATAATTTATAGATATTTAAATTTTTCGACTCGAATCAAAACGAATATCGAAGCAAATCGAATCTAACGAATATTTTACCTAGGGCTAGGGTAAACCCCGTGTAAGACTATATTATACTAGAGCTCGTTTACTAAGCAAAAGTCTCTGAATATGGACTAATCTAGTAAGAGCATTGTAATACCCCTTATGGTGATCTAGTATACGGTCGGACGGTCGCGGTCGTAGGAATGCGACCGAGACTTAGAAATTTTTTTCGAAAAGAAAAATTTAATGGAGCTATCAATAAACCAAATCTTATTTGAAGAATTGATCGAAGAAAAATGGTTGAATTTATTTTATATCGAACCAAAAGAGAGTTAAGTTATTATCGGTTACCGTCGAGTGTCGAGCAGTCAAGACTGGCTATTAGTGGCAACGGACAGTAGGGCTATCAAGAGAATTGGTGTTAGTTTGATCTAAGGACAAGGTTAAACAATTACTAAGAGGATTATTTACGGGCAATTTGGTCGAGGGTAAGATCAAAAAACCCTTCCTTCTCTTATGGCTTTCCGGCTTGGGTATATAAGCCGGGCATCTAAAAAGTAAGAAAATTTTGTCGAGGTGAAAACTAGTTTTATCGAGAAGGAGTAGAGTTAGGCCGAGACAAGCAAGCAGTGATAAAATGGGATCGGATACGAAGATAACAAGGTTCAATAGAGTGGTTAAATGACTTAGTCATTTATTTGAAGAATTTTAGAATTTTTGTGAACTTAGATTGAGTAAAGATCATTGTGAGCATTCTGTGGTTGGAAGAGCTTTCGAAACGGACATATACCGCGAGCGAGTAGAACGAATGGTCGATGGACCAAGTGAGGTGCTTGGAAGCTGCTGTGTCGTGAAGGTGCTTATGTTTACCACATTGTGCCACACGACCGGATGAGAAAGGTGTGGGTTATGCGTAAGTGTGCACAAGCTTGTGTGGATAAAGATAAGAGTGGATAGGGATAAGGTTAAGGATAAACCTCATCCTCCCACCTCGTGCTTTCCTTAGCTTGGGCGCCAAGCTTCCTCACCCTAATTAAAGCCACGAAATCCATTCATTAGTTCTCCACACAAAAACGAAAAATCCCACCTTAGTTAGTTAGTTAGTTTCGAGAAGCTAGTCGGGTAGAAGTTGGTCGAGTCGAGAGTCTTGGTCGGGTAACCGATAAGTAAGTTCTTCCTTAAGTTTTTTATTCTTTCTAGAATATATTTCTAAGTTCTTGGTTCGATCCGAAGCTTAGATCCATCGTTCGAGAAAGCTAGTCGAATCAATATCAATAGGCAGTCAAGGGTAGAATGTTGTTCTCTCGACAATAAGGCCAAGGTGAGTACCAAAGCATGTGTAGTAGCACATGTCTAGGTTTTATTTTGGTTGATCTATTGATTGAGGTTGTGATAGTCATTATTATAGACATTATAATGTTCATATAATCGTTATGCTATCAACAAAATCCTTAGACTATTGTATAGCCGTTATGCTGTTTGTATAACTGTTATGCTGCCAATCTAGTCGTTAGGCTACATAGTCTTTATATTATTGTGAAGTTTCTTATGCAATTTTATGAGGTTAGGCTAAACGTTGGTATAGCCGATATACTGCTTGTTTGTTTCATGGTCAATAATTGGTAATTATTGACATGGTAAGCAAGCGTTTTCTTATTTTGTGTTGGTTATTATATTGTTTATTATTATGCACTTGTTGTTTGATTGTTTGATTGATTGATTGATTGATTTTTGTTAGTTAATCTTGTTATTGCTCGATTGACTTTCATGTTAGTAGAATTATTGGGAGTAGTAACGATTACATTAGGCTCGTATTAAATGGTGGTGTTAGTCATTTCTATGACTAATCTATAGCGAGTTCATGATTTTCCCAATGGCTCGGACTGGCTCGCTACCACCGGGCACTACTTGACGAAGTAGTAAATTTAGCCGTAAGGGAAATGGTCCCTTTATTCACGGTTTAGGGAAGGGATATTATCTTTCTAGCCTTCGTGGCTAAGGGACGGAGACATTGCTTTGGGGGTAATAAGAATCGCATTAGTAGCAAACGCCTTAAGGTTTGGTAGTTATTTATGTGATGGCTTTTATGCCATATTAATTTTGTTATTTAGCTTCCGTTGTGAATACTTTGTATTGAGTATGATTGCTTGTTTAAACATTGAATATGTGATGTGTGTTGATTTATGTTGGGGATTTGGATGGTTGATTGTTAGAAAACCCGGACTCACTGAGTAATCTAAGATTACTCATGATTCTACCTTTTGTCTACAGGTAACCTTAATTGGGAGACTGATGGGAAAGCACGAATGATAGAAGCCGGTGTAGAGTTTGTTGCCTTTGTAAAGATATATTTGGAATATATATTGTATGACTCGATTTGGGCATTCGGCCTTGGCTAGCCAAACGCGTATGTATTTTAAGCTATTTAAAGATTATAAAAAGTGAGTTTTCTTTAAAAGCCTTGTGTTTTACTCAATATTAGTCTTGTCCAAATTAACACAACTCACGGACATGGTACGGGTTGAAAAGCCTTAGGCCGTATTCGAGAGGAAGGATATCTGCGGATGGACTGACCAAGGTACTGAATTTGTTTTAGTACCTTTGGTTGGATCGTTTACAGGCATCGCACGTGACGCTTCTGATTCATCCTTAGTTCTAGGGCGGTTCGGGGGTGTTACAAGAGTGGTATTAGAGCATGGTTAATTCATGCTCATGGGATACAAATTTTCAAAATGTTTTGTCGAGTCAAAATGAGTCGCAAAGGCAACTTTAGGAAACCGGTGCGCCCATGTGCTATATGTAGATTGAATAGGATATGATGGGTTAGGTTTTACCCTTTGGATGTTGGTGCAGATATCAAGTGGAGGGATGAAAGAAGGACGGTTGTGGAGAACATTACAAGGCTAAGAATTTGTGGTAGAGAACTCATATGATGAAGAAGTGATTGCAAAATAAGATGAAAGAACATGAAGGCTGCTTATGTCAAAAAGACAATATATAAGTACGTAGTTCGGAGATGAAGCGAGGAAGGAAGACAAGAGTAGTTGTTTTTGAGTAATCCATAGAGAAGGACAACGTGACGCATGCGTAGAATGGTGTGAGGCGTATCCATGTCAATGATGTTGAAGGAAGAACATTCAAGTAGTTGTGTATGCTTGAACAACCGAGAAGGAAGAGAATTCACAAAGGAAGTTGATGGAGACCATGATCCAGAAGGTGTTTCTAAGAAGTGATCCAGCAAAGATCAAGAGGAAGATGAGTTCTCACCCGATTTAGTCTGTGTAGTCGTTTTTCTAACCACTCCGACCTGTCTAGTAATCCAGAGGACAAGGAAGTGAAGACACAAGTAAGTTGTGTTTTAACCTTATGAATAGATTACCCTAACCTCTATGACCTTAAGAGGTCTCGGCAAAGGTACGTATGGGTTTTAACTTCTCTTTTGTGTGTGGTTGTTGCTTGCATTTATTTTTATAGTGCTAGTAAAGATTTGTTAGAAGGTAGCTTGCTTTAATTTTTAGAGGTCATCGGTTGCATTGGTTGTGTAGGGTAGTGTTTGCATTATTTTGGATAATATTGCCTGTATTGTATGTCTTAAAAGCGACTAAGCATGTGGCATGGTAAACCCATGTTTGTGTTGTCACTTATGAGTTTTGTGTGTATGAGTGGGTAGAGAATTATGGGTGATGTTCTAAGAAGTTTGAAGGATGAAGCTAATAATGTTGATGATATCGAAGAAGGTTAAAAGATTGTAGGCTAGATCCATGCGTGTGAAAAAATCACAAGTTTTTTTTTTGTTTTTTTGGAGCAAAAATCTCAAGTTTAATATATACAAGAATTGTATGAAATTATCTTTCAATTAGTACTTTTACTTTGTAATAAAGATTTTTTGTATCATGCTTTCATATAAATAAAAGAAAATATGACATTTCAGGTGCTAACAATATGCAAATTCCTGTAGTGCGTTACCTTAGTCTCTCCCACTCTCTCTAGTATAATTTGAAATAATGCGCCATTGCGAGTGCCATGGCTCTAATGGCACAAGGCAGACGATGTATCGCCATGAGAGCTTATGGCACATTGAAATGAGAAGGCGACGCCATAATTGCAATTGCCCAAAAACGCCATTGCCACTGAATAAACTCTACTCTATTGTTTGTGGGTATTTTTATCTTTTAAACTATATTTAACTTGTTACGATTAATGAAAAACCCTATTAGGTTATAATCTTCTCTTGTTTTTGCAGATCGTGGCTTTGCAAAGTCAGAAAACAACTACATCTCTTCCGCTTCTCTTCTGTGCATCTTTTCTTCTCAGTTCTGATCAGGTTTGTCTATGTATAATCTCTTTTCTCTTCTTCTCTAATGTATCTTCTCTTCTTCTCTGCATTTTTGCTGTGAGATAGTGAGTAAATCATTAGGCTTACTGATCACAGCTCTAGTTCTTAGAGAACATGGCTCTGTTTATGTTTGTTGCTAATTCTAACTCTTTTGTTTTCTTCTCTTGTTTTTACAGATCGTGGTATTTGCAATGTCAGAAAACAGCTCTCTGCTTTCTGCGACTTCTATTCACTGCATCTCTTCCACTTCTCTTCTCTGCATCTCTTCTTCTCAGTTCTGATCAGGTTTGTCGCTCTATGTATAATCTCTTTTTTCTTCTTCTCTGCATTTTTGATGTGAGACAGTGAGTAACTCAATAGCTGCAAAATGATTACGGCTCTGTTTATGTTTGTTGCTAATTCTAACTCTATTGTTTTCTTCTCTTGTCTTTGCAGTTTGATCATACTCTCATCTCATAATGGCTGATGGTGAAGATAATGCAAACAATGGTGGTGGCAGAGAAGTGGATCTAGGGAGGAAGTTTGGAACTTGTGTTAGAAACAACAACAACACGTGGAAGTGTAATTTTTGCTGCAATGTTTATAATGGAGGAATAACTCGGCTTAAACAACATTTGCTTGGTGGTTTTAGGAATGCTACAAAATGTAAGCATGTTCAAGATTGGGTTGAGAAGCTACTTAGAGACTACATGATGATAAAGGAGGCTCAGATTGAAGCTCGTAATACGGTTCATCAACCTGAATTTGGTGTTGATGATGAGTCAGATGAAGGAGAACCATCAGCTAGTGCACTACTATCGAAGAAAAGGAAAATCAAAGGACCTTTGGATAAATACGTCACTATTCCTCCAGGAGATGTTCTACAGGGAAGAAATGAGAGAAAATGTATCTTTGGTGCTTGTGATAAAGAACAAAGGAATATAGTTTGTTTTAATATAGCTAGGTGGTTCTACGATGCTGGACTTGCTTTCAATGGTGTCACTTATCCTTCTTGGAATGAAATGTGTAAATTGATTGGGCTTTACGGACCTGGTTTGAAAATTCCAAGCATGTGGGAGTTGAGAGAACCTCTTTTGAAGAAAGAGAAGGAAAATGTGGGAGCTAAGTTTTTGAAGAACAAGAAAGAGTGGTCAAACAAAGGTTGCTCATTGATATCAGATGGATGGCGTGATCCTGTGTCCAAGAAAGACATTGTAAAGTTCTTGGTTAACTCGCCAAAAGGTTCTGTTTTTCTAAAGTCTATGAACGTTTCTGAGGTTGTGAAAGATGCTAGATTGCTGTTTGAGTTGCTGGATAAGATGGTGGAGGAAGTAGGGGAACAAAATATCGTAAAAGTTGTAACAGACAATGCGTCTAACTACATTAAGGCTGGAAAGTATCTTATGGATGAGAGAAGACATCTATATTGGACTCCATGTGCAGCTCAATGCATTGATCTTATGTTGGAAGACATTGCATCACTCCCAGCAGTGAAGAATGCAATGAAGAAGTGTATGTTCATGAACAACTTCATATATGGTCGTGTCCCTGTTGTAAACATGATGAGGAGGTACACGGGTAACAAAAATCAGCATAGGCCTGCCATGACAAGATTTGCAACTTTTTTCATCACAATGTCTTAGTTTCACAAGCAGAAAACAACTTGAGGAAGTTGATTACCTCAATTGAATGGGATGAGTCTAAGTGGCCTAAGGATTGTGGAGGAAAGAAGGTGAAGCAGTACCTACTACAGGAAAGCTTCTGGTCAAGCGTTTTACTTGCTCTGTAGTTGGCGACTCCTCTGGTTAAAGTGCTCAGGATGGTAGAGGCAGAAAAGAAGCCAGCCATGGGTTATATTTATGCAGCGATGGATTGAGCCCAGGAGGCTATCTCTCTGAGTTGTAACAACAGAGAAGAGAAATACAAGGAAGCTTTTGGTATCATTGATAAAAGATGGGAATGTCAGCTTCACCATCCTTTACACGCAACTGGTTATTTCCTTAACCCGGCCATGCAATATAAGTACCAACCTGATGTGAGCACCAAAGAAGTAATGAATGGTTTATTTAACTGCATTGATAGGTTAGTTCCTGATACAAAAGTACAATCAGCTATATCTGTTCAAGAATGCAGTTGGTGTATTTGGGCATAAGTTTCTTCTGCTCCGCATCTCAAAGAGTTTGCTATTAAGGTTTTGAGCTTGACATGTAGTGCAACAGGGTGTGAGAGAAACTGGAGTGGTTTCCAACAACTTCATACGAAAAAAAGAAATCGCCTAACTCAAAAATGGTTGAATGATATCGTGTACGTGAAGTACAACCGTGCATTACAACGTCGCGCTGAGACTCAAAGACCTGCTGCCTTTGATCCTATACGGCTGAAAGATATAGATGAGAGCAACGATTGGTTGACTGGAGTAATGGATAGGGAATCATTATCAGGAGATGATAATGATTATGTGTTCTCTTCTGATGATGACTTGTAATGGAAGCACGTAAGCCAAGCTTGGGTGCTGAAGATCCAAGCTACTCAACTAGGAAAGCAACAGGTTCAAGTTTTGAATAATTCCTTTCAATTCTTTCATTTCAATTTTCTACTTTGTGTATGTTTTCTGATTCTAAATACTTGTTTTTCTTTTAACATTTTAAGGAAAAAGAGACAAAAGAAAGGGAATTACTAGTAGCTCAGCTCGTGGTGGCAAGAGAACTGTTAGAGTTAGACCTCACAGAAGAGGCTTGCAACTGGTTTATGAAGATGATTCAGAAGATGAAGATAACGATGTTGACTTGGAAGATGAAGGAAAAGAAGAAGAAGATGATCTTGGTTATGATTCGTATGAGGAGTATCTGGGAAATAAAGAGGATCATTGTGATGAAGACTTGCTTTAGGTTCTTTTGTTTTCAGTTTCAGTTGTTGCTTTAGTTGCTTTTGTTTTCTGTTTCAGCACAAGACTTACTTAGTTGCTTTGGTTACCAATTTGAGTTCAAGACTTTGGTTGCTTTGGTTTTAGGATTCTGGTTTAGTATTTTTATTTCAAGACATTTCTGTTTTGAATTTAACATGATGCTTTCATTTCAAGACTTGTATTTGTTTTGGATTTCAAGATTGACTTACAGGAAACGTGGAAGTCTTTGAAATTGAAACAGATAAAAGAATGAAAAGGCGTGCACCAATCAACTTCTGCTTATAAGCACCCCAATCATTCAAAACATGATAATAAACTTCTGATTCAACCAACGCATGATGCCATGTTGAGGCGTGGCTATCAAAATGCATGGCTGCCATTTTAACTTTTCGTCCCTGAGGTGTCAAATTCATTTCAAAAATTTCTTCGACTTTGAATAACCACTCCTTATTACCAGTACCATCAAAGCGTGGAAAATCAATACGACCGATTCGGGTAATACCTCCCCCATATGCTTGAGCAGCTTGACGCTCATCCGTGTACATATCTTGTGGCAGAGCCATTTTCGGTGGGCTCCAATCCCGTGGTAGGCTACTACTCTCCGGTAAAGAACTTGTCGGGTTAGTCTGCTGAGTCAACAGCTTGATCGCAGCAAATATTTCACCAATACTTCGATCAATTTTGTCATTCTGGTCAACGAGCTTTGCTTCCAACGCATCAGTTCGTGAAACTATTTTTGGATTTGGGTTCCGATCGCTTCTTCAGCGCCCCGAACCACCACACCATCCTCATGAGCGACAGTCTCCTTCAACATCACCTGAGATTGAGTTTCTACCATAAAATATGAGAATCGAATGGCTCTAATACATCTGTTATAGATAAACAACACCTCAATTAGAAAGAGCAATTGATAACCTTGAACCAATGTTTGCTAGAAACAAAGAATCAGTTCCCACCTTACAAGAGTGTAGATTGAGAAACAACTCTAATTAGATATGAGCAACGAACACAAAAAACTTAGATTACATAGAGAAGAGATAAAGTTTCAGATATAAGGAAATCACATAATGAATACGATCCATCTTTGCTACTTCTTTTGTTTATTCTTCTGAGTCTGCTCTTTTGCAACGTTATTTATTTCAGTCCACAAAACTCACCACCAGTAAAATACTGCCACCTCATCTCATACTCTAATTATGAAATTCCTGTAACACAAAACAAAACGATTAGGGTTTATCAATCTCTTAACCTAATATCTCCTAAGAAAATCTGTATTGAGACCCAAGAAAGAATTAAAGAAAGAAGAACACTTACGATTGGAATGGAGACTAGAAGATTTTCGTTAGAGGGAAATCGAAGAAGCTTGCTTGAGACGATTTAGAGAGAGAGAGAGAGAGAGAGAGAGAGAGAGAGAGAGAGATCAAGTTTAGAGAAGAAGAAGATTAAGAACAAATTATAAAGAATTACTCTTTTTATTTCTTTAGGAAAATCTCTCAAAACCTAAAGCTCTCAATCCTCTTTCTCAAAACTTAAGTTATGCCACAAGCTTAGCATCTCCTTATATAAGAAAAGAACTAGACATTATTTCCTAAACCTTTTAGGAAAACTCACAATTATATATTTAGATAATCTCCTAAATATAAAGCCTAATCCTAATCTTCTTTTGACTTGAACTTCAAGTTTCCTTCAAGCTTAATCCAACAATCTCCCCCTTAAGCTTGAACTCCAATTAGCTCTCTCATTTCCTTAAACTTAATCTTCCCAAGTTCCTTAGTCAAAATATCCGCCTTTTGCTCACTCCCCCGGACATGGTCAACTTCAATTTGACCGTTCTCAATGCACTCTCGAATAAAGTGATACTGTCGATGTATATGCTTGCTCCGTCCATGAAAAAATGGAATTCTTTGTAAGTGCTATTGCCGATCTATTATCAATCCGTATAGTCACTTTCTCACATATAGCCTGCTTTCCCGCCTCTGTTCCGCTCATGAACTTAGCTTCACACGAGGAGAGCGCCACAGTTTCTTGTTTTTGCGAACACCACGAGATCGCGCTGTCACCTAAGTAGAACACATGTCCGGCCGTACTCTTTCCATCATCTTCATCAACATTGTGAGAGCTATTACTATAGCCGATTATCTTCGGTACACTCGAGCACCTCTTGAAGACTAACCCGAGCAAAGTTGTTCCCTTTAAATACCTAAGGCATTGCTTCATTGCGGCTGCATGCGATGCTCTAGGACTGTGCATGTATCGACTTAAGATGTCCACGAAGTATGATAGATCGGGCCTCGTGTGTAACAAGTATCCAAAACATCCAATATTCTTCCTATAAGCCGTTGCATCCACCTCTTTTTCATGCTCAGATTTTGACAACTTCAAACCAACTTCCATAGGAGTATGAACCGGATTACAATCTTTCATACCAGCCTCTTCCAAGATCTTTAGAGCATACCGACTTTGATTCAAAGTAATTCCTTCACCATGCTGTATTACTTCAATCCCAAGATAGTAAAATAACCTTCCAAGGTCACTCATGTCGAACCTCGAAGTCATCTCAGCCTTGAAGTTGTTGATAACATTCAAACTGGTTCCCGTGAGTAGAAGGTCATCAACATAAACGGCTATAATTAAAAGATGCTTTTGAATCTTTTTCCGATACACAGTCGGCTCTTTGTCACACTTCCTGAATTGTAACTCTAGGAGAATGCGGTTAAGTTTGTTGTTCCATGCTCTTGGTGCTTGACGCAAACCATACAAGGCCTTGTTGAGTTTATACACCTTTTCTTCACTACCTTCTTTCACAAATCCTTCCGGTTGATTAACATAAACTTTCTACTTTAACTCACCATGGAGAAAGGCTGTTTTGACGTTAAGGTGGTGTATTTACCATCCGTGTGATGCCGCAAGCTTAATAAGAAGCCTTATCGTCTCTATCCTTGCGACTGGTGCGAATAATTCTTCAAAGTCTACTCCATATTGTTG
This sequence comes from Capsella bursa-pastoris, assembly GCA_036452645.1. Lineage (NCBI taxonomy): Eukaryota > Viridiplantae > Streptophyta > Magnoliopsida > Brassicales > Brassicaceae > Capsella > Capsella bursa-pastoris. The sequence goes on from CP144186.1 coordinate 3,854,981, forward strand.
CACATATCCCTTAGCAATCAGTCGTTCCTTGTGTTTATTAATGCTTCCATCCGAGTTCTTCTTGAGCTTAAACACCCATTTAAGTCCAATTGGTTTTACACCTAGAGGCAAATCAACAAGATCCCATACCTTGAATCTTTCTATAGAGCTTATCTCCTCCTCGCATGCATTTGTCCATCCTTTTGATTTCCTAACTTCACTAAAGCATCTTGGTACGTCATTTAAGGAGAGCTACAGTCTTTCACCTTCTTCTTCAACAAGCAAGACATAATCGTTGAATTTCTTGGGCATATGAGTTTGTCTTTGCGATCTCCTCAGAAACGGTGGGGAGATTACATTACCCGGCTCTGCTTCCTCTGTTTCACCATGAGAGAATGCTTCTCGATTATGATCAGACTCGTACTCGTCTTCCGCTTCCTCTCTACTTTCATTATGCTCACTCGTATCTCTTCTATCTCACCTTCAAGACCATGATTTCCAGAATTATGAAGTGTGATTATGAAGCTACCATCACCATCCCTTGTTGCTCCTCCATGCTTCCATTCCCAGCCTTTTGTTTCATCAAAGATAACATCACGACACACAATTATCTTTCTTGCTTGTGGATCAAGTAAACGATATGCTTTTGATCCAGGTTCAGTTCCAAGATGAATGAGTATACGTGACCTGTCGTCTAACTTCTTCAAATGTGGTTTTTCAACTTTTGCATACGCAATGCAACCAAAGATACGAATGTGAACTATGCTCGGTTTCTTGCCTCGGAAGCATTCATACGGAGTTTGGTCCTTTAAAGCTCGCGTCAAAACCCGGTTCAAAATATAGGTTGAATGTCTTATGGCTTCTCCCCAAAGATAGTTTGGCATATGCATGTGCTTTAGAACACTTCTCGTCTTCTCCATAGTGTCGATTGATGCCAAACTCTTCACAAAAGGAGTTAAACTCCAGAGAGATAAACTCTCATCCTCTATCGGTTCGAAATGTTTGAATCTTCTCCCCTATTTCACTCTCAACCATAGTCTTGAAGGTTTTGAACTTGTTAAGAGCATCTCCTTTTTCCTTGAGTAAAACAGTCCACATATAACGTGAATAGTCATCGATAAGCACAAATATATATTGGTTTCCAGCACTTGTACTTGGAGTTATTGGACCACATAGATCACCGTGGACGAGCTCAAGCATCTTCGTTGCTCGGAAAATGGTTGCTTGGGGAAAAGATTGTCGTGATTGTTTTCCGAGCAAGCAAGAGCAACAAATCTCCTTGGCGATAGCAAACTTTGGAACTCCCTGGACAAGATCTTTGTCTATCATTGTCTTTAGTGTCACAAGATTCACATGGCCCATCCGTGCATGCCATCTACTTGTGTCACTCATGCTTGTCAAATATAGACAAGCATTGTCTCTGAGCCGCATCCGCACCTTGTACAGCCGATTCTTAGACCTTTCTGCCTTGACCAGTAACTTCCCATCACGATCACACATAGTCAATGAGTCTCCTTTCAATCGTATATCACAACCCGACTCCGTAGATTGTCCAAGACTCACAATGTTGCTCTTTAGATCGGGTATGAAATAGACTTCAGTCATCGTTCGTGGTGTTCCATGTGCATCAACAAAAGCAATTGTCCCTTTTCCTTTGATGTCAACTCTAGAATCATCTCCAAAGCGCACCTGTCCGGTAATGGAGTCATCTAGTTGATCAAAATATCTCCTATCTCCCGTCATATGATTACTAGCTCCATTATCGAGATACCATACATTCTCTGATGCATGATCTGTTTCAAACTTGCTCGGCACGCAATGTTGTTCATTCAAGAAGACGACTTCATGCATCATAAGCTCGTCAGCCACTTGTGTGTCTTTGTTGTCTTGTTGCTCATGCTCTTGTGCTTCTTGTAACTTGAGGAGACGATCAGGACAAGAGGAAGCGTAGTGACCAGTTTTATCACATCGAAAGCATGTAATTTGTGATAAATCTCTTCCACCGTTCCTTCCATGTCCTCGGCCTCGGTAAGAAGATCTTCCACCACGGCCCCTTCCTCGATAATCACCATTGTTATCACGAGAATAACCAGAATTATCCGCACTGGAGTACATGAGCTTGCTTTGCTCATCTTGACCATCATCCACATCGCAAACCCTCTCCTCATAGACTTTAAGTCGACCAACAATTTCTTCGAAGCTTGTGGTTTTAAGATCAAGAACCTGCTCGAGAGAGGCAACAATAGAGATGTACTTCTTTCGAGGGAGGCTTGAAAGGAATTTTTTCACAAGCTTTGGTTCCGCAATAACCTCGCCTAAAGACGATGATTGAGAAGCGATCCCAGAGAGTTTGGTACCTAAGTCATCGATGCTCTCTGTTTCTTTCATTGTTAGACGATCAAACTCGGCCATAAGTGTCTGGAGGCTTGCTTCCTTGACCCGTTTGGCGCCGACATACTTGGTTTTGATCAAGTCCCAAACCTTTTTAGCCGTCGTGAGTTCTCCAACTTGTAAAACAAGAGATTCAGGAATGGATTGGATTAACAAAGCGAGCACCATATCGTTCTTCTCAACGTCCGCTGTTTCAGTCTCGATCGTTTCCCAAGCCTTGTGTACGAGGAGGCAAGACTTCATCCGGATGGCCCATACGGTGTAGTTCGACGAGGTAAGCATAGGACATTGGATAGAAGATGAGCTTCCTCCAGTTTTTGTAACAGGAACAATGTCTCCCATTATTGTAACGTGTGTTTGTTAGGCTCTGATACCAAATATAGAATTCAAGAGAAGAAGATCAAGAACAATTATAAAGAATTACTCTCTTTATTTCTTTAGGAAAAATCTCTCAAAAACCTAAAGCTCTCTCAATCTCTCTTTCTCAAAACCTATGAGTTATGCCACAAGCTTAGCACCTCATTATATAGAAAAGAACTAGACAATATTTCCTAATCCTTTTAGGAAAACTCACAATTATATATTTGTATAACTCACAAATATAATGTCTAATCCTAATCTTTTTTAGCTTGGTCTTCAAGCTTCCTTCAAGCTTAATCCTACTAGAGAGAGAGAGAGAGAGAGAGAGAGAGAGAGAGAGAGAGAGAGAGAGAGAGAGAGAGAGAGAGAGAGAGAGAGAGAGAGAGAGAGAGAGAGAGAGAGAGAGAGAGAGAGAGAGAGAGAGAGAGAGAGAGAGAGAGAGAGAGGGAGAGAGAGAGAGAGAGAGAGAGAGAGAGAGGGGGGGAGAGGGAGAGAGAGGATGAAACAATTGTATGTTATTGGTTTAATTTGATACGGATAGATAGGAACACCAATATAAAGGATGAACCAGGATTATATGCTGGTCACAGATGCAAAACATCCATCAAATCGTCGTCTTATTAACATCTATAAACGATTTCACTATATGTTCTACCACTAAAACATTTATTAAGTATGCTCTTTGTCACAACATATGAAATGTCTCTATGAACACATTCATCATTTTTACTTTAGCTTTTACATGGTTTATTTAACCACTAAAACAATTTTTTGCATAGTTTGTTTAACTACTAAATTTGTTTACTCAAAAAATAAAGTGGATGAAAACTAAGAAAAATATACTTGATAGCATTGACTTTATGACCAACCATTAAAGGTTTAGAAAAAAATTAACAAAATAATAAGATTATAAATAATATTTTCAACGATTAAAGGAAAATAATATACATATTTGGAGTTATAAAACTGAAAATATTGGAACTTATGTTAAAAACTAATAAATTAATTGAATATGTCGATGAAGGCTATAGATGCAGAAAAATGAAGGGTCCTAAAAAAGAATGCACATAGATAAATCATATTTATAAGGGGTCACCCACCTCGATTACAATATTTCTTGCTATTGTGCATAGAATTTCTATTTTTGGTAATATTTAATGTGCTTATATTTATGGTTCCTAAAATGCAATAAAACTTCTTTTTCTGCCGAGTTGCTTCTATAATCATAGGAGTACCAGCCGCCACGGCCTAAAGGAAAGTAAAAAAAACCTCTATGTCATATTTCAATTGGACATGAAGGCTATAAACTTATATCCGTTCGGGTTTTTCATGTGGAACTATAGGATAATTTTCTCTAAGATAATTTCCCTCTAAGATAATTCCCTCTAAGATAATTTCCCTAAAAAATCCTAAATAAAATAGCCATTTCAATTCGCTATCAAATTGGATTCTATTCAAATGCTTTTAATTTTAAAAAGTAAAATAATTCAAATTATTATGATGATTATTTGATTAAAGAAATATTTTAATTTTTTAACAAATTTTATAAATATATATATATATATATATATATATATATATATATATATATATTAAAAGCTTTCAGATGATATGATATGATGTGTTAAAAATGAAGTTAATATGACTATATTATTTTACGAGTTGGTCATAAAAAACGTAAGATATCGTAGATTGGTGCAAACCAGACTAAAGTGGTAATAAGATTATTTTGGTGGTTTATAGTATTAATAGAAATCTTTCAACATTTAAAATTCTACCCATTAACACTTTAAAGATTAAAAACTTATTTTTTCTTATTATTTTTTACGTTTGTGAAAGAAAAATTATTTAAGTCAATAACTCTGTGATAAGAGAAATATACTAGCAATTTTTTTTTTAAAGAGAAACATACTACTAGCATTTATTTATTTTATAATATGAAAATTCTGAATGTCAATAAAACTGAAATTACACTAAACTTATTACTACATTAACTCTTTCTAATTTTACTTAGATGTTTATAATGTTTGTAAATCAAAGTACATTATCAGTACTCGATATGATAAGCTTACTTTTTTTTTTACATCATATGATAAGGTGAAAAGACCCGACCAGTTTTTTTTTTAATTCATTAATTAATAGTCTTATACCCACTAATTAATCTAACCCAACAATAAACCATCATGCACAGCAGAAACATATAAAACAACCATCAATTAATCATAATATTAATTAACCAATTATTCAATAACCACAATTTATACCAGCAACCTATCATGCCTCTAAACCAGGTTCCAACAACAATTTAACATATTCATAAAAATATCAACTGAGACCCTAGATCATCCTCCTCCTCATTGCCATGATTCCACGTCACACTTTACCTGCACAACAAACACAATGAGATGCGTGAGTATTATCACAAATACTCATTGACGCGATCCTCCCATCAACTAGGCTATACACACAAGCAGTTAAGATCACATCCATACATCAACAATGTCACACACACCCAAACCAGGCAAACAAAAGCAAAAATATCGCTCACAGAAATCTGGTCTCGGTGGACACCATAAACCGGTGTCAATCGACACCACCAAACTGTACTGCGATCATCCGAATGGTGTCGATTGACACCCACCTGGTGTCGGTCGACACCCACACCCTAGAACGCATCCAACGACGATCTCAGCCACCCAAGGATCCTAATAGTACCATCACATCACCTCCCACGATGACACAACCCAATAACAGTCACAGAAGGCCACACAAACACCAGAAAACATCACAAATATAAAGGATTCGATTCATACATCACATAAACACAAATCATTCAATCTTAACGCTTAGATAAGCCATGGTCACACACTCACCTCTAATTTAGATTGGAGGGATGGACGAAACAGAGAAGAAGAACACTCCAACAACCTCTCTTCACACCCACAACCACGAATCCCACTGATCCCTTGCTAGAACACTGAAGAACAGCCTCTAGAAACCTCCAAAAACCCTCACAAGCTTCTCCTTAAGCTTTAGGAACAACCAACTCACAACCCTCTCTCTCTCTTTTGATTTCAAGAAGCGACAAAAGCCAAAAGTGAGAAGGAAAAGCTGCTTCCACGAGTTTAAAGTCGTGCCTAGGGTTCCTCCAATCAATTCCAAATAAACCGACGGTTTAAAAGCTAAAATGTCTAACACAATTTTGTTTGTGTCGATTGACACCCAACACTAGTGTTGGTCGACACCACTAAAATTTCAGACACGGGTGTTACATAAGCTTACTAAGATATAGTACATGTGATCTCTTTATTCTTCAATGAGTTATATGATAAAAACTAAATGGTGTTTGTTTTATTCGCTTTGGAAGTTTTTCATGAGGAGATCTAATGTCACAAAGTCTTTTCTTCTTAGAGAGGGTTCCTGCTAACCTGTTCAATGACAAAAATATATATATATATATAGTTAACGAGAATGTTAATAATTTAATTTGGGTTTTTATATTCTCTATGATCTAACAATATAATTGAGCGTACTTGATAAGAGCCTTCTCGTTTGTAGTCTTGTAGGCATCCTCATTGCACCCCGTTTCTAGATTTACTCTTGACACTGATTTCTTCAATAGCTTCTCTCCTATTTCACCAGATTACTCAAATTTTCTTATGTTGCTTTATCAACTGAACATGCGTCCGCCGTTTAGGGGCATCCTCATTGCACCCTAAATAAATGTTTCCAAAACATATTGGTTAGACGTAGTCGCAAAGATGAATTATAACTGTAGTATAAAGGGCTTTATCGATCCATAAGGATGCGTGCAAGCAGTTTAGATGCAATCAATATTTAACAAGTTAAGCCAAGTAGGAAAGATTTTGAACTATCAACTACTGCATTGAAAATAAGCAAGAACTAAGCAAGACACAACATTAAACTAAACCATAAATCAAACTACAGAAACAATAACATGCAGTGAACTAGAAATGCAAGAACAGTAATGAAGCATGGTAAATCAATCAATTAAAGGGAGGTTCTACGGATGAGATGGTGACTTCAGTGGAGATCATTAAGTTCACTAGGTTGCTAAAATAAATCAAACACAAATAGTGCTGTTTCCTAGACAACAAGCTCATAAGCTAACCAGTTCAATCTCTTGACAAAGCCTATCAAATTCAAACCACTTCCTAACCTCAACTTTTGGTTGATGAAACATGAAACGAATAGGCATTAAGACTCAGCTCATTAATGTCAAATAACACTCTAGACAACCAATCTCTTGTGCTAGACATAAAATTCTCTGGTATTAGATTATCCAGCATTCCATCGAACACCTCTCGGGCGTGGAAGCCTGAAAGTTAATCACCACTTGATCATAATGGGATTAGTGTTATATACACTAATCAACAAGGAAATCTAAACATTTCTACCTATGGGCAACCTAGCTACCTAAAGTTCTCCACCTACACATCTAACTCATCCCCAAAACCTAAGGAATCTCTCAGATCTGCTAAACATACTTAAGAACTCAAACCCAGAAATCTCTAAATCATGCATAACTTGATAGATCTAAGAGAAAGAAGCAAAATAATACCAAGATCTATCTATAGATTGCTATTTTTATCTCTATATATAGAGGAATTCTATTTTTTCCTCTATAAATAGAGGTGAATTATTTTCTTGCAAAATAGTCTTTTTAATCTCAAACTTCTTTTATTTATGACCAAAATAAATATATTTAATAACTAATAATAATATAAAATATTTTAAAGGTTTTAATATAAATATATATTCTAAAATTTGAGACTACCATTTGCAAAAGTTAATATATATAAATAATAGATTTTATTTTTATTGAAGGAAAAAAAAGATTTTATTTTTTCATTTATTCCATAATAATACTTTTAATACAAAAACAATTACTTAATACTCTCCTAAATTACTTCCGGATCCACCAATGTCGTTAAAGTATTGTCCAAACGATCCAAACGAAGTAGATGGAGGAGGAGCTTGTTGGTTTTGTTGTTGATCATTCCGCTTTTGTATAATTCATGCTTGTTCCGCCTCAAAATATCCACGAACATTTGGATGTAGGGTATTCAAGTCACAAAATAAAATTTTGTTTTCTTCCTTCTGCTCTTTCAAAGCATAATTTTTACTTTGAATCTCCAATTGTTGTTGTCTTTGTTCACTTGCCATCTTCAGTTGCTCCAAAAATTGCTTATTTCCTTCTTTTAAAGTGTTGATAACCGATGTTGTTTGATCACCAATTTTTCTTTCTATTTTTGACTTTTTTACCCCAAGTGATCGTGTAGAGGGAGATCCATCTATAGCTTCGTCATCATTTAGCGAAGAAGAAGATAAATTTGGAGATGCTTGCATAGGAGAATTATTGGTAAGATTTTCTGATTCCAAAGATGTATACTATCAACCCAATGAAATAGATAAACGTTTAGGACGGGCAACACCATCTTTAAACTTTTCAAAGTTCTTAACAATACTCCAAACATGCTCAAATTTCCAACCTCCTTTAAAATTTGTATCTTCTCTAAACATTAGTTTGGCTTGATTAAACTTCATCATTAGAAACAAAAACATTCATTTTAATAACATTATTTTTAAAATAGCCAAAACGACAAAAACACAAAACAAAAAATATTTAAAACTTCCTAAGCCATAAAAAAACAATTTACATAAATGATATATTATTACTTACAATATCATCATTTGAAGCACCACTTGGACGTCTATTTTCGCATTGCTTAATGCATGCATGCATTTTTTTTGTCGCCTTCTGAATCATTTGAATCCGAGACTGAATTGAATTTTTGGAACGTTCACTCCAAGTTATATCTTTTCCTTTCTCGTAAGCTTCGACCACACGTTCCCAAAAATGATCTGATGATTGATAAACACCTTGAATTGGATCTTGAGAAATTTGCATATAAACTTCACATAATAATTTGTCTTGTTCAACCGAATATCCAGCTGAGCGAGACATTTTATAGATGTATTTTTTAGTGTTGTGAATGCAAACAATCTAACAATAGCAATATTTATAGATGTAAAAGTATGTTACTTGATGTTTGTCTACACATCAATGACCAATGCATGCTTTTTCGGTAATATTCCATTATGTAACCAATGCATACTTAATTTATAATGCACAAATTTTTAAATGGGTTTGTGAATTGTGCATTTTGTTTGTCATGTCAAAGAGGTCAAAGAGGTCAAAGAGGTAAAAGTTGATAATCAATTTATAAATTTCAATTTTTTTTGTTAATTCAAAGAGGTCAAAGAATGCATTTGCAGATTCTCAATTTTTGTGGTAATTACAATTTATTTTCCAATGTCAAGTGTCCAATCAAATGTCTAGTCAACTAATAAATATTTTAAAATTGATGTAAATTGGAAATGAGACAAAGTTTGTATTTCTCGTAGAAAAAAAACTGAAGTTTTTGTCTTCCTCATTTTCTAAATAGTTGTCAAAGTAGTCAAAGTTGTCCTCTTTTCTATTTAAAAAGAATAAATATATAGAATAAAAGAAAACTTGGGAAAAAATGTCAGCAAATCCCATATATAAATAGGACCATAGTCTACGGAATTAATTACAACAAAACAATTATTTACCTTGCAAATATTTTTTTCCAAAATGAATTTTCAATTTTCATCTTCTTCTTCTGATGATGATGAATATACATAAATCATCAATAATTACGATCATGAAGAAGAAGCTATACAACATGCTATTTCTAATAACAATTAAGTTATTCAGTTTTTTCTAAATCAACAAGACAATCAAGCAATCCATGGTGGTTCAGTTCATGGGCGTTCTTTCGTCCACCGTGATCGAAAAAGTGCTCATGACAGATTGTTTAATGATTACTTCTCGGAGACCCCGAAATACAATGAGGCTACATTTCGTAGGAGATATCGTATGTCTCGTCCCTTATTTCTTCGTATTGTTCATGACATTGAAAGTCATGACAACTACTTCACACAACAAAAGATACAACGGGTAGACTCGGGTTATCATCTCTTCAAAAAATAACGGTGGTATTTCGAATGCTAGCATACGATCTTCCTGCAGATGCTTTAGACGAGCCATAGTAGAGATATTTTCAGAGGTATACTTATGATCACCAACACCGAATGATGTTTCCAGACTTCTTTACACTGGTGAAAAACGAGGTTTTTCCGGGATGCTTGGTAGCTTAGACAGCATGCACTGGAAGTGGAAAAATTGTCCTACTGCTTGGGCTGGACAATACGCTGGCCGTAGTGGATCACCTACTATAATTTTGGAAGCTGTGGCAGATTATGATCTTTGGATTTGGCATGCATATTTTGGATTACCAGGCACTAATAATGATATCAATGTGTTGGACTCTTCTCACCTTTTCTCCAATCTCGCTCAAGGTATTGCTCCTCCTGTTCATTATATTATTCAAGGAAAAGAATATAATATGGATTATTACTTGGCCAATGGAATATATCCAAAATGGTCTACCATAGAGCAAACTATTCATGAGCCAAGAGGTAAAAAAACAAATATTTTGCAACACAACAAGAAGCATGCAGGAAAGATGTGGAACGCGCATTCGGAGTACTACAATCTCGTTTTGCTATTTTGAAAGGACCAGTACGTTTTTGGAAAAAAATGTGTTACATGACATAATGACTACATGTATAATTTTACATAATATGATAATTGAGGATGAGCGTGATCTCGATGCACCGATTGAAGTTGAAAGAGAAGTTCCACCTCCACCGGTCCAAATAGCAGAAGATGATGATATTCGTTTCCAAGAGTTTCTAGGTCGATTCAAAAAAGGAAAAGATAAAGAAGCTCATTTCTCACTTCGAAATGCATTAGTTGATCATTTGTGGAAAAAATACGGACTAGAGTCTCTTATGCCCTTTGACAAAGGTTTTTATACACACATACCCTTCTATGTTCTTAATACCCTTTGACAATATATTGACCAATTTAAAGACATATTTTGCCCCTCCTATTATTGATTTAATTTAATTAAAAAGTAATAGGAAAACGTGGACCCCACCAACATATCTTCTTCTTCCTTTTTCGTTTCTCTGTCTTCTTCATTCTGAAAGAACCCATCCCATTTTTTTTTCTTTTAAACATGCAAACCGGATTAACCCAATTAACTCGAACCAACTAAACCGGCCATAATAATTTAAATCAATTAAACCAAGCAATCTCATTAAAGTAACCAACAATATTAACCAGCGGAAGACTTAACCAAAAATCCAATAAAACAGTTCCATTAAACCAACAAGTTCAACTAAACATTATTCCAAAACATGATCATCCTAACATGTTTCTAAATTCCATTCTAACACCCTAACAAATCCAACAATAATCTAAAACACCAATGAGTGCCTAGATCATCCTCCTCTTCTCGCCATGATTCCACGGATCACACTTTGCTTTTACCTGCATCAAAGAAAGAGATGCATAAGTATTTCATAAATACTTAGTGAGGGCGATCCTCCCATCTACGAGCTATACACACAAGCAATAAGATAACACCCACATATATAACAAAAACAAACCATCCAGCAAGCTAAACATCCAATAACACATCCAGTTCACCTACAAATCATCACACAACAAGTCACTCAATCCCAATCGCTTAGATAAGCTCATGGTCATGCACTCACCTTAACAAGGTGATTTGAACTACAAAAACAACCAGGAAAAACTCTCCTCGCGACTGCAACAGCCAAACAACGCCCTACAACAAACCACACAAACAAAAATCTTTAAGAACCAAAAGAACAGAAACACCAGAAAAACTACAGCCGCAGAAACGAAGCCCTAAAACATAAACCAACCGTTAACTTCTTAATCCCTACGGTGAAAAGCAAGATCCAGACGTCACGAAGCTCCCCACAAAATTTGGTGCCGATCGGAGAAACGATGAAACCACGATCGCACTTACAAACTCCGCTGATCCCAGTTCGCAACAGAGAAAACGCGTCTCACCAAACTGCATATAACTCACTGAGTATTAATCCGAATTCACTTCTGTAAAAAGGAGAATCAACGTACACGCCTTAAGAACAAACCTACCAAAATTCATTACCTTTCGATAAGATTTGATACGTCGGAACTCTATTCTACCAAGACGTGACGAAACTGCTTCTCTTGCTTTAAACACCAAAGCAAAGCTAACACTCTCCTTCTCACAAGTGAACTTCTCCTTCTCATTTTCTCAACTCAACTCTCAGAAACAATAGCCACAAAACAAAAGAGAGAAGAAGCGTTCTTTATAAAACTAGGGTTTTTGGTTTAATTCTGATTAAACCAGAATTTACCTAAACCGACTTTAATTAAATCTCCTTTGATTCAATTAAACAAATCGACCAGTTTAGGAAATCAACCGGAATTAAACCGACTCCACCCTAATTCTTATACACATTCAAGTCTCCTATTAATTTTCAGAACACGGGCGTTACAATTCTCCCCCACTAACAAGGATTCGTCCTCGAATCCTTCAACATTCTCCATCAGTCGGACTCCGTGCAACCGTCTCAAACGATCTGCACTCCCACAACTGACTCATCTGAGGCTCCTATCTAATCCATATACTCACGTTCCAGACTCTATTTGCTCATACACACCCACCTCCCCCGTCCATAGGTCGCAACCCATGAATCATACCGGCTCGTCCTCAGGCCTCACACTTAGACTACGGTATCCAGGAAGTCTCACCACTCCCCCCGCTCTCAGGTCGCAACCCTCAAGTCATACCGGCTCACTATTAGGCCACCCGCCTTCTAGCTACGGTATCCGGGAAGTTTCACGCTCGCTCTCGGGTCGTCACCCTCAAGCGTGCACTCGAATCGTCATCCGAGGCATCACATCATATCCGAGCAAATAAGTCTAAACGCCCCCGAGCATATCTCTTGATCAGACATACCTCCCGTGGTCCACTTATAGCATCGCAATGCTATACTAACCACCACCCCGAGACTTTCCAAAAATAGAACTGTCAAACCCGACACTTCCTATTTTTAGAAACTCGCATATATTTCTCTTACACATGACACAACAAGTCACATCCAAGAAATACTCATCTTATTAATCTCCAATGTCGTAATCATTACACCAAAAATGAAAATACAAAAGAGATACAACCAAAACAAAACTCAAAACGAAACAAGCCAACGGTCTACTCCTCGACCTGCTTGTCAAACCACTTCCGGAACCTTGCCTTCATCCTGGCCACTGGCTCCCAACTCTCCTCTAAGACTCCATCACAGTCCCACTGGACTCTCATCAAAGGAATCTTCTTACGTCGAAGTTCCTTTACCCGCCTCTCGAGAACCCTCACTGGTCTCGCCTCCAAGGTCATGCTAGGCTGAAGATCTGCCGGGATCGTAGCCAACACCTCATCATCCTTGTGAAGACACTTCCTCAGCATCGACACGTGGAATACCTTATGAAATGCATGCATTACCTCAGGTAACTCCAACCGATAAGCCACCGGTCCAACCCGCTCCACAATCCCGAAAGGACCCATAAACCTCTGACTCAGCTTAGTCTCGGTAAGGGACCTGTTAGGACCACGCAACATCGCCATCTTGAGATACACCATATCTCCAACCTCAAACTCCAACTCCTTACGCCTCTTATCAGCATAACACTTCTGCCGATCCTGCGCCCCTCTCATGTTCAGCTTGAGAACCCGAATCTTCTCTGAAGTCTTCTGAACAAAATCCGCACCATAAATGCTCCTCTCCCCCACTTGAGTCCAGCATAGAGGTATCCGACATGGCCTCCCATACAACGCCTCATAAGGAGCCATCCCAATACTCGCCTGGTAGCTATTATTATAAGCAAACTCCATCAAGCTCAAGTGATCTGCCCACTGACCACCCCAGTCCAACACACACATCCTCAACAGATCCTCAAGTGTCTGAATGGTCCGCTCAGACTGCCCGTCTGTCTGAGGGTGGTACGCCGTGCTCAAATGCACCTTAGTACCCATCTCCTTCTGGAAAGCCTTCCAGAACGCCGAAGTGAACTTCGAATCCCGATCTGACACAATACTGGCCGGTACTCCATGAAGTCTCACAATCTCCTGCACATACTTCTTAGCTAGCACTGCCGCTCCATCGGTTTTCTTGATAGCCAAGAAATGTGCAGACTTAGTCAAACGGTCCACAATAACCCAAATGGCATCCTTGAACCGAGACACTGGCAACCCTACCACGAAATCCATCGTGATCATGTCCCATTTCCACTCTGGAATAGGGAGACTCCGCAATAATCCACTCGGCACCTGATGCTCAGCCTTCACTAGCTGACATACATCGCACTCAGAGACCCATTTAGCTACGTCCCTCTTCATCCCGACCCAATGATAATACCGCTTCAGATCTCGGTACATCTTGGTCGCTCCTGGATGAATAGAGAACCTACTCGCATGAGCCTCACTCAAGATCTCTCGTCTCAACTCCTCATCCTTGGGCACACAAACTCGTCCATGCACAAGGATAGTCCCATTGGCTGCAACCTGATACTCTGACTCAGTATCCTTAGAAGCATTAACCAGCCCTGCATCCTTCTCCTGAGCCGCTCGAACTCTGGTCAGAAGGTCTGCTCGGTTAGCTGCTTCTAACCCTAGTGGCTCCTGGGAAATATCACACAACCGCAAGGTGCTAAGTTCTCCCACCAAGGTCTCCATATCCTGCCCTCGAGCTGAAGCCGCTCGCTTCCTGCTCAGAGCATCTGCAACCAGATTAGCCTTACCGGGATGGTAAGCTATCTCCAGATCATAGTCTGCAACCAACTCCATCCAGCGCCTCTGCCTCATGTTCAACTCAGGCTGCGTGAATATATACTTCAGACTCTTATGATCTGTAAACACCTGAACCTTCGCTCCATACAGATAAGATCTTCAAATCTTCAGAGCAAAGACTACCGCTGCCATCTCCAAATCATGAGTAGGGTAGTTGCCCTCATGCTTCCGCAACTGCCGCGAAGCATAGGCGATCACCTTACCCTGCTGCATCAACACACAACCCAAACCAACGCCCGAAGCGTCCGTGTACACCACATACGGCTCTCCCTGCTCTGGTAAAGCCAAAACCGGCGTACTCGTCAACATCTCCTTGAGTTGAGCGAAACCTTGCTCACACTCAGGAGTCCACACAAAAGGAACATCCTTCCCCGTCAGCTTGGTCATTGGCTGAGCTGTACTGGCAAAGCCCTTCACAAACCGTCTGTAGTAACCCGCCAATCCCAGAAAACTCCGTATCTCTGTAGCATTCTGCAGTCTAGGCCAATCTCTGATAGCCTCAATCTTCTCTGGATCCACAGAAACTCCCTCTGCAGACACGATATGACCCAGAAAACCCATTTTTTTCTGCCAGAAACTGCACTTGCTCAGCTTAGCATACAGCTTCTGCTCCCGCAGCTTCTCCAACACTACCCGCAAGTGTACCTCGTGCTCCTCAGGACTCTTATAATACACCAGGATATCATCAATGAAGATGATAACAAACTCATCCAGAAACGCCTGGAACACGCTGTTCATCAGCTTCATGAACGCCGCTGGTGCATTAGTCAACCCGAAAGGCATCACCACGAACTCATAATGCCCATACCTCGTCCTGAACGCCGTTTTACGGATATCCGCCTCGTCGATAGGAATCTGATGGTACCCCGACACCAAATCGATCTTAGAGAACCACGTAGCTCCCCTCAACTGGTCCAACAACTCGTCAATCCGCGGCAAAGGATACTTGTTCTTCACCGTGACTCGGTTAAGTCCCCGGTAATCGATACACAGCCGGAAACTCCCATCCTTCTTCTTAACGAATAACACCGGTGCTCCCCACGGTGAAACACTAGGACGGATGAAACCCTTGCCCAGCAGATCCTCCAACTGTTTCTTCAGCTCAGCCATCTCTGCTGGAGCCATCCGGTACGGAGCCTTAGACAACGGCGTTGTCCCGGGCTCCAACTCAATCGTGAAGGGATCAGACCGAGATGGTGGTAACCCCTTTTACGACTGAAACACATCCTCGAACTCCTGGACCACCCGGATCTTATCCCTTGCTACCTCATCGACCGTCTCTGACATGACGATCGTAGCCAAATAAGCTTCTCGCCCCTTCCGGATCATCTTATCCGCCTGAATCGCCGAAATCACTAAACTCCCCGAAATCGGTCTCACACCCTGGAAATACATCTTCGGTCTGGGACGCTCGAAGTATACTTTCCCCCGGTGACAATCCAGATGAACTCTGTGCCGCTCCAACCAATCCATGCCCAGAATTACATCATACAACTCCACCGGACTAATGTACAGATCTGCCGGCATCGACTCTCCCGCAATCAGTACATCTACACCACTAGCCCGCCCCTGAACCGCTAGCAAAGCGCCTCTTGTGACTCTAACGGCTCCATAACAACCATCGGGATCTCCTCGGATGTTACCACCCGTCGCGCACTCAGGGGTAATGAAGCTATTCGTAGCTCCAGAATCAAACATCACGTGGGACAAAAACCCGCCCACCAACAGGGTCCCTACACAAACCCTTTTCACTAAGACTGCCCACCCCAAAATCACAGGAAAACAACACAAATTCTAAAACAACGGAAGGAAACAGATTGAGTCTTAGAATTAAACCTGTGATCGGCCGTCCAGTGCTTGGCTCTCCTGTCTCCACGGTCGTATACCCCCTCGATCCCTCGATCTGTGCCACCGGCGGTGCTCCCAGCTGAGCCAACGACTGCCCTGCCAGCTGCAATCCTGGCTGCACCCACTGCTGCACCCACTGCTGCACCACTGGCTGCATCACCGGCTGCACCGCTGCTACCGCCATCTGCTGCAACTTAGGACACCTCGTCTTGATGTGCCTCGTCTCTCTGCAGTGATAACAGACACGGGTATCCACCCACGGCTCGCCCTTCTTCGGGCAGCTCACCACCCTGTGATCCGTGCTGCCACACCTGAAGCACCTCAGGCCCAACAGGAGCCTGCACCGGCGGCACCGCACCCGGTAACCGCTCCAAGAGCTGCGTCAGTAAATCCGCAAGCCGATCATTCTGACCCTGGGCTGCACCTGTTGGAACACCCCCAACCGGGTTTCCAACAACACTAGTACTGTTCCCGGACAAACCGGCTCCCACAGCACTCACACTCTCACCACCCACGGGCCCGTCCTGATGCGACTGGGACTCACTAACAAAATCGGTCGTAGCATTCCGGCCCACACTCGTGTCGCTACCCGAGGCAACACCACACCCCCCACGCCCACGACCACGACCACAACCGACAGCTCCACCTCTAACCATCTGCAACACAACAGAAGGCTAAGGACACCTAACAAATCATCAAACGACACAACTTACCGTGGAATCTCATTTAAGGCTCGAGAGGATGATCTAGGTCTCCATGCTCACACAATTGATTAAACACACAATCAATCAGCATGCAATCCACATCATCATTCCTCATCAATGAAATTCACACATCACATCACAATTTTTTACCAATTAAATCTCGTCCTAGAACCGTAAATTCTCTTATACCAAATTGAAAGAACCCATCCCATTTTTTTTTCTTTCAAACATGCAAACCGGATTAACCCAATTAACTCGAACCAACTAAACCGGCCATAATAATTTAAATCAATTAAACCAAGCAATCTCATTAAAGTAACCAACAATATTAACCAGCGGAAGACTTAACCAAAAATCCAATAAAACAGTTCCATTAAACCAACAAGTTCAACCAAACATTATTCCAAAACATGATCATCCTAACATGTTTCTAAATTCCATTCTAACACCCTAACAAATCCAACAATAATCTAAAACACCAATGAGTGCCTAGATCATCCTCCTCTTCTCGCCATGATTCCACGGATCACACTTTGCTTTTACCTGCATCAAAGAAAGAGATGCATAAGTATTTCATAAATACTTAGTGAGGGCGATCCTCCTATCTACGAGCTATACACACAAGCAATGAGATAACACCCACATATATAACAAAAACAAACCATCCAGCAAGCTAAACATCCAATAACACATCCAGATCACCTACAAATCATCACACAACAAGTCACTCAATCCCAATCGCTTAGATAAGCTCATGGTCACGCACTCACCTTAACAAGGTGATTTGAACTACAAAAACAACCAGGAAAAACTCTCCTCGCGACTGCAACAGCCAAACAACGCCCTACAACAAACCACACAAACAAAAATCTCTAAGAACCAAAAGGACAGAAACAACAGAAAAACTACAGCCGCAGAAACGAAGCCCTAAAGCATAAACCAACCGTTAACTTCTTAATCCCTACGGTGAAAAGCAAGATCCAGACGTCACGAAGCTCCCCACAAAATTTGGTGCCGATCGGAGAAACGATGAAACCATGATCGCACTTACAAACTCCGCTGATCCCTGTTCGCAACAGAGAAAACGCGTCTCACCAAACTGCATATAACTCACTGAGTATTAATCCGAATTCACTTCTGTAAAAAGGAGAATCAACGTACACGCCTTAAGAACAAACCTACCAAAATTCATTACCTTTCGATAAGATTTGATACGTCGGAACTCTATTCTACCAAGACGTGACGAAACTGCTTCTCTTGCTTTAAACACCAAAGCAAAGCTAACACTCTCCTTCTCACAAGTGAACTTCTCCTTCTCCTTTTCTCAACTCAACTCTCAGAAACAACAGCCACAAAACAAAAGAGAGAAGAAGCGTTCTTTATAAAACTAGGGTTTTTGAATTTACCTAAACCGACTTTAATTAAATCTCCTTTGATTCAATTAAACAAATCGACCAGTTTAGGAAATCAACCGGAATTAAACCGACTCCACCATAATTCTTATACACATTCAAGTCTCCTATTAATTTTCAGAACACGGGCGTTACACATTCTCTCTGCTAAACTTAAAATTCTTCATAATCAATGCAAACACCATTGAAAACTATGAAATTGAGTTATATATTTGTTCTAAGAATTGATCTGGGTCAATTTGTGTTAATAAATATATGGATTTTAACATTTCAATCGAACTATACCGCAAGAAAATAATCTAAAACTAGTGAATTATGAATGTAGTACAACTTAACAGAATTTGGTATACCTAAGATGGGTACAACTAGTATTACTAGGTATAACTAGTTATGTATTATGTATTATTTATACATCGATAGTGGGTATTTATTATATTTCATATTACAATGAATAATATTTATCAAAAATTCATATCTATGAAAACTTATTATGTATTATTTATATGCTTGGTTGGAATTCATGAAAACTTATTATGTATTATTTATACAAAATTAATTAAGAAAATTGTAAATAATTTTAATAATATTTACAATAAGAATTTAAGCTCTATTAAGAAATATAAACATGTTTTTAGTAGTTTTTGGTTTGTTTATAATACTTAATAAAATATATTTTTGATTATTTTTGTTAAAAATACTATTATTGTATAACTAATATTTGTTTATAACCTTTTTATTATCATTAAAATATATAATAGTTATACATAACTAGTTAAAGAAAAAATTGTAATTATAGATTTATTATATTCTTTGTTTCTCATCAAACATCTTATACTTTAAGGCTCACTTTGTTAATGTAAACCACACAAAACTACAAAAGCTTGGAAAATAATGTTTTAACACATATTATTGCATGTAAGTATTGTTAATGTAGCTCAATTAACTACAACCATGGGTACATATATACATATAATAAAGAACATATATATATAAAATAAAAAATAATTATTATACTTCATTATAGATTTCTTCATCATATTCTAAGTTTATCAGGAAATACCTTATACATTAAGGTCCACTTTCTCATTGCAAACAACATATAATTAGAAAAGCTAAGATTTTATTGTTTTCAAAAATATTTAGGCATGTACATGTGGTATGTGTACCTCAATGAATTAAAATCATGTGTACAACTAAAAATATTTAATTTAAACATGGTATAACTAATTACAACAAAAAAATCAAAAATGTACAACTTGCCAAAACTAGTATAACTTGAAATTTTGGTACACATAGTGCATTTTGGCGGCTGCACATGTGTCTTTTGGCGGCTACACATGTGCATTTTGGTGGCTACACGTGTGTAACGTGGATGACGTGTTTGTTGTTTGGTCCTTTCTTTTTTTTTTATACTTTTTAAAAAATTCATATTTCCAAAACAAATTGAAAGGGGGGAATCGGGTTAGCTAGGTAGGGTTTACTAGAGTTGGGTTTTTTTCTCTTCTCCTTCTTCGTTCTGGGTTTGCGATTTCCGATTTGGTCTTCTTTTAGGATTTGCAATTGCTGAGTTACCAATGAAATTCTGTGATTTCTAGAGAATGACCTGCGAATATGGAGCATCGGGGATCTTATGTGTATACTCGTTTATGTGATTGTCTTCTCGGGTTGTATTGTATTGTTGTAAATCTTGTATTTTGTAATGGTACAAGTTATCTAGTTATACCTAGTTGATCTTTTCAGTGCAGTTGTACCTAGTTTACCTATAAATGGACTGAGAAACTTAACAAACAACATTAAGCTAAACCAGAATAGTTCAAAAACACACCAATCCAAAAAAAAAAAACACAACAAACCACAAACCAATCTAAAGAGTTCACATATAATATGATTCAAAAACACAACATAAAATAAATGAATTTCTTAGTCAAAATGAACTAGTTATACCGAGTTCGCACAAGTTGTACTATTCTATCCAAGTTGTACATATCGTTGAATCCCCAGAATTTGATTTTGGGTTCGAATTTGTTTCTTTAGAATCATCTCCACGAGTCCCATTTTCTTCTACGATTGCATCTGTTGCCTTTTCGATTTCACCTACTGGATCTGATTCTTTGTTAAAGCTTGCGTTCTTTGTACGCACCATTCTCTTCTCCTTCACACAAAATAAAAAAACCGCAAATTAACAACATACTTGAGTAATAAAAAAATCAACAACCCCAAATTAAGATTAACAAATCGAAAACACCTAAATCAACAACATTCAAGCGGATCTAACATAAAATATCCAAAGAATCATCGATTTTGACTTACCCAAAATCGAGTTGTCCTTGGTTGTACCCGACGAACTGCTTATGATTTTCAGATTTTTCAAATACTTAGGATTTGGGAGTTTTATGATTTTTCAATCGATGAGGAAGACAAAAGGGTGAAGGATTCGATGGATATCCAAAAGTGGAATGGGTTTTCGGATTTGGTGTGGTTGGATCTGTAATTTTTAGGTTTTAGTAAGGGTGGGTAGGTATTTACACCCATTTTCGATTTTTTAAAATAAATTAATTATTTTTTCCTTTGGTCAAACCTTTATTAGAATAAGGATATGGGTCAAAGGGCACCAAAGATTTTAGTAAATATACTTATGTTGATGGTTAAGAATCTAGTATCTTATTGTTTTTTATGTAATGTGAAGTAATTTTTAATTAAAAAATAATATATAATATGATGTTTTTATAATAAAATTTTCATTTAAATAAAATTAATTATTTTATTAAAATTTTATAAAAGTTAAAGTAAATGGGTTAATTGTAACTTTTATAAATAAATGGTATTAATATTAAAATTTTAAAAGAATCTATTTGGAATATTCTATTATAGAGGAAAATAGAGGAAATCATTGGAGCAAAAGTCACCTTTATTATAGAGGAAAAATTGGCTAAAATCGACCCCTACTATTCTCCAACAACCTTTTTATACCCAGACAATGACCCTAGGCAAAAACCAACCTCACATGTCAATAAATTCAAATTTCATACCCGAACTCTATAATTTTATCGAAAACCAACAAAGCCCGGAACGGTTTTAAATCTCCGTCTAAAAACGATAATTAAGCAGCCGACGTGGCAAATGACGAGGCTTCGGGGTAGCGTAGAAACGACGTCGTTTTGGCTGTTCGATTGTGTTTAACAAAACACAACCATACGACGTCGTATTCATTTGGGGGAAAATCCAAAATTAGGGATTTTGTTCTTCTAGTATCGAGAGGGAGAGAGACGATTCAGGACAGAAATCGAAATGGGTGATCAAGGAAGAGGTTTCCCAAAGAGATGCAGATGTGGTGAACTAGTGAGGATGGGCACATAAAAAACGGCTAAAAACCCTGGAAGATTGTTTCACTCTTGTCCTAATGGATCAGATGAGGTATTATCATCATTTTTGTTTCCAGAATTTAATCAACTAGTTTTTTTATGTTTGAAAATAGTGAATTCAGTTTCGATTTGCTATAGTGTCGATGGTATCACACGTTTAAATGGACTGATGAGTGTATGGTTGAAGAGATTGAGGATTTGAAGTTGAAAATGAATAATCTTCGGGTTTACACTCGATAACATGCACCTCACCACCAACATAAGCATCGTCACCTTCTTCACTAATCACCCAATTTCCACTTTAGTACATAATGAATGTTATATCATCCATTACACTGCAACAAGCATAAGATAATTCGACATTAAAACCACAACAAAGTCAATCATGCAAAATCGATTCATTGTTCAAAAAAACGATTCATATTTACCTCCTCTTCGTTTCGATTCAAATCGCCTCTTCACAGACCCTATTGTAACTTGGATGTCAATTCAAATCGCCTCCTCTTCGTTTCGATTTATCTTTCACTCAACCACTCTTTCGATTTCTCTCCTTCTCCTTTCTATGAATCGTCTCTCTCTCTCTCTCTCTCTCTCTCTCTCTCTCTCTCTCTCTCTCTCTCTCTCTCTCTCTCTCTCTCGACACTAGGAGAACAAAATCCCTAATTTCTGATTTCCCCCCAAATGAATACAACGTCGTTAGGTTGTGTTTTGTTAAACCCCATCGAACAGCCAAAACGACGTCGTATCGACGCCCCCGAAGCCTCGTCTATAATAGAGGAAAAAATAGCAAAAACATTGGAGATGGTCTTAATACAACTCGAGATTTTAAGTCATTAGG
This sequence comes from Capsella bursa-pastoris, assembly GCA_036452645.1. Lineage (NCBI taxonomy): Eukaryota > Viridiplantae > Streptophyta > Magnoliopsida > Brassicales > Brassicaceae > Capsella > Capsella bursa-pastoris. Next base: position 3,877,694 of record CP144186.1, read on the forward strand.
CAAAGAGCCTTTTTATAGCAAGTTTAGGTAGCCCTAAAACACTAGCAGACAAAATAGAAAGTCGGTTTAACGGTGCTCGATCGGTCTGCTCGGTCGTGCACTCGATCAGTCTGGTCAGATGACATGATCGGATGGTTGGTCGAGCTACTTCTCTGGTCCACTCGAACACTCGATCGATTCCATGGCTCGGATCCCCCTGCTCGATCGGATGCAACATCTACACTTGATCGATTTGTCCTGATTTGCTTCTTTTCCCTTGGGTAAACACCTGTTTATGCACAAAAACTACAATGCATGCAATGCAAGGCCTAGATTCTACAAGTGAAGCAAAACAAGGCAAATATGCATAAATGATCAAGTAATGAGACCTAGAATGACTAAAAAATGCATAAAAATCGTGCTAAAATGAGTAAAATCCAGACACATCAACTCCCCCAAACTTATTATGTGCTTGGCCTCAAGCAAATTCAAAGTAAGAAGAGAAGTTTGAAGGTGGGGATTCAGAACCAATACTTGCAGCTAAAGTAGCTAAAATCAATGTCCTTCTCTATAGTTCTAGAATGCAGATCATAAACCATACTCTGAAGACTTTAATCATACTTATCTCAACACAATATGTCATCAATCATAAAACCTAGGCAAGCATTCAAATCGACCATTCCTTTTAACATTCTTTAAATGGTAACCATGAATCTAGATGTGAAGTGAATGCAAACTCATTTGGCTAGGTATGAAAAGGTTCAAGAGACAAAGAATGTCTCCTTTAGAGAAGATTTAAACGTTTAAGTATAGGGATCTCTCAAGGAACATGATTGAGCTTTTGGAAGAATGCTTAAGGTAAGGACCAACAAATGCATACAGGAATAACATCTTGACTACCCAAAGGCCCCAAGTTATATCTTTAATGCCTAAACCCATGTGGTCCTATTCTACCATTTTACCTCTTTTTATCCCACTTTCCCTTTTTGTAGTGAATTTAACTTGCTTCGTCCTTACTTTTTCTTATTTTATTGGTTAGTATTTTTCAAAACTGAGTTTGTCTATATTATGCAATTTACGTGATGTTTTGTTTCATCTTCTAATTATGCAATTAGACTCTATCAAACCTAAAGATGGGATTATTTAGTTAATATGTTTTTTTCTATCAAATTACATTCCCTTTCTCCAACTATTTTGCAATTTCATGAATTCATTAAAGAATACGGTAATTTAGCATTATATAGACCTTCTTTAACTTTGAGCAACTCTTTTTTTCTTAAGAAAATTAGAATTTGTGATCATATTTTAAATGTTTTATATATATCAAATTGTTGATGTATGACTCAACTTGAAAGATGAAGCTGATGTAGATCAGAAGCTTGTAGTTAATATATTTTTGTGTTACATGGGCCTATTTGGTCTAAGTCAGAAAATGGGCCAAATATTGGTCTGAAGTCCGTACTGGAGCCAACTCTATTTTAGGTATAAATACAGAGGACCAAACATAGGCAGAAGTTTAGCCGAGCCGAACCCTAGTTCAGGCGGTTCCCGAGAGGTGAACAAGTGCTAGAGAGATGTAGTTTCTTGGTGTATCTAGGCTTGATCTCTGGTTAGTATTCTTCTTTCATGTTTCTTATGAAGAGTCGATTTAGGATGTTAGATGAGTGTGAGAGGTATGTTGTAATCAAAACACATATGTAACTCTTGATCTGTAGTGGATGTTGAGAATTTCGCTTTCTCCCTAGACGTAGCTGCTGTAGCAGTGGACTGGGTTAACAAATTCTTGTGTTTTCTTTGTGTTTCCATGTTCTCTCTCTTTTATATCTCTGAATCAATGTTTAACTGGATCCAAGGTTGAGCATCGATTTGCTACAATTGGTATCAGAGCCATGTCAGGCTTTATAGAGAAGGGAGGAAGCTTTGAGAATAAGCTTTTAGATATGTGAAGAAAAGGGATATCTTTTGTCATATCTATAGTTCGCAGAGACATGACAATGATTTTGGTGATGTAATAACATGAAAGAATAAGATGATGGTCATTCTGGCACTACATGAAATAAAGGTATTAATAGTGGCCTTTAAATGCTATGCTTTGTATGTAATAACGTTTCCGAAACCGCTTTGACAGCACCCGTTATCGTAGATCCAACGCAACACTTTTGATAGCGGATCTTTGTATATATAGTTAAGTTTACAATGATAGCGTCTTTTTCTCCGCAATTGTTAAAGTTTATAATTACGGGAAACAATAGTGATTAAAACTTATTAATTTGATTTTACATATAGCAAAGATAGAAAAAATTTCGTCTTATTTGTTCCTTTTTTAATCATCCAAAATTTATTCAAAATAATTATGAATTGATTTTTTATTCAAAATATATTTTTCCGAATTTTTGTGAAAAACAAATAAAATTATTACAAAATCTTAAAATATTTACATTTTTAGAAAACCATACAAAATTCCTTCTTTACAAAAACCGCATTCTCTTGATCATCTAGTAACTGAAATTCTTCAGTACTAGAAACCACATTCTTATCATTGCCAACTCCATCTTCTTCCATATTGGCAGCTTCTTCTTGATTGTCCTGTTGTTCCTGTCCAGTCAAAAAAGCATCTCCTTCTATCTAAGAATCTTCTTTATCATCTTCAGACATTGCTTTCTCAACCTCATATTTAGACATTGCTTTCTCAGCCTCATTGCTTTCTTCCACTACTTTTGGTGATACATCTATATCCGCATCATCTAGCGGTGTTCTATCTTCTACCTCATCATCTTGAGCAGCCACTTTTTTGTTTCTCCTACTTCTTCTCGTAGGGGAAGCCACTTTCTTTTCAATTATGTTCTTATTCACCTTTAGTGTTATTGTTGTAGCAACTTCAGGTGTTACTTCTTCTACCTCCAAGCCTTTATTACGTCTACTACGAAGACGACCAACTTGTCCTCCTCCTCTTGTCTTTGCCATTTCTGAAACTAATAAACGAAGAACATATTCAATCAAAACCCAAAATCCCAAAATCAAAATTGAAACACAGAATCCCAAATCCAAAATCGAAACCTAAAATCAAAATTGAAACCAACATCAAAATCGACACTAGCAATTGTAGAGAAAAGTGTGATAATAACCAGACAAATAACACCACAACTCAACTACCAAATATAGAGACAAGAGTGATAATACCTTATTGTTCTTTGTCTTATTGAAACCGAACTGTAGAAACAAGCAATTACCTGCATGTCAATTAAGTAAAACAAAACATAAATCAGAACTTTGTTTTGATTCACAGATGGAAAGATAAGACTCACAATTAGCAATTTAATAAAGCATTTGCTATAACAAAACAATTAAGGCATATAAAATAACATGCATGCGTATTGTTGTCAAATAGAGAATATATCATAGCGTTTAGTTTTCTTAAACGCTATTACAAACTTTTAATAAGTTATTAATAGCACAACTACACAAAATGATGTAATTCAATGCTATTAAAAACCAATATTCCTGTAGTGTGGATTTCACAACGTCAATGTTGAAGGAAGGAAGATTCATTGCAGTTGATCAAACAATGTTTGATGATTGAAGATTTTAGGGTTATAAAAGCTGCAGAATCTATAGGTTGTATCCTTCAATGGTTCAAAAGGTTAACATCATTGTGAGTTTTGGATCAATATATTTGCTAGTAATGATGTTAAAATTAGGTATATGATATATCCTAAGGCTGATGGAAGAACACTCATCCAAAGAGTTTATTCTTGATTATGGTTGTGCGGCGAACTGGAGATTGGTTTGAGGTGGAATAAAGCTCTGATCTCTAGGCTTAAATCTTGAAGACATTAAGTATGTATCTGATTCGGTCACAAGGTGAACTTGTGATGTTCTGAAGGGCACTTCTGTTTGTTTATGGTTTGCTTTGGTAAGGGGAATAAGAATTGTGGTAGAACACATAAAAGATGTATGTTGATTTGGAAAGAGATTATCCTAGATTCAGTGTTGAGTTTAAGATTGTGTTTTGGTATATACAGTTTGCTGAAAGTCTAATGCAGCTCGTGTTCAAGTTTCAGAAGTTTGAACAATCCATTGAATATGATTACGCTAATAGGGGACGCCTTATAAGCTTGAATTCCTATGTGTGTTAATGGTTGTTTGAGTATGAATAAGTTTTTCTGGTTCATATAGAAGATCTTTATATGAGTATGAAACATGTTCAGGACAATCTGTTGGGATCTATATAAAGTTTGTGAGTTTAAGTTGATGAATCGGTATCAGTGTGAATGGTCAGATTCTTTTGAATCTGAGGCAAGCTAAAAGTTTTGATGGTCAAAGGTTTTAAAGGAGAGCGTCATGGAGCTGAAAGTAGTCTGCAAGAGTTCAAAGAAGTTGGCTTAAGACTGCAGACGTTGTTGTTGGACATTCTGTGGCACAAGAATGCATGTGCAGAAGGAGCAGATGGGATTTCAGTTGGAACAACAGACAAGTATTTTGTGTTTTAACTACTTACGGATCAGCCAAAGATTGAATAAGAAGATGGACATGTTAAGTCATCAAAGTGATGATTGTAGTTTGCTAAAACATGATGTTCATGTGGAGGGCAAGATTTTGTAAGTGATTAGTGTAGTCACTGTTCAAGTTTCTGTGGATGTAGCTGAAACTGATCAAGCTCAGAACTTAGCCAATGTAACAAAGAGTTCTGTAAAGGCGAGTACAGACTCATGGTGAGAGCTGATAAAGAAAAATATCAATGGTATGCTTATTAAAGACTTCAATTTCAAAGGAGATGAGATAACATCGTTATAGTGAAATTCAGATGTGGAAGACTCAAGGTCTTAAAGTTTGCAAAGTGGGTCATCATTATTTTTTTGACATGATGATTAAGACAAAATCATGAGGTTTCATTGATCATGAGATCATATTGGTTTATCATCAAGGTGGAGTTCACATTTGGTGATAGAAATCTATATGATTATGTAGCTTAAATCGGACTAGTATTGTTAATTCGGAGTTGGTCTAATCAAGGTTGTATTTGACTATTGGTTTGAATGTGTTTTCATGGTTTACGATTTGTTTAAATCAAACGTATCATTGGGAACATTCTTCTGTTAAACAAACAGACTCATGTGTATATCTTAGAAGGTTTCAGGCACACCGCTTGAGAAGTTTGCGACTAGTGCAGAATTATGCAAGTCTTGATGGTAGCAGTCAAGGGAGTATGTGACTGAGTCAAGATTATCTGAAGCTATAACTGGGTGTGTGAAGTCACATTCATGAGGTGTTTGTCTACATGTTGGATTTTATCATAGGTCACTGTTAATTGAGCATAATACATGTTTTGTTATTGTTGATAGGAACAAAGGTAAGCTAATATGGTGGTTGTCAAAACTGTTGGCTGAATATTTGTTATGTGTAATGGATTCAACGAAGTTCTGTGTCGAAATTCTTCCTAGCCTTAGAACATTAGGTGGCGTGTCCTGTTGGAAACAACAGCGCTGCATTTTGAAATTTAATCTATCTTTTTCATATAAATTGTGGTTGAGTCGAAGACTGTTTCAGATGTTTGGAGCATCTTTGATTCTGAAGTTCTAATATGTGGTTCAAAAGGAACTTTTAAGTAAGTAAGTAGAGATTTAAAGTTTTTGATTAATCTCTGGAACAGATCTCTATGGAGTCAATCAGAACCTTATAGAAAAAACTGTTTGATTTAAGAATCATAAGTGGTCATCTTATGATATAAATATTTTATTAACAGGTTTGAAGGTTATTTTTAAACTTGTTAATTGATTTCTTTTGAAAGTTGTCTCTGAGTTGTTCAGTCATGTAGTGATCTCTAGTATTGAAGTAAGTTACAAGAATTTTTTATGAAATAAAAATGAACACTAAGGTGTTGAGCATGAAATGAATGAACGTTGAAGTGATCAAGTTGTTTTCTCTGAACGAGAATCTAAGAGGCAGTTGAAGGAGTTTTCATATATTGTCTCTATTAGTCATTTCAGGAAAGTTCAGTATGTTGTGCATCTCGCATAAAAACAAGATATCTCAAGGTTTAAAGTATTTGCAGCTGATGTGAAGACATGTAAAGGCTGAAAATGTAAGAGTGTAAAATAGCATTTGTTGATTAGTTGAAAGACAACTACTTAAGAAGTTGTAAGTTACCAGTTTGCATCATAATGTGGAGTTTGAATTATCTCCATGGTTAAAGACTGTTGAAGGTCTGAGATGGTTTATGATGATGTACCAAGTAGTTTGGTAGATTCTGTATACTAGTGTATGTTTTGTAGAGTTCCGGGAACACATCATGAGCTTAAAGTTTGATGTGAAGAAGCTGTAAGGTACTGTCTCTTGCATATCACATGTTATGATGACATGAGACATGGTTGAAGCGACTGACAGTGTGTCACAAGCTGGTGGTGGTGATTCTAGGATGTTTGAATATGTGAAGTTATCAAGGTTAATATGATCAAACAAGTGGTTATAATGGGTAATATCTGGTTGTGTAGTGGTATTGCCGGATGTTGAGATTGTTTACAAATATTGAATCAGAGAATTGGTTCAGGTTGAAACAAGTGTGTTTCAGTTTTCTACAGTTGATTCAAGTAAAGGTTTGATTCGTGTCTCAGTACACACAAGAGTTGGAATTCAATCATTGAAACATTTATATGGTGTTTGACAGAGGACCATGATGAAAAGTGTGCGATTGTATAACTCATAAGTGTTTTAGCTTATGAAGTGATATGTTGAGTGAACATGTTGATGCTGTTGTTAACATGGTACTATATAGCTTATGAGTGGGTATCTCATGATCAAAGCTATGGAGATGTCAAGCGCATGACAAGGCTGGCACAAGAGTGTGTTGAGTGTACTGGTATATCTGTGAAGGTTCAAAGGTCTCTATGGATATCCACCAAAAATATGCGTTGATGGTTAATGCGAATTTCAGAAGTTGAATTTGTTGAAATGTTTGTTGTATGAGTATGACTTATGCAGGTTATTGAAGAATGTTTAGCCAAATTTAGAACTGGCTTTCAAAGGTTCTATGAGGCAAGTTGTTAAGGTTTTTTCAAGCTTGAATCAAGGTGGAGAATGTTGATGTGTGATTCAACTTGAACGATGAATCTGATGTGGATCAGAAGCTTGAAGTTAATATATGTTTTTGTTACATGGGCCTATTTGGTCTAAGTCAGAAACTACGCGAAATATTGGTCTGAAGCCCGTACGGGAGCCAACTCATTTTTAGGTATAAATACAGAGGATCAAACAGAGGTAGAAGTTGAGTCGAGCCAAACCCTAGTTCAGGCGATTCCCGAGAGGTGAACAAGTGCTAAAGAGAGATGTAGTTTCTTGGTGTATCTAGGCTTGATCTCTTGTACGTATTCTTCTTTCATGTTTTTTATGAAGACTCTATCTAGGATGTTAGATGAGTGTGAGAAGTATGATGTAATCAAAACACATATGTAACTCTTGATCTATAGTGCATGTTGAGGATTCTACTTCCTCCCTAGACGTAGCTGCTGTAGCAGTGAACTGGGTTACCAAATTCTTGTGTTTTTTGTGTGTTCCCGTGTTCTCCCTCTTTTTTTTTGGACTAGGTTCAGCATCAATTTGCTACACATTTTTATATAGTTATTGTTGAGAATCGCAGTCCCCGATTCGTCTCTGTATGAATCGTAGACCACGACTTTGTCCCAACGCCTCTTTGGACCATAGATCAATAACAAGACATAAACATAACACAGAGATTTAACGAGTTCCCCTCTACGTGAGGGTACATCTCGTGTGGGAACCTTCTCCCACAAAATTCCACTTTCAATCAGTTAGGTTTACACAACGCTCTAACAAGCACTTATACTATGTTTCATATACAAAGCTTAGATAGCAACAACAAAGAAACCTGGAGAAGAAAGCATAGGTAGACAAACATGTTCACTGTCTTAGATGCTTTTCTTCTTCCTCTCTCTTTCTATCTCTGATTCAACTCTCCCTTCCATGTATCACCACAGAAACACCTCACTGAACGCCCAAGACACAGCTCCACCCATTGTCTCTCATCAAAGTGTCATGGAGACACCTTAAACCTAGACTAGGTCATGTTCAGCTCTCAGCCTTCGACCCCAGCATAGCTACTGCTCCTTTCTCAGGGTTCATAGCACTTCTGCATGCTCTCTGCACAACGCCATGTGCATGCTCTGAGCACTGCGCCCTGCGACATGTCTGCAGCTACAACTAGCCTCCGGCGTGTGACCTTTTGCATACAGCCTCTAGCATCCAGCGTTCCTGTTTCTTCGACCCTAGTTTCTCTTATATAGTGAAACCCTAGTGCTTATGTCGGTTTACTCTTGCAACATACACAACTAGGACCTTGTATGGGCTACACACTAGTATATGCCAAATTTATGGTTTAGACCAAATAAGCCCATATGAAGCAAACATATACAACAATTACTGATTTTATTTGAAAATTATGTAGTATATACTATAATTTATTTTTGACTATTTTTTGTATTGAAAAATACAAATTTAGGTTTAATCAAGTTAAGATATCTTTAATGCTTCAAAAAAAAGAACAAAAACATAACTTTGGTTTCAATACTTACGTGTCCCAATGAATATTATTCATCATTGTTCTATTATGTAATATGTGGTAAAGTGACCAAACAAAATTAATTGGTTTTATGTTTTCTTTATCATTCAATTAGTTGCATTAGAAAGTAGATACAAATTTTATATCTTAGTGCAGTAAAGTACTTCAAAGGAGACTTTAAAATGAAATGAGACGGATGGCAAATATTCAAGAGTTGAAGTAATAAAAGAAAATAAAAATAAATTAAATACTTTTTTTCATTTTAGTATCTCTCACCAGTGGAGGAGGTCTTACTGTATTAGCTTTATTGATTTGAAACGTACAAGTGACCACAATAATACAAACACAAACGTGCATTAATTAGTGAATCAAAAAAATAAATCAACAATAAATAATTGATATATTTAACCTTCATTTGGATCTTCTTTTCTTTTGAAAGTATTCCTGCTACTAACCAGCCAAAAATAATAATTTAGTAATACGTTAAAAAAATACAGTATAAGAAAAAAAGAAAAAGTGATTTTCAATTTTAGGATGAAAAAACAGAAGTTTTCAAAATGTTATTTAAATCCTAAAATTTAGTTTTATTTCATGATAAAATAATCAAATGTCGTGATTTAACTTAGATTTTTTTTTTCCAACAACTATCATACAAAGGACTCAAACAAGCCAAGATGAGGGAATATTATTTACATAGAGACAAAGTAGCGATTTAATACGCACTCTGTGTGCCAATTTATCAGATTGAATATTAGAACAACGAGAAAATTTTAATAAAGAGAAAGAAGAAAACACTTCCTTATCTGCTCCTTATCTGCTTGGATATCCTCTTGATATATCGCGAACGCTGGCCATTTTGCTGGGAAAGACACCATCTCCACCAAATCTGAACTGTCTATAATGAAAGTTTGTACTGCACTATGGGATGCATCGATCATACACTTTATCGCCCACATCATTTTTAAAATATTTCTAAATTCATTATTTTATAATAAAGTTTAAAGTTTATGATTTTCTTAACATTTTTTTAAAAAATCCTTCTTTTGTAGTGCTGAGTGGTTCAAAATTAGACTATTTACTCTTAGGATATATATATATATATACTGTATATATATTTTATTTTATTTAAAAAGGGCTTGCAATTAAAAAACTTAGAGAATCCTTAACGGAGAGATGTTAGTGAAATCTTACGGAAATTTTCATTTAAATTAAATAAAAAATAGGTTAATTAGGGGAATTTTAAGCATGTTTGAGTGTGTGGTTGATTGTAAGTCATGATTGGAACTGAGTACTACTATTGCTTAAACCCGATTTTTGATAGTGTATTTTTTTCTTAGGTGTGTTCAATTGTTTACATTAATAGTCTGTTGGATCTTAATTGTATTCATGAATATCTTTTTGTTTGCATGACAATTAGGTTTATTTGAGATGTTTATGTTTGAAATGTTAGTTGATTTTGTTTATGTTGATCTTGAATTTTAATGATTGTTCTCTGTTTTATGTGTGAGGTATGGTGGTCATTGGATATTGGAAATGCTGAGTGGAAATATAATCAGAGAAGTGAGAGGAGGAGTATCAACAATCAATATTGTTCAATGCTTGTATGTTGTTCATTAGGTCTAGAGTTAAGTTTGCCATTAAATGATAACCACATATGTACTTGAAACCCCATTCTTAACCTAACTCTATATGAAAAAAATTCAACTTTCATTCTCTTTGCCTAAAACCGATTCTCTCTTTCACTATAACATAACATTACTTACATTCCTTTTCATTCTCTTCTCCAAATGAATCCATTTGGTAACTCTTCTGGCTTCATTGAGCTATTAAACAGTCGACAAGCATCCCCTACCTTTGAGCCCATTAGCTTTGATAATGCATCACCTAGTATTAGACTTGGTGAATATGAAATACCCTTCTTCGGCCCCCAATCGTCTGAACCTCCTGCTGAAGGTGACAGCCGCACTGTTAAAGGCACATCAAGAAAGAGAATTACTTGGACTTCCCAATAAGATTTGGTGCTGATCTCGGCCTGGTTAAGCACATCCAAAGATGTCATTGTAGGGAATGAGCAAAAGGGAGAAGCCTTCTGGAAGCGGATTGCAGCATATTATGCTGCAAGTACCAATGTTTTTTCTCTGAAAAAGAGAGAGCCAGGCCACATTAAACAAAGATGGGCAAAGATTAATGAGACTGTTTGTAAGTTTGCTGGATTTCATCAAGCTGCAACAACTCAGATGGGTAGTTGTTTAAATGATGATGATCTCATTAAACTAGCCCACCAAATTTATGATGATGATCACAAGAAGAATTTCAACTTGGAGCATGCTTGAGAACCTCAAGACATGATCAGAAGTGGTGCTCATTACAGACTTCTAGAGTGACTGAGATGATTAAGAGAAGAAAGGGTGAATCCTTTTCTGTATATTCATCATAAGCTTTCCAAGGCCCTGCAGATTCTGAATCTTGTCAACAAAGACAACCTGGTGTGAAGGCTGCCAAGGGGAAAGGAAAAGAACTGCCACAAGTTCACCAAGCGTGGAAGCATGGGGGCAGTCAATGGATAAGGTGAAGACCTTGTGGGAGATCAAACAAGCAGATTTTGCTTTGAAACAACAAAAACCTGCTTTGAATGACAAACTTAGTAACAAGAAATTGTTTAAAACGTTGCTGGCTAAATCTGATCCTCTAACTGACATTGAGGAAACACTAAAAATCAAGCTAATTAGGGTGATGTTGCTTTGAATGTTTTGAGGAAGCACTTAAAACCAAGAAATTGCGTATTGTTTTGGATGTGTTTATGTATTATGTTTGAACTAGTTTGTGTCTTTAAGTGATTCTCTGTAAACTTAGTGTATTATGCTTTGTAGATTCACGGTTGACTAACTATTTGTGTTTGCTTCTGGCTGTAGCTTCACGGATGTGTTATGTTTGTTAACAGCCACAAGAAAACTCTCATGGACACAACAAGACAACTCTCATGGACAGCCACAACATTTCTCTTCACGGACACAACAAGACAACTCTCATGGACAGCCACAAGATTGAAGCTTCACGGACAGCACAAGACACCAGAACACTTATATTTTGATAGTCTTGCTATATATATGGCCGTGTAATCTATGTTTAAGACATTCGCTTTTCTTATCTTCAAGTCATCCTCTTTTTTTATATCTTCAAGTCATTCTCTTTTCTTATCTAAAAGTCATTCTCTTTTCTGGTTAAAGACGTAAAACAAATAATCCAAACCAAGTTCTAATATCATTCTCTTTCCTTTTACTTGTACCAATCGAAGCTTTCTTATTTTCTTTTACTTGTAGAAAACCATGCTTTTATACAAAAGCCAAACAATTACTTGTACCAATCCAAGCTTTCATATTATATTCTCCTACCAAATCAGTCCAAGCCATCCTTTTTATTTAAAACAAAAAAATCCTATATTTTCTACTTCTTTCAATGGCATCATTTTCCTGTGATGAATTAGGAGAAGCTTTAGACAAAGAATTTGAAAATATTTTTCAGCAAGAATTAAATAATTGTTTGTACTCTTACGGTGATCGTTAACAAGCCAGAAAACCCAAAGAAAAAGAGTTTTTATTGAAAGACACCGAGAAAAACGACACAACAAGTTATGGAACGATTATTTTGGAGAAAATGCCACTTTTCCTTCTTCTGTATTCCGACGTCGTTTTAGAATGAATAAGCCCTTATTCATGCGTATTGTTGATCGGCTATCCAATGAAATTATTTTCTTTCAACAAAGAAGAGATGCTATCGGAAGGTCCGGATTCTCTGCACTACAAAAGTGTACAACAGCAATTCGTATCCTTGCATATGGTTGTGCGGCTGATGCAGTTGACGAATACATCCGGACATGGTGAAACCACTTATTTTGTCCACGGAATAATTTATTGCTTTGGAGATGAGTACCTAAAAAAACCCACCCCAGAAGATCTTCAAAGGCTACTCATTATTGGAGAGATTAGAGGATTTCCCGGGATTGATCGAAAGCATCGATTGTATGCATTGGGAGTGGAAGAGTTGTTCAACCGCTTGGAAAGAGCAATATATACGTGGTTCTGGAAAATCAACGATCGTATTAGAGGCTGTAGCTTCCCAAGATCTTTGGATATGGCATGTGTTTTTGAACCTCCAGGTATTTTGAACGATATCAATATTCTTGATCGCTCTCCTATTTTTGATGACATCTTAAAAGGACGAGCACCAAAAGTGAAGTATATAGTCAACGGGAACGAGTATCATTTGGGTTACTATCTGACTGATGGAATTATTCTAAATGGGTTTCATTTATCTAATCAATTCCACTTCCACAATGTGAGAAAGCATCTTTATTTGCCACCAATCAAGAAGCTTGCCGTAAAGATGTCGAGCGTGCTTTTGGAGTTTTGCAAGCTCGATTTGCCATTGTTAAAAATCCGGCTCTTATTTGGGATAATAAAAAAAATTAGGAATATTATGCAAGCTTGTATAATACTTCACAATATGATAGTAGAGGACGAACGAGATACATATACACAGTTTAATGTCAAAGAATTCGTACAGGCGAAATCTTCCTAAAGTACACGGGTGGATTTCACCTATTCTACAGAAATGCCTTCAAATCTCGCTGATATAATGACCACGAGAACTCGAATTCGTGATCGAGCTATGCATGAACAATTGAAAAACGATTTGGTCGAGCATATATGGACAAATATTCCACAACTCACGTTTAAATTACTTGGGTTTTTATGTTATTTATGCAATAAATTGTATCTCATCTATTTTTTAAAATTTTTATTTTGCAATAATTATTAAGTTTTCTATAATTAAAATTGTTAAAAAATATATTTATTAATATTTTAATCTTTAGATCCACAACTTACTAACGTACCAATCATCCTACATAAAAAAAAAACTTAATTACACCACTTAACTTAACCTTTTTTAATTATATTACTAAACTAATCATAAAATTAATTTTTAAGAGCCTTGCATTGAGGATATATTTTTTTAATGCCTAATTAAAAAACTCTTAGGATATATATTTTTTTGTCTTCAACTCTTAGTATTTTTTTTTCTTTTGTCGCCAAACTTTTTAATCTGAGTTGGTTGTTGATTTTTCTCTTTGTACACAAGGACTTGTCGTGAATCTCTTTACTTCTTTAGACTTGTGTAAGTGACAGTCCAATGGGCCTTGACAAAACAAAATCTACAAATACCCAAACCCAACCGAATACTCTTAGTCAAAGTCAGCAAATGAAGACAAAACCAGAAAAGCCTTCATCCTCAAAACAGAGGAACGTTGGTACGAAGAAGACGACGACGACTCTGCAATCCCCTTCCAATGAGTCACCAAATACAGCTGTCGATTAAGTATTCTAGATTGTTCTGTAAATAGTATATAAAAGAAAGTTGTAAAACCCTAAAAGAATTATCGAGAAATAAACTTTTTTCACACAAACTCACCCTTCGTTTCTCTGTTCGTTCAACTTTGACCATGTCAACCTTTTTTTCTATACCAAAACTACAATTATATTTTTGTTCAAACGATTGAAATCAACGTCTTCAAAAGTTTTTGGGTTTCGTGGTGCATGTGTCACTCGAATTATAATGTTTTCCTAATTGAATTTTAAGTTTTGTATCTGTCAAATATTATTATTAGGTTCGAATATTTGATTATGAGTTAATGACCGTAAGTCCGTAACCATAACGTCCTACGTACGTACGTAGTAATTATATTTTTACTAATTCTGTTTCAACGGTGAATCAATGAAAGAGTATATAGTCAATCTGTCATAGAAGTGGTAAGTTAGTTTAATTCGATTTACATTATGGGGTGACGAAGACAGAGTCATGGGAGTTTTGAATAATCAAAGTCGAGACAAATGGAAAGTTACAAAATATGTCTTTTGTGGCAAAACAAAAAAATCTTTAGGCTTCTAGCCACCACTCAATATCAGTCACATCACTGCAATTTCCTTGCATTCACCAAACGAAGTAAAATAGCACATAAGCTCTTTTTTGAGTTCTCATATAACATCTTCACTTTATTTACTATAATAATTTTATATAATGTTGAGGAATTTCAAAAATACCAATTTTTAAAAATATCTATGTTCAAACTTTATAAACAAGCCATTAAAAATATTGAAATCTATCCAAATATGTGTGTCAACTTATAAATATACACAGAAATTAATTTTATATGTGTATAAAATTTTATATATCTTTCATAAATATCGTATACATACCTTAGAAAATCCTTTCTTAAAAATCTTATAAACTCTTTTAAAAACCTTGTAAAACTTCTAAAACGATTTAAAAAACTTTTAAAACGTTATAAATTATTTGTATCGAATGTTCCAGTAATAGTTGTTATATAGAAACACCTTATAAGCCATATAAAAATTCATAATTTTTATATTTAATCAGGTGTACTTTTGAAAATAGATAGATAAAAGAGATATTTTAATATTTATATAATATTTTAATGATCATGTATTCATGTCGATGACTAATATCAAAAATACTAAACCTTAAATATATATATATATATATATATATATATATATAATACTAAACTATATATATAAATACACATATATATATGTATTGATTGAGTTATGCAAAGTCCGTAAAGATAATTTGATAAATTGCAAAGAAGATGTAAAAGTTTTTTTTGTTTGTTTATTTTTATTTTTATACCAAACAATCAAGGTTGTTTTAAGAATACTATTTTTCTTTTCTTACTAATAAACTATTATTGTATGAATATAATAAGATGCTTCAAGAAGACCAAACTATTAGCATTTCCCATTGACTTTATTGAATTGTACAAGTGGCTATAATGAGTCACAATCTTTTATTAATATAAAACCCAAACGTGCAGTACTGAAACAAACAAATCAATGAGCATTACATATGATAAAAATAAAATAATTATCTCTTTACTTCCTAATTGGTGCTTTTCCATGAGGTGATCGCATGTCTCGGATCTTCTTTTCTTTTGAAAGTATTCCTGCTAACCTTCAATAGCCAAAAATAATAATTTATTATTAGTTTTCCTACTAAATCACATAAATATGAATGAAATAAACCAATCATATGCAAACTTATGTCACTTACTTTATAAGAGCATGTTCATTAGTTGCTTGGTAAGCATTTTCGTTAGAACCCGAGTCTAGGTTTACTTTTGAAACATGTTTCTTGAGTAGTTCTTCTCCTGTCTTGGCAAGAATGTCAAGATTTTCGACAGTAGCAATATCAACCGAAGCAGTATCACCAGTTAATGTGTCATCCTATATTATGGAGTCCATATTTAAGGAATTATGGCGATGAAGAAAATTTAAGCTACTATATATACATATTACTTAGTGAGTTGATCTTTATACCTGGATGCGAATGTAATTGGCTTCGGAATGAAGAGCTCGAAAGACGGCAGAGAGATGAAAATCAACCATATCGGAGCTAGCTTGCGTGAAAGCATCAATGAGAGGTGTGGAGCTGTCGTGTGTCAACCAACTCAACAATCCCCAACCAGCTACTTCTTTTGCATTGAATTTCTCTTCACATTTATGATTTCCGGTTCCAAGGGAAAGCACAAGAAACCTTCCATAATCATTTGGTCTTATAGGAAAAAAATCACTACTCCCTCTTGTAATCTCATTTGTTACCTCCCCAATGGCCACCAAAGCCTATATACAAGACATATAGCAATTATATGATACACTATCCAAGATTTCTATAGACGTCTTTTTCATACTAAAAATCAAATTTATGGCTATAATTATTTTTTTCAAATTATTTATGATTAGTTTTTAAGTCTGAAAAAGTTAATATTCATCGTATCAAAATGCTATTGCGACAACAAACTAAACTTTAGAAATTTACCGGGTTGTTAGCTGCAACCCCGCCATCAATAAGATTGTATTCTTTTACTTTTCCGGTTGAATTATCTTCAACTTTAAAGAAATGGGCAGGCAAGTATGTAGGGGCAGCTGAAGTTGAGATAGCAATGTCAGCGAGGGTTGCGTTCTTGAGAGGATTGTTTTTCACCTATAATATAAACATATATAGATATTATACAAAACTGTTGTTAGTTAAAAATATTAATAGTAACTTCACATATACGGACAAAACTAAACAAACCTCGTAACTACTAAAGATAGTAGGTTGAAGATGCTTAATATCGAACGTTGGAATGACAACGTTGGTAAGTGTTTGATTTAACTTAGTATCACCCAACTTAGCGTGGATAAGTTGATGAAGGTATTCACCATCATATTTAGGACCAGTCAAGGACTTCACAAGGTTTTTCGCGGCCGAGAATGGGAAATGATCTTGAGGGAAGATCTTTGGACACTGCTTAAGATAGAAATCTTTGATCTCGGAGGCTGCGAACAAGGGTCGGCCTTCCTTGTTAGGAGCCGTGAGCATGGCTGTAACCAGACCACCGGTGCTTGTTCCTGCCATTACATCAAAGTAGTCCGCAAGCCTTGCATCTTCTCCATCCAATTTCTATATATACATCCATAGAGTCAAAATAAGAACAATGTTATAGACATGATATACTTATAGTTTGGTAGCACATATATATACCTGAAGTTCGGATTCGAGAAATCCAAGGATAACAGCAGGGATAAGCCCTCTAATGCCACCACCATCGATGCTTAGGATTGTTACTAAGTTTCCATAAGTCGGAGGTTGAAGAGGTGATTTTGGGCTATCCATTTGCATCTTAAAGAAAAATCAAAGTATTGATAGTTGTTAAGGGATACGAATATATTATTACTTGAGGAGATAAAACTTTGGTTGTGAGATACTACGAAGTGGTTAATAAACTCATGTATTTATAGGACACAAGTGGCTGCTGGTTCAAAGTTAGACCATGTCTTCAGTCTTAGGATTTATATTCCACTCGTCAAATTAACTTGCATAGCTTCGTTCGTTTGGTTTGAATTTTAATCTGATTGGTTATTGATTTCTTGCTTTTGTAGACAAGATGGACTTTTACGTACGTAAACCTCTTTTCTTCTTTTGCATTAAGACCATGTCAACCCATTTATTTATAACAAAACTATACCAATAATATATATATATATACCATTTACATATATATATATATATATTTGTTTCAAACAAAATCAATTTATCAAGTTTTTGGGTTCTTGGAGTGTCACTTGAATAGTTTATTATATTTAATTCTAATTGAATTTTAAGCTTTTGATTTGAGAAATACCATTATGCAATAAATATGGTTCAACAGTTTATTTTTCTTGTACAAGGACAGCTTTAATTCAGTTTTAAATATGGGATGAAGACAGCTGAGTCACGGGAGTTTTCGAAAAATCAATGCCGTGACAAAAAGGAAGTTACAAAATATATCTTTTATGGCAAAATAAAAAATTCAGCCGCCACTCAATACTTATCCCATCAATGCAAGCTGTAAACTTACCTTTCTTTTATTTTTCTTGGACCAGTTTAACATGCTTTATTTGTTTTTTTGATGAAATGTGTAATTGATTTATAGTTTTTTAGAGCAAATAAGATTCATTTCTAGAGTTGAACTTATTTTTACCTTTCATAGATTAGCCAATCAAATAAAACAATATGTCATGTAATATAATATTAAAAAGATAAATAAAAAATCAAATAAATCTTAACCAAAATCAATGTACCTAAATAAAATAAAATATATATATTTACATCCCATAAAAAACATTTTAGCTGATAAATTTTCAGAAGATCTTCTGCCTATAGCTTTACAAGAGAGTACTCTATTGACTCTATACTGAGCAGAGATCATATCTTTCTTTTTGATTTTGTCATCGAGAAATTAAATAGAGATAATGATATTTATATATCAAACGGCGTATATACATATCGGCTTATCAACAGTCGCGTCTCCTCGACTCCACCTTACAAATCTTCAGTCTTCTTATTTCCCATTATCTCTCTGCCAAGAAACAACTACACCGCCGTTGTGTATGTTCCCCCTTTCTTATAATTGTCAAGCATAAATTGATCGAATCCGCCCTTTTCTCTTCATATCCACCGGAAAATTGTAAAGTCGGTAAGTGTTTAGAATCCAGTAGATCCGGTTTTAACTTTATATGTATTGTAGATTTTGTTTTTAATTTCTTCCTATATTTGTTTCTATAGATAGATGGCGGATTAGATCTTCCCAACCGTCTCATTGCCTTTGGGGAAGAACCTTTGGGGGGAAAGGGTAAATATCTACAATAAAATGAAGACCCTTTCAATGATTTTCGATGCTTTTAATGAAGAAGAGCGGGATTGGTTAAGTAAAACGTCGCTTGGGAGTTTTTTAAAGTTCCCAAATAAGCCGGCGTGGTCCGCGTCCTTTGGTTTATTCCTCCTTTCCCGGCAGCTTGAGGTTTGTAAACCGTACGAACTGTGGGTGATATTTGGTGGAACCCCTGTGCGATTCTCCCTTCAAGAGTTCAAGATTGTAGCGATTCTGATGGAGGACCGGTACCAGATGTCGGACACCGTTCCTCAGTACCTTTGAAGATAGCTAATGCAAAACGTCTAGATAGCAATTGCGAGGTTAGTTTGGTAAAATTTATTTTATCAATTAATCTTTAAATAATCTCCTTATCAACATTTTTATTCAATAAGAATGTATTTATCACTTCCACCTATCTAATGTGCAGTTACTTGTCGACCCAATAATATGCCCTGGAGTTGGAGCCTGAAGAGGATTTGACTTGGGAAGATGATTCGGAAGACCCGACAGTTGATAACATTGTCTCCCTTGTGGCAGAGAGCTTTTTATTCAGTAACGATATGTTTATCGGTGGCTGTATACCATCTCAGCTTGAGCTGGCCCCGAAGAAGCAGAAAAGGCGTGTTAAGGCTAAAATTATCCGTGCTCGGAAGGGTCAGATTGCTCCACCTAACCAACCTGCGCACAGTACTATTCAACGTTCCTCTTCGGGAGCAGCCACTGGCCTAACTGGAACTTGCAACCTTGCAACCTATCACGCTTGTTGGATTCAAAACTTGGTGCTATGGAGGACAGTATCATCAAAGGTGTTACAGCTTGGATTTTAAAAAATCCAAATACATTGGCGGAATCTGCTAGAAGTTTGGATACAGATGGAGCTGCCGAGAAGCAAGCCACTGTGCCTCCTCCACCTGCCTTTTCACTGAATGGCGTTAATGCTCCACAATCCGCAGTGGATGCTCAGAACGTTCTTGATCCTTACATTGTTGACAACTCCATTATGGAGATTCTTTTGTGCTATACTTCCAAACCAACTGAGGTTTGGAACCTATTTTTAAGAGTTCTTTGTTTTTTATGTTGTTTCTTTACATTAAACTCATCTTCTTTGTAGGTCACCGGGAGTAGGAAAATCGGTTGAAAATCGGTTGTTTGGTTACATTGTCAGCCAAGAGGTACTATCTTTATCTAATCAGTTAGATCTCTTTCTTAAGTGTATTATTATGCTCAGCCCCATTACAATGTTCTTTTCTCTAGTCTCAAGATAAGGGAGTTGATAAATCTGATGAAGGGACTGCTACTGCCGCTGAAGGCACCGCTGCTGTAGCTGAAGGGATGGCTAATGGCAGCACTGAAATCGATTGTCTGGTGACACTGTCAGCCAAGAGGTAGTATCTTTATCTAATCAATTAGATCTCGTTCTTGGACCAGACAGCATGCCATAACATGGAACCATCTACCGCTATTGTGAAGGTTAGGGTTCTATTTAGAAGCTATGTTATTTCAACTATTATAATCAGTGATTAGTTCTTTTGTATGGGGTATCTTTTATTCCTTCAAATGTATTTTTTAGTTAGATTAAGTAGACATTTAATCATTAGAATTAGGCTGCAAACTATCTTTAATGTGACCAATAACTCTGCTGTTAATATGTATTTACTTTTGTTGAAGTTTTGTGATTTTTCCGTTAAGGACATTGCGCGTGACGAACCCTTTGAAATTAATCCTAACACCGTTGTTGTAAGTTTCGGATTGTTATGTTATAACTCATTTGTTTGCGCTCTATGTAATGCTTACCTTAGTTTAGATGTCTTATTTCTTTTTTTTTCTCAGATAATAGATCATACTGGTGTGGGGGTTATTAAAAGTGTTGAAGTACAATCATTCCCCTCATCCTTAGCTGAGGGTGCTGAAGGAAATAGGGTAAGTTGTTAATTACTAACTTACCTTTTTCCAATTACAGTGTTATTAACCCTTGTTTAAACTGCCTCAGGTGTTGGGACCTCCAGCTGATGCTGTCGAATTAGGTGTTGTCAATGAGGCCGTTCCCGTTGAGATGGATATCGACATGGTTAGTTAATAAGTTTAGAGATAATTGTGTTCAAATTAACTATTTCTGCCCGCTAAATTCAATGGCGATTCCTGGCCAGATTTATTCTGTATGTTAAACCTTTTTAAGGAGTAATCTACTACATACTTTATTACCGTTTATATTATTTTAAATCCCGTAAAATTCATATTAAAGTTTAATTTATATAGTATTGTATCACTTTACCTGTTAAATTATATCATATGTAAGTCAAGTGGTCAGACCTAATTATAAGTTCTTAATGAATTAAACAAATTATAATTATATTCCTGAAAACAGACAATGGTCAAGCAGATAAGCTCAATCCTGTTAAAATTTTCCTATCTATGTAGGAAGTCAATGTTTTGAATACCCAAGTAGAGGCTTCGGTTCAGCCGCGGGGAAGCCAGGTTAGTTTTTTTAACTTGTGTTCCATTTCTGCTTCTGCCAAGTTTGTTTGTTTGGTTATTTACTCACGCTGTTTTTCGATGATTTTTATCGAGGTAAATGTTTGGTTAGTGATATTAGACCTGCCTGCCATTTTAATTTGATTTATTTTGGTTCTTCCTTTTTCACAAGGATCTTTGGCATCGAATAGTAGGTGTTATTTATTTTTGCTTTTTTATATTATAATTGTGTTACCATACAACGATCGATTTATTCACTAACTAATCTCCCCTTTTGCAAAGGTTGCCGAAGTTGTCCCCGGTAGGAGGAGCAAAAGGTTAAGGATATTCTCTACTAAGTTGGATGGCCGGTTCCAGTACGACAAGAAGACTAAACTGTTAGTTGGACACCCTTCCCCGGTCGTCAAGGATCCTAATTTTGTAGATGACCCGGAGAAACGGTTCCAAAATTCTATTAAAAAGTTGAAGGCCTCAAGGTACCTTGGTATTTTGTTTAATGATATATTCGAGAAGATCATGGATAATATTAACTATGTGCTTCTATTCGATGCCAAAGATCAATCAGTCTTGGTGGTGAGGCTTCTCTTTCTATCAAAGAGGTTTTTGATATAATAGAGAGAAAAAAACATCTCTCATCCAAGGTAAGGTTTTTATTATCTTCTATTCCGAGCTGTGTGAATTATAGATGACTTCTAACTACCCTATTCATCAGGTCATGGATGCTTTGATCAAGTTTACCCGACACTTATTACGAACTGAGGACCTTGATGGTGAAAAACTGGGAGTGGATTTGTTAGACTTGAAGTTTGTATCTTTGTTATTTTGGCAATTCCCGAAGTTTTCCAAATCCACCGTTCATGGGAAATTCAAATTTCCCGGTGACGTCGTTGCGCAAATAGTAGGTGGTGGAGAAAGTGGACGTGCGGAGATTTTTACCGAAGCTGACTTCCTTTATGCGCCATTTAATTTTGATAGGAAGCATTGGGTGTATTTGTGCATCGATCTCTGCAACACGAGCATTGTTGTTCTTGACTCCAATACCCAACTTCAGAAAGATAATGAAATATTTGGTGAACTACAACCCTTTGCGCTAAGGCTGCCATATCTTCTCATTCAGGCTGGGGTTTATCATGGGAAAAGGAAGAGGTCAACCACCCCTTTCAGCATCACAAGGCCATCTAGCATACCCCAGGTACAGTGCCCTACATACTCTGGCATTATGTCAATTTTTTTAATACACGCACATGCAATCGGTGGCTTAGAGGAGTGTTGTGAGTTGACGGTCGAGCAATTGGATCCAGCTGAAGAAATTTGTATCTGCTATAATCCTTGCTGGCGTTGAGTAGGTAGCACATTGGTTGTTTTGGAAGATTTGATCTGTCAACTTAGTTCTTATCCTTTAATGTGTTCGTTATCGTTTTTTTTCAGTGTTTTCTACAAAGCACACTCTATCTGTTCCGGTTTGTATCTAACTGCCCTGGAAGAACTATTTATTGTATAACTTTTGACCAACACTCGCTAGACGATAACTATTTGCGTAACCGTAATGTTTGACTTATCGGCTAAAATTTTTATATACGTTCTTCAATGACACTAAAAATTAGTTTATACGGTAATTATATGATTACCTGTTATGTTGACATTGCCGCTAACAACTTTATCGGTGCTATTAAAAGAATAATATATTACTCTTTTACTGCATTTCATCTCCACCAGTGGCTTATCTTGGCAAATCATCTTAGCTGTCAATAAATTTCTTAATCGTGTACGGTATTAGAATACTAGTAACATACGTGTCTAATTCAAACTGGTAGCTATTGTTATCGCCTAACCATTGTTAAATGTTAAAGTTGTCCTATTTCATTTGTATTGGTATGGGACGGACAACCCAGTTAGCTGATAATAATTTGCAAAAATAGAATGTTATATATTTGAAACAAACATCTTGTTACATGCTAAGTGCTTAAAGATAATATAAAGTTGATCACTAAGGTTGGTGTTATCGGTAGCGACTATGCACTGCAATACCATTCAAGGAAAGCAACGCAGAGGCTACATTTATGCTGGTTACCTTGACTAATCTACTTTAGAATGTAAACTATCATTGCAAAGATAATAAAAGCTGCAACAACCGCATTCTTCAGCTCCGCGGCGATTGTTTCTTTTTCTTTTCCTACCAACACCTTAAGTCTTGCGAATTCTTTAACATTTACCGAGTGGAGATCAAAGAGGTAAGAAATCTCGTCTCTATGGACCAATAGGGGTTCTTTCATTTTATTTATAGTTGGACACTCTCGATCCTGTCGCTTCAATCTTGTTATTGCCTGAACAATAGCTTCATCCCACCACTTCCAAATGTGACATTCTCCATCCTGCTCTCATCCGAATTAAAAAATTTGACACTCCTCAATCATGATAATTTTCAAATATATATCCCATATATTACCTCATGGTTTGGCAAGTGTAGTATAGCCTTCCTGGGTTCATTCTTGTCATAGAAGGTTCCAGCTGAGCCCTTCCGCCACATAAACAAACAGTTGGAATACCACAGTCTTCATAATCCTCTCCAATTTGATCCACGCCTTTGGGGGAGTACAAACTTGTCGACATTTGGTAGAAATCCTCAAGGAATTAGAGCAGCTCCGTCTTTATTTTCCCCACTCGATATAACTGAAGAACCCTAGGCCCCCAATATTGGTCGGCAGTATGCTATCTTTAAATCGTTTTTGACACAACTGTTTCCTTCTGTATGTATTTTAAGGATTTCTCGTTATATGTTAATTTTATTTTTAGCCGATAGTTTTATGCAATTTTTTTTTGCTATTAATGCTTTTGTTAACATAATGGTTGTCTTAGCTATTTAATATGATGATAAACGTAGCCATTTAATATGATGATGGTTATACTTAATTAAATTTTATTTAGATGCTAAATTTTTAGGGAAAAAATCTCACTATATATGATAACAAAGTGTTGATAATAAAAATATCAATATTTTATAGATTTTTTTATCTTTTACCATATAACTTATAATTTTATTTACGTACAAAATCATCTATACTGATAATATTTTATTTAGCATATTAAGTTTTAACTCTTAGAATTATTTTGATTGTTAAATAACTTATCAGATCCATTTCGCTACTGAACCACCATTTTCCAGCGAACAATTTATCTAATAAGAGTAATATTAGTTGATACTTTGGATTATAGCGATTCACAAGAATGATTGGGGACCAAGTCTTTTTCATTAATTATACAAAATACATTGTTTAACCAAACAATGTTTTTGTACTAAACATTGTTTAGTTAAACACAAAGTTGTAGTTAACCCTTCTTTGGGTGTTTACAGATAATTAAACACTTAACGAGCAACAGTTCCGATATTATATACAATGAAAATTCTGTCCCCTACTCCTCGTACCATCTTCCCCAACATAAGTAATACACATGCTTGGTCAACCCTACGCCAAAAAACCTTCCTCCTTGCTTCACCTATGGCCCCTGCATAGTTAGGAACCTTTCACATTCCCTAGTTGCAAGCAGGATAACAATCTACTAGTACCTCAACCGGGCCCCTACAAATTGCCCTGTTATGACCTAGAGAACGGCATCTGGTGCACCTTCTCCTTGAGGTTCTCTGCGCCAAAAAGTTTAACATGCATGATTTATCTAATCGCTAACTTGGTTTTAGTCACTAACAAACATTTTATATACTTACAAATTTGTTATATGGACTTAACTTACCCTGAACTCTCCCCTTGAGAAAAGACGTCTTTTTCTCGGGCGACCTGGCGCCCTTCGCACAAACGGAGGTGCTAACTTACCACCACCTATGTCGCTAGGAGAAGGTGCTAATGTTTCCATGTCAGGAACTAGCATTGTCATCTCGCCGTAACAGATCCTCAGACTTGGAACTGTGTGAGAAACTCCCACCAAGGTGTCCACCCTAACACCTTCTTTAATTGCAGCAGCAATAGCATGGGGGCATGGGATTTTCAGTATCTGGAACTCTCTACATGTACACGTCCGTTCACAAAGGTTGATCGAAAATGCTGAGTCCTTATCATCATGCACTTCATACACCCCATCTCCTATCTTCATAACCATGAAACTAGATCCTTTCTCATAGTTCTCGATGACCATCTCATTCACCTTTGGAGGTAATATGTTCTCTTCTACTCTGGCTGATTCTCTCCTTAATGCAAACCATGTCACCCGTGCTGTGCGGATTGTTTCCATGATAGAGATTACCGGGTAGTCTCTTGCCATTGTTAGAACGTTGTTTAGCGATTCCGCAATATTAATGGTCCAGTGTTCAAACCCGATTCCTATGAGGTAGTCTGCGCACGGTCAGCTCTTTGCCCTGATTTCCGCAAATAGCTTGTTGAAATCGCTCAGCCTGTAAGCTCTGGCGGCGCTTGAAACAAGGCAGCTTAGTGGCTCGGATTTAAAAATATCAACTATGTTTCTGTTTAGGTGCACCACACAGGCAGCATGTGAGGCCATTGGATAAACCTGCATAAGTGTAAGGGGTAAATGTTATCATTAGATAGCCATAACGTAGTTATATTAATCAACCTCGATTAGTTTATCAGATAAAGAATAAAGTAATCATATAAAAACACAGGTATCAGTTAACAGAATTTTCCAGCTTTAATAGCTCAAGTATTCTGTTAATGTAATATCATCTAACATTTAAACTTTTTAGATATCGAATAACAAGTTAAATACAAGCTTCGAATAAATCATTTATTTATTAGATAGACATTGTGGTATTAGTAAAACCTTAAACAGTCGCCAATATTTTATTCAGTAAAGATAAATTTACCATTACATTTCTAGGTAATATAACAATTATCTGTTAACTTAAATATCTCTATTTTACCGATTTAAAACTAGTATATAAAGATGTTGAAAATTGATTCAATGCTTGGTCAAAGAAGAATAAATGTGAGAGTTTAAGTATTTGTCAGTTATGATTTTAGTATTAATTTGGGGGTTTCAAATTATGTTTAATGTAGGACAATAATGAGTCCATGGGGTAATGGGAGTAAGTTACATTTCTAGTTTTGTATATAAGTTATGTAATCTCATTGTGAGAAAAGTGAACAAGAGTGAACAAGAGAGAACCAGATAAATAAAAGAGTTATTCAGAGAAAAGTATCATTCAATAAAAGTTCTTGTTCTCTGTACGTCTTACAGCTCTTCTCTGTTCCGCACGTTTGTTTGTATAACAGAGTGGTTTTTATAATTCGGTTCTATTTTCTTTGTTTTTTACAACATTGTGGTATCAGAGCGTTAGGTTTCAGTCCCCTTTGATAATTGTGTGAAAAGACAAAGTGAGCGTTTGCGTTTCAGTCCTCTTTGATCTTTGTGTGGAGAAGACAAGTGAGCGATGGCAGCCAATGGAGGAAACCAACAGCTATCAGTTCCGCAATTTAAGGGTGAGAAGTATCACCTTTGGAATCTTAAGATGAAGACTATGTTCAGGTCTCAAGAGATTTGGGATTTGGTGGAGAACGGATTTGAAGATGCGAATCCAGCAGAACCCGAGCAGCAGCTACGGGAGAATCACAAGAAAGATGCGACGGCGCTGTTCTTCATTCAATCAGCCTTGGATGAAGATATCCTGTCACGGATTGTAGCCGTGAACACGTCTCACAAAGCGTGGGAAATTTTGAAGCGTGAGTACCAGGGAGATCAGATGGTAATAACTGTGAAGCTTTAGACTCTACGTCATAATTTTGAAACAGTTGTGATGAAGGAGATAGAGTCAATATAAGAGTATTTGGAGAGAGTGTCAAACATTGTGAGCCAAATGAGATCTTATGGCGAAACTGTGTAAAACGTAACTATTGTGAGTAAAGTTCTCAGAACTTAAGTTCCAAAGTTTGAGTATGTTGTTCCTGCGATCATGGAAGCCAATGATCTAAGCAAATAAACGTTTGATGAGATGATGAGTTCGTTGTTATCGCATGAAGATCATCTTGGTAAGAAGGTTGAGAAGTCTGAGGAGAAAGCTTTCCAAGTGAAGGGAGAGTACTCAGGACAGGGCCATAGTAATGGTTCTGGTAGAGGATCTAGCAGAGGAAGAGGCAGATCTGGTGGTCGTACAAACCATGGCCGTGGGAGAGGTCAGAACAACACTGGTGGGTCGTACATCAAAGGTGTTGAATTAAGCGGAATAACAAGAGAGAGAGGTGCTAGATTTGAGTAACAAGAATAAGAAAGAGATTGGGAGAGAAGATGAATAGTGACCAAGAATAGAAAAAAGAGAGAATTACTCTTCTTACTTCATTAGGTTTACAACCACACATATAAATAGGTGGGATAAGCGATAAGCTTACAAGGGAAGATAACAATATAAATAATGCTAATCTATTTTCACATCCCCGTATGTATAGTATAAACCAATGTAGAGACGAGCCTAGTGGTCTAAACTATCCGAACTTAGTTAATATAGAATAAACCAATATAAAGTAGAACATAATGGTCTATTCTATCTTGACATACTCAATAAGATCTTGATCAATAGTCCCCATCAAGCTTAGCTTAATGAAATGGCTAAGCTTGGAACCCGTGAAGCATCACCTCATTAAAAACCTTAGTATAGAAAACCTCATGGGACAAAACTATACTAAGGGAAAAAGAGTGTGATGTCCACGGATTAGAGAAGTTGATCAAGGGCGTGAAAGGTCCACAAGTCCAAGTTTGCTATAAATATGATTGCAAACCTTAGGGTATGTGGCCTTGGTGAAGATATATGCCAATTGATCTTCACTTCTAGTGTAACATGGGAGTGTTACACCTTCATCAATCTTTTCTCGTACCTTGTGGCAATCCACTTTAATGTGCTTGGTTCTCTCATGGAAGACCGAGTTTGTGGCTATGTGAATGGCGGCTTGGCTGTCGCAATGCATGGTGATAGGTCTTGGTGTTTCAATGCCAAGGTCTTTGAGGAGAGCTTTTAGCCAAGTGAGTTCATTTCTAAGCTTCTTCATAGCCCTATAATCCGCTTCCACACTAGAACATGAAACCACCTTTTGTTTCTTAGACTTCCATGTGACCAAATTTCCACCAACGAACGTGCAATAGCCGCATTACAATATCCTACCATCTCGGTATTTGCATTCTTTCCCATCCAAAGACCTTGACCGGGGCTACCTTTGACATATCTCAAGATCCTCTCAACCATATTCCAATGATACTTGGTGGGATTCTTCATGTATTGGTTGGCCTGATTCATGGCAAAACAAAGGTCAGGCCGTGTGAGAGTTAAGTACATTAACTTACCTACAAGGCGTCGATATTGCTTCGGGTCTTCATACGGCTCATCGAGAGGATCTAAGGGAACATTCTTTTTGCCCTTCTTCTTCTCCCCCTTTCGCTTGACCGTATAGCCTTCTTGAAGTGGTGTCAAGGCTGGTTTGGATCCAAGTTTCCCTGTCTCATTCAAAAGATCAAGAGCATACTTTCTTTGAGAAAGAAATAAGCCCTCCGGAGAGCGACATACCTCAATTCCAAGAAAGTACTTGAGTTCACCAAGATCTTTTATATCAAATATAAACTTAAGGAAGAGTTTAGTGTCTTGAATACCTTCCTTGTTGTTCCCGGAGATGATGATATCATCCACATACACGAGAACAACAATAATACCTTGATCACTTTGAAGAGTAAAGAGAGTGTGGTCGGCCTCAGATCGCTTAAACCCATGATCTTTAAGAGTGGAGCTTAGCTTGTGATACCAAGCCCTCGGGGATTGTTTAAGACCATAGATTGCCTTCCTCAAACGTAAAAGGTTGCCTGAGGTGACAAGAGATTCAAGGCCGGGAGGTGGAGTCATATACACTTCTTCTTCAAGTTCTCCTTGGAGGAAGGCATTTTTTACATCCATTTGCCACAAATCCCAAGATAAGTTGGTGGCTAGAGAGAGAACAACCCGAACCGTGTGAAGCTTGGCCATCGGGGCGAATGTATCCATGTAGTCATCTCCATATGTTTGAGTAAACCCACGTGCAACAAGCCGAGCCTTGTACCTTTCCACCTCACCATTACTTAAGTACTTAAATGTAAAGACCCATTTAGAGCTTACGGCCTTCTTTCCCGGGGGAAGAGCTATTCCAATCTTTTTTGTCATAGTAACCTTGATCTTCTAAGAATTTCACATCTCGAGACACATACAAACGGCTATTGACCGGATCATAACACTTATAGCCCTTTTGAGTGGTTGAGTATCCAATGAACATACACCTTGTGCTCTTTGCGTCTAGCTTAGTTCGTTGTTCACCGGGCAGTAAAACAAAACAAACATACCCAAATACACGTAAGTGTTCTAAAGAAGGCTTAACTTTGTTAAGTACCTCAAATGGTGATCTATCCTGTAGAACTTTTGTAGGAGTTCTATTGATAAGATAGGAAGCCGTCATCATTGCATCACCCCAAAATCTCTTCGTGGAGTTAGTATGAAACATCATCGATCTTGCAGCCTCCATAAGGTGTCGATTCTTTCTTTCCGCAACTCCATTTTGTTGAGGGGTGTAAGGGCAACTTGTTTGTTGAATGATTCCATGCTTGAATAGATGTTCTTTAAACTTGTGGCTTGTATATTCTCTTCCATTATTCGATCTAAGTACCTTAATTTTAGCAATGAAATGATTAGTAACATAATTTTGCAAGTTCGTAAAAGCTTCATACACACAATCTTTAGAGGGTAACAATGTGATCCAAGTATACTTTGATTTTTTATCAATAAAGGTCACAAAGTATTTATCGTTGTCTCTAGATATGCATGGTGAAGTCCAAACATCCGAATGCACTATATCAAAGCAATTTTCATAAATGGTCTTAGATTTAGGGAAAATAGACTTGCAATGTTTACCAAGAATACAAGATTAACAACTAGAACTATCAAATGAAACATTAAGCAACATCAATTCAAGAGCACGAGAGTGAGGATGGCGTAATCTAGCATGCCACACGACATTAGAACTTAAAGCAAGACAAGCATTAAACGAAGTAGAAGAACTTGGTAAGGTTTTCTCAAGAACATAAAGATCTCCTTTGGCATTTCCTTCTCCAAGTCTTTTCCTGGTCTTAATATCCTGAAAATAAACTTCATTAGGACCAAATATAGTATAGCAATTGAGATCATTAGTAACCCTTTTAACCGATAAAATATTAGAGGTAAAGGTAGGCATATAGAAGGCTTTAGAATTCTTATCAAATAGTCTCATTTCCCCTATTCCTTTTACCGGTATCTTATCTCCATTAGCTATCTTTAAATTCCCTAAGGCCGGTTGTATGTTGTCTATAAGGCTCGGGTTACTAATCATGTGGTGAGAAGCACCCGAGTCAATGACAAGTTTACTACTCGGTTTAGAAGCAAAGAGAGAGGTACCAGATTCCTTAAGTGAGGAAATGGATCGTATGAGAGCTTCCAAGTCGGATTTTCTCATAATATCACCATGAAATACAGTCATGGCCACTTGCTCTCCTTGTTTTCTTGATCCGGAACCGCCTTCTTGCCTTGCTTCTTGCGAGATATTCGCCTTGAACTTAGCCGGCTTGAGATGGGGATGGAAGATCCAACATTTGTCTTTTATGTGACCTCTTTTCTTGCAATGGTCACAAACCACCACCTTCTTGTCTTCTTGCTTGTATGTTCCTTTGTTGGCCATGATGAGCTCCCCCTTACCACCAAAGAGACCGAGAGAGCCTTGGTCCTTTTGCACTTGAGCACACACATCATCAAGAGTGGGAAGCTTATCGGCTCTAAGTTAGTGCTTGATGAGGTTGTTGTATGCTGGATTAAGGGTAAGAAGGAGACCAAAGACCTTGTCTTGTTCCTTTCTCTCATTGAGGATGGACGGATCCACGGTACTTGGACGGAGCATCTTGAGTTTAGCCCACAAAGACCGATACTTTCCAAAGTGCTTTGTAAATTCCAAGTCTTCTTGACTTAGGTTGTTGATAGCCTTCTTGACCTCAAACACACGGGTCAAGTTGGACACATTCCCATAGACATTTTTGAGCATGTCCCAAAGTTTCTTTGCGGTTTCATAATAGGAGTACGCTTCAAGTATGGAGGGTTCAAGGGAGTTTTGAAGGATGGCTAGCACGATTTGATCTTCTTGGAACCATTTGGCTTCCTTCTCAAGATTGGCTGCCTTGTCTTCTTCTCCCTCGGTCTCCTTTTCATCTTTCTTTGTGATTTCTTGAGTGGCATGGTTGACCTCAATGTGACTCCAAAGCCCTCAGCCACAAAGAGCAGTTCTTGTGGTTCTTGTCCACAAAAGATAGTTCACACCCTTAAGAACGACCGGATTCATAACCAAGAATAGAAAAGAGAGAGAATTACTCTTCTTACTTCATTAGGTTTACAACCACACATATAAATTGGTGGGATAAGGGATAAGCTTACAAGGGAAACTAACAATATAAATAATGCTAATCTATTTTAACATCCCCCGTATGTATAGTATAGACCAATGTAGAGACGAGCCTAGTGGTCTATACTATCCTAACTTAGTCAATATAGAATAGACCAATATAAAGTAGAACATAATGGTTTATTCTATCTTGACATACTCAATAAGATCTTGATCAATAAAAGGTACAGACAAGAGCAATATTCATTGTCATTATTGCAGGAAGTTGGGTCATATGCAAGCTGATTGTTGGAAGAAGCAAAATGAAGAAAAGAGAGCAAGCTTTGCAGAAGAAGAAGTGCAGTCTAGAATTTTCATGGCATACAAGAGTCTAGATGTGTCTAAAACAGTGTGGTATTTGGACAGCGGTTGTTCTAATCATATGATAGGCATCAAGTCATTGTTTAAGGAGATAGATGAGTCGTACAAGCTGAAAGTCAAGCTTGGGGATGCAAAGAAGTTCAAGTTGAAGGAAGAGGAATCGTTTCTGTCAAAGATATAGATGGTAATTTCAAATTTATCAATGATGTGTATTACATTCCTGATCTAGCGCAAAATCTGTTGAGTGTTTGACAGATGGTGGAAAACAATTGTTCTGTTTTCTTTGATGGAAATATATGTGTTATCAAGGATAAGAAGTCCGATTTCACAGTGGCAGTGGTGAAGAAGACTGCAAACAATCTGTACACGTTACAGATGTCTTCTCTTGAAGCAAGTGCTTTGGTTGCGAAGGTTTCAGAGATGTCAAGGTTGTGGCATTTACGATATGGGCATCTACACGAGAATGGTATGAAGATTTTCAGTCAGAAGAATATGGTGGTTGGATTACCACATATTGATGCTTTTGGGATGTGCGGAGGATGCATATATGGGAAACACACGCGGAGGTCGTTTCCAGTTGGTCAGGCAAGGAGAGCAACTCAATGTCTTGAGATTGTTCATGCTGATTTGTGTGGTCCTATGCAGACTACTTCTCTTGGAGGAAGTAAGTATTTCCTGATGTTAACAGATGACTACAGCAGAATGAGCTGGGTTTATTTTTTGGTGACTAAAGGTGAAGCATTTGAGATGTTCAAGAAGTTTAAGGCACTAGTGGAGAAACAAAGTGGATTGTTAGTCAAGGTGTTGCGAACTGAAAGAGGTGGAGAGTTCACATCCACTAAGTTCAACCAATTTTGTGAAGATGAAGGTATTCATCATGAGCTTATTACAGCTTATACACCATAGCAGAATGGTGTAGCAGAGAGGAAAAACAGGATTGTTGTAGAGATGGCGAGAAGTATGTTGAAACAGAAGAATTTGCCAAATCTGTTTTGGGTTGAAAGTGTGAGCAGAACAGTGTATCTGCTGAACATTTCACCAACAAAAGCAGACGCAGACAAAACTCCTTATGAAGCGTGGTGTGGCAGAAAACCTGCAATAAGTCACATTAGTTCATGTTTCTGTTTCAAGTTCTGGTTCTTGTTTCAAGTTCATGTTTTAACGTTAGTTCATCTTTTGATTATTCTCGCTTGGCTACGAGAAGTAAGATCATAACTCGTTGACACAATCTTATAAACTTCATAACTTACAAACAGACAAGTTTCAGTTTTAACGTGTGTTCATGTTTCTGTTTCTTGGATTTCAATTTCTGGTTATTGTTTCAAATTCAGCTGGTCTTGTGCCAGCGGGCATGCCTGTTTAACCGCAAAGCTAAGCGGGTATGGGTAGGAGTTCTAAACCCGCAGACCGCGGCAGTCATGCCCATTTGGTCAAGGTGAAAAAGAAGGCCGTTGCGGTCTGTCCGTGTGGTCGCGGACATGCCCGTTTGACATCTCTATCTCCAGTAACTAGCACATATATAACAGTTCAATCAATAAAATATTAACTATATTTGAGATCTTTTAAATATATAGCAATATAAAAAATTCAGAATCTGAATCTTAACAGATATGATTTTAAATACTAATTATATTTTGATTTAAATACACACTTACAATCTTTAGTAAATTTTTCAATAGTTTTCTATCTTTTTAATTTTAAAATTATAATCTTTTTGGAAAATCTCCTATTTTTGATTCTCAATTAATATTATAGATAAATACATCATTTAAAATATATTTTAAATACGTTTATACTTCAGTTTCTATACACACTTCCTAAAGAAAACTCAAGACACTTTAAATTCTACTTTGAATACACCCCCTAAATTCAATTTTAATTTTCAAAGATCAAATAACAAGTATGATACATGAACATGAGTTTGAATTGTTAAATTCACTTTTAACTTTCCTTTTTTATTCCAAATATCAAAACATGAAATAACGGTTACAAGTAATTTGATACTTAAAAATATCATCAAAACTATTCATGATAGATTATGGGATGAAAATTTTAGCTAGCGTGAATTCAAGAAGAACATATGCAGACATACTATTTACTAATGTGGATTACAGGAAATCTGTTTTTTGTGAGTCAAATTATTTTAATCTATATTGAGTTAAAAATATTTTTAGTGTGGAGCATGCATAGGAACGTGTTTGATCCATTGACAAATATACCATCTTAAATGAGTAAATTATTATTAAAATGGTTATGACAAAGATACGCAAATGTTTTAATTTATTTTTATTGTTTTAATCATGTTTGTAGCTTACAGTGCACACTCAATCTGGATTCGCTATCATGTTAATCTGACATTCACAAACTTCATGAAATCAAACCAATATTAGTTTATGTTATAAACGCTATAGAGAATAAATATATCTACAAATAAAACCCCACATTTACGTGTAAGTTTAAATCGTTAACTTATTTTCTTATATGTTCAAAAAAATATACCATCTTAAATGAGTAAATTATTATTAAAATGGTTATGAGATGGAAAACATGTGTATATGACATATTTTGACGCACGGGTCATGGTTTATGTCCTGAAACTAGGATTTACCCCGTGGTACACCACGAGTCCATAATTTAATATATTTTTTGGTTGATTGTTTTCATAGTCTATATATATATAGTTAACTTTGCTCTCTTCTCCTTCAGCCACATCATCTGCCACGTCATCCGCCACATCATCACTTATCTTTTTTTTTTCTTACCTATAATGTTAATATCATTAAAATTAAAATTAAGATTTTACAAAAAGAAACCTACAAGAAAATAACCAAGAAAGAAAAAACAAAAACAAAGCTATTGTATAATTAAGCAAGATTTGGGTTAACGAATCCATAAAAACATGAGCTTGTGCTAACGCTTCCTTAGTATCCTTAACGATATGATATTACAAATTTCGCGGTCGATCAACTTGAAAACTACTTGAAGAGATAAACGCTCGGAGTTATGTAAGATGTTGTTGCATTGCCGTCAAATGATGTAGACTATCTTTTGAGATGTTAGCTTATGGAGGAGAGCAAGGACTATTGAAGAAGAGAATCGAGTCCAAGAGAGCAATTTTGACGACGAGGCGAAAAGTCACTGTCAAGGGCAGAGCCTAGAAAAGACCAACATCCAAAGCTCGACAAAAAATCAGAAGAAAGGAAGAGATGGTCCCACGATTCCGAATCAAACAACCATAGACAACACTCTAAAGACTGAATATATCCCAAGGAAACAAGTCTTTGCCACGTGAGCCATCTATCAAGGTGATTTACCCATGTATGGAAAGTTACATTTGGGACAACCCCTTTGAACCAAACATAATATGTCCAATCATTTTCTGTTTCCCGAGGTCTCAGTGCTTCCGAAGTCTTGGCTGAGGAAATCCCATGACACATTTCATCACATGCACACCGTGAGGACAAATCATCAACCAATATGAAAAAATAAAATAACAAAAAATGACAACAATAAAGAACAACAAAACAAACGTTGCAAAAAAAAAAATAATAAGAATAAAAATATAAATATAAATATAACATAAAATAAATAAATAAAATTATAAACTTCCCGCGCGTAGGTCAACAACTAGTTGGTTTATCTAGTTGGTTTATATAGTTTAGTTTTATACGTGTTTATTTCATTTAATTTAATATAATTTTATGAATTTCTATTGTAAGTATATTCATAGATATATGTGGTAAACCCGCGGTACATCACGAGACGATATTGTTGTAAATAAAAAATTATATTTTAACTTAACCCGTAAAAGATTTTAAATATAGACAACTCGCAGAAAAATATAATCATATTTACGTAAACTCAAACCCGTTCAATCATATTTATGTATAATATTATTATATTTTAAATATTTGTAGAGTTCAAATATTAATAATACTTTTAATTTTTGTAGAGTTTAAATATTTTTCATTATTTTAATATTCTATAAAACTGAAATAGAATATCATAATTTTCAGCTTTTAAAAGTTTTAATATTTGTCATATTTTAAATTTGTTAAAAAATTAAAATTTATAATATTCTGAAACTTTTTTAAAAAAAAAATTCTTAAATAAAGAACCGGATTAAACTAATATAAATTTTAATTTGGATACTTGATAAATCAAAGTTCATGCTCATTTGTAGTTGTAAACATATAAGTCTTATTTATAAAGGTTTTGAACTATTATCTAAAATTTTCTATCTTATGTAGACGTTGTACATATATTTTTTCCTTTATTGATTGAGTTAATACGTCCATTTTCAAAAATTTAAATTGCAAAATGTGTGGAAATTGTTTTTTATTTTTATTGTAAATATATTTTATGTAATAATATAAATTTAAAACAAAGAAGATTATATAAATACATTGGAGAGAGATTCAGTTTATTAGAGAGAGATTTGAGGAAATTTTTTAATATAATAAATATTTGATTCCAATTTTGCGATTTGTTTATGATTTAATTACAAAATTTACTTTTAATATTTGTTATTTATTCAAATGGCAGGGGTTTGATTTTGCAAATATTAAAAAAATAAAAGATTATAAGTCAAAATAGATTTTAGTACAAAATGTACTTCAAACATGTTAAGATAGATATGCAAACCACATTTTTTTACTATTTGTTTTGGTGTACATCTGTCCTAAACAAAATTGTATCGTTATTTTTTTCGTTTAGAGTGATTTAAAATCAAATCAAATATAAAATTGGTACTGGTTTAAATTATAAATATTAATACCATTCCTAAATGTTACGCTTACAAACATACTCCGTGCGTACGCAATATATTTCAAAATTTAATACTAAATTTTATTTAAAAAACAATCCCGCACGTACGTGCGAGTCCAAATCTAGTTAGAAGTTATAACACAGTATTATTAATATGAATTTATCATCTTAATCATGAATTTATTGGGATACAATATGGTTTAACATGATATATCCATAAACTTATTGATACATATATTTTGTTATCGTGTTAATCCAATAAATAATCATCTAACTCATAAATACTTTTATACACCAACAATATCGTTAAATATGGCTTAACAAATTCTATTTTATATTAGTTTCAATATGTTATCTTATCGCGGTATCATATTATTTAGCACGATAAACGAATAGTTATACAATAAAATTACAAAATATTTTACTTTTTCGTAAATTGAACAGTGTTTATCGATTTCATATATATAGTGTAATTAATTGTCACATGGTTAGTTTCGTCATTGTCCAACCACATAGGTGAGAGAACTAATTATGAAGTTATGGAGACCAAACTTTTTGTTTTTACTTCTTCTGGATATATACTTTTATATCACCCATTTTATAAAGGGTGGCCGGTTTTTTACACCCTGTAGATTTAGTTTTCTCAGCTTATCCCCCCAAACTTTATTACTCTTAATATAACACCATCAAAAACTTAATCCTTTATAAAACTACATACACTTTGTTTTCCTACGTATAAATACGCCTCCAATCAATCTTACAATTACGATGCCTAAACTGTGATTAACCATAAAATAGCGTTTACTGAATCACGATTAGGATAACCCATTCACTAATCAAATAATCCGACATTTATACGACGTCGTTGTAATTTGTTTACTTGAGACTCAAAAATCAAACTGAGGAAATCTAAACTTTTCTATCTCTGAACTTTTCTGAACTTTTCACTATCTCTGAACTTTTCAATCATCTTTCTCGCGTTCTACATCGTGAGGAGGAAAAGAAGTATGAGGAAAAGAAGTATGAGGAAGAGCCCTGCTTCGCCACATGACCTACAATGCATCGTTCTTCCTTTCCTTCCTAGTTTGAGTATTTCTGGTTCACCTTTCTTCTTCTTCTTCTTCGGAGACTCGAGTTTACCCTTGATCCTATCGTATTTCTTTTTCTGTCCTTTCTTTCTACCAGGTGGAATCGGTGGTGGAGGTGCTTTCATTAAGACATAATTGTTGGTCATCCAGAAACGTTGACCTCTCACCGGATCAGGTCCTGTCTCATATTGTTCTAACCATACTTTAGACCCAAAGAATGGAACTTTTCTATCATCTTTCTTACTCTTACCTCAGTCGGTGTCGCTTCCAAATCACCATCATCATCTCTATCGTCGTCCCCATCTACTTTGTTATCACTTGCGACTGCATCATCACCATCGTTAGAATTGTCACTTGCATTGTTATCACTCTCGACTGCATCGTCACTGTCGCTTGAATCGTCACTCTCACCATTGAAAGTAGGATCATCTGGATCGCTATCACAAACCAACTCTTTGATACACATCGTCAATGTCGCTTGAACCCTAGTTTTGATTGCTTTAGATTTTCTCAGTTTGATTTTTGTGTCTCAAGTAAACAAATGACAACGACGTCGTATCAATGTCGGATGATTTGATTAGTGAATGGGTTATCCTAATCGCGATACATTAAACGCTATTTTATGGTTAATCACGGTTTAGGCATCGTAATTGTGAGATTGATTGGAGGCGTATTTATATGTAGAAAACAAAAGTGTATGTAGTTTTATAAAGGATTAAGTTTTTGATGGTGTTATATTAAGAGCAATAAAGTTTGGGGGGATAAGCTGAGAAAGCTTATTGTACAGGGTGAAAAAAACCGGCCACCCTTTTATAAAACCAAACCGAAATACAATTTTTTTATTACAAAATATAAACCTAACCCTTATATTATCAACCCAAACCGAAATATAATTTCGCTTAATTACAAAATCTAAACCTTAACCACTATTTTGTCAACTCAAACTGAAATATAATTTCGTTTAATTACACAATTTAAACCCTAACCACTAATTTTTCAATCCAATTTGAAATATAATTTTATTTAATTACAAAATCTAAATCTTAACCATTGATTTATATACCCAAACCAAAATATATTTTCTTAATAAAAATCCTACATAATTTGTTTCCTTAATTTGCTTTAACTTTTTATTTTAATTTTGGTTTACTTTTTTAAATAAAAAATAACATGGCATATTGTTGTATTTTATGATGGATGCTTGATAATAAATAGTTTATTTAATTATTTATATTTGTTTATTTGTGAGCTATGCAATGCTTATACGGAGTTGAACGATTCGGTCTCTTAGAGAAAATTATTTGATCCTTAGCTGATGGAGAGAAAATGTGGAGATGAAGAATTCACCATTTAGAAGGCTTGATATGATAAAAGAGTTGAAGAAAGCAGCTTAGTTGGAGAGTATTACAGACTTGGCCAGCATAGAAACCAACACTGTGGAGATGAAGAATTCACCATTTAGAAGGCTTGATATGATAGAAGAGTTGAAGAAATCAACTTAGCTGGAGAGTACTAAAGACTTGGCCAGCATAGAAGCCAACACCTATCTGATTGCTGCTTGTGCAAGGCTTGAGCAAGGCTTGACGTCAATTGCGCTTCTCCCCAAACAACATCATAACTTCTTAAGAAGGTATATATTCTTTTTTCACCATCTTTTGTCAAGATTATGTTAAATATTTAATATTTCTTCTTTTGTAGCTTGTTGAAAGATATTTGGAAGAAATGTGTGCGCATCCACCCTTCATCATTCACCATCCGGTGATTATGAGTATTTTTGCCAAAAGTCAAAAACATAATGATGGTTTTACTGAGAAATTTGCTCTTTACATAGCAAAACAAGAAGTAAGTGTAAACCTTGCCTTTCTTATTCTTGTATGATCGATATTTGATAGGATTTTACATTTATTCTTCCTATATCCATGGAACATTGGAGGCTCTTGAAGTAAGTGTAAACCTTGCCTTTCTTATTCTTGTATGATCGATATTTGATAGGAAATAACTTATTTAATGATTTTACATTTGTTTATTTCCGAGCTATGCAATGCTTATACGGAGTTGAACGATTTTGTCTCTTAGATAAAAAGATTTGATCATCAGCTAATGGAGAGAAAATGTGTAGATGAGGAAGCCATGATTGTGGATGAAAGTTTTGGGATTCAATCAGTAATACAATAAAATAGTTGGCTTGTTTTTAGCATCGTTTAAATGATACTAATCAATACTCATTTAAATAAAAACAAAACCGTATCTTCAAAAATATATTACAATCTTATTCAAATATGATTTAATCGATTATCATCGTTTTAAAAATCATATACAATAGTTAATCATATTACATTTTCTTAAAATTCTTGTAGTTTTTGATTGATCATGTACCATGTGATTATGAATTTATGATCATCTATCTACTTTTGAACACAAATAACACGACCTTATTGAAATATATCAAATCAAAACCTCGTAGTCTACATTCGCGATCTCGTCAATGGTTTTGGCCATATAATGAGTGAGATGATTCTTCCAGTCACCAACTTCACCTTTCCTAAAGAATAAATTAGAATATAATGGATACCAGTTCTCGTTGTACCCTTATTATAAGGCTTTAAATCTCCCAAGTTAAGCAAGCTACAACATTTTAAGATATCCTCCACCAATCCATTCTTCTCTTCTTCCTCGGTAGATGGACAATTCAAGACTTGAACAGGACTCCTCTACAAGACTCCTCATACTTGAAAAAGAGAACGTTCTCCTTATCTTCTAAGCTCCCTTTCTAGTAGCTCAACACTAGTTCCCTATAGGGTCCATTATTCCATATAACAGAACTCCTCTACATTTCATCAAACATGAGCTCAAAAGTGTCTTGACTCAACTAGGTGCGATGCAACATGTATTTATACTTTCAACCGGAGATAAACGAATCTTTGATAGCTCTATACACATACACGACTATGCGAGGTGAAGAAGAAGACTTGCTTTTTGGTGGCTTTATCCAAACTCA
The DNA here is from genome assembly GCA_036452645.1 of Capsella bursa-pastoris. Taxonomy (NCBI): domain Eukaryota; kingdom Viridiplantae; phylum Streptophyta; class Magnoliopsida; order Brassicales; family Brassicaceae; genus Capsella; species Capsella bursa-pastoris. The sequence continues at coordinate 3,918,573 of CP144186.1, forward strand.
TTACATAAATATATGATTCACCGTAATCGACTACACCACAATGAAATAAAAAGATTTTCTAATATATTATAAATCGTATGTATACGTATTATTCCTGCGTGCTATAGTGCGGGTCTGATCCTAGTTCTTTTAAACAAAATAATAGTGATCAATTTATATTTCTTCGATTGTATTTATTCAATTCAAATGTATTAGCTAACTTATTTACTAGTTTTATGATTGTTTGCTATTATTTAAATTGCAATTTACAACCGAAATAAACTAAAACTGTAGTATAAATAAATTCAATAAACACTTAAAATTTATTTAAAATATCAACGTACAAAGTTTATATAAAAATACAATTGACCGAGGCATAACGCATGAATATTTGCCTAGTTAGGTTTATAAAAGTATTAAATCAAAGATTATATTGGTTCAGACGTTCAGTATAACTAAAAATTTGTGGCGACCCTCTCCATTTAATCCAGCCATTTTGTTTTTTTGTTATTCATTTATGCCAGCCATTTTGTTTAGCAAAATACTAAATCGTACCCATTTTTGTTTTTTCGTTATTCTTTAGGTTCAAGTAGTTTGGTTTATCTACTTTTATACGTGGACCAATGAACGTCTACTCAATAAAAGAAGCCACTAATTTTCTTTATTATTAAGTAATCAAACTTAAAAAAAAAATAGAAACAAACAAACCGAAAATTATGAGAAAGAGAGAATGACAGATGGATGAAGAAGATGAGGATGAGAGAGATATAGCTTCATCATTTGTCTTTCCGACCGCTTTTATCTCTTCCTAGTTTCTGTCTGAATTTTTTTTTTTTGAATAATAAATTAAATTTGTTCTACTACCTCCGATCATCATCGACCTTGTTCATCTTCCTCCTGTAAGACTTTTTCTTTCTCTGTTTTTTTTTGTCGGCTTAATCGAACTGTGTGTTTCCTAGGTTCCGATGTTGTAATTGGTTTTGGTCACTTGGAGAAAATATAATTTGATTTTTCTTTTATCATATTAAATCTTGTAAATGGTAATTATATACAGAGATGAAACACCGATGATCTTGATTAGAGTATGTTTGATTCTTGAATTTCGTATTTATTCGATTAGAGTATGATTGATTCTTGAATTTCGTATTTATTCGATTAGAGTATGTTACACTGAAACGAGAATTTGATAATCAACGATATGTTTATATTCAATTTCTCTGAATTAGTCTTTCTGTTTTGGTCGTAATTTGAGGTTACAGGCTAATGGAGGATTTAAAAACTCCTGAAGAAACTGTTAGTGGAGATATCGTTAGTGATGTTGCTGCAACATTAAACCCTGAGTTGATTGAATTGGCCAGTCAAGAATCTAACTTACGTTCAGTTTCAAAGGTTGATAATATTCCACAATCTCAAACTGATAATGAAGAGGCTCAACAATCTCAAACTGATAGCTCAACTGGAAATGCCAATGAGAAAAATGTCTATGAAACATTTTCTGCTTCTGATGCTGTAAGTTCTGCGGGGTTAACGAGTAAAGATACTTCGAATACAACGATCGTAGAAGAAGTGTCAGAGCTAAATGAGATTGGTTTACCTAGTGTAAAGATTACTGGGGCTGTGGTGGGTACATCAAGGAATGGTGGGTCACCGATGAGCGCTGTGGAGCCGAAAAATGTGGACGCACATAGAGGTTTAATCGATACTGCTGCGCCTTTCGAATCTGTTAAAGAAGCTGTCTCAAAATTTGGAGGAATTACAGACTGGAAATCTCACCGAATGCAAGCAGTAGAGGTATTCTACTAAAGGTTATTTCTTGTTTGTTGCCTTTCTTGTTGATATGTTTTTGTGTATGTTTCTGTTTCTGCAGAGGCGCAAGCTTATAGAAGAAGAGCTTAAAAAGATCCATGATGAGATTCCTGAGTACAAAACACATTCGGAAACCGCTGAGGCTGCGAAACTAAAAGTGCTTAAAGAGCTAGAAAGCACAAAGAGACTGATTGAACAGTTGAAGCTTAATTTGGAGAAGGCGGAAACAGAAGAACAACAGGCAAAGCAGGACTCAGAGCTTGCTAAGCTAAGGGTTGAGGAGATGGAACAAGGAATAGCTGAAGATGTCAGTGTTGCAGCTAAAGCGCAGCTTGAGGTGGCCAAGGCGAGGCATACGAGAGCCATTACAGAGTTGTCGTCTGTCAAGGATGAGCTAGAAACTCTGCACAAGGAATATGATGCGCTGGTGCAAGATAAAGATTTGGTTATAAAGAAAGTAGAAGAAGCAATGTTGGCATCAAAAGAAGTTGAGAAGACAGTTGAAGAACTCACCATAGAGCTGATAGCTACAAAAGAGTCACTGGAATCAGCACATGCTTCTCATTTAGAGGCGGAAGAACAGAGGATTGGAGCAGCCATGGCCAGAGACCAGGATACTCACCGTTGGGAGAAGGAACTGAAGCAAGCGGAAGAGGAACTTCAGAAACTTAACCAACAGATACATTCTTCAAAGGACCTAAAATCAAAGCTTGACACTGCTTCAGCGCTGCTTCTTGATTTGAAGGCAGAATTGGTAGCTTATATGGAATCAAAACTAAAACAGGAAGCGTGTGACTCAACCACAAACAGCGATGCTTCGACAGGACACATGAGCCATCCAGATTTACATGCAGCTGTTGCCTCTGCAAAGAAGGAACTTGAAGAAGTCAATGTCAATATCGAAAAAGCAGCTGCTGAAGTGAATTGCTTGAAATTAGCCTCCTCTGCTTTGCAACTGGAACTGGAGAAAGAAAAGTCTGCTCTTGCCTCAATCAAACAAAGAGAAGGAATGGCTTCCATAGCAGTTGCTTCTTTAGAGGCTGAAATTGACAGAACGAGATCGGAAATTACTTTAGTTCAGTCAAAGGAGAAAGACGGGAGAGATAAAATGGTGGAGCTACCTAAGCAACTTCAGCAAGCAGCAGAAGAAGCTGATGAAGCAAAGTCGCTTGCTGAACTTGCTCGTGAGGAGCTACGAAAGGCGAAAGAAGATTCAGATCAAGCAAAAGCTGGAGCAAGTACAATGGAGAGCAGGCTATTTGCTGCTCAAAAGGAAATCGAGGCAGCTAAAGCTTCAGAGAGGCTGGCCTTAGCCGCAATCAAGGCTTTGGAGGAGAGTGAATCAACACTGAAAGCGAATGACATCCATTCTCCACTAAGCGTTACACTTTCCTTAGAAGAGTACTATGAGCTCAGTAAACGCGCTCACGAGGCAGAAGAACTGGCAAACGCTAGAGTAGCAGCAGCGGTTTCAAGGATCGAGGAAGCTAAAGAAACAGAAATGAGAAGCTTGGAGAAGTTGGAAGAGGTAAACAGAGACATGGATGCGAGAAAGAAGGCCTTAAAAGAAGCAACTGAAAAGGCTGAGAAGGCTAAAGAAGGGAAGTTGGGGGTGGAACAGGAGCTCAGGAAATGGAGGGCAGAGCATGAACAGAAGAGAAAGGCTGGTGATGGAGTAAAAACTGAGAAAAGCCAAAAATGTAGCTTTGAAGGAGGAAAGGAGCTAAGTAAGTTGGAAAAATCACCTGAAACTGTTGCTTATGCCTCCAGCCCAAGTGACTCATATGGAACAGAAGATAACTCTGAAACCAATCAATCCCCACAGACCAAATCTGGAAAGAAAAAGAAGAAGCTTTCTTTTCCCCGGTTTTTTATGTTCTTGTCAAAGAAGAAGTCACATAATTAACTTCAGTAGCTATTCATACATCTAACTCTATTTTTCTATCTCATCTGTTGGAGCTTTGATTCCAGAAAGAACTTCACTAGAACAAGTATTTGTGATGTAAATGGTGTTTTCTTTTTTCTTTTTCTTGCATTGTAATTCAAGTCTTCCTTTTATGCTTTTAAAACAAGATAGTTTTTGAGAAATGCTCATTTGATGTCATATATAAGGTTTTATAGGGTACTAGGTTAGCGCACGTATATTTATATCTTACACGAAAAATACATGGTTTATTTTTTTTTGCACGTTTAAACCTGAACTTTTTGTTTTTGAAGAAAAATACATATACTAATTAACATTTCTAATTTAAATCCTAAACAAATAAAATTTTGTTATTTTCATGCCCACGATCTCAAAACAATAATATAATTCCAATTTTATCCCTACCAGCTGAATCTAAAAACAATAATATAATTCAATTTTATTTTTGTTTGAGAGCGTGAGTATGAAAATAAAAACCATTAATTAGTTCATGAATTTTTCTTCCAAAAAAAAAAGTTCAGTTTTAAACTTCCAGAAAAATAATAAACCATGTATTTTTATTGGTTTTTTCCCTTTTTAAATTAGTATATAATATGCAACATTAATGTTTTATCTTTGATTCTTTCAAGACATATATACTTTCTTTTATATTTAAATATCATATATCTTTTTCAAAAAGATATTTTTGATAAAACTAAATAAAAATCGTATACGGATAATGAAAAGAAAAACCTTGTTACTTGAATTGCTCGTTGTGGTCGTCTTTGTTTTCTTGCCATAACCATTTTGGACAAAATCTCTTTAAGATACTCACAATATTCTCAACGGTGTTCGATCCATAAACACATCTATGTTATCACTCTTCTTTTCTTTTATCTTAATCCTAAAAATATCTCCTTCAACTTCTCATTGTTTCTTTCCTCTTATCTTTCATGACTTTCAAACTTCTTCTCCACTTATTCGTTCTTTTTCTTCATCTTTACCACACACTTCTTCGCCGTCAAAAGCATTTTTGTCAGATAATTAACCACCCTTTTCCACATATTTTTTGTTCTTCTCCTCAAGTTTTTTCAGACAATGATTATTATCACTTTTATTTTGTTGAATTCACTTTCTCTGATCTCTTTGATCATACCTCGTTACGTTTTGATTTGTCACTCGAGCAATGCTTGTTCCTCTAAATACTTAGCTTCTAACTCTCCTTCTCCATAACACTTGTTCTTTACTTATCAATCAAGCTTTCTATCTCCTCTCTTTTCATCTTTACTTCATCACGTAAACTCTCTATTGTTTTCTCCATATCTATAATCTTTGATGCAACATTTTTACCGGTATTTTGCATTCTCTTCTCCTACTCTTCCAATACCTCCCAGGCTTAGTTGTAATCATCTATTAGCTTATTGATTATAGATTTTCCGAATAAACGATTGACCTTTTTGTGCTCTCGGTTCAGCGTCTTGTACGCAGCTTCTCCGCTTAACAACACATTTTGAATACCTTTGATCTAATAGAAAGTTTTTATAAGGACTTAAGAAGCGCTAATGATTTAGGGTTTTACTTTCTTTTTTTACCATTTCCAGTAAAACACAAAAGAAAAAAAAATTAAATTTTTAAAAGACACGACTCCCCATTATCACAACTAGTATTCACAAAATTTACCTTTATTTGGTGGTTGATATTTGGTCCCAAATAGGATAAGAACCCAAAACCATTGCTTTGAGGCAGTGAATAGCTTGCATGAAGTTATTTTGGGTTAGAATATGTTATAATACAATAAATTTGATTGATTACAAGTGGTAGAGACGCATGAAGAATGTTTAGAAGTGAGAAGAAAGACTTGTTGATATTTGGTCCCAAATGGGATAAGAACCCAAAACCATTGCTTTGAGGCAGTGAATGGCTTGTATAAAGTTATTTTGGGTTAGAATATGTTATAATACAATGAATTTGACTGATTACAAGTGGTAGAGATGCATGAAGAATGTTTAAAAGTGAAAAGAAAGACTTGTTGAAATTTGGTCTCAAATAGGATAAGAACCCAAAACCATTGCTTTGAGGCAGTGAATGGCTTGTATAAAGTAAGTTTGGGTTAGAATATGTTATAATACAATGAATTTGATTAATTACAAGTGCTAGAGATGCATGAAGAATGTTTAGACGTGAGTAGAAAGACTTGTTGATATTTGGTCCCAAATGGGATAAGAACCCAAAACCATTGCTTTGAAGCAGTGAATAGCTTGCATGAAGTTATTTTGGGTTAGAATATGTTATAATACAATAAATTTGATTGATTACAAGTGGTAGAGACGCATGAAGAATGTTTAGAAGTGAGAAGAAAGACTTGTTGATATTTGGTCCCAAATGGGATAAGAACCCAAAACCATTGCTTTGAGGCAGTGAATGGCTTGTATAAAGTTATTTTGGGTTAGAATATGTTATAATACAATAAATTTGACTGATTACAAGTGGTAGAGATACATGAAGAATGTTTAAAAGTGAAAAGAAAGACTTGTTGAAATTTGGTCTCAAATAGGATAAGAACCCAAAACCATTCCTTTGAGGCAGTGAATGGCTTGTATAAAGTAAGTTTGGGTTAGAATATGTTATAATACAATGAATTTGATTAATTACAAGTGCTAGAGATGCATGAAGAATGTTTAGACGTGAGTAGAAAGACTTGTTGATATTTGGTCCCAAATGGGATAAGAACCCAAAACCATTGCTTTGAGGCAGTGAATGGCTTGTATAAATTTATTTTGGGTTAGTATATGTTATAAAACAATGAATTTGATTGATTACAAGTGCTAGAGATACATGAAGAATGTTAAGAAGTGAGAACAAAGACTTGTTGATATTTGGTCCAAAATGGGATAAGAACCCAAAACCATTGCTTTGAGGCAGTGAATGGCTTGTATAAAGTAAGTTTGGGTTAGAATATGTTATAATACAATGAATTTGATTAATTACAATTGCTAGAGATGCATGAAGAATGTTTAGAAGTGAGTAGAAAGACTTGTTGATATTTGGTCCCAAATGGGATAAGAACCCAAAACCATTGCTTTGAGGTAGTGAGTAGCTTGCATGAAGTTATTTTGGGTTAGAATATGTTATAATACAAGGAATTTGATTGATTACAAGTGGTAGAGATGCATGAAGAATGTTTAGAAGTGAGTAGAAAGACTTGTTGATATTAGGTCCCAAATGGGATAAGAACCCAAAACCATTGCTTTGAGGGATTGAATAGCTTGCATGAAGTTATTTTGGGTTAGAATATGTTATAATACAATAAATTTGATTGATTACAAGTGGTAGAGACGCATGAAGAATGTTTAGAAGTGAGTAGAAAGACTTGTTGATATTTGGTCCCAAATGGGATAAGAACCCAAAACCATTGCTTTGAGGTAGTGAGTAGCTTGCATGAAGTTATTTTGGGTTAGAATATGTTATAATACCAGGAATTTGATTGATTACAAGTGGTAGAGATGCAATGAAGAATGTTTAGACGTGTGTAGAAAGACTTATTGATATTTGGTCCCAAATGGGATAAGAACCCAAAACCATTGCTTTGAAGCAGTGAATGGCTTGTATAAATTTATTTTGGGTTAGTATATGTTATAAAACAATGAATTTGATTGATTACAAGTGCTAGAGATACATGAAGAATGTTAAGAAGTGAGAACAAAGACTTGTTGATATTTGGTCCAAAATGGGATAAGAACCCAAAACCATTGCTTTGAGGCAGTGAATGGCTTGTATAAAGTTATTATGGGTTAGAATATGTTATAATACAATGAATTTGATTGATTACAAGTGCTAGAGATACATGCAAAATGTTTAGAAGTGAAAAGAAAGACTTGTTGATATTTGGTCCCAAATGGGATAAGAACCCAAAACCATTGCTTTGAGGTAGTGAATAGCTTGCATGAAGTTATTTTGGGTTAGAATATGTTATAATACAATGAATTTGATTGATTACAAGTGGTAGAGATGCATGAAGAATGTTTAGAAGTGAGTAGAAAGACTTGTTGATATTTGGTCCCAAATGGAATAAGAACTTAAAACCATTGCTTTGAGGCAGTGAATGGCTTGTATAAAGTTATTTTGGGTTAGAATATGTTATAATACAATGAATTTGATTGATTACAAGTGCTAGAGATGCATGAAGAATGTTTAAAAGTGAGAAGAAAGACTTGTTGATATTTGGTCCCAAATAGGATGAGAACCCAAAACCAAATCTTTGAGGCAGTGTATGGCTTGTATAAAGTTATTTTGGGTTAGAATCTGTTATAATACAATGAATTTGATTGATTATAAGTGGTACAGATGCATGAAGAATGTTTAAAAGTGAGAAGAAAGACTTGTTGATATTTGGTCCCAAATGGGATAAGAACCCAAAACCAAATCTTTGACGCAGTGAATGGCTTGTTTAAAGTTATTTTGGGTTAGAATATGTTATAATACAACGAATTTGATTGATTACAAGTGCTACAGATGCATGAAGAAATGTTTAGACGTGAGAAGAAAGACTTGTTGAAATTTGGTCTCAAATGGGATAAGAACCCAAAACCATTGCTTTGAGGCAGTGAATGGCTTGTATAAAGTAAGTTTGGGTTAGAATATGTTATAATACAATGAATTTGATTGATTACAAGTGCTAGAGATGCATGAAGAATGTTTAGACGTGAGTAGAAAGACTTGTTGATATTTGGTCCCAAATGGGATAAGAACCCAAAACAATTGCTTTGAAGCAATGAATGGCTTGTAAAATGGTATTTCGGGTTAGAATATGTTATAATACAATGAATTTAAATGATTACAAGTGCTATAGATACATGAAGAATGTTTAGAAGTGAGATGAAAGACTTGTTGATATTTGGTCCCAAATGGGATAATAACCCAAAACCATTCCTTTGAGGCAGTGAATGGCTTGTATAAATTTACTTTGGGTTAGTATATGTTATAATACAATGAATTTGATTGATTACAAGTGCTAGAGATACATGAATAATGTTAAGAAGTGAGACCAAAGACTTGTAAATATTTGGTCCAAAATGGGATAAGAACCCAAAACCATTGCTTTGAGGTAGTGAATGGCTTGTATAAAGTTATTTTGGGTTAGATTATGTTATAATACAATGAATTAGATTGATTACAAGTGCTAGAGATACATGAAGAATGTTAAGAAGTGAGAACAAAGACTTGTTGATATTTGGTCCAAAATGGGATAAGAACCCAAAACCATTGCTTTGAGGCAGTGAATGGCTTGTATAAAGTTATTTTGGGTTAGAATATGTTATAATATAATGAATTTGATTGATTACAAGTGCTAGAGATACATGAAAAATGTTTAGAAGTGAGAAGAAAGACTTGTTGATATTTGGTCCCAAATGGGATAAGAACCCAAAACGATTGCTTTGAGGCAGTGAATAGCTTGCATGAAGTTATTTTGGGGTAGAATATGTTATAATACAATAAATTTTGATTGATTACAAGTGGTAGAGATGCATGAAGAATGTTTAAAAGTGAGAAGAAAGACTTGTTGATATTTGGTCCCAAATGGGATAAGAACCCAAAACCATTGCTTTGAGGCAGTGAATAGCTTGCATGAAGTTATTTTGGGTTAGAATATGTTATAATACAATAAATTTGATTGACTACAAGTGGTAGAGACGCATGAAGAATGTTTAGAAGTGAGTAGAAAGACTTGTTGATATTTGGTCCCAAATGGGATAAGAACCCAAAACCATTGCTTTAAGCAATGAATGGCTTGTAAAATGGTATTTCGGGTTAGAATATGTTATAATACAATGAATTTAAATGATTACAAGTGCTATAGATACATGAAGAATTTTTAGAAGTGAGATGGAAGACTTGTTGATATTTGGTCCCAAATGGGATAATAACCCAAAACCATTGCTTTGAGGCAGTGAATGGCTTGTATAAAGTTATTTTGGGTTAGTATATGTTATAATACAATGAATTTGATTGATTACAAGTGCTAGAGATGCATGAAGAATGTTTAAAAGTGAGAAGAAAGACTTGTTGATATTTGGTCCCAAATAGGATGAGAACCCAAAACCAAATCTTTGAGGCAGTGTATGGCGTGTATAAAATTATTTTGGGTTAGAATATGTTATAATACAATGAATTTGATTGATTATAAGTGGTACTGATGCATGAAGAATGTTTAAAAGTGAGAAGAAAGACTTGTTGATATTTGGTCCCAAATGGGATAAGAACCCAAAACCAAATCTTTGACGCAGTGAATGGCTTGTATAAAGTTATTTTGGGTTAGAATATGTTATAATACAACGAATTTGATTGATTACAAGTGCTACAGATGCATGAAGAAATGTTTAGACGTGAGAAGAAAGACTTGTTGAAATTTGGTCTCAAATGGGATAAGAACCCAAAACCATTGCTTTGAGGCAGTGAATGGCTTGTATAAAGTAAGTTTGGGTTAGAATATGTTATAATACAATGAATTTGATTGATTACAAGTGCTAGAGATGCATGAAGAATGTTTAGACGTGAGTAGAAAGACTTGTTGATATTTGGTCCCAAATGGGATAAGAACCTAAAACAATTGCTTTGAAGCAATGAATGGCTTCTAAAATGGTATTTCGGGTTAGAATATGTTATAATACAATGAATTTAAATGATTACAAGTGCTATAGATACATGAAGAATGTTTAGAAGTGAGATGAAAGACATGTTGATATTTGGTCCCAAATGGGATAATAACCCAAAACCATTCCTTTGAGGCAGTGAATGGCTTGTAAAAATTTACTTTGGGTTAGTATATGTTATAATACAATGAATTTGATTGATTACAAGTGCTAGAGATACATGAATAATGTTAAGAAGTGAGAACAAAGACTTGTAAATATTTGGTCCAAAATGGGATAAGAACCCAAAACCATTGCTTTGAGGCAGTGAATGGCTTGTATAAAGTTATTTTGGGTTAGAATATATTATAATACAATGAATTAGATTGATTACAAGTGCTAGAGATACATGAAGAATGTTAAGAAGTGAGAACAAAGACTTGTTGATATTTGGTCCAAAATGGGTTAAGAACCCAAAACCATTGCTTTGAGGCAGTGAATGGCTTGTATAAAGTTATTTTGGGTTAGAATATGTTATAATATAATGAATTTGATTGATTACAAGTGCTAGAGATACATGAAAAATGTTTAGAAGTGAGAAGAAAGACTTGTTGATATTTGGTCCCAAATGGGATAAGAACCCAAAACCATTGCTTTAAGCAATGAATGGCTTGTAAAATGGTATTTCGGGTTAGAATATGTTATAATACAATGAATTTAAATGATTACAAGTGCTATAGATACATGAAGAATTTTTAGAAGTGAGATGGAAGACTTGTTGATATTTGGTCCCAAATGGGATAATAACCCAAAACCATTGCTTTGAGGCAGTGAATGGCTTGTATAAAGTTATTTTGGGTTAGTATATGTTATAATACAATGAATTTGATTGATTACAAGTGCTAGAGATGCATGAAGAATGTTTAAAAGTGAGAAGAAAGACTTGTTGATATTTGGTCCCAAATAGGATGAGAACCCAAACCAAATCTTTGAGGCAGTGTATGGCGTGTATAAAATTATTTTGGGTTAGAATATGTTATAATACAATGAATTTGATTGATTATAAGTGGTACTGATGCATGAAGAATGTTTAAAAGTGAGAAGAAAGACTTGTTGATATTTGGTCCCAAATGGGATAAGAACCCAAAACCAAATCTTTGACGCAGTGAATGGCTTGTATAAAGTTATTTTGGGTTAGAATATGTTATAATACAACGAATTTGATTGATTACAAGTGCTACAGATGCATGAAGAAATGTTTAGACGTGAGAAGAAAGACTTGTTGAAATTTGGTCTCAAATGGGATAAGAACCCAAAACCATTGCTTTGAGGCAGTGAATGGCTTGTATAAAGTAAGTTTGGGTTAGAATATGTTATAATACAATGAATTTGATTGATTACAAGTGCTAGAGATGCATGAAGAATGTTTAGACGTGAGTAGAAAGACTTGTTGATATTTGGTCCCAAATGGGATAAGAACCCAAAACAATTGCTTTGAAGCAATGAATGGCTTCTAAAATGGTATTTCGGGTTAGAATATGTTATAATACAATGAATTTAAATGATTACAAGTGCTATAGATACATGAAGAATGTTTAGAAGTGAGATGAAAGACATGTTGATATTTGGTCCCAAATGGGATAATAACCCAAAACCATTCCTTTGAGGCAGTGAATGGCTTGTAAAAATTTACTTTGGGTTAGTATATGTTATAATACAATGAATTTGATTGATTACAAGTGCTAGAGATACATGAATAATGTTAAGAAGTGAGAACAAAGACTTGTAAATATTTGGTCCAAAATGGGATAAGAACCCAAAACCATTGCTTTGAGGCAGTGAATGGCTTGTATAAAGTTATTTTGGGTTAGAATATATTATAATACAATGAATTAGATTGATTACAAGTGCTAGAGATACATGAAGAATGTTAAGAAGTGAGAACAAAGACTTGTTGATATTTGGTCCAAAATGGGTTAAGAACCCAAAACCATTGCTTTGAGGCAGTGAATGGCTTGTATAAAGTTATTTTGGGTTAGAATATGTTATAATATAATGAATTTGATTGATTACAAGTGCTAGAGATACATGAAAAATGTTTAGAAGTGAGAAGAAAGACTTGTTGATATTTGGTCCCAAATGGGATAAGAACCCAAAACGATTGCTTTGAGGCAGTGAATGGCTTGTATAAAGTTATTTTGGGTTAGAATATGTTATAATATAATGAATTTGATTGATTACAAGTGCTAGAGATACATGAAAAATGTTTAGAAGTGAGAAGAAAGACTTGTTGATATTTGGTCCCAAATGGGATAAGAACCCAAAACCATTGCTTTAAGCAATGAATGGCTTGTAAAATGGTATTTCGGGTTAGAATATGTTATAATACAATGAATTTAAATGATTACAAGTGCTATAGATACATGAAGAATTTTTAGAAGTGAGATGGAAGACTTGTTGATATTTGGTCCCAAATGGGATAATAACCCAAAACCATTGCTTTGAGGCAGTGAATGGCTTGTATAAAGTTATTTTGGGTTAGTATATGTTATAATACAATGAATTTGATTGATTACAAGTGCTAGAGATGCATGAAGAATGTTTAAAAGTGAGAAGAAAGACTTGTTGATATTTGGTCCCAAATAGGATGAGAACCCAAAACCAAATCTTTGAGGCAGTGTATGGCGTGTATAAAATTATTTTGGGTTAGAATATGTTATAATACAATGAATTTGATTGATTATAAGTGGTACTGATGCATGAAGAATGTTTAAAAGTGAGAAGAAAGACTTGTTGATATTTGGTCCCAAATAGGATGAGAACCCAAAACCAAATCTTTGACGCAGTGAATGGCTTGTTTAAAGTTATTTTGGGTTAGAATATGTTATAATACAACGAATTTGATTGATTACAAGTGCTACAGATGCATGAAGAAATGTTTAGACGTGAGAAGAAAGACTTGTTGAAATTTGGTCTCAAATGGGATAAGAACCCAAAACCATTGCTTTGAGGCAGTGAATGGCTTGTATAAAGTAAGTTTGGGTTAGAATATGTTATAATACAATGAATTTGATTGATTACAAGTGCTAGAGATGCATGAAGAATGTTTAGACGTGAGTAGAAAGACTTGTTGATATTTGGTCCCAAATGGGATAAGAACCCAAAACAATTGCTTTGAAGCAATGAATGGCTTGTAAAATGGTATTTCGGGTTAGAATATGTTATAATACAATGAATTTAAATGATTACAAGTGCTATAGATACATGAAGAATGTTTAGAAGTGAGATGAAAGACTTGTTGATATTTGGTCCCAAATGGGATAATAACCCAAAACCATTCCTTTGAGGCAGTGAATGGCTTGTAAAAATTTACTTTGGGTTAGTATATGTTATAATACAATGAATTTGATTGATTACAAGTGCTAGAGATACATGAATAATGTTAAGAAGTGAGAACAAAGACTTGTAAATATTTGGTCCAAAATGGGATAAGAACCCAAAACCATTGCTTTGAGGCAGTGAATGGCTTGTATAAAGTTATTTTGGGTTAGAATATATTATAATACAATGAATTAGATTGATTACAAGTGCTAGAGATACATGAAGAATGTTAAGAAGTGAGAACAAAGACTTGTTGATATTTGGTCCAAAATGGGTTAAGAACCCAAAACCATTGCTTTGAGGCAGTGAATGGCTTGTATAAAGTTATTTTGGGTTAGAATATGTTATAATATAATGAATTTGATTGATTACAAGTGGTAGAGACGCATGAAGAATGTTTAGAAGTGAGTAGAAAGACTTGTTGATATTTGGTCCCAAATGGGATAAGAACCCAAAACGATTACTTTGAGGGAGTGAATAGCTTGCATGAAGTTATTTTGGGGTAGAATATGTTATAATACAATAAATTTGATTGATTACAAGTGGTAGAGATGCATGAAGAATGTTTAAAAGTGAGAAGAAAGACTTGTTGATATTTGGTCCCAAATGGGATAAGAACCCAAAACCATTGCTTTGAGGCAGTGAATGGCTTATATAAAGTTATTTTGGGTTAGAATATGTTATAATACAAAAAATTTGATTGATTACAAGTGCTAGAGATGCATGAAGAATGTTTAGAAGTGAGAAGAAAGACTTGTTGATATTTGGTCCCAAATGGGATAAGAACCCAAAACCATTGCTTTGAGGCAGTGAATGGCTTGTATAAAGTTATTTGGGTTAGAATATGTTATAATACAATGAATTTAAATGATTACAAGTGCTATAGATACATGAAGAATTTTTAGAAGTGAGATGGAAGACTTGTTGATATTTGGTCCCAAATGGGATAATAACCCAAAACCATTGCTTTGAGGCAGTGAATGGCTTGTATAAAGTTATTTTGGGTTAGAATATGTTATAATACAATGAATTTGATTGATTACAAGTGCTAGAGATGCATGAAGAATGTTTAAAAGTGAGAAGAAAGACTTGTTGATATTTGGTCCCAAATAGGATGAGAACCCAAAACCAAATCTTTGAGGCAGTGTATGGCTTGTATAAAGTTATTTTGGGTTAGAATCTGTTATAATACAATGAATTTGATTGATTATAAGTGGTACAGATGCATGAAGAATGTTTAAAAGTGAGAAGAAAGACTTGTTGATATTTGGTCCCAAATGGGATAAGAACCCAAAACCAAATCTTTGACGCAGTGAATGGCTTGTATAAAGTTATTTTGGGTTAGAATATGTTATAATACACTGAATTTGATTGATTACAAGTGCTAGAGATGCATGAAGAATGTTTAGAAGTGAGAAGAAAGACTTGTTGAAATTTGGTCTCAAATAGGATAAGAACCCAAAACCATTGCTTTGAGGCAGTGAATGGCTTGTATAAAGTAAGTTTGGGTTAGAATATGTTATAATACAATGAATTTGATTGATTACAAGTGCTAGAGATGCATGAAGAATGTTTAGACGTGAGTAGAAAGACTTGTTGATATTTGGTCCCAAATGGGATAAGAACCCAAAACAATTGCTTTGAAGCAATGAATGGCTTGTAAAATGGTATTTCGGGTTAGAATATGTTATAATACAATGAATTTAAATGATTACAAGTGCTATAGATACATGAAGAATGTCTAGAAGTGAGATGAAAGACTTGTTGATATTTGGTCCCAAATGGGATAAGAACCCAAAACCATTGCTTTGAGGTAGTGAATGGCTTGTATAAAGTTATTTTGGGTTAGATTATGTTATAATACAATGAATTAGATTGATTACAAGTGCTAGAGATACATGAAGAATGTTAAGAAGTGAGAACAAAGACTTGTTGATATTTGGTCCAAAATGGGATAAGAACCCAAAACCATTGCTTTGAGGCAGTGAATGGCTTGTATAAAGTTATTTTGGGTTAGAATATGTTATAATATAATGAATTTGATTGATTACAAGTGCTAGAGATACATGAAGAATGTTAAGAACAAAGACTTGTTGATATTTGGTCCAAAATGGGATAAGAACCCAAAACCATTGCTTTGAGGCAGTGAATGGCTTGTATAAAGTTATTTTGGGTTAGAATATGTTATAATATAATGAATTTGATTGATTACAAGTGCTAGAGATACATGAAAAATGTTTAGAAGTGAGAAGAAAGACTTGTTGATATTTGGTCCCAAATGGGATAAGAACCCAAAACCATTGCTTTAAGCAATGAATGGCTTGTAAAATGGTATTTCGGGTTAGAATATGTTATAATACAATGAATTTAAATGATTACAAGTGCTATAGATACATGAAGAATTTTTAGAAGTGAGATGGAAGACTTGTTGATATTTGGTCCCAAATGGGATAATAACCCAAAACCATTGCTTTGAGGCAGTGAATGGCTTGTATAAAGTTATTTTGGGTTAGTATATGTTATAATACAATGAATTTGATTGATTACAAGTGCTAGAGATGCATGAAGAATGTTTAAAAGTGAGAAGAAAGACTTGTTGATATTTGGTCCCAAATAGGATGAGAACCCAAACCAAATCTTTGAGGCAGTGTATGGCGTGTATAAAATTATTTTGGGTTAGAATATGTTATAATACAATGAATTTGATTGATTATAAGTGGTACTGATGCATGAAGAATGTTTAAAAGTGAGAAGAAAGACTTGTTGATATTTGGTCCCAAATGGGATAAGAACCCAAAACCAAATCTTTGACGCAGTGAATGGCTTGTATAAAGTTATTTTGGGTTAGAATATGTTATAATACAACGAATTTGATTGATTACAAGTGCTACAGATGCATGAAGAAATGTTTAGACGTGAGAAGAAAGACTTGTTGAAATTTGGTCTCAAATGGGATAAGAACCCAAAACCATTGCTTTGAGGCAGTGAATGGCTTGTATAAAGTAAGTTTGGGTTAGAATATGTTATAATACAATGAATTTGATTGATTACAAGTGCTAGAGATGCATGAAGAATGTTTAGACGTGAGTAGAAAGACTTGTTGATATTTGGTCCCAAATGGGATAAGAACCCAAAACAATTGCTTTGAAGCAATGAATGGCTTGTAAAATGGTATTTCGGGTTAGAATATGTTATAATACAATGAATTTAAATGATTACAAGTGCTATAGATACATGAAGAATTTTTAGAAGTGAGATGGAAGACTTGTTGATATTTGGTCCCAAATGGGATAATAACCCAAAACCATTCCTTTGAGGCAGTGAATGGCTTGTAAAAATTTACTTTGGGTTAGTATATGTTATAATACAATGAATTTGATTGATTACAAGTGCTAGAGATACATGAATAATGTTAAGAAGTGAGAACAAAGACTTGTAAATATTTGGTCCAAAATGGGATAAGAACCCAAAACCATTGCTTTGAGGCAGTGAATGGCTTGTATAAAGTTATTTTGGGTTAGAATATATTATAATACAATGAATTAGATTGATTACAAGTGCTAGAGATACATGAAGAATGTTAAGAAGTGAGAACAAAGACTTGTTGATATTTGGTCCAAAATGGGTTAAGAACCCAAAACCATTGCTTTGAGGCAGTGAATGGCTTGTATAAAGTTATTTTGGGTTAGAATATGTTATAATATAATGAATTTGATTGATTACAAGTGCTAGAGATACATGAAAAATGTTTAGAAGTGAGAAGAAAGACTTGTTGATATTTGGTCCCAAATGGGATAAGAACCCAAAACCATTGCTTTAAGCAATGAATGGCTTGTAAAATGGTATTTCGGGTTAGAATATGTTATAATACAATGAATTTAAATGATTACAAGTGCTATAGATACATGAAGAATGTTTAGAAGTGAGATGAAAGACTTGTTGATATTTGGTCCCAAATGGGATAATAACCCAAAACCATTGCTTTGAGGCAGTGAATGGCTTGTAGAAATTTATTTTGCGTTAGAATATGTTATAATACAATGAATTTGATTGCTTACAAGTGCTAGAGATGCATGAAGAATGTTTAGAAGTGAGAAGAAAGACTTGTTGATATTTGGTCTGAAATGGGATATGAACCCAAAACCATTGCTTTGAGGCTGTGAATGGCTTGTATAAAGTTATTTTGGGTTTGAATATGTTATAATACAATGAATTTGATTGATTACAAGTGCTAAAGCTGCATGAAGATTGTTTAAAAGTGAGAAGAAAGACTTGTTGATATTTGGTCCCAAATGGGATAAGAACCCAAAACCATTGCTTTGAGGCTTTGAATGGCTTGTATAAAGTTATTTGGGTTAGAATATGTTATAATACAATGAATTTGATTGATTACAAGTGCTAGAGATGCATGAAGAATGTTTAGAAGTGAGAAGAAAGACTTGTTGAAATTTGGTCTCAAATGGGATAAGAACCCAAAACCATTGCTTTGAGGCAGTGAATGGCTTGTATAAAGTTATTTTGGGTTAGAATATGTTATAATACAATGAATTTGATTGATTACAAGTGCTAGAGATGCATGAAGAATGTTTAGAAGTGAGAAGAAAGACTTGTTGAAATTTGGTCTCAAATGGGATAAGAACCCAAAACCATTGCTTTGAGGCAGTGAATGGCTTGTATAAAGTTATTTTGGGTTAGAATATGTTATAATACAATGAATTTGATTGATTACAAGTGCTAGAGATACATGAAGAATGTTTAGAAGTGAGAAGAAAGACTTGTTGATATTTGGTCCCAAATGGGATAAGAACCCAAAACCATTGCTTTGAGGCAGTGAATGGCTTGTATAAAGTTATTTTGGGTTAGAATATGTTATAATACAATGAATTTGATTGATTACAAGTGCTAGAGATGCATGAAGAATGTTTAGAAGTGAGAAGAAAGACTTGTTGATATTTGGTCTCAAATAGGATAAGAACCCAAAACCATTGCTTTGAGGCAGTGAATGGCTTGTATAAAGTTATTTTGGGTTAGAATATGTTATAATACAATGAATTTGATTGATTACAAGTGCTAGAGATGCATGAAGAATGTTTAGAAGTGAGAAGAAAGACTTGTTGATATTTGGTCCAAAATGGGATAAGAACCCAAAACCATTGCTTTGAGGCAGTGAATGGCTTGTATAAAGTTATTTTGGGTTAGAATATGTTATAATACAATGAATTTGATTGATTACAAGTGCTAGAGATGCATGAAGAATGTTTAGAAGTGAGAAGAAAGACTTGTTGAAATTTGGTCCCAAATGGGATAAGAACCCAAAACCATTGCTTTGAGGCAGTGAATGGCTTGTATAAAGTTATTTTGGGTTAGAATATGTTATAATACAATGAATTTGATTGATTACAAGTGCTAGAGATGCATGAAGAATGTTTAAAAGTGAGAAGAAAGACTTGTTGAAATTTGGTCCCAAATGGGATAAGAACCCAAAACCATTGCTTTGAGGCAGTGAATGGCTTGTATAAAGTTATTTTGGGTTAGAATATGTTATAATACAATGAATTTGATTGATTACAAGTGCTAGAGATGCATGAAGAATGTTTAGAAGTGAGAAGAAAGACTTGTTGATATTTGGTCCCAAATGGGATAAGAACCCAAAACCATTGCTTTGAGGCAGTGAATGGCTTGTATAAAGTTATTTTGGGTTAGAATATGTTATAATACAATGAATTTGATTGATTACAAGTGCTAGAGATGCATGAAGAATGTTTAGAAGTGAGAAGAAAGACTTGTTGAAATTTGGTCCCAAATGGGATAAGAACCCAAAACCATTGCTTTGAGGCAGTGAATGGCTTGTATAAAGTTATTTTGGGTTAGAATATGTTATAATACATTGAATTTGATTGATTACAAGTGCTAGAGATGCATGAAGAATGTTTAGAAGTGAGAAGAAAGACTTGTTGATATTTGGTCCCAAATGGGATAAGAACCCAAAACCATTGCTTTGAGGCAGTGAATGGCTTGTATAAAGTTATTTTGGGTTAGAATATGTTATAATACAATGAATTTGATTGATTACAAGTGCTAGAGTTGCATGAAGAATGTTTAGAAGTGAGAAGAAAGACTTGTTGAAATTTGGTCTCAAATGGGATAAGAACCCAAAACCATTGCTTTGAGGCAGTGAATGGCTTGTATAAAGTTATTTTGGGTTAGAATATGTTATAATACAATGAATTTGATTGATTACAAGTGCTAGAGATGCATGAAGAATGTTTAGAAGTGAGAAGAAAGACTTGTTGAAATTTGGTCTCAAATGGGATAAGAACCCAAAACCATTGCTTTGAGGCAGTGAATGGCTTGTATAAAGTTATTTTGGGTTAGAATATGTTATAATACAATGAATTTGATTGATTACAAGTGCTAGAGATGCATGAAGAATGTTTAGAAGTGAGAAGAAAGACTTGTTGAAATTTGGTCTCAAATGGGATAAGAACCCAAAACCATTGCTTTGAGGCAGTGAATGGCTTGTATAAAGTTATTTTGGGTTAGAATATGTTATAATACAATGAATTTGATTGATTACAAGTGCTAGAGATGCATGAAGAATGTTTAGAAGTGAGAAGAAAGACTTGTTGAAATTTGGTCTCAAATGGGATAAGAACCCAAAACCATTGCTTTGAGGCAGTGAATGGCTTGTATAAAGTTATTTTGGGTTAGAATATGTTATAATACAATGAATTTGATTGATTACAAGTGCTAGAGATGCATGAAGAATGTTTAGAAGTGAGAAGAAAGACTTGTTGAAATTTGGTCTCAAATGGGATAAGAACCCAAAACCATTGCTTTGAGGCAGTGAATGGCTTGTATAAAGTTATTTTGGGTTAGAATATGTTATAATACAATGAATTTGATTGATTACAAGTGCTAGAGATGCATGAAGAATGTTTAGAAGTGAGAAGAAAGACTTGTTGAAATTTGGTCCCAAATGGGATAAGAACCCAAAACCATTGCTTTGAGGCAGTGAATGGCTTGTATAAAGTTATTTTGGGTTAGAATATGTTATAATACAATGAATTTGATTGATTACAAGTGCTAGAGATGCATGAAGAATGTTTAGAAGTGAGAAGAAAGACTTGTTGAAATTTGGTCCCAAATGGGATAAGAACCCAAAACCATTGCTTTGAGGCAGTGAATGGCTTGTATAAAGTTATTTTGGGTTAGAATATGTTATAATACAATGAATTTGATTGATTACAAGTGCTAGAGATGCATGAAGAATGTTTAGAAGTGAGAAGAAAGACTTGTTGATATTTGGTCCCAAATGGGATAAGAACCCAAAACCATTGCTTTGAGGCAGTGAATGGCTTGTATAAAGTTATTTTGGGTTAGAATATGTTATAATACAATGAATTTGATTGATTACAAGTGCTAGAGATGCATGAAGAATGTTTAGAAGTGAGAAGAAAGACTTGTTGAAATTTGGTCTCAAATGGGATAAGAACCCAAAACCATTGCTTTGAGGCAGTGAATGGCTTGTATAAAGTTATTTTGGGTTAGAATATGTTATAATACAATGAATTTGATTGATTACAAGTGCTAGAGATGCATGAAGAATGTTTAGAAGTGAGAAGAAAGACTTGTTGAAATTTGGTCTCAAATGGGATAAGAACCCAAAACCATTGCTTTGAGGCAGTGAATGGCTTGTATAAAGTTATTTTGGGTTAGAATATGTTATAATACAATGAATTTGATTGATTACAAGTGCTAGAGATGCATGAAGAATGTTTAGAAGTGAGAAGAAAGACTTGTTGAAATTTGGTCCCAAATGGGATAAGAACCCAAAACCATTGCTTTGAGGCAGTGAATGGCTTGTATAAAGTTATTTTGGGTTAGAATATGTTATAATACAATGAATTTGATTGATTACAAGTGCTAGAGATGCATGAAGAATGTTTAGAAGTGAGAAGAAAGACTTGTTGAAATTTGGTCCCAAATGGGATAAGAACCCAAAACCATTGCTTTGAGGCAGTGAATGGCTTGTATAAAGTTATTTTGGGTTAGAATATGTTATAATACAATGAATTTGATTGATTACAAGTGCTAGAGATGCATGAAGAATGTTTAGAAGTGAGAAGAAAGACTTGTTGAAATTTGGTCTCAAATGGGATAAGAACCCAAAACCATTGCTTTGAGGCAGTGAATGGCTTGTATAAAGTTATTTTGGGTTAGAATATGTTATAATACAATGAATTTGATTGATTACAAGTGCTAGAGATGCATGAAGAATGTTTAGAAGTGAGAAGAAAGACTTGTTGATATTTGGTCCCAAATGGGATAAGAACCCAAAACCATTGCTTTGAGGCAGTGAATGGCTTGTATAAAGTTATTTTGGGTTAGAATATGTTATAATACAATGAATTTGATTGATTACAAGTGCTAGAGATGCATGAAGAATGTTTAGAAGTGAGAAGAAAGACTTGTTGAAATTTGGTCTCAAATGGGATAAGAACCCAAAACCATTGCTTTGAGGCAGTGAATGGCTTGTATAAAGTTATTTTGGGTTAGAATATGTTATAATACAATGAATTTGATTGATTACAAGTGCTAGAGATGCATGAAGAATGTTTAGAAGTGAGAAGAAAGACTTGTTGAAATTTGGTCCCAAATGGGATAAGAACCCAAAACCATTGCTTTGAGGCAGTGAATGGCTTGTATAAAGTTATTTTGGGTTAGAATATGTTATAATACAATGAATTTGATTGATTACAAGTGCTAGAGATGCATGAAGAATGTTTAGAAGTGAGAAGAAAGACTTGTTGAAATTTGGTCTCAAATAGGATAAGAACCCAAAACCATTGCTTTGAGGCAGTGAATGGCTTGTATAAAGTTATTTTGGGTTAGAATATGTTATAATACAATGAATTTGATTGATTACAAGTGCTAGAGATGCATGAAGAATGTTTAGAAGTGAGAAGAAAGACTTGTTGAAATTTGGTCCCAAATGGGATAAGAACCCAAAACCATTGCTTTGAGGCAGTGAATGGCTTGTATAAAGTTATTTTGGGTTAGAATATGTTATAATACAATGAATTTGATTGATTACAAGTGCTAGAGATGCATGAAGAATGTTTAGAAGTGAGAAGAAAGACTTGTTGAAATTTGGTCTCAAATAGGATAAGAACCCAAAACCATTGCTTTGAGGCAGTGAATGGCTTGTATAAAGTTATTTTGGGTTAGAATATGCTATAATACAATGAATTTGATTGATTACAAGTGCTAGAGATGCATGAAGAATGTTTAGAAGTGAGAAGAAAGACTTGTTGAAATTTGGTCCCAAATGGGATAAGAACCCAAAACCATTGCTTTGAGGCAGTGAATGGCTTGTATAAAGTTATTTTGGGTTAGAATATGTTATAATACAATGAATTTGATTGATTACAAGTGCTAGAGATGCATGAAGAATGTTTAGAAGTGAGAAGAAAGACTTGTTGAAATTTGGTCTCAAATGGGATAAGAACCCAAAACCATTGCTTTGAGGCAGTGAATGGCTTGTATAAAGTTATTTTGGGTTAGAATATGTTATAATACAATGAATTTGATTGATTACAAGTGCTAGAGATGCATGAAGAATGTTTAGAAGTGAGAAGAAAGACTTGTTGAAATTTGGTCTCAAATGGGATAAGAACCCAAAACCATTGCTTTGAGGCAGTGAATGGCTTGTATAAAGTTATTTTGGGTTAGAATATGTTATAATACAATGAATTTGATTGATTACAAGTGCTAGAGATGCATGAAGAATGTTTAGAAGTGAGAAGAAAGACTTGTTGAAATTTGGTCCCAAATGGGATAAGAACCCAAAACCATTGCTTTGAGGCAGTGAATGGCTTGTATAAAGTTATTTTGGGTTAGAATATGTTATAATACAATGAATTTGATTGATTACAAGTGCTAGAGATGCATGAAGAATGTTTAGAAGTGAGAAGAAAGACTTGTTGAAATTTGGTCCCAAATGGGATAAGAACCCAAAACCATTGCTTTGAGGCAGTGAATGGCTTGTATAAAGTTATTTTGGGTTAGAATATGTTATAATACAATGAATTTGATTGATTACAAGTGCTAGAGATGCATGAAGAATGTTTAGAAGTGAGAAGAAAGACTTGTTGAAATTTGGTCTCAAATAGGATAAGAACCCAAAACCATTGCTTTGAGGCAGTGAATGGCTTGTATAAAGTTATTTTGGGTTAGAATATGTTATAATACAATGAATTTGATTGATTACAAGTGCTAGAGATGCATGAAGAATGTTTAGAAGTGAGAAGAAAGACTTGTTGAAATTTGGTCTCAAATGGGATAAGAACCCAAAACCATTGCTTTGAGGCAGTGAATGGCTTGTATAAAGTTATTTTGGGTTAGAATATGTTATAATACAATGAATTTGATTGATTACAAGTGCTAGAGATGCATGAAGAATGTTTAGAAGTGAGAAGAAAGACTTGTTGAAATTTGGTCTCAAATGGGATAAGAACCCAAAACCATTGCTTTGAGGCAGTGAATGGCTTGTATAAAGTTATTTTGGGTTAGAATATGTTATAATACAATGAATTTGATTGATTACAAGTGCTAGAGATGCATGAAGAATGTTTAGAAGTGAGAAGAAAGACTTGTTGAAATTTGGTCCCAAATGGGATAAGAACCCAAAACCATTGCTTTGAGGCAGTGAATGGCTTGTATAAAGTTATTTTGGGTTAGAATATGTTATAATACAATGAATTTGATTGATTACAAGTGCTAGAGATGCATGAAGAATGTTTAGAAGTGAGAAGAAAGACTTGTTGAAATTTGGTCTCAAATGGGATAAGAACCCAAAACCATTGCTTTGAGGCAGTGAATGGCTTGTATAAAGTTATTTTGGGTTAGAATATGTTATAATACAATGAATTTGATTGATTACAAGTGCTAGAGATGCATGAAGAATGTTTAGAAGTGAGAAGAAAGACTTGTTGAAATTTGGTCTCAAATAGGATAAGAACCCAAAACCATTGCTTTGAGGCAGTGAATGGCTTGTATAAAGTTATTTTGGGTTAGAATATGTTATAATACAATGAATTTGATTGATTACAAGTGCTAGAGATGCATGAAGAATGTTTAGAAGTGAGAAGAAAGACTTGTTGAAATTTGGTCTCAAATAGGATAAGAACCCAAAACCATTGCTTTGAGGCAGTGAATGGATTGTATAAAGTTATTTTGGGTTAGAATATGTTATAATACAATGAATTTGATTGATTACAAGTGCTAGAGATGCATGAAGAATGTTTAGAAGTGAGAAGAAAGACTTGTTGAAATTTGGTCCCAAATGGGATAAGAACCCAAAACCATTGCTTTGAGGCAGTGAATGGCTTGTATAAAGTTATTTTGGGTTAGAATATGTTATAATACAATGAATTTGATTGATTACAAGTGCTAGAGATGCATGAAGAATGTTTAGAAGTGAGAAGAAAGACTTGTTGAAATTTGGTCTCAAATAGGATAAGAACCCAAAACCATTGCTTTGAGGCAGTGAATGGCTTGTATAAAGTTATTTTGGGTTAGAATATGTTATAATACAATGAATTTGATTGATTACAAGTGCTAGAGATGCATGAAGAATGTTTAGAAGTGAGAAGAAAGACTTGTTGAAATTTGGTCTCAAATAGGATAAGAACCCAAAACCATTGCTTTGAGGCAGTGAATGGCTTGTATAAAGTTATTTTGGGTTAGAATATGTTATAATACAATGAATTTGATTGATTACAAGTGCTAGAGATGCATGAAGAATGTTTAGAAGTGAGAAGAAAGACTTGTTGAAATTTGGTCTCAAATGGGATAAGAACCCAAAACCATTGCTTTGAGGCAGTGAATGGCTTGTATAAAGTTATTTTGGGTTAGAATATGTTATAATACAATGAATTTGATTGATTACAAGTGCTAGAGATGCATGAAGAATGTTTAGAAGTGAGAAGAAAGACTTGTTGAAATTTGGTCCCAAATGGGATAAGAACCCAAAACCATTGCTTTGAGGCAGTGAATGGCTTGTATAAAGTTATTTTGGGTTAGAATATGTTATAATACAATGAATTTGATTGATTACAAGTGCTAGAGATGCATGAAGAATGTTTAGAAGTGAGAAGAAAGACTTGTTGAAATTTGGTCTCAAATAGGATAAGAACCCAAAACCATTGCTTTGAGGCAGTGAATGGCTTGTATAAAGTTATTTTGGGTTAGAATATGCTATAATACAATGAATTTGATTGATTACAAGTGCTAGAGATGCATGAAGAATGTTTAGAAGTGAGAAGAAAGACTTGTTGAAATTTGGTCTCAAATAGGATAAGAACCCAAAACCATTGCTTTGAGGCAGTGAATGGCTTGTATAAAGTTATTTTGGGTTAGAATATGTTATAATACAATGAATTTGATTGATTACAAGTGCTAGAGATGCATGAAGAATGTTTAGAAGTGAGAAGAAAGACTTGTTGAAATTTGGTCTCAAATAGGATAAGAACCCAAAACCATTGCTTTGAGGCAGTGAATGGCTTGTATAAAGTTATTTTGGGTTAGAATATGCTATAATACAATGAATTTGATTGATTACAAGTGCTAGAGATGCATGAAGAATGTTTAGAAGTGAGAAGAAAGACTTGTTGAAATTTGGTCCCAAATGGGATAAGAACCCAAAACCATTGCTTTGAGGCAGTGAATGGCTTGTATAAAGTTATTTTGGGTTAGAATATGTTATAATACAATGAATTTGATTGATTACAAGTGCTAGAGATGCATGAAGAATGTTTAGAAGTGAGAAGAAAGACTTGTTGAAATTTGGTCTCAAATAGGATAAGAACCCAAAACCATTGCTTTGAGGCAGTGAATGGCTTGTATAAAGTTATTTTGGGTTAGAATATGTTATAATACAATGAATTTGATTGATTACAAGTGCTAGAGATGCATGAAGAATGTTTAGAAGTGAGAAGAAAGACTTGTTGAAATTTGGTCTCAAATGGGATAAGAACCCAAAACCATTGCTTTGAGGCAGTGAATGGCTTGTATAAAGTTATTTTGGGTTAGAATATGTTATAATACAATGAATTTGATTGATTACAAGTGCTAGAGATGCATGAAGAATGTTTAGAAGTGAGAAGAAAGACTTGTTGAAATTTGGTCCCAAATGGGATAAGAACCCAAAACCATTGCTTTGAGGCAGTGAATGGCTTGTATAAAGTTATTTTGGGTTAGAATATGTTATAATACAATGAATTTGATTGATTACAAGTGCTAGAGATGCATGAAGAATGTTTAGAAGTGAGAAGAAAGACTTGTTGAAATTTGGTCTCAAATAGGATAAGAACCCAAAACCATTGCTTTGAGGCAGTGAATGGCTTGTATAAAGTTATTTTGGGTTAGAATATGTTATAATACAATGAATTTGATTGATTACAAGTGCTAGAGATGCATGAAGAATGTTTAGAAGTGAGAAGAAAGACTTGTTGAAATTTGGTCTCAAATAGGATAAGAACCCAAAACCATTGCTTTGAGGCAGTGAATGGCTTGTATAAAGTTATTTTGGGTTAGAATATGTTATAATACAATGAATTTGATTGATTACAAGTGCTAGAGATGCATGAAGAATGTTTAGAAGTGAGAAGAAAGACTTGTTGAAATTTGGTCTCAAATGGGATAAGAACCCAAAACCATTGCTTTGAGGCAGTGAATGGCTTGTATAAAGTTATTTTGGGTTAGAATATGTTATAATACAATGAATTTGATTGATTACAAGTGCTAGAGATGCATGAAGAATGTTTAGAAGTGAGAAGAAAGACTTGTTGAAATTTGGTCTCAAATAGGATAAGAACCCAAAACCATTGCTTTGAGGCAGTGAATGGCTTGTATAAAGTTATTTTGGGTTAGAATATGTTATAATACAATGAATTTGATTGATTACAAGTGCTAGAGATGCATGAAGAATGTTTAGAAGTGAGAAGAAAGACTTGTTGAAATTTGGTCTCAAATGGGATAAGAACCCAAAACCATTGCTTTGAGGCAGTGAATGGCTTGTATAAAGTTATTTTGGGTTAGAATATGTTATAATACAATGAATTTGATTGATTACAAGTGCTAGAGATGCATGAAGAATGTTTAGAAGTGAGAAGAAAGACTTGTTGAAATTTGGTCTCAAATGGGATAAGAACCCAAAACCATTGCTTTGAGGCAGTGAATGGCTTGTATAAAGTTATTTTGGGTTAGAATATGTTATAATACAATGAATTTGATTGATTACAAGTGCTAGAGATGCATGAAGAATGTTTAGAAGTGAGAAGAAAGACTTGTTGAAATTTGGTCCCAAATGGGATAAGAACCCAAAACCATTGCTTTGAGGCAGTGAATGGCTTGTATAAAGTTATTTTGGGTTAGAATATGTTATAATACAATGAATTTGATTGATTACAAGTGCTAGAGATGCATGAAGAATGTTTAGAAGTGAGAAGAAAGACTTGTTGAAATTTGGTCTCAAATAGGATAAGAACCCAAAACCATTGCTTTGAGGCAGTGAATGGCTTGTATAAAGTTATTTTGGGTTAGAATATGTTATAATACAATGAATTTGATTGATTACAAGTGCTAGAGATGCATGAAGAATGTTTAGAAGTGAGAAGAAAGACTTGTTGAAATTTGGTCTCAAATAGGATAAGAACCCAAAACCATTGCTTTGAGGCAGTGAATGGCTTGTATAAAGTTATTTTGGGTTAGAATATGTTATAATACAATGAATTTGATTGATTACAAGTGCTAGAGATGCATGAAGAATGTTTAGAAGTGAGAAGAAAGACTTGTTGAAATTTGGTCTCAAATGGGATAAGAACCCAAAACCATTGCTTTGAGGCAGTGAATGGCTTGTATAAAGTTATTTTGGGTTAGAATATGTTATAATACAATGAATTTGATTGATTACAAGTGCTAGAGATGCATGAAGAATGTTTAGAAGTGAGAAGAAAGACTTGTTGATATTTGGTCCCAAATGGGATAAGAACCCAAAACCATTGCTTTGAGGCAGTGAATGGCTTGTATAAAGTTATTTTGGGTTAGAATATGTTATAATACAATGAATTTGATTGATTACAAGTGCTAGAGATGCATGAAGAATGTTTAGAAGTGAGAAGAAAGACTTGTTGAAATTTGGTCTCAAATGGGATAAGAACCCAAAACCATTGCTTTGAGGCAGTGAATGGCTTGTATAAAGTTATTTTGGGTTAGAATATGTTATAATACAATGAATTTGATTGATTACAAGTGCTAGAGATGCATGAAGAATGTTTAGAAGTGAGAAGAAAGACTTGTTGAAATTTGGTCCCAAATGGGATAAGAACCCAAAACCATTGCTTTGAGGCAGTGAATGGCTTGTATAAAGTTATTTTGGGTTAGAATATGTTATAATACAATGAATTTGATTGATTACAAGTGCTAGAGATGCATGAAGAATGTTTAGAAGTGAGAAGAAAGACTTGTTGAAATTTGGTCTCAAATAGGATAAGAACCCAAAACCATTGCTTTGAGGCAGTGAATGGCTTGTATAAAGTTATTTTGGGTTAGAATATGTTATAATACAATGAATTTGATTGATTACAAGTGCTAGAGATGCATGAAGAATGTTTAGAAGTGAGAAGAAAGACTTGTTGAAATTTGGTCCCAAATGGGATAAGAACCCAAAACCATTGCTTTGAGGCAGTGAATGGCTTGTATAAAG
Source organism: Capsella bursa-pastoris (assembly GCA_036452645.1). Lineage (NCBI taxonomy): Eukaryota > Viridiplantae > Streptophyta > Magnoliopsida > Brassicales > Brassicaceae > Capsella > Capsella bursa-pastoris. The sequence continues at coordinate 3,948,040 of CP144186.1, forward strand.
TTATTTTGGGTTAGAATATGTTATAATACAATGAATTTGATTGATTACAAGTGCTAGAGATGCATGAAGAATGTTTAGAAGTGAGAAGAAAGACTTGTTGAAATTTGGTCCCAAATGGGATAAGAACCCAAAACCATTGCTTTGAGGCAGTGAATGGCTTGTATAAAGTTATTTTGGGTTAGAATATGTTATAATACAATGAATTTGATTGATTACAAGTGCTAGAGATGCATGAAGAATGTTTAGAAGTGAGAAGAAAGACTTGTTGAAATTTGGTCTCAAATGGGATAAGAACCCAAAACCATTGCTTTGAGGCAGTGAATGGCTTGTATAAAGTTATTTTGGGTTAGAATATGTTATAATACAATGAATTTGATTGATTACAAGTGCTAGAGATGCATGAAGAATGTTTAGAAGTGAGAAGAAAGACTTGTTGAAATTTGGTCTCAAATAGGATAAGAACCCAAAACCATTGCTTTGAGGCAGTGAATGGCTTGTATAAAGTTATTTTGGGTTAGAATATGTTATAATACAATGAATTTGATTGATTACAAGTGCTAGAGATGCATGAAGAATGTTTAGAAGTGAGAAGAAAGACTTGTTGAAATTTGGTCCCAAATGGGATAAGAACCCAAAACCATTGCTTTGAGGCAGTGAATGGCTTGTATAAAGTTATTTTGGGTTAGAATATGTTATAATACAATGAATTTGATTGATTACAAGTGCTAGAGTTGCATGAAGAATGTTTAGAAGTGAGAAGAAAGACTTGTTGAAATTTGGTCTCAAATGGGATAAGAACCCAAAACCATTGCTTTGAGGCAGTGAATGGCTTGTATAAAGTTATTTTGGGTTAGAATATGTTATAATACAATGAATTTGATTGATTACAAGTGCTAGAGATGCATGAAGAATGTTTAGAAGTGAGAAGAAAGACTTGTTGAAATTTGGTCCCAAATGGGATAAGAACCCAAAACCATTGCTTTGAGGCAGTGAATGGCTTGTATAAAGTTATTTTGGGTTAGAATATGTTATAATACAATGAATTTGATTGATTACAAGTGCTAGAGATGCATGAAGAATGTTTAGAAGTGAGAAGAAAGACTTGTTGAAATTTGGTCCCAAATGGGATAAGAACCCAAAACCATTGCTTTGAGGCAGTGAATGGCTTGTATAAAGTTATTTTGGGTTAGAATATGTTATAATACAATGAATTTGATTGATTACAAGTGCTAGAGATGCATGAAGAATGTTTAGAAGTGAGAAGAAAGACTTGTTGAAATTTGGTCTCAAATGGGATAAGAACCCAAAACCATTGCTTTGAGGCAGTGAATGGCTTGTATAAAGTTATTTTGGGTTAGAATATGTTATAATACAATGAATTTGATTGATTACAAGTGCTAGAGATGCATGAAGAATGTTTAGAAGTGAGAAGAAAGACTTGTTGAAATTTGGTCTCAAATAGGATAAGAACCCAAAACCATTGCTTTGAGGCAGTGAATGGCTTGTATAAAGTTATTTTGGGTTAGAATATGTTATAATACAATGAATTTGATTGATTACAAGTGCTAGAGATGCATGAAGAATGTTTAGAAGTGAGAAGAAAGACTTGTTGAAATTTGGTCTCAAATAGGATAAGAACCCAAAACCATTGCTTTGAGGCAGTGAATGGCTTGTATAAAGTTATTTTGGGTTAGAATATGTTATAATACAATGAATTTGATTGATTACAAGTGCTAGAGATGCATGAAGAATGTTTAGAAGTGAGAAGAAAGACTTGTTGAAATTTGGTCTCAAATGGGATAAGAACCCAAAACCATTGCTTTGAGGCAGTGAATGGCTTGTATAAAGTTATTTTGGGTTAGAATATGTTATAATACAATGAATTTGATTGATTACAAGTGCTAGAGATGCATGAAGAATGTTTAGAAGTGAGAAGAAAGACTTGTTGAAATTTGGTCTCAAATGGGATAAGAACCCAAAACCATTGCTTTGAGGCAGTGAATGGCTTGTATAAAGTTATTTTGGGTTAGAATATGTTATAATACAATGAATTTGATTGATTACAAGTGCTAGAGATGCATGAAGAATGTTTAGAAGTGAGAAGAAAGACTTGTTGAAATTTGGTCCCAAATGGGATAAGAACCCAAAACCATTGCTTTGAGGCAGTGAATGGCTTGTATAAAGTTATTTTGGGTTAGAATATGTTATAATACAATGAATTTGATTGATTACAAGTGCTAGAGATGCATGAAGAATGTTTAGAAGTGAGAAGAAAGACTTGTTGAAATTTGGTCTCAAATGGGATAAGAACCCAAAACCATTGCTTTGAGGCAGTGAATGGCTTGTATAAAGTTATTTTGGGTTAGAATATGTTATAATACAATGAATTTGATTGATTACAAGTGCTAGAGATGCATGAAGAATGTTTAGAAGTGAGAAGAAAGACTTGTTGAAATTTGGTCTCAAATAGGATAAGAACCCAAAACCATTGCTTTGAGGCAGTGAATGGCTTGTATAAAGTTATTTTGGGTTAGAATATGTTATAATACAATGAATTTGATTGATTACAAGTGCTAGAGATGCATGAAGAATGTTTAGAAGTGAGAAGAAAGACTTGTTGAAATTTGGTCTCAAATGGGATAAGAACCCAAAACCATTGCTTTGAGGCAGTGAATGGCTTGTATAAAGTTATTTTGGGTTAGAATATGTTATAATACAATGAATTTGATTGATTACAAGTGCTAGAGATGCATGAAGAATGTTTAGAAGTGAGAAGAAAGACTTGTTGAAATTTGGTCTCAAATGGGATAAGAACCCAAAACCATTGCTTTGAGGCAGTGAATGGCTTGTATAAAGTTATTTTGGGTTAGAATATGTTATAATACAATGAATTTGATTGATTACAAGTGCTAGAGATGCATGAAGAATGTTTAGAAGTGAGAAGAAAGACTTGTTGATATTTGGTCCCAAATGGGATAAGAACCCAAAACCATTGCTTTGAGGCAGTGAATGGCTTGTATAAAGTTATTTTGGGTTAGAATATGTTATAATACAATGAATTTGATTGATTACAAGTGCTAGAGATGCATGAAGAATGTTTAGAAGTGAGAAGAAAGACTTGTTGATATTTGGTCCCAAATGGGATAAGAACCCAAAACCATTGCTTTGAGGCAGTGAATGGCTTGTATAAAGTTATTTTGGGTTAGAATATGTTATAATACAATGAATTTGATTGATTACAAGTGCTAGAGATGCATGAAGAATGTTTAGAAGTGAGAAGAAAGACTTGTTGATATTTGGTCCCAAATGGGATAAGAACCCAAAACCATTGCTTTGAGGCAGTGAATGGCTTGTATAAAGTTATTTTGGGTTAGCATATGTTATAATACAATGAATTTTATTGATTACAAGTGCTAGAGATGCATTAAGAATGTTTAGAAGTGAGAAGAAAGACTTGTTGAAATTTGGTCTCAAATAGGATAAGAACCCAAAACCATTGCTTTGAGGCAAAGAATGGCTTGTATAAAGTTATTTTGGGTTAGAATATGCTATAATACAATGAATTTGATTGATTACAAGTGCTAGAGATGCATTAAGAATGTTAAGAAGTGAGAAGAAAGACTTGTTGAAATTTGGTCCCAAATGGGATAAGAACCCAAAACCATTGCTTTGAGGCAGTGAATGGCTTGTATAAAGTTATTTTGGGTTAGAATATTTTATAATACATTGAATTTGATTGATTACAAGTGCTAGAAATGCATGAAGAATGTTTAGAAGTGAGAAGAAACACTTGTTGATATTTGGTCCCAAATGGGATAAGAACCCAAAACCATTGCTCTGAGGCAGTGAATGGCTTGTATAAAGTTATTTTGGGTTAGAATATGTTATAATACAATGAATTTGATTGATTACAAGTGCTAGAGATGCATGAAGAATGTTTAGAAGTGAGAAGAAAGACTTGTTGATATTTGGTCCCAAATGGGATAAGAACCCAAAACCATTGCTTTGAGGCAGTGAATGGCTTGTATAAAGTTATTTTGGGTTAGAATATGTTATAATACAATGAATTTGATTGATTACAAGTGCTAGAGATGCATGAAGAATGTTTAGAAGTGAGAAGAAAGACTTGTTGAAATTTGGTCTCAAATGGGATAAGAACCCAAAACCATTGCTTTGAGGCAGTGAATGGCTTGTATAAAGTTATTTTGGGTTAGAATATGTTATAATACAATGAATTTGATTGATTACAAGTGCTAGAGATAAATGAAGAATGTTTAGAAGTGAGAAGAAAGACTTGTTGATATTTGGTCCCAAATGGGATAAGTACCCAAAACCTTTGCTTTGAGGCAGTGAATGGCTTGTATAAAGTTATTTTGGGTTAGAATATGTTATAATACAATGAATTAGATTGATTTTAAGTGCTAGAGATGCATGAAGAATGTTTAAAAGTGAGAAGAAAGACTTGTTGATATTTGGTCACAAATGGGATAAGAACCCAAAACCATTGCTTTGAGGCAGTGAATGGCTTGTATAAAGTTATTTTGGCTTAGAATATGCTATAATACAATGAATTTGATTGATTACAAGTGCTAGAGATGCATGAAGAATGTTTAGAAGTGAGAAGAAAGACTTGTTGATATTTGGTCCCAAATGGGATAAGAACCCAAAACCATTGCTTTGAGGCAGTGAATGGCTTGTATAAAGTTATTTTGGGTTAGAATATGTTATAATACAATGAATTTGATTGATTACAAGTGCTAGAGATGCATGAAGAATGTTTAGAAGTGAGAAGAAAGACTTGTTGATATTTGGTCCCAAATGGGATAAGAACCCAAAACCATTGCTTTGAGGCAGTGAATGGCTTGTATAAAGTTATTTTGGGTTAGAATATGTTATAATACAATGAATTTGATTGATTACAAGTGCTAGAGATGCATGAAGAATGTTTAGAAGTGAGAAGAAAGACTTGTTGATATTTGGTCCCAAATGGGATATGAACCCAAAACCATGCTTTGAGGCAGTGAATGGCTTGTATAAAGTTATTTTGGGTTAGAATATGTTATAATACAATGAATTTGATTGATTACAAGTGCTAGAGATGCATGAAGAATGTTTAGAAGTGAGAAGAAAGACTTGTTGATATTTGGTCCCAAATGGGATAAGAACCCAAAACCATTGCTTTGAGGCAGTGAATGGCTTGTATAAAGTTATTTTGGGTTAGAATATGTTATAATACAATGAATTTGATTGATTACAAGTGGTAGAGATGCATGAAGAATGTTTAGAAGTGAGAAGAAAGACTTGTTGATATTTGGTCCCAAATGGGATAAGAACCCAAAACCATTGCTTTGAGGCAGTGAATGGCTTGTATAAAGTTATTTTGGGTTAGAATATGTTATAATACAATGAATTTGATTGATTACAAGTGCTAGAGATGCATGAAGAATGTTTAGAAGTGAGTAGAAAGACTTGTTGATATTTGGTCCCAAATGGGATAAGAACCCAAAACCATTGCTTTCAGGCAATGAATGGATTGTAAAAAGCTATTTTGGGTTAGAATATGTTATAATACTATGAATTTGAATGATTACAAGTGCTGGAGATACATGAAGAATGTTTAGAAGTGAGAAGAAAGACTTGTTGATATTTGGTCCCAAATGGGATAAGAACCCAAAACCATTGCTTTGAGGCAATGAATGGCTTGTAAAAAGCTATTTTGGGTTAGTATATGTTATAATACAATGAATTTGATTGATTACAAGTGGTAGAGATGCACGAAGAATGTTTAAAAGTGAGAAGAAAGACTTGTTGATATTTGGTCCCAAATGGGATAAGAACCCAAAACCATTGCTTTGAGGCAATGAATGGCTTGTAAAAAGCTATTTTGGGTTAGAATATGTTATAATCCAATGAGTTTGAATGATTACAAGTGCTAGAGATACATGAAGAATGTTTAGAAGTGAGAAGAAAGACTTATTGATATTTGGTCCCAAATGGGATAAGAACCCAAAACCATTGCTTTGAGGCAGTGAATGGCTTGTATAAAGTTATTTTGGGTTAGAATATGTTATAATACAATTAATTTGATTTATTACAAGTGGTAGAGATGCATGAAGAATGTTTAGAAGTGAGAAGAAAGACTTGTTGATATTTGGTCCCAAATGGGATAAGAACCCAAAACCATTGCTTTGAGGCAGTGAATGGCTTGTATAAATTTATTTTGGGTTATAATAGGTTATAATAAAATGAATTTGATTGATTACAAGTGCTAGAGATGCATGAAGAATGTTTAGAAGTGAGTAGAAAGACTTGTTGATATTTGGTCCCAAATTGGATAAGAACCGAAAACCATTGCTTTCAGGCAATGAATTGATTGTAAAAAGCTACTTTGGGTTAGAATATGTTATAATACTATGAATTTGAATGATTACAAGTGCTGGAGATACATGAAGAATGTTTAGAAGTGAGAAGAAAGACTTGTTGATATTTGGTCCCAAATGGGATAAGAACCCAAAACCATTGCTTTGAGGCAATGAATGGCTTGTAAAAAGCTATTTTGGGTTGGAATATGTTGATTGATTACAAGTGGTAGACATGCACGAAGAATGTTTAAAAGTTAGAAGAAATACTTGTTGATATTTGGTCCCAAATGGGATAAGAACCCAAAACCATTGCTTTGAGGCAATGAATCGCTTGTAAAAAGCTATTTTGGGTTAGAATATGTTATAATACAATGAATTTGATTGATTACAAGTGGTAGAGATGCACGAAAAATGTTTAGAAGTGAGAAGAAATACTTGTTGATATTTGGTCCCAAATGGGATAAGAACCCAAAACCAAATCTTTGAGGCAGTGAATGGCTTGTATAAAGTTGTTTTGGGTTAGAATATGTTATAATACAATGAATTTGATTTATTACAAGTTCTAGAGATGCATGAAGAATGTTTAGAAGTGAGAAGAAAGACTTGTTGAAATTTGGTCTTAAATGGGATAAGAACCCAAAACCATTGCTTTGAGGCAGTGAATGGCTTGTATAAAGTTCTATTGGGTTATAATATGTTATAATACAATGAATTTGATTGATTACAAGTGCTAGAGATGCATGAAGAATGTTTAGAAGTGAGTAGAAAGACTTGTTGATATTTGGTCCCAAATGGGATAAGAACCCAAAACCATTGCTTTGAGGCAATGAATGGCTTGTAAAAAGCTATTTTGGGTTAGAATATGTTATAATACAATGAATTTGATTGATTACAAGTGCTAGAGATACATGAAGAATGTTTAGAAGTGAGAAGAAAGACTTGTTGATATTTGGTCCCAAATGGGATAAGAACCAAAAACCATTGCTTTGAGGCAGTGAATGGCTTGTATAAAGTTATTTTGGGTTAGAATATGTTATAATACAATGAATTTGATTGATTACAAGTGCTAGAGATGCATGAAGAATGTTTAGAAGTGAGAAGAAAGACTTATTGATATTTGGTCCCAAATGGGATAAGAACCCAAAACCATTGCTTTGAGGCAGTGAATGGCTTGTATAAAGTTATTTTGGGTTAGAATATGTTATAATACAATTAATTTGATTTATTACAAGTGGTAGAGATGCATGAAGAATGTTTAGAAGTGAGAAGAAAGACTTGTTGATATTTGGTCCCAAATGGGATAAGAACCCAAAACCATTGCTTTGAGGCAGTGAATGGCTTGTATAAATTTATTTTGGGTTATAATAGGTTATAATACAATGAATTTGATTGATTACAAGTGCTAGAGATGCATGAAGAATGTTTAGAAGTGAGTAGAAAGACTTGTTGATATTTGGTCCCAAATGGGATAAGAACCCAAAACCATTGCTTTCAGGCAATGAATGGATTGTAAAAAGCTATTTTGGGTTAGAATATGTTATAATACTATGAATTTGAATGATTACAAGTGCTGGAGATACATGAAGAATGTTTAGAAGTGAGAAGAAAGACTTGTTGATATTTGGTCCCAAATGGGATAAGAACCCAAAACCATTGCTTTGAGGCAATGAATGGCTTGTAAAAAGCTATTTTGGGTTAGTATATGTTATAATACAATGAATTTGATTGATTACAAGTGGTAGAGATGCACGAAGAATGTTTAAAAGTGAGAAGAAAGACTTGTTGATATTTGGTCCCAAATGGGATAAGAACCCAAAACCATTGCTTTGAGGCAATGAATGGCTTGTAAAAAGCTATTTTGGGTTAGAATATGTTATAATCCAATGAGTTTGAATGATTACAAGTGCTAGAGATACATGAAGAATGTTTAGAAGTGAGAAGAAAGACTTATTGATATTTGGTCCCAAATGGGATAAGAACCCAAAACCATTGCTTTGAGGCAGTGAATGGCTTGTATAAAGTTATTTTGGGTTAGAATATGTTATAATACAATTAATTTGATTTATTACAAGTGGTAGAGATGCATGAAGAATGTTTAGAAGTGAGAAGAAAGACTTGTTGATATTTGGTCCCAAATGGGATAAGAACCCAAAACCATTGCTTTGAGGCAGTGAATGGCTTGTATAAATTTATTTTGGGTTATAATAGGTTATAATAAAATGAATTTGATTGATTACAAGTGCTAGAGATGCATGAAGAATGTTTAGAAGTGAGTAGAAAGACTTGTTGATATTTGGTCCCAAATTGGATAAGAACCGAAAACCATTGCTTTCAGGCAATGAATTGATTGTAAAAAGCTACTTTGGGTTAGAATATGTTATAATACTATGAATTTGAATGATTACAAGTGCTGGAGATACATGAAGAATGTTTAGAAGTGAGAAGAAAGACTTGTTGATATTTGGTCCCAAATGGGATAAGAACCCAAAACCATTGCTTTGAGGCAATGAATGGCTTGTAAAAAGCTATTTTGGGTTGGAATATGTTATAATACAATGAATTTGATTGATTACAAGTGGTAGACATGCACGAAGAATGTTTAAAAGTTAGAAAAAATACTTGTTGATATTTGGTCCCAAATGGGATAAGAACCCAAAACCATTGCTTTGAGGCAATGAATCGCTTGTAAAAAGCTATTTTGGGTTAGAATATGTTATAATACAATGAATTTGATTGATTACAAGTAGTAGAGATGCACGAAAAATGTTTAGAAGTGAGAAGAAATACTTGTTGATATTTGGTCCCAAATGGGATAAGAACCCAAAACCAAATCTTTGAGGCAGTGAATGGCTTGTATAAAGTTGTTTTGGGTTAGAATATGTTATAATACAATGAATTTGATTTATTACAAGTTCTAGAGATGCATGAAGAATGTTTAGAAGTGAGAAGAAAGACTTATTGATATTTGGTCCCAAATGGGATAAGAACCCAAAACCATTGCTTTGAGGCAGTGAATGGCTTGTATAAAGTTATTTTGGGTTAGAATATGTTATAATACAATTAATTTGATTTATTACAAGTGGTAGAGATGCATGAAGAATGTTTAGAAGTGAGAAGAAAGACTTGTTGATATTTGGTCCCAAATGGGATAAGAACCCAAAACCATTGCTTTGAGGCAGTGAATGGCTTGTATAAATTTATTTTGGGTTATAATAGGTTATAATACAATGAATTTGATTGATTACAAGTGCTAGAGATGCATGAAGAATGTTTAGAAGTGAGTAGAAAGACTTGTTGATATTTGGTCCCAAATGGGATAAGAACCCAAAACCATTGCTTTCAGGCAATGAATGGATTGTAAAAAGCTATTTTGGGTTAGAATATGTTATAATACTATGAATTTGAATGATTACAAGTGCTGGAGATACATGAAGAATGTTTAGAAGTGAGAAGAAAGACTTGTTGATATTTGGTCCCAAATGGGATAAGAACCCAAAACCATTGCTTTGAGGCAATGAATGGCTTGTAAAAAGCTATTTTGGGTTAGTATATGTTATAATACAATGAATTTGATTGATTACAAGTGGTAGAGATGCACGAAGAATGTTTAAAAGTGAGAAGAAAGACTTGTTGATATTTGGTCCCAAATGGGATAAGAACCCAAAACCATTGCTTTGAGGCAATGAATGGCTTGTAAAAAGCTATTTTGGGTTAGAATATGTTATAATCCAATGAGTTTGAATGATTACAAGTGCTAGAGATACATGAAGAATGTTTAGAAGTGAGAAGAAAGACTTATTGATATTTGGTCCCAAATGGGATAAGAACCCAAAACCATTGCTTTGAGGCAGTGAATGGCTTGTATAAAGTTATTTTGGGTTAGAATATGTTATAATACAATTAATTTGATTTATTACAAGTGGTAGAGATGCATGAAGAATGTTTAGAAGTGAGAAGAAAGACTTGTTGATATTTGGTCCCAAATGGGATAAGAACCCAAAACCATTGCTTTGAGGCAGTGAATGGCTTGTATAAATTTATTTTGGGTTATAATAGGTTATAATAAAATGAATTTGATTGATTACAAGTGCTAGAGATGCATGAAGAATGTTTAGAAGTGAGTAGAAAGACTTGTTGATATTTGGTCCCAAATTGGATAAGAACCGAAAACCATTGCTTTCAGGCAATGAATTGATTGTAAAAAGCTACTTTGGGTTAGAATATGTTATAATACTATGAATTTGAATGATTACAAGTGCTGGAGATACATGAAGAATGTTTAGAAGTGAGAAGAAAGACTTGTTGATATTTGGTCCCAAATGGGATAAGAACCCAAAACCATTGCTTTGAGGCAATGAATGGCTTGTAAAAAGCTATTTTGGGTTGGAATATGTTATAATACAATGAATTTGATTGATTACAAGTGGTAGACATGCACGAAGAATGTTTAAAAGTTAGAAGAAATACTTGTTGATATTTGGTCCCAAATGGGATAAGAACCCAAAACCATTGCTTTGAGGCAATGAATCGCTTGTAAAAAGCTATTTTGGGTTAGAATATGTTATAATACAATGAATTTGATTGATTACAAGTGGTAGAGATGCACGAAAAATGTTTAGAAGTGAGAAGAAATACTTGTTGATATTTGGTCCCAAATGGGATAAGAACCCAAAACCAAATCTTTGAGGCAGTGAATGGCTTGTATAAAGTTGTTTTGGGTTAGAATATGTTATAATACAATGAATTTGATTTATTACAAGTTCTAGAGATGCATGAAGAATGTTTAGAAGTGAGAAGAAAGACTTGTTGAAATTTGGTCTTAAATGGGATAAGAACCCAAAACCATTGCTTTGAGGCAGTGAATGGCTTGTATAAAGTTCTATTGGGTTAGAATATGTTATAATACAATGAATTTGATTGATTACAAGTGCTAGAGATGCATGAAGAATGTTTAGAAGTGAGTAGAAAGACTTGTTGATATTTGGTCCCAAATGGGATAAGAACCCAAAACCATTGCTTTGAGGCAATGAATGGCTTGTAAAAAGCTATTTTGGGTTAGAATATGTTATAATACAATGAATTTGATTGATTACAAGTGCTAGAGATACATGAAGAATGTTTAGAAGTGAGAAGAAAGACTTGTTGATATTTGGTCCCAAATGGGATAAGAACCAAAAACCATTGCTTTGAGGCAGTGAATGGCTTGTATAAAGTTATTTTGGGTTAGAATAGGTTATTATACAATGAATTTGATTGATTACAAGTGCTAGAGATGCATGAAGAATGTTTAGAAGTGAGTAGAAAGACTTGTTGATATTTGGTCCCAAATGGGATAAGAACCCAAAACCATTGCTTTGAGGCAATGAATGGCTTGTAAAAAGCTATTTTGGGTTAGAATATGTTATAATACCATGAATTTGAATGATTACACGTGCTAGAGATACATAAAGAATGTTTAGAAGTGAGTAGAAAGACTTGTTGATATTTGGTCCCAAATGGGATAAGAACCCAAAACCATTGCTTTGAGGCAATGAATGGCTTGTCAAAAGCTATTTTGGGTTAGAATATGTTATAATACCATGAATTTGAATGATTACAAGTGCTAGAGATACATCACGAATGTTTAGAAGTGAGAAGAAAGACTTGTTGATATTTGGTCCCAAATGGGATAAGAACCCAAAACCATTGCTTTGAGGCAATGAATGGCTTATAAAAAGCTATTTTGGGTTAGAATATGTTATAATACGATGAATTTGATTGATTACAAGTGGTAGAGATGCACGAAAAATGTTTAGAAGTGAGAAGAAAGACTTGTTGATATTTGGTCCCAAATGGGATAAGAACCCAAAACCAAATCTTTGAGGCAGTGAATGGCTTGTATAAAGTTGTTTTGGATTAGAATATGTTATAATACAATGAATATGATTGATTACAAGTGCTAGAGATCCATGAAGAATGTTTAGAAGTGAGAAGAAAGACTTGTTGAAATTTGGTCTCAAAGGGGATAAGAACCCAAAACCATTGCTTTGAGGCTGTGAATGGCTTGTATAAAGTTCTATTGGGTTAGAATATGTTATCATACAATGAATTTGATTGATTACAAGTGCTAGAGATGCATGAAGAATGTTTAGAAGTGAGTAGAAAGACTTGTTGATATTTGGTCCCAAATGGGATAAGAACCCAAAACCATTGCTTTGAGGCAGTGAATGGCTTGTATAAATTTATTTTGGGTTATAATAGGTTATAATACAATGAATTTGATTGATTACAAGTGCTAGAGATGCATGAAGAATGTTTAGAAGTGAGTAGAAAGACTTGTTGATATTTGGTCCCAAATGGGATAAGAACCCAAAACCATTGCTTTCAGGCAATGAATGGCTTGTAAAAAGCTATTTTGGGTTAGAATATGTTATAATACTATGAATTTGAATGATTACAAGTGCTGGAGATACATGAAGAATGTTTAGAAGTGAGAAGAAAGACTTGTTGATATTTGGTCCCAAATGGGATAAGAACCCAAAACCATTGCTTTGAGGCAATGAATGGCTTGTAAAAAGCTATTTTGGGTTAGAATATGTTATAATACAATGAATTTGATTGATTACAAGTGGTAGAGATGCACGAAGAATGTTTAAAAGTGAGAAGAAATACTTGTTGATATTTGGTCCCAAATGGGATAAGAACCCAAAACCATTGCTTTGAGGCAATGAATGGCTAGTAAAAAGCTATTTTGGGTTAGAATATGTTATAATACCATGAATTTGATTGATTACAAGTGGTAGAGATGCACGAAAAATGTTTAGAAGTGAGTAGAAAGATTTGTTGATATTTGGTCCCAAATGGGAAAAGAACCCAAAACCATTGCTTTGAGGCAATGAATGGCTTGTAAAAAGCTATTTTGGTTTAGAATATGTTATAATACCATGAATTTGAATGATTACAAGTGCTAGAGATACATGAAGAATGTTTAGAAGTGAGAAGAAAGACTTGTTGATATTTGGTCCCAAATGGGATAAGAACCCAAAACCATTGCTTTAAGGCAATGAATGGCTTATAAAAAGCTATTTTGGGTTAGAATATGTTATAATACAATGAATTTGATTGATTACAAGTGGTAGAGATGCACGAAAAATGTTTAGAAGTGAGAAGAAAGACTTGTTGATATTTGGTCCCAAATGGGATAAGAACCCAAAACCAAATCTTTGAGGCAGTGAATGGCTTGTATAAAGTTGTTTTGGATTAGAATATGTTATAATACAATGAATATGATTGATTACAAGTGTTAGAGATGCATGAAGAATGTTTAGAAGTGAGAAGAAAGACTTGTTGATATTTGGTCCCAAATGGGATAAGAACCAAAAACCATTGCTTTGAGGCAGTGAATGGCTTGTATAAAGTTATTTTGGGTTAGAATAGGTTATTATACAATGAATTTGATTGATTACAAGTGCTAGAGATGCATGAAGAATGTTTAGAAGTGAGAAGAAAGACTTGTTGATATTTGGTCCCAAATGGGATAAGAACCCAAAACCATTGCTTTGAGGCAATGAATGGCTTGTAAAAAGCTATTTTGGGTTAGAATATGTTATAATACCATGAATTTGAATGATTACACGTGCTAGAGATACATAAAGAATGTTTAGAAGTGAGTAGAAAGACTTGTTGATATTTGGTCCCAAAAGGGATAAGAACCCAAAACCATTGCTTTGAGGCAATGAATGGCTTGTGAAAAGCTATTTTGGGTTAGAATATGTTATAATACCATGAATTTGAATGATTACACGTGCTAGAGATACATAAAGAATGTTTAGAAGTGAGTAGAAAGACTTGTTGATATTTGGTCCCAAATGGGATAAGAACCCAAAACCATTGCTTTGAGGCAATGAATGGCTTGTAAAAAGCTATTTTGGGTTAGAATATGTTATAATACAATGAATTTGATTGATTACAAGTGGTAGAGATGCACGAAGAATGTTTAAAAGTGAGAAGAAAGACTTGTTGATATTTGGTCCCAAATGGGATAAGAACCCAAAACCATTGCTTTGAGGCAATGAATGGCTTGTAAAAAGCTATTTTGGGTTAGAATATGTTATAATCCAATGAGTTTGAATGATTACAAGTGCTAGAGATACATAAAGAATGTGTAGAAGTGAGAAGAAAGACTTGTTGATATTTGGTCCCAAATGGGATAAGAACCCAAAACCATTGCTTTGAGGCAATGAATGGCTTATAAAAAGCTATTTTGGGTTAGAATATGTTATAATACGATGAATTTGATTGATTACAAGTGGTAGAGATGCACGAAAAATGTTTAGAAGTGAGAAGAAAGACTTGTTGATATTTGGTCCCAAATGGGATAAGAACCCAAAACCAAATCTTTGAGGCAGTGAATGGCTTGTATAAAGTTGTTTTGGATTAGAATATGTTATAATACAATGAATATGATTGATTACAAGTGCTAGAGATCCATGAAGAATGTTTAGAAGTGAGAAGAAAGACTTGTTGAAATTTGGTCTCAAAGGGGATAAGAACCCAAAACCATTGCTTTGAGGCTGTGAATGGCTTGTATAAAGTTCTATTGGGTTAGAATATGTTATCATACAATGAATTTGATTGATTACAAGTGCTAGAGATGCATGAAGAATGTTTAGAAGTGAGTAGAAAGACTTGTTGATATTTGGTCCCAAATGGGATAAGAACCCAAAACCATTGCTTTGAGGCAGTGAATGGCTTGTATAAATTTATTTTGGGTTATAATAGGTTATAATACAATGAATTTGATTGATTACAAGTGCTAGAGATGCATGAAGAATGTTTAGAAGTGAGTAGAAAGACTTGTTGATATTTGGTCCCAAATGGGATAAGAACCCAAAACCATTGCTTTCAGGCAATGAATGGCTTGTAAAAAGCTATTTTGAGTTAGAATATGTTATAATACTATGAATTTGAATGATTACAAGTGCTGGAGATACATGAAGAATGTTTAGAAGTGAGAAGAAAGACTTGTTGATATTTGGTCCCAAATGGGATAAGAACCCAAAACCATTGCTTTGAGGCAATGAATGGCTTGTAAAAAGCTATTTTGGGTTAGAATATGTTATAATACAATGAATTTGATTGATTACAAGTGGTAGAGATGCACGAAGAATGTTTAAAAGTGAGAAGAAATACTTGTTGATATTTGGTCCCAAATGGGATAAGAACCCAAAACCATTGCTTTGAGGCAATGAATGGCTAGTAAAAAGCTATTTTGGGTTAGAATATGTTATAATACCATGAATTTGATTGATTACAAGTGGTAGAGATGCACGAAAAATGTTTAGAAGTGAGTAGAAAGATTTGTTGATATTTGGTCCCAAATGGGAAAAGAACCCAAAACCATTGCTTTGAGGCAATGAATGGCTTGTAAAAAGCTATTTTGGTTTAGAATATGTTATAATACCATGAATTTGAATGATTACAAGTGCTAGAGATACATGAAGAATGTTTAGAAGTGAGAAGAAAGACTTGTTGATATTTGGTCCCAAATGGGATAAGAACCCAAAACCATTGCTTTAAGGCAATGAATGGCTTATAAAAAGCTATTTTGGGTTAGAATATGTTATAATACAATGAATTTGATTGATTACAAGTGGTAGAGATGCACGAAAAATGTTTAGAAGTGAGAAGAAAGACTTGTTGATATTTGGTCCCAAATGGGATAAGAACCCAAAACCAAATCTTTGAGGCAGTGAATGGCTTGTATAAAGTTGTTTTGGATTAGAATATGTTATAATACAATGAATATGATTGATTACAAGTGCTAGAGATGCATGAAGAATGTTTAGAAGTGAGAAGAAAGACTTGTTGATATTTGGTCCCAAATGGGATAAGAACCAAAAACCATTGCTTTGAGGCAGTGAATGGCTTGTATAAAGTTATTTTGGGTTAGAATAGGTTATTATACAATGAATTTGATTGATTACAAGTGCTAGAGATGCATGAAGAATGTTTAGAAGTGAGAAGAAAGACTTGTTGATATTTGGTCCCAAATGGGATAAGAACCCAAAACCATTGCTTTGAGGCAATGAATGGCTTGTAAAAAGCTATTTTGGGTTAGAATATGTTATAATACCATGAATTTGAATGATTACACGTGCTAGAGATACATAAAGAATGTTTAGAAGTGAGTAGAAAGACTTGTTGATATTTGGTCCCAAAAGGGATAAGAACCCAAAACCATTGCTTTGAGGCAATGAATGGCTTGTAAAAAGCTATTTTGGGTTAGAATATGTTATAATACCATGAATTTGAATGATTACACGTGCTAGAGATACATAAAGAATGTTTAGAAGTGAGTAGAAAGACTTGTTGATATTTGGTCCCAAATGGGATAAGAACCCAAAACCATTGCTTTGAGGCAATGAATGGCTTGTAAAAAGCTATTTTGGGTTAGAATATGTTATAATACAATGAATTTGATTGATTACAAGTGGTAGAGATGCACGAAGAATGTTTAAAAGTGAGAAGAAAGACTTGTTGATATTTGGTCCCAAATGGGATAAGAACCCAAAACCATTGCTTTGAGGCAATGAATGGCTTGTAAAAAGCTATTTTGGGTTAGAATATGTTATAATCCAATGAGTTTGAATGATTACAAGTGCTAGAGATACATGAAGAATGTTTAGAAGTGAGAAGAAAGACTTATTGATATTTGGTCCCAAATGGGATAAGAACCCAAAACCATTGCTTTGAGGCAGTGAATGGCTTGTATAAAGTTATTTTGGGTTAGAATATGTTATAATACAATTAATTTGATTTATTACAAGTGGTAGAGATGCATGAAGAATGTTTAGAAGTGAGAAGAAAGACTTGTTGATATTTGGTCCCAAATGGGATAAGAACCCAAAACCATTGCTTTGAGGTAGTGAATGGCTTGTATAAATTTATTTTGGGTTATAATAGGTTATAATACAATGAATTTGATTGATTACAAGTGCTAGAGATGCATGAAGAATGTTTAGAAGTGAGTAGAAAGACTTGTTGATATTTGGTCCCAAATGGGATAAGAACCGAAAACCATTGCTTTCAGGCAATGAATGGATTGTAAAAAACTACTTTGGGTTAGAATATGTTATAATACTATGAATTTGAATGATTACAAGTGCTGGAGATACATGAAGAATCTTTAGAAGTGAGAAGAAAGACTTGTTGATATTTGGTCCCAAATGGGATAAGAACCCAAAACCATTGCTTTGAGGCAATGAATGGCTTGTAAAAAGCTATTTTGGGTTAGAATATGTTATAATACAATGAATTTGATTGATTACAAGTGGTAGACATGCACGAAGAATGTTTAAAAGTGAGAAGAAATACTTGTTGATATTTGGTCCCAAATGGGATAAGAACCCAAAACCATTGCTTTGAGGCAATGAATGGCTTGTAAAAAGCTATTTTGGGTTAGAATATGTTATAATACAATGAATTTGATTGATTACAAGTGGTAGAGATGCACGAAAAATGTTTAGAAGTGAGAAGAAAGATTTGTTGATATTTGGTCCCAAATAGGATAAGAACCCAAAACCAAATCTTTGAGGCAGTGAATGGCTTGTATAAAGTTGTTTTGGGTTAGAATATGTTATAATACAATGAATTTGATTGATTACAAGTTCTAGAGATGCATGAAGAATGTTTAGAAGTGAGAAGAAAGACTTGTTGAAATTTGGTCTCAAATGGGATAAGAACCCAAAACCATTGCTTTGAGGCAGTGAATGGCTTGTATAAAGTTCTATTGGGTTAGAATATGTTATAATACAATGAATTTGATTGATTACAAGTGCTAGAGATGCATGAAGAATGTTTAGAAGTGAGTAGAAAGACTTGTTGATATTTGTTCCCAAATGGGATAAGAACCCAAAACCATTGCTTTGAGGCAATGAATGGCTTGTAAAAAGCTATTTTGGGTTAGAATATGTTATAATACAATGAATTTGATTGATTATAAGTGCTAGAGATACATGAAGAATGTTTAGAAGTGAGAAGAAAGACTTGTTGATATTTGGTCCCAAATGGGATAAGAACCAAAAACCATTGCTTTGAGGCAGTGAATGGCTTGTATAAAGTTATTTTGGGTTAGAATAGGTTATTATACAATGAATTTGATTGATTACAAGTGCTAGAGATGCATGAAGAATGTTTAGAAGTGAGTAGAAAGACTTGTTGATATTTGGTCCCAAATGGGATAAGAACCCAAAACCATTGCTTTGAGGCAATGAATGGCTTGTAAAAAGCTATTTTGGGTTAGAATATGTTATAATACCATGAATTTGAATGATTACACGTGCTAGAGATACATAAAGAATGTTTAGAAGTGAGTAGAAAGACTTGTTGATATTTGGTCCCAAATGGGATAAGAACCCAAAACCATTGCTTTGAGGCAATGAATGGCTTGTAAAAAGCTATTTTGGGTTAGAATATGTTATAATACAATGAATTTGATTGATTACAAGTGGTAGAGATGCACGAAGAATGTTTAAAAGTGAGAAGAAAGACTTGTTGATATTTGGTCCCAAATGGGATAAGAACCCAAAACCATTGCTTTGAGGCAATGAATGGCTTGTAAAAAGCTATTTTGGGTTAGAATATGTTATAATCCAATGAGTTTGAATGATTACAAGTGCTAGAGATACATAAAGAATGTGTAGAAGTGAGAAGAAAGACTTGTTGATATTTGGTCCCAAATGGGATAAGAACCCAAAACCATTGCTTTGAGGCAATGAATGGCTTATAAAAAGCTATTTTGGGTTAGAATATGTTATAATACGATGAATTTGATTGATTACAAGTGGTAGAGATGCACGAAAAATGTTTAGAAGTGAGAAGAAAGACTTGTTGATATTTGGTCCCAAATGGGATAAGAACCCAAAACCAAATCTTTGAGGCAGTGAATGGCTTGTATAAAGTTGTTTTGGATTAGAATATGTTATAATACAATGAATATGATTGATTACAAGTGCTAGAGATCCATGAAGAATGTTTAGAAGTGAGAAGAAAGACTTGTTGAAATTTGGTCTCAAAGGGGATAAGAACCCAAAACCATTGCTTTGAGGCTGTGAATGGCTTGTATAAAGTTCTATTGGGTTAGAATATGTTATCATACAATGAATTTGATTGATTACAAGTGCTAGAGATGCATGAAGAATGTTTAGAAGTGAGTAGAAAGACTTGTTGATATTTGGTCCCAAATGGGATAAGAACCCAAAACCATTGCTTTGAGGCAGTGAATGGCTTGTATAAATTTATTTTGGGTTATAATAGGTTATAATACAATGAATTTGATTGATTACAAGTGCTAGAGATGCATGAAGAATGTTTAGAAGTGAGTAGAAAGACTTGTTGATATTTGGTCCCAAATGGGATAAGAACCCAAAACCATTGCTTTCAGGCAATGAATGGCTTGTAAAAAGCTATTTTGGGTTAGAATATGTTATAATACTATGAATTTGAATGATTACAAGTGCTGGAGATACATGAAGAATGTTTAGAAGTGAGAAGAAAGACTTGTTGATATTTGGTCCCAAATGGGATAAGAACCCAAAACCATTGCTTTGAGGCAATGAATGGCTTGTAAAAAGCTATTTTGGGTTAGAATATGTTATAATACAATGAATTTGATTGATTACAAGTGGTAGAGATGCACGAAGAATGTTTAAAAGTGAGAAGAAATACTTGTTGATATTTGGTCCCAAATGGGATAAGAACCCAAAACCATTGCTTTGAGGCAATGAATGGCTAGTAAAAAGCTATTTTGGGTTAGAATATGTTATAATACCATGAATTTGATTGATTACAAGTGGTAGAGATGCACGAAAAATGTTTAGAAGTGAGTAGAAAGATTTGTTGATATTTGGTCCCAAATGGGAAAAGAACCCAAAACCATTGCTTTGAGGCAATGAATGGCTTGTAAAAAGCTATTTTGGTTTAGAATATGTTATAATACCATGAATTTGAATGATTATAAGTGCTAGAGATACATGAAGAATGTTTAGAAGTGAGAAGAAAGACTTGTTGATATTTGGTCCCAAATGGGATAAGAACCCAAAACCATTGCTTTAAGGCAATGAATGGCTTATAAAAAGCTATTTTGGGTTAGAATATGTTATAATACAATGAATTTGATTGATTACAAGTGGTAGAGATGCACGAAAAATGTTTAGAAGTGAGAAGAAAGACTTGTTGATATTTGGTCCCAAATGGGATAAGAACCCAAAACCAAATCTTTGAGGCAGTGAATGGCTTGTATAAAGTTGTTTTGGATTAGAATATGTTATAATACAATGAATATGATTGATTACAAGTGCTAGAGATGCATGAAGAATGTTTAGAAGTGAGAAGAAAGACTTGTTGATATTTGGTCCCAAATGGGATAAGAACCAAAAACCATTGCTTTGAGGCAGTGAATGGCTTGTATAAAGTTATTTTGGGTTAGAATAGGTTATTATACAATGAATTTGATTGATTACAAGTGCTAGAGATGCATGAAGAATGTTTAGAAGTGAGAAGAAAGACTTGTTGATATTTGGTCCCAAATGGGATAAGAACCCAAAACCATTGCTTTGAGGCAATGAATGGCTTGTAAAAAGCTATTTTGGGTTAGAATATGTTATAATACCATGAATTTGAATGATTACACGTGCTAGAGATACATAAAGAATGTTTAGAAGTGAGTAGAAAGACTTGTTGATATTTGGTCCCAAAAGGGATAAGAACCCAAAACCATTGCTTTGAGGCAATGAATGGCTTGTAAAAAGCTATTTTGGGTTAGAATATGTTATAATACCATGAATTTGAATGATTACACGTGCTAGAGATACATAAAGAATGTTTAGAAGTGAGTAGAAAGACTTGTTGATATTTGGTCCCAAATGGGATAAGAACCCAAAACCATTGCTTTGAGGCAATGAATGGCTTGTAAAAAGCTATTTTGGGTTAGAATATGTTATAATACAATGAATTTGAATGATTACAAGTGGTAGAGATGCACGAAGAATGTTTAAAAGTGAGAAGAAAGACTTGTTGATATTTGGTCCCAAATGGGATAAGAACCCAAAACCATTGCTTTGAGGCAATGAATGGCTTGTAAAAAGCTATTTTGGGTTAGAATATGTTATAATCCAATGAGTTTGAATGATTACAAGTGCTAGAGATACATGAAGAATGTTTAGAAGTGAGAAGAAAGACTTATTGATATTTGGTCCCAAATGGGATAAGAACCCAAAACCATTGCTTTGAGGCAGTGAATGGCTTGTATAAAGTTATTTTGGGTTAGAATATGTTATAATACAATTAATTTGATTTATTACAAGTGGTAGAGATGCATGAAGAATGTTTAGAAGTGAGAAGAAAGACTTGTTGATATTTGGTCCCAAATGGGATAAGAACCCAAAACCATTGCTTTGAGGTAGTGAATGGCTTGTATAAATTTATTTTGGGTTATAATAGGTTATAATACAATGAATTTGATTGATTACAAGTGCTAGAGATGCATGAAGAATGTTTAGAAGTGAGTAGAAAGACTTGTTGATATTTGGTCCCAAATGGGATAAGAACCGAAAACCATTGCTTTCAGGCAATGAATGGATTGTAAAAAACTACTTTGGGTTAGAATATGTTATAATACTATGAATTTGAATGATTACAAGTGCTGGAGATACATGAAGAATCTTTAGAAGTGAGAAGAAAGACTTGTTGATATTTGGTCCCAAATGGGATAAGAACCCAAAACCATTGCTTTGAGGCAATGAATGGCTTGTAAAAAGCTATTTTGGGTTAGAATATGTTATAATACAATGAATTTGATTGATTACAAGTGGTAGACATGCACGAAGAATGTTTAAAAGTGAGAAGAAATACTTGTTGATATTTGGTCCCAAATGGGATAAGAACCCAAAACCATTGCTTTGAGGCAATGAATGGCTTGTAAAAAGCTATTTTGGGTTAGAATATGTTATAATACAATGAATTTGATTGATTACAAGTGGTAGAGATGCACGAAAAATGTTTAGAAGTGAGAAGAAAGATTTGTTGATATTTGGTCCCAAATAGGATAAGAACCCAAAACCAAATCTTTGAGGCAGTGAATGGCTTGTATAAAGTTGTTTTGGGTTAGAATATGTTATAATACAATGAATTTGATTGATTACAAGTTCTAGAGATGCATGAAGAATGTTTAGAAGTGAGAAGAAAGACTTGTTGAAATTTGGTCTCAAATGGGATAAGAACCCAAAACCATTGCTTTGAGGCAGTGAATGGCTTGTATAAAGTTCTATTGGGTTAGAATATGTTATAATACAATGAATTTGATTGATTACAAGTGCTAGAGATGCATGAAGAATGTTTAGAAGTGAGTAGAAAGACTTGTTGATATTTGTTCCCAAATGGGATAAGAACCCAAAACCATTGCTTTGAGGCAATGAATGGCTTGTAAAAAGCTATTTTGGGTTAGAATATGTTATAATACAATGAATTTGATTGATTATAAGTGCTAGAGATACATGAAGAATGTTTAGAAGTGAGAAGAAAGACTTGTTGATATTTGGTCCCAAATGGGATAAGAACCAAAAACCATTGCTTTGAGGCAGTGAATGGCTTGTATAAAGTTATTTTGGGTTAGAATAGGTTATTATACAATGAATTTGATTGATTACAAGTGCTAGAGATGCATGAAGAATGTTTAGAAGTGAGTAGAAAGACTTGTTGATATTTGGTCCCAAATGGGATAAGAACCCAAAACCATTGCTTTGAGGCAATGAATGGCTTGTAAAAAGCTATTTTGGGTTAGAATATGTTATAATACCATGAATTTGAATGATTACACGTGCTAGAGATACATAAAGAATGTTTAGAAGTGAGTAGAAAGACTTGTTGATATTTGGTCCCAAATGGGATAAGAACCCAAAACCATTGCTTTGAGGCAATGAATGGCTTGTAAAAAGCTATTTTGGGTTAGAATATGTTATAATACCATGAATTTGAATGATTACAAGTGCTAGAGATACATCACGAATGTTTAGAAGTGAGAAGAAAGACTTGTTGATATTTGGTCCCAAATGGGATAAGAACCCAAAACCATTGCTTTGAGGCAATGAATGGCTTATAAAAAGCTATTTTGGGTTAGAATATGTTATAATACGATGAATTTGATTGATTACAAGTGGTAGAGATGCACGAAAAATGTTTAGAAGTGAGAAGAAAGACTTGTTGATATTTGGTCCCAAATGGGATAAGAACCCAAAACCAAATCTTTGAGGCAGTGAATGGCTTGTATAAAGTTGTTTTGGATTAGAATATGTTATAATACAATGAATATGATTGATTACAAGTGCTAGAGATCCATGAAGAATGTTTAGAAGTGAGAAGAAAGACTTGTTGAAATTTGGTCTCAAAGGGGATAAGAACCCAAAACCATTGCTTTGAGGCTGTGAATGGCTTGTAAAAAGCTATTTTGGGTTAGAATATGTTATAATACAATGAATTTGATTGATTACAAGTGGTAGAGATGCACGAAGAATGTTTAAAAGTGAGAAGAAATACTTGTTGATATTTGGTCCCAAATGGGATAAGAACCCAAAACCATTGCTTTGAGGCAATGAATGGCTTGTAAAAAGCTATTTTGGGTTAGAATATGTTATAATACCATGAATTTAATTGATTAGAAGTGGTAGAGATGCACGAAAAATGTTTAGAAGTGAGTAGAAAGATTTGTTGATATTTGGTCCCAAATGGGATAAGAACCCAAAACCATTGCTTTGAGGCAATGAATGGCTTGTAAAAAGCTATTTTGGGTTAGAATATGTTATAATACCATGAATTTGAATGATTACAAGTGCTAGAGATACATGAAGAATGTTTAGAAGTGAGAAGAAAGACTTGTTGATATTTGGTCCCAAATGGGATAAGAACCCAAAACCATTGCTTTAAGGCAATGAATGGCTTATAAAAAGCTATTTTGGGTTAGAATATGTTATAATACAATGAATTTGATTGATTACAAGTGGTAGAGATGCACGAAAAATGTTTAGAAGTGAGAAGAAAGACTTGTTGATATTTGGTCCCAAATGGGATAAGAACCCAAAACCAAATCTTTGAGGCAGTGAATGGCTTGTATAAAGTTGTTTTGGATTAGAATATGTTATAATACAATGAATATGATTGATTACAAGTGCTAGAGATGCATGAAGAATGTTTAGAAGTGAGAAGAAAGACTTGTTGATATTTGGTCCCAAATGGGATAAGAACCAAAAACTATTGCTTTGAGGCAGTGAATGGCTTGTATAAAGTTATTTTGGGTTAGAATAGGTTATTATACAATGAATTTGATTGATTACAAGTGCTAGAGATGCATGAAGAATGTTTAGAAGTGAGTAGAAAGACTTGTTGATATTTGGTCCCAAATGGGATAAGAACCCAAAACCATTGCTTTGAGGCAATGAATGGCTTGTAAAAAGCTATTTTGGGTTAGAATATGTTATAATACCATGAATTTGAATGATTACACGTGCTAGAGATACATAAAGAATGTTTAGAAGTGAGTAGAAAGACTTGTTGATATTTGGTCCCAAATGGGATAAGAACCCAAAACCATTGCTTTGAGGCAATGAATGGCTTGTAAAAAGATATTTTGGGTTAGAATATGTTATAATACCATGAATTTGAATGATTACAAGTGCTAGAGATACATCACGAATGTTTAGAAGTGAGAAGAAAGACTTGTTGATATTTGGTCCCAAATGGGATAAGAACCCAAAACCATTGCTTTGAGGCAATGAATGGCTTATAAAAAGCTATTTTGGGTTAGAATATGTTATAATACGATGAATTTGATTGATTACAAGTGGTAGAGATGCACGAAAAATGTTTAGAAGTGAGAAGAAAGACTTGTTGATATTTGGTCCCAAATGGGATAAGAACCCAAAACCAAATCTTTGAGGCAGTGAATGGCTTGTATAAAGTTGTTTTGGATTAGAATATGTTATAATACAATGAATATGATTGATTACAAGTGCTAGAGATCCATGAAGAATGTTTAGAAGTGAGAAGAAAGACTTGTTGAAATTTGGTCTCAAAGGGGATAAGAACCCAAAACCATTGCTTTGAGGCTGTGAATGGCTTGTATAAAGTTCTATTGGGTTAGAATATGTTATAATACAATGAATTTGATTGAGTACAAGTGCTAGAGATGCATGAAGAATGTTTAGAAGTGAGTAGAAAGACTTGTTGATATTTGGTCCCAAATGGGATAAGAACCCAAATCCATTGCTTTGAGGCAGTGAATGGCTTGTATAAATTTATTTTGGGTTATAATAGGTTATAATACAATGAATTTGATTGATTACAAGTGCTAGAGATGCATGAAGAATGTTTAGAAGTGAGTAGAAAGACTTGTTGATATTTGGTCCCAAATGGGATATGAACCCAAAACCATTGCTTTCAGGCAATGAATGGCTTGTAAAAAGCTATTTTGGGTTAGAATATGTTATAATACTATGAATTTGAATGATTACAAGTGCTGGAGATACATGAAGAATGTTTAGAAGTGAGAAGAAAGACTTGTTGATATTTGGTCCCAAATGGGATAAGAACCCAAAACCATTGCTTTGAGGCAATGAATGGCTTGTAAAAAGCTATTTTGGGTTAGAATATGTTATAATACAATGAATTTGATTGATTACAAGTGGTAGAGATGCACGAAGAATGTTTAGAAGTGAGAAGAAAGACTTGTTGATATTTGGTCCCAAATGGGATAAGAACCCAAAACCAAATCTTTGAGGCAGTGAATGGCTTGTATAAAGTTGTTTTGGATTAGAATATGTTATAATACAATGAATATGATTGATTACAAGTGCTAGAGATCCATGAAGAATGTTTAGAAGTGAGAAGAAAGACTTGTTGAAATTTGGTCTCAAAGGGGATAAGAACCCAAAACCATTGCTTTGAGGCTGTGAATGGCTTGTATAAAGTTCTATTGGGTTAGAATATGTTATAATACAATGAATTTGATTGATAACAAGTGCTAGAGATGCATGAAGAATGTTTAGAAGTGAGTAGAAAGACTTGTTGATATTTGGTCCCAAATGGGATAAGAACCCAAAACCATTGCTTTGAGGCAATGAATGGCTTGTAAAAAGCTATTTTGGGTTAGAATATGTTATAATACCATGAATTTGAATGATTACACGTGCTAGAGATACATAAAGAATGTTTAGAAGTGAGTAGAAAGACATGTTAATATTTGGTCCCAAATGGGATAAGAACCCAAAACCATTGCTTTGAGGCAATGAATGGCTTGTAAAAAGCTGTTTTGGGTTAGAATATGTTATAATACAATGAAGTTGAATGATAACAAGTGCTAGAGATACATAAAGAATGTTTAGAAGTGAGAAGAAATACTTGTTGATATTTGGTCCCAAATGGGATAAGAACCCAAAACCATTGCTTTGAGGCAATGAATGACTTGTAAAAAGCTATTTTGGGTTAGAATATGTTATAATACCATGAATTTGATTGATTACAAGCGGTAGAGATGCACGAAAAATGTTTAGAAGTGAGTAGAAAGATTTGTTGATATTTGGTCCCAAATGGGATAAGAACCCAAAACCATTGCTTTGAGGCAATGAATGGCTTGTAAAAAGCTATTTTGGGTTAGAATATGTTATAATACCATGAATTTGAATGATTACAAGTGCTAGAGATACATGAAGAATGTTTAGAAGTGAGAAGAAAGACTTGTTGATATTTGGTCCCAAATGGGATAAGAACCCAAAACCATTGCTTTAAGGCAATGAATGGCTTATAAAAAGCTATTTTGGGTTAGAATATGTTATAATACAATGAATTTGATTGATTACAAGTGGTAGAGATGCACGAAAAATGTTTAGAAGTGAGAAGAAAGACTTGTTGATATTTGGTCCCAAATGGGATAAGAACCCAAAACCAAATCTTTGAGGCAGTGAATGGCTTGTATAAAGTTGTTTTGGATTAGAATATGTTATAATACAATGAATATGACTGATTACAAGTGCTAGAGATGCATGAAGAATGTTTAGAAGTGAGAAGAAAGACTTGCTGAAATTTGGTCTCAAAGGGGATAAGAACCCAAAACCATTGCTTTGAGGCTGTGAATGGCTTGTATAAAGTTCTATTGGGTTAGAATATGTTATAATACAATGAATTTGATTGATTACAAGTGCTAGAGATGCATGAAGAATGTTTAGAAGTGAGTAGAAAGACTTGTTGATATTTGGTCCCAAATGGGATAAGAACCCAAAACCATTGCTTTGAGGCAATGAATGGCTTGTAAAAAGCTATTTTGGGTTAGAATATGTTATAATACAATGAATTTGATTGATTACAAGTGCTAGAGATACATGAAGGATGTTTAGAAGTGAGTAGAAAGACTTGTTGATATTTGGTCCCAAATGGGATAAGAACCCAAAACCATTGCTTTGAGGCAATGAATGGCTTGTAAACAGCTATTTTGGGTTAGAATATGTTATAATACCATGAATTTGAATGATTACAAGTGCTAGAGATACATGAAGAATGTTTAGAAGTGAGAAGAAAGACTTGTTGATATTTGGTCCCAAATGGGATAAGAACCCAAAACCATTGCTTTGAGGCAATGAATGGCTTATAAAAAGCTATTTTGGGTTAGAATATGTTATAATACAATGAATTTGATTGATTACAAGTGGTAGAGATGCACGAAAAATGTTTAGAAGTGAGAAGAAAGACTTGTTGATATTTGGTCCCAAATGGGATAAGAACCCAAAACCAAATCTTTGAGGCAGTGAATGGCTTGTATAAAGTTGTTTTGGATTAGAATATGTTATAATACAATGAATATGATTGATTACAAGTGCTAGAGATGCATGAAGAATGTTTAGATGTGAGAAGAAAGACTTGTTGAAATTTGGTCTCAAAGGGGATAAGAACCCAAAACCATTGCTTTGAGGCTGTGAATGGCTTGTATAAAGTTCTATTGGGTTAGAATATGTTATAATACAATGAATTTGATTGATTACAAGTGCTAGAGATGCATGAAGAATGTTTAGAAGTGAGTAGAAAGACTTGTTGATATTTGGTCCCAAATGGGATAAGAACCCAAAACCATTGCTTTGAGGCAATGAATGGCTTGTAAAAAGCTATTTTGGGTTAGAATATGTTATAATACAATGAATTTGATTGATTACAAGTGCTAGAGATACATGAAGAATGTTTAGAAGTGAGTAGAAAGACTTGTTGATATTTGGTCCCAAATGGGATAAGAACCCAAAACCATTGCTTTGAGGCAATGAATGCTTGTAAAAGCTATTTTGGGTTAGAATATGTTATAATACAATGAATTTGATTGATTACAAGTGGTAGAGATGCACGAAGAATGTTTAAAAGTGAGAAGAAAGACTTGTTGATATTTGGTCCCAAATGGGATAAGAACCCAAAACCATTGCTTTGAGGCAATGAATGGCTTGTAAAAAGCTATTTTGGGTTAGAATATGTTATAATCCAATGAGTTTGAATGATTACAAGTGCTAGAGATACATGAAGAATGTTTAGAAGTGAGAAGAAAGACTTATTGATATTTGGTCGCAAATGGGATAAGAACCCAAAACCATTGCTTTGAGGCAGTGAATGGCTTGTATAAAGTTATTTTGGGTTAGAATATGTTATAATACAATGAATTTGATTGATTACAAGTGCTAGAGATGCATGAAGAATGTTTAGAAGTGAGTAGAAAGACTTGTTGATATTTGGTCCCAAATGGGATAAGAACCCAAAACCATTGCTTTGAGGCAATGAATGGCTTGTAAAAAGCTATTTTGGGTTAGAATATGTTATAATACCATGAATTTGAGTGTTTACACGTGCTAGAGATACATGAAGAATGTTTAGAAGTGAGTAGAAAGACTTGTTGATATTTGGTCCCAAATGGGAAAAGAACCCAAAACCATTGCTTTGAGGCAATGAATTATTGATCAAGCCATTGAATCTCTATGTGGTTCATCCGTACGTCCGTACATGTCCGTACATGTTCGGTTGAATGCTAAGGGCTAAGGTCCATTCGATTAAACAGAGAAGGCCTTAGAGGCTGAAGTGAATAACAAGCCCACAACAAAGAAAGATCTAGAAGAAGAAATGCGACCGTGGGAGCTTGGGAGATCATGTGTGAAGTTAAGAAGAAGATGTCACTTTCTCTCTTGTAATACACGCTTCTCTCTCTTCATGTCATTATCGATCTCTTGTAACCATTGGAGGCTAAACCTAATGTAGCCTCTATAAAAGGGTTGTAACACACATTGTTCATTTACTAATCTAAGTATTCTCTTTACCTATTCTCTCTTTATTTTACCAATGATACTCTCTTATCTTATACTCGATTTCTCATCCCACATTCAATCTCTTTAATCTCCATTTACACTCTAATTCCGCATATTCTTATATGGTATCAGAGCAAGTTCCTTGATTCTACTCATTCTAATCCTTTTATTCTTCATTATTCTTCATTCGCTCATCTCGTTTCGCTATACTCTTCTCGATACACTCTTTTGTCCAACGGTCCATAGCCGCCGAACATGGAGAACTCGAAGCCAATCGTCATTCCGGTTGTACTCATGGGAGGAAACTACCTCCTATGGTCAAGAACCACCTAGACCGCGTTGTGTGGCCGCGGACTTTGGAGCCACATCGATGTGGTGAAAGATGCTCCAAAGGAAGTCACCAAAGAAGATGGAAAGGAGACCATCGAAGAAGATGGAAAGGACGCTAAGCTCACCAAAGAAGCTAAATGGTTTCAAGAAGACCAAACCGTCCTGGCCATACTTCAAAACTCCCTAGAAGCTCCCATTCTCGAGGCGTACTCATATTGTGAAACCGCTAGTGAACTATGGGAGACGCTAAAGAACGTGTACGGCAATATCTCTAACCTTGCACGAGTATTTGAAGTAAAGAAAGCCATCAACGACCTCAGCCAAGAAGACATGGAGTTCACTAAGCATTTTGGAAAGTTTCGGTCACTTTGGGCTGAACTTGAAATGCTTAGACCTAGCTCTATGGATCCAATGGTGTTGAATGAAAGAAGGGAACAAGATAAAGTCTTTGGGCTTCTTCTCACCCTCAATCCGGCCTTTAATGACCTTATCAAGCACATACTAAGGTCGGACAAGCTTCCTACACTTGATGACGTTTGTGCTCAAGTTCAAAGAGAACAAGGGTCACTAGGCCTCTTTAGCGGTAAGGGGGAGCTTCCAACCGCGAACAAAGGAGTGTACAAACCGGATGAGAGAAGGTCAAAGGGAGGCTGTGAGCATTGTAAGAGGAAGGGTCACACCAAAGACAAGTGTTGGTTCCTCCATCCACATCTTCGGCCAAGTAACACTCCAAGTGGGAACAAGGATCCGAGAGTCAACCTCACCCAAGCGAAAGATGAACGAAACCAAGCCGAATCATCAAAGCAAGGAGAAGAGGTGGCTTCCGGAGATTATGTAAGGAAATCCGACTTGGAGGCATTTCTCAAGTCCTTTGCCGCCATGAAGGAGTCCGGTAAAACATTCTTTACCCATAAACCGAATAGTACTCTAGTTGTAGATTCGGGTGCCTCACACCACATGATTAGTAGCTTGAATCTATTCAAAAACTTAGAGCCAACTAGAGGTGATGTGATGATAGCAAATGGTGATAGAATTCCCATACAAGGAATTGGAAACTTAAGGCTATTCGATAAAGAGTCAAAGGCCTTTTACATGCCTAAGTTCACTTCTAACTTGTTATCGGTTAAAAGGGAAACTAAAGATCTTAATTGTTTTGCTATATTTGGACCTAATGATGTATATTTTCAGGATATTGAGACCGGAAAATTGATTAGAAGTGGTGGTTCCAAAGATGATCTTTATGTTCTTGAGGATAGTACAACAAGTGCTTCCAAGTTACCTTCTTTTAGTACTTGTTTAGGAGTTTCTTTTAATGCAATGTGGCATGCTAGATTAGGACATCCTCATTCTCGTGCACTCGAATTGATGATTCCTAATGTTTCTTTTGATTACTCTAAGTGTGAGGCTTGTATTCATGGTAAACATTGCAAAACCGTTTTCCCTAAATCGTCTACTATTTATGAAAAATGCTTTGATCTTGTTCATTCGGATGTTTGGACATCACCATGCGTTTCTAGAGATCATAACAAGTATTTTGTGACTTTCATTGATGAAAAATCAAAATATACTTGGGTTACATTGCTTCCCTCTAAGGATCGTGTGATTGATGCATTTACTAATTTCCAAACCTATGTCACTAACCAATTTAATGCAAAGATCAAAGTGTTTAGAACAGATAATGGGGGAGAGTATACAAGCCATAGATTCAAAGATCATCTAGCAAAGCACGGCATAATACACCAAACAAGTTGCCCTTACACTCCACAACAAAATGGGGTGGCCGAGAGAAAGAATCGTCACTTGATGGAGATCGCGAGATCAATGATGTTTCATTCGAACGTTCCAAAGAAATATTGGGGAGATGCGGTCATGGCTGCTTGCTACCTCATCAATAGAATCCCTACGAAGATCTTAGAAGATCTTTCACCATTTGAGGTACTTAACAAATCGAAACCATCAATTGATCACTTACGGGTTTTTGGTTGTGTTTGTCTTGTCTTAGTACCCGGAGAGCCTAAACAAGCTAGATGCAAAGAGCACAAAGTGTATGTTTCTCGGCTACTCAACAACTCAAAAAGGATACAAATGCTATGATCCCATTAATAACCGGACCTATGTCTCCCGAGATGTGAAGTTTCTTGAGGAACAAGGTTACTACGATAAAAAGGATTGGGATAGTCTAAGGAACCTAGTAACTTCCTCCGATCAAGCCTCAAGCTTGCGGTTCTTACTTGAACATCTTGGGAATCAGACCTCTCCAAGACAAGAAGAACCAACCCAAACGGATGCTAGTTCTAGAGAGCCAAATGATCCAAGTCACGATAGCCAAAACAATGATCTTCCGCAAATGGTTCCGGAAGAGAATATGGCTACTCAAGGAGAAGAGATTGGTCCGAGGGAAGAAGA
This sequence comes from Capsella bursa-pastoris, assembly GCA_036452645.1. NCBI lineage: Eukaryota > Viridiplantae > Streptophyta > Magnoliopsida > Brassicales > Brassicaceae > Capsella > Capsella bursa-pastoris. The sequence goes on from CP144186.1 coordinate 3,980,492, forward strand.
GCGAGAGGAAGAACTCACGTCCATTCCCGAGGCCCCAATACAAACTCTTAGGAGAAGTGAAAGAACAAGGAAACATCCATCAACATGGAGTGAAACTCGGGTCTTCTACAACAATCAAGCCGTTGCACATCCTATTCAAGCCGTGTGCTCTCTCGCTCTTTTACCTACTGAACATCAAGCATTTCTTGTTAAGATTGATCAACATACCATTCCCAAGACTTATGAGGAAGCTAGGGAAAGTAAAGAATGGACTAATGTGGTTGATGATGAAGTAGGTGCGATGATTCGAAACCACACTTGGGATGAAGCCGACCTACCTAAAGGGAAACGTGCGGTTAGTTCTAAATGGGTATTTACTATCAAACACTTGAGCAATGGCGACGTTGAGAGATACAAAGCTCGGTTAGTGGCTCGAGGGTTCACACAAACCTATGGAGACGATTACACGGATACATTCGCTCCCGTAGCCAAACTTCACACGGTAACAGTTGTCCTTTCTTTAGCTACTAATCTTTCTTGGGAATTATGGCAGATGGATGTCAAGAACGCCTTCTTACAAGGAGAGCTTGAAGAAGAAGTCTACATGACACCACCACCCGGTCTTGAAGACTCTATCACTCCTGGGAAAGTTCTTAGGCTAAGAAAGGCTATCTACGGTTTAAAACAATCTCCTAGGGTGTGGTACCACAAACTAAGCTCAACACTTAAAGAAAGGGGGTTCAAGAAGTCACAATCGGATCACACGCTCTTCACCCTCCAAGGTCCTCAAGGTATTGTTGTTGTACTTATCTATGTAGATGATTTAATCATCTCCGGAGATAACACACAAGGTATTCAAGAGGTAAAAGCATTCCTTAAATCTGTTTTTGATATAAAGGACCTTGGTGAGCTTAAATACTTCCTTGGGATAGAAGTTTGTCGATCTCCGGAAGGCCTATTTCTTTCTCAAAGGAAGTATACACTTGATTTGCTTTGTGAGGCAGGAAAATTGGGAGCTAAACCGGTACTCACACCACTTGAAGACGGCTATACGGTTGTGCGAAAGGGGGAGAGGAATGATCCGCCTTATGAAGACCCATCTCGCTATAGACGTCTTGTAGGTAAGCTTATTTATTTAACTCTTACCCGACCTAATATTTGCTTCGCCGTGAATCAACCATTGAATCTCTATGTGGTTCATCCGTACGTCCGTACATGTCCGTACATGTTCGGTTGAATGCTAAGGGCTAAGGTCCATTCGATTAAAGAGAGAAGGCCTTAGAGGCTGAAGTGAATAACAAGCCCACAACAAAGAAAGATCTAGAAGAAGAAATGCGACCGTGGGAGCTTGGGAGATCATGTGTGAAGTTAAGAAGAAGATGTCACTTTCTCTCTTGTAATACACGCTTCTCTCTCTTCATGTCATTATCGATCTCTTGTAACCATTGGAGGCTAAACCTAATGTAGCCTCTATAAAAGGGTTGTAACACACATTGTTCATTTACTAATCTAAGTATTCTCTTTACCTATTCTCTCTTTATTTTACCAATGATACTCTCTTATCTTATACTCGATTTCTCATCCCACATTCAATCTCTTTAATCTCCATTTACACTCTAATTCCGCATATTCTTACATGGTATCAGAGCATGTTCTTCGATTCTACTCATTCTAATCCATTCTAATCTTTCTATTCTTCATTCGCTCATCTCGTTTCTCTATTCTCCTCTCGATTCACCTTTTTGTCCAACGGTCCATAGCCGCCGAACATGGAGAACTCGAAGCCAATCGTTATTCCGGTTGTACTCAAGGGAGGAAACTACCTCCTATGGTCAAGAACCACCAAGACCGCGTTGTGTGGCCGCGGACTTTGGAGCCACATCGATGTGGTGAAAGATGCTCCAAAGGAAGTCACCAAAGAAGATGGAAAGGACGCTAAGCTCACCAAAGAAGCTAAATGGTTTCAAGAAGACCAAACCGTCCTGGCCATACTTCAAAACTCCCTAGAAGCTCCCATTCTCGAGGCGTACTCATATTGTGAAACCGCTAGTGAACTATGGGAGACGCTAAAGAACGTGTACGGCAATGTCTCTAACCTTGCACGAGTATTTGAAGTGAAGAAAGCCATCAACGACCTCAGCCAAGAAGACATGGAGTTCACTAAGCATTTTGGAAAGTTTCGGTCACTTTGGGCTGAACTTGAAATGCTTAGACCTAGCTCTATGGATCCAATGGTGTTGAATGAAAGAAGGGAACCCAAAACCATTGCTTTGAGGCAATGAATTATTGATCAAGCCATTGAATCTCTATGTGGTTCATCCGTACGTCCGTACATGTCCGTACATGTTCGGTTGAATGCTAAGGGCTAAGGTCCATTCGATTAAAGAGAGAAGGCCTTAGAGGCTGAAGTGAATAACAAGCCCACAACAAAGAAAGATCTAGAAGAAGAAATGCGACCGTTGGAGCTTGGGAGATCACGTGTGAAGTTAAGAAGAAGATGTCACTTTCTCTCTTGTAATACACGCTTCTCTCTCTTCATGTCATTATCGATCTCTTGTAACCATTGGAGGCTAAACCTAATGTAGCCTCTATAAAAGGGTTGGAACACACATTGTTCATTTACTAATCTAAGTATTCTCTTTACCTACTCTCTCTTTATTTTACCACATTCAATCTCTTTAATCTCCATTTACACTCTAATTCCGCATATTCTTACATGAATGGCTTGTAAAAAGCTATTTTGGGTTAGAATATATTATCATACCATGAATTTGAATGATTACAAGTGCTAGAGATACATGAAGAATGTTTAGAAGTGAGAAGAAAGACTTGTTGATATTTGGTCCCAAATGGGATAAGAACCCAAAACCATTGCTTTGAGGCAATGAATGGCTTGTAAAAAGCTATTTTGGGTTAGAATATGTTATAATACAATGAATTTGATTGATTACAAGTGGTAGAGATGCACGAAAAATGTTTAGAAGTGAGAAGAAAGACTTGTTGATATTTGGTCCCAAATGGGATCAGAACCCAAAACCAAATCTTTAAGGCAGTGAATGGCTTGTATAAAGTTGTTTTGGGTTAGAATATGTTATAGTACAATGAATTTGATTGATTACAAGTGCTAGAGATGCATGAAGAATGTTTAGAAGTGAGAAGAAAGACTTGTTGAAATTTGGTCTCAAATGGGATAAGAACCCAAAACCATTGCTTTGAGGCAGTGAATGGCATGTATAAAGTTCTATTGGATTAGAATATGTTATAATACAGTGAATTTGATTGATTACAAGTGCTAGAGATGCATGAAGAATGTTTAGAAGTGAGTAGAAAGACTTGTTGATATTTGGTCCCAAATGGGATAAGAACCCAAAACCATTGCTTTGAGGCAGTGAATGGCTTGTATAAAGTTATTTTGGGTTAGAATATGTTATAATACAATGAATTTAAATGATTACAAGTGCTAGAGATACATGAAGAATGTTTAGAAGTGAGTAGAAAGACTTGTTGATATTTGGTCCCAAATGGGATAAGAACCCAAAACCATTGCTTTGAGGCAATGAATGGCTTGTAAAAAGATATTTTGGGTTAGAATATGTTATAATACAATGAAGTTGAATGATTACAAGTGCTAGAGATACATGAAGAATGTTTAGAAGTGAGAAGAAAGACTTGTTGATATTTGGTCCCAAATGGGATAAGAACCCAAAACCATTGCTTTGAGGCAGTGAATGGCTTGTATAAAGTTATTTTGGGTTAGAATATGTTATAATACCATGAAGTTGAATGATTACAAGTGCTAGAGATACATGAAGAATGTTTAGAAGTGAGTAGAAAGACTTGTTGATATTTGGTCCCAAATGGGATAAGAACCCAAAACCATTGCTTTGAGGCAATGAATGGCTTGTAAAAAGCTATGTTGGGTTAGAATATGTTTTAATACAATGAATTTGATTGATTACAAGTGGTAGAGATGCATGAAGAATGTTTAAAAGTGAGAAGAAAGACTTGTTGATATTTGGTCCCAAATGGGATAAGAACCCAAAACCATTGCTTTGAGGCAATGAATGGCTTGTAAAAAGCTATTTTCGGTTAGAATATGTTATAATACTATGAATTTCAATGATTACAAGTGCTAGAGATACATGAAGAATGTTTAGAAGTGAGAAGAAAGACTTATTGATATTTGGTCCCAAATGGGATAAGAACCCAAAACCATTGCTTTGAGGCAATGAAAGGCTTGTAAAAAGCTATTTTGGGTTAGAATTTGTTATAATACCATGAATTTGAATGATTACAAGTACTAGAGATACATGAATAATGTTTAGAAGTGAGTAGAAAGACTTGTTGATATTTGGTCCCAAATGGGATAAGAACCCAAAACCATTGCTTTGAGGCATTGAATGGCTTGTATAAAGTTATTTTGGGTTAGAATATGTTATAATACCATGAAGTTGAATGATTACAAGTGCTAGAGATACATGAAGAATGTTTAGAAGTGAGTAGAAAGACTTGTTGATATTTGGTCCCAAATGGGATAAGAACCCAAAACCATTGCTTTGAGGCAATGAATGGCTTGTAAAAAGCTATGTTGGGTTAGAATATGTTATAATACAATGAATTTGATTGATTACAAGTGGTAGAGATGCATGAAGAATGTTTAAAAGTGAGAAGAAAGACTTGTTGATATTTGGTCCCAAATGGGATAAGAACCCAAAACCATTGCTTTGAGGCAATGAATGGCTTGTAAAAAGCTATTTTGGGTTAGAATATGTTATAATACAATGAATTTGAATGATTACAAGTGCTAGAGATACATGAAGAATGTTTAGAAGTGAGAAGAAAGACTTATTGATATTTGGTCCCAAATGGGATAAGAACCCAAAACCATTGCTTTGAGGCAGGGAATGGCTTGTATAAAGTTATTTTGGGTTAGAATATGTTAAAATACAATGAATTTGATTGATTACAAGTGTTAAAGATGCATGAAGAATGTTTAGAAGTGAGTAGAAAGACATGTTGATATTTGGTCCCAAATGGGATAAGAACCCAAAACCATTGCTTTGAGGCAATGAATGGCTTGTAAAAAGCTATTTTGGGTTAGAATATGTTATAATACAATGAAGTTGAATGATACAAGTGCTAGAGATACATAAAGAATGTTTAGAAGTGAGAAGAAAGACTTGTTGATATTTGGTCCCAAAAGGGATAAGAACCCAAAACCATTGCTTTGAGGCAGTGAATGGCTTGTATAAAGTTATTTTGGGTTATAATAGGTTATAATACAATGAATTTGATTGATTACAAGTGGTAGAGATGCACGAAAAATGTTTAGAAGTGAGAAGAAAGACTTGTTGATATTTGGTCCCAAATGGGATAAGAACCCAAAACCAAATCTTTGAGGCAGTGAATGGCTTGTATAAAGTTGTTTTGGGTTAGAATATGTTATAATACAATGAATTTGATTGATTACAAGTGCTAGAGATGCATGAAGAATGTTTAGAAGTAAGAAGAAATACTTGTTGAAATTTGGTCTCAAATGGGATAAGAACCCATAACCATTGCTTTGAGGCAGTGAATGGCTTATATAAAGTTCTATTGGGTTAGAATATGTTATAATACAATGAATTTGATTGATTACAAGTGCTTGAGATGCATGAAGAATGTTTAGAAGTGAGTAGAAAGACTTGTTGATATTTGGTCCCAAATGGGATAAGAACCTAAAACCATTGCTTTGAGGCAGTGAATGGCTTGTATAAAGTTATTTTGGGTTAGAATATGTTATAATACCATGAAGTTGAATGATTACAAGTGCTAGAGATACATGAAGAATGTTTAGAAGTGAGTAGAAAGACTTGTTGATATTTGGTCCCAAATGGGATAAGAACCCAAAACCATTGCTTTGAGGCAATGAATGGCTTGTAAAAAGCTATTTTGGGTTAGAATATGTTATAATACAATGAAGTTGAATGATTACAAGTGCTAGAGATACATGAAGAATGTTTAGAAGTGAGAAGAAAGACTTGTTGATATTTGGTCCCAAATGGGATAAGAACCCAAAACCATTGCTTTGAGGCAGTGAATGGCTTGTATAAAGTTATTTTGGGTTAGAATAGGTTATAATACAATGAATTTGATTGATTACAAGTGCTAGAGATCCATGAGGAATGTTTAGAAGTGAGTAGAAAGACTTGTTGATATTTGGTCCCAAATGGGATAAGAACCCAAAACCAAATCTTTGAGGCAGCGAATGGCTTGTATAAATTTGTTTTGGGTTAGAATATGTTATAATACAATGAATTTGATTGATTACAAGTGCTAGAGATGCATGAAGAATGTTTAGAAGTGAGTAGAAAGACTTGTTGATATTTGGTCCCAAATGGGATAAGAACCCAAAACCAAATCTTTGAGGCAGTGAATGGCTTGTATAAAGTTATTTTGGGTTGGAATATGTTATAATACCATGAAGTTGAATGAATACAAGTGCTAGAGCTACATGAAGAATGTTTAGAAGTGAGTAGAAAGACTTGTTGATATTTGATCCCAAATGGGATAAGAACCCAAAACCATTGCTTTGAGGCAGTGAATGGCTTGTATAAAGTTATTTTGGGTTAGAATATGTTATAATACCATGAAGTTGAATGATTACAAGTGCTAGAGATACATGAAGAATGTTTAGAAGTGAGTAGAAAGACTTGTTGATATTTGGTCCCAAATGGGATAAGAACCCAAAACCATTGCTTTGAGGCAATGAATGGCTTGTAAAAAGCTATGTTGGGTTAGAATATGTTATAATACAATGAATTTGATTGATTACAAGTGGTAGAGATGCATGAAGAATGTTTAAAAGTGAGAAGAAAGACTTGTTGATATTTGGTCCCAAATGGGATAAGAACCCAAAACCATTGCTTTGAGGCAATGAATGGCTTGTAAAAAGCTATTTTGGGTTAGAATATGTTATAATACAATGAATTTGAATGATTACAAGTGCTAGAGATACATGAAGAATGTTTAGAAGTGAGAAGAAAGACTTATTGATATTTGGTCCCAAATGGGATAAGAACCCAAAACCATTGCTTTGAGGCAGGGAATGGCTTGTATAAAGTTATTTTGGGTTAGAATATGTTAAAATACAATGAATTTGATTGATTACAAGTGTTAAAGATGCATGAAGAATGTTTAGAAGTGAGTAGAAAGACATGTTGATATTTGGTCCCAAATGGGATAAGAACCCAAAACCATTGCTTTGAGGCAATGAATGGCTTGTAAAAAGCTATTTTGGGTTAGAATATGTTATAATACAATGAAGTTGAATGATACAAGTGCTAGAGATACATAAAGAATGTTTAGAAGTGAGAAGAAAGACTTGTTGATATTTGGTCCCAAAAGGGATAAGAACCCAAAACCATTGCTTTGAGGCAGTGAATGGCTTGTATAAAGTTATTTTGGGTTATAATAGGTTATAATACAATGAATTTGATTGATTACAAGTGGTAGAGATGCACGAAAAATGTTTAGAAGTGAGAAGAAAGACTTGTTGATATTTGGTCCCAAATGGGATAAGAACCCAAAACCAAATCTTTGAGGCAGTGAATGGCTTGTATAAAGTTGTTTTGGGTTAGAATATGTTATAATACAATGAATTTGATTGATTACAAGTGCTAGAGATGCATGAAGAATGTTTAGAAGTAAGAAGAAATACTTGTTGAAATTTGGTCTCAAATGGGATAAGAACCCATAACCATTGCTTTGAGGCAGTGAATGGCTTATATAAAGTTCTATTGGGTTAGAATATGTTATAATACAATGAATTTGATTGATTACAAGTGCTTGAGATGCATGAAGAATGTTTAGAAGTGAGTAGAAAGACTTGTTGATATTTGGTCCCAAATGGGATAAGAACCTAAAACCATTGCTTTGAGGCAGTGAATGGCTTGTATAAAGTTATTTTGGGTTAGAATATGTTATAATACCATGAAGTTGAATGATTACAAGTGCTAGAGATACATGAAGAATGTTTAGAAGTGAGTAGAAAGACTTGTTGATATTTGGTCCCAAATGGGATAAGAACCCAAAACCATTGCTTTGAGGCAATGAATGGCTTGTAAAAAGCTATTTTGGGTTAGAATATGTTATAATACAATGAAGTTGAATGATTACAAGTGCTAGAGATACATGAAGAATGTTTAGAAGTGAGAAGAAAGACTTGTTGATATTTGGTCCCAAATGGGATAAGAACCCAAAACCATTGCTTTGAGGCAGTGAATGGCTTGTATAAAGTTATTTTGGGTTAGAATAGGTTATAATACAATGAATTTGATTGATTACAAGTGCTAGAGATCCATGAGGAATGTTTAGAAGTGAGTAGAAAGACTTGTTGATATTTGGTCCCAAATGGGATAAGAACCCAAAACCAAATCTTTGAGGCAGCGAATGGCTTGTATAAATTTGTTTTGGGTTAGAATATGTTATAATACAATGAATTTGATTGATTACAAGTGCTAGAGATGCATGAAGAATGTTTAGAAGTGAGTAGAAAGACTTGTTGATATTTGGTCCCAAATGGGATAAGAACCCAAAACCAAATCTTTGAGGCAGTGAATGGCTTGTATAAAGTTATTTTGGGTTGGAATATGTTATAATACCATGAAGTTGAATGAATACAAGTGCTAGAGCTACATGAAGAATGTTTAGAAGTGAGTAGAAAGACTTGTTGATATTTGATCCCAAATGGGATAAGAACCCAAAACCATTGCTTTGAGGCAGTGAATGGCTTGTATAAAGTTATTTTGGGTTAGAATATGTTAAAATACAATGAATTTGATTGATTACAAGTGGTAGAGATGCACGAAAAATGTTTAGAAGTGAGAAGAAAGACTTGTTGATATTTGGTCCCAAATGGGATCAGAACCCAAAACCAAATCTTTAAGGCAGTGAATGGCTTGTATAAAGTTGTTTTGGGTTAGAATATGTTATAATACAATGAATTTGATTGATTACAAGTGCTAGAGATGCATGAAGAATGTTTAGAAGTGAGAAGAAAGACTTGTTGAAATTTGGTCCCAAATGGGATAAGAACCCAAAACCATTGCTTTGAGGCAGTGAATGGCTTGTATAAAGTTATTTTGGGTTAGAATATGTTAAAATACAATGAATTTGATTGATTACAAGTGGTAGAGATGCACGAAAAATGTTTAGAAGTGAGAAGAAAGACTTGTTGATATTTGGTCTCAAATGGGATAAGAACCCAAAACCATTGCTTTGAGGCAGTGAATGGCATGTATAAAGTTCTATTGGATTAGAATATGTTATAATACAGTGAATTTGATTGATTACAAGTGCTAGAGATGCATGAAGAATGTTTAGAAGTGAGTAGAAAGACTTGTTGATATTTGGTCCCAAATGGGATAAGAACCCAAAACCATTGCTTTGAGGCAGTGAATGGCTTGTATAAAGTTATTTTGGGTTAGAATATGTTATAATACAATGAATTTAAATGATTACAAGTGCTAGAGATACATGAAGAATGTTTAGAAGTGAGTAGAAAGACTTGTTGATATTTGGTCCCAAATGGGATAAGAACCCAAAACCATTGCTTTGAGGCAATGAATGGCTTGTAAAAAGATATTTTGGGTTAGAATATGTTATAATACAATGAAGTTGAATGATTACAAGTGCTAGAGATACATGAAGAATGTTTAGAAGTGAGAAGAAAGACTTGTTGATATTTGGTCCCAAATGGGATAAGAACCCAAAACCATTGCTTTGAGGCAGTGAATGGCTTGTATAAAGTTATTTTGGGTTAGAATATGTTATAATACCATGAAGTTGAATGATTACAAGTGCTAGAGATACATGAAGAATGTTTAGAAGTGAGTAGAAAGACATGTTGATATTTGGTCCCAAATGGGATAAGAACCCAAAACCATTGCTTTCAGGCAATGAATGGCTTGTAAAAAGCTATGTTGGGTTAGAATATGTTTTAATACAATGAATTTGATTGATTACAAGTGGTAGAGATGCATGAAGAATGTTTAAAAGTGAGAAGAAAGACTTGTTGATATTTGGTCCCAAATGGGATAAGAACCCAAAACCATTGCTTTGAGGCAATGAATGGCTTGTAAAAAGCTATTTTCGGTTAGAATATGTTATAATACTATGAATTTCAATGATTACAAGTGCTAGAGATACATGAAGAATGTTTAGAAGTGAGAAGAAAGACTTATTGATATTTGGTCCCAAATGGGATAAGAACCCAAAACCATTGCTTTGAGGCAATGAATGGCTTGTAAAAAGCTATTTTGGGTTAGAATTTGTTATAATACCATGAATTTGAATGATTACAAGTACTAGAGATACATGAATAATGTTTAGAAGTGAGTAGAAAGACTTGTTGATATTTGGTCCCAAATGGGATAAGAACCCAAAACCATTGCTTTGAGGCATTGAATGGCTTGTATAAAGTTATTTTGGGTTAGAATATGTTATAATACCATGAAGTTGAATGATTACAAGTGCTAGAGATACATGAAGAATGTTTAGAAGTGAGTAGAAAGACTTGTTGATATTTGGTCCCAAATGGGATAAGAACCCAAAACCATAGCTTTGAGGCAATGAATGGCTTGTAAAAAGCTATGTTGGGTTAGAATATGTTATAATACAATGAATTTGATTGATTACAAGTGGTAGAGATGCATGAAGAATGTTTAAAAGTGAGAAGAAAGACTTGTTGACATTTGGTCCCAAATGGGATAAGAACCCAAAACCATTGCTTTGAGGCAATGAATGGCTTGTAAAAAGCTATTTTGGGTTAGAATATGTTATAATACAATGAATTTGAATGATTACAAGTGCTAGAGATACATGAAGAATGTTTAGAAGTGAGAAGAAAGACTTATTGATATTCGGTCCCAAATGGGATAAGAACCCAAAACCATTGCTTTGAGGCAGGGAATGGCTTGTATAAAGTTATTTTGGGTTAGAATATGTTAAAATACAATGAATTTGATTGATTACAAGTGTTAAAGATGCATGAAGAATGTTTAGAAGTGAGTAGAAAGACATGTTGATATTTGGTCCCAAATGGGATAAGAACCCAAAACCATTGCTTTGAGGCAATGAATGGCTTGTAAAAAGCTATTTTGGGTTAGAATATGTTATAATACAATGAAGTTGAATGATACAAGTGCTAGAGATACATAAAGAATGTTTAGAAGTGAGAAGAAAGACTTGTTGATATTTGGTCCCAAATGGGATAAGAACCCAAAACCATTGCTTTGAGGCAGTGAATGGCTTGTATAAAGTTATTTTGGGTTATAATAGGTTATAATACAATGAATTTGATTGATTACAAGTGGTAGAGATGCACGAAAAATGTTTAGAAGTGAGAAGAAAGACTTGTTGATATTTGGTCCCAAATGGGATAAGAACCCAAAACCAAATCTTTGAGGCAGTGAATGGCTTGTATAAAGTTGTTTTGGGTTAGAATATGTTATAATACAATGAATTTGATTGATTACAAGTGCTAGAGATACATGAAGAATGTTTAGAAGTGAGAAGAAAGACTTGTTGATATTTGGTCCCAAATGGGATAAGAACCCAAAACCATTGCTTTGAGGCAGTGAATGGCTTGTATAAAGTTATTTTGGGTTAGAATAGGTTATAATACAATGAATTTGATTGATTACAAGTGCTAGAGATCCATGAGGAATGTTTAGAAGTGAGTAGAAAGACTTGTTGATATTTGGTCCCAAATGGGATAAGAACCCAAAACCAAATCTTTGAGGCAGCGAATGGCTTGTATAAATTTGTTTTGGGTTAGAATATGTTATAATACAATGAATTTGATTGATTACAAGTGCTAGAGATGCATGAAGAATGTTTAGAAGTGAGTAGAAAGACTTGTTGATATTTGGTCCCAAATGGGATAAGAACCCAAAACCAAATCTTTGAGGCAGTGAATGGCTTGTATAAAGTTATTTTGGGTTGGAATATGTTATAATACCATGAAGTTGAATGAATACAAGTGCTAGAGCTACATGAAGAATGTTTAGAAGTGAGTAGAAAGACTTGTTGATATTTGATCCCAAATGGGATAAGAACCCAAAACCATTGCTTTGAGGCAGTGAATGGCTTGTATAAAGTTATTTTGGGTTAGAATATGTTAAAATACAATGAATTTGATTGATTACAAGTGGTAGAGATGCACGAAAAATGTTTAGAAGTGAGAAGAAAGACTTGTTGATATTTGGTCCCAAATGGGATCAGAACCCAAAACCAAATCTTTAAGGCAGTGAATGGCTTGTATAAAGTTGTTTTGGGTTAGAATATGTTATAATACAATGAATTTGATTGATTACAAGTGCTAGAGATGCATGAAGAATGTTTAGAAGTGAGAAGAAAGACTTGTTGAAATTTGGTCCCAAATGGGATAAGAACCCAAAACCATTGCTTTGAGGCAGTGAATGGCTTGTATAAAGTTATTTTGGGTTAGAATATGTTAAAATACAATGAATTTGATTGATTACAAGTGGTAGAGATGCACGAAAAATGTTTAGAAGTGAGAAGAAAGACTTGTTGATATTTGGTCTCAAATGGGATAAGAACCCAAAACCATTGCTTTGAGGCAGTGAATGGCATGTATAAAGTTCTATTGGATTAGAATATGTTATAATACAGTGAATTTGATTGATTACAAGTGCTAGAGATGCATGAAGAATGTTTAGAAGTGAGTAGAAAGACTTGTTGATATTTGGTCCCAAATGGGATAAGAACCCAAAACCATTGCTTTGAGGCAGTGAATGGCTTGTATAAAGTTATTTTGGGTTAGAATATGTTATAATACCATGAAGTTGAATGATTACAAGTGCTAGAGATACATGAAGAATGTTTAGAAGTGAGTAGAAAGACATGTTGATATTTGGTCCCAAATGGGATAAGAACCCAAAACCATTGCTTTGAGGCAATGAATGGCTTGTAAAAAGCTATGTTGGGTTAGAATATGTTTTAATACAATGAATTTGATTGATTACAAGTGGTAGAGATGCATGAAGAATGTTTAAAAGTGAGAAGAAAGACTTGTTGATATTTGGTCCCAAATGGGATAAGAACCCAAAACCATTGCTTTGAGGCAATGAATGGCTTGTAAAAAGCTATTTTCGGTTAGAATATGTTATAATACTATGAATTTCAATGATTACAAGTGCTAGAGATACATGAAGAATGTTTAGAAGTGAGAAGAAAGACTTATTGATATTTGGTCCCAAATGGGATAAGAACCCAAAACCATTGCTTTGAGGCAATGAATGGCTTGTAAAAAGCTATTTTGGGTTAGAATTTGTTATAATACCATGAATTTGAATGATTACAAGTACTAGAGATACATGAATAATGTTTAGAAGTGAGTAGAAAGACTTGTTGATATTTGGTCCCAAATGGGATAAGAACCCAAAACCATTGCTTTGAGGCATTGAATGGCTTGTATAAAGTTATTTTGGGTTAGAATATGTTATAATACCATGAAGTTGAATGATTACAAGTGCTAGAGATACATGAAGAATGTTTAGAAGTGAGTAGAAAGACTTGTTGATATTTGGTCCCAAATGGGATAAGAACCCAAAACCATTGCTTTGAGGCAATGAATGGCTTGTAAAAAGCTATGTTGGGTTAGAATATGTTATAATACAATGAATTTGATTGATTACAAGTGGTAGAGATGCATGAAGAATGTTTAAAAGTGAGAAGAAAGACTTGTTGATATTTGGTCCCAAATGGGATAAGAACCCAAAACCATTGCTTTGAGGCAATGAATGGCTTGTAAAAAGCTATTTTGGGTTAGAATATGTTATAATACAATGAATTTGAATGATTACAAGTGCTAGAGATACATGAAGAATGTTTAGAAGTGAGAAGAAAGACTTATTGATATTCGGTCCCAAATGGGATAAGAACCCAAAACCATTGCTTTGAGGCAGGGAATGGCTTGTATAAAGTTATTTTGGGTTAGAATATGTTAAAATACAATGAATTTGATTGATTACAAGTGTTAAAGATGCATGAAGAATGTTTAGAAGTGAGTAGAAAGACATGTTGATATTTGGTCCCAAATGGGATAAGAACCCAAAACCATTGCTTTGAGGCAATGAATGGCTTGTAAAAAGCTATTTTGGGTTAGAATATGTTATAATACAATGAAGTTGAATGATACAAGTGCTAGAGATACATAAAGAATGTTTAGAAGTGAGAAGAAAGACTTGTTGATATTTGGTCCCAAATGGGATAAGAACCCAAAACCATTGCTTTGAGGCAGTGAATGGCTTGTATAAAGTTATTTTGGGTTATAATAGGTTATAATACAATGAATTTGATTGATTACAAGTGGTAGAGATGCACGAAAAATGTTTAGAAGTGAGAAGAAAGACTTGTTGATATTTGGTCCCAAATGGGATAAGAACCCAAAACCAAATCTTTGAGGCAGTGAATGGCTTGTATAAAGTTGTTTTGGGTTAGAATATGTTATAATACAATGAATTTGATTGATTACAAGTGCTAGAGATGCATGAAGAATGTTTAGAAGTAAGAAGAAATACTTGTTGAAATTTGGTCTCAAATGGGATAAGAACCCAAAACCATTGCTTTGAGGCAGTGAATGGCTTGTATAAAGTTCTATTGGGTTAGAATATGTTATAATACAATGAATTTGATTGATTACAAGTGCTAGAGATGCATGAAGAATGTTTAGAAGTGAGTAGAAAGACTTGTTGATATTTGGTCCCAAATGGGATAAGAACCCAAAACCATTGCTTTGAGGCAGTGAATGGCTTGTATAAAGTTATTTTGGGTTAGAATATGTTATAATACCATGAAGTTGAATGATTACAAGTGCTAGAGATACATGAAGAATGTTTAGAAGTGAGTAGAAAGACTTGTTGATCTTTGGTCCCAAATGGGATAAGAACCCAAAACCATTGCTTTGAGGCAATGAATGGCTTGTAAAAAACTATTTTGGGTTAGAATATGTTATAATACAATGAAGTTGAATGATTACAACTGCTAGAGATACATGAAGAATGTTTAGAAGTGAGAAGAAAGACTTGTTGATATTTGGTCCCAAATGGGATAAGAACCCAAAACCATTGCTTTGAGGCAGTGAATGGCTTGTATAAAGTTATTTTGGGTTAGAATAGGTTATAATACAATGAATTTGATTGATTACAAGTGCTAGAGATGCATGAGGAATGTTTAGAAGTGAGTAGAAAGACTTGTTGATATTTGGTCCCAAATGGGATAAGAACCCAAAACCAAATCTTTGAGGCAGCGAATGGCTTGTATAAATTTGTTTTAGGTTAGAATATGTTATAATACAATGAATTTGATTGATTACAAGTGCTAGAGATGCATGAAGAATGTTTAGAAGTGAGTAGAAAGACTTGTTGATATTTGGTCCCAAATGGGATAAGAACCCAAAACCAAATCTTTGAGGCAGTGAATGGCTTGTATAAAGTTATTTTGGGTTGGAATATGTTATAATACCATGAAGTTGAATGAATACAAGTGCTAGAGATACATGAAGAATGTTTAGAAGTGAGTAGAAAGACTTGTTGATATTTGATCCCAAATGGGATAAGAACCCAAAACCATTGCTTTGAGGCAGTGAATGGCTTGTATAAAGTTATTTTGGGTTAGAATATGTTAAAATACAATGAATTTGATTGATTACAAGTGCTAAAGATGCATGAAGAATGTTTAGAAGTGAGTAGAAAGAAATGTTGATATTTGGTCCCAAATGGGATAAGAACCCAAAACCATTGCTTTGAGGCAATGAATGGCTTGTAAAAAGCTATTTTGGGTTAGAATATGTTATAATACAATGAAGTTGAATGATAACAAGTGCTAGAGATACATAAAGAATGTTTAGAAGTGAGAAGAAAGACTTGTTGATATTTGGTCCCAAATGGGATAAGAACCCAAAACCATTGCTTTGAGGCAGTGAATGGCTTGTATAAAGTTATTTTGGGTTAGAATAGGTTATAATACAATGAATTTGATTGATTACAAGTGGTAGAGATGCACGAAAAATGTTTAGAAGTGAGAAGAAAGACTTGTTGATATTTGGTCCCAAATGGGATAAGAACCCAAAACCAAATCTTTGAGGCAGTGAATGGCTTGTATAAAGTTGTTTTGGGTTAGAATATGTTATAATACAATGAATTTGATTGATTACAAGTGCTAAAGATGCATGAAGAATGTTTAGAAGTGAGAAGAAATACTTGTTGAAATTTGGTCTCAAATGGGATAAGAACCCAAAACCATTGCTTTGAGGCAGTGAATGGCTTGTATAAAGTTCTATTGGGTTAGAATATGTTATAATACTATGAATTTGAATGATTACAAGTGCTAGAGATACATGAAGAATGTTTAGAAGTGAGAAGAAAGACTTATTGATATTTGGTCCCAAATGGGATAAGAACCCAAAACCATTGCTTTGAGGCAATGAATGGCTTGTATAAAGTTATTTTGGGTTAGAATAGGTTATAATACAATGAATTTGATTGATTACAAGTGGTAGAGATGCACGAAAAATGTTTAGAAGTGAGAAGAAAGACTTGTTGATATTTGGTCCCAAATGGGATAAGAACCCAAAACCAAATCTTTGAGGCAGTAAATGGCTTGTATAAAGTTGTTTTGGGTTAGAATATGTTATAATACAATGAATTTGATTGATTACAAGTGCTAGAGATGCATCAAGAATGTTTAGAAGTAAGAAGAAATACTTGTTGAAATTTGGTCTCAAATGGGATAAGAACCCAAAACCATTGCTTTGAGGCAGTGAATGGCTTGTATAAAGTTCTATTGGGTTAGAATATGTTATAATACAATGAATTTGATTGATTACAAGTGCTAGAGATGCATGAAGAATGTTTAGAAGTGAGTAGAAAGACTTGTTGATATTTGGTCCCAAATGGGATAAGAACCAAAAACCATTGCTTTGAGGCAGTGAATGGCTTGTATAAAGTTATTTTGGGTTAGAATATGTTATAATACCATGAATTTGATTGATTACAAGTGCTAGAGATACATGAAGAATGTTTAGAAGTGAGTA
Source organism: Capsella bursa-pastoris (assembly GCA_036452645.1). Taxonomy (NCBI): domain Eukaryota; kingdom Viridiplantae; phylum Streptophyta; class Magnoliopsida; order Brassicales; family Brassicaceae; genus Capsella; species Capsella bursa-pastoris. Next base: position 3,997,569 of record CP144186.1, read on the forward strand.
GAAAGACTTGTTAATATTTGGTCCCAAATGGGATAAGAACCCAAAACTATTGCTTTGAGGCAATGAATGGCTTGTAAAAAGCTATTTTGGGTTAGAATATGTTATAATACAATGAAGTTGAATGATTACAAGTGCTAGAGATACATGAAGAATGTTTAGAAGTGAGAAGAAAGACTTGTTGATATTTGGTCCCAAATGGGATAAGAACCCAAAACCATTGCTTTGAGGCAGTGAATGGCTTGTATAAAGTTATTTTGGGTTAGAATAGGTTATAATACAATGAATTTGATTGATTACAAGTGCTAGAGATGCATGAGGAATGTTTAGAAGTGAGTAGAAAGACTTGTTGATATTTGGTCCCAAATGGGATAAGAACCCAAAACCAAATCTTTGAGGCAGTGAATGGCTTGTATAATTTTGTTTTGGGTTAGAATATGTTATAATACAATGAATTTGATTGATTACAAGTGCTAGAGATGCATGAAGAATGTTTAGAAGTAAGAAGAAATACTTGTTGAAATTTGGTCTCAAATGGGATAAGAACCCAAAACCATTGCTTTGAGGCAGTGAATGGCTTGTATAAAGTTCTATTGGGTTAGAATATGTTAAAATACAATGAATTTGATTAATTACAAGTGCTAGAGATGCATGAAGAATGTTTAGAAGTGAGTAGAAAGACTTGTTGATATTTGGTCCCAAATGGGATAAGAACCCAAAACCATTGCTTTGAGGCAGTGAATGGCTTGTATAAAGTTATTTTGGGTTGGAATATGTTATAATACCATGAAGTTGAATGAATACAAGTGCTAGAGATACATGAAAAATGTTTAGAACTGAGTAGAAAGACTTGTTGATATTTGGTCCCAAATGGGATAAGAACCCAAAACCATTGCTTTGAGGCAGTGAATGGCTTGTATAAAGTTATTTTGGGTTAGAATAGGTTATAATACAATGAATTTGATTGATTACAAGTGCTAGAGATGCATGAGGAATGTTTAGAAGTGAGTAGAAACACTTGTTGATATTTGGTCCCAAATGGGATAAGAACCCAAAACCATTGCTTTCAGGCAATGAATTGCTTTTTAAAAGCTATTTTGGGTTAGAATATGTTATAATACTATGAATTTGAATGATAACAAGTGCTAGAGATACATGAAGAATGTTTAGAAGTGAGAAGAAAGACTTATTGATATTTGGTCCCAAATGGGATAAGAACCCAAAACCATTGCTTTGAGGCAGGGAATGGCTTGTATAAAGTTATTTTGGGTTAGAATATGTTAAAATACAATGAATTTGATTGATTACAAGTGCTAAAGATGCATGAAGAATGTTTAGAAGTGAGTAGAAAGACATGTTGATATTTGGTCCCAAATGGGATAAGAACCCAAAACCATTGCTTTGAGGCAATGAATGGCTTGTAAAAAGCTATTTTGGGTTAGAATATGTTATAATACAATGAAGTTGAATGATAACAAGTGCTAGAGATACATAAAGAATGTTTAGAAGTGAGAAGAAAGACTTATTGATATTTGGTCCCAAATGGGATAAGAACCCAAAACCATTGCTTTGAGGCAATGAATGGCTTGTATAAAGTTATTTTGGGTTAGAATAGGTTATAATACAATGAATTTGATTGATTACAAGTGGTAGAGATGCAGGAAAAATGTTTAGAAGTGAGAAGAAAGACTTGTTGATATTTGGTCCCAAATGGGATAAGAACCCAAAACCAAAACTTTGAGGCAGTGAATGGCTTGTATAAAGTTGTTTTGGGTAAGAATATGTTATAATACAATGAATTTGATTGATTACAAGTGCTAGAGATGCATCAAGAATGTTTAGAAGTAAGAAGAAATACTTGTTGAAATTTGGTCTCAAATGGGATAAGAACCCAAAACCATTGCTTTGAGGCAGTGAATGGCTTGTATAAAGTTCTATTGGGTTAGAATATGTTATAATACAATGAATTTGATTGATTACAAGTGCTAGAGATGCATGAAGAATGTTTAGAAGTGAGTAGAAAGACTTGTTGATATTTGGTCCCAAATGGGATAAGAACCCAAAACCATTGCTTTGAGGCAGTGAATGGCTTGTATAAAGTTATTTTGGGTTAGAATATGTTATAATACCATGAATTTGATTGATTACAAGTGCTAGAGATACATGAAGAATGTTTAGAAGTGAGTAGAAAGACTTGTTGATATTTGGTCCCAAATGGGATAAGAACCCAAAACCATTGCTTTCAGGCAATGAATTGCTTTTTAAAAGCTATTTTGGGTTAGAATATGTTATAATACTATGAATTTGAATGATAACAAGTGCTAGAGATACATGAAGAATGTTTAGAAGTGAGAAGAAAGACTTATTGATATTTGGTCCCAAATGGGATAAGAACCCAAAACCATTGCTTTGAGGCAGGGAATGGCTTGTATAAAGTTATTTTGGGTTAGAATATGTTAAAATACAATGAATTTGATTGATTACAAGTGCTAAAGATGCATGAAGAATGTTTAGAAGTGAGTAGAAAGACATGTTGATATTTGGTCCCAAATGGGATAAGAACCCAAAACCATTGCTTTGAGGCAATGAATGGCTTGTAAAAAGCTATTTTGGGTTAGAATATGTTATAATACAATGAAGTTGAATGATAACAAGTGCTAGAGATACATAAAGAATGTTTAGAAGTGAGAAGAAAGACTTATTGATATTTGGTCCCAAATGGGATAAGAACCCAAAACCATTGCTTTGAGGCAATGAATGGCTTGTATAAAGTTATTTGGGGTTAGAATAGGTTATAATACAATGAATTTGATTGATTACAAGTGGTAGAGATGCACGAAAAATGTTTAGAAGTGAGAAGAAAGACTTGTTGATATTTGGTCCCAAATGGGATAAGAACCCAAAACCAAATCTTTGAGGCAGTGAATGGCTTGTATAAAGTTGTTTTGGGTTAGAATATGTTATAATACAATGAATTTGATTGATTACAAGTGCTAGAGATGCATCAAGAATGTTTAGAAGTAAGAAGAAATACTTGTTGAAATTTGGTCTCAAATGGGATAAGAACCTAAAACCATTGCTTTGAGGCAGTGAATGGCTTGTATAAAGTTCTATTGGGTTAGAATATGTTATAATACAATGAATTTGATTGATTACAAGTGCTAGAGATGCATGAAGAATGTTTAGAAGTGAGTAGAAAGACTTGTTGATATTTGGTCCCAAATGGGATAAGAACCCAAAACCATTGCTTTGAGGCAGTGAATGGCTTGTATAAAGTTATTTTGGGTTAGAATAGGTTATAATACAATGAATTTGATTGATTACAAGTGCTAGAGATGCATGAGGAATGTTTAGAAGTGAGTAGAAAGACTTGTTGATATTTGGTCCCAAATGGGATAAGAACCCAAAACCATTGCTTTCAGGCAATGAATTGCTTGTTAAAAGCTATTTTGGGTTAGAATATCTTATAATACTATGAATTTGAATGATAACAAGTGCTAGAGATACATGAAGAATGTTTAGAAGTGAGAAGAAAGACTTGTTGATATTTGGTCCCAAATGGGATAAGAACCCAAAACCATTGCTTTGTGGAATTGAATGGCTTGTAAAAAGCTATTTTGGGTTAGAATATGTTATAATACCATGAATTTGAATGATTACAAGTGCTAGAGATACATGAAGAATGTTTAGAAGTGAGAAGAAAGACTTGTTGATATTTGGTCCCAAATGGGATAAGAACCCAAAACCATTGCTTTGAGGCAATGAATGGCTTGTAAAAAGCTATTTTGGGTTAGAATATGTTATAATACAATGAATTTGATTGATTACAAATGGTAGAGATGCACGAAAAATGTTTAAAAGTGAGAAGAAAGACTTGTTGATATTTGGTCCCAAATGGGATAAGAACCCAAAACCATTGCTTTGAGGCAATGAATGGCTTGTAAAAAGCTACTTTGGGTTAGAATATGTTATAATACCATGAATTTGAATGATTACAAGTGCTAGAGATACATGAAGAATGTTTAGAAGTGAGAAGAAAGACTTGTTGATATTTGGTCCCAAAAGGGATAAGAACCAAAAACCATTGCTTTGAGGCAATGAATGGCTTGTAAAAAGCTATTTTGGGTTAGAATATGTTATAATACAATGAATTTGATTGATTACAAGTGGTAGAGATGCACGAAAAATGTTTAAAAGTGAGAAGAAAGACTTGTTGATATTTGGTCTCAAATGGGATAAGAACCCAAAACCATTGCTTTGAGGCAGTGAATGGCTTGTATAAAGTTCTATTGGGTTAGAATATGTTATAATACAGTGAATTTGATTGATTACAAGTGCTAGAGATGCATGAAGAATGTTTAGAAGTGAGTAGAAAGACTTGTTGATATTTGGTCCCAAATGGGATAAGAACCCAAAACCATTGCTTTGAGGCAGTGAATGGCTTGTATAAAGTTATTTTGGGTTAGAATATGTTATAATACCATGAATTTGAATTATTACAAGTGCTAGAGATACATGAAGAATGTTTAGAAGTGAGTAGAAAGACTTGTTGATATTTGGTCCCAAATGGGATAAGAACCCAAAACCATTGCTTTGAGGCAATGAATGGCTTGTAAAAAGCTATTTTGGGTTAGAATATGTTATAATACAATGAAGTTGAATGATTACAAGTGCTAGAGATACATGAAGAATGTTTAGAAGTGAGAAGAAAGACTTGTTGATATTTGGTCCCAAATGGGATAAGAACCCAAAACCATTGCTTTGAGGCAATGAATGGCTTGTAAAAAGCTATTTTGGGTTAGAATATATTATAATACAATGAAGTTGAATGATTACAAGTGCTAGAGATACATGAAGAATGTTTAGAAGTGAGAAGAAAGATTTGTTGATATTTGGTCCCAAATGGGATAAGAACCCAAAACCATTGCTTTGAGGCAGTGAATGGCTTGTATAAAGTTATTTTGGGTTAGAATAGGTTATAATACAATGAATTTGATTGATTACAAGTGCTAGAGATGCATGAAGAATGTTTAGAAGTGAGTAGAAATACTTGTTGATATTTGGTCCCAAATGGGATAAGAACCCAAAACCATTGCTTTCAGGCAATGAATGGCTTGTAAAAAGCTATTTTGGGTTAGAATATGCTATAATACTATGAATGTGAATGATTACAAGTGCTAGAGATACATGAAGAATGTTTAGAAGTGAGAAGGAAGACTTGTTGATATTTGGTCCCAAATGGGATAAGAACCCAAAACCTTTGCTTTGAGGTAATGAATGGCTTGTAAAAAGCTATTTTGGGTTAGAATTTGTTATAATACCATGAATTTGAATGATTACAAGTACTAGAGATACATGAAGAATGTTTAGAAGTGAGAAGAAAGACTTGTTGATATTTGGTCCCAAATGGGATAAGAACCCAAAACCATTGCTTTGAGGCAATGAATGGCTTGTAAAAAGCTATGTTGGGTTAGAGTATGTTATAATACAATGAATTTGATTGACTACAAGTGGTAGAGATGCACGAAGAATGTTTAAAAGTGAGAAGAAAGACTTGTTGATATTTGGTCCCAAATGGGATAAGAACCCAAAACCATTGCTTTGAGGCAGTGAATGGCTTGTATAAAGTTATTTTGGGCTAGAATAGGTTATAATACAATGAATTTGATTGATTACAAGTGGTAGAGATGCACAAAAAATGTTTAGAAGTGAGAAGAAAGACTTGTTGATATTTGGTCCCAAATGGGATAAGAACGCAAAACCAAATCTTTAAGGCAGTGAATGGCTTGTATAAAGTTGTTTTGGGTTAGAATATGTTATAATACAATGAATTTGATTGATTACAAGTGCCAGAGATGCATGAAGAATGTTTAGAAGTGAGAAGAAATACTTGTTGAAATTTGGTCTCAAATGGGATAAGAACCCAAAACCATTGCTTTGAGGCAATGAATGGCTTGTATAAAGTTCTATTGGGTTAGAATATGTTATAATACAATGAATTTGATTGATTACAAGTGCTAGAGATGCATGAAGAATGTTTAGAAGTGAGTAGAAAGACTTGTTGATATTTGGTCCCAAATGGGATAAGAACCCAAAACCATTGTTTTGAGGCATTGAATGGCTTGTATAAAGTTATTTTGGGTTATAATATGTTATAATACCATGAAGTTGAATGATTACAAGTGCTAGAGATACATGAAGAATGTTTAGAAGTGAGTAGAAAGACTTGTTGATATTTGGTCCCAAATGGGATAAGAACCCAAAACCATTGCTTTGAGGCAATGAATGGCTTGTAAAAAGCTATGTTGGGTTAGAATATGTTATAATACAATGAATTTGATTGATTACAAGTGGTAGAGATGCATGAAGAATGTTTAAAAGTGAGAAGAAAGACTTGTTGATATTTGGTCCCAAATGGGATAAGAACCCAAAACCATTGCTTTGAGGCAATGAATGGCTTGTAAAAAGCTATTTTCGGTTAGAATATGTTATAATACTATGAATTTGAATGATCTCAAGTGCTAGAGATACATAAAGAATGTTTAGAAGTGAGAAGAAAGACTTGTTGATATTTGGTCCCAAAAGGGATAAGAACCCAAAACCATTGCTTTGAGGCAGTGAATGGCTTGTATAAAGTTATTTTGGGTTAGAATAGGTTATAATACAATGAATTTGATTGATTACAAGTGGTAGAGATGCACGAAAAATGTTTAGAAGTGAGAAGAAAGACTTGTTGATATTTGGTCCCAAATGGGATAAGAACCCAAAACCAAATCTTTGAGGCAGTGAATGGCTTGTATAAAGTTGTTTTGGGTTAGAATATGTTATAATACAATGAATTTGATTGATTACAAGTGCTAGAGATGCATCAAGAATGTTTAGAAGTAAGAAGAAATACTTGTTGAAATTTGGTCTCAAATGGTTTAAGAACCCAAAACCATTGCTTTGAGGCAGTGAATGGCTTGTATAAAGTTCTATTGGGTTAGAATATGTTATAATACAATGAATTTGATTGATTACAAGTGCTAGAGATGCATGAAGAATGTTTAGAAGTGAGTAGAAAGACTTGTTGATATTTGGTCCCAAATGGGATAAGAACCCAAAACCATTGCTTTGAGGCAGTGAATGGCTTGTATAAAGTTATTTTGGGTTAGAATATGTTATAATACCATGAATTTGATTGATTACAAGTGCTAGAGATACATGAAGAATGTTTAGAAGTGAGTAGAAAGACTTGTTGATATTTGGTCCCAAATGGGATAAGAACCCAAAACCATTGCTTTGAGGCAATGAATGGCTTGTAAAAAGCTATTTTGGGTTAGAATATGTTATAATACAATGAAGTTGAATGATTACAAGTGCTAGAGATACATGAAGAATGTTTAGAAGTGAGAAGAAAGACTTGTTGATATTTGGTCCCAAATGGGATAAGAACCCAAAACCATTGCTTTGAGGCAGTGAATGGCTTGTATAAAGTTATTTTGGGTTAGAATAGGTTATAATACAATGAATTTGATTGATTACAAGTGCTAGAGATGCATGAGGAATGTTTAGAAGTGAGTAGAAAGACTTGTTGATATTTGGTCCCAAATGGGATAAGAACCCAAAACCATTGCTTTCAGGCAATGAATTGCTTGTTAAAAGCTATTTTGGGTTAGAATATGTTATAATACTATGAATTTGAATGATAACAAGTGCTAGAGATACATGAAGAATGTTTAGAAGTGAGAAGAAAGACTTGTTGATATTTGGTCCCAAATGGGATAAGAACCCAAAACCATTGCTTTGTGGAATTGAATGGCTTGTAAAAAGCTATTTTGGGTTAGAATATGTTATAATACCATGAATTTGAATGATTACAAGTGCTAGAGATACATGAAGAATGTTTAGAAGTGAGAAGAAAGACTTGTTGATATTTGGTCCCAAATGGGATAAGAACCCAAAACCATTGCTTTGAGGCAATGAATGGCTTGTAAAAAGCTATTTTGGGTTAGAATATGTTATAATACAATGAATTTGATTGATTACAAATGGTAGAGATGCACGAAAAATGTTTAAAAGTGAGAAGAAAGACTTGTTGATATTTGGTCCCAAATGGGATAAGAACCCAAAACCATTGCTTTGAGGCAATGAATGGCTTGTAAAAAGCTACTTTGGGTTAGAATATGTTATAATACCATGAATTTGAATGATTACAAGTGCTAGAGATACATGAAGAATGTTTAGAAGTGAGAAGAAAGACTTGTTGATATTTGGTCCCAAAAGGGATAAGAACCAAAAACCATTGCTTTGAGGCAATGAATGGCTTGTAAAAAGCTATTTTGGGTTAGAATATGTTATAATACAATGAATTTGATTGATTACAAATGGTAGAGATGCACGAAAAATGTTTAAAAGTGAGAAGAAAGACTTGTTGATATTTGGTCTTAAATGGGATAAGAACCCAAAACCATTGCTTTGAGGCAGTGAATGGCTTGTATAAAGTTCTATTGGGTTAGAATATGTTATAATACAGTGAATTTGATTGATTACAAGTGCTAGAGATGCATGAAGAATGTTTAGAAGTGAGTAGAAAGACTTGTTGATATTTGGTCCCAAATGGGATAAGAACCCAAAACCATTGCTTTGAGGCAGTGAATGGCTTGTATAAAGTTATTTTGGGTTAGAATATGTTATAATACCATGAATTTGAATTATTACAAGTGCTAGAGATACATGAAGAATGTTTAGAAGTGAGTAGAAAGACTTGTTGATATTTGGTCCCAAATGGGATAAGAACCCAAAACCATTGCTTTGAGGCAATGAATGGCTTGTAAAAAGCTATTTTGGGTTAGAATATGTTATAATACAATGAAGTTGAATGATTACAAGTGCCAGAGATACATGAAGAATGTTTAGAAGTGAGAAGAAAGACTTGTTGATATTTGGTTCAAAATGGGATAAGAACCCAAAACCATTGCTTTGAGGCAATGAATGGCTTGTAAAAAGCTATTTTGGGTTAGAATATATTATAATACAATGAAGTTGAATGATTACAAGTGCTAGAGATACATGAAGAATGTTTAGAAGTGAGAAGAAAGATTTGTTGATATTTGGTCCCAAATGGGATAAGAACCCAAAACCATTGCTTTGAGGCAGTGAATGGCTTGTATAAAGTTATTTTGGGTTAGAATAGGTTATAATACAATGAATTTGATTGATTACAAGTGCTAGAGATGCATGAAGAATGTTTAGAAGTGAGTAGAAAGACTTGTTGATATTTGGTCCCAAATGGGATAAGAACCCAAAACCATTGCTTTCAGGCAATGAATGGCTTGTAAAAAGCTATTTTGGGTTAGAATATGCTATAATACTATGAATGTGAATGATTACAAGTGCTAGAGATACATGAAGAATGTTTAGAAGTGAGAAGGAAGACTTGTTGATATTTGGTCCCAAATGGGATAAGAACCCAAAACCTTTGCTTTGAGGTAATGAATGGCTTGTAAAAAGCTATTTTGGGTTAGAATTTGTTATAATACCATGAATTTGAATGATTACAAGTACTAGAGATACATGAAGAATGTTTAGAAGTGAGAAGAAAGACTTGTTGATATTTGGTCCCAAATGGGATAAGAACCCAAAACCATTGCTTTGAGGCAATGAATGGCTTGTAAAAAGCTATGTTGGGTTAGAGTATGTTATAATACAATGAATTTGATTGACTACAAGTGGTAGAGATGCACGAAGAATGTTTAAAAGTGAGAAGAAAGACTTGTTGATATTTGGTCCCAAATGGGATAAGAACCCAAAACCATTGCTTTGAGGCAGTGAATGGCTTGTATAAAGTTATTTTGGGCTAGAATAGGTTATAATACAATGAATTTGATTGATTACAAGTGGTAGAGATGCACAAAAAATGTTTAGAAGTGACAAGAAAGACTTGTTGATATTTGGTCCCAAATGGGATAAGAACGCAAAACCAAACCTTTAAGGCAGTGAATGGCTTGTATAAAGTTGTTTTGGGTTAGAATATGTTATAATACAATGAATTTGATTGATTACAAGTGCCAGAGATGCATGAAGAATGTTTAGAAGTGAGAAGAAATACTTGTTGAAATTTGGTCTCAAATGGGATAAGAACCCAAAACCATTGCTTTGAGGCAATGAATGGCTTGTATAAAGTTCTATTGGGTTAGAATATGTTATAATACAGTGAATTTGATTGATTACAAGTGCTAGAGATGCATGAAGAATGTTTAGAAGTTTGTAGAAAGACTTGTTGATATTTGGTCCCAAATGGGATAAGAACCCAAAACCATTGCTTTGAGGCAATGAATGGCTTGTAAAAAGCTATGTTGGGTTAGAATATGTTATAATACAATGAATTTGATTGATTACAAGTGGTAGAGATGCATGAAGAATGTTTAAAAGTGAGAAGAAAGACTTGTTGATATTTGGTCCCAAATGAGATAAGAACCCAAAACCATTGCTTTGAGGCAATGAATGGCTTGTAAAAAGCTATTTTTGGTTAGAATATGTTATAATACTATGAATTTGAATGATCTCAAGTGCTAGAGATACATAAAGAATGTTTAGAAGTGAGAAGAAAGACTTATTGATATTTGGTCCCAAATGGGATAAGAACCCAAAACCATTGCTTTGAGGCAGTGAATGGCTTGTATAAAGTTATTTTGGGCTAGAATAGGTTATAATACAATGAATTTGATTGACTACAAGTGGTAGAGATGCACAAAAAATGTTTAGAAGTGAGAAGAAAGACTTGTTGATATTTGGTCCCAAATGGGTAAGAACCCAAAACCAAATCTTTGAGGCAGTGAATGGCTTGTATAAAGTTGTTTTGGGTTAGAATATGTTATAATACCATGAAGTTGAATGATTACAAGTGCTAGAGATACATGAAGAATGTTTAGAAGTGAGTAGAAAGACTTGTTGATATTTGGTCCCAAATGGGATAAGATCCCAAAACCATTGCTTTGAGGCAATGAATGGCTTGTAAAAAGCTATGTTGGGTTAGAATATGTTATAATACAATGAATTTGATTGATTACAAGTGGTAGAGATGCATGAAGAATGTTTAAAAGTGAGAAGAAAGACTTGTTGATATTTGGTCCCAAATGGGATAAGAACCCAAAACCATTGCTTTGAGGCAATGAATGGCTTGTAAAAAGCTATTTTCGGTTAGAATATGTTATAATACAATGAATTTGATTGATTACAAGTGCTAGAGATACATGAAGAATGTTTAGAAGTGAGAAGAAAGACTTGTTGAAATTTGGTCTCAAATGGGATAAGAACCCAAAACCATTGCTTTGAGGCAGTGAATGGCTTGTATAAAGTTATTTTGGGTTAGAATATGTTATAATACAATGAATTTGATTGATTACAAGTGCTAGAGATGCATGAAGAATGTTTAGAAGTGAGAAGAAAGACTTGTTGAAATTTGGTCCCAAATGGGATAAGAACCCAAAACCATTGCTTTGAGGCAGTGAATGGCTTGTATAAAGTTATTTTGGGTTAGAATATGTTATAATACAATGAATTTGATTGATTACAAGTGCTAGAGATGCATGAAGAATGTTTAGAAGTGAGAAGAAAGACTTGTTGAAATTTGGTCTCAAATGGGATAAGAACCCAAAACCATTGCTTTGAGGCAGTGAATGGCTTGTATAAAGTTATTTTGGGTTAGAATATGTTATAATACAATGAATTTGATTGATTACAAGTGCTAGAGATGCATGAAGAATGTTTAGAAGTGAGAAGAAAGACTTGTTGAAATTTGGTCCCAAATGGGATAAGAACCCAAAACCATTGCTTTGAGGCAGTGAATGGCTTGTATAAAGTTATTTTGGGTTAGAATATGTTATAATACAATGAATTTGATTGATTACAAGTGCTAGAGATGCATGAAGAATGTTTAGAAGTGAGAAGAAAGACTTGTTGAAATTTGGTCTCAAATGGGATAAGAACCCAAAACCATTGCTTTGAGGCAGTGAATGGCTTGTATAAAGTTATTTTGGGTTAGAATATGTTATAATACAATGAATTTGATTGATTACAAGTGCTAGAGATGCATGAAGAATGTTTAGAAGTGAGAAGAAAGACTTGTTGAAATTTGGTCCCAAATGGGATAAGAACCCAAAACCATTGCTTTGAGGCAGTGAATGGCTTGTATAAAGTTATTTTGGGTTAGAATATGTGATAATACAATGAATTTGATTGATTACAAGTGCTAGAGATACATGAAGAATGTTTAGAAGTGAGAAGAAAGACTTGTTGAAATTTGGTCCCAAATGGGATAAGAACCCAAAACCAATTCTTTGAGGCAGTGAATGGCTTGTATAAAGGTATTTTGGGTTAGGATATGTTATAATACAATGAATTTGATTGATTACAAGTGCTAGAGATGCAAGAAGAATGTTTAGAAGTGAGAAGAAAGACTTGTTGAAATTTGGTCTCAAATGGGATAAGAACCCAAAACCATTGCTTTGAGGCAGTGAATGGCTTGTATAAAGTTATTTTGGGTTAGAATATGTTATAATACAATGAATTTGATTGATTACAAGTGCTAGAGATGCATGAAGAATGTTTAGAAGTGAGAAGAAAGACTTGTTGAAATTTGGTCTCAAATGGGATAAGAACCCAAAACCATTGCTTTGAGGCAGTGAATGGCTTGTATAAAGTTATTTTGGGTTAGAATATGTTATAATACAATGAATTTGATTGATTACAAGTGCTAGAGATGCATGAAGAATGTTTAGAAGTGAGAAGAAAGACTTGTTGAAATTTGGTCCCAAATGGGATAAGAACCCAAAACCATTGCTTTGAGGCAGTGAATGGCTTGTATAAAGTTATTTTGGGTTAGAATATGTTATAATACAATGAATTTGATTGATTACAAGTGCTAGAGATGCATGAAGAATGTTTAGAAGTGAGAAGAAAGACTTGTTGAAATTTGGTCCCAAATGGGATAAGAACCCAAAACCATTGCTTTGAGGCAGTGAATGGCTTGTATAAAGTTATTTTGGGTTAGAATATGTTATAATACAATGAATTTGATTGATTACAAGTGCTAGAGATGCATTAAGAATGTTAAGAAGTGAGAAGAAAGACTTGTTGAAATTTGGTCCCAAATGGGATAAGAACCCAAAACCATTGCTTTGAGGCAGTGAATGGCTTGTATAAAGTTATTTTGGGTTAGAATATGTTATAATACAATGAATTTGATTGATTACAAGTGCTAGAGATGCATGAAGAATGTTTAGAAGTGAGAAGAAAGACTTGTTGAAATTTGGTCTCAAATGGGATAAGAACCCAAAACCATTGCTTTGAGGCAGTGAATGGCTTGTATAAAGTTATTTTGGGTTAGAATATGTTATAATACAATGAATTTGATTGATTACAAGTGCTAGAGATGCATGAAGAATGTTTAGAAGTGAGAAGAAAGACTTGTTGAAATTTGGTCCCAAATGGGATAAGAACCCAAAACCATTGCTTTGAGGCAGTGAATGGCTTGTATAAAGTTATTTTGGGTTAGAATATGTTATAATACAATGAATTTGATTGATTACAAGTGCTAGAGATGCATGAAGAATGTTTAGAAGTGAGAAGAAAGACTTGTTGAAATTTGGTCTCAAATGGGATAAGAACCCAAAACCATTGCTTTGAGGCAGTGAATGGCTTGTATAAAGTTATTTTGGGTTAGAATATGTTATAATACAATGAATTTGATTGATTACAAGTGCTAGAGATGCATGAAGAATGTTTAGAAGTGAGAAGAAAGACTTGTTGAAATTTGGTCCCAAATGGGATAAGAACCCAAAACCATTGCTTTGAGGCAGTGAATGGCTTGTATAAAGTTATTTTGGGTTAGAATATGTTATAATACAATGAATTTGATTGATTACAAGTGCTAGAGATGCATGAAGAATGTTTAGAAGTGAGAAGAAAGACTTGTTGAAATTTGGTCTCAAATGGGATAAGAACCCAAAACCATTGCTTTGAGGCAGTGAATGGCTTGTATAAAGTTATTTTGGGTTAGAATATGTTATAATACAATGAATCTGATTGATTACAAGTGCTAGAGATGCATGAAGAATGTTTAGAACTGAGAAGAAAGACTTGTTGATATTTGGTCCCAAATGGGATAAGAACCCAAAACCATTGCTTTGAGGCAGTGAATGGCTTGTATAAAGTTATTTTGGGTTAGAATATGTTATAATACAATGAATTTGATTGATTACAAGTGCTAGAGATGCATGAAGAATGTTTAGAAGTGAGAAGAAAGACTTGTTGAAATTTGGTCTCAAATGGGATAAGAACCCAAAACCGTTGCTTTGAGGCAGTGAATGGCTTGTATAAAGTTATTTTGGGTTAGAATATGTGATAATACAATGAATTTGATTGATTACAAGTGCTAGAGATGCATGAAGAATGTTTAGAAGTGAGAAGAAAGACTTGTTGAAATTTGGTCCCAAATGGGATAAGAACCCAAAACCATTGCTTTGAGGCAGTGAATGGCTTGTATAAAGTTATTTTGGGTTAGCATATGTTATAATACAATGAATTTGATTGATTACAAGTGCTAGAGATGCATGAAGAATGTTTAGAAGTGAGAAGAAAGACTTGTTGAAATTTGGTCTCAAATGGGATAAGAACCCAAAACCATTGCTTTGAGGCAGTGAATGGCTTGTATAAAGTTATTTTGGGTTAGAATATGTTATAATACAATGAATTTGATTGATTACAAGTGCTAGAGATGCATGAAGAATGTTTAGAAGTGAGAAGAAAGACTTGTTGAAATTTGGTCTCAAATGGGATAAGAACCCAAAACCATTGCTTTGAGGCAGTGAATGGCTTGTATAAAGTTATTTTGGGTTAGAATATGTTATAATACAATGAATTTGATTGATTACAAGTGCTAGAGATGCATGAAGAATGTTTAGAAGTGAGAAGAAAGACTTGTTGAAATTTGGTCTCAAATGGGATAAGAACCCAAAACCATTGCTTTGAGGCAGTGAATGGCTTGTATAAAGTTATTTTGGGTTAGAATATGTTATAATACAATGAATTTGATTGATTACAAGTGCTAGAGATGCATGAAGAATGTTTAGAAGTGAGAAGAAAGACTTGTTGAAATTTGGTCTCAAATGGGATAAGAACCCAAAACCATTGCTTTGAGGCAGTGAATGGCTTGTATAAAGTTATTTTGGGTTAGAATATGTTATAATACAATGAATTTGATTGATTACAAGTGCTAGAGATGCATGAAGAATGTTTAGAAGTGAGAAGAAAGACTTGTTGAAATTTGGTCTCAAATGGGATAAGAACCCAAAACCATTGCTTTGAGGCAGTGAATGGCTTGTATAAAGTTATTTTGGGTTAGAATATGTTATAATACAATGAATTTGATTGATTACAAGTGCTAGAGATGCATTAAGAATGTTAAGAAGTGAGAAGAAAGACTTGTTGAAATTTGGTCCCAAATAGGATAAGAACCCAAAACCATTGCTTTGAGGCAGTGAATGGCTTGTATAAAGTTATTTTGGGTTAGAATATGTTATAATACAATGAATTTGATTGATTACAAGTGCTAGAGATGCATGAAGAATGTTTAGAAGTGAGAAGAAAGACTTGTTGAAATTTGGTCCCAAATGGGATAAGAACCCAAAACCATTGCTTTGAGGCAGTGAATGGCTTGTATAAAGTTATTTTGGGTTAGAATATGTTATAATACAATGAATTTGATTGATTACAAGTGCTAGAGATGCATGAAGAATGTTTAGAAGTGAGAAGAAAGACTTGTTGAAATTTGGTCTCAAATGGGATAAGAACCCAAAACCATTGCTTTGAGGCAGTGAATGGCTTGTATAAAGTTATTTTGGGTTAGAATATGTTATAATACAATGAATTTGATTGATTACAAGTGCTAGAGATGCATGAAGAATGTTTAGAAGTGAGAAGAAAGACTTGTTGAAATTTGGTCTCAAATGGGATAAGAACCCAAAACCATTGCTTTGAGGCAGTGAATGGCTTGTATAAAGTTATTTTGGGTTAGAATATGTTATAATACAATGAATTTGATTGATTACAAGTGCTAGAGATGCATTAAGAATGTTAAGAAGTGAGAAGAAAGACTTGTTGAAATTTGGTCCCAAATGGGATAAGAACCCAAAACCATTGCTTTGAGGCAGTGAATGGCTTGTATAAAGTTATTTTGGGTTAGAATATGTTATAATACAATGAATTTGATTGATTACAAGTGCTAGAGATGCATGAAGAATGTTTAGAAGTGAGAAGAAAGACTTGTTGAAATTTGGTCTCAAATGGGATAAGAACCCAAAACCATTGCTTTGAGGCAGTGAATGGCTTGTATAAAGTTATTTTGGGTTAGAATATGTTATAATACAATGAATTTGATTGATTACAAGTGCTAGAGATGCATGAAGAATGTTTAGAAGTGAGAAGAAAGACTTGTTGAAATTTGGTCCCAAATGGGATAAGAACCCAAAACCATTGCTTTGAGGCAGTGAATGGCTTGTATAAAGTTATTTTGGGTTAGAATATGTTATAATACAATGAATTTGATTGATTACAAGTGCTAGAGATGCATGAAGAATGTTTAGAAGTGAGAAGAAAGACTTGTTGAAATTTGGTCTCAAATGGGATAAGAACCCAAAACCATTGCTTTGAGGCAGTGAATGGCTTGTATAAAGTTATTTTGGGTTAGAATATGTTATAATACAATGAATTTGATTGATTACAAGTGCTAGAGATGCATGAAGAATGTTTAGAAGTGAGAAGAAAGACTTGTTGAAATTTGGTCTCAAATGGGATAAGAACCCAAAACCATTGCTTTGAGGCAGTGAATGGCTTGTGTAAAATTATTTTGGGTTAGAATATGTTATAATACAATGAATTTGATTGATTA
This sequence comes from Capsella bursa-pastoris, assembly GCA_036452645.1. NCBI lineage: Eukaryota > Viridiplantae > Streptophyta > Magnoliopsida > Brassicales > Brassicaceae > Capsella > Capsella bursa-pastoris. Next base: position 4,014,496 of record CP144186.1, read on the forward strand.
CAAGTGCTAGAGATGCATTAAGAATGTTAAGAAGTGAGAAGAAAGACTTGTTGAAATTTGGTTTCAAATAGGATAAGAACCCAAAACCATTGCTTTGAGGCAGTGAATGGCTTGTATAAAGTTATTTTGGGTTAGAATATGTTAAAATACAATGAATTTGATTGATTACAAGTGCTAGAGATACATGAAGAATGCTAATAAGTGAGAAGAAAGACTTGTTGAAATTTGGTCTCAAATGGGATAAGAACCCAAAACCATTGCTTTGAGGCAGTGAATGGCTTGTATAAAGTTATTTTGGGTTAGAATATGTTATAATACAATGAATTTGATTGATTACAAGTGCTAGAGATGCATGAAGAATGTTTAGAAGTGAGAAGAAAGACTTGTTGAAATTTGGTCTCAAATGGGATAAGAACCCAAAACCATTGCTTTGAGGCAGTGAATGGCTTGTAAAAAGTTATTTTGGGTTAGAATATGTTATAATACAATGAATTTGATTGATTACAAGTGCTAGAGATTCATGAAGAATGTTTAGAAGTGAGAAGAAAGACTTGTTGAAATTTGGTCTCAAATGGGATAAGAACCCAAAACCATTGCTTTGAGGCAGTGAATGGATTGTATAAAGTTATTTTGGGTTAGAATATGTTATAATACAATGAATTTGATTGATTACAAGTGCTAGAGATGCATTAAGAATGTTAAGAAGTGAGAAGAAAGACTTGTTGAAATTTGGTCCCAAATGGGATAAGAACCCAAAACCATTGCTTTGAGGCAGTGAATGGCTTGTATAAAGTTATTTTGGGTTAGAATATGTTATAATACAATGAATTTGATTGATTACAAGTGCTAGAGATGCATGAAGAATGTTTAGAAGTGAGAAGAAAGACTTGTTGAAATTTGGTCTCAAATGGGATAAGAACCCAAAACCATTGCTTTGAGGCAGTGAATGGCTTGTATAAAGTTATTTTGGGTTAGAATATGTTATAATACAATGAATTTGATTGATTACAAGTGCTAGAGATGCATTAAGAATGTTAAGAAGTGAGAAGAAAGACTTGTTGAAATTTGGTTTCAAATAGGATAAGAACCCAAAACCATTGCTTTGAGACAAATAATGGCTTCTATAAAGTTATTTTGGGTTAGAATATCTTATAATACAATGAATTTGATTGATTACAAGTGCTAGAGTTGCATGAATAATGTTTACAAGTGAGAAGAAAGACTTGTTGAAATTTGGTCTCAAATGGGATAAGAACCCAAAACCATTGCTTTGAGGCAGTGAATGGCTTGTATAAAGTTATTTTGGGTTAGAATATCTTATAATACAATGAATTTGATTGATTACAAGATCTTGAGATGCATGAAGAATGTTTAGAAGTGAGAAGAAAGACTTGTTGAAATTTGGTCTCAAATGGGATAAGAACCCAAAACCATTGCTTTGAGGCAGTGAATGGCTTGTATAAAGTTATTTTGGGTTAGAATATGTTATAATACAATGAATTTGATTGATTACAAGTGCTAGAGATTCATGAAGAATGTTTAGAAGTGAGAAGAAAGACTTGTTGAAATTTGGTCTCAAATGGGATAAGAACCCAAAACCATTGCTTTGAGGCAGTGAATGGATTGTATAAAGTTATTTTGGGTTAGAATATGTTATAATACAATGAATTTGATTGATTACAAGTGCTAGGATGCATTAAGAATGTTAAGAAGTGAGAAGAAAGACTTGTTGAAATTTGGTCCCAAATGGGATAAGAACCCAAAACCATTGCTTTGAGGCAGTGAATGGCTTGTATAAAGTTATTTTGGGTTAGAATATGTTATAATACATTGAATTTGATTGATTACAAGTGCTAGAGATGCATGAAGATTGTTTAGAAGTGAAAAGAAAGACTTGTTGATATTCGGTCCCAAATGGGATAAGAACCCAAAACCATTGCTTTGAGGCAGTGAATAGCTTGTATAAAGTTATTTTGGATTAACATATGTTATAATACAATGAATTTGATTGATTACAAGTGCTAGAGATGCATGAAGAATGTTTAGAAGTGAGAAGAAAGACTTGTTGATATTTGGTCCCAAATAGGATAAGAACCCAAAACCATTGCTTTGAGGCAGTGAATGACTTGTATAAAGTTATTTTAGGTTAGAATATTTTAAAATACAATGAATTTGATTGATTACAAGTGCTAGAGATGCATGAAGAATGTTTAAAAGTGAGAAGAAAGACTTGTTGAAATTTGGTCTCAAATGGGATAAGAACCCAAAACCATTGCTTTGAGGCAGTGAATGGCTTGTGTAAAATTATTTTGGGTTAGAATATGTTATAATACAATGAATTTGATTGATTACAAGTGCTAGAGATGCATTAAGAATGTTAAGAAGTGAGAAGAAAGACTTGTTGAAATTTGGTTTCAAATAGGATAAGAACCCAAAACCATTGCTTTGAGACAAATAATGGCTTCTATAAAGTTATTTTGGGTTAGAATATCTTATAATACAATGAATTTGATTGATTACAAGTGCTAGAGTTGCATGAATAATGTTTAGAAGTGAGAAGAAAGACTTGTTGAAATTTGGTCTCAAATGGGATAAGAACCCAAAACCATTGCTTTGAGGCAGTGAATGGCTTGTATAAAGTTATTTTGGGTTAGAATATGTTATAATACAATGAATTTGATTGATTACAAGATCTAGAGATGCATGAAGAATGTTTAGAAGTGAGAAGAAAGACTTGTTGAAATTTGGTCTCAAATGGGATAAGAACCCAAAACCTTTGCTCTAAGGCAGTGAATGGCTTGTAAAAAGTTATTTTGGGTTAGAATATGTTATAATACAATGAATTTGATTGATTACAAGTGCTAGAGATTCATGAAGAATGTTTAGAAGTGAGAAGAAAGATTGTTGAAATTTGGTCTCAAATGGGATAAGAACCCAAAACCATTGCTTTGAGGCAGTAAATGGATTGTATAAAGTTATTTTGGGTTAGAATATGTTATAATACAATGAATTTGATTGATTACAAGTGCTAGAGATGCATGAAGAATGTTTAGAAGTGAGAAGAAAGACTTGTTGATATTTGGTCCCAAATAGGATAAGAACCCAAAACCATTGCTTTGAGGCAGTGAATGGCTTGTATAAAGTTATTTTGGGTTAGAATATGTTATAATACAATGAATTTGATTGATTACAAGTGCTAGAGATGCATGAAGAATGTTTAGAAGTGAGAAGAAAGACTTGTTGAAATTTGGTCTCAAATGGGATAAGAACCCAAAACCATTGCTTTGAGGCAGTGAATGGCTTGTATAAAGTTATTTTGGGTTAGAATATGTTATAATACAATGAATTTGATTGATTACAAGTGCTAGAGATGCATTAAGAATGTTAAGAAGTGAGAAGAAAGACTTGTTGAAATTTGGTCCCAAATAGGATAAGAACCCAAAACCATTGCTTTGAGGCAAAGAATGGCTTGTATAAAGTTATTTTGGGTTAGAATATGCTATAATACAATGAATTTGATTGATTACAAGTGCTAGAGTTGCATGAAGAATGTTTAGAAGTGAGAAGAAAGACTTGTTGAAATTTGGTCTCAAAAGGGATAAGAACCCAAAACCATTGCTTTGAGGCAGTGAATGGCTTGTGTAAAATTATTTTGGGTTAGAATATGTTATAATACAATGAATTTGATTGATTACAAGTGCTAGAGATGCATTAAGAATGTTAAGAAGTGAGAAGAAAGACTTGTTGAAATTTGGTCTCAAATAGGATAAGAACCCAAAACCATTGCTTTGAGGCAGTGAATGGCTTGTATAAAGTTATTTTGGGTTAGAATATGTTATAATACAATGAATTTGATTGATTACAAGTGCTAGAGATGCATGAAGAATGTTTAGAAGTGAGAAGAAAGACTTGTTGAAATTTGGTCTCAAATGGGATAAGAACCCAAAACCATTGCTTTGAGGCAGTGAATGGCTTGTATAAAGTTATTTTGGGTTAGAATATGTTATAATACAATGAATTTGATTGATTACAAGTGCTAGAGATGCATGAAGAATGTTTAGAAGTGAGAAGAAAGACTTGTTGAAATTTGGTCTCAAATGGGATAAGAACCCAAAACCATTGCTTTGAGGCAGTGAATGGCTTGTATAAAGTTATTTTGGGTTAGAATATGTTATAATACAATGAATTTGATTGATTACAAGTGCTAGAGATGCATGAAGAATGTTTAGAAGTGAGAAGAAAGACTTGTTGAAATTTGGTCTCAAATGGGATAAGAACCCAAAACCATTGCTTTGAGGCAGTGAATGGCTTGTATAAAGTTATTTTGGGTTAGAATATGTTATAATACAATGAATTTGATTGATTACAAGTGCTAGAGATGCATGAAGAATGTTTAGAAGTGAGAAGAAAGACTTGTTGAAATTTGGTCCCAAATGGGATAAGAACCCAAAACCATTGCTTTGAGGCAGTGAATGGCTTGTATAAAGTTATTTTGGGTTAGAATATGTTATAATACAATGAATTTGATTGATTACAAGTGCTAGAGATGCATGAAGAATGTTTAGAAGTGAGAAGAAAGACTTGTTGAAATTTGGTCTCAAATGGGATAAGAACCCAAAACCATTGCTTTGAGGCAGTGAATGGCTTGTATAAAGTTATTTTGGGTTAGAATATGTTATAATACAATGAATTTGATTGATTACAAGTGCTAGAGATGCATGAAGAATGTTAAGAAGTGAGAAGAAAGACTTGTTGAAATTTGGTCCCAAATAGGATAAGAACCCAAAACCATTGCTTTGAGGCAGTGAATGGATTGTATAAAGTTATTTTGGGTTAGAATATGCTATAATACAATGAATTTGATTGATTACAAGTGCTAGAGTTGCATGAAGAATGTTTAGAAGTGAGAAGAAAGACTTGTTGAAATTTGGTCTCAAATGGGATAAGAACCCAAAACCATTGCTTTGAGGCAGTGAATGGCTTGTATAAAGTTATTTTGGGTTAGAATATGTTATAATACAATGAATTTGATTGATTACAAGTGCTAGAGATGCATGAAGAATGTTTAGAAGTGAGAAGAAAGACTTGTTGAAATTTGGTCTCAAATGGGATAAGAACCCAAAACCATTGCTTTGAGGCAGTGAATGGCTTGTATAAAGTTATTTTGGGTTAGAATATGTTATAATACAATGAATTTGATTGATTACAAGTGCTAGAGATGCATGAAGAATGTTTAGAAGTGAGAAGAAAGACTTGTTGAAATTTGGTCTCAAATGGGATAAGAACCCAAAACCATTGCTTTGAGGCAGTGAATGGCTTGTATAAAGTTATTTTGGGTTAGAATATGTTATAATACAATGAATTTGATTGATTACAAGTGCTAGAGATGCATGAAGAATGTTTAGAAGTGAGAAGAAAGACTTGTTGATATTTGGTCCCAAATGGGATAAGAACCCAAAACCATTGCTTTGAGGCAGTGAATGGCTTGTATAAAGTTATTTTGGGTTAGAATATGCTATAATACAATGAATTTGATTGATTACAAGTGCTAGAGTTGCATGAATAATGTTTAGAAGTGAGAAGAAAGACTTGTTGAAATTTGGTCTCAAATGGGATAAGAACCCAAAACCATTGCTTTGAGGCAGTGAATGGCTTGTATAAAGTTATTTTTGGTTAGAATATGTTATAATACAATGAATTTGATTGATTACAAGATCTAGAGACGCATAAAGAATGTTTAGAAGTGAGAAGAAAGACTTGTTGAAATTTGGTCTCAAATGGGATAAGAACCCAAAACCTTTCCTCTAAGGCAGTGAATGGCTTGTAAAAAGTTATTTTGGGTTAGAATATGTTATAATACAATGAATTTGATTGATTACAAGTGCTAGAGATTCATGAAGAATGTTTAGAAGTGAGAAGAAAGACTTGTTGAAATTAGGTCTCAAATGGGATAAGAACCCAAAACCATTGCTTTGAGGCAGTGATTGGCTTGTATAAAGTTATTTTGGGTTAGAATATGTTATAATACAATGAATTTGATTGATTACAAGTGCTAGGATGCATTAAGAATGTTAAGAAGTGAGAAGAAAGACTTGTTGAAATTTGGTCCCAAATGGGATAAGAACCCAAAACCATTGCTTTGAGGCAGTGATTGGCTTGTATAAAGTTATTTTGGGTTAGAATATGTTATAATACAATGAATTTGATTGATTACAAGTGCTAGAGATGCATGAAGAATGTTTAGAAGTGAGAAGAAAGACTTGTTGATATTTGGTCCCAAATAGGATAAGAACCCAAAACCATTGCTTTGAGGCAGTGAATAGCTTGTATAAAGTTATTTTGGATTAACATATGTTATAATACAATGAATTTGATTGATTACAAGTGCTAGAGATGCATTAAGAATGTTAAGAAGTGAGAAGAAAGACTTGTTGAAATTTGGTTTCAAATAGGATAAGAACCCAAAACCATTGCTTTGAGGCAGTGAATGGCTTGTATAAAGTTATTTTGGGTTAGAATATGTTATAATACAATGAATTTGATTGATTACAAGTGCTAGAGATGCATGAAGAATGTTTAGAAGTGAGAAGAAAGACTTGTTGAAATTTGGTCTCAAATGGGATAAGAACCCAAAACCATTGCTTTGAGGCAGTGAATGGCTTGTATAAAGTTATTTTGGGTTAGAATATGTTATAATACAATGAATTTGATTGATTACAAGTGCTAGAGATGCATGAAGAATGTTTAGAAGTGAGAAGAAAGACTTGTTGAAATTTGGTCTCAAATGGGATAAGAACCCAAAACCATTGCTTTGAGGCAGTGAATGGCTTGTATAAAGTTATTTTGGGTTAGAATATGTTATAATACAATGAATTTGATTGATTACAAGTGCTAGAGATGCATGAAGAATGTTTAGAAGTGAGAAGAAAGACTTGTTGAAATTTGGTCTCAAATGGGATAAGAACCCAAAACCATTGCTTTGAGGCAGTGAATGGCTTGTATAAAGTTATTTTGGGTTAGAATATGTTATAATACAATGAATTTGATTGATTACAAGTGCTAGAGATGCATGAAGAATGTTTAGAAGTGAGAAGAAAGACTTGTTGAAATTTGGTCTCAAATGGGATAAGAACCCAAAACCATTGCTTTGAGGCAGTGAATGGCTTGTATAAAGTTATTTTGGGTTAGAATATGTTATAATACAATGAATTTGATTGATTACAAGTGCTAGAGATGCATGAAGAATGTTTAGAAGTGAGAAGAAAGACTTGTTGAAATTTGGTCTCAAATGGGATAAGAACCCAAAACCATTGCTTTGAGGCAGTGAATGGCTTGTATAAAGTTATTTTGGGTTAGAATATGTTATAATACAATGAATTTGATTGATTACAAGTGCTAGAGATGCATGAAGAATGTTTAGAAGTGAGAAGAAAGACTTGTTGAAATTTGGTCTCAAATGGGATAAGAACCCAAAACCAATGCTTTGAGGCAGTAAATGGATTGTATAAAGTTATTTTGGGTTAGAATATGCTATAATACAATGAATTTGATTGATTACAAGTGCTAGAGTTGCATGAAGAATGTTTAGAAGTGAGAAGAAAGACTTGTTGAAATTTGGTCTCAAAAGGGATAAGAACCCAAAACCATTGCTTTGAGGCAGTGAATGGCTTGTATAAAGTTATTTTGGGTTAGAATATGTTATAATACAATGAATCTGATTGATTACAAGTGCTAGAGATGCATGAAGAATGTTTAGAAGTGAGAAGAAAGACTTGTTGAAATTTGGTCTCAAATGGGATAAGAACCCAAAACCATTGCTTTGAGGCAGTGAATGGCTTGTGTAAAATTATTTTGGGTTAGAATATGTTATAATACAATGAATTTAATTGATTACAAGTGCTAGAGATGCATTAAGAATGTTAAGAAGTGAGAAGAAAGACTTGTTGAAATTTGGTCCCAAATAGGATAAGAACCCAAAACCATTGCTTTGAGGCAAAGAATGGCTTGTATAAAGTTATTTTGGGTTAGAATATGCTATAATACAATGAATTTGATTGATTACATGTGCTAGAGATACATGAAGAATGCTAATAAGTGAGAAGAAAGACTTGTTGAAATTTGGTCTCAAATGGGATAAGAACCCAAAACCATTGCTTTGAGGCAGTGAATGGCTTGTATAAAGTTATTTTGGGTTAAAATATGTTATAATACAATGAATTTGATTGATTACAAGTGCTAGAGATGCATGAAGAATGTTTAGAAGTGAGAAGAAAGACTTGTTGAAATTTGGTCTCAAATGGGATAAGAACCCAAAACCTTTGCTCTAAGGCAGTGAATGGCTTGTAAAAAGTTATTTTGGGTTAGAATATGTTATAATACAATGAATTTGATTGATTACAAGTGCTAGAGATTCATGAAGAATGTTTAGAAGTGAGAAGAAAGATTGTTGAAATTTGGTCTCAAATGGGATAAGAAACCCAAAACCATTGCTTTGAGGCAGTGAATGGATTGTATAAAGTTATTTTGGGTTAGAATATGTTATAATACAATGAATTTGATTGATTACAAATGCTAGAGATTCATGAAGAATGTTTAGAAGTGAGAAGAAAGATTGTTGAAATTTGGTCTCAAATGGGGTAAGAAATCCAAAACCATTGCTTTGAGGCAGTGAATGGATTGTATAAAGTTATTTTGGGTTAGAATATGTTATAATACAATGAATTTGATTGATTACAAGTGCTAGGATGCATTAAGAATGTTAAGAAGTGAGAAGAAAGACTTGTTGAAATTTGGTCCCAAATGGGATAAGAACCCAAAACCATTGCTTTGAGGCAGTGAATGGCTTGTATAAAGTTATTTTGGGTTAGAATATGTTATAATACATTGAATTTGATTGATTACAAGTGCTAGAGATGCATGAAGAATGTTTAGAAGTGAGAAGAAAGACTTGTTGATATTTGGTCCCAAATGGGATAAGAACCCAAAACCATTGCTTTCAGGCAATGAATGGCTTGTAAAAAGCTATTTTAGGTTAGAATATGTTATAATACAATGAAGTTGAATGATTACAAGTGCTAGAGATACATGAAGAATGTTTAGAAGTGAGAAGAAAGATTTGTTGATATTTGGTCCCAAATGAGATAAGAACCCAAAACCATTGCTTTGAGGCAGTGAATGGCTTGTATAAAGTTATTTTGGGTTAGAATAGGTTATAATACAATGAATTTGATTGATTACAAGTGCTAGAGATGCATGAAGAATGTTTAGAAGTGAGTAGAAAGACTTGTTGATATTTGGTCCCAAATGGGATAAGAACCCAAAACCATTGCTTTCAGGCAATGAATGGCTTGTAAAAAGCTATTTTGGGTTAGAATATGTTATAATACTATGAATGTGAATGATTACAAGTGCTAGAGATACATGAAGAATGTTTAGAAGTGAGAAGAAAGTTTTGTTGATATTTGGTCCCAAATGGGATAAGAACCCAAAACCATTGCTTTGAGGCAGTGAATGGCTTATATAAAGTTATTTTGGGTTAGAATAAGTTATAATACAATGAATTTGATTGATTACAAGTGCTAGAGATGCATGAAGAATGTTTAGAAGTGAGTAGAAAGACTTGTTGATATTTGGTCCCAAATGGGATAAGAACCCAAAACCATTGCTTTCAGGCAATGAATGGCTTGTAAAAAGCTATTTTGGGTTAGAATATGTTATAATACAATGAATTTGATTGATTACAAGTGGTAGAGATGCACGAAAAATGTTTAAAAGTGAGAAGAAAGACTTGTTGATATTTGGTCCCAAATGGGATAAGAACCCAAAACCATTGCTTTGAGGCAATGAATGGCTTGTAAAAAGCTATTTTGGGTTAGAATATGTTATAATACAATGAAGTTGAATGATTACAAGTGCTAGAGATACATGAAGAATGTTTAGAAGTGAGAAGAAAGACTTGTTGATATTTGGTCCCAAATGGGATAAGAACCCAAAACCATTGCTTTGAGGCAGTGAATGGCTTGTAAAAAGCTATTTTGGGTTAGAATATGTTATAATACAATGAAGTTGAATGATTACAAGTGCTAGAGATACATGAAGAATGTTTAGAAGTGAGAAGAAAGATTTGTTGATATTTGGTCCCAAATGGGATAAGAACCCAAAACCATTGCTTTGAGGCAGTGAATGGCTTGTATAAAGTTATTTTGGGTTAGAATAGGTTATAATACAATGAATTTGATTGATTACAAGTGCTAGAGATGCATGAAGAATGTTTAGAAGTGAGTAGAAAGACTTGTTGATATTTGGTCCCAAATGGGATAAAAACCCAAAACCATTGCTTTCAGGCAATGAATGGCTTGTAAAAAGATATTTTGGGTTAGAATATGTTATAATACTATGAATGTGAATGATTACAAGTGCTAGAGATACATGAAGAATGTTTAGAAGTGAGAAGAAAGACTTGTTGATATTTGGTCCCAAATGGGATAAGAACCCAAAACCATTGCTTTGAGGCAATGAATGGCTTGTAAAAAGCTATTTTGGGTTAGAATTTGTTATAATACCATGAATTTGAATGATTACAAGTACTAGAGATACATGAAAAATGTTTAGAAGTGAGAAGAAAGACTTGTTGATATTTGGTCCCAAATGGGATAAGAACCCAAAACCATTGCTTTGAGGCAATGAATGGCTTGTAAAAAGCTATGTTGGGTTAGAATATGTTATAGTACAATGAATTTGATTGACTACAAGTGGTAGAGATGCACGAAGAATGTTTAAAAGTGAGAAGAAAGACTTGTTGATATTTGGTCCCAAATGGGATAAGAACCCAAAACCATTGCTTTGAGGCAGTGAATGGCTTGTATAAAGTTATTTTGGGTTAGAATAGGTTATAATACAATGAATTTGATTGATTACAAGTGCTAGAGATGCATGAAGAATGTTTAGAAGTGAGTAGAAAGACTTGTTGATATTTGGTCCCAAATGGGATAAGAACCCAAAACCATTACTTTCAGGCAATGAATGGCTTGTAAAAAGCTATTTTGGGTTACAATATGTTATAATACTATGAATGTGAATGATTACAAGTGCTAGAGATACATGAAGAATGTTTAGAAGTGAGAAGAAAGTTTTGTTGATATTTGGTCCCAAATGGGATAAGAACCCAAAACCATTGCTTTGAGGCAGTGAATGGCTTGTATAAAGTTATTTTGGGTTAGAATAAGTTATAATACAATGAATTTGATTGATTACAAGTGCTAGAGATGCATGAAGAATGTTTAGAAGTGAGTAGAAAGACTTGTTGATATTTGGTCTCAAATGGGATAAGAACCCAAAACCATTGCTTTCAGGCAATGAATGGCTTGTAAAAGCTATTTTGGGTTAGAATATGTTATAATACAATGAATTTGATTGATGACAAGTGGTAGAGATGCACGAAAAATGTTTAAAAGTGAGAAGAAAGACTTGTTGATATTTGGTCCCAAATGGGATAAGAACCCAAAACCATTGCTTTGAGGCAATGAATGGCTTGTAAAAAGCTATTTTGGGTTAGAATATGTTATAATACAATGAAGTTGAATGATTACAAGTGCTAGAGATACATGAAGAATGTTTAGAAGTGAGAAGAAAGACTTGTTGATATTTGGTCCCAAATGGGATAAGAACCCAAAACCATTGCTTTGAGGCAGTGAATGGCTTGTATAAAGTTATTTTGGGTTAGAATAGGTTATAATACAATGAATTTGATTGATTACAAGTGGTAGAGATGCACGAAAAATGTTTAGAAGTGAGAAGAAAGACTTGTTGATATTTGGTCCCAAATGGGATAAGAACCCAAAACCAAATCTTTGAGGCAGTGAATGGCTTGTATAAAGTTGTTTTGGGTTAGAATATGTTATAATACAATGAATTTGATTGATTACAAGTGCCAGAGATGCATGAAGAATGTTTAGAAGTGAGAAGAAATACTTGTTGAAATTTGGTCTCAAATGGGATAAGAACCCAAAACCATTGCTTTGAGGCAGTGAATGGCTTGTATAAAGATCTATTGGGTTAGAATATGTTATAATACAATGAATTTGATTGATTACAAGTGCTAGAGATGCATGAAGAATGTTTAGAAGTGAGTAGAAAGACTTGTTGATATTTGGTCCCAAATGGGATAAGAACCCAAAATCATTGCTTTCAGGCAATGAATGGCTTGTAAAAAGCTATTTTGGGTTAGAATATGTTATAATACTATGAATGTGAATGATTACAAGTGCTAGAGATACATGAAGAATGTTTAGAAGTGAGAAGAAAGACTTGTTGATATTTGGTCCCAAATGGGATAAGAACCCAAAACCATTGCTTTGAGGCAATGAATGGCTTGTAAAAAGCTATTTTGGGTTAGAATTTGTTATAATACCATGAATTTGAATGATTACAAGTACTAGAGATACATGAAAAATGTTTTGAAGTGAGAAGAAAGACTTGTTGATATTTGGTCCCAAATGGGATAAGAACCCAAAACCATTGCTTTGAGGCAATGAATGGCTTGTAAAAAGCTATGTTGGGTTAGAATATGTTATAATACAATGAATTTGATTGATGACAAGTGGTAGAGATGCACGAAAAATGTTTAAAAGTGAGAAGAAAGACTTGTTGATATTTGGTCCCAAATGGGATAAGAACCCAAAACCATTGCTTTGAGGCAATGAATGGCTTGTAAAAAGCTATTTTGGGTTAGAATATGTTACAATACAATGAAGTTGAATGATTACAAGTGCTAGAGATACATGAAGAATGTTTAGAAGTGAGAAGAAAGACTTATTGATATTTGGTCCCAAATGGGATAAGAACCCAAAACCATTGCTTTGAAGCAATGAATGGCTTGTAAAAAGCTATTTTGGGTTAGAATATGTTATAATACAATGAAGTTGAATGATTACAAGTGCTAGAGATACATGAAGAATGTTTAGAAGTGAGAAGAAAGATTTGTTGATATTTGGTCCCAAATGGGATAAGAACCCAAAACCATTGCTTTGAGGCAGTAAATGGCTTGTATAAAGTTATTTTGGGTTAGAATAGATTATAATACAATGAATTTGATTGATTACAAGTGCTAGAGATGCATGAAGAATGTTTAGAAGTGAGTAGAAAGACTTGTTGATATTTGGTCCCAAATGGGATAAGAACCCAAAACCATTGCTTTCAGGCAATGAATGGCTTGTAAAAAGCTATTTTGGGTTAGAATATGTTATAATACTATGAATTTGAATGATTACAAGTGCTAGAGATACATGAAGAATGTTTAGAAGTGAGAAGAAAGACTTGTTGATATTTGGTCCCAAATGGGATAAGAACCCAAAACCATTGCTTTGAGGCAATGAATGGCTTGTAAAAAGCTATTTTGGGTTAGAATTTGTTATAATACCATGAATTTGAATGATTACAAGTACTAGAGATACATGAAAAATTTTTAGAAGTGAGAAGAAAGACTTGTTGATATTTGGTCCCAAATGGGATAAGAACCCAAAACCATTGCTTTGAGGCAATGAATGGCTTGTAAAAAGCTATGTTGGGTTAGAATATGTTATAATACAATAAATTTGATTGACTACAAGTGGTAGAGATGCACGAAGAATGTTTAAAAGTGAGAAGAAAGACTTGTTGATATTTGGTCCCAAATGGGATAAGAACCCAAAACCATTGCTTTGAGGCAGTGAATGGCTTGTATAAAGTTATTTTGGGTTAGAATAAGTTATAATACAATGAATTTGATTGATTACAAGTGCTAGAGATGCATGAAGAATGTTTAGAAGTGAGTTGAAAGACTTGTTGATATTTGGTCCCAAATGGGATAAGAACCCAAAATCATTGCTTTCAGGCAATGAATGGCTTGTAAAAAGCTATTTTGGGTTAGAATATGTTATAATACAATGAATTTGATTGATGACAAGTGGTAGAGATGCACGAAAAATGTTTAAAAGTGAGAAGAAAGACTTGTTGATATTTGGTCCCAAATGGGATAAGAACCCAAAACCATTGCTTTGAGGCAATGAATGGCTTGTAAAAAGCTATTTTGGGTTAGAATATGTTATAATACAATGAAGTTGAATGATTACAAGTGCTAGAGATACATGAAGAATGTTTAGAAGTGAGAAGAAAGACTTATTGATATTTGGTCCCAAATGGGATAAGAACCCAAAACCATTGCTTTGAGGCAATGAATGGCTTGTAAAAAGCTATTTTGGGTTAGAATATGTTATAATACAATGAAGTTGAATGATTACAAGTGCTAGAGATACATGAAGAATGTTTAGAAGTGAGAAGAAAGACTTGTTGATATTTGGTCCCAAATGGGATAAGAACCCAAAACCATTGCTTTGAGGCAGTGAATGGCTTGTATAAAGTTATTTTGGGTTAGAATAGGTTATAATACAATGAATTTGATTGATTACAAGTGCTAGAGATGCATGAAGAATGTTTAGAAGTGAGTAGAAAGACTTGTTGATATTTGGTCCCAAATGGGATAAGAACCCAAAACCATTGCTTTCAGGCAATGAATGGCTTGTATAAAGATATTTTGGGTTAGAATAGGTTATAATACAATGAATTTGAATGATTACAAGTGCTAGAGATACATGAAGAATGTTTAGAAGTGAGAAGAAAGACTTGTTGATATTTGGTCCCAAATGGGATAAGAACCCAAAACCATTGCTTTGAGGCAATGAATGGCTTGTAAAAAGCTATGTTGGGTTAGAATATGTTATAATACAATGAATTTGATTGACTACAAGTGGTAGAGATGCACGAAGAATGTTTAAAAGTGAGAAGAAAGACTTGTTGATATTTGGTCCCAAATGGGATAAGAACCCAAAACCATTGCTTTGAGGCAGTGAATGGCTTGTATAAAGTTATTTTGGGTTAGAATAGGTTATAATACAATGAATTTGATTGATTACAAGTGCTAGAGATGCATGAAGAATGTTTAGAAGTGAGGAGAAAGACTTGTTGATATTTGGTCCCAAATGGGATAAGAACCCAAAACCATTACTTTCAGGCAATGAATGGCTTGTAAAAAGGTATTTTGGGTTACAATATGTTATAATACTATGAATGTGAATGATTACAAGTGCTAGAGATGCACGAAAAATGTTTAGAAGTGAGAAGAAAGTTTTGTTGATATTTGGTCCCAAATGGGATAAGAACCCAAAACCATTGCTTTGAGGCAGTGAATGGCTTGTATAAAGTTATTTTGGGTTAGAATAAGTTATAACACAATGAATTTGATTGATTACAAGTGGTAGAGATGCACGAAAAATGTTTAAAAGTGAGAAGAAAGACATGTTGATATTTGGTCCCAAATGGGATAAGAACCCAAAACCATTGCTTTGAGGCAATAAATGGCTTGTAAAAAGCTATTTTGGGTTAGAATATGTTATAATACAATGAAGTTGAATGATTACAAGTGCTAGAGATACATGAAGAATGTTTAGAAGTGAGAAGAAAGACTTGTTGATATTTGGTCCCAAATGGGATAAGAACCCAAAACCATTGCTTTGAGGCAGTGAATGGCTTGTATAAAGTTATTTTGGGTTAGAATATGTTATAATACAATGAAGTTGAATGATTACAAGTGCTAGAGATGCATGAAGAATGTTTAGAAGTGAGTAGAAAGACTTGTTGATATTTGGTCCCAAATGGGATAAGAACCCAAAACCATTGCTTTCAGGCAATGAATGGCTTGTAAAAAGCTATTTTGGGTTAGAATATGTTATAATACAATGAATTTGATTGATTACAAGTGGTAGAGATGCACGAAAAATGTTTAAAAGTGAGAAGAAAGACTTGTTGATATTTGGTCCCAAATGGGATAAGAACCCAAAACCATTGCTTTGAGGCAATGAATGGCTTGTAAAAAGCTATTTTGGGTTAGAATTTGTTATAATACCATGAATTTGATTGATTACAAGTGCTAGAGATGCATGAAGAATGTTTAGAAGTGAGTAGAAAGACTTGTTGATATTTGGTCCCAAATGGGATAAGAACCCAAAAACATTGCTTTGAGGCAGTGAAGGGCTTGTATAAAGTTATTTTGGTTTAGAATATGTTATAATACAATGAATTTGATTGATTACAAGTGCTAGAGATGCATGAAGAATGTTTAAAAGTGAATAGAAAGACTTGTTGATATTTGTTCCCAAATGGGATAAGAACCCAAAATCATTGCTTTGAGGCAGTGAATGGCTTGTATAAAGTTAGTTTGGGTTAGAATATGTTATATTACAATGAATTTGATTTATTACAAGTGCTAGAGATGCATGAAGAATGTTTAGAAGTGAATAGAAAGACTTGTTGATATTTGGTCCCAAATGGGATAAGAACCCAAAACCATTGCTTTGAGGCAATGAATGGCTTGTAAAAAGCTATTTTGGGTTAGAATATGTTATAATACAATGAAGTTGAATGATTACAAGTGCTAGAGATGCATGAAGAATGTTTAAAAGTGAGAAGAAAGACTTGTTGATATTTGGTCCCAAATGGGATAAGAACCCAAAACCATTGCTTTGAGGCAGTGAATGGCTTGTATAAAGTTATTTTGGGTTAGAATATGTTATAATACAATGAAGTTGAATGATTACAAGTGCTAGAGATACATGAAGAATGTTTAGAAGTGAGAAGAAAGATTTGTTGATATTTGGTCCCAAATGGGATAAGAACCCAAAACCATTGCTTTGAGGCAGTGAATGGCTTGTATAAAGTTATTTTGGGTTAGAATATGTTATAATACAATGAATTTGATTGATTACAAGTGCTAGAGATGCATGAAGAATGTTTAGAAGTGAGAAGAAAGACTTGTTGATATTTGGTCCCAAATGGGATAAGAACCCAAAACCATTGCTTTGAGGCAGTGAATGGCTTGTATAAAGTTATTTTGGGTTAGAATATGTTATAATACAATGAATTTGATTGATTACAAGTGCTAGAGATACATGAAGAATGTTTAGAAGTTAGAAGAAAGACTTATTGATATTTGGTCCCAAATGGGATAAGAACCCAAAACCATTGCTTTGAGGCAGTGAATGGCTTGTATAAAGTTATTTTGGGTTAGAATATGCTATAATACAATGAATTTGATTGATTACAAGTGCTAGAGATGCATGAAGAATGTTTAGAAGTGAGAAGAAAGACTTGTTGATATTTGGTCCCAAATGGGATAAGAACCCAAAACCATTGCTTTGAGGCAGTGAATGGCTTGTATAAAGTTATTTTGGGTTAGAATATGTTATAATACAATGAATTTGATTGATTACAAGTGCTAGAGATACATGAAGAATGTTTAGAAGTGAGAAGAAAGATTTGTTGATATTTGGTCCCAAATGGGATAAGAACCCAAAACCATTGCTTTGAGGCAGTGAATGGCTTGTATAAATTTATTTTGGGTTAGAATATGTTATAATACAATGAATTAGATTGATTACAAGTGCTAGAGATACATGAATAATGTTTAGAATTGAGAAGAAAGACTTGTTTTTATTTGGTCACAAATGGGATAAGAACCCAAAACCATTGCTTTGAGGCCGTGAATGGCTTGTATAAATTTATTTTGGGTTAGAATATGTTATAATACAATGAATTTTATTGATTACAAGTGCTAGAGATGCATGAAGAATGTTTAAAAGTGAGAAGAAAGACTTGTTGATATTTGGTCACAAATGGGATAAGAACCCCAAACCATTGCTTTGAGGCAGTGAATGGCTTGTATAAAGTTATTTTGGCTTAGTATATGCTATAATACAATGAATTAGATTGGTTACAAGTGCTAGAGATACATGAATAATGTTTAGAAGTGAGAAGAAAGATTTGTTGATATTTGGTCCCAAATGGGATAAGTACCCAAAACCATTGCTTTGAGGCAGTGAATGGCTTGTATAAAGTTATTTTGGGTTAGAATATGTTATAATACAATGAATTTGATTGATTACAAGTGCTAGAGATGCATGAAGAATGTTTAGAAGTGAGAAGAAAGACTTGTTGATATTTGGTCCCAAATGGGATAAGAACCCAAAACCATTGCTTTGAGGCAGTGAATGGCTTGTAAAAAGTTATTTTGGGTTAGAATATGTTATAATACAATGAATTTGATTGATTACAAGTGCTAGAGATACATGAAGAATGTTTAGAAGTGAGAAGAAAGACTTGTTGATATTTGGTCCCAAATGGGATAAGAACCCAAAACCATTGCTTTGAGGCAGTGAATGGCTTGTATAAAGTTATTTTGGGTTAGAATAAGTTATAATACAATGAATTTGATTGATTACAAGTGCTAGAGATGCATGAAGAATGTTTAGAAGTGAGAAGAAAGACTTGTTGATATTTGGTCCCAAATGGGATAAGAACCCAAAACCATTGCTTTGAGGCAGTGAATGGCTTGTATAAAGTTATTTTGGGTTAGAATATGTTATAATACAATGAATTTGATTGATTACAAGTGCTAGAGATACATGAAGAATGTTTAAAAGTGAGAAGAAAGACTTGTTGATATTTGGTCCCAAATGGGATAAGAACCTAAAACCATTGCTTTGAGGCAATGAATGGCTTGTAAAAGGCTATTTTGGGTTAGAATATGTTATAATACAATGAATTAGATTGATTACAAGTGCTAGAGATACATGAAGAATGTTTAGAAGTGAGAAGAAAGACTTGTTGATATTTGGTCCCAAATGGGATAAGAACCCAAAACCATTGCTTTGAGGCAGTGAATGGCTTGTATAAAGTTATTTTGGGTTAGAATATGTTATAATACAATGAATTTGATTGATTACAAGTGCTAGAGATACATGAAGAATGTTTAGAAGTGAGAAGAAAGATTTGTTGATATTTGGTCCCAAATGGGATAAGAACCCAAAACCATTGCTTTGAGGCAGTGAATGGCTTGTATAAAGTTATTTTGGGTTAGAATATGTTATAATACAATGAATTTGATTGATTACAAGTGCTAGAGATGCATGAAGAATGTTTAGAAGTGAGAAGAAAGACTTGTTGATATTTGGTCCCAAATGGGATAAGAACCCAAAACCATTGCTTTGAGGCAGTGAATGGCTTGTATAAAGTTATTTTGGGTTAGAATATGTTATAATACTATGAATGTGAATAATTACAAGTGCTAGAGATACATGAAGAATGTTTAGAAGTGAGAAGAAAGACTTGTTGATATTTGGTCCCAAATGGGATAAGAACCCAAAACCATTGCTTTGAGGCAGTGAATGGCTTGTATAAAGTTATTTTGGGTTAGAATAAGTTATAATACAATGAATTTGATTGATTACAAGTGCTAGAGATGCATGAAGAATGTTTAGAAGTGAGAAGAAAGACTTGTTGATATTTGGTCCCAAATGGGATAAGAACCCAAAACCATTGCTTTGAGGCAGTGAATGGCTTGTATTAAGTTATTTTGGGTTAGAATATGTTATAATACAATGAATTAGATTGATTACAAGTGCTAGAGATGCATGAAAAATGTTTAAAAGTGAGAAGAAAGACTTGTTGATATTTGGTCCCAAATGGGATAAGAACCCAAAACCATTGCTTTGAGGCAGTGAATGGCTTGTATAAAGTTATTTTGGGTTAGAATATGTTATAATACAATGAATTTGATTGATTACAAGTGCTAGAGATACATGAAGAATGTTTAGAAGTTAGAAGAAAGACTTATTGATATTTGGTCCCAAATGGGATAAGAACCCAAAACCATTGCTTTGAGGAACTGAATGGCTTGTATAAAGTTATTTTGGGTTAGAATATGCTATAATACAATGAATTAGATTGATTACAAGTGCTAGAGATGCATGAAGAATGTTTAAAAGTGAGAAGAAAGACTTGTTGATATTTGATCCAAATGGGATAAGAACCAAAAACCATTGCTTTGAGGCAGTGAATGGCTTGTATAAAGTTATTTTGGGTTAGAATATGTTATAATACAATGAATTTGATTGATTACAAGTGCTAGAGATACATGAAGAATGTTTAGAAGTGAGAAGAAAGATTTGTTGATATTTGGTCCCAAATGGGATAAGAACCCAAAACCATTGCTTTGAGGCAGTGAATGGCTTGTATAAAGTTATTTTGGGTTAGAATAGGTTATAATACAATGAATTTGATTGATTACAAGTGCTAGAGATGCATGAAGAATGTTTAGAAGTGAGTAGAAAGACTTGTTGACATTTGGTCCCAAATGGGATAAGAACCCAAAACCATTGCTTTCAGGCAATGAATGGCTTGTAAAAAGCTATTTTGGGTTAGAATATGTTATAATACTATGAATGTGAATAATTACAAGTGCTAGAGATACATGAAGAATGTTTAGAAGTGAGAAGAAAGACTTGTTGATATTTGGTCCCAAATGGGATAAGAACCCAAAACCATTGCTTTGAGGCAATGAATGGCTTGTAAAAAGCTATTTTTTGTTAGAATATGTTATAATACAATGAAGTTGAATGATTACAAGTGCTAGAGATACATGAAGAATGTTTAGAAGTGAGAAGAAAGATTTGTTGATATTTGGTCCCAAATGGGATAAGAACCCAAAACCATTGCTTTGAGGCAGTGAATGGCTTGTATAAAGTTATTTTGGGTTAGAATAGGTTATAATACAATGAATTTGATTGATTACAAGTGCTAGAGATGCATGAAGAATGTTTAGAAGTGAGTAGAAAGACTTGTTGATATTTGGTCCCAAATGGGATAAGAACCCAAAACCATTGCTTTGAGGCAGTGAATGGCTTGTAAAAAGCTATGTTGGGTTAGAATATGTTATAATACAATGAATGTGAATGATGACAAGTGCTGGAGATGCATGAAGAATGTTTAAAAGTGAGAAGAAAGACTTGTTGATATTTGGTCCCAAATGGGATAAGAACCCAAAACCATTGCTTTGAGGCAGTGAATGGCTTGTATAAAGTTATTTTGGGTTAGAATAAGTTATAATACAATGAATTTGATTGATTACAAGTGCTAGAGATGCATGAAGAATGTTTAGAAGTGAGTAGAAAGACTTGTTGATATTTGGTCCCAAATGGGATAAGAACCCAAAACCATTGCTTTGAGGCAGTGAATGGCTTGTAAAAAGCTATGTTGGGTTAGAATATGTTATAATACAATGAATTTGATTGATTACAAGTGGTAGAGATGCATGAAGAATGTTTAAAAGTGAGAAGAAAGACTTGTTGATATTTGGTCCCAAATGGGATAAGAACCCAAAACCATTGCTTTGAGGAACTGAATGGCTTGTATAAAGTTATTTTGGGTTAGAATATGCTATAATACAATGAATTAGATTGATTACAAGTGCTAGAGATGCATGAAGAATGTTTAAAAGTGAGAAGAAAGACTTGTTGATATTTGGTCCCAAATGGGATAAGAACCCAAAACCATTGCTTTGAGGCAGTGAATGGCTTGTATAAAGTTATTTTGGGTTAGAATATGTTATAATACAATGAATTTGATTGATTACAAGTGCTAGAGATACATGAAGAATGTTTAGAAGTGAGAAGAAAGATTTGTTGATATTTGGTCCCAAATGGGATAAGTACCCAAAACCATTGCTTTGAGGCAGTGAATGGCTTGTATAAAGTTAATTTGGGTTAGAATATGTTATAATACAATGAATTAGATTGATTACAAGTGCTAGAGATGCATGAAGAATGTTTAAAAGTGAGAAGAAAGACTTGTTGATATTTGGTCCCAAATGGGATAAGAACCCAAAACCATTGCTTTGAGGCAGTGAATGGCTTGTATAAAGTTATTTTGGGTTAGAATATGTTATAATACAATGAATTTGATTGATTACAAGTGCTAGAGATACATGAAGAATGTTTAGAAGTGAGAAGAAAGACTTATTGATATTTGGTCCCAAATGGGATAAGAACCCAAAACCATTGCTTTGAGGCAGTGAATGGCTTGTATAAAGTTATTTTGGGTTAGAATATGTTATAATACAATGAATTTGATTGATTACAAGTGCTAGAGATACATGAAGAATGTTTAGAAGTGAGAAGAAAGATTTGTTGATATTTGGTCCCAAATGGGATAAGAACCCAAAACCATTGCTTTGAGGCAGTGAATGGCTTGTATAAAGTTATTTTGGGTTAGAATATGTTATAATACAATGAATTTGATTGATTACAAGTGCTAGAGATACATGAATAATGTTTAGAATTGAGAAGAAAGACTTGTTTTTATTTGGTCACAAATGGGATAAGAACCCAAAACCATTGCTTTGAGGCAGTGAATGGCTTGTATAAATTTATTTTGGGTTAGAATATGTTATAATACAATGAATTTTAATGATTACAAGTGCTAGAGATGCATGAAGAATGTTTAAAAGTGAGAAGAAAGACTTGTTGATATTTGGTCACAAATGGGATAAGAACCCCAAACCATTGCTTTGAGGCAGTGAATGGCTTGTATAAAGTTATTTTGGCTTAGTATATGCTATAATACAATGAATTAGATTGGTTACAAGTGCTAGAGATACATGAATAATGTTTAGAAGTGAGAAGAAAGATTTGTTGATATTTGGTCCCAAATGGGATAAGTACCCAAAACCATTGCTTTGAGGCAGTGAATGGCTTGTATAAAGTTATTTTGGGTTAGAATATGTTATAATACAATGAATTAGATTGATTACAAGTGCTAGAGATGCATGAAGAATGTTTAAAAGTGAGAAGAAAGACTTGTTGATATTTGGTCCCAAATGGGATAAGAACCCAAAACCATTGCTTTGAGGCAGTGAATGGCTTGTATAAAGTTATTTTGGGTTAGAATATGTTATAATACAATGAATGTGAATGATTACAAGTGCTAGAGATACATGAAGAATGTTTAGAAGTGAGAAGAAAGTTTTGTTGATATTTGGTCCCAAATGGGATAAGAACCCAAAACCATTGCTTTGAGGCAGTGAATGGCTTGTATAAAGTTATTTTGGGTTAGAATATGTTATAATACAATGAATTTGATTGATTACAAGTGCTAGAGATGCATGAAGAATGTTTAGAAGTGAGAAGAAAGACTTGTTGATATTTGGTCCCAAATGGGATAAGAACCCAAAACCATTGCTTTGAGGCAGTGAATGGCTTGTATAAAGTTATTTTGGGTTAGAATATGTTATAATACAATGAATTTGATTGATTACAAGTGCTAGAGATGCACGAAAAATGTTTAAAAGTGAGAAGAAAGACTTGTTGATATTTGGTCCCAAATGGGATAAGAACCCAAAACCATTGCTTTGAGGCAATGAATGGCTTGTAAAAACCTATTTTGGGTTAGAATATGTTATAATACAATGAAGTTGAATGATTACAAGTGCTAGAGATGCATGAAGAATGTTTAGAAGTGAGTAGAAAGACTTGTTGATATTTGGTCCCAAATGGGATAAGAACCCAAAACCATTGCTTTGAGGCAATGAATGGCTTGTATAAAGTTATTTTGGGTTAGAATATGTTATAATACAATGAAGTTGAATGATTACAAGTGCTAGAGATACATGAAGAATGTTTAGAAGTGAGAAGAAAGATTTGTTGATATTTGGTCCCAAATGGGATAAGAACCCAAAACCATTGCTTTGAGGCAGTGAATGGCTTGTATAAAGTTATTGTGGGGTAGAATAGGTTATAATACAATGAATTAGATTGATGACAAGTGCTAGAGATACATGAAGAATGTTTAGAAGTGAGAAGAAAGACTTGTTGATATTTGGTCCCAAATGGGATAAGAACCCAAAACCATTGCTTTGAGGCAGTGAATGGCTTGTAAAAAGGTGTTTTGAGTTAGAATATGTTATAATACAATGAATTTGATTGATTACAAGTGCTAGAGATACATGAAGAATGTTTAGAAGTGAGAAGAAAGACTTGTTGATATTTGGTCCCAAATGGGATAAGAACCCAAAACCATTGCTTTGAGGCAATGAATGGCTTGTAAAAAGCTATTTTGGGTTAGAATATGTTATAATACCATGAATTTGATTGATTACAAGTGGTAGAGATGCACGAAAAATGTTTAAAAGTGAGAAGAAAGACTTGTTGATATTTGGTCCCAAATGGGATAAGAACCCAAAACCATTGCTTTGAGGCAATGAATGACTTGTAAAAAGCGATTTTGGGTTAGAATATGTTATAATACAATGAAGTTGAATGATTACAAGTGCTAGAGATACATGAAGAATGTTTAGAAGTGAGAAGAAAGACTTGTTGATATTTGGTCCCAAATGGGATAAGAACCCAAAACCATTGCTTTGAGGCAATGAATGGCTTGTAAAAATCTATTTTGGGTTAGAATATGTTATAATACAATGAAGTTGAAAGATTACAAGTGCTAGAGATACATGAAGAATGTTTAGAAGTGAGTGGAAAGACTTGTTGATATTTGGTCCCAAATGGGATAAGAACCCAAAACCATTGCTTTGAGGCATTGAATGGCTTGTATAAAGTTATTTTGGGTTAGAATATGTTATAATACCATGAAGTTGAATGATTACAAGTGCTAGAGATACATGAAGAATATTTAGAAGTGAGTAGAAAGACTTGTTGATATTTGGTCCCAAATGGGATAAGAACCCAAAACCATTGCTTTGAGGCAATGAATGGCTTGTAAAAAGCTATGTTGGGTTAGAATATGTTATAATACAATGAATTTGATTGATTGCAAGTGCTAGAGATGCATGAAGAATGTTTAAAAGTGAGAAGAAAGACTTGTTGATATTTGGTCACAAATGGGATAAGAACCCAAAACCATTGCTTCGAGGCAGTGAATGGCTTTTATAAAGTTATTGTGGGTTAGAATATGTTATAATACAAGGAATTTGATTGATTACAAGTGCTAGAGATGCATGAAGAATGTTTAGAAGTGAGAAGAAAGACTTGTTGATATTTGGTCCCAAATGGGATAAGAACCCAAAACCATTAATTTGAGGCAATGAATGGCTTGTAAAAAGCTATTTTGGGTTAGAATATGTTATAATACAATGAAGTTGAATGATTACAAGTGCTAGAGATACATGAAGAATGTTTAGAAGTGAGAAGAAAGACTTGTTGATATTTGGTCCCAAATGGGATAAGAACCCAAAACCATTGCTTTGAGGCAATGAATGGCTTGTAAAAAGCTATTTTGGGTTAGAATATGTTATAATACAATGAAGTTGAATGATTACAAGTGCTAGAGATACATGAAGAATGTTTAGAAGTGAGAAGAAAGACTTGTTGATATTTGGTCCCAAATGGGATAAGAACCCAAAACCATTGCTTTCAGGCAATGAATGGCTTGTAAAAAGCTATTTTGGGTTAGAATATGTTATAATACAATGAATTTGATTGATTACAAGTGGTAGAGATGCACGAAAAATGTTTAAAAGTGAGAAGAAAGACTTGTTGATATTTGGTCCCAAATGGGATAAGAACCCAAAACTATTGCTTTGAGGCAATGAATGGCTTGTAAAAAGCGATTTTGGGTTAGAATATGTTATAATACAATGAAGTTGAATGATTACAAGTGCTAGAGATACATGAAGAATGTTTAGAAGTGAGAAGAAAGACTTGTTGATATTTGGTCCCAAATGGGATAAGAACCCAAAACCATTGCTTTGAGGCAATGAATGGCTTGTAAAAATCTATTTTGGGTTAGAATATGTTATAATACAATGAAGTTGAATGATTACAAGTGCTAGAGATACATGAAGAATGTTTAGAAGTGAGAAGAAAGATTTGTTGATATTTGGTCCCAAATGGGATAAGAACCCAAAACCATTGCTTTGAGGCAGTGAATGGCTTGTATAAAGTTATTTTGGGTTAGAATAGGTTATAATACAATGAATTTGATTGATTACAAGTGCTAGAGATGCATGAAGAATGTTTAGAAGTGAGTAGAAAGACTTGTTGACATTTGGTCCCAAATGGGATAAGAACCCAAAACCATTGCTTTCAGGCAATGAATGGCTTGTAAAAAGCTATTTTGGGTTAGAATATGTTATAATACTATGAATGTGAATGATTACAAGTGCTAGAGATACATGAAGAATGTTTAGAAGTGAGAAGAAAGACTTGTTGATATTTGGTCCCAAATGGGATAAGAACCCAAAACCATTGCTTTGAGGCAATGAATGGCTTGTAAAAAGCTATTTTGGGTTAGAATATGTTATAATACAATGAAGTTGAATGATTACAAGTGCTAGAGATACATGAAGAATGTTTAGAAGTGAGAAGAAAGATTTGTTGATATTTGGTCCCAAATGGGATAAGAACCCAAAACCATTGCTTTGAGGCAGTGAATGGCTTGTATAAAGTTATTTTGGGTTAGAATAGGTTATAATACAATGAATTTGATTGATTACAAGTGCTAGAGATGCATGAAGAATGTTTAGAAGTGAGTAGAAAGACTTGTTGATATTTGGTCCCAAATGGGATAAGAACCCAAAACCATTGCTTCCAGGCAATGAATGGCTTGTAAAAAGCTATTTTGGGTTTGAATATGTTATAATACTATGAATGTGAATGATTACAAGTGCTAGAAATACATGAAGAATGTTTAGAAGTGAGAAGAAAGTTTTGTTGATATTTGGTCCCAAATGGGATAAGAACCCAAAACCATTGCTTTGAGGCAGTGAATGGCTTGTATAAAGTTATTTTGGGTTAGAATAAGTTATAATACAATGAATTTGATTGATTACAAGTGCTAGAGATGCATGAAGAATGTTTAGAAGTGAGTAGAAAGACTTGTTGATATTTGGTCCCAAATGGGATAAGAACCCAAAACCATTGCTTTCAGGCAATGAATGGCTTGTAAAAAGCTATTTTGGGTTAGAATATGTTATAATACAATGAATTTGATTGATTACAAGTGGTAGAGATGCATGAAGAATGTTTAAAAGTGAGAAGAAAGACTTGTTGATATTTGGTCCCAAATGGGATAAGAACCCAAAACCATTGCTTTGAGGCAATGAATGGCTTGTAAAAAGCTATTTTGGGTTAGAATATGTTATAATACAATGAAGTTGAATGATTACAAGTGCTAGAGATACATAAGAATGTTTAGAAGTGAGAAGAAAGACTTGTTGATATTTGGTCCCAAATGGGATAAGAACCCAAAACCATTGCTTTGAGGCAATGAATGGCTTGTAAAAAGCTATTTTGGGTTAGAATATGTTATAATACTATGAATGTGAATAATTACAAGTGCTAGAGATACATGAAGAATGTTTAGAAGTGAGAAGAAAGATTTGTTGATATTTGGTCCCAAATGGGATAAGAACCCAAAACCATTGCTTTGAGGCAGTGAATGGCTTGTATAAAGTTATTTTGGGTTAGAATAGGTTATAATACAATGAATTTAATTGATTACAAGTGCTAGAGATGCATGAAGAATGTTTAGAAGTGAGTAGAAAGACTTGTTGATATTTGGTCCCAAATGGGATAAGAACCCAAAACCATTGCTTTGAGGCAGTGAATGGCTTGTAAAAAGCTATGTTGGGTTAGAATATGTTATAATACAATGAATTTGATTGATTACAAGTGCTAGAGATACATGAAGAATGTTTAGAAGTGAGAAGAAAGACTTGTTGATATTTGGTCCCAAATGGGATAAGAACCCAAAACCATTGCTTTGAGGCAATGAATGGCTTGTAAAAAGCTATTTTGGGTTAGAATTTGTTATAATACCATGAATTTGATTGATTACAAGTGCTAGAGATACATGAAGAATGTTTAGAAGTGAGAAGAAAGATTTGTTGATATTTGGTCCCAAATGGGATAAGAACCCAAAACCATTGCTTTGAGGCAGTGAATGGCTTGTATAAAGTTATTTTGGGTTAGAATAGGTTATAATACAATGAATTTAATTGATTACAAGTGCTAGAGATGCATGAAGAATGTTTAGAAGTGAGTAGAAAGACTTGTTGATATTTGGTCCCAAATGGGATAAGAACCCAAAACCATTGCTTGAAGGCAATGAATGGCTTGTAAAAAGCTATTTTGGGTTAGAATATGTTATAATACTATGAATGTGAATGATTACAAGTGCTAGAGATACATGAAGAATGTTTAGAAGTGAGAAGAAAGACTTGTTGATATTTGGTCCCAAATGGGATAAGAACCCAAAACCATTGCTTTGAGGCAATGAATGGCTTGTAAAAAGCTATTTTGGGTTAGAATTTGTTATAATACCATGAATTTGATTGATTACAAGTGGTAGAGATGCACGAAAAATGTTTAAAAGTGAGAAGAAAGACTTGTTGATATTTGGTCCCAAATGGGATAAGATCCCAAAACCATTGCTTTGAGGCAATGAATGGCTTGTAAAAAGCGATTTTGGGTTAGAATATGTTATAATACAATGAAGTTGAATGATTACAAGTGCTAGAGATACATGAAGAATGTTTAGAAGTGAGAAGAAAGACTTGTTGATATTTGGTCCCAAATGGGATAAGAACCCAAAACCATTGCTTTGAGGCAATGAATGGCTTGTAAAAATCTATTTTGGGTTAGAATATGTTATAATACAATGAAGTTGAAAGATTACAAGTGCTAGCGATACATGAAGAATGTTTAGAAGTGAGTGGAAAGACTTGTTGATATTTGGTCCCAAATGGGATAAGAACCCAAAACCATTGCTTTGAGGCATTGAATGGCTTGTATAAAGTTATTTTGGGTTAGAATATGTTATAATACCATGAAGTTGAATGATTACAAGTGCTAGAGATACATGAAGAATATTTAGAAGTGAGTAGAAAGACTTGTT
Organism: Capsella bursa-pastoris; assembly: GCA_036452645.1. NCBI lineage: Eukaryota > Viridiplantae > Streptophyta > Magnoliopsida > Brassicales > Brassicaceae > Capsella > Capsella bursa-pastoris. The sequence continues at coordinate 4,043,269 of CP144186.1, forward strand.
GATATTTGGTCCCAAATGGGATAAGAACCCAAAACCATTGCTTTGAGGCAATGAATGGCTTGTAAAAAGCTATGTTGGGTTAGAATATGTTATAATACAATGAATTTGATTGATTACAAGTGGTAGAGATGCATGAAGAATGTTTAAAACTGAGAAGAAAGACTTGTTGATATTTGGTCCCAAATGGGATAAGAACCCAAAACCATTGCTTTGAGGCAATGAATGGCTTGTAAAAAGCTATTTTCGGTTAGAATATGTTATAATACTATGAATTTGAATGATCTCAAGTGCTTGAGATACATGAAGAATGTTTAGAAGTGAGAAGAAAGACTTATTGATATTTGGTCGCAAATGGGATAAGAACCCAAAACCATTGCTTTGAGGTAGGGAATGGCTTGTATAAAGTTATTTTAGGTTAGAATATGTTAAAATACAATGAATTTGATTGATTACAAGTGCTAAAGATGCATGAAGAATGTTTAGAAGTGAGTAGAAAGACATGTTGATATTTGGTCCCAAATGGGATAAGAACCCAAAACCATTGCTTTGAGGCAATGAATGGCTTGTAAAAAGCTATTTTGGGTTAGAATATGTTATAATACAATGAATTTGATTGATTACAAGTGGTAGAGATGCACGAAAAATGTTTAAAAGTGAGAAGAAAGACTTGTTGATATTTGGTCCCAAATGGGATAAGAACCCAAAACCATTGCTTTGAGGCAATGAATGGCTTGTAAAAAGCTATTTTGGGTTAGAATTTGTTATAATACTATGAATTTGAATGATCTCAAGTGCTTGAGATACATGAAGAATGTTTAGAAGTGAGAAGAAAGACTTATTGATATTTGGTCGCAAATGGGATAAGAACCCAAAACCATTGCTTTGAGGTAGGGAATGGCTTGTATAAAGTTATTTTAGGTTAGAATATGTTAAAATACAATGAATTTGATTGATTACAAGTGCTAAAGATGCATGAAGAATGTTTAGAAGTGAGTAGAAAGACATGTTGATATTTGGTCCCAAATGGGATAAGAACCCAAAACCATTGCTTTGAGGCAATGAATGGCTTGTAAAAAGCTATTTTGGGTTAGAATATGTTATAATACAATGAATTTGATTGATTACAAGTGGTAGAGATGCACGAAAAATGTTTAAAAGTGAGAAGAAAGACTTGTTGATATTTGGTCCCAAATGGGATAAGAACCCAAAACCATTGCTTTGAGGCAATGAATGGCTTGTAAAAAGCTATTTTGGGTTAGAATATGTTATAATACAATGAAGTTGAATGATTACAAGTGCTAGAGATACATGAAGAATGTTTAGAAGTGAGAAGAAAGATTTGTTGATATTTGGTCCCAAATGGGATAAGAACCCAAAACCATTGCTTTGAGGCAGTGAATGGCTTGTATAAAGTTATTTTGGGTTAGAATAGGTTATAATACAATGAATTTGATTGATTACAAGTGCTAGAGATGCATGAAGAATGTTTAGAAGTGAGTAGAAAGACTTGTTGATATTTGGTCCCAAATGGGATAAGAACCCAAAACCATTGCTTTCAGGCAATGAATGGCTTGTAAAAAGCTATTTTGGGTTTGAATATGTTATAATACTATGAATGTGAATAATTACAAGTGCTAGAAATACATGAAGAATGTTTAGAAGTGAGAAGAAAGTTTTGTTGATATTTGGTCCCAAATGGGATAAGAACCCAAAACCATTGCTTTGAGGCAGTGAATGGCTTGTATAAAGTTATTTTGGGTTAGAATAAGTTATAATACAATGAATTTGATTGATTACAAGTGCTAGAGATGCATGAAGAATGTTTAGAAGTGAGTAGAAAGACTTGTTGATATTTGGTCCCAAATGGGATAAGAACCCAAAACCATTGCTTTCAGGCAATGAATGGCTTGTAAAAAGCTATTTTGGGTTAGAATATGTTATAATACAATGAATTTGATTGATTACAAGTGGTAGAGATGCACGAAAAATGTTTAAAAGTGAGAAGAAAGACTTGTTGATATTTGGTCCCAAATGGGATAAGAACCCAAAACCATTGCTTTGAGGCAATGAATGGCTTGTAAAAAGCTATTTTGGGTTAGAATATGTTATAATACAATGAAGTTGAATGATTACAAGTGCTAGAGATACATAAGAATGTTTAGAAGTGAGAAGAAAGACTTGTTGATATTTGGTCCCAAATGGGATAAGAACCCAAAACCATTGCTTTGAGGCAATGAATGGCTTGTAAAAAGCTATTTTGGGTTAGAATATGTTATAATACAATGAAGTTGAATGATTACAAGTGCTAGAGATACATGAAGAATGTTTAGAAGTGAGAAGAAAGATTTGTTGATATTTGGTCCCAAATGGGATAAGAACCCAAAACCATTGCTTTGAGGCAGTGAATGGCTTGTATAAAGTTATTTTGGGTTAGAATAGGTTATAATACAATGAATTTAATTGATTACAAGTGCTAGAGATGCATGAAGAATGTTTAGAAGTGAGTAGAAAGACTTGTTGATATTTGGTCCCAAATGGGATAAGAACCCAAAACCATTGCTTGAAGGCAATGAATGGCTTGTAAAAAGCTATTTTGGGTTAGAATATGTTATAATACTATGAATGTGAATGATTACAAGTGCTAGAGATACATGAAGAATGTTTAGAAGTGAGAAGAAAGACTTGTTGATATTTGGTCCCAAATGGGATAAGAACCCAAAACCATTGCTTTGAGGCAATGAATGGCTTGTAAAAAGCTATTTTGGGTTAGAATTTGTTATAATACCATGAATTTGATTGATTACAAGTGGTAGAGATGCACGAAAAATGTTTAAAAGTGAGAAGAAAGACTTGTTGATATTTGGTCCCAAATGGGATAAGAACCCAAAACCATTGCTTTGAGGCAATGAATGACTTGTAAAAAGCGATTTTGGGTTAGAATATGTTATAATACAATGAAGTTGAATGATTACAAGTGCTAGAGATACATGAAGAATGTTTAGAAGTGAGAAGAAAGACTTGTTGATATTTGGTCCCAAATGGGATAAGAACCCAAAACCATTGCTTTGAGGCAATGAATGGCTTGTAAAAATCTATTTTGGGTTAGAATATGTTATAATACAATGAATTTGAAAGATTACAAGTGCTAGCGATACATGAAGAATGTTTAGAAGTGAGTGGAAAGACTTGTTGATATTTGGTCCCAAATGGGATAAGAACCCAAAACCATTGCTTTGAGGCATTGAATGGCTTGTATAAAGTTATTTTGGGTTAGAATATGTTATAATACCATGAAGTTGAATGATTACAAGTGCTAGAGATACATGAAGAATGTTTAGAAGTGAGTAGAAAGACTTGTTGATATTTGGTCCCAAATGGGATAAGAACCCAAAACCATTGCTTTGAGGCAATGAATGGCTTGTAAAAAGCTATGTTGGGTTAGAATATGTTATAATACAATGAATTTGATTGATTACAAGTGGTAGAGATGCATGAAGAATGTTTAAAAGTGAGAAGAAAGACTTGTTGATATTTGGTCCCAAATGGGATAAGAACCCAAAACCATTGCTTTGAGGCAATGAATGGCTTGTAAAAAGCTATTTTCGGTTAGAATATGTTATAATACTATGAATTTGAATGATCTCAAGTGCTAGAGATACATGAAGAATGTTTAGAAGTGAGAAGAAAGACTTATTGATATTTGGTCCCAAATGGGATAAGAACCCAAAACCATTGCTTTGAGGCAGGGAATGGCTTGTATAAAGTTATTTTGGGTTAGAATATGTTAAAATACAATAAATTTGATTGATTACAAGTGCTAAAGATGCATGAAAAATGTTTAGAAGTGAGTAGAAAGACATGTTGATATTTGGTCCCAAATGGGATAAGAACCCAAAACCATTGCTTTGAGGCAATGAATGGCTTGTAAAAAGCTATTTTGGGTTAGAATATGTTATAATACAATGAATTTGATTGATTACAAGTGGTAGAGATGCACGAAAAATGTTTAAAAGTGAGAAGAAAGACTTGTTGATATTTGGTCCCAAATGGGATAAGAACCCAAAACCATTGCTTTGAGGCAATGAATGGCTTGTAAAAAGCTATTTTGGGTTAGAATATGTTATAATACTATGAATTTGAATGATCTCAAGTGCTAGAGATACATGAAGAATGTTTAGAAGTGAGAAGAAAGACTTATTGATATTTGGTCCCAAATGGGATAAGAACCCAAAACCATTGCTTTGAGGCAGGGAATGGCTTGTATAAAGTTATTTTGGGTTAGAATATGTTAAAATACAATGAATTTGATTGATTACAAGTGCTAAAGATGCATGAAGAATGTTTAGAAGTGAGTAGAAAGACATGTTGATATTTGGTCCCAAATGGGATAAGAACCCAAAACCATTGCTTTGAGGCAATGAATGGCTTGTAAAAAGCTATTTTGGGTTAGAATATGTTATAATACAATGAATTTGATTGATTACAAGTGGTAGAGATGCACGAAAAATGTTTAAAAGTGAGAAGAAAGACTTGTTGATATTTGGTCCCAAATGGGATAAGAACCCAAAACCATTGCTTTGAGGCAATGAATGGCTTGTAAAAAGCTATTTTGGGTTAGAATTTGTTATAATACCATGAATTTGAATGATTACAAGTACTAGAGATACATGAAGAATGTTTAGAAGTGAGAAGAAAGACTTGTTGATATTTGGTCCCAAATGGGATAAGAACCCAAAACCATTGCTTTGAGGCAATGAATGGCTTGTAAAAAGCTATGTTGGGTTAGAATATGTTATAATACAATGAATTTGATTGACTACAAGTGGTAGAGATGCACGAAGAATGTTTAAAAGTGAGAAGAAAGACTTGTTGATATTTGGTCCCAAATGGGATAAGAACCCAAAACCATTGCTTTGAGGCAGTGAATGGCTTGTATAAAGTTATTTTGGGTTAGAATAGGTTATAATACAATGAATTTGATTGATTACAAGTGCTAGAGATGCATGAAGAATGTTTAGAAGTGAGTAGAAAGACTTGTTGATATTTGGTCCCAAATGGGATAAGAACCCAAAACCATTGCTTTCAGGCAATGAATGGCTTGTAAAAAGCTATTTTGGGTTAGAATATGTTATAATACTATGAATGTGAATGATTACAAGTGCTAGAGATACATGAAGAATGTTTAGAAGTGAGAAGAAAGACTTGTTGATATTTGGTCCCAAATGGGATAAGAACCCAAAACCATTGGTTTGAGGCAATGAATGGCTTGTAAAAAGCTATTTTGGGTTAGAATTTGTTATAATACCATGAATTTGAATGATTACAAGTACTAGAGATACATGAAGAATGTTTAGAAGTGAGAAGAAAGACTTGTTGATAGTTGGTCCCAAATGGGATAAGAACCCAACACCATTGCTTTGAGGCAATGAATGGCTTGTAAAAAGCTATGTTGGGTTAGAATATGTTATAATACAATGAATTTGATTGACTACAAGTGGTAGAGATGCACGAAGAATGTTTAAAAGTGAGAAGAAAGACTTGTTGATATTTGGTCCCAAATGGGATAAGAACCCAAAACCATTGCTTTGAGGCAGTGAATGGCTTGTATAAAGTTATTTTGGGTTAGAATAGGTTATAATACAATGAATTTGATTGATTACAAGTGGTAGAGATGCACGAAAAATGTTTAGAAGTGAGAAGAAAGACTTGTTGATATTTGGTCCCAAATGAGATAAGAACCCAAAACCAAATCTTTGAGGCAGTGAATGGCTTGTATAAAGTTGTTTTGGGTTAGAATATGTTATAATACAATGAATTTGATTGATTACAAGTGCCAGAGATGCATGAAGAATGTTTAGAAGTGAGAAGAAATACTTGTTGAAATTTGGTCTCAAATGGGATAAGAACCCAAAACCATTGCTTTGAGGCAGTGAATGGCTTGTATAAAGTTCTATTGGGTTAGAATATGTTATAATACAATGAATTTGATTGATTACAAGTGCTAGAGATGCATGAAGAATGTTTAGAAGTGAGTAGAAAGACCTGTTGATATTTGGTCCCAAATGGGATAAGAACCCAAAACCATTGCTTTGAGGCATTGAATGGCTTGTATAAAGTTATTTTGGGTTAGAATATGTTATAATACCATGAAGTTTAATGATTACAAGTGCTAGAGATACATGAAGAATGTTTAGAAGTGAGTAGAAAGACTTGTTGAGATTTGGTCCCAAATGGGATAAGAGCCCAAAACCATTGCTTTGAGGTAATGAATGGCTTGTAAAAAGCTATGTTGGGTTAGAATATGTTATAATACAATGAATTTGATTGATTACAAGTGGTAGAGATGCATGAAGAATGTTTAAAAGTGAGAAGAAAGACTTGTTGATATTTGGTCCCAAATGGGATAAGAACCCAAAACCATTGCTTTGAGGCAGTGAATGGCTTGTATAAAGTTATTTTGGGTTAGAATATTTTAAAATACAATGAATTTGATTGATTACAAGTGCTAAAGATGCATGAAGAATGTTTAGAAGTGAGTAGAAAGACATGTTGATATTTGGTCCCAAATGGGATAAGAACCCAAAACCATTGCTTTGAGGCAATGAATGGCTTGTAAAAAGCTATTTTGGGTTAGAATATGTTATAATACAATGAATTTGATTGATTACAAGTGGTAGAGATGCACGAAAAATGTTTAAAAGTGAGAAGAAAGACTTGTTGATATTTGGTCCCAAATGGGATAAGAACCCAAAACCATTGCTTTGAGGCAATGAATGGCTTGTAAAAAGCTATTTTGGGTTAGAATTTGTTATAATACCATGAATTTGAATGATTACAAGTACTAGAGATACATGAAGAATGTTTAGAAGTGAGAAGAAAGACTTGTTGATATTTGGTCCCAAATGGGATAAGAACCCAAAACCAAATCTTTGAGGCAGTGAATGGCTTGTATAAAGTTGTTTTGGGTTAGAATATGTTATAATACAATGAATTTGATTGATTACAAGTGCCAGAGATGCATGAAGAATGTTTAGAAGTGAGAAGAAATACTTGTTGAAATTTGGTCTCAAATGGGATAAGAACCCAAAACCATTGCTTTGAGGCAGTGAATGGCTTGTATAAAGTTCTATTGGGTTAGAATATGTTATAATACAATGAATTTGATTGATTACAAGTGCTAGAGATGCATGAAGAATGTTTAGAAGTGAGTAGAAAGACTTGTTGATATTTGATCCCAAATGTGATAAGAACCCTAAACCATTGCTTTGAGGCATTGAATGGCTTGTATAAAGTTGTTTTGGGTTAGAATATGTTATAATACCATGAAGTTGAATGATTACAAGTGCTAGAGATACATGAAGAATGTTTAGAAGTGAGTAGAAAGACTTGTTGATATTTGGTCCCAAATGGGATAAGAACCCAAAACCATTGCTTTGAGGCAATGAATGGCTTGTAAAAAGCTATGTTGGGTTAGAATATGTTATAATACAATGAATTTGATTGATTACAAGTGGTAGAGATGCATGAAGAATGTTTAAAACTGAGAAGAAAGACTTGTTGATATTTGGTCCCAAATGGGATAAGAACCCAAAACCATTGCTTTGAGGCAATGAATGGCTTGTAAAAAGCTATTTTCAGTTAGAATATGTTATAATACTATGAATTTGAATGATCTCAAGTGCTAGAGATACATGAAGAATGTTTAGAAGTGAGAAGAAAGACTTATTGATATTTGGTCCCAAATGGGATAAGAACCCAAAACCATTGCTTTGAGTCAGGGAATGGCTTGTATAAAGTTATTTTGGGTTAGAATATGTTAAAATACAATGAATTTGATTGATTACAAGTGCTAAAGATGCATGAAGAATGTTTAGAAGTGAGTAGAAAGACATGTTGATATTTGGTCCCAAATGGGATAAGAACCCAAAACCATTGCTTTGAGGCAATGAATGGCTTGTATAAACTTATTTTGGGTTAGAATAGGTTATAATACAATGAATTTGATTGATAACAAGTGGTAGAGATGCACGAAAAATATTTAGAAGTGAGAAGAAAGACTTGTTGATATTTGGTCCCAAATGAGATAAGAACCCAAAACCAAATCTTTGAGGCAGTGAATGGCTTGTATAAAGTTGTTTTGGGTTTGAATATGTTATTATACAATGAATTTGATTGATTACAAGTGCCAGAGATGCATGAAGAATGTTTAGAAGTGAGAAGAAATACTTGTTGAAATTTGGTCTCAAATGGGATAAGAACCCAAAACCATTGCTTTGAGGCAGTGAATGGCTTGTATAAAGTTCTATTGGGTTAGAATATGTTATAATACAATGAATTTGATTGATTACAAGTGCTAGAGATGCATGAAGAATGTTTAGAAGTGAGTAGAAAGACTTGTTGATATTTGGTCCCAAATGGGATAAGAACCCAAAACCATTGCTTTGAGGCATTGAATGGCTTGTATAAAGTTATTTTGGGTTAGAATATGTTATAATACCATGAAGTTGAATGATTACAAGTGCTAGAGATACATGAAGAATGTTTAGAAGTGAGTGGAAAGACTTGTTGATATTTGGTCCCAAATGGGATAAGAACCCAAAACCATTGCTTTGAGGCAATGAATGGCTTGTAAAAAGCTATGTTGGGTTAGAATATGTTATAATACAATGAATTTGATTGATTACAAGTGGTAGAGATGCATGAAGAATGTTTAAAAGTGAGAAGAAAGACTTGTTGATATTTGGTCCCAAATGGGATAAGAACCCAAAACCATTGCTTTGAGGCAATGAATGGCTTGTAAAAAGCTATTTTGGGTTAGAATATGTTATAATACAATGAATTTGATTGATTACAAGTGGTAGAGATACATGAAGAATGTTTAGAAGTGAGAAGAAAGACTTGTTGATATTTGGTCCCAAATGGGATAAGAACCCAACACCATTGCTTTGAGGCAATGAATGGCTTGTAAAAAGCTATGTTGGGTTAGAATATGTTATAATACAATGAATTTGATTGACTACAAGTGGTAGAGATGCACGAAGAATGTTTAAAAGTGAGAAGAAAGACTTGTTGATATTTGGTCCCAAATGGGATAAGAACCCAAAACCATTGCTTTGAGGCAATGAATGGCTTGTAAAAAGCTATTTTGGGTTAGAATTTGTTATAATACCATGAATTTGATTGACTACAAGTGGTAGAGATGCACGAAGAATGTTTAAAAGTGAGAAGAAAGACTTGTTGATATTTGGTCCCAAATGGGATAAGAACCCAAAACCATTGCTTTGAGGCAGTGAATGGCTTGTATAAAGTTATTTTGGGTTAGAATAGGTTAGAATACAATGAATTTGATTGATTACAAGAGGTAGAGATGCACGAAAAATGTTTAGAAGTGAGAAGAAAGACTTGTTGATATTTGGTCCCAAATGGGATAAGAACCCAAAACCATTGCTTTGAGGCAGTGAATGGCTTGTATAAAGTTATTTTGGGTTAGAATAGGTTATAATACAATGAATTTGATTGATTACAAGTGGTAGAGATGCACGAAAAATGTTTAGAAGTGAGAAGAAAGACTTGTTGATATTTGGTCCCAAATGAGATAAGAACCCAAAACCAAATCTTTGAGGCAGTGAATGGCTTGTATAAAGTTGTTTTGGGTTAGAATATGTTATAATACAATGAATTTGATTGATTACAAGTGCCAGAGATGCATGAAGAATGTTTAGAAGTGAGAAGAAATACTTGTTGAAATTTGGTCTCAAATGGGATAAGAACCCAAAACCATTGCTTTGAGGCAGTGAATGGCTTGTATAAAGTTCTATTGGGTTAGAATATGTTATAATACAATGAATTTGATTGATTACAAGTGCTAGAGATGCATGAAGAATGTTTAGAAGTGAGTAGAAAGACATGTTGATATTTGGTCCCAAATGGGATAAGAACCCAAAACCATTGCTTTGAGGCAATGAATGGCTTGTAAAAAGCTATTTTGGGTTAGAATATGTTATAATACAATGAATTTGATTGATTACAAGTGGTAGAGATGCACGAAAAATGTTTAAAAGTGAGAAGAAAGACTTGTTGATATTTGGTCCCAAATGGGATAAGAACCCAAAACCATTGCTTTGAGGCAATGAATGGCTTGTAAAAAGCTATTTTGGGTTAGAATTTGTTATAATACCATGAATTTGATTGATTACAAGTGCTAGAGATGCATGAAGAATGTTTAGAAGTGAGTAGAAAGACTTGTTGATATTTGGTCCCAAATGGGATAAGAACCCAAAACCATTGCTTTGAGGCAGTGAAGGGCTTGTATAAAGTTATTTTGGGTTAGAATATGTTATAATACCATGAAGTTGAATGATTACAAGTGCTAGAGATACATGAAGAATGTTTAGAAGTGAGAAGAAATACTTGTTGAAATTTGGTCTCAAATGGGATAAGAACCCAAAACCATTGCTTTGAGGCAGTGAATGGCTTGTATAAAGTTCTATTGGGTTAGAATATGTTATAATACAATGAATTTGATTGATTACAAGTGCTAGAGATGCATGAAGAATGTTTAGAAGTGAGTAGAAAGACTTGTTGATATTTGGTCCCAAATGGGATAAGAACCCAAAACCATTGCTTTGAGGCAATGAATGGCTTGTATAAAGTTATTTTGGGTTAGAATATGTTAAAATACAATGAATTTGATTGATTACAAGTGCTAAAGATGCATGAAGAATGTTTAGAAGTGAGTAGAAAGACATGTTGATATTTGGTCCCAAATGGGATAAGAACCCAAAACCATTGCTTTGAGGCAATGAATGGCTTGTAAAAAGCTATTTTGGGTTAGAATATGTTATAATACAATGAATTTGATTGATTACAAGTGGTAGAGATGCACGAAAAATGTTTAAAAGTGAGAAGAAAGACTTGTTGATATTTGGTCCCAAATGGGATAAGAACCCAAAACCATTGCTTTGAGGCAATGAATGGCTTGTAAAAAGCTATTTTGGGTTAGAATTTGTTATAATACCATGAATTTGAATGATTACAAGTACTAGAGATACATGAAGAATGTTTAGAAGTGAGAAGAAAGACTTGTTGATATTTGGTCCCAAATGGGATAAGAACCCAAAACCAAATCTTTGAGGCAGTGAATGGCTTGTATAAAGTTGTTTTGGGTTAGAATATGTTATAATACAATGAATTTGATTGATTACAAGTGCCAGAGATGCATGAAGAATGTTTAGAAGTGAGAAGAAATACTTGTTGAAATTTGGTCTCAAATGGGATAAGAACCCAAAACCATTGCTTTGAGGCAGTGAATGGGGTTAGAATATGTTATAATACAATGAATTTGATTGATTACAAGTGCTAGAGATGCATGAAGAATGTTTAGAAGTGAGTAGAAAGACTTGTTGATATTTGGTCCCAAATGGGATAAGAACCCAAAACCATTTCTTTGAGGCATTGAATGGCTTGTATAAAGTTATTTTGGGTTAGAATATGTTATAATACCATGAAGTTGAATGATTACAAGTGCTAGAGATACATGAAGAATGTTTAGAAGTGAGTAGAAAGACTTGTTGATATTTGGTCCCAAATGGGATAAGAACCCAAAACCATTGCTTTGAGGCAATGAATGGCTTGTAAAAAGCTATGTTGGGTTAGAATATGTTATAATACAATGAATTTGATTGATTACAAGTGGTAGAGATGCATGAAGAATGTTTAAAAGTGAGAAGAAAGACTTGTTGATATTTGGTCCCAAATGGGATAAGAACCCAAAACCATTGCTTTGAGACAGTGAATGGCTTGTATAAAGTTATTTTGGGTTATAATATGTTAAAATGAAATGAATTTGATTGATTACAAGTGCTAAAGATGCATGAAGAATGTTTGGAAGTGAGTAGAAAGACATGTTGATATTTGGTCCCAAATGGGATAAGAACCCAAAACCATTGCTTTGAGGCAATGAATGGCTTGTAAAAAGCTATTTTGGGTTAGAATATGTTATAATACAATGAATTTGATTGATTACAAGTGGTAGAGATGCACAAAAAATGTTTAAAAGTGAGAAGAAAGACTTGTTGATATTTGGTCCCAAATGGGATAAGAACCCAAAACCATTGCTTTGAGGCAGTGAAGGGCTTGTATAAAGTTATTTTGGGTTAGAATATGTTATAATACAATGAATTTGATTGATTACAAGTGCTAGAGATGCATGAAGAATGTTTAGAAGTGAGTAGAAAGACTTGTTGATATTTGATCCCAAATGGGATAAGAACCCAAAACCATTGCTTTGAGGCAGTGAATGGCTTGTATAAAGTTATTTTGGGTTAGAATATGTTATAATACAATGAATTTGATTGATTACAAGTGCTAGAGATGCATGAAGAATGTTTAGAAGTGAATAGAAAGACTTGTTGATATTTGTTCCCAAATAGGATAAGAACCCAAAACCATTGCTTTGAGGCAGTGAAGGGCTTGTATAAAGTTATTTTGGTTTAGAATATGTTATAATACAATGAATTTGATTGATTACAAGTGGTAGAGATGCATGAAGAATGTTTAGAAGTGAGAAGAAAGACTTGTTGATATTTGGTCCCAAATGGGATAAGAACCCAAAATCATTGCTTTGAGGCAGTGAATGGCTTGTATAAAGTTAGTTTGGGTTAGAATATGTTATAATACAATGAATTTGATTTATTACAAGTGCCAGAGATGCATGAAGAATGTTTAGAAGTGAATAGAAAGACTTGTTGATATTTGGTCCCAAATGGGATAAGAACCCAAAACCATTGCTTTGAGGCAGTGAAGGGCTTGTATAAAGTTATTTTGGGTTAGAATATGTTATAATACAATGAATTTGATTGATTACAAGTGGTAGAGATGCATGAAGAATGTTTAGAAGTGAGAAGAAAGACTTGTTGATATTTGGTCCCAAATGGGATAAGAACCCAAAATCATTGCTTTGAGGCAGTGAATGGCTTGTATATAGTTAGTTTGGGTTAGAATATGTTATAATACAATGAATTTGATTTATTACAAGTGCCAGAGATGCATGAAGAATGTTTAGAAGTGAATAGAAAGACTTGTTGATATTTGGTCCCAAATGGGATAAGAACCCAAAACCATTGCTTTGAGGCAGTGAAGGGCTTGTATAAAGTTATTTTGGGTTAGAATATGTTATAATACAATGAATTTGATTGATTACAAGTGGTAGAGATGCATGAAGAATGTTTAGAAGTGAGAAGAAAGACTTGTTGATATTTGGTCCCAAACGGGATAAGAACCCAAAATCATTGCTTTGAGGCAGTGAATGGCTTGTATAAAGTTAGTTTGGGTTAGAATATGTTATAATACAATGAATTTGATTTATTACAAGTGCTAGAGATGCATGAAGAATGTTTAGAAGTGAATAGAAAGACTTGTTGATATTTGGTCCCAAATGGGATAAGAACCCAAAACCATTGCTTTGAGGCAGTGAAGGGCTTGTATAAAGTTATTTTGGGTTAGAATATGTTATAATACAATGAATTTGATTGATTACAAGTGGTAGAGATGCATGAAGAATGTTTAGAAGTGAGAAGAAAGACTTGTTGATATTTGGTCCCAAACGGGATAAGAACCCAAAATCATTGCTTTGAGGCAGTGAATGGCTTGTATAAAGTTAGTTTGGGTTAGAATATGTTATAATACAATGAATTTGATTTATTACAAGTGCTAGAGATGCATGAAGAATGTTTAGAACTGAATAGAAAGACTTGTTGATATTTGGTCCCAAATGGGATAAGAACCCAAAACCTTTGCTTTGAGGCAATGAATGGCTTGTAAAAAGCTATTTTGGATTAGAATATGTTATAATACAATGAATTTGATTGATTACAAGTGGTAGAGATGCATGAAGAATTTTTAGAAGTGAGAAGAAAGACTTGTTGATATTTGGTCCCAAATGGGATAAGAACCCAAAATCATTGCTTTGAGGCAGTGAATGGCTTGTATAAAGTTAGTTTGGGTTAGAATATGTTATAATACAATGAATTTGATTTATTACAAGTGCCAGAGATGCATGAAGAATGTTTAGAAGTGAATAGAAAGACTTGTTGATATTTGGTCCCAAATGGGATAAGAACCCAAAACCATTGCTTTGAGGCAGTGAAGGGCTTGTATAAAGTTATTTTGGGTTAGAATATGTTATAATACAATGAATTTGATTGATTACAAGTGGTAGAGATGCATGAAGAATGTTTAGAAGTGAGAAGAAAGACTTGTTGATATTTGGTCCCAAACGGGATAAGAACCCAAAATCATTGCTTTGAGGCAGTGAATGGCTTGTATAAAGTTAGTTTGGGTTAGAATATGTTATAATACAATGAATTTGATTTATTACAAGTGCTAGAGATGCATGAAGAATGTTTAGAAGTGAATAGAAAGACTTGTTGATATTTGGTCCCAAATGGGATAAGAACCCAAAACCTTTGCTTTGAGGCAATGAATGGCTTGTAAAAAGCTATTTTGGGTTAGAATATGTTATAATACAATGAATTTGATTGATTACAAGTGGTAGAGATGCATGAAGAATGTTTAGAAGTGAGAAGAAAGACTTGTTGATATTTGGTCTCAAATGGGATAAGAATTCAAAATCATTGCTTTGAGGCAGTGAATGGCTTGTATAAAGTTAGTTTGGGTTAGAATATGTTATAATACAATGAATTTGATTTATTACAAGTGCTAGAGATGCATGAAGAATGTTTAGAAGTGAATAGAAAGACTTGTTGATATTTGGTCCCAAATGGGATAAGAACCCAAAACCATTGCTTTGAGGCAGTGAAGGGTTTGTATAAAGTTATTTTGGGTTAGAATATGTTATAATACAATGAATTTGATTGATTACAAGTGCTAGAGATGCATGAAGAATGTTTAAAAGTGAGAAGAAAGACTTGTTGATATTTGGTCCCAAATGGGATAAGAACCCAAAACCATTGCTTTGAGGCACTGAATGACTTGTATAAAGTTATTTTGGGTTAGAATATGTTATAATACAATGAATTTGATTGATTACAAGTGGTAGAGATGCATGAAGAATGTTTAGAAGTGAGAAGAAAGACTTGTTGATATTTGGTCCCAAATGGGATAAGAACCCAAAACCATTGCTTTGAGGCAGTGAAGGGCTTGTATAAAGTTATTTTGGTTTAGAATATGTTATAATACAATGAATTTGATTGTTTACAAGTGCTAGAGATGCATGAAAAATGTTTAAAAGTAAGAAGAAACACTTGTTGATATTTGGTCCTAAATGGGATAAGAACCCAAAACCATTGCTTTAAGGCAGTGAATGGCTTGTATAAAGTTATTTTGAGTTAGAATATGTTATAATACAATGAATTTGATTGATTACAAGTGCTAGAGATGCATGAAGAATGTTTAGAAGTCAATAGAAATACTTGTTGATATTTGGTCCCAAATGGGATAAGAACCCAAAACCATTGCTTTCAGGCAGTGAAGGGCTTGTATAAAGTTATTTTGGTTTAGAATATGTTATAATACAAATAATTTGATTTATTACAAGTGGTAGAGATGCATGAAGAATGTTTAAAAGTGAGAAGAAAGACTTGTTGATATTTGGTCCCAAATGGGATAAGAACCCAAAACCATTGCTTTGAGGCAGTGAAGGGCTTGTATAAAGTTATTTTGGTTTAGAATATGTTATAATACAATGAATTTGATTTATTACAAGTGCTAGAGATGCATGAAGAATGTTTAGAAGTGAGAAGAAAGACTTGTTGATATTTGGTCCCAAATGGGATAAGAACCCAAAATCATTGCTTTGAGGCAGTGAATGGCTTGTATAAAGTTTTTTTGGGTTAGAATATGTTATAATACACTGAATTTGATTGATTACAAGTGCTAGAGATGCATGAAGAATGTTTAGAAGTGAGAAGAAAGACTTGTTGATATTTGTTCCCAAATGGGATAAGAACCCAAAACCATTGCTTTGAGGCAGTGAAGGGTTTGTATAAAGTTATTTTGGGTTAGAATATGTTATAATACAATGAATTTGATTGATTACAAGTGCTAGAGATGCATGAAGAATGTTTAAAAGTGAGAAAAAAGACTTGTTAATATTTGGTCCCAAATGGGATAAGAACCCAAAACCATTGCTTTGAGGCACTGAATGACTTGTATAAAGTTATTTTGGGTTAGAATATGTTATAATACAATGAATTTGATTGATTACAAGTGTTAGAGATGCATGAAGAATGTTTAAAAATGAGAAGAAAGACTTGTTGATATTTGGTCCCAAATGGGATAAGAACCCAAAACCATTGCTTTGAGGCAGTGAAGGGCTTGTATAAAGTTATTTTGGGTTAGAATATGTTATAATACAATGAATTTGATTGATTACAAGTGGTAGAGATGCATGAAGAATGTTTAGAAGTGAGAAGAAAGACTTGTTGATATTTGGTCCCAAACGGGATAAGAACCCAAAATCATTACTTTGAGGTAGTGAATGGCTTGTATAAAGTTAGTTTGGGTTAGAATATGTTATAATACAATGAATTTGATTTATTACAAGTGCTAGAGATGCATGAAGAATGTTTAGAAGTGAATAGAAAGACTTGTTGATATTTGGTCCCAAATGGGATAAGAACCCAAAACCTTTGCTTTGAGGCAATGAATGGCTTGTAAAAAGCTATTTTGGGTTAGAATATGTTATAATACAATGAATTTGATTGATTACAAGTGGTAGAGATGCATGAAGAATGTTTAGAAGTGAGAAGAAAGACTTGTTGATATTTGGTCTCAAATGGGATAAGAATTCAAAATCATTGCTTTGAGGCAGTGAATGGCTTGTATAAAGTTAGTTTGGGTTAGAATATGTTATAATACAATGAATTTGATTTATTACAAGTGCTAGAGATGCATGAAGAATGTTTAGAAGTGAATAGAAAGACTTGGTTATATTTGGTCCCAAATGGGATAAGAACCCAAAACCATTGCTTTGAGGCAGTGAAGGGTTTGTATAAAGTTATTTTGGGTTAGAATATGTTATAATACAATGAATTTGATTGATTACAAGTGCTAGAGATGCATGAAGAATGTTTAAAAGTGAGAAGAAAGACTTGTTGATATTTGGTCCCAAATGGGATAAGAACCCAAAACCATTGCTTTGAGACACTGAATGACTTGTATAAAGTTATTTTGGGTTAGAATATGTTATAATACAATGAATTTGATTGATTACAAGTGTTAGAGATGCATGAAGAATGTTTAAAAGTGAGAAGAAAGACTTGTTGATATTTGGTCCCAAATGGGATAAGAACCCAAAACCATTGCTTTGAGGCAGTGAAGGGCTTGTATAAAGTTATTTTGGTTTAGAATATGTTATAATACAATGAATTTGATTTATTACAAGTGCTAGAGATGCATGAAGAATGTTTAGAAGTGAGAAGAAAGACTTGTTGATATTTGGTCCCAAATGGGATAAGAACCCAAAATCATTGCTTTGAGGCAGTGAATGGCTTGTATAAAGTTATTTTGGGTTAGAATATGTTATAATACACTGAATTTGATTGATTACAAGTGCTAGAGATGCATGAAGAATGTTTAGAAGTGAGAAGAAAGACTTGTTGATATTTGTTCCCAAATGGGATAAGAACCCAAAACCATTGCTTTGAGGCAGTGAAGGGCTTGTATAAAGTTATTTTGGTTTAGAATATGTTATAATACAAATAATTTGATTTATTACAAGTGGTAGAGATGCATGAAGAATGTTTAGAAGTGAGAAGAAAGACTTGTTGATATTTGGTCCCAAATGGGATAAGAACCCAAAATCATTGCTTTGAGGCAGTAAATGGCTTGTATAAAGTTAGTTTGGGTTAGAATATGTTATAATACAATGAATTTGATTTATTACAAGTGCTAGAGATGCATGAAGAATGTTTAGAAGTGAATAGAAAGACTTGTTGATATTTGGTCCCAAATGGGATAAGAACCCAAAACCATTGCTTTGAGGCAGTGAAGGGCTTGTATAAAGTTATTTTGGGTTAGAATATGTTATAATACAATGAATTTGATTGATTACAAGTGCTAGAGATGCATGAAGAATGTTTAGAAGTGAATAGAAAGACTTGTTGATATTTGTTCCCAAAAGGGATAAGAACCCAAAACCATTGCTTTGAGGCAGTGAAGGGCTTGCATAAAGTTATTTTGGTTTAGAATATGTTATAATACAATGAATTTGATTGATTACAAGTGGTAGAGATGCATGAAGAATGTTTAGAAGTGAGAAGAAAGACTTGTTGATATTTGGTCCCAAATGGGATAAGAACCCAAAACCATTACTTTGAGGCAGTGAAGGGCTTGTATAAAGTTATTTTGGTTTAGAATATGTTATAATACAATGAATTTGATTGTTTACAAGTGCTAGAGATGCATGAAGAATGTTTAAAAGTGAGAAGAAACACTTGTTGATATTTGGTCCCAAATGGGATAAGAACCCAAAACCATTGCTTTAAGGCAGTGAATGGCTTGTATAAAGTTATTTTGGGTTAGAATATGTTATAATACAATGAATTTGATTGATTACAAGTGCTAGAGATGCATGAAGAATGTTTAGAAGTCAATAGAAATACTTGTTGATATTTGGTCCCAAATGGGATAAGAACCCAAAACCATTGCTTTCAGGCAGTGAAGGGCTTGTATAAAGTTATTTTGGTTTAGAATATGTTATAATACAATGAATTTGATTGTTTACAAGTGCTAGAGATGCATGAAGAATGTTTAAAAGTGAGAAGAAAGATTTGTTGATATTTGGTCCCAAATGGGATAAGAACCCAAAACCATTGCTTTGAGGCAGTGAATGGCTTGTATAAAGTTATTTTGGGTTAGAATATGTTATAATACAATGAATTTGATTGATTACAAGTGCTAGAGATGCATGAAGAATGTTTAGAAGTGAGTAGAAAGACTTGTTGATATTTGATCCCAAATGGGATAAGAACCCAAAACCATTGCTTTGAGGCAGTGAATGGCTTGTATAAAGTTATTTTGGGTTAGAATATGTTATAATACAATGAATTTGATTGATTACAAGTGCTAGAGATGCATGAAGAATGTTTAGAAGTGAATAGAAAGACTTGTTGATATTTGTTCCCAAATGGGATAAGAACCCAAAACCATTGCTTTGAGGCAGTGAAGGGCTTGTATAAAGTTATTTTGGTTTAGAATATGTTATAATACAATGAATTTGATTGATTACAAGTGGTAGAGATGCATGAAGAATGTTTAGAAGTGAGAAGAAAGACTTGTTGATATTTGGTCACAAATGGGATAAGAACCCAAAATCATTGCTTTGAGGCAGTGAATGGCTTGTATAAAGTTAGTTTGGGTTAGAATATGTTATAATACAATGAATTTGATTTATTACAAGTGCCAGAGATGCATGAAGAATGTTTAGAAGTGAACAGAAAGACTTGTTGGTATTTGGTCCCAAATGGGATAAGAACCCAAAACCATTGCTTTGAGGCAGTGAAGGGCTTGTATAAAGTTATTTTGGGTTAGAATATGTTATAATACAATGAATTTGATTGATTACAAGTGGTAGAGATGCATGAAGAATGTTTAGAAGTGAGAAGAAAGACTTGTTGATATTTGGTCCTAAACGGGATAAGAACCCAAAATCATTGCTTTGAGGCAGTGAATGGCTTGTATAAAGTTAGTTTGGGTTAGAATATGTTATAATACAATGAATTTGATTGATTACAAGTGCTAGAGATGCATGAAGAATGTTTAAAAGTGAATAGAAAGGCTTGTTGATATTTGGTCCCAAACGGGATAAGAACCCAAAATCATTGCTTTGAGGCAGTGAAGGGCTTGTATAAAGTTATTTTGGTTTAGAATATGTTAGAATACAAATAATTTGATTTATTACAAGTGGTAGAGATGCATGAAGAATGTTTAGAAGTGAGAAGAAAGACTTGTTGATATTTGGTCCCAAATGGGATAAGAACCCAAAATCATTGCTTTGAGGCAGTAAATGGCTTGTATAAAGTTAGTTTGGGTTAGAATATGTTATAATACAATGAATTTGATTTATTACAAGTGCTAGAGATGCATGAAGAATGTTTAGAAGTGAATAGAAAGACTTGTTGATATTTGTTCCCAAATGGGATAAGAACCCAAAACCATTGCTTTGAGGCAGTGAAGGGCTTGTATAAAGTTATTTTGGTTTAGAATATGTTATAATACAATGAATTTGATTGATTACAAGTGGTAGAGATGCATGAAGAATGTTTAGAAGTGAGAAGAAAGACTTGTTGATATTTGGTCACAAATGGGATAAGAACCCAAAATCATTGCTTTGAGGCAGTGAATGGCTTGTATAAAGTTAGTTTGGGTTAGAATATGTTATAATACAATGAATTTGATTTATTACAAGTGCCAGAGATGCATGAAGAATGTTTAGAAGTGAACAGAAGACTTGTTGGTATTTGGTCCCAAATGGGATAAGAACCCAAAACCATTGCTTTGAGGCAGTGAAGGGCTTGTATAAAGTTATTTTGGGTTAGAATATGTTATAATACAATGAATTTGATTGATTACAAGTGGTAGAGATGCATGAAGAATGTTTAGAAGTGAGAAGAAAGACTTGTTGATATTTGGTCCTAAACGGGATAAGAACCCAAAATCATTGCTTTGAGGCAGTGAATGGCTTGTATAAAGTTAGTTTGGGTTAGAATATGTTATAATACAATGAATTTGATTGATTACAAGTGCTAGAGATGCATGAAGAATGTTTAAAAGTGAATAGAAAGGCTTGTTGATATTTGGTCCCAAACGGGATAAGAACCCAAAATCATTGCTTTGAGGCAGTGAAGGGCTTGTATAAAGTTATTTTGGTTTAGAATATGTTAGAATACAAATAATTTGATTTATTACAAGTGGTAGAGATGCATGAAGAATGTTTAGAAGTGAGAAGAAAGACTTGTTGATATTTGGTCCCAAATGGGATAAGAACCCAAAATCATTGCTTTGAGGCAGTAAATGGCTTGTATAAAGTTAGTTTGGGTTAGAATATGTTATAATACAATGAATTTGATTTATTACAAGTGCTAGAGATGCATGAAGAATGTTTAGAAGTGAATAGAAAGACTTGTTGATATTTGGTCCCAAATGGGATAAGAACCCAAAACCATTGCTTTGAGGCAGTGAAGGGCTTGTATAAAGTTATTTTGGGTTAGAATATGTTATAATACAATGAATTTTATTGATTACAAGTGCTAGAGATGCATGAAGAATGTTTAGAAGTGAATAGAAAGACTTGTTGATATTTGTTCCCAAATGGGATAAGAACCCAAAACCATTGCTTTGAGGCAGTGAAGGGCTTGTATAAAGTTATTTTGGTTTAGAATATGTTATAATACAATGAATTTGATTGATTACAAGTGGTAGAGATGCATGAAGAATGTTTAGAAGTGAGAAGAAAGACTTGTTGATATTTGGTCCCAAATGGGATAAGAACCCAAAACCATTGCTTTGAGGCAGTGAAGGGCTTGTATAAAGTTATTTTGGTTTAGAATATGTTATAATACAATGAATTTGATTGTTTACAAGTGCTAGAGATGCATGAAGAATGTTTAAAAGTGAGAAGAAACACTTGTTGATATTTGGTCCCAAATGGGATAAGAACCCAAAACTATTGCTTTAAGGCAGTGAATGGCTTGTATAAAGTTATTTTGGGTTAGAATATGTTATAATACAATGAATTTGATTGATTACAAGTGCTAGAGATGCATGAAGAATGTTTAGAAGTCAATAGAAATACTTGTTGATATTTGGTCCCAAATGGGATAAGAACCCAAAACCATTGCTTTCAGGCAGTGAAGGGCTTGTATAAAGTTATTTTGGTTTAGAATATGTTATAATACAATGAATTTGATTGTTTACAAGTGCTAGAGATGCATGAAGAATGTTTAAAAGTGAGAAGAAAGATTTGTTGATATTTGGTCCCAAATGGGATAAGAACCCAAAACCATTGCTTTGAGGCAGTGAATGGCTTGTATAAAGTTATTTTGGGTTAGAATATGTTATAATACAATGAATTTGATTGATTACAAGTGCTAGAGATGCATGAAGAATGTTTAGAAGTGAGTAGAAAGACTTGTTGATATTTGGTCCCAAATGGGATAAGAACCTAAAACCATTCCTTTGAGGCAATGAATGGCTTGTATAAAGTTATTTTGGGTTAGAATATGTTATAATACAATGAATTTGATTGATTACAAGTGCTAGAGATGCATGAAGAATGTTTAGAAGTGAATAGAAAGACTTGTTGATATTTGTTCCCAAATGGGATAAGAACCCAAAACCATTGCTTTGAGGCAGTGAAGGGCTTGTATAAAGTTATTTTGGTTTAGAATATGTTATAATACAATGAATTTGATTGATTACAAGTGGTAGAGATACATGAAGAATGTTTAGAAGTGAGAAGAAAGACTTGTTGATATTTGGTCACAAATGGGATAAGAACCCAAAATCTTTGCTTTGAGGCAGTGAATGGCTTGTATAAAGTTAGTTTGGGTTAGAATATGTTATAATACAATGAATTTGATTTATTACAAGTGCCAGAGATGCATGAAGAATGTTTAGAAGTGAACAGAAAGACTTGTTGGTATTTGGTCCCAAATGGGATAAGAACCCAAAACCATTGCTTTGAGGCAGTGAAGGGCTTGTATAAAGTTATTTTGGGTTAGAATATGTTATAATACAATGAATTTGATTGATTACAAGTGGTAGAGATGCATGAATAATGTTTAGAAGTGAGAAGAAAGACTTGTTGATATTTGGTCCCAAACGGGATAAGAACCCAAAATCATTGCTTTGAGGCAGTGAATGGCTTGTATAAAGTTAGTTTGGGTTAGAATATGTTATAATACAATGAATTTGATTGATTACAAGTGCTAGAGATGCATGAAGAATGTTTAAAAGTGAATAGAAAGACTTGTTGATATTTGGTCCCAAACGGGATAAGAACCCAAAATCATTGCTTTGAGGCAGTGAAGGGCTTGTATAAAGTTATTTTGGTTTAGAATATGTTAGAATACAAATAATTTGATTTATTACAAGTGGTAGAGATGCATGAAGAATGTTTAGAAGTGAGAAGAAAGACTTGTTGATATTTGGTCCCAAATGGGATAAGAACCCAAAATCATTGCTTTAAGGCAGTAAATGGCTTGTATAAAGTTAGTTTGGGTTAGAATATGTTATAATACAATGAATTTGATTTATTACAAGTGCTAGAGATGCATGAAGAATGTTTAGAAGTGAATAGAAAGACTTGTTGATATTTGGTCCCAAATGGGATAAGAACCCAAAACCATTGCTTTGAGGCAGTGAAGGGCTTGTATAAAGTTATTTTGGGTTAGAATATGTTATAATACAATGAATTTTATTGATTACAAGTGCTAGAGATGCATGAAGAATGTTTAGAAGTGAATAGAAAGACTTGTTGATATTTGTTCCCAAATGGGATAAGAACCCAAAACCATTGCTTTGAGGCAGTGAAGGGCTTGTATAAAGTTATTTTGGTTTAGAATATGTTATAATACAATGAATTTGATTGATTACAAGTGGTAGAGATGCATGAAGAATGTTTAGAAGTGAGAAGAAAGACTTGTTGATATTTGGTCCCAAATGGGATAAGAACCCAAAACCATTGCTTTGAGGCAGTGAAGGGCTTGTATAAAGTTATTTTGGTTTAGAATATGTTATAATACAATGAATTTGATTGTTTACAAGTGCTAGAGATGCATGCAGAATGTTTAAAAGTGAGAAGAAACACTTGTTGATATTTGGTCCCAAATGGGATAAGAACCCAAAACCATTGCTTTAAGGCAGTGAATGGCTTGTATAAAGTTATTTTGGGTTAGAATATGTTATAATACAATGAATTTGATTGATTACAAGTGCTAGAGATGCATGAAGAATGTTTAGAAGTCAATAGAAATACTTGTTGATATTTGGTCCCAAATGGGATAAGAACCCAAAACCATTGCTTTCAGGCAGTGAAGGGCTTGTATAAAGTTATTTTGGGTTAGAATATGTTATAATACAATGAATTTGATTGATTACAAGTGCTAGAGATGCATGAAGAATGTTTAAAAGTGAGATGAAATACTTGTTGATATTTGGTCCCAAATGGGATAAGAACCCAAAATCATTGCTTTCAGGCAGTGAAGGGCTTGTATAAAGTTATTTTGGTTTAGAATATGTTATAATACAATGAATTTGATTGATTACAAGTGCTAGAGATGCATGAAGAATGTTTAAAAGTGAGAAGAAAGATTTGTTGATATTTGGTCCCAAACGGGATAAGAACCCAAAACCATTGCTTTGAGGCAGTGAAGGGCTTGTATAAAGTTATTTTGGGTTAGAATATGTTATAATACAATGAATTTGATTGATTACAAGTGGTAGAGATGCATGAATAATGTTTAGAAGTGAGAAGAAAGACTTGTTGATATTTGGTCCCAAACGGGATAAGAACCCAAAATCATTGCTTTGAGGCAGTGAATGGCTTGTATAAAGTTAGTTTGGGTTAGAATATGTTATAATACAATGAATTTGATTGATTACAAGTGCTAGAGATGCATGAAGAATGTTTAAAAGTGAATAGAAAGACTTGTTGATATTTGGTCCCAAACGGGATAAGAACCCAAAATCATTGCTTTGAGGCAGTGAAGGGCTTGTATAAAGTTATTTTGGTTTAGAATATGTTAGAATACAAATAATTTGATTTATTACAAGTGGTAGAGATGCATGAAGAATGTTTAGAAGTGAGAAGAAAGACTTGTTGATATTTGGTCCCAAATGGGATAAGAACCCAAAATCATTGCTTTGAGGCAGTAAATGGCTTGTATAAAGTTAGTTTGGGTTAGAATATGTTATAATACAATGAATTTGATTTATTACAAGTGCTAGAGATGCATGAAGAATGTTTAGAAGTGAATAGAAAGACTTGTTGATATTTGGTCCCAAATGGGATAAGAACCCAAAACCATTGCTTTGAGGCAGTGAAGGGCTTGTATAAAGTTATTTTGGGTTAGAATATGTTATAATACAATGAATTTTATTGATTACAAGTGCTAGAGATGCATGAAGAATGTTTAGAAGTGAATAGAAAGACTTGTTGATATTTGTTCCCAAATGGGATAAGAACCCAAAACCATTGCTTTGAGGCAGTGAAGGGCTTGTATAAAGTTATTTTGGTTTAGAATATGTTATAATACAATGAATTTGATTGATTACAAGTGGTAGAGATGCATGAAGAATGTTTAGAAGTGAGAAGAAAGACTTGTTGATATTTGGTCCCAAATGGGATAAGAACCCAAAACCATTGCTTTGAGGCAGTGAAGGGCTTGTATAAAGTTATTTTGGTTTAGAATATGTTATAATACAATGAATTTGATTGTTTACAAGTGCTAGAGATGCATGCAGAATGTTTAAAAGTGAGAAGAAACACTTGTTGATATTTGGTCCCAAATGGGATAAGAACCCAAAACCATTGCTTTAAGGCAGTGAATGGCTTGTATAAAGTTATTTTGGGTTAGAATATGTTATAATACAATGAATTTGATTGATTACAAGTGCTAGAGATGCATGAAGAATGTTTAGAAGTCAATAGAAATACTTGTTGATATTTGGTCCCAAATGGGATAAGAACCCAAAACCATTGCTTTCAGGCAGTGAAGGGCTTGTATAAAGTTATTTTGGGTTAGAATATGTTATAATACAATGAATTTGATTGATTACAAGTGCTAGAGATGCATGAAGAATGTTTAAAAGTGAATAGAAAGGCTTGTTGATATTTGGTCCCAAACGGGATAAGAACCCAAAATCATTGCTTTGAGGCAGTGAAGGGCTTGTATAAAGTTATTTTGGTTTAGAATATGTTAGAATACAAATAATTTGATTTATTACAAGTGGTAGAGATGCATGAAGAATGTTTAGAAGTGAGAAGAAAGACTTGTTGATATTTGGTCCCAAATGGGATAAGAACCCAAAATCATTGCTTTGAGGCAGTAAATGGCTTGTATAAAGTTAGTTTGGGTTAGAATATGTTATAATACAATGAATTTGATTTATTACAAGTGCTAGAGATGCATGAAGAATGTTTAGAAGTGAATAGAAAGACTTGTTGATATTTGTTCCCAAATGGGATAAGAACCCAAAACCATTGCTTTGAGGCAGTGAAGGGCTTGTATAAAGTTATTTTGGTTTAGAATATGTTATAATACAATGAATTTGATTGATTACAAGTGGTAGAGATGCATGAAGAATGTTTAGAAGTGAGAAGAAAGACTTGTTGATATTTGGTCACAAATGGGATAAGAACCCAAAATCATTGCTTTGAGGCAGTGAATGGCTTGTATAAAGTTAGTTTGGGTTAGAATATGTTATAATACAATGAATTTGATTTATTACAAGTGCCAGAGATGCATGAAGAAAGTTTAGAAGTGAACAGAAGACTTGTTGGTATTTGGTCCCAAATGGGATAAGAACCCAAAACCATTGCTTTGAGGCAGTGAAGGGCTTGTATAAAGTTATTTTGGGTTAGAATATGTTATAATACAATGAATTTGATTGATTACAAGTGGTAGAGATGCATGAAGAATGTTTAGAAGTGAGAAGAAAGACTTGTTGATATTTGGTCCTAAACGGGATAAGAACCCAAAATCATTGCTTTGAGGCAGTGAATGGCTTGTATAAAGTTAGTTTGGGTTAGAATATGTTATAATACAATGAATTTGATTGATTACAAGTGCTAGAGATGCATGAAGAATGTTTAAAAGTGAATAGAAAGGCTTGTTGATATTTGGTCCCAAACGGGATAAGAACCCAAAATCATTGCTTTGAGGCAGTGAAGGGCTTGTATAAAGTTATTTTGGTTTAGAATATGTTAGAATACAAATAATTTGATTAATTACAAGTGGTAGAGATGCATGAAGAATGTTTAGAAGTGAGAAGAAAGACTTGTTGATATTTGGTCCCAAATGGGATAAGAACCCAAAATCATTGCTTTGAGGCAGTAAATGGCTTGTATAAAGTTAGTTTGGGTTAGAATATGTTATAATACAATGAATTTGATTTATTACAAGTGCTAGAGATGCATGAAGAATGTTTAGAAGTGAATAGAAAGACTTGTTGATATTTGGTCCCAAATGGGATAAGAACCCAAAACCATTGCTTTGAGGCAGTGAAGGGCTTGTATAAAGTTATTTTGGGTTAGAATATGTTATAATACAATGAATTTTATTGATTACAAGTGCTAGAGATGCATGAAGAATGTTTAGAAGTGAATAGAAAGACTTGTTGATATTTGTTCCCAAATGGGATAAGAACCCAAAACCATTGCTTTGAGGCAGTGAAGGGCTTGTATAAAGTTATTTTGGTTTAGAATATGTTATAATACAATGAATTTGATTGATTACAAGTGGTAGAGATGCATGAAGAATGTTTAGAAGTGAGAAGAAAGACTTGTTGATATTTGGTCCCAAATGGGATAAGAACCCAAAACCATTGCTTTGAGGCAGTGAAGGGCTTGTATAAAGTTATTTTGGTTTAGAATATGTTATAATACAATGAATTTGATTGTTTACAAGTGCTAGAGATGCATGAAGAATGTTTAAAAGTGAGAAGAAACACTTGTTGATATTTGGTCCCAAATGGGATAAGAACCCAAAACTATTGCTTTAAGGCAGTGAATGGCTTGTATAAAGTTATTTTGGGTTAGAATATGTTATAATACAATGAATTTGATTGATTACAAGTGCTAGAGATGCATGAAGAATGTTTAGAAGTCAATAGAAATACTTGTTGATATTTGGTCCCAAATGGGATAAGAACCCAAAACCATTGCTTTCAGGCAGTGAAGGGCTTGTATAAAGTTATTTTGGTTTAGAATATGTTATAATACAATGAATTTGATTGTTTACAAGTGCTAGAGATGCATGAAGAATGTTTAAAAGTGAGAAGAAAGATTTGTTGATATTTGGTCCCAAATGGGATAAGAACCCAAAACCATTGCTTTGAGGCAGTGAATGGCTTGTATAAAGTTATTTTGGGTTAGAATATGTTATAATACAATGAATTTGATTGATTACAAGTGCTAGAGATGCATGAAGAATGTTTAGAAGTGAGTAGAAAGACTTGTTGATATTTGATCCCAAATGGGATAAGAACCTAAAACCATTGCTTTGAGGCAGTGAATGGCTTGTATAAAGTTATTTTGGGTTAGAATATGTTATAATACAATGAATTTGATTGATTACAAGTGCTAGAGATGCATGAAGAATGTTTAGAAGTGAATAGAAAGACTTGTTGATATTTGTTCCCAAATGGGATAAGAACCCAAAACCATTGCTTTGAGGCAGTGAAGGGCTTGTATAAAGTTATTTTGGTTTAGAATATGTTATAATACAATGAATTTGATTGATTACAAGTGGTAGAGATACATGAAGAATGTTTAGAAGTGAGAAGAAAGACTTGTTGATATTTGGTCACAAATGGGATAAGAACCCAAAATCTTTGCTTTGAGGCAGTGAATGGCTTGTATAAAGTTAGTTTGGGTTAGAATATGTTATAATACAATGAATTTGATTTATTACAAGTGCCAGAGATGCATGAAGAATGTTTAGAAGTGAACAGAAAGACTTGTTGGTATTTGGTCCCAAATGGGATAAGAACCCAAAACCATTGCTTTGAGGCAGTGAAGGGCTTGTATAAAGTTATTTTGGGTTAGAATATGTTATAATACAATGAATTTGATTGATTACAAGTGGTAGAGATGCATGAATAATGTTTAGAAGTGAGAAGAAAGACTTGTTGATATTTGGTCCCAAACGGGATAAGAACCCAAAATCATTGCTTTGAGGCAGTGAATGGCTTGTATAAAGTTAGTTTGGGTTAGAATATGTTATAATACAATGAATTTGATTGATTACAAGTGCTAGAGATGCATGAAGAATGTTTAAAAGTGAATAGAAAGACTTGTTGATATTTGGTCCCAAACGGGATAAGAACCCAAAATCATTGCTTTGAGGCAGTGAAGGGCTTGTATAAAGTTATTTTGGTTTAGAATATGTTAGAATACAAATAATTTGATTTATTACAAGTGGTAGAGATGCATGAAGAATGTTTAGAAGTGAGAAGAAAGACTTGTTGATATTTGGTCCCAAATGGGATAAGAACCCAAAATCATTGCTTTAAGGCAGTAAATGGCTTGTATAAAGTTAGTTTGGGTTAGAATATGTTATAATACAATGAATTTGATTTATTACAAGTGCTAGAGATGCATGAAGAATGTTTAGAAGTGAATAGAAAGACTTGTTGATATTTGGTCCCAAATGGGATAAGAACCCAAAACCATTGCTTTGAGGCAGTGAAGGGCTTGTATAAAGTTATTTTGGGTTAGAATATGTTATAATACAATGAATTTTATTGATTACAAGTGCTAGAGATGCATGAAGAATGTTTAGAAGTGAATAGAAAGACTTGTTGATATTTGTTCCCAAATGGGATAAGAACCCAAAACCATTGCTTTGAGGCAGTGAAGGGCTTGTATAAAGTTATTTTGGTTTAGAATATGTTATAATACAATGAATTTGATTGATTACAAGTGGTAGAGATGCATGAAGAATGTTTAGAAGTGAGAAGAAAGACTTGTTGATATTTGGTCCCAAATGGGATAAGAACCCAAAACCATTGCTTTGAGGCAGTGAAGGGCTTGTATAAAGTTATTTTGGTTTAGAATATGTTATAATACAATGAATTTGATTGTTTACAAGTGCTAGAGATGCATGCAGAATGTTTAAAAGTGAGAAGAAACACTTGTTGATATTTGGTCCCAAATGGGATAAGAACCCAAAACCATTGCTTTAAGGCAGTGAATGGCTTGTATAAAGTTATTTTGGGTTAGAATATGTTATAATACAATGAATTTGATTGATTACAAGTGCTAGAGATGCATGAAGAATGTTTAGAAGTCAATAGAAATACTTGTTGATATTTGGTCCCAAATGGGATAAGAACCCAAAACCATTGCTTTCAGGCAGTGAAGGGCTTGTATAAAGTTATTTTGGGTTAGAATATGTTATAATACAATGAATTTGATTGATTACAAGTGCTAGAGATGCATGAAGAATGTTTAAAAGTGAGATGAAATACTTGTTGATATTTGGTCCCAAATGGGATAAGAACCCAAAATCATTGCTTTCAGGCAGTGAAGGGCTTGTATAAAGTTATTTTGGTTTAGAATATGTTATAATACAATGAATTTGATTGATTACAAGTGCTAGAGATGCATGAAGAATGTTTAAAAGTGAGAAGAAAGATTTGTTGATATTTGGTCCCAAACGGGATAAGAACCCAAAACCATTGCTTTGAGGCAGTGAAGGGCTTGTATAAAGTTATTTTGGGTTAGAATATGTTATAATACAATGAATTTGATTGATTACAAGTGGTAGAGATGCATGAATAATGTTTAGAAGTGAGAAGAAAGACTTGTTGATATTTGGTCCCAAACGGGATAAGAACCCAAAATCATTGCTTTGAGGCAGTGAATGGCTTGTATAAAGTTAGTTTGGGTTAGAATATGTTATAATACAATGAATTTGATTGATTACAAGTGCTAGAGATGCATGAAGAATGTTTAAAAGTGAATAGAAAGACTTGTTGATATTTGGTCCCAAACGGGATAAGAACCCAAAATCATTGCTTTGAGGCAGTGAAGGGCTTGTATAAAGTTATTTTGGTTTAGAATATGTTAGAATACAAATAATTTGATTTATTACAAGTGGTAGAGATGCATGAAGAATGTTTAGAAGTGAGAAGAAAGACTTGTTGATATTTGGTCCCAAATGGGATAAGAACCCAAAATCATTGCTTTGAGGCAGTAAATGGCTTGTATAAAGTTAGTTTGGGTTAGAATATGTTATAATACAATGAATTTGATTTATTACAAGTGCTAGAGATGCATGAAGAATGTTTAGAAGTGAATAGAAAGACTTGTTGATATTTGGTCCCAAATGGGATAAGAACCCAAAACCATTGCTTTGAGGCAGTGAAGGGCTTGTATAAAGTTATTTTGGGTTAGAATATGTTATAATACAATGAATTTTATTGATTACAAGTGCTAGAGATGCATGAAGAATGTTTAGAAGTGAATAGAAAGACTTGTTGATATTTGTTCCCAAATGGGATAAGAACCCAAAACCATTGCTTTGAGGCAGTGAAGGGCTTGTATAAAGTTATTTTGGTTTAGAATATGTTATAATACAATGAATTTGATTGATTACAAGTGGTAGAGATGCATGAAGAATGTTTAGAAGTGAGAAGAAAGACTTGTTGATATTTGGTCCCAAATGGGATAAGAACCCAAAACCATTGCTTTGAGGCAGTGAAGGGCTTGTATAAAGTTATTTTGGTTTAGAATATGTTATAATACAATGAATTTGATTGTTTACAAGTGCTAGAGATGCATGCAGAATGTTTAAAAGTGAGAAGAAACACTTGTTGATATTTGGTCCCAAATGGGATAAGAACCCAAAACCATTGCTTTAAGGCAGTGAATGGCTTGTATAAAGTTATTTTGGGTTAGAATATGTTATAATACAATGAATTTGATTGATTACAAGTGCTAGAGATGCATGAAGAATGTTTAGAAGTCAATAGAAATACTTGTTGATATTTGGTCCCAAATGGGATAAGAACCCAAAACCATTGCTTTCAGGCAGTGAAGGGCTTGTATAAAGTTATTTTGGGTTAGAATATGTTATAATACAATGAATTTGATTGATTACAAGTGCTAGAGATGCATGAAGAATGTTTAAAAGTGAGATGAAATACTTGTTGATATTTGGTCCCAAATGGGATAAGAACCCAAAATCATTGCTTTCAGGCAGTGAAGGGCTTGTATAAAGTTATTTTGGTTTAGAATATGTTATAATACAATGAATTTGATTGATTACAAGTGCTAGAGATGCATGAAGAATGTTTAAAAGTGAGAAGAAAGATTTGTTGATATTTGGTCCCAAACGGGATAAGAACCCAAAATCATTGCTTTGAGGCAGTGAATGGCTTGTATAAAGTTAGTTTGGGTTAGAATATGTTATAATACAATGAATTTGATTTATTACAAGTGGTAGAGATGCATGAAGAATGTTTAGAAGTGAGAAGAAAGACTTGTTGATATTTGGTCCCAAATGGGATAAGAACCCAAAATCATTGCTTTGAGGCAGTGAATGGCTTGTATAAAGTTAGTTTGGGTTAGAATATGTTATAATACAATGAATTTGATTTATTACAAGTGCCAGAGATGCATGAAGAATGTTTAGAAGTGAATAGAAAGACTTGTTGATATTTGGTCCCAAATGGGATAAGAACCCAAAACTATTGCTTTGAGGCAGTGAAGGGCTTGTATAAAGTTATTTTGGGTTAGAATATGTTATAATACAATGAATCTGATTGATTACAAGTGGTAGAGATGCATGAAGAATGTTTAGAAGTGAGAAGAAAGACTTGTTGATATTTGGTCCCAAACGGGATAAGAACCCAAAATCATTGCTTTGAGGCAGTGAATGGCTTGTATAAAGTTAGTTTGGGTTAGAATATGTTATAATACAATGAATTAGATTTATTACAAGTGCTAGAGATGCATGAAGAATGTTTAGAAGTGAATAGAAAGACTTGTTGATATTTGGTCCCAAATGGGATAAGAACCCAAAACCATTGCTTTGACGCAATGAATAGCTTGTAAAAAGCTATTTTGGGTTAGAATATGTTATAATACAATGAATTTGATTGATTACAAGTGGTAGAGATGCATGAAGAATGTTTAGAAGTGAGAAGAAAGACTTGTTGATATTTGGTCCCAAATGGGATAAGAACCCAAAACCATTGCTTTAAGGCAGTGAATGGCTTGTATAAAGTTATTTTGGGTTAGAATATGTTATAATACAATGAATTTGATTGATTACAAGTGCTAGAGATGCATGAAGAATGTTTAAAAGTGAGATGAAATACTTGTTGATATTTGGTCCCAAATGGGATAAGAACCCAAAATCATTGCTTTCAGGCAGTGAAGGGCTTGTATAAAGTTATTTTGGTTTAGAATATGTTATAATACAATGAATTTGATTGATTACAAGTGCTAGAGATGCATGAAGAATGTTTAAAAGTGAGAAGAAAGATTTGTTGATATTTGGTCCCAAACGGGATAAGAACCCAAAATCATTGCTTTGAGGCAGTGAATGGCTTGTATAAAGTTAGTTTGGGTTAGAATATGTTATAATACAATGAATTTGATTTATTACAAGTGGTAGAGATGCATGAAGAATGTTTAGAAGTGAGAAGAAAGACTTGTTGATATTTGGTCCCAAATGGGATAAGAACCCAAAATCATTGCTTTGAGGCAGTGAATGGCTTGTATAAAGTTAGTTTGGGTTAGAATATGTTATAATACAATGAATTTGATTTAATACAAGTGCCAGAGATGCATGAAGAATGTTTAGAAGTGAATAGAAAGACTTGTTGATATTTGGTCTCAAATGGGATAAGAACCCAAAACTATTGCTTTGAGGCAGTGAAGGGCTTGTATAAAGTTATTTTGGGTTAGAATATGTTATAATACAATGAATTTGATTGATTACAAGTGGTAGAGATGCATGAAGAATGTTTAGAAGTGAGAAGAAAGACTTGTTGATATTTGGTCCCAAACGGGATAAGAACCCAAAATCATTACTTTGAGGCAGTGAATGGCTTGTATAAAGTTAGTTTGGGTTAGAATATGTTATAGTACAATGAATTTGATTTATTACAAGTGCTAGAGATGCATGAAGAATGTTTAGAAGTGAGAAGAAAGACGTGTTGATATTTGTTCCCAAATGGGATAAGAACCCAAAACCATTGCTTTGAGGCAGTGAAGGGCTTGTATAAAGTTATTTTGGTTTAGAATATGTTATAATACAAATAATTTGATTTATTACAAGTGGTAGAGATGCATGAAGAATGTTTAGAAGTGAGAAGAAAGACTTGTTGATATTTGGTCCCAAATGGGATAAGAACCCAAAATCATTGCTTTGAGGCAGTAAATGGCTTGTATAAAGTTAGTTTGGGTTAGAATATGTAATAATACAATGAATTTGATTTATTACAAGTGCTAGAGATGCATGAAGAATGTTTAGAAGTGAATAGAAAGACTTGTTGATATTTGGTCCCAAATGGGATAAGAACCCAAAACCATTGCTTTGAGGCAGTGAAGGGCTTGTATAAAGTTATTTTGGGTTAGAATATGTTATAATACAATTAATTTGATTGATTACAAGTGGTAGAGATGCATGAAGAATGTTTAGAAGTGAGAAGAAAGACTTGTTGATATTTGGTCCGAAACGGGATAAGAACCCAAAATCATTGCTTTGAGGCAGTGAATGGCTTGTATAAAGTTAGTTTGGGTTAGAATATGTTATAATACAATGAATTTGATTTATCACAAGTGCTAGAGATGCATGAAGAATGTTTAGAAGTGAATAGAAAGACTTGTTGATATTTGTTCCCAAATGGGATAAGAACCCAAAATCATTGCTTTGAGGCAGTGAATGGCTTGTATAAAGTTATTTTGGGTTAGAATATGTTATAATACACTGAATTTGATTGATTACAAGTGCTAGAGATGCATTAAGGATGTTTAGAAGTGAGAAGAAAGACTTGTTGATATTTGTTCCCAAATGGGATAAGAACCCAAAACCATTCCTTTGAGGCAGTGAAGGGCTTGTATAAAGTTATTTTGGTTTAAAATATGTTATAATACAAATAATTTGATTTATTACAAGTGGTAGAGATGCATGAAGAATGTTTAGAAGTGAGAAGAAAGACTTGTTGATATTTGGTCCCAAATGGGATAAGAACCCAAAATCATTGCTTTGAGGCAGTGAATGGCTTGTATAAAGTTAGTTTGGGTTAGAATATGTTATAATACAATGAATTTGATTTATTACAAGTGTTAGAGATGCATGAAGAATGTTTAGAAGTGAATAGAAAGACTTGTTGATATTTGGTCCCAAATGGGATAAGAACCCAAAACCATTGCTTTGAGGCAGTGAAGGGCTTGTATAAAGTTATTTTGGTTTAAAATATGTTATAATACAATGAATTTGATTGTTTACAAGTGCTAGAGATGCATGAAGAATGTTTAAAAGTGAGAAGAAAGACTTGTTGATATTTGGTCCCAAATGGGATAAGAACCCAAAACCATTGCTTTGAGGCAGTGAATGGCTTGTATAAAGTTATTTTGGGTTAGAATATGTTATAATACAATGAATTTGATTGATTACAAGTGCTAGAGATGCATGAAGAATGTTTAGAAGTGAATAGAAAGACTTGTTGATATTTGTTCCCAAATGGGATAAGAACCCAAAACCATTGCTTTGAGGCAGTGAAGGGCTTGTATAAAGTTATTTTGGTTTAGAATATGTTATAATACAACGAATTTGATTGATTACAAGTGGTAGAGATGCATGAAGAATGTTTAGAAGTGAGAAGAAAGACTTGTTGATATTTGGTCCCAAACGGGATAAGAACCCAAAATCATTGCTTTGAGGCAGTGAATGGCTTGTATAAAGTTAGTTTGGGTTAGAATATGTTATCATACAATGAATTTGATTTATTACAAGTGCTAGAGATGCATGAAGAATGTTTAGAAGTGAATAGAAAGACTTGTTGATAATTGGTCCCAAATGGGATAAGAACCCAAAACCATTGCTTTGAGGCAATGAATGCCTTGTTAAAAGCTATTTTGGGTTAGAATATGTTATAATACAATGAATTTGATTGATTACAAGTGGTAGAGATGCATGAAGAATGTTTAGAAGTGAGAAGAAAGACTTGTTGATATTTGGTCCCAAATGGGATAAGAACCCAAAATCATTGCTTTGAGGCAGTGAATGGCTTGTATAAAGTTAGTTTGGGTTAGAATATGTTATAATACAATGAATTTGATTTATTACAAGTGCTAGAGATGCATGAAGAATGTTTAGAAGTGAATAGAAAGACTTGTTGATATTTGGTCCCAAATGGGATAAGAACCCAAAACCATTGCTTTGAGGCAGTGAAGGGCTTGTATAATGTTATTTTGGGTTAGAATATGTTATAATACAATGAATTTGATTGATTACAAGTGGTAGAGATGCATGAAGAATGTTTAGAAGTGAGAAGAAAGACTTGTTGATATTTGGTCCCAAACGGGATAAGAACCCAAAATCATTGCTTTGAGGCAGTGAATGGCTTGTATAAAGTTAGTTTGGGTTAGAATATGTTATAATACAATGAATTTGATTTATTACAAGTGCTAGAGATGAATGAAGAATGTTTAGAAGTGAATAGAAAGACTTGTTGATATTTGTTCCCAAATGGGATAAGAACCCAAAATCATTGCTTTGAGGCAGTGATTGGCTTGTATAAAGTTATTTTTGGTTAGAATATGTTATAATACACTGAATTTGATTGATTACAAGTGCTAGAGATGCATTAAGAATGTTTAGAAGTGAGAAGAAAGACTTGTTGATATTTGTTCCCAAATGGGATAAGAACCCAAAACCATTCCTTTGAGGCAGTGAAGGGCTTGTATAAAGTTATTTTGGTTTAGAATATGTTATAATAAAAATAATTTGATTTATTACAAGTGGTAGAGATGCATGAAGAATGTTTAGAAGTGAGAAGAAAGACTTGTTGATATTTGGTCCCAAATGGGATAAGAACCCAAAATCATTGCTTTGAGGCAGTGAATGGCTTGTATAAAGTTAGTTTGGGTTAGAATATGTTATAATACAATGAATTTGATTTATTACAAGTGTTAGAGATGCATGAAGAATGTTTAGAAGTGAATAGAAAGACTTGTTGATATTTGGTCCCAAATGGGATAAGAACCCAAAACCATTGCTTTGAGGCAGTGAAGGGCTTGTATAAAGTTATTTTGGTTTAAAATATGTTATAATACAATGAATTTGATTGTTTACAAGTGCTAGAGATGCATGAAGAATGTTTAAAAGTGAGAAGAAAGACTTGTTGATATTTGGTCCCAAATGGGATAAGAACCCAAAACCATTGCTTTGAGGCAGTGAATGGCTTGTATAAAGTTATTTTGGGTTAGAATATGTTATAATACAATGAATTTGATTGATTACAAGTGCTAGAGATGCATGAAGAATGTTTAGAAGTGAATAGAAAGACTTGTTGATATTTGTTCCCAAATGGGATAAGAACCCAAAACCATTGCTTTGAGGCAGTGAAGGGCTTGTATAAAGTTATTTTGGTTTAGAATATGTTATAATACAACGAATTTGATTGATTACAAGTGGTAGAGATGCATGAAGAATGTTTAGAAGTGAGAAGAAAGACTTGTTGATATTTGGTCCCAAACGGGATAAGAACCCAAAATCATTGCTTTGAGGCAGTGAATGGCTTGTATAAAGTTAGTTTGGGTTAGAATATGTTATCATACAATGAATTTGATTTATTACAAGTGCTAGAGATGCATGAAGAATGTTTAGAAGTGAATAGAAAGACTTGTTGATAATTGGTCCCAAATGGGATAAGAACCCAAAACCATTGCTTTGAGGCAATGAATGGCTTGTTAAAAGCTATTTTGGGTTAGAATATGTTATAATACAATGAATTTGATTGATTACAAGTGGTAGAGATGCATGAAGAATGTTTAGAAGTGAGAAGAAAGACTTGTTGATATTTGGTCCCAAATGGGATAAGAACCCAAAATCATTGCTTTGAGGCAGTGAATGGCTTGTATAAAGTTAGTTTGGGTTAGAATATGTTATAATACAATGAATTTGATTTATTACAAGTGTTAGAGATGCATGAAGAATGTTTAGAAGTGAATAGAAAGACTTGTTGATATTTGGTCCCAAATGGGATAAGAACCCAAAACCATTGCTTTGAGGCAGTGAAGGGCTTGTATAAAGTTATTTTGGGTTAGAATATGTTATAATACAATGAATTTGATTGATTACAAGTGGTAGAGATGCATGAAGAATGTTTAGAAGTGAGAAGAAAGACTTGTTGATATTTGGTCCCAAACGGGATAAGAACCCAAAATCATTGCTTTGAGGTAGTGAATGGCTTGTATAAAGTTAGTTTGGGTTAGAATATGTTATAATACAATGAATTTGATTTATTACAAGTGCTAGAGATGAATGAAGAATGTTTAGAAGTGAATAGAAAGACTTGTTGATATTTGTTCCCAAATGGGATAAGAACCCAAAATCATTGCTTTGAGGCAGTGAATGGCTTGTATAAAGTTATTTTGGGTTAGAATATGTTATAATACACTGAATTTGATTGATTACAAGTGCTAGAGATGCATAAAGAATGTTTAGAAGTGAGAAGAAAGACTTGTTGATATTTGTTCCCAAATGGGATAAGAACCCAAAATCATTGCTTTGAGGCAGTGAATGGCTTGTATAAAGTTATTTTGGGTTAGAATATGTTATAATACACTGAATTTGATTGATTACAAGTGCTAGAGATGCATAAAGAATGTTTAGAAGTGAGAAGAAAGACTTGTTGATATTTGTTCCCAAATGGGATAAGAACCCAAAACCATTGCTTTGAGGCAGTGAAGGGCTTGTATAAAGTTATTTTGGTTTAGAATATGTTATAATACAAATAATTTGATTTATTACAAGTGGTAGAGATGCATGAAGAATGTTTAGAAGTGAGAAGAAAGACTTGTTGATATTTGGTCCCAAATGGGATAAGAACCCAAAATCATTGCTTTGAGGCAGTGAATGGCTTGTATAAAGTTATTTTGGGTTAGAATATGTTATAATACAATGAATTTGATTTATTACAAGTGTTAGAGATGCATGAAGAATTTTAAGAAGTGAATAGAAAGACTTGTTGATATTTGGTCCCAAATGGGATAAGAACCCAAAACTATTGCTTTGAGGCAGTGAAGGGCTTGTATAAAGTTATTTTGGTTTAGAATATGTTATAATACAACGAATTTGATTGATTACAAGTGGTAGAGATGCATGAAGAATGTTTAGAAGTGAGAAGAAAGACTTGTTGATATTTGGTCCCAAATGGGATAAGAACCCAAAATCATTGCTTTGAGGCAGTGAATGGCTTGTATAAAGTTAGTTTGGGTTAGAATATGTTATAATACAATGAATTTGATTTATTACAAGTGTTAGAGATGCATGAAGAATGTTTAGAAGTGAATAGAAAGACTTGTTGATATTTGGTCCCAAATGGGATAAGAACCCAAAACCATTGCTTTGAGGCAGTGAAGGGCTTGTATAAAGTTATTTTGGTTTAAAATATGTTATAATACAATGAATTTGATTGTTTACAAGTGCTAGAGATGCATGAAGAATGTTTAAAAGTGAGAAGAAAGACTTGTTGATATTTGGTCCCAAATGGGATAAGAACCCAAAACCATTGCTTTGAGGCAGTGAATGGCTTGTATAAAGTTATTTTGGGTTAGAATATGTTATAATACAATGAATTTGATTGATTACAAGTGTTAGAGATGCATGAAGAATGTTTAGAAGTGAATAGAAAGACTTGTTGATATTTGTTCCCAAATGGGATAAGAACCCAAAACCATTGCTTTGAGGCAGTGAAGGGCTTGTATAAAGTTATTTTGGTTTAGAATATGTTATAATACAACGAATTTGATTGATTACAAGTGGTAGAGATGCATGAAGAATGTTTAGAAGTGAGAAGAAAGACTTGTTGATATTTGGTCCCAAATGGGATAAGAACCCAAAATCATTGCTTTGAGGCAGTGAATGGCTTGTATAAAGTTAGTTTGGGTTAGAATATGTTATAATACAATGAATTTGATTTATTACAAGTGTTAGAGATGCATGAAGAATGTTTAGAAGTGAATAGAAAGACTTGTTGATATTTGGTCCCAAATGGGATAAGAACCCAAAACCATTGCTTTGAGGCAGTGAAGGGCTTGTATAAAGTTATTTTGGGTTAGAATATGTTATAATACAATGAATTTGATTGATTACAAGTGGTAGAGATGCATGAAGAATGTTTAGAAGTGAGAAGAAAGACTTGTTGATATTTGGTCCCAAACGGGATAAGAACCCAAAATCATTGCTTTGAGGTAGTGAATGGCTTGTATAAAGTTAGTTTGGGTTAGAATATGTTATAATACAATGAATTTGATTTATTACAAGTGCTAGAGATGAATGAAGAATGTTTAGAAGTGAATAGAAAGACTTGTTGATATTTGTTCCCAAATGGGATAAGAACCCAAAATCATTGCTTTGAGGCAGTGAATGGCTTGTATAAAGTTATTTTGGGTTAGAATATGTTATAATACACTGAATTTGATTGATTACAAGTGCTAGAGATGCATAAAGAATGTTTAGAAGTGAGAAGAAAGACTTGTTGATATTTGTTCCCAAATGGGATAAGAACCCAAAATCATTGCTTTGAGGCAGTGAATGGCTTGTATAAAGTTATTTTGGGTTAGAATATGTTATAATACACTGAATTTGATTGATTACAAGTGCTAGAGATGCATAAAGAATGTTTAGAAGTGAGAAGAAAGACTTGTTGATATTTGTTCCCAAATGGGATAAGAACCCAAAACCATTGCTTTGAGGCAGTGAAGGGCTTGTATAAAGTTATTTTGGTTTAGAATATGTTATAATACAAATAATTTGATTTATTACAAGTGGTAGAGATGCATGAAGAATGTTTAGAAGTGAGAAGAAAGACTTGTTGATATTTGGTCCCAAATGGGATAAGAACCCAAAATCATTGCTTTGAGGCAGTGAATGGCTTGTATAAAGTTATTTTGGGTTAGAATATGTTATAATACAATGAATTTGATTTATTACAAGTGTTAGAGATGCATGAAGAATTTTAAGAAGTGAATAGAAAGACTTGTTGATATTTGGTCCCAAATGGGATAAGAACCCAAAACTATTGCTTTGAGGCAGTGAAGGGCTTGTATAAAGTTATTTTGGTTTAGAATATGTTATAATACAACGAATTTGATTGATTACAAGTGGTAGAGATGCATGAAGAATGTTTAGAAGTGAGAAGAAAGACTTGTTGATATTTGGTCCCAAATGGGATAAGAACCCAAAATCATTGCTTTGAGGCAGTGAATGGCTTGTATAAAGTTAGTTTGGGTTAGAATATGTTATAATACAATGAATTTGATTTATTACAAGTGTTAGAGATGCATGAAGAATGTTTAGAAGTGAATAGAAAGACTTGTTGATATTTGGTCCCAAATGGGATAAGAACCCAAAACCATTGCTTTGAGGCAGTGAAGGGCTTGTATAAAGTTATTTTGGTTTAAAATATGTTATAATACAATGAATTTGATTGTTTACAAGTGCTAGAGATGCATGAAGAATGTTTAAAAGTGAGAAGAAAGACTTGTTGATATTTGGTCCCAAATGGGATAAGAACCCAAAACCATTGCTTTGAGGCAGTGAATGGCTTGTATAAAGTTATTTTGGGTTAGAATATGTTATAATACAATGAATTTGATTGATTACAAGTGTTAGAGATGCATGAAGAATGTTTAGAAGTGAATAGAAAGACTTGTTGATATTTGTTCCCAAATGGGATAAGAACCCAAAACCATTGCTTTGAGGCAGTGAAGGGCTTGTATAAAGTTATTTTGGTTTAGAATATGTTATAATACAACGAATTTGATTGATTACAAGTGCTAGAGATGCATGAAGAATGTTTAGAAGTGAGAAGAAAGACTTGTTGATATTTGGTCCCAAACGGGATAAGAACCCAAAATCATTGCTTTGAGGCAGTGAATGGCTTGTATAAAGTTAGTTTGGGTTAGAATATGTTATCATACAATGAATTTGATTTATTACAAGTGCTAGAGATTAATGAAGAATGTTTAGAAGTGAATAGAAAGACTTGTTGATAATTGGTCCCAAATGGGATAAGAACCCAAAACCATTGCTTTGAGGCAATGAATGGCTTGTTAAAAGCTATTTTGGGTTAGAATATGTTATAATACAATGAATTTGATTGTTTACAAGTGCTAGAGATGCATGAAGAATGTTTAAAAGTGAGAAGAAAGACTTGTTGATATTTGGTCCCAAATGGGATAAGAACCCAAAATCATTGCTTTGAGGCAGTGAAAGGCTTGTATAAAGTTATTTTGGGTTAGAATATGTTATAATACAATGAATTTGATTGATTACAAGTGGTAGAGATGCATGAAGAATGTTTAGAAGTGAGAAGAAAGACTTGTTGATATTTGGTCCCAAACGGGATAAGAACCCAAAATCATTGCTTTGAGGCAGTGAATGGCTTGTATAAAGTTAGTTTGGGTTAGAATATGTTATAATACAATGAATTTGATTTATTACAAGTGCTAGAGATGAATGAAGAATGTTTAGAAGTGAATAGAAAGACTTGTTGATATTTGTTCCCAAATGGGATAAGAACCCAAAATCATTGCTTTAAGGCAGTGAATGGCTTGTATAAAGTTATTTTGGGTTAGAATATGTTATAATACACTGAATTTGATTGATTACAAGTGCTAGAGATGCATGAAGAATGTTTAGAAGTGAGAAGAAAGACTTGTTGATATTTGTTCCCAAATGGGATAAGAACCGAAAACCATTGCTTTGAGGCAGTGAAGGGCTTGTATAAAGTTATTTTGGTTTAGAATATGTTATAATACAAATAATTTGATTTATTACAAGTGGTAGAGATGCATGAAGAATGTTTAGAAGTGAGAAGAAAGACTTGTTGATATTTGGTCCCAAATGGGATAAGAACCCAAAATCATTGCTTTGAGGCAGTGAATGGCTTGTATAAAGTTATTTTGGGTTAGAATATGTTATAATACAATGAATTTGATTTATTACAAGTGTTAGAGATGCATGAAGAATTTTAAGAAGTGAATAGAAAGACTTGTTGATATTTGGTCCCAAATGGGATAAGAACCCAAAACCATTGCTTTGAGGCAGTGAAGGGCTTATATAAAGTTATTTTGGTTTAGAATATGTTATAATACAATGAATTTGATTGTTTACAAGTGCTAGAGATGCATGAAGAATGTTTAAAAGTGAGAAGAAAGACTTGTTGATATTTGGTCCCAAATGGGATAAGAACCCAAAACCATTGCTTTGAGGCAGTGAATGGCTTGTATAAAGTTATTTTGGGTTAGAATATGTTATAATACAATGAATTTGATTGATTACAAGTGGTAGAGATGCATGAAGAATGTTTAGAAGTGAGAAGAAAGACTTGTTGATATTTGGTCCCAAATGGGATAAGAACCCAAAATCATTGCTTTGAGGCAGTGAATGGCTTGTATAAAGTTAGTTTGGGTTAGAATATGTTATAATACAATGAATTTGATTTATTACAAGTGCTAGAGATGCATGAAGAATGTTTAGAAGTGAATAGAAAGACTTGTTGATATTTGGTCCCAAATGGGATAAGAACCCAAAACCATTGCTTTGAGGCAGTGAAAGGCTTGTATAAAGTTATTTTGGGTTAGAATATGTTATAATACAATGAATTTGATTGATTACAAGTGGTAGAGATGCATGAAGAATGTTTAGAAGTGAGAAGAAAGACTTGTTGATATTTGGTCCCAAACGGGATAAGAACCCAAAATCATTGCTTTGAGGCAGTGAATGGCTTGTATAAAGTTAGTTTGGGTTAGAATATGTTATAATACAATGAATTTGATTTATTACAAGTGCTAGAGATGAATGAAGAATGTTTAGAAGTGAATAGAAAGACTTGTTGATATTTGTTCCCAAATGGGATAAGAACCCAAAATCATTGCTTTGAGGCAGTGAATGGCTTGTATAAAGTTATTTTGGGTTAGAATATGTTATAATACACTGAATTTGATTGATTACAAGTGCTAGAGATGCATGAAGAATGTTTAGAAGTGAGAAGAAAGACTTGTTGATATTTGTTCCCAAATGGGATAAGAACCGAAAACCATTGCTTTGAGGCAGTGAAGGGCTTGTATAAAGTTATTTTGGTTTAGAATATGTTATAATACAAATAATTTGATTTATTACAAGTGGTAGAGATGCATGAAGAATGTTTAGAAGTGAGAAGAAAGACTTGTTGATATTTGGTCCCAAATGGGATAAGAACCCAAAATCATTGCTTTGAGGCAGTGAATGGCTTGTATAAAGTTATTTTGGGTTAGAATATGTTATAATACAAAGAATTTGATTTATTACAAATGTTAGAGATGCATGAAGAATTTTAAGAA
Organism: Capsella bursa-pastoris; assembly: GCA_036452645.1. Taxonomy (NCBI): domain Eukaryota; kingdom Viridiplantae; phylum Streptophyta; class Magnoliopsida; order Brassicales; family Brassicaceae; genus Capsella; species Capsella bursa-pastoris. The sequence goes on from CP144186.1 coordinate 4,087,580, forward strand.
GTGAATAGAAAGACTTGTGATATTTGGTCCCAAATGGGATAAGAACCCAAAACCATTGCTTTGAGGCAGTGAAGGGCTTGTATAAAGTTATTTTGGTTTAGAATATGTTATAATACAATGAATTTGATTGTTTACAAGTGCTAGAGATGCATGAAGAATGTTTAAAAGTGAGAAGAAAGACTTGTTGATATTTGGTCCCAAATGGGATAAGAACCCAAAACCATTGCTTTGAGGCAGTGAATGGCTTGTATAAAGTTATTTTGGGTTAGAATATGTTATAATACAATGAATTTGATTGATTACAAGTGCTAGAGATGCATGAAGAATGTTTAGAAGTGAATAGAAAGACTTGTTGATATTTGTTCCCAAATGGGATAAGAACCCAAAACCATTGCTTTGAGGCAGTGAAGGGCTTGTATAAAGTTATTTTGGTTTAGAATATGTTATAATACAATGAATTTGATTGATTACAAGTGCTAGAGATGCATGAAGAATGTTTAGAAGTGAATAGAAAGACTTGTTGATATTTGTTCTCAAATGGGATAAGAACCCAAAATCATTGCTTTGAGGCAGTGAATGTAAGATTTGAAGAAGAATATTAAGTATAGAAGGAGAGAAGAAGAATCGAGTTCAATGATGAAGGAGTATGCGAGTTTGGTAGGTGAGTAACAAGAGAATGGAAGAACTGTAGAACTCTTTTCTTACTTCATTTAGACCGTATTACAAAGCTATATATAGTCAACTACACAAAGAATAAGAGAACCCTAGATGCTATACAAGTCGATATCAAGAAAGCGACATCTCTTTGGTAAAGGAGCCTAAATCAAACATGTGACTCCTTCCACTTGTGCTATCACTAACGGTAAGATTAGAAGGATCTAGACTTCCTTCTCTTTACCACTTCTTCTACGAATGAGGCCCTTTAAATGGGCTGAAGTGAATGACTTAGAACGGGCCTTATTGAGTGATTGTACGGACGGCCTTGGTTGAGATCGAGTGATGTACGGACGGCCGTACGGTCGGGTGAACTTCTCTCGATACGGATCGACCATGATCGGTCGATGACATTTCTCGATCATAACCAACTTAACCTATCATGATCCATTTTGGTGTTCCGGTTTATACTCCCCCTCAAGCTTAGTCATAAAGATGTTTAAGACTAAGCTTGGAGCTATGAACACCCACCTCATTAAAACCCTTAGTATAGAAAAACCACTTGGGAAAATTCTATACTAAGGGAAAAAGAGTGTAGGCATTATGGCTTGGAGAGGTCCACAAGGCCAAGTTTAGAATGAATGTACTCACAAACTTGTGGACTCGCGGCTTTGGTGAAGATATCCGCTAGTTGCTCGGAACTTTCGGTGTAACAAGGAAGGATGACTCCCAAACCGACTTGTTCCCGGACCTTGTGGCAATCAACTTCAATGTGCTTTGTTCTCTCGTGGAACACCGAGTTTGATGCAATGTGTATAGCGGCTTCATTATCACAATGCATGGTGATAGGTTTTGATGACTCAATTCCAAGATCTTTAAGGAGAGCTTTGAGCCATATTAACTCCGTTGTTAGCTTCCTCATAGCTCTATACTCCGACTCGGCACTAGAAAGTGATACAACCTTTTGTTTCTTGCTCTTCCAAGTAACTAGGTTGCCTCCAATGAATGTACAATACCCCGTGGTTGATCGTCTATCTTTCCTATCTACGGCATAATCCGCATCACAATATCCAACGATTTCCGCATTGCCATTGCATCCCATCCAAATGCCTTGTCCCGGAGCTCCTTTGATGTATTTGAGTATCCGGCTCACCATATCCCAATGGTGATTTGTTGGAGCTTGCATATGTTGGGAGACCTGATTCACGGCATAGCAAATATCAGGTCGTGTAATGGTAAGATAGATAAGCTTACCTACTTGTCGACGGTATTGTGTGGGATTTTCAAATGGAGCTTCCCCAAGCTCCCCCTTTCCATTTGTTTGGTAATCCGGATCAAGTGGAGCTGCCACCAGCCTAGAACCAAGCTTCCCTACTTCATTCAAGAGATCAAGAGCATATTTTCTTTGTGATAAGAATAATCCTTCCTTAGATCTACATACTTCTATACCAAGAAAATATTTTAGTTCTCCAAGGTCTTTAATATCAAAAACAGTTTTGAGAAATGCTTTTGTATCTTGTATTCCTACCTTGTCATTCCCGGATATGATGATGTCATCAACATATACAAGAATGACTACAATACCTTCTTGGCTTGAGAGAGTGAATAAGGTGTGATCGGCTTCCGATTTGTTGAATCCCTTATCCATTAATGTTGTGCTTAGCTTGTGATACCAAGCTCTTGGTGATTGTTTTAAACCATATATAGCTTTCTTAAGTTTTAAAACTTTCCCGGGTGCAATAGTATCTTCCATGCCCGGTGGTGGTCGCATATAGACTTCATCTTCAAGCTCCCCTTGAAGGAAAGCATTCTTAACATCCATTTGCCATAACTCCCATTCTAGATTCACAGCCAATGATAGAACAACCCGGATAGTGTGAAGTTTAGCCACGGGTGCAAATGTATCTAGGTAGTCTTCCCCATATGTTTGTGTGAACCCCCTTGCTACAAGCCGAGCTTTATAGCGTTCTATCCCCCCGTCACTCTTGTACTTTATAGTGAATATCCACCGAGAAGTAACCGCTTTCTTCCCTCTAGGTAGATCGGCTTCATCCCATGTGTGATTAGACTCCATGGCCTTGGTTTCATTATCAACCGCATCTTTCCATTCTTTGTGTTCCTTAGCTTCTTCATAACTTTCCGGAATCCAATGAGAATCAACTTGAGTGAGATAGGCTTGATGGTCAACGGGAAAGTGAGCAAGAGTGCAAACGGCTTGAATAGGGTGAGCTACAGCCATGTTGTTGTAGTAGACCCGAGTATTTCTCCAATTTGATGGTGGTTGTTTAAGACGTTCACTTCTTCTAAGATGAACAATATCTTCATCTTGAGGTACATTTTCTTGAGTGTCGGACTCGGTTTCACTTCCAAGTGAATTTAGACCTTCCTCTTCTTCACCATACTCATTTTCTAGATCATTAATCTCATCACTCGGGCTTTCCGGAGCTAGATTCTCATCATCTTCTCTCGGAGTAGACTCTTCCGGAGAGATTGGTCTTGGATTAGAAGCTTGAAGGTTTTCGAGACCGAGCTTTTCAAGAATCATCCGAAGGTTTGTGGCTCGGTCGGAGGTAGATTGAGATAAGTCTTTCAAGCTTTCCCAATTCTTTTCATCATAGTAGCCCTTTGTTTCCACAAACTTAACATCTCGAGACACCATTACTTTCCTTGTTTCCGGATCATAGCATTTGTATCCCTTTTGCGTGATAGAGTATCCGATGAACATTCCTTTAACACTTTTGGCTTCAAGTTTGTTCCGGAGTTCTCCTGGTTTTAACACATAGCACACACAACCAAACACACGTAAATGATTGAGAGACGGTTTAATTTTATTAAGTACTTCAAAGGGTGAGAGATCGCTTAATATTTTTGTTGGGGTCCGGTTGATCAAGTAGCATGCAGATACAACGGCATCTCCCCAAAAACGTTTTGGAACGTTTGTATGGAACATCATTGATCTAGCCACTTCCATGAGATGTCTATTCTTCCTCTCGGCTACACCATTTTGTTGTGGAGTGTATGGGCAACTAGTTTGGTGAATAATTCCATGTTTGTTGAGGTGTTGTTTGAATGCAAGACTAGTATACTCCCCTCTATTATCTGATCTCAAAATCTTAATTTTGGCATTAAAATGATTAGTCACATAATTTTGAAAATTTGTGAAAGCTTCTTGGACCCTATCTTTAGTAGGAATCAAGGTTAGCCAAGTATACTTAGATTTCTCATCAATAAAAGTGACAAAGTACCTATGGTTTTCTCTAGACATGCAAGGTGAAGTCCACACATCCGAATGAACAAGATCAAAGCAATTATCATAAATAGTCATAGACTTTGGAAAAACCGATTTGCAATGTTTGCCAAGGATACATGCTTCACATTCATCATTCTTAAAAGAAACATTAGGCAACATTAAACTTAAAGCACGAGTATGAGGGTAACCAAGTCTAGCATGCCAAATAGCACTATTAGCACTAACAACAATAGAACTAAAACATGAAGAGGAAGAGGTAGATAAGTCGGTATTCTTAAGAACATAGAGATCATCTTTGGTCTTGCCTTGGCCAAGAAGCTTACTTGTATCAATATCCTGAAAATAAACATCATTAGGACCAAAGATAACATGACAATTCAAATCCTTAGTAGCTCTCCTAACCGAAACTAAATTAGAAGCAAAATTCGGCATATAAAAAGCTTTTGTATCCTTGTTAAACAACTTCAATGTTCCAATTCCTTTAACCGGTACCTTATCCCCATTAGCTATAGTTACATTTCCTAGAGCCGGTTCTATATCACTTATCAATTTAGAATCACTAATCATGTGATGAGAGGCTCTGGAATCTACTATAAGCGGTTTAATGGAGTTAAGGGCAAGATTCACATTACCGGATGACTCTTTAAGAGCCTTGATGAGTGCATCGAGGTCGGATCGCCTCACCAGCTCCGAGGATGCATTGAGAGCAGTGGCACCTCCTTCAATGACTTGAGACTTGACTTCCGGAGGGTTGGTTTCACCGGATGTGCTTGCAAGGTGTGCTCTAGGCTCATTGTTGTCATCTCTCGGACGAAGGTGAGGGTGAAGTATCCAACACTTTTCACGAACATGACCGTTTCTCTTGCAATGATGGCAAAAGGGCCTCTTGTTGCTGCTGTTGTTGGTGTTGTTCCCTCGGTAGTAGCTCTTGTTGGCCGAGGCAACTTCAACTTGATTGGCGGTGACAAGTTCTCCTTTTCCGCCAAACAACCCCATGGAGCCATGTTCCCTTTGCACTTGAGAGCATACTTCATCTAGGCTTGGAAGTTTGTCAGCCCGGAGTATATGCTTGATGAGGTCATTGTAAGAGGCATTCAAGGTGAGGAGGAGACCGAACACCTTGTCTTGTTCTCGGCGCTCGTTGATGACCGCCGGATCCATAGTACTAGGCCTTAGCATTTCAAGCTCAGCCCATTGGGATCTAAACTTCCCAAAATGTTTGGTAAACTCCATATCTTCTTGGCTAAGATTGTTGATGGCTCTCTTAACCTCAAAGACACGGTTTAGATTGGTAATGTTACCAAAAACATTCTTGAGTGTATCCCATAGCTCCTTTGCGGTTTCGCAATAGGAGTATGCTTCAAGAATCGGAGCATCTAGAGAGTTTTGGATGAGAGCAAGAACATTTTGGTCCTCTTGGAACCATTTCTCTTCATCGATCGGGACTGTTTCTTTCCCTTCTTTGGTGGTTGCATCTTTTGGAGCTTCACTCTTCTCGATGTGGCTCCACAACCCACGACCGCACAATGCTGTTTTTGTGGTTCTCGCCCACAACAAGTAGTTTCCACCCTTGAGAGTGACCGGAACAACCAAGTTCTTTAGACCTTCCATGGAGAACGGACCGTTGGACAAAGCTATTGACCGACGGGTAAAGGAGGGAAACAATGAACGGTTTCAAGCACGAGTTTGTAGAGATTTAAAGAAGAAGAATAGAGTTGAGAGTGCGGTGGGTGAGATTGTAGGTTGATTAAGAGCAACCAGGCTCTGATACCATGTAAGATTTGAAGAAGAATATTAAGTATAGAAGGAGAGAAGAAGAATCGAGTTCAATGATAAAGGAGTATGCGAGTTTGGTAGGTGAGTAACAAGAGAATGGAAGAAGAGTAGAACTCTTTTCTTACTTCATTTAGAACATATTACAAAGCTATATATAGTCAACTACACAAAAAATAAGAGAACCTTAGATGCTATACAAGTCGATATCAAGAAAGCGACATCTCTTTGGTAAAGGAGCCTAAATCAAACATGTGACTCCTTCCACTTGTGCTATCACTAACGGTAAGATTAGAAGGATCTAGACTTCCTTCTCTTTACCACTTCTTCTACGAATGAGGCCCTTTAAATGGGCTGAAGTGAATGACTTAGAACGGGCCTTATCGTGTGATTGTACGGACGGCCTTGGTTGAGATCGAGTGATGTACGGACGGCCGTACGGTCGGGTGAACTTCTCTCGATACGGATCGACCATGATCGGTCGATGACATTTCTCGATCATAACCAACTTAACCTATCATGATCCATTTTGGTGTTCCGGTTTATAGTGAAGAGCTTGTATAAAGTTATTTTGGTTTAGAATATGTTATAATACAATGAATTTGATTGATTACAAGTGGTAGAGATGCATGAAGAATGTTTAGAAATGAGAAGAAAGACTTGTTGATATTTGGTCCCAAACGGGATAAGAACCCAAAATCATTGCTTTGAGGCAGTGAATGGCTTGTATAAAGTTAGTTTGGGTTAGAATATGTTATAATACAATGAATTTGATTTATTACAAGTGCTAGAGATTCATGAAGAATGTTTAGAAGTGAATAGAAAGACTTGTTGATATTTGGTCCCAAATAGGATAAGAACCCAAAACCATTGCTTTGAGGCAGTGAAGGGCTTGTATAAAGTTATTTTGGTTTAGAATATGTTATAATACAAATAATTTGATTTATTACAAGTGGTAGAGATGCATGAAGAATGTTTAGAAGTGAGAAGAAAGACTTGTTGATATTTGTTCCCAAATGGGATAAGAACCCAAAACCATTGCTTTGAGGCAGTGAAGGGCTTGTATAAAGTTATTTTTGGTTTAGAATATGTTATAATACAACGAATTTGATTGATTACAAGTGGTAGAGATGCATGAAGAATGTTTAGAAGTGAGAAGAAAGACTTGTTGATATTTGGTCCCAAATGGGATAAGAACCCAAAATCATTGCTTTGAGGCAGTGAATGGCTTGTATAAAGTTAGTTTGGGTTAGAATATGTTATAATACAATGAATTTGATTTATTACAAGTGCTAGAGATGCATGAAGAATGTTTAGAAGTGAATAGAAAGACTTGTTGATATTTGGTCCCAAATGGGATAAGAACCCAAAACCATTGCTTTGAGGCAGTGAAAGGCTTGTATAAAGTTATTTTGGGTTAGAATATGTTATAATACAATGAATTTGATTGATTACAAGTGGTAGAGATGCATGAAGAATGTTTAGAAGTGAGACGAAAGACTTGTTGATATTTGGTCCCAAACGGGATAAGAACCCAAAATCATTGCTTTGAGGCAGTGAATGACTTGTATAAAGTTAGTTTGGGTTAGAATATGTTATAATACAATGAATTTGATTTATTACAAGTGCTAGAGATGAATGAAGAATGTTTAGAAGTGAATAGAAAGACTTGTTGATATTTGTTCCCAAATGGGATAAGAACCCAAAATCATTGCTTTGAGGCAGTGAATGGCTTGTATAAAGTTATTTTGGGTTAGAATATGTTATAATACACTGAATTTGATTGATTACAAGTGCTAGAGATGCATGAAGAATGTTTAGAAGTGAGAAGAAAGACTTGTTGATATTTGTTCCCAAATGGGATAAGAACCGAAAACCATTGCTTTGAGGCAGTGAAGGGCTTGTATAAAGTTATTTTGGTTTAGAATATGTTATAATACAAATAATTTGATTTATTACAAGTGGTAGAGATGCATGAAGAATGTTTAGAAGTGAGAAGAAAGACTTGTTGATATTTGGTCCCAAATGGGATAAGAACCCAAAATCATTGCTTTGAGGCAGTGAATGGCTTGTATAAAGTTATTTTGGGTTAGAATATGTTATAATACAATGAATTTGATTTATTACAAATGTTAGAGATGCATGAAGAATTTTAAGAAGTGAATAGAAAGACTTGTTGATATTTGGTCCCAAATGGGATAAGAACCCAAAACCATTGCTTTGAGGCAGTGAAGGGCTTGTATAAAGTTATTTTGGTTTAGAATATGTTATAATACAATGAATTTGATTGTTTACAAGTGCTAGAGATGCATGAAGAATGTTTAAAAGTGAGAAGAAAGACTTGTTGATATTTGGTCCCAAATGGGATAAGAACCCAAAACCATTGCTTTGAGGCAGTGAATGGCTTGTATAAAGTTATTTTGGGTTAGAATATGTTATAATACAATGAATTTGATTGATTACAAGTGCTAGAGATGCATGAAGAATGTTTAGAAGTGAATAGAAAGACTTGTTGATATTTGTTCCCAAATGGGATTAGAACCCAAAACCATTGCTTTGAGGCAGTGAAGGGCTTGTATAAAGTTATTTTGGTTTAGAATATGTTATAATACAATGAATTTGATTGATTACAAGTGCTAGAGATGCATGAAGAATGTTTAGAAGTGAATAGAAAGACTTGTTGATATTTGTTCTCAAATGGGATAAGAACCCAAAATCATTGCTTTGAGGCAGTGAATGTAAGATTTGAAGAAGAATATTAAGTATAGAAGGAGAGAAGAAGAATCGAGTTCAATGATGAAGGAGTATGCGAGTTTGGTAGGTGAGTAACAAGAGAATGGAAGAACTGTAGAACTCTTTTCTTACTTCATTTAGACCGTATTACAAAGCTATATATAGTCAACTACACAAAGAATAAGAGAACCCTAGATGCTATACAAGTCGATATCAAGAAAGCGACATCTCTTTGGTAAAGGAGCCTAAATCAAACATGTGACTCCTTCCACTTGTGCTATCACTAACGGTAAGATTAGAAGGATCTAGACTTCCTTCTCTTTACCACTTCTTCTACGAATGAGGCCCTTTAAATGGGCTGAAGTGAATGACTTAGAACGGGCCTTATTGAGTGATTGTACGGACGGCCTTGGTTGAGATCGAGTGATGTACGGACGGCCGTACGGTCGGGTGAACTTCTCTCGATACGGATCGACCATGATCGGTCGATGACATTTCTCGATCATAACCAACTTAACCTATCATGATCCATTTTGGTGTTCCGGTTTATACTCCCCCTCAAGCTTAGTCATAAAGATGTTTAAGACTAAGCTTGGAGCTATGAACACCCACCTCATTAAAACCCTTAGTATAGAAAAACCACTTGGGAAAATTCTATACTAAGGGAAAAAGAGTGTAGGCATTATGGCTTGGAGAGGTCCACAAGGCCAAGTTTAGAATGAATGTACTCACAAACTTGTGGACTCGCGGCTTTGGTGAAGATATCCGCTAGTTGCTCGGAACTTTCGGTGTAACAAGGAAGGATGACTCCCAAACCGACTTGTTCCCGGACCTTGTGGCAATCAACTTCAATGTGCTTTGTTCTCTCGTGGAACACCGAGTTTGATGCAATGTGTATAGCGGCTTCATTATCACAATGCATGGTGATAGGTTTTGATGACTCAATTCCAAGATCTTTAAGGAGAGCTTTGAGCCATATTAACTCCGTTGTTAGCTTCCTCATAGCTCTATACTCCGACTCGGCACTAGAAAGTGATACAACCTTTTGTTTCTTGCTCTTCCAAGTAACTAGGTTGCCTCCAATGAATGTACAATACCCCGTGGTTGATCGTCTATCTTTCCTATCTACGGCATAATCCGCATCACAATATCCAACGATTTCCGCATTGCCATTGCATCCCATCCAAATGCCTTGTCCCGGAGCTCCTTTGATGTATTTGAGTATCCGGCTCACCATATCCCAATGGTGATTTGTTGGAGCTTGCATATGTTGGGAGACCTGATTCACGGCATAGCAATTATCAGGTCGTGTAATGGTAAGATAGATAAGCTTACCTACTTGTCGACGGTATTGTGTGGGATTTTCAAATGGAGCTTCCCCAAGCTCCCCCTTTCCATTTGTTTGGTAATCCGGATCAAGTGGAGCTGCCACCAGCCTAGAACCAAGCTTCCCTACTTCATTCAAGAGATCAAGAGCATATTTTCTTTGTGATAAGAATAATCCTTCCTTAGATCTACATACTTCTATACCAAGAAAATATTTTAGTTCTCCAAGGTCTTTAATATCAAAAACAGTTTTGAGAAATGCTTTTGTATCTTGTATTCCTACCTTGTCATTCCCGGATATGATGATGTCATCAACATATACAAGAATGACTACAATACCTTCTTGGCTTGAGAGAGTGAATAAGGTGTGATCGGCTTCCGATTTGTTGAATCCCTTATCCATTAATGTTGTGCTTAGCTTGTGATACCAAGCTCTTGGTGATTGTTTTAAACCATATATAGCTTTCTTAAGTTTTAAAACTTTCCCGGGTGCAATAGTATCTTCCATGCCCGGTGGTGGTCGCATATAGACTTCATCTTCAAGCTCCCCTTGAAGGAAAGCATTCTTAACATCCATTTGCCATAACTCCCATTCTAGATTCACAGCCAATGATAGAACAACCCGGATAGTGTGAAGTTTAGCCACGGGTGCAAATGTATCTAGGTAGTCTTCCCCATATGTTTGTGTGAACCCCCTTGCTACAAGCCGAGCTTTATAGCGTTCTATCCCCCCGTCACTCTTGTACTTTATAGTGAATATCCACCGAGAAGTAACCGCTTTCTTCCCTCTAGGTAGATCGGCTTCATCCCATGTGTGATTAGACTCCATGGCCTTGGTTTCATTATCAACCGCATCTTTCCATTCTTTGTGTTCCTTAGCTTCTTCATAACTTTCCGGAATCCAATGAGAATCAACTTGAGTGAGATAGGCTTGATGGTCAACGGGAAAGTGAGCAAGAGTGCAAACGGCTTGAATAGGGTGAGCTACAGCCATGTTGTTGTAGTAGACCCGAGTATTTCTCCAATTTGATGGTGGTTGTTTAAGACGTTCACTTCTTCTAAGATGAACAATATCTTCATCGTGAGGTACATTTTCTTGAGTGTCGGACTCGGTTTCACTTCCAAGTGAATTTAGACCTTCCTCTTCTTCACCATACTCATTTTCTAGATCATTAATCTCATCACTCGGGCTTTCCGGAGCTAGATTCTCATCATCTTCTCTCGGAGTAGACTCTTCCGGAGAGATTGGTCTTGGATTAGAAGCTTGAAGGTTTTCGAGACCGAGCTTTTCAAGAATCATCCGAAGGTTTGTGGCTCGGTCGGAGGTAGATTGAGATAAGTCTTTCAAGCTTTCCCAATTCTTTTCATCATAGTAGCCCTTTGTTTCCACAAACTTAACATCTCGAGACACCATTACTTTCCTTGTTTCCGGATCATAGCATTTGTATCCCTTTTGCGTGATAGAGTATCCGATGAACATTCCTTTAACACTTTTGGCTTCAAGTTTGTTCCGGAGTTCTCCTGGTTTTAACACATAGCACACACAACCAAACACACGTAAATGATTGAGAGACGGTTTAATTTTATTAAGTACTTCAAAGGGTGAGAGATCGCTTAGTATTTTTGTTGGGGTCCGGTTGATCAAGTAGCATGCAGATACAACGGCATCTCCCCAAAAACGTTTTGGAACGTTTGTATGGAACATCATTGATCTAGCCACTTCCATGAGATGTCTATTCTTCCTCTCGGCTACACCATTTTGTTGTGGAGTGTATGGGCAACTAGTTTGGTGAATAATTCCATGTTTGTTGAGGTGTTGTTTAAATGCAAGACTAGTATACTCCCCTCCATTATCTGATCTCAAAATCTTAATTTTGGCATTAAAATGATTAGTCACATAATTTTGAAAATTTGTGAAAGCTTCTTGGACCCTATCTTTAGTAGGAATCAAGGTTAGCCAAGTATACTTAGATTTCTCATCAATAAAAGTGACAAAGTACCTATGGTTTTCTCTAGACATGCAAGGTGAAGTCCACACATCCGAATGAACAAGATCAAAGCAATTATCATAAATAGTCATAGACTTTGGAAAAACCGATTTGCAATGTTTGCCAAGGATACATGCTTCACATTCATCATTCTTAAAAGAAACATTAGGCAACATTAAACTTAAAGCACGAGTATGAGGGTAACCAAGTCTAGCATGCCAAATAGCACTATTAGCACTAACAACAATAGAACTAAAACATGAAGAGGAAGAGGTAGATAAGTCGGTATTCTTAAGAACATAGAGATCATCTTTGGTCTTGCCTTGGCCAAGAAGCTTACTTGTATCAATATCCTGAAAATAAACATCATTAGGACCAAAGATAACATGACAATTCAAATCCTTAGTAGCTCTCCTAACCGAAACTAAATTAGAAGCAAAATTCGGCATATAAAAAGCTTTTGTATCCTTGTTAAACAACTTCAATGTTCCAATTCCTTTAACCGGTACCTTATCCCCATTAGCTATAGTTACATTTCCTAGAGCCGGTTCTATATCACTTATCAATTTAGAATCACTAATCATGTGATGAGAGGCTCTGGAATCTACTATAAGCGGTTTAATGGAGTTAAGGGCAAGATTCACATTACCGGATGACTCTTTAAGAGCCTTGATGAGTGCATCGAGGTCGGATCGCCTCACCAGCTCCGAGGATGCATTGAGAGCAGTGGCACCTCCTTCAATGACTTGAGACTTGACTTCCGGAGGGTTGGTTTCACCGGATGTGCTTGCAAGGTGTGCTCTAGGCTCATTGTTGTCATCTCTCGGACGAAGGTGAGGGTGAAGTATCCAACACTTTTCACGAACATGACCGTTTCTCTTGCAATGATGGCAAAAGGGCCTCTTGTTGCTGCTGTTGTTGGTGTTGTTCCCTCGGTAGTAGCTCTTGTTGGCCGAGGCAACTTCAACTTGATTGGCGGTGACAAGTTCTCCTTTTCCGCCAAACAACCCCATGGAGCCATGTTCCCTTTGCACTTGAGAGCATACTTCATCTAGGCTTGGAAGTTTGTCAGCCCGGAGTATATGCTTGATGAGGTCATTGTAAGAGGCATTCAAGGTGAGGAGGAGACCGAACACCTTGTCTTGTTCTCGGCGCTCATTGATGACCGCCGGATCCATAGTACTAGGCCTTAGCATTTCAAGCTCAGCCCATTGGGATCTAAACTTCCCAAAATGTTTGGTAAACTCCATATCTTCTTGGCTAAGATTGTTGATGGCTCTCTTAACCTCAAAGACACGGTTTAGATTGGTAATGTTACCAAAAACATTCTTGAGTGTATCCCATAGCTCCTTTGCGGTTTCGCAATAGGAGTATGCTTCAAGAATCGGAGCATCTAGAGAGTTTTGGATGAGAGCAAGAACATTTTGGTCCTCTTGGAACCATTTCTCTTCATCGACCGGGACTGTTTCTTTCCCTTCTTTGGTGGTTGCATCTTTTGGAGCTTCACTCTTCTCGATGTGGCTCCACAACCCACGACCGCACAATGCTGTTTTTGTGGTTCTCGCCCACAACAAGTAGTTTCCACCCTTGAGAGTGACCGGAACAACCAAGTTCTTTAGACCTTCCATGGAGAACGGACCGTTGGACAAAGCTATTGACCGACGGGTAAAGGAGGGAAACAATGAACGGTTTCAAGCACGAGTTTGTAGAGATTTAAAGAAGAAGAATAGAGTTGAGAGTGCGGTGGGTGAGATTGTAGGTTGATTAAGAGCAACCAGGCTCTGATACCATGTAAGATTTGAAGAAGAATATTAAGTATAGAAGGAGAGAAGAAGAATCGAGTTCAATGATAAAGGAGTATGCGAGTTTGGTAGGTGAGTAACAAGAGAATGGAAGAAGAGTAGAACTCTTTTCTTACTTCATTTAGAACATATTACAAAGCTATATATAGTCAACTACACAAAGAATAAGAGAACCCTAGATGCTATACAAGTCGATATCAAGAAAGCGACATCTCTTTGGTAAAGGAGCCTAAATCAAACATGTGACTCCTTCCACTTGTGCTATCACTAACGGTAAGATTAGAAGGATCTAGACTTCCTTCTCTTTACCACTTCTTCTACGAATGAGGCCCTTTAAATGGGCTGAAGTGAATGACTTAGAACGGGCCTTATCGTGTGATTGTACGGACGGCCTTGGTTGAGATCGAGTGATGTACGGACGGCCGTACGGTCGGGTGAACTTCTCTCGATACGGATCGACCATGATCGGTCGATGACATTTCTCGATCATAACCAACTTAACCTATCATGATCCATTTTGGTGTTCCGGTTTATAGTGAAGAGCTTGTATAAAGTTATTTTGGTTTAGAATATGTTATAATACAATGAATTTGATTGATTACAAGTGGTAGAGATGCATGAAGAATGTTTAGAAATGAGAAGAAAGACTTGTTGATATTTGGTCCCTAACGGGATAAGAACCCAAAATCATTGCTTTGAGGCAGTGAATGGCTTGTATAAAGTTAGTTTGGGTTAGAATATGTTATAATACAATGAATTTGATTTATTACAAGTTGCTAGAGATTCATGAAGAATGTTTAGAAGTGAATAGAAAGACTTGTTGATATTTGGTCCCAAATAGGATAAGAACCCAAAACCATTGCTTTGAGGCAGTGAAGGGCTTGTATAAAGTTATTTTGGTTTAGAATATGTTATAATACAAATAATTTGATTTATTACAAGTGGTAGAGATGCATGAAGAATGTTTAGAAGTGAGAAGAAAGACTTGTTGATATTTGTTCCCAAATGGGATAAGAACCCAAAACCATTGCTTTGAGGCAGTGAAGGGCTTGTATAAAGTTATTTTTGGTTTAGAATATGTTATAATACAACGAATTTGATTGATTACAAGTGGTAGAGATGCATGAAGAATGTTTAGAAGTGAGAAGAAAGACTTGTTGATATTTGGTCCCAAACGGGATAAGAACCCAAAATCATTGCTTTGAGGCAGTGAATGGCTTGTATAAAGTTAGTTTGGGTTAGAATATGTTATAATACAATGAATTTGATTTATTACAAGTGCTAGAGATGCATGAAGAATGTTTAGAAGTGAATAGAAAGACTTGTTGATAATTGGTCCCAAATGGGATAAGAACCCAAAACCATTGCTTTGAGGCAATGAATGGCTTGTTAAAAGCTATTTTGGGTTAGAATATGTTATAATACAATGAATTTGATTGATTACAAGTGGTAGAGATGCATGAAGAATGTTTAGAAGTGAGAAGAAAGACTTGTTGATATTTGGTCCCAAATGGGATAAGAATTCAAAAGCATTGCTTTGAGGCAGTGAATGGCTTGTATAAAGTTAGTTTGGGTTAGAATGTGTTATCATACAATGAATTTGATTGATTACAAGTGCTAGAGATGCATGAAGAATGTTTAGAAGTGAATAGAAAGACTTGTTGATATTTGTTCCCAAATGGGATAAGAACCCTAAACCATTGCTTTGAGGCATTGAAGGGCTTGTATAAAGTTATTTTGGTTTAGAATATGTTATAATACAATGAATTTGATTGATTACAAGTGCTAGAGATGCATGAAGAATGTTTAGAAGTGAATAGAAAGACTTGTTGATATTTGTTCCCAAATGGGATAAGAACCCAAAACCATTGCTTTGAGGCAGTGAAGGGTTTGTATAAAGTTATTTTGGTTTAGAATATGTTATAATACAATGAATTTGATTGATTACAAGTGGTAGAGATGCATGAAAAATGTTTAGAAGTGAGAAGAAAGACTTGTTGATATTTGGTCCCAAACGGGATAAGAACCCAAAATCATTGCTTTGAGGCAGTGAATGGCTTGTATAAAGTTAGTTTGGGTTAGAATATGTTAAAATACAATGAATTTGATTTATTACAAGTGCTAGAGATTCATGAAGAATGTTTAGAAGTGAATAGAAAGACTTGTTGATATTTGGTTCCAAATGGGATAAGAACCCAAAACCATTGCTTTGAGGCAGTGAAGGGCTTGTATAAAGTTATTTTGGGTTAGAATATGTTATAATACAATGAATTTGATTGATTACAAGTGGTAGAGATGCATGAAGAATGTTTAGAAGTGAGAAGAAAGACTTGTTGATATTTGGTCCCAAACGGGATAAGAACCCAAAATCATTGCTTTGAGGCAGTGAATGGCTTGTATAAAGTTAGTTTGGGTTAGAATATGTTATAATACAATGAATTTGATTTATTACAAGTGCTAGAGATGCATGAAGAATGTTTAGAAGTGAATAGAAAGACTTGTTGATATTTGGTCCCAAATGGGATAAGAACCCAAAACCATTGCTTTGAGGCAGTGAAGGGCTTGTATAAAGTTATTTTGGTTTAGAATATGTTATAATACAAATAATTTTATTTATTACAAGTGGTAGAGATGCATGAAGAATGTTTAGAAGTGAGAAGAAAGACTTGTTGATATTTGGTCCCAAACGGGATAAGAACCCAAAATCATTGCTTTGAGGCAGTGAATGGCTTGTATAAAGTTAGTTTGGGTTAGAATATGTTATAATACAATGAATTTGATTTATTACAAGTGCTAGAGATGCATGAAGAATGTTTAGAACTGAATAGAAAGACTTGTTGATATTTGGTCCCAAATGGGATAAGAACCCAAAACCATTGCTTTGAGGCAGTGAAGGGCTTGTATAAAGTTATTTTGGTTTAGAATATGTTATAATACAAATAATTTGATTTATTACAAGTGGTAGAGATGCATGAAGAATGTTTAGAAGTGAGAAGAAAGACTTGTTGATATTTGGTCCCAAATGGGATAAGAACCCAAAATCATTGCTTTGAGGCAGTGAATGGCTTGTATAAAGTTATTTTGGGTTAGAATATGTTATAATACACTGAATTTGATTGATTACAAGTGCTAGAGATGCATGAAGAATGTTTAGAAGTGAGAAGAAAGACTTGTTGATATTTGGTCCCAAATGGGATAAGAACCCAAAATCATTGCTTTGAGGCAGTGAATGGCTTGTATAAAGTTAGTTTGGGTTAGAATATGTTATAATACAATGAATTTGATTTATTACAAGTGCTAGAGATTCATGAAGAATGTTTAGAAGTGAATAGAAAGACTTGTTGATATTTGGTCCCAAATGGGATAAGAACCCAAAACCATTGCTTTGAGGCAGTGAAAGGCTTGTATAAAGTTATTTTGGGTTAGAATATGTTATAATACAATGAATTTGATTGATTACAAGTGGTAGAGATGCATGAAGAATGTTTAGAAGTGAGAAGAAAGACTTGTTGATATTTGGTCCCAAACGGGATAAGAACCCAAAATCATTGCTTTGAGGCAGTGAATGGCTTTTATAAAGTTATTTTGGTTTAGAATATGTTATAATACAAATAATTTTATTTATTACAAGTGGTAGAGATGCATGAAGAATGTTTAGAAGTGAGAAGAAAGACTTGTTGATATTTGGTCCGAAACGGGATAAGAACCCAAAATCATTGCTTTGAGGCAGTGAATGGCTTGTATAAAGTTAGTTTGGGTTAGAATATGTTATAATACAATGAATTTGATTTATTACAAGTGCTAGAGATGCATGAAGAATGTTTAGAAGTGAATAGAAAGACTTGTTGATATTTGGTCCCAAATGGGATAAGAACCCAAAACCATTGCTTTGAGGCAGTGAAGGGCTTGTATAAAGTTATTTTGGTTTAGAATATGTTATAATACAAATAATTTGATTTATTACAAGTGGTAGAGATGCATGAAGAATGTTTAGAAGTGAGAAGAAAGACTTGTTGATATTTGGTCCCAAATGGGATAAGAACCCAAAATCATTGCTTTGAGGCAGTGAATGGCTTGTATAAAGTTATTTTGGGTTAGAATATGTTATAATACACTGAATTTGATTGATTACAAGTGCTAGAGATGCATGAAGAATGTTTAGAAGTGATAAGAAAGACTTGTTGATATTTGGTCCCAAATGGGATAAGAACCCAAAACCATTGCTTTGAGGCAGTGAAAGGCTTGTATAAAGTTATTTTGGGTTAGAATATGTTATAATACAATGAATTTGATTGATTACAAGTGGTAGAGATGCATGAAGAATGTTTAGAAGTGAGAAGAAAGACTTGTTGATATTTGGTCCCAAACGGGATAAGAACCCAAAATCATTGCTTTGAGGCAGTGAATGGCTTTTATAAAGTTAGTTTGGGTTAGAATATGTTATAATACAATGAATTTGATTTATTACAAGTGCTAGAGATGCATGAAGAATGTTTAGAAGTGAATAGAAAGACTTGTTGATATTTGGTCCCAAATGGGATAAGAACCCAAAACCATTGCTTTAAGGCAGTGAAGGGCTTGTATAAAGTTATTTTGGTTTAGAATATGTTATAATACAAATAATTTGATTTATTACAAGTGGTAGAGATGCATGAAGAATGTTTAGAAGTGAGAAGAAAGACTTGTTGATATTTGGTCCTAAACAGGATAAGAACCCAAAATCATTGCTTTGAGGCAGTGAATGGCTTGTATAAAGTTAGTTTGGGTTAGAATATGTTATAATACAATGAATTTGATTTATTACAAGTGCTAGAGATGCATGAAGAATGTTTAGAAGTGAATAGAAAGACTTGTTGATATTTGGTCCCAAATGGGATAAGAACCCAAAACCATTGCTTTGAGGCAGTGAAGGGCTTGTATAAAGTTATTTTGGTTTAGAATATGTTATAATACAAATAATTTGATTTATTACAAGTGGTAGAGATGCATGAAGAATGTTTAGAAGTGAGAAGAAAGACTTGTTGATATTTGTTCCCAAATGGGATAAGAACCCAAAACCATTGCTTTGAGGCAGTGAAGGGCTTGTATAAAGTTATTTTTGGTTTAGAATATGTTATAATACAACGAATTTGATTGATTACAAGTGGTAGAGATGCATGAAGAATGTTTAGAAGTGAGAAGAAAGACTTGTTGATATTTGGTCCCAAACGGGATAAGAACCCAAAATCATTGCTTTGAGGCAGTGAATGGCTTGTATAAAGTTAGTTTGGGTTAGAATATGTTATAATACAATGAATTTGATTTATTACAAGTGCTAGAGATGCATGAAGAATGTTTAGAAGTGAATAGAAAGACTTGTTGATAATTGGTCCCAAATGGGATAAGAACCCAAAACCATTGCTTTGAGGCAATGAATGGCTTGTTAAAAGCTATTTTGGGTTAGAATATGTTATAATACAATGAATTTGATTGATTACAAGTGGTAGAGATGCATGAAGAATGTTTAGAAGTGAGAAGAAAGACTTGTTGATATTTGGTCCCAAATGGGATAAGAATTCAAAAGCATTGCTTTGAGGCAGTGAATGGCTTGTATAAAGTTAGTTTGGGTTAGAATGTGTTATCATACAATGAATTTGATTGATTACAAGTGCTAGAGATGCATGAAGAATGTTTAGAAGTGAATAGAAAGACTTGTTGATATTTGTTCCCAAATGGGATAAGAACCCTAAACCATTGCTTTGAGGCATTGAAGGGCTTGTATAAAGTTATTTTGGTTTAGAATATGTTATAATACAATGAATTTGATTGATTACAAGTGCTAGAGATGCATGAAGAATGTTTAGAAGTGAATAGAAAGACTTGTTGATATTTGTTCCCAAATGGGATAAGAACCCAAAACCATTGCTTTGAGGCAGTGAAGGGTTTGTATAAAGTTATTTTGGTTTAGAATATGTTATAATACAATGAATTTGATTGATTACAAGTGGTAGAGATGCATGAAGAATGTTTAGAAGTGAGAAGAAAGACTTGTTGATATTTGGTCCCAAACGGGATAAGAACCCAAAATCATTGCTTTGAGGCAGTGAATGGCTTGTATAAAGTTAGTTTGGGTTAGAATATGTTAAAATATAATGAATTTGATTTATTACAAGTGCTAGAGATTCATGAAGAATGTTTAGAAGTGAATAGAAAGACTTGTTGATATTTGGTTCCAAATGGGATAAGAACCCAAAACCATTGCTTTGAGGCAGTGAAGGGCTTGTATAAAGTTATTTTGGGTTAGAATATGTTATAATACAATGAATTTGATTGATTACAAGTGGTAGAGATGCATGAAGAATGTTTAGAAGTGAGAAGAAAGACTTGTTGATATTTGGTCCCAAACGGGATAAGAACCCAAAATCATTGCTTTGAGGCAGTGAATGGCTTGTATAAAGTTAGTTTGGGTTAGAATATGTTATAATACAATGAATTTGATTTATTACAAGTGCTAGAGATGCATGAAGAATGTTTAGAAGTGAATAGAAAGACTTGTTGATATTTGGTCCCAAATGGGATAAGAACCCAAAACCATTGTTTTGAGGCAGTGAAGGGCTTGTATAAAGTTATTTTGGTTTAGAATATGTTATAATACAAATAATTTTATTTATTACAAGTGGTAGAGATGCATGAAGAATGTTTAGAAGTGAGAAGAAAGACTTGTTGATATTTGGTCCCAAACGGGATAAGAACCCAAAATCATTGCTTTGAGGCAGTGAATGGCTTGTATAAAGTTAGTTTGGGTTAGAATATGTTATAATACAATGAATTTGATTTATTACAAGTGCTAGAGATGCATGAAGAATGTTTAGAAGTGAATAGAAAGACTTGTTGATATTTGGTCCCAAATGGGATAAGAACCCAAAACCATTGCTTTGAGGCAGTGAAGGGCTTGTATAAAGTTATTTTGGTTTAGAATATGTTATAATACAAATAATTTGATTTATTACAAGTGGTAGAGATGCATGAAGAATGTTTAGAAGTGAGAAGAAAGACTTGTTGATATTTGTTCCCAAATGGGATAAGAACCCAAAACCATTGCTTTGAGGCAGTGAAGGGCTTGTATAAAGTTATTTTTGGTTTAGAATATGTTATAATACAACGAATTTGATTGATTACAAGTGGTAGAGATGCATGAAGAATGTTTAGAAGTGAGAAGAAAGACTTGT
Organism: Capsella bursa-pastoris; assembly: GCA_036452645.1. Classification (NCBI taxonomy): domain Eukaryota; kingdom Viridiplantae; phylum Streptophyta; class Magnoliopsida; order Brassicales; family Brassicaceae; genus Capsella; species Capsella bursa-pastoris. The sequence goes on from CP144186.1 coordinate 4,108,314, forward strand.
TGATATTTGGTCCCAAACGGGATAAGAACCCAAAATCATTGCTTTGAGGCAGTGAATGGCTTGTATAAAGTTAGTTTGGGTTAGAATATGTTATAATACAATGAATTTGATTTATTACAAGTGCTAGAGATGCATGAAGAATGTTTAGAAGTGAATAGAAAGACTTGTTGATAATTGGTCCCAAATGGGATAAGAACCCAAAACCATTGCTTTGAGGCAATGAATGGCTTGTTAAAAGCTATTTTGGGTTAGAATATGTTATAATACAATGAATTTGATTGATTACAAGTGGTAGAGATGCATGAAGAATGTTTAGAAGTGAGAAGAAAGACTTGTTGATATTTGGTCCCAAATGGGATAAGAATTCAAAAGCATTGCTTTGAGGCAGTGAATGGCTTGTATAAAGTTAGTTTGGGTTAGAATGTGTTATCATACAATGAATTTGATTGATTACAAGTGCTAGAGATGCATGAAGAATGTTTAGAAGTGAATAGAAAGACTTGTTGATATTTGTTCCCAAATGGGATAAGAACCCTAAACCATTGCTTTGAGGCATTGAAGGGCTTGTATAAAGTTATTTTGGTTTAGAATATGTTATAATACAATGAATTTGATTGATTACAAGTGCTAGAGATGCATGAAGAATGTTTAGAAGTGAATAGAAAGACTTGTTGATATTTGTTCCCAAATGGGATAAGAACCCAAAACCATTGCTTTGAGGCAGTGAAGGGTTTGTATAAAGTTATTTTGGTTTAGAATATGTTATAATACAATGAATTTGATTGATTACAAGTGGTAGAGATGCATGAAGAATGTTTAGAAGTGAGAAGAAAGACTTGTTGATATTTGGTCCCAAACGGGATAAGAACCCAAAATCATTGCTTTGAGGCAGTGAATGGCTTGTATAAAGTTAGTTTGGGTTAGAATATGTTAAAATACAATGAATTTGATTTATTACAAGTGCTAGAGATTCATGAAGAATGTTTAGAAGTGAATAGAAAGACTTGTTGATATTTGGTTCCAAATGGGATAAGAACCCAAAACCATTGCTTTGAGGCAGTGAAGGGCTTGTATAAAGTTATTTTGGGTTAGAATATGTTATAATACAATGAATTTGATTGATTACAAGTGGTAGAGATGCATGAAGAATGTTTAGAAGTGAGAAGAAAGACTTGTTGATATTTGGTCCCAAACGGGATAAGAACCCAAAATCATTGCTTTGAGGCAGTGAATGGCTTGTATAAAGTTAGTTTGGGTTAGAATATGTTATAATACAATGAATTTGATTTATTACAAGTGCTAGAGATGCATGAAGAATGTTTAGAAGTGAATAGAAAGACTTGTTGATATTTGGTCCCAAATGGGATAAGAACCCAAAACCATTGTTTTGAGGCAGTGAAGGGCTTGTATAAAGTTATTTTGGTTTAGAATATGTTATAATACAAATAATTTTATTTATTACAAGTGGTAGAGATGCATGAAGAATGTTTAGAAGTGAGAAGAAAGACTTGTTGATATTTGGTCCCAAACGGGATAAGAACCCAAAATCATTGCTTTGAGGCAGTGAATGGCTTGTATAAAGTTAGTTTGGGTTAGAATATGTTATAATACAATGAATTTGATTTATTACAAGTGCTAGAGATGCATGAAGAATGTTTAGAACTGAATAGAAAGACTTGTTGATATTTGGTCCCAAATGGGATAAGAACCCAAAACCATTGCTTTGAGGCAGTGAAGGGCTTGTATAAAGTTATTTTGGTTTAGAATATGTTATAATACAAATAATTTGATTTATTACAAGTGGTAGAGATGCATGAAGAATGTTTAGAAGTGAGAAGAAAGACTTGTTGATATTTGGTCCCAAATGGGATAAGAACCCAAAATCATTGCTTTGAGGCAGTGAATGGCTTGTATAAAGTTATTTTGGGTTAGAATATGTTATAATACACTGAATTTGATTGATTACAAGTGCTAGAGATGCATGAAGAATGTTTAGAAGTGAGAAGAAAGACTTGTTGATATTTGGTCCCAAAGGGGATAAGAACCCAAAATCATTGCTTTGAGGCAGTGAATGGCTTGTATAAAGTTAGTTTGGGTTAGAATATGTTATAATACAATGAATTTGATTTATTACAAGTGCTAGAGATTCATGAAGAATGTTTAGAAGTGAATAGAAAGACTTGTTGATATTTGGTCCCAAATGGGATAAGAACCCAAAACCATTGCTTTGAGGCAGTGAAAGGCTTGTATAAAGTTATTTTGGGTTAGAATATGTTATAATACAATGAATTTGATTGATTACAAGTGGTAGAGATGCATGAAGAATGTTTAGAAGTGAGAAGAAAGACTTGTTGATATTTGGTCCCAAACGGGATAAGAACCCAAAATCATTGCTTTGAGGCAGTGAATGGCTTTTATAAAGTTATTTTGGTTTAGAATATGTTATAATACAAATAATTTTATTTATTACAAGTGGTAGAGATGCATGAAGAATGTTTAGAAGTGAGAAGAAAGACTTGTTGATATTTGGTCCCAAACGGGATAAGAACCCAAAATCATTGCTTTGAGGCAGTGAATGGCTTGTATAAAGTTAGTTTGGGTTAGAATATGTTATAATACAATGAATTTGATTTATTACAAGTGCTAGAGATGCATGAAGAATGTTTAGAAGTGAATTGAAAGACTTGTTGATATTTGGTCCCAAATGGGATAAGAACCCAAAACCATTGCTTTGAGGCAGTGAAGGGCTTGTATAAAGTTATTTTGGTTTAGAATATGTTATAATACAAATAATTTGATTTATTACAAGTGGTAGAGATGCATGAAGAATGTTTAGAAGTGAGAAGAAAGACTTGTTGATATTTGGTCCCAAATGGGATAAGAACCCAAAATCATTGCTTTGAGGCAGTGAATGGCTTGTATAAAGTTATTTTGGGTTAGAATATGTTATAATACACTGAATTTGATTGATTACAAGTGCTAGAGATGCATGAAGAATGTTTAGAAGTGATAAGAAAGACTTGTTGATATTTGGTCCCAAATGGGATAAGAACCCAAAACCATTGCTTTGAGGCAGTGAAAGGCTTGTATAAAGTTATTTTGGGTTAGAATATGTTATAATACAATGAATTTGATTGATTACAAGTGGTAGAGATGCATGAAGAATGTTTAGAAGTGAGAAGAAAGACTTGTTGATATTTGGTCCCAAACGGGATAAGAACCCAAAATCATTGCTTTGAGGCAGTGAATGGCTTTTATAAAGTTAGTTTGGGTTAGAATATGTTATAATACAATGAATTTGATTTATTACAAGTGCTAGAGATGCATGAAGAATGTTTAGAAGTGAATAGAAAGACTTGTTGATATTTGGTCCCAAATGGGATAAGAACCCAAAACCATTGCTTTAAGGCAGTGAAGGGCTTGTATAAAGTTATTTTGGTTTAGAATATGTTATAATACAAATAATTTGATTTATTACAAGTGGTAGAGATGCATGAAGAATGTTTAGAAGTGAGAAGAAAGACTTGTTGATATTTGGTCCTAAACAGGATAAGAACCCAAAATCATTGCTTTGAGGCAGTGAATGGCTTGTATAAAGTTAGTTTGGGTTAGAATATGTTATAATACAATGAATTTGATTTATTACAAGTGCTAGAGATGCATGAAGAATGTTTAGAAGTGAATAGAAAGACTTGTTGATATTTGGTCCCAAATGGGATAAGAACCCAAAACCATTGCTTTGAGGCAGTGAAGGGCTTGTATAAAGTTATTTTGGTTTAGAATATGTTATAATACAAATAATTTGATTTATTACAAGTGGTAGAGATGCATGAAGAATGTTTAGAAGTGAGAAGAAAGACTTGTTGATATTTGGTCCCAAATGGGATAAGAACCCAAAATCATTGCTTTGAGGCAGTGAATGGCTTGTATAAAGTTATTTTGGGTTAGAATATGTTATAATACACAGAATTTGATTGATTACAAGTGCTAGAGATGCATGAAGAATGTTTAGAAGTGAGAAGAAAGACTTGTTGATATTTGGTCCCAAATGGGATAAGAACCCAAAATCATTGCTTTGAGGCAGTGAATGGCTTGTATAAAGTTAGTTTGGGTTAGAATATGTTATAATACAATGAATTTGATTTATTACAAGTGCTAGAGATTCATGAAGAATGTTTAGAAGTGAATAGAAAGACTTGTTGATATTTGGTCCCAAATGGGATAAGAACCCAAAACCATTGCTTTGAGGCAGTGAAAGGCTTGTATAAAGTTATTTTGGGTTAGAATATGTTATAATACAATGAATTTGATTGATTACAAGTGGTAGAGATGCATGAAGAATGTTTAGAAGTGAGAAGAAAGACTTGTTGATATTTGGTCCCTAACGGGATAAGAACCCAAAATCATTGCTTTGAGGCAGTGAATGGCTTTTATAAAGTTAGTTTGGGTTAGAATATGTTATAATACAATGAATTTGATTTATTACAAGTGCTAGAGATGCATGAAGAATGTTTAGAAGTGAATAGAAAGACTTGTTGATATTTGGTCCCAAATGGGATAAGAACCCAAAACCATTGCTTTGAGGCAGTGAAGGGCTTGTATAAAGTTATTTTGGTTTAGAATATGTCATAATACAAATAATTTGATTTATTACAAGTGGTAGAGATGCATGAAGAATGTTTAGAAGTGAGAAGAAAGACTTGTTGATATTTGGTCCCAAACAGGATAAGAACCCAAAATCATTGCTTTGAGGCAGTGAATGGCTTGTATAAAGTTAGTTTGGGTTAGAATATGTTATAATACAATGAATTTGATTTATTACAAGTGCTAGAGATGGATGAAGAATGTTTAGAAGTGAATAGAAAGACTTGTTGATATTTGGTCCCAAATGGGATAAGAACCCAAAACCATTGCTTTGAGGCAGTGAAGGGCTTGTATAAAGTTATTTTGGTTTAGAATATGTTATAATACAAATAATTTGATTTATTACAAGTGGTAGAGATGCATGAAGAATGTTTAGAAGTGAGAAGAAAGACTTGTTGATATTTGGTCCCAAATGGGATAAGAACCCAAAATCATTGCTTTGAGGCAGTGAATGGCTTGTATAAAGTTATTTTGGGTTAGAATATGTTATAATACACTGAATTTGATTGATTACAAGTGCTAGAGATGCATAAGAATGTTTAGAAGTGAGAAGAAAGACTTGTTGATATTTGTTCCCAAATGGGATAAGAACCCAAAACCATTGCTTTGAGGCAGTGAAGGGCTTGTATAAAGTTATTTTGGTTTAGAATATGTTATAATACAAATAATTTGATTTATTACAAGTGGTAGAGATGCATGAAGAATGTTTAGAAGTGAGAAGAAAGACTTGTTGATATTTGGTCCCAAATGGGATAAGAACCCAAAATCATTGCTTAAAGGCAGTGAATGGCTTGTATAAAGTTAGTTTGGGTTAGAATATGTTATAATACAATGAATTTGATTTATTACAAGTGTTAGAGATGCATGAAGAATGTTTAGAAGTGAATAGAAAGACTTGTTGATATTTGGTCCCAAATGGGATAAGAACCCAAAACCATTGCTTTGAGGCAGTGAAGGGCTTGTATAAAGTTATTTTGGTTTAGAATATGTTATAATACAATGAATTTGATTGTTTACAAGTGCTAGAGATGCATGAAGAATGTTTAAAAGTGAGAAGAAAGACTTGTTGATATTTGGTCCCAAATGGGATAAGAACCCAAAACCATTGCTTTGAGGCAGTGAATGGCTTGTATAAAGTTATTTTGGGTTAGAATATGTTATAATACAATGAATTTGATTGATTACAAGTGCTAGAGATGCATGAAGAATGTTTAGAAGTGAATAGAAAGACTTGTTGATATTTGGTCCCAAATGGGATAAGAACCCAAAACCTTTGCTTTGAGGCAATGAATGGCTTGTAAAAAGCTATTTTGGGTTAGAATATGTTATAATACAATGAATTTGATTGATTACAAGTGCTAGAGATGCATGAAGAATGTTTAGAAGTGAGAAGAAAGACTTGTTGATATTTGATCTCAAATGGGATAAGAACCCAAAATCATTGCTTTGAGGCAGTGAATGGCTTGTATAAAGTTTGTTTGGGTTAGAATATGTTATAATACAATGAATTTGATTTATTACAAGTGCTAGAGATGCATGAAGAATGTTTAGAAGTGAATAGAAAGACTTGGTTATATTTGGTCCCAAATGGGATAAGAACCCAAAACCATTGCTTTGAGGCAGTGAAGGGTTTGTATAAAGTTATTTTGGTTTAGAACATGTTATAATACAAAGAATTTGATTGTTTACAAGTGCTAGAGATGCATGAAGAATGTTTAGAAGTGAGAAGAAAGACTTGTTGATATTTGGTCCCAAATGGGATAAGAACCCAAAACCATTGCTTTGAGGCAGTGAAGGGCTTGTATAAAGTTGTTTTGGTTTAGAATATGTTATAATACAAATAATTTGATTTATTACAAGTGGTAGAGATGCATGAAGAATGTTTAGAAGTGAGAAGAAAGACTTGTTGATATTTGGTCCCAAACAGGATAAGAACCCAAAATCATTGCTTTGAGGCAGTGAATGGCTTGTATAAAGTTAGTTTGGGTTAGAATATGTTATAATACAATGAATTTGATTTATTACAAGTCCTAGAGATGCATGAAGAATGTTTAAAAGTGAATAGAAAGACTTGTTGATATTTGGTCCCAAATGGGATAAGAACCCAAAACCATTGCTTTGAGGCAGTGAAGGGCTTGTATAAAGTTATTTTGGTTTAGAATATGTTGTAATACAAATAATTTGATTTATTACAAGTGGTAGAGATGCATGAAGAATGTTTAGAAGTGAGAAGAAAGACTTGTTGATATTTGGTCCCAAATGGGATAAGAACCCAAAATCATTGCTTTGAGGGAGTGAATGGCTTGTATAAAGTTATTTTGGGTTAGAATATGTTATAATACACTGAATTTGATTGATTACAAGTGCTAGAGATGCATGAAGAATGTTTAGAAGTGAGAAGAAAGACTTGTTGATATTTGTTCCCAAATGGGATAAGAACCCAAAACCATTGGTTTGAGGCAGTGAAGGGCTTGTATAAAGTTATTTTGGTTTAGAATATGTTATAATACAAATAATTTGATTTATTACAAGTGGTAGAGATGCATGAAGAATGTTTAGAAGTGAGAAGAAAGACTTGTTGATATTTGGTCCCAAATGGGATAAGAACCCAAAATCATTGCTTAAAGGTAGTGAATGGCTTGTATAAAGTTAGTTTGGGTTAGAATATGTTATAATACAATGAATTTGATTTATTACAAGTGTTAGAGATGCATGAAGAATGTTTAGAAGTGAATAGAAAGACTTGTTGATATTTAGTCCCAAATGGGATAAGAACCCAAAACCATTGCTTTGAGGCAGTGAAGGGCTTGTATAAAGTTATTTTGGTTTAGAATATGTTATAATACAATGAATTTGATTGTTTACAAGTGCTAGAGATGCATGAAGAATGTTTAAAAGTGAGAAGAAAGACTTGTTGATATTTGGTCCCAAATGGGATAAGAACCCAAAACCATTGCTTTGAGGCAGTGAATGGCTTGTATAAAGTTATTTTGGGTTAGAATATGTTATAATACAATGAATTTGATTGATTACAAGTGCTAGAGATGCATGAAGAATGTTTAGAAGTTAATAGAAAGACTTGTTGATATTTGGTCCCAAATGGGATAAGAACCCAAAACCTTTGCTTTGAGGCAATGAATGGCTTGTAAAAAGCTATTTTGGGTTAGAATATGTTATAATACAATGAATTTGATTGATTACAAGTGCTAGAGATGCATGAAGAATGTTTAGAAGTGAGAAGAAAGACTTGTTGATATTTGGTCTCAAATGGGATAAGAACCCAAAATCATTGCTTTGAGGCAGTGAATGGCTTGTATAAAGTTAGTTTGGGTTAGAATATGTTATAATACAATGAATTTGATTTATTACAAGTGCTAGAGATGCATGAAGAATTTTTAGAAGTGAATAGAAAGACTTGGTTATATTTGGTCACAAATGGGATAAGAACCCAAAACCATTGCTTTGAGGCAGTGAAGGGTTTGTATAAAGTTATTTTGGTTTAGAACATGTTATAATAATATGAATTTGATTGTTTACAAGTGCTAGAGATGCATGAAGAATGTTTAGAAGTGAGAAGAAAGACTTGTTGATATTTGGTCCCAAATGGGATAAGAACCCAAAACCATTGCTTTGAGGCAGTGAAGGGCTTGTATAAAGTTATTTTGGTTTAGAATATGTTATAATACAAATAATTTGATTTATTACAAGTGGTAGAGATGCATGAAGAATGTTTAGAAGTGAGAAGAAAGACTTGTTGATATTTGGTCCCAAACAGGATAAGAACCCAAAATCATTGCTTTGAGGCAGTGAATGGCTTGTATAAAGTTGGTTTGGGTTAGAATATGTTATAATACAATGAATTTGATTTATTACAAGTGCTAGAGATGCATGAAGAATGTTTAGAAGTGAATAGAAAGACTTGTTGATATTTGGTCCCAAATGGGATAAGAACCCAAAACCATTGTTTTGAGGCAGTGAAGGGCTTGTATAAAGTTATTTTGGTTTAGAATATGTTATAATACAAATAATTTGATTTATTACAAGTGGTAGAGATGCATGAAGAATGTTTAGAAGTGAGAAGAAAGACTTGTTGATATTAGGTCCCAAATGGGATAAGAACCCAAAATCATTGCTTTGAGGCAGTGAATGGCTTGTATAAAGTTATTTTGGGTTAGAATATGTTATAATACACTGAATTTGATTGATTACAAGTGCTAGAGATGCATGAAGAATGTTTAGAAGTGATAAGAAAGACTTGTTGATATTTGGTCCCAAATGGGATAAGAACCCAAAATCATTGCTTTGAGGCAGTGAATGGCTTGTATAAAGTTAGTTTGGGTTAGAATATGTTATAATACAATGAATTTGATTTATTACAAGTGCTAGAGATTCATGAAGAATGTTTAGAAGTGAATAGAAAGACTTGTTGATATTTGGTCCCAAATGGGATAAGAACCCAAAACCATTGCTTTGAGGCAGTGAAAGGCTTGTATAAAGTTATTTTGGGTTAGAATATGTTATAATACAATGAATTTGATTGATTACAAGTGGTAGAGATGCATGAAGAATGTTTAGAAGTGAGAAGAAAGACTTGTTGATATTTGGTCCCAAACGGGATAAGAACCCAAAATCATTGCTTTGAGGCAGTGAATGGCTTTTATAAAGTTAGTTTGGGTTAGAATATGTTATAATACAATGAATTTGATTTATTACAAGTGCTAGAGATGCATGAAGAATGTTTAGAAGTGAATAGAAAGACTTGTTGATATTTGGTCCCAAATGGGATAAGAACCCAAAACCATTGCTTTGAGGCAGTGAAGGGCTTGTATAAAGTTATTTTGGTTTAGAATATGTTATAATACAAATAATTTGATTTATTACAAGTGGTAGAGATGCATGAAGAATGTTTAGAAGTGAGAAGAAAGACTTGTTGATATTTGGTCCCAAACAGGATAAGAACCCAAAATCATTGCTTTGAGGCAGTGAATGGCTTGTATAAAGTTAGTTTGGGTTAGAATATGTTATAATACAATGAATTTGATTTATTACAAGTGCTAGAGATGCATGAAGAATGTTTAGAAGTGAATAGAAAGACTTGTTGATATTTGGTCCCAAATGGGATAAGAACCCAAAACCATTGCTTTGAGGCAGTGAAGGGCTTGTATAAAGTTATTTTGGTTTAGAATATGTTATAATACAAATAATTTGATTTATTACAAGTGGTAGAGATGCATGAAGAATGTTTAGAAGTGAGAAGAAAGACTTGTTGATATTTGTTCCCAAATGGGATAAGAACCCAAAACCATTGCTTTGAGGCAGTGAAGGGCTTGTATAAAGTTATTTTGGTTTAGAATATGTTATAATACAAATAATTTGATTTATTACAAGTGGTAGAGATGCATGAAGAATGTTTAGAAGTGAGAAGAAAGACTTGTTGATATTTGGTCCCAAATGGGATAAGAACCCAAAATCATTGCTTAAAGGCAGTGAATGGCTTGTATAAAGTTAGTTTGGGTTAGAATATGTTATAATACAATGAATTTGATTTATTACAAGTGTTAGAGATGCATGAAGAATGTTTAGAAGTGAATAGAAAGACTTGTTGATATTTGGTCCCAAATGGGATAAGAACCCAAAACCATTGCTTTGAGGCAGTGAAGGGCTTGTATAAAGTTATTTTGGTTTAGAATATGTTATAATACAATGAATTTGATTGTTTACAAGTGCTAGAGATGCATGAAGAATGTTTAAAAGTGAGAAGAAAGACTTGTTGATATTTGGTCCCAAATGGGATAAGAACCCAAAACCATTGCTTTGAGGCAGTGAATGGCTTGTATAAAGTTATTTTGGGTTAGAATATGTTATAATACAATGAATTTGATTGATTACAAGTGCTAGAGATGCATGAAGAATGTTTAGAAGTGAATAGAAAGACTTGTTGATATTTGGTCCCAAATGGGATAAGAACCCAAAACCTTTGCTTTGAGGCAATGAATGGCTTGTAAAAAGCTATTTTGGGTTAGAATATGTTATAATACAATGAATTTGATTGATTACAAGTGCTAGAGATGCATGAAGAATGTTTAGAAGTGAGAAGAAAGACTTGTTGATATTTGATCTCAAATGGGATAAGAACCCAAAATCATTGCTTTGAGGCAGTGAATGGCTTGTATAAAGTTTGTTTGGGTTAGAATATGTTATAATACAATGAATTTGATTTATTACAAGTGCTAGAGATGCATGAAGAATGTTTAGAAGTGAATAGAAAGACTTGGTTATATTTGGTCCCAAATGGGATAAGAACCCAAAACCATTGCTTTGAGGCAGTGAAGGGTTTGTATAAAGTTATTTTGGTTTAGAACATGTTATAATACAATGAATTTGATTGTTTACAAGTGCTAGAGATGCATGAAGAATGTTTAGAAGTGAGAAGAAAGACTTGTTGATATTTGGTCCCAAATGGGATAAGAACCCAAAACCATTGCTTTGAGGCAGTGAAGGGCTTGTATAAAGTTGTTTTGGTTTAGAATATGTTATAATACAAATAATTTGATTTATTACAAGTGGTAGAGATGCATGAAGAATGTTTAGAAGTGAGAAGAAAGACTTGTTGATATTTGGTCCCAAACAGGATAAGAACCCAAAATCATTGCTTTGAGGCAGTGAATGGCTTGTATAAAGTTAGTTTGGGTTAGAATATGTTATAATACAATGAATTTGATTTATTACAAGTGCTAGAGATGCATGAAGAATGTTTAGAAGTGAATAGAAAGACTTGTTGATATTTGGTCCCAAATGGGATAAGAACCCAAAACCATTGCTTTGAGGCAGTGAAGGGCTTGTATAAAGTTATTTTGGTTTAGAATATGTTGTAATACAAATAATTTGATTTATTACAAGTGGTAGAGATGCATGAAGAATGTTTAGAAGTGAGAAGAAAGACTTGTTGATATTTGGTCCCAAATGGGATAAGAACCCAAAATCATTGCTTTGAGGGAGTGAATGGCTTGTATAAAGTTATTTTGGGTTAGAATATGTTATAATACACTGAATTTGATTGATTACAAGTGCTAGAGATGCATGAAGAATGTTTAGAAGTGAGAAGAAAGACTTGTTGATATTTGTTCCCAAATGGGATAAGAACCCAAAACCATTGCTTTGAGGCAGTGAAGGGCTTGTATAAAGTTATTTTGGTTTAGAATATGTTATAATACAAATAATTTGATTTATTACAAGTGGTAGAGATGCATGAAGAATGTTTAGAAGTGAGAAGAAAGACTTGTTGATATTTGGTCCCAAATGGGATAAGAACCCAAAATCATTGCTTAAAGGCAGTGAATGGCTTGTATAAAGTTAGTTTGGGTTAGAATATGTTATAATACAATGAATTTGATTTATTACAAGTGTTAGAGATGCATGAAGAATGTTTAGAAGTGAATAGAAAGACTTGTTGATATTTGGTCCCAAATGGGATAAGAACCCAAAACCATTGCTTTGAGGCAGTGAAGGGCTTGTATAAAGTTATTTTGGTTTAGAATATGTTATAATACAATGAATTTGATTGTTTACAAGTGCTAGAGATGCATGAAGAATGTTTAAAAGTGAGAAGAAAGACTTGTTGATATTTGGTCCCAAATGGGATAAGAACCCAAAACCATTGCTTTGAGGCAGTGAATGGCTTGTATAAAGTTATTTTGGGTTAGAATATGTTATAATACAATGAATTTGATTGATTACAAGTGCTAGAGATGCATGAAGAATGTTTAGAAGTTAATAGAAAGACTTGTTGATATTTGGTCCCAAATGGGATAAGAACCCAAAACCTTTGCTTTGAGGCAATGAATGGCTTGTAAAAAGCTATTTTGGGTTAGAATATGTTATAATACAATGAATTTGATTGATTACAAGTGCTAGAGATGCATGAAGAATGTTTAGAAGTGAGAAGAAAGACTTGTTGATATTTGGTCTCAAATGGGATAAGAACCCAAAATCATTGCTTTGAGGCAGTGAATGGCTTGTATAAAGTTAGTTTGGGTTAGAATATGTTATAATACAATGAATTTGATTTATTACAAGTGCTAGAGATGCATGAAGAATTTTTAGAAGTGAATAGAAAGACTTGGTTATATTTGGTCCCAAATGGGATAAGAACCCAAAACCATTGCTTTGAGGCAGTGAAGGGTTTGTATAAAGTTATTTTGGTTTAGAACATGTTATAATACAATGAATTTGATTGTTTACAAGTGCTAGAGATGCATGAAGAATGTTTAGAAGTGAGAAGAAAGACTTGTTGATATTTGGTCCCAAATGGGATAAGAACCCAAAACCATTGCTTTGAGGCAGTGAAGGGCTTGTATAAAGTTATTTTGGTTTAGAATATGTTATAATACAATGAATTTGATTGTTTACAAGTGCTAGAGATGCATGAAGAATGTTTAAAAGTGAGAAGAAAGACTTGTTGATATTTGGTCCCAAATGGGATAAGAACCCAAAACCATTGCTTTGAGGCAGTGAATGGCTTGTATAAAGTTATTTTGGGTTAGAATATGTTATAATACAATGAATTTGATTGATTACAAGTGCTAGAGATGCATGAAGAATGTTTAGAAGTTAATAGAAAGACTTGTTGATATTTGGTCCCAAATGGGATAAGAACCCAAAACCTTTGCTTTGAGGCAATGAATGGCTTGTAAAAAGCTATTTTGGGTTAGAATATGTTATAATACAATGAATTTGATTGATTACAAGTGCTAGAGATGCATGAAGAATGTTTAGAAGTGAGAAGAAAGACTTGTTGATATTTGGTCTCAAATGGGATAAGAACCCAAAATCATTGCTTTGAGGCAGTGAATGGCTTGTATAAAGTTAGTTTGGGTTAGAATATGTTATAATACAATGAATTTGATTTATTACAAGTGCTAGAGATGCATGAAGAATTTTTAGAAGTGAATAGAAAGACTTGGTTATATTTGGTCCCAAATGGGATAAGAACCCAAAACCATTGCTTTGAGGCAGTGAAGGGTTTGTATAAAGTTATTTTGGTTTAGAACATGTTATAATACAATGAATTTGATTGTTTACAAGTGCTAGAGATGCATGAAGAATGTTTAGAAGTGAGAAGAAAGACTTGTTGATATTTGGTCCCAAATGGGATAAGAACCCAAAACCATTGCTTTGAGGCAGTGAAGGGCTTGTATAAAGTTATTTTGGTTTAGAATATGTTATAATACAAATAATTTGATTTATTACAAGTGGTAGAGATGCATGAAGAATGTTTAGAAGTGAGAAGAAAGACTTGTTGATATTTGGTCCCAAACAGGATAAGAACCCAAAATCATTGCTTTGAGGCAGTGAATGGCTTGTATAAAGTTGGTTTCGGTTAGAATATGTTATAATACAATGAATTTGATTTATTACAAGTGCTAGAGATGCATGAAGAATGTTTAGAAGTGAATAGAAAGACTTGTTGATATTTGGTCCCAAATGGGATAAGAACCCAAAACCATTGTTTTGAGGCAGTGAAGGGCTTGTATAAAGTTATTTTGGTTTAGAATATGTTATAATACAAATAATTTGATTTATTACAAGTGGTAGAGATGCATGAAGAATGTTTAGAAGTGAGAAGAAAGACTTGTTGATATTTGGTCCCAAATGGGATAAGAACCCAAAATCATTGCTTTGAGGCAGTGAATGGCTTGTATAAAGTTTTTTTGGGTTAGAATATGTTATAATACACTGAATTTGATTGATTACAAGTGCTAGAGATGCATGAAGAATGTTTAGAAGTGATAAGAAAGACTTGTTGATATTTGGTCCCAAATGGGATAAGAACCCAAAATCATTGCTTTGAGGCAGTGAATGGCTTGTATAAAGTTAGTTTGGGTTAGAATATGTTATAATACAATGAATTTGATTTATTACAAGTGCTAGAGATTCATGAAGAATGTTTAGAAGTGAATAGAAAGACTTGTTGATATTTGGTCCCAAATGGGATAAGAACCCAAAACCATTGTTTTGAGGCAGTGAAAGGCTTGTATAAAGTTATTTTGGGTTAGAATATGTTATAATACAATGAATTTGATTGATTACAAGTGGTAGAGATGCATGAAGAATGTTTAGAAGTGAGAAGAAAGACTTGTTGATATTTGGTCCCAAATGGGATAAGAACCCAAAATCATTGCTTTGAGGCAGTGAAGGGCTTGTATAAAGTTATTTTGGTTTAGAATATGTTATAATACAAATAATTTGATTTATTACAAGTGGTAGAGATGCATGAAGAATGTTTAGAAGTGAGAAGAAAGACTTGTTGATATTTGGTCCCAAATGGGATAAGAACCCAAAACCATTGCTTTGAGGCAGTGAAGGGCTTGTATAAAGTTATTTTGGGTTAGAATATGTTATAATACACTGAATTTGATTGATTACAAGTGCTAGAGATGCATGAAGAATGTTTAGAAGTGAGAAGAAAGACTTGTTGATATTTGTTTCCAAATGGGATAAGAACCCAAAACCATTGCTTTGAGGCAGTGAAGGGCTTGTATAAAGTTATTTTGGTTTAGAATATGTTATAATACAAATAATTTGATTTATTACAAGTGGTAGAGATGCATGAAGAATGTTTAGAAGTGAGAAGAAAGACTTGTTGATATTTGGTCCCAAATGGGATAAGAACCCAAAATCATTGCTTAAAGGCAGTGAATGGCTTGTATAAAGTTAGTTTGGGTTAGAATATGTTATAATACAATGAATTTGATTTATTACAAGTGTTAGAGATGCATGAAGAATGTTTAGAAGTGAATAGAAAGACTTGTTGATATTTGGTCCCAAATGGGATAAGAACCCAAAACCATTGCTTTGAGGCAGTGAAGGGCTTGTATAAAGTTATTTTGGTTTAGAATATGTTATAATACAATGAATTTGATTGTTTACAAGTGCTAGAGATGCATGAAGAATGTTTAAAAGTGAGAAGAAAGACTTGTTGATATTTGGTCCCAAATGGGATAAGAACCCAAAACCATTGCTTTGAGGCAGTGAATGGCTTGTATAAAGTTATTTTGGGTTAGAATATGTTATAATACAATGAATTTGATTGATTACAAGTGCTAGAGATGCATGAAGAATGTTTAGAAGTGAATAGAAAGACTTGTTGATATTTGGTCCCAAATGGGATAAGAACCCAAAACCTTTGCTTTGAGGCAATGAATGGCTTGTAAAAAGCTATTTTGGGTTAGAATATGTTATAATACAATGAATTTGATTGATTACAAGTGCTAGAGATGCATGAAGAATGTTTAGAAGTGAGAAGAAAGACTTGTTGATATTTGATCTCAAATGGGATAAGAACCCAAAATCATTGCTTTGAGGCAGTGAATGGCTTGTATAAAGTTTGTTTGGGTTAGAATATGTTATAATACAATGAATTTGATTTATTACAAGTGCTAGAGATGCATGAAGAATGTTTAGAAGTGAATAGAAAGACTTGGTTATATTTGGTCCCAAATGGGATAAGAACCCAAAACCATTGCTTTGAGGCAGTGAAGGGTTTGTATAAAGTTATTTTGGTTTAGAACATGTTATAATACAATGAATTTGATTGTTTACAAGTGCTAGAGATGCATGAAGAATGTTTAGAAGTGAGAAGAAAGACTTGTTGATATTTGGTCCCAAATGGGATAAGAACCCAAAACCATTGCTTTGAGGCAGTGAAGGGCTTGTATAAAGTTGTTTTGGTTTAGAATATGTTATAATACAAATAATTTGATTTATTACAAGTGGTAGAGATGCATGAAGAATGTTTAGAAGTGAGAAGAAAGACTTGTTGATATTTGGTCCCAAACAGGATAAGAACCCAAAATCATTGCTTTGAGGCAGTGAATGGCTTGTATAAAGTTAGTTTGGGTTAGAATATGTTATAATACAATGAATTTGATTTATTACAAGTGCTAGAGATGCATGAAGAATGTTTAGAAGTGAATAGAAAGACTTGTTGATATTTGGTCCCAAATGGGATAAGAACCCAAAACCATTGCTTTGAGGCAGTGAAGGGCTTGTATAAAGTTATTTTGGTTTAGAATATGTTGTAATACAAATAATTTGATTTATTACAAGTGGTAGAGATGCATGAAGAATGTTTAGAAGTGAGAAGAAAGACTTGTTGATATTTGGTCCCAAATGGGATAAGAACCCAAAATCATTGCTTTGAGGCAGTGAATGGCTTGTATAAAGTTATTTTGGGTTAGAATATGTTATAATACACTGAATTTGATTGATTACAAGTGCTAGAGATGCATGAAGAATGTTTAGAAGTGAGAAGAAAGACTTGTTGATATTTGTTCCCAAATGGGATAAGAACCCAAAACCATTGCTTTGAGGCAGTGAAGGGCTTGTATAAAGTTATTTTGGTTTAGAATATGTTATAATACAAATAATTTGATTTATTACAAGTGGTAGAGATGCATGAAGAATGTTTAGAAGTGAGAAGAAAGACTTGTTGATATTTGGTCCCAAATGGGATAAGAACCCAAAATCATTGCTTAAAGGCAGTGAATGGCTTGTATAAAGTTAGTTTGGGTTAGAATATGTTATAATACAATGAATTTGATTTATTACAAGTGTTAGAGATGCATGAAGAATGTTTAGAAGTGAATAGAAAGACTTGTTGATATTTGGTCCCAAATGGGATAAGAACCCAAAACCATTGCTTTGAGGCAGTGAAGGGCTTGTATAAAGTTATTTTGGTTTAGAATATGTTATAATACAATGAATTTGATTGTTTACAAGTGCTAGAGATGCATGAAGAATGTTTAAAAGTGAGAAGAAAGACTTGTTGATATTTGGTCCCAAATGGGATAAGAACCCAAAACCATTGCTTTGAGGCAGTGAATGGCTTGTATAAAGTTATTTTGGGTTAGAATATGTTATAATACAATGAATTTGATTGATTACAAGTGCTAGAGATGCATGAAGAATGTTTAGAAGTGAATAGAAAGACTTGTTGATATTTGGTCCCAAATGGGATAAGAACCCAAAACCTTTGCTTTGAGGCAATGAATGGCTTGTAAAAAGCTATTTTGGGTTAGAATATGTTATAATACAATGAATTTGATTGATTACAAGTGCTAGAGATGCATGAAGAATGTTTAGAAGTGAGAAGAAAGACTTGTTGATATTTGATCTCAAATGGGATAAGAACCCAAAATCATTGCTTTGAGGCAGTGAATGGCTTGTATAAAGTTTGTTTGGGTTAGAATATGTTATAATACAATGAATTTGATTTATTACAAGTGCTAGAGATGCATGAAGAATGTTTAGAAGTGAATAGAAAGACTTGGTTATATTTGGTCCCAAATGGGATAAGAACCCAAAACCATTGCTTTGAGGCAGTGAAGGGTTTGTATAAAGTTATTTTGGTTTAGAACATGTTATAATACAATGAATTTGATTGTTTACAAGTGCTAGAGATGCATGAAGAATTTTTAGAAGTGAGAAGAAAGACTTGTTGATATTTGGTCCCAAATGGGATAAGAACCCAAAACCATTGCTTTGAGGCAGTGAAGGGCTTGTATAAAGTTGTTTTGGTTTAGAATATGTTATAATACAAATAATTTGATTTATTACAAGTGGTAGAGATGCATGAAGAATGTTTAGAAGTGAGAAGAAAGACTTGTTGATATTTGGTCCCAAACAGGATAAGAACCCAAAATCATTGCTTTGAGGCAGTGAATGGCTTGTATAAAGTTAGTTTGGGTTAGAATATGTTATAATACAATGAATTTGATTTATTACAAGTGCTAGAGATGCATGAAGAATGTTTAGAAGTGAATAGAAAGACTTGTTGATATTTGGTCCCAAATGGGATAAGAACCCAAAACCATTGCTTTGAGGCAGTGAAGGGCTTGTATAAAGTTATTTTGGTTTAGAATATGTTGTAATACAAATAATTTGATTTATTACAAGTGGTAGAGATGCATGAAGAATGTTTAGAAGTGAGAAGAAAGACTTGTTGATATTTGGTCCCAAATGGGATAAGAACCCAAAATCATTGCTTTGAGGCAGTGAATGGCTTGTATAAAGTTATTTTGGGTTAGAATATGTTATAATACACTGAATTTGATTGATTACAAGTGCTAGAGATGCATGAAGAATGTTTAGAAGTGAGAAGAAAGACTTGTTGATATTTGTTCCCAAATGGGATAAGAACCCAAAACCATTGCTTTGAGGCAGTGAAGGGCTTGTATAAAGTTATTTTGGTTTAGAATATGTTATAATACAAATAATTTGATTTATTACAAGTGGTAGAGATGCATGAAGAATGTTTAGAAGTGAGAAGAAAGACTTGTTGATATTTGGTCCCAAATGGGATAAGAACCCAAAATCATTGCTTAAAGGCAGTGAATGGCTTGTATAAAGTTAGTTTGGGTTAGAATATGTTATAATACAATGAATTTGATTTATTACAAGTGTTAGAGATGCATGAAGAATATTTAGAAGTGAATAGAAAGACTTGTTGATATTTGGTCCCAAATGGGATAAGAACCCAAAACCATTGCTTTGAGGCAGTGAAGGGCTTGTATAAAGTTATTTTGGTTTAGAATATGTTATAATACAATGAATTTGATTGTTTACAAGTGCTAGAGATGCATGAAGAATGTTTAAAAGTGAGAAGAAAGACTTGTTGATATTTGGTCCCAAATGGGATAAGAACCCAAAACCATTGCTTTGAGGCAGTGAATGGCTTGTATAAAGTTATTTTGGGTTAGAATATGTTATAATACAATGAATTTGATTGATTACAAGTGCTAGAGATGCATGAAGAATGTTTAGAAGTGAATAGAAAGACTTGTTGATATTTGGTCCCAAATGGGATAAGAACCCAAAACCTTTGCTTTGAGGCAATGAATGGCTTGTAAAAAGCTATTTTGGGTTAGAATATGTTATAATACAATGAATTTGATTGATTACAAGTGCTAGAGATGCATGAAGAATGTTTAGAAGTGAGAAGAAAGACTTGTTGATATTTGATCTCAAATGGGATAAGAACCCAAAATCATTGCTTTGAGGCAGTGAATGGCTTGTATAAAGTTTATTTGGGTTAGAATATGTTATAATACAATGAATTTGATTTATTACAAGTGCTAGAGATGCATGAAGAATGTTTAGAAGTGAATAGAAAGACTTGGTTATATTTGGTCCCAAATGGGATAAGAACCCAAAACCATTGCTTTGAGGCAGTGAAGGGTTTGTATAAAGTTATTTTGGTTTAGAACATGTTATAATACAATGAATTTGATTGTTTACAAGTGCTAGAGATGCATGAAGAATGTTTAGAAGTGAGAAGAAAGACTTGTTGATATTTGGTCCCAAATGGGATAAGAACCCAAAACCATTGCTTTGAGGCAGTGAAGGGCTTGTATAAAGTTGTTTTGGTTTAGAATATGTTATAATACAAATAATTTGATTTATTACAAGTGGTAGAGATGCATGAAGAATGTTTAGAAGTGAGAAGAAAGACTTGTTGATATTTGGTCCCAAACAGGATAAGAACCCAAAATCATTGCTTTGAGGCAGTGAATGGCTTGTATAAAGTTAGTTTGGGTTAGAATATGTTATAATACAATGAATTTGATTTATTACAAGTGCTAGAGATGCATGAAGAATGTTTAGAAGTGAATAGAAAGACTTGTTGATATTTGGTCCCAAATGGGATAAGAACCCAAAACCATTGCTTTGAGGCAGTGAAGGGCTTGTATAAAGTTATTTTGGTTTAGAATATGTTGTAATACAAATAATTTGATTTATTACAAGTGGTAGAGATGCGTGAAGAATGTTTAGAAGTGAGAAGAAAGACTTGTTGATATTTGGTCCCAAATGGGATAAGAACCCAAAATCATTGCTTTGAGGCAGTGAATGGCTTGTATAAAGTTATTTTGGGTTAGAATATGTTATAATACACTGAATTTGATTGATTACAAGTGCTAGAGATGCATGAAGAATGTTTAGAAGTGAGAAGAAAGACTTGTTGATATTTGTTCCCAAATGGGATAAGAACCCAAAACCATTGCTTTGAGGCAGTGAAGGGCTTGTATAAAGTTATTTTGGTTTAGAATATGTTATAATACAAATAATTTGATTTATTACAAGTGGTAGAGATGCATGAAGAATGTTTAGAAGTGAGAAGAAAGACTTGTTGATATTTGGTCCCAAATGGGATAAGAACCCAAAATCATTGCTTAAAGGCAGTGAATGGCTTGTATAAAGTTAGTTTGGGTTAGAATATGTTATAATACAATGAATTTGATTTATTACAAGTGTTAGAGATGCATGAAGAATGTTTAGAAGTGAATAGAAAGACTTGTTGATATTTGGTCCCAAATGGGATA
The DNA here is from genome assembly GCA_036452645.1 of Capsella bursa-pastoris. Lineage (NCBI taxonomy): Eukaryota > Viridiplantae > Streptophyta > Magnoliopsida > Brassicales > Brassicaceae > Capsella > Capsella bursa-pastoris. The sequence goes on from CP144186.1 coordinate 4,129,337, forward strand.
AGAACCCAAAACCATTGCTTTGAGGCAGTGAAGGGCTTGTATAAAGTTATTTTGGTTTAGAATATGTTATAATACAATGAATTTGATTGTTTACAAGTGCTAGAGATGCATGAAGAATGTTTAAAAGTGAGAAGAAAGACTTGTTGATATTTGGTCCCAAATGGGATAAGAACCCAAAACCATTGCTTTGAGGCAGTGAATGGCTTGTATAAAGTTATTTTGGGTTAGAATATGTTATAATACAATGAATTTGATTGATTACAAGTGCTAGAGATGCATGAAGAATGTTTAGAAGTGAATAGAAAGACTTGTTGATATTTGGTCCCAAATGGGATAAGAACCCAAAACCTTTGCTTTGAGGCAATGAATGGCTTGTAAAAAGCTATTTTGGGTTAGAATATGTTATAATACAATGAATTTGATTGATTACAAGTGCTAGAGATGCATGAAGAATGTTTAGAAGTGAGAAGAAAGACTTGTTGATATTTGATCTCAAATGGGATAAGAACCCAAAATCATTGCTTTGAGGCAGTGAATGGCTTGTATAAAGTTTGTTTGGGTTAGAATATGTTATAATACAATGAATTTGATTTATTACAAGTGCTAGAGATGCATGAAGAATGTTTAGAAGTGAATAGAAAGACTTGGTTATATTTGGTCCCAAATGGGATAAGAACCCAAAACCATTGCTTTGAGGCAGTGAAGGGTTTGTATAAAGTTATTTTGGTTTAGAACATGTTATAATACAATGAATTTGATTGTTTACAAGTGCTAGAGATGCATGAAGAATGTTTAGAAGTGAGAAGAAAGACTTGTTGATATTTGGTCCCAAATGGGATAAGAACCCAAAACCATTGCTTTGAGGCAGTGAAGGGCTTGTATAAAGTTGTTTTGGTTTAGAATATGTTATAATACAAATAATTTGATTTATTACAAGTGGTAGAGATGCATGAAGAATGTTTAGAAGTGAGAAGAAAGACTTGTTGATATTTGGTCCCAAACAGGATAAGAACCCAAAATCATTGCTTTGAGGCAGTGAATGGCTTGTATAAAGTTAGTTTGGGTTAGAATATGTTATAATACAATGAATTTGATTTATTACAAGTGCTAGAGATGCATGAAGAATGTTTAGAAGTGAATAGAAAGACTTGTTGATATTTGGTCCCAAATGGGATAAGAACCCAAAACCATTGCTTTGAGGCAGTGAGGGGCTTGTATAAAGTTATTTTGGTTTAGAATATGTTGTAATACAAATAATTTGATTTATTACAAGTGGTAGAGATGCATGAAGAATGTTTAGAAGTGAGAAGAAAGACTTGTTGATATTTGGTCCCAAATGGGATAAGAACCCAAAATCATTGCTTTGAGGGAGTGAATGGCTTGTATAAAGTTATTTTGGGTTAGAATGTGTTATAATACACTGAATTTGATTGATTACAAGTGCTAGAGATGCATGAAGAATGTTTAGAAGTGAGAAGAAAGACTTGTTGATATTTGTTCCCAAATGGGATAAGAACCCAAAACCATTGCTTTGAGGCAGTGAAGGGCTTGTATAAAGTTATTTTGGTTTAGAATATGTTATAATACAAATAATTTGATTTATTACAAGTGGTAGAGATGCATGAAGAATGTTTAGAAGTGAGAAGAAAGACTTGTTGATATTTGGTCCCAAATGGGATAAGAACCCAAAATCATTGCTTAAAGGCAGTGAATGGCTTGTATAAAGTTAGTTTGGGTTAGAATATGTTATAATACAATGAATTTGATTTATTACAAGTGTTAGAGATGCATGAAGAATGTTTAGAAGTGAATAGAAAGACTTGTTGATATTTGGTCCCAAATGGGATAAGAACCCAAAACCATTGCTTTGAGGCAGTGAAGGGCTTGTATAAAGTTATTTTGGTTTAGAATATGTTATAATACAATGAATTTGATTGTTTACAAGTGCTAGAGATGCATGAAGAATGTTTAAAAGTGAGAAGAAAGACTTGTTGATATTTGGTCCCAAATGGGATAAGAACCCAAAACCATTGCTTTGAGGCAGTGAATGGCTTGTATAAAGTTATTTTGGGTTAGAATATGTTATAATACAATGAATTTGATTGATTACAAGTGCTAGAGATGCATGAAGAATGTTTAGAAGTTAATAGAAAGACTTGTTGATATTTGGTCCCAAATGGGATAAGAACCCAAAACCTTTGCTTTGAGGCAATGAATGGCTTGTAAAAAGCTATTTTGGGTTAGAATATGTTATAATACAATGAATTTGATTGATTACAAGTGCTAGAGATGCATGAAGAATGTTTAGAAGTGAGAAGAAAGACTTGTTGATATTTGGTCTCAAATGGGATAAGAACCCAAAATCATTGCTTTGAGGCAGTGAATGGCTTGTATAAAGTTAGTTTGGGTTAGAATATGTTATAATACAATGAATTTGATTTATTACAAGTGCTAGAGATGCATGAAGAATTTTTAGAAGTGAATAGAAAGACTTGGTTATATTTGGTCCCAAATGGGATAAGAACCCAAAACCATTGCTTTGAGGCAGTGAAGGGTTTGTATAAAGTTATTTTGGTTTAGAACATGTTATAATACAATGAATTTGATTGTTTACAAGTGCTAGAGATGCATGAAGAATGTTTAGAAGTGAGAAGAAAGACTTGTTGATATTTGGTCCCAAATGGGATAAGAACCCAAAACCATTGCTTTGAGGCAGTGAAGGGCTTGTATAAAGTTATTTTGGTTTAGAATATGTTATAATACAAATAATTTGATTTATTACAAGTGGTAGAGATGCATGAAGAATGTTTAGAAGTGAGAAGAAAGACTTGTTGATATTTGGTCCCAAACAGGATAAGAACCCAAAATCATTGCTTTGAGGCAGTGAATGGCTTGTATAAAGTTGGTTTGGGTTAGAATATGTTATAATACAATGAATTTGATTTATTACAAGTGCTAGAGATGCATGAAGAATGTTTAGAAGTGAATAGAAAGACTTGTTGATATTTGGTCCCAAATGGGATAAGAACCCAAAACCATTGTTTTGAGGCAGTGAAGGGCTTGTATAAAGTTATTTTGGTTTAGAATATGTTATAATACAAATAATTTGATTTATTACAAGTGGTAGAGATGCATGAAGAATGTTTAGAAGTGAGAAGAAAGACTTGTTGATATTTGGTCCCAAATGGGATAAGAACCCAAAATCATTGCTTTGAGGCAGTGAATGGCTTGTATAAAGTTATTTTGGGTTAGAATATGTTATAATACACTGAATTTGATTGATTACAAGTGCTAGAGATGCATGAAGAATGTTTAGAAGTGAGAAGAAAGACTTGTTGATATTTGTTCCCAAATGGGATAAGAACCCAAAATCATTGCTTTGAGGCAGTGAAGGGCTTGTATAAAGTTATTTTGGTTTAGAATATGTTATAATACAAATAATTTGATTTATTACAAGTGGTAGAGATGCATGAAGAATGTTTAGAAGTGAGAAGAAAGACTTGTTGATATTTGGTCCCAAATGGGATAAGAACCCAAAATCATTGCTTTGAGGCAGTGAATGGCTTGTATAAAGTTAGTTTGGGTTAGAATATGTTATAATACAATGAATTTGATTTATTACAAGTGCTAGAGATTCATGAAGAATGTTTAGAAGTGAATAGAAAGACTTGTTGATATTTGGTCCCAAATGGGATAAGAACCCAAAACCATTGCTTTGAGGCAGTGAAAGGCTTGTATAAAGTTATTTTGGGTTAGAATATGTTATAATACAATGAATTTGATTGATTACAAGTGGTAGAGATGCATGAAGAATGTTTAGAAGTGAGAAGAAAGACTTGTTGATATTTGGTCCCAAACGGGATAAGAACCCAAAATCATTGCTTTGAGGCAGTGAATGGCTTTTATAAAGTTAGTTTGGGTTAGAATATGTTATAATACAATGAATTTGATTTATTACAAGTGCTAGAGATGCATGAAGAATGTTTAGAAGTGAATAGAAAGACTTGTTGATATTTGGTCCCAAATGGGATAAGAACCCAAAACCATTGCTTTGAGGCAGTGAAGGGCTTGTATAAAGTTATTTTGGTTTAGAATATGTTATAATACAAATAATTTGATTTATTACAAGTGGTAGAGATGCATGAAGAATGTTTAGAAGTGAGAAGAAAGACTTGTTGATATTTGGTCCCAAACAGGATAAGAACCCAAAATCATTGCTTTGAGGCAGTGAATGGCTTGTATAAAGTTAGTTTGGGTTAGAATATGTTATAATACAATGAATTTGATTTATTACAAGTGCTAGAGATGGATGAAGAATGTTTAGAAGTGAATAGAAAGACTTGTTGATATTTGGTCCCAAATGGGATAAGAACCCAAAACCATTGCTTTGAGGCAGTGAAGGGCTTGTATAAAGTTATTTTGGTTTAGAATATGTTATAATACAAATAATTTGATTTATTACAAGTGGTAGAGATGCATGAAGAATGTTTAGAAGTGAGAAGAAAGACTTGTTGATATTTGGTCCCAAATGGGATAAGAACCCAAAATCATTGCTTTGAGGCAGTGAATGGCTTGTATAAAGTTATTTTGGGTTAGAATATGTTATAATACACTGAATTTGATTGATTACAAGTGCTAGAGATGCATGAAGAATGTTTAGAAGTGAGAAGAAAGACTTGTTGAAATTTGTTCCCAAATGGGATAAGAACCCAAAACCATTGCTTTGAGGCAGTGAAGGGCTTGTATAAAGTTATTTTGGTTTAGAATATGTTATAATACAAATAATTTGATTTATTACAAGTGGTAGAGATGCATGAAGAATGTTTAGAAGTGAGAAGAAAGACTTGTTGATATTTGGTCCCAAATGGGATAAGAACCCAAAATCATTGCTTAAAGGCAGTGAATGGCTTGTATAAAGTTAGTTTGGGTTAGAATATGTTATAATACAATGAATTTGATTTATTACAAGTGTTAGAGATGCATGAAGAATGTTTAGAAGTGAATAGAAAGACTTGTTGATATTTGGTCCCAAATGGGATAAGAACCCAAAACCATTGCTTTGAGGCAGTGAAGGGCTTGTATAAAGTTATTTTGGTTTAGAATATGTTATAATACAATGAATTTGATTGTTTACAAGTGCTAGAGATGCATGAAGAATGTTTAAAAGTGAGAAGAAAGACTTGTTGATATTTGGTCCCAAATGGGATAAGAACCCAAAACCATTGCTTTGAGGCAGTGAATGGCTTGTATAAAGTTATTTTGGGTTAGAATATGTTATAATACAATGAATTTGATTGATTACAAGTGCTAGAGATGCATGAAGAATGTTTAGAAGTGAATAGAAAGACTTGTTGATATTTGGTCCCAAATGGGATAAGAACCCAAAACCTTTGCTTTGAGGCAATGAATGGCTTGTAAAAAGCTATTTTGGGTTAGAATATGTTATAATACAATGAATTTGATTGATTACAAGTGCTAGAGATGCATGAAGAATGTTTAGAAGTGAGAAGTAGAATATGTTATAATACAATGAATTTGATTGATTACAAGTGCTAGAGATGCATGAAGAATGTTTAGAAGTGAGAAGAAAGACTTGTTGATATTTGGTCTCAAATGGGATAAGAACCCAAAATCATTGCTTTGAGGCAGTGAATGGCTTGTATAAAGTTAGTTTGGGTTAGAATATGTTATAATACAATGAATTTGATTTATTACAAGTGCTAGAGATGCATGAAGAATGTTTAGAAGTGAATAGAAAGACTTGGTTATATTTGGTCCCAAATGGGATAAGAACCCAAAACCATTGCTTTGAGGCAGTGAAGGGTTTGTATAAAGTTATTTTGGTTTAGAACATGTTATAATACAATGAATTTGATTGTTTACAAGTGCTAGAGATGCATGAAGAATGTTTAGAAGTGAGAAGAAAGACTTGTTGATATTTGGTCCCAAATGGGATAAGAACCCAAAACCATTGCTTTGAGGCAGTGAAAGGCTTGTATAAAGTTATTTTGGGTTAGAATATGTTATAATACAATGAATTTGATTGATTACAAGTGGTAGAGATGCATGAAGAATGTTTAGAAGTGAGAAGAAAGACTTGTTGATATTTGGTCCCAAACGGGATAAGAACCCAAAATCATTGCTTTGAGGCAGTGAATGGCTTGTATAAAGTTATTTTGGGTTAGAATATGTTATAATACAACGAATTTGATTGATTACAAGTGCTAGAGATGCATGAAGAATGTTTAGAAGTGAGAAGAAAGACTTGTTGATATTTGGTCCCAAATGGGATAAGAACCCAAAATCATTGCTTTGAGGCAGTGAATGGCTTGTATAAAGCTAGTTTGGGTTAGAATATGTTATAATACAATGAATTTGATTGATTACAAGTGCTAGAGATACATGAAGAATGCTAAGAAGTGAGAAGAAAGAGTTGTTGATATTTGGTCCCAAACCGGATAAGAACCCAAAACCATATTGAAATAAATGAGCACAAGCAATGAAGGAACGATCGATCACAACATCAAGGGATCGATCGATCACAACATCAAGGGATCGATCGATCACAACAACAAGGAAATGACCGATCGTTCACAACAAGGGATCGGTCAATCTATCCACTAGAACGATCGGTCTCTAGGCACACACGTGATCAAGGTGTGCAAAGTTCGGGTCAAAGTTATCAAGACCGAAGCTTGTGCAAAGTTCGGGTCATTCATAAAGTGATCAAGATTTGCAAAGTTCGGGTCATTCATGAAGTTATCAAGTTGTGCAAAGTTCGGGTCATCACCAAGATGTGCAAAACCGGGGTTTAATCACCAAAGAAGAATGTGCAAAGTTCGGGTCAATCTTGAAGATGAAGGTGTGCAAATCTAGGGTCAACAACAAGATGATAAAGAATGTGCAAATCTAGGGTCGATGAACGAAGTGAAGAAGTCCCTAGATTTGAATGTGTTTAAGCGCCAAAAGAGGAGTCACATGTGTGTGGAAGAAATGCAAGTTGCAAGGAGTCACATGTGGGCTAAGAGGAACGTTTATGACCTGTCACTATCATTCTTAGGCGCCCAAGACCTCAATATAGACGTTGGAGATAAAGCAACCAAAGAGAGAAACCACAAGTGGGCATTTGAAGCTTTTTCGGAGATGTCACTATCTAAGCTTGGGACCAGCTCGCCCTCTCTCTTCATGTCACTTTCTCCTCTATATTGTGTGTAGATATAAGTTTAAATAAGTAGATTTAAATGTATAGAACCGCTGGAGAATAGGGTTAGAAGGGATACATCTTATCCCATTCATTGTAGTATATATATGTAAGCTTATGCATAATAAAACCTAAGCTCTCTTTGGGAGTCTTCCCCTTTATACAAATCGTCTTCTTTACACTCAAATGGGTAGATTAGAGTCTAAATAATCTCATGGAGAGACCAAGCTTTGGCAATGCTTGGTCTCTACCTTTCTTTCATTCGATTCTCTTCACCATTCTCTAAACGATTCTATAAGGGGTTTTGGGTTCTGTTTTGGTGTGAGAGAGCCGTTGCCTCTCATGCTTATTCTTGAGTATACACAGCTTAAATGGGCGTGTATGACTTGGTTATAACCTCAAGAACAGCTCTCATTGTGTTCGTTTCTTGATGGTTATACACAAGAGCACACAAACTCAGATTAGGTGTTCTTGTAAGTTTCTTGTGAGTTTAATGGAGAAGAATGAATCTTGCAGCTCATTCTCTTTGAAATCTTACATGGTATCAGAGCCAGGTTGAAAGATCTGAGCTGCTTTGGCTTTTATAAGCAAAGAAATCCAGAGGAAATCTCTGTCCAAACACCCACAAACACCCAAACACTCATTCTCTTTTCTATTTCGCAAAATCTCTTATTCTTGGTTACTAAATCTCTCATTCTGGTTACTCTATTCTCTTGGCTACAAATTCTTAAAATTCTGGTTACTAATACTCTCATTCTGGTTACAAAAAGTCTTGGTTATGAACCTTGTTGGTTCTAGAAGGCGCAACACAATGTTTGAAGTTAGAACCAATGGCCATCAAGCTTTGGAGACCACAAGGATGTTCTTTCTAGCGAGTCAAAGCTCCGGAATATCAAGGGAGAACCTGCGAGACTTACCGAGGGTGAATGCTATGGTTGAAGTTCTTGTGGAGACGCCTAATGGAAAGGCAAGCTGGTGGAAAGTGATGAATCAACTCAAGACATGTGTGTTAGCGTCACGTTGTTGGAGTTCAAGATTGGATGTGCACTAGGTGTCAATTATACTAGGCACAAGGTTTCTTGACTCAAGGGATGGCCCAAGCCATAGAAAACTCAAGTTATTGGTTCCCAAGATGATTCAACATCTTGGTTACGAAGTCACAAATTCTGGTTATATTCTCGGCAAGAAGCAAAGTCTCTGTCGAAGCGTCTTAAAGATCGACTCGTACGAAGGCTTTTCACTGCGATTCAGCTCCAATGTCCTTCATACAAGTTCTTGGAAATTGAGTAATCTTTCCAGTGGAAGTAAAATAATCCAGATACGAGCAGGCGTTAAGAAGTTATGACCCATTCAGTGGGCACATATCATTCTGACGCGAATAAGAAGAAGCAATCGACCATGAAGGTCGGTTAAGGGATCGATTGGCCATTGAATGGCAACGAACAAAGCTTCCAATGAAGCCAAATTGAAGTCAAGAAGTGTTCTATCTCTCTCAAGCTTCAAGAGAAGCTAAAAAGAAGATAGAAAGAAGAAAGAGGCGGCTGGAGAAGAAGTCTCCAAGCCGACCATGAGTTCTCGACCGATCGATCTCTCCATCTTCATCATCGAGACCGATCGATCTCTCCATCATCGAGACCGAGTTGTCTCGACCGATCGATCTCTTCATCATCGAGACCAAATTTTCTCGACCGATCGACCATGAGCTCTCGACCGATCGACCATGAGTTCTCGACCGATCGATCAGCTGTGTCCGGGTCTCAACCGTACGTCCGTCCATTCATCAACAAGAAGCTCATCCAAATCTGGATGTGGAAGAGAGGTAGATTGAGTTCGAGTAGTCATCAACCATGAAGAGGAGACCAATAGGCAGAAACTCAAATGGTGATGCAAACCAAGTCTCATCCAACAATTTACAACAAAGAAGACAAAAGGCTAATTCTAAACTTTACTCTTTAAATTTTGTTGATTATATTGCTCATATTTGAACTTGAAATTGCATGATGATCATAATTGGAGTCTTCATTGTTTAAATTGGTTTTAGGTGTTGATTGTGATATGAATTGTTAGGTTGTCAAAATATGATTAGTGTTAGTCATATTTTTGAGTTTGATTTATCATGTTGAATTTATTTAAATTTAAATTCTCTTTTAGAATATTTCTTAAATTCAGTTTTGGGTTTTAAATGGTGAAAATAGTTTGAAAAACGAGTTTAAAATTATTTTTAAAGTTAAAAATATTTTAAAGTATTTTTCAAACGTTTTTAGATTATTTTAAAAGGTGAAAAATATTTTTATAAGTATTTTATAAGTTTCTTTTAGAAGCTTAATATCAGTTTAAAAAAAAAAAATATCTATATGGCATTAGTCAATTTGTTAAATCCTGTTTTTATGAACTGAATTTTATTTAAATCGGATTTAGCTTGTTTTAAAAACAGCATTTCATGTTTATTATTTGATTTATATTCTTGTAGTTTAATTTAAGTTTGTTCTCTCAAGTCTCATCTAAGCTTAATGTTATTCTTATGGCACATATACTTAAGATTTCTTTACATCTTTTGAATGAAGGTGTAAAAGAGAAAGAAAGCCATCAAAAGAAGCTAGATGAGAAGAAGAGAACCGGTTGGATCATGAAAGCTATGGTATGGAAAGGGAAGAAGCAAGGCTAATGGTGGCTTGACTAAACAAAGAAAGATCAATCCATGGTGGTGACCGAAAGGAGGAGTTCCTTAAGCGAGTACACACACGGAGGATTAGAGTCTCAACAAGAAGTCAAAGCAAGAAGCCCAAGTGACCCTACATTCAAACCATGGCTATAGCTAAATCATTCAACCGTGAAGACTATACTCTTTTTCCCTTAGCAAAGTTTTATCCCAAGAGGTTTTCTTTGCTAAGGTTTTTAATGAGGTAGTCATTTGCGTGTTGCAAGCTTGGCCTTTGGTCCCCAACGTCCAAGCTTGAGGGGGAGTATTGAGAGGAAGAAGCAAATGGGAAAGCTTGAGTCCGAAGTCTAGAAGACTAGGGCGAGTTCATGTGGTTCAAGGAGTGATACTTGATCATGCTCATTTACGTCCAAGCTTAACCTCCATCCCTTCCGGTCAAGCTTGAGGGGGAGTATTGAAATAAATGAGCACAAGCAATGAAGGAACGATCGATCACAACATCAAGGGATCGATCGATCACAACAACAAGGAAATGACCGATCGTTCACAACAAGGGATCGGTCAATCTATCCACTAGAACGATCGGTCTCTAGGCACACACGTGATCAAGGTGTGCAAAGTTCAGGTCAAAGTTATCAAGACCGAAGCTTGTGCAAAGTTCGGGTCATTCATAAAGTTATCAAGATGTGCAAAGTTCGGGTCATTCATGAAGTTATCAAGTTGTGCAAAGTTTGGTTCATCACCAAGATGTGCAAAACCGGGGTTTAATCACCAAAGAAGAATGTGCAAAGTTCGGGTCAATCTTGAAGATGAAGGTGTGCAAATCTAGGGTCAACAACAAGATGATAAAGAATGTGCAAATCTAGGGTCGATGAACGAAGTGAAGAAGTCCCTAGATTTGAATGTGTTTAAGCGCCAAAAGAGGAGTCACATGTGTGTGGAAGCAATGCAAGTTGCAAGGAGTCACATGTGGGCTAAGAGGAACGTTTATGACCTGTCACTATCATTCTTAGGCGCCCAAGACCTCAATATAGACGTTGGAGATAAAGCAACCAAAGAGAGAAACCACAAGTGGGCATTTGAAGCTTTTTCGGAGATGTCACTATCTAAGCTTGGGACCAGCTCGCCCTCTCTCTTCATGTCACTTTCTCCTCTATATTGTGTGTAGATATAAGTTTAAATAAGTAGATTTAAATGTATAGAACCCAAAACCATTGCTTTGAGGCAGTGAAGGGCTTGTATAAAGTTATTTTGGTTTAGAATATGTTATAATACAAATAATTTGATTTATTACAAGTGGTAGAGATGCATGAAGAATGTTTAGAAGTGAGAAGAAAGACTTGTTGATATTTGGTCCCAAATGGGATAAGAACCCAAAATCATTGCTTTGAGGCAGTGAATGGCTTGTATAAAGTTAGTTTGGGTTAGAATATGTTATAATACAATGAATTTGATTTATTACAAGTGTTAGAGATGCATGAAGAATGTTTAGAAGTGAATAGAAAGACTTGTTGATATTTGTTCCCAAATGGGATAAGAACCCAAAACCATTGCTTTGAGGCAGTGAAGGGCTTGTATAAAGTTATTTTGGTTTAGAATATGTTATAATACAAATAATTTGATTTATTACAAGTGGTAGAGATGCATGAAGAATGTTTAGAAGTGAGAAGAAAGACTTGTTGATATTTGGTCCCAAATGGGATAAGAACCCAAAATCATTGCTTTGAGGCAGTGAATGGCTTGTATAAAGTTAGTTTGGGTTAGAATATGTTATAATACAATGAATTTGATTTATTACAAGTGCTAGAGATGCATGAAGAATGTTTAGAAGTGAATAGAAAGACTTGTTGATATTTGTTCCCAAATGGGATAAGAACCCAAAACCATTGCTTTGAGGCAGTGAAGGGCTTGTATAAAGTTATTTTGGTTTAGAATATGTTATAATACAATGAATTTGATTGTTTATAAGTGCTAGAGATGCATGAAGAATGTTTAGAAGTGAGAAGAAAGACTTGTTGATATTTGGTCCCAAATGGGATAAGAACCCAAAACCATTGCTTTGAGGCAGTGAAGGGCTTCTATAAAGTTATTTTGGTTTAGAATATGTTATAATACAAATAATTTGATTTATTACAAGTGCTAGAGATGCATGAAGAATGTTTAGAAGTGAGAAGAAAGACTTGTTGATATTTGTTCCCAAATGGGATAAGAACCCAAAACCATTGCTTTGAGGCGGTGAAGGGCTTGTATAAAGTTATTTTGGTTTAGAATATGTTATAATACAAATAATTTGATTTATTACAAGTGGTAGAGATGCATGAAGAATGTTTAGAAGTGAGAAGAAAGACTTGTTTATATTTGGTCCCAAATGGGATAAGAACCCAAAATCATTGCTTTGAGGCAGTGAATGGCTTGTATAAAGTTAGTTTGGGTTAGAATATGTTATAATACAATGAATTTGATTTATTACAAGTGTTAGAGATGCATGAAGAATGTTTAGAAGTGAATAGAAAGACTTGTTGATATTTGTTCCCAAATGGGATAAGAACCCAAAACCATTGCTTTGAGGCAGTGAAGGGCTTGTATAAAGTTATTTTAGGTTAGAATATGTTATAATACAATGAATTTGATTGTTTACAAGTGCTAGAGATGCATGAAGAATGTTTAGAAGTGAGAAGAAAGACTTGTTGATATTTGGTCCCAAATGGGATAAGAACCCAAAACCATTGCTTTGAGGCAGTGAAGGGCTTGTATAAAGTTATTTTGGTTTAGAATATGTTATAATACAATGAATTTGATTTATTACAAGTGCTAGAGATGCATGAAGAATGTTTAGAAGTGAGAAGAAAGACTTGTTGATATTTGTTCCCAAATGGGATAAGAACCCAAAACCATTGCTTTGAGGCGGTGAAGGGCTTGTATAAAGTTATTTTGGTTTAGAATATGTTATAATACAAATAATTTGATTTATTACAAGTGGTAGAGATGCATGAAGAATGTTTAGAAGTGAGAAGAAAGACTTGTTGATATTTGGTCCCAAATGGGATAAGAACCCAAAATCATTGCTTTGAGGCAGTGAATGGCTTGTATAAAGTTAGTTTGGGTTAGAATATGTTATAATACAATGAATTTGATTTATTACAAGTGTTAGAGATGCATGAAGAATGTTTAGAAGTGAATAGAAAGACTTGTTGATATTTGGTCCCAAATAGGATAAGAACCCAAAACCATTGCTTTGAGGCAGTGAAGGGCTTGTAGAAATTTATTTTGGTTTAGAATATGTTATAATACAATGAATTTGATTGTTTACAAGTGCTAGAGATGCATGAAGAATGTTTAAAAGTGAGAAGAAAGACTTGTTGATATTTGGTCCCAAATGGGATAAGAACCCAAAACCATTGCTTTGAGGCAGTGAATGGCTTGTATAAAGTTATTTTGGGTTAGAATATGTTATAATACAATGAATTTGATTGATTACAAGTGCTAGAGATGCATGAAGAATGTTTAGAAGTGAATAGAAAGACTTGTTGATATTTGTTCCCAAATGGGATAAGAACCCAAAACCATTGCTTTGAGGCAGTGAAGGGCTTGTATAAAGTTATTTTGGGTTAGAATATGTTATAATACAATGAATTTGATTGATTACAAGTGCTAGAGATGCATGAAGAATGTTTAGAAGTGAGAAGAAAGACTTGTTGATATTTGGTCCTAAACGGGATAAGAACCCAAAATCATTGCTTTGAGGCAGTGAATGGCTTGTATAAAGTTAGTTTGGGTTAGAATATGTTATAATACAATGAATTTGATTTATTACAAGTGCTAGAGATGCATGAAGAATGTTTAGAAGTGAGAAGAAAGACTTGTTGATATTTGGTCCCAAATGGGATAAGAACCCAAAACCATTGCTTTGAGGCAATGAATGGCTTGTTAAAAGCTATTTTGGGTTAGAATATGTTATAATACAATGAATTTGATTGATTACAAGTGGTAGAGATGCATGAAGAATGTTTAGAAGTGAGAAGAAAGACTTGTTGATATTTGGTCCCAAATGGGATAAGAACCCAAAAGCATTGCTTTGAGGCAGTGAATGGCTTGTATAAAGTTAGTTTGGGTTAGAATATGTTATAATACAATGAATTTGATTGATTACAAGTGCTAGAGATGCATGAAGAATGTTTAGAAGTGAATAGAAAGACTTGTTGATATTTGTTCCCAAATGGGATAAGAACCGATCGTTCACAACAAGGGATCGATCAATCTATCCACTAGAACGATCGGTCTCTAGGCACACACGTGATCAAGGTGTGCAAAGTTCGGGTCAAAGTTATCAAGACCGAAGCTTGTGCAAAGTTCGGGTCATTCATAAAGTGATCAAGATTTGCAAAGTTCGGGTCATTCATGAAGTTATCAAGTTGTGCAAAGTTCGGGTCATCACCAAGATGTGCAAAACCGGGGTTTAATCACCAAAGAAGAATGTGCAAAGTTCGGGTCAATCTTGAAGATGAAGGTGTGCAAATCTAGGGTCAACAACAAGATGATAAAGAATGTGCAAATCTAGGGTCGATGAACGAAGTGAAGAAGTCCCTAGATTTGAATGTGTTTAAGCGCCAAAAGAGGAGTCACATGTGTGTGGAAGAAATGCAAGTTGCAAGGAGTCACATGTGGGCTAAGAGGAACGTTTATGACCTGTCACTATCATTCTTAGGCGCCCAAGACCTCAATATAGACGTTGGAGATAAAGCAACCAAAGAGAGAAACCACAAGTGGGCATTTGAAGCTTTTTCGGAGATGTCACTATCTAAGCTTGGGACCAGCTCGCCCTCTCTCTTCATGTCACTTTCTCCTCTATATTGTGTGTAGATATAAGTTTAAATAAGTAGATTTAAATGTATAGAACCCAAAACCATTGCTTTGAGGCAGTGAAGGGCTTGTATAAAGTTATTTTGGTTTAGAATATGTTATAATACAAATAATTTGATTTATTACAAGTGGTAGAGATGCATGAAGAATGTTTAGAAGTGAGAAGAAAGACTTGTTGATATTTGGTCCCAAATGGGATAAGAACCCAAAATCATTGCTTTGAGGCAGTGAATGGCTTGTATAAAGTTAGTTTGGGTTAGAATATGTTATAATACAATGAATTTGATTTATTACAAGTGTTAGAGATGCATGAAGAATGTTTAGAAGTGAATAGAAAGACTTGTTGATATTTGTTCCCAAATGGGATAAGAACCCAAAACCATTGCTTTGAGGCAGTGAAGGGCTTGTATAAAGTTATTTTGGTTTAGAATATGTTATAATACAATGAATTTGATTGTTTATAAGTGCTAGAGATGCATGAAGAATGTTTAGAAGTGAGAAGAAAGACTTGTTGATATTTGGTCCCAAATGGGATAAGAACCCAAAACCATTGCTTTGAGGCAGTGAAGGGCTTGTATAAAGTTATTTTGGTTTAGAATATGTTATAATACAAATAATTTGATTTATTACAAGTGGTAGAGATGCATGAAGAATGTTTAGAAGTGAGAAGAAAGACTTGTTGATATTTGTTCCCAAATGGGATAAGAACCCAAAACCATTGCTTTGAGGCGGTGAAGGGCTTGTATAAAGTTATTTTGGTTTAGAATATGTTATAATACAAATAATTTGATTTATTACAAGTGGTAGAGATGCATGAAGAATGTTTAGAAGTGAGAAGAAAGACTTGTTGATATTTGGTCCCAAATGGGATAAGAACCCAAAATCATTGCTTTGAGGCAGTGAATGGCTTGTATAAAGTTAGTTTGGGTTAGAATATGTTATAATACAATGAATTTGATTTATTACAAGTGTTAGAGATGCATGAAGAATGTTTAGAAGTGAATAGAAAGACTTGTTGATATTTGTTCCCAAATGGGATAAGAACCCAAAACCATTGCTTTGAGGCAGTGAAGGGCTTGTATAAAGTTATTTTGGTTTAGAATATGTTATAATACAATGAATTTGATTGTTTACAAGTGCTAGAGATGCATGAAGAATGTTTAGAAGTGAGAAGAAAGACTTGTTGATATTTGGTCCCAAATGGGATAAGAACTCAAAACCATTGCTTTGAGGCAGTGAATGGCTTGTATAAAGTTATTTTGGGTTAGAATATGTTATAATACAATGAATTTGATTGATTACAAGTGCTAGAGATGCATGAAGAATGTTTAGAAGTGAATAGAAAGACTTGTTGATATTTGTTCCCAAATGGGATAAGAACCCAAAACCATTGCTTTGAGGCAGTGAAGGGCTTGTATAAAGTTATTTTGGTTTAGAATATGTTATAATACAACGAATTTGATTGATTACAAGTGGTAGAGATGCATGAAGAATGTTTAGAAGTGAGAAGAAAGACTTGTTGATATTTGGTCCCAAACGGGATAAGAACCCAAAATCATTGCTTTGAGGCAGTGAATGGCTTGTATAAAGTTAGTTTGGGTTAGAATATGTTATAATACAATGAATTTGATTTATTACAAGTGCTAGAGATGCATGAAGAATGTTTAGAAGTGAATAGAAAGACTTGTTGATAATTGGTCCCAAATGGGATAAGAACCCAAAACCATTGCTTTGAGGCAATGAATGGCTTGTTAAAAGCTATTTTGGGTTAGAATATGTTATAATACAATGAATTTGATTGATTACAAGTGGTAGAGATGCATGAAGAATGTTTAGAAGTGAGAAGAAAGACTTGTTGATATTTGGTCCCAAATGGGATAAGAACCCAAAATCATTGTTTTGAGGCAGTGAATGGCTTGTATAAAGTTAGTTTGGGTTAGAATATGTTATTATACAATGAATTTGATTGATTACAAGTGCTAGAGATGCATGAAGAATGTTTAGAAGTGAGAAGAAAGACTTGTTGATATTTGGTCCCAAATGGGATAAGAACCCAAAACCATTGCTTTGAGCCAGTGAATGGCTTGTATAAAGTTATTTTGGTTTAGAATATGTTATAATACAATGAATTTGATTGATTACAAGTGCTAGAGATGCATGAAGAATGTTTAGAAGTGAATAGAAAGACTTGTTGATATTTGTTCCCAAATGGGATAAGAACCCAAAACCATTGCTTTGAGGCAGTGAAGGGCTTGTATAAAGTTATTTTGGTTTAGAATATGTTATAATACAATGCATTTGATTGATTATAAGTGGTAGAGATGCATGAAGAATGTTTAGAAGTGAGAAGAAAGACTTGTTGATATTTGGTCCCAAACGGGATAAGAACCCAAAATCATTGCTTTGAGGCAGTGAATGGCTTGTATAAAGTTAGTTTGGGTTAGAATATGTTATAATACAATGAATTTGATTTATTACAAGTGCTAGAGATGCATGAAGAATGTTTAGAAGTGAATAGAAAGACTTGTTGATATTTGGTCCCAAATGGGATAAGAACCCAAAACCTTTGCTTTGAGGCAATGAATGGCTTGTAAAAAGCTATTTTGGGTTAGAATATGTTATAATACAATGAATTTGATTGATTACAAGTGCTAGAGATGCATGAAAAATGTTTAGAAGTGAGAAGAAAGACTTGTTGATATTTGGTCTCAAATGGGATAAGAACCCAAAATCATTGCTTTGAGGCAGTGAATGGCTTGTATAAAGTTAGTTTGGGTTAGAATATGTTATAATACAATGAATTTGATTTATTACAAGTGTTACAGATGCATGAAGAATGTTTAGAAGTGAATAGAAAGACTTGTTGATATTTGGTCCCAAATAGGATAAGAACCCAAAACCATTGCTTTGAGGCAGTGAAGGGCTTGTAGAAATTTATTTTGGTTTAGAATATGTTATAATACAATGAATTTGATTGTTTACAAGTGCTAGAGATGCATGAAGAATGTTTAGAAGTGAATAGAAAGACTTGGTTATATTTGGTCCCAAATAGGATAAGAACCCAAAACCATTGCTTTGAGGCAGTGAAGGGTTTGTATAAAGTTATTTTGGTTTAGAACATGTTATAATACAATGAATTTGATTGTTTACAAGTGCTAGAGATGCATGAAGAATGTTTAGAAGTGAGAAGAAAGACTTGTTGATATTTGGTCCCAAATGGGATAAGAACCCAAAACCATTGCTTTGAGGCAGTGAAAGGCTTGTATAAAGTTATTTTGAGTTAGAATATGTTATAATACACTGAATTTGATTGATTACAAGTGCTAGAGATGCATGAAGAATGTTTAGAAGTGAGAAGAAAGACTTGTTGATATTTGTTCCCAAATGGGATAAGAACCCAAAACCATTGCTTTGAGGCAGTGAAGGGCTTGTATAAAAATATTTTGGTTTAGAATATGTTATAATACAAATAATTTGATTTATTACAAGTGGTAGAGATGCATGAAGAATGTTTAGAAGTGAGAAGAAAGACTTGTTGATATTTGGTCCCAAATGGGATAAGAACCCAAAACCATTGCTTTGAGGCAGTGAATGGCTTGTATAAAGTTATTTTGGTTTAGAATATGTTATTATACAATGAATTTGATTGATTACAAGTGTTAGAGATGCATGAAGAATGTTTAGAAGTGAGAAGAAAGACTTGTTGATATTTGGTCCCAAATGGGATAAGAACCCAAAACCATTGCTTTGAGCCAGTGAATGGCTTGTATAAAGTTATTTTGGGTTAGAATATGTTATAATACAATGAATTTGATTGATTACAAGTGTTAGAGATGCATGAAGAATGTTTAAAAGTGAGAAGAAAGACTTGTTGATATTTGGTCCCAAACGGGATAAGAACCCAAAACCATTGCTTTGAGGCAGTGAAGGGCTTGTATAAAGTTATTTTGGTTTAGAATATGTTATAATACAAATAATTTGATTTATTACAAGTGGTAGAGATGCATGAAGAATGTTTAGAAGTGAGAAGAAAGACTTGTTGATATTTGGTCCCAAACGGGATAAGAACCCAAAATCATTGCTTTGAGGCAGTGAATGGCTTGTATAAAGTTAGTTTGGGTTAGAATATGTTATAATACAATGAATTTGATTTATTACAAGTGCTAGAGATGCATGAAGAATGTTTAGAAGTGAATAGAAAGACTTGTTGATATTTGGTCCCAAACGGGATAAGAACCCAAAATCATTGTTTTGAGGCAGTGAATGGCTTGTATAAAGTTAGTTTGGGTTAGAATATGTTATAATACAATGAATTTGATTTATTACAAGTGCTAGAGATGCATGAAGAATGTTTAGAAGTGAATAGAAAGACTTGTTGATAATTGGTCCCAAATGGGATAAGAACCCAAAACCATTGCTTTGAGGCAGTGAAGGGCTTGTAGAAATTTATTTTGGTTTAGAATATGTTATAATACAATGAATTTGATTGTTTACAAGTGCTAGAGATGCATGAAGAATGTTTAGAAGTGAATAGAAAGACTTGGTTATATTTGGTCCCAAATAGGATAAGAACCCAAAACCATTGCTTTGAGGCAGTGAAGGGTTTGTATAAAGTTATTTTGGTTTAGAACATGTTATAATACAATGAATTTGATTGTTTACAAGTGCTAGAGATGCATGAAGAATGTTTAGAAGTGAGAAGAAAGACTTGTTGATATTTGGTCCCAAATGGGATAAGAACCCAAAACCATTGCTTTGAGGCAGTGAAAGGCTTGTATAAAGTTATTTTGAGTTAGAATATGTTATAATACACTGAATTTGATTGATTACAAGTGCTAGAGATGCATGAAGAATGTTTAGAAGTGAGAAGAAAGACTTGTTGATATTTGTTCCCAAATGGGATAAGAACCCAAAACCATTGCTTTGAGGCAGTGAAGGGCTTGTATAAAAATATTTTGGTTTAGAATATGTTATAATACAAATAATTTGATTTATTACAAGTGGTAGAGATGCATGAAGAATGTTTAGAAGTGAGAAGAAAGACTTGTTGATATTTGGTCCCAAATGGGATAAGAACCCAAAACCATTGCTTTGAGGCAGTGAATGGCTTGTATAAAGTTATTTTGGTTTAGAATATGTTATTATACAATGAATTTGATTGATTACAAGTGTTAGAGATGCATGAAGAATGTTTAGAAGTGAGAAGAAAGACTTGTTGATATTTGGTCCCAAATGGGATAAGAACCCAAAACCATTGCTTTGAGCCAGTGAATGGCTTGTATAAAGTTATTTTGGGTTAGAATATGTTATAATACAATGAATTTGATTGATTACAAGTGTTAGAGATGCATGAAGAATGTTTAAAAGTGAGAAGAAAGACTTGTTGATATTTGGTCCCAAATGGGATAAGAACCCAAAACCATTGCTTTGAGGCAGTGAAGGGCTTGTATAAAGTTATTTTGGTTTAGAATATGTTATAATACAAATAATTTGATTTATTACAAGTGGTAGAGATGCATGAAGAATGTTTAGAAGTGAGAAGAAAGACTTGTTGATATTTGGTCCCAAACGGGATAAGAACCCAAAATCATTGCTTTGAGGCAGTGAATGGCTTGTATAAAGTTAGTTTGGGTTAGAATATGTTATAATACAATGAATTTGATTTATTACAAGTGCTAGAGATGCATGAAGAATGTTTAGAAGTGAATAGAAAGACTTGTTGATATTTGGTCCCAAACGGGATAAGAACCCAAAATCATTGTTTTGAGGCAGTGAATGGCTTGTATAAAGTTAGTTTGGGTTAGAATATGTTATAATACAATGAATTTGGTTTATTACAAGTGCTAGAGATGCATGAAGAATGTTTAGAAGTGAATAGAAAGACTTGTTGATAATTGGTCCCAAATGGGATAAGAACCCAAAACCATTGCTTTGAGGCAATGAATGGCTTGTTAAAAGCTATTTTGGGTTAGAATATGTTATAATACAATGAATTTGATTGATTACAAGTGGTAGAGATGCATGAAGAATGTTTAGAAGTAAGAAGAAAGACTTGTTGATATTTGGTCCCAAATGGGATAAGAACCCAAAAGCATTGCTTTGAGGCAGTGAATGGCTTGTATAAAGTTAGTTTGGGTTAGAATATGATATAATACAATGAATTTGATTGATTACAAGTGCTAGAGATGCATGAAGAATGTTTAGAAGTGAATAGAAAGACTTGTTGATATTTGTTCCCAAATGGGATAAGAACCCAAAAACATTGCTTTGAGGCAGTGATGGGCTTGTATAAAGTTATTTTGGTTTAGAAGATGTTATAATACAATGAATTTGATTGATTACAAGTGCTAGAGATGCATGAAGAATGTTTAGAAGTGAATAGAAAGACTTGTTGATATTTGTTCCCAAATGGGATAAGAACCCAAAACCATTGCTTTGAGGCAGTGAAGGGGTTGTATAAAGTTATTTTGGTTTAGAATATGTTATAATACAATGAATTTGATTTATTACAAGTGGTAGAGATGCATGAAGAATGTTTAGAAGTGAGAAGAAAGACTTGTTGATATTTGGTCCCAAATGGGATAAGAACCCAAAATCATTGCTTTGAGGCAGTGAATGGCTTGTATAAAGTTAGTTTGGGTTAGAATATGTTATAATACAATGAATTTGATTGATTATAAGTGGTAGAGATGCATGAAGAATGTTTAGAAGTGAGAAGAAAGACTTGTTGATATTTGGGTCCCAAATGGGATAAGAACCCAAAACCATTGCTTTGAGGCAGTGAATGGCTTGTATAAAGTTATTTTGGTTTAGAATATGTTATAATACAATGAATTTGATTGATTATAAGTGGTAGAGATGCATGAAGAATGTTTAAAAGTGAATAGAAAGACTTGTTGATATTTGGTCCCAAATGGGATAAGAACCCAAAACCATTGCTTTGATTCAATGAATGGCTTGTTAAAAGCTATTTTGGGTTAGAATATGTTATAATACAATGAATTTGATTGATTACAAGTGGTAGAGATGCATGAAGAATGTTTAGAAGTAAGAAGAAAGACTTGTTGATATTTGGTCCCAAATGGGATAAGAACCCAAAAGCATTGCTTTGAGGCAGTGAATGGCTTGTATAAAGTTAGTTTGGGTTAGAATATGATATAATACAATGAATTTGATTGATTACAAGTGCTAGAGATGCATGAAGAATGTTTAGAAGTGAATAGAAAGACTTGTTGATATTTGTTCCCAAATGGGATAAGAACCCAAAAACATTGCTTTGAGGCAGTGAAGGGCTTGTATAAAGTTATTTTGGTTTAGAATATGTTATAATACAATGAATTTGATTGATTACAAGTGCTAGAGATGCATGAAGAATGTTTAGAAGTGAATAGAAAGACTTGTTGATATTTGTTCCCAAATGGGATAAGAACCCAAAACCATTGCTTTGAGGCAGTGAAGGGCTTGTATAAAGTTATTTTGGTTTAGAATATGTTATAATACAATGAATTTGATTGATTATAAGTGGTAGAGATGCATGAAGAATGTTTAGAAGTGAGAAGAAAGACTTGTTGATATTTGGTCCCAAACGGGATAAGAAACCAAAATCATTGCTTTGAGGCAGTGAATGGCTTGTATAAAGTTAGTTTGGGTTAGAATATGTTATAATACACTGAATTTGATTGATTACAAGTGCTAGAGATGCATGAAGAATGTTTAGAAGTGAATAGAAAGACTTGTTGATATTTGTTCCCAAATGGGATAAGAACCCAAAACCATTGCTTTGAGGCAGTGAAGGGCTTGTATAAAGTTATTTTGGTTTAGAATATGTTATAATACAATGAATTTGATTGATTATAAGTGGTAGAGATGCATGAAGAATGTTTAGAAGTGAGAAGAAAGACTTGTTGATATTTGGTCCCAAACGGGATAAGAACCCAAAATCATTGCTTTGAGGCAGTGAATGGCTTGTATAAAGTTAGTTTGGGTTAGAATATGTTATAATACAATGAATTTGATTTATTACAAGTGCTAGAGATGCATGAAGAATGTTTAGAAGTGAATAGAAAGACTTGTTGATAATTGGTCCCAAATGGGATAAGAACCCAAAACCATTGCTTTGAGGCAGTGAATGGCTTGTATAAAGTTATTTTGGTTTAGAATATGTTATAATACAATGAATTTGATTGATTATAAGTGGTAGAGATGCATGAAGAATGTTTAAAAGTGAGAAGAAAGACTTGTTGATATTTGGTCCCAAATGGGATAAAAACCCAAAACCATTGCTTTGAGGCAGTGAATGGCTTGTATAAAGTTATTTTGGGTTAGAATATGTTATAATACAATGAATTTGATTGATTACAAGTGCTAGAGATGCATGAAGAATGTTTAGAAGTGAATAGAAAGACTTGTTGATATTTGTTCCCAAATGGGATAAGAACCCAAAACCATTGCTTTGAGGCAGTGAAGGGCTTGTATAAAGTTATTTTGGTTTAGAATATGTTATAATACAACGAATTTGATTGATTACAAGTGGTAGAGATGCATGAAGAATGTTTAGAAGTGAGAAGAAAGACTTGTTGATATTTGGTCCCAAACGGGATAAGAACCCAAAATCATTGTTTTCAGGCAGTGAATGGCTTGTATAAAGTTAGTTTGGGTTAGAATATGTTATAATACAATGAATTTGATTTATTACAAGTGCTAGAGATGCATGAAGAATGTTTAGAAGTGAATAGAAAGACTTGTTGATAATTGGTCCCAAATGGGATAAGAACCCAAAACCATTGCTTTGAGGAAATGAATGGCTTGTTAAAAGCTATTTTGGGTTAGAATATGTTATAATACAATGAATTTGATTGATTACAAGTGGTAGAGATGCATGAAGAATGTTTAGAAGTAAGAAGAAAGACTTGTTGATATTTGGTCCCAAATGGGATAAGAACCCAAAAGCATTGCTTTGAGGCAGTGAATGGCTTGTATAAAGTTAGTTTGGGTTAGAATATGTTATAATACAATGAATTTGATTGATTACAAGTGCTAGAGATGCATGAAGAATGTTTAGAAGTGAATAGAAAGACTTGTTGATATTTGTTCCCAAATGGGATAAGAACCCAAAAACATTGCTTTGAGGCAGTGAAGGGCTTGTATAAAGTTAGTTTGGGTTAGAATACGATATAATACAATGAATTTGATTGATTACAAGTGCTAGAGATGCATGAAGAATGTTTAGAAGTGAATAGAAAGACTTGTTGATATTTGTTCCCAAATGGGATAAGAACCCAAAACCATTGCTTTCAGGCAGTGAAGGGCTTGTATAAAGTTATTTTGGTTTAGAATATGTTATAATACAAATAATTTGATTTATTACAAGTGGTAGAGATGCATGAAGAATGTTTAGAAGTGAGAAGAAAGACTTGTTGATATTTGGTCCCAAATGGGATAAGAACCCAAAACCATTGCTTTGAGGCAGTGAATGGCTTGTATAAAGTTATTTTGGGTTAGAATATGTTATAATACAATGAATTTGATTGATTACAAGTGTTAGAGATGCATGAAGAATGTTTAAAAGTGAGAAGAAAGACTTGTTGATATTTGGTCCCAAATGGGATAAGAACCCAAAACCATTGCTTTGAGGCAGTGAAGGGCTTGTATAAAGTTATTTTGGTTTAGAATATGTTATAATACAAATAATTTGATTTATTACAAGTGGTAGAGATGCATGAAGAATGTTTAGAAGTGAGAAGAAAGACTTGTTGATATTTGGTCCCAAATAGGATAAGAACCCAAAACCATTGCTTTGAGGCAGTGAAGGGTTTGTATAAAGTTAGTTTGGGTTAGAATATGTTATAATACAATGAATTTGATTTATTACAAGTGCTAGAGATGCATGAAGAATGTTTAGAAGTGAATAGAAAGACTTGTTGATATTTGGTCCCAAATGGGATAAGAACCCAAAACCATTGCTTTGAGGCAGTGAAAGGCTTGTATAAAGTTATTTTGGGTTAGAATATGTTATAATACACTGAATTTGATTGATTACAAGTGGTAGAGATGCATGAAGAATGTTCAGAAGTAAGAAGAAAGAGTTGTTGATATTTGGTCCCAAATGGGATAAGAACCCAAAACCATTCCTTTGAGGCAGTGAAGGGCTTGTATAAAGTTATTTTGGTTTAGAATATGTTATAATACAATGAATTTGATTGATTATAAGTGTTAGAGATGCATGAAGAATGTTTAAAAGTGAGAAGAAAGACTTGTTGATATTTGGTCCCAAATGGGATAAGAACCCAAAACCATTGCTTTGAGGCAGTGAAGGGCTTGTATAAAATTAGTTTGGGTTAGAATATGTTATAATACAATGAATTTGATTTATTACAAGTGCTAAAGATGCATGAAGAATGTTTAGAAGTGAATAGAAAGACTTGTTGATAATTGGTCCCAAATGGGATAAGAACCCAAAACCATTGCTTTGAGGCAATGAATGGCTTGTTAAAAGCTATTTTGGGTTAGAATATGTTATAATACAATGAATTTGATTGATTACAAGTGGTAGAGATGCATGAAGAATGTTTAGAAGTAAGAAGAAAGAGTTGTTGATATTTGGTCCCAAATGGGATAAGAACCCAAAATCATTGTTTTGAGGCAGTGAATGGCTTGTATAAAGTTAGTTTGGGTTAGAATATGTTATTATACAATGAATTTGATTTATTACAAGTGCTAGAGATGCATGAAGAATGTTTAGAAGTGAATAGAAAGACTTGTTGATAATTGGTCCCAAATGGGATAAGAACCCAAAACCATTGCTTTGAGGCAATGAATGGCTTGTTAAAAGCTATTTTGGGTTAGAATATGTTATAATACAATGAATTTGATTGATTACAAGTGGTAGAGATGCATGAAGAATGTTTAGAAGTGAGAAGAAAGACTTGTTGATATTTGGTCCCAAATGGGATAAGAACCCAAAACCATTGCTTTGAGGCAATGAATGGCTTGTAAAAAGCTATTTTGGGTTAGAATTTGTTATAATACCATGAATTTGATTGATTACAAGTGCTAGAGATGTATGAAGAATGTTTAGAAGTGAATAGAAAGACTTGTTGATATTTGTTCCCAAATGGGATAAGAACCCAAAACCATTGCTTTGAGGCAGTGAAGGGCTTGTATAAAGTTATTTTGGTTTAGAATATGTTATAATACAATGAATTTGATTGGTTATAAGTGGTAGAGATGCATGAAGAATGTTTAGAAGTGAGAAGAAAGACTTGTTGATATTTGGTCCCAAACGGGATAAGAACCCAAAATCATTGCTTTGAGGCAGTGAATGGCTTGTATAAAGTTAGTTTGGGTTAGAATATGTTATAATACAATGAATTTGATTTATTACAAGTGCTAGAGATGCATGAAGAATGTTTAGAAGTGAATAGAAAGACTTGTTGATATTTGTTCCCAAATGGGATAAGAACCCAAAACCATTGCTTTGAGGCAGTGAAGGGCTTGTATAAAGTTATTTTGGTTTAGAATATGTTATAATACAAATAATTTGATTTATTACAAGTGGTAGAGATGCATGAAGAATGTTTAGAAGTGAGAAGAAAGACTTGTTGATATTTGGTCCCAAATGGGATAAGAACCCAAAACCATTGCTTTGAGGCAGTGAATGGCTTGTATAAAGTTATTTTGGGTTAGAATATGTTATAATACAATGAATTTGATTGATTACAAGTGTTAGAGATGCATGAAGAATGTTTAAAAGTGAGAAGAAAGACTTGTTGATATTTGGTCCCAAATGGGATAAGAACCCAAAACCATTGCTTTGAGGCAGTGAAGGGCTTGTATAAAGTTATTTTGGTTTAGAATATGTTATAATACAAATAATTTGATTTATTACAAGTGGTAGAGATGCATGAAGAATGTTTAGAAGTGAGAAGAAAGACTTGTTGATATTTGGTCCCAAACGGGATAAGAACCCAAAATCATTGCTTTGAGGCAGTGAATGGCTTGTATAAAGTTAGTTTGGGTTAGAATATGTTATAATACAATGAATTTGATTTATTACAAGTGCTAGAGATGCATGAAGAATGTTTAGAAGTGAATAGAAAGACTTGTTGATAATTGGTCCCAAATGGGATAAGAACCCAAAACCATTGCTTTGAGGCAATGAATGGCTTGTATAAAGTTAGTTTGGGTTAGAATATGTTATTATACAATGAATTAGATTTATTACAAGTGCTAGAGATGCATGAAGAATGTTTAGAAGTGAATAGAAAGACTTGTTGATAATTGGTCCCAAATGGGATAAGAACCCAAAACCATTGCTTTGAGGCAATGAATGGCTTGTTAAAAGCTATTTTGGGTTAGAATATGTTATAATACAATGAATTTGATTGATTACAAGTGGTAGAGATGCATGAAGAATGTTTAGAAGTAAGAAGAAAGACTTGTTGATATTTGGTCCCAAATGGGATAAGAACCCAAAAGCATTGCTTTGAGGCAGTGAATGGCTTGTATAAAGTTAGTTTGGGTTAGAATATGTTATAATACAATGAATTTGATTGATTACAAGTGCTAGAGATGCATGAAGAATGTTTAGAAGTGAATAGAAAGACTTGTTGATATTTGTTCCCAAATGGGATAAGAACCCAAAAACATTGCTTTGAGGCAGTGAATGGCTTGTATAATGTTAGTTTGGGTTAGAATATGTTATAATACAATGAATTTGATTTATTACAAGTGCTAGAGATGCATGAAGAATGTTTAGAAGTGAATAGAAAGACTTGTTGATAATTGGTCCCAAATGGGATAAGAACCCAAAACCATTGCTTTGAGGCAATGAATGGCTTGTTAAAAGCTATTTTGGGTTAGAATATGTTATAATACAATGAATTTGATTGATTACAAGTGGTAGAGATGCATGAAGAATGTTTAGAAGTAAGAAGAAAGAGTTGTTGATATTTGGTCCCAAATGGGATAAGAACCCAAAATCATTGTTTTGAGGCAGTGAATGGCTTGTATAAAGTTAGTTTGGGTTAGAATATGTTATTATACAATGAATTAGATTTATTACAAGTGCTAGAGATGCATGAAGAATGTTTAGAAGTGAATAGAAAGACTTGTTGATAATTGGTCCCAAATGGGATAAGAACCCAAAACCATTGCTTTGAGGCAATGAATGGCTTGTTAAAAGCTATTTTGGGTTAGAATATGTTATAATACAATGAATTTGATTGATTACAAGTGGTAGAGATGCATGAAGAATGTTTAGAAGTAAGAAGAAAGACTTGTTGATATTTGGTCCCAAATGGGATAAGAACCCAAAAGCATTGCTTTGAGGCAGTGAATGGCTTGTATAAAGTTAGTTTGGGTTAGAATATGTTATAATACAATGAATTTGATTGATTACAAGTGCTAGAGATGCATGAAGAATGTTTAGAAGTGAATAGAAAGACTTGTTGATATTTGTTCCCAAATTTGATAAGAACCCAAAAACATTGCTTTGAGGCAGTGAAGGGCTTGTATAAAGTTATTTTGGTTTAGAATATGTTATAATACAATGAATTTGATTGATTACAAGTGCTAGAGATGCATGAAGAATGTTTAGAAGTGAATAGAAAGACTTGTTGATATTTGTTCCCAAATGGGATAAGAACCCAAAACCATTGCTTTGAGGCAGTGAAGGGCTTGTATAAAGTTATTTTGGTTTAGAATATGTTATAATACAATGAATTTGATTGATTATAAGTGGTAGAGATGCATGAAGAATGTTTAGAAGTGAGAAGAAAGACTTGTTGATATTTGGTCCCAAACGGGATAAGAACCCAAAATCATTGCTTTGAGGCAGTGAATGGCTTGTATAAAGTTAGTTTGGGTTAGAATATGTTATAATACAATGAATTTGATTTATTACAAGTGCTAGAGATGCATGAAGAATGTTTAGAAGTGAATAGAAAGACTTGTTGATATTTGTTCCCAAATGGGATAAGAACCCAAAACCATTGCTTTGAGGCAGTGAAGGGCTTGTATAAAGTTATTTTGGTTTAGAATATGTTATAATACAAATAATTTGATTTATTAAAAGTGGTAGAGATGCATGAAGAATGTTTAGAAGTGAGAAGAAAGACTTGTTGATATTTGGTCCCAAATGGGATAAGAACCCAAAACCATTGCTTTGAGGCAGTGAATGGCTTGTATAAAGTTATTTTGGGTTAGAATATGTTATAATACAATGAATTTGATTGATTACAAGTGTTAGAGATGCATGAAGAATGTTTAAAAGTGAGAAGAAAGACTTGTTGATATTTGGTCCCAAATGGGATAAGAACCCAAAACCATTGCTTTGAGGCAGTGAAGGGCTTGTATAAAGTTATTTTGGTTTAGAATATGTTATAATACAAATAATTTGATTTATTACAAGTGGTAGAGATGCATGAAGAATGTTTAGAAGTGAGAAGAAAGACTTGTTGATATTTGGTCCCAAACGGGATAAGAACCCAAAATCATTGCTTTGAGGCAGTGAATGGCTTGTATAAAGTTAGTTTGGGTTAGAATATGTTATAATACAATGAATTTGATTTATTACAAGTGCTAGAGATGCATGAAGAATGTTTAGAAGTGAATAGAAAGACTTGTTGATAATTGGTCCCAAATGGGATAAGAACCCAAAACCATTGCTTTGAGGCAATGAATGGCTTGTTAAAAGCTATTTTGGGTTAGAATATGTTATAATACAATGAATTTGATTGATTACAAGTGGTAGAGATGCATGAAGAATGTTTAGAAGTAAGAAGAAAGAGTTGTTGATATTTGGTCCCAAATGGGATAAGAACCCAAAATCATTGTTTTGAGGCAGTGAATGGCTTGTATAAAGTTAGTTTGGGTTAGAATATGTTATTATACAATGAATTAGATTTATTACAAGTGCTAGAGATGCATGAAGAATGTTTAGAAGTGAATAGAAAGACTTGTTGATAATTGGTCCCAAATGGGATAAGAACCCAAAACCATTGCTTTGAGGCAATGAATGGCTTGTTAAAAGCTATTTTGGGTTAGAATATGTTATAATACAATGAATTTGATTGATTACAAGTGGTAGAGATGCATGAAGAATGTTTAGAAGTAAGAAGAAAGACTTGTTGATATTTGGTCCCAAATGGGATAAGAACCCAAAAGCATTGCTTTGAGGCAGTGAATGGCTTGTATAAAGTTAGTTTGGGTTAGAATATGTTATAATACAATGAATTTGATTGATTACAAGTGCTAGAGATGCATGAAGAATGTTTAGAAGTGAATAGAAAGACTTGTTGATATTTGTTCCCAAATGGGATAAGAACCCAAAAACATTGCTTTGAGGCAGTGAAGGGCTTGTATAAAGTTATTTTGGTTTAGAATATGTTATAATACAATGAATTTGATTGATTACAAGTGCTAGAGATGCATGAAGAATGTTTAGAAGTGAATAGAAAGACTTGTTGATATTTGTTCCCAAATGGGATAAGAACCCAAAACCATTGCTTTGAGGCAGTGAAGGGCTTGTATAAAGTTATTTTGGTTTAGAATATGTTATAATACAATGAATTTGATTGATTATAAGTGGTAGAGATGCATGAAGAATGTTTAGAAGTGAGAAGAAAGACTTGTTGATATTTGGTCCCAAACGGGATAAGAACCCAAAATCATTGCTTTGAGGCAGTGAATGGCTTGTATAAAGTTAGTTTGGGTTAGAATATGTTATAATACAATGAATTCGATTTATTACAAGTGCTAGAGATGCATGAAGAATGTTTAGAAGTGAATAGAAAGACTTGTTGATATTTGTTCCCAAATGGGATAAGAACCCAAAACCATTGCTTTGAGGCAGTGAAGGGCTTGTATAAAGTTATTTTGGTTTAGCATATGTTATAATACAAATAATTTGATTTATTAAAAGTGGTAGAGATGCATGAAGAATGTTTAGAAGTGAGAAGAAAGACTTGTTGATATTTGGTCCCAAATGGGATAAGAACCCAAAACCATTGCTTTGAGGCAGTGAATGGCTTGTATAAAGTTATTTTGGGTTAGAATATGTTATAATACAATGAATTTGATTGATTACAAGTGTTAGAGATGCATGAAGAATGTTTAAAAGTGAGAAGAAAGACTTGTTGATATTTGGTCCCAAATGGGATAAGAACCCAAAACCATTGCTTTGAGGCAGTGAAGGGCTTGTATAAAGTTATTTTGGTTTAGAATATGTTATAATACAAATAATTTGATTTATTACAAGTGGTAGAGATGCATGAAGAATGTTTAGAAGTGAGAAGAAAGACTTGTTGATATTTGGTCCCAAACGGGATAAGAACCCAAAATCATTGCTTTGAGGCAGTGAATGGCTTGTATAAAATTAGTTTGGGTTAAAATATGTTATAATACAATGAATTTGATTTATTACAAGTGCTAGAGATGCATGAAGAATGTTTAGAAGTGAATAGAAAGACTTGTTGATATTTGGTCCCAAATGGGATAAGAACCCAAAACCATTGCTTTGAGGCAGTGAAGGGCTTGTATAAAGTTATTTTGGTTTAGAATATGTTATAATACAAATAATTTGATTTATTACAAGTGGTAGAGATGCATGAAGAATGTTTAGAAGTGAGAAGAAAGACTTGTTGATATTTGGTCCCAAATGGGATAAGAACCCAAAACCATTGCTTTGAGGCAGTGAATGGCTTGTATAAAGTTATTTTGGGTTAGAATATGTTATAATACAATGAATTTGATTGATTACAAGTGTTAGAGATGCATGAAGAATGTTTAAAAGTGAGAAGAAAGACTTGTTGATATTTGGTCCCAAATGGGATAAGAACCCAAAACCATTGCTTTGAGGCAGTGAAGGGCTTGTATAAAGTTATTTTGGTTTAGAATATGTTATAATACAAATAATTTGATTTATTACAAGTGGTAGAGATGCATGAAGAATGTTTAGAAGTGAGAAGAAAGACTTGTTGATATTTGGTCCCAAACGGGATAAGAACCCAAAATCATTGCTTTGAGGCAGTGAATGGCTTGTATAAAGTTAGTTTGGGTTAGAATATGTTATAATTCAATGAATTTGATTTATTACAAGTGCTAGAGATGCATGAAGAATGTTTAGAAGTGAATAGAAAGACTTGTTGATATTTGGTCCCAAATGGGATAAGAACCCAAAACCATTGCTTTGAGGCAGTGAAGGGCTTGTATAAAGTTATTTTGGTTTAGAATATGTTATAATACAATGAATTTGATTGTTTACAAGTGCTAGAGATGCATGAAGAATGTTTAAAAGTGAGAAGAAAGACTTGTTGATATTTGGTCCCAAATGGGATAAGAACCCAAAACCATTGCTTTGAGGCAGTGAATGGCTTGTATAAAGTTATTTTGGGTTAGAATATGTTATAATACAACGAATTTGATTGATTACAAGTGCTAGAGATGCATGAAGAATGTTTAGAAGTGAATAGAAAGACTTGTTGATATTTGTTCCCAAATGGGATAAGAACCCAAAACTATTGCTTTGAGGCAGTGAAGGGCTTGTATAAAGTTATTTTGGTTTAGAATATGTTATAATACAACGAATTTGATTGATTACAAGTGGTAGAGATGCATGAAGAATGTTTAGAAGTGAGAAGAAAGACTTGTTGATATTTGGTCCCAAATGGGATAAGAACCCAAAACCATTGCTTTGAGGCAGTGAATGGCTTGTATAAAGTTATTTTGGGTTAGAATATGTTATAATACAATGAATTTGATTGATTACAAGTGTTAGAGATGCATGAAGAATGTTTAAAAGTGAGAAGAAAGACTTGTTGATATTTGGTCCCAAATGGGATAAGAACCCAAAACCATTGCTTTGAGGCAGTGAAGGGCTTGTATAAAGTTATTTTGGTTTAGAATATGTTATAATACAAATAATTTGATTTATTACAAGTGGTAGAGATGCATGAAGAATGTTTAGAAGTGAGAAGAAAGACTTGTTGATATTTGGTCCCAAACGGGATAAGAACCCAAAATCATTGCTTTGAGGCAGTGAATGGCTTGTATAAAGTTAGTTTGGGTTAGAATATGTTATAATTCAATGAATTTGATTTATTACAAGTGCTAGAGATGCATGAAGAATGTTTAGAAGTGAATAGAAAGACTTGTTGATATTTGGTCCTAAATGGGATAAGAACCCAAAAACATTGCTTTGAGGCAGTGAAGGGCTTGTATAAAGTTATTTTGGTTTAGAATATGTTATAATACAATGAATTTGATTGATTACAAGTGCTAGAGATGCATGAAGAATGTTTAGAAGTGAATAGAAAGACTTGTTGATATTTGTTCCCAAATGGGATAAGAACCCAAAACCATTGCTTTGAGGCAGTGAAGGGCTTGTATAAAGTTATTTTGGTTTAGAATATGTTATAATACAATGAATTTGATTGATTATAAGTGGTAGAGATGCATGAAGAATGTTTAGAAGTGAGAAGAAAGACTTGTTGATATTTGGTCCCAAACGGGATAAGAACCCAAAATCATTGCTTTGAGGCAGTGAATGGCTTGTATAAAGTTAGTTTGGGTTAGAATATGTTATAATACAATGAATTCGATTTATTACAAGTGCTAGAGATGCATGAAGAATGTTTAGAAGTGAATAGAAAGACTTGTTGATATTTGTTCCCAAATGGGATAAGAACCCAAAACCATTGCTTTGAGGCAGTGAAGGGCTTGTATAAAGTTATTTTGGTTTAGCATATGTTATAATACAAATAATTTGATTTATTAAAAGTGGTAGAGATGCATGAAGAATGTTTAGAAGTGAGAAGAAAGACTTGTTGATATTTGGTCCCAAATGGGATAAGAACCCAAAACCATTGCTTTGAGGCAGTGAATGGCTTGTATAAAGTTATTTTGGGTTAGAATATGTTATAATACAATGAATTTGATTGATTACAAGTGTTAGAGATGCATGAAGAATGTTTAAAAGTGAGAAGAAAGACTTGTTGATATTTGGTCCCAAATGGGATAAGAACCCAAAACCATTGCTTTGAGGCAGTGAAGGGCTTGTATAAAGTTATTTTGGTTTAGAATATGTTATAATACAAATAATTTGATTTATTACAAGTGGTAGAGATGCATGAAGAATGTTTAGAAGTGAGAAGAAAGACTTGTTGATATTTGGTCCCAAACGGGATAAGAACCCAAAATCATTGCTTTGAGGCAGTGAATGGCTTGTATAAAATTAGTTTGGGTTAAAATATGTTATAATACAATGAATTTGATTTATTACAAGTGCTAGAGATGCATGAAGAATGTTTAGAAGTGAATAGAAAGACTTGTTGATATTTGGTCCCAAATGGGATAAGAACCCAAAACCATTGCTTTGAGGCAGTGAAGGGCTTGTATAAAGTTATTTTGGTTTAGAATATGTTATAATACAAATAATTTGATTTATTACAAGTGGTAGAGATGCATGAAGAATGTTTAGAAGTGAGAAGAAAGACTTGTTGATATTTGGTCCCAAATGGGATAAGAACCCAAAACCATTGCTTTGAGGCAGTGAATGGCTTGTATAAAGTTATTTTGGGTTAGAATATGTTATAATACAATGAATTTGATTGATTACAAGTGTTAGAGATGCATGAAGAATGTTTAAAAGTGAGAAGAAAGACTTGTTGATATTTGGTCCCAAATGGGATAAGAACCCAAAACCATTGCTTTGAGGCAGTGAAGGGCTTGTATAAAGTTATTTTGGTTTAGAATATGTTATAATACAAATAATTTGATTTATTACAAGTGGTAGAGATGCATGAAGAATGTTTAGAAGTGAGAAGAAAGACTTGTTGATATTTGGTCCCAAACGGGATAAGAACCCAAAATCATTGCTTTGAGGCAGTGAATGGCTTGTATAAAGTTAGTTTGGGTTAGAATATGTTATAATTCAATGAATTTGATTTATTACAAGTGCTAGAGATGCATGAAGAATGTTTAGAAGTGAATAGAAAGACTTGTTGATATTTGGTCCCAAATGGGATAAGAACCCAAAACCATTGCTTTGAGGCAGTGAAGGGCTTGTATAAAGTTATTTTGGTTTAGAATATGTTATAATACAATGAATTTGATTGTTTACAAGTGCTAGAGATGCATGAAGAATGTTTAAAAGTGAGAAGAAAGACTTGTTGATATTTGGTCCCAAATGGGATAAGAACCCAAAACCATTGCTTTGAGGCAGTGAATGGCTTGTATAAAGTTATTTTGGGTTAGAATATGTTATAATACAACGAATTTGATTGATTACAAGTGCTAGAGATGCATGAAGAATGTTTAGAAGTGAATAGAAAGACTTGTTGATATTTGTTCCCAAATGGGATAAGAACCCAAAACTATTGCTTTGAGGCAGTGAAGGGCTTGTATAAAGTTATTTTGGTTTAGAATATGTTATAATACAACGAATTTGATTGATTACAAGTGGTAGAGATGCATGAAGAATGTTTAGAAGTGAGAAGAAAGACTTGTTGATATTTGGTCCCAAATGGGATAAGAACCCAAAACCATTGCTTTGAGGCAGTGAATGGCTTGTATAAAGTTATTTTGGGTTAGAATATGTTATAATACAATGAATTTGATTGATTACAAGTGTTAGAGATGCATGAAGAATGTTTAAAAGTGAGAAGAAAGACTTGTTGATATTTGGTCCCAAATGGGATAAGAACCCAAAACCATTGCTTTGAGGCAGTGAAGGGCTTGTATAAAGTTATTTTGGTTTAGAATATGTTATAATACAAATAATTTGATTTATTACAAGTGGTAGAGATGCATGAAGAATGTTTAGAAGTGAGAAGAAAGACTTGTTGATATTTGGTCCCAAACGGGATAAGAACCCAAAATCATTGCTTTGAGGCAGTGAATGGCTTGTATAAAGTTAGTTTGGGTTAGAATATGTTATAATTCAATGAATTTGATTTATTACAAGTGCTAGAGATGCATGAAGAATGTTTAGAAGTGAATAGAAAGACTTGTTGATATTTGGTCCTAAATGGGATAAGAACCCAAAAACATTGCTTTGAGGCAGTGAAGGGCTTGTATAAAGTTATTTTGGTTTAGAATATGTTATAATACAATGAATTTGATTGATTACAAGTGCTAGAGATGCATGAAGAATGTTTAGAAGTGAATAGAAAGACTTGTTGATATTTGTTCCCAAATGGGATAAGAACCCAAAACCATTGCTTTGAGGCAGTGAAGGGCTTGTATAAAGTTATTTTGGTTTAGAATATGTTATAATACAATGAATTTGATTGATTATAAGTGGTAGAGATGCATGAAGAATGTTTAGAAGTGAGAAGAAAGACTTGTTGATATTTGGTCCCAAACGGGATAAGAACCCAAAATCATTGCTTTGAGGCAGTGAATGGCTTGTATAAAGTTAGTTTGGGTTAGAATATGTTATAATACAATGAATTCGATTTATTACAAGTGCTAGAGATGCATGAAGAATGTTTAGAAGTGAATAGAAAGACTTGTTGATATTTGTTCCCAAATGGGATAAGAACCCAAAACCATTGCTTTGAGGCAGTGAAGGGCTTGTATAAAGTTATTTTGGTTTAGCATATGTTATAATACAAATAATTTGATTTATTAAAAGTGGTAGAGATGCATGAAGAATGTTTAGAAGTGAGAAGAAAGACTTGTTGATATTTGGTCCCAAATGGGATAAGAACCCAAAACCATTGCTTTGAGGCAGTGAATGGCTTGTATAAAGTTATTTTGGGTTAGAATATGTTATAATACAATGAATTTGATTGATTACAAGTGTTAGAGATGCATGAAGAATGTTTAAAAGTGAGAAGAAAGACTTGTTGATATTTGGTCCCAAATGGGATAAGAACCCAAAACCATTGCTTTGAGGCAGTGAAGGGCTTGTATAAAGTTATTTTGGTTTAGAATATGTTATAATACAAATAATTTGATTTATTACAAGTGGTAGAGATGCATGAAGAATGTTTAGAAGTGAGAAGAAAGACTTGTTGATATTTGGTCCCAAACGGGATAAGAACCCAAAATCATTGCTTTGAGGCAGTGAATGGCTTGTATAAAATTAGTTTGGGTTAAAATATGTTATAATACAATGAATTTGATTTATTACAAGTGCTAGAGATGCATGAAGAATGTTTAGAAGTGAATAGAAAGACTTGTTGATATTTGGTCCCAAATGGGATAAGAACCCAAAACCATTGCTTTGAGGCAGTGAAGGGCTTGTATAAAGTTATTTTGGTTTAGAATATGTTATAATACAAATAATTTGATTTATTACAAGTGGTAGAGATGCATGAAGAATGTTTAGAAGTGAGAAGAAAGACTTGTTGATATTTGGTCCCAAATGGGATAAGAACCCAAAACCATTGCTTTGAGGCAGTGAATGGCTTGTATAAAGTTATTTTGGGTTAGAATATGTTATAATACAATGAATTTGATTGATTACAAGTGTTAGAGATGCATGAAGAATGTTTAAAAGTGAGAAGAAAGACTTGTTGATATTTGGTCCCAAATGGGATAAGAACCCAAAACCATTGCTTTGAGGCAGTGAAGGGCTTGTATAAAGTTATTTTGGTTTAGAATATGTTATAATACAAATAATTTGATTTATTACAAGTGGTAGAGATGCATGAAGAATGTTTAGAAGTGAGAAGAAAGACTTGTTGATATTTGGTCCCAAACGGGATAAGAACCCAAAATCATTGCTTTGAGGCAGTGAATGGCTTGTATAAAGTTAGTTTGGGTTAGAATATGTTATAATTCAATGAATTTGATTTATTACAAGTGCTAGAGATGCAGGAAGAATGTTTAGAAGTGAATAGAAAGACTTGTTGATATTTGGTCCCAAATGGGATAAGAACCCAAAACCATTGCTTTGAGGCAGTGAAGGGCTTGTATAAAGTTATTTTGGTTTAGAATATGTTATAATACAATGAATTTGATTGTTTACAAGTGCTAGAGATGCATGAAGAATGTTTAAAAGTGAGAAGAAAGACTTGTTGATATTTGGTCCCAAATGGGATAAGAACCCAAAACCATTGCTTTGAGGCAGTGAATGGCTTGTATAAAGTTATTTTGGGTTAGAATATGTTATAATACAACGAATTTGATTGATTACAAGTGCTAGAGATGCATGAAGAATGTTTAGAAGTGAATAGAAAGACTTGTTGATATTTGTTCCCAAATGGGATAAGAACCCAAAACTATTGCTTTGAGGCAGTGAAGGGCTTGTATAAAGTTATTTTGGTTTAGAATATGTTATAATACAACGAATTTGATTGATTACAAGTGGTAGAGATGCATGAAGAATGTTTAGAAGTGAGAAGAAAGACTTGTTGATATTTGGTCCCAAATGGGATAAGAACCCAAAACCATTGCTTTGAGGCAGTGAATGGCTTGTATAAAGTTATTTTGGGTTAGAATATGTTATAATACAATGAATTTGATTGATTACAAGTGTTAGAGATGCATGAAGAATGTTTAAAAGTGAGAAGAAAGACTTGTTGATATTTGGTCCCAAATGGGATAAGAACCCAAAACCATTGCTTTGAGGCAGTGAAGGGCTTGTATAAAGTTATTTTGGTTTAGAATATGTTATAATACAAATAATTTGATTTATTACAAGTGGTAGAGATGCATGAAGAATGTTTAGAAGTGAGAAGAAAGACTTGTTGATATTTGGTCCCAAACGGGATAAGAACCCAAAATCATTGCTTTGAGGCAGTGAATGGCTTGTATAAAGTTAGTTTGGGTTAGAATATGTTATAATTCAATGAATTTGATTTATTACAAGTGCTAGAGATGCATGAAGAATGTTTAGAAGTGAATAGAAAGACTTGTTGATATTTGGTCCTAAATGGGATAAGAACCCAAAACCATTGCTTTGAGGCAGTGAAGGGCTTGTATAAAGTTATTTTGGTTTAGAATATGTTATAATACAATGAATTTGATTGTTTACAAGTGCTAGAGATGCATGAAGAATGTTTAAAAGTGAGAAGAAAGACTTGTTGATATTTGGTCCCAAATGGGATAAGAACCCAAAACCATTGCTTTGAGGCAATGAATGGCTTGTATAAAGTTATTTTGGGTTAGAATATGTTATAATACAACGAATTTGATTGATTACAAGTGCTAGAGATGCATGAAGAATGTTTAGAAGTGAATAGAAAGACTTGTTGATATTTGTTCCCAAATGGGATAAGAACCCAAAACTATTGCTTTGAGGCAGTGAAGGGCTTGTATAAAGTTATTTTGGTTTAGAATATGTTATAATACAACGAATTTGATTGATTACAAGTGGTAGAGATGCATGAAGAATGTTTAGAAGTGAGAAGAAAGACTTGTTGATATTTGGTCCCAAACGGGATAAGAACCCAAAACCATTGCTTTGAGGCAGTGAAGGGCTTGTATAAAGTTATTTTGGTTTAGAATATGTTATAATACAATGAATTTGATTGATTATAAGTGGTAGAGATGCATGAAGAATGTTTAGAAGTGAGAAGAAAGACTTGTTGATATTTGGTCCCAAACGGGATAAGAACCCAAAATCATTGCTTTGAGGCAGTGAATGGCTTGTATAAAGTTAGTTTGGGTTAGAATATGTTATAATACAATGAATTTGATTTATTACAAGTGCTAGAGATGCATGAAGAATGTTTAGAAGTGAATAGAAAGACTTGTTGATATTTGTTCCCAAATGGGATAAGAACCCAAAACCATTGCTTTGAGGCAGTGAAGGGCTTGTATAAAGTTATTTTGGTTTAGAATATGTTATAATACAAATAATTTGATTTATTAAAAGTGGTAGAGATGCATGAAGAATGTTTAGAAGTGAGAAGAAAGACTTGTTGATATTTGGTCCCAAATGGGATAAGAACCCAAAACCATTGCTTTGAGGCAGTGAATGGCTTGTATAAAGTTATTTTGGGTTAGAATATGTTATAATACAATGAATTTGATTGTTTACAAGTGCTAGAGATGCATGAAGAATGTTTAAAAGTGAGAAGAAAGACTTGTTGATATTTGGTCCCAAATGGGATAAGAACCCAAAACCATTGCTTTGAGGCAGTGAATGGCTTGTATAAAGTTATTTTGGGTTAGAATATGTTATAATACAACGAATTTGATTGATTACAAGTGCTAGAGATGCATGAAGAATGTTTAGAAGTGAATAGAAAGACTTGTTGATATTTGTTCCCAAATGGGATAAAAACCCAAAACTATTGCTTTGAGGCAGTGAACGGCTTGTATAAAGTTATTTTGGTTTAGAATATGTTATAATACAACGAATTTGATTGATTACAAGTGGTAGAGATGCATGAAGAATGTTTAGAAGTGAGAAGAAAGACTTGTTGATATTTGGTCCCAAACGGGATAAGAACCCAAAATCATTGCTTTGAGGCAGTGAAGGGCTTGTATAAAGTTATTTTGGTTTAGAATATGTTATAATACAAATAATTTGATTTATTAAAAGTGGTAGAGATGCATGAAGAATGTTTAGAAGTGAGAAGAAAGACTTGTTGATATTTGGTCCCAAATGGGATAAGAACCCAAAACCATTGCTTTGAGGCAGTGAATGGCTTGTATAAAGTTATTTTGGGTTAGAATATGTTATAATACAATGAATTTGATTGATTACAAGTGTTAGAGATGCATGAAGAATGTTTAAAAGTGAGAAGAAAGACTTGTTGATATTTGGTCCCAAATGGGATAAGAACCCAAAACCATTGCTTTGAGGCAGTGAAGGGCTTGTATAAAGTTATTTTGGTTTAGAATATGTTATAATACAAATAATTTGATTTATTACAAGTGGTAGAGATGCATGAAGAATGTTTAGAAGTGAGAAGAAAGACTTGTTGATATTTGGTCCCAAACGGGATAAGAACCCAAAATCATTGCTTTGAGGCAGTGAATGGCTTGTATAAAGTTAGTTTGGGTTAGAATATGTTATAATACAATGAATTTGATTTATTACAAGTGCTAGAGATGCATGAAGAATGTTTAGAAGTGAATAGAAAGACTTGTTGATAATTGGTCCCAAATGGGATAAGAACCCAAAACCATTGCTTTGAGGCAATGAATGGCTTGTTAAAAGCTATTTTGGGTTAGAATATGTTATAATACAATGAATTTGATTGATTACAAGTGGTAGAGATGCATGAAGAATGTTTAGAAGTAAGAAGAAAGAGTTGTTGATATTTGGTCCCAAATGGGATAAGAACCCAAAATCATTGTTTTGAGGCAGTGAATGGCTTGTATAAAGTTAGTTTGGGTTAGAATATGTTATTATACAATGAATTAGATTTATTACAAGTGCTAGAGATGCATGAAGAATGTTTAGAAGTGAATAGAAAGACTTGTTGATAATTGGTCCCAAATGGGATAAGAACCCAAAACCATTGCTTTGAGGCAATGAATGGCTTGTTAAAAGCTATTTTGGGTTAGAATATGTTATAATACAATGAATTTGATTGATTACAAGTGGTAGAGATGCATGAAGAATGTTTAGAAGTAAGAAGAAAGACTTGTTGATATTTGGTCCCAAATGGGATAAGAACCCAAAAGCATTGCTTTGAGGCAGTGAATGGCTTGTATAAAGTTAGTTTGGGTTAGAATATGTTATAATACAATGAATTTGATTGATTACAAGTGCTAGAGATGCATGAAGAATGTTTAGAAGTGAATAGAAAGACTTGTTGATATTTGTTCCCAAATGGGATAAGAACCCAAAAACATTGCTTTGAGGCAGTGAAGGGCTTGTATAAAGTTATTTTG
This sequence comes from Capsella bursa-pastoris, assembly GCA_036452645.1. Classification (NCBI taxonomy): domain Eukaryota; kingdom Viridiplantae; phylum Streptophyta; class Magnoliopsida; order Brassicales; family Brassicaceae; genus Capsella; species Capsella bursa-pastoris. Next base: position 4,170,856 of record CP144186.1, read on the forward strand.
GTTTAGAATATGTTATAATACAATGAATTTGATTGATTACAAGTGCTAGAGATGCATGAAGAATGTTTAGAAGTGAATAGAAAGACTTGTTGATATTTGTTCCCAAATGGGATAAGAACCCAAAACCATTGCTTTGAGGCAGTGAAGGGCTTGTATAAAGTTATTTTGGTTTAGAATATGTTATAATACAATGAATTTGATTGATTATAAGTGGTAGAGATGCATGAAGAATGTTTAGAAGTGAGAAGAAAGACTTGTTGATATTTGGTCCCAAACGGGATAAGAACCCAAAATCATTGCTTTGAGGCAGTGAATGGCTTGTATAAAGTTAGTTTCGGTTAGAATATGTTATAATACAATGAATTCGATTTATTACAAGTGCTAGAGATGCATGAAGAATGTTTAGAAGTGAATAGAAAGACTTGTTGATATTTGTTCCCAAATGGGATAAGAACCCAAAACCATTGCTTTGAGGCAGTGAAGGGCTTGTATAAAGTTATTTTGGTTTAGCATATGTTATAATACAAATAATTTGATTTATTAAAAGTGGTAGAGATGCATGAAGAATGTTTAGAAGTGAGAAGAAAGACTTGTTGATATTTGGTCCCAAATGGGATAAGAACCCAAAACCATTGCTTTGAGGCAGTGAATGGCTTGTATAAAGTTATTTTGGGTTAGAATATGTTATAATACAATGAATTTGATTGATTACAAGTGTTAGAGATGCATGAAGAATGTTTAAAAGTGAGAAGAAAGACTTGTTGATATTTGGTCCCAAATGGGATAAGAACCCAAAACCATTGCTTTGAGGCAGTGAAGGGCTTGTATAAAGTTATTTTGGTTTAGAATATGTTATAATACAAATAATTTGATTTATTACAAGTGGTAGAGATGCATGAAGAATGTTTAGAAGTGAGAAGAAAGACTTGTTGATATTTGGTCCCAAACGGGATAAGAACCCAAAATCATTGCTTTGAGGCAGTGAATGGCTTGTATAAAATTAGTTTGGGTTAAAATATGTTATAATACAATGAATTTGATTTATTACAAGTGCTAGAGATGCATGAAGAATGTTTAGAAGTGAATAGAAAGACTTGTTGATATTTGGTCCCAAATGGGATAAGAACCCAAAACCATTGCTTTGAGGCAGTGAAGGGCTTGTATAAAGTTATTTTGGTTTAGAATATGTTATAATACAAATAATTTGATTTATTACAAGTGGTAGAGATGCATGAAGAATGTTTAGAAGTGAGAAGAAAGACTTGTTGATATTTGGTCCCAAATGGGATAAGAACCCAAAACCATTGCTTTGAGGCAGTGAATGGCTTGTATAAAGTTATTTTGGGTTAGAATATGTTATAATACAATGAATTTGATTGATTACAAGTGTTAGAGATGCATGAAGAATGTTTAAAAGTGAGAAGAAAGACTTGTTGATATTTGGTCCCAAATGGGATAAGAACCCAAAACCATTGCTTTGAGGCAGTGAAGGGCTTGTATAAAGTTATTTTGGTTTAGAATATGTTATAATACAAATAATTTGATTTATTACAAGTGGTAGAGATGCATGAAGAATGTTTAGAAGTGAGAAGAAAGACTTGTTGATATTTGGTCCCAAACGGGATAAGAACCCAAAATCATTGCTTTGAGGCAGTGAATGGCTTGTATAAAGTTAGTTTGGGTTAGAATATGTTATAATTCAATGAATTTGATTTATTACAAGTGCTAGAGATGCATGAAGAATGTTTAGAAGTGAATAGAAAGACTTGTTGATATTTGGTCCCAAATGGGATAAGAACCCAAAACCATTGCTTTGAGGCAGTGAAGGGCTTGTATAAAGTTATTTTGGTTTAGAATATGTTATAATACAATGAATTTGATTGTTTACAAGTGCTAGAGATGCATGAAGAATGTTTAAAAGTGAGAAGAAAGACTTGTTGATATTTGGTCCCAAATGGGATAAGAACCCAAAACCATTGCTTTGAGGCAGTGAATGGCTTGTATAAAGTTATTTTGGGTTAGAATATGTTATAATACAACGAATTTGATTGATTACAAGTGCTAGAGATGCATGAAGAATGTTTAGAAGTGAATAGAAAGACTTGTTGATATTTGTTCCCAAATGGGATAAGAACCCAAAACTATTGCTTTGAGGCAGTGAAGGGCTTGTATAAAGTTATTTTGGTTTAGAATATGTTATAATACAACGAATTTGATTGATTACAAGTGGTAGAGATGCATGAAGAATGTTTAGAAGTGAGAAGAAAGACTTGTTGATATTTGGTCCCAAATGGGATAAGAACCCAAAACCATTGCTTTGAGGCAGTGAATGGCTTGTATAAAGTTATTTTGGGTTAGAATATGTTATAATACAATGAATTTGATTGATTACAAGTGTTAGAGATGCATGAAGAATGTTTAAAAGTGAGAAGAAAGACTTGTTGATATTTGGTCCCAAATGGGATAAGAACCCAAAACCATTGCTTTGAGGCAGTGAAGGGCTTGTATAAAGTTATTTTGGTTTAGAATATGTTATAATACAAATAATTTGATTTATTACAAGTGGTAGAGATGCATGAAGAATGTTTAGAAGTGAGAAGAAAGACTTGTTGATATTTGGTCCCAAACGGGATAAGAACCCAAAATCATTGCTTTGAGGCAGTGAATGGCTTGTATAAAGTTAGTTTGGGTTAGAATATGTTATAATTCAATGAATTTGATTTATTACAAGTGCTAGAGATGCATGAAGAATGTTTAGAAGTGAATAGAAAGACTTGTTGATATTTGGTCCTAAATGGGATAAGAACCCAAAACCATTGCTTTGAGGCAGTGAAGGGCTTGTATAAAGTTATTTTGGTTTAGAATATGTTATAATACAATGAATTTGATTGTTTACAAGTGCTAGAGATGCATGAAGAATGTTTAGAAGTGAGAAGAAAGACTTGTTGATATTTGGTCCCAAATGGGATAAGAACCCAAAACCATTGCTTTGAGGCAGTGAATGGCTTGTATAAAGTTATTTTGGGTTAGAATATGTTATAATACAACGAATTTGATTGATTACAAGTGCTAGAGATGCATGAAGAATGTTTAGAAGTGAATAGAAAGACTTGTTGATATTTGTTCCCAAATGGGATAAGAACCCAAAACTATTGCTTTGAGGCAGTGAAGGGCTTGTATAAAGTTATTTTGGTTTAGAATATGTTATAATACAACGAATTTGATTGATTACAAGTGGTAGAGATGCATGAAGAATGTTTAGAAGTGAGAAGAAAGACTTGTTGATATTTGGTCCCAAACGGGATAAGAACCCAAAACCATTGCTTTGAGGCAGTGAAGGGCTTGTATAAAGTTATTTTGGTTTAGAATATGTTATAATACAATGAATTTGATTGATTATAAGTGGTAGAGATGCATGAAGAATGTTTAGAAGTGAGAAGAAAGACTTGTTGATATTTGGTCCCAAACGGGATAAGAACCCAAAATCATTGCTTTGAGGCAGTGAATGGCTTGTATAAAGTTAGTTTGGGTTAGAATATGTTATAATACAATGAATTTGATTTATTACAAGTGCTAGAGATGCATGAAGAATGTTTAGAAGTGAATAGAAAGACTTGTTGATATTTGTTCCCAAATGGGATAAGAACCCAAAACCATTGCTTTGAGGCAGTGAAGGGCTTGTATAAAGTTATTTTGGTTTAGAATATGTTATAATACAAATAATTTGATTTATTAAAAGTGGTAGAGATGCATGAAGAATGTTTAGAAGTGAGAAGAAAGACTTGTTGATATTTGGTCCCAAAAGGGATAAGAACCCAAAACCATTGCTTTGAGGCAGTGAATGGCTTGTATAAAGTTATTTTGGGTTAGAATATGTTATAATACAATGAATTTGATTGTTTACAAGTGCTAGAGATGCATGAAGAATGTTTAAAAGTGAGAAGAAAGACTTGTTGATATTTGGTCCCAAATGGGATAAGAACCCAAAACCATTGCTTTGAGGCAGTGAATGGCTTGTATAAAGTTATTTTGGGTTAGAATATGTTATAATACAACGAATTTGATTGATTACAAGTGCTAGAGATGCATGAAGAATGTTTAGAAGTGAATAGAAAGACTTGTTGATATTTGTTCCCAAATGGGATAAGAACCCAAAACTATTGCTTTGAGGCAGTGAAGGGCTTGTATAAAGTTATTTTGGTTTAGAATATGTTATAATACAACGAATTTGATTGATTACAAGTGGTAGAGATGCATGAAGAATGTTTAGAAGTGAGAAGAAAGACTTGTTGATATTTGGTCCCAAATGGGATAAGAACCCAAAACCATTGCTTTGAGGCAGTGAATGGCTTGTATAAAGTTATTTTGGGTTAGAATATGTTATAATACAATGAATTTGATTGATTACAAGTGTTAGAGATGCATGAAGAATGTTTAAAAGTGAGAAGAAAGACTTGTTGATATTTGGTCCCAAATGGGATAAGAACCCAAAACCATTGCTTTGAGGCAGTGAAGGGCTTGTATAAAGTTATTTTGGTTTAGAATATGTTATAATACAAATAATTTGATTTATTACAAGTGGTAGAGATGCATGAAGAATGTTTAGAAGTGAGAAGAAAGACTTGTTGATATTTGGTCCCAAACGGGATAAGAACCCAAAATCATTGCTTTGAGGCAGTGAATGGCTTGTATAAAGTTAGTTTGGGTTAGAATATGTTATAATTCAATGAATTTGATTTATTACAAGTGCTAGAGATGCATGAAGAATGTTTAGAAGTGAATAGAAAGACTTGTTGATATTTGGTCCCAAATGGGATAAGAACCCAAAACCATTGCTTTGAGGCAGTGAAGGGCTTGTATAAAGTTATTTTGGTTTAGAATATGTTATAATACAATGAATTTGATTGTTTACAAGTGCTAGAGATGCATGAAGAATGTTTAAAAGTGAGAAGAAAGACTTGTTGATATTTGGTCCCAAATGGGATAAGAACCCAAAACCATTGCTTTGAGGCAGTGAATGGCTTGTATAAAGTTATTTTGGGTTAGAATATGTTATAATACAACGAATTTGATTGATTACAAGTGCTAGAGATGCATGAAGAATGTTTAGAAGTGAATAGAAAGACTTGTTGATATTTGTTCCCAAATGGGATAAGAACCCAAAACTATTGCTTTGAGGCAGTGAAGGGCTTGTATAAAGTTATTTTGGTTTAGAATATGTTATAATACAACGAATTTGATTGATTACAAGTGGTAGAGATGCATGAAGAATGTTTAGAAGTGAGAAGAAAGACTTGTTGATATTTGGTCCCAAACGGGATAAGAACCCAAAACCATTGCTTTGAGGCAGTGAAGGGCTTGTATAAAGTTATTTTGGTTTAGAATATGTTATAATACAATGAATTTGATTGATTATAAGTGGTAGAGATGCATGAAGAATGTTTAGAAGTGAGAAGAAAGACTTGTTGATATTTGGTCCCAAACGGGATAAGAACCCAAAATCATTGCTTTGAGGCAGTGAATGGCTTGTATAAAGTTAGTTTGGGTTAGAATATGTTATAATACAATGAATTTGATTTATTACAAGTGCTAGAGATGCATGAAGAATGTTTAGAAGTGAATAGAAAGACTTGTTGATATTTGTTCCCAAATGGGATAAGAACCCAAAACCATTGCTTTGAGGCAGTGAAGGGCTTGTATAAAGTTATTTTGGTTTAGAATATGTTATAATACAAATAATTTGATTTATTAAAAGTGGTAGAGATACATGAAGAATGTTTAGAAGTGAGAAGAAAGACTTGTTGATATTTGGTCCCAAATGGGATAAGAACCCAAAACCATTGCTTTGAGGCAGTGAATGGCTTGTATAAAGTTATTTTGGGTTAGAATATGTTATAATACAATGAATTTGATTGATTACAAGTGTTAGAGATGCATGAAGAATGTTTAAAAGTGAGAAGAAAGACTTGTTGATATTTGGTCCCAAATGGGATAAGAACCCAAAACCATTGCTTTGTGGCAGTGAAGGGCTTGTATAAAGTTATTTTGGTTTAGAATATGTTATAATACAAATAATTTGATTTATTACAAGTGGTAGAGATGCATGAAGAATGTTTAGAAGTGAGAAGAAAGACTTGTTGATATTTGGTCCCAAACGGGATAAGAACCCAAAATCATTGCTTTGAGGCAGTGAATGGCTTGTATAAAGTTAGTTTGGGTTAAAATATGTTATAATACAATGAATTTGATTTATTACAAGTGCTAGAGATGCATGAAGAATGTTTAGAAGTGAATAGAAAGACTTGTTGATATTTGGTCCCAAATGGGATAAGAACCCAAAACCATTGCTTTGAGGCAGTGAAGGGCTTGTATAAAGTTATTTTGGTTTAGAATATGTTATAATACAAATAATTTGATTTATTACAAGTGGTAGAGATGCATGAAGAATGTTTAGAAGTGAGAAGAAAGACTTGTTGATATTTGGTCCCAAATGGGATAAGAACCCAAAACCATTGCTTTGAGGCAGTGAATGGCTTGTATAAAGTTATTTTGGGTTAGAATATGTTATAATACAATGAATTTGATTGATTACAAGTGTTAGAGATGCATGAAGAATGTTTAAAAGTGAGAAGAAAGACTTGTTGATATTTGGTCCCAAATGGGATAAGAACCCAAAACCATTGCTTTGAGGCAGTGAAGGGCTTGTATAAAGTTATTTTGGTTTAGAATATGTTATAATACAAATAATTTGATTTATTACAAGTGGTAGAGATGCATGAAGAATGTTTAGAAGTGAGAAGAAAGACTTGTTGATATTTGGTCCCAAACGGGATAAGAACCCAAAATCATTGCTTTGAGGCAGTGAATGGCTTGTATAAAGTTAGTTTGGGTTAGAATATGTTATAATACAATGAATTTGATTTATTACAAGTGCTAGAGATGCATGAAGAATGTTCAGAAGTGAATAGAAAGACTTGTTGATATTTGGTCCCAAATGGGATAAGAACCCAAAACCATTGCTTTGAGGCAGTGAAGGGCTTGTATAAAGTTATTTTGGTTTAGAATATGTTATAATACAAATAATTTGATTTATTACAAGTGGTAGAGATGCATGAAGAATGTTTAGAAGTGAGAAGAAAGACTTGTTGATATTTGGTCCCAAACGGGATAAGAACCCAAAATCATTGCTTTGAGGCAGTGAATGGCTTGTATAAAGTTAGTTTGGGTTAGAATATGTTATAATTCAATGAATTTGATTTATTACAAGTGCTAGAGATGCATGAAGAATGTTTAGAAGTGAATAGAAAGACTTGTTGATATTTGGTCCCAAATGGGATAAGAACCCAAAACCATTGCTTTGAGGCAGTGAAGGGCTTGTATAAAGTTATTTTGGTTTAGAATATGTTATAATACAATGAATTTGATTGTTTACAAGTGCTAGAGATGCATGAAGAATGTTTAAAAGTGAGAAGAAAGACTTGTTGATATTTGGTCCCAAATGGGATAAGAACCCAAAACCATTGCTTTGAGGCAGTGAATGGCTTGTATAAAGTTATTTTGGGTTAGAATATGTTATAATACAACGAATTTGATTGATTACAAGTGCTAGAGATGCATGAAGAATGTTTAGAAGTGAATAGAAAGACTTGTTGATATTTGTTCCCAAATGGGATAAGAACCCAAAACTATTGCTTTGAGGCAGTGAAGGGCTTGTATAAAGTTATTTTGGTTTAGAATATGTTATAATACAACGAATTTGATTGATTACAAGTGGTAGAGATGCATGAAGAATGTTTAGAAGTGAGAAGAAAGACTTGTTGATATTTGGTCCCAAACGGGATAAGAACCCAAAACCATTGCTTTGAGGCAGTGAAGGGCTTGTATAAAGTTATTTTGGTTTAGAATATGTTATAATACAATGAATTTGATTGATTATAAGTGGTAGAGATGCATGAAGAATGTTTAGAAGTGAGAAGAAAGACTTGTTGATATTTGGTCCCAAACGGGATAAGAACCCAAAATCATTGCTTTGAGGCAGTGAATGGCTTGTATAAAGTTAGTTTGGGTTAGAATATGTTATAATACAATGATTTTGATTTATTACAAGTGCTAGAGATGCATGAAGAATGTTTAGAAGTGAATAGAAAGACTTGTTGATATTTGTTCCCAAATGGGATAAGAACCCAAAACCATTGCTTTGAGGCAGTGAAGGGCTTGTATAAAATTATTTTGGTTTAGAATATGTTATAATACAAATAATTTGATTTATTAAAAGTGGTAGAGATGCATGAAGAATGTTTAGAAGTGAGAAGAAAGACTTGTTGATATTTGGTCCCAAATGGGATAAGAACCCAAAACCATTGCTTTGAGCCAGTGAATGGCTTGTATAAAGTTATTTTGGGTTAGAATATGTTATAATACAATGAATTTGATTGATTACAAGTGTTAGAGATGCATGAAGAATGTTTAAAAGTGAGAAGAAAGACTTGTTGATATTTGGTCCCAAATGGGATAAGAACCCAAAACCATTGCTTTGTGGCAGTGAAGGGCTTGTATAAAGTTATTTTGGTTTAGAATATGTTATAATACAAATAATTTGATTTATTACAAGTGGTAGAGATGCATGAAGAATGTTTAGAAGTGAGAAGAAAGACTTGTTGATATTTGGTCCCAAACGGGATAAGAACCCAAAATCATTGCTTTGAGGCAGTGAATGGCTTGTATAAAGTTAGTTTGGGTTAAAATATGTTATAATACAATGAATTTGATTTATTACAAGTGCTAGAGATGCATGAAGAATGTTTAGAAGTGAATAGAAAGACTTGTTGATATTTGGTCCCAAATGGGATAAGAACCCAAAACCATTGCTTTGAGGCAGTGAAGGGCTTGTATAAAGTTATTTTGGTTTAGAATATGTTATAATACAAATAATTTGATTTATTACAAGTGGTAGAGATGCATGAAGAATGTTTAGAAGTGAGAAGAAAGACTTGTTGATATTTGGTCCCAAATGGGATAAGAACCCAAAACCATTGCTTTGAGGCAGTGAATGGCTTGTATAAAGTTATTTTGGGTTAGAATATGTTATAATACAATGAATTTGATTGATTACAAGTGTTAGAGATGCATGAAGAATGTTTAAAAGTGAGAAGAAAGACTTGTTGATATTTGGTCCCAAATGGGATAAGAACCCAAAACCATTGCTTTGAGGCAGTGAAGGGCTTGTATAAAGTTATTTTGGTTTAGAATATGTTATAATACAAATAATTTGATTTATTACAAGTGGTAGAGATGCATGAAGAATGTTTAGAAGTGAGAAGAAAGACTTGTTGATATTTGGTCCCAAACGGGATAAGAACCCAAAATCATTGCTTTGAGGCAGTGAATGGCTTGTATAAAGTTAGTTTGGGTTAGAATATGTTATAATACAATGAATTTGATTTATTACAAGTGCTAGAGATGCATGAAGAATGTTTAGAAGTGAATAGAAAGACTTGTTGATATTTGGTCCCAAATGGGATAAGAACCCAAAACCATTGCTTTGAGGCAGTGAAGGGCTTGTATAAAGTTATTTTGGTTTAGAATATGTTATAATACAATGAATTTGATTGTTTACAAGTGCTAGAGATGCATGAAGAATGTTTAAAAGTGAGAAGAAAGACTTGTTGATATTTGGTCCCAAATGGGATAAGAACCCAAAACCATTGCTTTGAGGCAGTGAATGGCTTGTATAAAGTTATTTTGGGTTAGAATATGTTATAATACAACGAATTTGATTGATTACAAGTGCTAGAGATGCATGAAGAATGTTTAGAAGTGAATAGAAAGACTTGTTGATATTTGTTCCCAAATGGGATAAGAACCCAAAACTATTGCTTTGAGGCAGTGAAGGGCTTGTATAAAGTTATTTTGGTTTAGAATATGTTATAATACAACGAATTTGATTGATTACAAGTGGTAGAGATGCATGAAGAATGTTTAGAAGTGAGAAGAAAGACTTGTTGATATTTGGTCCCAAACGGGATAAGAACCCAAAATCATTGTTTTGAGGCAGTGAATGGCTTGTATAAAGTTAGTTTGGGTTAGAATATGTTATAATACAATGAATTTGATTTATTACAAGTGCTAGAGATGCATGAAGAATGTTTAGAAGTGAATAGAAAGACTTGTTGATAATTGGTCCCAAATGGGATAAGAACCCAAAACCATTGCTTTGAGGCAATGAATGGCTTGTTAAAAGCTATTTTGGGTTAGAATATGTTATAATACAATGAATTTGATTGATTACAAGTGGTAGAGATGCATGAAGAATGTTTAGAAGTAAGAAGAAAGACTTGTTGATATTTGGTCCCAAATGGGATAAGAACCCAAAAGCATTGCTTTGAGGCAGTGAATGGCTTGTATAAAGTTAGTTTGGGTTAGAATATGTTATAATACAATGAATTTGATTGATTACAAGTGCTAGAGATGCATGAAGAATGTTTAGAAGTGAATAGAAAGACTTGTTGATATTTGTTCCCAAATGGGATAAGAACCCAAAAACATTGCTTTGAGGCAGTGAATATTGAGACCTAATGTGCAAAGTTAGGGTCAATGGCTCAAGAAACGAATGTGCAAAGTTCGGGTCAAGTCATCAAGACAAGATACGAATGTGCAAAGTTCGGGTCAAACATAAGTGATCAAGATGTGCAAATCTAGGGTCAACATATGAAGATGAAGATGTGCAAAACAAGGGTCAATACATGAAGATAAAGATGTGCAAAACACGGGTCATTACATGAAGATAAAGATGTGCAAAACACGGGTCATTACAAGACCTAATGGGCGTGCAAAACATCTAGAAGATCACATGTTGTACCAAGGAATGCAAGTGGGTGAGAAGAGTCACATGTGAGCTTAAGAAAGGTCACATGTGACCAAAGAGACGTTAGAGAGCTGTCCCTTTCATCCTTGGGCGCTCAAAGCTTCTTTCCCTCTCTCCTCATGTCACTTTCACTTCATTTGTAAAAGAGAAAACCCTAGAGCTCCTCCTCTATATATTGTAGTAGCCTCCCTCCTTTGTAAGGTGCTAATTCACAAGTATATACAAGTATTTTGTTTATCAAATTCGTCCATCTCTTCTCTCTACATTTGCTTAACTAATAATCATAATGTAGATAGCTAGAGTGTAACGATTTAGGGGCTGCCCTTAAGGCAGCCTAATACTTGTTAAATACACCTTAAACTCTTCTTTATCTACTCTTTATTCTGTAGATTACTGATTCTAATTCCTCTTTATCTCAAGTACACAAACTCTAAGTGTTGTTGTACTAAACAAGGATTAGTCTCACACTAGAAGCTTTCTCCTTCATATAATCGATTTACTCTCTAGTATATTCGGATATATTGTTGGATATGTGTGTGGATTCCATCACAAGTTGATGGTCTCTTCATCTTAAGATCGAGTTCCCTTGTATGGTTAAAGAGAGATTCATTCACCAAGTGACTGTCTACTCTCTATTGTGAGCTTAGTCTCATAGAAACTAACATGGTATCAGAGCCAGGTTGCTCTCTTGGTTCCTCAAGAACACAAGAACTCGTTCTCTAAAGCATTCTCTTTATTTTGTTGTTTTTAAAGGTTCTTTCTCTCCCACCTCTTGTTGTTGAAAGCTTGTTCTTGGTGTTATTAATATGCCCACGTTCAAGCTTGAGGGGGAGAAAGATTTTTATTTTGCATCTCCATTTAGCTTAGTCCATTGGATATAAGCTTGTTTCTAAAGATGCACCTTTGTAACCGTTGGACAAACTGTTTTGTTCCAAAGGTTTCTTTTGCTTTTTCTTTACAACTAAGGCCACGAAAATCATCTTCTATATGGTATTTTGTGGTTCATGTTGATTTAAAGCCACTGGAAAACTCTTGTTCATGTGTTATTTCAGTGGGTTCATGTCTTTAACCGATGGGTAAATCGATTGCCCAACGGTCCATTATGTTTCAGCCATTAAAGCACCAAACTCTTGATGATTCTTGGATGCTCTTGGCTGTTAAAGTGTCTTTAAAACTCAAGAAAACAGAGCAAAACTCTGTCCATTTGAACTCTTGAGCAAATTCTCTATTCTCTTTTACTTATGCTCATTCTATTTGCTTCCGCTATTCTTCTTTACTTATGTTCATTCTCTTTACTTGCGCTTATACTCTATAATCTCTTGTTACTTATATTCTCTCCTTATTTTCAGCAATTTATTCTCTAATCTCTCACCATCTCTTGTTTAGAATCTGTTTTTAATGGTCTAAAAACAGGTCAATCTTTGAAGATGGTGAGTTTGTTGTCTCAAGAAGGCGCAACACAATGCTTGAAGTTAGAACCAATGGCCATCAAGCTTTGGAGACCACAAGGATGTTCTTTCTAGCGAGTCAAAGCTCCGGAAGATCAAGGGTTAACCCGCGAGGCTTACCGAGGGTGAATGCTATGGTTGAAGTTCTTGTGGAGACGCCTAATGGAAAGGCAAGCTGGTGGAAAGTGATGAATCAACTCAAAGACATGTGTGTTAGCGTCAAGTTGTTGGAGTTCAAGATTGGATGTGCACTAGGTGTCAATTATACTAGGCACAAGGTTTCTTGACTCAAGACATGGCCCAAGCCATGAACAAATCAAGAGAGTGGTCCCAAAGAGGATTTAAACCATATCTCTAAATTTAAAGGCTAACTTCTAAACTCTCCCTTTTAAATTTAAATTCATCTTATTCAAGTATTGAAATTTGAATTTCAGATTTGAATTTATTTAAATTTATATTTAAATATTTATATTTATTTGAAAATAGTTTAAATTTGTTTTTGAAAACATTTGAAATATTTCACATTCAGTTTAAATATTTTCTTAAAATAGATATAGTATTTAAAAGAGAAATGAAGTTTCATTCCTATAGTTCTATGAATTCTCTCATTTGGTTTCTCAAGTTTTATTAAGTGTTTTTCTTAAAACCCCACAACATATACTTTAAAATTTTTCTTTAAATCTCATGTTGAAGGTTTAAAGGAGAGGAGGCATGTGTGGACATTCTCAAAGAGAAACACAAGATGAGGCAAAGAGGTCCATAAGAAGAGGAATCAAGTCATGAAGGACTAAACGAAATGAAAAGTCTTAAGGAAAAAAAAACCAATGCTTGGTATCCAAGCAAATTCTCTGTCAAAGCGTCCTAAAGATTTACTCGTACGACGACCTTCCGCTGGGATTCAGCTTCCAAGGTCTTCAGAAAAGTTCTTGGAAATTGAGTAAGCTTTCTAGTGAAAGTAATATCACCCATACCGGAGCAGCCGATCGAAAGTTATGTCCAATTTAGTGGACACATATCAATCTGACGCGACCGAGAAGAAGCAATCGACCATTGAGGTCGGTTAAGGTATCGATTGGCCATTTTCTGGCCACGAAAAGAGCTTCAAAAGAAGCCAAATTGGAGCCCTTGAAACCTAAGAAGCGGTCATGAAAGAAGCCTTAGAAGACTAGTCTTGATGTTGTTCCAAGAAGGGATAATGAAGGAGGATTAGCTTTAAGAGCTAATGGCTGCTAGACTTGGTGTTTTCAAGAAGTTTCAAAGAAAGTTACAAGAAGAAGAATCCAGCCTAGTCAAGCTCAAGACAGTCCCAAAGGAAGACCCAAAGTGGTGAACCTAAGAGGCTAACCAAAAGAGGAGGCTAAGGTGGGATAAGCTAGAGCTCTTGGTCTAGCTCGAGTTGTCTATCCAAGCAAACTTGAAGTGAAGAAATCTCCTATCTCTCTCTCAAGCTTCGTTGGAAGCTACAGAGAAGATAGAAAGAAGCAAGAAGCGGCTGGAGAAGAAGTCTCCAAGTCGACCGATCGATCTCTCCTTTTTCATCATCGAGACCGATCGATCTCTCCATCATCGAGACCGAGTTGTCTCGACCGATCGATCTCTCCATCATCGAGACCAAATTTTCTCAACCGATCGACCATGAGCTCTCGACCGATCGACCATGAGTTCTCGACCGATTGATCAGCTGTGTCCGGGTCTCAACCGTACGTCCGTCCATTCATCAACAAGAAGCTCATCCAACCATTTACAACAATGAAGACAAAAGGCTATCTCTAAACCCCCTTAACTCTTTCAATATCTTTAATTCATTGCTCTTATTTTATTCAGATTAGTCATGCATTTAAAGTGAATTTGTCATGCTTAGAATCTGAATTTAGAGAGTGAATTTTGGGATTTGTTTTTAGAGAAATGCCTTGAATTAATTTGGATTTATCATGCTGAATTTGTTATGTTTAAAACATGTTTTTAGGAATTAAATTCATGACTATTAAACTGGTTGGTTCAATATTAAACTGAATTTGCATGGTTAAAATCTGATTTTATACTCATGTGTTTAAATTGAGCTTAGTAAAAGACTAGTTCAATTTAAGTGTGTTCTCTTTAATCTCAAACCTAGCGTAGTGTTATTCTTTTGGCCGATATACTTAAGATTTCTTTACATCTTTTTGAAGGTACAAAAGAGAAAGAAAGCCATCCAAAAGCTATATGAGAAAAAAAGAGAACCGGGTGGATCATTCTAGCTTGACTCAAGGAAGATCAATTCATGGTGGTGACCGAGAAGGAGAAGGTCCTCAAGCGAGTACTCACACGGAGAATTAGAGTCTCCACAAGGAGTCAAAGCAAGAAGCCAAAGCGATCTCACGTTCAAACCATGGCCATAGCTACATCATTCAACCGTGAAGACTATACTCTTTTTCCCTTAACAAAGTTTTGTCCCAAGAGGTTTTCTTTGTTAAGGTTTTTAATGAGGTAGTCCTTTGTGTGTTGCAAGCTTGGCCTTTGGTTCCCGCTGCCCAAGCTTGAGGGGGAGTATTATAGAGGAAGAAGAAAAGGAGAACCTAAAGATGAAGTCTAGAAGAAGAGGTCGAGCTTAATGGTGTTCAATGAAGTGTGACACTCAACTTGGCTCGTGTATCTCCAAGCTTAACCTCCGATGTCTCTACACTTAAGCTTGAGGGGGAGTATTGAGACCTAATGTGCAAAGTTAGGGTCAATGGCTCAAGAAACGAATGTGCAAAGTTCGGGTCAAGTCATCAAGACAAGATACGAATGTGCAAAGTTCGGGTCAAACATAAGTGATCAAGATGTGCAAATCTAGGGTCAACATATGAAGATGAAGATGTGCAAAACAAGGGTCAATACATGAAGATAAAGATGTGCAAAACACGGGTCATTACATGAAGATAAAGATGTGCAAAACACGGGTCATTACAAGACCTAATGGGCGTGCAAAACATCTAGAAGATCACATGTTGTACCAAGGAATGCAAGTGGGTGAGAAGAGTCACATGTAAGCTTAAGAAAGGTCACATGTGACCAAAGAGACGTTAGAGAGCTGTCCCTTTCATCCTTGGGCGCTCAAAGCTTCTTTCCCTCTCTCCTCATGTCACTTTCACTTCATTTGTAAAAGAGAAAACCCTAGAGCTCCTCCTCTATATATTGTAGTAGCCTCCCTCCTTTGTAAGGTGCTAATTCACAAGTATATACAAGTATTTTGTTTATCAAATTCGTCCATCTCTTCTCTCTACATTTGCTTAACTAATAATCATAATGTAGATAGCTAGAGTGTAACGATTTAGGGGCTGCCCTTAAGGCAGCCTAATACTTGTTAAATACACCTTAAACTCTTCTTTATCTACTCTTTATTCTCTAGATTACTGATTCTAATTCCTCTTTATCTCAAGTACACAAACTCTAAGTGTTGTTGTACTAAACAAGGATTAGTCTCACACTAGAAGCTTTCTCCTTCATATAATCGATTTACTCTCTAGTATATTCGGATATATTGTTGGATATGTGTGTGGATTCCATCACAAGTTGATGGTCTCTTCATCTTAAGATCGAGTTCCCTTGTATGGTTAAAGAGAGATTCATTCACCAAGTGACTGTCTACTCTCTATTGTGAGCTTAGTCTCATAGAAACTAACAGTGAAGGGCTTGTATAAAGTTATTTTGGTTTAGAATATGTTATAATACAATGAATTTGATTGATTACAAGTGCTAGAGATGCATGAAGAATGTTTAGAAGTGAATAGAAAGACTTGTTGATATTTGTTCCCAAATGGGATAAGAACCCAAAACCATTGCTTTGAGGCAGTGAAGGGCTTGTATAAAGTTATTTTGGTTTAGAATATGTTATAATACAATGAATTTGATTGATTATAAGTGGTAGAGATGCATGAAGAATGTTTAGAAGTGAGAAGAAAGACTTGTTGATATTTGGTCCCAAACGGGATAAGAACCCAAAATCATTGCTTTGAGGCAGTGAATGGCTTGTATAAAGTTAGTTTGGGTTAGAATATGTTATAATACAATGAATTTGATTTATTACAAGTGCTAGAGATGCATGAAGAATGTTTAGAAGTGAATAGAAATACTTGTTGATAATTCGTCCCAAATGGGATAAGAACCCAAAACCATTGCTTTGAGGCAATGAATGGCTTGTTAAAAGCTATTTTGGGTTAGAATATGTTATAATACAATGAATTTGATTGATTACAAGTGGTAGAGATGCATGAAGAATGTTTAGAAGTAAGAAGAAAGACTTGTTGATATTTGGTCCCAAATGGGATAAGAACCCAAAAGCATTGCTTTGAGGCAGTGAATGGCTTGTATAAAGTTAGTTTGGGTTAGAATATGTTATAATACAATGAATTTGATTGATTACAAGTGCTAGAGATGCATGAAGAATGTTTAGAAGTGAATTGAAAGACTTGTTGATATTTGTTCCCAAATGGGATAAGAACCCAAAAACATTGCTTCGAGGCAGTGAAGGGCTTGTATAAAGTTATTTTGGTTTAGAATATGTTATAATACAATGAATTTGATTGATTACAAGTGCTAGAGATGCATGAAGAATGTTTAAAAGTGAATAGAAAGACTTGTTGATATTTGTTCCCAAATGGGATAAGAACCCAAAATCATTGCTTTGAGGCAGTGAATGGCTTGTATAAAGTTAGTTTGGGTTAGAATATGTTATATTACAATGAATTTGATTTATTACAAGTGCTAGAGATGCATGAAGAATGTTTAGAAGTGAATAGAAAGACTTGTTGATATTTGGTCCCAAATGGGATAAGAACCCAAAACCTTTGCTTTGAGGCAATGAATGGCTTGTAAAAAGCTATTTTGGGTTAGAATATGTTATAATACAAATAATTTGATTTATTACAAGTGGTAGAGATGCATGAAGAATGTTTAGAAGTGAGAAGAAAGACTTGTTGATATTTGGTCCCAAATGGGATAAGAACCCAAAACCATTGCTTTGAGGCAGTGAATGGCTTGTATAAAGTTATTTTGGGTTAGAATATGTTATAATACAATGAATTTGATTTATTACAAGTGCTAGAGATGCATGAAGAATGTTTAGAAGTGAATAGAAAGACTTGTTGATAATTGGTCCCAAATGGGATAAGAACCCAAAACCATTGCTTTGAGGCAATGAATGGCTTGTTAAAAGCTATTTTGGGTTAGAATATGTTATAATACAATGAATTTGATTGATTACAAGTGGTAGAGATGCATGAAGAATGTTTAGAAGTAAGAAGAAAGACTTGTTGATATTTGGTCCCAAATGGGATAAGAACCCAAAAGCATTGCTTTGAGGCAGTGAATGGCTTGTATAAAGTTAGTTTGGGTTAGAATATGTTATAATACAATGAATTTGATTGATTACAAGTGCTAGAGATGCATGAAGAATGTTTAGAAGTGAATAGAAAGACTTGTTGATATTTGTTCCCAAATGGGATAAGAACCCAAAAACATTGCTTTGAGGCAGTGAAGGGCTTGTATAAAGTTATTTTGGTTTAGAATATGTTATAATACAATGAATTTGATTGATTACAAGTGCTAGAGATGCATGAAGAATGTTTAGAAGTGAATAGAAAGACTTGTTGATATTTGTTCCCAAATGGGATAAGAACCCAAAACCATTGCTTTGAGGCAGTGAAGGGTTTGTATAAAGTTATTTTGGTTTAGAATATGTTATAATACAATGAATTTGATTGATTATAAGTGGTAGACATGCATGAAGAATGTTTAGAAGTGAGAAGAAAGACTTGTTGATATTTGGTCCCAAACGGGATAAGAACCCAAAATCATTGCTTTAAGGCAGTGAATGGCTTGTATAAAGTTAGTTTGGGTTAGAATATGTTATAATACAATGAATTTGATTTATTACAAGTGCTTGTATAAAGTTAGTTTGGGTTAGAATATGTTATAATACAATGAATTTGATTTATTACAAGTGCTAGAGATGCATGAAGAATGTTTAGAAGTGAATAGAAAGACTTGTTGATATTTGGTCCCAAATGGGATAAGAACCCAAAACCTTTGCTTTGAGGCAATGAATGGCTTGTAAAAAGCAATTTTGGGTTAGAATATGTTATAATACAATGAATTTGATTGATTACAAGTGCTAGAGATGCATGAAGAATGTTTAGAAGTGAGAAGAAAGACTTGTTGATATTTGGTCTCAAATGGGATAAGAACCCAAAATCAT
Source organism: Capsella bursa-pastoris (assembly GCA_036452645.1). Taxonomy (NCBI): domain Eukaryota; kingdom Viridiplantae; phylum Streptophyta; class Magnoliopsida; order Brassicales; family Brassicaceae; genus Capsella; species Capsella bursa-pastoris. Next base: position 4,189,385 of record CP144186.1, read on the forward strand.
TGCTTTGAGGCAGTGAATGGCTTGTATAAAGTTAGTTTGGGTTAGAATATGTTATAATACAATGAATTTGATTTATTACAAGTGCTAGAGATACATGAAGAATGTTTAGAAGTGAATAGAAAGACTTGGTTATATTTGGTCCCAAATGGGATAAGAACCCAAAACCATTGCTTTGAGGCAGTGAAGGGTTTGTATAAAGTTATTTTGGTTTAGAATATGTTATAATACAATGAATTTGATTGTTTACAAGTGCTAGAGATGCATGAAGAATGTTTAAAAGTGAGAAGAAAGACTTGTTGATATTTGGTCCCAAATGGGATAAGAACCCAAAACCATTGCTTTGAGGCAGTGAATGGCTTGTATAAAGTTATTTTGGGTTAGAATATGTTATAATACAATGAATTTGATTGATTACAAGTGTTAGAGATGCATGAAGAATGTTTAAAAGTGAGAAGAAAGACTTGTTGATATTTGGTCCCAAATGGGATAAGAACCCAAAACCATTGCTTTGAGGCAGTGAAGGGCTTGTATAAAGTTATTTTGGTTTAGAATATGTTATAATACAATGAATTTGATTTATTACAAGTGCTAGAGATGCATGAAGAATGTTTAGAAGTGAATAGAAAGACTTGGTTATATTTGGTCCCAAATGGGATAAGAACCCAAAACCATTGCTTTGAGGCAGTGAAGGGTTTGTATAAAGTTATTTTGGTTTAGAATATGTTATAATACAATGAATTTGATTGTTTACAAGTGCTAGAGATGCATGAAGAATGTTTAGAAGTGAGAAGAAAGACTTGTTGATATTTGGTCCCAAATGGGATAAGAACCCAAAACCATTGCTTTGAGGCAGTGAAAGGCTTGTATAAAGTTATTTTGGGTTAGAATATGTTATAATACAATGAATTTGATTGATTACAAGTGGTAGAGATGCATGAAGAATGTTTAGAAGTGAGAAGAAAGACTTGTTGATATTTGGTCCCAAACGGGATAAGAACCCAAAATCATTGCTTTGAGGCAGTGAATGGCTTGTATAAAGTTAGTTTGGGTTAGAATATGTTATAATACAATGAATTTGATTTATTACAAGTGCTAGAGATGCATGAAGAATGTTTAGAAGTGAATAGAAAGACTTGTTGATATTTGGTCCCAAATGGGATAAGAACCCAAAACCATTGCTTTGAGGCAGTGAAGGGCTTGTATAAAGTTATTTTGGTTTAGATTATGTTATAATACAAATAATTTGATTTATTACAAGTGGTAGAGATGCATGAAGAATGTTTAGAAGTGAGAAGAAAGACTTGTTGATATTTGGTCCCAAATGGGATAAGAACCCAAAATCATTGCTTTGAGGCAGTGAATGGCTTGTATAAAGTTATTTTGGGTTAGAATATGTTATAATACACTGAATTTGATTGATTACAAGTGCTAGAGATGCATGAAGAATGTTTAGAAGTGAGAAGAAAGACTTGTTGATATTTGTTCCCAAATGGGATAAGAACCCAAAACCATTGCTTTGAGGCAGTGAAGGGCTTGTGTAAAGTTATTTTGGTTTAGAATATGTTATAATACAAATAATTTGATTTATTACAAGTGGTAGAGATGCATGAAGAATGTTTAGAAGTGAGAAGAAAGACTTGTTGATATTTGGTCCCAAATGGGATAAGAACCCAAAACCATTGCTTTGAGGCAGTGAATGGCTTGTATAAAGTTATTTTGGGTTAGAATATGTTATAATACAATGAATTTGATTGATTACAAGTGTTAGAGATGCATGAAGAATGTTTAAAAGTGAGAAGAAAGACTTGTTGATATTTGGTCCCAAATGGGATAAGAACCCAAAATCATTGCTTTGAGGCAGTGAATGGCTTGTATAAAGTTATTTTGGGTTAGAATATGTTATAATACACTGAATTTGATTGATTACAAGTGCTAGAGATGCATGAAGAATGTTTAGAAGTGAGAAGAAAGACTTGTTGATATTTGTTCCCAAATGGGATAAGAACCCAAAACCATTGCTTTGAGGCAGTGAAAGGCTTGTATAAAGTTATTTTGGGTTAGAATATGTTATAATACAATGAATTTGATTGATTACAAGTGGTAGAGATGCATGAAGAATGTTTAGAAGTGAGAAGAAAGACTTGTTGATATTTGTTCCCAAATGGGATAAGAACCCAAAACCATTGCTTTGAGGCAGTGAAGGGCTTGTATAAAGTTATTTTGGTTTAGAATATGTTATAATACAATGAATTTGATTGATTATAAGTGGTAGACATGCATGAAGAATGTTTAGAAGTGAGAAGAAAGACTTGTTGATATTTGGTCCCAAACGGGATAAGAACCCAAAATCATTGCTTTGAGGCAGTGAATGGCTTGTATAAAGTTAGTTTGGGTTAGAATATGTTATAATACAATGAATTTGATTTATTACAAGTGCTTGTATAAAGTTAGTTTGGGTTAGAATATGTTATAATACAATGAATTTGATTTATTACAAGTGCTAGAGATGCATGAAGAATGTTTAGAAGTGAATAGAAAGACTTGTTGATATTTGGTCCCAAATGGGATAAGAACCCAAAACCTTTGCTTTGAGGCAATGAATGGCTTGTAAAAAGCAATTTTGGGTTAGAATATGTTATAATACAATGAATTTGATTGATTACAAGTGCTAGAGATGCATGAAGAATGTTTAGAAGTGAGAAGAAAGACTTGTTGATATTTGGTCTCAAATGGGATAAGAACCCAAAATCATTGCTTTGAGGCAGTGAATGGCTTGTATAAAGTTAGTTTGGGTTAGAATATGTTATAATACAATGAATTTGATTTATTACAAGTGCTAGAGATGCATGAAGAATGTTTAGAAGTGAATAGAAAGACTTGGTTATATTTGGTCCCAAATGGGATAAGAACCCAAAACCATTGCTTTGAGGCAGTGAAGGGTTTGTATAAAGTTATTTTCGTTTAGAATATGTTATAATACAATGAATTTGATTGTTTACAAGTGCTAGAGATGCATGAAGAATGTTTAAAAGTGAGAAGAAAGACTTGTTGATATTTGGTCCCAAATGGGATAAGAACCCAAAACCATTGCTTTGAGGCAGTGAATGGCTTGTATAAAGTTATTTTGGGTTAGAATATGTTATAATACAATGAATTTGATTGATTACAAGTGTTAGAGATGCATGAAGAATGTTTAAAAGTGAGAAGAAAGACTTGTTGATATTTGGTCCCAAATGGGATAAGAACCCAAAACCATTGCTTTGAGGCAGTGAAGGGCTTGTATAAAGTTATTTTGGTTTAGAATATGTTATAATACAATGAATTTGATTTATTACAAGTGCTAGAGATGCATGAAGAATGTTTAGAAGTGAATAGAAAGACTTGGTTATATTTGGTCCCAAATGGGATAAGAACCCAAAACCATTGCTTTGAGGCAGTGAAGGGTTTGTATAAAGTTATTTTGGTTTAGAATATGTTATAATACAATGAATTTGATTGTTTACAAGTGCTAGAGATGCATGAAGAATGTTTAGAAGTGAGAAGAAAGACTTGTTGATATTTGGTCCCAAATGGGATAAGAACCCAAAACCATTGCTTTGAGGCAGTGAAAGGCTTGTATAAAGTTATTTTGGGTTAGAATATGTTATAATACAATGAATTTGATTGATTACAAGTGGTAGAGATGCATGAAGAATGTTTAGAAGTGAGAAGAAAGACTTGTTGATATTTGGTCCCAAACGGGATAAGAACCCAAAATCATTGCTTTGAGGCAGTGAATGGCTTGTATAAAGTTAGTTTGGGTTAGAATATGTTATAATACAATGAATTTGATTTATTACAAGTGCTAGAGATGCATGAAGAATGTTTAGAAGTGAATAGAAAGACTTGTTGATATTTGGTCCCAAATGGGATAAGAACCCAAAACCATTGCTTTGAGGCAGTGAAGGGCTTGTATAAAGTTATTTTGGTTTAGATTATGTTATAATACAAATAATTTGATTTATTACAAGTGGTAGAGATGCATGAAGAATGTTTAGAAGTGAGAAGAAAGACTTGTTGATATTTGGTCCCAAATGGGATAAGAACCCAAAATCATTGCTTTGAGGCAGTGAATGGCTTGTATAAAGTTATTTTGGGTTAGAATATGTTATAATACACTGAATTTGATTGATTACAAGTGCTAGAGATGCATGAAGAATGTTTAGAAGTGAGAAGAAAGACTTGTTGATATTTGTTCCCAAATGGGATAAGAACCCAAAACCATTGCTTTGAGGCAGTGAAGGGCTTGTGTAAAGTTATTTTGGTTTAGAATATGTTATAATACAAATAATTTGATTTATTACAAGTGGTAGAGATGCATGAAGAATGTTTAGAAGTGAGAAGAAAGACTTGTTGATATTTGGTCCCAAATGGGATAAGAACCCAAAACCATTGCTTTGAGGCAGTGAATGGCTTGTATAAAGTTATTTTGGGTTAGAATATGTTATAATACAATGAATTTGATTGATTACAAGTGTTAGAGATGCATGAAGAATGTTTAAAAGTGAGAAGAAAGACTTGTTGATATTTGGTCCCAAATGGGATAAGAACCCAAAATCATTGCTTTGAGGCAGTGAATGGCTTGTATAAAGTTATTTTGGGTTAGAATATGTTATAATACACTGAATTTGATTGATTACAAGTGCTAGAGATGCATGAAGAATGTTTAGAAGTGAGAAGAAAGACTTGTTGATATTTGTTCCCAAATGGGATAAGAACCCAAAACCATTGCTTTGAGGCAGTGAAGGGCTTGTATAAAGTTATTTTGGTTTAGAATATGTTATAATACAATGAATTTGATTGATTATAAGTGGTAGACATGCATGAAGAATGTTTAGAAGTGAGAAGAAAGACTTGTTGATATTTGGTCCCAAACGGGATAAGAACCCAAAATCATTGCTTTGAGGCAGTGAATGGCTTGTATAAAGTTAGTTTGGGTTAGAATATGTTATAATACAATGAATTTGATTTATTACAAGTGCTTGTATAAAGTTAGTTTGGGTTAGAATATGTTATAATACAATGAATTTGATTTATTACAAGTGCTAGAGATGCATGAAGAATGTTTAGAAGTGAATAGAAAGACTTGTTGATATTTGGTCCCAAATGGGATAAGAACCCAAAACCTTTGCTTTGAGGCAATGAATGGCTTGTAAAAAGCAATTTTGGGTTAGAATATGTTATAATACAATGAATTTGATTGATTACAAGTGCTAGAGATGCATGAAGAATGTTTAGAAGTGAGAAGAAAGACTTGTTGATATTTGGTCTCAAATGGGATAAGAACCCAAAATCATTGCTTTGAGGCAGTGAATGGCTTGTATAAAGTTAGTTTGGGTTAGAATATGTTATAATACAATGAATTTGATTTATTACAAGTGCTAGAGATGCATGAAGAATGTTTAGAAGTGAATAGAAAGACTTGGTTATATTTGGTCCCAAATGGGATAAGAACCCAAAACCATTGCTTTGAGGCAGTGAAGGGTTTGTATAAAGTTATTTTGGTTTAGAATATGTTATAATACAATGAATTTGATTGTTTACAAGTGCTAGAGATGCATGAAGAATGTTTAAAAGTGAGAAGAAAGACTTGTTGATATTTGGTCCCAAATGGGATAAGAACCCAAAACCATTGCTTTGAGGCAGTGAATGGCTTGTATAAAGTTATTTTGGGTTAGAATATGTTATAATACAATGAATTTGATTGATTACAAGTGTTAGAGATGCATGAAGAATGTTTAAAAGTGAGAAGAAAGACTTGTTGATATTTGGTCCCAAATGGGATAAGAACCCAAAACCATTGCTTTGAGGCAGTGAAGGGCTTGTATAAAGTTATTTTGGTTTAGAATATGTTATAATACAATGAATTTGATTTATTACAAGTGCTAGAGATGCATGAAGAATGTTTAGAAGTGAATAGAAAGACTTGGTTATATTTGGTCCCAAATGGGATAAGAACCCAAAACCATTGCTTTGAGGCAGTGAAGGGTTTGTATAAAGTTATTTTGGTTTAGAATATGTTATAATACAATGAATTTGATTGTTTACAAGTGCTAGAGATGCATGAAGAATGTTTAGAAGTGAGAAGAAAGACTTGTTGATATTTGGTCCCAAATGGGATAAGAACCCAAAACCATTGCTTTGAGGCAGTGAAAGGCTTGTATAAAGTTATTTTGGGTTAGAATATGTTATAATACAATGAATTTGATTGATTACAAGTGGTAGAGATGCATGAAGAATGTTTAGAAGTGAGAAGAAAGACTTGTTGATATTTGGTCCCAAACGGGATAAGAACCCAAAATCATTGCTTTGAGGCAGTGAATGGCTTGTATAAAGTTAGTTTGGGTTAGAATATGTTATAATACAATGAATTTGATTTATTACAAGTGCTAGAGATGCATGAAGAATGTTTAGAAGTGAATAGAAAGACTTGTTGATATTTGGTCCCAAATGGGATAAGAACCCAAAACCATTGCTTTGAGGCAGTGAAGGGCTTGTATAAAGTTATTTTGGTTTAGATTATGTTATAATACAAATAATTTGATTTATTACAAGTGGTAGAGATGCATGAAGAATGTTTAGAAGTGAGAAGAAAGACTTGTTGATATTTGGTCCCAAATGGGATAAGAACCCAAAATCATTGCTTTGAGGCAGTGAATGGCTTGTATAAAGTTATTTTGGGTTAGAATATGTTATAATACACTGAATTTGATTGATTACAAGTGCTAGAGATGCATGAAGAATGTTTAGAAGTGAGAAGAAAGACTTGTTGATATTTGTTCCCAAATGGGATAAGAACCCAAAACCATTGCTTTGAGGCAGTGAAGGGCTTGTGTAAAGTTATTTTGGTTTAGAATATGTTATAATACAAATAATTTGATTTATTACAAGTGGTAGAGATGCATGAAGAATGTTTAGAAGTGAGAAGAAAGACTTGTTGATATTTGGTCCCAAATGGGATAAGAACCCAAAACCATTGCTTTGAGGCAGTGAATGGCTTGTATAAAGTTATTTTGGGTTAGAATATGTTATAATACAATGAATTTGATTGATTACAAGTGTTAGAGATGCATGAAGAATGTTTAAAAGTGAGAAGAAAGACTTGTTGATATTTGGTCCCAAATGGGATAAGAACCCAAAACCATTGCTTTGAGGCAGTGAAGGGCTTGTATAATGTTATTTTGGTTTAGAATATGTTATAATACAAATAATTTGATTTATTACAAGTGGTAGAGATGCATGAAGAATATTTAGAAGTGAGAAGAAAGACTTGTTGATATTTGGTCCCAAACGGGATAAGAACCCAAAATCATTGCTTTGAGGCAGTGAATGGCTTGTATAAAGTTAGTTTGGGTTAGAATATGTTATAATACAATGAATTTGATTTATTACAAGTGCTTGTATAAAGTTAGTTTGGGTTAGAATATGTTATAATACAATGAATTTGATTGATTACAAGTGTTAGAGATGCATGAAGAATGTTTAAAAGTGAGAAGAAAGACTTGTTGATATTTGGTCCCAAATGGGATAAGAACCCAAAACCATTGCTTTGAGGCAGTGAATGGCTTGTATAAAGTTATTTTGGGTTAGAATATGTTATAATACAATGAATTTGATTGATTACAAGTGTTAGAGATGCATGAAGAATGTTTAAAAGTGAGAAGAAAGACTTGTTGATATTTGGTCCCAAATGGGATAAGAACCCAAAATCATTGCTTTGAGGCAGTGAATGGCTTGTATAAAGTTATTTTGGGTTAGAATATGTTATAATACACTGAATTTGATTGATTACAAGTGCTAGAGATGCATGAAGAATGTTTAGAAGTGAGAAGAAAGACTTGTTGATATTTGTTCCCAAATGGGATAAGAACCCAAAACCATTGCTTTGAGGCAGTGAAGGGCTTGTATAAAGTTATTTTGGTTTAGAATATGTTATAATACAATGAATTTGATTGATTATAAGTGGTAGACATGCATGAAGAATGTTTAGAAGTGAGAAGAAAGACTTGTTGATATTTGGTCCCAAACGGGATAAGAACCCAAAATCATTGCTTTGAGGCAGTGAATGGCTTGTATAAAGTTAGTTTGGGTTAGAATATGTTATAATACAATGAATTTGATTTATTACAAGTGCTTGTATAAAGTTAGTTTGGGTTAGAATATGTTATAATACAATGAATTTGATTTATTACAAGTGCTAGAGATGCATGAAGAATGTTTAGAAGTGAATAGAAAGACTTGTTGATATTTGGTCCCAAATGGGATAAGAACCCAAAACCTTTGCTTTGAGGCAATGAATGGCTTGTAAAAAGCAATTTTGGGTTAGAATATGTTATAATACAATGAATTTGATTGATTACAAGTGCTAGAGATGCATGAAGAATGTTTAGAAGTGAGAAGAAAGACTTGTTGATATTTGGTCTCAAATGGGATAAGAACCCAAAATCATTGCTTTGAGGCAGTGAATGGCTTGTATAAAGTTAGTTTGGGTTAGAATATGTTATAATACAATGAATTTGATTTATTACAAGTGCTAGAGATGCATGAAGAATGTTTAGAAGTGAATAGAAAGACTTGGTTATATTTGGTCCCAAATGGGATAAGAACCCAAAACCATTGCTTTGAGGCAGTGAAGGGTTTGTATAAAGTTATTTTGGTTTAGAATATGTTATAATACAATGAATTTGATTGTTTACAAGTGCTAGAGATGCATGAAGAATGTTTAAAAGTGAGAAGAAAGACTTGTTGATATTTGGTCCCAAATGGGATAAGAACCCAAAACCATTGCTTTGAGGCAGTGAATGGCTTGTATAAAGTTATTTTGGGTTAGAATATGTTATAATACAATGAATTTGATTGATTACAAGTGTTAGAGATGCATGAAGAATGTTTAAAAGTGAGAAGAAAGACTTGTTGATATTTGGTCCCAAATGGGATAAGAACCCAAAACCATTGCTTTGAGGCAGTGAAGGGCTTGTATAAAGTTATTTTGGTTTAGAATATGTTATAATACAATGAATTTGATTTATTACAAGTGCTAGAGATGCATGAAGAATGTTTAGAAGTGAATAGAAAGACTTGGTTATATTTGGTCCCAAATGGGATAAGAACCCAAAACCATTGCTTTGAGGCAGTGAAGGGTTTGTATAAAGTTATTTTGGTTTAGAATATGTTATAATACAATGAATTTGATTGTTTACAAGTGCTAGAGATGCATGAAGAATGTTTAGAAGTGAGAAGAAAGACTTGTTGATATTTGGTCCCAAATGGGATAAGAACCCAAAACCATTGCTTTGAGGCAGTGAAAGGCTTGTATAAAGTTATTTTGGGTTAGAATATGTTATAATACAATGAATTTGATTGATTACAAGTGGTAGAGATGCATGAAGAATGTTTAGAAGTGAGAAGAAAGACTTGTTGATATTTGGTCCCAAACGGGATAAGAACCCAAAATCATTGCTTTGAGGCAGTGAATGGCTTGTATAAAGTTAGTTTGGGTTAGAATATGTTATAATACAATGAATTTGATTTATTACAAGTGCTAGAGATGCATGAAGAATGTTTAGAAGTGAATAGAAAGACTTGTTGATATTTGGTCCCAAATGGGATAAGAACCCAAAACCATTGCTTTGAGGCAGTGAAGGGCTTGTATAAAGTTATTTTGGTTTAGATTATGTTATAATACAAATAATTTGATTTATTACAAGTGGTAGAGATGCATGAAGAATGTTTAGAAGTGAGAAGAAAGACTTGTTGATATTTGGTCCCAAATGGGATAAGAACCCAAAATCATTGCTTTGAGGCAGTGAATGGCTTGTATAAAGTTATTTTGGGTTAGAATATGTTATAATACACTGAATTTGATTGATTACAAGTGCTAGAGATGCATGAAGAATGTTTAGAAGTGAGAAGAAAGACTTGTTGATATTTGTTCCCAAATGGGATAAGAACCCAAAACCATTGCTTTGAGGCAGTGAAGGGCTTGTGTAAAGTTATTTTGGTTTAGAATATGTTATAATACAAATAATTTGATTTATTACAAGTGGTAGAGATGCATGAAGAATGTTTAGAAGTGAGAAGAAAGACTTGTTGATATTTGGTCCCAAATGGGATAAGAACCCAAAACCATTGCTTTGAGGCAGTGAATGGCTTGTATAAAGTTATTTTGGGTTAGAATATGTTATAATACAATGAATTTGATTGATTACAAGTGTTAGAGATGCATGAAGAATGTTTAAAAGTGAGAAGAAAGACTTGTTGATATTTGGTCCCAAATGGGATAAGAACCCAAAACCATTGCTTTGAGGCAGTGAAGGGCTTGTATAATGTTATTTTGGTTTAGAATATGTTATAATACAAATAATTTGATTTATTACAAGTGGTAGAGATGCATGAAGAATATTTAGAAGTGAGAAGAAAGACTTGTTGATATTTGGTCCCAAACGGGATAAGAACCCAAAATCATTGCTTTGAGGCAGTGAATGGCTTGTATAAAGTTAGTTTGGGTTAGAATATGTTATAATACAATGAATTTGATTTATTACAAGTGCTAGAGATGCATGAAGAATGTTTAGAAGTGAATAGAAAGACTTGTTGATATTTGGTCCCAAATGGGATAAGAACCCAAAACCATAGCTTTGAGGCAGTGAAGGGCTTGTATAAAGTTATTTTGATTTAGAATATGTTATAATACAATGAATTTGATTGTTTACAAGTGCTAGAGATGCATGAAGAATGTTTAAAAGTGAGAAGAAAGACTTGTTGATATTTGGTCCCAAATGGGATAAGAACCCAAAACCATTGCTTTGAGGCTGTGAATGGCTTGTATAAAGTTATTTTGGGTTAGAATATGTTATAATACAATGAATTTGATTGATTACAAGTGCTAGAGATGCATGAAGAATGTTTAGAAGTGAATAGAAAGACTTGTTGATATTTGTTCCCAAATGGGATAAGAACCCAAAACCATTGCTTTGAGGCAGTGAAGGGCTTGTATAAAGTTATTTTGGTTTAGAATATGTTATAATACAACGAATTTGATTGATTACAAGTGGTAGAGATGCATGAAGAATGTTTAGAAGTGAGAAGAAAGACTTGTTGATATTTGGTCCCAAACGGGATAAGAACCCAAAATCATTGCTTTGAGGCAGTGAATGGCTTGTATAAAGTTAGTTTGGGTTAGAATATGTTATAATACAATGAATTTGATTTATTACAAGTGCTAGAGATGCATGAAGAATGTTTAGAAGTGAATAGAAAGACTTGTTGATAATTGGTCCCAAATGGGATAAGAACCCAAAACCATTGCTTTGAGGCAATGATTGGCTTGTTAAAAGCTATTTTGGGTTAGAATATGTTATAATACAATGAATTTGATTGATTACAAGTGGTAGAGATGCATGAAGAATGTTTAGAAGTAAGAAGAAAGACTTGTTGATATTTGGTCCCAAATGGGATAAGAACCTAAAAGCATTGCTTTGAGGCAGTGAATCGCTTGTATAAAGTTAGTTTGGGTTAGAATATGTTATAATACAATGAATTTGATTGATTACAAGTGCTAGAGATGCATGAAGAATGTTTAGAAGTGAATAGAAAGACTTGTTGATATTTGTTCCCAAATGGGATAAGAACCCAAAAACATTGCTTTGAGGCAGTGAAGGGCTTGTATAAAGTTATTTTGGTTTAGAATATGTTATAATACAATGAATTTGATTGATTACAAGTGCTAGAGATGCATGAAGAATGTTTAGAAGTGAATAGAAAGACTTGTTGATATTTGTTCCCAAATGGGATAAGAACCCAAAACCATTGCTTTGAGGCAGTGAAGGGCTTGTATAAAGTTATTTTGGTTTAGAATATGTTATAATACAATGAATTTGATTGATTATAAGTGGTAGAGATGCATGAAGAATGTTTAGAAGTGAAAAGAAAGACTTGTTGATATTTGGTCCCAAACGGGATAAGAACCCAAAATCATTGCTTTGAGGCAGTGAATGGCTTGTATAAAGTTAGTTTGGGTTAGAATATGTTATAATACAATGAATTTGATTTATTACAAGTGCTAGAGATGCATCAAGAAAGTTTAGAAGTGAATAGAAAGACTTGTTGATATTTGGTCCCAAATAAGATAAGAACCCAAAACCTTTGCTTTGAGGCAATGAATGGCTTGTAAAAAGCTATTTTGGGTTAGAATATGTTATAATACAAATAATTTGATTTATTACAAGTGGTAGAGATGCATGAAGAATGTTTAGAAGTGAGAAGAAAGACTTGTTGATATTTGGTCCCAAATGGGATAAGAACCCAAAACCATTGCTTTGAGGCAGTGAATGGCTTGTATAAAGTTATTTTGGGTTAGAATATGTTATAATACAATGAATTTGATTGATTACAAGTGTTAGAGATGCATGAAGAATGTTTAAAAGTGAGAAGAAAGACTTGTTGATATTTGGTCCCAAACGGGATAAGAACCCAAAATCATTGCTTTGAGGCAGTGAATGGCTTGTATAAAGTTAGTTTGGGTTAGAATATGTTATAATACAATGAATTTGATTTATTACAAGTGCTAGAGATGCATGAAGAATGTTTAGAAGTGAATACAAAAACTTGTTGATAATTGGTCCCAAATGGGATAAGAACCCAAAACCATTGCTTTGAGGCAATGATTGGCTTGTTAAAAGCTATTTTGGGTTAGAATATGTTATAATACAATGAATTTGATTGATTACAAGTGGTAGAGATGCATGAAGAATGTTTAGAAGAAAGAAGAAAGACTTGTTGATATTTGGTCCCAAATGGGATAAGAACCCAAAAGCATTGCTTTGAGGCAGTGAATCGCTTGTATAAAGTTAGTTTGGGTTAGAATATGTTATAATACAATGAATTTGATTGATTACAAGTGCTAGAGATGCATGAAGAATGTTTAGAAGTGAGAAGAAAGACTTGTTGATATTTGTTCCCAAATGGGATAAGAACCCAAAACCATTGCTTTGAGGCAGTGAAGGGCTTGTGTAAAGTTATTTTGGTTTAGAATATGTTATAATACAAATAATTTGATTTATTACAAGTGGTAGAGATGCATGAAGAATGTTTAGAAGTGAGAAGAAAGACTTGTTGATATTTGGTCCCAAATGGGATAAGAACCCAAAACCATTGCTTTGAGGCAGTGAATGGCTTGTATAAAGTTATTTTGGGTTAGAATATGTTATAATACAATGAATTTGATTGATTACAAGTGTTAGAGATGCATGAAGAATGTTTAAAAGTGAGAAGAAAGACTTGTTGATATTTGGTCCCAAATGGGATAAGAACCCAAAACCATTGCTTTGAGGCAGTGAAGGGCTTGTATAAACTTATTTTGGTTTAGAATATGTTATAATACAAATAATTTGATTTATTACAAGTGGTAGAGATGCATGAAGAATATTTAGAAGTGAGAAGAAAGACTTGTTGATATTTGGTCCCAAACGGGATAAGAACCCAAAATCATTGCTTTGAGGCAGTGAATGGCTTGTATAAAGTTAGTTTGGGTTAGAATATGTTATAATACAATGAATTTGATTTATTACAAGTGCTAGAGATGCATGAAGAATGTTTAGAAGTGAATAGAAAGACTTGTTGATATTTGGTCCCAAATGGGATAAGAACCCAAAACCATTGCTTTGAGGCAGTGAAGGGCTTGTATAAAGTTATTTTGATTTAGAATATGTTATAATACAATGAATTTGATTGTTTACAAGTGCTAGAGATGCATGAAGAATGTTTTAAAAGTGAGAAGAAAGACTTGTTGATATTTGGTCCCAAATGGGATAAGAACCCAAAACCATTGCTTTGAGGCAGTGAATGGCTTGTATAAAGTTATTTTGGGTTAGAATATGTTATAATACAATGAATTTGATTGATTACAAGTGCTAGAGATGCATGAAGAATGTTTAGAAGTGAATAGAAAGACTTGTTGATATTTGTTCCCAAATGGGATAAGAACCCAAAACCATTGCTTTGAGGCAGTGAAGGGCTTGTATAAAGTTATTTTGGTTTAGAATATGTTATAATACAACGAATTTGATTGATTACAAGTGGTAGAGATGCATGAAGAATGTTTAGAAGTGAGAAGAAAGACTTGTTGATATTTGGTCCCAAACGGGATAAGAACCCAAAATCATTGCTTTGAGGCAGTGAATGGCTTGTATAAAGTTAGTTTGGGTTAGAATATGTTATAATACAATGAATTTGATTTATTACAAGTGCTAGAGATGCATGAAGAATGTTTAGAAGTGAATAGAAAGACTTGTTGATAATTGGTCCCAAATGGGATAAGAACCCAAAACCATTGCTTTGAGGCAATGATTGGCTTGTTAAAAGCTATTTTGGGTTAGAATATGTTATAATACAATGAATTTGATTGATTACAAGTGGTAGAGATGCATGAAGAATGTTTAGAAGTAAGAAGAAAGACTTGTTGATATTTGGTCCCAAATGGGATAAGAACCCAAAAGCATTGCTTTGAGGCAGTGAATCGCTTGTATAAAGTTAGTTTGGGTTAGAATATGTTATAATACAATGAATTTGATTGATTACAAGTGCTAGAGATGCATGAAGAATGTTTAGAAGTGAATAGAAAGACTTGTTGATATTTGTTCCCAAATGGGATAAGAACCCAAAAACATTGCTTTGAGGCAGTGAAGGGCTTGTATAAAGTTATTTTGGTTTAGAATATGTTATAATACAATGAATTTGATTGATTACAAGTGCTAGAGATGCATGAAGAATGTTTAGAAGTGAATAGAAAGACTTGTTGATATTTGTTCCCAAATGGGATAAGAACCCAAAACCATTGCTTTGAGGCAGTGAAGGGCTTGTATAAAGTTATTTTGGTTTAGAATATGTTATAATACAATGAATTTGATTGATTATAAGTGGTAGAGATGCATGAAGAATGTTTAGAAGTGAAAAGAAAGACTTGTTGATATTTGGTCCCAAACGGGATAAGAACCCAAAATCATTGCTTTGAGGCAGTGAATGGCTTGTATAAAGTTAGTTTGGGTTAGAATATGTTATAATACAATGAATTTGATTTATTACAAGTGCTAGAGATGCATGAAGAAAGTTTAGAAGTGAATAGAAAGACTTGTTGATATTTGGTCCCAAATAAGATAAGAACCTAAAACCTTTGCTTTGAGGCAATGAATGGCTTGTAAAAAGCTATTTTGGGTTAGAATATGTTATAATACAAATAATTTGATTTATTACAAGTGGTAGAGATGCATGAAGAATGTTTAGAAGTGAGAAGAAAGACTTGTTGATATTTGGTCCCAAATGGGATAAGAACCCAAAACCATTGCTTTGAGGCAGTGAATGGCTTGTATAAAGTTATTTTGGGTTAGAATATGTTATAATACAATGAATTTGATTGATTACAAGTGTTAGAGATGCATGAAGAATGTTTAAAAGTGAGAAGAAAGACTTGTTGATATTTGGTCCCAAACGGGATAAGAACCCAAAATCATTGCTTTGAGGCAGTGAATGGCTTGTATAAAGTTAGTTTGGGTTAGAATATGTTATAATACAATGAATTTGATTTATTACAAGTGCTAGAGATGCATGAAGAATGTTTAGAAGTGAATACAAAAACTTGTTGATAATTGGTCCCAAATGGGATAAGAACCCAAAACCATTGCTTTGAGGCAATGATTGGCTTGTTAAAAGCTATTTTGGGTTAGAATATGTTATAATACAATGAATTTGATTGATTACAAGTGGTAGAGATGCATGAAGAATGTTTAGAAGTAAGAAGAAAGACTTGTTGATATTTGGTCCCAAATGGGATAAGAACCCAAAAGCATTGCTTTGAGGCAGTGAATCGCTTGTATAAAGTTAGTTTGGGTTAGAATATGTTATAATACAATGAATTTGATTGATTACAAGTGCTAGAGATGCATGAAGAATGTTTAGAAGTGAATAGAAAGACTTGTTGATATTTGTTCCCAAATGGGATAAGAACCCAAAAACATTGCTTTGAGGCAGTGAAGGGCTTGTATAAAGTTATTTTGGTTTAGAATATGTTATAATACAATGAATTTGATTGATTACAAGTGCTAGAGATGCATGAAGAATGTTTAGAAGTGAATAGAAAGACTTGTTGATATTTGTTCCCAAATGGGATAAGAACCCAAAACCATTGCTTTGAGGCAGTGAAGGGCTTGTATAAAGTTATTTTGGTTTAGAATATGTTATAATACAATGAATTTGATTTATTACAAGTGGTAGAGATGCATGAAGAATGTTTAGAAGTGAGAAGAAAGACTTGTTGATATTTGGTCCCAAATGGGATAAGAACCCAAAACCATTGCTTTGAGGCAGTGAAGGGCTTGTATAAAGTTATTTTGGGTTAGAATATGTTATAATACAATGAATTTGATTGATTACAAGTGGTAGAGATGCATGAAAAATGTTTAAAAGTGAGAAGAAAGACTTGTTGATATTTGGTCCCAAATGGGATAAGAACCCAAAAGCATTGCTTTGAGGCAGTGAATGGCTTGTATAAAGTTAGTTTGGGTTAGAATATGTTATAATACAATGAATTTGATTGATTACAAGTGCTAGAGATGCATGAAGAATGTTTAGAAGTGAATAGAAAGACTTGTTGATATTTGTTCCCAAATGGGATAAGAACCCAAAAACATTGCTTTGAGGCAGTGAAGGGCTTGTATAAAGTTATTTTGGTTTAGAATATGTTATAATACAATGAATTTGATTGATTACAAGTGCTAGAGATGCATGAAGAATGTTTAGAAGTGAATAGAAAGACTTGTTGATATTTGTTCCCAAATGGGATAAGAACCCAAAACCATTGCTTTGAGGCAGTGAAGGGCTTGTATAAAGTTATTTTGGTTTAGAATATGTTATAATACAATGAATTTGATTGATTATAAGTGGTAGACATGCATGAAGAATGTTTAGAAGTGAGAAGAAAGACTTGTTGATATTTGGTCCCAAACGGGATAAGAACCCAAAATCATTGCTTTGAGGCAGTGAATGGCTTGTATAAAGTTAGTTTGGGTTAGAATATGTTATAATACAATGAATTTGATTTATTACAAGTGCTAGAGATGCATGAAGAATGTTTAGAAGTGAATAGAAAGACTTGTTGATATTTGGTCCCAAATGGGATAAGAACCCAAAACCTTTGCTTTGAGGCAATGAATGGCTTGTAAAAAGCAATTTTGGGTTAGAATATGTTATAATACAATGAATTTGATTGATTACAAGTGCTAGAGATGCATGAAGAATGTTTAGAAGTGAGAAGAAAGACTTGTTGATATTTGGTCTCAAATGGGATAAGAACCCAAAATCATTGCTTTGAGGCAGTGAATGGCTTGTATAAAGTTAGTTTGGGTTAGAATATGTTATAATACAATGAATTTGATTTATTACAAGTGCTAGAGATGCATGAAGAATGTTTAGAAGTGAATAGAAAGACTTGGTTATATTTGGTCCCAAATGGGATAAGAACCCAAAACCATTGCTTTGAGGCAGTGAAGGGTTTGTATAAAGTTATTTTGGTTTAGAATATGTTATAATACAATGAATTTGATTGTTTACAAGTGCTAGAGATGCATGAAGAATGTTTAAAAGTGAGAAGAAAGACTTGTTGATATTTGGTCCCAAATGGGATAAGAACCCAAAACCATTGCTTTGAGGCAGTGAATGGCTTGTATAAAGTTATTTTGGGTTAGAATATGTTATAATACAATGAATTTGATTGATTACAAGTGTTAGAGATGCATGAAGAATGTTTAAAAGTGAGAAGAAAGACTTGTTGATATTTGGTCCCAAATGGGATAAGAACCCAAAACCATTGCTTTGAGGCAGTGAAGGGCTTGGATAAAGTTATTTTCGTTTAGAATATGTTATAATACAATGAATTTGATTTATTACAAGTGCTAGAGATGCATGAAGAATGTTTAGAAGTGAATAGAAAGACTTGGTTATATTTGGTCCCAAATGGGATAAGAACCCAAAACCATTGCTTTGAGGCAGTGAAGGGTTTGTATAAAGTTATTTTGGTTTAGAATATGTTATAATACAATGAATTTGATTGTTTACAAGTGCTAGAGATGCATGAAGAATGTTTAGAAGTGAGAAGAAAGACTTGTTGATATTTGGTCCCAAATGTGATAAGAACCCAAAACCATTGCTTTGAGGCAGTGAAAGGCTTGTATAAAGTTATTTTGGGTTAGAATATGTTATAATACAATGAATTTGATTGATTACAAGTGGTAGAGATGCATGAAGAATGTTTAGAAGTGAGAAGAAAGACTTGTTGATATTTGGTCCCAAACGGGATAAGAACCCAAAATCATTGCTTTGAGGCTATGAATGGCTTGTATAAAGTTAGTTTGGGTTAGAATATGTTATAATACAATGAATATGATTTATTACAAGTGCTAGAGATGCATGAAGAATGTTTAGAAGTGAATAGAAAGACTTGTTGATATTTGGTCCCAAATGGGATAAGAACCCAAAACCATTGCTTTGAGGCAGTGAAGGGCTTGTATAAAGTTATTTTGGTTTAGATTATGTTATAATACAAATAATTTGATTTATTACAAGTGGTAGAGATGCATGAAGAATGTTTAGAAGTGAGAAGAAAGACTTGTTGATATTTGGTCCCAAATGGGATAAGAACCCAAAATCATTGCTTTGAGGCAGTGAATGGCTTGTATAAAGTTATTTTGGGTTAGAATATGTTATAATACACTGAATTTGATTGATTACAAGTGCTAGAGATGCATGAAGAATGTTTAGAAGTGAGAAGAAAGACTTGTTGATATTTGTTCCCAAATGGGATAAGAACCCAAAACCATTGCTTTGAGGCAGTGAATGGCTTGTGTAAAGTTATTTTGGTTTAGAATATGTTATAATACAAATAATTTGATTTATTACAAGTGGTAGAGATGCATGAAGAATGTTTAGAAGTGAGAAGAAAGACTTGTTGATATTTGGTCCCAAATGGGATAAGAACCCAAAACCATTGCTTTGAGGCAGTGAATGGCTTGTATAAAGTTATTTTGGGTTAGAATATGTTATAATACAATGAATTTGATTGATTACAAGTGTTAGAGATGCATGAAGAATGTTTAAAAGTGAGAAGAAAGACTTGTTGATATTTGGTCCCAAATGGGATAAGAACCCAAAACCATTGCTTTGAGGCAGTGAAGGGCTTGTATAAAGTTATTTTGGTTTAGAATATGTTATAATACAAATAATTTGATTTATTACAAGTGGTAGAGATGCATGAAGAATATTTAGAAGTGAGAAGAAAGACTTGTTGATATTTGGTCCCAAACGGGATAAGAACCCAAAATCATTGCTTTGAGGCAGTGAATGGCTTGTATAAAGTTAGTTTGGGTTAGAATATGTTATAATACAATGAATTTGATTTATTACAAGTGCTAGAGATGCATGAAGAATGTTTAGAAGTGAATAGAAAGACTTGTTGATATTTGGTCCCAAATGGGATAAGAACCCAAAACCATTGCTTTGAGGCAGTGAATGGCTTGTATAAAGTTATTTTGGGTTAGAATATGTTATAATACAATGAATTTGATTGATTACAAGTGCTAGAGATGCATGAAGAATGTTTAGAAGTGAATAGAAAGACTTGTTGATATTTGTTCCCAAATGGGATAAGAACCCAAAACCATTGCTTTGAGGCAGTGAATGGCTTGTATAAAGTTATTTTGGGTTAGAATATGTTATAATACAATGAATTTGATTAATTACAAGTGCTAGAGATGCATGAAGAATGTTTAGAAGTGAATAGAAAGACTTGTTGATATTTGTTCCCAAATGGGATAAGAACCCAAAACCATTGCTTTGAGGCAGTGAAGGGCTTGTATAAAGTTATTTTGGTTTAGAATATGTTATAATACAACGAATTTGATTGATTACAAGTGGTAGAGATGCATGAAGAATGTTTAGAAGTGAGAAGAAAGACTTGTTGATATTTGGTCCCAAACGGGATAAGAACCCAAAATCATTGCTTTGAGGCAGTGAATGGTTTGTATAAAGTTAGTTTGGGTTAGAATATGTTATAATACAATGAATTTGATTTATTACAAGTGCTAGAGATGCATGAAGAATGTTTAGAAGTGAATAGAAAGACTTGTTGATAATTGGTCCCAAATGGGATAAGAACCCAAAACCATTGCTTTGAGGCAATGATTGGCTTGTTAAAAGCTATTTTGGGTTAGAATATGTTATAATACAATGAATTTGATTGATTACAAGTGGTAGAGATGCATGAAGAATGTTTAGAAGTAAGAAGAAAGACTTGTTGATATTTGGTCCCAAATGGGATAAGAACCCAAAAGCATTGCTTTGAGGCAGTGAATCGCTTGTATAAAGTTAGTTTGGGTTAGAATATGTTATAATACAATGAATTTGATTGATTACAAGTGCTAGAGATGCATGAAGAATGTTTAGAAGTGAATAGAAAGACTTGTTGATATTTGTTCCCAAATGGGATAAGAACCCAAAAACATTGCTTTGAGGCAGTGAAGGGCTTGTATAAAGTTATTTTGGTTTAGAATATGTTATAATACAATGAATTTGATTGATTACAAGTGCTAGAGATGCATGAAGAATGTTTAGAAGTGAATAGAAAGACTTGTTGATATTTGTTCCCAAATGGGATAAGAACCCAAAACCATTGCTTTGAGGCAGTGAAGGGCTTGTATAAAGTTATTTTGGTTTAGAATATGTTATAATACAATGAATTTGATTGATTATAAGTGGTAGAGATGCATGAAGAATGTTTAGAAGTGAAAAGAAAGACTTGTTGATATTTGGTCCCAAACGGGATAAGAACCCAAAATCATTGCTTTGAGGCAGTGAATGGCTTGTATAAAGTTAGTTTGGGTTAGAATATGTTATAATACAATGAATTTGATTTATTACAAGTGCTAGAGATGCATGAAGAAAGTTTAGAAGTGAATAGAAAGACTTGTTGATATTTGGTCCCAAATAAGATAAGAACCCAAAACCTTTGCTTTGAGGCAATGAATGGCGTGTAAAAAGCTATTTTGGGTTAGAATATGTTATAATACAAATAATTTGATTTATTACAAGTGGTAGATATGCATGAAGAATGTTTAGAAGTGAGAAGAAAGACTTGTTGATATTTGGTCCCAAATGGGATAAGAACCCAAAACCATTGCTTTGAGGCAGTGAATGGCTTGTATAAAGTTATTTTGGGTTAGAATATGTTATAATACAATGAATTTGATTGATTACAAGTGTTAGAGATGCATGAAGAATGTTTAAAAGTGAGAAGAAAGACTTGTTGATATTTGGTCCCAAACGGGATAAGAACCCAAAATCATTGCTTTGAGGCAGTGAATGGTTTGTATAAAGTTAGTTTGGGTTAGAATATGTTATAATACAATGAATTTGATTTATTACAAGTGCTAGAGATGCATGAAGAATGTTTAGAAGTGAATAGAAAGACTTGTTGATAATTGGTCCCAAATGGGATAAGAACCCAAAACCATTGCTTTGAGGCAATGATTGGCTTGTTAAAAGCTATTTTGGGTTAGAATATGTTATAATACAATGAATTTGATTGATTACAAGTGGTAGAGATGCATGAAGAATGTTTAGAAGTAAGAAGAAAGACTTGTTGATATTTGGTCCCAAATGGGATAAGAACCCAAAAGCATTGCTTTGAGGCAGTGAATCGCTTGTATAAAGTTAGTTTGGGTTAGAATATGTTATAATACAATGAATTTGATTGATTACAAGTGCTAGAGATGCATGAAGAATGTTTAGAAGTGAATAGAAAGACTTGTTGATATTTGTTCCCAAATGGGATAAGAACCCAAAAACATTGCTTTGAGGCAGTGAAGGGCTTGTATAAAGTTATTTTGGTTTAGAATATGTTATAATACAATGAATTTGATTGATTACAAGTGCTAGAGATGCATGAAGAATGTTTAGAAGTGAATAGAAAGACTTGTTGATATTTGTTCCCAAATGGGATAAGAACCCAAAACCATTGCTTTGAGGCAGTGAAGGGCTTGTATAAAGTTATTTTGGTTTAGAATATGTTATAATACAATGAATTTGATTGATTATAAGTGGTAGAGATGCATGAAGAATGTTTAGAAGTGAAAAGAAAGACTTGTTGATATTTGGTCCCAAACGGGATAAGAACCCAAAATCATTGCTTTGAGGCAGTGAATGGCTTGTATAAAGTTAGTTTGGGTTAGAATATGTTATAATACAATGAATTTGATTTATTACAAGTGCTAGAGATGCATGAAGAAAGTTTAGAAGTGAATAGAAAGACTTGTTGATATTTGGTCCCAAATAAGATAAGAACCCAAAACCTTTGCTTTGAGGCAATGAATGGCTTGTAAAAAGCTATTTTGGGTTAGAATATGTTATAATACAAATAATTTGATTTATTACAAGTGGTAGAGATGCATGAAGAATGTTTAGAAGTGAGAAGAAAGACTTGTTGATATTTGGTCCCAAATGGGATAAGAACCCAAGAGATGCATGAAGAATGTTTAGAAGTGAGAAGAAACACTTGTTGATATTTGGTCCCAAATGGGATAAGAACCCAAAATCATTACTTTGAGGCAGTGAATGGCTTGTATAAAGTTATTTTGGGTTAGAATATGTTATAATACAATGAATTTGATTGATTACAAGTGCTAGAGATGCATGAAGAATGTTTAGAAGTGAATAGAAAGACTTGTTGATATTTGTTCCCAAATGGGATAAGAACCCAAAACCATTGCTTTGAGGCAGTGAAGGGCTTGTATAAAGTTATTTTGGTTTAGAATATGTTATAATAAAATGAATTTGATTGATTACAAGTGGTAGAGATGCATGAAGAATGTTTAGAAGTGAGAAGAAAGACTTGTTGATATTTGGTCCCAAACAGGATAAGAACCCAAAATCATTGCTTTGAGGCAGTGAAAGGCTTGTATAAAGTTAGTTTGGGTTAGAATATGTTATAATACAATGAATTTGATTTATTACAAGTGCTAGAGATGCATGAAGAATGTTTAGAAGTGAATAGAAAGACTTGTTGATATTTGGTCCCAAATGGGATAAGAACCCAAAACCATTGCTTTGAGGCAGTGAAGGGCTTGTATAAAGTTATTTTGGTTTAGAATGTGTTATAATACAATGAATTTGATTGTTTACAAGTGCTAGAGATGCATGAAGAATGTTTAAAATGAGAAGAAAGATTTGTTGATATTTGGTCCCAAATGGGATAAGAACCCAAAACCATTGCTTTGAGGCAGTGAATGGCTTGTATAAAGTTATTTTGGGTTAGAATTTGTTATAATACAATGAATTTGATTGATTACAAGTGCTAGAGATGCTTGAAGAATGTTTAGAAGTGAGAAGAAAGACTTGTTGATATTTGGTCCCAAATGGGATAAGAACCCAAAATCATTGCTTTGAGGCAGTGAATGGCTTGTATAAAGTTAGTTTGGGTTAGAATATGTTATAATACAATGAATTTGATTGATTACAAGTGCTAGAGATGCATGAAGAATGTTTAGAAGTGAATAGAAAGACTTGTTGATATTTGTTCCCAAATGGGATAAGAACCCAAAACCATTGCTTTGAGGCAGTGAAGGGCTTGTATAAAGTTATTTTGGTTTAGAAAATGTTATAATACAATGAATTTGATTGTTTACAAGTGCTAGAGATGCATGAAGAATGTTTAAAAGTGAGAAGAAAGATTTGTTGATATTTGGTCCCAAATGGGATAAGAACCCAAAACCATTGCTTTGAGGCAGTGAATGGCTTGTATAAAGTTATTTTGGGTTAGAATTTGTTATAATACAATGAATTTGATTGATTACAAGTGCTAGAGATGCTTGAAGAATGTTTAGAAGTGAGAAGAAAAACTTGTTGATATTTGGTCCCAAATGGGATAAGAACCCAAAATCATTGCTTTGAGGCAGTGAATGGCTTGTATAAAGTTAGTTTGGGTTAGAATATGTTATAATACAATGAATTTGATTGATTACAAGTGCTAGAGATGCATGAAGAATGTTTAGAAGTGAATAGAAAGACTTGTTGATATTTGTTCCCAAATGGGATAAGAACCCAAAACCATTGCTTTGAGGCAGTGAAGGGCTTGTATAAAGTTATTTTGGTTTAGAATATGTTATAATACAATGAATTTGATTGTTTACAAGTGCTAGAGATGCATGAAGAATGTTTAGAAGTGAGAAGAAAGACTTGTTGATATTTGGTCCCAAATGGGATAAGAACCCAAAATCATTACTTTGAGGCAGTGAATGGCTTGTATAAAGTTATTTTGGGTTAGAATATGTTATAATACAATGAATTTGATTGATTACAAGTGCTAGAGATGCATGAAGAATGTTTAGAAGTGAATAGAAAGACTTGTTGATATTTGTTCCCAAATGGGATAAGAACCCAAAACCATTGTTTTGAGGCAGTGAATGGCTTGTATAAAGTTATTTTGGGTTAGAATATGTTATAATACAATGAATTTGTTGATTACAAGTGCTAGAGATGCATGAAGAATGTTTAGAAGTGAGAAGAAAGACTTGTTGATATTTGGTCCCAAATGGGATAAGAACCCAAAATCATTACTTTGAGGCAGTGAATGGCTTGTATAAAGTTATTTTGGGTTAGAATATGTTATAATACAATGAATTTGATTGATTACAAGTGCTAGAAATGCATGAAGAATGTTTAGAAGTGAATAGAAAGACTTGTTGATATTTGTTCCCAAATGGGATAAGAACCCAAAACCATTGCTTTGAGGCAGTGAAGGGCTTGTATAAAGTTATTTTGGTTTAGAATATGTTATAATAAAATGAATTTGATTGATTACAAGTGGTAGAGATGCATGAAGAATGTTTAGAAGTGAGAAGAAAGACTTGTTGATATTTGGTCCCAAACAGGATAAGAACCCAAAATCATTGCTTTGAGGCAGTGAAAGGCTTGTATAAAGTTAGTTTGGGTTAGAATATGTTATAATACAATGAATTTGATTTATTACAAGTGCTAGAGATGCATGAAGAATGTTTAGAAGTGAATAGAAAGACTTGTTGATATTTGGTCCCAAATGGGATAAGAACCCAAAACCATTGCTTTGAGGCAGTGAAGGGCTTGTATAAAGTTATTTTGGTTTAGAATGTGTTATAATACAATGAATTTGATTGTTTACAAGTGCTAGAGATGCATGAAGAATGTTTAAAAGTGAGAAGAAAGATTTGTTGATATTTGGTCCCAAATGGGATAAGAACCCAAAACCATTGCTTTGAGGCAGTGAATGGCTTGTATAAAGTTATTTTGGGTTAGAATTTGTTATAATACAATGAATTTGATTGATTACAAGTGCTAGAGATGCTTGAAGAATGTTTAGAAGTGAGAAGAAAGACTTGTTGATATTTGGTCCCAAATGGGATAAGAACCCAAAATCATTGCTTTGAGGCAGTGAATGGCTTGTATAAAGTTAGTTTGGGTTAGAATATGTTATAATACAATGAATTTGATTGATTACAAGTGCTAGAGATGCATGAAGAATGTTTAGAAGTGAATAGAAAGACTTGTTGATATTTGTTCCCAAATGGGATAAGAACCCAAAACCATTGCTTTGAGGCAGTGAAGGGCTTGTATAAAGTTATTTTGGTTTAGAATATGTTATAATACAATGAATTTGATTGTTTACAAGTGCTAGAGATGCATGAAGAATGTTTAAAAGTGAGAAGAAAGACTTGTTGATATTTGGTCCCAAATGGGATAAGAACCCAAAACCATTGCTTTGAGGCAGTGAATGGCTTGTATAAAGTTATTTTGGGTTAGAATATGTTATAATACAATGAATTTGATTGATTACAAGTGGTAGAGATGCATGAAGAATGTTTAGAAGTGAGAAGAAAGACTTGTTGATATTTGGTCCCAAACAGGATAAGAACCCAAAATCATTGCTTTGAGGCAGTGAAAGGCTTGTATAAAGTTAGTTTGGGTTAGAATATGTTATAATACAATGAATTTGATTTATTACAAGTGCTAGAGATGCATGAAGAATGTTTAGAAGTGAATAGAAAGACTTGTTGATATTTGTTCCCAAATGGGATAAGAACCCAAAACCATTGCTTTGAGGCAGTGAAGGGCTTGTATAAAGTTATTTTGGTTTAGAAAATGTTATAATACAATGAATTTGATTGTTTACAAGTGCTAGAGATGCATGAAGAATGTTTAAAAGTGAGAAGAAAGATTTGTTGATATTTGGTCCCAAATGGGATAAGAACCCAAAACCATTGCTTTGAGGCAGTGAATGGCTTGTATAAAGTTATTTTGGGTTAGAATTTGTTATAATACAATGAATTTGATTGATTACAAGTGCTAGAGATGCTTGAAGAATGTTTAGAAGTGAGAAGAAAAACTTGTTGATATTTGGTCCCAAATGGGATAAGAACCCAAAATCATTGCTTTGAGGCAGTGAATGGCTTGTATAAAGTTAGTTTGGGTTAGAATATGTTATAATACAATGAATTTGATTGATTACAAGTGCTAGAGATGCATGAAGAATGTTTAGAAGTGAATAGAAAGACTTGTTGATATTTGTTCCCAAATGGGATAAGAACCCAAAACCATTGCTTTGAGGCAGTGAAGGGCTTGTATAAAGTTATTTTGGTTTAGAATATGTTATAATACAATGAATTTGATTGTTTACAAGTGCTAGAGATGCATGAAGAATGTTTAGAAGTGAGAAGAAAGACTTGTTGATATTTGGTCCCAAATGGGATAAGAACCCAAAATCATTACTTTGAGGCAGTGAATGGCTTGTATAAAGTTATTTTGGGTTAGAATATGTTATAATACAATGAATTTGATTGATTACAAGTGCTAGAGATGCATGAAGAATGTTTAGAAGTGAATAGAAAGACTTGTTGATATTTGTTCCCAAATGGGATAAGAACCCAAAACCATTGTTTTGAGGCAGTGAATGGCTTGTATAAAGTTATTTTGGGTTAGAATATGTTATAATACAATGAATTTGTTGATTACAAGTGCTAGAGATGCATGAAGAATGTTTAGAAGTGAGAAGAAAGACTTGTTGATATTTGGTCCCAAATGGGATAAGAACCCAAAATCATTACTTTGAGGCAGTGAATGGCTTGTATAAAGTTATTTTGGGTTAGAATATGTTATAATACAATGAATTTGATTGATTACAAGTGCTAGAAATGCATGAAGAATGTTTAGAAGTGAATAGAAAGACTTGTTGATATTTGTTCCCAAATGGGATAAGAACCCAAAACCATTGCTTTGAGGCAGTGAAGGGCTTGTATAAAGTTATTTTGGTTTAGAATATGTTATAATAAAATGAATTTGATTGATTACAAGTGGTAGAGATGCATGAAGAATGTTTAGAAGTGAGAAGAAAGACTTGTTGATATTTGGTCCCAAACAGGATAAGAACCCAAAATCATTGCTTTGAGGCAGTGAAAGGCTTGTATAAAGTTAGTTTGGGTTAGAATATGTTATAATACAATGAATTTGATTTATTACAAGTGCTAGAGATGCATGAAGAATGTTTAGAAGTGAATAGAAAGACTTGTTGATATTTGGTCCCAAATGGGATAAGAACCCAAAACCATTGCTTTGAGGCAGTGAAGGGCTTGTATAAAGTTATTTTGGTTTAGAATGTGTTATAATACAATGAATTTGATTGTTTACAAGTGCTAGAGATGCATGAAGAATGTTTAAAAGTGAGAAGAAAGATTTGTTGATATTTGGTCCCAAATGGGATAAGAACCCAAAACCATTGCTTTGAGGCAGTGAATGGCTTGTATAAAGTTATTTTGGGTTAGAATTTGTTATAATACAATGAATTTGATTGATTACAAGTGCTAGAGATGCTTGAAGAATGTTTAGAAGTGAGAAGAAAGACTTGTTGATATTTGGTCCCAAATGGGATAAGAACCCAAAATCATTGCTTTGAGGCAGTGAATGGCTTGTATAAAGTTAGTTTGGGTTAGAATATGTTATAATACAATGAATTTGATTGATTACAAGTGCTAGAGATGCATGAAGAATGTTTAGAAGTGAATAGAAAGACTTGTTGATATTTGTTCCCAAATGGGATAAGAACCCAAAACCATTGCTTTGAGGCAGTGAAGGGCTTGTATAAAGTTATTTTGGTTTAGAATATGTTATAATACAATGAATTTGATTGTTTACAAGTGCTAGAGATGCATGAAGAATGTTTAAAAGTGAGAAGAAAGACTTGTTGATATTTGGTCCCAAATGGGATAAGAACCCAAAACCATTGCTTTGAGGCAGTGAATGGCTTGTATAAAGTTATTTTGGGTTAGAATATGTTATAATACAATGAATTTGATTGATTACAAGTGGTAGAGATGCATGAAGAATGTTTAGAAGTGAGAAGAAAGACTTGTTGATATTTGGTCCCAAACAGGATAAGAACCCAAAATCATTGCTTTGAGGCAGTGAAAGGCTTGTATAAAGTTAGTTTGGGTTAGAATATGTTATAATACAATGAATTTGATTTATTACAAGTGCTAGAGATGCATGAAGAATGTTTAGAAGTGAATAGAAAGACTTGTTGATATTTGGTCCCAAATGGGATAAGAACCCAAAACCATTGCTTTGAGGCAGTGAAGGGCTTGTATAAAGTTATTTTGGTTTAGAATGTGTTATAATACAATGAATTTGATTGTTTACAAGTGCTAGAGATGCATGAAGAATGTTTAAAAGTGAGAAGAAAGATTTGTTGATATTTGGTCCCAAATGGGATAAGAACCCAAAACCATTGCTTTGAGGCAGTGAATGACTTGTATAAAGTTATTTTGGGTTAGAATTTGTTATAATACAATGAATTTGATTGATTACAAGTGCTAGAGATGCTTGAAGAATGTTTAGAAGTGAGAAGAAAGACTTGTTGATATTTGGTCCCAAATGGGATAAGAACCCAAAATCATTGCTTTGAGGCAGTGAATGGCTTGTATAAAGTTAGTTTGGGTTAGAATATGTTATAATACAATGAATTTGATTGATTACAAGTGCTAGAGATGCATGAAGAATGTTTAGAAGTGAATAGAAAGACTTGTTGATATTTGTTCCCAAATGGGATAAGAACCCAAAACCATTGCTTTGAGGCAGTGAATGGCTTGTATAAAGTTATTTTGGGTTAGAATATGTTATAATACAATGAATTTGTTGATTACAAGTGCTAGAGATGCATGAAGAATGTTTAGAAGTGAGAAGAAAGACTTGTTGATATTTGGTCCCAAATGGGATAAGAACCCAAAATCATTACTTTGAGGCAGTGAATGGCTTGTATAAAGTTATTTTGGGTTAGAATATGTTATAATACAATGAATTTGATTGATTACAAGTGCTAGAGATGCATGAAGAATGTTTAGAAGTGAATAGAAAGACTTGTTGATATTTGTTCCCAAATGGGATAAGAACCCAAAACCATTGCTTTGAGGCAGTGAAGGGCTTGTATAAAGTTATTTTGGTTTAGAATATGTTATAATAAAATGAATTTGATTGATTACAAGTGGTAGAGATGCATGAAGAATGTTTAGAAGTGAGAAGAAAGATTTGTTGATATTTGGTCCCAAATGGGATAAGAACCCAAAACCATTGCTTTGAGGCAGTGAATGGCTTGTATAAAGTTATTTTGGGTTAGAATTTGTTATAATACAATGAATTTGATTGATTACAAGTGCTAGAGATGCTTGAAGAATGTTTAGAAGTGAGAAGAAAGACTTGTTGATATTTGGTCCCAAATGGGATAAGAACCCAAAATCATTGCTTTGAGGCAGTGAATGGCTTGTATAAAGTTATTTTGGGTTAGAATATGTTATAATACAATGAATTTGATTGATTACAAGTGCTAGAGATGCATGAAGAATGTTTAGAAGTGAATAGAAAGACTTGTTGATATTTGGTCCCAAATGGGATAAGAACCCAAAACCATTGCTTTGAGGCTGTGAAGGGCTTGTATAAAGTTATTTTGGTTTAGAATGTGTTATAATACAATGAATTTGATTGTTTACAAGTGCTAGAGATGCATGAAGAATGTTTAAAAGTGAGAAGAAAGACTTGTTGATATTTGGTCCCAAATGGGATAAGAACCCAAAACCATTGCTTTGAGGCAGTGAATGGCTTGTATAAAGTTATTTTGGGTTAGAATATGTTATAATACAATGAATTTGATTGATTACAAGTGCTAGAGATGCATGAAGAATGTTTAGAAGTGAATAGAAAGACTTGTTGATATTTGTTCCCAAATGGGATAAGAACCCAACACCATTGCTTTGAGGCAGTGAATGGCTTGTATAAAGTTATTTTGGGTTAGAATATGTTATAATACAATGAATTTGTTGATTACAAGTGCTAGAGATGCATGAAGAATGTTTAGAAGTGAGAAGAAAGACTTGTTGATATTTGGTCCCAAATGGGATAAGAACCCAAAATCATTACTTTGAGGCAGTGAATGGCTTGTATAAAGTTATTTCGGGTTAGAATATGTTATAATACAATGAATTTGATTGATTACAAGTGCTAGAGATGCATGAAGAAAGTTTAGAAGTGAATAGAAAGACTTGTTGATATTTGTTCCCAAATGGGATAAGAACCCAAAACCATTGCTTTGAGGCAGTGAATGGCTTGTATAAAGTTATTTTGGGTTAGAATATGTTATAATACAATGAATTTGTTGATTACAAGTGCTAGAGATGCATGAAGAATGTTTAGAAGTGAGAAGAAAGACTTGTTGATATTTGGTCCCAAATGGGATAAGAACCCAAAACCATTGCTTTGAGGCTGTGAAGGGCTTGTATAAAGTTATTTTGGTTTAGAATGTGTTATAATACAATGAATTTGATTGTTTACAAGTGCTAGAGATGCATGAAGAATGTTTAAAAGTGAGAAGAAAGACTTGTTGATATTTGGTCCCAAATGGGATAAGAACCCAAAACCATTGCTTTGAGGCAGTGAATGGCTTGTATAAAGTTATTTTGGGTTAGAATATGTTATAATACAATGAATTTGATTGATTACAAGTGCTAGAGATGCATGAAGAATGTTTAGAAGTGAATAGAAAGACTTGTTGATATTTGTTCCCAAATGGGATAAGAACCCAACACCATTGCTTTGAGGCAGTGAATGGCTTGTATAAAGTTATTTTGGGTTAGAATATGTTATAATACAATGAATTTGTTGATTACAAGTGCTAGAGATGCATGAAGAATGTTTAGAAGTGAGAAGAAAGACTTGTTGATATTTGGTCCCAAATGGGATAAGAACCCAAAATCATTACTTTGAGGCAGTGAATGGCTTGTATAAAGTTATTTCGGGTTAGAATATGTTATAATACAATGAATTTGATTGATTACAAGTGCTAGAGATGCATGAAGAAAGTTTAGAAGTGAATAGAAAGACTTGTTGATATTTGTTCCCAAATGGGATAAGAACCCAAAACCATTGCTTTGAGGCAGTGAATGGCTTGTATAAAGTTATTTTGGGTTAGAATATGTTATAATACAATGAATTTGTTGATTACAAGTGCTAGAGATGCATGAAGAATGTTTAGAAGTGAGAAGAAAGACTTGTTGATATTTGGTCCCAAATGGGATAAGAACCCAAAATCATTACTTTGAGGCAGTGAATGGCTTGTATAAAGTTATTTTGGGTTAGAATATGTTATAATACAATGAATTTGATTGATTACAAGTGCTAGAGATGCATGAAGAATGTTTAGAAGTGAATAGAAAGACTTGTTGATATTTGTTCCCAAATGGGATAAGAACCCAAAACCATTGCTTTGAGGCAGTGAAGGGCTTGTATAAAGTTATTTTGGTTTAGAATATGTTATAATAAAATGAATTTGATTGATTACAAGTGGTAGAGATGCATGAAGAATGTTTAGAAGTGAGAAGAAAGACTTGTTGATATTTGGTCCCAAACAGGATAAGAACCTAAAATCATTGCTTTGAGGCAGTGAAAGGCTTGTATAAAGTTAGTTTGGGTTAGAATATGTTATAATACAATGAATTTGATTTATTACAAGTGCTAGAGATGCATGAAGAATGTTTAGAAGTGAATAGAAAGACTTGTTGATATTTGGTCCCAAATGGGATAAGAACCCAAAACCATTGCTTTGAGGCAGTGAAGGGCTTGTATAAAGTTATTTTGGTTTAGAATGTGTTATAATACAATGAATTTGATTGTTTACAAGTGCTAGAGATGCATGAAGAATGTTTAAAAGTGAGAAGAAAGATTTGTTGATATTTGGTCCCAAATGGGATAAGAACCCAAAACCATTGCTTTGAGGCAGTGAATGGCTTGTATAAAGTTATTTTGGGTTAGAATTTGTTATAATACAATGAATTTGATTGATTACAAGTGCTAGAGATGCTTGAAGAATGTTTAGAAGTGAGAAGAAAGACTTGTTGATATTTGGTCCCAAATGGGATAAGAACCCAAAATCATTGCTTTGAGGCAGTGAATGGCTTGTATAAAGTTAGTTTGGGTTAGAATATGTTATAATACAATGAATTTGATTGATTACAAGTGCTAGAGATGCATGAAGAATGTTTAGAAGTGAATAGAAAGACTTGTTGATATTTGTTCCCAAATGGGATAAGAACCCAAAACCATTGCTTTGAGGCAGTGAAGGGCTTGTATAAAGTTATTTTGGTTTAGAATATGTTATAATACAATGAATTTGATTGTTTACAAGTGCTAGAGATGCATGAAGAATGTTTAAAAGTGAGAAGAAAGACTTGTTGATATTTGGTCCCAAATGGGATAAGAACCCAAAACCATTGCTTTGAGGCAGTGAATGGCTTGTATAAAGTTATTTTGGGTTAGAATATGTTATAATACAATGAATTTGATTGATTACAAGTGGTAGAGATGCATGAAGAATGTTTAGAAGTGAGAAGAAAGACTTGTTGATATTTGGTCCCAAACAGGATAAGAACCCAAAATCATTGCTTTGAGGCAGTGAAAGGCTTGTATAAAGTTAGTTTGGGTTAGAATATGTTATAATACAATGAATTTGATTTATTACAAGTGCTAGAGATGCATGAAGAATGTTTAGAAGTGAATAGAAAGACTTGTTGATATTTGGTCCCAAACAGGATAAGAACCCAAAATCATTGCTTTGAGGCAGTGAAAGGCTTGTATAAAGTTAGTTTGGGTTAGAATATGTTATAATACAATGAATTTGATTTATTACAAGTGCTAGAGATGCATGAAGAATGTTTAGAAGTGAATAGAAAGACTTGTTGATATTTGGTCCCAAATGGGATAAGAACCCAAAACCATTGCTTTGAGGCAGTGAAGGGCTTGTATAAAGTTATTTTGGTTTAGAATGTGTTATAATACAATGAATTTGATTGTTTACAAGTGCTAGAGATGCATGAAGAATGTTTAAAAGTGAGAAGAAAGATTTGTTGATATTTGGTCCCAAATGGGATAAGAACCCAAAACCATTGCTTTGAGGCAGTGAATGGCTTGTATAAAGTTATTTTGGGTTAGAATTTGTTATAATACAATGAATTTGATTGATTACAAGTGCTAGAGATGCTTGAAGAATGTTTAGAAGTGAGAAGAAAGACTTGTTGATATTTGGTCCCAAATGGGATAAGAACCCAAAATCATTGCTTTGAGGCAGTGAATGGCTTGTATAAAGTTAGTTTGGGTTAGAATATGTTATAATACAATGAATTTGATTGATTACAAGTGCTAGAGATGCATGAAGAATGTTTAGAAGTGAATAGAAAGACTTGTTGATATTTGTTCCCAAATGGGATAAGAACCCAAAACCATTGCTTTGAGGCAGTGAAGGGCTTGTATAAAGTTATTTTGGTTTAGAATATGTTATAATACAATGAATTTGATTGTTTACAAGTGCTAGAGATGCATGAAGAATGTTTAAAAGTGAGAAGAAAGACTTGTTGATATTTGGTCCCAAATGGGATAAGAACCCAAAACCATTGCTTTGAGGCAGTGAATGGCTTGTATAAAGTTATTTTGGGTTAGAATATGTTATAATACAATGAATTTGATTGATTACAAGTGGTAGAGATGCATGAAGAATGTTTAGAAGTGAGAAGAAAGACTTGTTGATATTTGGTCCCAAACAGGATAAGAACCCAAAATCATTGCTTTGAGGCAGTGAAAGGCTTGTATAAAGTTAGTTTGGGTTAGAATATGTTATAATACAATGAATTTGATTTATTACAAGTGCTAGAGATGCATGAAGAATGTTTAGAAGTGAATAGAAAGACTTGTTGATATTTTGTCCCAAATGAGATAAAAACCCAAAACCATTGCTTTGAGGCAGTGAAGGGCTTGTATAAAGTTATTTTGGTTTAGAATGTGTTATAATACAATGAATTTGATTGTTTACAAGTGCTAGAGATGCATGAAGAATGTTTAAAAGTGAGAAGAAAGATTTGTTGATATTTGGTCCCAAATGGGATAAGAACCCAAAACCATTGCTTTGAGGTAGTGAATGGCTTGTATAAAGTTATTTTGGGTTAGAATTTGTTATAATACAATGAATTTGATTGATTACAAGTGCTAGAGATGCTTGAAGAATGTTTAGAAGTGAGAAGAAAGACTTGTTGATATTTGGTCCCAAATGGGATAAGAACCCAAAATCATTGCTTTGAGGCAGTGAATGGCTTGTATAAAGTTAGTTTGGGTTAGAATATGTTATAATACAATGAATTTGATTGATTACAAGTGCTAGAGATGCATGAAGAATGTTTAGAAGTGAATAGAAAGACTTGTTGATATTTGTTCCCAAATGGGATAAGAACCCAAAACCATTGCTTTGAGGCAGTGAATGGCTTGTATAAAGTTATTTTGGGTTAGAATATGTTATAATACAATGAATTTGATTGTTTACAAGTGCTAGAGATGCATGAAGAATGTTTAAAAGTGAGAAGAAAGATTTGTTGATATTTGGTCCCAAATGGGATAAGAACCCAAAACCATTGCTTTGAGGCAGTGAATGGCTTGTATAAAGTTATTTTGGTTTAGAATATGTTATAATACAATGAATTTGATTGTTTACAAGTGCTAGAGATGCATGAAGAATGTTTAGAAGTGAGAAGAAAGACTTGTTGATATTTGGTCCCAAATGGGATAAGAACCCAAAATCATTACTTTGAGGCAGTGAATGGCTTGTATAAAGTTATTTTGGGTTAGAATATGTTATAATACAATGAATTTGATTGATTACAAGTGCTAGAGATGCATGAAGAATGTTTAGAAGTGAATAGAAAGACTTGTTGATATTTGTTCCCAAATGGGATAAGAACCCAAAACCATTGCTTTGAGGCAGTGAATGGCTTGTATAAAGTTATTTTGGGTTAGAATATGTTATAATACAATGAATTTGTTGATTACAAGTGCTAGAGATGCATGAAGAATGTTTAGAAGTGAGAAGAAAGACTTGTTGATATTTGGTCCCAAATGAGATAAGAACCCAAAATCATTACTTTGAGGCAGTGAATGGCTTGTATAAAGTTATTTTGGGTTAGAATATGTTATAATACAATGAATTTGATTGATTACAAGTGCTAGAGATGCATGAAGAATGTTTAGAAGTGAATAGAAAGACTTGTTGATATTTGTTCCCAAATGGGATAAGAACCCAAAACCATTGCTTTGAGGCAGTGAAGGGCTTGTATAAAGTTATTTTGGTTTAGAATATGTTATAATAAAATGAATTTGATTGATTACAAGTGGTAGAGATGCATGAAGAATGTTTAGAAGTGAGAAGAAAGACTTGTTGATATTTGGTCCCAAACAGGATAAGAACCCAAAATCATTGCTTTGAGGCAGTGAAAGGCTTGTATAAAGTTAGTTTGGGTTAGAATATGTTATAATACAATGAATTTGATTTATTACAAGTGCTAGAGATGCATGAAGAATGTTTAGAAGTGAATAGAAAGACTTGTTGATATTTGGTCCCAAATGGGATAAGAACCCAAAACCATTGCTTTGAGGCAGTGAAGGGCTTGTATAAAGTTATTTTGGTTTAGAATGTGTTATAATACAATGAATTTGATTGTTTACAAGTGCTAGAGATGCATGAAGAATGTTTAAAAGTGAGAAGAAAGATTTGTTGATATTTGGTCCCAAATGGGATAAGAACCCAAAACCATTGCTTTGAGGCAGTGAATGGCTTGTATAAAGTTATTTTGGGTTAGAATTTGTTATAATACAATGAATTTGATTGATTACAAGTGCTAGAGATGCTTGAAGAATGTTTAGAAGTGAGAAGAAAGACTTGTTGATATTTGATCCCAAATGGGATAAGAACCCAAAATCATTGCTTTGAGGCAGTGAATGGCTTGTATAAAGTTAGTTTGGGTTAGAATATGTTATAATACAATGAATTTGATTGATTACAAGTGCTAGAGATGCATGAAGAATGTTTAGAAGTGAATAGAAACACTTGTTGATATTTGTTCCCAAATGGGATAAGAACCCAAAACCATTGCTTTGAGGCAGTGAAGGGCTTGTATAAAGTTATTTTGGTTTAGAATATGTTATAATACAATGAATTTGATTGTTTACAAGTGCTAGAGATGCATGAACAATGTTTAAAAGTGAGAAGAAAGACTTGTTGATATTTGGTCCCAAATGGGATAAGAACCCAAAACCATTGCTTTGAGGCAGTGAATGGCTTGTATAAAGTTATTTTGGGTTAGAATATGTTATAATACAATGAATTTGATTGATTACAAGTGGTAGAGATGCATGAAGAATGTTTAGAAGTGAGAAGAAAGACTTGTTGATATTTGGTCCCAAACAGGATAAGAGCCCAAAATCATTGCTTTGAGGCAGTGAAAGGCTTGTATAAAGTTAGTTTGGGTTAGAATATGTTATAATACAATGAATTTGATTTATTACAAGTGCTAGAGATGCATGAAGAATGTTTAGAAGTGAATAGAAAGACTTGTTGATATTTGGTCCCAAATGGGATAAGAACCCAAAACCATTGCTTTGAGGCAGTGAAGGGCTTGTATAAAGTTATTTTGGTTTAGAATGTGTTATAATACAATGAATTTGATTGTTTACAAGTGCTAGAGATGCATGAAGAATGTTTAAAAGTGAGAAGAAAGATTTGTTGATATTTGGTCCCAAATGGGATAAGAACCCAAAACCATTGCTTTGAGGCAGTGAATGGCTTGTATAAAGTTATTTTGGGTTAGAATTTGTTATAATACAATGAATTTGATTGATTACAAGTGCTAGAGATGCTTGAAGAATGTTTAGAAGTGAGAAGAAAGACTTGTTGATATTTGATCCCAAATGGGATAAGAACCCAAAATCATTGCTTTGAGGCAGTGAATGGCTTGTATAAAGTTAGTTTGGGTTAGAATATGTTATAATACAATGAATTTGATTGATTACAAGTGCTAGAGATGCATGAAGAATGTTTAGAAGTGAATAGAAACACTTGTTGATATTTGTTCCCAAATGGGATAAGAACCCAAAACCATTGCTTTGAGGCAGTGAAGGGCTTGTATAAAGTTATTTTGGTTTAGAATATGTTATAATACAATGAATTTGATTGTTTACAAGTGCTAGAGATGCATGAACAATGTTTAAAAGTGAGAAGAAAGACTTGTTGATATTTGGTCCCAAATGGGATAAGAACCCAAAACCATTGCTTTGAGGCAGTGAATGGCTTGTATAAAGTTATTTTGGGTTAGAATATGTTATAATACAATGAATTTGATTGATTACAAGTGGTAGAGATGCATGAAGAATGTTTAGAAGTGAGAAGAAAGACTTGTTGATATTTGGTCCCAAACAGGATAAGAGCCCAAAATCATTGCTTTGAGGCAGTGAAAGGCTTGTATAAAGTTAGTTTGGGTTAGAATATGTTATAATACAATGAATTTGATTTATTACAAGTGCTAGAGATGCATGAAGAATGTTTAGAAGTGAATAGAAAGACTTGTTGATATTTGGTCCCAAATGGGATAAGAACCCAAAACCATTGCTTTGAGGCAGTGAAGGGCTTGTATAAAGTTATTTTGGTTTAGAATGTGTTA
Organism: Capsella bursa-pastoris; assembly: GCA_036452645.1. NCBI lineage: Eukaryota > Viridiplantae > Streptophyta > Magnoliopsida > Brassicales > Brassicaceae > Capsella > Capsella bursa-pastoris. The sequence goes on from CP144186.1 coordinate 4,227,562, forward strand.
TAATACAATGAATTTGATTGTTTACAAGTGCTAGAGATGCATGAAGAATGTTTAAAAGTGAGAAGAAAGATTTGTTGATATTTGGTCCCAAATGGGATAAGAACCCAAAACCATTGCTTTGAGGCAGTGAATGACTTGTATAAAGTTATTTTGGGTTAGAATTTGTTATAATACAATGAATTTGATTGATTACAAGTGCTAGAGATGCTTGAAGAATGTTTAGAAGTGAGAAGAAAGACTTGTTGATATTTGGTCCCAAATGGGATAAGAACCCAAAATCATTGCTTTGAGGCAGTGAATGGCTTGTATAAAGTTAGTTTGGGTTAGAATATGTTATAATACAATGAATTTGATTGATTACAAGTGCTAGAGATGCATGAAGAATGTTTAGAAGTGAATAGAAAGACTTGTTGATATTTGTTCCCAGATGGGATAAGAACCCAAAACCATTGCTTTGAGGCAGTGAAGGGCTTGTATAAAGTTATTTTGGTTAAGAATATGTTATAATACAATGAATTTGATTGTTTACAAGTGCTAGAGATGCATGAAGAATGTTTAAAAGTGAGAAGAAAGACTTGTTGATATTTGGTCCCAAATGGGATAAGAACCCAAAACCATTGCTTTGAGGCAGTGAATGGCTTGTATAAAGTTATTTTGGTTTAGAATATGTTATAATAAAATGAATTTGATTGATTACAAGTGGTAGAGATGCATGAAGAATGTTTAGAAGTGAGAAGAAAGACTTGTTGATATTTGGTCCCAAACAGGATAAGAACCCAAAATCATTTCTTTGAGGCAGTGAAAGGCTTGTATAAAGTTAGTTTGGGTTAGAATATGTTATAATACAATGAATTTGATTTATTACAAGTGCTAGAGATGCATGAAGAATGTTTAGAAGTGAATAGAAAGACTTGTTGATATTTGGTCCCAAATGGGATAAGAACCCAAAACCATTGCTTTGAGGCAGTGAAGGTCTTGTATAAAGTTATTTTGGTTTAGAATGTGTTATAATACAACGAATTTGATTGTTTACAAGTGCTAGAGATGCATGAAGAATGTTTAAAAGTGAGAAGAAAGACTTGTTGATATTTGGTCCCAAATGGGATAAGAACCCAAAACCATTGCTTTGAGGCAGTGAAGGGCTTGTATAAAGTTATTTTGGTTTAGAATGTGTTATAATACAATGAATTTGATTGTTTACAAGTGCTAGAGATGCATGAAGAATGTTTAGAAGTGAATAGAAAGACTTGTTGATATTTGTTCCCAAATGGGATAAGAACCCAAAACCATTGCTTTGAGGCAGTGAATGGCTTGTATAAAGTTATTTTGGGTTAGAATATGTTATAATACAATGAATTTGATTGATTACAAGTGCTAGAGATGCATGAAGAATGTTTAGAAGTGAGAAGAAAGACTTGTTGATATTTGGTCCCAAATGGGATAAGAACCCAAAATCATTGCTTTGAGGCAGTGAATGGCTTGTATAAAGTTAGTTTGGGTTAGAATATGTTATAATACAATGAATTTGATTGATTACAAGTGCTAGAGATGCATGAAGAATGTTTAGAAGTGAATAGAAAGACTTGTTGATATTTGTTCCCAAATGGGATAAGAACCCAAAACCATTGCTTTGAGGCAGTGAAGGGCTTGCATAAAGTTATTTTGGGTTAGAATTTGTTATAATACAATGAATTTGATTGATTACAAGTGCTAGAGATGCTTGAAGAATGTTTAGAAGTGAGAAGAAAGACTTGTTGATATTTGGTCCCAAATGGGATAAGAACCCAAAATCATTGCTTTGCGGCAGTGAATGGCTTGTATAAAGTTAGTTTGGGTTAGAATATGTTATAATACAATGAATTTGATTGATTACAAGTGCTAGAGATGCATGAAGAATGTTTAGAAGTGAATAGAAAGACTTGTTGATATTTGTTCCCAAATGGGATAAGAACCCAAAACCATTGCTTTGAGGCAGTGAAGGGCTTGTATAAAGTTATTTTGGTTTAGAATATGTTATAATACAATGAATTTGATTGTTTACAAGTGCTAGAGATGCATGAAGAATGTTTAAAAGTGAGAAGAAAGACTTGTTGATATTTGGTCCCAAATGGGATAAGAACCCAAAACCATTGCTTTGAGGCAGTGAATGGCTTGTATAAAGTTATTTTGGGTTAGAATATGTTATAATACAATGAATTTGATTGATTACAAGTGCTAGAGATGCATGAAGAATGTTTAGAAGTGAATAGAAAGACTTGTTGATATTTGTTCCCAAATGGGATAAGAACCCAAAACCATTGCTTTGAGGCAGTGAAGGGCTTGTATAAAGTTATTTTGGTTTAGAATATGTTATCATACAATGAATTTGATTGATTACAAGTGGTAGAGATGCATGAAGAATGTTTAGAAGTGAGAAGAAAGACTTGTTGATATTTGGTCCCAAACGGGATAAGAACCCAAAATCATTGCTTTGAGGCAGTGAATGGCTTGTATAAAGTTAGTTTGGGTTAGAATATGTTATAATACAATGAAGTTTATTTATTACAAGTGCTAGAGATGCATGAAGAATGTTTAGAAGTGAATAGAAAGACTTGTTGATATTTGGTCCCAAATGGGATAAGAACCCAAAACCATTGCTTTGAGGCAGTGAAGGGCTTTTATGAAGTTATTTTGGTTTAGAATGTGTTATAATACAATGAATTTGATTGTTTACAAGTGCTAGAGATGCATGAAGAATGTTTAAAAGTGAGAAGAAAGACTTGTTGATATTTGGTCCCAAATGGGATAAGAACCCAAAACCATTGCTTTGAGGCAGTGAATGGCTTGTATAAAGTTATTTTGGGTTAGAATATGTTATAATACAATGAATTTGATTGATTACAAGTGCTAGAGATGCATGAAGAATGTTTAGAAGTGAATAGAAAGACTTGTTGATATTTGTTCCCAAATGGGATAAGAACCCAAAACCATTGCTTTGAGGCAGTGAATGGCTTGTATAAAGTTATTTTGGGTTAGAATATGTTATAATACAATGAATTTGATTGATTACAAGTGCTAGAGATGCATGAAGAATGTTTAGAAGTGAGAAGAAAGACTTGTTGATATTTGGTCCCAAATGGGATAAGAACCCAAAATCATTGCTTTGAGGCAGTGAATGGCTTGTATAAAGTTATTTTGGGTTAGAATATGTTATAATACAATGAATTTGATTGATTACAAGTGCTAGAGATGCATGAAGAATGTTTAGAAGTGAATAGAAAGACTTGTTGATATTTGTTCCCAAATGGGATAAGAACCCAAAACCATTGCTTTGAGGCAGTGAAGGGCTTGTATAAAGTTATTTTGGTTTAGAATATGTTATAATACAATGAATTTGATTGATTACAAGTGGTAGAGATGCATGAAGAATGTTTAGAAGTGAGAAGAAAGACTTGTTGATATTTGGTCCCAAACAGGATAAGAACCCAAAATCAATGCTTTGAGGCAGTGAAAGGCTTGTATAAAGTTAGTTTGGGTTAGAATATGTTATAATACAATGAATTTGATTTATTACAAGTGCTAGAGATGCATGAAGAATGTTTAGAAGTGAATAGAAAGACTTGTTAATAATTGGTCCCAAATGGGATAAGAACCCAAAACCATTGCTTTGAGGCAGTGAAGGGCTTGTATAAAGTTATTTTGGTTTAGAATGTGTTATAATACAATGAATTTGATTGTTTACATGTGCTAGAGATGCATGAAGAATGTTTAAAAGTGAGAAGAAAGATTTGTTGATATTTGGTCCCAAATGGGATAAGAACCCAAAACAATTGCTTTGAGGCAATGAATGGCTTGTAAAAAGCTATTTTGGGTTAGAATATGTTATAATACAATGAATTTGATTGATTACAAGTGGTAGAGATGCATGAAGAATGTTTAGAAGTGAGAAGAAAGACTTGTTGATATTTGGTCCCAAATGGGATAAGAACCCAAAATCATTGCTTTGAGGCAGTGAATGGCTTGTATAAAGTTAGTTTGGGTTAGAATATGTTATAATACAATGAATTTGATTTATTACAAGTGCTAGAGATGCATGAAGAATGTTTAGAAGTGAATAGAAAGACTTGTTGATATTTGTTCCCAAATGGGATAAGAACCCAAAACCATTGCTTTGAGGCAGTGAATGGCTTGTATAAAGTTATTTTGGGTTAGAATATGTTATAATACAATGAATTTGATTGATTACAAGTGCTAGAGATGCATGAAGAATGTTTAGAAGTGAGAAGAAAGACTTGTTGATGTTTGGTCCCAAATGGGATAAGAACCCAAAATCATTGCTTTGAGGCAGTGAATGGCTTGTATAAAGTTACTTAGGGTTAGAATATGTTATAATACAATGAATTTGATTGATTACAAGTGCTAGAGATGCATGAAGAATGTTTAGAAGTGAATAGAAAGACTTGTTGATATTTGTTCCCAAATGGGATAAGAACCCAAAACCATTGCTTTGAGGCAGTGAAGGGCTTGTATAAAGTTATTTTGGGTTAGAATTTGTTATAATACAATGAATTTGATTGATTACAAGTGCTAGAGATGCTTGAAGAATGTTTAGAAGTGAGAAGAAAGACTTGTTGATATTTGGTCCCAAATGGGATAAGAACCCAAAATCATTGCTTTGAGGCAGTGAATGGCTTGTATAAAGTTAGTTTGGGTTAGAATATGTTATAATACAATGAATTTGATTGATTACAAGTGCTAGAGATGCATGAAGAATGTTTAGAAGTGAATAGAAAGACTTGTTGATATTTGTTCCCAAATGGGATAAGAACCCAAAACCATTGCTTTGAGGCAGTGAAGGGCTTGTATAAACTTATTTTGGTTTAGAATATGTTATAATACAATGAATTTGATTGTTTACAAGTGCTAGAGATGCATGAAGAATGTTTAAAAGTGAGAAGAAAGACTTGTTGATATTTGGTCCCCAAATGGGATAAGAACCCAAAACCATTGCTTTGAGGCAGTGAATGGCTTGTATAAAGTTATTTTGGGTTAGAATATGTTGTAATACAATGATTTTGATTGATTACAAGTGCTAGAGATGCATGAAGAATGTTTAGAAGTGAATAGAAAGACTTGTTGATATTTGTTCCCAAATGGGATAAGAACCCAAAACCATTGCTTTGAGGCAGTGAAGGGCTTGTATAAAGTTATTTTGGTTTAGAATATGTTATAATACAATGAATTTGATTGATTACAAGTGGTAAAGATGCATGAAGAATGTTTAGAAGTGAGAAGAAAGACTTGTTGATATTTGGTCCCAAACGGGATAAGAACCCAAAATCATTGCTTTGAGGCAGTGAAAGGCTTGTATAAAGTTAGTTTGGGTTAGAATATGTTATAATACAATGAATTTTATTTATTACAAGTGCTAGAGATGCATGAAGAATGTTTAGAAGTGAATAGAAAGACTTGTTGATATTTGTTCCCAAATGGGATAAGAACCCAAAACCATTGCTTTGAGGCAGTGAAGGGCTTGTATAAAGTTATTTTGGTTTAGAATATGTTATAATACAATGAATTTGATTGATTACAAGTGGTAGAGATGCATGAAGAATGTTTAGAAGTGAGAAGAAATACTTGTTGATATTTGGTCCCAAACGGGATAAGAACCCAAAATCATTGCTTTGAGGCAGTGAATGGCTTGTATAAAGTTAGTTTGGGTTAGAATATGTTATAATACAATGAATTTTATTTATTACAAGTGCTAGAGATGCATGAAGAATGTTTAGAAGTGAATAGAAAGACTTGTTGATATTTGGTCCCAAATGGGATAAGAACCCAAAACCATTGCTTTGAGGCAGTGAAGGGCTTGTATAAAGTTATTTTGGTTTAGAATGTGTTATAATACAATGAATTTGATTGTTTACAAGTGCTAGAGATGCATGAAGAATGTTTAAAAGTGAGAAGAAAGACTTGTTGATATTTGGTCCCAAATGGGATAAGAACCCAAAACCATTGCTTTGAGGCAGTGAATGGCTTGTATAAAGTTATTTTGGGTTAGAATATGTTATAATACAATGAATTTGATTGATTACAAGTGCTAGAGATGCATGAAGAATGTTTAGAAGTGAATAGAAAGACTTGTTGATATTTGTTCCCAAATGGGATAAGAACCCAAAACCATTGCTTTGAGGCAGTGAATGGCTTGTATAAAGTTATTTTGGGTTAGAATATGTTATAATACAATGAATTTGATTGATTACAAGTGCTAGAGATGCATGAAGAATGTTTAGAAGTGAGAAGAAAGACTTGTTGATATTTGGTCCCAAATGGGATAAGAACCCAAAATCATTGCTTTGAGGCAGTGAATGGCTTGTATAAAGTTATTTTGGGTTAGAATATGTTATAATACAATGAATTTGATTGATTACAAGTGCTAGAGATGCATGAAGAATGTTTAGAAGTGAATAGAAAGACTTGTTGATATTTGTTCCCAAATGGGATAAGAACCCAAAACCATTGCTTTGAGGCAGTGAAGGGCTTGTATAAAGTTATTTTGGTTTAGAATATGTTATAATACAATGAATTTGATTGATTACAAGTGGTAGAGATGCATGAAGAATGTTTAGAAGTGAGAAGAAAGACTTGTTGATATTTGGTCCCAAACAGGATAAGAACCCAAAATCATTGCTTTGAGGCAGTGAAAGGCTTGTATAAAGTTAGTTTGGGTTAGAATATGTTATAATACTATGAATTTGATTTATTACAAGTGCTAGAGATGCATGAAGAATGTTTAGAAGTGAATAGAAAGACTTGTTAATAATTGGTCCCAAATGGGATAAGAACCCAAAACCATTGCTTTGAGGCAGTGAAGGGCTTGTATAAAGTTATTTTGGTTTAGAATGTGTTATAATACAATGAATTTGATTGTTTACAAGTGCTAGAGATGCATGAAGAATGTTTAAAAGTGAGAAGAAAGATTTGTTGATATTTGGTCCCAAATGGGATAAGAACCCAAAACCATTGCTTTGAGGCAGTGAATGGCTTGTATAAAGTTATTTTGGGTTAGAATATGTTATAATACAATGAATTTGATTGATTACAAGTGCTAGAGATGCATGAAGAATGTTTAGAAGTGAATAGAAAGACTTGTTGATATTTGTTCCCAAATGGGATAAGAACCCAAAACCATTGCTTTGAGGCAGTGAAGGGCTTGTATAAAGTTATTTTGGTTTAGAATATGTTATAATACAATGAATTTGATTGATTACAAGTGGTAGAGATGCATGAAGAATGTTTAGAAGTGAGAAGAAATACTTGTTGATATTTGGTCCCAAACGGGATAAGAACCCAAAATCATTGCTTTGAGGCAGTGAATGGCTTGTATAAAGTTAGTTTGGGTTAGAATATGTTATAATACAATGAATTTTATTTATTACAAGTGCTAGAGATGCATGAAGAATGTTTAGAAGTGAATAGAAAGACTTGTTGATATTTGGTCCCAAATGGGATAAGAACCCAAAACCATTGCTTTGAGGCAGTGAAGGGCTTGTATAAAGTTATTTTTGTTTAGAATGTGTTATAATACAATGAATTTGATTGTTTACAAGTGCTAGAGATGCATGAAGAATGTTTAAAAGTGAGAAGAAAGACTTGTTGATATTTGGTCCCAAATGGGATAAGAACCCAAAACCATTGCTTTGAGGCAGTGAATGGCTTGTATAAAGTTATTTTGGGTTAGAATATGTTATAATACAATGAATTTGATTGATTACAAGTGCTAGAGATGCATGAAGAATGTTTAGAAGTGAATAGAAAGACTTGTTGATATTTGGTCCCAAATGGGATAAGAACCCAAAACCATTGCTTTGAGGCAGTGAAGGGCTTGTATAAAGTTATTTTGGTTTAGAATGTGTTATAATACAATGAATTTGATTGTTTACAAGTGCTAGAGATGCATGAAGAATGTTTAAAAGTGAGAAGAAAGACTTGTTGATATTTGGTCCCAAATGGGATAAGAACCCAAAACCATTGCTTTGAGGCAGTGAATGGCTTGTATAAAGTTATTTTGGGTTAGAATATGTTATAATACAATGAATTTGATTGATTACAAGTGCTAGAGATGCATGAAGAATGTTTAGAAGTGAATAGAAAGACTTGTTGATATTTGTTCCCAAATGGGATAAGAACCCAAAACCATTGCTTTGAGGCAGTGAATGGCTTGTATAAAGTTATTTTGGGTTAGAATATGTTATAATACAATGAATTTGATTGATTACAAGTGCTAGAGATGCATGAAGAATGTTTAGAAGTGAGAAGAAAGACTTGTTGATATTTGGTCCCAAATGGGATAAGAACCCAAAATCATTGCTTTGAGGCAGTGAATGGCTTGTATAAAGTTATTTTGGGTTAGAATATGTTATAATACAATGAATTTGATTGATTACAAGTGCTAGAGATGCATGAAGAATGTTTAGAAGTGAATAGAAAGACTTGTTGATATTTGTTCCCAAATGGGATAAGAACCCAAAACCATTGCTTTGAGGCAGTGAAGGGCTTGTATAAAGTTATTTTGGTTTAGAATATGTTATAATACAATGAATTTGATTGATTACAAGTGGTAGAGATGCATGAAGAATGTTTAGAAGTGAGAAGAAAGACTTGTTGATATTTGGTCCCAAACAGGATAAGAACCCAAAATCATTGCTTTGAGGCAGTGAAAGGCTTGTATAAAGTTAGTTTGGGTTAGAATATGTTATAATACTATGAATTTGATTTATTACAAGTGCTAGAGATGCATGAAGAATGTTTAGAAGTGAATAGAAAGACTTGTTAATAATTGGTCCCAAATGGGATAAGAACCCAAAACCATTGCTTTGAGGCAGTGAAGGGCTTGTATAAAGTTATTTTGGTTTAGAATGTGTTATAATACAATGAATTTGATTGTTTACAAGTGCTAGAGATGCATGAAGAATGTTTAAAAGTGAGAAGAAAGATTTGTTGATATTTGGTCCCAAATGGGATAAGAACCCAAAACCATTGCTTTGAGGCAGTGAATGGCTTGTATAAAGTTATTTTGGGTTAGAATATGTTATAATACAATGAATTTGATTGATTACAAGTGCTAGAGATGCATGAAGAATGTTTAGAAGTGAATAGAAAGACTTGTTGATATTTGTTCCCAAATGGGATAAGAACCCAAAACCATTGCTTTGAGGCAGTGAAGGGCTTGTATAAAGTTATTTTGGTTTAGAATATGTTATAATACAATGAATTTGATTGATTACAAGTGGTAGAGATGCATGAAGAATGTTTAGAAGTGAGAAGAAATACTTGTTGATATTTGGTCCCAAACGGGATAAGAACCCAAAATCATTGCTTTGAGGCAGTGAATGGCTTGTATAAAGTTAGTTTGGGTTAGAATATGTTATAATACAATGAATTTTATTTATTACAAGTACTAGAGATGCATGAAGAATGTTTAGAAGTGAATAGAAAGACTTGTTGATATTTGGTCCCAAATGGGATAAGAACCCAAAACCATTGCTTTGAGGCAGTGAAGGGCTTGTATAAAGTTATTTTTGTTTAGAATGTGTTATAATACAATGAATTTGATTGTTTACAAGTGCTAGAGATGCATGAAGAATGTTTAAAAGTGAGAAGAAAGACTTGTTGATATTTGGTCCCAAATGGGATAAGAACCCAAAACCATTGCTTTGAGGCAGTGAATGGCTTGTATAAAGTTATTTTGGGTTAGAATATGTTATAATACAATGAATTTGATTGATTACAAGTGCTAGAGATGCATGAAGAATGTTTAGAAGTGAATAGAAAGACTTGTTGATATTTGTTCCCAAATGGGATAAGAACCCAAAACCATTGCTTTGAGGCAGTGAATGGCTTGTATAAAGTTATTTTGGGTTAGAATATGTTATAATACAATGAATTTGATTGATTACAAGTGCTAGAGATGCATGAAGAATGTTTAGAAGTGAGAAGAAAGACTTGTTGATATTTGGTCCCAAATGGGATAAGAACCCAAAATCATTGCTTTGAGGCAGTGAATGGCTTGTATAAAGTTATTTTGGGTTAGAATATGTTATAATACAATGAATTTGATTGATTACAAGTGCTAGAGATGCATGAAGAATGTTTAGAAGTGAATAGAAAGACTTGTTGATATTTGTTCCCAAATGGGATAAGAACCCAAAACCATTGCTTTGAGGCAGTGAAGGGCTTGTATAAAGTTATTTTGGTTTAGAATATGTTATAATACAATGAATTTGATTGATTACAAGTGGTAGAGATGCATGAAGAATGTTTAGAAGTGAGAAGAAAGACTTGTTGATATTTGGTCCCAAACAGGATAAGAACCCAAAATCATTGCTTTGAGGCAGTGAAAGGCTTGTATAAAGTTAGTTTGGGTTAGAATATGTTATAATACTATGAATTTGATTTATTACAAGTGCTAGAGATGCATGAAGAATGTTTAGAAGTGAATAGAAAGACTTGTTAATAATTGGTCCCAAATGGGATAAGAACCCAAAACCATTGCTTTGAGGCAGTGAAGGGCTTGTATAAAGTTATTTTGGTTTAGAATGTGTTATAATACAATGAATTTGATTGTTTACAAGTGCTAGAGATGCATGAAGAATGTTTAAAAGTGAGAAGAAAGATTTGTTGATATTTGGTCCCAAATGGGATAAGAACCCAAAACCATTGCTTTGAGGCAGTGAATGGCTTGTATAAAGTTATTTTGGGTTAGAATATGTTATAATACAATGAATTTGATTGATTACAAGTGCTAGAGATGCATGAAGAATGTTTAGAAGTGAATAGAAAGACTTGTTGATATTTGTTCCCAAATGGGATAAGAACCCAAAACCATTGCTTTGAGGCAGTGAAGGGCTTGTATAAAGTTATTTTGGGTTAGAATTTGTTATAATACAATGAATTTGATTGATTACAAGTGCTAGAGATGCTTGAAGAATGTTTAGAAGTGAGAAGAAAGACTTGTTGATATTTGGTCCCAAATGGGATAAGAACCCAAAATCATTGCTTTGAGGCAGTGAATGGCTTGTATAAAGTTAGTTTGGGTTAGAATATGTTATAATACAATGAATTTGATTGATTACAAGTGCTAGAGATGCATGAAGAATGTTTAGAAGTGAATAGAAAGACTTGTTGATATTTGTTCCCAAATGGGATAAGAACCCAAAACCATTGCTTTGAGGCAGTGAAGGGCTTGTATAAACTTATTTTGGTTTAGAATATGTTATAATACAATGAATTTGATTGTTTACAAGTGCTAGAGATGCATGAAGAATGTTTAAAAGTGAGAAGAAAGACTTCTTGATATTTGGTCCCCAAATGGGATAAGAACCCAAAACCATTGCTTTGAGGCAGTGAATGGCTTGTACAAAGTTATTTTGGGTTAGAATATGTTATAATACAATGATTTTGATTGATTACAAGTGCTAGAGATGCATGAAGAATGTTTAGAAGTGAATAGAAAGACTTGTTGATATTTGTTCCCAAATGGGATAAGAACCCAAAACCATTGCTTTGAGGCAGTGAAGGGCTTGTATAAAGTTATTTTGGTTTAGAATATGTTATAATACAATGAATTTGATTGATTACAAGTGGTAGAGATGCATGAAGAATGTTTAGAAGTGAGAAGAAAGACTTGTTGATATTTGGTCCCAAACGGGATAAGAACCCAAAATCATTGCTTTGAGGCAGTGAAAGGCTTGTATAAAGTTAGTTTGGGTTAGAATATGTTATAATACAATGAATTTTATTTATTACAAGTGCTAGAGATGCATGAAGAATGTTTAGAAGTGAATAGAAAGACTTGTTGATATTTGGTCCCAAATGGGATAAGAACCCAAAACCATTGCTTTGAGGCAGTGAAGGGCTTGTATAAAGTTATTTTGGTTTAGAATGTGTTATAATACAATGAATTTGATTGTTTACAAGTGCTAGAGATGCATGAAGAATGTTTAAAAGTGAGAAGAAAGACTTGTTGATATTTGGTCCCAAATGGGATAAGAATCCAAAACCATTGCTTTGAGGCAGTGAATGGCTTGTATAAAGTTATTTTGGGTTAGAATATGTTATAATACAATGAATTTGATTGATTACAAGTGCTAGAGATGCATGAAGAATGTTTAGAAGTGAATAGAAAGACTTGTTGATATTTGTTCCCAAATGGGATAAGAACCCAAAACCATTGCTTTGAGGCAGTGAATGGCTTGTATAAAGTTATTTTGGGTTAGAATATGTTATAATACAATGAATTTGATTGATTACAAGTGCTAGAGATGCATGAAGAATGTTTAGAAGTGAGAAGAAAGACTTGTTGATATTTGTTCCCTAATGGGATAAGAACCCAAAACCATTGCTTTGAGGCAGTGAAGGGCTTGTATAAAGTTATTTTGGTTTAGAATATGTTATAATACAATGAATTTGATTGATTACAAGTGGTAGAGATGCATGAAGAATGTTTAGAAGTGAGAAGAAAGACTTGTTGATATTTGGTCCCAAACGGGATAAGAACCCAAAACCATTGCTTTGAGGCAGTGAATGGTTGTATAAAGTTAGTTTGGGTTAGAATATGTTATAATACAATGAATTTGATTTATTACAAGTGCTAGAGATGCATGAAGAATGTTTAGAAGTGAGAAGAAAGACTTGTTGATATTTGGTCCCAAACGGGATAAGAACCCAAAATCATTGCTTTGAGGCAGTGAAAGGCTTGTATAAAGTTAGTTTGGGTTAGAATATGTTATAATACAATGAATTTTATTTATTACAAGTGCTAGAGATGCATGAAGAATGTTTAGAAGTGAATAGAAAGACTTGTTGATATTTGGTCCCAAATGGGATAAGAACCCAAAACCATTGCTTTGAGGCAGTGAAGGGCTTGTATAAAGTTATTTTGGTTTAGAATGTGTTATAATACAATGAATTTGATTGTTTACAAGTGCTAGAGATGCATGAAGAATGTTTAAAAGTGAGAAGAAAGACTTGTTGATATTTGGTCCCAAATGGGATAAGAACCCAAAACCATTGCTTTGAGGCAGTGAATGGCTTGTATAAAGTTATTTTGGGTTAGAATATGTTATAATACAATGAATTTGATTGATTACAAGTGCTAGAGATGCATGAAGAATGTTTAGAAGTGAATAGAAAGACTTGTTGATATTTGTTCCCAAATGGGATAAGAACCCAAAACCATTGCTTTGAGGCAGTGAATGGCTTGTATAAAGTTATTTTGGGTTAGAATATGTTATAATACAATGAATTTGATTGATTACAAGTGCTAGAGATGCATGAAGAATGTTTAGAAGTGAATAGAAAGACTTGTTGATATTTGTTCCCAAATGGGATAAGAACCCAAAACCATTGCTTTGAGGCAGTGAAGGGCTTGTATAAACTTATTTTGGTTTAGAATATGTTATAATACAATGAATTTGATTGTTTACAAGTGCTAGAGATGCATGAAGAATGTTTAAAAGTGAGAAGAAAGACTTGTTGATATTTGGTCCCCAAATGGGATAAGAACCCAAAACCATTGCTTTGAGGCAGTGAATGGCTTGTATAAAGTTATTTTGGGTTAGAATATGTTATAATACAATGATTTTGATTGATTAAAAGTAATAGAGATGCATGAAGAATGTTTAGAAGTGAATAGAAAGACTTGTTGATATTTGTTCCCAAATGGGATAAGAACCCAAAACCATTGCTTTGAGGCAGTGAAGGGCTTGTATAAAGTTATTTTGGTTTAGAATATGTTATAATACAATGAATTTGATTGATTACAAGTGCTAGAGATGCATGAAGAATGTTTAGAAGTGAATAGAAAGACTTGTTGATATTTGTTCCCAAATGGGATAAGAACCCAAAACCATTGCTTTGAGGCAGTGAAGGGCTTGTATAAAGTTATTTTGGGTTAGAATTTGTTATAATACAATGAATTTGATTGATTACAAGTGCTAGAGATGCTTGAAGAATGTTTAGAAGTGAGAAGAAAGACTTGTTGATATTTGGTCCCAAATGGGATAAGAACCCAAAATCATTGCTTTGAGGCAGTGAATGGCTTGTATAAAGTTAGTTTGGGTTAGAATATGTTATAATACAATGAATTTGATTGATTACAAGTGCTAGAGATGCATGAAGAATGTTTAGAAGTGAATAGAAAGACTTGTTGATATTTGTTCCCAAATGGGATAAGAACCCAAAACCATTGCTTTGAGGCAGTGAAGGGCTTGTATAAACTTATTTTGGTTTAGAATATGTTATAATACAATGAATTTGATTGTTTACAAGTGCTAGAGATGCATGAAGAATGTTTAAAAGTGAGAAGAAAGACTTGTTGATATTTGGTCCCCAAATGGGATAAGAACCCAAAACCATTGCTTTGAGGCAGTGAATGGCTTGTATAAAGTTATTTTGGGTTAGAATATGTTATAATACAATGATTTTGATTGATTACAAGTGCTAGAGATGCATGAAGAATGTTTAGAAGTGAATAGAAAGACTTGTTGATATTTGTTCCCAAATGGGATAAGAACCCAAAACCATTGCTTTGAGGCAGTGAAGGGCTTGTATAAAGTTATTTTGGTTTAGAATATGTTATAATACAATGAATTTGATTGATTACAAGTGGTAGAGATGCATGAAGAATGTTTAGAAGTGAGAAGAAAGACTTGTTGATATTTGGTCCCAAACGGGATAAGAACCCAAAATCATTGCTTTGAGGCAGTGAAAGGCTTGTATAAAGTTAGTTTGGGTTAGAATATGTTATAATACAATGAATTTTATTTATTACAAGTGCTAGAGATGCATGAAGAATGTTTAGAAGTGAATAGAAAGACTTGTTGATATTTGTTCCCAAATGGGATAAGAACCCAAAACCATTGCTTTGAGGCAGTGAAGGGCTTGTATAAAGTTATTTTGGTTTAGAATATGTTATAATACAATGAATTTGATTGATTACAAGTGGTAGAGATGCATGAAGAATGTTTAGAAGTGAGAAGAAATACTTGTTGATATTTGGTCCCAAACGGGATAAGAACCCAAAATCATTGCTTTGAGGCAGTGAATGGCTTGTATAAAGTTAGTTTGGGTTAGAATATGTTATAATACAATGAATTTTATTTATTACAAGTGCTAGAGATGCATGAAGAATGTTTAGAAGTGAATAGAAAGACTTGTTGATATTTGGTCCCAAATGGGATAAGAACCCAAAACCATTGCTTTGAGGCAGTGAAGGGCTTGTATAAAGTTATTTTGGTTTAGAATGTGTTATAATACAATGAATTTGATTGTTTACAAGTGCTAGAGATGCATGAAGAATGTTTAAAAGTGAGAAGAAAGACTTGTTGATATTTGGTCCCAAATGGGATAAGAACCCAAAACCATTGCTTTGAGGCAGTGAATGGCTTGTATAAAGTTATTTTGGGTTAGAATATGTTATAATACAATGAATTTGATTGATTACAAGTGCTAGAGATGCATGAAGAATGTTTAGAAGTGAATAGAAAGACTTGTTGATATTTGTTCCCAAATGGGATAAGAACCCAAAACCATTGCTTTGAGGCAGTGAAGGGCTTGTATAAACTTATTTTGGTTTAGAATATGTTATAATACAATGAATTTGATTGTTTACAAGTGCTAGAGATGCATGAAGAATGTTTAAAAGTGAGAAGAAAGACTTGTTGATATTTGGGCCCCAAATGGGATAAGAACCCAAAACCATTGCTTTGAGGCAGTGAATGGCTTGTATAAAGTTATTTTGGGTTAGAATATGTTATAATACAATGATTTTGATTGATTACAAGTGCTAGAGATGCATGAAGAATGTTTAGAAGTGAATAGAAAGACTTGTTGATATTTGTTCCCAAATGGGATAAGAACCCAAAACCATTGCTTTGAGGCAGTGAAGGGCTTGTATAAAGTTATTTTGGTTTAGAATATGTTATAATACAATGAATTTGATTGATTACAAGTGGTAGAGATGCATGAAGAATGTTTAGAAGTGAGAAGAAAGACTTGTTGATATTTGGTCCCAAACGGGATAAGAACCCAAAATCATTGCTTTGAGGCAGTGAAAGGCTTGTATAAAGTTAGTTTGGGTTAGAATATGTTATAATACAATGAATTTTATTTATTACAAGTGCTAGAGATGCATGAAGAATGTTTAGAAGTGAATAGAAAGACTTGTTGATATTTGTTCCCAAATGGGATAAGAACCCAAAACCATTGCTTTGAGGCAGTGAAGGGCTTGTATAAAGTTATTTTGGTTTAGAATATGTTATAATACAATGAATTTGATTGATTACAAGTGGTAGAGATGCATGAAGAATGTTTAGAAGTGAGAAGAAATACTTGTTGATATTTGGTCCCAAACGGGATAAGAACCCAAAATCATTGCTTTGAGGCAGTGAATGGCTTGTATAAAGTTAGTTTGGGTTAGAATATGTTATAATACAATGAATTTTATTTATTACAAGTGCTAGAGATGCATGAAGAATGTTTAGAAGTGAATAGAAAGACTTGTTGATATTTGGTCCCAAATGGGATAAGAACCCAAAACCATTTCTTTGAGGCAGTGAAGGGCTTGTATAAAGTTATTTTGGTTTAGAATGTGTTATAATACAATGAATTTGATTGTTTACAAGTGCTAGAGATGCATGAAGAATGTTTAAAAGTGAGAAGAAAGACTTGTTGATATTTGGTCCCAAATGGGATAAGAACCCAAAACCATTGCTTTGAGGCAGTGAATGGCTTGTATAAAGTTATTTTGGGTTAGAATATGTTATAATACAATGAATTTGATTGATTACAAGTGCTAGAGATGCATGAAGAATGTTTAGAAGTGAATAGAAAGACTTGTTGATATTTGTTCCCAAATGGGATAAGAACCCAAAACCATTGCTTTGAGGCAGTGAATGGCTTGTATAAAGTTATTTTGGGTTAGAATATGTTATAATACAATGAATTTGATTGATTACAAGTGCTAGAGATGCATGAAGAATGTTTAGAAGTGAGAAGAAAGACTTGTTGATATTTGGTCCCAAATGGGATAAGAACCCAAAATCATTGCTTTGAGGCAGTGAATGGCTTGTATAAAGTTATTTTGGGTTAGAATATGTTATAATACAATGAATTTGATTGATTACAAGTTCTAGAGATGCATGAAGAATGTTTAAAAGTGAGAAGAAAGATTTGTTGATATTTGGTCCCAAATGGGATAAGAACCCAAAACCATTGCTTTGAGGCAGTGAATGGCTTGTATAAAGTTATTTTGGGTTAGAATATGTTATAATACAATGAATTTGATTGATTACAAGTGCTAGAGATGCATGAAGAATGTTTAGAAGTGAATAGAAAGACTTGTTGATATTTGTTCCCAAATGGGATAAGAACCCAAAACCATTGCTTTGAGGCAGTGAATGGCTTGTATAAAGTTATTTTGGGTTAGAATATGTTATAATACAATGAATTTGATTGATTACAAGTGCTAGAGATGCATGAAGAATGTTTAGAAGTGAGAAGAAAGACTTGTTGATATTTGGTCCCAAATGGGATAAGAACCCAAAATCATTGCTTTGAGGCAGTGAATGGCTTGTATAAAGTTAGTTTGGGTTAGAATATGTTATAATACAATGAATTTGATTGATTACAAGTGCTAGAGATGCATGAAGAATGTTTAGAAGTGAATAGAAAGACTTGTTGATATTTGTTCCCAAATGGGATAAGAACCCAAAACCATTGCTTTGAGGCAGTGAAGGGCTTGTATAAAGTTATTTTGGGTTAGAATTTGTTATAATACAATGAATTTGATTGATTACAAGTGCTAGAGATGCTTGAAGAATGTTTAGAAGTGAGAAGAAAGACTTGTTGATATTTGGTCCCAAATGGGATAAGAACCCAAAATCATTGCTTTGAGGCAGTGAATGGCTTGTATAAAGTTAGTTTGGGTTAGAATATGTTATAATACAATGAATTTGATTGATTACAAGTGCTAGAGATGCATGAAGAATGTTTATAAGTGAATAGAAAGACTTGTTGATATTTGTTCCCAAATGGGATAAGAACCCAAAACCATTGCTTTGAGGCAGTGAAGGGCTTGTATAAATTTATTTTGGTTTAGAATATGTTATAATACAATGAATTTGATTGTTTACAAGTGCTAGAGATGCATGAAGAATGTTTAAAAGTGAGAAGAAAGACTTGTTGATATTTGGTCCCAAATGGGATAAGAACCCAAAACCATTGCTTTGAGGCAGTGAATGGCTTGTATAAAGTTATTTTGGGTTAGAATATGTTATAATACAATGAATTTGATTGATTACAAGTGCTAGAGATGCATGAAGAATGTTTAGAAGTGAATAGAAAGACTTGTTGATATTTGTTCCCAAATGGGATAAGAACCCAAAACCATTGCTTTGAGGCAGTGAAGGGCTTGTATAAAGTTATTTTGGTTTAGAATATGTTATAATACAATGAATTTGATTGATTACAAGTGGTAGAGATGCATGAAGAATGTTTAGAAGTGAGAAGAAAGACTTGTTGATATTTGGTCCCAAACGGGATAAGAACCCAAAATCATTGCTTTGAGGCAGTGAAAGGCTTGTATAAAGTTAGTTTGGGTTAGAATATGTTATAATACAATGAATTTTATTTATTACAAGTGCTAGAGATGCATGAAGAATGTTTAGAAGTGAATAGAAAGACTTGTTGATATTTGGTCCCAAATGGGATAAGAACCCAAAACCATTGCTTTGAGGCAGTGAAGGGCTTGTATAAAGTTATTTTGGTTTAGAATGTGTTATAATACAATGAATTTGATTGTTTACAAGTGCTAGAGATGCATGAAGAATGTTTAGAAGTGAATAGAAAGACTTGTTGATATTTGTTCCCAAATGGGATAAGAACCCAAAACCATTGCTTTGAGGCAGTGAAGGGCTTGTATAAAGTTATTTTGGTTTAGAATATGTTATAATACAATGAATTTGATTGATTACAAGTGGTAGAGATGCATGAAGAATGTTTAGAAGTGAGAAGAAAGACTTGTTGATATTTGGTCCCAAATGGGATAAGAACCCAAAACCATTGCTTTGAGGCAGTGAAGGGCTTGTATAAAGTTATTTTGGTTTAGAATGTGTTATAATACAATGAATTTGATTGTTTACAAGTGCTAGAGATGCATGAAGAATGTTTAAAAGTGAGAAGAAAGACTTGTTGATATTTGGTCCCAAATGGGATAAGAACCCAAAACCATTGCTTTGAGGCAGTGAATGGCTTGTATAAAGTTATTTTGGGTTAGAATATGTTATAATACAATGATTTTGATTGATTACAAGTGCTAGAGATGCATGAAGAATGTTTAGAAGTGAATAGAAAGACTTGTTGATATTTGTTCCCAAATGGGATAAGAACCCAAAACCATTGCTTTGAGGCAGTGAAGGGCTTGTATAAAGTTATTTTGGTTTAGAATATGTTATAATACAATGAATTTGATTGATTACAAGTGGTAGAGATGCATGAAGAATGTTTAGAAGTGAGAAGAAAGACTTGTTGATATTTGGTCCCAAACGGGATAAGAACCCAAAATCATTGCTTTGAGGCAGTGAAAGGCTTGTATAAAGTTAGTTTGGGTTAGAATATGTTATAATACAATGAACTTTATTTATTACAAGTGCTAGAGATGCATGAAGAATGTTTAGAAGTGAATAGAAAGACTTGTTGATATTTGTTCCCAAATGGGATAAGAACCCAAAACCATTGCTTTGAGGCAGTGAAGGGCTTGTATAAAGTTATTTTGGTTTAGAATATGTTATAATACAATGAATTTGATTGATTACAAGTGGTAGAGATGCATGAAGAATGTTTAGAAGTGAGAAGAAATACTTGTTGATATTTGGTCCCAAACGGGATAAGAACCCAAAATCATTGCTTTGAGGCAGTGAATGGCTTGTATAAAGTTAGTTTGGGTTAGAATATGTTATAATACAATGAATTTTATTTATTACAAGTGCTAGAGATGCATGAAGAATGTTTAGAAGTGAATAGAAAGACTTGTTGATATTTGGTCCCAAATGGGATAAGAACCCAAAACCATTGCTTTGAGGCAGTGAAGGGCTTGTATAAAGTTATTTTGGTTTAGAATGTGTTATAATACAATGAATTTGATTGTTTACAAGTGCTAGAGATGCATGAAGAATGTTTAAAAGTGAGAAGAAAGACTTGTTGATATTTGGTCCCAAATGGGATAAGAACCCAAAACCATTGCTTTGAGGCAGTGAATGGCTTGTATAAAGTTATTTTGGGTTAGAATATGTTATAATACAATGAATTTGATTGATTACAAGTGCTAGAGATGCATGAAGAATGTTTAGAAGTGAATAGAAAGACTTGTTGATATTTGTTCCCAAATGGGATAAGAACCCAAAACCATTGCTTTGAGGCAGTGAATGGCTTGTATAAAGTTATTTTGGGTTAGAATATGTTATAATACAATGAATTTGATTGATTACAAGTGCTAGAGATGCATGAAGAATGTTTAGAAGTGAGAAGAAAGACTTGTTGATATTTGGTCCCAAATGGGATAAGAACCCAAAATCATTGCTTTGAGGCAGTGAATGGCTTGTATAAAGTTATTTTGGGTTAGAATATGTTATAATACAATGAATTTGATTGATTACAAGTTCTAGAGATGCATGAAGAATGTTTAAAAGTGAGAAGAAAGATTTGTTGATATTTGGTCCCAAATGGGATAAGAACCCAAAACCATTGCTTTGAGGCAGTGAATGGCTTGTATAAAGTTATTTTGGGTTAGAATATGTTATAATACAATGAATTTGATTGATTACAAGTGCTAGAGATGCATGAAGAATGTTTAGAAGTGAATAGAAAGACTTGTTGATATTTGTTCCCAAATGGGATAAGAACCCAAAACCATTGCTTTGAGGCAGTGAATGGCTTGTATAAAGTTATTTTGGGTTAGAATATGTTATAATACAATGAATTTGATTGATTACAAGTGCTAGAGATGCATGAAGAATGTTTAGAAGTGAGAAGAAAGACTTGTTGATATTTGGTCCCAAATGGGATAAGAACCCAAAATCATTGCTTTGAGGCAGTGAATGGCTTGTATAAAGTTAGTTTGGGTTAGAATATGTTATAATACAATGAATTTGATTGATTACAAGTGCTAGAGATGCATGAAGAATGTTTAGAAGTGAATAGAAAGACTTGTTGATATTTGTTCCCAAATGGGATAAGAACCCAAAACCATTGCTTTGAGGCAGTGAAGGGCTTGTATAAAGTTATTTTGGGTTAGAATTTGTTATAATACAATGAATTTGATTGATTACAAGTGCTAGAGATGCTTGAAGAATGTTTAGAAGTGAGAAGAAAGACTTGTTGATATTTGGTCCCAAATGGGATAAGAACCCAAAATCATTGCTTTGAGGCAGTGAATGGCTTGTATAAAGTTAGTTTGGGTTAGAATATGTTATAATACAATGAATTTGATTGATTACAAGTGCTAGAGATGCATGAAGAATGTTTATAAGTGAATAGAAAGACTTGTTGATATTTGTTCCCAAATGGGATAAGAACCCAAAACCATTGCTTTGAGGCAGTGAAGGGCTTGTATAAATTTATTTTGGTTTAGAATATGTTATAATACAATGAATTTGATTGTTTACAAGTGCTAGAGATGCATGAAGAATGTTTAAAAGTGAGAAGAAAGACTTGTTGATATTTGGTCCCAAATGGGATAAGAACCCAAAACCATTGCTTTGAGGCAGTGAATGGCTTGTATAAAGTTATTTTGGGTTAGAATATGTTATAATACAATGAATTTGATTGATTACAAGTGCTAGAGATGCATGAAGAATGTTAAGAAGTGAATAGAAAGACTTGTTGATATTTGTTCCCAAATGGGATAAGAACCCAAAACCATTGCTTTGAGGCAGTGAAGGGCTTGTATAAAGTTATTTTGGTTTAGAATATGTTATAATACAATGAATTTGATTGATTACAAGTGGTAGAGATGCATGAAGAATGTTTAGAAGTGAGAAGAAAGACTTGTTGATATTTGGTCCCAAACGGGATAAGAACCCAAAATCATTGCTTTGAGGCAGTGAAAGGCTTGTATAAAGTTAGTTTGGGTTAGAATATGTTATAATACAATGAATTTTATTTATTACAAGTGCTAGAGATGCATGAAGAATGTTTAGAAGTGAATAGAAAGACTTGTTGATATTTGGTCCCAAATGGGATAAGAACCCAAAACCATTGCTTTGAGGCAGTGAAGGGCTTGTATAAAGTTATTTTGGTTTAGAATGTGTTATAATACAATGAATTTGATTGTTTACAAGTGCTAGAGATGCATGAAGAATGTTTAGAAGTGAATAGAAAGACTTGTTGATATTTGTTCCCAAATGGGATAAGAACCCAAAACCATTGCTTTGAGGCAGTGAAGGGCTTGTATAAAGTTATTTTGGTTTAGAATATGTTATAATACAATGAATTTGATTGATTACAAGTGGTAGAGATGCATGAAGAATGTTTAGAAGTGAGAAGAAAGACTTGTTGATATTTGGTCCCAAACGGGATAAGAACCCAAAATCATTGCTTTGAGGCAGTGAAAGGCTTGTATAAAGTTAGTTTTGGGTTAGAATATGTTATAATACAATGAATTTTATTTATTACAAGTGCTAGAGATGCATGAAGAATGTTTAGAAGTGAATAGAAAGACTTGTTGATATTTGGTCCCAAATGGGATAAGAACCCAAAACCATTGCTTTGAGGCAGTGAAGGGCTTGTATAAAGTTATTTTGGTTTAGAATGTGTTATAATACAATGAATTTGATTGTTTACAAGTGCTAGAGATGCATGAAGAATGTTTAAAAGTGAGAAGAAAGACTTGTTGATATTTGGTCCCAAATGGGATAAGAACCCAAAACCATTGCTTTGAGGCAGTGAATGGCTTGTATAAAGTTATTTTGGGTTAGAATATGTTATAATACAATGAATATGATTGATTACAAGTGCTAGAGATGCATGAAGAATGTTTAGAAGTGAATAGAAAGACTTGTTGATATTTATTCCCAAATGGGATAAGAACCCAAAACCATTGCTTTGAGGCAGTGAATGGCTTGTATAAAGTTATTTTGGGTTAGAATATGTTATAATACAATGAATTTGATTGATTACAAGTGCTAGAGATGCATGAAGAATGTTTAGAAGTGAGAAGAAAGACTTGTTGATATTTGGTCCCAAATGGGATAAGAACCCAAAATCATTGCTTTGAGGCAGTGAATGGCTTGTATAAAGTTATTTTGGGTTAGAATATGTTATAATACAATGAATTTGATTGATTACAAGTGCTAGAGATGCATGAAGAATGTTTAGAAGTGAATAGAAAGACTTGTTGATATTTGTTCCCAAATGGGATAAGAACCCAAAACCATTGCTTTGAGGCAGTGAATGGCATGTATAAAGTTATTTTGGGTTAGAATATGTTATAATACAATGAATTTGATTGATTACAAGTGCTAGAGATGCATGAAGAATGTTTAGAAGTGAGAAGAAAGACTTGTTGATATTTGGTCCCAAATGGGATAAGAACCCAAAATCATTGCTTTGAGGCAGTGAATGGCTTGTATAAAGTTAGTTTGGGTTAGAATATGTTATAATACAATGAATTTGATTGATTAGAAGTTCTAGAGATGCATGAAGAATGTTTAGAAGTGAATAGAAAGACTTGTTGATATTTGTTCCCAAATGGGATAAGAACCCAAAACCATTGCTTTGAGGCAGTGAAGGGCTTGTATAAAGTTATTTTGGTTTAGAATATGTTATAATATAATGAATTTGATTGATTACAAGTGGTAGAGATGCATGAAGAATGTTTAGAAGTGAGAAGAAAGACTTGTTGATATTTGGTCCCAAACGGGATAAGAACCCAAAATCATTGCTTTGAGGCAGTGAATGGCTTGTATAAAGTTAGTTTGGGTTAGCATATGTTATAATACAATGAATTTGATTTATTACAAGTGCTAGAGATGCATGAAGAATGTTTAGAAGTGAATAGAAAGACTTGTTGATATTTGGTCCCAAATGGGATAAGAACCCAAAACCATTGCTTTGAGGCAATGAATGGCTTGTAAAAAGCTATTTTGGGTTAGAATATGTTATAATACAATGAATTTGATTGATTACAAGTGGTAGAGATGCATGAAGAATGTTTAGAAGTGAGAAGAAAGACTTGTTGATATTTAGTCCCAAATGGCATAAGAACCCAAAATCATTGCTTTGAGGCAGTGAATGGCTTGTATAAAGTTAGTTTGGGTTAGAATATGTTATAATACAATGAATTTGATTTATTACAAGTGCTAGAGATGCATGAAGAATGTTTAGAAGTGAATAGAAAGACTTGTTGATATTTGGTCCCAAATAGGATAAGAACCCAAAACCATTGCTTTGTGGCAGTGAAGGGCTTGTATAAAGTTATTTTGGTTTAGAATATGTTATAATACAATGAATTTGATTGTTTACAAGTGCTAGAGATGCGTGAAGAATGTTTAAAAGTGAGAAGAAAGACTTGTTGATATTTTGTCCCAAATGGGATAAGAACCCAAAACAATTGCTTTGAGGAAGTGAATGGCTTGTATAAAGTTATTTTGGGTTAGAATATGTTATAATACAATGAATTCGATTGATTACAAGTGCTAGAGATGCATGAAGAATGTTTAGAAGTGAGTAGAAAGACTTGTTGATATTTGATCCCAAATGGGATAAGAACCCAAAACCATTGCTTTGAGGCAGTGAATGGCTTGTATAAAGTTATTTTGGGTTAGAATATGTTATAATACAATGAATTTGATTGATTACAAGTGCTAGAGATGCATGAAGAATGTTTAGAAGTGAATAGAAAGACTTGTTGATATTTGTTCCCAAATGGGATAAGAACCCAAAACCATTGCTTTGAGGCAGTGAAGGGCTTGTATAAAGTTATTTTGGTTTAGAATATTTTATAATACAATGAATTTGATTGATTACAAGTGGTAGAGATGCATGAAGAATGTTTAGAAGTGAGAAGAAAGACTTGTTGACATTTGGTCCCAAATGGGATAAGAACCCAAAATCATTGCTTTGAGGTAGTGAATGACTTGTATAAAGTTAGTTTGGGTTAGAATATGTTATAATACAATGAATTTGATTTATTAAAAGTGCTAGAGATGCATGAAGAATGTTTAGAAGTGAATAGAAAGACTTGTTGATATTTGGTCCCAAATGGGATAAGAACCCAAAACCATTGCTTTGAGGCAGTGAAGGGCTTGTATAAAGTTATTTTGGTTTAGAATGTGTTATAATACAATGAATTTGATTGTTTACAAGTGCTAGAGATGCATGAAGATTGTTTAAAAGTAAGAAGAAAGACTTGTTGATATTTGGTCCCAAATGGGATAAGAACCCAAAACCATTGCTTTGAGGCAGTGAATGGCTTGTATAAAGTTATTTTGGGTTAGAATATGTTATAATACAATGAATTTGATTGATTACAAGTGCTAGAGATGCATGAAGAATGTTTAGAAGTGAATAGAAAGACTTGTTGATATTTGTTCCCAAATGGGATAAGAACCCAAAACCATTGCTTTGAGGCAGTGAAGGGCTTGTATAAAGTTATTTTGGTTTAGAATATGTTATAATACAATGAATTTGATTCTTTACAAGTGCTAGAGATGCATGAAGAATGTTTAAAAGTGAGAAGAAAGACTTGTTGATATTTGGTCCCAAATGGGATAAGAACCCAAAACCATTGCTTTGAGGCAGTGAATGGCTTGTATAAAGTTATTTTGGGTGAGAATATGTTATAATACAATGAATTTGATTGATTACAAGTGCTAGAGATGCATGAAGAATGTTTAGAAGTGAATAGAAAGACTTGTTGTTTTTTGTTCCCAAATGGGATAAGAACCCAAAACCATTGCTTTGAGGCAGTGAAGGGCTTGTATAAAGTTATTTTGGTTTAGAATATGTTATAATACAATGAATTTGATTGATTACAAGTGGTAGAGATGCATGAAGAATGTTTAGAAGTGAGAAGAAAGACTTGTTGATATTTGGTCCCAAACGGGATAAGAACCCAAAATCATTGCTTTGAGGCAGTCAATGGCTTGTATAAAGTTAGTTTGGGTTAGAATATGTTATAATACAATGAATTTGATTTATTACAAGTGCTAGAGATGCATGAAGAATGTTTAGAAGTGAATAGAAAGACTTGTTGATATTTGGTCCCAAATGGGATAAGAACCCAAAACAATTGCTTTGAGGCAATGAATGGCTTGTAAAAAGCTATTTTGGGTTAGAATATGTTATAATACAATGAATTTGATTGATTACAAGTGGTAGAGATGCATGAAGAATGTTTAGATGTGAGAAGAAAGACTTGTTGATATTTGGTCCCAAATGGGATAAGAACCCAAAATCATTGCTTTGAGGCAGTGAATGGCTTGTATAAAGTTAATTTGGGTTAGAATATGTTGTAATACAATGAATTTGATTTATTACAAGTGCTAGAGATGCATGAAGAATGTTTAGAAGTGAATAGAAAGACTTGTTGATATTTGTTCCCAAATGGGATAAGAACCCAAAACCATTGCTTTGAGGGAGTGAAGGGCTTGTATAAAGTTATTTTGGTTTAGAATATGTTATAATACAATGAATTTGATTGATTACAAGTGGTAGAGATGCATGAAGAATGTTTAGAAGTGAGAAGAAAGACTTGTTGATATTTGGTCCCAAACGGGATAAGAACCCAAAATCATTGCTTTGAGGCAGTGAATGGCTTGTATAAAGTTAGTTTGGGTTAGCATATGTTATAATACAATGAATTTGATTTATTACAAGTGCTAGAGATGCATGAAGAATGTTTAGAAGTGAATAGAAAGACTTGTTGATATTTGGTCCCAAATGGGATAAGAACCCAAAACCATTGCTTTGAGGCAATGAATGGCTTGTAAAAAGCTATTTTGGGTTAGAATATGTTATAATACAATGAATTTGATTGATTACAAGTGGTAGAGATGCATGAAGAATGTTTAGAAGTGAGAAGAAAGACTTGTTGATATTTGGTCCCAAATGGGATAAGAACCCAAAATCATTGCTTTGAGGCAGTGAATGGCTTGTATAAAGTTAGTTTGGGTTAGAATATGTTATAATACAATGAATTTGATTTATTACAAGTGCTAGAGATGCATGAAGAATGTTTAGAAGTGAATAGAAAGACTTGTTGATATTTGGTCCCAAATAGGATAAGAACCCAAAACCATTGCTTTGTGGCAGTGAAGGGCTTGTATAAAGTTATTTTGGTTTAGAATATGTTATAATACAATGAATTTGATTGTTTACAAGTGCTAGAGATGCATGAAGAATGTTTAAAAGTGAGAAGAAAGACTTGTTGATATTTGGTCCCAAATGGGATAAGAACCCAAAACCATTGCTTTGAGGCAGTGAATGGCTTGTATAAAGTTATTTTGGGTTAGAATATGTTATAATACAATGAATTTGATTGATTACAAGTGCTAGAGATGCATGAAGAATGTTTAGAAGTGAATAGAAAGACTTGTTGATATTTGTTCCCAAATGGGATAAGAACCCAAAACCATTGCTTTGAGGCAGTGAAGGGCTTGTATAAAGTTATTTTGGTTTAGAATATGTTATAATACAATGAATTTGATTGTTTACAAGTGCTAGAGATGCATGAAGAATGTTTAAAAGTGAGAAGAAAGACTTGTTGATATTTGGTCCCTAATGGGATAAGAACCCAAAACCATTGTTTTGAGGCAGTGAATGGCTTGTATAAAGTTATTTTGGGTGAGAATATGTTATAATACAATGAATTTGATTGATTACAAGTGCTAGAGATGCATGAAGAATGTTTAGAAGTGAATAGAAAGACTTGTTGTTTTTTGTTCCCAAATGGGATAAGAACCCAAAACCATTGCTTTGAGGCAGTGAAGGGCTTGTATAAAGTTATTTTGGTTTAGAATATGTTACAATACAATGAATTTGATTGATTACAAGTGGTAGAGATGCATGAAGAATGTTTAGAAGTGAGAAGAAAGACTTGTTGATATTTGGTCCCAAACGGGATAAGAACCCAAAATCATTGCTTTGAGGCAGTCAATGGCTTGTATAAAGTTAGTTTGGGTTAGAATATGTTATAATACAATGAATTTGATTTATTACAAGTGCTAGAGATGCATGAAGAATGTTTAGAAGTGAATAGAAAGACTTGTTGATATTTGGTCCCAAATGGGATAAGAACCCAAAACAATTGCTTTGAGGCAATGAATGGCTTGTAAAAAGCTATTTTGGGTTAGAATATGTTATAATACAATGAATTTGATTGATTACAAGTGGTAGAGATGCATGAAGAATGTTTAGAAGTGAGAAGAAAGACTTGTTGATATTTGGTCCCAAATGGGATAAGAACCCAAAATCATTGCTTTGAGGCAGTGAATGGCTTGTATAAAGTTAATTTGGGTTAGAATATGTTGTAATACAATGAATTTGATTTATTACAAGTGCTAGAGATGCATGAAGAATGTTTAGAAGTGAATAGAAAGACTTGTTGATATTTGGTCCCAAATGGGATAAGAACCCAAAACCATTGCTTTGAGGCAGTGAAGGGCTTGTATAAAGTTATTTTGGTTTAGAATGTGTTATAATACAATGAATTTGATTGTTTACAAGTGCTAGAGATGCATGAAGAATGTTTAGAAGTGAATAGAAAGACTTGTTGATATTTGTTCCCAAATGGGATAAGAACCCAAAACCATTGCTTTGAGGCAGTGAAGGGCTTGTATAAAGTTATTTTGGTTTAGAATATGTTATAATACAATGAATTTGATTGATTACAAGTGGTAGAGATGCATGAAGAATGTTTAGAAGTGAGAAGAAAGACTTGTTGATATTTGGTCCCAAACGGGATAAGAACCCAAAATCATTGCTTTGAGGCAGTGAAAGGCTTGTATAAAGTTAGTTTTGGGTTAGAATATGTTATAATACAATGAATTTTATTTATTACAAGTGCTAGAGATGCATGAAGAATGTTTAGAAGTGAATAGAAAGACTTGTTGATATTTGGTCCCAAATGGGATAAGAACCCAAAACCATTGCTTTGAGGCAGTGAAGGGCTTGTATAAAGTTATTTTGGTTTAGAATGTGTTATAATACAATGAATTTGATTGTTTACAAGTGCTAGAGATGCATGAAGAATGTTTAAAAGTGAGAAGAAAGACTTGTTGATATTTGGTCCCAAATGGGATAAGAACCCAAAACCATTGCTTTGAGGCAGTGAATGGCTTGTATAAAGTTATTTTGGGTTAGAATATGTTATAATACAATGAATATGATTGATTACAAGTGCTAGAGATGCATGAAGAATGTTTAGAAGTGAATAGAAAGACTTGTTGATATTTATTCCCAAATGGGATAAGAACCCAAAACCATTGCTTTGAGGCAGTGAATGGCTTGTATAAAGTTATTTTGGGTTAGAATATGTTATAATACAATGAATTTGATTGATTACAAGTGCTAGAGATGCATGAAGAATGTTTAGAAGTGAGAAGAAAGACTTGTTGATATTTGGTCCCAAATGGGATAAGAACCCAAAATCATTGCTTTGAGGCAGTGAATGGCTTGTATAAAGTTATTTTGGGTTAGAATATGTTATAATACAATGAATTTGATTGATTACAAGTGCTAGAGATGCATGAAGAATGTTTAGAAGTGAATAGAAAGACTTGTTGATATTTGTTCCCAAATGGGATAAGAACCCAAAACCATTGCTTTGAGGCAGTGAATGGCATGTATAAAGTTATTTTGGGTTAGAATATGTTATAATACAATGAATTTGATTGATTACAAGTGCTAGAGATGCATGAAGAATGTTTAGAAGTGAGAAGAAAGACTTGTTGATATTTGGTCCCAAATGGGATAAGAACCCAAAATCATTGCTTTGAGGCAGTGAATGGCTTGTATAAAGTTAGTTTGGGTTAGAATATGTTATAATACAATGAATTTGATTGATTAGAAGTTCTAGAGATGCATGAAGAATGTTTAGAAGTGAATAGAAAGACTTGTTGATATTTGTTCCCAAATGGGATAAGAACCCAAAACCATTGCTTTGAGGCAGTGAAGGGCTTGTATAAAGTTATTTTGGTTTAGAATATGTTATAATATAATGAATTTGATTGATTACAAGTGGTAGAGATGCATGAAGAATGTTTAGAAGTGAGAAGAAAGACTTGTTGATATTTGGTCCCAAACGGGATAAGAACCCAAAATCATTGCTTTGAGGCAGTGAATGGCTTGTATAAAGTTAGTTTGGGTTAGCATATGTTATAATACAATGAATTTGATTTATTACAAGTGCTAGAGATGCATGAAGAATGTTTAGAAGTGAATAGAAAGACTTGTTGATATTTGGTCCCAAATGGGATAAGAACCCAAAACCATTGCTTTGAGGCAATGAATGGCTTGTAAAAAGCTATTTTGGGTTAGAATATGTTATAATACAATGAATTTGATTGATTACAAGTGGTAGAGATGCATGAAGAATGTTTAGAAGTGAGAAGAAAGACTTGTTGATATTTAGTCCCAAATGGCATAAGAACCCAAAATCATTGCTTTGAGGCAGTGAATGGCTTGTATAAAGTTAGTTTGGGTTAGAATATGTTATAATACAATGAATTTGATTTATTACAAGTGCTAGAGATGCATGAAGAATGTTTAGAAGTGAATAGAAAGACTTGTTGATATTTGGTCCCAAATAGGATAAGAACCCAAAACCATTGCTTTGTGGCAGTGAAGGGCTTGTATAAAGTTATTTTGGTTTAGAATATGTTATAATACAATGAATTTGATTGTTTACAAGTGCTAGAGATGCGTGAAGAATGTTTAAAAGTGAGAAGAAAGACTTGTTGATATTTTGTCCCAAATGGGATAAGAACCCAAAACAATTGCTTTGAGGAAGTGAATGGCTTGTATAAAGTTATTTTGGGTTAGAATATGTTATAATACAATGAATTCGATTGATTACAAGTGCTAGAGATGCATGAAGAATGTTTAGAAGTGAGTAGAAAGACTTGTTGATATTTGATCCCAAATGGGATAAGAACCCAAAACCATTGCTTTGAGGCAGTGAATGGCTTGTATAAAGTTATTTTGGGTTAGAATATGTTATAATACAATGAATTTGATTGATTACAAGTGCTAGAGATGCATGAAGAATGTTTAGAAGTGAATAGAAAGACTTGTTGATATTTGTTCCCAAATGGGATAAGAACCCAAAACCATTGCTTTGAGGCAGTGAAGGGCTTGTATAAAGTTATTTTGGTTTAGAATATTTTATAATACAATGAATTTGATTGATTACAAGTGGTAGAGATGCATGAAGAATGTTTAGAAGTGAGAAGAAAGACTTGTTGACATTTGGTCCCAAATGGGATAAGAACCCAAAATCATTGCTTTGAGGTAGTGAATGACTTGTATAAAGTTAGTTTGGGTTAGAATATGTTATAATACAATGAATTTGATTTATTAAAAGTGCTAGAGATGCATGAAGAATGTTTAGAAGTGAATAGAAAGACTTGTTGATATTTGGTCCCAAATGGGATAAGAACCCAAAACCATTGCTTTGAGGCAGTGAAGGGCTTGTATAAAGTTATTTTGGTTTAGAATGTGTTATAATACAATGAATTTGATTGTTTACAAGTGCTAGAGATGCATGAAGATTGTTTAAAAGTAAGAAGAAAGACTTGTTGATATTTGGTCCCAAATGGGATAAGAACCCAAAACCATTGCTTTGAGGCAGTGAATGGCTTGTATAAAGTTATTTTGGGTTAGAATATGTTATAATACAATGAATTTGATTGATTACAAGTGCTAGAGATGCATGAAGAATGTTTAGAAGTGAATAGAAAGACTTGTTGATATTTGTTCCCAAATGGGATAAGAACCCAAAACCATTGCTTTGAGGCAGTGAAGGGCTTGTATAAAGTTATTTTGGTTTAGAATATGTTATAATACAATGAATTTGATTCTTTACAAGTGCTAGAGATGCATGAAGAATGTTTAAAAGTGAGAAGAAAGACTTGTTGATATTTGGTCCCAAATGGGATAAGAACCCAAAACCATTGCTTTGAGGCAGTGAATGGCTTGTATAAAGTTATTTTGGGTGAGAATATGTTATAATACAATGAATTTGATTGATTACAAGTGCTAGAGATGCATGAAGAATGTTTAGAAGTGAATAGAAAGACTTGTTGTTTTTTGTTCCCAAATGGGATAAGAACCCAAAACCATTGCTTTGAGGCAGTGAAGGGCTTGTATAAAGTTATTTTGGTTTAGAATATGTTATAATACAATGAATTTGATTGATTACAAGTGGTAGAGATGCATGAAGAATGTTTAGAAGTGAGAAGAAAGACTTGTTGATATTTGGTCCCAAACGGGATAAGAACCCAAAATCATTGCTTTGAGGCAGTCAATGGCTTGTATAAAGTTAGTTTGGGTTAGAATATGTTATAATACAATGAATTTGATTTATTACAAGTGCTAGAGATGCATGAAGAATGTTTAGAAGTGAATAGAAAGACTTGTTGATATTTGGTCCCAAATGGGATAAGAACCCAAAACAATTGCTTTGAGGCAATGAATGGCTTGTAAAAAGCTATTTTGGGTTAGAATATGTTATAATACAATGAATTTGATTGATTACAAGTGGTAGAGATGCATGAAGAATGTTTAGATGTGAGAAGAAAGACTTGTTGATATTTGGTCCCAAATGGGATAAGAACCCAAAATCATTGCTTTGAGGCAGTGAATGGCTTGTATAAAGTTAATTTGGGTTAGAATATGTTGTAATACAATGAATTTGATTTATTACAAGTGCTAGAGATGCATGAAGAATGTTTAGAAGTGAATAGAAAGACTTGTTGATATTTGTTCCCAAATGGGATAAGAACCCAAAACCATTGCTTTGAGGGAGTGAAGGGCTTGTATAAAGTTATTTTGGTTTAGAATATGTTATAATACAATGAATTTGATTGATTACAAGTGGTAGAGATGCATGAAGAATGTTTAGAAGTGAGAAGAAAGACTTGTTGATATTTGGTCCCAAACGGGATAAGAACCCAAAATCATTGCTTTGAGGCAGTGAATGGCTTGTATAAAGTTAGTTTGGGTTAGCATATGTTATAATACAATGAATTTGATTTATTACAAGTGCTAGAGATGCATGAAGAATGTTTAGAAGTGAATAGAAAGACTTGTTGATATTTGGTCCCAAATGGGATAAGAACCCAAAACCATTGCTTTGAGGCAATGAATGGCTTGTAAAAAGCTATTTTGGGTTAGAATATGTTATAATACAATGAATTTGATTGATTACAAGTGGTAGAGATGCATGAAGAATGTTTAGAAGTGAGAAGAAAGACTTGTTGATATTTGGTCCCAAATGGGATAAGAACCCAAAATCATTGCTTTGAGGCAGTGAATGGCTTGTATAAAGTTAGTTTGGGTTAGAATATGTTATAATACAATGAATTTGATTTATTACAAGTGCTAGAGATGCATGAAGAATGTTTAGAAGTGAATAGAAAGACTTGTTGATATTTGGTCCCAAATAGGATAAGAACCCAAAACCATTGCTTTGTGGCAGTGAAGGGCTTGTATAAAGTTATTTTGGTTTAGAATATGTTATAATACAATGAATTTGATTGTTTACAAGTGCTAGAGATGCATGAAGAATGTTTAAAAGTGAGAAGAAAGACTTGTTGATATTTGGTCCCAAATGGGATAAGAACCCAAAACCATTGCTTTGAGGCAGTGAATGGCTTGTATAAAGTTATTTTGGGTTAGAATATGTTATAATACAATGAATTTGATTGATTACAAGTGCTAGAGATGCATGAAGAATGTTTAGAAGTGAATAGAAAGACTTGTTGATATTTGTTCCCAAATGGGATAAGAACCCAAAACCATTGCTTTGAGGCAGTGAAGGGCTTGTATAAAGTTATTTTGGTTTAGAATATGTTATAATACAATGAATTTGATTGTTTACAAGTGCTAGAGATGCATGAAGAATGTTTAAAAGTGAGAAGAAAGACTTGTTGATATTTGGTCCCTAATGGGATAAGAACCCAAAACCATTGTTTTGAGGCAGTGAATGGCTTGTATAAAGTTATTTTGGGTGAGAATATGTTATAATACAATGAATTTGATTGATTACAAGTGCTAGAGATGCATGAAGAATGTTTAGAAGTGAATAGAAAGACTTGTTGTTTTTTGTTCCCAAATGGGATAAGAACCCAAAACCATTGCTTTGAGGCAGTGAAGGGCTTGTATAAAGTTATTTTGGTTTAGAATATGTTACAATACAATGAATTTGATTGATTACAAGTGGTAGAGATGCATGAAGAATGTTTAGAAGTGAGAAGAAAGACTTGTTGATATTTGGTCCCAAACGGGATAAGAACCCAAAATCATTGCTTTGAGGCAGTCAATGGCTTGTATAAAGTTAGTTTGGGTTAGAATATGTTATAATACAATGAATTTGATTTATTACAAGTGCTAGAGATGCATGAAGAATGTTTAGAAGTGAATAGAAAGACTTGTTGATATTTGGTCCCAAATGGGATAAGAACCCAAAACAATTGCTTTGAGGCAATGAATGGCTTGTAAAAAGCTATTTTGGGTTAGAATATGTTATAATACAATGAATTTGATTGATTACAAGTGGTAGAGATGCATGAAGAATGTTTAGAAGTGAGAAGAAAGACTTGTTGATATTTGGTCCCAAATGGGATAAGAACCCAAAATCATTGCTTTGAGGCAGTGAATGGCTTGTATAAAGTTAATTTGGGTTAGAATATGTTGTAATACAATGAATTTGATTTATTACAAGTGCTAGAGATGCATGAAGAATGTTTAGAAGTGAATAGAAAGACTTGTTGATATTTGTTCCCAAATGGGATAAGAACCCAAAACCATTGCTTTGAGGGAGTGAAGGGCTTGTATAAAGTTATTTTGGTTTAGAATATGTTATAATACAATGAATTTGATTGATTACAAGTGGTAGAGATGCATGAAGAATGTTTAGAAGTGAGAAGAAAGACTTGTTGATATTTGGTCCCAAACGGGATAAGAACCCAAAATCATTGCTTTGAGGCAGTGAATGGCTTGTATAAAGTTAGTTTGGGTTAGCATATGTTATAATACAATGAATTTGATTTATTACAAGTGCTAGAGATGCATGAAGAATGTTTAGAAGTGAATAGAAAGACTTGTTGATATTTGGTCCCAAATGGGATAAGAACCCAAAACCATTGCTTTGAGGCAATGAATGGCTTGTAAAAAGCTATTTTGGGTTAGAATATGTTATAATACAATGAATTTGATTGATTACAAGTGGTAGAGATGCATGAAGAATGTTTAGAAGTGAGAAGAAAGACTTGTTGATATTTGGTCCCAAATGGGATAAGAACCCAAAATCATTGCTTTGAGGCAGTGAATGGCTTGTATAAAGTTAGTTTGGGTTAGAATATGTTATAATACAATGAATTTGATTTATTACAAGTGCTAGAGATGCATGAAGAATGTTTAGAAGTGAATAGAAAGACTTGTTGATATTTGGTCCCAAATAGGATAAGAACCCAAAACCATTGCTTTGTGGCAGTGAAGGGCTTGTATAAAGTTATTTTGGTTTAGAATATGTTATAATACAATGAATTTGATTGTTTACAAGTGCTAGAGATGCATGAAGAATGTTTAAAAGTGAGAAGAAAGACTTGTTGATATTTGGTCCCAAATGGGATAAGAACCCAAAACCATTGCTTTGAGGCAGTGAATGGCTTGTATAAAGTTATTTTGGGTTAGAATATGTTATAATACAATGAATTTGATTGATTACAAGTGCTAGAGATGCATGAAGAATGTTTAGAAGTGAATAGAAAGACTTGTTGATATTTGTTCCCAAATGGGATAAGAACCCAAAACCATTGCTTTGAGGCAGTGAAGAGCTTGTATAAAGTTATTTTGGTTTAGAATATGTTATAATACAATGAATTTGATTGTTTACAAGTGCTAGAGATGCATGAAGAATGTTTAAAAGTGAGAAGAAAGACTTGTTGATATTTGGTCCCTAATGGGATAAGAACCCAAAACCATTGTTTTGAGGCAGTGAATGGCTTGTATAAAGTTATTTTGGGTGAGAATATGTTATAATACAATGAATTTGATTGATTACAAGTGCTAGAGATGCATGAAGAATGTTTAGAAGTGAATAGAAAGACTTGTTGTTTTTTGTTCCCAAATGGGATAAGAACCCAAAACCATTGCTTTGAGGCAGTGAAGGGCTTGTATAAAGTTATTTTGGTTTAGAATATGTTACAATACAATGAATTTGATTGATTACAAGTGGTAGAGATGCATGAAGAATGTTTAGAAGTGAGAAGAAAGACTTGTTGATATTTGGTCCCAAACGGGATAAGAACCCAAAATCATTGCTTTGAGGCAGTCAATGGCTTGTATAAAGTTAGTTTGGGTTAGAATATGTTATAATACAATGAATTTGATTTATTACAAGTGCTAGAGATGCATGAAGAATGTTTAGAAGTGAATAGAAAGACTTGTTGATATTTGGTCCCAAATGGGATAAGAACCCAAAACAATTGCTTTGAGGCAATGAATGGCTTGTAAAAAGCTATTTTGGGTTAGAATATGTTATAATAAAATGAATTTGATTGATTACAAGTGGTAGAGATGCATGAAGAATGTTTAGAAGTGAGAAGAAAGACTTGTTGATATTTGGTCCCAAATGGGATAAGAACCCAAAATCATTGCTTTGAGGCAGTGAATGGCTTGTATAAAGTTAGTTTGGGTTAGAATATGTTGTAATACAATGAATTTGATTTATTACAAGTGCTAGAGATGCATGAAGAATGTTTAGAAGTGAATAGAAAGACTTGTTGATATTTGTTCCCAAATGGGATAAGAACCCAAAACCATTGCTTTGAGGGAGTGAAGGGCTTGTATAAAGTTATTTTGGTTTAGAATATGTTATAATACAATGAATTTGATTGATTACAAGTGGTAGAGATGCATGAAGAATGTTTAGAAGTGAGAAGAAAGACTTGTTGATATTTGGTCCCAAATGGGATAAGAACCCAAAATCATTGCTTTGAGGCAGTGAATGGCTTGTATAAAGTTAGTTTGGGTTAGAATATGTTATAATACAATGAATTTGATTTATTACAAGTGCTAGAGATGCATGAAGAATGTTTAGAAGTGAATAGAAAGACTTGTTGATATTTGGTCCCAAATAGGATAAGAACCCAAAACCATTGCTTTGTGGCAGTGAAGGGCTTGTATAAAGTTATTTTGGTTTAGAATATGTTATAATACAATGAATTTGATTGTTTACAAGTGCTAGAGATGCATGAAGAATGTTTAAAAGTGAGAAGAAAGACTTGTTGATATTTTGTCCCAAATGGGATAAGAACCCAAAACCATTGCTTTGAGGCAGTGAATGGCTTGTATAAAGTTATTTTGGGTTAGAATATGTTATAATACAATGAATTCGATTGATTACAAGTGCTAGAGATGCATGAAGAATGTTTAGAAGTGAGTAGAAAGACTTGTTGATATTTGATCCCAAATGGGATAAGAACCCAAAACCATTGCTTTGAGGCAGTGAATGGCTTGTATAAAGTTATTTTGGGTTAGAATATGTTATAATACAATGAATTTGATTGATTACAAGTGCTAGAGATGCATGAAGAATGTTTAGAAGTGAATAGAAAGACTTGTTGATATTTGTTCCCAAATGGGATAAGAACCCAAAACCATTGCTTTGAGGCAGTGAAGGGCTTGTATAAAGTTATTTTGGTTTAGAATATGTTATAATACAATGAATTTGATTGATTACAAGTGGTAGAGATGCATGAAGAATGTTTAGAAGTGAGAAGAAAGACTTGTTGACATTTGGTCCCAAATGGGATAAGAACCTAAAATCATTGCTTTGAGGTAGTGAATGGCTTGTATAAAGTTAGTTTGGGTTAGAATATGTTATAATACAATGAATTTGATTTATTAAAAGTGCTAGAGATGCATGAAGAATGTTTAGAAGTGAATAGAAAGACTTGTTGATATTTGGTCCCAAATGGGATATGAACCCAAAACCATTGCTTTGAGGCAGTGAAGGGCTTGTATCAAGTTAGTTTGGTTTAGAATGTGTTATAATACAATGAATTTGATTGTTTACAAGTGCTAGAGATGCATGAAGAATGTTTAAAAGTGAGAAGAAAGACTTGTTGATATTTGGTCCCAAATGGGATAAGAACCCAAAACCATTGCTTTGAGGCAGTGAAGGGCTTGTATAAAGTTATTTTGGGTTAAAATATGTTATAATACAATGAATTTGATTGATTACAAGTGGTAGAGATGCATGAAGAATGTTTAGAAGTGAGAAGAAAGACTTGTTGATATTTGGTCCCAAACGGGATAAGAACCCAAAATCATTGCTTTGAGGCAGTGAATGGCTTGTATAAAGTTAGTTTGGGTTAGAATATGTTATAATACAATGAATTTGATTTATTACAAGTGCTAGAGATGCATGAAGAGTGTTTAGAAGTGAATAGAAAGACTTGTTGATATTTGGTCCCAAATGGGATAAGAACCCAAAACAATTGCTTTGAGGCAATGAATGGCTTGTAAAAAGCTATTTTGGGTTAGAATATGTTATAATACAATGAATTTGATTGATTACAAGTGGTAGAGATGCATGAAGAATGTTTAGAAGTGAGAAGAAAGACTTGTTGATATTTTGTCCCAAATGGGATAAGAACCCAAAACCATTGCTTTGAGGCAGTGAATGGCTTGTATAAAGTTATTTTGGGTTAGAATATGTTATAATACAATGAATTCGATTGATTACAAGTGCTAGAGATGCATGAAGAATGTTTAGAAGTGAGTAGAAAGACTTGTTGATATTTGATCCCAAATGGGATAAGAACCCAAAACCATTGCTTTGAGGCAGTGAATGGCTTGTATAAAGTTATTTTGGGTTAGAATATGTTATAATACAATGAATTTGATTGATTACAAGTGCTAGAGATGCATGAAGAATGTTTAGAAGTGAATAGAAAGACTTGTTGATATTTGTTCCCAAATGGGATAAGAACCCAAAACCATTGCTTTGAGGCAGTGAAGGGCTTGTATAAAGTTATTTTGGTTTAGAATATGTTATAATACAATGAATTTGATTGATTACAAGTGGTAGAGATGCATGAAGAATGTTTAGAAGTGAGAAGAAAGACTTGTTGACATTTGGTCCCAAATGGGATAAGAACCCAAAATCATTGCTTTGAGGTAGTGAATGGCTTGTATAAAATTAGTTTGGGTTAGAATATGTTATAATACAATGAATTTGATTTATTAAAAGTGCTAGAGATGCATGAAGAATGTTTAGAAGTGAATAGAAAGACTTGTTGATATTTGGTCCCAAATGGGATAAGAACCCAAAACCATTGCTTTGAGGCAGTGAAGGGCTTGTATAAAGTTATTTTGGTTTAGAATGTGTTATAATACAATGAATTTGATTGTTTACAAGTGCTAGAGATGCATGAAGAATGTTTAAAAGTGAGAAGAAAGACTTGTTGATATTTGGTCCCAAATGGGATAAGAACCCAAAACCATTGCTTTGAGGCAGTGAAGGGCTTGTATAAAGTTATTTTGGGTTAGAATATGTTATAATATAATGAATTTGATTGATTACAAAAGGTAGAGATGCATGAAGAATGTTTAGAAGTGAGAAGAAAGACTTGTTGATATTTGGTCCCAAACGGGATAAGAACCCAAAATCATTGCTTTGAGGCAGTGAATGGCTTGTATAAAGTTAGTTTGGGTTAGAATATGTTATAATACAATGAATTTGATTTATTACAAGTGCTAGAGATGCATGAAGAATGTTTAGAAGTGAATAGAAAGACTTGTTGATATTTGGTCCCAAATGGGATAAGAACCCAAAACAATTGCTTTGAGGCAATGAATGGCTTGTAAAAAGCTATTTTGGGTTAGAATATGTTATAATACAATGAATTTGATTGATTACAAGTGCTAGAGATGCATGAAGAATGTTTAGAAGTGAATAGAAAGACTTGTTGATATTTGTTCCCAAATGGGATAAGAACCCAAAACCATTGCTTTGAGGCAGTGAAGGGCTTGTATAAAGTTATTTTGGTTTAGAATATGTTATAATACAATGAATTTGATTGATTACAAGTGGTAGAGATGCATGAAGAATGTTTAGAAGTGAGAAGAAAGACTTGTTGATATTTGGTCCCAAACAGGATAAGAACCCAAAATCATTGCTTTGAGGCAGTGAAAGGCTTGTATAAATTTAGTTTGGGTTAGAATATGTTATAATACAATGAATTTGATTTATTACAAGTGCTAGAGATGCATGAAGAATGTTTAGAAGTGAATAGAAAGACTTGTTGATATTTTGTCCCAAATGGGATAAGAACCCAAAACCATTGCTTTGAGGCAGTGAAGGGCTTGTATAAAGTTATTTTGGTTTAGAATGTGTTATAATACAATGAATTTGATTGTTTACAAGTGCTAGAGATGCATGAAGAATGTTTAAAAGTGAGAAGAAAGATTTGTTGATATTTGGTCCCAAATGGGATAAGAACCCAAAACCATTGCTTTGAGGCAGTGAATGGCTTGTATAAAGTTATTTTGGGTTAGAATATGTTATAATACAATGAATTTGATTGATTACAAGTGCTAGAGATGCATGAAGAATGTTTAGAAGTGAATAGAAAGACTTGTTGATATTTGTTCCCAAATGGGATAATAACCCAAAACCATTGCTTTGAGGCAGTGAATGGCTTGTATAAAGTTATTTTGGGTTAGAATATGTTATAATACAATGAATTTGATTGATTACAAGTGCTAGAGATGCATGAAGAATGTTTAGAAGTGAGAAGAAAGACTTGTTGATATTTGGTCCCAAATGGGATAAGAACCCAAAATCATTGCTTTGAGGCAGTGAATGGCTTGTATAAAGTTAGTTTGGGTTAGAATATGTTATAATACAATGAATTTGATTGATTACAAGTGCTAGAGATGCATGAAGAATGTTTAGAAGTGAATAGAAAGACTTGTTGATATTTGTTCCCAAATGGGATAAGAACCCAAAACCATTGCTTTGAGGCAGTGAAGGGCTTCTATAAAGTTATTTTGGTTTAGAATATGTTATAATACAATGAATTTGATTGATTACAAGTGGTAGAGATGCATGAAGAATGTTTAGAAGTGAGAAGAAAGACTTGTTGATATTTGGTCCCAAACGGGATAAGAACCCAAAATCATTGCTTTGAGGCAGTGAATGGCTTGTATAAAGTTAGTTTGGGTTAGCATATGTTATAATACAATGAATTTGATTTATTACAAGTGCTAGAGATGCATGAAGAATGTTTAGAAGTGAATAGAAAGACTTGTTGATATTTGGTCCCAAATGGGATAAGAACCCAAAACCATTGCTTTGAGGCAATGAATGGCTTGTAAAAAGCTATTTTGGGTTAGAATATGTTATAATACAATGAATTTGATTGATTACAAGTGGTAGAGATGCATGAAGAATGTTTAGAAGTGAGAAGAAAGACTTGTTGATATTTGGTCCCAAATGGGATAAGAACCCAAAATCATTGCTTTGAGGCAGTGAATGGCTTGTATAAAGTTAGTTTGGGTTAGAATATGTTATAATACAATGAATTTGATTTATTACAAGTGCTAGAGATGCATGAAGAATGTTTAGAAGTGAATAGAAAGACTTGTTGATATTTGGTCCCAAATAGGATAAGAACCCAAAACCATTGCTTTGTGGCAGTGAAGGGCTTGTATAAAGTTATTTTGGTTTAGAATATGTTATAATACAATGAATTTGATTGTTTACAAGTGCTAGAGATGCATGAAGAATGTTTAAAAGTGAGAAGAAAGACTTGTTGATATTTTGTCCCAAATGGGATAAGAACCCAAAA
Organism: Capsella bursa-pastoris; assembly: GCA_036452645.1. NCBI lineage: Eukaryota > Viridiplantae > Streptophyta > Magnoliopsida > Brassicales > Brassicaceae > Capsella > Capsella bursa-pastoris. The sequence continues at coordinate 4,269,678 of CP144186.1, forward strand.
CCATTGCTTTGAGGCAGTGAATGGCTTGTATAAAGTTATTTTGGGTTAGAATATGTTATAATACAATGAATTTGATTGATTACAAGTGCTAGAGATGCATGAAGAATGTTTAGAAGTGAATAGAAAGACTTGTTGATATTTGTTCCCAAATGGGATAATAACCCAAAACCATTGCTTTGAGGCAGTGAATGGCTTGTATAAAGTTATTTTGGGTTAGAATATGTTATAATACAATGAATTTGATTGATTACAAGTGGTAGAGATGCATGAAGAATGTTTAGAAGTGAGAAGAAAGACTTGTTGATATTTGGTCCCAAATGGGATAAGAACCCAAAATCATTGCTTTGAGGCAGTGAATGGCTTGTATAAAGTTAGTTTGGGTTAGAATATGTTATAATACAATGAATTTGATTGATTACAAGTGCTAGAGATGCATGAAGAATGTTTAGAAGTGAATAGAAAGACTTGTTGATATTTGTTCCCAAATGGGATAAGAACCCAAAACCATTGCTTTGAGGCAGTGAAGGGCTTGTATAAAGTTATTTTGGTTTAGAATATGTTATAATACAATGAATTTGATTGATTACAAGTGGTAGAGATGCATGAAGAATGTTTAGAAGTGAGAAGAAAGACTTGTTGATATTTGGTCCCAAACGGGATAAGAACCCAAAATCATTGCTTTGAGGCAGTGAATGGCTTGTATAAAGTTAGTTTGGGTTAGCATATGTTATAATACAATGAATTTGATTTATTACAAGTGCTAGAGATGCATGAAGAATGTTTAGAAGTGAATAGAAAGACTTGTTGATATTTGGTCCCAAATGGGATAAGAACCCAAAACCATTGCTTTGAGGCAATGAATGGCTTGTAAAAAGCTATTTTGGGTTAGAATATGTTATAATACAATGAATTTGATTGATTACAAGTGGTAGAGATGCATGAAGAATGTTTAGAAGTGAGAAGAAAGACTTGTTGATATTTGGTCCCAAATGGGATAAGAACCCAAAATCATTGCTTTGAGGCAGTGAATGGCTTGTATAAAGTTAGTTTGGGTTAGAATATGTTATAATACAATGAATTTGATTTATTACAAGTGCTAGAGATGCATGAAGAATGTTTAGAAGTGAATAGAAAGACTTGTTGATATTTGGTCCCAAATAGGATAAGAACCCAAAACCATTGCTTTGTGGCAGTGAAGGGCTTGTATAAAGTTATTTTGGTTTAGAATATGTTATAATACAATGAATTTGATTGTTTACAAGTGCTAGAGATGCATGAAGAATGTTTAAAAGTGAGAAGAAAGACTTGTTGATATTTTGTCCCAAATGGGATAAGAACCCAAAACCATTGCTTTGAGGCAGTGAATGGCTTGTATAAAGTTATTTTGGGTTAGAATATGTTATAATACAATGAATTCGATTGATTACAAGTGCTAGAGATGCATGAAGAATGTTTAGAAGTGAGTAGAAAGACTTGTTGATATTTGATCCCAAATGGGATAAAAACCCAAAACCATTGCTTTGAGGCAGTGAATGGCTTGTATAAAGTTATTTTGGGTTAGAATATGTTATAATACAATGAATTTGATTGCTTACAAGTGCTAGAGATGCATGAAGAATGTTTTGAAGTGAATAGAAAGACTTGTTGATATTTGTTCCCAAATGGGATAAGAACCCAAAACCATTGCTTTGAGGCAGTGAAGGGCTTGTATAAAGTTATTTTGGTTTAGAATATGTTATAATACAATGAATTTGATTGATTACAAGTGGTAGAAATGCATGAAGAATGTTTAGAAGTGAGAAGAAAGACTTGTTGACATTTGGTCCCAAATGGGATAAGAACCCAAAATCATTGCTTTGAGGTAGTGAATGGCTTGTATAAAGTTAGTTTGGGTTAGAATATGTTATAATACAATGAATTTGATTTATTAAAAGTGCTAGAGATGCATGAAGAATGTTTAGAAGTGAATAGAAAGACTTGTTGATATTTGGTCCCAAATGGGATAAGAACCCAAAACCATTGCTTTGAGGCAGTGAAGGGCTTGTATAAAGTTATTTTGGTTTAGAATGTGTTATAATACAATGAATTTGATTGTTTACAAGTGCTAGAGATGCATGAAGAATGTTTAAAAGTGAGAAGAAAGACTTGTTGATATTTGGTCCCAAATGGGATAAGAACCCAAAACCATTGCTTTGAGGCAGTGAATGGCTTATATAAAGTTATTTTGGGTTAGAATATGTTATAATACAATGAATTTGATTGATTACAAGTGCTAGAGATGCATGAAGAATGTTTAAAAGTGAATAGAAAGACTTGTTGATATTTGTTCCCAAATGGGATAAGAACCCAAAACCATTGCTTTGAGGCAGTGAAGGGCTTGTATAAAGTTATTTTGGTTTAGAATATGGTATAATACAATGAATTTGATTGTTTACAAGTGCTAGAGATGCATGAAGAATGTTTAAAAGTGAGAAGAAAGACTTGTTGATATTTGGTCCCAAATGGGATAAGAACCCAAAACCATTGCTTTGAGGCAGTGAATGGCTTGTATAAAGATATTTTGGGTGAGAATATGTTATAATACAATGAATTTGATTGATTACAAGTGCTAGAGATGCATGAAGAATGTTTAGAAGTGAATAGAAAGACTTGTTGATATTTGTTCCCAAATGGGATAAGAACCCAAAACCATTGCTTTGAGGCAGTGAAGGGCTTGTATAAAGTTATTTTGGTTTAGAATATGTTATAATACAATGAATTTGATTGATTACAAGTGGTAGAGATGCATGAAGAATGTTTAGAAGTGAGAAGAAAGACTTGTTGATATTTGGTCCCAAACGGGATAAGAACCCAAAATCATTGCTTTGAGGCAGTGAATGGCTTGTATAAATTTAGTTTGGGTTAGAATATGTTATAATACTATGAATTTGATTTATTACAAGTGCTAGAGATGCATGAAGAATGTTTAGAAGTGAATAGAAAGACTTGTTGATATTTGTTCCCAAATGGGATAAGAACCCAAAACCATTGCTTTGAGGCAGTGAATGGCTTGTATAAAGTTATTTTAGGTTAGAATATGTTATAATACAATGAATTTGATTTATTACAAGTGCTAGAGATGCATGAAGAATGTTTAGAAGTGAATAGAAAGACTTGTTGATATTTGGTCCCAAATGGGATAAGAACCCAAAACCATTGCTTTGAGGCAGTGAATGGCTTGTATAAAGTTATTTTGGGTTAGAATATGTTATAATACAATGAATTTGATTTATTACAAGTGCTAGAGATGCATGAAGAATGTTTAGAAGTGAATAGAAAGACTTGTTGATATTTGTTCCCAAATGGGATAAGAACCCAAAACCATTTCTTTGAGGCAGTGAATGGCTTGTATAAAGTTATTTTGGTTTAGAATATGTTATAATACAATGAATTTGATTGATTACAAGTGCTAGAGATGCATGAAGAATGTTTAGAAGTGAATAGAAAGACTTGTTGATATTTGTTCCCAAATGGGATAAGAACCCAAAACCATTGCTTTGAGGCAGTGAATGGCTTGTATAAAGTTATTTTGGGTCAGAATATGTTATAATACAATGAATTTGATTGATTACAAGTGCTAGAGATGCATGAAGAATGTTTAGAAGTGAGAAGAAAGACTTGTTGATATTTGGTCCCAAATGGGATAAGAACCCAAAATCATTGCTTTGAGGCAGTGAATGGCTTGTATAAAGTTAGTTTGGGTTAGAATATGTTATAATACAATGAATTTGATTTATTACAAGTGCTAGAGATGCATGAAGAATGTTTAGAAGTGAATAGAAAGACTTGTTGATATTTGTTCCCAAATGGGATAAGAACCCAAAACCATTGCTTTGAGGGAGTGAAGGGCTTGTATAAAGTTATTTTGGTTTAGAATATGTTATAATACAATGAATTTGATTGATTACAAGTGGTAGAGATGCATGAAGAATGTTTAGAAGTGAGTAGAAAGACTTGTTGATATTTGATCCCAAATGGGATAAGAACCCAAAACCATTGCTTTGAGGCAGTGAATGGCTTGTATAAAGTTATTTTGGGTTAGAATATGTTATAATACAATGAATTTGATTTATTACAAGTGCTAGAGATGCATGAAGAATGTTTAGAAGTGAATAGAAAGACTTGTTGATATTTGTTCCCAAATGGGATCAGAACCCAAAACCATTTCTTTGAGGCAGTGAATGGCTTGTATAAAGGTATTTTGGTTTAGAATATGTTATAATACAATGAATTTGATTGATTACAAGTGCTAGAGATGCATGAAGAATGTTTAGAAGTGAATAGAAAGACTTGTTGATATTTGTTCCCAAATGGGATAAGAACCCAAAACCATTGCTTTGAGGCAGTGAATGGCTTGTATAAAGTTATTTTGGGTTAGAATATGTTATAATACAATGAATTTGATTGATTACAAGTGCTAGAGATGCATGAAGAATGTTTAGAAATGAGAAGAAAGACTTGTTGATATTTGGTCCCAAATGGGATAAGAACCCAAAATCATTGCTTTGAGGCAGTGAATGGCTTGTATAAAGTTAGTTTGGGTTAGAATAGGTTATAATACAATGAATTTGATTTATTACAAGTGCTAGAGATGCATGAAGAATGTTTAGAAGTGACTAGAAAGACTTGTTGATATTTGGTCCCAAATGGGATAAGAACCCAAAACCATTGCTTTGAGGCAGCGAAGGGCTTGTATAAAGTTATTTTGGTTTAGAATGTGTTATAATACAATGAATTTGATTGTTTACAAGTGGTAGAGATGCATGAAGAATGTTTAAAAGTGAGAAGAAAGACTTGTTGATATTTGGTCCCAAATGGGATAAGAACCCAAAACCATTGCTTTGAGGCAGTGAATGGCTTGTATAAAGTTATTTTGGGTTAGAATATGTTATAATACAATGAATTTGAATGATTACAAGTGGTAGAGATGCATGAAGAATGTTTAGAAGTGAGAAGAAAGACTTGTTGATATTTGGTCCCAAATGGGATAAGAACCCAAAACCATTGCTTTGAGGCAGTGAATGGATGTATAAAGTTAGTTTGGGTTAGAATATGTTATAATACAATGAATTTGATTTATTACAAGTGCTAGAGATGCATGAAGAATGTTTAGAAGTGAGTAGAAAGACTTGTTGATATTTGATCCCAAATGGGATAAGAACCCAAAACCATTGCTTTGAGGCAGTGAATGGCTTGTATAAAGTTATTTTGGGTTAGAATATGTTATAATACAATGAATTTGATTGATTACAAGTGCTAGAGATGCATGAAGAATGTTTAGAAGTGAATAGAAAGACTTGTTGATATTTGTTCCCAAATGGGATAAGAACCCAAAACCATTGCTTTGAGGCAGTGAAGGGCTTGTATAAAGTTATTTTGGTTTAGAATATGTTATAATACAATGAATTTGATTGTTTACAAGTGCTAGAGATGCATGAAGAATGTTTAAAAGTGAGAAGAAAGGCTTGTTGATATTTGGTCCCAAATGGGATAAGAACCCAAAACCATTGCTTTGAGGCAGTGAATGGCTTGTATAAAGTTATTTTGGTTTAGAATATGTTATAATACAATGAATTTGATTGATTACAAGTGTTAGAGATGCATGAAGAATGTTTAGAAGTGAATAGAAAGACTTGTTGATATTTGTTCCCAAATGGGATCAGAACCCAAAACCATTTCTTTGAGGCAGTGAATGGCTTGTATAAAGGTATTTTGGTTTAGAATATGTTATAATACAATGAATTTGATTGATTACAAGTGCTAGAGATGCATGAAGAATGTTTAGAAGTGAATAGAAAGACTTGTTGATATTTGTTCCCAAATGGGATAAGAACCCAAAACCATTGCTTTGAGGCAGTGAATGGCTTGTATAAAGTTATTTTGGGTTAGAATATGTTATAATACAATGAATTTGATTGATTACAAGTGCTAGAGATGCATGAAGAATGTTTAGAAATGAGAAGAAAGACTTGTTGATATTTGGTCCCAAATGGGATAAGAACCCAAAATCATTGCTTTGAGGCAGTGAATGGCTTGTATAAAGTTAGTTTGGGTTAGAATAGGTTATAATACAATGAATTTGATTTATTACAAGTGCTAGAGATGCATGAAGAATGTTTAGAAGTGACTAGAAAGACTTGTTGATATTTGGTCCCAAATGGGATAAGAACCCAAAACCATTGCTTTGAGGCAGCGAAGGGCTTGTATAAAGTTATTTTGGTTTAGAATGTGTTATAATACAATGAATTTGATTGTTTACAAGTGGTAGAGATGCATGAAGAATGTTTAAAAGTGAGAAGAAAGACATGTTGATATTTGGTCCCAAATGGGATAAGAACCCAAAACCATTGCTTTGAGGCAGTGAATGGCTTGTATAAAGTTATTTTGGGTTAGAATATGTTATAATACAATGAATTTGAATGATTACAAGTGGTAGAGATGCATGAAGAATGTTTAGAAGTGAGAAGAAAGACTTGTTGATATTTGGTCCCAAATGGGATAAGAACCCAAAACCATTGCTTTGAGGCAGTGAATGGATGTATAAAGTTAGTTTGGGTTAGAATATGTTATAATACAATGAATTTGATTTATTACAAGTGCTAGAGATGCATGAAGAATGTTTAGAAGTGAGTAGAAAGACTTGTTGATATTTGATCCCAAATGGGATAAGAACCCAAAACCATTGCTTTGAGGCAGTGAATGGCTTGTATAAAGTTATTTTGGGTTAGAATATGTTATAATACAATGAATTTGATTGATTACAAGTGCTAGAGATGCATGAAGAATGTTTAGAAGTGAATAGAAAGACTTGTTGATATTTGTTCCCAAATGGGATAAGAACCCAAAACCATTGCTTTGAGGCAGTGAAGGGCTTGTATAAAGTTATTTTGGTTTAGAATATGTTATAATACAATGAATTTGATTGTTTACAAGTGCTAGAGATGCATGAAGAATGTTTAAAAGTGAGAAGAAAGGCTTGTTGATATTTGGTCCCAAATGGGATAAGAACCCAAAACCATTGCTTTGAGGCAGTGAATGGCTTGTATAAAGTTATTTTGGTTTAGAATATGTTATAATACAATGAATTTGATTGATTACAAGTGTTAGAGATGCATGAAGAATGTTTAGAAGTGAATAGAAAGACTTGTTGATATTTGTTCCCAAATGGGATAAGAACCCAAAACCATTGCTTTGAGGCAGTGAAGGGCTTGTATAAAGTTATTTTGGTTTAGAATATGTTATAATACAATGAATTTGATTGATTACAAGTGGTAGAGATGCATGAAGAATGTTTAGAAGTGAGAAGAAAGACTTGTTGATATTTGGTCCCAAATGGGATAAGAACCCAAAACCATTGCTTTGAGGCAGTGAATGGTTGTATAAAGTTAGTTTGGGTTAGAATATGTTATAATACAATGAATTTGATTTATTACAAGTGCTAGAGATGCATGAAGAATGTTTAGAAGTGAATAGAAAGACTTGTTGATATTTGGTCCCAAATGGGATAAGAACCCAAAACCATTGCTTTGAGGCAGTGAATGGCTTGTATAAAGTTATTTTGGTTTAGAATATGTTATAATACAATGAATTTGATTGATTACAAGTGCTAGAGATGCATGAAGAATGTTTAGAAGTGAATAGAAAGACTTGTTGATATTTGTTCCCAAATGGGATAAGAACCCAAAACCATTGCTTTGAGGCAGTGAAGGGCTTGTATAAAGTTATTTTGGTTTAGAATATGTTATAATACAATGAATTTGATTGATTACAAGTGGTAGAGATGCATGAAGAATGTTTAGAAGTGAGAAGAAAGACTTGTTGATATTTGGTCCCAAATGGGATAAGAACCCAAAACCATTGCTTTGAGGCAGTGAATGGTTGTATAAAGTTAGTTTGGGTTAGAATATGTTATAATACAATGAATTTGATTTATTACAAGTGCTAGAGATGCATGAAGAATGTTTAGAAGTGAATAGAAAGACTTGTTGATATTTGTTCCCAAATGGGATAAGAACCCAAAACCATTGCTTTGAGGCAGTGAATGGCTTGTATAAAGTTATTTTGGGTTAGAATATGTTATAATACAATGAATTTTATTGATTACAAGTGCTAGAGATGCATGAAGAATGTTTAGAAATGAGAAGAAAGACTTGTTGATATTTGGTCCCAAATGGGATAAGAACCCAAAATCATTGCTTTGAGGCAGTGAATGGCTTGTATAAAGTTAGTTTGGGTTAGAATAGGTTATAATACAATGAATTTGATTTATTACAAGTGCTAGAGATGCATGAAGAATGTTTAGAAGTGAATAGAAAGACTTGTTGATATTTGGTCCCAAATGGGATAAGAACCCAAAACCATTGCTTTGAGGCAGCGAAGGGCTTGTATAAAGTTATTTTGGTTTAGAATGTGTTATAATACAATGAATTTGATTGTTTACAAGTGGTAGAGATGCATGAAGAATGTTTAAAAGTGAGAAGAAAGACTTGTTGATATTTGGTCCCAAATGGGATAAGAACCCAAAACCATTGCTTTGAGGCAGTGAATGGCTTGTATAAAGTTATTTTGGGTTAGAATATGTTATAATACAATGAATTTGATTGATTACAAGTGGTAGAGATGCATGAAGAATGTTTAGAAGTGAGAAGAAAGACTTGTTGATATTTGGTCCCAAATGGGATAAGAACCCAAAACCATTGCTTTGAGGCATTGAATGGTTGTATAAAGTTAGTTTGGGTTAGAATATGTTATAATACAATGAATTTGATTTATTACAAGTGCTAGAGATGCATGAAGAATGTTTAGAAGTGAGTAGAAAGACTTGTTGATATTTGGTCCCAAATGGGATAAGAACCCAAAACCATTGCTTTGAGGCAGCGAAGGGCTTGTATAAAGTTATTTTGGTTTAGAATGTGTTATAATACAATGAATTTGATTGTTTACAAGTGGTAGAGATGCATGAAGAATGTTTAAAAGTGAGAAGAAAGACTTGTTGATATTTGGTCCCAAATGGGATAAGAACCCAAAACCATTGCTTTGAGGCAGTGAATGGCTTGTATAAAGTTATTTTGGGTTAGAATATGTTATAATACAATGAATTTGAATGATTACAAGTGGTAGAGATGCATGAAGAATGTTTAGAAGTGAGAAGAAAGACTTGTTGATATTTGGTCCCAAATGGGATAAGAACCCAAAACCATTGCTTTGAGGCAGTGAATGGTTGTATAAAGTTAGTTTGGGTTAGAATATGTTATAATACAATGAATTTGATTTATTACAAGTGCTAGAGATGCATGAAGAATGTTTAGAAGTGAGTAGAAAGACTTGTTGATATTTGATCCCAAATGGGATAAGAACCCAAAACCATTGCTTTGAGGCAGTGAATGGCTTGTATAAAGTTATTTTGGGTTAGAATATGTTATAATACAATGAATTTGATTGATTACAAGTGCTAGAGATGCATGAAGAATGTTTAGAAGTGAATAGAAAGACTTGTTGATATTTGTTCCCAAATGGGATAAGAACCCAAAACCATTGCTTTGAGGCAGTGAAGGGCTTGTATAAAGTTATTTTGGTTTAGAATATGTTATAATACAATGAATTTGATTGTTTACAAGTGCTAGAGATGCATGAAGAATGTTTAAAAGTGAGAAGAAAGACTTGTTGATATTTGGTCCCAAATGGGATAAGAACCCAAAACCATTGCTTTGAGGCAGTGAATGGCTTGTATAAAGTTATTTTGGTTTAGAATATGTTATAATACAATGAATTTGATTGATTACAAGTGCTAGAGATGCATGAAGAATGTTTAGAAGTGAATAGAAAGACTTGTTGATATTTGTTCCCAAATGGGATAAGAACCCAAAACCATTGCTTTGAGGCAGTGAAGGGCTTGTATAAAGTTATTTTGGTTTAGAATATGTTATAATACAATGAATTTGATTGATTACAAGTGGTAGAGATGCATGAAGAATGTTTAGAAGTGAGAAGAAAGACTTGTTGATATTTGGTCCCAAATGGGATAAGAACCCAAAACCATTGCTTTGAGGCAGTGAATGGTTGTATAAAGTTAGTTTGGGTTAGAATATGTTATAATACAATGAATTTGATTTATTACAAGTGCTAGAGATGCATGAAGAATGTTTAGAAGTGAATAGAAAGACTTGTTGATATTTGGTCCCAAATGGGATAAGAACCCAAAACCATTGCTTTGAGGCAGTGAATGGCTTGTATAAAGTTATTTTGGTTTAGAATATGTTATAATACAATGAATTTGATTGATTACAAGTGCTAGAGATGCATGAAGAATGTTTAGAAGTGAATAGAAAGACTTGTTGATATTTGTTCCCAAATGGGATAAGAACCCAAAACCATTGCTTTGAGGCAGTGAAGGGCTTGTATAAAGTTATTTTGGTTTAGAATATGTTATAATACAATGAATTTGATTGATTACAAGTGGTAGAGATGCATGAAGAATGTTTAGAAGTGAGAAGAAAGACTTGTTGATATTTGGTCCCAAATGGGATAAGAACCCAAAACCATTGCTTTGAGGCAGTGAATGGTTGTATAAAGTTAGTTTGGGTTAGAATATGTTATAATACAATGAATTTGATTTATTACAAGTGCTAGAGATGCATGAAGAATGTTTAGAAGTGAATAGAAAGACTTGTTGATATTTGTTCCCAAATGGGATAAGAACCCAAAACCATTGCTTTGAGGCAGTGAATGGCTTGTATAAAGTTATTTTGGGTTAGAATATGTTATAATACAATGAATTTGATTGATTACAAGTGCTAGAGATGCATGAAGAATGTTTAGAAATGAGAAGAAAGACTTGTTGATATTTGGTCCCAAATGGGATAAGAACCCAAAATCATTGCTTTGAGGCAGTGAATGGCTTGTATAAAGTTAGTTTGGGTTAGAATAGGTTATAATACAATGAATTTGATTTATTACAAGTGCTAGAGATGCATGAAGAATGTTTAGAAGTGAATAGAAAGACTTGTTGATATTTGGTCCCAAATGGGATAAGAACCCAAAACCATTGCTTTGAGGCAGCGAAGGGCTTGTATAAAGTTATTTTGGTTTAGAATGTGTTATAATACAATGAATTTGATTGTTTACAAGTGGTAGAGATGCATGAAGAATGTTTAAAAGTGAGAAGAAAGACTTGTTGATATTTGGTCCCAAATGGGATAAGAACCCAAAACCATTGCTTTGAGGCAGTGAAGGGCTTGTATAAAGTTATTTTGGTTTAGAATATGTTATAATACAATGAATTTGATTGTTTACAAGTGCTAGAGATGCATGAAGAATGTTTAAAAGTGAGAAGAAAGACTTGTTGATATTTGGTCCCAAATGGGATAAGAACCCAAAACCATTGCTTTGAGGCAGTGAATGGCTTGTATAAAGTTATTTTGGTTTAGAATATGTTATAATACAATGAATTTGATTGATTACAAGTGCTAGAGATGCATGAAGAATGTTTAGAAGTGAATAGAAAGACTTGTTGATATTTGTTCCCAAATGGGATAAGAACCCAAAACCATTGCTTTGAGGCAGTGAAGGGCTTGTATAAAGTTATTTTGGTTTAGAATATGTTATAATACAATGAATTTGATTGATTACAAGTGGTAGAGATGCATGAAGAATGTTTAGAAGTGAATAGAAAGACTTGTTGATATTTGTTCCCAAATGGGATAAGAACCCAAAAACATTGCTTTGAGGCAGTGAAGGGCTTGTATAAAGTTATTTTGGTTTAGAATATGTTATAATACAATGAATTTGATTGATTACAAGTGCTAGAGATGCATGAAGAATGTTTAGAAGTGAATAGAAAGACTTGTTGATATTTGTTCCCAAATGGGATAAGAACCCAAAACCATTGCTTTGAGGCAGTGAAGGGCTTGTATAAAGTTATTTTGGTTTAGAATGTGTTATAATACAATGAATTTGATTGTTTACAAGTGCTAGAGATGCATGAAGAATGTTTAAAAGTGAGAAGAAAGACTTGTTGATATTTGGTCCCAAATGGGATAAGAACCCAAAACCATTGCTTTGAGGCAGTGAATGGCTTGTATAAAGTTATTTTGGGTTAGAATATGTTATAATACAATGAATTTGATTGATTACAAGTGCTAGAGATGCATGAAGAATGTTTAGAAGTGAATAGAAAGACTTGTTGATATTTGTTCCCAAATGGGATAAGAACCCAAAACCATTGCTTTGAGGCACTGAAGGGCTTGTATAAAGTTATTTACCGACGGGTAAAGGAGGGAAACAATGAACGGTTTCAAGCCCGAGTTAGTAGAGATTTAAAGAAGAAGAATAGAGTTGAGAGTAAGGTGGGTGAGATTGTAGGTTGATTAAGAGCAACCTGGCTCTGATACCATGTAAGATTTGAAGAAGAATATTAAGTATGGAAGGAGAGAAGAAGAATCAAGTTCAATGATGAAGGAGTATGCGAGTTTGGTAGGTGAGTAACAAGAGAATGGAAGAAGAGTAGAACTCTTTTCTTACTTCATTTAGAACATATTACAAAGCTATATATAGTCAACTACACAAAGAATAAGAAAACCCTAGATGCTATACAAGTCGATATCAAGAAAGCGACATCTCTTTGGTAAAGGAGCCTAAATCAAACATGTGACTCCTTCCACTTGCGCTATCACTAACGGTAAGATTAGAAGGATCTAGACTTCCTTCTCTTTACCACTTCTTCTACGAATGAGGCCCTTTAAATGGGCTGAAGTGAATGACTTAGAACGGGCCTTATCGAGTGATTGTACGGACGGCCTTGGTTGAGATCGAGTGATGTACGGTCGGCTGTACGGTCGGGTGAACTTCTCTTGATACGGATTGACCATGATCGGTCGATGACATTTCTTGATCATAACCAACTTAACCTATCATGATCCATTTTGGTGTTCCGGTTTATATTTGAAGAAGAGACTGGATGGGGAAGCTATTGAAATAAATGAGCACAAGTCAAGAAGATAGGAAACTGGATGGGGAGAAGTGATGAAAGAACCTAGAACATACATCCGGTGGTTTGATCATAAGTGCATTCAACGCATGTCGTACGGACTATGTGATCAAAGTAAATGGGTTATCATGGATATAAGAAGAAGCTTAAGAGTGTGAAGGCTGAAGGCAAGTAGTACGAATGAAGACATGAGCTGTCGTCCATGAGTTGTTGTGATTAACAACAAGGGACCGATCGATCTATATACTAGAACGATCGGTCCGAAGGAACTGTCGAGATGAAGATGGGCAAAGAAAAGGTTGTTCGTGTAGGGCTTACATCAAATGAGTTCAGTGAAGGCCCAAGACATGTTTCAACTATTAACAGCCCAAGAATCAAGAGAAGAAAGGCCATAAACGTTTAACAAAGATGACCACACATTTAAATGTGTTTAGGAGGGAAAGTGAAGTGTCACATGTGTTTGGAAGCAATGCAAGTTGCAACAAATCACATGTGAAGTTAAGAAAAGTCTAGAAGCTGTCACTATCACTACAACAAAGCACTTTGGTCGCTTAGAAGGAAGGAAGAAGGAAGAGTCACATGTTGCACCTAAAAGACCGTTTAGGAGCTGTCGCTTTCAAGCCTAGGGTGCAACTCCCTCTCTCTCATCATGTCACTTTCTCCTCTTGTATTTGTATAGATATACATTCAAATATGTATAAGTGAGTGTATATGTGGCCGTTAGAAGCTAGGTTTAGAAGGGATACATCTTATCCCATTCAAAGTAGTATATATATGTAAAGCTTATGAATAATAAAAAGCTAAGCTCTCTTTTGGGATGTCTTCCCCATATAGAAAATCGTCTTCTTTACACTCAAATGGGTAGATTAGGTTATTGAATCTCTTATGGAGAGCTCAAGCTTTGGCAATGCTTGGTCTCTACCTCTCTTTCAATTCCATTCTCTTCACCATTCTCTAATCGATTCTATAAGGGTTTTGGGTTCTTATTGGTGTATGTAAGCTACTGCTTCTTACACTTATTCTCGAGTATACACAGCTCATATTGGCGTGTAGAACTCTTTATTCTACTTAAGAACAGCTCTCATTGAGTTCGTTTCTTGGTTGTTATGCACAAGAGCACACAAACTCAGATTTGGTGTTCTTGGAAGTTTTTTTTTTTTTTTTTTTTTTTTTTTTCATGATCGGTCGATGACATTTCTTGATCATAACCAACTTAACCTATCATGATCCATTTTGGTGTTCCGGTTTATACTCCCCCTCAAGCTTAGTCATAAAGATGTTTAAGACTAAGCTTGGAGCTATGAACACCCACCTCATTAAAAACCTTAGTATAGAAAAACCACTTGGGAAAAATCTATACTAAGGGAAAAAGAGTGTAGGCATTATGGCTTGGAGAGGTCCACAAGGCCAAGTTTAGAATGAATGTACTCACAAACTTGTGGACTCGCGGCTTTGGTGAAGATATCCGCTAGTTGCTCGGAACTTTCAGTGTAACAAGGAAGGATGACTCCCAAACCGACTTGTTCCCGGACCTTGTGGCAATCAACTTCAATGTGCTTTGTTCTCTCGTGGAACACCGAGTTTGATGCAATGTGTATAGCGGCTTCATTATCACAATGCATGGTGATAGGTTTTGATGACTCAATTCCAAGATCTTTAAGGAGAGCTTTGAGCCATATTAGCTCCGTTGTTAGCTTCCTCATAGCTCTATACTCCGACTCGGCACTAGAAAGTGATACAACCTTTTGTTTCTTGCTCTTCCAAGTAACTAGGTTGCCTCCAATGAATGTACAATACCCCGTGGTTGATCGTCTATCTTTCCTATCTCCGGCATAATCCGCATCACAATATCCAACGATTTCCGCATTGCCATTGCATCCCATCCAAATGCCTTGTCCCGGAGCTCCTTTAATGTATTTGAGTATCCGGCTCACCATATCCCAATGGTGATTTGTTGGAGCTTGCATATGTTGGGAGACCTGATTCATGGCATAGCAAATATCAGGTCGTGTAATGGTAAGATAGATAAGCTTACCTACTAGTCGACGGTATTGTGTGGGATCTTCAAATGGAGCTTCCCCAAGCTCCCCCTTTCCATTTGTTTGGTAATCCGGATCAAGTGGAGCTGCCACCGGCCTAGAACCAAGCTTCCCTACTTCATTCAAGAGATCAAGAGCATATTTTCTTTGTGATAAGAATAATCCTTCCTTAGATCTACATACTTCTATACCAAGAAAATATTTTAGTTCTCCAAGGTCTTTAATATCAAAAACAGTTTTGAGAAATGCTTTTGTATCTTGTATTCCTACCTTGTCATTCCCGGATATGATGATGTCATCAACTGTTTGAGAAGTGCTAGAGATGCATGAAGAATGTTTAGAAGTGAGTAGAAAGACTTGTTGATATTTGATCCCAAATGGGATAAGAACCCAAAACCATTGCTTTGAGGCAGTGAATGGCTTGTATAAAGTTATTTTGGGTTAGAATATGTTATAATACAATGAATTTTATTGATTACAAGTGCTAGAGATGCATGAAGAATGTTTAGAAGTGAATAGAAAGACTTGTTGATATTTGTTCCCAAATGGGATAAGAACCCAAAACCATTGCTTTGAGGCAATGAAGGGCTTGTATAAAGTTATTTTGGTTTAGAATATGTTATAATACAATGAATTTGATTGTTTACAAGTGCTAGAGATGCATGAAGAATGTTTAAAAGTGAGAAGAAAGACTTGTTGATATTTGGTCCCAAATGGGATAAGAACCCAAAACCATTGCTTTGAGGCAGTGAATGGCTTGTATAAAGTTATTTTGGTTTAGAATATGTTATAATACAATGAATTTGATTGATTACAAGTGCTAGAGATGCATGAAGAATGTTTAGAAGTGAATAGAAAGACTTGTTGATATTTGTTCCCAAATGGGATAAGAAACCAAAACCATTGCTTTGAGGCAGTGAAGGGCTTGTATAAAGTTATTTTGGTTTAGAATGTGTTATAATACAATGAATTTGATTGTTTACAAGTGGTAGAGATGCATGAAGAATGTTTAGAAGTGAGAAGAAAGACTTGTTGATATTTGGTCCCAAATGGGATAAGAACCCAAAACCATTGCTTTGAGGCAGTGAATGGCTTGTATAAAGTTATTTTGGGTTAGAATATGTTATAATACAATGAATTTGATTGATTACAAGTGGTAGAGATGCATGAAGAATGTTTAGAAGTGAGAAGAAAGACTTGTTGATATTTGGTCCCAAATGGGATAAGAACCCAAAACCATTGCTTTGAGGCAGTGAATGGTTGTATAAAGTTAGTTTGGGTCAGAATATGTTATAATACAATGAATTTAATTTATTACAAGTGCTAGAGATGCATGAAGAATGTTTAGAAGTGAGAAGAAAGACTTGTTGATATTTGGTCCCAAATGGGATAAGAACCCAAAACCATTGCTTTGAGGCAGTGAATGGCTTGTATAAAGTTATTTTGGGTTAGAATATGTTATAATACAATGAATTTGATTGATTACAAGTGGTAGAGATGCATGAAGAATGTTTAGAAGTGAGAAGAAAGACTTGTTGATATTTGGTCCCAAATGGGATAAGAACCCAAAACCATTGCTTTGAGGCAGTGAATGGTTGTATAAAGTTAGTTTGGGTCAGAATATGTTCTAATACAATGAATTTGATTTATTACAAGTGCTAGAGATGCATGAAGAATGTTTAGAAGTGAGTAGAAAGACTTGTTGATATTTGATCCCAAATGGGATAAGAACCCAAAACCATTGCTTTGAGGCAGTGAATGGCTTGTATAAAGTTATTTTGGGTTAGAATATGTTATAATACATTGAATTTCATTGATTACAAGTGCTAGAGATGCATGAAGAATGTTTAGAAGTGAATAGAAAGACTTGTTGATATTTGTTCCCAAATGGGATAAGAACCCAAAACCATTGCTTTGAGACAGTGAAGGGCTTGTATAAAGTTATTTTGGTTTAGAATATGTTATAATACAATGAATTTGATTGATTACAAGTGGTAGAGATGCATGAAGAATGTTTAGAAGTGAGAAGAAAGACTTGTTGATATTTGGTCCCAAATGGGATAAGAACCCAAAACCATTGCTTTGAGGCAGTGAATGGCTTGTATAAAGTTATTTTGGGTTAGAATATGTTATAATACAATGAATTTGATTGATTACAAGTGGTAGAGATGCATGAAGAATGTTTAGAAGTGAGAAGAAAGACTTGTTGATATTTGGTCCCAAATGGGATAAGAACCCAAAACCATTGCTTTGAGGCAGTGAATGGCTTGAATAAAGTTATTTTGGTTTAGAATATGTTATAATACAATGAATTTGATTGATTACAAGTGCTAGAGATGCATGAAGAATGTTTAGAAGTGAATAGAAAGACTTGTTGATATTTGTTCCCAAATGGGATAAGAACCCAAAACCATTGCTTTGAGGCAGTGAAGGGCTTGTATAAAGTTATTTTGGTTTAGAATGTGTTATAATACAATGAATTTGATTGTTTACAAGTGGTAGAGATGCATGAAGAATGTTTAGAAGTGAGAAGAAAGACTTGTTGATATTTGGTCCCAAATGGGATAAGAACCCAAAACCATTGCTTTGAGGCAGTGAATGGTTGTATAAAGTTAGTTTGGGTTAGAATATGTTATAATACAATGAATTTGATTTATTACAAGTGCTAGAGATGCATGAAGAATGTTTAGAAGTGAGTAGAAAGACTTGTTGATATTTGATCCCAAATGGGATAAGAACCCAAAACCATTGCTTTGAGGCAGTGAATGGCTTGTATAAAGTTAGTTTGGGTTAGAATATGTTATAATACAATGAATTTGATTTATTACAAGTGCTAGAGATGCATGAAGAATGTTTAGAACTGAATAGAAAGACTTGTTGATATTTGGTCCCAAATGGGATAAGAACCCAAAACCATTGCTTTGAGGCAGTAAAGGGCTTGTATAAAGTTATTTTGGTTTAGAATATGTTATAATACAATGAATTTGATTGTTTACAAGTGCTAGAGATGCATGAAGAATGTTTAAAAGTGAGAAGAAAGACTTGTTGATATTTGGTCCCAAATGGGATAAGAACCCAAAACCATTGCTTTGAGGCAGTGAATGGCTTGTATAAAGTTATTTTGGGTTAGAATATGTTATAATACAATGAATTTGATTGATTACAAGTGCTAGAGATGCATGAAAAATGTTTAGAAGTGAGAAGAAAGACTTGTTGACATTTGGTCCCAAATGGGATAAGAACCCAAAATCATTGCTTTGAGGCAGTGAATGGCTTGTATCAAGTTAGTTTGGGTTAGAATATGTTATAATACAATGAATTTGATTTATTACAAGTGCTAGAGATGCATGAAGAATGTTTAGAAGTGAATAGAAAGACTTGTTGATATTTGGTCCCAAATGGGATAAGAACCCAAAACCATTGCTTTGAGGCAGTGAATGGCTTGTATAAAGTTATTTTGGTTTAGAATATGTTATAATACAATGAATTTGATTGATTACAAGTGCTAGAGATGCATGAAGAATGTTTAGAAGTGAATAGAAAGACTTGTTGATATTTGTTCCCAAATGGGATAAGAACCCAAAACCATTGCTTTGAGGCAGTGAAGGGCTTGTATAAAGTTATTTTGGTTTAGAATATGTTATAATACAATGAATTTGATTGATTACAAGTGGTAGAGATGCATGAAGAATGTTTAGAAGTGAGAAGAAATACTTGTTGATATTTGGTCCCAAACGGGATAAGAACCCAAAACCATTGCTTTGAGGCAGTGAATGGTTGTATAAAGTTAGTTTGGGTTAGAATATGTTATAATACAATGAATTTGATTTATTACAAGTGCTAGAGATGCATGAAGAATGTTTAGAAGTGAGTAGAAAGACTTGTTGATATTTGATCCCAAATGGGATAAGAACCCAAAACCATTGCTTTGAGGCAGTGAATGGCTTGTATAACGTTATTTTGGGTTAGAATATGTTATAATACAATGAATTTGATTGATTACAAGTGCTAGAGATGCATGAAAAATGTTTAGAAGTGAATAGAAAGACTTGTTGATATTTGTTCCCAAATGGGATAAGAACCCAAAATCATTGCTTTGAGGCAGTGAAGGGCTTGTATAAAGTTAGTTTGGGTTAGAATATGTTATAATACAATGAATTTGATTTATTACAAGTGCTAGAGATGCATGAAAAATGTATAGAAGTGAATAGAAAGACTTGTTGATATTTGGTCCCAAATGGGATAAGAACCCAAAACCATTGCTTTGAGGCAGTGAAGGGCTTGTATAAACTTATTTTGGTTTAGAATATGTTATAATACAATGAATTTGATTGTTTACAAGTGCTAGAGATGCATGAAGAATGTTTAAAAGTGAGAAGAAAGACTTGTTGATATTTGGTCCCAAATGGGATAAGAACCCAAAACCATTGCTTTGAGGCAGTGAATGGCTTGTATAAAGTTATTTTGGGTTAGAATATGTTATAATACAAGGAATTTGATTGATTACAAGTGCTAGAGATGCATGAAGAATGTTTAGAAGTGAGTAGAAAGACTTGTTGATATTTGATCCCAAATGGGATAAGAACCCAAAACCATTGCTTTGAGGCAGTGAATGGCTTGTATAAAGTTATTTTGGGTTAGAATATGTTATAATTCAATGAATTTGATTGATTACAAGTGCTAGAGATGCATGAAGAATGTTTAGAAGTGAATAGAAAGACTTGTTGATATTTGTTCCCAACTGGGATAAGAACCCAAAACCATTGCTTTGAGGCAGTGAAGGGTTTGTATAAAGTTATTTTGGTTTAGAATATGTTATAATACAATGAATTTGATTGTTTACAAGTGCTAGAGATGCATGAAGAATGTTTAAAAGTGAGAAGAAAGACTTGTTGATATTTGGTCCCAAATGGGATAAGAACCCAAAACCATTGCTTTGAGGCAGTGAATGGCTTGTATAAAGTTATTTTGGTTTAGAATATGTTATAATACAATGAATTTGATTGATTACAAGTGCTAGAGATGCATGAAGAATGTTTAGAAGTGAATAGAAAGACTTGTTGATATTTGTTCCCAAATGGGATAAGAAACCAAAACCATTGCTTTGAGGCAGTGAAGGGCTTGTATAAAGTTATTTTGGTTTAGAATGTGTTATAATACAATGAATTTGATTGTTTACAAGTGGTAGAGATGCATGAAGAATGTTTAGAAGTGAGAAGAAAGACTTGTTGATATTTGGTCCCAAATGGGATAAGAACCCAAAACCATTGCTTTGAGGCAGTGAATGGCTTGTATAAAGTTATTTTGGGTTAGAATATGTTATAATACAATGAATTTGATTGATTACAAGTGCTAGAGATGCATGAAGAATGTTTAGAAGTGAGTAGAAAGACTTGTTGATATTTGATCCCAAATGGGATAAGAACCCAAAACCATTGCTTTGAGGCAGTGAATGGCTTGTATAAAGTTATTTTGGGTTAGAATATGTTATAATACAATGAATTTGATTGATTACAAGTGCTAGAGATGCATGAAGAATGTTTAGAAGTGAATAGAAAGACTTGTTGATATTTGTTCCCAAATGGGATAAGAACCCAAAACCATTGCTTTGAGGCAGTGAAGGGCTTGTATAAAGTTATTTTGGTTTAGAATATGTTATAATACAATGAATTTGATTGATTACAAGTGGTAGAGATGCATGAAGAATGTTTAGAAGTGAGAAGAAAGACTTGTTGATATTTGGTCCCAAATGGGATAAGCACCCAAAACCATTGCTTTGAGGCAGTGAATGGCTTGTATAAAGTTATTTTGGGTTAGAATATGTTATAATACAATGAATTTGATTGATTACAAGTGGTAGAGATGCATGAAGAATGTTTAGAAGTGAGAAGAAAGACTTGTTGATATTTGGTCCCAAATGGGATAAGAACCCAAAACCATTGCTTTGAGGCAGTGAATGGTTGTATAAAGTTAGTTTGGGTTAGAATATGTTATAATACAATGAATTTGATTTATTACAAGTGCTAGAGATGCATGAAGAATGTTTAGAAGTGAGTAGAAAGACTTGTAGATATTTGATCCCAAATGGGATAAGAACCCAAAACCATTGCTTTGAGGCAGTGAATGGCTTGTATAAAGTTATTTTGGGTTAGAATATGTTATAATACAATGAATTTGATTGATTACAAGTGCTAGAGATGCATGAAGAATGTTTAAAAGTGAGAAGAAATACAAGTTGATATTTGGTCCCAAATGGGATAAGAACCCAAAACCATTGCTTTGAGGCAGTGAAGGGCTTGTATAAAGTTATTTTGGTTTAGAATATGTTATAATACAATGAATTTGATTGATTACAAGTGCTAGAGATGCATGAAGAATGTTTAGAAGTGAATAGAAAGACTTGTTGATATTTGTTCCCAAATGGGATAAGAACTCAAAACCATTGCTTTGAGGCAGTGAAGGGCTTGTATAAAGTTATTTTGGTTTAGAATGTGTTATAATACAATGCATTTGATTGTTTACAAGTGGTAGAGATGCATGAAGAATGATTAGAAGTGAATAGAAAGACTTGTTGATATTTGTTCCCAAATGGGATAAGAACCCAAAACCATTGCTTTGAGGCAGTGAAGGGCTTGTATAAAGTTATTTTGGTTTAGAATATGTTATAATACAATGAATTTGATTGTTTACAAGTGCTAGAGATGCATGAAGAATGTTTAAAAGTGAGAAGAAAGACTTGTTGATATTTGGTCCCAAATGGGATAAGAACCCAAAACCATTGCTTTGAGGCAGTGAATGGCTTGTATAAAGTTATTTTGGTTTAGAATATGTTATAATACAATGAATTTGATTGTTTACAAGTGCTAGAGATGCATGAAGAATGTTTAAAAGTGAGAAGAAAGACTTGTTGATATTTGGTCCCAAATGGGATAAGAACCCAAAACCATTGCTTTGAGGCAGTGAATGGCTTGTATAAAGTTATTTTGGTTTAGAATATGTTATAATACAATGAATTTGATTGTTTACAAGTGCTAGAGATGCATGAAGAATGTTTAAAAGTGAGAAGAAAGACTTGTTGATATTTGGTCCCAAATGGGATAAGAACCCAAAACCATTGCTTTGAGGCAGTGAATGGCTTGTATAAAGTTATTTTGGTTTAGAATATGTTATAATACAATGAATTTGATTGATTACAAGTGCTAGAGATGCATGAAGAATGTTTAGAAGTGAATAGAAAGACTTGTTGATATTTGTTCCCAAATGGGATAAGAAACCAAAACCATTGCTTTGAGGCAGTGAAGGGCTTGTATAAAGTTATTTTGGTTTAGAATGTGTTATAATACAATGAATTTGATTGTTTACAAGTGGTAGAGATGCATGAAGAATGTTTAGAAGTGAGAAGAAAGACTTGTTGATATTTGGTCCCAAATGGGATAAGAACCCAAAACCATTGCTTTGAGGCAGTGAATGGCTTGTATAAAGTTATTTTGGGTTAGAATATGTTATAATACAATGAATTTGATTGATTACAAGTGCTAGAGATGCATGAAGAATGTTTAGAAGTGAGTAGAAAGACTTGTTGATATTTGATCCCAAATGGGATAAGAACCCAAAACCATTGCTTTGAGGCAGTGAATGGCTTGTATAAAGTTATTTTGGGTTAGAATATGTTATAATACAATGAATTTGATTGATTACAAGTGCTAGAGATGCATGAAGAATGTTTAGAAGTGAATAGAAAGACTTGTTGATATTTGTTCCCAAATGGGATAAGAACCCAAAACCATTGCTTTGAGGCAGTGAAGGGCTTGTATAAAGTTATTTTGGTTTAGAATATGTTATAATACAATGAATTTGATTGATTACAAGTGGTAGAGATGCATGAAGAATGTTTAGAAGTGAGAAGAAAGACTTGTTGATATTTGGTCCCAAATGGGATAAGCACCCAAAACCATTGCTTTGAGGCAGTGAATGGCTTGTATAAAGTTATTTTGGGTTAGAATATGTTATAATACAATGAATTTGATTGATTACAAGTGGTAGAGATGCATGAAGAATGTTTAGAAGTGAGAAGAAAGACTTGTTGATATTTGGTCCCAAATGGGATAAGAACCCAAAACCATTGCTTTGAGGCAGTGAATGGTTGTATAAAGTTAGTTTGGGTTAGAATATGTTATAATACAATGAATTTGATTTATTACAAGTGCTAGAGATGCATGAAGAATGTTTAGAAGTGAGTAGAAAGACTTGTAGATATTTGATCCCAAATGGGATAAGAACCCAAAACCATTGCTTTGAGGCAGTGAATGGCTTGTATAAAGTTATTTTGGGTTAGAATATGTTATAATACAATGAATTTGATTGATTACAAGTGCTAGAGATGCATGAAGAATGTTTAAAAGTGAGAAGAAATACAAGTTGATATTTGGTCCCAAATGGGATAAGAACCCAAAACCATTGCTTTGAGGCAGTGAAGGGCTTGTATAAAGTTATTTTGGTTTAGAATATGTTATAATACAATGAATTTGATTGATTACAAGTGCTAGAGATGCATGAAGAATGTTTAGAAGTGAATAGAAAGACTTGTTGATATTTGTTCCCAAATGGGATAAGAACCCAAAACCATTGCTTTGAGGCAGTGAAGGGCTTGTATAAAGTTATTTTGGTTTAGAATGTGTTATAATACAATGCATTTGATTGTTTACAAGTGGTAGAGATGCATGAAGAATGATTAGAAGTGAATAGAAAGACTTGTTGATATTTGTTCCCAAATGGGATAAGAACCCAAAACCATTGCTTTGAGGCAGTGAAGGGCTTGTATAAAGTTATTTTGGTTTAGAATATGTTATAATACAATGAATTTGATTGTTTACAAGTGCTAGAGATGCATGAAGAATGTTTAAAAGTGAGAAGAAAGACTTGTTGATATTTGGTCCCAAATGGGATAAGAACCCAAAACCATTGCTTTGAGGCAGTGAATGGCTTGTATAAAGTTATTTTGGTTTAGAATATGTTATAATACAATGAATTTGATTGTTTACAAGTGCTAGAGATGCATGAAGAATGTTTAAAAGTGAGAAGAAAGACTTGTTGATATTTGGTCCCAAATGGGATAAGAACCCAAAACCATTGCTTTGAGGCAGTGAATGGCTTGTATAAAGTTATTTGGGGTTAGAATATGTTATAATACAATGAATTTGATTGATTACAAGTGCTAGAGATGCATGAAGAATGTTTAAAAGTGAATAGAAAGACTTGTTGATATTTGTTCCCAAATGGGATAAGAACCCAAAACCATTGCTTTGAGGCAGTGAAGGGCTTGTATAAAGTTATTTTGGTTTAGAATATGTTATAATACAATGAATTTGATTGTTTACAAGTGCTAGAGATGCATGAAGAATGTTTAAAAGTTAGAAGAAAGACTTGTTGATATTTGGTCCCAAATGGGATAAGAACCCAAAACCATTGCTTTGAGGCAGTGAATGGCTTGTATAAAGTTATTTTGGGTTAGAATATGTTATAATACAATGAATTTGATTGATTACAAGTGGTAGAGATGCATGAAGAATGTTTAGAAGTGAGAAGAAAGACTTGTTGATATTTGGTCCCAAATGGGATAAGAACCCAAAACCATTGCTTTGAGGCAGTGAATGGTTGTATAAAGTTAGTTTGGGTTAGAATATGTTATAATACAATGAATTTGATTTATTACAAGTGCTAGAGATGCATGAAGAATGTTTAGAAGTGAGTAGAAAGACTTGTTGATATTTGATCCCAAATGGGATAAGAACCCAAAACCATTGCTTTGAGGCAGTGAATGGCTTGTATAAAGTTATTTTGGGTTAGAATATGTTATAATACAATGAATTTGATTGATTACAAGTGCTAGAGATGCATGAAGAATGTTTAAAAGTGAGAAGAAATACAAGTTGATATTTGGTCCCAAATGGGATAAGAACCCAAAACCATTGCTTTGAGGCAGTGAAGGGCTTGTATAAAGTTATTTTGGGTTAGAATATGTTATAATACAATGAATTTGATTGATTACAAGTGCTAGAGATGCATGAAGAATGTTTAAAAGTGAGAAGAAATACAAGTTGATATTTGGTCCCAAATGGGATAAGAACCCAAAACCATTGCTTTGAGGCAGTGAAGGGCTTGTATAAAGTTATTTTGGTTTAGAATATGTTATAATACAATGAATTTGATTGATTACAAGTGCTAGAGATGCATGAAGAATGTTTAGAAGTGAATAGAAAGAATTGTTGATATTTGTTCCCAAATGGGATAAGAACCCAAAACCATTGCTTTGAGGCAGTGAAGGGCTTGTATAAAGTTATTTTGGTTTAGAATGTGTTATAATACAATGCATTTGATTGTTTACAAGTGGTAGAGATGCATGAAGAATGTTTAGAAGTGAATAGAAAGACTTGTTGATATTTGTTCCCAAATGGGATAAGAACCCAAAACCATTGCTTTGAGGCAGTGAAGGGCTTGTATAAAGTTATTTTGGTTTAGAATATGTTATAATACAATGAATTTGATTGTTTACAAGTGCTAGAGATGCATGAAGAATGTTTAAAAGTGAGAAGAAAGACTTGTTGATATTTGGTCCCAAATGGGATAAGAACCCAAAACCATTGCTTTGAGGCAGTGAATGGCTTGTATAAAGTTATTTTGATTTAGAATATGTTATAATACAATGAATTTGATTGATTACAAGTGCTAGAGATGCATGAAGAATGTTTAGAAGTGAATAGAAAGACTTGTTGATATTTGTTCCCAAATGGGATAAGAACCCAAAACCATTGCTTTGAGGCAGTGAAGGGCTTGTATAAAGTTATTTTGGTTTAGAATGTGTTATAATACAATGAATTTGATTGTTTACAAGTGGTAGAGATGCATGAAGAATGTTTAGAAGTGAGAAGAAAGACTTGTTGATAATTGGTCCCAAATGGGATAAGAACCCAAAACCATTGCTTTGAGGCAGTGAATGGTTGTATAAAGTTAGTTTGGGTTAGAATATGTTATAATACAATGAATTTGATTTATTACAAGTGCTAGAGATGCATGAAGAATGTTTAGAAGTGAGTAGAAAGACTTGTTGATATTTGGTCCCAAATGGGATAAGAACCCAAAACCATTGCTTTGAGGCAGTGAATGGCTTGTATAAAGTTAGTTTGGGTTAGAATATGTTATAATACAATGAATTTGATTTATTACAAGTGCTAGAGATGCATGAAGAATGTTTAGAACTGAATAGAAAGACTTGTTGATATTTGGTCCCAAATGGGATAAGAACCCAAAACCATTGCTTTGAGGCAGTAAAGGGCTTGTATAAAGTTATTTTGGTTTAGAATATGTTATAATACAATGAGTTTGATTGTTTACAAGTGCTAGAGATGCATGAAGAATGTTTAAAAGTGAGAAGAAAGACTTGTTGATATTTGGTCCCAAATGGGATAAGAACCCAAAACCATGGCTTTGAGGCAGTGAATGGCTTGTATAAAGTTATTTTGGTTTAGAATATGTTATAATACAATGAATTTGATTGATTACAAGTGCTAGAGATGCATGAAGAATGTTTAGAAGTGAATAGAAAGACTTGTTGATATTTGTTCCCAAATGGGATAAGAACCCAAAACCATTGCTTTGAGGCAGTGAAGGGCTTGTATAAAGTTATTTTGGTTTAGAATATGTTATAATACAATGAATTTGATTGATTACAAGTGGTAGAGATGCATGAAGAATGTTTAGAAGTGAGAAGAAAGACTTGTTGATATTTGGTCCCAAACGGGATAAGAACCCAAAACCATTGCTTTGAGGCAGTGAATGGTTGTATAAAGTTAGTTTGGGTTAGAATATGTTATAATACAATGAATTTGATTTATTACAAGTGCTAGAGATGCATGAAGAATGTTTAGAAGTGAGTAGAAAGACTTGTTGATATTTGATCCCAAATGGGATAAGAACCCAAAACCATTGCTTTGAGGCAGTGAATGGCTTGTATAAAGTTATTTTGGGTTAGAATATGTTATAATACAATGAATTTGATTGATTACAAGTGCTAGAGATGCATGAAAAATGTTTAGAAGTGAATAGAAAGACTTGTTGATATTTGTTCCCAAATGGGATAAGAACCCAAAACCATTGCTTTGAGGCAGTGAAGGGCTTGTATAAAGTTATTTTGGTTTAGAATATGTTATAATACAATGAATTTGATTGATTACAAGTGGTAGAGATGCATGAAGAATGTTTAGAAGTGAGAAGAAAGACTTGTTGATATTTGGTCCCAAATGGGATAAGAACCCAAAACCATTGCTTTGAGGCAGTGAATGGTTGTATAAAGTTAGTTTGGGTTAGAATATGTTATAATACAATGAATTTGATTTATTACAAGTGCTAGAGATGCATGAAGAATGTTTAGAAGTGAGTAGAAAGACTTGTTGATATTTGATCCCAAATGGGATAAGAACCCAAAACCATTGCTTTGAGGCAGTGAATGGCTTGTATAAAGTTATTTTGGGTTAGAATATGTTATAATACAATGAATTTGATTGATTACAAGTGCTAGAGATGCATGAAGAATGGTTAAAAGTGAGAAGAAATACAAGTTGATATTTGGTCCCAAATGGGATAAGAACCCAAAACCATTGCTTTGAGGCAGTGAAGGGCTTGTATAAAGTTATTTTGGTTTAGAATATGTTATAATACAATGAATTTGTTTGTTTACAAGTGCTAGAGATGCATGAAGAATGTTTAAAAGTGAGAAGAAAGACTTGTTGATATTTGGTCCCAAATGGGATAAGAACCCAAAACCATTGCTTTGAGGCAGTGAATGGCTTGTATAAAGTTATTTTGGTTTAGAATATGTTATAATACAATGAATTTGATTGATTACAAGTGCTAGAGATGCATGAAGAATGTTTAGAAGTGAATAGAAAGACTTGTTGATATTTGTTCCCAAATGGGATAAGAACCCAAAACCATTGCTTTGAGGCAGTGAAGGGCTTGTATAAAGTTATTTTGGTTTAGAATGTGTTATAATACAATGCATTTGATTGTTTACAAGTGGTAGAGATGCATGAAGAATGTTTAGAAGTGAATAGAAAGAGTTGTTGATATTTGTTCCCAAATGGGATAAGAACCCAAAACCATTGCTTTGAGGCAGTGAAGGGCTTGTATAAAGTTATTTTGGTTTAGAATATGTTATAATACAATGAATTTGATTGTTTACAAGTGCTAGAGATGCATGAAGAATGTTTAAAAGTGAGAAGAAAGACTTGTTGATATTTGGTCCCAAATGGGATAAGAACCCAAAACCATTGCTTTGAGGCAGTGAATGGCTTGTATAAAGTTATTTTGATTTAGAATATGTTATAATACAATGAATTTGATTGATTACAAGTGCTAGAGATGCATGAAGAATGTTTAGAAGTGAATAGAAAGACTTGTTGATATTTGTTCCCAAATGGGATAAGAACCCAAAACCATTGCTTTGAGGCAGTGAAGGGCTTGTATAAAGTTATTTTGGTTTAGAATGTGTTATAATACAATGAATTTGATTGTTTACAAGTGGTAGAGATGCATGAAGAATGTTTAGAAGTGAGAAGAAAGACTTGTTGATATTTGGTCCCAAATGGGATAAGAACCCAAAACCATTGCTTTGAGGCAATGAATGGTTGTATAAAGTTAGTTTGGGTTAGAATATGTTATAATACAATGAATTTGATTTATTACAAGTGCTAGAGATGCATGAAGAATGTTTAGAAGTGAGTAGAAAGACTTGTTGATATTTGGTCCCAAATGGGATAAGAACCCAAAACCATTGCTTTGAGGCAGTGAATGGCTTGTATAAAGTTAGTTTGGGTTAGAATATGTTATAATACAATGAATTTGATTTATTACAAGTGCTAGAGATGCATGAAGAATGTTTAGAACTGAATAGAAAGACTTGTTGATATTTGGTCCCAAATGGGATAAGAACCCAAAACCTTTGCTTTGAGGCAGTAAAGGGCTTGTATAAAGTTATTTTGGTTTAGAATATGTTATAATACAATGAGTTTGATTGTTTACAAGTGCTAGAGATGCATGAAGAATGTTTAAAAGTGAGAAGAATGACTTGTTGATATTTGGTCCCAAATGGGATAAGAACCCAAAACCATTGCTTTGAGGCAGTGAATGGCTTGTATAAAGTTATTTTGGGTTAGAATATGTTATAATACAATGAATTTGATTGATTACAAGTGCTAGAGATGCATGAAAAATGTTTAGAAGTGAGAAGAAAGACTTGTTGACATTTGGTCCCAAATGGGATAAGAACCCAAAATCATTGCTTTGAGGCAGTGAATGGCTTGTATAAAGTTAGTTTGGGTTAGAATATGTTATAATACAATGAATTTGATTTATTACAAGTGCTAGAGATGCATGAAGAATGTTTAGAAGTGAATAGAAAGACTTGTTGATATTTGGTCCCAAATGGGATAAGAACCTAAAACCATTGCTTTGAGGCAGTGAAGGGCTTGTATAAAGTTATTTTGGTTTAGAATATGTTATAATACAATGAATTTGATTGTTTACAAGTGCTAGAGATGCATGAAGAATGTTTAAAAGTGAGAAGAAAGACTTGTTGATATTTGGTCCCAAATGGGATAAGAACCCAAAACCATGGCTTTGAGGCAGTGAATGGCTTGTATAAAGTTATTTGGGTTTAGAATATGTTATAATACAATGAATTTGATTGATTACAAGTGCTAGAGATGCATGAAGAATGTTTAGAAGTGAATAGAAAGACTTGTTGATATTTGTTCCCAAATGGGATAAGAACCCAAAACCATTGCTTTGAGGCAGTGAAGGGCTTGTATAAAGTTATTTTGGTTTAGAATATGTTATAATACAATGAATTTGATTGATTACAAGTGGTAGAGATGCATGAAGAATGTTTAGAAGTGAGAAGAAAGACTTGTTGATATTTGGTCCCAAACGGGATAAGAACCCAAAACCATTGCTTTGAGGCAGTGAATGGTTGTATAAAGTTAGTTTGGGTTAGAATATATTATAATACAATGAATTTGATTTATTACAAGTGCTAGAGATGCATGAAGAATGTTTAGAAGTGAGTAGAAAGACTTGTTGATATTTGATCCCAAATGGGATAAGAACCCAAAACCATTGCTTTGAGGCAGTGAATGGCTTGTATAAAGTTATTTTGGGTTAGAATATGTTATAATACAATGAATTTGATTGATTACAAGTGCTAGAGATGCATGAAAAATGTTTAGAAGTGAATAGAAAGACTTGTTGATATTTGTTCCCAAATGGGATAAGAACCCAAAACCATTGCTTTGAGGCAGTGAAGGGCTTGTATAAAGTTATTTTGGTTTAGAATATGTTATAATACAATGAATTTGATTGTTTACAAGTGCTAGAGATGCATGAAGAATGTTTAAAAGTGAGAAGAAAGACTTGTTGATATTTGGTCCCAAATGGGATAAGAACCCAAAACCATTGCTTTGAGGCAGTGAATGGCTTGTATAAAGTTATTTTGATTTAGAATATGTTATAATACAATGAATTTGATTGATTACAAGTGCTAGAGATGCATGAAGAATGTTTAGAAGTGAATAGAAAGACTTGTTGATATTTGGTCCCAAATGGGATAAGAACCCAAAACCATTGCTTTGAGGCAATGAATGGCTTGTAAAAAGCTATTTTGGGTTAGAATATGTTATAATACAATGAATTTGATTGATTACAAGTGGTAGAGATGCATGAAGAATGTTTAGAAGTGAGAAAAAAGACTTGTTGATATTTTGTCCCAAATGGGATAAGAACCCAAAATCATTGCTTTGAGGCAGTGAATGGCTTGTATAAAGTTAGTTTGGGTTAGAATATGTTATAATACAATGAATTTGATTTATTACAAGTGCTAGAGATGCATGAAGAATGTTTAGAACTGAATAGAAAGACTTGTTGATATTTGGTCCCAAATGGGATAAGAACCCAAAAACATTGCTTTGAGGCAGTGAAGGGCTTGTATAAAGTTATTTTGGTTTAGAATATGTTATAATACAATGAATTTGATTGTTTACAAGTGCTAGAGATGCATGAAGAATGTTTAAAAGTGAGAAGAAAGACTTGTTGATATTTGGTCCCAAATGGGATAAGAACCCAAAACCATTGCTTTGAGGCAGTGAATGGCTTGTATAAAGTTATTTTGGGTTAGAATATGTTATAATACAATGAATTTGATTGATTACAAGTGCTAGAGATGCATGAAGAATGTTTAGAAGTGAGAAAAAAGACTTGTTGATATTTGGTCCCAAATGGGATAAGAACCCAAAACCATTGCTTTGAGGCAGTGAATGGCTTGTATAAAGTTATTTTGGGTTAGAATATGTTATAATACAATGAATTTGATTGATTACAAGTGCTAGAGATGCATGAAGAATGTTTAGAAGTGAATAGAAAGACTTGTTGATATTTGGTCCCAAACGGGATAAGAACCCAAAACCATTGCTTTGAGGCAGTGAAGGGCTTGTATAAAGTTATTTTGGGTTAGAATATGTTATAATACAATGAATTTGATTGTTTACAAGTGCTAGAGATGCATGAAGAATGTTTAAAAGTGAGAAGAAAGACTTGTTGATATTTGGTCCCAAATGGGATAAGAACCCAAAACCATTGCTTTGAGGCAGTGAATGGCTTGTATAAAGTTATTTTGGGTTAGAATATGTTATAATACAATGAATTTGATTGATTACAAGTGCTAGAGATGCATGAAGAATGTTTAAAAGTGAGAAGAAAGACTTGTTGATATTTGGTCCCAAACGGGATAAGAACCCAAAACCATTGCTTTGAGGCAGTGAATGGCTTGTATAAAGTTATTTTGGGTTAGAATATGTTATAATACAATGAATTTGATTGATTACAAGTGCTAGAGATGCATGAAGAATGTTTAGAAGTGAATAGAAAGACTTGTTGATATTTGTTCCCAAATGGGATAAGAACCCAAAACCATTGCTTTGAGGCAGTGAAGGGCTTGTATAAAGTTATTTTGGTTTAGAATGTGTTATAATACAATGAATTTGATTGTTTACAAGTGGTAGAGATGCATGAAGAATGTTTAGAAGTGAGAAGAAAGACTTGTTGATATTTGGTCCCAAATGGGATAAGAACCCAAAACCATTGCTTTGAGGCAATGAATGGTTGTATAAAGTTAGTTTGGGTTAGAATATGTTATAATACAATGAATTTGATTTATTACAAGTGCTAGAGATGCATGAAGAATGTTTAGAAGTGAGTAGAAAGACTTGTTGATATTTGGTCCCAAATGGGATAAGAACCCAAAACCATTGCTTTGAGGCAGTGAATGGCTTGTATAAAGTTAGTTTGGGTTAGAATATGTTATAATACAATGAATTTGATTTATTACAAGTGCTAGAGATGCATGAAGAATGTTTAGAACTGAATAGAAAGACTTGTTGATATTTGGTCCCAAATGGGATAAGAACCCAAAACCTTTGCTTTGAGGCAGTAAAGGGCTTGTATAAAGTTATTTTGGTTTAGAATATGTTATAATACAATGAGTTTGATTGTTTACAAGTGCTAGAGATGCATGAAGAATGTTTAAAAGTGAGAAGAATGACTTGTTGATATTTGGTCCCAAATGGGATAAGAACCCAAAACCATTGCTTTGAGGCAGTGAATGGCTTGTATAAAGTTATTTTGGGTTAGAATATGTTATAATACAATGAATTTGATTGATTACAAGTGCTAGAGATGCATGAAAAATGTTTAGAAGTGAGAAGAAAGACTTGTTGACATTTGGTCCCAAATGGGATAAGAACCCAAAATCATTGCTTTGAGGCAGTGAATGGCTTGTATAAAGTTAGTTTGGGTTAGAATATGTTATAATACAATGAATTTGATTTATTACAAGTGCTAGAGATGCATGAAGAATGTTTAGAACTGAATAGAAAGACTTGTTGATATTTGGTCCCAAATGGGATAAGAACCCAAAACCATTGCTTTGAGGCAGTAAAGGGCTTGTATAAAGTTATTTAGGTTTAGAATATGTTATAATACAATGAATTTGATTGTTTACAAGTGCTAGAGATGCATGAAGAATGTTTAAAAGTGAGAAGAAAGACTTGTTGATATTTGGTCCCAAATGGGATAAGAACCCAAAACCATGGCTTTGAGGCAGTGAATGGCTTGTATAAAGTTATTTTGGTTTAGAATATGTTATAATACAATGAATTTGATTGATTACAAGTGCTAGAGATGCATGAAGAATGTTTAGAACTGAATAGAAAGACTTGTTGATATTTGGTCCCAAATGGGATAAGAACCCAAAACCATTGCTTTGAGGCAGTAAAGGGCTTGTATAAAGTTATTTAGGTTTAGAATATGTTATAATACAATGAATTTGATTGTTTACAAGTGCTAGAGATGCATGAAGAATGTTTAAAAGTGAGAAGAAAGACTTGTTGATATTTGGTCCCAAACGGGATAAGAACCCAAAACCATTGCTTTGAGGCAGTGAATGGTTGTATAAAGTTAGTTTGGGTTAGAATATATTATAATACAATGAATTTGATTTATTACAAGTGCTAGAGATGCATGAAGAATGTTTAGAAGTGAGTAGAAAGACTTGTTGATATTTGATCCCAAATGGGATAAGAACCCAAAACCATTGCTTTGAGGCAGTGAATGGTTGTATAAAGTTAGTTTGGGTTAGAATATGTTATAATACAATGAATTTGATTTATTACAAGTGCTAGAGATGCATGAAGAATGTTTAGAAGTGAGTAGAAAGACTTGTTGATATTTGTTCCCAAATAGGATAAGAACCCAAAACCATTGCTTTGAGGCAGTGAAGGGCTTGTATAAAGTTATTTTGGTTTAGAATATGTTATAATACAATGAATTTGATTGTTTACAAGTGCTAGAGATGCATGAAGAATGTTTAAAAGTGAGAAGAAAGACTTGTTGATATTTGGTCCCAAATGGGATAAGAACCCAAAACCATTGCTTTGAGGCAGTGAATGGCTTGTATAAAGTTATTTTGATTTAGAATATGTTATAATACAATGAATTTGATTGATTACAAGTGCTAGAGATGCATGAAGAATGTTTAGAAGTGAATAGAAAGACTTGTTGATATTTGTTCCCAAATGGGATAAGAACCCAAAACCATTGCTTTGAGGCAGTGAAGGGCTTGTATAAAGTTATTTTGGTTTAGAATGTGTTATAATACAATGAATTTGATTGTTTACAAGTGGTAGAGATGCATGAAGAATGTTTAGAAGTGAGAAGAAAGACTTGTTGATATTTGGTCCCAAATGGGATAAGAACCCAAAACCATTGCTTTGAGGCAATGAATGGTTGTATAAAGTTAGTTTGGGTTAGAATATGTTATAATACAATGAATTTGATTTATTACAAGTGCTAGAGATGCATGAAGAATGTTTAGAAGTGAGTAGAAAGACTTGTTGATATTTGGTCCCAAATGGGATAAGAACCCAAAACCATTGCTTTGAGGCAGTGAATGGCTTGTATAAAGTTAGTTTGGGTTAGAATATGTTATAATACAATGAATTTGATTTATTACAAGTGCTAGAGATGCATGAAGAATGTTTAGAACTGAATAGAAAGACTTGTTGATATTTGGTCCCAAATGGGATAAGAACCCAAAACCTTTGCTTTGAGGCAGTAAAGGGCTTGTATAAAGTTATTTTGGTTTAGAATATGTTATAATACAATGAGTTTGATTGTTTACAAGTGCTAGAGATGCATGAAGAATGTTTAAAAGTGAGAAGAATGACTTGTTGATATTTGGTCCCAAATGGGATAAGAACCCAAAACCATTGCTTTGAGGCAGTGAATGGCTTGTATAAAGTTATTTTGGGTTAGAATATGTTATAATACAATGAATTTGATTGATTACAAGTGCTAGAGATGCATGAAAAATGTTTAGAAGTGAGAAGAAAGACTTGTTGACATTTGGTCCCAAATGGGATAAGAACCCAAAATCATTGCTTTGAGGCAGTGAATGGCTTGTATAAAGTTAGTTTGGGTTAGAATATGTTATAATACAATGAATTTGATTTATTACAAGTGCTAGAGATGCATGAAGAATGTTTAGAAGTGAATAGAAAGACTTGTTGATATTTGGTCCCAAATGGGATAAGAACCCAAAACCATTGCTTTGAGGCAGTGAAGGGCTTGTATAAAGTTATTTTGGTTTAGAATATGTTATAATACAATGAATTTGATTGTTTACAAGTGCTAGAGATGCATGAAGAATGTTTAAAAGTGAGAAGAAAGACTTGTTGATATTTGGTCCCAAATGGGATAAGAACCCAAAACCATGGCTTTGAGGCAGTGAATGGCTTGTATAAAGTTATTTTGGTTTAGAATATGTTATAATACAATGAATTTGATTGATTACAAGTGCTAGAGATGCATGAAGAATGTTTAGAAGTGAATAGAAAGACTTGTTGATATTTGTTCCCAAATGGGATAAGAACCCAAAACCATTGCTTTGAGGCAGTGAAGGGCTTGTATAAAGTTATTTTGGTTTAGAATATGTTATAATACAATGAATTTGATTGATTACAAGTGGTAGAGATGCATGAAGAATGTTTAGAAGTGAGAAGAAAGACTTGTTGATATTTGGTCCCAAACGGGATAAGAACCCAAAACCATTGCTTTGAGGCAGTGAATGGTTGTATAAAGTTAGTTTGGGTTAGAATATATTATAATACAATGAATTTGATTTATTACAAGTGCTAGAGATGCATGAAGAATGTTTAGAAGTGAGTAGAAAGACTTGTTGATATTTGATCCCAAATGGGATAAGAACCCAAAACCATTGCTTTGAGGCAGTGAATGGCTTGTATAAAGTTATTTTGGGTTAGAATATGTTATAATACAATGAATTTGATTGATTACAAGTGCTAGAGATGCATGAAAAATGTTTAGAAGTGAATAGAAAGACTTGTTGATATTTGTTCCCAAATGGGATAAGAACCCAAAACCATTGCTTTGAGGCAGTGAAGGGCTTGTATAAAGTTATTTTGGTTTAGAATATGTTATAATACAATGAATTTGATTGATTACAAGTGGTAGAGATGCATGAAGAATGTTTAGAAGTGAGAAGAAAGACTTGTTGATATTTGGTCCCAAATGGGATAAGAACCCAAAACCATTGCTTTGAGGCAGTGAATGGCTTGTATAAAGTTATTTTGGGTTAGAATATGTTATAATACAATGAATTTGATTGATTACAAGTGGTAGAGATGCATGAAGAATGTTTAGAAGTGAGAAGAAAGACTTGTTGATATTTGGTCCCAAATGGGATAAGAACTCAAAACCATTGCTTTGAGGCAGTGAATGGCTTGAATAAAGTTATTTTGGTTTAGAATATGTTATAATACAATG
Source organism: Capsella bursa-pastoris (assembly GCA_036452645.1). Lineage (NCBI taxonomy): Eukaryota > Viridiplantae > Streptophyta > Magnoliopsida > Brassicales > Brassicaceae > Capsella > Capsella bursa-pastoris. The sequence goes on from CP144186.1 coordinate 4,306,188, forward strand.
AATTTGATTGATTACAAGTGCTAGAGATGCATGAAGAATGTTTAGAAGTGAATAGAAAGACTTGTTGATATTTGTTCCCAAATGGGATAAGAACCCAAAACCATTGCTTTGAGGCAGTGAAGGGCTTGTATAAAGTTATTTTGGTTTAGAATGTGTTATAATACAATGAATTTGATTGTTTACAAGTGGTAGAGATGCATGAAGAATGTTTAGAAGTGAGAAGAAAGACTTGTTGATATTTGGTCCCAAATGGGATAAGAACCCAAAACCATTGCTTTGAGGCAGTGAATGGTTGTATAAAGTTAGTTTGGGTTAGAATATGTTATAATACAATGAATTTGATTGATTACAAGTGCTAGAGATGCATGAAGAATGTTTAGAAGTGAGTAGAAAGACTTGTTGATATTTGATCCCAAATGGGATAAGAACCCAAAACCATTGCTTTGAGGCAGTGAATGGCTTGTATAAAGTTATTTTGGGTTAGAATATGTTATAATACAATGAATTTGATTGATTACAAGTGCTAGAGATGCATGAAAAATGTTTAGAAGTGAATAGAAAGACTTGTTGATATTTGTTCCCAAATGGGATAAGAACCCAAAACCATTGCTTTGAGGCAGTGAAGGGCTTGTATAAAGTTATTTTGGTTTAGAATATGTTATAATACAATGAATTTGATTGATTACAAGTGGTAGAGATGCATGAAGAATGTTTAGAAGTGAGAAGAAAGACTTGTTGATATTTGGTCCCAAATGGGATAAGAACCCAAAACCATTGTTTTGAGGCAGTGAATGGCTTGTATAAAGTTATTTTGGGTTAGAATATGTTATAATACAATGAATTTGATTGATTACAAGTGGTAGAGATGCATGAAGAATGTTTAGAAGTGAGAAGAAAGACTTGTTGATATTTGGTCCCAAATGGGATAAGAACTCAAAACCATTGCTTTGAGGCAGTGAATGGCTTGAATAAAGTTATTTTGGTTTAGAATATGTTATAATACAATGAATTTGATTGATTACAAGTGCTAGAGATGCATGAAGAATGTTTAGAAGTGAATAGAAAGACTTGTTGATATTTGTTCCCAAATGGGATAAGAACCCAAAACCATTGCTTTGAGGCAGTGAAGGGCTTGTATAAAGTTATTTTGGTTTAGAATGTGTTATAATACAATGAATTTGATTGTTTACAAGTGGTAGAGATGCATGAAGAATGTTTAGAAGTGAGAAGAAAGACTTGTTGATATTTGGTCCCAAATGGGATAAGAACCCAAAACCATTGCTTTGAGGCAGTGAATGGTTGTATAAAGTTAGTTTGGGTTAGAATATGTTATAATACAATGAATTTGATTTATTACAAGTGCTAGAGATGCATGAAGAATGTTTAGAAGTGAGTAGAAAGACTTGTTGATATTTGATCCCAAATGGGATAAGAACCCAAAACCATTGCTTTGAGGCAGTGAATGGCTTGTATAAAATTAGTTTGGGTTAGAATATGTTATAATACAATGAATTTGATTTATTACAAGTGCTAGAGATGCATGAAGAATGTTTAGAACTGAATAGAAAGACTTGTTGATATTTGGTCCCAAATGGGATAAGAACCCAAAACCATTGCTTTGAGGCAGTAAAGGGCTTGTATAAAGTTATTTAGGTTTAGAATATGTTATAATACAATGAATTTGATTGTTTACAAGTGCTAGAGATGCATGAAGAATGTTTAAAAGTGAGAAGAAAGACTTGTTGATATTTGGTCCCAAATGGGATAAGAACCCAAAACCATGGCTTTGAGGCAGTGAATGGCTTGTATAAAGTTATTTTGGTTTAGAATATGTTATAATACAATGAATTTGATTGATTACAAGTGCTAGAGATGCATGAAGAATGTTTAGAAGTGAATAGAAAGACTTGTTGATATTTGTTCCCAAATGGGATAAGAACCCAAAACCATTGCTTTGAGGCAGTGAAGGGCTTGTATAAAGTTATTTTGGTTTAGAATATGTTATAATACAATGAATTTGATTGATTACAAGTGGTAGAGATGCATGAAGAATGTTTAGAAGTGAGAAGAAAGACTTGTTGATATTTGGTCCCAAACGGGATAAGAACCCAAAACCATTGCTTTGAGGCAGTGAATGGTTGTATAAAGTTAGTTTGGGTTAAAATATATTATAATACAATGAATTTGATTTATTACAAGTGCTAGAGATGCATGAAGAATGTTTAGAAGTGAGTAGAAAGACTTGTTGATATTTGATCCCAAATGGGATAAGAACCCAAAACCATTGCTTTGAGGCAGTGAATGGCTTGTATAAAGTTATTTTGGGTTAGAATATGTTATAATACAATGAATTTGATTGATTACAAGTGCTAGAGATGCATGAAAAATGTTTAGAAGTGAATAGAAAGACTTGTTGATATTTGTTCCCAAATGGGATAAGAACCCAAAACCATTGCTTTGAGGCAGTGAAGGGCTTGTATAAAGTTATTTTGGTTTAGAATATGTTATAATACAATGAATTTGATTGATTACAAGTGGTAGAGATGCATGAAGAATGTTTAGAAGTGAGAAGAAAGACTTGTTGATATTTGGTCCCAAATGGGATAAGAACCCAAAACCATTGCTTTGAGGCAGTGAATGGCTTGTATAAAGTTATTTTGGGTTAGAATATGTTATAATACAATGAATTTGATTGATTACAAGTGGTAGAGATGCATGAAGAATGTTTAGAAGTGAGAAGAAAGACTTGTTGATATTTGGTCCCAAATGGGATAAGAACTCAAAACCATTGCTTTGAGGCAGTGAATGGCTTGAATAAAGTTATTTTGGTTTAGAATATGTTATAATACAATGAATTTGATTGATTACAAGTGCTAGAGATGGATGAAGAATGTTTAGAAGTGAATAGAAAGACTTGTTGATATTTGTTCCCAAATGGGATAAGAACCCAAAACCATTGCTTTGAGGCAGTGAAGGGCTTGTATAAAGTTATTTTGGTTTAGAATGTGTTATAATACAATGAATTTGATTGTTTACAAGTGGTAGAGATGCATGAAGAATGTTTAGAAGTGAGAAGAAAGACTTGTTGATATTTGGTCCCAAATGGGATAAGAACCCAAAACCATTGCTTTGAGGCAGTGAATGGTTGTATAAAGTTAGTTTGGGTTAGAATATGTTATAATACAATGAATTTGATTTATTACAAGTGCTAGAGATGCATGAAGAATGTTTAGAAGTGAGTAGAAAGACTTGTTGATATTTGATCCCAAATGGGATAAGAACCCAAAACCATTGCTTTGAGGCAGTGAATGGCTTGTATAAAGTTAGTTTGGGTTAGAATATGTTATAATACAATGAATTTGATTTATTACAAGTGCTAGAGATGCATGAAGAATGTTTAGAACTGAATAGAAAGACTTGTTGATATTTGGTCCCAAATGGGATAAGAACCCAAAACCATTGCTTTGAGGCAGTAAAGGGCTTGTATAAAGTTATTTTGGTTTAGAATATGTTATAATACAATGAATTTGATTGTTTACAAGTGCTAGAGATGCATGAAGAATGTTTAAAAGTGAGAAGAAAGACTTGTTGATATTTGGTCCCAAATGGGATAAGAACCCAAAACCATTGCTTTGAGGCAGTGAATGGCTTGTATAAAGTTATTTTGGGTTAGAATATGTTATAATACAATGAATTTGATTGATTACAAGTGCTAGAGATGCATAAAAAATGTTTAGAAGTGAGAAGAAAGACTTGTTGACATTTGGTCCCAAATGGGATAAGAACCCAAAATCATTGCTTTGAGGCAGTGAATGGCTTGTATAAAGTTAGTTTGGGTTAGAATATGTTATAATACAATGAATTTGATTTATTACAAGTGCTAGAGATGCATGAAGAATGTTTAGAAGTGAATAGAAAGACTTGTTGATATTTGGTCCCAAATGGGATAAGAACCCAAAACCATTGCTTTGAGGCAGTGAATGGCTTGTATAAAGTTATTTTGGTTTAGAATATGTTATAATACAATGAATTTGATTGATTACAAGTGCTAGAGATGCATGAAGAATGTTTAGAAGTGAATAGAAAGACTTGTTGATATTTGTTCCCAAATGGGATAAGAACCCAAAACCATTGCTTTGAGGCAGTGAAGGGCTTGTATAAAGTTATTTTGGTTTAGAATATGTTATAATACAATGAATTTGATTGATTACAAGTGGTAGAGATGCATGAAGAATGTTTAGAAGTGAGAAGAAAGACTTGTTGATATTTGGTCCCAAACGGGATAAGAACCCAAAACCATTGCTTTGAGGCAGTGAATGGTTGTATAAAGTTAGTTTGGGTTAGAATATGTTATAATACAATGAATTTGATTTATTACAAGTGCTAGAGATGCATGAAGAATGTTTAGAAGTGAGTAGAAAGACTTGTTGATATTTGATCCCAAATGGGATAAGAACCCAAAACCATTGCTTTGAGGCAGTGAATGGCTTGTATAACGTTATTTTGGGTTAGAATATGTTATAATACAATGAATTTGATTGATTACAAGTGCTAGAGATGCATGAAAAATGTTTAGAAGTGAATAGAAAGACTTGTTGATATTTGTTCCCAAATGGGATAAGAACCCAAAATCATTGCTTTGAGGCAGTGAAGGGCTTGTATAAAGTTAGTTTGGGTTAGAATATGTTATAATACAATGAATTTGATTTATTACAAGTGCTAGAGATGCATGAAGAATGTCTAGAAGTGAATAGAAAGACTTGTTGATATTTGGTCCCAAATGGGATAAGAACCCAAAACCATTGCTTTGAGGCAGTGAAGGGCTTGTATAAAGTTATTTTGGTTTAGAATATGTTATAATACAATGAATTTGATTGTTTACAAGTGCTAGAGATGCATGAAGAATGTTTAAAAGTGAGAAGAAAGACTTGTTGATATTTGGTCCCAAATGGGATAAGAACCCAAAACCATTGCTTTGAGGCAGTGAATGGCTTGTATAAAGTTATTTTGGGTTAGAATATGTTATAATACAATGAATTTGATTGATTACAAGTGCTAGAGATGCATGAAGAATGTTTAGAAGTGAGTAGAAAGACTTGTTGATATTTGATCCCAAATGGGATAAGAACCCAAAACCATTGCTTTGAGGCAGTGAATGGCTTGTATAAAGTTATTTTGGGTTAGAATATGTTATAATTCAATGAATTTGATTGATTACAAGTGCTAGAGATGCATGAAGAATGTTTAGAAGTGAATAGAAAGACTTGTTGATATTTGTTCCCAACTGGGATAAGAACCCAAAACCATTGCTTTGAGGCAGTGAAGGGTTTGTATAAAGTTATTTTGGTTTAGAATATGTTATAATACAATGAATTTGATTGTTTACAAGTGCTAGAGATGCATGAAGAATGTTTAAAAGTGAGAAGAAAGACTTGTTGATATTTGGTCCCAAATGGGATAAGAACCCAAAACCATTGCTTTGAGGCAGTGAATGGTTGTATAAAGTTAGTTTAGGTTAGAATATGTTATAATACAATGAATTTAATTTATTACAAGTGCTAGAGATGCATGAAGAATGTTTAGAAGTGAGTAGAAAGACTTGTTGATATTTGATCCCAAATGGGATAAGAACCCAAAACCATTGCTTTGAGGCAGTGAATAGCTTGTATAAAGTTATTTTGGGTTAGAATATGTTATAATACAATGAATTTGATTGATTACAAGTGCTAGAGATGCATGAAGAATGTTTAGAAGTGAATAGAAAGACTTGTTGATATTTGTTCCCAAATGGGATAAGAAACCAAAACCATTGCTTTGAGGCAGTGAAGGGCTTGTATAAAGTTATTTTGGTTTAGAATGTGTTATAATACAATGAATTTGATTGTTTACAAGTGGTAGAGATGCATGAAGAATGTTTAGAAGTGAGAAGAAAGACTTGTTGATATTTGGTCCCAAATGGGATAAGAACCCAAAACCATTGCTTTGAGGCAGTGAATGGCTTGTATGAAGTTATTTTGGGTTAGAATATGTTATAATACAATGAATTTGATTGATTACAAGTGCTAGAGATGCATGAAGAATGTTTAGAAGTGAGTAGAAAGACTTGTTGATATTTGATCCCAAATGGGATAAGAACCCAAAACCATTGCTTTGAGGCAGTGAATGGCTTGTATAAAGTTATTTTGGGTTAGAATATGTTATAATACAATGAATTTGATTGATTACAAGTGCTAGAGATGCATGAAGAATGTTTAGAAGTGAATAGAAAGACTTGTTGATATTTGTTCCCAAATGGGATAAGAACCCAAAACCATTGCTTTGAGGCAGTGAAGGGCTTGTATAAAGTTATTTTGGTTTAGAATATGTTATAATACAATGAATTTGATTGATTACAAGTGGTAGAGATGCATGAAGAATGTTTAGAAGTGAGAAGAAAGACTTGTTGATATTTGGTCCCAAATGGGATAAGAACCCAAAACCATTGCTTTGAGGCAGTGAATGGCTTGTATAAAGTTATTTTGGGTTAGAATATGTTATAATACAATGAATTTGATTGATTACAAGTGGTAGAGATGCATGAAGAATGTTTAGAAGTGAGAAGAAAGACTTGTTGATATTTGGTCCCAAATGGGATAAGAACCCAAAACCATTGCTTTGAGGCAGTGAATGGTTGTATAAAGTTAGTTTGGGTTAGAATATGTTTTAATACAATGAATTTGATTTATTACAAGTGCTAGAGATGCATGAAGAATGTTTAGAAGTGAGTAGAAAGACTTGTTGATATTTGATCCCAAATGGGATAAGAACCCAAAACCATTGCTTTGAGGCAGTGAATGGCTTGTATAAAGTTATTTTGGGTTAGAATATGTTATAATACAATGAATTTGATTGATTACAAGTGCTAGAGATGCATGAAGAATGTTTAAAAGTGAATAGAAAGACTTGTTGATATTTGGTCCCAAATGGGATAAGAACCCAAAACCATTGCTTTGAGGCAGTGAAGGGCTTGTATAAAGTTATTTTGGTTTAGAATATGTTATAATACAATGAATTTGATTGATTACAAGTGGTAGAGATGCATGAAGAATGTTTAGAAGTGAGAAGAAAGACTTGTTGATATTTGGTCCCAAACGGGATAAGAACCCAAAACCATTGCTTTGAGGCAGTGAATGGTTGTATAAAGTTAGTTTGGGTTAGAATATGTTATAATACAATGAATTTGATTTATTACAAGTGCTAGAGATGCATGAAGAATGTTTAGAAGTGAGTAGAAAGACTTGTTGATATTTGATCCCAAATGGGATAAGAACCCAAAACCATTGCTTTGAGGCAGTGAATGGCTTGTATAACGTTATTTTGGGTTAGAATATGTTATAATACAATGAATTTGATTGATTACAAGTGCTAGAGATGCATGAAAAATGTTTAGAAGTGAATAGAAAGACTTGTTGATATTTGTTCCCAAATGGGATAAGAACCCAAAATCATTGCTTTGAGGCAGTGAAGGGCTTGTATAAAGTTAGTTTGGGTTAGAATATGTTATAATACAATGAATTTGATTGATTACAAGTGCTAGAGATGCATGAAGAATGTTTAGAAGTGAATAGAAAGACTTGTTGATATTTGTTCCCAAATGGGATAAGAACCCAAAACCATTGCTTTGAGGCAGTGAAGGGCTTGTATAAAGTTATTTTGGTTTAGAATGTGTTATAATACAATGCATTTGATTGTTTACAAGTGGTAGAGATGCATGAAGAATGTTTAGAAGTGAATAGAAAGACTTGTTGATATTTGTTCCCAAATGGGATAAGAACCCAAAACCATTGCTTTGAGGCAGTGAAGGGCTTGTATAAAGTTATTTTGGTTTAGAATATGTTATAATACAATGAATTTGATTGTTTACAAGTGCTAGAGATGCATGAAGAATGTTTAAAAGTGAGAAGAAAGACTTGTTGATATTTGGTCCCAAATGGGATAAGAACCCAAAACCATTGCTTTGAGGCAGTGAATGGCTTGTATAAAGTTATTTTGATTTAGAATATGTTATAATACAATGAATTTGATTGATTACAAGTGCTAGAGATGCATGAAGAATGTTTAGAAGTGAATAGAAAGACTTGTTGATATTTGTTCCCAAATGGGATAAGAACCCAAAACCATTGCTTTGAGGCAGTGAAGGGCTTGTATAAAGTTATTTTGGTTTAGAATGTGTTATAATACAATGAATTTGATTGTTTACAAGTGGTAGAGATGCATGAAGAATGTTTAGAAGTGAGAAGAAAGACTTGTTGATATTTGGTCCCAAATGGGATAAGAACCCAAAACCATTGCTTTGAGGCAATGAATGGTTGTATAAAGTTAGTTTGGGTTAGAATATGTTATAATACAATGAATTTGATTTATTACAAGTGCTAGAGATGCATGAAGAATGTTTAGAAGTGAGTAGAAAGACTTGTTGATATTTGGTCCCAAATGGGATAAGAACCCAAAACCATTGCTTTGAGGCAGTGAATGGCTTGTATAAAGTTAGTTTGGGTTAGAATATGTTATAATACAATGAATTTGATTTATTACAAGTGCTAGAGATGCATGAAGAATGTTTAGAACTGAATAGAAAGACTTGTTGATATTTGGTCCCAAATGGGATAAGAACCCAAAACCTTTGCTTTGAGGCAGTAAAGGGCTTGTATAAAGTTATTTTGGTTTAGAATATGTTATAATACAATGAATTTGATTGTTTACAAGTGCTAGAGATGCATGAAGAATGTTTAAAAGTGAGAAGAATGACTTGTTGATATTTGGTCCCAAATGGGATAAGAACCCAAAACCATTGCTTTGAGGCAGTGAATGGCTTGTATAAAGTTATTTTGGGTTAGAATATGTTATAATACAATGAATTTGATTGATTACAAGTGCTAGAGATGCATGAAAAATGTTTAGAAGTGAGAAGAAAGACTTGTTGACATTTGGTCCCAAATGGGATAAGTACCCAAAATCATTGCTTTGAGGCAGTGAATGGCTTGTATAAAGTTAGTTTGGGTTAGAATATGTTATAATACAATGAATTTGATTTATTACAAGTGCTAGAGATGCATGAAGAATGTTTAGAAGTGAATAGAAAGACTTGTTGATATTTGGTCCCAAATGGGATAAGAACCCAAAACCATTGCTTTGAGGCAGTGAAGGGCTTGTATAAAGTTATTTTGGTTTAGAATATGTTATAATACAATGAATTTGATTGTTTACAAGTGCTAGAGATGCATGAAGAATGTTTAAAAGTGAGAAGAAAGACTTGTTGATATTTGGTCCCAAATGGGATAAGAACCCAAAACCATGGCTTTGAGGCAGTGAATGGCTTGTATAAAGTTATTTTGGTTGAGAATATGTTATAATACAATGAATTTGATTGATTACAAGTGCTAGAGATGCATGAAGAATGTTTAGAAGTGAATAGAAAGACTTGTTGATATTTGTTCCCAAATGGGATAAGAACCCAAAACCATTGCTTTGAGGCAGTGAAGGGCTTGTATAAAGTTATTTTGGTTTAGAATATGTTATAATACAATGAATTTGATTGATTACAAGTGGTAGAGATGCATGAAGAATGTTTAGAAGTGAGAAGAAAGACTTGTTGATATTTGGTCCCAAACGGGATAAGAACCCAAAACCATTGCTTTGAGGCAGTGAATGGTTGTATAAAGTTAGTTTGGGTTAGAATATATTATAATACAATGAATTTGATTTATTACAAGTGCTAGAGATGCATGAAGAATGTTTAGAAGTGAGTAGAAAGACTTGTTGATATTTGATCCCAAATGGGATAAGAACCCAAAACCATTGCTTTGAGGCAGTGAATGGCTTGTATAAAGTTATTTTGGGTTAGAATATGTTATAATACAATGAATTTGATTGATTACAAGTGCTAGAGATGCATGAAAAATGTTTAGAAGTGAATAGAAAGACTTGTTGATATTTGTTCCCAAATGGGATAAGAACCCAAAACCATTGCTTTGAGGCAGTGAAGGGCTTGTATAAAGTTATTTTGGTTTAGAATATGTTATAATACAATGAATTTGATTGATTACAAGTGCTAGAGATGCATGAAGAATGTTTAGAAGTGAATAGAAAGACTTGTTGATATTTGTTCCCAAATGGGATAAGAACCCAAAACCATTGCTTTGAGGCAGTGAAGGGCTTGTATAAAGTTATTTTGGTTTAGAATATGTTATAATACAATGAATTTGATTGATTACAAGTGGTAGAGATGCATGAAGAATGTTTAGAAGTGAGAAGAAAGACTTGTTGATATTTGGTCCCAAACGGGATAAGAACCCAAAACCATTGCTTTGAGGCAGTGAATGGTTGTATAAAGTTAGTTTGGGTTAGAATATATTATAATACAATGAATTTGATTTATTACAAGTGCTAGAGATGCATGAAGAATGTTTAGAAGTGAGTAGAAAGACTTGTTGATATTTGATCCCAAATGGGATAAGAACCCAAAACCATTGCTTTGAGGCAGTGAATGGCTTGTATAAAGTTATTTTGGGTTAGAATATGTTATAATACAATGAATTTGATTGATTACAAGTGCTAGAGATGCATGAAAAATGTTTAGAAGTGAATAGAAAGACTTGTTGATATTTGTTCCCAAATGGGATAAGAACCCAAAACCATTGCTTTGAGGCAGTGAAGGGCTTGTATAAAGTTATTTTGGTTTAGAATATGTTATAATACAATGAATTTGATTGATTACAAGTGGTAGAGATGCATGAAGAATGTTTAGAAGTGAGAAGAAAGACTTGTTGATATTTGGTCCCAAATGGGATAAGAACCCAAAACCATTGCTTTGAGGCAGTGAATGGCTTGTATAAAGTTATTTTGGGTTAGAATATGTTATAATACAATGAATTTGATTGATTACAAGTGGTAGAGATGCATGAAGAATGTTTAGAAGTGAGAAGAAAGACTTGTTGATATTTGGTCCCAAATGGGATAAGAACTCAAAACCATTGCTTTGAGGCAGTGAATGGCTTGAATAAAGTTATTTTGGTTTAGAATATGTTATAATACAATGAATTTGATTGATTACAAGTGCTAGAGATGCATGAAGAATGTTTAGAAGTGAATAGAAAGACTTGTTGATATTTGTTCCCAAATGGGATAAGAACCCAAAACCATTGCTTTGAGGCAGTGAAGGGCTTGTATAAAGTTATTTTGGTTTAGAATGTGTTATAATACAATGAATTTGATTGTTTACAAGTGGTAGAGATGCATGAAGAATGTTTAGAAGTGAGAAGAAAGACTTGTTGATATTTGATCCCAAATGGGATAAGAACCCAAAACCATTGCTTTGAGGCAGTGAATGGCTTGTATAAAGTTATTTTGGGTTAGAATATGTTATAATACAATGAATTTGATTGATTACAAGTGCTAGAGATGCATGAAGAATGTTTAGAAGTGAATAGAAAGACTTGTTGATATTTGGTCCCAAATGGGATAAGAACCCAAAACCATTGCTTTGAGGCAGTGAAGGGCTTGTATAAAGTTATTTTGGTTTAGAATATGTTATAATACAATGAATTTGATTGATTACAAGTGGTAGAGATGCATGAAGAATGTTTAGAAGTGAGAAGAAAGACTTGTTGATATTTGGTCCCAAACGGGATAAGAACCCAAAACCATTGCTTTGAGGCAGTGAATGGTTGTATAAAGTTAGTTTGGGTTAGAATATGTTATAATACAATGAATTTGATTTATTACAAGTGCTAGAGATGCATGAAGAATGTTTAGAAGTGAGTAGAAAGACTTGTTGAAATTGGGTACCAAATGGGCTAAGAACTCGGAAATATTGCGTTGAGCAACTAAATGACTTATCTAGTGTTGTTTGGGGTTAGAATATGTTAGAATACAATGAATTTGATTGATTACAAGTGCTAGAGATGCATGAAGAGTGTTTTGAAGTATTGAGAAATACTTGTTGAAATTGGGTCCCAAATGGGCTAAGAACTCGGAAATATTGCATTGACCAACTAAATGACTTATCTAGTGTTGTTTGGGGTTAGTATATGTTAGAATACAATGAATTTGATTGATTACAAGTGCTAGATATGCATGAAGAGTGTTTAGAAGTGTGTAGAAAGACTTGTTGAAATTTGATCCCAAATGGGATAAGAACCCAAAACCATTGCTTTGAGGCAGTGAATGGCTTGTATAAAGTTATTTTGGGTTAGAATATGTTATAATACAATGAATTTGATTGATTACAAGTGCTAGAGATGCATGAAGAATGTTTAGAAGTGAATAGAAAGACTTGTTGATATTTGTTCCCAAATGGGATAAGAACCCAAAACCATTGCTTTGAGGCAGTGAAGGGCTTGTATAAAGTTATTTTGGTTTAGAATATGTTATAATACAATGAATTTGATTGATTACAAGTGGTAGAGATGCATGAAGAATGTTTAGAAGTGAGAAGAAAGACTTGTTGATATTTGGTCCCAAATGGGATAAGAACCCAAAACCATTGCTTTGAGGCAGTGAATGGCTTGTATAAAGTTATTTTGGGTTAGAATATGTTATAATACAATGAATTTGATTGATTACAAGTGCTAGAGATGCATGAAAAATGTTTAGAAGTGAGAAGAAAGACTTGTTGACATTTGGTCCCAAATGGGATAAGAACCCAAAATCATTGCTTTGAGGCAGTGAATGGCTTGTATAAAGTTAGTTTGGGTTAGAATATGTTATAATACAATGAATTTGATTTATTACAAGTGCTAGAGATGCATGAAGAATGTTTAGAAGTGAATAGAAAGACTTGTTGATATTTGGTCCCAAATGGGATAAGAACCCAAAACCATTGCTTTGAGGCAGTGAAGGGCTTGTATAAAGTTATTTTGGTTTAGAATATGTTATAATACAATGAATTTGATTGTTTACAAGTGCTAGAGATGCATGAAGAATGTTTAAAAGTGAGAAGAAAGACTTGTTGATATTTGGTCCCAAATGGGATAAGAACCCAAAACCATGGCTTTGAGGCAGTGAATGGCTTGTATAAAGTTATTTTGGTTTAGAATATGTTATAATACAATGAATTTGATTGATTACAAGTGCTAGAGATGCATGAAGAATGTTTAGAAGTGAATAGAAAGACTTGTTGATATTTGTTCCCAAATGGGATAAGAACCCAAAACCATTGCTTTGAGGCAGTGAAAGGCTTGTATAAAGTTATTTTGGTTTAGAATATGTTATAATACAATGAATTTGATTGATTACAAGTGGTAGAGATGCATGAAGAATGTTTAGAAGTGAGTAGAAAGACTTGTTGATATTTGATCCCAAATGGGATAAGAACCCAAAACCATTGCTTTGAGGCAGTGAATGGCTTGTATAAAGTTATTTTGGGTTAGAATATGTTATAATACAATGAATTTGATTGATTACAAGTGCTAGAGATGCATGAAAAATGTTTAGAAGTGAATAGAAAGACTTGTTGATATTTGTTCCCAAATGGGATAAGAACCCAAAACCATTGCTTTGAGGCAGTGAAGGGCTTGTATAAAGTTATTTTGGTTTAGAATATGTTATAATACAATGAATTTGATTGATTACAAGTGGTAGAGATGCATGAAGAATGTTTAGAAGTGAGAAGAAAGACTTGTTGATATTTGGTCCCAAATGGGATAAGAACCCAAAACCATTGCTTTGAGGCAGTGAATGGCTTGTATAAAGTTATTTTGGGTTAGAATATGTTATAATACAATGAATTTGATTGATTACAAGTGGTAGAGATGCATGAAGAATGTTTAGAAGTGAGAAGAAAGACTTGTTGATATTTGGTCCCAAATGGGATAAGAACTCAAAACCATTGCTTTGAGGCAGTGAATGGCTTGAATAAAGTTATTTTGGTTTAGAATATGTTATAATACAATGAATTTGATTGATTACAAGTGCTAGAGATGCATGAAGAATGTTTAGAAGTGAATAGAAAGACTTGTTGATATTTGTTCCCAAATGGGATAAGAACCCAAAACCATTGCTTTGAGGCAGTGAAGGGCTTGTATAAAGTTATTTTGGTTTAGAATGTGTTATAATACAATGAATTTGATTGTTTACAAGTGGTAGAGATGCATGAAGAATGTTTAGAAGTGAGAAGAAAGACTTGTTGATATTTGGTCCCAAATGGGATAAGAACCCAAAACCATTGCTTTGAGGCAGTGAATGGTTGTATAAAGTTAGTTTGGGTTAGAATATGTTATAATACAATGAATTTGATTTATTACAAGTGCTAGAGATGCATGAAGAATGTTTAGAACTGAATAGAAAGACTTGTTGATATTTGGTCTCAAATGGGATAAGAACCCAAAACCATTGCTTTGAGGCAGTAAAGGGCTTGTATAAAGTTATTTTGGTTTAGAATATGTTATAATACAATGAATTTGATTGTTTACAAGTGCTAGAGATGCATGAAGAAAGTTTAAAAGTGAGAAGAAAGACTTGTTGATATTTGGTCCCAAATGGGATAAGAACCCAAAACCATTGCTTTGAGGCAGTGAATGGCTTGTATAAAGTTATTTTGGGTTAGAATATGTTATAATACAATGAATTTGATTGATTACAAGTGCTAGAGATGCATGAAAAATGTTTAGAAGTGAGAAGAAAGACTTGTTGACATTTGGTCCCAAATGGGATAAGAACCCAAAATCATTGCTTTGAGGCAGTGAATGGCTTGTATAAAGTTAGTTTGGGTTAGAATATGTTATAATACAATGAATTTGATTTATTACAAGTGCTAGAGATGCATGAAGAATGTTTAGAAGTGAATAGAAAGACTTGTTGATATTTGGTCCCAAATGGGATAAGAACCCAAAACCATTGCTTTGAGGCAGTGAATGGCTTGTATAAAGTTATTTTGGTTTAGAATATGTTATAATACAATGAATTTGATTGATTACAAGTGCTAGAGATGCATGAAGAATGTTTAGAAGTGAATAGAAAGACTTGTTGATATTTGTTCCCAAATGGGATAAGAACCCAAAACCATTGCTTTGAGGCAGTGAAAGGCTTGTATAAAGTTATTTTGGTTTAGAATATGTTATAATACAATGAATTTGATTGATTACAAGTGGTAGAGATGCATGAAGAATGTTTAGAAGTGAGAAGAAAGACTTGTTGATATTTGGTCCCAAACGGGATAAGAACCCAAAACCATTGCTTTGAGGTAGTGAATGGTTGTATAAAGTTAGTTTGGGTTAGAATATGTTATAATACAATGAATTTGATTGTTTACAAGTGCTAGAGATGCATGAAGAATGTTTAGAAGTGAATAGAAAGACTTGTTGATATTTGTTCCCAAATGGGATAAGAACCCAAAACCATTGCTTTGAGGCAGTGAAAGGCTTGTATAAAGTTATTTTGGTTTAGAATATGTTATAATACAATGAATTTGATTGATTACAAGTGGTAGAGATGCATGAAGAATGTTTAAAAGTGAGAAGAATGACTTGTTGATATTTGGTCCCAAATGGGATAAGAACCCAAAACCATGGCTTTGAGGCAGTGAATGGCTTGTATAAAGTTATTTTGGTTTAGAATATGTTATAATACAATGAATTTGATTGATTACAAGTGCTAGAGATGCATGAAGAATGTTTAGAAGTGAATAGAAAGACTTGTTGATATTTGTTCCCAAATGGGATAAGAACCCAAAACCATTGCTTTGAGGCAGTGAAGGGCTTGTATAAAGTTATTTTGGTTTAGAATATGTTATAATACAATGAATTTGATTGATTACAAGTGCTAGAGATGCATGAAGAATGTTTAAAAGTGAGAAGAATGACTTGTTGATATTTGGTCCCAAATGGGATAAGAACCCAAAACCATTGCTTTGAGGCAGTGAATGGCTTGTATAAAGTTATTTTGGTTTAGAATATGTTATAATACAATGAATTTGATTTATTACAAGTGCTAGAGATGCATGAAGAATGTTTAGAACTGAATAGAAAGACTTGTTGATATTTGGTCCCAAATGGGATAAGAACCCAAAACCTTTGCTTTGAGGCAGTAAAGGGCTTGTATAAAGTTATTTTGGTTTAGAATATGTTATAATACAATGAGTTTGATTGTTTACAAGTGCTAGAGATGCATGAAGAATGTTTAAAAGTGAGAAGAATGACTTGTTGATATTTGGTCCCAAATGGGATAAGAACCCAAAACCATTGCTTTGAGGCAGTGAATGGCTTGTATAAAGTTATTTTGGGTTAGAATATGTTATAATACAATGAATTTGATTGATTACAAGTGCTAGAGATGCATGAAAAATGTTTAGAAGTGAGAAGAAAGACTTGTTGACATTTGGTCCCAAATGGGATAAGAACCCAAAATCATTGCTTTGAGGCAGTGAATGGCTTGTATAAAGTTAGTTTGGGTTAGAATATGTTATAATACAATGAATTTGATTTATTACAAGTGCTAGAGATGCATGAAAAATGTTTAGAAGTGAATAGAAAGACTTGTTGATATTTGTTCCCAAATGGGATAAGAACCCAAAACCATTGCTTTGAGGCAGTGAAGGGCTTGTATAAAGTTATTTTGGTTTAGAATATGTTATAATACAATGAATTTGATTGATTACAAGTGGTAGAGATGCATGAAGAATGTTTAGAAGTGAGAAGAAAGACTTGTTGATATTTGGTCCCAAATGGGATAAGAACCCAAAACCATTGCTTTGAGGCAGTGAATGGTTGTATAAAGTTAGTTTGGGTTAGAATATGTTGTAATACAATGAATTTGATTTATTACAAGTGCTAGAGATGCATGAAGAATGTTTAGAAGTGAGTAGAAAGACTTGTTGATATTTGATCCCAAATGGGATAAGAACCCAAAACCATTGCTTTGAGGCAGTGAATGGCTTGTATAAAGTTATTTTGGGTTAGAATATGTTATAATACAATGAATTTGATTGATTACAAGTGCTAGAGATGCATGAAAAATGTTTAGAAGTGAATAGAAAGACTTGTTGATATTTGTTCCCAAATGGGATAAGAACCCAAAACCATTGCTTTGAGGCAGTGAAGGGCTTGTATAAAGTTATTTTGGTTTAGAATATGTTATAATACAATGAATTTGATTGATTACAAGTGGTAGAGATGCATGAAGAATGTTTAGAAGTGAGAAGAAAGACTTGTTGATATTTGGTCCCAAATGGGATAAGAACCCAAAACCATTGCTTTGAGGCAGTGAATGGCTTGTATAAAGTTATTTTGGGTTAGAATATGTTATAATACAATGAATTTGATTGATTACAAGTGGTAGAGATGCATGAAGAATGTTTAGAAGTGAGAAGAAAGACTTGTTGATATTTGGTCCCAAATGGGATAAGAACTCAAAACCATTGCTTTGAGGCAGTGAATGGCTTGAATAAAGTTATTTTGGTTTAGAATATGTTATAATACAATGAATTTGATTGATTACAAGTGCTAGAGATGCATGAAGAATGTTTAGAAGTGAATAGAAAGACTTGTTGATATTTGTTCCCAAATGGGATAAGAACCCAAAACCATTGCTTTGAGGCAGTGAAGGGCTTGTATAAAGTTATTTTGGTTTAGAATGTGTTATAATACAATGAATTTGATTGTTTACAAGTGGTAGAGATGCATGAAGAATGTTTAGAAGTGAGAAGAAAGACTTGTTGATATTTGGTCCCAAATGGGATAAGAACCCAAAACCATTGCTTTGAGGCAGTGAATGGTTGTATAAAGTTAGTTTGGGTTAGAATATGTTATAATACAATGAATTTGATTTATTACAAGTGCTAGAGATGCATGAAGAATGTTTAGAACTGAATAGAAAGACTTGTTGATATTTGGTCTCAAATGGGATAAGAACCCAAAACCATTGCTTTGAGGCAGTAAAGGGCTTGTATAAAGTTATTTTGGTTTAGAATATGTTATAATACAATGAATTTGATTGTTTACAAGTGCTAGAGATGCATGAAGAATGTTTAAAAGTGAGAAGAAAGACTTGTTGATATTTGGTCCCAAATGGGATAAGAACCCAAAACCATTGCTTTGAGGCAGTGAATGGCTTGTATAAAGTTATTTTGGGTTAGAATATGTTATAATACAATGAATTTGATTGATTACAAGTGCTAGAGATGCATGAAAAATGTTTAGAAGTGAGAAGAAAGACTTGTTGACATTTGGTCCCAAATGGGATAAGAACCCAAAATCATTGCTTTGAGGCAGTGAATGGCTTGTATAAAGTTAGTTTGGGTTAGAATATGTTATAATACAATGAATTTGATTTATTACAAGTGCTAGAGATGCATGAAGAATGTTTAGAAGTGAATAGAAAGACTTGTTGATATTTGGTCCCAAATGGGATAAGAACCCAAAACCATTGCTTTGAGGCAGTGAATGGCTTGTATAAAGTTATTTTGGTTTAGAATATGTTATAATACAATGAATTTGATTGATTACAAGTGCTAGAGATGCATGAAGAATGTTTAGAAGTGAATAGAAAGACTTGTTGATATTTGTTCCCAAATGGGATAAGAACCCAAAACCATTGCTTTGAGGCAGTGAAAGGCTTGTATAAAGTTATTTTGGTTTAGAATATGTTATAATACAATGAATTTGATTGATTACAAGTGGTAGAGATGCATGAAGAATGTTTAGAAGTGAGAAGAAAGACTTGTTGATATTTGGTCCCAAACGGGATAAGAACCCAAAACCATTGCTTTGAGGCAGTGAATGGTTGTATAAAGTTAGTTTGGGTTAGAATATGTTATAATACAATGAATTTGATTTATTACAAGTGCTAGAGATGCATGAAGAATGTTTAGAAGTGAGTAGAAAGACTTGTTGATATTTGATCCCAAATGGGATAAGAACCCAAAACCATTGCTTTGAGGCAGTGAATGGCTTGTATAAAGTTATTTTGGGTTAGAATATGTTATAATACAATGAATTTGATTGATTACAAGTGCTAGAGATGCATGAAAAATGTTTAGAAGTGAATAGAAAGACTTGTTGATATTTGTTCCCAAATGGGATAAGAACCCAAAACCATTGCTTTGAGGCAGTGAAGGGCTTGTATAAAGTTATTTTGGTTTAGAATATGTTATAATACAATGAATTTGATTGATTACAAGTGGTAGAGATGCATGAAGAATGTTTAGAAGTGAGAAGAAAGACTTGTTGATATTTGGTCCCAAATGGGATAAGAACCCAAAACCATTGCTTTGAGGCAGTGAATGGCTTGTATAAAGTTATTTTGGGTTAGAATATGTTATAATACAATGAATTTGATTGATTACAAGTGGTAGAGATGCATGAAGAATGTTTAGAAGTGAGAAGAAAGACTTGTTGATATTTGGTCCCAAATGGGATAAGAACTCAAAACCATTGCTTTGAGGCAGTGAATGGCTTGAATAAAGTTATTTTGGTTTAGAATATGTTATAATACAATGAATTTGATTGATTACAAGTGCTAGAGATGCATGAAGAATGTTTAGAAGTGAATAGAAAGACTTGTTGATATTTGTTCCCAAATGGGATAAGAACCCAAAACCATTGCTTTGAGGCAGTGAAGGGCTTGTATAAAGTTATTTTGGTTTAGAATGTGTTATAATACAATGAATTTGATTGTTTACAAGTGGTAGAGATGCATGAAGAATGTTTAGAAGTGAGAAGAAAGACTTGTTGATATTTGGTCCCAAATGGGATAAGAACCCAAAACCATTGCTTTGAGGCACTGAATGGTTGTATAAAGTTAGTTTGGGTTAGAATATGTTATAATACAATGAATTTGATTTATTACAAGTGCTAGAGATGCATGAAGAATGTTTAGAACTGAATAGAAAGACTTGTTGATATTTGGTCCCAAATGGGATAAGAACCCAAAACCATTGCTTTGAGGCAGTAAAGGGCTTGTATAAAGTTATTTTGGTTTAGAATATGTTATAATACAATGAATTTGATTGTTTACAAGTGCTAGAGATGCATGAAGAATGTTTAAAAGTGAGAAGAAAGACTTGTTGATATTTGGTCCCAAATGGGATAAGAACCCAAAACCATTGCTTTGAGGCAGTGAATGGCTTGTATAAAGTTATTTTGGGTTAGAATATGTTATAATACAATGAATTTGATTGATTACAAGTGCTAGAGATGCATGAAAAATGTTTAGAAGTGAGAAGAAAGACTTGTTGACATTTGGTCCCAAATGGGATAAGAACCCAAAATCATTGCTTTGAGGCAGTGAATGGCTTGTATAAAGTTAGTTTGGGTTAGAATATGTTATAATACAATGAATTTGATTTATTACAAGTGCTAGAGATGCATGAAGAATGTTTAGAAGTGAATAGAAAGACTTGTTGATATTTGGTCCCAAATGGGATAAGAACCCAAAACCATTGCTTTGAGGCAGTGAATGGCTTGTATAAAGTTATTTTGGTTTAGAATATGTTATAATACAATGAATTTGATTGATTACAAGTGCTAGAGATGCATGAAGAATGTTTAGAAGTGAATAGAAAGACTTGTTGATATTTGTTCCCAAATGGGATAAGAACCCAAAACCATTGCTTTGAGGCAGTGAAGGGCTTGTATAAAGTTATTTTGGTTTAGAATATGTTATAATACAATGAATTTGATTGATTACAAGTGGTAGAGATGCATGAAGAATGTTTAGAAGTGAGAAGAAAGACTTGTTGATATTTGGTCCCAAACGGGATAAGAACCCAAAACCATTGCTTTGAGGCAGTGAATGGTTGTATAAAGTTAGTTTGGGTTAGAATATGTTATAATACAATGAATTTGATTTATTACAAGTGCTAGAGATGCATGAAGAATGTTTAGAAGTGAGTAGAAAGACTTGTTGATATTTGATCCCAAATGGGATAAGAACCCAAAACCATTGCTTTGAGGCAGTGAATGGCTTGTATAACGTTATTTTGGGTTAGAATATGTTAAAATACAATGAATTTGATTGATTACAAGTGCTAGAGATGCATGAAGAATGTTTAGAAGTGAATAGAAAGACTTGTTGATATTTGTTCCCAAATGGGATAAGAACCCAAAACCATTGCTTTGAGGCAGTGAAGGGCTTGTATAAAGTTATTTTGGTTTAGAATATGTTATAATACAATGAATTTGATTGATTACAAGTGGTAGAGATGCATGAAGAATGTTTAGAAGTGAGAAGAAAGACTTGTTGATATTTGGTCCCAAACGGGATAAGAACCCAAAACCATTGCTTTGAGGCAGTGAATGGTTGTATAAAGTTAGTTTGGGTTAGAATATGTTATAATACAATGAATTTGATTTATTACAAGTGCTAGAGATGCATGAAGAATGTTTAGAAGTGAGTAGAAAGACTTGTTGATATTTGATCCCAAATGGGATAAGAACCCAAAACCATTGCTTTGAGGCAGTGAATGGCTTGTATAAAGTTATTTTGGGTTAGAATATGTTATAATACAATGAATTTGATTGATTACAAGTGCTAGAGATGCATGAAAAATGTTTAGAAGTGAATAGAAAGACTTGTTGATATTTGTTCCCAAATGGGATAAGAACCCAAAACCATTGCTTTGAGGCAGTGAAGGGCTTGTATAAAGTTATTTTGGGTTAGAATATGTTATAATACAATGAATTTGATTGATTACAAGTGCTAGAGATGCATGAAGAATGTTTAGAAGTGAATAGAAAGACTTGTTGATATTTGTTCCCAAATGGGATAAGAACCTAAAACCATTGCTTTGAGGCAGTGAAGGGCTTGTATAAAGTTATTTTGGTTTAGAATATGTTATAATACAATGAATTTGATTGATTACAAGTGGTAGAGATGCATGAAGAATGTTTAGAAGTGAGAAGAAAGACTTGTTGATATTTGGTCCCAAACGGGATAAGAACCCAAAACCATTGCTTTGAGGCAGTGAATGGTTGTATAAAGTTAGTTTGGGTTAGAATATGTTATAATACAATGAATTTGATTTATTACAAGTGCTAGAGATGCATGAAGAATGTTTAGAAGTGAGTAGAAAGACTTGTTGATATTTGATCCCAAATGGGATAAGAACCCAAAACCATTGCTTTGAGGCAGTGAATGGCTTGTATAACGTTATTTTGGGTTAGAATATGTTAAAATACAATGAATTTGATTGATTACAAGTGCTAGAGATGCATGAAGAATGTTTAGAAGTGAATAGAAAGACTTGTTGATATTTGTTCCCAAATGGGATAAGAACCCAAAACCATTGCTTTGAGGCAGTGAAGGGCTTGTATAAAGTTATTTTGGTTTAGAATATGTTATAATACAATGAATTTGATTGATTACAAGTGGTAGAGATGCATGAAGAATGTTTAGAAGTGAGAAGAAAGACTTGTTGATATTTGGTCCCAAACGGGATAAGAACCCAAAACCATTGCTTTGAGGCAGTGAATGGTTGTATAAAGTTAGTTTGGGTTAGAATATGTTATAATACAATGAATTTGATTTATTACAAGTGCTAGAGATGCATGAAGAATGTTTAGAAGTGAGTAGAAAGACTTGTTGATATTTGATCCCAAATGGGATAAGAACCCAAAACCATTGCTTTGAGGCAGTGAATGGCTTGTATAAAGTTATTTTGGGTTAGAATATGTTATAATACAATGAATTTGATTGATTACAAGTGCTAGAGATGCATGAAAAATGTTTAGAAGTGAATAGAAAGACTTGTTGATATTTGTTCCCAAATGGGATAAGAACCCAAAACCATTGCTTTGAGGCAGTGAAGGGCTTGTATAAAGTTATTTTGGGTTAGAATATGTTATAATACAATGAATTTGATTGATTACAAGTGCTAGAGATGCATGAAGAATGTTTAGAAGTGAATAGAAAGACTTGTTGATATTTGTTCCCAAATGGGATAAGAACCCAAAACCATTGCTTTGAGGCAGTGAAGGGCTTGTATAAAGTTATTTTGGTTTAGAATATGTTATAATACAATGAATTTGATTGATTACAAGTGGTAGAGATGCATGAAGAATGTTTAGAAGTGAGAAGAAAGACTTGTTGATATTTGGTCCCAAACGGGATAAGAACCCAAAACCATTGCTTTGAGGCAGTGAATGGTTGTATAAAGTTAGTTTGGGTTAGAATATGTTATAATACAATGAATTTGATTTATTACAAGTGCTAGAGATGCATGAAGAATGTTTAGAAGTGAGTAGAAAGACTTGTTGATATTTGATCCCAAATGGGATAAGAACCCAAAACCATTGCTTTGAGGCAGTGAATGGCTTGTATAAAGTTATTTTGGGTTAGAATATGTTATAATACAATGAATTTGATTGATTACAAGTGCTAGAGATGCATGAAAAATGTTTAGAAGTGAATAGAAAGACTTGTTGATATTTGTTCCCAAATGGGATAAGAACCCAAAACCATTGCTTTGAGGCAGTGAAGGGCTTGTATAAAGTTATTTTGGTTTAGAATATGTTATAATACAATGAATTTGATTGATTACAAGTGGTAGAGATGCATGAAGAATGTTTAGAAGTGAGAAGAAAGACTTGTTGATATTTGGTCCCAAATGGGATAAGAACCCAAAACCATTGCTTTGAGGCAGTGAATGGCTTGTATAAAGTTATTTTGGGTTAGAATATGTTATAATACAATGAATTTGATTGATTACAAGTGGTAGAGATGCATGAAGAATGTTTAGAAGTGAGAAGAAAGACTTGTTGATATTTGGTCCCAAATGGGATAAGAACTCAAAACCATTGCTTTGAGGCAGTGAATGGCTTGAATAAAGTTATTTTGGTTTAGAATATGTTATAATACAATGAATTTGATTGATTACAAGTGCTAGAGATGCATGAAGAATGTTTAGAAGTGAATAGAAAGACTTGTTGATATTTGTTCCCAAATGGGATAAGAACCCAAAACCATTGCTTTGAGGCAGTGAAGGGCTTGTATAAAGTTATTTTGGTTTAGAATGTGTTATAATACAATGAATTTGATTGTTTACAAGTGGTAGAGATGCATGAAGAATGTTTAGAAGTGAGAAGAAAGACTTGTTGATATTTGGTCCCAAATGGGATAAGAACCCAAAACCATTGCTTTGAGGCAGTGAATGGTTGTATAAAGTTAGTTTGGGTTAGAATATGTTATAATACAATGAATTTGATTTATTACAAGTGCTAGAGATGCATGAAGAATGTTTAGAAGTGAGTAGAAAGACTTGTTGATATTTGATCCCAAATGGGATAAGAACCCAAAACCATTGCTTTGAGGCAGTGAATGGCTTGTATAAAGTTAGTTTGGGTTAGAATATGTTATAATACAATGAATTTGATTTATTACAAGTGCTAGAGATGCATGAAGAATGTTTAGAACTGAATAGAAAGACTTGTTGATATTTGGTCCCAAATGGGATAAGAACCCAAAACCATTGCTTTGAGGCAGTAAAGGGCTTGTATAAAGTTATTTTGGTTTAGAATATGTTATAATACAATGAATTTGATTGTTTACAAGTGCTAGAGATGCATGAAGAATGTTTAAAAGTGAGAAGAAAGACTTGTTGATATTTGGTCCCAAATGGGATAAGAACCCAAAACCATTGCTTTGAGGCAGTGAATGGCTTGTATAAAGTTATTTTGGGTTAGAATATGTTATAATACAATGAATTTGATTGATTACAAGTGCTAGAGATGCATGAAACATGTTTAGAAGTGAGAAGAAAGACTTGTTGACATTTGGTCCCAAATGGGATAAGAACCCAAAATCATTGCTTTGAGGCAGTGAATGGCTTGTATAAAGTTAGTTTGGGTTAGAATATGTTATAATACAATGAATTTGATTTATTACAAGTGCTAGAGATGCATGAAGAATGTTTAGAAGTGAATAGAAAGACTTGTTGATATTTGGTCCCAAATGGGATAAGAACCCAAAACCATTGCTTTGAGGCAGTGAATGGCTTGTATAAAGTTATTTTGGTTTAGAATATGTTATAATACAATGAATTTGATTGATTACAAGTGCTAGAGATGCATGAAGAATGTTTAGAAGTGAATAGAAAGACTTGTTGATATTTGTTCCCAAATGGGATAAGAACCCAAAACCATTGCTTTGAGGCAGTGAAGGGCTTGTATAAAGTTATTTTGGTTTAGAATATGTTATAATACAATGAATTTGATTGATTACAAGTGGTAGAGATGCATGAAGAATGTTTAGAAGTGAGAAGAAAGACTTGTTGATATTTGGTCCCAAACGGGATAAGAACCCAAAACCATTGCTTTGAGGCAGTGAATGGTTGTATAAAGTTAGTTTGGGTTAGAATATGTTATAATACAATGAATTTGATTTATTACAAGTGCTAGAGATGCATGAAGAATGTTTAGAAGTGAGTAGAAAGACTTGTTGATATTTGATCCCAAATGGGATAAGAACCCAAAACCATTGCTTTGAGGCAGTGAATGGCTTGTATAACGTTATTTTGGGTTAGAATATGTTATAATACAATGAATTTGATTGATTACAAGTGCTAGAGATGCATGAAAAATGTTTAGAAGTGAATAGAAAGACTTGTTGATATTTGTTCCCAAATGGGATAAGAACCCAAAATCATTGCTTTGAGGCAGTGAAGGGCTTGTATAAAGTTAGTTTGGGTTAGAATATGTTATAATACAATGAATTTGATTTATTACAAGTGCTAGAGATGCATGAAGAATGTCTAGAAGTGAATAGAAAGACTTGTTGATATTTGGTCCCAAATGGGATAAGAACCCAAAACCATTGCTTTGAGGCAGTGAAGGGCTTGTATAAAGTTATTTTGGTTTAGAATATGTTATAATACAATGAATTTGATTGTTTACAAGTGCTAGAGATGCATGAAGAATGTTTAAAAGTGAGAAGAAAGACTTGTTGATATTTGGTCCCAAATGGGATAAGAACCCAAAACCATTGCTTTGAGGCAGTGAATGGCTTGTATAAAGTTATTTTGGGTTAGAATATGTTATAATACAATGAATTTGATTGATTACAAGTGCTAGAGATGCATGAAGAATGTTTAGAAGTGAGTAGAAAGACTTGTTGATATTTGATCCCAAATGGGATAAGAACCCAAAACCATTGCTTTGAGGCAGTGAATGGCTTGTATAAAGTTATTTTGGGTTAGAATATGTTATAATTCAATGAATTTGATTGATTACAAGTGCTAGAGATGCATGAAGAATGTTTAGAAGTGAATAGAAAGACTTGTTGATATTTGTTCCCAACTGGGATAAGAACCCAAAACCATTGCTTTGAGGCAGTGAAGGGTTTGTATAAAGTTATTTTGGTTTAGAATATGTTATAATACAATGAATTTGATTGTTTACAAGTGCTAGAGATGCATGAAGAATGTTTAAAAGTGAGAAGAAAGACTTGTTGATATTTGGTCCCAAATGGGATAAGAACCCAAAACCATTGCTTTGAGGCAGTGAATGGCTTGTATAAAGTTATTTTGGTTTAGAATATGTTATAATACAATGAATTTGATTGATTACAAGTGCTAGAGATGCATGAAGAATGTTTAGAAGTGAATAGAAAGACTTGTTGATATTTGTTCCCAAATGGGATAAGAAACCAAAACCATTGCTTTGAGGCAGTGAAAGGCTTGTATAAAGTTATTTTGGTTTAGAATGTGTTATAATACAATGAATTTGATTGTTTACAAGTGGTAGAGATGCATGAAGAATGTTTAGAAGTGAGAAGAAAGACTTGTTGATATTTGGTCCCAAATGGGATAAGAACCCAAAACCATTGCTTTGAGGCAGTGAATGGCTTGTATAAAGTTATTTTGGGTTAGAATATGTTATAATACAATGAATTTGATTGATTACAAGTGCTAGAGATGCATGAAGAATGTTTAGAAGTGAGTAGAAAGACTTGTTGATATTTGATCCCAAATGGGATAAGAACCCAAAACCATTGCTTTGAGGCAGTGAATGGCTTGTATAAAGTTATTTTGGGTTAGAATATGTTATAATACAATGAATTTGATTGATTACAAGTGCTAGAGATGCATGAAGAATGTTTAGAAGTGAATAGAAAGACTTGTTGATATTTGTTCCCAAATGGGATAAGAACCCAAAACCATTGCTTTGAGGCAGTGAAGGGCTTGTATAAAGTTATTTTGGTTTAGAATATGTTATAATACAATGAATTTGATTGATTACAAGTGGTAGAGATGCATGAAGAATGTTTAGAAGTGAGAAGAAAGACTTGTTGATATTTGGTCCCAAATGGGATAAGAACCCAAAACCATTGCTTTGAGGCAGTGAATGGCTTGTATAAAGTTATTTTGGGTTAGAATATGTTATAATACAATGAATTTGATTGATTACAAGTGGTAGAGATGCATGAAGAATGTTTAGAAGTGAGAAGAAAGACTTGTTGATATTTGGTCCCAAATGGGATAAGAACCCAAAACCATTGCTTTGAGGCAGTGAATGGTTGTATAAAGTTAGTTTGGGTTAGAATATGTTTTAATACAAAGAATTTGATTTATTACAAGTGCTAGAGATGCATGAAGAATGTTTAGAAGTGAGTAGAAAGACTTGTTGATATTTGATCCCAAATGGGATAAGAACCCAAAACCATTGCTTTGAGGCAGTGAATGGCTTGTATAAAGTTATTTTGGGTTAGAATATGTTATAATACAATGAATTTGATTGATTACAAGTGCTAGAGATGCATGAAGAATGTTTAAAAGTGAGAAGAAATACAAGTTGATATTTGGTCCCAAATGGGATAAGAACCCAAAACCATTGCTTTGAGGCAGTGAAGGGCTTGTATAAAGTTATTTTGGTTTAGAATATGTTATAATACAATGAATTTGTTTGTTTACAAGTGCTAGAGATGCATGAAGAATGTTTAAAAGTGAGAAGAAAGACTTGTTGATATTTGGTCCCAAATGGGATAAGAACCCAAAACCATTGCTTTGAGGCAGTGAATGACTTGTATAAAGTTATTTTGATTTAGAATATGTTATAATACAATGAATTTGATTGATTACAAGTGCTAGAGATGCATGAAGAATGTTTAGAAGTGAATAGAAAGACTTGTTGATATTTGTTCCCAAATGGGATAAGAACCCAAAACCATTGCTTTGAGGCAGTGAATGGTTGTATAAAGTTAGTTTGGGTTAGAATATGTTATAATACAATGAATTTGATTTATTACAAGTGCTAGAGATGCATGAAGAATGTTTAGAAGTGAGTAGAAAGACTTGTTGATATTTGGTCCCAAATGGGATAAGAACCCAAAACCATTGCTTTGAGGCAGTGAATGGCTTGTATAAAGTTAGTTTGGGTTAGAATATGTTGTAATACAATGAATTTGATTTATTACAAGTGCTAGAGATGCATGAAGAATGTTTAGAACTGAATAGAAAGACTTGTTGATATTTGGTCCCAAATGGGATAAGAACCCAAAACCATTGCTTTGAGGCAGTAAAGGGCTTGTATAAAGTTATTTTGGTTTAGAATATGTTATAATACAATGAGTTTGATTGTTTACAAGTGCTAGAGATGCATGAAGAATGTTTAAAAGTGAGAAGAATGACTTGTTGATATTTGGTCCCAAATGGGATAAGAACCCAAAACCATTGCTTTGAGGCAGTGAATGGCTTGTATAAAGTTATTTTGGGTTAAAATATGTTATAATACAATGAATTTGATTGATTACAAGTGCTAGAGATGCATGAAGAATGTTTAAAAGTGAGAAGAAATACAAGTTGATATTTGGTCCCAAATGGGATAAGAACCCAAAACCATTGCTTTGAGGCAGTGAAGGGCTTGTATAAAGTTATTTTGGTTTAGAATATGTTATAATACAATGAATTTGTTTGTTTACAAGTGCTAGAGATGCATGAAGAATGTTTAAAAGTGAGAAGAAAGACTTGTTGATATTTGGTCCCAAATGGGATAAGAACCCAAAACCATTGCTTTGAGGCAGTAAATGGCTTGTATAAAGTTATTTTGATTTAGAATATGTTATAATACAATGAATTTGATTGATTACAAGTGCTAGAGATGCATGAAGAATGTTTAGAAGTGAATAGAAAGACTTGTTGATATTTGTTCCCAAATGGGATAAGAACCCAAAACCATTGCTTTGAGGCAGTGAAGGGCTTGTATAAAGTTATTTTGGTTTAGAATGTGTTATAATACAATGAATTTGATTGTTTACAAGTGGTAGAGATGCATGAAGAATGTTTAAAAGTGAGAAGAAAGACTTGTTGATATTTGGTCCCAAATGGGATAAGAACACAAAACCATTGTTTTGAGGCAGCGAATTGCTTGTATAAAGTTATTTTGGGTTAGAATATTTTATAATACAATGAATTTGATTTATTACAAGTGCTAGAGATGCACGAAGAATGTTTAGAAGTGAGTAGAAAGACTTGTTGATATTTGGTCCCAAATTGGTTAAGAACCCAAAACCATTGCTTTGAGGCAGCGAATGGCTTGTATAAAGTTATTTTACGTTAGAATATGTTATAATACAATGAATTTCATTGATTACAAGTGCTAGAGATGCATGAAGAATGTTTAGAACTGAATAGAAAGACTTGTTGATATTTGGTCCCAAATGGGATAAGAACCCAAAACCATTGCTTTGAGGCAGTAAAGGGCTTGTATAAAGTTATTTTGGTTTAGAATATGTTATAATACAATGAGTTTGATTGTTTACAAGTGCTAGAGATGCATGAAGAATGTTTAAAAGTGAGAAGAATGACTTGTTGATATTTGGTCCCAAATGGGATAAGAACCCAAAACCATTGCTTTGAGGCAGTGAATGGCTTGTATAAAGTTATTTTGGGTTAGAATATGTTATAATACAATGAATTTGATTGATTACAAGTGCTAGAGATGCATGAAGAATGTTTAAAAGTGAGAAGAAATACAAGTTGATATTTGGTCCCAAATGGGATAAGAACCCAAAACCATTGCTTTGAGGCAGTGAAGGGCTTGTATAAAGTTATTTTGGTTTAGAATATGTTATAATACAATGAATTTGTTTGTTTACAAGTGCTAGAGATGCATGAAGAATGTTTAAAAGTGAGAAGAAAGACTTGTTGATATTTGGTCCCAAATGGGATAAGAACCCAAAACCATTGCTTTGAGGCAGTGAATGGCTTGTATAAAGTTATTTTGGTTTAGAATATGTTATAATACAATGAATTTGATTGATTACAAGTGCTAGAGATGCATGAAGAATGTTTAGAAGTGAATAGAAAGACTTGTTGATATTTGTTCCCAAATGGGATAAGAACCCAAAACCATTGCTTTGAGGCAGTGAAGGGCTTGTATAAAGTTATTTTGGTTTAGAATGTGTTATAATACAATGCATTTGATTGTTTACAAGTGGTAGAGATGCATGAAGAATGTTTAGAAGTGAATAGAAAGACTTGTTGATATTTGTTCCCAAATGGGATAAGAACCCAAAACCATTGCTTTGAGGCAGTGAAGGGCTTGTATAAAGTTATTTTGGTTTAGAATATGTTATAATACAATGAATTTGATTGTTTACAAGTGCTAGAGATGCATGAAGAATGTTTAAAAGTGAGAAGAAAGACTTGTTGATATTTGGTCCCAAATGGGATAAGAACCCAAAACCATTGCTTTGAGGCAGTGAATGGCTTGTATAAAGTTATTTTGATTTAGAATATGTTATAATACAATGAATTTGATTGATTACAAGTGCTAGAGATGCATGAAGAATGTTTAGAAGTGAATAGAAAGACTTGTTGATATTTGTTCCCAAATGGGATAAGAACCCAAAACCATTGCTTTGAGGCAGTGAAGGGCTTGTATAAAGTTATTTTGGTTTAGAATGTGTTATAATACAATGAATTTGATTGTTTACAAGTGGTAGAGATGCATGAAGAATGTTTAGAAGTGAGAAGAAAGACTTGTTGATATTTGGTCCCAAATGGGATAAGAACCCAAAACCATTGCTTTGAGGCAGTGAATGGTTGTATAAAGTTAGTTTGGGTTAGAATATGTTATAATACAATGAATTTGATTTATTACAAGTGCTAGAGATGCATGAAGAATGTTTAGAAGTGAGTAGAAAGACTTGTTGATATTTGGTCCCAAATGGGATAAGAACCCAAAACCATTGCTTTGAGGCAGTGAATGGCTTGTATAAAGTTAGTTTGGGTTAGAATATGTTATAATACAATGAATTTGATTTATTACAAGTGCTAGAGATGCATGAAGAATGTTTAGAACTGAATAGAAAGACTTGTTGATATTTGGTCCCAAATGGGATAAGAACCCAAAACCATTGCTTTGAGGCAGTAAAGGGCTTGTATAAAGTTATTTTGGTTTAGAATATGTTATAATACAATGAGTTTGATTGTTTACAAGTGCTAGAGATGCATGAAGAATGTTTAAAAGTGAGAAGAATGACTTGTTGATATTTGGTCCCAAATGGGATAAGAACCCAAAACCATTGCTTTGAGGCAGTGAATGGCTTGTATAAAGTTATTTTGGGTTAGAATATGTTATAATACAATGAATTTGATTGATTACAAGTGCTAGAGATGCATGAAAAATGTTTAGAAGTGAGAAGAAAGACTTGTTGACATTTGGTCCCAAATGGGATAAGAACCCAAAATCATTACTTTGAGGCAGTGAATGGCTTGTATAAAGTTAGTTTGGGTTAGAATATGTTATAATACAATGAATTTGATTTATTACAAGTGCTAGAGATGCATGAAGAATGTTTAGAAGTGAATAGAAAGACTTGTTGATATTTGGTCCCAAATGGGATAAGAACCCAAAACCATTGCTTTGAGGCAGTGAAGGGCTTGTATAAAGTTATTTTGGTTTAGAATATGTTATAATACAATGAATTTGATTGTTTACAAGTGCTAGAGATGCATGAAGAATGTTTAAAAGTGAGAAGAAAGACTTGTTGATATTTGGTCCCA
Source organism: Capsella bursa-pastoris (assembly GCA_036452645.1). Lineage (NCBI taxonomy): Eukaryota > Viridiplantae > Streptophyta > Magnoliopsida > Brassicales > Brassicaceae > Capsella > Capsella bursa-pastoris. The sequence continues at coordinate 4,338,160 of CP144186.1, forward strand.
AATGGGATAAGAACCCAAAACCATTGCTTTGAGGCAGTGAATGGCTTGTATAAAGTTATTTTGATTTAGAATATGTTATAATACAATGAATTTGATTGATTACAAGTGCTAGAGATGCATGAAGAATGTTTAGAAGTGAATAGAAAGACTTGTTGATATTTGTTCCCAAATGGGATAAGAACCCAAAACCATTGCTTTGAGGCAGTGAAGGGCTTGTATAAAGTTATTTTGGTTTAGAATGTGTTATAATACAATGAATTTGATTGTTTACAAGTGGTAGAGATGCATGAAGAATGTTTAGAAGTGAGAAGAAAGACTTGTTGATATTTGGTCCCAAATGGGATAAGAACCCAAAACCATTGCTTTGAGGCAGTGAATGGTTGTATAAAGTTAGTTTGGGTTAGAATATGTTATAATACAATGAATTTGATTTATTACAAGTGCTAGAGATGCATGAAGAATGTTTAGAAGTGAGTAGAAAGACTTGTTGATATTTGGTCCCAAATGGGATAAGAACCCAAAACCATTGCTTTGAGGCAGTGAATGGCTTGTATAAAGTTAGTTTAGGTTAGAATATGTTATAATACAATGAATTTGATTTATTACAAGTGCTAGAGATGCATGAAGAATGTTTAGAACTGAATAGAAAGACTTGTTGATATTTGGTCCCAAATGGGATAAGAACCCAAAACCATTGCTTTGAGGCAGTAAAGGGCTTGTATAAAGTTATTTTGGTTTAGAATATGTTATAATACAATGAGTTTGATTGTTTACAAGTGCTAGAGATGCATGAAGAATGTTTAAAAGTGAGAAGAATGACTTGTTGATATTTGGTCCCAAATGGGATAAGAACCCAAAACCATTGCTTTGAGGCAGTGAATGGCTTGTATAAAGTTATTTTGGGTTAGAATATGTTATAATACAATGAATTTGATTGATTACAAGTGCTAGAGATGCATGAAAAATGTTTAGAAGTGAGAAGAAAGACTTGTTGACATTTGGTCCCAAATGGGATAAGAACCCAAAATCATTGCTTTGAGGCAGTGAATGGCTTGTATAAAGTTAGTTTGGGTTAGAATATGTTATAATACAATGAATTTGATTTATTACAAGTGCTAGAGATGCATGAAGAATGTTTAGAAGTGAATAGAAAGACTTGTTGATATTTGGTCCCAAATGGGATAAGAACCCAAAACCATTGCTTTGAGGCAGTGAAGGGCTTGTATAAAGTTATTTTGGTTTAGAATATGTTATAATACAATGAATTTGATTGTTTACAAGTGCTAGAGATGCATGAAGAATGTTTAAAAGTGAGAAGAAAGACTTGTTGATATTTCGTCCCAAATGGGATAAGAACCCAAAACCATGGCTTTGAGGCAGTGAATGGCTTGTATAAAGTTATTTTGGTTTAGAATATGTTATAATACAATGAATTTGATTGATTACAAGTGCTAGAGATGCATGAAGAATGTTTAGAAGTGAATAGAAAGACTTGTTGATATTTGTTCCCTAATGGGATAAGAACCCAAAACCATTGCTTTGAGGCAGTGAAGGGCTTGTATAAAGTTATTTTGGTTTAGAATATGTTATAATACAATGAATTTGATTGATTACAAGTGGTAGAGATGCATGAAGAATGTTTAGAAGTGAGAAGAAAGACTTGTTGATATTTGGTCCCAAACGGGATAAGAACCCAAAACCATTGCTTTGAGGCAGTGAATGGTTGTATAAAGTTAGTTTGGGTTAGAATATGTTATAATACAATGAATTTGATTTATTACAAGTGCTAGAGATGCATGAAGAATGTTTAGAAGTGAGTAGAAAGACTTGTTGATATTTGATCCCAAATGGGATAAGAACCCAAAACCATTGCTTTGAGGCAGTGAATGGCTTGTATAAAGTTATTTTGGGTTAGAATATGTTATAATACAATGAATTTGATTGATTACAAGTGCTAGAGATGCATGAAAAATGTTTAGAAGTGAATAGAAAGACTTGTTGATATTTGTTCCCAAATGGGATAAGAACCCAAAACCATTGCTTTGAGGCAGTGAAGGGCTTGTATAAAGTTATTTTGGTTTAGAATATGTTATAATACAATGAATTTGATTGTTTACAAGTGCTAGAGATGCATGAAGAATGTTTAAAAGTGAGAAGAAAGACTTGTTGATATTTGGTCCCAAATGGGATAAGAACCCAAAACCAATCCTTTGAGGCAGTAAATGGCTTGTATAACGTTATTTTGGGTTAGAATATGTTATAATACAATGAATTTGATTGATTACAAGTGCTAGAGATGCATGAAGAATGTTTAGAAGTGAGTAAAAAGACTTGTTGATATTTGATCCCAAATGGGATAAGAACCCAAAACCATTGCTTTGTGGCCGTGAATGGCTTGTATAAAGTTATTTTGGGTTAGAATATGTTATAATTCAATGAATTTGATTGATTACAAGTGCTAGAGATGCATGAAGAATGTTTAGAAGTGAATAGAAAGACTTGTTGATATTTGTTCCCAACTGGGATAAGAACCCAAAACCATTGCTTTGAGGCAGTGAAGGGCTTGTATAAAGTTATTTTGGTTTAGAATATGTTATAATACAATGAATTTGATTGTTTACAAGTGCTAGAGATGCATGAAGCATGTTTAAAAGTGAGAAGAAAGACTTGTTGATATTTGGTCCCAAATGGGATAAGAACCCAAAACCATTGCTTTGAGGCAGTGAATGGCTTGTATAAAGTTATTTTGGTTTAGAATATGTTATAATACAATGAATTTGATTGATTACAAGTGCTAGAGATGCATGAAGAATGTTTAGAAGTGAATAGAAAGACTTGTTGATATTTGTTCCCAAATGGGATAAGAACCCAAAACCATTGCTTTGAGGCAGTGAAGGGCTTGTATAAAGTTATTTTGGTTTAGAATATGTTATAATACAATGAATTTCATTGATTACAAGTGGTAGAGATGCATGAAGAATGTTTAGAAGTGAGAAGAAAGACTTGTTGATATTTGGTCCCAAACGGGATAAGAACCCAAAACCATTGCTTTGAGGCAGTGAATGGCTTGTATAAAGTTAGTTTGGGTTAGAATATGTTATAATACAATGAATTTGATTTATTACAAGTGCTAGAGATGCATGAAGAATGTTTAGAAGTGAATAGAAAGACTTGTTGATATTTGGTCCCAAATGGGATAAGAACCCAAAACCATTGCTTTGAGGCAATGAATGGCTTGTAAAAAGCTATTTTGGGTTAGAATATGTTATAATACAATGAATTTGATTGATTACAAGTGGTAGAGATGCATGAAGAATATTTAGAAGTGAGAAGAAAGACTTGTTGATATTTGGTCCCAAATGGGATAAGAACCCAAAATCATTGCTTTGAGGCAGTGAATGGCTTGTATAAAGTTAGTTTGGGTTAGAATATGTTATAATACAATGAATTTGATTTATTACAAGTGCTAGAGATGCATGAAGAATGTTTAGAACTGAATAGAAAGACTTGTTGATATTTGGTCCCAAATGGGATAAGAACCCAAAACCATTGCTTTGAGGCAGTAAAGGGCTTGTATAAAGTTATTTTGGTTTAGAATATGTTATAATACAATGAATTTGATTGTTTACAAGTGCTAGAGATGCATGAAGAATGTTTAAAAGTGAGAAGAAAGACTTGTTGATATTTGGTCCCAAATGGGATAAGAACCCAAAACCAATCCTTTGAGGCAGTAAATGGCTTGTATAACGTTATTTTGGGTTAGAATATGTTATAATACAATGAATTTGATTGATTACAAGTGCTAGAGATGCATGAAGAATGTTTAGAAGTGAGTAGAAAGACTTGTTGATATTTGATCCCAAATGGGATAAGAACCCAAAACCATTGCTTTGAGGCCGTGAATGGCTTGTATAAAGTTATTTTGGGTTAGAATATGTTATAATTCAATGAATTTGATTGATTACAAGTGCTAGAGATGCATGAAGAATGTTTAGAAGTGAATAGAAAGACTTGTTGATATTTGTTCCCAACTGGGATAAGAACCCAAAACCATTGCTTTGAGGCAGTGAAGGGCTTGTATAAAGTTATTTTGGTTTAGAATATGTTATAATACAATGAATTTGATTGTTTACAAGTGCTAGAGATGCATGAAGAATGTTTAAAAGTGAGAAGAAAGACTTGTTGATATTTGGTCCCAAATGGGATAAGAACCCAAAACCATTGCTTTGAGGCAGTGAATGGCTTGTATAAAGTTATTTTGGTTTAGAATATGTTATAATACAATGAATTTGATTGATTACAAGTGCTAGAGATGCATGAAGAATGTTTAGAAGTGAATAGAAAGACTTGTTGATATTTGTTCCCAAATGGGATAAGAACCCAAAACCATTGCTTTGAGGCAGTGAAGGGCTTGTATAAAGTTATTTTGGTTTAGAATATGTTATAATACAATGAATTTCATTGATTACAAGTGGTAGAGATGCATGAAGAATGTTTAGAAGTGAGAAGAAAGACTTGTTGATATTTGGTCCCAAACGGGATAAGAACCCAAAACCATTGCTTTGAGGCAGTGAATGGCTTGTATAAAGTTAGTTTGGGTTAGAATATGTTATAATACAATGAATTTGATTTATTACAAGTGCTAGAGATGCATGAAGAATGTTTAGAAGTGAATAGAAAGACTTGTTGATATTTGGTCCCAAATGGGATAAGAACCCAAAACCATTGCTTTGAGGCAATGAATGGCTTGTAAAAAGCTATTTTGGGTTAGAATATGTTATAATACAATGAATTTGATTGATTACAAGTGGTAGAGATGCATGAAGAATATTTAGAAGTGAGAAGAAAGACTTGTTGATATTTGGTCCCAAATGGGATAAGAACCCAAAATCATTGCTTTGAGGCAGTGAATGGCTTGTATAAAGTTAGTTTGGGTTAGAATATGTTATAATACAATGAATTTGATTTATTACAAGTGCTAGAGATGCATGAAGAATGTTTAGAACTGAATAGAAAGACTTGTTGATATTTGGTCCCAAATGGGATAAGAACCCAAAACCATTGCTTTGAGGCAGTAAAGGGCTTGTATAAAGTTATTTTGGTTTAGAATATGTTATAATACAATGAATTTGATTGTTTACAAGTGCTAGAGATGCATGAAGAATGTTTAAAAGTGAGAAGAAAGACTTGTTGATATTTGGTCCCAAATGGGATAAGAACCCAAAACCATTGCTTTGAGGCAGTGAATGGCTTGTATAAAGTTATTTTGGGTTAGAATATGTTATAATACAATGAATTTGATTGATTACAAGTGCTAGAGATGCATGAAAAATGTTTAGAAGTGAGAAGAAAGACTTGTTAACATTTGGTCCCAAATGGGATAAGAACCCAAAACCATGGCTTTGAGGCAGTGAATGGCTTGTATAAAGTTATTTTGGTTTAGAATATGTTATAATACAATGAATTTGATTGATTACAAGTGCTAGAGATGCATGAAGAATGTTTAGAAGTGAATAGAAAGACTTGTTGATATTTGTTCCCAAATGGGATAAGAACCCAAAACCATTGCTTTGAGGCAGTGAAGGGCTTGTATAAAGTTATTTTGGTTTAGAATATGTTATAATACAATGAATTTGATTGATTACAAGTGGTAGAGATGCATGAATAATGTTTAGAAGTGAGAAGAAAGACTTGTTGATATTTGGTCCCAAACGGGATAAGAACCCAAAACCATTGCTTTGAGGCAGTGAATGGTTGTATAAAGTTAGTTTGGGTTAGAATATGTTATAATACAATGAATTTGATTTATTACAAGTGCTAGAGATGCATGAAGAATGTTTAGAAGTGAGTAGAAAGACTTGTTGATATTTGATCCCAAATGGGATAAGAACCCAAAACCATTGCTTTGAGGCAGTGAATGGCTTGTATAAAGTTATTTTGGGTTAGAATATGTTATAATACAATGAATTTGATTGATTACAAGTGCTAGAGATGCATGAAAAATGTTTAGAAGTGAATAGAAAGACTTGTTGATATTTGTTCCCAAATGGGATAAGAACCCAAAACCATTGCTTTGAGGCAGTGAAGGGCTTGTATAAAGTTATTTTGGTTTAGAATATGTTATAATACAATGAATTTGATTGTTTACAAGTGCTAGAGATGCATGAAGAATGTTTAAAAGTGAGAAGAAAGACTTGTTGATATTTGGTCCCAAATGGGATAAGAACCCAAAACCAATCCTTTGAGGTAGTAAATGGCTTGTATAACGTTATTTTGGGTTAGAATATGTTATAATACAATGAATTTGATTGATTACAAGTGCTAGAGATGCATGAAAAATGTTTAGAAGTGAATAGAAAGACTTGTTGATATTTGTTCCCAAATGGGATAAGAACCCAAAACCATTGCTTTGAGGCAGTGAAGGGCTTGTATAAAGTTATTTTGGTTTAGAATATGTTATAATACAATGAATTTGATTGTTTACAAGTGCTAGAGATGCATGAAGAATGTTTAAAAGTGAGAAGAAAGACTTGTTGATATTTGGTCCCAAATGGGATAAGAACCCAAAACCAATCCTTTGAGGCAGTAAATGGCTTGTATAACGTTATTTTGGGTTAGAATATGTTATAATACAATGAATTTGATTGATTACAAGTGCTAGAGATGCATGAAGAATGTTTAGAAGTGAGTAGAAAGACTTGTTGATATTTGATCCCAAATGGGATAAGAACCCAAAACCATTGCTTTGAGGCCGTGAATGGCTTGTATAAAGTTATTTTGGGTTAGAATATGTTATAATTCAATGAATTTGATTGATTACAAGTGCTAGAGATGCATGAAGAATGTTTAGAAGTGAATAGAAAGACTTGTTGATATTTGTTCCCAAATGGGATAAGAACCCAAAACCATTGCTTTGAGGCAGTGAAGGGCTTGTATAAAGTTATTTTGGTTTAGAATATGTTATAATACAATGAATTTCATTGATTACAAGTGGTAGAGATGCATGAAGAATGTTTAGAAGTGAGAAGAAAGACTTGTTGATATTTGGTCCCAAACGGGATAAGAACCCAAAACCATTGCTTTGAGGCAGTGAATGGCTTGTATAAAGTTAGTTTGGGTTAGAATATGTTATAATACAATGAATTTGATTTATTACAAGTGCTAGAGATGCATGAAGAATGTTTAGAAGTGAATAGAAAGACTTGTTGATATTTGGTCCCAAATGGGATAAGAACCCAAAACCATTGCTTTGAGGCAATGAATGGCTTGTAAAAAGCTATTTTGGGTTAGAATATGTTATAATACAATGAATTTGATTGATTACAAGTGGTAGAGATGCATGAAGAATATTTAGAAGTGAGAAGAAAGACTTGTTGATATTTGGTCCCAAATGGGATAAGAACCCAAAATCATTGCTTTGAGGCAGTGAATGGCTTGTATAAAGTTAGTTTGGGTTAGAATATGTTATAATACAATGAATTTGATTTATTACAAGTGCTAGAGATGCATGAAGAATGTTTAGAACTGAATAGAAAGACTTGTTGATATTTGGTCCCAAATGGGATAAGAACCCAAAACCATTGCTTTGAGGCAGTAAAGGGCTTGTATAAAGTTATTTTGGTTTAGAATATGTTATAATACAATGAATTTGATTGTTTACAAGTGCTAGAGATGCATGAAGAATGTTTAAAAGTGAGAAGAAAGACTTGTTGATATTTGGTCCCAAATGGGATAAGAACCCAAAACCAATCCTTTGAGGCAGTAAATGGCTTGTATAACGTTATTTTGGGTTAGAATATGTTATAATACAATGAATTTGATTGATTACAAGTGCTAGAGATGCATGAAGAATGTTTAGAAGTGAGTAGAAAGACTTGTTGATATTTGATCCCAAATGGGATAAGAACCCAAAACCATTGCTTTGAGGCCGTGAATGGCTTGTATAAAGTTATTTTGGGTTAGAATATGTTATAATTCAATGAATTTGATTGATTACAAGTGCTAGAGATGCATGAAGAATGTTTAGAAGTGAATAGAAAGACTTGTTGATATTTGTTCCCAACTGGGATAAGAACCCAAAACCATTGCTTTGAGGCAGTGAAGGGCTTGTATAAAGTTATTTTGGTTTAGAATATGTTATAATACAATGAATTTGATTGTTTACAAGTGCTAGAGATGCATGAAGAATGTTTAAAAGTGAGAAGAAAGACTTGTTGATATTTGGTCCCAAATGGGATAAGAACCCAAAACCATTGCTTTGAGGCAGTGAATGGCTTGTATAAAGTTATTTTGGTTTAGAATATGTTATAATACAATGAATTTGATTGATTACAAGTGCTAGAGATGCATGAAGAATGTTTAGAAGTGAATAGAAAGACTTGTTGATATTTGTTCCCAAATGGGATAAGAACCCAAAACCATTGCTTTGAGGCAGTGAAGGGCTTGTATAAAGTTATTTTGGTTTAGAATATGTTATAATACAATGAATTTCATTGATTACAAGTGGTAGAGATGCATGAAGAATGTTTAGAAGTGAGAAGAAAGACTTGTTGATATTTGGTCCCAAACGGGATAAGAACCCAAAACCATTGCTTTGAGGCAGTGAATGGCTTGTATAAAGTTAGTTTGGGTTAGAATATGTTATAATACAATGAATTTGATTTATTACAAGTGCTAGAGATGCATGAAGAATGTTTAGAAGTGAATAGAAAGACTTGTTGATATTTGGTCCCAAATGGGATAAGAACCCAAAACCATTGCTTTGAGGCAATGAATGGCTTGTAAAAAGCTATTTTGGGTTAGAATATGTTATAATACAATGAATTTGATTGATTACAAGTGGTAGAGATGCATGAAGAATATTTAGAAGTGAGAAGAAAGACTTGTTGATATTTGGTCCCAAATGGGATAAGAACCCAAAATCATTGCTTTGAGGCAGTGAATGGCTTGTATAAAGTTAGTTTGGGTTAGAATATGTTATAATACAATGAATTTGATTTATTACAAGTGCTAGAGATGCATGAAGAATGTTTAGAACTGAATAGAAAGACTTGTTGATATTTGGTCCCAAATGGGATAAGAACCCAAAACCATTGCTTTGAGGCAGTAAAGGGCTTGTATAAAGTTATTTTGGTTTAGAATATGTTATAATACAATGAATTTGATTGTTTACAAGTGCTAGAGATGCATGAAGAATGTTTAAAAGTGAGAAGAAAGACTTGTTGATATTTGGTCCCAAATGGGATAAGAACCCAAAACCATTGCTTTGAGGCAGTGAATGGCTTGTATAAAGTTATTTTGGGTTAGAATATGTTATAATACAATGAATTTGATTGATTACAAGTGCTAGAGATGCATGAAAAATGTTTAGAAGTGAGAAGAAAGACTTGTTAACATTTGGTCCCAAATGGGATAAGAACCCAAAACCATGGCTTTGAGGCAGTGAATGGCTTGTATAAAGTTATTTTGGTTTAGAATATGTTATAATACAATGAATTTGATTGATTACAAGTGCTAGAGATGCATGAAGAATGTTTAGAAGTGAATAGAAAGACTTGTTGATATTTGTTCCCAAATGGGATAAGAACCCAAAACCATTGCTTTGAGGCAGTGAAGGGCTTGTATAAAGTTATTTTGGTTTAGAATATGTTATAATACAATGAATTTGATTGATTACAAGTGGTAGAGATGCATGAATAATGTTTAGAAGTGAGAAGAAAGACTTGTTGATATTTGGTCCCAAACGGGATAAGAACCCAAAACCATTGCTTTGAGGCAGTGAATGGTTGTATAAAGTTAGTTTGGGTTAGAATATGTTATAATACAATGAATTTGATTTATTACAAGTGCTAGAGATGCATGAAGAATGTTTAGAAGTGAGTAGAAAGACTTGTTGATATTTGATCCCAAATGGGATAAGAACCCAAAACCATTGCTTTGAGGCAGTGAATGGCTTGTATAAAGTTATTTTGGGTTAGAATATGTTATAATACAATGAATTTGATTGATTACAAGTGCTAGAGATGCATGAAAAATGTTTAGAAGTGAATAGAAAGACTTGTTGATATTTGTTCCCAAATGGGATAAGAACCCAAAACCATTGCTTTGAGGCAGTGAAGGGCTTGTATAAAGTTATTTTGGTTTAGAATATGTTATAATACAATGAATTTGATTGTTTACAAGTGCTAGAGATGCATGAAGAATGTTTAAAAGTGAGAAGAAAGACTTGTTGATATTTGGTCCCAAATGGGATAAGAACCCAAAACCAATCCTTTGAGGTAGTAAATGGCTTGTATAACGTTATTTTGGGTTAGAATATGTTATAATACAATGAATTTGATTGATTACAAGTGCTAGAGATGCATGAAAAATGTTTAGAAGTGAATAGAAAGACTTGTTGATATTTGTTCCCAAATGGGATAAGAACCCAAAACCATTGCTTTGAGGCAGTGAAGGGCTTGTATAAAGTTATTTTGGTTTAGAATATGTTATAATACAATGAATTTGATTGTTTACAAGTGCTAGAGATGCATGAAGAATGTTTAAAAGTGAGAAGAAAGACTTGTTGATATTTGGTCCCAAATGGGATAAGAACCCAAAACCAATCCTTTGAGGCAGTAAATGGCTTGTATAACGTTATTTTGGGTTAGAATATGTTATAATACAATGAATTTGATTGATTACAAGTGCTAGAGATGCATGAAGAATGTTTAGAAGTGAGTAGAAAGACTTGTTGATATTTGATCCCAAATGGGATAAGAACCCAAAACCATTGCTTTGAGGCCGTGAATGGCTTGTATAAAGTTATTTTGGGTTAGAATATGTTATAATTCAATGAATTTGATTGATTACAAGTGCTAGAGATGCATGAAGAATGTTTAGAAGTGAATAGAAAGACTTGTTGATATTTGTTCCCAACTGGGATAAGAACCCAAAACCATTGCTTTGAGGCAGTGAAGGGCTTGTATAAAGTTATTTTGGTTTAGAATATGTTATAATACAATGAATTTGATTGTTTACAAGTGCTAGAGATGCATGAAGAATGTTTAAAAGTGAGAAGAAAGACTTGTTGATATTTGGTCCCAAATGGGATAAGAACCCAAAACCATTGCTTTGAGGCAGTGAATGGCTTGTATAAAGTTATTTTGGTTTAGAATATGTTATAATACAATGAATTTGATTGATTACAAGTGCTAGAGATGCATGAAGAATGTTTAGAAGTGAATAGAAAGACTTGTTGATATTTGTTCCCAAATGGGATAAGAACCCAAAACCATTGCTTTGAGGCAGTGAAGGGCTTGTATAAAGTTATTTTGGTTTAGAATATGTTATAATACAATGAATTTCATTGATTACAAGTGGTAGAGATGCATGAAGAATGTTTAGAAGTGAGAAGAAAGACTTGTTGATATTTGGTCCCAAACGGGATAAGAACCCAAAACCATTGCTTTGAGGCAGTGAATGGCTTGTATAAAGTTAGTTTGGGTTAGAATATGTTATAATACAATGAATTTGATTTATTACAAGTGCTAGAGATGCATGAAGAATGTTTAGAAGTGAATAGAAAGACTTGTTGATATTTGGTCCCAAATGGGATAAGAACCCAAAACCATTGCTTTGAGGCAATGAATGGCTTGTAAAAAGCTATTTTGGGTTAGAATATGTTATAATACAATGAATTTGATTGATTACAAGTGGTAGAGATGCATGAAGAATATTTAGAAGTGAGAAGAAAGACTTGTTGATATTTGGTCCCAAATGGGATAAGAACCCAAAATCATTGCTTTGAGGCAGTGAATGGCTTGTATAAAGTTAGTTTGGGTTAGAATATGTTATAATACAATGAATTTGATTTATTACAAGTGCTAGAGATGCATGAAGAATGTTTAGAACTGAATAGAAAGACTTGTTGATATTTGGTCCCAAATGGGATAAGAACCCAAAACCATTGCTTTGAGGCAGTAAAGGGCTTGTATAAAGTTATTTTGGTTTAGAATATGTTATAATACAATGAATTTGATTGTTTACAAGTGCTAGAGATGCATGAAGAATGTTTAAAAGTGAGAAGAAAGACTTGTTGATATTTGGTCCCAAATGGGATAAGAACCCAAAACCATTGCTTTGAGGCAGTGAATGGCTTGTATAAAGTTATTTTGGGTTAGAATATGTTATAATACAATGAATTTGATTGATTACAAGTGCTAGAGATGCATGAAAAATGTTTAGAAGTGAGAAGAAAGACTTGTTGACATTTGGTCCCAAATGGGATAAGAACCCAAAACCATGGCTTTGAGGCAGTGAATGGCTTGTATAAAGTTATTTTGGTTTAGAATATGTTATAATACAATGAATTTGATTGATTACAAGTGCTAGAGATGCATGAAGAATGTTTAGAAGTGAATAGAAAGACTTGTTGATATTTGTTCCCAAATGGGATAAGAACCCAAAACCATTGCTTTGAGGCAGTGAAGGGCTTGTATAAAGTTATTTTGGTTTAGAATATGTTATAATACAATGAATTTGATTGATTACAAGTGGTAGAGATGCATGAATAATGTTTAGAAGTGAGAAGAAAGACTTGTTGATATTTGGTCCCAAACGGGATAAGAACCCAAAACCATTGCTTTGAGGCAGTGAATGGTTGTATAAAGTTAGTTTGGGTTAGAATATGTTATAATACAATGAATTTGATTTATTACAAGTGCTAGAGATGCATGAAGAATGTTTAGAAGTGAGTAGAAAGACTTGTTGATATTTGATCCCAAATGGGATAAGAACCCAAAACCATTGCTTTGAGGCAGTGAATGGCTTGTATAAAGTTATTTTGGGTTAGAATATGTTATAATACAATGAATTTGATTGATTACAAGTGCTAGAGATGCATGAAAAATGTTTAGAAGTGAATAGAAAGACTTGTTGATATTTGTTCCCAAATGGGATAAGAACCCAAAACCATTGCTTTGAGGCAGTGAAGGGCTTGTATAAAGTTATTTTGGTTTAGAATATGTTATAATACAATGAATTTGATTGTTTACAAGTGCTAGAGATGCATGAAGAATGTTTAAAAGTGAGAAGAAAGACTTGTTGATATTTGGTCCCAAATGGGATAAGAACCCAAAACCAATCCTTTGAGGTAGTAAATGGCTTGTATAACGTTATTTTGGGTTAGAATATGTTATAATACAATGAATTTGATTGATTACAATGCTAGAGATGCATGAAGAATGTTTAGAAGTGAGTAGAAAGACTTGTTGATATTTGATCCCAAATGGGATAAGAACCCAAAACCATTGCTTTGAGGCCGTGAATGGCTTGTATAAAGTTATTTTGGGTTAGAATATGTTATAATTCAATGAATTTGATTGATTACAAGTGCTAGAGATGCATGAAGAATGTTTAGAAGTGAATAGAAAGACTTGTTGATATTTGTTCCCAACTGGGATAAGAACCCAAAACCATTGCTTTGAGGCAGTGAAGGGCTTGTATAAAGTTATTTTGGTTTAGAATATGTTATAATACAATGAATTTGATTGTTTACAAGTGCTAGAGATGCATGAAGAATGTTTAAAAGTGAGAAGAAAGACTTGTTGATATTTGGTCCCAAATGGGATAAGAACCCAAAACCATTACTTTGAGGCAATGAATGGCTTGTAAAAAGTTATTTTGGTTTAGAATATGTTATAATACAATGAATTTGATTTATTACAAGTGCTAGAGATGCATGAAGAATGTTTAGAAGTGAATAGAAAGACTTGTTGATATTTGTTCCCAAATGGGATAAGAACCCAAAACCATTGCTTTGAGGCAGTGAAGGGCTTGTATAAAGTTATTTTGGTTTAGAATATGTTATAATACAATGAATTTCATTGATTACAAGTGGTAGAGATGCATGAAGAATGTTTAGAAGTGAGAAAAAAGACTTGTTGATATTTGGTCCCAAACGGGATAAGAACCCAAAACCATTGCTTTGAGGCAGTGAATGGCTTGTATAAAGTTAGTTTGGGTTAGAATATGTTATAATACAATGAATTTGATTTATTACAAGTGCTAGAGATGCATGAAGAATGTTTAGAAGTGAATAGAAAGACTTGTTGATATTTGGTCCCAAATGGGATAAGAACCCAAAACCATTGCTTTGAGGCAATGAATGGCTTGTAAAAAGCTATTTTGGGTTAGAATATGTTATAATACAATGAATTTGATTGATTACAAGTGGTAGAGATGCATGAAGAATATTTAGAAGTGAGAAGAAAGACTTGTTGATATTTGGTCCCAAATGGGATAAGAACCCAAAATCATTGCTTTGAGGCAGTGAATGGCTTGTATAAAGTTAGTTTGGGTTAGAATATGTTATAATACAATGAATTTGATTTATTACAAGTGCTAGAGATGCATGAAGAATGTTTAGAACTGAATAGAAAGACTTGTTGATATTTGGTCCCAAATGGGATAAGAACCCAAAACCATTGCTTTCAGGCAGTAAAGGGCTTGTATAAAGTTATTTTGGTTTAGAATATGTTATAATACAATGAATTTGATTGTTTACAAGTGCTAGAGATGCATGAAGAATGTTTAAAAGTGAGAAGAAAGACTTGTTGATATTTGGTACCAAATGGGATAAGAACCCAAAACCATTGCTTTGAGGCAGTGAATGGCTTGTATAAAGTTATTTTGGGTTAGAATATGTTATAATACAATGAATTTGATTGATTACAAGTGCTAGAGATGCATGAAAAATGTTTAGAAGTGAGAAGAAAGACTTGTTGACATTTGGTCCCAAATGGGATAAGAACCCAAAATCATTGCTTTGAGGCAGTGAATGGCTTGTATAAAGTTAGTTTGGGTTAGAATATGTTATAATACAATGAATTTGATTTATTACAAGTGCTAGAGATGCATGAAGAATGTTTAGAAGTGAATAGAAAGACTTGTTGATATTTGGTCCCAAATGGGATAAGAACCCAAAACCATTGCTTTGAGGCAGTGAAGGGCTTATATAAAGTTATTTTGGTTTAGAATATGTTATAATACAATGAATTTCATTGATTACAAGTGGTAGAGATGCATGAAGAATGTTTAGAAGTGAGAAGAAAGACTTGTTGATATTTGGTCCCAAACGGGATAAGAACCCAAAACCATTGCTTTGAGGCAGTGAATGGCTTGTATAAAGTTAGTTTGGGTTAGAATATGTTATAATACAATGAATTTGATTTATTACAAGTGCTAGAGATGCATGAAGAATGTTTAGAAGTGAATAGAAAGACTCATTAGCCTCATCATAACTTTGGGGAATCCAATGTGAGCCTACTTGAGTAAGATAGACTTGATATTCCACCGGTAAGTGAGCTAGAGTACACACGGCTTGTATTGGGTGAGCCACGGCCACATTGTTGTAGTACACCCGAGTGTTCTTCCAATTGGAGGGATGACACTTGATGCGTTCACTTCTCCTTAATTCAATGATTTCTTCTTGAGGTTGTTCTTCTTGATTCAGATCATTAGGCTCCTCTTGTGTAGAGTGTTCTTCTTTACCTAGTGAATTTAAACCTTCTTCACCTTCACTATACTCATGATCAAGGCCATCATTGTTATGATCTAATGGTTCTTCTCCATGATGTGTGTCACTAGTACTCTCTTCTTGGTCATTAGTAGCTTGATCCGAGGTAGGCGTCTCGGTAGACTCATTCTTGTTTTGGAAGTTATCTAGACCAAGCTTTTCCAAGATTACTCGAAGGTTTGTTGCACGATCGGAAGGGGATTGGGATAGGTCCTTGAGTTCATCCCAATTCCTCTTGTCATAATACCCACTTGATTCCACAAACTTCACATCTCTAGAGACCAATACTTTTCTAGCTTCCGGATCATAACACTTGTACCCTTTTTGTGTTGAGGAGTAGCCGATAAGCATGCACTTGGTGCTTTTGGCTTCCAACTTGTTGCGTAACTCTCCTGGTCTTAACACATAACAAACACACCCAAACACACGTAAGTGATTAATAGATGGTTTAGTTTTGTTAAGGATTTCAAAGGGAGAGAGATCGCTTAATATTTTTGTTGGTGTTCGATTGATCAAGTAGCATGCGGCTACTACGGCATCTCCCCAAAATCTCTTTGGTACATTTGTATGAAACATCATTGATCGGGACACCTCCATGAGATGACGATTCTTTCTCTCGGCCACACCATTTTGTTGTGGTGTATACGGACAACTCGTTTGTTGAATGATCCCATGTTTAGCTAGGTGTTGTTTGAATGCATGACTTGTGTACTCCCCACCATTATCTGATCTCAAAATCTTAATCTTGGCATTATAGTGGTTAGTCACATAATTTTGAAAATTCATGAAGGCCTCAAGAACTCTATCCTTTGAAGGTAACAAAGTTAACCAAGTATACTTAGATTTTTCATCAATAAATGTCACATAATACTTTTGATTTTCTCTAGATAAGCAAGGTGATGTCCACACATCCGAATGAATCAAATCGAAACAATTCTCATAAATAGTACTTGATTTAGGAAAAACACTTTTGCAATGTTTGCCAAGAATACAAGCTTCACAATCATCATTTTTAAAAGACATATTAGGCAACATAAGATTTAAAGCACGAGAGTGAGGGTGACCAAGTCTAGCATGCCAAATTGCACTATTAGCACTAACAAGAATAGAACTAAAGCAAGAAGATAAAGTAGGAGATAGTTTCAAGTCCTCAAGCACATACAAGCCATCTTTAGTGGCTCCATGGCCAAGCACCTTACTCGTTTCAATATCCTGAAAGTGAATATTGTTAGGACCAAATATTGCATAGCAATTTAAATCGGTAGTAGCCTTCTTAACGGATAATAAGTTTGAAGTAAAACTAGGCATATAGAATGCTTTAGACTTCTTATCAAACAATTCTAAATCACCTACTCCTTTAACCGGTACTTTAGTTCCATTAGCAATTACCACATTTCCAATAGCCGGTTTAATATCACTCATCAACTTAGAATCGCTAATCATATGGTGAGATGCTCCGGAATCAACAATAAGTGGTTTTAAAGTGTTGAGGGCAAGATTAGCCTTACCGGACGATTCCTTGAGAGCTTTGATGAGTGCATCGAGGTCGGACCTCCTCACCAAGTCAGAAGAAGCGGCCATGGCTGCTCCACTCTCCTCAAGGACTTGCACATTTGTCTCCGAAGCTTGAATCTCACCGGAAACGCTCACTTGGTTAGCCCTTGGCTCTCGGTTGTCTTCTCTTGGGCGAAGATGAGGGTAAAGTGCCCAACACTTGTCCTTGATATGACCCGGTTTCTTGCAATGGTGACAAGTAGGAATGTTCCTCTTGTTGTTGTGTCCTCGGTAGTAACTTTTGTTAGCCGTGGCTAGCTCCACATTGTTAGCCGACACAAGCTCCCCCTTACCACCAAACAACCCCATGGAACCGTGTTCTCGTTGAACTTGGGAACACACTTCATCAAGACTTGGGAGCTTGTCGGACCGAAGAATATGCTTGATGAGGTCGTTGTAAGAAGGATTTAAGGTCAAGAGGAGACCGAACACCTTATCTTGCTCACGGCGTTCGTTAATGACCACCGGATCCACCGAGCTTGGTCTCAACATTTCAAGCTCTGCCCAAAGAGATCTAAACTTCCCAAAATGCTTGGTAAACTCCATGTCTTCTTGGCTGAGGTTGTTGATAGCACGTTTGACTTCAAAAACCCGGTTTAAATTAGTAACATTTCCAAAAACATTTTTGAGTGTATCCCACAACTCCTTAGCCGTCTCACAATAGGAGTATGCTTCAAGAATAGGCGCCTCTAGAGAGTTTTGAATGAGCCCCAAAACGGTTTGGTCTTCTTGAAACCACTTCACCTCGTCGCAAGGAACAATCTCCTTGCCATCTTCACTTTCCTTTGGAGCTTCACCTTTCTCAATGTGACTCCAAAGTCCACGACCACACAAGGCCGTCTTTGTGGTCCTCGCCCACAACAAATAGTTACCTCCCTTGAGAGTAACCGGAATAACCAAATTCTTCATGACATCCATGACCAAAAATTTCAAGAACAAGCTTCAAGCTTTCAAAATATTAGAAACCGAAAGAAGAAATTGTACTTAGAGAACGAGAATAGCTAGGATCTTAGGAACCTGGCTCTGATACCATGTAAGTTTTCGAAAAGAATTAGAGAAGATTAAGAACGAGTGAGTTTGAGGAAGATTTGAAGAAGAATGCGAGTTTGAAAGGTGAGAGAAGTGTGTTGAAGAAAGAGAGTTTTTCTCTTTTCATACCTTTACAATACCCTAGTTACTACCTATTTAAAGAGAGAGACAAAGAGAAGTAAAAATAATTACAAATAATCAAGATATTTTGGTGACCAAGTTCGAGGGAAAGCGACGTGAGGCTGTTGTGTTTTCCTTAAGTCCACACGTGATCTTCCATAGGATGCTTCTTCTTCCACTTGCGCTTTCTTCTCTAACGGTCACAAGGAGAAGGATCTAGACCTTCTTAAGTTCTTATAAGGGCCACCAAATGAGTCTAAATTGGGCTTGACAAATCTTGAATGGTCGGGCCGAATCCGTTTGTTGTACGGACGTACGGACGTACGGACGTACGGACGTACGGATCGAGTGTTTCTCTTGATCCCGGACGTGAACATCTCGGACGACCGATCGATCTCGGTCATGATCATTTGTTCATGATCATTTCTATATCCAATTTACAATGAATGGCTTGTAAAAAGATATTTTGGGTTAGAATATGTTATAATACAATGAATTTGATTGATTACAAGTGCTAGAGATGCATGAAGAATATTTAGAAGTGAGAAGAAAGACTTGTTGATATTTGGTCCCAAATGGGATAAGAACCCAAAACCATTGCTTTGAGGCAGTGAATGGCTTGTATAAATTTATTTTGGTTTAGAATATGTTATAATACAATGAATTTGATTGATTACAAGTGCTAGAGATGCATGAAGAATGTTTAGAAGTGAATAGAAAGACTTGTTGATATTTGTTCCCAAATGGGATAAGAACCCAAAACCATTGCTTTGAGGCAGTGAATGGCTTGTATAAAGTTATTTTGGGTTAGAATATGTTATAATACAATGAATTTGATTGATTACAAGTGCTAGAGATTCATGAAGAATGTTTAGAAGTGAATAGAAAGACTTGTTGATATTTGTTCCCAAATGGGATAAGAACCCAAAACCATTGCTTTGAGGCAGTGAAGGGCTTGTATAAAGTTATTTTGGTTTAGAATATGTTATAATACAATGAATTTGATTGATTACAAATGGTAGAGATGCATGAAGAATATTTAGAAGTGAGAAGAAAGACTTGTTGATATTTGGTCCCAAATGGGATAAGAACCCAAAACCATTGCTTTGAGGCAGTGAATGGCTTGTATAAAGTTATTTTGGGTTAGAATATGTTATAATACAATGAATTTGATTGATTACAAGTGGTAGAGATGCATGAAGAATGTTTAGAAGTGAGAAGAAAGACTTGTTGATATTTGGTCCCAAATGGGATAAGAACCCAAAACCATTGCTTTGAGGCAGTGAATGGTTGTATAAAGTTAGTTTGGGTTAGAATATGTTATAATACAATGAATTTAATTTATTACAAGTGCTAGAGATGCATGAAGAATGTTTAGAAGTGAGTAGAAAGACTTGTTGATATTTGATCCCAAATGGGATAAGAACCCAAAACCATTGCTTTGAGGCAGTGAATAGCTTGTATAAAGTTATTTTGGGTTAGAATATGTTATAATACAATGAATTTGATTGATTACAAGTGCTAGAGATGCATGAAGAATGTTTAGAAGTGAATAGAAAGACTTGTTGATATTTGTTCCCAAATGGGATAAGAACCCAAAACCATTGCTTTGAGGCAGTGAAGGGCTTGTATAAAGTTATTTTGGTTTAGAATATGTTATAATACAATGAATTTGATTGTTTACAAGTGCTAGAGATGCATGAAGAATGTTTAAAAGTGAGAAGAAAGACTTGTTGATATTTGGTCCCAAATGGGATAAGAACCCAAAACCATTGCTTTGAGGCAGTGAATGGCTTGTATAAATTTATTTTGGTTTAGAATATGTTATAATACAATGAATTTCATTGATTACAAGTGCTAGAGATGCATGAAGAATGTTTAGAAGTAAATAGAAAGACTTGTTGATATTTGGTCCCAAATGGGATAAGAACCCAAAACCATTGCTTTGAGGCAGTGAATGGCTTGTATAAAGTTATTTTGGGTTAGAATATGTTATAATACAATGAATTTGATTGATTACAAGTGGTAGAGATGCATGAAGAATGTTTAGAAGTGAGAAGAAAGACTTGTTGATATTTGGTGCCAAATGGGATAAGAACCCAAAACCATTGCTTTGAGGCAGTGAATGGTTGTATAAAGTTAGTTTGGGTTAGAATATGTTATAATACAATGAATTTAATTTATTACAAGTGCTAGAGATGCATGAAGAATGTTTAGAAGTGAGTAGAAAGACTTGTTGATATTTGATCCCAAATGGGATAAGAACCCAAAACCATTGCTTTGAGGCAGTGAATAGCTTGTATAAAGTTATTTTGGGTTAGAATATGTTATAATACAATGAATTTGATTGATTACAAGTGCTAGAGATGCATGAAGAATGTTTAGAAGTGAATAGAAAGACTTGTTGATATTTGTTCCCAAATGGGATAAGAACCCAAAACCATTGCTTTGAGGCAGTGAAGGGCTTGTATAAAGTTATTTTGGTTTAGAATATGTTATAATACAATGAATTTGATTGTTTACAAGTGCCAGAGATGCATGAAGAATGTTTAAAAGTGAGAAAAAAGACTTGTTGATATTTGGTCCCAAATGGGATAAGAACCCAAAACCATTGCTTTGAGGCAGTGAATGGCTTGTATTAAGTTATTTTGGGTTAGAATATGTTATAATACAATGAATTTGATTGATTACAAGTGCTAGAGATGCATGAAGAATGTTTAGAAGTGAGAAGAAAGACTTGTTGATATTTGGTCCCAAATGGGATAAGAACCCAAAACCATTGCTTTGAGGCAGTGAATGGCTTGTATAAAGTTATTTTGGGTTAGAATATGTTATAATACAATGAATTTGATTGATTAGAAGTGCTAGAGATGCATGAAAAATGTTTAGAAGTGAGAAGAAAGACTTGTTGATATTTGGTCCCAAATGGGATAAGAACCCAAAATCATTGCTTTGAGGCAGTGAATGGCTTGTATAAAGTTAGTTTGGGTTAGAATATGTTATAATACAATGAATTTGATTTATTACAAGTGCTAGAGATGCATGAAGAATGTTTAGAAGTGAATAGAAAGACTTGTTGATATTTGTTCCCAAATGGGATAAGAACCCAAAACCATTGCTTTGAGGCAGTGAAGGGCTTGTATAAAGTTATTTTGGTTTAGAATATGTTATAATACAATGAATTTGATTGATTACAAGTGGTAGAGATGCATGAAGAATATTTAGAAGTGAGAAGAAAGACTTGTTGATATTTGGTCCCAAATGGGATAAGAACCCAAAACCATTGCTTTGAGGCATGAATGGCTTGTATAAAGTTATTTTGGGTTAGAATATGTTATAATACAATGAATTTGATTGATTACAAGTGGTAGAGATGCATGAAGAATGTTTAGAAGTGAGAAGAAAGACTTGTTGATATTTGGTCCCAAATGGGATAAGAACCCAAAACCATTGCTTTGAGGCAGTGAATGGTTGTATAAAGTTAGTTTGGGTTAGAATATGTTATAATACAATGAATTTAATTTATTACAAGTGCTAGAGATGCATGAAGAATGTTTAGAAGTGAGTAGAAAGACTTGTTGATATTTGATCCCAAATGGGATAAGAACCCAAAACCATTGCTTTGAGGCAGTGAATAGGTTGTATAAAGTTATTTTGGGTTAGAATATGTTATAATACAATGAATTTGATTGATTACAAGTGCTAGAGATGCATGAAGAATGTTTAGAAGTGAATAGAAAGACTTGTTGATATTTGTTCCCAAATGGGATAAGAACCCAAAACCATTGCTTTGAGGCAGTGAAGGGCTTGTATAAAGTTATTTTGGTTTAGAATATGTTATAACACAATGAATTTGATTGTTTACAAGGGCTAGAGATGCATGAAGAATGTTTAAAAGTGAGAAGAAAGACTTGTTGATATTTGGTCCCAAATGGGATAAGAACCCAAAACCATTGCTTTGAGGCAGTGAATGGCTTGTATAAAGTTATTTTGGGTTAGAATATGTTATAATACAATGAATTTGATTGATTACAAGTGCTAGAGATGCATGAAGAATGTTTAGAAGTGAGTAGAAAGACTTGTTGATATTTGATCCCAAATGGGATAAGAACCCAAAACCATTGCTTTGAGACAGTGAATGGTTTGTATAAAGTTATTTTGGGTTAGAATATGTTATAATACAATGAATTTGATTGATTACAAGTGCTAGAGATGCATGAAGAATGTTTAGAAGTGAATAGAAAGACTTGTTGATATTTGTTCCCAAATGGGATAAGAACCCAAAACCATTGCTTTGAGGCAGTGAAGGGCTTGTATAAAGTTATTTTGGTTTAGAATATGTTATAATACAATGAATTTGATTGTTTACAAGTGCTAGACATGCATGAAGAATGTTTAAAAGTGAGAAGAAAGACTTGTTGATATTTGGTCCCAAATGGGATAAGAACCCAAAACCATTGCTTTGAGGCAGTGAATGGCTTGTATAAAGTTATTTTGGTTTAGAATATGTTATAATACAATGAATTTGATTGATTACAAGTGGTAGAGATGCATGAAGAATGTTTAGAAGTGAGAAGAAAGATTTGTTGATATTTGGTCCCAAACGGGATAAGTATAAACCGGAACACCAAATTGGATGATCATGTTGATCATGATCGAGAAGTGTCATCGACCGATCATGGTCGATCCGGATCGAGAAATCATCAACCGACCGTACGGCCGTCCGTACATCACTCGATCTCCACCAAAGCCGTCCGTACAACCTCTCGATCAGGCCCATCCCCAAGTCATTCACTTCAGCCCATTTAAAGACCCTTATTCGTAGAAGACATGTTGAAAAGAAGAAGGCCTAGATCCTTCTTTTGTGACCGTTGGAGCTAGCGCAAGTGGGAAGAGTCACATGTTCTCTTAAACACTTTTACCTAGACATGTCGCTTTCCTTAAGTCAAATTGTATAGCATCTAGGGTTTTGGTAGCTTGTTTATAAATAGCTTTGTAATAGGTTCTAAATAAAGTAAGTAGAGTTTTACACTCTCTCTTCTATTCTCCCCCATTTCGCAAACTAAAACTCTACTCTTCTCCTTTGTTCGATTCAACTCTTCTAATCCCTTTATCCACTCGATCTTTTTATTCAAATCTTACATGGTATCAGAGCCAGGTTGTTCTTAACCAACCTATTGTCTCACTCACCTCGTCCGCAAATCTATTCTCTTCGGCTTCATCCATTGTTCTTGTTCTTGAAACCACCATTCGCTCCAATCCTTTATCCGCCGGTCAATAGCTTTGTCCAACGGTCCGTTCTCCATGGAAGGTCTCAAGAACTTGGTTGTTCCGGTCACTCTCAAGGGTGGAAACTACTTGTTATGGGCAAGAACCACAAAAACAGCTTTGTGCGGTCGTGGGTTGTGGAGTCACATCGAGAAGAGTGAAGCTCCAAAAGATGCAACCACCAAAGAAGGGAAAGAAATCGTCCCGGTCGATGAAGAGAAATGGTTCCAAGAGGACCAAAATGTTCTTGCTCTCATCCAAAACTCTCTAGATGCTCCAATTCTTGAAGCATACTCCTATTGTGAAACCGCAAAGGAGCTATGGGAAACTCTCAAAAATGTTTTTGGTAACATTACCAATCTAAACCGTGTCTTTGAGGTTAAGAGAGCCATCAACAATCTTAGCCAAGAAGACATGGAGTTTACCAAACATTTTGGGAAGTTTAGATCCCTATGGGCTGAGCTTGAAATGCTAAGGCCAAGCACGATGGATCCGGTGGTTATCAACGAACGCCGAGAACAAGACAAGGTGTTCAGTCTCCTCCTCACCTTGAACACCTCTTACAACGACCTCATCAAGCATATACTCCGGGCTGACAAACTTCCAAGCCTAGATGAAGTATGCTCTCAAGTACAAAGGGAACATGGTTCCATGGGGTTGTTTGGCGGAAAAGGAGAACTTGTCACCGCCAATCAAGTTGAGGTTGCCTCGGCCAACAAGAGCTACTACCGGGGAAACAACAACCACAACAACAACAACAACAAGAGGCCATTTTGCCATCATTGCAAGAGAAATGGTCATGTTCGAGAGAAGTGTTGGATTCTTCACCCTCACCTTCGCCCGAGAGATGACAACAATGAGCCTAGAGCCCACCTTGCAAGCTCATCCGGTGAAACCAACCCTCCGGAAGTCAAGTCTCAAGTCATTGAAGGAGGTGCTACTGCTCTCAATGCATCCTCGGAGCTGGTGAGGCGATCCGATCTCGATGCTCTCATCAAGGCTCTTAAAGAGTCATCCGGTAATGTGAACCTTGCCCTTAACTCCATTAAACCGCTTATAGTAGATTCCGGAGCCTCTCATCACATGATTAGTGATTCTAAATTGATAAGTGATATAGAACCGGCTTTAGGAAATGTAACTATAGCTAATGGAGATATGGTACCGGTTAAAGGAATTGGAACCTTGAAGTTGTTTAACAAAGATACAAAAGCTTTTTATATGCCGAATTTTGCTTCTAACTTAGTTTCGGTTAGGAGAGCTACTAAGGATTTGAATTGTCATGTTATATTTGGTCCTAATGATGTTTATTTTCAGGATATTAAGACAAGTAAGCTTCTTGGCCAAGGCAAGACCAAAGATGATCTCTATGTCCTTAAGAATACCGACTTATCTACCTCTCCTTCATCTTGTTTTAGTTCTATTGTTGTTAGTGCTAATAGTGCTATTTGGCATGCTAGACTTGGTCATCCCCATACTCGTGCTTTAAGTTTAATATTGCCTAATGTCTCTTTTAAGAATGATGAGTGTGAAGCATGTATCCTTGGCAAACATTGCAAATCTGTCTTTCCAAAGTCTATGACTATTTATGATAATTGCTTTGATCTTGTTCATTCGGATGTATGGACCTCACCTTGCATGTCTAGAGAAAATCATAAGTATTTTGTCACTTTTATTGATGAGAAATCTAAGTATACTTGGCTAACATTGATTCCTACTAAAGATAGGGTTCTAGAAGCTTTCACAAATTTTCAAAATTATGTGACTAATCATTTCAATGCCAAGGTTAAGATTTTGAGATCAGATAATGGAGGGGAGTATACTAGTCTTGCATTCAAACAACACCTCAACAAACATGGAATCATTCACCAAACTAGTTGCCCATACACTCCACAACAAAACGGTGTAGCCGAGAGGAAGAATAGACATCTCATGGAAGTTGCTAGATCAATGATGTTTCATACAAACGTTCCAAAACGTTTTTGGGGAGACGCCGTTGTATCCGCATGTTACTTGATCAACCGGACTCCAACGAAAATACTAAGCGATCTCTCACCCTTTGAAGTACTTAATAAAATTAAACCGTCTATCGATCACTTACGGGTGTTTGGGTGTGTGTGTTATGTGTTAAAACCAGGTGAACTCCGGAACAAGCTTGAAGCTAAAAGTGTAAAAGGAATGTTCATCGGATACTCTATCACACAAAAGGGATACAAGTGCTATGATCCAGAAACAAGGAAAGTAATGGTATCTCGGGATGTTAAGTTTGTGGAAACAAAGGGCTACTATGACGAAAAGAATTGGGAAAGCTTGAAAGATTTATCTCATTCTACTTCCGACCGAGCCACAAATCTTCGAATCATCCTTGAAAAGCTTGGTCTTGAAAACATTCAAACTTCTAACCCGAGAACAACCTCTCCGGAAATTTCTAACCCGAGAGAAGACAATGAGAATCTAACCCCGAAAAGCCCGAGTGATGGAATCAATGATCTAGAAGATGAGTATGGTGAAGAAGAGGAAGGTTTAAATTCACTTGGAAGTGAACCCGAGTCCGATACACAAGAAGAGCTACCTCAAGAAGAGGTACCTCAAGATGAAGAGATTGTTCATCTTCGAAGGAGTGAACGTCTTAAACAACCATCATCAAATTGGAAAAACACTCGGGTCTACTACAACAACATGGCTGTAGCTCACCCCATTCAAGCCGTGTGCACTCTTGCTCACTTTCCGATCGAGCATCAAGCCTATATCACTCAAGTTGATTCCAATTGGATACCGGAAAGTTATGAAGAAGCTAAAGCTCACAAAGAATGGAAAGATGCCGTCGATAATGAAACCAAGGCAATGGAATCTAACCACACATGGGATGAAGCCGATTTACCAAGAGGGAAGAAAGCGGTTACTTCTCGGTGGATATTCACTATAAAGTACAAGAGTGACGGGGGGATAGAACGCTATAAAGCTCGGCTTGTAGCAAGAGGGTTCACACAAACATACGGAGAAGACTATCTTGATACATTTGCTCCGGTAGCTAAACTCCACACCGTCCGAGTGGTACTCTCATTAGCCGTGAACTTGGAATGGGAATTATGGCAAATGGACGTGAAGAATGCATTTCTTCAAGGAGAACTTGAGGATGAATTCTACATGAGACCACCACCGGGCATGGAAGATACAATAGCTCCCGGGAAAGTGTTGAAGCTCAAGAAAGCGATCTATGGACTAAAACAATCACCAAGAGCTTGGTACCACAAGCTTAGTACAACACTAATGGATAGAGGCTTCAAGAAGTCCGAAGCCGATCACACACTTTTCACCCTACCAAGTAAAGAAGGTATTGTACTCATTCTTGTGTATGTTGATGATATCATCATATCCGGGAATGACAAGGTAGGGATTCAAGATACAAAAGTTTTCCTTAAAACTGTTTTTGACATTAAAGATCTTGGAGAACTAAAATATTTTCTTGGTATAGAAGTGTGTAGATCCAAAGAAGGATTGTTTTTGTCACAAAGAAAGTATGCTCTTGACCTTTTAAATGAAGTAGGGAAACTTGGATCAAGACCGGTGGCAGCTCCTCTTGACCCGGATTACCAAACCAATGGAAAGGGGGAGCTTGGAGAAGAACCATTTGATGACCCTACTCAATACCGACGACTAGTAGGTAAGCTAATCAATCTTACCATTACACGACCTGACATTTGTTTTGCTGTGAATCAGGTCTCCCAACACATGCAAGCTCCAACTATGCACCATTGGGATATGGTGAGTCGGATACTCAAGTACATCAAAGGTGCTCCGGGCCAAGGCATTTGGATGGGTTGCAACAACAATACAGAACTTGTGGGGTATTGTGATGCGGATTATGCTGGAGATAGAAAGGATAGAAGATCAACAACCGGATATTGCACATTCATTGGAGGCAACCTAGTCACATGGAAAAGCAAAAAAGCAAAAAGTGGTCTCTCTCTAGTGCCGAGTCGGAATATAGAGCAATGAGGAAGCTCACAACCGAATTGATATGGCTTAAAGCTCTTCTTAAAGATCTTAGAGTGGAATCATCAAGTCCGATCACTATGCATTGTGATAATGAAGCCGCTATACATATTGCATCAAACTCGGTATTCCACGAAAGAACAAAGCACATCGAAGTCGATTGTCACAAGGTCCGAGAGCAAGTTGGATTGGGAGTTATTCTACCTTGTTACACCGAAAGCTCCGAGCAATTAGCGGACATCTTTACCAAAGCAGCAAGTCCACAAGTTTGTGAGTACATTCATTCTAAACTTGGCCTTGTGGACCTCTCCAAGCCATAATGCCTACACTCTTTTTCCCTTAGTATAGATTTTTCCCAAGTGGTTTTTCTATACTAAGGTTTTTAATGAGGTAGGTGTTCATAGCTCCAAGCTTAGTTTTTAAAACTCTTTAGAACTAAGCTTGAGGGGGAGTATAAACCGGAACACCAAATTGGATGATCATGTTGATCATGATCGAGAAGTGTCATCGACCGATCATGGTCGATCCGGATCGAGAAATCATCAACCGACCGTACGGCCGTCCGTACATCACTCGATCTCCACCAAAGCCGTCCGTACAACCTCTCGATCAGGCCCATCCCCAAGTCATTCACTTCAGCCCATTTAAAGACCCTTATTCGTAGAAGACATGTTGAAAAGAAGAAGGCCTAGATCCTTCTTTTGTGACCGTTGGAGCTAGCGCAAGTGGGAAGAGTCACATGTTCTCTTAAACACTTTTACCTAGACATGTCGCTTTCCTTAAGTCAAATTGTATAGCATCTAGGGTTTTGGTAGCTTGTTTATAAATAGCTTTGTAATAGGTTCTAAATAAAGTAAGTAGAGTTTTACACTCTCTCTTCTATTCTCCCCCATTTCGCAAACTAAAACTCTACTCTTCTCCTTTGTTCGATTCAACTCTTCTAATCCCTTTATCCACTCGATCTTTTTATTCAAATCTTACAATAAGAACCCAAAACCATTGCTTTGAGGCAGTGAATGGCTTGTATAAAGTTATTTTGGTTTAGAATATGTTATAATACAATGAATTTGATTGATTACAAGTGCTAGAGATGCATGAAAAATGTTTAGAAGTGAGAAGAAAGACTTGTTGACATTTGGTGCCAAATGGGATAAGAACCCAAAATCATTGCTTTGAGGCAGTGAATGGCTTGTATAAAGTTAGTTTGGGTTAGAATATGTTATAATACAATGAATTTGATTTATTACAAGTGCTAGAGATGCATGAAGAATGTTTAGAAGTGAATAGAAAGACTTGTTGATATTTGGTCCCAAATGGGATAAGAACCCAAAACCATTGCTTTGAGGCAGTGAAGGGCTTGTATAAAGTTATTTTGGTTTAGAGTATGTTATAATACAATGAATTTGATTGATTACAAGTGCTAGAGATGCATGAAGAATGTTTAGAAGTGAATAGAAAGACTTGTTGATATTTGTTCCCAAATGGGATAAGAACCCAAAACCATTGCTTTGAGGCAGTGAAGGGCTTGTATAAAGTTATTTTGGTTTAGAATATGTTATAATACAATGAATTTGATTGATTACAAGTGGTAGAGATGCATGAAGAATGTTTAGAAGTGAGAAGAAAGACTTGTTGATATTTGGTCTCAAACGGGATAAGAACCCAAAATCATTGCTTTGAGGCAGTGAATGGCTTGTATAAAGTTAGTTTGGGTTAGAATATGTTATAATACAATGAATTTGATTTATTACAAGTGCTAGAGATGCATGAAGAATGTTTAGAAGTGAATAGAAAGACTTGTTGATATTTGGTCCCAAATGGGATAAGAACCCAAAACCATTGCTTTGAGGCAGTGAATGGCTTGTATAAAGTTATTTTGGTTTAGAATATGTTATAATACAATGAATTTGATTGATTACAAGTGCTAGAGATGCATGAAGAATGTTTAGAAGTGAATAGAAAGACTTGTTGATATTTGTTCCCAAATGGGATAAGAACCCAAAACCATTGCTTTGAGGCAGTGAATGGCTTGTATAAAGTTATTTTGGGTTAGAATATGTTATAATACAATGAATTTGATTGATTACAAGTGCTAGAGATGCATGAAGAATGTTTAGAAGTGAATAGAAAGACTTGTTGATATTTGTTCCCAAATGGGATAAGAACCCAAAACCATTGCTTTAAGGCAGTGAAGGGCTTGTATAAAGTTATTTTGGTTTAGAATATGTTATAATACAATGAATTTGATTGATTACAAGTGGTAGAGATGCATGAAGAATATTTAGAAGTGAGAAGAAAGACTTGTTGATATTTGGTCCCAAATGGGATAAGAACCCAAAACCATTGCTTTGAGGCAGTGAATGGCTTGTATAAAATTATTTTGGGTTAGAATATGTTATAATACAATGAATTTGATTGATTACAAGTGCTAGAGATGCATGAAGAATGTTTAGAAGTGAGAAGAAAGACTTGTTGATATTTGGTCCCAAATGGGATAAGAACCCAAAACCATTGCTTTGAGGCAGTGAATGGCTTGTATAAAGTTATTTTGGGTTAGAATATATTATAATACAATGAATTTGATTGATTACAAGTGCTAGAGATGCATGAAAAATGTTTAGAAGTGAGAAGAAAGACTTGTTGATATTTGGTCCCAAATGGGATAAGAACCCAAAATCATTGCTTTGAGGCAGTGAATGGCTTGTATAAAGTTAGTTTGGGTTAGAATATGTTATAATACAATGAATTTGATTTATTACAAGTGCTAGAGATGCATGAAGAATGTTTAGAAGTGAATAGAAAGACTTGTTGATATTTGTTCCCAAATGGGATAAGAACCCAAAACCATTGCTTTGAGGCAGTGAAGGGCTTGTATAAAGTTATTTTGGTTTAGAATATGTTATAATACAATGAATTTGATTGATTACAAGTGGTAGAGATGCATGAAGAATATTTAGAAGTGAGAAGAAAGACTTGTTGATATTTGGTCCCAAATGGGATAAGAACCCGAAACCATTGCTTTGAGGCAGTGAATGGCTTGTATAAAGTTATTTTGGGTTAGAATATGTTATAATACAATGAATTTGATTGATTACAAGTGGTAGAGATGCATGAAGAATGTTTAGAAGTGAGAAGAAAGACTTGTTGATATTTGGTCCCAAATGGGATAAGAACCCAAAACCATTGCTTTGAGGCAGTGAATGGTTGTATAAAGTTAGTTTGGGTTAGAATATGTTATAATACAATGAATTTAATTTATTACAAGTGCTAGAGATGCATGAAGAATGTTTAGAAGTGAGTAGAAAGACTTGTTGATATTTGATCCCAAATGGGATAAGAACCCAAAACCATTGCTTTGAGGCAGTGAATAGGTTGTATAAAGTTATTTTGGGTTAGAATATGTTATAATACAATGAATTTGATTGATTACAAGTGCTAGAGATGCATGAAGAATGTTTAGAAGTGAATAGAAAGACTTGTTGATATTTGTTCCCAAATGGGATAAGAACCCAAAACCATTGCTTTGAGGCAGTGAAGGGCTTGTATAAAGTTATTTTGGTTTAGAATATGTTATAATACAATGAATTTGATTGTTTACAAGGGCTAGAGATGCATGAAGAATGTTTAAAAGTGAGAAGAAAGACTTGTTGATATTTGGTCCCAAATGGGATAAGAACCCAAAACCATTGCTTTGAGGCAGTGAATGGCTTGTATAAAGTTATTTTGGGTTAGAATATGTTATAATACAATGAATTTGATTGATTACAAGTGCTAGAGATGCATGAAGAATGTTTAGAAGTGAGTAGAAAGACTTGTTGATATTTGATCCCAAATGGGATAAGAACCCAAAACCATTGCTTTGAGACAGTGAATGGCTTGTATAAAGTTATTTTGGGTTAGAATATGTTATAATACAATGAATTTGATTGATTACAAGTGCTAGAGATGCATGAAGAATGTTTAGAAGTGAATAGAAAGACTTGTTGATATTTGTTCCCAAATGGGATAAGAACCCAAAACCATTGCTTTGAGGCAGTGAAGGGCTTGTATAAAGTTATTTTGGTTTAGAATATGTTATAATACAATGAATTTGATTGTTTACAAGTGCTAGAGATGCATGAAGAATGTTTAAAAGTGAGAAGAAAGACTTGTTGATATTTGGTCCCAAATGGGATAAGAACCCAAAACCATTGCTTTGAGGCAGTGAATGGCTTGTATAAAGTTATTTTGGTTTAGAATATGTTATAATACAATGAATTTGATTGATTACAAGTGGTAGAGATGCATGAAGAATGTTTAGAAGTGAGAAGAAAGACTTGTTGATATTTGGTCCCAAACGGGATAAGAACCCAAAACCATTGCTTTGAGGCAGTGAATGGCTTGTATAAAGTTATTTTGGTTTAGAATATGTTATAATACAATGAATTTGATTGATTACAAGTGCTAGAGATGCATGAAAAATGTTTAGAAGTGAGAAGAAAGACTTGTTGACATTTGGTGCCAAATGGGATAAGAACCCAAAATCATTGCTTTGAGGCAGTGAATGGCTTGTATAAAGTTAGTTTGGGTTAGAATATGTTATAATACAATGAATTTGATTTATTACAAGTGCTAGAGATGCATGAAGAATGTTTAGAAGTGAATAGAAAGACTTGTTGATATTTGGTCCCAAATGGGATAAGAACCCAAAACCATTGCTTTGAGGCAGTGAAAGGCTTGTATAAAGTTATTTTGGTTTAGAATATGTTATAATACAATGAATTTGATTGTTTACAAGTGCTAGAGATGCATGAAGAATGTTTAAAAGTGAGAAGAAAGACTTGTTGATATTTGGTCCCAAATGGGATAAGAACCCAAAACCATTGCTTTGAGGCAGTGAATGGCTTGTATAAAGTTATTTTGGTTTAGAATATGTTATAATACAATGAATTTGATTGATTACAAGTGCTAGAGATGCATGAAGAATGTTTAGAAGTGAATAGAAAGACTTGTTGATATTTGTTCCCAAATGGGATAAGAACCCAAAACCATTGCTTTGAGGCAGTGAAGGGCTTGTATAAAGTTATTTTGGTTTAGAATATGTTATAATACAATGAATTTGATTGATTACAAGTGGTAGAGATGCATGAAGAATGTTTAGAAGTGAGAAGAAAGACTTGTTGATATTTGGTCCCAAACGGGATAAGAACCCAAAATCATTACTTTGAGGCAGTGAATGGCTTGTATAAAGTTAGTTTGGGTTAGAATATGTTATAATACAATGAATTTGATTTATTACAAGTGCTAGAGATGCATGAAGAATGTTTAGAAGTGAATAGAAAGACTTGTTGATATTTGGTCCCAAATGGGATAAAAACCCAAAACCATTGCTTTGAGGCAATGAATGGCTTGTAAAAAGCTATTTTGGGTTAGAATATGTTATAATACAATGAATTTGATTGATTACAAGTGGTAGAGATGCATGAAGAATATTTAGAAGTGAGAAGAAAGACTTGTTGATATTTGGTCCCAAATGGGATAAGAACCCAAAATCATTGCTTTGAGGCAGTGAATGGCTTGTATAAAGTTAGTTTGGGTTAGAATATGTTATAATACAATGAATTTGATTTATTACAAGTGCTAGAGATGCATGAAGAATGTTTAGAAGTGAATAGAAAGACTTGTTGATATTTGGTCCCAAATGGGATAAGAACCCAAAACCATTGCTTTGAGGCAGTGAATGGCTTGTATAAAGTTATTTTGGGTTAGAATATATTATAATACAATGAATTTGATTGATTACAAGTGCTAGAGATGCATGAAAAATGTTTAGAAGTGAGAAGAAAGACTTGTTGATATTTGGTCCCAAATGGGATAAGAACCCAAAATCATTGCTTTGAGGCAGTGAATGGCTTGTATAAAGTTAGTTTGGGTTAGAATATGTTATAATACAATGAATTTGATTTATTACAAGTGCTAGAGATGCATGAAGAATGTTTAGAAGTGAATAGAAAGACTTGTTGATATTTGTTCCCAAATGGGATAAGAACCCAAAACCATTGCTTTGAGGCAGTGAAGGGCTTGTATAAAGTTATTTTGGTTTAGAATATGTTATAATACAATGAATTTGATTGATTACAAGTGGTAGAGATGCATGAAGAATATTTAGAAGTGAGAAGAAAGACTTGTTGATATTTGGTCCCAAATGGGATAAGAACCCGAAACCATTGCTTTGAGGCAGTGAATGGCTTGTATAAAGTTATTTTGGGTTAGAATATGTTATAATACAATGAATTTGATTGATTACAAGTGGTAGAGATGCATGAAGAATGTTTAGAAGTGAGAAGAAAGACTTGTTGATATTTGGTCCCAAATGGGATAAGAACCCAAAACCATTGCTTTGAGGCAGTGAATGGTTGTATAAAGTTAGTTTGGGTTAGAATATGTTATAATACAATGAATTTAATTTATTACAAGTGCTAGAGATGCATGAAGAATGTTTAGAAGTGAGTAGAAAGACTTGTTGATATTTGATCCCAAATGGGATAAGAACCCAAAACCATTGCTTTGAGGCAGTGAATAGGTTGTATAAAGTTATTTTGGGTTAGAATATGTTATAATACAATGAATTTGATTGATTACAAGTGCTAGAGATGCATGAAGAATGTTTAGAAGTGAATAGAAAGACTTGTTGATATTTGTTCCCAAATGGGATAAGAACCCAAAACCATTGCTTTGAGGCAGTGAAGGGCTTGTATAAAGTTATTTTGGTTTAGAATATGTTATAATACAATGAATTTGATTGTTTACAAGGGCTAGAGATGCATGAAGAATGTTTAAAAGTGAGAAGAAAGACTTGTTGATATTTGGTCCCAAATGGGATAAGAACCCAAAACCATTGCTTTGAGGCAGTGAATGGCTTGTATAAAGTTATTTTGGGTTAGAATATGTTATAATACAATGAATTTGATTGATTACAAGTGCTAGAGATGCATGAAGAATGTTTAGAAGTGAGTAGAAAGACTTGTTGATATTTGATCCCAAATGGGATAAGAACCCAAAACCATTGCTTTGAGACAGTGAATGGCTTGTATAAAGTTATTTTGGGTTAGAATATGTTATAATACAATGAATTTGATTGATTACAAGTGCTAGAGATGCATGAAGAATGTTTAGAAGTGAATAGAAAGACTTGTTGATATTTGTTCCCAAATGGGATAAGAACCCAAAACCATTGCTTTGAGGCAGTGAAGGGCTTGTATAAAGTTATTTTGGTTTAGAATATGTTATAATACAATGAATTTGATTGTTTACAAGTGCTAGAGATGCATGAAGAATGTTTAAAAGTGAGAAGAAAGACTTGTTGATATTTGGTCCCAAATGGGATAAGAACCCAAAACCATTGCTTTGAGGCAGTGAATGGCTTGTATAAAGTTATTTTGGTTTAGAATATGTTATAATACAATGAATTTGATTGATTACAAGTGGTAGAGATGCATGAAGAATGTTTAGAAGTGAGAAGAAAGACTTGTTGATATTTGGTCCCAAACGGGATAAGAACCCAAAACCATTGCTTTGAGGCAGTGAATGGCTTGTATAAAGTTATTTTGGTTTAGAATATGTTATAATACAATGAATTTGATTGATTACAAGTGCTAGAGATGCATGAAAAATGTTTAGAAGTGAGAAGAAAGACTTGTTGACATTTGGTGCCAAATGGGATAAGAACCCAAAATCATTGCTTTGAGGCAGTGAATGGCTTGTATAAAGTTAGTTTGGGTTAGAATATGTTATAATACAATGAATTTGATTTATTACAAGTGCTAGAGATGCATGAAGAATGTTTAGAAGTGAATAGAAAGACTTGTTGATATTTGGTCCCAAATGGGATAAGAACCCAAAACCATTGCTTTGAGGCAGTGAAAGGCTTGTATAAAGTTATTTTGGTTTAGAATATGTTATAATACAATGAATTTGATTGTTTACAAGTGCTAGAGATGCATGAAGAATGTTTAAAAGTGAGAAGAAAGACTTGTTGATATTTGGTCCCAAATGGGATAAGAACCCAAAACCATTGCTTTGAGGCAGTGAATGGCTTGTATAAAGTTATTTTGGTTTAGAATATGTTATAATACAATGAATTTGATTGATTACAAGTGCTAGAGATGCATGAAGAATGTTTAGAAGTGAATAGAAAGACTTGTTGATATTTGTTCCCAAATGGGATAAGAACCCAAAACCATTGCTTTGAGGCAGTGAAGGGCTTGTATAAAGTTATTTTGGTTTAGAATATGTTATAATACAATGAATTTGATTGATTACAAGTGGTAGAGATGCATGAAGAATGTTTAGAAGTGAGAAGAAAGACTTGTTGATATTTGGTCCCAAACGGGATAAGAACCCAAAATCATTACTTTGAGGCAGTGAATGGCTTGTATAAAGTTAGTTTGGGTTAGAATATGTTATAATACAATGAATTTGATTTATTACAAGTGCTAGAGATGCATGAAGAATGTTTAGAAGTGAATAGAAAGACTTGTTGATATTTGGTCCCAAATGGGATAAAAACCCAAAACCATTGCTTTGAGGCAATGAATGGCTTGTAAAAAGCTATTTTGGGTTAGAATATGTTATAATACAATGAATTTGATTGATTACAAGTGGTAGAGATGCATGAAGAATATTTAGAAGTGAGAAGAAAGACTTGTTGATATTTGGTCCCAAATGGGATAAGAACCCAAAATCATTGCTTTGAGGCAGTGAATGGCTTGTATAAAGTTAGTTTGGGTTAGAATATGTTATAATACAATGAATTTGATTTATTAAAAGTGCTAGAGATGCATGAAGAATGTTTAGAACTGAATAGAAAGACTTGTTGATATTTGGTCCCAAATGGGATAAGAACCCAAAACTATTGCTTTGAGGCAATAAATGGCTTGTAAAAAGCTATTTTGGGTTAGAATATGTTATAATACAATGAATTTGATTGATTACAAGTGGTAGAGATGCATGAAAAATGTTTAGAAGTGAGAAGAAAGACTTGTTGATATTTGGTCCCAAATGGGATAAGAACCCAAAACCATTGCTTTGAGGCAGTGAATGGCTTGTATAAAGTTATTTTGGGTTAGAATATGTTATAATACAATGAATTTGATTGATTACAAGTGCTAGAGATGCATGAAAAATGTTTAGAAGTGAGAAGAAAGACTTGTTGATATTTGGTCCCAAATGGGATAAGAACCCAAAATCATTGCTTTGAGGCAGTGAATGGCTTGTATAAAGTTAGTTTGGGTTAGAATATGTTATAATACAATGAATTTGATTTATTACAAGTGCTAGAGATGCATGAAGAATGTTTAGAAGTGAATAGAAAGACTTGTTGATATTTGTTCCCAAATGGGATAAGAACCCAAAACCATTGCTTTGAGGCAGTGAAGGGCTTGTATAAAGTTATTTTGGTTTAGAATATGTTATAATACAATGAATTTGATTGATTACAAGTGGTAGAGATGCATGAAGAATATTTAGAAGTGAGAAGAAAGACTTGTTGATATTTGGTCCCAAATGGGATAAGAACCCAAAACCATTGCTTTGAGGCAGTGAATAGCTTGTATAAAGTTATTTTGGGTTAGAATATGTTATAATACAATGAATTTGATTGATTACAAGTGCTAGAGATGCATGAAGAATGTTTAGAAGTGAATAGAAAGACTTGTTGATATTTGTTCCCAAATGGGATAAGAACCCAAAACCATTGCTTTGAGGCAGTGAAGGGCTTGTATAAAGTTATTTTGGTCTAGAATATGTTATAATACAATGAATTTGATTGATTACAAGTGGTAGAGATGCATGAAGAATATTTAGAAGTGAGAAGAAAGACTTGTTGATATTTGGTCCCAAATGGGATAAGAACCCAAAACCATTGCTTTGAGGCAGTGAATGGTTGTATAAAGTTAGTTTGGGTTAGAATATGTTATAATACAATGAATTTAATTTATTACAAGTGCTAGAGATGCATGAAGAATGTTTAGAAGTGAGTAGAAAGACTTGTTGATATTTGATCCCAAATGGGATAAGAACCCAAAACCATTGCTTTGAGGCAGTGAATAGGGTGTATAAAGTTATTTTGGGTTAGAATATGTTATAATACAATGAATTTGATTGATTACAAGTGCTAGAGATGCATGAAGAATGTTTAGAAGTGAATAGAAAGACTTGTTGATATTTGTTCCCAAATGGGATAAGAACCCAAAACCATTGCTTTGAGGCAGTGAAGGGCTTGTATAAAGTTATTTTGGTTTAGAATATGTTATAATACAATGAATTTGATTGTTTACAAGGGCTAGAGATGCAGGAAGAATGTTTAAAAGTGAGAAGAAAGACTTGTTGATATTTGGTCCCAAATGGGATAAGAACCCAAAACCATTGCTTTGAGGCAGTGAATGGCTTGTATAAAGTTATTTTGGGTTAGAATATGTTATAATACAATGAATTTGATTGATTACAAGTGCTAGAGATGCATGAAGAATGTTTAGAAGTGAGTAGAAAGACTTGTTGATATTTGATCCCAAATGGGATAAGAACCCAAAACCATTGCTTTGAGACAGTGAATGGCTTGTATAAAGTTATTTTGGGTTAGAATATGTTATAATACAATGAATTTGATTGATTACAAGTGCTAGAGATGCATGAAGAATGTTTAGAAGTGAATAGAAAGACTTGTTGATATTTGTTCCCAAATGGGATAAGAACCCAAAACCATTGCTTTGAGGCAGTGAAGGGCTTGTATAAAGTTATTTTGGTTTAGAATATGTTATAATACAATGAATTTGATTGTTTACAAGTGCTAGAGATGCATGAAGAATGTTTAAAAGTGAGAAGAAAGACTTGTTGATATTTGGTCCCAAATGGGATAAGAACCCAAAACCATTGCTTTGAGGCAGTGAATGGCTTGTATAAAGTTATTTTGGTTTAGAATATGTTATAATACAATGAATTTGATTGATTACAAGTGGTAGAGATGCATGAAGAATGTTTAGAAGTGAGAAGAAAGACTTGTTGATATTTGGTCCCAAACGGGATAAGAACCCAAAACCATTGCTTTGATGCAGTGAATGGCTTGTATAAAGTTATTTTGGTTTAGAATATGTTATAATACAATGAATTTGATTGATTACAAGTGCTAGAGATGCATGAAAAATGTTTAGAAGTGAGAAGAAAGACTTGTTGACATTTGGTGCCAAATGGGATAAGAACCCAAAATCATTGCTTTGAGGCAGTGAATGGCTTGTATAAAGTTAGTTTGGGTTAGAATATGTTATAATACAATGAATTTGATTTATTACAAGTGCTAGAGATGCATGAAGAATGTTTAGAAGTGAATAGAAAGACTTGTTGATATTTGGTCCCAAATGGGATAAGAACCCAAAACCATTGCTTTGAGGCAGTGAAAGGCTTGTATAAAGTTATTTTGGTTTAGAATATGTTATAATACAATGAATTTGATTGTTTACAAGTGCTAGAGATGCATGAAGAATGTTTAAAAGTGAGAAGAAAGACTTGTTGATATTTGGTCCCAAATGGGATAAGAACCCAAAACCATTGCTTTGAGGCAGTGAATGGCTTGTATAAAGTTATTTTGGTTTAGAATATGTTATAATACAATGAATTTGATTGATTACAAGTGCTAGAGATGCATGAAGAATGTTTAGAAGTGAATAGAAAGACTTGTTGATATTTGTTCCCAAATGGGATAAGAACCCAAAACCATTGCTTTGAGGCAGTGAAGGGCTTGTATAAAGTTATTTTGGTTTAGAATATGTTATAATACAATGAATTTGATTGATTACAAGTGGTAGAGATGCATGAAGAATGTTTAGAAGTGAGAAGAAAGACTTGTTGATATTTGGTCCCAAACGGGATAAGAACCCAAAATCATTGCTTTGAGGCAGTGAATGGCTTCTATAAAGTTAGTTTGGGTTAGAATATGTTATAATACAATGAATTTGATTTATTACAAGTGCTAGAGATGCATGAAGAATGTTTAGAAGTGAATAGAAAGACTTGTTGATATTTGGTCCCAAATGGGATAAAAACCCAAAACCATTGCTTTGAGGCAATGAATGGCTTGTAAAAAGCTATTTTGGGTTAGAATATGTTATAATACAATGAATTTGATTGATTACAAGTGGTAGAGATGCATGAAGAATATTTAGAAGTGAGAAGAAAGACTTGTTGATATTTGGTCCCAAATGGGATAAGAACCCAAAATCATTGCTTTGAGGCAGTGAATGGCTTGTATAAAGTTAGTTTGGGTTAGAATATGTTATAATACAATGAATTTGATTTATTAAAAGTGCTAGAGATGCATGAAGAATGTTTAGAACTGAATAGAAAGACTTGTTGATATTTGGTCCCAAATGGGATAAGAACCCAAAACTATTGCTTTGAGGCAATGAATGGCTTGTAAAAAGCTATTTTGGGTTAGAATATGTTATAATACAATGAATTTGATTGATTACAAGTGGTAGAGATGCATGAAAAATGTTTAGAAGTGAGAAGAAAGACTTGTTGATATTTGGTCCCAAATGGGATAAGAACCCAAAACCATTGCTTTGAGGCAGTGAATGGCTTGTATAAAGTTATTTTGGGTTAGAATATGTTATAATACAATGAATTTGATTGATT
Organism: Capsella bursa-pastoris; assembly: GCA_036452645.1. Taxonomy (NCBI): domain Eukaryota; kingdom Viridiplantae; phylum Streptophyta; class Magnoliopsida; order Brassicales; family Brassicaceae; genus Capsella; species Capsella bursa-pastoris. Next base: position 4,378,346 of record CP144186.1, read on the forward strand.
ACAAGTGCTAGAGATGCATGAAAAATGTTTAGAAGTGGGAAGAAAGACTTGTTGATATTTGGTCCCAAATGGGATAAGAACCCAAAATCATTGCTTTGAGGCAGTGAATGGCTTGTATAAAGTTAGTTTGGGTTAGAATATGTTATAATACAATGAATTTGATTTATTACAAGTGCTAGAGATGCATGAAGAATGTTTAGAAGTGAATAGAAAGACTTGTTGATATTTGTTCCCAAATGGGATAAGAACCCAAAACCATTGCTTTGAGGCAGTGAAGGGCTTGTATAAAGTTATTTTGGTTTAGAATATGTTATAATACAATGAATTTGATTGATTACAAGTGGTAGAGATGCATGAAGAATATTTAGAAGTGAGAAGAAAAACTTGTTGATATTTGGTCCCAAATGGGATAAGAACCCAAAACAATTGCTTTGAGGCAGTGAATAGCTTGTATAAAGTTATTTTGGGTTAGAATATGTTATAATACAATGAATTTGATTGATTACAAGTGCTAGAGATGCATGAAGAATGTTTCGAAGTGAATAGAAAGACTTGTTGATATTTGTTCCCAAATGGGATAAGAACCCAAAACCATTGCTTTGAGGCAGTGAAGGGCTTGTATAAAGTTATTTTGGTTTAGAATATGTTATAATACAATGAATTTGATTGATTACAAGTGGTAGAGATGCATGAAGAATATTTAGAAGTGAGAAGAAAGACTTGTTGATATTTGGTCCCAAATGGGATAAGAACCCGAAACCATTGCTTTGAGGCAGTGAATGGCTTGTATAAAGTTATTTTGGGTTAGAATATGTTATAATACAATGAATTTGATTGATTACAAGTGGTAGAGATGCATGAAGAATGTTTAGAAGTGAGAAGAAAGACTTGTTGATATTTGGTCCCAAATGGGATAAGAACCCAAAACCATTGCTTTGAGGCAGTGAATGGTTGTATAAAGTTAGTTTGGGTTAGAATATGTTATAATACAATGAATTTAATTTATTACAAGTGCTAGAGATGCATGAAGAATGTTTAGAAGTGAGTAGAAAGACTTGTTGATATTTGATCCCAAATGGGATAAGAACCCAAAACCATTGCTTTGAGGCAGTGAATAGGTTGTATAAAGTTATTTTGGGTTAGAATATGTTATAATACAATGAATTTGATTGATTACAAGTGCTAGAGATGCATGAAGAATGTTTAGAAGTGAATAGAAAGACTTGTTGATATTTGTTCCCAAATGGGATAAGAACCCAAAACCATTGCTTTGAGGCAGTGAAGGGCTTGTATAAAGTTATTTTGGTTTAGAATATGTTATAATACAATGAATTTGATTGTTTACAAGGGCTAGAGATGCATGAAGAATGTTTAAAAGTGAGAAGAAAGACTTGTTGATATTTGGTCCCAAATGGGATAAGAACCCAAAACCATTGCTTTGAGGCAGTGAATGGCTTGTATAAAGTTATTTTGGGTTAGAATATGTTATAATACAATGAATTTGATTGATTACAAGTGCTAGAGATGCATGAAGAATGTTTAGAAGTGAGTAGAAAGACTTGTTGATATTTGATCCCAAATGGGATAAGAACCCAAAACCATTGCTTTGAGACAGTGAATGGCTTGTATAAAGTTATTTTGGGTTAGAATATGTTATAATACAATGAATTTGATTGATTACAAGTGCTAGAGATGCATGAAGAATGTTTAGAAGTGAATAGAAAGACTTGTTGATATTTGTTCCCAAATGGGATAAGAACCCAAAACCATTGCTTTGAGGCAGTGAAGGGCTTGTATAAAGTTATTTTGGTTTAGAATATGTTATAATACAATGAATTTGATTGTTTACAAGTGCTAGAGATGCATGAAGAATGTTTAAAAGTGAGAAGAAAGACTTGTTGATATTTGGTCCCAAATGGGATAAGAACCCAAAACCATTGCTTTGAGGCAGTGAATGGCTTGTATAAAGTTATTTTGGTTTAGAATATGTTATAATACAATGAATTTGATTGATTACAAGTGGTAGAGATGCATGAAGAATGTTTAGAAGTGAGAAGAAAGACTTGTTGATATTTGGTCCCAAACGGGATAAGAACCCAAAACCATTGCTTTGAGGCAGTGAATGGCTTGTATAAAGTTATTTTGGTTTAGAATATGTTATAATACAATGAATTTGATTGATTACAAGTGCTAGAGATGCATGAAAAATGTTTAGAAGTGAGAAGAAAGACTTGTTGACATTTGGTGCCAAATGGGATAAGAACCCAAAATCATTGCTTTGAGGCAGTGAATGGCTTGTATAAAGTTATTTTGGTTTAGAATATGTTATAATACAATGAATTTGATTGATTACAAGTGCTAGAGATGCATGAAGAATGTTTAGAAGTGAGAAGAAAGACTTGTTGATATTTGGTCCCAAACGGGATAAGAACCCAAAATCATTGCTTTGAGGCAGTGAATGGCTTGTATAAAGTTAGTTTGGGTTAGAATATGTTATAATACAATGAATTTGATTTATTACAAGTGCTAGAGATGCATGAAGAATGTTTAGAAGTGAATAGAAAGACTTGTTGATATTTGGTCCCAAATGGGATAAAAACCCAAAACCATTGCTTTGAGGCAATGAATGGCTTGTAAAAAGCTATTTTGGGTTAGAATATGTTATAATACAATGAATTTTATTGATTACAAGTGGTAGAGATGCATGAAGAATATTTAGAAGTGAGAAGAAAGACTTGTTGATATTTGGTCCCAAATGGGATAAGAACCCAAAATCATTGCTTTGAGGCAGTGAATGGCTTGTATAAAGTTAGTTTGGGTTAGAATATGTTATAATACAATGAATTTGATTTATTAAAAGTGCTAGAGATGCATGAAGAATGTTTAGAACTGAATAGAAAGACTTGTTGATATTTGGTCCCAAATGGGATAAGAACCCAAAACTATTGCTTTGAGGCAATGAATGGCTTGTAAAAAGCTTTTTTGGGTTAGAATATGTTATAATACAATGAATTTGATTGATTACAAGTGGTAGAGATGCATGAAAAATGTTTAGAAGTGAGAAGAAAGACTTGTTGATATTTGGTCCCAAATGGGATAAGAACCCAAAACCATTGCTTTGAGGCAGTGAATGGCTTGTATAAAGTTATTTTGGGTTAGAATATGTTATAATACAATGAATTTGATTGATTACAAGTGCTAGAGATGCATGAAAAATGTTTAGAAGTGAGAAGAAAGACTTGTTGATATTTGGTCCCAAATGGGATAAGAACCCAAAATCATTGCTTTGAGGCAGTGAATGGCTTGTATAAAGTTAGTTTGGGTTAGAATATGTTATAATACAATGAATTTGATTTATTACAAGTGCTAGAGATGCATGAACAATGTTTAGAAGTGAATAGAAAGACTTGTTGATATTTGTTCCCAAATGGGATAAGAACCCAAAACCATTGCTTTGAGGCAGTGAAGGGCTTGTATAAAGTTATTTTGGTTTAGAATATGTTATAATACAATGAATTTGATTGATTACAAGTGGTAGAGATGCATGAAGAATATTTAGAAGTGAGAAGAAAGACTTGTTGATATTTGGTCCCAAATGGGATAAGAACCCAAAACAATTGCTTTGAGGCAGTGAATAGCTTGTATAAAGTTATTTTGGGTTAGAATATGTTATAATACAATGAATTTGATTGATTACAAGTGCTAGAGATGCATGAAGAATGTTTAGAAGTGAATAGAAAGACTTGTTGATATTTGTTCCCAAATGGGATAAGAACCCAAAACCATTGCTTTGAGGCAGTGAAGGGCTTGTATAAAGTTATTTTGGTTTAGAATATGTTATAATACAATGAATTTGATTGATTACAAGTGGTAGAGATGCATGAAGAATATTTAGAAGTGAGAAGAAAGACTTGTTGATATTTGGTCCCAAATGGGATAAGAACCCGAAACCATTGCTTTGAGGCAGTGAATGGCTTGTATAAAGTTATTTTGGGTTAGAATATGTTATAATACAATGAATTTGATTGATTACAAGTGGTAGAGATGCATGAAGAATGTTTAGAAGTGAGAAGAAAGACTTGTTGATATTTGGTCCCAAATGGGATAAGAACCCAAAACCATTGCTTTGAGGCAGTGAATGGTTGTATAAAGTTAGTTTGGGTTAGAATATGTTATAATACAATGAATTTAATTTATTACAAGTGCTAGAGATGCAAGAAGAATGTTTAGAAGTGAGTAGAAAGACTTGTTGATATTTGATCCCAAATGGGATAAGAACCCAAAACCATTGCTTTGAGGCAGTGAATAGGTTGTATAAAGTTATTTTGGGTTAGAATATGTTATAATACAATGAATTTGATTGATTACAAGTGCTAGAGATGCATGAAGAATGTTTAGAAGTGAATAGAAAGACTTGTTGATATTTGTTCCCAAATGGGATAAGAACCCAAAACCATTGCTTTGAGGCAGTGAAGGGCTTGTATAAAGTTATTTTGGTTTAGAATATGTTATAATACAATGAATTTGATTGTTTACAAGGGCTAGAGATGCATGAAGAATGTTTAAAAGTGAGAAGAAAGACTTGTTGATATTTGGTCCCAAATGGGATAAGAACCCAAAACCATTGCTTTGAGGCAGTGAATGGCTTGTATAAAGTTATTTTGGGTTAGAATATGTTATAATACAATGAATTTGATTGATTACAAGTGCTAGAGATGCATGAAGAATGTTTAGAAGTGAGTAGAAAGACTTGTTGATATTTGATCCCAAATGGGATAAGAACCCAAAACCATTGCTTTGAGACAGTGAATGGCTTGTATAAAGTTATTTTGGGTTAGAATATGTTATAATACAATGAATTTGATTGATTACAAGTGCTAGAGATGCATGAAGAATGTTTAGAAGTGAATAGAAAGACTTGTTGATATTTGTTCCCAAATGGGATAAGAACCCAAAACCATTGCTTTGAGGCAGTGAAGGGCTTGTATAAAGTTATTTTGGTTTAGAATATGTTATAATACAATGAATTTGATTTATTACAAGTGCTAGAGATGCATGAAGAATGTTTAGAAATGAATAGAAAGACTTGTTGATATTTGGTCCCAAATGGGATAAAAACCCAAAACCATTGCTTTGAGGCAATGAATGGCTTGTAAAAAGCTATTTTGGTTTAGAATATGTTATAATACAATGAATTTTATTGATTACAAGTGGTAGAGATGCATGAAGAATATTTAGAAGTGAGAAGAAAGACTTGTTGATATTTGGTCCCAAATGGGATAAGAACCCAAAATCATTGCTTTGAGGCAGTGAATGGCTTGTATAAAGTTAGTTTGGGTTAGAATATGTTATAATACAATGAATTTGATTTATTAAAAGTGCTAGAGATGCATGAAGAATGTTTAGAACTGAATAGAAAGACTTGTTGATATTTGGTCCCAAATGGGATAAGAACCCAAAACTATTGCTTTGAGGCAATGAATGGCTTGTAAAAAGCTTTTTTGGGTTAGAATATGTTATAATACAATGAATTTGATTGATTACAAGTGGTAGAGATGCATGAAAAATGTTTAGAAGTGAGAAGAAAGACTTGTTGATATTTGGTCCCAAATGGGATAAGAACCCAAAACCATTGCTTTGAGGCAGTGAATGGCTTGTATAAAGTTATTTTGGGTTAGAATATGTTATAATACAATGAATTTGATTGATTACAAGTGCTAGAGATGCATGAAAAATGTTTAGAAGTGAGAAGAAAGACTTGTTGATATTTGGTCCCAAATGGGATAAGAACCCAAAATCATTGCTTTGAGGCAGTGAATGGCTTGTATAAAGTTAGTTTGGGTTAGAATATGTTATAATACAATGAATTTGATTTATTACAAGTGCTAGAGATGCATGAACAATGTTTAGAAGTGAATAGAAAGACTTGTTGATATTTGTTCCCAAATGGGATAAGAACCCAAAACCATTGCTTTGAGGCAGTGAAGGGCTTGTATAAAGTTATTTTGGTTTAGAATATGTTATAATACAATGAATTTGATTGATTACAAGTGGTAGAGATGCATGAAGAATATTTAGAAGTGAGAAGAAAGACTTGTTGATATTTGGTCCCAAATGGGATAAGAACCCAAAACAATTGCTTTGAGGCAGTGAATAGCTTGTATAAAGTTATTTTGGGTTAGAATATGTTATAATACAATGAATTTGATTGATTACAAGTGCTAGAGATGCATGAAGAATGTTTAGAAGTGAATAGAAAGACTTGTTGATATTTGTTCCCAAATGGGATAAGAACCCAAAACCATTGCTTTGAGGCAGTGAAGGGCTTGTATAAAGTTATTTTGGTTTAGAATATGTTATAATACAATGAATTTGATTGATTACAAGTGGTAGAGATGCATGAAGAATATTTAGAAGTGAGAAGAAAGACTTGTTGATATTTGGTCCCAAATGGGATAAGAACCCGAAACCATTGCTTTGAGGCAGTGAATGGCTTGTATAAAGTTATTTTGGGTTAGAATATGTTATAATACAATGAATTTGATTGATTACAAGTGGTAGAGATGCATGAAGAATGTTTAGAAGTGAGAAGAAAGACTTGTTGATATTTGGTCCCAAATGGGATAAGAACCCAAAACCATTGCTTTGAGGCAGTGAATGGTTGTATAAAGTTAGTTTGGGTTAGAATATGTTATAATACAATGAATTTAATTTATTACAAGTGCTAGAGATGCAAGAAGAATGTTTAGAAGTGAGTAGAAAGACTTGTTGATATTTGATCCCAAATGGGATAAGAACCCAAAACCATTGCTTTGAGGCAGTGAATAGGTTGTATAAAGTTATTTTGGGTTAGAATATGTTATAATACAATGAATTTGATTGATTACAAGTGCTAGAGATGCATGAAGAATGTTTAGAAGTGAATAGAAAGACTTGTTGATATTTGTTCCCAAATGGGATAAGAACCCAAAACCATTGCTTTGAGGCAGTGAAGGGCTTGTATAAAGTTATTTTGGTTTAGAATATGTTATAATACAATGAATTTGATTGTTTACAAGGGCTAGAGATGCATGAAGAATGTTTAAAAGTGAGAAGAAAGACTTGTTGATATTTGGTCCCAAATGGGATAAGAACCCAAAACCATTGCTTTGAGGCAGTGAATGGCTTGTATAAAGTTATTTTGGGTTAGAATATGTTATAATACAATGAATTTGATTGATTACAAGTGCTAGAGATGCATGAAGAATGTTTAGAAGTGAGTAGAAAGACTTGTTGATATTTGATCCCAAATGGGATAAGAACCCAAAACCATTGCTTTGAGACAGTGAATGGCTTGTATAAAGTTATTTTGGGTTAGAATATGTTATAATACAATGAATTTGATTGATTACAAGTGCTAGAGATGCATGAAGAATGTTTAGAAGTGAATAGAAAGACTTGTTGATATTTGTTCCCAAATGGGATAAGAACCCAAAACCATTGCTTTGAGGCAGTGAAGGGCTTGTATAAAGTTATTTTGGTTTAGAATATGTTATAATACAATGAATTTGATTGTTTACAAGTGCTAGAGATGCATGAAGAATGTTTAAAAGTGAGAATAAAGACTTGTTGATATTTGGTCCCAAATGGGATAAGAACCCAAAACCATTGCTTTGAGGCAGTGAATGGCTTGTATAAAGTTATTTTGGTTTAGAATATGTTATAATACAATGAATTTGATTGATTACAAGTGGTAGAGATGCATGAAGAATGTTTAGAAGTGAGAAGAAAGACTTGTTGATATTTGGTCCCAAACGGGATAAGAACCCAAAACCATTGCTTTGAGGCAGTGAATGGCTTGTATAAAGTTATTTTGGTTTAGAATATGTTATAATACAATGAATTTGATTGATTACAAGTGCTAGAGATGCATGAAAAATGTTTAGAAGTGAGAAGAAAGACTTGTTGACATTTGGTGCCAAATGGGATAAGAACCCAAAATCATTGCTTTGAGGCAGTGAATGGCTTGTATAAAGTTAGTTTGGGTTAGAATATGTTATAATACAATGAATTTGATTTATTACAAGTGCTAGAGATGCATGAAGAATGTTTAGAAGTGAATAGAAAGACTTGTTGATATTTGGTCCCAAATGGGATAAGAACCCAAAACCATTGCTTTGAGGCAGTGAAAGGCTTGTATAAAGTTATTTTGGTTTAGAATATGTTATAATACAATGAATTTGATTGTTTACAAGTGCTAGAGATGCATGAAGAATGTTTAAAAGTGAGAAGAAAGACTTGTTGATATTTGGTCCCAAATGGGATAAGAACCCAAAACCATTGCTTTGAGGCAGTGAATGGCTTGTATAAAGTTATTTTGGTTTAGAATATGTTATAATACAATGAATTTGATTGATTACAAGTGGTAGAGATGCATGAAGAATGTTTAGAAGTGAGAAGAAAGACTTGTTGATATTTGGTCCCAAACGGGATAAGAACCCAAAACCATTGCTTTGAGGCAGTGAATGGCTTGTATAAAGCTATTTTGGGTTAGAATATGTTATAATACAATGAATTTGATTGATTACAAGTGGTAGAGATGCATGAAGAATATTTAGAAGTGAGAAGAAAGACTTGTTGATATTTGGTCCCAAATGGGATAAGAACCCAAAATCATTGCGTTGAGGCAGTGAATGGCTTGTATAAAGTTAGTTTGGGTTAGAATATGTTATAATACAATGAATTTGATTTATTAAAAGTGCTAGAGATGCATGAAGAATGTTTAGAACTGAATAGAAAGACTTGTTGATATTTGGTCCCAAATGGGATAAGAACCCAAAACTATTGCTTTGAGGCAATGAATGGCTTGTAAAAAGCTATTTTGGGTTAGAATATGTTATAATACAATAAATTTGATTGATTACAAGTGGTAGAGATGCATGAAGAATATTTAGAAGTGAGAAGAAAGACTTGTTGATATTTGGTCCCAAATGGGATAAGAACCCAAAACCATTGCTTTGAGGCAGTGAATGGCTTGTATAAAGTTATTTTGGTTTAGAATATGTTATAATACAATGAATTTGATTGTTTACAAGTGCTAGAGATGCATGAAGAATGTTTAAAAGTGAGAAGAAAGACTTGTTGATATTTGGTCCCAAATGGGATAAGAACCCAAAACCATTGCTTTGAGGCAGTGAATGGCTTGTATAAAGTTATTTTGGTTTAGAATATGTTATAATACAATGAATTTGATTGATTACAAGTGGTAGAGATGCATGAAGAATGTTTAGAAGTGAGAAGAAAGACTTGTTGATATTTGGTCCCAAACGGGATAAGAACCCAAAACCATTGCTTTGAGGCAGTGAATGGCTTGTATAAAGTTATTTTGGTTTAGAATATGTTATAATACAATGAATTTGATTGATTACAAGTGCTAGAGATGCATGAAAAATGTTTAGAAGTGAGAAGAAAGACTTGTTGACATTTGGTGCCAAATGGGATAAGAACCCAAAATCATTGCTTTGAGGCAGTGAATGGCTTGTATAAAGTTAGTTTGGGTTAGAATATGTTATAATACAATGAATTTGATTTATTACAAGTGCTAGAGATGCATGAAGAATGTTTAGAAGTGAATAGAAAGACTTGTTGATATTTGGTCCCAAATGGGATAAGAACCCAAAACCATTGCTTTGAGGCAGTGAAGGGCTTGTATAAAGTTATTTTGGTTTAGAATATGTTATAATACAATGAATTTGATTGTTTACAAGTGCTAGAGATGCATGAAGAATGTTTAAAAGTGAGAAGAAAGACTTGTTGATATTTGGTCCCAAATGGGATAAGAACCCAAAACCATTGCTTTGAGGCAGTGAATGGCTTGTATAAAGTTATTTTGGTTTAGAATATGTTATAATACAATGAATTTGATTGATTACAAGTGCTAGAGATGCATGAAGAATGTTTAGAAGTGAATAGAAAGACTTGTTGATATTTGTTCCCAAATGGGATAAGAACCCAAAACCATTGCTTTGAGGCAGTGAAGGGCTTGTATAAAGTTATTTTGGTTTAGAATATGTTATAATACAATGAATTTGATTGATTACAAGTGGTAGAGATGCATGAAGAATGTTTAGAAGTGAGAAGAAAGACTTGTTGATATTTGGTCCCAAACGGGATAAGAACCCAAAATCATTGCTTTGAGGCAGTGAATGGCTTGTATAAAGTTAGTTTGGGTTAGAATATGTTATAATACAATGAATTTGATTTATTACAAGTGCTAGAGATGCATGAAGAATGTTTAGAAGTGAATAGAAAGACTTGTTGATATTTGGTCCCAAATGGGATAAGAACCCAAAACCATTGCTTTGAGGCAATGAATGGCTTGTAAAAAGCTATTTTGGGTTAGAATATGTTATAATACAATGAATTTGATTGATTACAAGTGGTAGAGATGCATGAAGAATATTTAGAAGTGAGAAGAAAGACTTGTTGATATTTGGTCCCAAATGGGATAAGAACCCAAAATCATTGCTTTGAGGCAGTGAATGGCTTGTATAAAGTTAGTTTGGGTTAGAATATGTTATAATACAATGAATTTGATTTATTACAAGTGCTAGAGATGCATGAAGAATGTTTAGAAGTGAATAGAAAGACTTGTTGATATTTGGTCCCAAATGGGATAAGAACCCAAAACCATTGCTTTAAGGCAGTGAAGGGCTTGTATAAAGTTATTTTGGTTTAGAATATGTTATAATACAATGAATTTGATTGTTTACAAGTGCTAGAGATGCATGAAGAATGTTTAAAAGTGAGAAGAAAGACTTGTTGATATTTGGTCCCAAATGGGATAAGAACCCAAAACCATTGCTTTGAGGCAGTGAATGGCTTGTATAAAGTTATTTTGGTTTAGAATATGTTATAATACAATGAATTTGATTGATTACAAGTGCTAGAGATGCATGAAGAATGTTTAGAAGTGAATAGAAAGACTTGTTGATATTTGTTCCCAAATGGGATAAGAACCCAAAACCATTGCTTTGAGGCAGTGAAGGGCTTGTATAAAGTTATTTTGGTTTAGAATATGTTATAATACAATGAATTTGATTGATTACAAGTGGTAGAGATGCATGAAGAATGTTTAGAAGTGAGAAGAAAGACTTGTTGATATTTGGTCCCAAACGGGATAAGAACCCAAAATCATTGCTTTGAGGCAGTGAATGGCTTGTATAAAGTTAGTTTGGGTTAGAATATGTTATAATACAATGAATTTGATTTATTACAAGTGCTAGAGATGCATGAAGAATGTTTAGAAGTGAATAGAAAGACTTGTTGATATTTGGTCCCAAATGGGATAAAAACCCAAAACCATTGCTTTGAGGCAATGAATGGCTTGTAAAAAGCTATTTTGGGTTAGAATATGTTATAATACAATGAATTTGATTGATTACAAGTGGTAGAGATGCATGAAGAATATTTAGAAGTGAGAAGAAAGACTTGTTGATATTTGGTCCCAAATGGGATAAGAACCCAAAATCATTGCGTTGAGGCAGTGAATGGCTTGTATAAAGTTAGTTTGGGTTAGAATATGTTATAATACAATGAATTTGATTTATTAAAAGTGCTAGAGATGCATGAAGAATGTTTAGAACTGAATAGAAAGACTTGTTGATATTTGGTCCCAAATGGGATAAGAACCCAAAACTATTGCTTTGAGGCAATGAATGGCTTGTAAAAAGCTATTTTGGGTTAGAATATGTTATAATACAATGAATTTGATTGATTACAAGTGGTAGAGATGCATGAAGAATATTTAGAAGTGAGAAGAAAGACTTGTTGATATTTGGTCCCAAATGGGATAAGAACCCAAAACCATTGCTTTGAGGCAGTGAATGGCTTGTATAAAGTTATTTTGGTTTAGAATATGTTATAATACAATGAATTTGATTGTTTACAAGTGCTAGAGATGCATGAAGAATGTTTAAAAGTGAGAAGAAAGACTTGTTGATATTTGGTCCCAAATGGGATAAGAACCCAAAACCATTGCTTTGAGGCAGTGAATGGCTTGTATAAAGTTATTTTGGTTTAGAATATGTTATAATACAATGAATTTGATTGATTACAAGTGGTAGAGATGCATGAAGAATGTTTAGAAGTGAGAAGAAAGACTTGTTGATATTTGGTCCCAAACGGGATAAGAACCCAAAACCATTGCTTTGAGGCAGTGAATGGCTTGTATAAAGTTATTTTGGTTTAGAATATGTTATAATACAATGAATTTGATTGATTACAAGTGCTAGAGATGCATGAAAAATGTTTAGAAGTGAGAAGAAAGACTTGTTGACATTTGGTGCCAAATGGGATAAGAACCCAAAATCATTGCTTTGAGGCAGTGAATGGCTTGTATAAAGTTAGTTTGGGTTAGAATATGTTATAATACAATGAATTTGATTTATTACAAGTGCTAGAGATGCATGAAGAATGTTTAGAAGTGAATAGAAAGACTTGTTGATATTTGGTCCCAAATGGGATAAGAACCCAAAACCATTGCTTTGAGGCAGTGAAGGGCTTGTATAAAGTTATTTTGGTTTAGAATATGTTATAATACAATGAATTTGATTGTTTACAAGTGCTAGAGATGCATGAAGAATGTTTAAAAGTGAGAAGAAAGACTTGTTGATATTTGGTCCCAAATGGGATAAGAACCCAAAACCATTGCTTTGAGGCAGTGAATGGCTTGTATAAAGTTATTTTGGTTTAGAATATGTTATAATACAATGAATTTGATTGTTTACAAGTGCTAGAGATGCATGAAGAATGTTTAAAAGTGAGAAGAAAGACTTGTTGATATTTGGTCCCAAATGGGATAAGAACCCAAAACCATTGCTTTGAGGCAGTGAAGGGCTTGTATAAAGTTATTTTGGTTTAGAATATGTTATAATACAATGAATTTGATTGATTACAAGTGGTAGAGATGCATGAAGAATGTTTAGAAGTGAGAAGAAAGACTTGTTGATATTTGGTCCCAAACGGGATAAGAACCCAAAACCATTGCTTTGAGGCAGTGAATAGCTTGTATAAAGTTAGTTTGGGTTAGAATATGTTATAATACAATGAATTTGATTTATTACAAGTGCTAGAGATGCATGAAGAATGTTTAGAAGTGAATAGAAAGACTTGTTGATATTTGGTCCCAAATGGGATAAGAACCCAAAACCATTGCTTTGAGGCAGTGAAGGGCTTGTATAAAGTTATTTTGGTTTAGAATATGTTATAATACAATGAATTTGATTGATTACAAGTGGTAGAGATGCATGAAGAATGTTTAGAAGTGAGAAGAAAGACTTGTTGATATTTGGTCCCAAACGGGATAAGAACCCAAAATCATTGCTTTGAGGCAGTGAATGGCTTGTATAAAGTTAGTTTGGGTTAGAATATGTTATAATACAATGAATTTGATTTATTACAAGTGCTAGAGATGCATGAAGAATGTTTAGAAGTGAATAGAAAGACTTGTTGATATTTGGTCCCAAATGGGATAAGAACCCAAAACCATTGCTTTGAGGCAATGAATGGCTTGTAAAAAGCTATTTTGGGTTAGAATATGTTATAATACAATGAATTTGATTGATTACAAGTGGTAGAGATGCATGAAGAATATTTAGAAGTGAGAAGAAAGAGTTGTTTATATTTGGTCCCAAACGGGATAAGAACCCAAAATCATTGCTTTGAGGCAGTGAATGGCTTGTATAAAGTTAGTTTGGGTTAGAATATGTTATAATACAATGAATTTGATTTATTACAAGTGCTAGAGATGCATGAAGAATGTTTAGAACTGAATAGAAAGACTTGTTGATATTTGGTCCCAAATGGGATAAGAACCCAAAACTATTGCTTTGAGGCAATGAATGGCTTGTAAAAAGCTATTTTGGGTTAGAATATGTTATAATACAATGAATTTGATTGATTACAAGTGGTAGAGATGCATGAAGAATATTTAGAAGTGAGAAGAAAGACTTGTTGATATTTGGTCCCAAATGGGATAAGAACCCAAAACCATTGCTTTGAGGCAGTGAATGGCTTGTATAAAGTTATTTTGGTTTAGAATATGTTATAATACAATGAATTTGATTGATTACAAGTGCTAGAGATGCATGAAGAATGTTTAGAAGTGAATAGAAAGACTTGTTGATATTTGTTCCCAAATGGGATAAGAACCCAAAACCATTGCTTTGAGGCAGTGAATGGCTTGTATAAAGTTATTTTGGGTTAGAATATGTTATAATACAATGAATTTGATTGATTACAAGTGGTAGAGATGCATGAAGAATGTTTAGAAGTGAGAAGAAAGACTTGTTGATATTTGGTCCCAAACGGGATAAGAACCCAAAATCATTGCTTTGAGGCAGTGAATGGCTTGTATAAAGTTAGTTTGGGTTAGAATATGTTATAATACAATGAATTTGATTTATTACAAGTGCTAGAGATGCATGAAGAATGTTTAGAAGTGAATAGAAAGACTTGTTGATATTTGGTCCCAAATGGGATAAGAACCCAAAACCATTGCTTTGAGGCAATGAATGGCTTGTAAAAAGCTATTTTGGGTTAGAATATGTTATAATACAATGAATTTGATTGATTACAAGTGGTAGAGATGCATGAAGAATATTTAGAAGTGAGAAGAAAGAGTTGTTTATATTTGGTCCCAAATGGGATAAGAACCCAAAATCATTGCTTTGAGGCAGTGAATGGCTTGTATAAAGTTAGTTTGGGTTAGAATATGTTATAATACAATGAATTTGATTTATTAAAAGTGCTAGAGATACATGAAGAATGTTTAGAACTGAATAGAAAGACTTGTTGATATTTGGTCCCAAATGGGATAAGAACCCAAAACTATTGCTTTGAGGCAATGAATGGCTTGTAAAAAGCTATTTTGGGTTAGAATATGTTATAATACACTGAATTTGATTGATTACAAGTGCTAGAGATGCATGAAGAATGTTTAGAAGTGAATAGAAAGACTTGTTGATATTTGTTCCCTAATGGGATAAGAACCCAAAACCATTGCTTTGAGGCAGTGAAGGGCTTGTATAAAGTTATTTTGGTTTAGAATATGTTATAATACACTGAATTTGATTGTTTACAAGTGCTAGAGATGCATGAAGAATGTTTAGAAGTGAATAGAAAGACTTGTTGATATTTGTTCCCTAATGGGATAAGAACCCAAAACCATTGCTTTGAGGCAGTGAAGGGCTTGTATAAAGTTATTTTGGTTTAGAATATGTTATAATACACTGAATTTGATTGTTTACAAGTGCTAGAGATGCATGAAGAATGTTTAAAAGTAAGAAGAAAGACTTGTTGATATTTGGTCCCAAATGGGA
This sequence comes from Capsella bursa-pastoris, assembly GCA_036452645.1. Lineage (NCBI taxonomy): Eukaryota > Viridiplantae > Streptophyta > Magnoliopsida > Brassicales > Brassicaceae > Capsella > Capsella bursa-pastoris. The sequence goes on from CP144186.1 coordinate 4,393,705, forward strand.
TAAGAACCCAAAACCATTGCTTTGAGGCAGTGAATGACTTGTATAAAGTTATTTTGGTTTAGAATATGTTATAATACAATGAATTTGATTGATTACAAGTGCTAGAGATGCATGAAGAATGTTTAGAAGTGAATAGAAAGACTTGTTGATATTTGTTCCCAAATGGGATAAGAACCCAAAACCATTGCTTTGAGGCAGTGAAGGGCTTGTATAAAGTTATTTTGGTTTAGAATATGTTATAATACAATGAATTTGATTGATTACAAGTGGTAGAGATGCATGAAGAATGTTTAGAAGTGAGAAGAAAGACTTGTTGATATTTGGTCCCAAATGGGATAAGAACCCAAAACCATTGCTTTGAGGCAGTGAATGGCTTGTATAAAGTTATTTTGGTTTAGAATATGTTATAATACAATGAATTTGATTGATTACAAGTGCTAGAGATGCATGAAGAATGTTTAGAAGTGAATAGAAAGACTTGTTGATATTTGTTCCCAAATGGGATAAGAACCCAAAACCATTGCTTTGAGGCAGTGAATGGCTTGTATAAAGTTATTTTGGGTTAGAATATGTTATAATACAATGAATTTGATTGATTACAAGTGCTAGAGATGCATGAAGAATGTTTAGAAGTGAATAGAAAGACTTGTTGATATTTGTTCCCAAATGGGATAAGAACCCAAAACCATTGCTTTGAGGCAGTGAAGGGCTTGTATAAAGCTATTTTGGGTTAGAATATGTTATAATACAATGAATTTGATTGATTACAAGTGGTAGAGATGCATGAAGAATATTTAGAAGTGAGAAGAAAGAGTTGTTTATATTTGGTCCCAAATGGGATAAGAACCCAAAATCATTGCTTTGAGGCAGTGAATGGCTTGTATAAAGTTAGTTTGGGTTAGAATATGTTATAATACAATGAATTTGATTTATTAAAAGTGCTAGAGATACATGAAGAATGTTTAGAACTGAATAGAAAGACTTGTTGATATTTGGTCCCAAATGGGATAAGAACCCAAAACTATTGCTTTGAGGCAATGAATGGCTTGTAAAAAGCTATTTTGGGTTAGAATATGTTATAATACAATGAATTTGATTGATTACAAGTGGTAGAGATGCATGAAGAATATTTAGAAGTGAGAAGAAAGACTTGTTGATATTTGGTCCCAAATGGGATAAGAACCCAAAACCATTGCTTTGAGGCAGTGAATGGCTTGTATAAAGTTATTTTGGTTTAGAATATGTTATAATACAATGAATTTGATTGATTACAAGTGCTAGAGATGCATGAAGAATGTTTAGAAGTGAATAGAAAGACTTGTTGATATTTGTTCCCAAATGGGATAAGAACCCAAAACCATTGCTTTGAGGCAGTGAATGGCTTGTATAAAGTTATTTTGGGTTAGAATATGTTATAATACAATGAATTTGATTGATTACAAGTGCTAGAGATGCATGAAGAATGTTTAGAAGTGAATAGAAAGACTTGTTGATATTTGTTCCCAAATGGGATAAGAACCCAAAACCATTGCTTTGAGGCAGTGAAGGGCTTGTATAAAGTTATTTTGGTTTAGAATATGTTATAATACAATGAATTTGATTGATTACAAGTGGTAGAGATGCATGAAGAATATTTAGAAGTGAGAAGAAAGACTTGTTGATATTTGGTCCCAAATGGGATAAGAACCCAAAACCATTGCTTTGAGGCAGTGAATGGCTTGTATAAAGTTATTTTGGTTTAGAATATGTTATAATACAATGAATTTGATTGATTACAAGTGCTAGAGATGCATGAAGAATGTTTAGAAGTGAATAGAAAGACTTGTTGATATTTGTTCCCAAATGGGATAAGAACCCAAAACCATTGCTTTGAGGCAGTGAATGGCTTGTATAAAGTTATTTTGGGTTAGAATATGTTATAATACAATGAATTTGATTGATTACAAGTGCTAGAGATGCATGAAGAATGTTTAGAAGTGAATAGAAAGACTTGTTGATATTTGTTCCCAAATGGGATAAGAACCCAAAACCATTGCTTTGAGGCAGTGAAGGGCTTGTATAAAGTTATTTTGGTTTAGAATATGTTATAATACAATGAATTTGATTGATTACAAGTGGTAGAGATGCATGAAGAATATTTAGAAGTGAGAAGAAAGACTTGTTGATATTTGGTCCCAAATGGGATAAGAACCCAAAACCATTGCTTTGAGGCAGTGAATGGCTTGTATAAAGTTATTTTGGTTTAGAATATGTTATAATACAATGAATTTGATTGATTACAAGTGCTAGAGATGCATGAAGAATGTTTAGAAGTGAATAGAAAGACTTGTTGATATTTGTTCCCAAATGGGATAAGAACCCAAAACCATTGCTTTGAGGCAGTGAATGGCTTGTATAAAGTTATTTTGGGTTAGAATATGTTATAATACAATGAATTTGATTGATTACAAGTGCTAGAGATGCATGAAGAATGTTTAGAAGTGAATAGAAAGACTTGTTGATATTTGTTCCCAAATGGGATAAGACCCCAAAACCATTGCTTTGAGGCAGTGAAGGGCTTGTATAAAGTTATTTTGGTTTATAATATGTTATAATACAATGAATTTGATTGATTACAAGTGGTAGAGATGCATGAAGAATATTTAGAAGTGAGAAGAAAGACTTGTTGATATTTGGTCCCAAATGGGATAAGAACCCAAAACCATTGCTTTGAGGCAGTGAATGGCTTGTATAAAGTTATTTTGGGTTAGAATATGTTATAATACAATGAATTTGATTGATTACAAGTGGTAGAGATGCATGAAGAATGTTTAGAAGTGAGAAGAAAGACTTGTTGATATTTGGTCCCAAATGGGATAAGAACCCAAAACCATTGCTTTGAGGCAGTGAATGGTTGTATAAAGTTAGTTTGGGTTAGAATATGTTATAATACAATGAATTTAATTTATTACAAGTGCTAGAGATGCATGAAGAATGTTTAGAAGTGAGTAGAAAGACTTGTTGATATTTGATCCCAAATGGGATAAGAACCCAAAACCATTGCTTTGAGGCAGTGAATAGCTTGTATAAAGTTATTTTGGGTTAGAATATGTTATAATACAATGAATTTGATTGATTACAAGTGCTAGAGATGCATGAAGAATGTTTAGAAGTGAATAGAAAGACTTGTTGATATTTGTTCCCAAATGGGATAAGAACCCAAAACCATTGCTTTGAGGCAGTGAAGGGCTTGTATAAAGTTATTTTGGTTTAGAATATGTTATAATACAATGAATTTGATTGTTTACAAGTGCTAGAGATGCATGAAGAATGTTTAAAAGTGAGAAGAAAGACTTGTTGATAGTTGGTCCCAAATGGGATAAGAACCCAAAACCATTGCTTTGAGGCAGTGAATGGCTTGTATAAAGTTATTTTGGGTTAGAATATGTTATAATACAATGAATTTGATTGATTACCAGTGCTAGAGATGCATGAAGAATGTTTAGAAGTGAGTAGAAAGACTTGTTGATATTTGATCCCAAATGGGATAAGAACCCAAAACCATTGCTTTGAGGCAGTGAATGGCTTGTATAAAGTTATTTTGGGTTAGAATATGTTATAATACAATGAATTTGATTGATTACAAGTGCTAGAGATGCATGAAGAATGTTTAGAAGTGAATAGAAAGACTTGTTGATATTTGTTCCCTAATGGGATAAGAACCCAAAACCATTGCTTTGAGGCAGTGAAGGGCTTGTATAAAGTTATTTTGGTTTAGAATATGTTATAATACAATGAATTTGATTGTTTACAAGTGCTAGAGATGCATGAAGAATGTTTAAAAGTGAGAAGAAAGACTTGTTGATATTTGGTCCCAAATGGGATAAAAACCCAAAACCATTGCTTTGAGGCAGTGAATGACTTGTATAAAGTTATTTTGGTTTAGAATATGTTATATTACAATGAATTTGATTGATTACAAGTCCTAGAGATGCATGAAGAATGTTTAGAAGTGAATAGAAAGACTTGTTGATATTTGTTCCCAAATGGGATAAGAACCCAAAACCATTGCTTTGAGGCAGTGAAGGGCTTGTATAAAGTTATTTTGGTTTAGAATATGTTATAATACAATGAATTTGATTGATTACAAGTGGTAGAGATGCATGAAGAATGTTTAGAAGTGAGAAGAAAGACTTGTTGATATTTGGTCCCAAACGGGATAAGAACCCAAAATCATTGCTTTGAGGCAGTGAATGGTTGTATAAAGTTAGTTTGGGTTAGAATATGTTATAATACAATGAATTTGATTTATTACAAGTGCTAGAGATGCATGAAGAATGTTTAGAAGTGAATAGAAAGACTTGTTGATATTTGGTCCCAAATGGGATAAGAACCCAAAACAATTGCTTTGAGGCAATGAATGGCTTGTAAAAAGCTATTTTGGGTTAGAATATGTTATAATACAATGAATTTGATTGATTACAAGTGGTAGAGATGCATGAAGAATATTTAGAAGTGAGAAGAAAGACTTGTTGATATTTGGTCCTAAATGGGATAAGAACCGAAAATCATTGCTTTGAGGCAGTGAATGGCTTGTATAAAGTTAGTTTGGGTTAGAATATGTTATAATACAATGAATTTGATTTATTAAAAGTGCTAGAGATGCATGAAGAATGTTTAGAACTGAATAGAAAGACTTGTTGATATTTGGTCCCAAATGGGATAAGAACCCAAAACTATTGCTTTGAGGCAATGAATGGCTTGTAAAAAGCTATTTTGGGTTAGAATATGTTATAATACAATGAATTTGATTGATTATAAGTGGTAGAGATGCATGAAGAATATTTAGAAGTGAGAAGAAAGACTTGTTGATATTTGGTCCCAAATGGGATAAGAACCCAAAACCATTGCTTTGAGGCAGTGAATGGCTTGTATAAAGTTATTTTGGTTTAGAATATGTTATAATACAATGAATTTGATTGATTACAAGTGCTAGAGATGCATGAAGAATGTTTAGAAGTGAATAAAAAGACTTGTTGATATTTGTTCCCAAATGGGATAAGAACCCAAAACCATTGCTTTGAGGCAGTGAATGGCTTGTATAAAGTTATTTTTGGGTTAGAATATGTTATAATACAATAAATTTGATTGATTACAAGTGCTAGAGATGCATGAAGAATGTTTAGAAGTGAATAGAAAGACTTGTTGATATTTGTTCCCAAATGGGATAAGAACCCAAAACCATTGCTTTGAAGCAGTGAAGGGCTTGTATAAAGTTATTTTGGTTTAGAATATGTTATAATACAATGAATTTGATTGATTACAAGTGGTAGAGATGCATGAAGAATATTTAGAAGTGAGAAGAAAGACTTGTTGATATTTGGTCCCAAATGGGATAAGAACCCAAAACCATTGCTTTGAGGCAGTGAATGGCTTGTATAAAGTTATTTTGGGTTAGAATATGTTATAATACAATGAATTTGATTGATTACAAGTGGTAGAGATGCATGAAGAATGTTTAGAAGTGAGAAGAAAGACTTGTTGATATTTGGTCCCAAATGGGATAAGAACCGAAAACCATTGCTTTGAGGCAGTGAATGGTTGTATAAAGTTAGTTTGGGTTAGAATATGTTATAATACAATGAATTTAATTTATTACAAGTGCTAGAGATGCATGAAGAATGTTTAGAAGTGAGTAGAAAGACTTGTTGATATTTGATCCCAAATGGGATAAGAACCCAAAACCATTGCTTTGAGGCAGTGAATAGCTTGTATAAAGTTATTTTGGGTTAGAATATGTTATAATACAATGAATTTGATTGATTACAAGTGCTAGAGATGCATGAAGAATGTTTAGAAGTGAATAGAAAGACTTGTTGATATTTGTTCCCAAATGGGATAAGAACCCAAAACCATTGCTTTGAGGCAGTGAAGGGCTTGTATAAAGTTATTTTGGTTTAGAATATGTTATAATACAATGAATTTGATTGATTACAAGTGGTAGAGATGCATGAAGAATGTTTAGAAGTGAGAAGAAAGACTTGTTGATATTTGGTCCCAAACGGGATAAGAACCCAAAATCATTGCTTTGAGGCAGTGAATGGCTTGTATAAAGTTAGTTTGGGTTAGAATATGTTATAATACAATGAATTTGATTTATTACAAGTGCTAGAGATGCATGAAGAAAGTTTAGAAGTGAATAAAAAGACTTGTTGATATTTGTTCCCAAATGGGATAAGAACCCAAAACCATTGCTTTGAGGCAGTGAATGGCTTGTATAAAGTTATTTTTGGGTTAGAATATGTTATAATACAATAAATTTGATTGATTACAAGTGCTAGAGATGCATGAAGAATGTTTAGAAGTGAATAGAAAGACTTGTTGATATTTGTTCCCAAATGGGATAAGAACCCAAAACCATTGCTTTGAAGCAGTGAAGGGCTTGTATAAAGTTATTTTGGTTTAGAATATGTTATAATACAATGAATTTGATTGATTACAAGTGGTAGAGATGCATGAAGAATATTTAGAAGTGAGAAGAAAGACTTGTTGATATTTGGTCCCAAATGGGATAAGAACCCAAAACCATTGCTTTGAGGCAGTGAATGGCTTGTATAAAGTTATTTTGGGTTAGAATATGTTATAATACAATGAATTTGATTGATTACAAGTGGTAGAGATGCATGAAGAATGTTTAGAAGTGAGAAGAAAGACTTGTTGATATTTGGTCCCAAATGGGATAAGAACCGAAAACCATTGCTTTGAGGCAGTGAATGGTTGTATAAAGTTAGTTTGGGTTAGAATATGTTATAATACAATGAATTTAATTTATTACAAGTGCTAGAGATGCATGAAGAATGTTTAGAAGTGAGTAGAAAGACTTGTTGATATTTGATCCCAAATGGGATAAGAACCCAAAACCATTGCTTTGAGGCAGTGAATAGCTTGTATAAAGTTATTTTGGGTTAGAATATGTTATAATACAATGAATTTGATTGATTACAAGTGCTAGAGATGCATGAAGAATGTTTAGAAGTGAATAGAAAGACTTGTTGATATTTGTTCCCAAATGGGATAAGAACCCAAAACCATTGCTTTGAGGCAGTGAAGGGCTTGTATAAAGTTATTTTGGTTTAGAATATGTTATAATACAATGAATTTGATTGATTACAAGTGGTAGAGATGCATGAAGAATGTTTAGAAGTGAGAAGAAAGACTTGTTGATATTTGGTCCCAAACGGGATAAGAACCCAAAATCATTGCTTTGAGGCAGTGAATGGCTTGTATAAAGTTAGTTTGGGTTAGAATATGTTATAATACAATGAATTTGATTTATTACAAGTGCTAGAGATGCATGAAGAATGTTTAGAAGTGAATAGAAAGACTTGTTGATATTTGGTCCCAAATGGGATAAGAACCCAAAACCATTGCTTTGAGGCAATGAATGGCTTGTAAAAAGCTATTTTGGGTTAGAATATGTTATAATACAATGAATTTGATTGATTACAAGTGGTAGAGATGCATGAAGAATATTTAGAAGTGAGAAGAAAGAGTTGTTTATATTTGGTCCCAAATGGGATAAGAACCCAAAATCATTGCTTTGAGGCAGTGAATGGCTTGTATAAAGTTAGTTTGGGTTAGAATATGTTATAATACAATGAATTTGATTTATTAAAAGTGCTAGAGATACATGAAGAATGTTTAGAACTGAATAGAAAGACTTGTTGATATTTGGTCCCAAATGGGATAAGAACCCAAAACTATTGCTTTGAGGCAATGAATGGCTTGTAAAAAGCTATTTTGGGTTAGAATATGTTATAATACAATGAATTTGATTGATTACAAGTGGTAGAGATGCATGAAGAATATTTAGAAGTGAGAAGAAAGACTTGTTGATATTTGGTCCCAAATGGGATAAGAACCCAAAACCATTGCTTTGAGGCAGTGAATGGCTTGTATAAAGTTATTTTGGTTTAGAATATGTTATAATACAATGAATTTGATTGATTACAAGTGCTAGAGATGCATGAAGAATGTTTAGAAGTGAATAGAAAGACTTGTTGATATTTGTTCCCAAATGGGATAAGAACCCAAAACCATTGCTTTGAGGCAGTGAATGGCTTGTATAAAGTTATTTTGGGTTAGAATATGTTATAATACAATGAATTTGATTGATTACAAGTGCTAGAGATGCATGAAGAATGTTTAGAAGTGAATAGAAAGACTTGTTGATATTTGTTCCCAAATGGGATAAGAACCCAAAACCATTGCTTTGAGGCAGTGAAGGGCTTGTATAAAGTTATTTTGGTTTAGAATATGTTATAATACAATGAATTTGATTGATTACAAGTGGTAGAGATGCATGAAGAATATTTAGAAGTGAGAAGAAAGACTTGTTGATATTTGGTCCCAAATGGGATAAGAACCCAAAGCCATTGCTTTGAGGCAGTGAATGGCTTGTATAAAGTTATTTTGGGTTAGAATATGTTATAATACAATGAATTTGATTGATTACAAGTGGTAGAGATGCATGAAGAATATTTAGAAGTGAGAAGAAAGACTTGTTGATATTTGGTCCCAAATGGGATAAGAACCCAAAACCATTGCTTTGAGGCAGTGAATGGCTTGTATAAAGTTATTTTGGTTTAGAATATGTTATAATACAATGAATTTGATTGATTACAAGTGCTAGAGATGCATGAAGAATGTTTAGAAGTGAATAGAAAGACTTGTTGATATTTGTTCCCAAATGGGATAAGAACCCAAAACCATTGCTTTGAGGCAGTGAATGGCTTGTATAAAGTTATTTTGGGTTAGAATATGTTATAATACAATGAATTTGATTGATTACAAGTGCTAGAGATGCATGAAGAATGTTTAGAAGTGAATAGAAAGACTTGTTGATATTTGTTCCCAAATGGGATAAGAACCCAAAACCATTGCTTTGAGGCAGTGAAGGGCTTGTATAAAGTTATTTTGGTTTAGAATATGTTATAATACAATGAATTTGATTGATTACAAGTGGTAGAGATGCATGAAGAATATTTAGAAGTGAGAAGAAAGACTTGTTGATATTTGGTCCCAAATGGGATAAGAACCCAAAGCCATTGCTTTGAGGCAGTGAATGGCTTGTATAAAGTTATTTTGGGTTAGAATATGTTATAATACAATGAATTTGATTGATTACAAGTGGTAGAGATGCATGAAGAATATTTAGAAGTGAGAAGAAAGACTTGTTGATATTTGGTCCCAAATGGGATAAGAACCCAAAACCATTGCTTTGAGGCAGTGAATGGCTTGTATAAAGTTATTTTGGTTTAGAATATGTTATAATACAATGAATTTGATTGATTACAAGTGCTAGAGATGCATGAAGAATGTTTAGAAGTGAATAGAAAGACTTGTTGATATTTGTTCCCAAATGGGATAAGAACCCAAAACCATTGCTTTGAGGCAGTGAATGGCTTGTATAAAGTTATTTTGGGTTAGAATATGTTATAATACAATGAATTTGATTGATTACAAGTGCTAGAGATGCATGAAGAATGTTTAGAAGTGAATAGAAAGACTTGTTGATATTTGTTCCCAAATGGGATAAGAACCCAAAACCATTGCTTTGAGGCAGTGAAGGGCTTGTATAAAGTTATTTTGGTTTAGAATATGTTATAATACAATGAATTTGATTGATTACAAGTGGTAGAGATGCATGAAGAATATTTAGAAGTGAGAAGAAAGACTTGTTGATATTTGGTCCCAAATGGGATAAGAACCCAAAGCCATTGCTTTGAGGCAGTGAATGGCTTGTATAAAGTTATTTTGGGTTAGAATATGTTATAATACAATGAATTTGATTGATTACAAGTGGTAGAGATGCATGAAGAATGTTTAGAAGTGAGAAGAAAGACTTGTTGATATTTGGTCCCAAATGGGATAAGAACCCAAAACCATTGCTTTGAGGCAGTGAATGGTTGTATAAAGTTAGTTTGGGTTAGAATATGTTATAATACAATGAATTTAATTTATTACAAGTGCTAGAGATGCATGAAGAATGTTTAGAAGTGAGTAGAAAGACTTGTTGATATTTGATCCCAAATGGGATAAGAACCCAAAACCATTGCTTTGAGGCAGTGAATAGCTTGTATAAAGTTATTTTTGGTTAGAATATGTTATAATACAATGAATTTGATTGATTACAAGTGCTAGAGATGCATGAAGAATGTTTAGAAGTGAATAGAAAGACTTGTTGATATTTGTTCCCAAATGGGATAAGAACCCAAAACCATTGCTTTGAGGCAGTGAAGGGCTTGTATAAAGTTATTTTGGTTTAGAATATGTTATAATACAATGAATTTGATTGTTTACAAGTGCTAGAGATGCATGAAGAATGTTTAAAAGTGAGAAGAAAGACTTGTTGATATTTTGTCCCAAATGGGATAAGAACCCAAAACCATTGCTTTGAGGCAGTGAAGGGCTTGTATAAAGTTATTTTGGTTTAGAATATGTTATAATACAATGAATTTGATTGTTTACAAGTGCTAGAGATGCATGAAGAATGTTTAAAAGTGAGAAGAAAGACTTGTTGATATTTGGTCCCAAATGGGATAAGAACCCAAAACCATTGCTTTGAGGCAGTGAATGGCTTGTATAAAGTTATTTTGGGTTAGAATATGTTATAATACAATGAATTTGATTGATTACAAGTGCTAGAGATGCATGAAGAATGTTTAGAAGTGAGTAGAAAGACTTGTTGATATTTGATCCCAAATGGGATAAGAACCCAAAACCATTGCTTTGAGGCAGTGAAGGGCTTGTATAAAGTTATTTTGGTTTAGAATATGTTATAATACAATGAATTTGATTGTTTACAAGTGCTAGAGATGCATGAAGAATGTTTAAAAGTGAGAAGAAAGACTTGTTGATAGTTGGTCCCAAATGGGATAAGAACCCAAAACCATTGCTTTGAGGCAGTGAATGGCTTGTATAAAGTTATTTTGGGTTAGAATATGTTATAATACAATGAATTTGATTGATTACCAGTGCTAGAGATGCATGAAGAATGTTTAGAAGTGAGTAGAAAGACTTGTTGATATTTGATCCCAAATGGGATAAGAACCCAAAACCATTGCTTTGAGGCAGTGAATGGCTTGTATAAAGTTATTTTGGGTTAGAATATGTTATAATACAATGAATTTGATTGATTACAAGTGCTAGAGATGCATGAAGAATGTTTAGAAGTGAATAGAAAGACTTGTTGATATTTGTTCCCTAATGGGATAAGAACCCAAAACCATTGCTTTGAGGCAGTGAAGGGCTTGTATAAAGTTATTTTGGTTTAGAATATGTTATAATACAATGAATTTGATTGTTTACAAGTGCTAGAGATGCATGAAGAATGTTTAAAAGTGAGAAGAAAGACTTGTTGATATTTGGTCCCAAATGGGATAAGAACCCAAAACCATTGCTTTGAGGCAGTGAATGACTTGTATAAAGTTATTTTGGTTTAGAATATGTTATAATACAATGAATTTGATTGATTACAAGTGGTAGAGATGCATGAAGAATGTTTAGAAGTGAGAAGAAAGACTTGTTGATATTTGGTCCCAAATGGGATAAGAACCCAAAACCATTGCTTTGAGGCAGTGAATGGTTGTATAAAGTTAGTTTGGGTTAGAATATGTTATAATACAATGAATTTAATTTATTACAAGTGCTAGAGATGCATGAAGAATGTTTAGAAGTGAGTAGAAAGACTTGTTGATATTTGATCCCAAATGGGATAAGAACCCAAAACCATTGCTTTGAGGCAGTGAATAGCTTGTATAAAGTTATTTTGGGTTAGAATATGTTATAATACAATGAATTTGATTGATTACAAGTGCTAGAGATGCATGAAGAATGTTTAGAAGTGAATAGAAAGACTTGTTGATATTTGTTCCCAAATGGGATAAGAACCCAAAACCATTGCTTTGAGGCAGTGAAGGGCTTGTATAAAGTTATTTTGGTTTAGAATATGTTATAATACAATGAATTTGATTGTTTACAAGTGCTAGAGATGCATGAAGAATGTTTAAAAGTGAGAAGAAAGACTTGTTGATATTTTGTCCCAAATGGGATAAGAACCCAAAACCATTGCTTTGAGGCAGTGAAGGGCTTGTATAAAGTTATTTTGGTTTAGAATATGTTATAATACAATGAATTTGATTGTTTACAAGTGCTAGAGATGCATGAAGAATGTTTAAAAGTGAGAAGAAAGACTTGTTGATATTTGGTCCCAAATGGGATAAGAACCCAAAACCATTGCTTTGAGGCAGTGAATGGCTTGTATAAAGTTATTTTGGGTTAGAATATGTTATAATACAATGAATTTGATTGATTACAAGTGCTAGAGATGCATGAAGAATGTTTAGAAGTGAGTAGAAAGACTTGTTGATATTTGATCCCAAATGGGATAAGAACCCAAAACCATTGCTTTGAGGCAGTGAAGGGCTTGTATAAAGTTATTTTGGTTTAGAATATGTTATAATACAATGAATTTGATTGTTTACAAGTGCTAGAGATGCATGAAGAATGTTTAAAAGTGAGAAGAAAGACTTGTTGATAGTTGGTCCCAAATGGGATAAGAACCCAAAACCATTGCTTTGAGGCAGTGAATGGCTTGTATAAAGTTATTTTGGGTTAGAATATGTTATAATACAATGAATTTGATTGATTACCAGTGCTAGAGATGCATGAAGAATGTTTAGAAGTGAGTAGAAAGACTTGTTGATATTTGATCCCAAATGGGATAAGAACCCAAAACCATTGCTTTGAGGCAGTGAATGGCTTGTATAAAGTTATTTTGGGTTAGAATATATTATAATACAATGAATTTGATTGATTACAAGTGCTAGAGATGCATGAAGAATGTTTAGAAGTGAATAGAAAGACTTGTTGATATTTGTTCCCTAATGGGATAAGAACCCAAAACCATTGCTTTGAGGCAGTGAAGGGCTTGTATAAAGTTATTTTGGTTTAGAATATGTTATAATACAATGAATTTGATTGTTTACAAGTGCTAGAGATGCATGAAGAATGTTTAAAAGTGAGAAGAAAGACTTGTTGATATTTGGTCCCAAATGGGATAAGAACCCAAAACCATTGCTTTGAGGCAGTGAATGACTTGTATAAAGTTATTTTGGTTTAGAATATGTTATAATACAATGAATTTGATTGATTACAAGTGCTAGAGATGCATGAAGAATGTTTAGAAGTGAATAGAAAGACTTGTTGATATTTGTTCCCAAATGGGATAAGAACCCAAAACCATTGCTTTGAGGCAGTGAAGGGCTTGTATAAAGTTATTTTGGTTTAGAATATGTTATAATACAATGAATTTGATTGATTACAAGTGGTAGAGATGCATGAAGAATGTTTAGAAGTGAGAAGAAAGACTTGTTGATATTTGGTCCCAAATGGGATAAGAACCCAAAATCATTGCTTTGAGGCAGTGAATGGCTTGTATAAAGTTAGTTTGGGTTAGAATATGTTATAATACAATGAATTTGATTTATTACAAGTGCTAGAGATGCATGAAGAATGTTTAGAAGTGAATAGAAAGACTTGTTGATATTTGGTCCCAAATGGGATAAGAACCCAAAACCATTGCTTTGAGGCAATGAATGGCTTGTAAAAAGCTATTTTGGGTTAGAATATGTTATAATACAATGAATTTGATTGATTACAAGTGGTAGAGATGCATGAAGAATATTTAGAAGTGAGAAGAAAGAGTTGTTTATATTTGGTCCCAAATGGGATAAGAACCCAAAATCATTGCTTTGAGGCAGTGAATGGCTTGTATAAAGTTAGTTTGGTTTAGAATATGTTATAATACAATGAATTTGATTTATTAAAAGTGCTAGAGATGCATGAAGAATGTTTAGAACTGAATAGAAAGACTTGTTGATATTTGGTCCCAAATGGGATAAGAACCCAAAACCATTGCTTTGAGGCAGTGAATGACTTGTATAAAGTTATTTTGGTTTAGAATATGTTATAATACAATGAATTTGATTGATTACAAGTGCTAGAGATGCATGAAGAATGTTTAGAAGTGAATAGAAAGACTTGTTGATATTTGTTCCCAAATGGGATAAGAACCCAAAACCATTGCTTTGAGGCAGTGAAGGGCTTGTATAAAGTTATTTTGGTTTAGAATATGTTATAATACAATGAATTTGATTGATTACAAGTGGTAGAGATGCATGAAGAATGTTTAGAAGTGAGAAGAAAGACTTGTTGATATTTGGTCCCAAACGGGATAAGAACCCAAAATCATTGCTTTGAGGCAGTGAATGGCTTGTATAAAGTTAGTTTGGGTTAGAATATGTTATAATACAATGAATTTGATTTATTAAAAGTGCTAGAGATGCATGAAGAATGTTTAGAACTGAATAGAAAGACTTGTTGATATTTGGTCCCAAATGGGATAAGAACCCAAAACTATTGCTTTGAGGCAATGAATGGCTTGTAAAAAGCTATTTTGGGTTAGAATATGTTATAATACAATGAATTTGATTGATTACAAGTGGTAGAGATGCATGAAGAATATTTAGAAGTGAGAAGAAAGACTTGTTGATATTTGGTCCCAAATGGGATAAGAACCCAAAACCATTGCTTTGAGGCAGTGAATGGCTTGTATAAAGTTATTTTGGTTTAGAATATGTTATAATACAATGAATTTGATTGATTACAAGTGCTAGAGATGCATGAAGAATGTTTAGAAGTGAATAGAAAGACTTGTTGATATTTGTTCCCAAATGGGATAAGAACCCAAAACCATTGCTTTGAGGCAGTGAATGGCTTGTATAAAGTTATTTTGGGTTAGAATATGTTATAATACAATGAATTTGATTGATTACAAGTGCTAGAGATGCATGAAGAATGTTTAGAAGTGAATAGAAAGACTTGTTGATATTTGTTCCCAAATGGGATAAGAACCCAAAACCATTGCTTTGAGGCAGTGAAGGGCTTGTATAAAGTTATTTTGGTTTAGAATATGTTATAATACAATGAATTTGATTGATTACAAGTGGTAGAGATGCATGAAGAATATTTAGAAGTGAGAAGAAAGACTTGTTGATATTTGGTCCCAAATGGGATAAGAACCCAAAGCCATTGCTTTGAGGCAGTGAATGGCTTGTATAAAGTTATTTTGGGTTAGAATATGTTATAATACAATGAATTTGATTGATTACAAGTGGTAGAGATGCATGAAGAATGTTTAGAAGTGAGAAGAAAGACTTGTTGATATTTGGTCCCAAATGGGATAAGAACCCAAAACCATTGCTTTGAGGCAGTGAATGGTTGTATAAAGTTAGTTTGGGTTAGAATATGTTATAATACAATGAATTTAATTTATTACAAGTGCTAGAGATGCATGAAGAATGTTTAGAAGTCAGTAGAAAGACTTGTTGATATTTGATCCCAAATGGGATAAGAACCCAAAACCATTGCTTTGAGGCAGTGAATAGCTTGTATAAAGTTATTTTGGGTTAGAATATGTTATAATACAATGAATTTGATTGATTACAAGTGCTAGAGATGCATGAAGAATGTTTAGAAGTGAATAGAAAGACTTGTTGATATTTGTTCCCAAATGGGATAAGAACCCAAAACCATTGCTTTGAGGCAGTGAAGGGCTTGTATAAAGTTATTTTGGTTTAGAATATGTTATAATACAATGAATTTGATTGTTTACAAGTGCTAGAGATGCATGAAGAATGTTTAAAAGTGAGAAGAAAGACTTGTTGATAGTTGGTCCCAAATGGGATAAGAACCCAAAACCATTGCTTTGAGGCAGTGAATGGCTTGTATAAAGTTATTTTGGGTTAGAATATGTTATAATACAATGAATTTGATTGATTACAAGTGCTAGAGATGCATGAAGAATGTTTAGAAGTGAGTAGAAAGACTTGTTGATATTTGATCCCAAATGGGATAAGAACCCAAAACCATTGCTTTGAGGCAGTGAATGGCTTGTATAAAGTTATTTTGGGTTAGAATATGTTATAATACAATGAATTTGATTGATTACAAGTGCTAGAGATGCATGAAGAATGTTTAGAAGTGAATAGAAAGACTTGTTGATATTTGTTCCCAAATGGGATAAGAACCCAAAACCATTGCTTTGAGGCAGTGAAGGGCTTGTATAAAGTTATTTTGGTTTAGAATATGTTATAATACAATGAATTTGATTGTTTACAAGTGCTAGAGATGCATGAAGAATGTTTAAAAGTGAGAAGAAAGACTTGTTGATATTTGGTCCCAAATGGGATAAGAACCCAAAACCATTGCTTTGAGGCAGTGAAGGGCTTGTATAAAGTTATTTTGGTTTAGAATATGTTATAATACAATGAATTTGATTGATTACAAGTGGTAGAGATGCATGAAGAATATTTAGAAGTGAGAAGAAAGACTTGTTGTTATTTGGTCCCAAATGGGATAAGAACCCAAAACCATTGCTTTGAGGCAGTGAATGGCTTGTATAAAGTTAGTTTGGGTTAGAATATGTTATAATACAATGAATTTGATTGATTACAAGTGCTAGAGATGCATGAAGAATGTTTAGAAGTGAATAGAAAGACTTGTTGATATTTGGTCCCAAATTGGATAAGAACCCAAAACCATTGCTTTGAGGCAATGAATGGCTTGTAAAAAGCTATTTTGGGTTAGAATATGTTATAATACAATGAATTTGATTGATTACAAGTGGTAGAGATGCATGAAGAATATTTAGAAGTGAGAAGAAAGACTTGTTGATATTTGGTCCCAAATGGGATAAGAACCCAAAATCATTGCTTTGGGGCAGTGAATGGCTTGTATAAAGTTAGTTTGGGTTAGAATATGTTATAATACAATGAATTTGATTTATTACAAGTGCTAGAGATGCATGAAGAATGTTTAGAACTGAATAGAAAGACTTGTTGATATTTGGTCCCAAATGGGATAAGAACCCAAAACCATTGCTTTGAGGCAGTAAAGGGCTTGTATAAAGTTATTTTGGTTAAGAATATGTTATAATACAATGAATTTGATTGTTTACAAGTGCTAGAGATGCATGAAGAATGTTTAAAAGTGAGAAGAAAGACTTGTTGATATTTGGTCCCAAATGGGATAAGAACCCAAAACCATTGCTTTGAGGCAGTGAATGGCTTGTATAAAGTTATTTTGGGTTAGAATATGTTACAATACAATGAATTTGATTGATTACAAGTGCTAGAGATGCATGAAAAATGTTTAGAAGTGAGAAGAAAGACTTGTTGATATTTGGTCCCAAATGGGATAAGAACCCAAAATCATTGCTTTGAGGCAGTGAATGGCTTGTATAAAGTTAGTTTGGGTTAGAATATGTTATAATACAATGAATTTGATTTATTACAAGTGCTAGAGATGCATGAAGAATGTTTAGAAGTGAATAGAAAGACTTGTTGATATTTGTTCCCAAATGGGATAAGAACCCAAAACCATTGCTTTGAGGCAGTGAAGGGCTTGTATAAAGTTATGTTGGTTTAGAATATGTTATAATACAATGAATTTGATTGATTGCAAGTGGTAGAGATGCATGAAGAATATTTAGAAGTGAGAAGAAAGACTTGTTGATATTTGGTCCCAAATGGGATAAGAACCCAAAACCATTGCTTTGAGGCAGTGAATGGCTTGTATAAAGTTATTTTGGGTTAGAATATGTTATAATACAATGAATTTGATTGATTCCAAGTGGTAGAGATGCATGAAGAATGTTTAGAAGCTAGAAGAAAGACTTGTTGATATTTGGTCCCAAATGGGATAAGAACCCAAAACCATTGCTTTGAGGCAGTGAATGGTTGTATAAAGTTAGTTTGGGTTAGAATATGTTATAATACAATGAATTTAATTTATTACAAGTGCTAGAGATGCATGAAGAATGTTTAGAAGTGAGTAGAAAGACTTGTTGATATTTGATCCCAAATGGGATAAGAACCCAAAACCATTGCTTTGAGGCAGTGAATAGCTTGTATAAAGTTATTTTGGGTTAGAATATGTTATAATACAATGAATTTGATTGATTACAAGTGCTAGAGATGCATGAAGAATGTTTAGAAGTGAATAGAAAGACTTGTTGATATTTGTTCCCAAATGGGATAAGAACCCAAAACCATTGCTTTGAGGCAGTGAAGGGCTTGTATAAAGTTATTTTGGTTTAGAATATGTTATAATACAATGAATTTGATTGTTTACAAGTGCTAGAGATGCATGAAGAATGTTTAGAAGTGAGAAGAAAGACTTGTTGATATTTGGTCCCAAATGGGATAAGAACCCAAAACCATTGCTTTGAGGCAGTGAATGGTTGTATAAAGTTAGTTTGGGTTAGAATATGTTATAATACAATGAATTTAATTTATTACAAGTGCTAGAGATGCATGAAGAATGTTTAGAAGTGAGTAGAAAGACTTGTTGATATTTGATCCCAAATGGGATAAGAACCCAAAACCATTGCTTTGAGGCAGTGAATAGCTTGTATAAAGTTATTTTGGGTTAGAATATGTTATAATACAATGAATTTGATTGATTACAAGTGCTAGAGATGCATGAAGAATGTTTAGAAGTGAATAGAAAGACTTGTTGATAATTGTTCCCAAATGGGATAAGTACCCAAAACAATTGCTTTGAGGCAGTGAAGGGCTTGTATAAAGTTATTTTGGTTTAGAATATGTTATAATACAATGAATTTGATTGTTTACAAGTGCTAGAGATGCATGAAGAATGTTTAAAAGTGAGAAGAAAGACTTGTTGATAGTTGGTCCCAAATGGGATAAGAACCCAAAACCATTGCTTTGAGGCAGTGAATGGCTTGTATAAAGTTATTTTGGGTTAGAATATGTTATAATACAATGAATTTGATTGATTACAAGTGCTAGAGATGCATGAAGAATGTTTAGAAGTGAGTAGAAAGACTTGTTGATATTTGATCCCAAATGGGATAAGAACCCAAAACCATTGCTTTGAGGCAGTGAATGGCTTGTATAAAGTTATTTTGGGTTAGAATATGTTATAATACAATGAATTTGATTGATTACAAGTGCTAGAGATGCATGAAGAATGTTTAGAAGTGAATAGAAAGACTTGTTGATATTTGTTCCCAAATGGGATAAGAACCCAAAACCATTGCTTTGAGGCAGTGAAGGGCTTGTATAAAGTTATGTTGGTTTAGAATATGTTATAATACAATGAATTTGATTGATTACAAGTGGTAGAGATGCATGAAGAATATTTAGAAGTGAGAAGAAAGACTTGTTGATATTTGGTCCCAAATGGGATAAGAACCCAAAACCATTGCTTTGAGGCAGTGAATGGCTTGTATAAAGTTATTTTGGGTTAGAATATGTTATACTACAATGAATTTGATTGATTACAAGTGCTAGAGATGCATGAAAAATGTTTAGAAGTGAGAAGAAAGACTTGTTGATATTTGGTCCCAAATGGGATAAGAACCCAAAATCATTGCTTTGAGGCAGTGAATGGCTTGTATAAAGTTAGTTTGGGTTAGAATATTTTATAATACAATGAATTTGATTTATTACAAGTGCTAGAGATGCATGAAGAATGTTTAGAAGTGAATAGAAAGACTTGTTGATATTTGTTCCCAAATGGGATAAGAACCCAAAACCATTGCTTTGAGGCAGTGAAGGGCTTGTATAAAGTTATGTTGGTTTAGAATATGTTATAATACAATGAATTTGATTGATTACAAGTGGTAGAGATGCATGAAGAATATTTAGAAGTGAGAAGAAAGACTTGTTGATATTTGGTCCCAAATGGGATAAGAACCCAAAACCATTGCTTTGAGGCAGTGAATGGCTTGTATAAAGTTATTTTGGGTTAGAATATGTTATAATACAATGAATTTGATTGATTCCAAGTGGTAGAGATGCATGAAGAATGTTTAGAAGCTAGAAGAAAGACTTGTTGATATTTGGTCCCAAATGGGATAAGAACCCAAAACCATTGCTTTGAGGCAGTGAATGGTTGTATAAAGTTAGTTTGGGTTAGAATATGTTATAATACAATGAATTTAATTTATTACAAGTGCTAGAGATGCATGAAGAATGTTTAGAAGTGAGTAGAAAGACTTGTTGATATTTGATCCCAAATGGGATAAGAACCCAAAACCATTGCTTTGAGGCAGTGAATAGCTTGTATAAAGTTATTTTGGGTTAGAATATGTTATAATACAATGAATTTGATTGATTACAAGTGCTAGAGATGCATGAAGAATGTTTAGAAGTGAATAGAAAGACTTGTTGATATTTGTTCCCAAATGGGATAAGAACCCAAAACCATTGCTTTGAGGCAGTGAAGGGCTTGTATAAAGTTATTTTGGTTTAGAATATGTTATAATACAATGAATTTGATTGTTTACAAGTGCTAGAGATGCATGAAGAATGTTTAGAAGTGAGAAGAAAGACTTGTTGATATTTGGTCCCAAATGGGATAAGAACCCAAAACCATTGCTTTGAGGCAGTGAATGGTTGTATAAAGTTAGTTTGGGTTAGAATATGTTATAATACAATGAATTTAATTTATTACAAGTGCTAGAGATGCATGAAGAATGTTTAGAAGTGAGTAGAAAGACTTGTTGATATTTGATCCCAAATGGGATAAGAACCCAAAACCATTGCTTTGAGGCAGTGAATAGCTTGTATATAGTTATTTTGGGTTAGAATATGTTATAATACAATGAATTTGATTGATTACAAGTGCTAGAGATGCATGAAGAATGTTTAGAAGTGAATAGAAAGACTTGTTGATATTTGTTCCCAAATGGGATAAGTACCCAAAACAATTGCTTTGAGGCAGTGAAGGGCTTGTATAAAGTTATTTTGGTTTAGAATATGTTATAATACAATGAATTTGATTGTTTACAAGTGCTAGAGATGCATGAAGAATGTTTAAAAGTGAGAAGAAAGACTTGTTGATAGTTGGTCCCAAATGGGATAAGAACCCAAAACCATTGCTTTGAGGCAGTGAATGGCTTGTATAAAGTTATTTTGGGTTAGAATATGTTATAATACAATGAATTTGATTGATTACAAGTGCTAGAGATGCATGAAGAATGTTTAGAAGTGAGTAGAAAGACTTGTTGATATTTGATCCCAAATGGGATAAGAACCCAAAACCATTGCTTTGAGGCAGTGAATAGCTTGTATAAAGTTATTTTGGGTTAGAATATGTTATAATACAATGAATTTGATTGATTACAAGTGCTAGAGATGCATGAAGAATGTTTAGAAGTGAATAGAAAGACTTGTTGATATTTGTTCCCAAATGGGATAAGTACCCAAAACAATTGCTTTGAGGCAGTGAAGGGCTTGTATAAAGTTATTTTGGTTTAGAATATGTTATAATACAATGAATTTGATTGTTTACAAGTGCTAGAGATGCATGAAGAATGTTTAAAAGTGAGAAGAAAGACTTGTTGATAGTTGGTCCCAAATGGGATAAGAACCCAAAACCATTGCTTTGAGGCAGTGAATGGCTTGTATAAAGTTATTTTGGGTTAGAATATGTTATAATACAATGAATTTGATTGATTACAAGTGCTAGAGATGCATGAAGAATGTTTAGAAGTGAGTAGAAAGACTTGTTGATATTTGATCCCAAATGGGATAAGAACCCAAAACCATTGCTTTGAGGCAGTGAATGGCTTGTATAAAGTTATTTTGGGTTAGAATATGTTATAATACAATGAATTTGATTGATTACAAGTGCTAGAGATGCATGAAGAATGTTTAGAAGTGAATAGAAAGACTTGTTGATATTTGTTCCCAAATGGGATAAGAACCCAAAACCATTGCTTTGAGGCAGTGAAGGGCTTGTATAAAGTTATTTTGGTTTAGAATATGTTATAATACAATGAATTTGATTGTTTACAACTGCTAGAGATGCATGAAGAATGTTTAAAAGTGAGAAGAAAGACTTGTTGATATTTGGTCCCAAATGGGATAAGAACCCAAAACCATTGCTTTGAGGCAGTGAATGGCTTGTATAAAGTTATTTTGGGTTAGAATATGTTATAATACAATGAATTTGATTGATTACAAGTGCTAGAGATGCATGAAGAATGTTTAGAAGTGAGTAGAAAGACTTGTTGATATTTGATCCCAAATGGGATAAGAACCCAAAACCATTGCTTTGAGGCAGTGAATGGCTTGTATAAAGTTATTTTGGGTTAGAATATGTTATAATACAATGAATTTGATTGATTACAAGTGCTAGAGATGCATGAAGAATGTTTAGAAGTGAATAGAAAGACTGGTTGATATTTGTTCCCAAATGGGATAAGAACCCAAAACCATTGCTTTGAGGCAGTGAAGGGCTTGTATAAAGTTATTTTGGTTTAGAATATGTTATAATACAATGAATTTGATTGTTTACAAGTGCTAGAGATGCATGAAGAATGTTTAAAAGTGAGAAGAAAGACTTGTTGATAGTTGGTCCCAAATGGGATAAGAACCCAAAACCATTGCTTTGAGGCAGTGAATGGCTTGTATAAAGTTATTTTGGGTTAGAATATGTTATAATACAATGAATTTGATTGATTACAAGTGCTAGAGATGCATGAAGAATGTTTAGAAGTGAGTAGAAAGACTTGTTGATATTTGATCCCAAATGGGATAAGAACCCAAAACCATTGCTTTGAGGCAGTGAATGGCTTGTATAAAGTTATTTTGGGTTAGAATATGTTATAATACAATGAATTTGATTGATTACAAGTGCTAGAGATGCATGAAGAATGTTTAGAAGTGAATAGAAAGACTTGTTGATATTTGTTCCCAAATGGGATAAGAACCCAAAACCATTGCTTTGAGGCAGTGAAGGGCTTGTATAAAGTTATTTTGGTTTAGAATATGTTATAATACAATGAATTTGATTGTTTACAACTGCTAGAGATGCATGAAGAATGTTTAAAAGTGAGAAGAAAGACTTGTTGATATTTGGTCCCAAATGGGATAAGAACCCAAAACCATTGCTTTGAGGCAGTGAATGGCTTGTATAAAGTTATTTTGGGTTAGAATATGTTATAATACAATGAATTTGATTGATTACAAGTGCTAGAGATGCATGAAGAATGTTTAGAAGTGAGTAGAAAGACTTGTTGATATTTGATCCCAAATGGGATAAGAACCCAAAACCATTGCTTTGAGGCAGTGAATGGCTTGTATAAAGTTATTTTGGGTTAGAATATGTTATAATACAATGAATTTGATTGATTACAAGTGCTAGAGATGCATGAAGAATGTTTAGAAGTGAATAGAAAGACTGGTTGATATTTGTTCCCAAATGGGATAAGAACCCAAAACCATTGCTTTGAGGCAGTGAAGGGCTTGTATAAAGTTATTTTGGTTTAGAATATGTTATAATACAATGAATTTGATTGTTTACAAGTGCTAGAGATGCATGAAGAATGTTTAAAAGTGAGAAGAAAGACTTGTTGATATTTGGTCCCAAATGGGATAAGAACCCAAAACCATTGCTTTGAGGCAGTGAATGGCTTGTATAAAGTTATTTTGGTTTAGAATATGTTATAATACAATTAATTTGATTGATTACAAGTGCTAGAGATGCATGAAGAATGTTTAGAAGTGAATAGAAAGACTTGTTGATATTTGTTCCCAAATGGGATAAGAACCCAAAACCATTGCGTTGAGGCAGTGAAGGGCTTGTATAAAGTTATTTTGGTTTAGAATATGTTATAATACAATGAATTTGATTGATTACAAGTGGTAGAGATGCATGAAGAATGTTTAGAAGTGAGAAGAAAGACTTGTTGTTATTTGGTCCCAAACGGGATAAGAACCCAAAACCATTGCTTTGAGGCAGTGAATGGCTTGTATAAAGTTAGTTTGGGTTAGAATATGTTATAATACAATGAATTTGATTTATTACAAGTGCTAGAGATGCATGAAGAATGTTTAGAAGTGAATAGAAAGACTTGTTGATATTTGGTCCCAAATAGGATAAGAACCCAAAACCATTGCTTTGAGGCAATGAATGGCTTGTAAAAAGCTATTTTGGGTTAGAATATGTTATAATACAATGAATTTGATTGATTACAAGTGGTAGAGATGCATGAAGAATATTTAGAAGTGAGAAGAAAGACTTGTTGATATTTTGTCCCAAATGGGATAAGAACCCAAAATCATTGCTTTGAGGCAGTGAATGGCTTGTATAAAGTTAGTTTGGGTTAGAATATGTTATAATACAATGAATTTGATTTATTACAAGTGCTAGAGATGCATGAAAAATGTTTAGAAGTGAGAAGAAAGACTTGTTGATATTTGGTCCCAAATGGGATAAGAACCCAAAATCATTGCTTTGAGGCAGTGAATGGCTTGTATAAAGTTAGTTTGGGTTAGAATATGTTATAATACAATGAATTTGATTGATTACAAGTGGTAGAGATGCATGAAGAATGTTTAAAAGTGAGAAGAAAGACTTGTTGATATTTGGTCCCAAATGGGATAAGAACCCAAAGCCATTGCTTTGAGGCAGTGAATGACTTGTATAAAGTTATTTTGGGTTAGAATATGTTATAATACAATGAATTTGATTGATTACAAGTGGTAGAGATGCATGAAGAATGTTTAGAAGTGAGAAGAAAGACTTGTTGATATTTGGTCCCAAATGGGATAAGAACCCAAAACCATTGCTTTGAGGCAGTGAATGGCTTGTATAAAGTTATTTTGGTTTAGAATATGTTATAATACAATTAATTTGATTGATTACAAGTGCTAGAGATGCATGAAGAATGTTTAGAAGTGAATAGAAAGACTTGTTGATATTTGTTCCCAAATGGGATAAGAACCCAAAACCATTGCTTTGAGGCAGTGAAGGGCTTGTATAAAGTTATTTTGGTTTAGAATATGTTATAATACAATGAATTTGATTGATTACAAGTGGTAGAGATGCATGAAGAATGTTTAGAAGTGAGAAGAAAGACTTGTTGTTATTTGGTCCCAAACGGGATAAGAACCCAAAACCATTGCTTTGAGGCAGTGAATGGCTTGTATAAAGTTAGTTTGGGTTAGAATATGTTATAATACAATGAATTTGATTTATTACAAGTGCTAGAGATGCATGAAGAATGTTTAGAAGTGAATAGAAAGACTTGTTGATATTTGGTCCCAAATAGGATAAGAACCCAAAACCATTGCTTTGAGGCAATGAATGGCTTGTAAAAAGCTATTTTGGGTTAGAATATGTTATAATACAATGAATTTGATTGATTACAAGTGGTAGAGATGCATGAAGAATATTTAGAAGTGAGAAGAAAGACTTGTTGATATTTGGTCCCAAATGGGATAAGAACCCAAAATCATTGCTTTGAGGCAGTGAATGGCTTGTATAAAGTTAGTTTGGGTTAGAATATGTTATAATACAATGAATTTGATTTATTACAAGTGCTAGAGATGCATGAAGAATGTTTAGAACTGAATAGAAAGACTTGTTGATATTTGGTCCCAAATGGGATAAGAACCCAAAACCATTGCTTTGAGGCAGTAAAGGGCTTGTATAAAGTTATTTTGGTTTAGAATATGTTATAATACAATGAATTTGATTGTTTACAAGTGCTAGAGATGCATGAAGAATGTTTAAAAGTGAGAAGAAAGACTTGTTGATATTTGGTCCCAAATGGGATAAGAACCCAAAACCATTGCTTTGAGGCAGTGAATGGCTTGTATAAAGTTATTTTGGGTTAGAATATGTTATAATACAATGAATTTGATTGATTACAAGTGCTAGAGATGCATGAAAAATGTTTAGAAGTGAGAAGAAAGACTTGTTGATATTTGGTCCCAAATGGGATAAGAACCCAAAATCATTGCTTTGAGGCAGTGAATGGCTTGTATAAAGTTAGTTTGGGTTAGAATATGTTATAATACAATGAATTTGATTTATTACAAGTGCTAGAGATGCATGAAGAATGTTTAGAAGTGAATAGAAAGACTTGTTGATATTTGTTCCCAAATGGGATAAGAACCCAAAACCATTGCTTTGAGGCAGTGAAGGGCTTGTATAAAGTTATTTTGGTTTAGAATATGTTATAATACAATGAATTTGATTGATTACAAGTGGTAGAGATGCATGAAGAATATTTAGAAGTGAGAAGAAAGACTTGTTGATATTTGGTCCCAAATGGGATAAGAACCCAAAACCATTGCTTTGAGGCAGTGAATGGCTTGTATAAAGTTATTTTGGGTTAGAATATGTTATAATACAATGAATTTGATTGATTCCAAGTGGTAGAGATGCATGAAGAATGTTTAGAAGTGAGAAGAAAGACTTGTTGATATTTGGTCCCAAATGGGATAAGAACCCAAAACCATTACTTTGAGGCAGTGAATGGTTGTATAAAGTTAGTTTGGGTTAGAATATGTTATAATACAATGAATTTAATTTATTACAAGTGCTAGAGATGCATGAAGAATGTTTAGAAGTGAGTAGAAAGACTTGTTGATATTTGATCCCAAATGGGATAAGAACCCAAAACCATTGCTTTGAGGCAGTGAATAGCTTGTATAAAGTTATTTTGGGTTAGAATATGTTATAATACAATGAATTTGATTGATTACAAGTGCTAGAGATGCATGAAGAATGTTTAGAAGTGAATAGAAAGACTTGTTGATATTTGTTCCCAAATGGGATAAGAACCCAAAACCATTGCTTTGAGGCAGTGAAGGGCTTGTATAAAGTTATTTTGGTTTAGAATATGTTATAATACAATGAATTTGATTGTTTACAAGTGCTAGAGATGCATGAAGAATGTTTAGAAGTGAGAAGAAAGACTTGTTGATATTTGGTCCCAAATGGGATAAGAACCCAAAACCATTGCTTTGAGGCAGTGAATGGCTTGTATAAAGTTATTTTGGGTTAGAATATGTTATAATACAATGAATTTGATTGATTACAAGTGCTAGAGATGCATGAAGAATGTTTAGAAGTGAATAGAAAGACTTGTTGATATTTGTTCCCAAATGGGATAAGAACCCAAAACCATTGCTTTGAGGCAGTGAAGGGCTTGTATAAAGTTATTTTGGTTTAGAATATGTTATAATACAATGAATTTGATTGATTCCAAGTGGTAGAGATGCATGAAGAATGTTTACAAGTGAGAAGAAAGACTTGTTGATATTTGGTCCCAAATGGGATAAGAACCCAAAACCATTGCTTTGAGGCAGTGAATGGTTGTATAAAGTTAGTTTGGGTTAGAATATGTTATAATACAATGAATTTAATTTATTACAAGTGCTAGAGATGCATGAAGAATGTTTAGAAGTGAGTAGAAAGACTTGTTGATATTTGATCCCAAATGGGATAAGAACCCAAAACCATTGCTTTGAGGCAGTGAATAGCTTGTATAAAGTTATTTTGGGTTAGAATATGTTATAATACAATGAATTTGATTGATTACAAGTGCTAGAGATGCATGAAGAATGTTTAGAAGTGAATAGAAAGACTTGTTGATATTTGTTCCCAAATGGGATAAGAACCCAAAACCATTGCTTTGAGGCAGTGAAGGGCTTGTATAAAGTTATTTTGGTTTAGAATATGTTATAATACAATGAATTTGATTGTTTACAAGTGCTAGAGATGCATGAAGAATGTTTAGAAGTGAGAAGAAAGACTTGTTGATATTTGGTCCCAAATGGGATAAGAACCCAAAACCATTGCTTTGAGGCAGTGAATGGTTGTATAAAGTTAGTTTGGGTTAGAATATGTTATAATACAATGAATTTAATTTATTACAAGTGCTAGAGATGCATGAAGAATGTTTAGAAGTGAGTAGAAAGACTTGTTGATATTTGATCCCAAATGGGATAAGAACCCAAAACCATTGCTTTGAGGCAGTGAATAGCTTGTATAAAGTTATTTTGGGTTAGAATATGTTATAATACAATGAATTTGATTGATTACAAGTGCTAGAGATGCATGAAGAATGTTTAGAAGTGAATAGAAAGACTTGTTGATATTTGTTCCCAAATGGGATAAGTACCCAAAACAATTGCTTTGAGGCAGTGAAGGGCTTGTATAAAGTTATTTTGGTTTAGAATATGTTATAATACAATGAATTTGATTGTTTACAAGTGCTAGAGATGCATGAAGAATGTTTAAAAGTGAGAAGAAAGACTTGTTGATAGTTGGTCCCAAATGGGATAAGAACCCAAAACCATTGCTTTGAGGCAGTGAATGGCTTGTATAAAGTTATTTTGGGTTAGAATATGTTATAATACAATGAATTTGATTGATTACAAGTGCTAGAGATGCATGAAGAATGTTTAGAAGTGAGTAGAAAGACTTGTTGATATTTGATCCCAAATGGGATAAGAACCCAAAACAATTGCTTTGAGGCAGTGAATGGCTTGTATAAAGTTATTTTGGGTTAGAATATGTTATAATACAATGAATTTGATTGATTACAAGTGCTAGAGATGCATGAAGAATGTTTAGAAGTGAATAGAAAGACTTGTTGATATTTGTTCCCAAATGGGATAAGAACCCAAAACCATTGCTTTGAGGCAGTGAAGGGCTTGTATAAAGTTATTTTGGTTTAGAATATGTTATAATACAATGAATTTGATTGTTTACAAGTGCTAGAGATGCATGAAGAATGTTTAAAAGTGAGAAGAAAGACTTGTTGATATTTGGTCCCAAATGGGATAAGAACCCAAAACCATTGCTTTGAGGCAGTGAATGGCTTGTATAAAGTTATTTTGGTTTAGAATATGTTATAATACAATTAATTTGATTGATTACAAGTGCTAGAGATGCATGAAGAATGTTTAGAAGTGAATAGAAAGACTTGTTGATATTTGTTCCCAAATGGGATAAGAACCCAAAACCATTGCTTTGAGGCAGTGAAGGGCTTGTATAAAGTTATTTTGGTTTAGAATATGTTATAATACAATGAATTTGATTGATTACAAGTGGTAGAGATGCATGAAGAATGTTTAGAAGTGAGAAGAAAGACTTGTTGTTATTTGGTCCCAAACGGGATAAGAACCCAAAACCATTGCTTTGAGGCAGTGAATGGCTTGTATAAAGTTAGTTTGGGTTAGAATATGTTATAATACAATGAATTTGATTTATTACAAGTGCTAGAGATGCATGAAGAATGTTTAGAAGTGAATAGAAAGACTTGTTGATATTTGGTCCCAAATAGGATAAGAACCCAAAACCATTGCTTTGAGGCAATGAATGGCTTGTAAAAAGCTATTTTGGGTTAGAATATGTTATAATACAATGAATTTGATTGATTACAAGTGGTAGAGATGCATGAAGAATATTTAGAAGTGAGAAGAAAGACTTGTTGATATTTGGTCCCAAATGGGATAAGAACCCAAAACCATTGCTTTGAGGCAGTGAATGGCTTGTATAAAGTTATTTTGGGTTAGAATATGTTATAATACAATGAATTTGATTGATTACAAGTGCTAGAGATGCATGAAGAATGTTTAGAAGTGAATAGAAAGACTTGTTGATATTTGTTCCCAAATGGGAT
The DNA here is from genome assembly GCA_036452645.1 of Capsella bursa-pastoris. Taxonomy (NCBI): domain Eukaryota; kingdom Viridiplantae; phylum Streptophyta; class Magnoliopsida; order Brassicales; family Brassicaceae; genus Capsella; species Capsella bursa-pastoris. Next base: position 4,423,262 of record CP144186.1, read on the forward strand.
AAGAACCCAAAACCATTGCTTTGAGGCAGTGAAGGGCTTGTATAAAGTTATTTTGGTTTAGAATATGTTATAATACAATGAATTTGATTGATTCCAAGTGGTAGAGATGCATGAAGAATGTTTACAAGTGAGAAGAAAGACTTGTTGATATTTGGTCCCAAATGGGATAAGAACCCAAAACCATTGCTTTGAGGCAGTGAATGGTTGTATAAAGTTAGTTTGGGTTAGAATATGTTATAATACAATGAATTTAATTTATTACAAGTGCTAGAGATGCATGAAGAATGTTTAGAAGTGAGTAGAAAGACTTGTTGATATTTGATCCCAAATGGGATAAGAACCCAAAACCATTGCTTTGAGGCAGTGAATAGCTTGTATAAAGTTATTTTGGGTTAGAATATGTTATAATACAATGAATTTGATTGATTACAAGTGCTAGAGATGCATGAAGAATGTTTAGAAGTGAATAGAAAGACTTGTTGATATTTGTTCCCAAATGGGATAAGAACCCAAAACCATTGCTTTGAGGCAGTGAAGGGCTTGTATAAAGTTATTTTGGTTTAGAATATGTTATAATACAATGAATTTGATTGTTTACAAGTGCTAGAGATGCATGAAGAATGTTTAGAAGTGAGAAGAAAGACTTGTTGATATTTGGTCCCAAATGGGATAAGAACCCAAAACCATTGCTTTGAGGCAGTGAATGGTTGTATAAAGTTAGTTTGGGTTAGAATATGTTATAATACAATGAATTTAATTTATTACAAGTGCTAGAGATGCATGAAGAATGTTTAGAAGTGAGTAGAAAGACTTGTTGATATTTGATCCCAAATGGGATAAGAACCCAAAACCATTGCTTTGAGGCAGTGAATAGCTTGTATAAAGTTATTTTGGGTTAGAATATGTTATAATACAATGAATTTGATTGATTACAAGTGCTAGAGATGCATGAAGAATGTTTAGAAGTGAATAGAAAGACTTGTTGATATTTGTTCCCAAATGGGATAAGTACCCAAAACAATTGCTTTGAGGCAGTGAAGGGCTTGTATAAAGTTATTTTGGTTTAGAATATGTTATAATACAATGAATTTGATTGTTTACAAGTGCTAGAGATGCATGAAGAATGTTTAAAAGTGAGAAGAAAGACTTGTTGATATTTGGTCCCAAATGGGATAAGAACCCAAAACCATTGCTTTGAGGCAGTGAATGGCTTGTATAAAGTTATTTTGGTTTAGAATATGTTATAATACAATTAATTTGATTGATTACAAGTGCTAGAGATGCATGAAGAATGTTTAGAAGTGAATAGAAAGACTTGTTGATATTTGTTCCCAAATGGGATAAGAACCCAAAACCATTGCTTTGAGGCAGTGAAGGGCTTGTATAAAGTTATTTTGGTTTAGAATATGTTATAATACAATGAATTTGATTGATTACAAGTGGTAGAGATGCATGAAGAATGTTTAGAAGTGAGAAGAAAGACTTGTTGTTATTTGGTCCCAAACGGGATAAGAACCCAAAACCATTGCTTTGAGGCAGTGAATGGCTTGTATAAAGTTAGTTTGGGTTAGAATATGTTATAATACAATGAATTTGATTTATTACAAGTGCTAGAGATGCATGAAGAATGTTTAGAAGTGAATAGAAAGACTTGTTGATATTTGGTCCCAAATAGGATAAGAACCCAAAACCATTGCTTTGAGGCAATGAATGGCTTGTAAAAAGCTATTTTGGGTTAGAATATGTTATAATACAATGAATTTGATTGATTACAAGTGGTAGAGATGCATGAAGAATATTTAGAAGTGAGAAGAAAGACTTGTTGATATTTGGTCCCAAATGGGATAAGAACCCAAAACCATTGCTTTGAGGCAGTGAATGGCTTGTATAAAGTTATTTTGGGTTAGAATATGTTATAATACAATGAATTTGATTGATTACAAGTGCTAGAGATGCATGAAGAATGTTTAGAAGTGAATAGAAAGACTTGTTGATATTTGTTCCCAAATGGGATAAGAACCCAAAACCATTGCTTTGAGGCAGTGAAGGGCTTGTATAAAGTTATTTTGGTTTAGAATATGTTATAATACAATGAATTTGATTGATTCCAAGTGGTAGAGATGCATGAAGAATGTTTACAAGTGAGAAGAAAGACTTGTTGATATTTGGTCCCAAATGGGATAAGAACCCAAAACCATTGCTTTGAGGCAGTGAATGGTTGTATAAAGTTAGTTTGGGTTAGAATATGTTATAATACAATGAATTTAATTTATTACAAGTGCTAGAGATGCATGAAGAATGTTTAGAAGTGAGTAGAAAGACTTGTTGATATTTGATCCCAAATGGGATAAGAACCCAAAACCATTGCTTTGAGGCAGTGAATAGCTTGTATAAAGTTATTTTGGGTTAGAATATGTTATAATACAATGAATTTGATTGATTACAAGTGCTAGAGATGCATGAAGAATGTTTAGAAGTGAATAGAAAGACTTGTTGATATTTGTTCCCAAATGGGATAAGAACCCAAAACCATTGCTTTGAGGCAGTGAAGGGCTTGTATAAAGTTATTTTGGTTTAGAATATGTTATAATACAATGAATTTGATTGTTTACAAGTGCTAGAGATGCATGAAGAATGTTTAGAAGTGAGAAGAAAGACTTGTTGATATTTGGTCCCAAATGGGATAAGAACCCAAAACCATTGCTTTGAGGCAGTGAATGGTTGTATAAAGTTAGTTTGGGTTAGAATATGTTATAATACAATGAATTTAATTTATTACAAGTGCTAGAGATGCATGAAGAATGTTTAGAAGTGAGTAGAAAGACTTGTTGATATTTGATCCCAAATGGGATAAGAACCCAAAACCATTGCTTTGAGGCAGTGAATAGCTTGTATAAAGTTATTTTGGGTTAGAATATGTTATAATACAATGAATTTGATTGATTACAAGTGCTAGAGATGCATGAAGAATGTTTAGAAGTGAATAGAAACACTTGTTGATATTTGTTCCCAAATGGGATAAGTACCCAAAACAATTGCTTTGAGGCAGTGAAGGGCTTGTATAAAGTTATTTTGGTTTAGAATATGTTATAATACAATGAATTTGATTGTTTACAAGTGCTAGAGATGCATGAAGAATGTTTAAAAGTGAGAAGAAAGACTTGTTGATAGTTGGTCCCAAATGGGATAAGAACCCAAAACCATTGCTTTGAGGCAGTGAATGGCTTGTATAAAGTTATTTTGGGTTAGAATATGTTATAATACAATGAATTTGATTGATTACAAGTGCTAGAGATGCATGAAGAATGTTTAGAAGTGAGTAGAAAGACTTGTTGATATTTGATCCCAAATGGGATAAGAACCCAAAACAATTGCTTTGAGGCAGTGAATGGCTTGTATAAAGTTATTTTGGGTTAGAATATGTTATAATACAATGAATTTGATTGATTACAAGTGCTAGAGATGCATGAAGAATGTTTAGAAGTGAATAGAAAGACTTGTTGATATTTGTTCCCAAATGGGATAAGAACCCAAAACCATTGCTTTGAGGCAGTGAAGGGCTTGTATAAAGTTATTTTGGTTTAGAATATGTTATAATACAATGAATTTGATTGTTTACAAGTGCTAGAGATGCATGAAGAATGTTTAAAAGTGAGAAGAAAGACTTGTTGATATTTGGTCCCAAATGGGATAAGAACCCAAAACCATTGCTTTGAGGCAGTGAATGGCTTGTATAAAGTTATTTTGGTTTAGAATATGTTATAATACAATTAATTTGATTGATTACAAGTGCTAGAGATGCATGAAGAATGTTTAGAAGTGAATAGAAAGACTTGTTGATATTTGTTCCCAAATGGGATAAGAACCCAAAACCATTGCTTTGAGGCAGTGAAGGGCTTGTATAAAGTTATTTTGGTTTAGAATATGTTATAATACAATGAATTTGATTGATTACAAGTGGTAGAGATGCATGAAGAATGTTTAGAAGTGAGAAGAAAGACTTGTTGTTATTTGGTCCCAAACGGGATAAGAACCCAAAACCATTGCTTTGAGGCAGTGAATGGCTTGTATAAAGTTAGTTTGGGTTAGAATATGTTATAATACAATGAATTTGATTTATTACAAGTGCTAGAGATGCATGAAGAATGTTTAGAAGTGAATAGAAAGACTTGTTGATATTTGGTCCCAAATAGGATAAGAACCCAAAACCATTGCTTTGAGGCAATGAATGGCTTGTAAAAAGCTATTTTGGGTTAGAATATGTTATAATACAATGAATTTGATTGATTACAAGTGGTAGAGATGCATGAAGAATATTTAGAAGTGAGAAGAAAGACTTGTTGATATTTGGTCCCAAATGGGATAAGAACCCAAAATCATTGCTTTGAGGCAGTGAATGGCTTGTATAAAGTTAGTTTGGGTTAGAATATGTTATAATACAATGAATTTGATTTATTACAAGTGCTAGAGATGCATGAAGAATGTTTAGAACTGAATAGAAAGACTTGTTGATATTTGGTCCCAAATGGGATAAGAACCCAAAACCATTGCTTTGAGGCAGTAAAGGGCTTGTATAAAGTTATTTTGGTTTAGAATATGTTATAATACAATGAATTTGATTGTTTACAAGTGCTAGAGATGCATGAAGAATGTTTAAAAGTGAGAAGAAAGACTTGTTGATATTTGGTCCCAAATGGGATAAGAACCCAAAACCATTGCTTTGAGGCAGTGAATGGCTTGTATAAAGTTATTTTGGGTTAGAATATGTTATAATACAATGAATTTGATTGATTACAAGTGCTAGAGATGCATGAAAAATGTTTAGAAGTGAGAAGAAAGACTTGTTGATATTTGGTCCCAAATGGGATAAGAACCCAAAATCATTGCTTTGAGGCAGTGAATGGCTTGTATAAAGTTAGTTTGGGTTAGAATATGTTATAATACAATGAATTTGATTTATTACAAGTGCTAGAGATGCATGAAGAATGTTTAGAACTGAATAGAAAGACTTGTTGATATTTGGTCCCAAATGGGATAAGAACCCAAAACCATTGCTTTGAGGCAGTAAAGGGCTTGTATAAAGTTATTTTGGTTTAGAATATGTTATAATACAATGAATTTGATTGTTTACAAGTGCTAGAGATGCATGAAGAATGTTTAAAAGTGAGAAGAAAGACTTGTTGATATTTGGTCCCAAATGGGATAAGAACCCAAAACCATTGCTTTGAGGCAGTGAATGGCTTGTATAAAGTTATTTTGGGTTAGAATATGTTATAATACAATGAATTTGATTGATTACAAGTGCTAGAGATGCATGAAAAATGTTTAGAAGTGAGAAGAAAGACTTGTTGATATTTGGTCCCAAATGGGATAAGAACCCAAAATCATTGCTTTGAGGCAGTGAATGGCTTGTATAAAGTTAGTTTGGGTTAGAATATGTTATAATACAATGAATTTGATTTATTACAAGTGCTAGAGATGCATGAAGAATGTTTAGAAGTGAATAGAAAGACTTGTTGATATTTGTTCCCAAATGGGATAAGAACCCAAAACCATTGCTTTGAGGCAGTGAAGGGCTTGTATAAAGTTATTTTGGTTTAGAATATATTATAATACAATGAATTTGATTGATTACAAGTGGTAGAGATGCATGAAGAATATTTAGAAGTGAGAAGAAAGACTTGTTGATATTTGGTCCCAAATGGGATAAGAACCCAAAACCATTGCTTTGAGGCAGTGAATGGCTTGTATAAAGTTATTTTGGGTTAGAATATGTTATAATACAATGAATTTGATTGATTCCAAGTGGTAGAGATGCATGAAGAATGTTTAGAAGTGAGAAGAAAGACTTGTTGATATTTGGTCCCAAATGGGATAAGAACCCAAAACCATTGCTTTGAGGCAGTGAATGGTTGTATAAAGTTAGTTTGGGTTAGAATATGTTATAATACAATGAATTTAATTTATTACAAGTGCTAGAGATGCATGAAGAATGTTTAGAAGTGAGTAGAAAGACTTGTTGATATTTGATCCCAAATGGGATAAGAACCCAAAACCATTGCTTTGAGGCAGTGAATAGCTTGTATAAAGTTATTTTGGGTTAGAATATGTTATAATACAATGAATTTGATTGATTACAAGTGCTAGAGATGCATGAAGAATGTTTAGAAGTGAATAGAAAGACTTGTTGATATTTGTTCCCAAATGGGATAAGAACCCAAAACCATTGCTTTGAGGCAGTGAAGGGCTTGTATAAAGTTATTTTGGTTTAGAATATGTTATAATACAATGAATTTGATTGTTTACAAGTGCTAGAGATGCATGAAGAATGTTTAGAAGTGAGAAGAAAGACTTGTTGATATTTGGTCCCAAATGGGATAAGAACCCAAAACCATTGCTTTGAGGCAGTGAATGGTTGTATAAAGTTAGTTTGGGTTAGAATATGTTATAATACAATGAATTTAATTTATTACAAGTGCTAGAGATGCATGAAGAATGTTTAGAAGTGAGTAGAAAGACTTGTTGATATTTGATCCCAAATGGGATAAGAACCCAAAACCATTGCTTTGAGGCAGTGAATAGCTTGTATAAAGTTATTTTGGGTTAGAATATGTTATAATACAATGAATTTGATTGATTACAAGTGCTAGAGATGCATGAAGAATGTTTAGAAGTGAGTAGAAAGACTTGTTGATATTTGATCCCAAATGGGATAAGAACCCAAAACCATTGCTTTGAGGCAGTGAAGGGCTTGTATAAAGTTATTTTGGTTTAGAATATGTTATAATACAATGAATTTGATTGTTTACAACTGCTAGAGATGCATGAAGAATGTTTAAAAGTGAGAAGAAAGACTTGTTGATATTTGGTCCCAAATGGGATAAGAACCCAAAACCATTGCTTTGAGGCAGTGAAGGGCTTGTATAAAGTTATTTTGGGTTAGAATATGTTATAATACAATGAATTTGATTGATTACAAGTGCTAGAGATGCATGAAGAATGTTTAGAAGTGAGTAGAAAGACTTGTTGATATTTGATCCCAAATGGGATAAGAACCCAAAACCATTGCTTTGAGGCAGTGAATGGCTTGTATAAAGTTATTTTGGGTTAGAATATGTTATAATACAATGAATTTGATTGATTACAAGTGCTAGAGATGCATGAAGAATGTTTAGAAGTGAATAGAAAGACTTGTTGATATTTGTTCCCAAATGGGATAAGAACCCAAAACCATTGCTTTGAGGCAGTGAAGGGCTTGTATAAAGTTATTTTGGTTTAGAATATGTTATAATACAATGAATTTGATTGTTTACAACTGCTAGAGATGCATGAAGAATGTTTAAAAGTGAGAAGAAAGACTTGTTGATATTTGGTCCCAAATGGGATAAGAACCCAAAACCATTGCTTTGAGGCAGTGAAGGGCTTGTATAAAGTTATTTTGGGTTAGAATATGTTATAATACAATGAATTTGATTGATTACAAGTGCTAGAGATGCATGAAGAATGTTTAGAAGTGAGTAGAAAGACTTGTTGATATTTGATCCCAAATGGGATAAGAACCCAAAACCATTGCTTTGAGGCAGTGAATGGCTTGTATAAAGTTATTTTGGGTTAGAATATGTTATAATACAATGAATTTGATTGATTACAAGTGCTAGAGATGCATGAAGAATGTTTAGAAGTGAATAGAAAGACTTGTTGATATTTGTTCCCAAATGGGATAAGAACCCAAAACCATTGCTTTGAGGCAGTGAAGGGCTTGTATAAAGTTATTTTGGTTTAGAATATGTTATAATACAATGAATTTGATTGTTTACAAGTGCTAGAGATGCATGAAGAATGTTTAAAAGTGAGAAGAAAGACTTGTTGATATTTGGTCCCAAATGGGATAAGAACCCAAAACCATTGCTTTGAGGCAGTGAAGGGCTTGTATAAAGTTATTTTGGTTTAGAATATGTTATAATACAATGAATTTGATTGATTACAAGTGCTAGAGATGCATGAAGAATGTTTAGAAGTGAGAAGAAAGACTTGTTGATATTTGGTCCCAAATGGGATAAGAACCCAAAACCATTGCTTTGAGGCAGTGAATGGCTTGTATAAAGTTATTTTGGGTTAGAATATGTTATAATACAATGAATTTGATTGTTTACAAGTGCTAGAGATGCATGAAGAATGTTTAAAAGTGAGAAGAAAGACTTGTTGATATTTGGTCCCAAATGGGATAAGAACCCAAAACCATTGCTTTGAGGCAGTGAAGGGCTTGTATAAAGTTATTTTGGTTTAGAATATGTTATAATACAATGAATTTGATTGATTACAAGTGCTAGAGATGCATGAAGAATGTTTAGAAGTGAGAAGAAAGACTTGTTGATATTTGGTCCCAAATGGGATAAGAACCCAAAACCATTGCTTTGAGGCAGTGAATGGCTTGTATAAAGTTATTTTGGGTTAGAATATGTTATAATACAATGAATTTGATTGATTACAAGTGCTAGAGATGCATGAAAAATGTTTAGAAGTGAGAAGAAAGACTTGTTGATATTTGGTCCCAAATGGGATAAGAACCCAAAATCATTGCTTTGAGGCAGTGAATGGCTTGTATAAAGTTAGTTTGGGTTAGAATATGTTATAATACAATGAATTTGATTTATTACAAGTGCTAGAGATGCATGAAGAATGTTTAGAAGTGAATAGAAAGACTTGTTGATATTTGTTCCCAAATGGGATAAGAACCCAAAACCATTGCTTTGAGGCAGTGAAGGGCTTGTATAAAGTTATTTTGGGTTAGAATATGTTATAATACAATGAATTTGATTGATTACAAGTGCTAGAGATGCATGAAGAATGTTTAGAAGTGAGTAGAAAGACTTGTTGATATTTGATCCCAAATGGGATAAGAACCCAAAACCATTGCTTTGAGGCAGTGAATGGCTTGTATAAAGTTATTTTGGGTTAGAATATGTTATAATACAATGAATTTGATTGATTACAAGTGCTAGAGATGCATGAAGAATGTTTAGAAGTGAATAGAAAGACTTGTTGATATTTGTTCCCAAATGGGATAAGAACCCAAAACCATTGCTTTGAGGCAGTGAAGGGCTTGTATAAAGTTATTTTGGTTTAGAATATGTTATAATACAATGAATTTGATTGTTTACAACTGCTAGAGATGCATGAAGAATGTTTAAAAGTGAGAAGAAAGACTTGTTGATATTTGGTCCCAAATGGGATAAGAACCCAAAACCATTGCTTTGAGGCAGTGAAGGGCTTGTATAAAGTTATTTTGGGTTAGAATATGTTATAATACAATGAATTTAATTGATTACAAGTGCTAGAGATGCATGAAGAATGTTTAGAAGTGAGTAGAAAGACTTGTTGATATTTGATCCCAAATGGGATAAGAACCCAAAACCATTGCTTTGAGGCAGTGAATGGCTTGTATAAAGTTATTTTGGGTTAGAATATGTTATAATACAATGAATTTGATTGATTACAAGTGCTAGAGATGCATGAAAAATGTTTAGAAGTGAGAAGAAAGACTTGTTGATATTTGGTCCCAAATGGGATAAGAACCCAAAATCATTGCTTTGAGGCAGTGAATGGCTTGTATAAAGTTAGTTTGGGTTAGAATATGTTATAATACAATGAATTTTATTTATTACAAGTGCTAGAGATGCATGAAGAATGTTTAGAAGTGAATAGAAAGACTTGTTGATATTTGTTCCCAAATGGGATAAGAACCCAAAACCATTGCTTTGAGGCAGTGAAGGGCTTGTATAAAGTTATTTTGGTTTAGAATATGTTATAATACAATGAATTTGATTGATTACAAGTGGTAGAGATGCATGAAGAATATTTAGAAGTGAGAAGAAAGACTTGTTGATATTTGGTCCCAAATGGGATAAGAACCCAAAACCATTGCTTTGAGGCAGTGAATGGCTTGTATAAAGTTATTTTGGGTTAGAATATGTTATAATACAATGAATTTGATTGATTCCAAGTGGTAGAGATGCATGAAGAATGTTTATAAGTGAGAAGAAAGACTTGTTGATATTTGGTCCCAAATGGGATAAGAACCCAAAACCATTGCTTTGAGGCAGTGAATGGTTGTATAAAGTTAGTTTGGGTTAGAATATGTTATAATACAATGAATTTAATTTATTACAAGTGCTAGAGATGCATGAAGAATGTTTAGAAGTGAGTAGAAAGACTTGTTGATATTTGATCCCAAATGGGATAAGAACCCAAAACCATTGCTTTGAGGCAGTGAATAGCTTGTATAAAGTTATTTTGGGTTAGAATATGTTATAATACAATGAATTTGATTGATTACAAGTGCTAGAGATGCATGAAGAATGTTTAGAAGTGAATAGAAAGACTTGTTGATATTTGTTCCCAAATGGGATAAGAACCCAAAACCATTGCTTTGAGGCAGTGAAGGGCTTGTATAAAGTTATTTTGGTTTAGAATATGTTATAATACAATGAATTTGATTGTTTACAAGTGCTAGAGATGCATGAAGAATGTTTAGAAGTGAGAAGAAAGACTTGTTGATATTTGGTCCCAAATGGGATAAGAACCCAAAACCATTGCTTTGAGGCAGTGAATGGTTGTATAAAGTTAGTTTGGGTTAGAATATGTTATAATACAATGAATTTAATTTATTACAAGTGCTAGAGATGCATGAAGAATGTTTAGAAGTGAGTAGAAAGACTTGTTGATATTTGATCCCAAATGGGATAAGAACCCAAAACCATTGCTTTGAGGCAGTGAATAGCTTGTATAAAGTTATTTTGGGTTAGAATATGTTATAATACAATGAATTTGATTGATTACAAGTGCTAGAGATGCATGAAGAATGTTTAGAAGTGAGTAGAAAGACTTGTTGATATTTGATCCCAAATGGGATAAGAACCCAAAACCATTGCTTTGAGGCAGTGAATGGCTTGTATAAAGTTATTTTGGGTTAGAATATGTTATAATACAATGAATTTGATTGATTACAAGTGCTAGAGATGCATGAAGAATGTTTAGAAGTGAATAGAAAGACTTGTTGATATTTGTTCCCAAATGGGATAAGAACCCAAAACCATTGCTTTGAGGCAGTGAAGGGCTTGTATAAAGTTATTTTGGTTTAGAATATGTTATAATACAATGAATTTGATTGTTTACAACTGCTAGAGATGCATGAAGAATGTTTAAAAGTGAGAAGAAAGACTTGTTGATATTTGGTCCCAAATGGGATAAGAACCCAAAACCATTGCTTTGAGGCAGTGAAGGGCTTGTATAAAGTTATTTTGGGTTAGAATATGTTATAATACAATGAATTTGATTGATTACAAGTGCTAGAGATGCATGAAGAATGTTTAGAAGTGAGTAGAAAGACTTGTTGATATTTGATCCCAAATGGGATAAGAACCCAAAACCATTGCTTTGAGGCAGTGAATGGCTTGTATAAAGTTATTTTGGGTTAGAATATGTTATAATACAATGAATTTGATTGATTACAAGTGCTAGAGATGCATGAAGAATGTTTAGAAGTGAATAGAAAGACTTGTTGATATTTGTTCCCAAATGGGATAAGAACCCAAAACCATTGCTTTGAGGCAGTGAAGGGCTTGTATAAAGTTATTTTGGTTTAGAATATGTTATAATACAATGAATTTGATTGTTTACAAGTGCTAGAGATGCATGAAGAATGTTTAAAAGTGAGAAGAAAGACTTGTTGATATTTGGTCCCAAATGGGATAAGAACCCAAAACCATTGCTTTGAGGCAGTGAATGGCTTGTATAAAGTTATTTTGGTTTAGAATATGTTATAATACAATTAATTTGATTGATTACAAGTGCTAGAGATGCATGAAGAATGTTTAGAAGTGAATAGAAAGACTTGTTGATATTTGTTCCCAAATGGGATAAGAACCCAAAACCATTGCTTTGAGGCAGTGAAGGGCTTGTATAAAGTTATTTTGGTTTAGAATATGTTATAATACAATGAATTTGATTGATTACAAGTGGTAGAGATGCATGAAGAATGTTTAGAAGTGAGAAGAAAGACTTGTTGTTATTTGGTCCCAAACTGGATAAGAACCCAAAACCATTGCTTTGAGGCAGTGAATGGCTTGTATAAAGTTAGTTTGGGTTAGAATATGTTATAATACAATGAATTTGATTTATTACAAGTGCTAGAGATGCATGAAGAATGTTTAGAAGTGAATAGAAAGACTTGTTGATATTTGGTCCCAAATAGGATAAGAACCCAAAACCATTGCTTTGAGGCAATGAATGGCTTGTAAAAAGCTATTTTGGGTTAGAATATGTTATAATACAATGAATTTGATTGATTACAAGTGGTAGAGATGCATGAAGAATATTTAGAAGTGAGAAGAAAGACTTGTTGATATTTGGTCCCAAATGGGATAAGAACCCAAAATCATTGCTTTGAGGCAGTGAATGGCTTGTATAAAGTTAGTTTGGGTTAGAATATATTATAATACAATGAATTTGATTTATTACAAGTGCTAGAGATGCATGAAGAATGTTTAGAACTGAATAGAAAGACTTGTTGATATTTGGTCCCAAATGGGATAAGAACCCAAAACCATTGCTTTGAGGCAGTAAAGGGCTTGTATAAAGTTATTTTGGTTTAGAATATGTTATAATACAATGAATTTGATTGTTTACAAGTGCTAGAGATGCATGAAGAATGTTTAAAAGTGAGAAGAAAGACTTGTTGATATTTGGTCCCAAATGGGATAAGAACCCAAAACCATTGCTTTGAGGCAGTGAATGGCTTGTATAAAGTTATTTTGGGTTAGAATATGTTATAATACAATGAATTTGATTGATTACAAGTGCTAGAGATGCATGAAAAATGTTTAGAAGTGAGAAGAAAGACTTGTTGATATTTGGTCCCAAATGGGATAAGAACCCAAAATCATTGCTTTGAGGCAGTGAATGGCTTGTATAAAGTTAGTTTGGGTTAGAATATGTTATAATACAATGAATTTGATTTATTACAAGTGCTAGAGATGCATGAAGAATGTTTAGAAGTGAATAGAAAGACTTGTTGATATTTGTTCCCAAATGGGATAAGAACCCAAAACCATTGCTTTGAGGCAGTGAAGGGCTTGTATAAAGTTATTTTGGTTTAGAATATGTTATAATACAATGAATTTGATTGATTACAAGTGGTAGAGATGCATGAAGAATATTTAGAAGTGAGAAGAAAGACTTGTTGATATTTGGTCCCAAATGGGATAAGAACCCAAAACCATTGCTTTGAGGCAGTGAATGGCTTGTATAAAGTTATTTTGGGTTAGAATATGTTATAATACAATGAATTTGATTGATTCCAAGTGGTAGAGATGCATGAAGAATGTTTAGAAGTGAGAAGAAAGACTTGTTGATATTTGGTCCCAAATGGGATAAGAACCCAAAACCATTGCTTTGAGGCAGTGAATGGTTGTATAAAGTTAGTTTGGGTTAGAATATGTTATAATACAATGAATTTAATTTATTACAAGTGCTAGAGATGCATGAAGAATGTTTAGAAGTGAGTAGAAAGACTTGTTGATATTTGATCCCAAATGGGATAAGAACCCAAAACCATTGCTTTGAGGCAGTGAATAGCTTGTATAAAGTTATTTTGGGTTAGAATATGTTATAATACAATGAATTTGATTGATTACAAGTGCTAGAGATGCATGAAGAATGTTTAGAATTTAATAGAAAGACTTGTTGATATTTGTTCCCAAATGGGATAAGAACCCAAAACCATTGCTTTGAGGCAGTGAAGGGCTTGTATAAAGTTATTTTGGTTTAGAATATGTTATAATACAATGAATTTGATTGTTTACAAGTGCTAGAGATGCATGAAGAATGTTTAGAAGTGAGAAGAAAGACTTGTTGATATTTGGTCCCAAATGGGATAAGAACCCAAAACCATTGCTTTGAGGCAGTGAATGGTTGTATAAAGTTAGTTTGGGTTAGAATATGTTATAATACAATGAATTTAATTTATTACAAGTGCTAGAGATGCATGAAGAATGTTTAGAAGTGAGTAGAAAGACTTGTTGATATTTGATCCCAAATGGGATAAGAACCCAAAACCATTGCTTTGAGGCAGTGAATAGCTTGTATAAAGTTATTTTGGGTTAGAATATGTTATAATACAATGAATTTGATTGATTACAAGTGCTAGAGATGCATGAAGAATGTTTAGAAGTGAGTAGAAAGACTTGTTGATATTTGATCCCAAATGGGATAAGAACCCAAAACCATTGCTTTGAGGCAGTGAAGGGCTTGTATAAAGTTATTTTGGTTTAGAATATGTTATAATACAATGAATTTGATTGTTTACAAGTCCTAGAGATGCATGAAGAATGTTTAAAAGTGAGAAGAAAGACTTGTTGATAGTTGGTCCCAAATGGGATAAGAACCCAAAACCATTGCTTTGAGGCAGTGAATGGCTTGTATAAAGTTATTTTGGGTTAGAATATGTTATAATACAATGAATTTGATTGATTACAAGTGCTACAGATGCATGAAGAATGTTTAGAAGTGAGTAGAAAGACTTGTTGATATTTGATCCCAAATGGGATAAGAACCCAAAACCATTGCTTTGAGGCAGTGAATGGCTTGTATAAAGTTATGTTGGGTTAGAATATGTTATAATACAATGAATTTGATTGATTACAAGTGCTAGAGATGCATGAAGAATGTTTAGAAGTGAATAGAAAGACTTGTTGATATTTGTTCCCAAATGGGATAAGAACCCAAAACCATTGCTTTGAGGCAGTGAAGGGCTTGTATAAAGTTATTTTGGTTTAGAATATGTTATAATACAATGAATTTGATTGTTTACAAGTGCTAGAGATGCATGAAGAATGTTTAAAAGTGAGAAGAAAGACTTGTTGATATTTGGTCCCAAATGGGATAAGAACCCAAAACCATTGCTTTGAGGCAGTGAATGGCTTGTATAAAGTTATTTTGGGTTAGAATATGTTATAATACAATGAATTTGATTGATTACAAGTGCTAGAGATGCATGAAGAATGTTTAGAAGTGAGTAGAAAGACTTGTTGATATTTGATCCCAAATGGGATAAGAACCCAAAACCATTGCTTTGAGACAGTGAATGGCTTGTATAAAGTTATTTTGGGTTAGAATATGTTATAATACAATGAATTTGATTGATTACAAGTGCTAGAGATGCATGAAGAATGTTTAGAAGTGAATAGAAAGACTTGTTGATATTTGTTCCCAAATGGGATAAGAACCCAAAACCATTGCTTTGAGGCAGTGAAGGGCTTGTATAAAGTTATTTTGGTTTAGAATATGTTATAATACAATGAATTTGATTGTTTACAAGTGCTAGAGATGCATGAAGAATGTTTAAAAGTGAGAAGAAAGACTTGTTGATATTTGGTCCCAAATGGGATAAGAACCCAAAACCATTGCTTTGAGGCAGTGAATGGCTTGTATAAAGTTATTTTGGTTTAGAATATGTTATAATACAATTAATTTGATTGATTACAAGTGCTAGAGATGCATGAAGAATGTTTAGAAGTGAATAGAAAGACTTGTTGATATTTGTTCCCAAATGGGATAAGAACCTAAAACCATTGCTTTGAGGCAGTGAAGGGCTTGTATAAAGTTATTTTGGTTTAGAATATGTTATAATACAATGAATTTGATTGATTACAAGTGGTAGAGATGCATGAAGAATGTTTAGAAGTGAGAAGAAAGACTTGTTGTTATTTGGTCCCAAACGGGATAAGAACCCAAAACCATTGCTTTGAGGCAGTGAATGGCTTGTATAAAGTTAGTTTGGGTTAGAATATGTTATAATACAATGAATTTGATTTATTACAAGTGCTAGAGATGCATGAAGAATGTTTAGAAGTGAATAGAAAGACTTGTTGATATTTGGTCCCAAATAGGATAAGAACCCAAAACCATTGCTTTGAGGCAATGAATGGCTTGTAAAAAGCTATTTTGGGTTAGAATATGTTATAATACAATGAATTTGATTGATTACAAGTGGTAGAGATGCATGAAGAATATTTAGAAGTGAGAAGAAAGACTTGTTGATATTTGGTCCCAAATGGGATAAGAACCCAAAATCATTGCTTTGAGGCAGTGAATGGCTTGTATAAAGTTAGTTTGGGTTAGAATATGTTATAATACAATGAATTTGATTTATTACAAGTGCTAGAGATGCATGAAGAATGTTTAGAACTGAATAGAAAGACTTGTTGATATTTGGTCCCAAATGGGATAAGAACCCAAAACCATTGCTTTGAGGCAGTAAAGGGCTTGTATAAAGTTATTTTGGTTTAGAATATGTTATAATACAATGAATTTGATTGTTTACAAGTGCTAGAGATGCATGAAGAATGTTTAAAAGTGAGAAGAAAGACTTGTTGATATTTGGTCCCAAATGGGATAAGAACCCAAAACCATTGCTTTGAGGCAGTGAATGGCTTGTATAAAGTTATTTTGGGTTAGAATATGTTATAATACAATGAATTTGATTGATTCCAAGTGGTAGAGATGCATGAAGAATGTTTAGAAGTGAGAAGAAAGACTTGTTGATATTTGGTCCCAAATGGGAAAAGAACCCAAAACCATTGCTTAGAGGCAGTGAATGGTTGTATAAAGTTAGTTTGGGTTAGAATATGTTATAATACAATGAATTTAATTTATTACAAGTGCTAGAGATGCATGAAGAATGTTTAGAAGTGAGTAGAAAGACTTGTTGATATTTGATCCCAAATGGGATAAGAACCCAAAACCATTGCTTTGAGGCAGTGAAGGGCTTGTATAAAGTTATTTTGGTTTAGAATATGTTATAATACAATGAATTTGATTGATTACAAGTGGTAGAAATGCATGAAGAATATTTAGAAGTGAGAAGAAAGACTTGTTGATATTTGGTCCCAAATGGGATAAGAACCCAAAACCATTGCTTTGAGGCAGTGAATGGCTTGTATAAAGTTATTTTGGGTTAGAATATGTTATAATACAATGAATTTGATTGATTCCAAGTGGTAGAGATGCATGAAGAATGTTTAGAAGTGAGAAGAAAGACTTGTTGATATTTGGTCCCAAATGGGATAAGAACCCAAAACCATTGCTTTGAGGCAGTGAATGGTTGTATAAAGTTAGTTTGGGTTAGAATATGTTATAATACAATGAATTTAATTTATTACAAGTGCTAGAGATACATGAAGAATGTTTAGAAGTGAGTAGAAAGACTTGTTGATATTTGATCCCAAATGGGATAAGAACCCAAAACCATTGCTTTGAGGCAGTGAATAGCTTGTATAAAGTTATTTTGGGTTAGAATATGTTATAATAAAATGAATTTGATTGATTACAAGTGCTAGAGATGCATGAAGAATATTTAGAAGTGAATAGAAAGACTTGTTGATATTTGTTCCCAAATGGGATAAGAACCCAAAACCATTGCTTTGAGGCAGTGAAGGGCTTGTATAAAGTTATTTTGGTTTAGAATATGTTATAATACAATGAATTTGATTGTTTACAAGTGCTAGAGATGCATGAAGAATGTTTAAAAGTGAGAAGAAAGACTTGTTGATAGTTGGTCCCAAATGGGATAAGAACCCAAAACCATTGCTTTGAGGCAGTGAATGGCTTGTATAAAGTTATTTTGGGTTAGAATATGTTATAATACAATGAATTTGATTGATTACAAGTGCTAGAGATGCATGAAGAATGTTTAGAAGTGAGTAGAAAGACTTGTTGATATTTGATCCCAAATGGGATAAGAACCCAAAACCATTGCTTTGAGGCAGTGAATGGCTTGTATAAAGTTATTTTGGGTTAGAATATGTTTTAATACAATGAATTTGATTGATTACAAGTGCTAGAGATGCATGAAGAATGTTTAGAAGTGAGAAGAAAGACTTGTTGATATTTGTTCCCAAATGGGATAAGAACCCAAAACCATTGCTTTGAGGCAGTGAAGGGCTTGTATAAAGTTATTTTGGTTTAGAATATGTTATAATACAATGAATTTGATTGTTTACAAGTGCTAGAGATGCATGAAGAATGTTTAAAAGTGAGAAGAAAGACTTGTTGATATTTGGTCCCAAATGGGATAAGAACCCAAAACCATTGCTTTGAGGCAGTGAATGGCTTGTATAAAGTTATTTTGGGTTAGAATATGTTATAATACAATGAATTTGATTGATTACAAGTGCTAGAGATGCATGAAGAATGTTTAGAAGTGAGTAGAAAGACTTGTTGATATTTGTTCCCAAATGGGATAAGAACCCAAAACCATTGCTTTGAGGCAGTGAATGGCTTGTATAAAGTTATTTTGGGTTAGAATATGTTATAATACAATGAATTTGATTGATTACAAGTGCTAGAGATGCATGAAGAATGTTTAGAAGTGAATAGAAAGACTTGTTGATATTTGTTCCCAAATGGGATAAGAACCCAAAACCATTGCTTTGAGGCAGTGAATGGCTTGTATAAAGTTATTTTGGGTTAGAATATGTTATAATACAATGAATTTGATTGATTACAAGTGCTAGAGATGCATGAAGAATGTTTAGAAGTGAGTAGAAAGACTTGTTGATATTTGATCCCAAATGGGATAAGAACCCAAAACCATTGCTTTGAGGCAGTGAATGGCTTGTATAAAGTTATTTTGGGTTAGAATATGTTATAATACAATGAATTTGATTGATTACAAGTGCTAGAGATGCATGAAGAATGTTTAGAAGTGAATAGAAAGACTTGTTGATATTTGTTCCCAAATGGGATAAGAACCCAAAACCATTGCTTTGAGGCAGTGAAGGGCTTGTATAAAGTTATTTTGGTTTAGAATATGTTATAATACAATGAATTTGATTGTTTACAAGTGCTAGAGATGCATGAAGAATGTTTAAAAGTGAGAAGAAAGACTTGTTGATATTTGGTCCCAAATGGGATAAGAACCCAAAACTATTGCTTTGAGGCAGTGAATGGCTTGTATAAAGTTATTTTGGGTTAGAATATGTTATAATACAATGAATTTGATTGATTCCAAGTGGTAGAGATGCATGAAGAATGTTTAGAAGTGAGAAGAAAGACTTGTTGATATTTGGTCCCAAATGGGATAAGAACCCAAAACCATTGCTTTGAGGCAGTGAATGGTTGTATAAAGTTAGTTTGGGTTAGAATATGTTATAATACAATGAATTTAATTTATTACAAGTGCTAGAGATGCATGAAGAATGTTTAGAAGTGAGTAGAAAGACTTGTTGATATTTGATCCCAAATGGGATAAGAACCCAAAACCATTGCTTTGAGGCAGTGAATAGCTTGTATAAAGTTATTTTGGGTTAGAATATGTTATAATACAATGAATTTGATTGATTACAAGTGCTAGAGATGCATGAAGAATGTTTAGAAGTGAATAGAAAGACTTGTTGATATTTGTTCCCAAATGGGATAAGAACCCAAAACCATTGCTTTGAGGCAGTGAAGGGCTTGTATAAAGTTATTTTGGTTTAGAATATGTTATAATACAATGAATTTGATTGTTTACAAGTGCTAGAGATGCATGAAGAATGTTTAAAAGTGAGAAGAAAGACTTGTTGATAGTTGGTCCCAAATGGGATAAGAACCCAAAACCATTGCTTTGAGGCAGTGAATGGCTTGTATAAAGTTATTTTGGGTTAGAATATGTTATAATACAATGAATTTGATTGATTACAAGTGCTAGAGATGCATGAAGAATGTTTAGAAGTGAGTAGAAAGACTTGTTGATATTTGATCCCAAATGGGATAAGAACCCAAAACCATTGCTTTGAGGCAGTGAATGGCTTGTATAAAGTTATTTTGGTTTAGAATATGTTTTAATACAATGAATTTGATTGATTACAAGTGCTAGAGATGCATGAAGAATGTTTAGAAGTGAGAAGAAAGACTTGTTGATATTTGTTCCCAAATGGGATAAGAACCCAAAACCATTGCTTTGAGGCAGTGAAGGGTTTGTATAAAGTTATTTTGGTTTAGAATATGTTATAATACAATGAATTTGATTGTTTACAAGTGCTAGAGATGCATGAAGAATGTTTAAAAGTGAGAAGAAAGACTTGTTGATATTTGGTCCCAAATGGGATAAGAACCCAAAACCATTGCTTTGAGGCAGTGAAGGGCTTGTATAAAGTTATTTTGGTTTAGAATATGTTATAATACAATGAATTTGATTGTTTACAAGTGCTAGAGATGCATGAAGAATGTTTAAAAGTGAGAAGAAAGACTTGTTGATATTTGGTCCCAAATGGGATAAGAACCCAAAACCATTGCTTTGAGGCAGTGAATGGCTTGTATAAAGTTATTTTGGGTTAGAATATGTTATAATACAATGAATTTGATTGATTACAAGTGCTAGAGATGCATGAAGAATGTTTAGAAGTGAGTAGAAAGACTTGTTGATATTTGTTCCCAAATGGGATAAGAACCCAAAACCATTGCTTTGAGGCAGTGAATGGCTTGTATAAAGTTATTTTGGGTTAGAATATGTTATAATACAATGAATTTGATTGATTACAAGTGCTAGAGATGCATGAAGAATGTTTAGAAGTGAGTAGAAAGACTTGTTGATATTTGTTCCCAAATGGGATAAGAACCCAAAACCATTGCTTTGAGGCAGTGAATGGCTTGTATAAAGTTATTTTGGGTTAGAATATGTTATAATACAATGAATTTGATTGATTACAAGTGCTAGAGATGCATGAAGAATGTTTAGAAGTGAATAGAAAGACTTGTTGATATTTGTTCCCAAATGGGATAAGAACCCAAAACCATTGCTTTGAGGCAGTGAATGGCTTGTATAAAGTTATTTTGGGTTAGAATATGTTATAATACAATGAATTTGATTGATTACAAGTGCTAGAGATGCATGAAGAATGTTTAGAAGTGAGTAGAAAGACTTGTTGATATTTGATCCCAAATGGGATAAGAACCCAAAACCATTGCTTTGAGGCAGTGAATGGCTTGTATAAAGTTCTTTTGGGTTAGAATATGTTATAATACAATGAATTTGATTGATTACAAGTGCTAGAGATGCATGAAGAATGTTTAGAAGTGAATAGAAAGACTTGTTGATATTTGTTCCCAAATGGGATAAGAACCCAAAACCATTGCTTTGAGGCAGTGAAGGGCTTGTATAAAGTTATTTTGGTTTAGAATATGTTATAATACAATGAATTTGATTGTTTACAAGTGCTAGAGATGCATGAAGAATGTTTAAAAGTGAGAAGAAAGACTTGTTGATATTTGGTCCCAAATGGGATAAGAACCCAAAACCATTGCTTTGAGGCAGTGAATGGCTTGTATAAAGTTATTTTGGGTTACAATATGTTATAATACAATGAATTTGATTGATTACAAGTGCTAGAGATGCATGAAAAATGTTTAGAAGTGAGAAGAAAGATTTGTTGATATTTGGTCCCAAATGGGATAAGAACCCAAAATCATTGCTTTGAGGCAGTGAATGGCTTGTATAAAGTTAGTTTGGGTTATAATTTGTTATAATACAATGAATTTGATTTATTACAAGTGCTAGAGATGCATGAAGAATGTTTAGAAGTGAATAGAAAGACTTGTTGATATTTGTTCCCAAATGGGATAAGAACCCAAAACCATTGCTTTGAGGCAGTGAAGGGCTTGTATAAAGTTATTTTGGTTTAGAATATGTTATAATACAATGAATTTGATTGATTACAAGTGGTAGAAATGCATGAAGAATATTTAGAAGTGAGAAGAAAGACTTGTTGATATTTGGTCCCAAATGGGATAAGAACCCAAAACCATTGCTTTGAGGCAGTGAATGGCTTGTATAAAGTTATTTTGGGTTAGAATATGTTATAATACAATGAATTTGATTGATTCCAAGTGGTAGAGATGCATGAAGAATGTTTAGAAGTGAGAAGAAAGACTTGTTGATATTTGGTCCCAAATGGGATAAGAACCCAAAACCATTGCTTTGAGGCAGTGAATGGTTGTATAAAGTTAGTTTGGGTTAGAATATGTTATAATACAATGAATTTAATTTATTACAAGTGCTAGAGATGCATGAAGAATGTTTAGAAGTGAGTAGAAAGACTTGTTGATATTTGATCCCAAATGGGATAAGAACCCAAAACCATTGCTTTGAGGCAGTGAAGGGCTTGTATAAAGTTATTTTGGTTTAGAATATGTTATAATACAATGAATTTGATTGATTACAAGTGGTAGAAATGCATGAAGAATATTTAGAAGTGAGAAGAAAGACTTGTTGATATTTGGTCCCAAATGGGATAAGAACCCAAAACCATTGCTTTGAGGCAGTGAATGGCTTGTATAAAGTTGTTTTGGGTTAGAATATGTTATAATACAATGAATTTGATTGATTACAAGTGCTAGAGATGCATGAAGAATGTTTAGAAGTGAATAGAAAGACTTGTTGATATTTGTTCCCAAATGGGATAAGAACCCAAAACCATTGCTTTGAGGCAGTGAAGGGCTTGTATAAAGTTATTTTGGTTTAGAATATGTTATAATACAATGAATTTGATTGTTTACAAGTGTTAGAGATGCATGAAGAATGTTTAAAAGTGAGAAGAAAGACTTGTTGATAGTTGGTCCCAAATGGGATAAGAACCCAAAACCATTGCTTTGAGGCAGTGAATGGCTTGTATAAAGTTATTTTGGGTTAGAATATGTTATAATACAATGAATTTGATTGATTACAAGTGCTAGAGATGCATGAAGAATGTTTAGAAGTGAGTAGAAAGACTTGTTGATATTTGATCCCAAATGGGATAAGAACCCAAAACCATTGCTTTGAGGCAGTGAATGGCTTGTATAAAGTTATTTTGGTTTAGAATATGTTTTAATACAATGAATTTGATTGATTACAAGTGCTAGAGATGCATGAAGAATGTTTAGAAGTGAGAAGAAAGACTTGTTGATATTTGTTCCCAAATGGGATAAGAACCCAAAACCATTGCTTTGAGGCAGTGAAGGGTTTGTATAAAGTTATTTTGGTTTAGAATATGTTATAATACAATGAATTTGATTGTTTACAAGTGCTAGAGATGCATGAAGAATGTTTAAAAGTGAGAAGAAAGACTTGTTGATATTTGGTCCCAAATGAGATAAGAACCCAAAACCATTGCTTTGAGGCAGTGAATGGCTTGTATAAAGTTATTTTGGGTTAGAATATGTTATAATACAATGAATTTGATTGATTCCAAGTGGTAGAGATGCATGAAGAATGTTTAGAAGTGAGAAGAAAGACTTGTTGATATTTGGTCCCAAATGGGATAAGAACCCAAAACCATTGCTTTGAGGCAGTGAATGGTTGTATAAAGTTAGTTTGGGTTAGAATATGTTATAATACAATGAATTTAATTTATTACAAGTGCTAGAGATGCATGAAGAATGTTTAGAAGTGAGTAGAAAGACTTGTTGATATTTGATCCCAAATGGGATAAGAACCCAAAACCATTGCTTTGAGGCAGTGAAGGGCTTGTATAAAGTTATTTTGGTTTAGAATATGTTATAATACAATGAATTTGATTGATTACAAGTGGTAGAAATGCATGAAGAATATTTAGAAGTGAGAAGAAAGACTTGTTGATATTTGGTCCCAAATGGGATAAGAACCCAAAACCATTGCTTTGAGGCAGTGAATGGCTTGTATAAAGTTGTTTTGGGTTAGAATATGTTATAATACAATGAATTTGATTGATTACAAGTGCTAGAGATGCATGAAGAATGTTTAGAAGTGAATAGAAAGACTTGTTGATATTTGTTCCCAAATGGGATAAGAACCCAAAACCATTGCTTTGAGGCAGTGAAGGGCTTGTATAAAGTTATTTTGGTTTAGAATATGTTATAATACAATGAATTTGATTGTTTACAAGTGTTAGAGATGCATGAAGAATGTTTAAAAGTGAGAAGAAAGACTTGTTGATAGTTGGTCCCAAATGGGATAAGAACCCAAAACCATTGCTTTGAGGCAGTGAATGGCTTGTATAAAGTTATTTTGGGTTAGAATATGTTATAATACAATGAATTTGATTGATTACAAGTGCTAGAGATGCATGAAGAATGTTTAGAAGTGAGTAGAAAGACTTGTTGATATTTGATCCCAAATGGGATAAGAACCCAAAACCATTGCTTTGAGGCAGTGAATGGCTTGTATAAAGTTATTTTGGTTTAGAATATGTTTTAATACAATGAATTTGATTGATTACAAGTGCTAGAGATGCATGAAGAATGTTTAGAAGTGAGAAGAAAGACTTGTTGATATTTGTTCCCAAATGGGATAAGAACCCAAAACCATTGCTTTGAGGCAGTGAAGGGTTTGTATAAAGTTATTTTGGTTTAGAATATGTTATAATACAATGAATTTGATTGTTTACAAGTGCTAGAGATGCATGAAGAATGTTTAAAAGTGAGAAGAAAGACTTGTTGATATTTGGTCCCAAATGGGATAAGAACCCAAAACCATTGCTTTGAGGCAGTGAAGGGCTTGTATAAAGTTATTTTGGTTTAGAATATGTTATAATACAATGAATTTGATTGTTTACAAGTGCTAGAGATGCATGAAGAATGTTTAAAAGTGAGAAGAAAGACTTGTTGATATTTGGTCCCAAATGGGATAAGAACCCAAAACCATTGCTTTGAGGCAGTGAATGGCTTGTATAAAGTTATTTTGGGTTAGAATATGTTATAATACAATGAATTTGATTGATTACAAGTGCTAGAGATGCATGAAGAATGTTTAGAAGTGAGTAGAAAGACTTGTTGATATTTGTTCCCAAATGGGATAAGAACCCAAAACCATTGCTTTGAGGCAGTGAATGGCTTGTATAAAGTTATTTTGGGTTAGAATATGTTATAATACAATGAATTTGATTGATTACAAGTGCTAGAGATGCATGAAGAATGTTTAGAAGTGAGTAGAAAGACTTGTTGATATTTGTTCCCAAATGGGATAAGAACCCAAAACCATTGCTTTGAGGCAGTGAATGGCTTGTATAAAGTTATTTTGGGTTAGAATATGTTATAATACAATGAATTTGATTGATTACAAGTGCTAGAGATGCATGAAGAATGTTTAGAAGTGAATAGAAAGACTTGTTGATATTTGTTCCCAAATGGGATAAGAACCCAAAACCATTGCTTTGAGGCAGTGAATGGCTTGTATAAAGTTATTTTGGGTTAGAATATGTTATAATACAATGAATTTGATTGATTACAAGTGCTAGAGATGCATGAAGAATGTTTAGAAGTGAGTAGAAAGACTTGTTGATATTTGATCCCAAATGGGATAAGAACCCAAAACCATTGCTTTGAGGCAGTGAATGGCTTGTATAAAGTTCTTTTGGGTTAGAATATGTTATAATACAATGAATTTGATTGATTACAAGTGCTAGAGATGCATGAAGAATGTTTAGAAGTGAATAGAAAGACTTGTTGATATTTGTTCCCAAATGGGATAAGAACCCAAAACCATTGCTTTGAGGCAGTGAAGGGCTTGTATAAAGTTATTTTGGTTTAGAATATGTTATAATACAATGAATTTGATTGTTTACAAGTGCTAGAGATGCATGAAGAATGTTTAAAAGTGAGAAGAAAGACTTGTTGATATTTGGTCCCAAATGGGATAAGAACCCAAAACCATTGCTTTGAGGCAGTGAATGGCTTGTATAAAGTTATTTTGGGTTACAATATGTTATAATACAATGAATTTGATTGATTACAAGTGCTAGAGATGCATGAAAAATGTTTAGAAGTGAGAAGAAAGATTTGTTGATATTTGGTCCCAAATGGGATAAGAACCCAAAATCATTGCTTTGAGGCAGTGAATGGCTTGTATAAAGTTAGTTTGGGTTATAATTTGTTATAATACAATGAATTTGATTTATTACAAGTGCTAGAGATGCATGAAGAATGTTTAGAAGTGAATAGAAAGACTTGTTGATATTTGTTCCCAAATGGGATAAGAACCCAAAACCATTGCTTTGAGGCAGTGAAGGGCTTGTATAAAGTTATTTTGGTTTAGAATATGTTATAATACAATGAATTTGATTGATTACAAGTGGTAGAAATGCATGAAGAATATTTAGAAGTGAGAAGAAAGACTTGTTGATATTTGGTCCCAAATGGGATAAGAACCCAAAACCATTGCTTTGAGGCAGTGAATGGCTTGTATAAAGTTATTTTGGGTTAGAATATGTTATAATACAATGAATTTGATTGATTCCAAGTGGTAGAGATGCATGAAGAATGTTTAGAAGTGAGAAGAAAGACTTGTTGATATTTGGTCCCAAATGGGATAAGAACCCAAAACCATTGCTTTGAGGCAGTGAATGGTTGTATAAAGTTAGTTTGGGTTAGAATATGTTATAATACAATGAATTTAATTTATTACAAGTGCTAGAGATGCATGAAGAATGTTTAGAAGTGAGTAGAAAGACTTGTTGATATTTGATCCCAAATGGGATAAGAACCCAAAACCATTGCTTTGAGGCAGTGAAGGGCTTGTATAAAGTTATTTTGGTTTAGAATATGTTATAATACAATGAATTTGATTGATTACAAGTGGTAGAAATGCATGAAGAATATTTAGAAGTGAGAAGAAAGACTTGTTGATATTTGGTCCCAAATGGGATAAGAACCCAAAACCATTGCTTTGAGGCAGTGAATGGCTTGTATAAAGTTATTTTGGGTTAGAATATGTTATAATACAATGAATTTGATTGATTCCAAGTGGTAGAGATGCATGAAGAATGTTTAGAAGTGAGAAGAAAGACTTGTTGATATTTGGTCCCAAATGGGATAAGAACCCAAAACCATTGCTTTGAGGCAGTGAATGGTTGTATAAAGTTAGTTTGGGTTAGAATATGTTATAATACAATGAATTTAATTTATTACAAGTGCTAGAGATGCATGAAGAATGTTTAGAAGTGAGTAGAAAGACTTGTTGATATTTGATCCCAAATGGGATAAGAACCCAAAACCATTGCTTTGAGGCAGTGAATAGCTTGTATAAAGTTATTTTGGGTTAGAATATGTTATAATACAATGAATTTGATTGATTATAAGTGCTAGAGATGCATGAAGAATGTTTAGAAGTGAATAGAAAGACTTGTTGATATTTGTTCCCAAATGGGATAAGAACCCAAAACCATTGCTTTGAGGCAGTGAAGGGCTTGTATAAAGTTATTTTGGTTTAGAATATGTTATAATACAATGAATTTGATTGTTTACAAGTGCTAGAGATGCATGAAGAATGTTTAAAAGTGAGAAGAAAGACTTGTTGATAGTTGGTCCCAAATGGGATAAGAACCCAAAACCATTGCTTTGAGGCAGTGAATGGCTTGTATAAAGTTATTTTGGGTTAGAATATGTTATAATACAATGAATTTGATTGATTACAAGTGCTAGAGATGCATGAAGAATGTTTAGAAGTGAGTAGAAAGACTTGTTGATATTTGATCCCAAATGGGATAAAACCATTGCTTTGAGGCAGTGAATGGCTTGTATAAAGTTATTTTGGGTTAGAATATGTTTTAATACAATGAATTTGATTGATTACAAGTGCTAGAGATGCATGAAGAATGTTTAGAAGTGAGAAGAAAGACTTGTTGATATTTGTTCCCAAATGGGATAAGAACCCAAAACCATTGCTTTGAGGCAGTGAAGGGCTTGTATAAAGTTATTTTGGTTTAGAATATGTTATAATACAATGAATTTGATTGTTTACAAGTGCTAGAGATGCATGAAGAATGTTTAAAAGTGAGAAGAAAGACTTGTTGATATTTGGTCCCAAATGGGATAAGAACCCAAAACCATTGCTTTGAGGCAGTGAATGGCTTGTATAAAGTTATTTTGGGTTAGAATATGTTATAATACAATGAATTTGATTGATTACAAGTGCTAGAGATGCATGAAGAATGTTTAGAAGTGAGTAGAAAGACTTGTTGATATTTGTTCCCAAATGGGATAAGAACCCAAAACCATTGCTTTGAGGCAGTGAATGGCTTGTATAAAGTTATTTTGGGTTAGAATATGTTATAATACAATGAATTTGATTGATTACAAGTGCTAGAGATGCATGAAGAATGTTTAGAAGTGAATAGAAAGACTTGTTGATATTTGTTCCCAAATGGGATAAGAACCCAAAACCATTGCTTTGAGGCAGTGAATGGCTTGTATAAAGTTATTTTGGGTTAGAATATGTTATAATACAATGAATTTGATTGATTACAAGTGCTAGAGATGCATGAAGAATGTTTAGAAGTGAGTAGAAAGACTTGTTGATATTTGATCCCAAATGGGATAAGAACCCAAAACCATTGCTTTGAGGCAGTGAATGGCTTGTATAAAGTTATTTTGGGTTAGAATATGTTATAATACAATGAATTTGATTGATTACAAGTGCTAGAGATGCATGAAGAATGTTTAGAAGTGAATAGAAAGACTTGTTGATATTTGTTCCCAAATGGGATAAGAACCCAAAACCATTGCTTTGAGGCAGTGAAGGGCTTGTATAAAGTTATTTTGGTTTAGAATATGTTATAATACAATGAATTTGATTGTTTACAAGTGCTAGAGATGCATGAAGAATGTTTAAAAGTGAGAAGAAAGACTTGTTGATATTTGGTCCCAAATGGGATAAGAACCCAAAACCATTGCTTTGAGGCAGTGAATGGCTTGTATAAAGTTATTTTGGGTTAGAATATGTTATAATACAATGAATTTGATTGATTCCAAGTGGTAGAGATGCATGAAGAATGTTTAGAAGTGAGAAGAAAGACTTGTTGATATTTGGTCCCAAATGGGATAAGAACCCAAAACCATTGCTTTGAGGCAGTGAATGGTTGTATAAAGTTAGTTTGGGTTAGAATATGTTATAATACAATGAATTTAATTTATTACAAGTGCTAGAGATGCATGAAGAATGTTTAGAAGTGAGTAGAAAGACTTGTTGATATTTGATCCCAAATGGGATAAGAACCCAAAACCATTGCTTTGAGGCAGTGAATAGCTTGTATAAAGTTATTTTGGGTTAGAATATGTTATAATACAATGAATTTGATTGATTACAAGTGCTAGAGATGCATGAAGAATGTTTAGAAGTGAATAGAAAGACTTGTTGATATTTGTTCCCAAATGGGATAAGAACCCAAAACCATTGCTTTGAGGCAGTGAAGGGTTTGTATAAAGTTATTTTGGTTTAGAATATGTTATAATACAATGAATTTGATTGTTTACAAGTGCTAGAGATGCATGAAGAATGTTTAAAAGTGAGAAGAAAGACTTGTTGATAGTTGGTCCCAAATGGGATAAGAACCCAAAACCATTGCTTTGAGGCAGTGAATGGCTTGTATAAAGTTATTTTGGGTTAGAATATGTTATAATACAATGAATTTGATTGATTACAAGTGCTAGAGATGCATGAAGAATGTTTAGAAGTGAGTAGAAAGACTTGTTGATATTTGATCCCAAATGGGATAAGAACCCAAAACCATTGCTTTGAGGCAGTGAATGGCTTGTATAAAGTTATTTTGGTTTAGAATATGTTTTAATACAATGAATTTGATTGATTACAAGTGCTAGAGATGCATGAAGAATGTTTAGAAGTGAGAAGAAAGACTTGTTGATATTTGTTCCCAAATGGGATAAGAACCCAAAACCATTGCTTTGAGGCAGTGAAGGGTTTGTATAAAGTTATTTTGGTTTAGAATATGTTATAATACAATGAATTTGATTGTTTACAAGTGCTAGAGATGCATGAAGAATGTTTAAAAGTGAGAAGAAAGACTTGTTGATATTTGGTCCCAAATGGGATAAGAACCCAAAACCATTGCTTTGAGGCAGTGAAGGGCTTGTATAAAGTTATTTTGGTTTAGAATATGTTATAATACAATGAATTTGATTGTTTACAAGTGCTAGAGATGCATGAAGAATGTTTAAAAGTGAGAAGAAAGACTTGTTGATATTTGGTCCCAAATGGGATAAGAACCCAAAACCATTGCTTTGAGGCAGTGAATGGCTTGTATAAAGTTATTTTGGGTTAGAATATGTTATAATACAATGAATTTGATTGATTACAAGTGCTAGAGATGCATGAAGAATGTTTAGAAGTGAATAGAAAGACTTGTTGATATTTGTTCCCAAATGGGATAAGAACCCAAAACCATTGCTTTGAGGCAGTGAAGGGCTTGTATAAAGTTATTTTGGTTTAGAATATGTTATAATACAATGAATTTGATTGTTTACAAGTGCTAGAGATGCATGAAGAATGTTTAAAAGTGAGAAGAAAGACTTGTTGATAGTTGGTCCCAAATGGGATAAGAACCCAAAACCATTGCTTTGAGGCAGTGAATGGCTTGTATAAAGTTATTTTGGGTTAGAATATGTTATAATACAATGAATTTGATTGATTACAAGTGCTAGAGATGCATGAAGAATGTTTAGAAGTGAGTAGAAAGACTTGTTGATATTTGATCCCAAATGGGATAAGAACCCAAAACCATTGCTTTGAGGCAGTGAATGGCTTGTATAAAGTTATTTTGGTTTAGAATATGTTTTAATACAATGAATTTGATTGATTACAAGTGCTAGAGATGCATGAAGAATGTTTAGAAGTGAGAAGAAAGACTTGTTGATATTTGTTCCCAAATGGGATAAGAACCCAAAACCATTGCTTTGAGGCAGTGAAGGGTTTGTATAAAGTTATTTTGGTTTAGAATATGTTATAATACAATGAATTTGATTGTTTACAAGTGCTAGAGATGCATGAAGAATGTTTAAAAGTGAGAAGAAAGACTTGTTGATATTTGGTCCCAAATGGGATAAGAACCCAAAACCATTGCTTTGAGGCAGTGAAGGGCTTGTATAAAGTTATTTTGGTTTAGAATATGTTATAATACAATGAATTTGATTGTTTACAAGTGCTAGAGATGCATGAAGAATGTTTAAAAGTGAGAAGAAAGACTTGTTGATATTTGGTCCCAAATGGGATAAGAACCCAAAACCATTGCTTTGAGGCAGTGAATGGCTTGTATAAAGTTATTTTGGGTTAGAATATGTTATAATACAATGAATTTGATTGATTACAAGTGCTAGAGATGCATGAAGAATGTTTAGAAGTGAGTAGAAAGACTTGTTGATATTTGTTCCCAAATGGGATAAGAACCCAAAACCATTGCTTTGAGGCAGTGAATGGCTTGTATAAAGTTATTTTGGGTTAGAATATGTTATAATACAATGAATTTGATTGATTACAAGTGCTAGAGATGCATGAAGAATGTTTAGAAGTGAGTAGAAAGACTTGTTGATATTTGTTCCCAAATGGGATAAGAACCCAAAACCATTGCTTTGAGGCAGTGAATGGCTTGTATAAAGTTATTTTGGGTTAGAATATGTTATAATACAATGAATTTGATTGATTACAAGTGCTAGAGATGCATGAAGAATGTTTAGAAGTGAATAGAAAGACTTGTTGATATTTGTTCCCAAATGGGATAAGAACCCAAAACCATTGCTTTGAGGCAGTGAATGGCTTGTATAAAGTTATTTTGGGTTAGAATATGTTATAATACAATGAATTTGATTGATTACAAGTGCTAGAGATGCATGAAGAATGTTTAGAAGTGAGTAGAAAGACTTGTTGATATTTGATCCCAAATGGGATAAGAACCCAAAACCATTGCTTTGAGGCAGTGAATGGCTTGTATAAAGTTCTTTTGGGTTAGAATATGTTATAATACAATGAATTTGATTGATTACAAGTGCTAGAGATGCATGAAGAATGTTTAGAAGTGAATAGAAAGACTTGTTGATATTTGTTCCCAAATGGGATAAGAACCCAAAACCATTGCTTTGAGGCAGTGAAGGGCTTGTATAAAGTTATTTTGGTTTAGAATATGTTATAATACAATGAATTTGATTGTTTACAAGTGCTAGAGATGCATGAAGAATGTTTAAAAGTGAGAAGAAAGACTTGTTGATATTTGGTCCCAAATGGGATAAGAACCCAAAACCATTGCTTTGAGGCAGTGAATAGCTTGTATAAAGTTATTTTGGGTTACAATATGTTATAATACAATGAATTTGATTGATTACAAGTGCTAGAGATGCATGAAAAATGTTTAGAAGTGAGAAGAAAGATTTGTTGATATTTGGTCCCAAATGGGATAAGAACCCAAAATCATTGCGTTGAGGCAGTGAATGGCTTGTATAAAGTTAGTTTGGGTTATAATTTGTTATAATACAATGAATTTGATTTATTACAAGTGCTAGAGATGCATGAAGAATGTTTAGAAGTGAATAGAAAGACTTGTTGATATTTGTTCCCAAATGGGATAAGAACCCAAAACCATTGCTTTGAGGCAGTGAAGGGCTTGTATAAAGTTATTTTGGTTTAGAATATGTTATAATACAATGAATTTGATTGATTACAAGTGGTAGAAATGCATGAAGAATATTTAGAAGTGAGAAGAAAGACTTGTTGATATTTGGTCCCAAATGGGATAAGAACCCAAAACCATTGCTTTGAGGCAGTGAATGGCTTGTATAAAGTTATTTTGGGTTAGAATATGTTATAATACAATGAATTTGATTGATTCCAAGTGGTAGAGATGCATGAAGAATGTTTAGAAGTGAGAAGAAAGACTTGTTGATATTTGGTCCCAAATGGGATAAGAACCCAAAACCATTGCTTTGAGGCAGTGAATGGTTGTATAAAGTTAGTTTGGGTTAGAATATGTTATAATACAATGAATTTAATTTATTACAAGTGCTAGAGATGCATGAAGAATGTTTAGAAGTGAGTAGAAAGACTTGTTGATATTTGATCCCAAATGGGATAAGAACCCAAAACCATTGCTTTGAGGCAGTGAAGGGCTTGTATAAAGTTATTTTGGTTTAGAATATGTTATAATACAATGAATTTGATTGATTACAAGTGGTAGAAATGCATGAAGAATATTTAGAAGTGAGAAGAAAGACTTGTTGATATTTGGTCCCAAATGGGATAAGAACCCAAAACCATTGCTTTGAGGCAGTGAATGGCTTGTATAAAGTTATTTTGGGTTAGAATATGTTATAATACAATGAATTTGATTGATTCCAAGTGGTAGAGATGCATGAAGAATGTTTAGAAGTGAGAAGAAAGACTTGTTGATATTTGGTCCCAAATGGGATAAGAACCCAAAACCATTGCTTTGAGGCAGTGAATGGTTGTATAAAGTTAGTTTGGGTTAGAATATGTTATAATACAATGAATTTAATTTATTACAAGTGCTAGAGATGCATGAAGAATGTTTAGAAGTGAGTAGAAAGACTTGTTGATATTTGATCCCAAATGGGATAAGAACCCAAAACCATTGCTTTGAGGCAGTGAATAGCTTGTATAAAGTTATTTTGGGTTAGAATATGTTATAATACAATGAATTTGATTGATTATAAGTGCTAGAGATGCATGAAGAATGTTTAGAAGTGAATAGAAAGACTTGTTGATATTTGTTCCCAAATGGGATAAGAACCCAAAACCATTGCTTTGAGGCAGTGAAGGGCTTGTATAAAGTTATTTTGGTTTAGAATATGTTATAATACAATGAATTTGATTGTTTACAAGTGCTAGAGATGCATGAAGAATGTTTAAAAGTGAGAAGAAAGACTTGTTGATAGTTGGTCCCAAATGGGATAAGAACCCAAAACCATTGCTTTGAGGCAGTGAATGGCTTGTATAAAGTTATTTTGGGTTAGAATATGTTATAATACAATGAATTTGATTGATTACAAGTGCTAGAGATGCATGAAGAATGTTTAGAAGTGAGTAGAAAGACTTGTTGATATTTGATCCCAAATGGGATAAAACCATTGCTTTGAGGCAGTGAATGGCTTGTATAAAGTTATTTTGGGTTAGAATATGTTTTAATACAATGAATTTGATTGATTACAAGTGCTAGAGATGCATGAAGAATGTTTAGAAGTGAGAAGAAAGACTTGTTGATATTTGTTCCCAAATGGGATAAGAACCCAAAACCATTGCTTTGAGGCAGTGAAGGGCTTGTATAAAGTTATTTTGGTTTAGAATATGTTATAATACAATGAATTTGATTGTTTACAAGTGCTAGAGATGCATGAAGAATGTTTAAAAGTGAGAAGAAAGACTTGTTGATATTTGGTCCCAAATGGGATAAGAACCCAAAACCATTGCTTTGAGGCAGTGAATGGCTTGTATAAAGTTATTTTGGGTTAGAATATGTTATAATACAATGAATTTGATTGATTACAAGTGCTAGAGATGCATGAAGAATGTTTAGAAGTGAGTAGAAAGACTTGTTGATATTTGTTCCCAAATGGGATAAGAACCCAAAACCATTGCTTTGAGGCAGTGAATGGCTTGTATAAAGTTATTTTGGGTTAGAATATGTTATAATACAATGAATTTGATTGATTACAAGTGCTAGAGATGCATGAAGAATGTTTAGAAGTGAATAGAAAGACTTGTTGATATTTGTTCCCAAATGGGATAAGAACCCAAAACCATTGCTTTGAGGCAGTGAATGGCTTGTATAAAGTTATTTTGGGTTAGAATATGTTATAATACAATGAATTTGATTGATTACAAGTGCTAGAGATGCATGAAGAATGTTTAGAAGTGAGTAGAAAGACTTGTTGATATTTGATCCCAAATGGGATAAGAACCCAAAACCATTGCTTTGAGGCAGTGAATGGCTTGTATAAAGTTATTTTGGGTTAGAATATGTTATAATACAATGAATTTGATTGATTACAAGTGCTAGAGATGCATGAAGAATGTTTAGAAGTGAATAGAAAGACTTGTTGATATTTGTTCCCAAATGGGATAAGAACCCAAAACCATTGCTTTGAGGCAGTGAAGGGCTTGTATAAAGTTATTTTGGTTTAGAATATGTTATAATACAATGAATTTGATTGTTTACAAGTGCTAGAGATGCATGAAGAATGTTTAAAAGTGAGAAGAAAGACTTGTTGATATTTGGTCCCAAATGGGATAAGAACCCAAAACCATTGCTTTGAGGCAGTGAATGGCTTGTATAAAGTTATTTTGGGTTAGAATATGTTATAATACAATGAATTTGATTGATTCCAAGTGGTAGAGATGCATGAAGAATGTTTAGAAGTGAGAAGAAAGACTTGTTGATATTTGGTCCCAAATGGGATAAGAACCCAAAACCATTGCTTTGAGGCAGTGAATGGTTGTATAAAGTTAGTTTGGGTTAGAATATGTTATAATACAATGAATTTAATTTATTACAAGTGCTAGAGATGCATGAAGAATGTTTAGAAGTGAGTAGAAAGACTTGTTGATATTTGATCCCAAATGGGATAAGAACCCAAAACCATTGCTTTGAGGCAGTGAATAGCTTGTATAAAGTTATTTTGGGTTAGAATATGTTATAATACAATGAATTTGATTGATTACAAGTGCTAGAGATGCATGAAGAATGTTTAGAAGTGAATAGAAAGACTTGTTGATATTTGTTCCCAAATGGGATAAGAACCCAAAACCATTGCTTTGAGGCAGTGAAGGGCTTGTATAAAGTTATTTTGGTTTAGAATATGTTATAATACAATGAATTTGATTGTTTACAAGTGCTAGAGATGCATGAAGAATGTTTAAAAGTGAGAAGAAAGACTTGTTGATAGTTGGTCCCAAATGGGATAAGAACCCAAAACCATTGCTTTGAGGCAGTGAATGGCTTGTATAAAGTTATTTTGGGTTAGAATATGTTATAATACAATGAATTTGATTGATTACAAGTGCTAGAGATGCATGAAGAATGTTTAGAAGTGAGTAGAAAGACTTGTTGATATTTGATCCCAAATGGGATAAGAACCCAAAACCATTGCTTTGAGGCAGTGAATGGCTTGTATAAAGTTATTTTGGGTTAGAATATGTTTTAATACAATGAATTTGATTGATTACAAGTGCTAGAGATGCATGAAGAATGTTTAGAAGTGAGAAGAAAGACTTGTTGATATTTGTTCCCAAATGGGATAAGAACCCAAAACCATTGCTTTGAGGCAGTGAAGGGCTTGTATAAAGTTATTTTGGTTTAGAATATGTTATAATACAATGAATTTGATTGTTTACAAGTGCTAGAGATGCATGAAGAATGTTTAAAAGTGAGAAGAAAGACTTGTTGATATTTGGTCCCAAATGGGATAAGAACCCAAAACCATTGCTTTGAGGCAGTGAATGGCTTGTATAAAGTTATTTTGGGTTAGAATATGTTATAATACAATGAATTTGATTGATTACAAGTGCTAGAGATGCATGAAGAATGTTTAGAAGTGAGTAGAAAGACTTGTTGATATTTGTTCCCAAATGGGATAAGAACCCAAAACCATTGCTTTGAGGCAGTGAATGGCTTGTATAAAGTTATTTTGGGTTAGAATATGTTATAATACAATGAATTTGATTGATTACAAGTGCTAGAGATGCATGAAGAATGTTTAGAAGTGAATAGAAAGACTTGTTGATATTTGTTCCCAAATGGGATAAGAACCCAAAACCATTGCTTTGAGGCAGTGAATGGCTTGTATAAAGTTATTTTGGGTTAGAATATGTTATAATACAATGAATTTGATTGATTACAAGTGCTAGAGATGCATGAAGAATGTTTAGAAGTGAGTAGAAAGACTTGTTGATATTTGATCCCAAATGGGATAAGAACCCAAAACCATTGCTTTGAGGCAGTGAATGGCTTGTATAAAGTTATTTTGGGTTAGAATATGTTATAATACAATGAATTTGATTGATTACAAGTGCTAGAGATGCATGAAGAATGTTTAGAAGTGAATAGAAAGACTTGTTGATATTTGTTCCCAAATGGGATAAGAACCCAAAACCATTGCTTTGAGGCAGTGAAGGGCTTGTATAAAGTTATTTTGGTTTAGAATATGTTATAATACAATGAATTTGATTGTTTACAAGTGCTAGAGATGCATGAAGAATGTTTAAAAGTGAGAAGAAAGACTTGTTGATATTTGGTCCCAAAAGGGATAAGAACCCAAAACCATTGCTTTGAGGCAGTGAATGGCTTGTATAAAGTTATTTTGGGTTAGAATATGTTATAATACAATGAATTTGATTGATTCCAAGTGGTAGAGATGCATGAAGAATGTTTAGAAGTGAGAAGAAAGACTTGTTGATATTTGGTCCCAAATGGGATAAGAACCCAAAACCATTGCTTTGAGGCAGTGAATGGTTGTATAAAGTTAGTTTGGGTTAGAATATGTTATAATACAATGAATTTAATTTATTACAAGTGCTAGAGATGCATGAAGAATGTTTAGAAGTGAGTAGAAAGACTTGTTGATATTTGATCCCAAATGGGATAAAAACCCAAAACCATTGCTTTGAGGCAGTGAATAGCTTGTATAAAGTTATTTTGGGTTAGAATATGTTATAATACAATGAATTTGATTGATTACAAGTGCTAGAGATGCATGAAGAATGTTTAGAAGTGAATAGAAAGACTTGTTGATATTTGTTCCCAAATGGGATAAGAACCCAAAACCATTGCTTTGAGGCAGTGAAGGGCTTGTATAAAGTTATTTTGGTTTAGAATATGTTATAATACAATGAATTTGATTGTTTACAAGTGCTAGAGATGCATGAAGAATGTTTAAAAGTGAGAAGAAAGACTTGTTGATAGTTGGTCCCAAATGGGATAAGAACCCAAAACCATTGCTTTGAGGCAGTGAATGGCTTGTATAAAGTTATTTTGGGTTAGAATATGTTATAATACAATGAATTTGATTGATTACAAGTGCTAGAGATGCATGAAGAATGTTTAGAAGTGAGTAGAAAGACTTGTTGATATTTGATCCCAAATGGGATAAGAACCCAAAACCATTGCTTTGAGGCAGTGAATGGCTTGTATAAAGTTATTTTGGGTTAGAATATGTTTTAATACAATGAATTTGATTGATTACAAGTGCTAGAGATGCATGAAGAATGTTTAGAAGTGAGAAGAAAGACTTGTTGATATTTGTTCCCAAATGGGATAAGAACCCAAAACCATTGCTTTGAGGCAGTGAAGGGCTTGTATAAAGTTATTTTGGTTTAGAATATGTTATAATACAATGAATTTGATTGTTTACAAGTGCTAGAGATGCATGAAGAATGTTTAAAAGTGAGAAGAAAGACTTGTTGATATTTGGTCCCAAATGGGATAAGAACCCAAAACCATTGCTTTGAGGCAGTGAATGGCTTGTATAAAGTTATTTTGGGTTAGAATATGTTATAATACAATGAATTTGATTGATTACAAGTGCTAGAGATGCATGAAGAATGTTTAGAAGTGAGTAGAAAGACTTGTTGATATTTGTTCCCAAATGGGATAAGAACCCAAAACCATTGCTTTGAGGCAGTGAATGGCTTGTATAAAGTTATTTTGGGTTAGAATATGTTATAATACAATGAATTTGATTGATTACAAGTGCTAGAGATGCATGAAGAATGTTTAGAAGTGAATAGAAAGACTTGTTGATATTTGTTCCCAAATGGGATAAGAACCCAAAACCATTGCTTTGAGGCAGTGAAGGGCTTGTATAAAGTTATTTTGGTTTAGAATATGTTATAATACAATGAATTTGATTGTTTACAAGTGCTAGAGATGCATGAAGAATGTTTAAAAGTGAGAAGAAAGACTTGTTGATATTTGGTCCCAAATGGGATAAGAACCCAAAACCATTGCTTTGAGGCAGTGAATGGCTTGTATAAAGTTATTTTGGGTTAGAATATGTTATAATACAATGAATTTGATTGATTACAAGTGCTAGAGATGCATGAAGAATGTTTAGAAGTGAGTAGAAAGACTTGTTGATATTTGTTCCCAAATGGGATAAGAACCCAAAACCATTGCTTTGAGGCAGTGAATGGCTTGTATAAAGTTATTTTGGTTTAGAATATGTTATAATACAATGAATTTGATTGATTACAAGTGCTAGAGATGCATGAAGAATGTTTAGAAGTGAATAGAAAGACTTGTTGATATTTGTTCCCAAATGGGATAAGAACCCAAAACCATTGCTTTGAGGCAGTGAATGGCTTGTATAAAGTTATTTTGGGTTAGAATATGTTATAATACAATGAATTTGATTGATTACAAGTGCTAGAGATGCATGAAGAATGTTTAGAAGTGAGTAGAAAGACTTGTTGATATTTGATCCCAAATGGGATAAGAACCCAAAACCATTGCTTTGAGGCAGTGAATGGCTTGTATAAAGTTATTTTGGGTTAGAATATGTTATAATACAATGAATTTGATTGATTACAAGTGCTAGAGATGCATGAAGAATGTTTAGAAGTGAATAGAAAGACTTGTTGATATTTGTTCCCAAATGGGATAAGAACCCAAAACCATTGCTTTGAGGCAGTGAAGGGCTTGTATAAAGTTATTTTGGTTTAGAATATGTTATAATACAATGAATTTGATTGTTTAAAAGTGCTAGAGATGCATGAAGAATGTTTAAAAGTGAGAAGAAAGACTTGTTGATATTTGGTCCCAAATGGGATAAGAACCCAAAACCATTGCTTTGAGGCAGTGAATGGCTTGTATAAAGTTATTTTGGGTTAGAATATGTTATAATACAATGAATTTGATTGATTCCAAGTGGTAGAGATGCATGAAGAATGTTTAGAAGTGAGAAGAAAGACTTGTTGATATTTGGTCCCAAATGGGATAAGAACCCAAAACCATTGCTTTGAGGCAGTGAATGGTTGTATAAAGTTAGTTTGGGTTAGAATATGTTATAATACAATGAATTTAATTTATTACAAGTGCTAGAGATGCATGAAGAATGTTTAGAAGTGAGAAGAAAGACTTGTTGATATTTGATCCCAAATGGGATAAGAACCCAAAACCATTGCTTTGAGGCAGTGAATAGCTTGTATAAAGTTATTTTGGGTTAGAATATGTTATAATACAATGAATTTGATTGATTACAAGTGCTAGAGATGCATGAAGAATGTTTAGAAGTGAATAGAAAGACTTGTTGATATTTGTTCCCAAATGGGATAAGAACCCAAAACCATTGCTTTGAGGCAGTGAAGGGCTTGTATAAAGTTATTTTGGTTTAGAATATGTTATAATACAATGAATTTGATTGTTTACAAGTGCTAGAGATGCATGAAGAATGTTTAAAAGTGAGAAGAAAGACTTGTTGATAGTTGGTCCCAAATGGGATAAGAACCCAAAACCATTGCTTTGAGGCAGTGAATGGCTTGTATAAAGTTATTTTGGGTTAGAATATGTTATAATACAATGAATTTGATTGATTACAAGTGCTAGAGATGCATGAAGAATGTTTAGAAGTGAGTAGAAAGACTTGTTGATATTTGATCCCAAATGGGATAAGAACCCAAAACCATTGCTTTGAGGCAGTGAATGGCTTGTATAAAGTTATTTTGGGTTAGAATATGTTTTAATACAATGAATTTGATTGATTACAAGTGCTAGAGATGCATGAAGAATGTTTAGAAGTGAGAAGAAAGACTTGTTGATATTTGTTCCCAAATGGGATAAGAACCCAAAACCATTGCTTTGAGGCAGTGAAGGGCTTGTATAAAGTTATTTTGGTTTAGAATATGTTATAATACAATGAATTTGATTGTTTACAAGTGCTAGAGATGCATGAAGAATGTTTAAAAGTGAGAAGAAAGACTTGTTGATATTTGGTCCCAAATGGGATAAGAACCCAAAACCATTGCTTTGAGGCAGTGAATGGCTTGTATAAAGTTATTTTGGGTTAGAATATGTTATAATACAATGAATTTGATTGATTACAAGTGCTAGAGATGCATGAAGAATGTTTAGAAGTGAGTAGAAAGACTTGTTGATATTTGTTCCCAAATGGGATAAGAACCCAAAACCATTGCTTTGAGGCAGTGAATGGCTTGTATAAAGTTATTTTCGGTTAGAATATGTTATAATACAATGAATTTGATTGATTACAAGTGCTAGAGATGCATGAAGAATGTTTAGAAGTGAATAGAAAGACTTGTTGATATTTGTTCCCAAATGGGATAAGAACCCAAAACCATTGCTTTGAGGCAGTGAAGGGCTTGTATAAAGTTATTTTGGTTTAGAATATGTTATAATACAATGAATTTGATTGTTTACAAGTGCTAGAGATGCATGAAGAATGTTTAAAAGTGAGAAGAAAGACTTGTTGATATTTGGTCCCAAATGGGATAAGAACCCAAAACCATTACTTTGAGGCAGTGAATGGCTTGTATAAAGTTATTTTGGTTTAGAATATGTTATAATACAATTAATTTGATTGATTACAAGTGCTAGAGATGCATGAAGAATGTTTAGAAGTGAATAGAAAGACTTGTTGATATTTGTTCCCAAATGGGATAAGAACCCAAAACCATTGCTTTGAGGCAGTGAAGGGCTTGTATAAAGTTATTTTGGTTTAGAATATGTTATAATACAATGAATTTGATTGATTACAAGTGGTAGAGATGCATGAAGAATGTTTAGAAGTGAGAAGAAAGACTTGTTGTTATTTGGTCCCAAACAGGATAAGAACCCAAAACCATTGGTTTGAGGCAGTGAATGGCTTGTATAAAGTTAGTTTGGGTTAGAATATGTTATAATACAATGAATTTGATTTATTACAAGTGCTAGAGATGCATGAAGAATGTTTAGAAGTGAATAGAAAGACTTGTTGATATTTGGTCCCAAATAGGATAAGAACCCAAAACCATTGCTTTGAGGCAATGAATAGCTTGTAAAAAGCTATTTTGGGTTAGAATATGTTATAATACAATGAATTTGATTGATTACAAGTGGTAGAGATGCATGAAGAATATTTAGAAGTGAGAAGAAAGACTTGTTGATATTTGGTCCCAAATGGGATAAGAACCCAAAATCATTGCTTTGAGGCAGTGAATGGCTTGTATAAAGTTATTTTGGGTTAGAATATGTTATAATACAATGAATTTGATTGATTACAAGTGCTAGAGATGCATGAAAAATGTTTAGAAGTGAATAGAAAGACTTGTTGATATTTGTTCCCAAATGGGATAAGAACCCAAAACCATTGCTTTGAGGTAGTGAAGGGCTTGTATAAAGTTATTTTGGTTTAGAATATGTTATAATACAATGAATTTGATTGTTTACAAGTGCTAGAGATGCATGAAGAATGTTTAAAAGTGAGAAGAAAGACTTGTTGATAGTTGGTCCCAAATGGGATAAGAACCCAAAACCATTGCTTTGAGGCAGTGAATGGCTTGTATAAAGTTATTTTGGGTTAGAATATGTTATAATACAATGAATTTGATTGATTACAAGTGCTAGAGATGCATGAAGAATGTTTAGAAGTGAGTAGAAAGACTTGTTGATATTTGATCCCAAATGGGAT
The DNA here is from genome assembly GCA_036452645.1 of Capsella bursa-pastoris. NCBI lineage: Eukaryota > Viridiplantae > Streptophyta > Magnoliopsida > Brassicales > Brassicaceae > Capsella > Capsella bursa-pastoris. Next base: position 4,465,727 of record CP144186.1, read on the forward strand.
AAGAACCCAAAACCATTGCTTTGAGGCAGTGAATGGCTTGTATAAAGTTATTTTGGGTTAGAATATGTTTTAATACAATGAATTTGATTGATTACAAGTGCTAGAGATGCATGAAGAATGTTTAGAAGTGAGAAGAAAGACTTGTTGATATTTGTTCCCAAATGGGATAAGAACCCAAAACCATTGCTTTGAGGCAGTGAAGGGCTTGTATAAAGTTATTTTGGTTTAGAATATGTTATAATACAATGAATTTGATTGTTTACAAGTGCTAGAGATGCATGAAGAATGTTTAAAAGTGAGAAGAAAGACTTGTTGATATTTGGTCCCAAATGGGATAAGAACCCAAAACCATTGCTTTGAGGCAGTGAATGGCTTGTATAAAGTTATTTTGGGTTAGAATATGTTATAATACAATGAATTTGATTGATTACAAGTGCTAGAGATGCATGAAGAATGTTTAGAAGTGAGTAGAAAGACTTGTTGATATTTGTTCCCAAATGGGATAAGAACCCAAAACCATTGCTTTGAGGCAGTGAATGGCTTGTATAAAGTTATTTTGGGTTAGAATATGTTATAATACAATGAATTTGATTGATTACAAGTGCTAGAGATGCATGAAGAATGTTTAGAAGTGAATAGAAAGACTTGTTGATATTTGTTCCCAAATGGGATAAGAACCCAAAACCATTGCTTTGAGGCAGTGAAGGGCTTGTATAAAGTTATTTTGGTTTAGAATATGTTATAATACAATGAATTTGATTGTTTACAAGTGCTAGAGATGCATGAAGAATGTTTAAAAGTGAGAAGAAAGACTTGTTGATATTTGGTCCCAAATGGGATAAGAACCCAAAACCATTACTTTGAGGCAGTGAATGGCTTGTATAAAGTTATTTTGGTTTAGAATATGTTATAATACAATTAATTTGATTGATTACAAGTGCTAGAGATGCATGAAGAATGTTTAGAAGTGAATAGAAAGACTTGTTGATATTTGTTCCCAAATGGGATAACAACCCAAAACCATTGCTTTGAGGCAGTGAAGAGCTTGTATAAAGTTATTTTGGTTTAGAATATGTTATAATACAATGAATTTGATTGATTACAAGTGGTAGAGATGCATGAAGAATGTTTAGAAGTGAGAAGAAAGACTTGTTGTTATTTGGTCCCAAACAGGATAAGAACCCAAAACCATTGGTTTGAGGCAGTGAATGGCTTGTATAAAGTTAGTTTGGGTTAGAATATGTTATAATACAATGAATTTGATTTATTACAAGTGCTAGAGATGCATGAAGAATGTTTAGAAGTGAATAGAAAGACTTGTTGATATTTGGTCCCAAATAGGATAAGAACCCAAAACCATTGCTTTGAGGCAATGAATAGCTTGTAAAAAGCTATTTTGGGTTAGAATATGTTATAATACAATGAATTTGATTGATTACAAGTGGTAGAGATGCATGAAGAATATTTAGAAGTGAGAAGAAAGACTTGTTGATATTTGGTCCCAAATGGGATAAGAACCCAAAATCATTGCTTTGAGGCAGTGAATGGCTTGTATAAAGTTATTTTGGGTTAGAATATGTTATAATACAATGAATTTGATTGATTACAAGTGCTAGAGATGCATGAAAAATGTTTAGAAGTGAGAAGAAAGACTTGTTGATATTTGGTCCCAAATGGGATAAGAACCCAAAATCATTGCTTTGAGGCAGTGAATGGCTTGTATAAAGTTAGTTTGGGTTAGAATATGTTATAATACAATGAATTTGATTTATTACAAGTGCTAGAGATGCATGAAGAATGTTTAGAAGTGAATAGAAAGACTTGTTGATATTTGTTCCCAAATGGGATAAGAACCCAAAACCATTGCTTTGAGGCAGTGAAGGGCTTGTATAAAGTTATTTTGGTTTAGAATATGTTATAATACAATGAATTTGATTGTTTACAAGTGCTAGAGATGCATGAAGAATGTTTAAAAGTGAGAAGAAAGACTTGTTGATATTTGGTCCCAAATGGGATAAGAACCCAAAACCATTGCTTTGAGGCAGTGAATGGCTTGTATAAAGTTATTTTGGGTTAGAATATGTTATAATACAATGAATTTGATTGATTACAAGTGCTAGAGATGCATGAAGAATGTTTAGAAGTGAGTAGAAAGACTTGTTGATATTTGTTCCCAAATGGGATAAGAACCCAAAACCATTGCTTTGAGGCAGTGAATGGCTTGTATAAAGTTATTTTGGGTTAGAATATGTTATAATACAATGAATTTGATTGATTACAAGTGCTAGAGATGCATGAAGAATGTTTAGAAGTGAATAGAAAGACTTGTTGATATTTGTTCCCAAATGGGATAAGAACCCAAAACCATTGCTTTGAGGCAGTGAAGGGCTTGTATAAAGTTATTTTGGTTTAGAATATGTTATAATACAATGAATTTGATTGTTTACAAGTGCTAGAGATGCATGAAGAATGTTTAAAAGTGAGAAGAAAGACTTGTTGATATTTGGTCCCAAATGGGATAAGAACCCAAAACCATTGCTTTGAGGCAGTGAATGGCTTGTATAAAGTTATTTTGGTTTAGAATATGTTATAATACAATTAATTTGATTGATTACAAGTGCTAGAGATGCATGAAGAATGTTTAGAAGTGAATAGAAAGACTTGTTGATATTTGTTCCCAAATGGGATAAGAACCCAAAACCATTGCTTTGAGGCAGTGAAGGGCTTGTATAAAGTTATTTTGGTTTAGAATATGTTATAATACAATGAATTTGATTGATTACAAGTGGTAGAGATGCATGAAGAATGTTTAGAAGTGAGAAGAAAGACTTGTTGTTATTTGGTCCCAAACGGGATAAGAACCCAAAACCATTGCTTTGAGGCAGTGAATGGCTTGTATAAAGTTAGTTTGGGTTAGAATATGTTATAATACAATGAATTTGATTTATTACAAGTGCTAGAGATGCATGAAGAATGTTTAGAAGTGAGTAGAAAGACTTGTTGATATTTGATCCCAAATGGGATAAGAACCCAAAACCATTGCTTTGAGGCAGTGAATAGCTTGTATAAAGTTATTTTGGGTTAGAATATGTTATAATACAATGAATTTGATTGATTACAAGTGCTAGAGATGCATGAAGAATGTTTAGAAGTGAATAGAAAGACTTGTTGATATTTGTTCCCAAATGGGATAAGAACCCAAAACCATTGCTTTGAGGCAGTGAAGGGCTTGTATAAAGTTATTTTGGTTTAGAATATGTTATAATACAATGAATTTGATTGTTTACAAGTGCTAGAGATGCATGAAGAATGTTTAAAAGTGAGAAGAAAGACTTGTTGATATTTGGTCCCAAATGGGATAAGAACCCAAAACCATTGCTTTGAGGCAGTGAATGGCTTGTATAAAGTTATTTTGGTTTAGAATATGTTATAATACAATTAATTTGATTGATTACAAGTGCTAGAGATGCATGAAGAATGTTTAGAAGTGAATAGAAAGACTTGTTGATATTTGTTCCCAAATGGGATAAGAACCCAAAACCATTGCTTTGAGGCAGTGAAGGGCTTGTATAAAGTTATTTTGGTTTAGAATATGTTATAATACAATGAATTTGATTGATTACAAGTGGTAGAGATGCATGAAGAATGTTTAGAAGTGAGAAGAAAGACTTGTTGTTATTTGGTCCCAAACGGGATAAGAACCCAAAACCATTGCTTTGAGGCAGTGAATGGCTTGTATAAAGTTAGTTTGGGTTAGAATATGTTATAATACAATGAATTTGATTTATTACAAGTGCTAGAGATGCATGAAGAATGTTTAGAAGTGAGTAGAAAGACTTGTTGATATTTGATCCCAAATGGGATAAGAACCCAAAACCATTGCTTTGAGGCAGTGAATAGCTTGTATAAAGTTATTTTGGGTTAGAATATGTTATAATACAATGAATTTGATTGATTACAAGTGCTAGAGATGCATGAAAAATGTTTAGAAGTGAGAAGAAAGACTTGTTGATATTTGGTCCCAAATGGGATAAGAACCCAAAACCATTGCTTTGAGGCAGTGAATGGCTTGTATAAAGTTATTTTGGTTTAGAATATGTTATAATACAATTAATTTGATTGATTACAAGTGCTAGAGATGCATGAAGAATGTTTAGAAGTGAATAGAAAGACTTGTTGATATTTGTTCCCAAATGGGATAAGAACCCAAAACCATTGCTTTGAGGCAGTGAAGGGCTTGTATAAAGTTATTTTGGTTTAGAATATGTTATAATACAATGAATTTGATTGATTACAAGTGGTAGAGATGCATGAAGAATGTTTAGAAGTGAGAAGAAAGACTTGTTGTTATTTGGTCCCAAACGGGATAAGAACCCAAAACCATTGCTTTGAGGCAGTGAATGGCTTGTATAAAGTTAGTTTGGGTTAGAATATGTTATAATACAATGAATTTGATTTATTACAAGTGCTAGAGATGCATGAAGAATGTTTAGAAGTGAGTAGAAAGACTTGTTGATATTTGATCCCAAATGGGATAAGAACCCAAAACCATTGCTTTGAGGCAGTGAATAGCTTGTATAAAGTTATTTTGGGTTAGAATATGTTATAATACAATGAATTTGATTGATTACAAGTGCTAGAGATGCATGAAGAATGTTTAGAAGTGAATAGAAAGACTTGTTGATATTTGTTCCCAAATGGGATAAGAACCCAAAACCATTGCTTTGAGGCAGTGAAGGGCTTGTATAAAGTTATTTTGGTTTAGAATATGTTATAATACAATGAATTTGATTGTTTACAAGTGCTAGAGATGCATGAAGAATGTTTAAAAGTGAGAAGAAAGACTTGTTGATAGTTGGTCCCAAATGGGATAAGAACCCAAAACCATTGCTTTGAGGCAGTGAATGGCTTGTATAAAGTTATTTTGGGTTAGAATATGTTATAATACAATGAATTTGATTGATTACAAGTGCTAGAGATGCATGAAGAATGTTTAGAAGTGAGTAGAAAGACTTGTTGATATTTGATCCCAAATGGGATAAGAACCCAAAACCATTGCTTTGAGGCAGTGAATGGCTTGTATAAAGTTATTTTGGGTTAGAATATGTTTTAATACAATGAATTTGATTGATTACAAGTGCTAGAGATGCATGAAGAATGTTTAGAAGTGAGAAGAAAGACTTGTTGATATTTGTTCCCAAATGGGATAAGAACCCAAAACCATTGCTTTGAGGCAGTGAAAGGCTTGTATAAAGTTATTTTGGTTTAGAATATGTTATAATACAATGAATTTGATTGTTTACAAGTGCTAGAGATGCATGAAGAATGTTTAAAAGTGAGAAGAAAGACTTGTTGATATTTGGTCCCAAATGGGATAAGAACCCAAAACCATTGCTTTGAGGCAGTGAATGGCTTGTATAAAGTTATTTTGGGTTAGAATATGTTATAATACAATGAATTTGATTGATTACAAGTGCTAGAGATGCATGAAGAATGTTTAGAAGTGAGAAGAAAGACTTGTTGATATTTGTTCCCAAATGGGATAAGAACCCAAAACCATTGCTTTGAGGCAGTGAAGGGCTTGTATAAAGTTATTTTGGTTTAGAATATGTTATAATACAATGAATTTGATTGTTTACAAGTGCTAGAGATGCATGAAGAATGTTTAAAAGTGAGAAGAAAGACTTGTTGATATTTGGTCCCAAATGGGATAAGAACCCAAAACCATTGCTTTGAGGCAGTGAATGGCTTGTATAAAGTTATTTTGGGTTAGAATATGTTATAATACAATGAATTTGATTGATTACAAGTGCTAGAGATGCATGAAGAATGTTTAGAAGTGAATAGAAAGACTTGTTGATATTTGTTCCCAAATGGGATAAGAACCCAAAACCATTGCTTTGAGGCAGTGAAGGGCTTGTATAAAGTTATTTTGGTTTAGAATATGTTATAATACAATGAATTTGATTGTTTACAAGTGCTAGAGATGCATGAAGAATGTTTAAAAGTGAGAAGAAAGACTTGTTGATATTTGGTCCCAAATGGGATAAGAACCCAAAACCATTGCTTTGAGGCAGTGAATGGCTTGTATAAAGTTATTTTGGGTTAGAATATGTTATAATACAATGAATTTGATTGATTCCAAGTGGTAGAGATGCATGAAGAATGTTTAGAAGTGAGAAGAAAGACTTGTTGATATTTGGTCCCAAATGGGATAAGAACCCAAAACCATTGCTTTGAGGCAGTGAATGGTTGTATAAAGTTAGTTTGGGTTAGAATATGTTATAATACAATGAATTAAATTTATTACAAGTGCTAGAGATGCATGAAGAATGTTTAGAAGTGAGTAGAAAGACTTGTTGATATTTGATCCCAAATGGGATAAGAACCCAAAACCATTGCTTTGAGGCAGTGAATAGCTTGTATAAAGTTATTTTGGGTTAGAATATGTTATAATACAATGAATTTGATTGATTACAAGTGCTAGAGATGCATGAAGAATGTTTAGAAGTGAATAGAAAGACTTGTTGATATTTATTCCCAAATGGGATAAGAACCCAAAACCATTGCTTTGAGGCAGTGAAGGGCTTGTATAAAGTTATTTTGGTTTAGAATATGTTATAATACAATGAATTTGATTGTTTACAAGTGCTAGAGATGCATGAAGAATGTTTAAAAGTGAGAAGAAAGACTTGTTGATAGTTGGTCCCAAATGGGATAAGAACCCAAAACCATTGCTTTGAGGCAGTGAATGGCTTGTATAAAGTTATTTTGGGTTAGAATATGTTATAATACAATGAATTTGATTGATTACAAGTGCTAGAGATGCATGAAGAATGTTTAGAAGTGAGTAGAAAGACTTGTTGATATTTGATCCCAAATGGGATAAGAACCCAAAACCATTGCTTTGAGGCAGTGAATGGTTTGTATAAAGTTATTTTGGGTTAGAATATGTTTTAATACAATGAATTTGATTGATTACAAGTGCTAGAGATGCATGAAGAATGTTTAGAAGTGAGAAGAAAGACTTGTTGATATTTGTTCCCAAATGGGATAAGAACCCAAAACCATTGCTTTGAGGCAGTGAAGGGCTTGTATAAAGTTATTTTGGTTTAGAATATGTTATAATACAATGAATTTGATTGTTTACAAGTGCTAGAGATGCATGAAGAATGTTTAAAAGTGAGAAGAAAGACTTGGTTATATTTGGTCTTAAATGGGATAAGAACCCAAAACCATTGCTTTGAGGCAGTGAATGGCTTGTATAAAGTTATTTTGGGTTAGAATATGTTATAATACAATGAATTTGATTGATTACAAGTGCTAGAGATGCATGAAGAATGTTTAGAAGTGAGTAGAAACACTTGTTGATATTTGTTCCCAAATGGGATAAGAACCCAAAACCATTGCTTTGAGGCAGTGAATGGCTTGTATAAAGTTATTTTGGGTTAGAATATGTTATAATACAATGAATTTGATTGATTACAAGTGCTAGAGATGCATGAAGAATGTTTAGAAGTGAATAGAAAGACTTGTTGATATTTGTTCCCAAATGGGATAAGAACCCAAAACCATTGCTTTGAGGCAGTGAAGGGCTTGTATAAAGTTATTTTGGTTTAGAATATGTTATAATACAATGAATTTGATTGTTTACAAGTGCTAGAGATGCATGAAGAATGTTTAAAAGTGAGAAGAAAGACTTGTTGATATTTGGTCCCAAATGGGATAAGAACCCAAAACCATTACTTTGAGGCAGTGAATGGCTTGTATAAAGTTATTTTGGTTTAGAATATGTTATAATACAATTAATTTGATTGATTACAAGTGCTAGAGATGCATGAAGAATGTTTAGAAGTGAATAGAAAGACTTGTTGATATTTGTTCCCAAATAGGATAAGAACCCAAAACCATTGCTTTGAGGCAGTGAAGGGCTTGTATAAAGTTATTTTGGTTTAGAATATGTTATAATACAATGAATTTGATTGATTACAAGTGGTAGAGATGCATGAAGAATGTTTAGAAGTGAGAAGAAAGACTTGTTGTTATTTGGTCCCAAACGGGATAAGAACCCAAAACCATTGGTTTGAGGCAGTGAATGGCTTGTATAAAGTTAGTTTGGGTTAGAATATGTTATAATACAATGAATTTGATTTATTACAAGTGCTAGAGATGCATGAAGAATGTTTAGAAGTGAATAGAAAGACTTGTTGATATTTGGTCCCAAATAGGATAAGAACCCAAAACCATTGCTTTGAGGCAATGAATAGCTTGTAAAAAGCTATTTTGGGTTAGAATATGTTATAATACAATGAATTTGATTGATTACAAGTGGTAGAGATGCATGAAGAATATTTAGAAGTGAGAAGAAAGACTTGTTGATATTTGGTCCCAAATGGGATAAGAACCCAAAATCATTGCTTTGAGGCAGTGAATGGCTTGTATAAAGTTATTTTGGGTTAGAATATGTTATAATACAATGAATTTGATTGATTACAAGTGCTAGAGATGCATGAAGAATGTTTAGAAGTGAGTAGAAAGACTTGTTGATATTTGATCCCAAATGGGATAAGAACCCAAAACCATTGCTTTGAGGCAGTGAATAGCTTGTATAAAGTTATTTTGGGTTAGAATATGTTATAATACAATGAATTTGATTGATTACAAGTGCTAGAGATGCATGAAGAATGTTTAGAAGTGAATAGAAAGACTTGTTGATATTTGTTCCCAAATGGGATAAGAACCCAAAACCATTGCTTTGAGGCAGTGAAGGGCTTGTATAAAGTTATTTTGGTTTAGAATATGTTATAATACAATGAATTTGATTGTTTACAAGTGCTAGAGATGCATGAAGAATGTTTAGAAGTGAGAAGAAAGACTTGTTGTTATTTGGTCCCAAACGGGATAAGAACCCAAAACCATTGCTTTGAGGCAGTGAATGGCTTGTATAAAGTTAGTTTGGTTTAGAATATGTTATAATACAATGAATTTGATTTATTACAAGTGCTAGAGATGCATGAAGAATGTTTAGAAGTGAGTAGAAAGACTTGTTGATATTTGATCCCAAATGGGATAAGAACCCAAAACCATTGCTTTGAGGCAGTGAATAGCTTGTATAAAGTTATTTTGGGTTAGAATATGTTATAATACAATGAATTTGATTGATTACAAGTGCTAGAGATGCATGAAGAATGTTTAGAAGTGAATAGAAAGACTTGTTGATATTTGTTCCCAAATGGGATAAGAACCCAAAACCATTGCTTTGAGGCAGTGAAGGGCTTGTATAAAGTTATTTTGGTTTAGAATATGTTATAATACAATGAATTTGATTGTTTACAAGTGCTAGAGATGCATGAAGAATGTTTAAAAGTGAGAAGAAAGACTTGTTGATAGTTGGTCCCAAATGGGATAAGAACCCAAAACCATTGCTTTGAGGCAGTGAATGGCTTGTATAAAGTTATTTTGGGTTAGAATATGTTATAATACAATGAATTTGATTGATTACAAGTGCTAGAGATGCATGAAGAATGTTTAGAAGTGAGTAGAAAGACTTGTTGATATTTGATCCCAAATGGGATAAGAACCCAAAACCATTGCTTTGAGGCAGTGAATGGCTTGTATAAAGTTATTTTGGGTTAGAATATGTTTTAATACAATGAATTTGATTGATTACAAGTGCTAGAGATGCATGAAGAATGTTTAGAAGTGAGAAGAAAGACTTGTTGATATTTGTTCCCAAATGGGATAAGAACCCAAAACCATTGCTTTGAGGCAGTGAAGGGCTTGTATAAAGTTATTTTGGTTTAGAATATGTTATAATACAATGAATTTGATTGTTTACAAGTGCTAGAGATGCATGAAGAATGTTTAAAAGTGAGAAGAAAGACTTGTTGATATTTGGTCCCAAATGGGATAAGAACCCAAAACCATTGCTTTGAGGCAGTGAATGGCTTGTATAAAGTTATTTTGGGTTAGAATATGTTATAATACAATGAATTTGATTGATTACAAGTGCTAGAGATGCATGAAGAATGTTTAGAAGTGAGTAGAAAGACTTGTTGATATTTGGTCCCAAATGGGATAAGAACCCAAAACCATTGCTTTGAGGCAGTGAATGGCTTGTATAAAGTTATTTTGGGTTAGAATATGTTATAATACAATGAATTTGATTGATTACAAGTGCTAGAGATGCATGAAGAATGTTTAGAAGTGAATGGAAAGACTTGTTGATATTTGTTCCCAAATGGGATAAGAACCCAAAACCATTGCTTTGAGGCAGTGAATGGCTTGTATAAAGTTATTTTGGGTTAGAATATGTTATAAAACAATGAATTTGATTGATTACAAGTGCTAGAGATGCATGAAGAATGTTTAGAAGTGAGAAGAAAGACTTGTTGTTATTTGGTCCCAAACGGGATAAGAACCCAAAACCATTGCTTTGAGGCAGTGAATGGCTTGTATAAAGTTAGTTTGGGTTAGAATATGTTATAATACAATGAATTTGATTTATTACAAGTGCTAGAGATGCATGAAGAATGTTTAGAAGTGAATAGAAAGACTTGTTGATATTTGGTCCCAAATAGGATAAGAACCCAAAACCATTGCTTTGAGGCAATGAATAGCTTGTAAAAAGCTATTTTGGGTTAGAATATGTTATAATACAATGAATTTGATTGATTACAAGTGGTAGAGATGCATGAAGAATATTTAGAAGTGAGAAGAAAGACTTGTTGATATTTGGTCCCAAATGGGATAAGAACCCAAAATCATTGCTTTGAGGCAGTGAATGGCTTGTATAAAGTTATTTTGGGTTAGAATATGTTATAATACAATGAATTTGATTGATTACAAGTGCTAGAGATGCATGAAAAATGTTTAGAAGTGAGAAGAAAGACTTGTTGATATTTGGTCCCAAATGGGATAAGAACCCAAAATCATTGCTTTGAGGCAGTGAATGGCTTGTATAAAGTTAGTTTGGGTTAGAATATGTTATAATACAATGAATTTGATTTATTACAAGTGCTAGAGATGCATGAAGAATGTTTAGAAGTGAATAGAAAGACTTGTTGATATTTGTTCCCAAATGGGATAAGAACCCAAAACCATTGCTTTGAGGCAGTGAAGGGCTTGTATAAAGTTATTTTGGTTTAGAATATGTTATAATACAATGAATTTGATTGTTTACAAGTGCTAGAGATGCATGAAGAATGTTTAAAAGTGAGAAGAAAGACTTGTTGATATTTGGTCCCAAATGGGATAAGAACCCAAAACCATTGCTTTGAGGCAGTGAATGGCTTGTATAAAGTTATTTTGGGTTAGAATATGTTATAATACAATGAATTTGATTGATTACAAGTGCTAGAGATGCATGAAGAATGTTTAGAAGTGAGTAGAAAGACTTGTTGATATTTGTTCCCAAATGGGATAAGAACCCAAAACCATTGCTTTGAGGCAGTGAATGGCTTGTATAAAGTTATTTTGGGTTAGAATATGTTATAATACAATGAATTTGATTGATTACAAGTGCTAGAGATGCATGAAGAATGTTTAGAAGTGAATAGAAAGACTTGTTGATATTTGTTCCCAAATGGGATAAGAACCCAAAACCATTGCTTTGAGGCAGTGAAGGGCTTGTATAAAGTTATTTTGGTTTAGAATATGTTATAATACAATGAATTTGATTGTTTACAAGTGCTAGAGATGCATGAAGAATGTTTAAAAGTGAGAAGAAAGACTTGTTGATATTTGGTCCCAAATGGGATAAGAACCCAAAACCATTGCTTTGAGGCAGTGAATGGCTTGTATAAAGTTATTTTGGTTTAGAATATGTTATAATACAATTAATTTGATTGATTACAAGTGCTAGAGATGCATGAAGAATGTTTAGAAGTGAATAGAAAGACTTGTTGATATTTGTTCCCAAATGGGATAAGAACCCAAAACCATTGCTTTGAGGCAGTGAAGGGCTTGTATAAAGTTATTTTGGTTTAGAATATGTTATAATACAATGAATTTGATTGATTACAAGTGGTAGAGATGCATGAAGAATGTTTAGAAGTGAGAAGAAAGACTTGTTGTTATTTGGTCCCAAACGGGATAAGAACCCAAAACCATTGCTTTGAGGCAGTGAATGGCTTGTATAAAGTTAGTTTGGGTTAGAATATGTTATAATACAATGAATTTGATTTATTACAAGTGCTAGAGATGCATGAAGAATGTTTAGAAGTGAATAGAAAGACTTGTTGATATTTGGTCCCAAATAGGATAAGAACCCAAAACCATTGTTTTGAGGCAATGAATAGCTTGTAAAAAGCTATTTTGGGTTAGAATATGTTATAATACAATGAATTTGATTGATTACAAGTGGTAGAGATGCATGAAGAATATTTAGAAGTGAGAAGAAAGACTTGTTGATATTTGGTCCCAAATGGGATAAGAATCCAAAATCATTGCTTTGAGGCAGTGAATGGCTTGTATAAAGTTATTTTGGGTTAGAATATGTTATAATACAATGAATTTGATTGATTACAAGTGCTAGAGATGCATGAAAAATGTTTAGAAGTGAGAAGAAAGACTTGTTGATATTTGGTCCCAAATGGGATAAGAACCCAAAATCATTGCTTTGAGGCAGTGAATGGCTTGTATAAAGTTAGTTTGGGTTAGAATATGTTATAATACAATGAATTTGATTTATTACTAGTGCTAGAGATGCATGAAGAATGTTTAGAAGTGAATAGAAAGACTTGTTGATATTTGTTCCCAAATGGGATAAGAACCCAAAACCATTGCTTTGAGGCAGTGAAGGGCTTGTATAAAGTTATTTTGGTTTAGAATATGTTATAATACAATGAATTTGATTGTTTACAAGTGCTAGAGATGCATGAAGAATGTTTAAAAGTGAGAAGAAAGACTTGTTGATATTTGGTCCCAAATGGGATAAGAACCCAAAACCATTGCTTTGAGGCAGTGAATGGCTTGTATAAAGTTATTTTGGGTTAGAATATGTTATAATACAATGAATTTGATTGATTACAAGTGCTAGAGATGCATGAAGAATGTTTAGAAGTGAGTAGAAAGACTTGTTGATATTTGATCCCAAATGGGATAAGAACCCAAAACCATTGCTTTGAGGCAGTGAATGGCTTGTATAAAGTTATTTTGGGTTAGAATATGTTTTAATACAATGAATTTGATTGATTACAAGTGCTAGAGATGCATGAAGAATGTTTAGAAGTGAGAAGAAAGACTTGTTGATATTTGTTCCCAAATGGGATAAGAACCCAAAACCATTGCTTTGAGGCAGTGAAGGGCTTGTATAAAGTTATTTTGGTTTAGAATATGTTATAATACAATGAATTTGATTGTTTACAAGTGCTAGAGATGCATGAAGAATGTTTAAAAGTGAGAAGAAAGACTTGTTGATATTTGGTCCCAAATGGGATAAGAACCCAAAACCATTGCTTTGAGGCAGTGAATGGCTTGTATAAAGTTATTTTGGGTTAGAATATGTTATAATACAATGAATTTGATTGATTACAAGTGCTAGAGATGCATGAAGAATGTTTAGAAGTGAGTAGAAAGACTTGTTGATATTTGTTCCCAAATGGGATAAGAACCCAAAACCATTGCTTTGAGGCAGTGAATGGCTTGTATAAAGTTATTTTGGGTTAGAATATGTTATAATACAATGAATTTGATTTATTACAAGTGCTAGAGATGCATGAAGAATGTTTAGAAGTGAATAGAAAGACTTGTTGATAAATGGTCCCAAATAGGTTAAGAACCCAAAACCATTGCTTTGAGGCAATGAATGGCTTGTAAAAAGCTATTTTGGGTTAGAATATGTTATAATACAATGAATTTGATTGATTACAAGTGGTAGAGATGCATGAAGAATATTTAGAAGTGAGAAGAAAGACTTGTTGATATTTGGTCCCAAATGGGATAAGAACCCAAAATCATTGCTTTGAGGCAGTGAATGGCTTGTATAAAGTTAGTTTGGGTTAGAATATGTTATAATACAATGAATTTGATTTATTACAAGTGCTAGAGATGCATGAAGAATGTTTAGAACTGAATAGAAAGACTTGTTGATATTTGGTCCCAAATGGGATAAGAACCCAAAACCATTGCTTTGAGGCAGTAAAGGGCTTGTATAAAGTTATTTTGGTTTAGAATATGTTATAATACAATGAATTTGATTGTTTACAAGTGCTAGAGATGCATGAAGAATGTTTAAAAGTGAGAAGAAAGACTTGTTGATATTTGGTCCCAAATGGGATAAGAACCCAAAACCATTGCTTTGAGGCAGTGAATGGCTTGTATAAAGTTATTTTGGGTTAGAATATGTTATAATACAATGAATTTGATTGATTACAAGTGCTAGAGATGCATGAAGAATGTTTAGAAGTGAATAGAAAGACTTGTTGATATTTGTTCCCAAATGGGATAAGAACCCAAAACCATTGCTTTGAGACAGTGAAGGGCTTCTATAAAGTTATTTTGGTTTAGAATATGTTATAATACAATGAATTTGATTGATTACAAGTGGTAGAAATGCATAAAGAATATTTAGAAGTGAGAAGAAAGACTTGTTGATATTTGGTCCCAAATGGGATAAGAACCCAAAACCATTGCTTTGAGGCAGTGAATGACTTGTATAAAGTTATTTTGGGTTAGAATATGTTATAATACAATGAATTTGATTGATTCCAAGTGGTAGAGATGCATGAAGAATGTTTAGAAGTGAGAAGAAAGACTTGTTGATATTTGGTCCCAAATGGGATAAGAACCCAAAACCATTGCTTTGAGGCAGTGAATGGTTGTATAAAGTTAGTTTGGGTTAGAATATGTTATAATACAATGAATTTAATTTATTACAAGTGCTAGAGATGCATGAAGAATGTTTAGAAGTGAGTAGAAAGACTTGTTGATATTTGATCCCAAATGGGATAAGAACCCAAAACCATTGCTTTGAGGCAGTGAATAGCTTGTATAAAGTTATTTTGGGTTAGAATATGTTATAATACAATGAATTTGATTGATTACAAGTGCTAGAGATGCATGAAGAATGTTTAGAAGTGAATAGAAAGACTTGTTGATATTTGTTCCCAAATGGGATAAGAACCCAAAACCATTGCTTTGAGGCAGTGAAGGGCTTGTATAAAGTTATTTTGGGTTAGAATATGTTATAATACAATGAATTTGATTGATTACAAGTGCTAGAGATGCATGAAGAATGTTTAGAAGTGAGTAGAAAGACTTGTTGATATTTGATCCCAAATGGGATAAGAACCCAAAACCATTGCTTTGAGGCAGTGAAGGGCTTGTATAAAGTTATTTTGGTTTAGAATATGTTATAATACAATGAATTTGATTGATTACAAGTGGTAGAGATGCATGAAGAATGTTTAGAAGTGAGAAGAAAGACTTGTTGTTATTTGGTCCCAAACGGGATAAGAACCCAAAACCATTGCTTTGAGGCAGTGAATGGCTTGTATAAAGTTAGTTTGGGTTAGAATATGTTATAATACAATGAATTTGATTTATTACAAGTGCTAGAGATGCATGAAGAATGTTTAGAAGTGAATAGAAAGACTTGTTGATATTTGGTCCCAAATAGGATAAGAACCCAAAACCATTGCTTTGAGGCAATGAATGGCTTGTAAAAAGCTATTTTGGGTTAGAATATGTTATAATACAATGAATTTGATTGATTACAAGTGGTAGAGATGCATGAAGAATATTTAGAAGTGAGAAGAAAGACTTGTTGATATTTGGTCCCAAATGGGATAAGAACCCAAAATCATTGCTTTGAGGCAGTGAATGGCTTGTATAAAGTTAGTTTGGGTTAGAATATGTTATAATACAATGAATTTGATTTATTACAAGTGCTAGAGATGCATGAAGAATGTTTAGAACTGAATAGAAAGACTTGTTGATATTTGGTCCCAAATGGGATAAGAACCCAAAACCATTGCTTTGAGGCAGTAAAGGGCTTGTATAAAGTTATTTTGGTTTAGAATATGTTATAATACAATGAATTTGATTGTTTACAAGTGCTAGAGATGCATGAAGAATGTTTAAAAGTGAGAAGAAAGACTTGTTGATATTTGGTCCCAAATGGGATAAGAACCCAAAACCATTGCTTTGAGGCAGTGAATGGCTTGTATAAAGTTATTTTGGGTTAGAATATGTTATAATACAATGAATTTGATTGATTACAAGTGCTAGAGATGCATGAAAAGTGTTTAGAAGTGAGAAGAAAGACTTGTTGATATTTGGTCCCAAATGGGATAAGAACCCAAAATCATTGCTTTGAGGCAGTGAATGGCTTGTATAAAGTTAGTTTGGGTTATAATATGTTATAATACAATGAATTTGATTTATTACAAGTGCTAGAGATGCATGAAGAATGTTTAGAAGTGAATAGAAAGACTTGTTGATATTTGTTCCCAAATGGGATAAGAACCCAAAACCATTGCTTTGAGGCAGTGAAGGCCTTGTATAAAGTTATTTTGGTTTCGAATATGTTATAATACAATGAATTTGATTGTTTACAAGTGCTAGAGATGCATGAAGAATGTTTAAAAGTGAGAAGAAAGACTTGTTGATATTTGGTCCCAAATGGGATAAGAACCCAAAACCATTGCTTTGAGGCAGTGAATGGCTTGTATAAAGTTATTTTGGGTTAGAATATGTTATAATACAATGAATTTGATTGATTACAAGTGCTAGAGATGCATGAAGAATGTTTAGAAGTGAGTAGAAAGACTTGTTGATATTTGATCCCAAATGGGATAAGAACCCAAAACCATTGCTTTGAGGCAGTGAATGGCTTGTATAAAGTTATTTTGGGTTAGAATATGTTATAATACAATGAATTTGATTGATTACAAGTGCTAGAGATGCATGAAGAATGTTTAGAAGTGAATAGAAAGACTTGTTGATATTTGTTCCCAAATGGGATAAGAACCCAAAACCATTGCTTTGAGGCAGTGAAGGGCTTGTATAAAGTTATTTTGGTTTAGAATATGTTATAATACAATGAATTTGATTGTTTACAAGTGCTAGAGATGCATGAAGAATGTTTAAAAGTGAGAAGAAAGACTTGTTGATATTTGGTCCCAAATGGGATAAGAACCCAAAACCATTGCTTTGAGGCAGTGAATGGCTTGTATAAAGTTATTTTGGGTTAGAATATGTTATAATACAATGAATTTGATTGATTCCAAGTGGTAGAGATGCATGAAGAATGTTTAGAAGTGAGAAGAAAGACTTGTTGATATTTGGTCCCAAATGGGATAAGAACCCAAAACCATTGCTTTGAGGCAGTGAATGGTTGTATAAAGTTAGTTTGGGTTAGAATATGTTATAATACAATGAATTTAATTTATTACAAGTGCTAGAGATGCATGAAGAATGTTTAGAAGTGAGTAGAAAGACTTGTTGATATTTGTTCCCAAATGGGATAAGAACCCAAAACCATTGCTTTGAGGCAGTGAATGGCTTGTATAAAGTTATTTTGGGTTAGAATATGTTATAATACAATGAATTTGATTGATTACAAGTGCTAGAGATGCATGAAGAATGTTTAGAAGTGAATAGAAAGACTTGTTGATATTTGTTCCCAAATGGGATAAGAACCCAAAACCATTGCTTTAAGGCAGTGAAGGGCTTGTATAAAGTTATTTTGGTTTAGAATATGTTATAATACAATGAATTTGATTGTTTACAAGTGCTAGAGATGCATGAAGAATGTTTAAAAGTGAGAAGAAAGACTTGTTGATAGTTGGTCCCAAATGGGATAAGAACCCAAAACCATTGCTTTGAGGCAGTGAATGGCTTGTATAAAGTTATTTTGGGTTAGAATATGTTATAATACAATGAATTTGATTGATTACAAGTGCTAGAGATGCATGAAGAATGTTTAGAAGTGAGTAGAAAGACTTGTTGATATTTGATCCCAAATGGGATAAGAACCCAAAACCATTGCTTTGAGGCAGTGAATGGCTTGTATAAAGTTATTTTGGGTTAGAATATGTTTTAATACAATGAATTTGATTGATTACAAGTGCTAGAGATGCATGAAGAATGTTTAGAAGTGAGAAGAAAGACTTGTTGATATTTGTTCCCAAATGGGATAAGAACCCAAAACCATTGCTTTGAGGCAGTGAATGGCTTGTATAAAGTTATTTTGGGTTAGAATATGTTATAATACAATGAATTTGATTGATTACAAGTGCTAGAGATGCATGAAGAATGTTTAGAAGTGAATAGAAAGACTTGTTGATATTTGTTACCAAATGGGATAAGAACCCAAAACCATTGCTTTGAGGCAGTGAAGGGCTTGTATAAAGTTATTTTGGTTTAGAATATGTTATAATACAATGAATTTGATTGTTTACAAGTGCTAGAGATGCATGAAGAATGTTTAAAAGTGAGAAGAAAGACTTGTTGATATTTGGTCCCAAATGGGATAAGAACCCAAAACCATTGCTTTGAGGCAGTGAATGGCTTGTATAAAGTTATTTTGGGTTAGAATATGTTATAATACAATGAATTTGATTGATTACAAGTGCTAGAGATGCATGAAGAATGTTTAGAAGTGAGTAGAAAGACTTGTTGATATTTGTTCCCAAATGGGATAAGAACCCAAAACCATTGCTTTGAGGCAGTGAATGGCTTGTATAAAGTTATTTTGGGTTAGAATATGTTATAATACAATGAATTTGATTGATTACAAGTGCTAGAGATGCATGAAGAATGTTTAGAAGTGAATAGAAAGACTTGTTGATATTTGTTCCCAAATGGGATAAGAACCCAAAACCATTGCTTTGAGGCAGTGAAGGGCTTGTATAAAGTTATTTTGGTTTAGAATATGTTATAATACAATGAATTTGATTGATTACAAGTGCTAGAGATGCATGAAGAATGTTTAGAAGTGAGAAGAAAGACTTGTTGATATTTGTTCCCAAATGGGATAAGAACCCAAAACCATTGCTTTGAGGCAGTGAAGGGCTTGTATAAAGTTATTTTGGTTTAGAATATGTTATAATACAATGAATTTGATTGTTTACAAGTGCTAGAGATGCATGAAGAATGTTTAAAAGTGAGAAGAAAGACTTGTTGATATTTGGTCCCAAATGGGATAAGAACCCAAAACCATTGCTTTGAGGCAGTGAATGGCTTGTATAAAGTTATTTTGGGTTAGAATATGTTATAATACAATGAATTTGATTGATTACAAGTGCTAGAGATGCATGAAAAGTGTTTAGAAGTGAGAAGAAAGACTTGTTGATATTTGGTCCCAAATGGGATAAGAACCCAAAATCATTGCTTTGAGGCAGTGAATGGCTTGTATAAAGTTAGTTTGGGTTATAATATGTTATAATACAATGAATTTGATTTATTACAAGTGCTAGAGATGCATGAAGACTGTTTAGAAGTGAATAGAAAGACTTGTTGATATTTGTTCCCAAATGGGATAAGAACCCAAAACCATTGCTTTGAGGCAGTGAAGGGCTTGTATAAAGTTATTTTGGTTTCGAATATGTTATAATACAATGAATTTGATTGTTTACAAGTGCTAGAGATGCATGAAGAATGTTTAAAAGTGAGAAGAAAGACTTGTTGATATTTGGTCCCAAATGGGATAAGAACCCAAAACCATTGCTTTGAGGCAGTGAATGGCTTGTATAAAGTTATTTTGGGTTAGAATATGTTATAATACAATGAATTTGATTGATTACAAGTGCTAGAGATGCATGAAGAATGTTTAGAAGTGAGTAGAAAGACTTGTTGATATTTGATCCCAAATGGGATAAGAACCCAAAACCATTGCTTTGAGGCAGTGAATGGCTTGTATAAAGTTATTTTGGGCTAGAATATGTTATAATACAATGAATTTGATTGATTACAAGTGCTAGAGATGCATGAAGAATGTTTAGAAGTGAATAGAAAGACTTGTTGATATTTGTTCCCAAATGGGATAAGAACCCAAAACCATTGCTTTGAGGCAGTGAAGGGCTTGTATAAAGTTATTTTGGTTTAGAATATGTTATAATACAATGAATTTGATTGTTTACAAGTGCTAGAGATGCATGAAGAATGTTTAAAAGTGAGAAGAAAGACTTGTTGATATTTGGTCCCAAATGGGATAAGAACCCAAAACCATTGCTTTGAGGCAGTGAATGGCTTGTATAAAGTTATTTTGGGTTAGAATATGTTATAATACAATGAATTTGATTGATTCCAAGTGGTAGAGATGCATGAAGAATGTTTAGAAGTGAGAAGAAAGACTTGTTGATATTTGGTCCCAAATGGGATAAGAACCCAAAACCATTGCTTTGAGGCAGTGAATGGTTGTATAAAGTTAGTTTGGGTTAGAATATGTTATAATACAATGAATTTAATTTATTACAAGTGCTAGAGATGCATGAAGAATGTTTAGAAGTGAGTAGAAAGACTTATTGATATTTGTTCCCAAATGGGATAAGAAACCAAAACCATTGCTTTGAGGCAGTGAATGGCTTGTATAAAGTTATTTTGGGTTAGAATATGTTATAATACAATGAATTTGATTGATTACAAGTGCTAGAGATGCATGAAGAATGTTTAGAAGTGAATAGAAAGACTTGTTGATATTTGTTCCCAAATGGGATAAGAACCCAAAACCATTGCTTTGAGGCAGTGAAGGGCTTGTATAAAGTTATTTTGGTTTAGAATATGTTATAATACAATGAATTTGATTGTTTACAAGTGCTAGAGATGCATGAAGAATGTTTAAAAGTGAGAAGAAAGACTTGTTGATAGTTGGTCCCAAATGGGATAAGAACCCAAAACCATTGCTTTGAGGCAGTGAATGGCTTGTATAAAGTTATTTTGGGTTAGAATATGTTATAATACAATGAATTTGATTGATTACAAGTGCTAGAGATGCATGAAGAATGTTTAGAAGTGAGTAGAAAAACTTGTTGATATTTGATCCCAAATGGGATAAGAACCCAAAACCATTGCTTTGAGGCAGTGAATGGCTTGTATAAAGTTATTTTGGGTTAGAATATGTTTTAATACAATGAATTTGATTGATTACAAGTGCTAGATATGCATGAAGAATGTTTAGAAGTGAGAAGAAAGACTTGTTGATATTTGTTCCCAAATGGGATAAGAACCCAAAACCATTGCTTTGAGGCAGTGAATGGCTTGTATAAAGTTATTTTGGGTTAGAATATGTTATAATACAATGAATTTGATTGATTACAAGTGCTAGAGATGCATGAAGAATGTTTAGAAGTGAATAGAAAGACTTGTTGATATTTGTTACCAAATGGGATAAGAACCCAAAACCATTGCTTTGAGGCAGTGAAGGGCTTGTATAAAGTTATTTTGGTTTAGAATATGTTATAATACAATGAATTTGATTGTTTACAAGTGCTAGAGATGCATGAAGAATGTTTAAAAGTGAGAAGAAAGACTTGTTGATATTTGGTCCCAAATGGGATAAGAACCCAAAACCATTGCTTTGAGGCAGTGAATGGCTTGTATAAAGTTATTTTGGGTTAGAATATGTTATAATACAATGAATTTGATTGATTACAAGTGCTAGAGATGCATGAAGAATGTTTAGAAGTGAGTAGAAAGACTTGTTGATATTTGTTCCCAAATGGGATAAGAACCCAAAACCATTGCTTTGAGGCAGTGAATGGCTTGTATAAAGTTATTTTGGGTTAGAATATGTTATAATACAATGAATTTGATTGATTACAAGTGCTAGAGATGCATGAAGAATGTTTAGAAGTGAATAGAAAGACTTGTTGATATTTGTTCCCAAATGGGATAAGAACCCAAAACCATTGCATTGAGGCAGTGAAGGGCTTGTATAAAGTTATTTTGGTTTAGAATATGTTATAATACAATGAATTTGATTGATTACAAGTGCTAGAGATGCATGAAGAATGTTTAGAAGTGAGAAGAAAGACTTGTTGATATTTGTTCCCAAATGGGATAAGAACCCAAAACCATTGCTTTGAGGCAGTGAAGGGCTTGTATAAAGTTATTTTGGTTTAGAATATGTTATAATACAATGAATTTGATTGTTTACAAGTGCTAGAGATGCATGAAGAATGTTTAAAAGTGAGAAGAAAGACTTGTTGATATTTTGTCCCAAATGGGATAAGAACCCAAAACCATTGCTTTGAGGCAGTGAATGGCTTGTATAAAGTTATTTTGGTTTAGAATATGTTATAATACAATTAATTTGATTGATTACAAGTGCTAGAGATGCATGAAGAATGTTTAGAAGTGAATAGAAAGACTTGTTGATATTTGTTCCCAAATGGGATAAGAACCCAAAACCATTGCTTTGAGGCAGTGAATAGCTTGTATAAAGTTATTTTGGGTTAGAATATGTTATAATACAATGAATTTGATTGATTACAAGTGCTAGAGATGCATGAAGAATGTTTAGAAGTGAATAGAAAGACTTGATATTTGTTCCCAAATGGGATAAGAACCCAAAACCATTGCTTTGAGGCAGTGAAGGGCTTGTATAAAGTTATTTTGGTTTAGAATATGTTATAATACAATGAATTTGATTGTTTACAAGTGCTAGAGATGCATGAAGAATGTTTAAAAGTGAGAAGAAAGACTTGTTGATAGTTGGTCCCAAATGGGATAAGAACCCAAAACCATTGCTTTGAGGTAGTGAATGGCTTGTATAAAGTTATTTTGGGTTAGAATATGTTATAATACAATGAATTTGATTGATTCCAAGTGGTAGAGATGCATGAAGAATGTTTAGAAGTGAGAAGAAAGACTTGTTGATATTTGGTCCCAAATGGGATAAGAACCCAAAACCATTGCTTTGAGGCAGTGAATGGTTGTATAAAGTTAGTTTGGGTTAGAATATGTTATAATACAATGAATTTAATTTATTACAAGTGCTAGAGATGCATGAAGAATGTTTAGAAGTGAGTAGAAAGACTTATTGATATTTGTTCCCAAATGGGATAAGAAACCAAAACCATTGCTTTGAGGCAGTGAATGGCTTGTATAAAGTTATTTTGGGTTAGAATATGTTATAATACAATGAATTTGATTGATTACAAGTGCTAGAGATGCATGAAGAATGTTTAGAAGTGAATAGAAAGACTTGTTGATATTTGTTCCCAAATGGGATAAGAACCCAAAACCATTGCTTTGAGGCAGTGAAGGGCTTGTATAAAGTTATTTTGGTTTAGAATATGTTATAATACAATGAATTTGATTGTTTACAAGTGCTAGAGATGCATGAAGAATGTTTAAAAGTGAGAAGAAAGACTTGTTGATAGTTGGTCCCAAATGGGATAAGAACCCAAAACCATTGCTTTGAGGCAGTGAATGGCTTGTATAAAGTTATTTTGGGTTAGAATATGTTATAATACAATGAATTTGATTGATTACAAGTGCTAGAGATGCATGAAGAATGTTTAGAAGTGAGTAGAAAAACTTGTTGATATTTGATCCCAAATGGGATAAGAACCCAAAACCATTGCTTTGAGGCAGTGAATGGCTTGTATAAAGTTATTTTGGGTTAGAATATGTTTTAATACAATGAATTTGATTGATTACAAGTGCTAGAGATGCATGAAGAATGTTTAGAAGTGAGAAGAAAGACTTGTTGATATTTGTTCCCAAATGGGATAAGAACCCAAAACCATTGCTTTGAGGCAGTGAATGGCTTGTATAAAGTTATTTTGGGTTAGAATATGTTATAATACAATGAATTTGATTGATTACAAGTGCTAGAGATGCATGAAGAATGTTTAGAAGTGAATAGAAAGACTTGTTGATATTTGTTACCAAATGGGATAAGAACCCAAAACCATTGCTTTGAGGCAGTGAAGGGCTTGTATAAAGTTATTTTGGTTTAGAATATGTTATAATACAATGAATTTGATTGTTTACAAGTGCTAGAGATGCATGAAGAATGTTTAAAAGTGAGAAGAAAGACTTGTTGATATTTGGTCCCAAATGGGATAAGAACCCAAAACCATTGCTTTGAGGCAGTGAATGGCTTGTATAAAGTTATTTTGGGTTAGAATATGTTATAATACAATGAATTTGATTGATTACAAGTGCTAGAGATGCATGAAGAATGTTTAGAAGTGAGTAGAAAGACTTGTTGATATTTGTTCCCAAATGGGATAAGAACCCAAAACCATTGCTTTGAGGCAGTGAATGGCTTGTATAAAGTTATTTTGGGTTAGAATATGTTATAATACAATGAATTTGATTGATTACAAGTGCTAGAGATGCATGAAGAATGTTTAGAAGTGAATAGAAAGACTTGTTGATATTTGTTCCCAAATGGGATAAGAACCCAAAACCATTGCATTGAGGCAGTGAAGGGCTTGTATAAAGTTATTTTGGTTTAGAATATGTTATAATACAATGAATTTGATTGATTACAAGTGCTAGAGATGCATGAAGAATGTTTAGAAGTGAGAAGAAAGACTTGTTGATATTTGTTCCCAAATGGGATAAGAACCCAAAACCATTGCTTTGAGGCAGTGAAGGGCTTGTATAAAGTTATTTTGGTTTAGAATATGTTATAATACAATGAATTTGATTGTTTACAAGTGCTAGAGATGCATGAAGAATGTTTAAAAGTGAGAAGAAAGACTTGTTGATATTTGGTCCCAAATGGGATAAGAACCCAAAACCATTGCTTTGAGGCAGTGAATGGCTTGTATAAAGTTATTTTGGTTTAGAATATGTTATAATACAATTAATTTGATTGATTACAAGTGCTAGAGATGCATGAAGAATGTTTAGAAGTGAATAGAAAGACTTGTTGATATTTGTTCCCAAATGGGATAAGAACCCAAAACCATTGCTTTGAGGCAGTGAATAGCTTGTATAAAGTTATTTTGGGTTAGAATATGTTATAATACAATGAATTTGATTGATTACAAGTGCTAGAGATGCATGAAGAATGTTTAGAAGTGAATAGAAAGACTTGATATTTGTTCCCAAATGGGATAAGAACCCAAAACCATTGCTTTGAGGCAGTGAAGGGCTTGTATAAAGTTATTTTGGTTTAGAATATGTTATAATACAATGAATTTGATTGTTTACAAGTGCTAGAGATGCATGAAGAATGTTTAAAAGTGAGAAGAAAGACTTGTTGATAGTTGGTCCCAAATGGGATAAGAACCCAAAACCATTGCTTTGAGGTAGTGAATGGCTTGTATAAAGTTATTTTGGGTTAGAATATGTTATAATACAATGAATTTGATTGATTACAAGTGCTAGAGATGCATGAAGAATGTTTAGAAGTGAGTAGAAAGACTTGTTGATATTTGATCCCAAATGGGATAAGAACCCAAAACCATTGCTTTGAGGCAGTGAATGGCTTGTATAAAGTTATTTTGGGTTAGAATATGTTTTAATACAATGAATTTGATTGATTACAAGTGCTAGAGATGCATGAAGAATGTTTAGAAGTGAGAAGAAAGACTTGTTGATATTTGTTCCCAAATGGGATAAGAACCCAAAACCATTGCTTTGAGGCAGTGAAGGGCTTGTATAAAGTTATTTTGGTTTAGAATATGTTATAATACAATGAATTTGATTGTTTAGAAGTGCTAGAGATGCATGAAGAATGTTTAGAAGTGAGAAGAAAGACTTGTTGATATTTGGTCCCAAATGGGATAAGAACCCAAAACCATTGCTTTGAGGCAGTGAATGGTAGTATAAAGTTATTTTGGGTTAGAATATGTTATAATACAATGAATTTGATTGATTACAAGTGCTAGAGATGCATGAAGAATGTTTAGAAGTGAGTAGAAAGACTTGTTGATATTTGTTCCCAAATGGGATAAGAACCCAAAACCATTGCTTTGAGGCAGTGAATGGCTTGTATAAAGTTATTTTGGGTTAGAATATGTTATAATACAATGAATTTGATTGATTACAAGTGCTAGAGATGCATGAAGAATGTTTAGAAGTGAATAGAAAGACTTGTTGATATTTGTTCCCAAATGGGATAAGAACCCAAAACCATTGCTTTGAGGCAGTGAATGGCTTGTATAAAGTTATTTTGGGTTAGAATATGTTATAATACAATGAATTTGAATGATTACAAGTGCTAGAGATGCATGAAGAATGTTTAGAAGTGAATAGAAAGACTTGTTGATATTTGTTCCCAAATGGGATAAGAACCCAAAACCATTGCTTTGAGGCAGTGAAGGGCTTGTATAAAGTTATTTTGGTTTAGAATATGTTATAATACAATGAATTTGATTGATTACAAGTGCTAGAGATGCATGAAGAATGTTTAGAAGTGAGAAGAAAGACTTGTTGATATTTGTTCCCAAATGGGATAAGAACCCAAAACCATTGCTTTGAGGCAGTGAAGGGCTTGTATAAAGTTATTTTGGTTTAGAATATGTTATAATACAATGAATTTGATTGTTTACAAGTGCTAGAGATGCATGAAGAATGTTTAAAAGTGAGAAGAAAGACTTGTTGATATTTGGTCCCAAATGGGATAAGAACCCAAAACCATTGCTTTGAGGCAGTGAATGGCTTGTATAAAGTTATTTTGGTTTAGAATATGTTATAATACACTTAATTTGATTGATTACAAGTGCTAGAGATGCATGAAGAATGTTTAGAAGTGAATAGAAAGACTTGTTGATATTTGTTCCCAAATGAGATAAGAACCCAAAACCATTGCTTTGAGGCAGTGAATAGCTTGTATAAAGTTATTTTGGGTTAGAATATGTTATAATACAATGAATTTGATTGATTACAAGTGCTAGAGATGCATGAAGAATGTTTAGAAGTGAATAGAAAGACTTGATATTTGTTCCCAAATGGGATAAGAACCCAAAACCATTGCTTTGAGGCAGTGAAGGGCTTGTATAAAGTTATTTTGGTTTAGAATATGTTATAATACAATGAATTTGATTGTTTACAAGTGCTAGAGATGCATGAAGAATGTTTAAAAGTGAGAAGAAAGACTTGTTGATAGTTGGTCCCAAATGGGATAAGAACCCAAAACCATTGCTTTGAGGTAGTGAATAGCTTGTATAAAGTTATTTTGGGTTAGAATATGTTATAATACAATGAATTTGATTGATTACAAGTGCTAGAGATGCATGAAGAATGTTTAGAAGTGAGTAGAAAGACTTGTTGATATTTGATCCCAAATGGGATAAGAACCCAAAACCATTGCTTTGAGGCAGTGAATGGCTTGTATAAAGTTATTTTGGGTTAGAATATGTTTTAATACAATGAATTTGATTGATTACAAGTGCTAGAGATGCATGAAGAATGTTTAGAAGTGAGAAGAAAGACTTGTTGATATTTGTTCCCAAATGGGATAAGAACCCAAAACCATTGCTTTGAGGCAGTGAAGGGCTTGTATAAAGTTATTTTGGTTTAGAATTTGTTATAATACAATGAATTTGATTGTTTAGAAGTGCTAGAGATGCATGAAGAATGTTTAGAAGTGAGAAGAAAGACTTGTTGATATTTGGTCCCAAATGGGATAAGAACCCAAAACCATTGCTTTGAGGCAGTGAATGGTAGTATAAAGTTATTTTGGGTTAGAATATGTTATAATACAATGAATTTGATTGATTACAAGTGCTAGAGATGCATGAAGAATGTTTAGAAGTGAGTAGAAAGACTTGTTGATATTTGTTCCCAAATGGGATAAGAACCCAAAACCATTGCTTTGAGGCAGTGAATGGCTTGTATAAAGTTATTTTGGGTTAGAATATGTTATAATACAATGAATTTGATTGATTACAAGTGCTAGAGATGCATGAAGAATGTTTAGAAGTGAATAGAAAGACTTGTTGATATTTGTTCCCAAATGGGATAAGAACCCAAAACCATTGCTTTGAGGCAGTGAATGGCTTGTATAAAGTTATTTTGGGTTAGAATATGTTATAATACAATGAATTTGATTGATTACAAGTGCTAGAGATGCATGAAGAATGTTTAGAAGTGAATAGAAAGACTTGTTGATATTTGTTCCCAAATGGGATAAGAACCCAAAACCATTGCTTTGAGGCAGTGAAGGGCTTGTATAAAGTTATTTTGGTTTAGAATATGTTATAATACAATGAATTTGATTGATTACAAGTGCTAGAGATGCATGAAGAATGTTTAGAAGTGAGAAGAAAGACTTGTTGATATTTGTTCCCAAATGGGATAAGAACCCAAAACCATTGCTTTGAGGCAGTGAAGGGCTTGTATAAAGTTATTTTGGTTTAGAATATGTTATAATACAATGAATTTGATTGTTTACAAGTGCTAGAGATGCATGAAGAATGTTTAAAAGTGAGAAGAAAGACTTGTTGATATTTGGTCCCAAATGGGATAAGAACCCAAAACCATTGCTTTGAGGCAGTGAATGGCTTGTATAAAGTTATTTTGGTTTAGAATATGTTATAATACAATTAATTTGATTGATTACAAGTGCTAGAGATGCATGAAGAATGTTTAGAAGTGAATAGAAAGACTTGTTGATATTTGTTCCCAAATGGGATAAGAACCCAAAACCATTGCTTTGAGGCAGTGAATAGCTTGTATAAAGTTATTTTGGGTTAGAATATGTTATAATACAATGAATTTGATTGATTACAAGTGCTAGAGATGCATGAAGAATGTTTAGAAGTGAATAGAAAGACTTGATATTTGTTCCCAAATGGGATAAGAACCCAAAACCATTGCTTTGAGGCAGTGAAGGGCTTGTATAAAGTTATTTTGGTTTAGAATATGTTATAATACAATGAATTTGATTGTTTACAAGTGCTAGAGATGCATGAAGAATGTTTAAAAGTGAGAAGAAAGACTTGTTGATAGTTGGTCCCAAATGGGATAAGAACCCAAAACCATTGCTTTGAGGTAGTGAATGGCTTGTATAAAGTTATTTTGGGTTAGAATATGTTATAATACAATGAATTTGATTGATTACAAGTGCTAGAGATGCATGAAGAATGTTTAGAAGTGAATAGAAAGACTTGTTGATATTTGTTCCCAAATGGGATAAGAACCCAAAACCATTGCTTTGAGGCAGTGAAGGGCTTGTATAAAGTTATTTTGGTTTAGAATATGTTATAATACAATGAATTTGATTGATTACAAGTGCTAGAGATGCATGAAGAATGTTTAGAAGTGAGAAGAAAGACTTGTTGATATTTGTTCCCAAATGGGATAAGAACCCAAAACCATTGCTTTGAGGCAGTGAAGGGCTTGTATAAAGTTATTTTGGTTTAGAATATGTTATAATACAATGAATTTGATTGTTTACAAGTGCTAGAGATGCATGAAGAATGTTTAAAAGTGAGAAGAAAGACTTGTTGATATTTGGTCCCAAATGGGATAAGAACCCAAAACCATTGCTTTGAGGCAGTGAATGGCTTGTATAAAGTTATTTTGGTTTAGAATATGTTATAATACAATTAATTTGATTGATTACAAGTGCTAGAGATGCATGAAGAATGTTTAGAAGTGAATAGAAAGACTTGTTGATATTTGTTCCCAAATGGGATAAGAACCCAAAACCATTGCTTTGAGGCAGTGAATAGCTTGTATAAAGTTATTTTGGGTTAGAATATGTTATAATACAATGAATTTGATTGATTACAAGTGCTAGAGATGCATGAAGAATGTTTAGAAGTGAATAGAAAGACTTGATATTTGTTCCCAAATGGGATAAGAACCCAAAACCATTGCTTTGAGGCAGTGAAGGGCTTGTATAAAGTTATTTTGGTTTAGAATATGTTATAATACAATGAATTTGATTGTTTACAAGTGCTAGAGATGCATGAAGAATGTTTAAAAGTGAGAAGAAAGACTTGTTGATAGTTGGTCCCAAATGGGATAAGAACCCAAAACCATTGCTTTGAGGTAGTGAATGGCTTGTATAAAGTTATTTTGGGTTAGAATATGTTATAATACAATGAATTTGATTGATTACAAGTGCTAGAGATGCATGAAGAATGTTTAGAAGTGAGTAGAAAGACTTGTTGATATTTGATCCCAAATGGGATAAGAACCCAAAACCATTGCTTTGAGGCAGTGAATGGCTTGTATAAAGTTATTTTGGGTTAGAATATGTTTTAATACAATGAATTTGATTGATTACAAGTGCTAGAGATGCATGAAGAATGTTTAGAAGTGAGAAGAAAGACTTGTCGATATTTGTTCCCAAATGGGATAAGAACCCAAAACCATTGCTTTGAGGCAGTGAAGGGCTTGTATAAAGTTATTTTGGTTTAGAATATGTTATAATACAATGAATTTGATTGTTTAGAAGTGCTAGAGATGCATGAAGAATGTTTAGAAGTGAGAAGAAAGACTTGTTGATATTTGGTCCCAAATGGGATAAGAACCCAAAACCATTGCTTTGAGGCAGTGAATGGTAGTATAAAGTTAGTTTGGGTTAGAATATGTTATAATACAATGAATTTAATTTATTACAAGTGCTAGAGATGCATGAAGAATGTTTAGAAGTGAGTAGAAAGACTTGTTGATATTTGATCCCAAATGGGATAAGAACCCAAAACCATTGCTTTGAGGCAGTGAATAGCTTGTATAAAGTTATTTTGGGTTAGAATATGTTATAATACAATGAATTTGATTGATTACAAGTGCTAGAGATGCATGAAGAATGTTTAGAAGTGAATAGAAAGACTTGTTGATATTTGTTCCCAAATGGGATAAGAACCCAAAACCATTGCTTTGAGGCAGTGAAGGGCTTGTATAAAGTTATTTTGGTTTAGAATATGTTATAATACAATGAATTTGATTGTTTACAAGGGCTAGAGATGCATGAAGAATGTTTAAAAGTGAGAAGAAAGACTTGTTGATATTTGGTCCCAAATGGGATAAGAACCCAAAACCATTGCTTTGAGGCAGTGAATGGCTTGTGTAAAGTTATTTTGGGTTAGAATATGTTATAATACAATGAATTTGATTGATTACAAGTGCTAGAGATGCATGAAGAATGTTTAGAAGTGAGTAGAAAGACTTGTTGATATTTGATCCCAAATGGGATAAGAACCCAAAACCATTGCTTTGAGACAGTGAATGGCTTGTATAAAGTTATTTTGGGTTAATATATGTTATAATACAATGAATTTGATTGATTACAAGTGCTAGAGATGCATGAAGAATGTTTAGAAGTGAATAGAAAGACTTGTTGATATTTGTTCCCAAATGGGATAAGAACCTAAAACCATTGCTTTGAGGCAGTGAAGGGCTTGTATAAAGTTATTTTGGTTTAGAATATGTTATAATACAATGAATTTGATTGATTACAAGTGCTAGAGATGCATGAAGAATGTTTAAAAGTGAGAAGAAAGACTTGTTGATATTTGGTCCCAAATGGGATAAGAACCCAAAACCATTGCTTTGAGGCAGTGAAGGGCTTGTATAAAGTTATTTTGGTTTAGAATATGTTATAATACAATGAATTTGATTGTTTACAAGTGCTAGAGATGCATGAAGAATGTTTAAAAGTGAGAAGAAAGACTTGTTGATATTTGGTCCCAAATGGGATAAGAACCCAAAACCATTGCTTTGAGGCAGTGAATGGCTTGTATAAAGTTATTTTGGTTTAGAATATGTTATAATACAATTAATTTGATTGATTACAAGTGCTAGAGATGCATGAAGAATGTTTAGAAGTGAATAGAAAGACTTGTTGATATTTGTTCCCAAATGGGATAAGAACCCAAAACCATTGCTTTGAGGCAGTGAAGGGCTTGTATAAAGTTATTTTGGTTTAGAATATGTTATAATACAATGAATTTGATTGATTACTAGTGGTAGAGATGCATGAAGAATGTTTAGAAGTGAGAAGAAAGACTTGTTGTTATTTGGTCCCAAACGGGATAAGAACCCAAAACCATTGCTTTGAGGCAGTGAATGGCTTGTATAAAGTTAGTTTGGGTTAGAATATGTTATAATACAATGAATTTGATTTATTACAAGTGCTAGAGATGCATGAAGAATGTTTAGAAGTGAATAGAAAGACTTGTTGATATTTGGTCCCAAATAGGATAAGAACCCAAAACCATTGCTTTGAGGCAATGAATAGCTTGTAAAAAGCTATTTTGGGTTAGAATATGTTATAATACAATGAATTTGATTGATTACAAGTGGTAGAGATGTATGAAGAATATTTAGAAGTGAGAAGAAAGACTTGTTGATATTTGGTCCCAAATGGGATAAGAACCCAAAATCATTGCTTTGAGGCAGTGAATGGCTTGTATAAAGTTATTTTGGGTTAGAATATGTTATAATACAATGAATTTGATTGATTACAAGTGCTAGAGATGCATGAAAAATGTTTAGAAGTGAGAAGAAAGACTTGTTGATATTTGGTCCCAAATGGGATAAGAACCCAAAATCATTGCTTTGAGGCAGTGAATGGCTTGTATAAAGTTAGTTTGGGTTAGAATATGTTATAATACAATGAATTTGATTTATTACAAGTGCTAGAGATGCATGAAGAATGTTTAGAAGTGAATAGAAAGACTTGTTGATATTTGTTCCCAAATGGGATAAGAACCCAAAACCATTGCTTTGAGGCAGTGAAGGGCTTGTATAAAGTTATTTTGGTTTAGAATATGTTATAATACAATGAATTTGATTGTTTACAAGTGCTAGAGATGCATGAAGAATGTTTAAAAGTGAGAAGAAAGACTTGTTGATATTTGGTCCCAAATGGGATAAGAACCCAAAACCATTGCTTTGAGGCAGTGAATGGCTTGTATAAAGTTATTTTGGGTTAGAATATGTTATAATACAATGAATTTGATTGATTACAAGTGCTAGAGATGCATGAAGAATGTTTAGAAGTGAGTAGAAAGACTTGTTGATATTTGATCCCAAATGGGATAAGAACCCAAAACCATTGCTTTGAGGCAGTGAATGGCTTGTATAAAGTTATTTTGGGTTAGAATATGTTATAATACAATGAATTTGATTGATTACAAGTGCTAGAGATGCATGAAGAATGTTTAGAAGTGAATAGAAAGACTTGTTGATATTTGTTCCCAAATGGGATAAGAACCCAAAACCATTGCTTTGAGGCAGTGAAGGGCTTGTATAAAGTTATTTTGGTTTAGAATATGTTATAATACAATGAATTTGATTGTTTACAAGTGCTAGAGATGCATGAAGAATGTTTAAAAGTGAGAAGAAAGACTTGTTGATATTTGGTCCCAAATGGGATAAGAACCCAAAACCATTGCTTTGAGGCAGTGAATGGCTTGTATAAAGTTATTTTGGTTTAGAATATGTTATAATACAATTAATTTGATTGATTACAAGTGCTAGAGATGCATGAAGAATGTTTAGAAGTGAATAGAAAGACTTGTTGATATTTGTTCCCAAATGGGATAAGAACCCAAAACCATTGCTTTGAGGCAGTGAAGGGCTTGTATAAAGTTATTTTGGTTTAGAATATGTTATAATACAATGAATTTGATTGATTACAAGTGGTAGAGATGCATGAAGAATGTTTAGAAGTGAGAAGAAAGACTTGTTGTTATTTGGTCCCAAACGGGATAAGAACCCAAAACCATTGCTTTGAGATAGTGAATGGCTTGTATAAAGTTAGTTTGGGTTAGAATATGTTATAATACAATGAATTTGATTTATTACAAGTGCTAGAGATGCATGAAGAATGTTTAGAAGTGAATAGAAAGACTTGTTGATATTTGGTCCCAAATAGGATAAGAACCCAAAACCATTGCTTTGAGGCAATGAATGGCTTGTAAAAAGCTATTTTGGGTTATAATATGTTATAATACAATGAATTTGATTGATTACAAGTGGTAGAGATGCATGAAGAATATTTAGAAGTGAGAAGAAAGACTTGTTGATATTTGGTCCCAAATGGGATAAGAACCCAAAATCATTGCTTTGAGGCAGTGAATGGCTTGTATAAAGTTAGTTTGGGTTAGAATATGTTATAATACAATGAATTTGATTTATTACAAGTGCTAGAGATGCATGAAGAATGTTTAGAACTGAATAGAAAGACTTGTTGATATTTGGTCCCAAATGGGATAAGAACCCAAAACCATTGCTTTGAGGCAGTAAAGGGCTTGTATAAAGTTATTTTGGTTTAGAATATGTTATAATACAATGAATTTGATTGTTTACAAGTGCTAGAGATGCATGAAGAATGTTTAAAAGTGAGAAGAAAGACTTGTTGATATTTGGTCCCAAAAGGGATAAGAACCCAAAACCATTGCTTTGAGGCAGTGAATGGCTTGTATAAAGTTATTTTGGGTTAGAATATGTTATAATACAATGAATTTGATTGATTACAAGTGCTAGAGATGCATGAAAAATGTTTAGAAGTGAGAAGAAAGACTTGTTGATATTTGGTCCCAAATGGGATAAGAACCCAAAATCATTGCTTTGAGGCAGTGAATGGCTTGTATAAAGTTAGTTTGGGTTATAATATGTTATAATACAATGAATTTGATTGATTACAAGTGCTAGAGATGCATGAAGAATGTTTAGAAGTGAATAGAAAGACTTGTTGATATTTGTTCCCAAATGGGATAAGAACCCAAAACCATTGCTTTGAGGCAGTGAAGGGCTTGTATAAAGTTATTTTGGTTTAGAATATGTTATAATACAATGAATTTGATTGTTTACAAGTGCTAGAGATGCATGAAGAATGTTTAAAAGTGAGAAGAAAGACTTGTTGATATTTGGTCCCAAATGGGATAAGAACCCAAAACCATTGCTTTGAGGCAGTGAATGGCTTGTATAAAGTTATTTTGGTTTAGAATATGTTATAATACAATTAATTTGATTGATTACAAGTGCTAGAGATGCATGAAGAATGTTTAGAAGTGAATAGAAAGACTTGTTGATATTTGTTCCCAAATGGGATAAGAACCCAAAACCATTGCTTTGAGGCAGTGAAGGGCTTGTATAAAGTTATTTTGGTTTAGAATATGTTATAATACAATGAATTTGATTGTTTACAAGTGCTAGAGATGCATGAAGAATGTTTAAAAGTGAGAAGAAAGACTTGTTGATATTTGGTCCCAAATGGGATAAGAACCCAAAACCATTGCTTTGAGGCAGTGAATGGCTTGTATAAAGTTATTTTGGTTTAGAATATGTTATAATACAATTAATTTGATTGATTACAAGTGCTAGAGATGCATGAAGAATGTTTAGAAGTGAATAGAAAGACTTGTTGATATTTGTTCCCAAATGGGATAAGAACCCAAAACCATTGCTTTGAGGCAGTGAAGGGCTTGTATAAAGTTATTTTGGTTTAGAATATGTTATAATACAATGAATTTGATTGATTACAAGTGGTAGAGATGCATGAAGAATGTTTAGAAGTGAGAAGAAAGACTTGTTGTTATTTGGTCCCAAACGGGATAAGAACCCAAAACCATTGCTTTGAGGCAGTGAATGGCTTGTATAAAGTTAGTTTGGGTTAGAATATATTATAATACAATGAATTTGATTTATTACAAGTGCTAGAGATGCATGAAGAATGTTTAGAAGTGAATAGAAAGACTTGTTGATATTTGGTCCCAAATAGGATAAGAACCCAAAACCATTGCTTTGAGGCAATGAATAGCTTGTAAAAAGCTATTTTGGGTTAGAATATGTTATAATACAATGAATTTGATTGATTACAAGTGGTAGAGATGCATGAAGAATATTTAGAAGTGAGAAGAAAGACTTGTTGATATTTGGTCCCAAATGGGATAAGAACCCAAAATCATTGCTTTGAGGCAGTGAATGGCTTGTATAAAGTTATTTTGGGTTAGAATATGTTATAATACAATGAATTTGATTGATTACAAGTGCTAGAGATGCATGAAAAATGTTTAGAAGTGAGAAGAAAGACTTGTTGATATTTGGTCCCAAATGGGATAAGAACCCAAAATCATTGCTTTGAGGCAGTGAATGGCTTGTATAAAGTTAGTTTGGGTTAGAATATGTTATAATACAATGAATTTGATTTATTACTAGTGCTAGAGATGCATGAAGAATGTTTAGAAGTGAATAGAAAGACTTGTTGATATTTGTTCCCAAATGGGATAAGAACCCAAAACCATTGCTTTGAGGCAGTGAAGGGCTTGTATAAAGTTATTTTGGTTTAGAATATGTTATAATACAATGAATTTGATTGTTTACAAGTGCTAGAGATGCATGAAGAATGTTTAAAAGTGAGAAGAAAGACTTGTTGATATTTGGTCCCAAATGGGATAAGAACCCAAAACCATTGCTTTGAGGCAGTGAATGGCTTGTATAAAGTTATTTTGGGTTAGAATATGTTATAATACAATGAATTTGATTGATTACAAGTGCTAGAGATGCATGAAGAATGTTTAGAAGTGAGTAGAAAGACTTGTTGATATTTGATCCCAAATGGGATAAGAACCCAAAACCATTGCTTTGAGGCAGTGAAGGGCTTGTATAAAGTTATTTTGGTTTAGAATATGTTATAATACAATGAATTTGATTGTTTACAAGTGCTAGAGATGCATGAAGAATGTTTAAAAGTGAGAAGAAAGACTTGTTGATATTTGGTCCCAAATGGGATAAGAACCCAAAACCATTGCTTTGAGGCAGTGAATGGCTTGTATAAAGTTATTTTGGTTTAGAATATGTTATAATACAATTAATTTGATTGATTACAAGTGCTAGAGATGCATGAAGAATGTTTAGAAGTGAATAGAAAGACTTGTTGATATTTGTTCCCAAATGGGATAAGAACCCAAAACCATTGCTTTGAGGCAGTGAAGGGCTTGTATAAAGTTATTTTGGTTTAGAATATGTTATAATACAATGAATTTGATTGATTACAAGTGGTAGAGATGCATGAAGAATGTTTAGAAGTGAGAAGAAAGACTTGTTGTTATTTGGTCCCAAACGGGATAAGAACCCAAAACCATTGCTTTGAGGCAGTGAATGGCTTGTATAAAGTTAGTTTGGGTTAGAATATATTATAATACAATGAATTTGATTTATTACAAGTGCTAGAGATGCATGAAGAATGTTTAGAAGTGAATAGAAAGACTTGTTGATATTTGGTCCCAAATAGGATAAGAACCCAAAACCATTGCTTTGAGGCAATGAATAGCTTGTAAAAAGCTATTTTGGGTTAGAATATGTTATAATACAATGAATTTGATTGATCACAAGTGGTAGAGATGCATGAAGAATATTTAGAAGTGAGAAGAAAGACTTGTTGATATTTGGTCCCAAATGGGATAAGAACCCAAAATCATTGCTTTGAGGCAGTGAATGGCTTGTATAAAGTTATTTTGGGTTAGAATATGTTATAATACAATGAATTTGATTGATTACAAGTGCTAGAGATGCATGAAAAATGTTTAGAAGTGAGAAGAAAGACTTGTTGATATTTGGTCCCAAATGGGATAAGAACCCAAAATCATTGCTTTGAGGCAGTGAATGGCTTGTATAAAGTTAGTTTGGGTTAGAATATGTTATAATACAATGAATTTGATTTATTACTAGTGCTAGAGATGCATGAAGAATGTTTAGAAGTGAATAGAAAGACTTGTTGATATTTGTTCCCAAATGGGATAAGAACCCAAAACCATTGCTTTGAGGCAGTGAAGGGCTTGTATAAAGTTATTTTGGTTTAGAATATGTTATAATACAATGAATTTGATTGTTTACAAGTGCTAGAGATGCATGAAGAATGTTTAAAAGTGAGAAGAAAGACTTGTTGATATTTGGTCCCAAATGGGATAAGAACCCAAAACCATTGCTTTGAGGCAGTGAATGGCTTGTATAAAGTTATTTTGGGTTAGAATATGTTATAATACAATGAATTTGATTGATTACAAGTGCTAGAGATGCATGAAGAATGTTTAGAAGTGAGTAGAAAGACTTGTTGATATTTGATCCCAAATGGGATAAGAACCCAAAACCATTGCTTTGAGGCAGTGAATGGCTTGTATAAAGTTATTTTGGTTTAGAATATGTTATAATACAATGAATTTGATTGATTACAAGTGCTAGAGATGCATGAAGAATGTTTAGAAGTGAATAGAAAGACTTGTTGATATTTGTTCCCAAATGGGATAAGAACCCAAAACCATTGCTTTGAGGCAGTGAAGGGCTTGTATAAAGTTATTTTGGTTTAGAATATGTTATAATACAATGAATTTGATTGTTTACAAGTGCTAGAGATGCATGAAGAATGTTTAAAAGTGAGAAGAAAGACTTGTTGATATTTGGTCCCAAATGGGATAAGAACCCAAAACCATTGCTTTGAGGCAGTGAATGGCTTGTATAAAGTTATTTTGGGTTAGAATATGTTATAATACAATGAATTTGATTGATTACAAGTGCTAGAGATGCATGGAGAATGTTTAGAAGTGAGTAGAAAGACTTGTTGATATTTGTTCCCAAATGGGATAAGAACCCAAAACCATTGCTTTGAGGCAGTGAAGGGCTTGTATAAAGTTATTTTGGTTTAGAATATGTTATAATACAATGAATTTGATTGTTTACAAGTGCTAGAGATGCATGAAGAATGTTTAAAAGTGAGAAGAAAGACTTGTTGATATTTGGTCCCAAATGGGATAAGAACCCAAAACCATTGCTTTGAGGCAGTGAATGGCTTGTATAAAGTTATTTTGGTTTAGAATATGTTATAATACAATTAATTTGATTGATTACAAGTGCTAGAGATGCATGAAGAATGTTTAGAAGTGAATAGAAAGACTTGTTGATATTTGTTCCCAAATGGGATAAGAACCCAAAACCATTGCTTTGAGGCAGTGAAGGGCTTGTA
This sequence comes from Capsella bursa-pastoris, assembly GCA_036452645.1. Lineage (NCBI taxonomy): Eukaryota > Viridiplantae > Streptophyta > Magnoliopsida > Brassicales > Brassicaceae > Capsella > Capsella bursa-pastoris. The sequence goes on from CP144186.1 coordinate 4,504,554, forward strand.
TAAAGTTATTTTGGTTTAGAATATGTTATAATACAATGAATTTGATTGTTTACAAGTGCTAGAGATGCATGAAGAATGTTTAAAAGTGAGAAGAAAGACTTGTTGATATTTGGTCCCAAATGGGATAAGAACCCAAAACCATTGCTTTGAGGCAGTGAATGGCTTGTATAAAGTTATTTTGGTTTAGAATATGTTATAATACAATTAATTTGATTGATTACAAGTGCTAGAGATGCATGAAGAATGTTTAGAAGTGAATAGAAAGACTTGTTGATATTTGTTCCCAAATGGGATAAGAACCCAAAACCATTGCTTTGAGGCAGTGAAGGGCTTGTATAAAGTTATTTTGGTTTAGAATATGTTATAATACAATGAATTTGAGTGATTACAAGTGGTAGAGATGCATGAAGAATGTTTAGAAGTGAGAAGAAAGACTTGTTGTTATTTGGTCCCAAACGGGATAAGAACCCAAAACCATTGCTTTGAGGCAGTGAATGGCTTGTATAAAGTTAGTTTGGGTTAGAATATATTATAATACAATGAATTTGATTTATTACAAGTGCTAGAGATGCATGAAGAATGTTTAGAAGTGAATAGAAAGACTTGTTGATATTTGGTCCCAAATAGGATAAGAACCCAAAACCATTGCTTTGAGGCAATGAATAGCTTGTAAAAAGCTATTTTGGGTTAGAATATGTTATAATACAATGAATTTGATTGATTACAAGTGGTAGAGATGCATGAAGAATATTTAGAAGTGAGAAGAAAGACTTGTTGATATTTGGTCCCAAATGGGATAAGAACCCAAAATCATTGCTTTGAGGCAGTGAATGGCTTGTATAAAGTTATTTTGGGTTAGAATATGTTATAATACAATGAATTTGATTGATTACAAGTGCTAGAGATGCATGAAAAATGTTTAGAAGTGAGAAGAAAGACTTGTTGATATTTGGTCCCAAATGGGATAAGAACCCAAAATCATTGCTTTGAGGCAGTGAATGGCTTGTATAAAGTTAGTTTGGGTTAGAATATGTTATAATACAATGAATTTGATTTATTACTAGTGCTAGAGATGCATGAAGAATGTTTAGAAGTGAATAGAAAGACTTGTTGATATTTGTTCCCAAATGGGATAAGAACCCAAAACCATTGCTTTGAGGCAGTGAAGGGCTTGTATAAAGTTATTTTGGTTTAGAATATGTTATAATACAATGAATTTGATTGTTTACAAGTGCTAGAGATGCATGACGAATGTTTAAAAGTGAGAAGAAAGACTTGTTGATATTTGGTCCCAAATGGGATAAGAACCCAAAACCATTGCTTTGAGGCAGTGAATGGCTTGTATAAAGTTATTTTGGGTTAGAATATGTTATAATACAATGAATTTGATTGATTACAAGTGCTAGAGATGCATGAAGAATGTTTAGAAGTGAGTAGAAAGACTTGTTGATATTTGATCCCAAATGGGATAAGAACCCAAAACCATTGCTTTGAGGCAGTGAATGGCTTGTATAAAGTTATTTTGGGTTAGAATATGTTTTAATACAATGAATTTGATTGATTACAAGTGCTAGAGATGCATGAAGAATGTTTAGAAGTGAGAAGAAAGACTTGTTGATATTTGTTCCCAAATGGGATAAGAACCCAAAACCATTGCTTTGAGGCAGTGAAGGGCTTGTATAAAGTTATTTTGGTTTAGAATATGTTATAATACAATGAATTTGATTGTTTACAAGTGCTAGAGATGCATGAAGAATGTTTAAAAGTGAGAAGAAAGACTTGTTGATATTTGGTCCCAAATGGGATAAGAACCCAAAACCATTGCTTTGAGGCAGTGAATGGCTTGTATAAAGTTATTTTGGGTTAGAATATGTTATAATACAATGAATTTGATTGATTACAAGTGCTAGAGATGCATGAAGAATGTTTAGAAGTGAGTAGAAAGACTTGTTGATATTTGTTCCCAAATGGGATAAGAACCCAAAACCATTGCTTTGAGGCAGTGAAGGGCTTGTATAAAGTTATTTTGGTTTAGAATATGTTATAATACAATGAATTTGATTGTTTACAAGTGCTAGAGATGCATGAAGAATGTTTAAAAGTGAGAAGAAAGACTTGTTGATATTTGGTCCCAAATGGGATAAGAACCCAAAACCATTGCTTTGAGGCAGTGAATGGCTTGTATAAAGTTATTTTGGTTTAGAATATTTTATAATACAATTAATTTGATTGATTACAAGTGCTAGAGATGCATGAAGAATGTTTAGAAGTGAATAGAAAGACTTGTTGATATTTGTTCCCAAATGGGATAAGAACCCAAAACCATTGCTTTGAGGCAGTGAAGGGCTTGTATAAAGTTATTTTGGTTTAGAATATGTTATAATACAATGAATTTGATTGTTTACAAGTGCTAGAGATGCATGAAGAATGTTTAAAAGTGAGAAGAAAGACTTGTTGATATTTGGTCCCAAATGGGATAAGAACCCAAAACCATTGCTTTGAGGCAGTGAATGGCTTGTATAAAGTTATTTTGGGTTAGAATATGTTATAATACAATGAATTTGATTGATTACAAGTGCTAGAGATGCATGAAGAATGTTTAGAAGTGAGTAGAAAGACTTGTTGATATTTGATCCCAAATGGGATAAGAACCCAAAACCATTGCTTTGAGGCAGTGAATGGCTTGTATAAAGTTATTTTGGGTTAGAATATGTTTTAATACAATGAATTTGATTGATTACAAGTGCTAGAGATGCATGAAGAATGTTTAGAAGTGAGAAGAAAGACTTGTTGATATTTGTTCCCAAATGGGATAAGAACCCAAAACCATTGCTTTGAGGCAGTGAAGGGCTTGTATAAAGTTATTTTGGTTTAGAATATGTTATAATACAATGAATTTGATTGTTTACAAGTGCTAGAGATGCATGAAGAATGTTTAAAAGTGAGAAGAAAGACTTGTTGATATTTGGTCCCAAATGGGATAAGAACCCAAAACCATTGCTTTGAGGCAGTGAATGGCTTGTATAAAGTTATTTTGGGTTAGAATATGTTATAATACAATGAATTTGATTGATTACAAGTGCTAGAGATGCATGAAGAATGTTTAGAAGTGAGTAGAAAGACTTGTTGATATTTGTTCCCAAATGGGATAAGAACCCAAAACCATTGCTTTGAGGCAGTGAATGGCTTGTATAAAGTTATTTTGGGTTAGAATATGTTATAATACAATGAATTTGATTTATTACAAGTGCTAGAGATGCATGAAGAATGTTTAGAAGTGAATAGAAAGACTTGTTGATAAATGGTCCCAAATAGGTTAAGAACCCAAAACCATTGCTTTGAGGCAATGAATGGCTTGTAAAAAGCTATTTTGGGTTAGAATATGTTATAATACAATGAATTTGATTGATTACAAGTGGTAGAGATGCATGAAGAATATTTAGAAGTGAGAAGAAAGACTTGTTGATATTTGGTCCCAAATGGGATAAGAACCCAAAACCATTGCTTTGAGGCAGTGAATGGCTTGTATAAAGTTATTTTGGGTTAGAATATGTTATAATACAATGAATTTGATTGATTACAAGTGCTAGAGATGCATGAAAAATGTTTAGAAGTGAGAAGAAAGACTTGTTGATATTTGGTCCCAAATGGGATAAGAACCCAAAATCATTGCTTTGAGGCAGTGAATGGCTTGTATAAAGTTAGTTTGGGTTATAATATGTTATAATACAATGAATTTGATTTATTACAAGTGCTAGAGATGCATGAAGAATGTTTAGAAGTGAATAGAAAGACTTGTTGATATTTGTTCCCAAATGGGATAAGAACCCAAAACCATTGCATTGAGGCAGTGAAGGGCTTGTATAAAGTTATTTTGGTTTAGAATATGTTATAATACAATGAATTTGATTGATTACAAGTGGTAGAAATGCATAAAGAATATTTAGAAGTGAGAAGAAAGACTTGTAGATATTTGGTCACAAATGGGATAAGAACCCAAAACCATTGCTTTGAGGCAGTGAATGACTTGTATAAAGTTATTTTGGGTTAGAATATGTTATAATACAATGAATTTGATTGATTCCAAGTGGTAGAGATGCATGAAGAATGTTTAGAAGTGAGAAGAAAGACTTGTTGATATTTGGTCCCAAATGGGATAAGAACCCAAAACCATTGCTTTGAGGCAGTGAATGGTTGTATAAAGTTAGTTTGGGTTAGAATATGTTATAATACAATGAATTTAATTTATTACAAGTGCTAGAGATGCATGAAGAATGTTTAGAAGTGAGTAGAAAGACTTGTTGATATTTGATCCCAAATGGGATAAGAACCCAAAACCATTGCTTTGAGGCAGTGAATAGCTTGTATAAAGTTATTTTGGGTTAGAATATGTTATAATACAATGAATTTGATTGATTACAAGTGCTAGAGATGCATGAAGAATGTTTAGAAGTGAATAGAAAGACTTGTTGATATTTGTTCCCAAATGGGATAAGAACCCAAAACCATTGCTTTGAGGCAGTGAAGGGCTTGTATAAAGTTATTTTGGGTTAGAATATGTTATAATACAATGAATTTGATTGATTACAAGTGCTAGAGATGCATGAAGAATGTTTAGAAGTGAGTAGAAAGACTTGTTGATATTTGATCCCAAATGGGATAAGAACCCAAAACCATTGCTTTGAGGCAGTGAAGGGCTTGTATAAAGTTATTTTGGTTTAGAATATGTTATAATACAATGAATTTGATTGATTACAAGTGGTAGAGATGCATGAAGAATGTTTAGAAGTGAGAAGAAAGACTTGTTGTTATTTGGTCCCAAACGGGATAAGAACCCAAAACCATTGCTTTGAGGCAGTGAATGGCTTGTATAAAGTTAGTTTGGGTTAGAATATGTTATAATACAATGAATTTGATTTATTACAAGTGCTAGAGATGCATGAAGAATGTTTAGAAGTGAATAGAAAGACTTGTTGATATTTGGTCCCAAATAGGATAAGAACCCAAAACCATTGCTTTGAGGCAATGAATGGCTTGTAAAAAGCTATTTTGGGTTAGAATATGTTATAATACAATGAATTTGATTGATTACAAGTGGTAGAGATGCATGAAGAATATTTAGAAGTGAGAAGAAAGACTTGTTGATATTTGGTCCCAAATGGGATAAGAACCCAAAATCATTGCTTTGAGGCAGTGAATGGCTTGTATAAAGTTAGTTTGGGTTAGAATATGTTATAATACAATGAATTTGATTTATTACAAGTGCTAGAGATGCATGAAGAATGTTTAGAACTGAATAGAAAGACTTGTTGATATTTGTTCCCAAATGGGATAAGAACCCAAAACCATTGCTTTGAGGCAGTGAATGGCTTGTATAAAGTTATTTTGGGTTAGAATATGTTATAATACAATGAATTTGATTGATTACAAGTGCTAGAGATGCATGAAAAATGTTTAGAAGTGAGAAGAAAGACTTGTTGATATTTGGTCCCAAATGGGATAAGAACCCAAAATCATTGCTTTGAGGCAGTGAATGGCTTGTATAAAGTTAGTTTGGGTTATAATATGTTATAATACAATGAATTTGATTTATTACAAGTGCTAGAGATGCATGAAGAATGTTTAGAAGTGAATAGAAAGACTTGTTGATATTTGTTCCCAAATGGGATAAGAACCCAAAACCATTGCATTGAGGCAGTGAAGGGCTTGTATAAAGTTATTTTGGTTTAGAATATGTTATAATACAATGAATTTGATTGATTACAAGTGGTAGAAATGCATAAAGAATATTTAGAAGTGAGAAGAAAGACTTGTTGATATTTGGTCACAAATGGGATAAGAACCCAAAACCATTGCTTTGAGGCAGTGAATGACTTGTATAAAGTTATTTTGGGTTAGAATATGTTATAATACAATGAATTTGATTGATTCCAAGTGGTAGAGATGCATGAAGAATGTTTAGAAGTGAGAAGAAAGACTTGTTGATATTTGGTCCCAAATGGGATAAGAACCCAAAACCATTGCTTTGAGGCAGTGAATGGTTGTATAAAGTTAGTTTGGGTTAGAATATGTTATAATACAATGAATTTAATTTATTACAAGTGCTAGAGATGCATGAAGAATGTTTAAAAGTGAGAAGAAAGACTTGTTGATATTTGTTCCCAAATGGGATAAGAACCCAAAACCATTGCTTTGAGGCAGTGAATGGCTTGTATAAAGTTATTTTGGGTTAGAATATGTTATAATACAATGAATTTGATTGATTACAAGTGCTAGAGATGCATGAAGAATGTTTAAAAGTGAGAAGAAAGACTTGTTGATATTTGGTCCCAAATGGGATAAGAACCCAAAACCATTGCTTTGAGGCAGTGAATGGCTTGTATAAAGTTATTTTGGGTTAGAATATGTTATAATACAATGAATTTGATTGATTACAAGTGCTAGAGATGCATGAAAAGTGTTTAGAAGTGAGAAGAAAGACTTGTTGATATTTGGTCCCAAATGGGATAAGAACCCAAAATCATTGCTTTGAGGCAGTGAATGGCTTGTATAAAGTTAGTTTGGGTTATAATATGTTATAATACAATGAATTTGATTTATTACAAGTGCTAGAGATGCATGAAGAATGTTTAGAAGTGAATAGAAAGACTTGTTGATATTTGTTCCCAAATGGGATAAGAACCCAAAACCATTGCTTTGAGGCAGTGAAGGGCTTGTATAAAGTTATTTTGGTTTCGAATATGTTATAATACAATGAATTTGATTGTTTACAAGTGGTAGAGATGCATGAAGAATGTTTAAAAGTGAGAAGAAAGACTTGTTGATATTTGGTCCCAAATGGGATAAGAACCCAAAACCATTGCTTTGAGGCAGTGAATGGTTGTATAAAGTTAGTTTGGGTTAGAATATGTTATAATACAATGAATTTAATTTATTACAAGTGCTAGAGATGCATGAAGAATGTTTAGAAGTGAGTAGAAAGACTTGTTGATATTTGATCCCAAATGGGATAAGAACCCAAAACCATTGCTTTGAGGCAGTGAATAGCTTGTATAAAGTTATTTTGGGTTAGAATATGTTATAATACAATGAATTTGATTGATTACAAGTGCTAGAGATGCATGAAGAATGTTTAGAAGTGAATAGAAAGACTTGTTGATATTTGTTCCCAAATGGGATAAGAACCCAAAACCATTGCTTTGAGGCAGTGAAGGGCTTGTATAAAGTTATTTTGGGTTAGAATATGTTATAATACAATGAATTTGATTGATTACAAGTGCTAGAGATGCATGAAGAATGTTTAGAAGTGAGTAGAAAGACTTGTTGATATTTGATCCCAAATGGGATAAGAACCCAAAACCATTGCTTTGAGGCAGTGAAGGGCTTGTATAAAGTTATTTTGGTTTAGAATATGTTATAATACAATGAATTTGATTGATTACAAGTGGTAGAGATGCATGAAGAATGTTTAGAAGTGAGAAGAAAGACTTGTTGTTATTTGGTCCCAAACGGGATAAGAACCCAAAACCATTGCTTTGAGGCAGTGAATGGCTTGTATAAAGTTAGTTTGGGTTAGAATATGTTATAATACAATGAATTTGATTTATTACAAGTGCTAGAGATGCATGAAGAATGTTTAGAAGTGAATAGAAAGACTTGTTGATATTTGGTCCCAAATAGGATAAGAACCCAAAACCATTGCTTTGAGGCAATGAATGGCTTGTAAAAAGCTATTTTGGGTTAGAATATGTTATAATACAATGAATTTGATTGATTACAAGTGGTAGAGATGCATGAAGAATATTTAGAAGTGAGAAGAAAGACTTGTTGATATTTGGTCCCAAATGGGATAAGAACCCAAAATCATTGCTTTGAGGCAGTGAATGGCTTGTATAAAGTTAGTTTGGGTTAGAATATGTTATAATACAATGAATTTGATTTATTACAAGTGCTAGAGATGCATGAAGAATGTTTAGAACTGAATAGAAAGACTTGTTGATATTTGTTCCCAAATGGGATAAGAACCCAAAACCATTGCTTTGAGGCAGTGAATGGCTTGTATAAAGTTATTTTGGGTTAGAATATGTTATAATACAATGAATTTGATTGATTACAAGTGCTAGAGATGCATGAAAAATGTTTAGAAGTGAGAAGAAAGACTTGTTGATATTTGGTCCCAAATGGGATAAGAACCCAAAATCATTGCTTTGAGGCAGTGAATGGCTTGTATAAAGTTAGTTTGGGTTATAATATGTTATAATACAATGAATTTGATTTATTACAAGTGCTAGAGATGCATGAAGAATGTTTAGAAGTGAATAGAAAGACTTGTTGATATTTGTTCCCAAATGGGATAAGAACCCAAAACCATTGCATTGAGGCAGTGAAGGGCTTGTATAAAGTTATTTTGGTTTAGAATATGTTATAATACAATGAATTTGATTGATTACAAGTGGTAGAAATGCATAAAGAATATTTAGAAGTGAGAAGAAAGACTTGTTGATATTTGGTCACAAATGGGATAAGAACCCAAAACCATTGCTTTGAGGCAGTGAATGACTTGTATAAAGTTATTTTGGGTTAGAATATGTTATAATACAATGAATTTGATTGATTCCAAGTGGTAGAGATGCATGAAGAATGTTTAGAAGTGAGAAGAAAGACTTGTTGATATTTGGTCCCAAATGGGATAAGAACCCAAAACCATTGCTTTGAGGCAGTGAATGGTTGTATAAAGTTAGTTTGGGTTAGAATATGTTATAATACAATGAATTTAATTTATTACAAGTGCTAGAGATGCATGAAGAATGTTTAAAAGTGAGAAGAAAGACTTGTTGATATTTGTTCCCAAATGGGATAAGAACCCAAAACCATTGCTTTGAGGCAGTGAATGGCTTGTATAAAGTTATTTTGGGTTAGAATATGTTATAATACAATGAATTTGATTGATTACAAGTGCTAGAGATGCATGAAGAATGTTTAAAAGTGAGAAGAAAGACTTGTTGATATTTGGTCCCAAATGGGATAAGAACCCAAAACCATTGCTTTGAGGCAGTGAATGGCTTGTATAAAGTTATTTTGGGTTAGAATATGTTATAATACAATGAATTTGATTGATTACAAGTGCTAGAGATGCATGAAAAGTGTTTAGAAGTGAGAAGAAAGACTTGTTGATATTTGGTCCCAAATGGGATAAGAACCCAAAATCATTGCTTTGAGGCAGTGAATGGCTTGTATAAAGTTAGTTTGGGTTATAATATGTTATAATACAATGAATTTGATTTATTACAAGTGCTAGAGATGCATGAAGAATGTTTAGAAGTGAATAGAAAGACTTGTTGATATTTGTTCCCAAATGGGATAAGAACCCAAAACCATTGCTTTGAGGCAGTGAAGGGCTTGTATAAAGTTATTTTGGTTTCGAATATGTTATAATACAATGAATTTGATTGTTTACAAGTGGTAGAGATGCATGAAGAATGTTTAAAAGTGAGAAGAAAGACTTGTTGATATTTGGTCCCAAATGGGATAAGAACCCAAAACCATTGCTTTGAGGCAGTGAATGGCTTGTATAAAGTTATTTTGGGTTAGAATATGTTATAATACAATGAATTTGATTGATTACAAGTGCTAGAGATGCATGAAGAATGTTTAGAAGTGAGTAGAAAGACTTGTTGATATTTGTTCCCAAATGGGATAAGAACCCAAAACCATTGCTTTGAGGCAGTGAATGGCTTGTATAAAGTTATTTTGGGTTAGAATATGTTATAATACAATGAATTTGATTTATTACAAGTGCTAGAGATGCATGAAGAATGTTTAGAAGTGAATAGAAAGACTTGTTGATAAATGGTCCCAAATAGGTTAAGAACCCAAAACCATTGCTTTGAGGCAATGAATGGCTTGTAAAAAGCTATTTTGGGTTAGAATATGTTATAATACAATGAATTTGATTGATTACAAGTGGTAGAGATGCATGAAGAATATTTAGAAGTGAGAAGAAAGACTTGTTGATATTTGGTCCCAAATGGGATAAGAACCCAAAATCATTGCTTTGAGGCAGTGAATGGCTTGTATAAAGTTAGTTTGGGTTAGAATATGTTATAATACAATGAATTTGATTTATTACAAGTGCTAGAGATGCATGAAGAATGTTTAGAACTGAATAGAAAGACTTGTTGATATTTGGTCCCAAATGGGATAAGAACCCAAAACCATTGCTTTGAGGCAGTAAAGGGCTTGTATAAAGTTATTTTGGTTTAGAATATGTTATAATACAATGAATTTGATTGTTTACAAGTGCTAGAGATGCATGAAGAATGTTTAAAAGTGAGAAGAAAGACTTGTTGATATTTGGTCCCAAATGGGATAAGAACCCAAAACCATTGCTTTGAGGCAGTGAATGGCTTGTATAAAGTTATTTTGGGTTAGAATATGTTATAATACAATGAATTTGATTGATTACAAGTGCTAGAGATGCATGAAAAATGTTTAGAAGTGAGAAGAAAGACTTGTTGATATTTGGTCCCAAATGGGATAAGAACCCAAAATCATTGCTTTGAGGCAGTGAATGGCTTGTATAAAGTTAGTTTGGGTTATAATATGTTATAATACAATGAATTTGATTTATTACAAGTGCTAGAGATGCATGAAGAATGTTTAGAAGTGAATAGAAAGACTTGTTGATATTTGTTCCCAAATGGGATAAGAACCCAAAACCATTGCTTTGAGGCAGTGAAGGGCTTGTATAAAGTTATTTTGGTTTAGAATATGTTATAATACAATGAATTTGATTGATTACAAGTGGTAGAAATGCATAAAGAATATTTAGAAGTGAGAAGAAAGACTTGTTGATATTTGGTCACAAATGGGATAAGAACCCAAAACCATTGCTTTGAGGCAGTGAATGACTTGTATAAAGTTATTTTGGGTTAGAATATGTTATAATACAATGAATTTGATTGATTCCAAGTGGTAGAGATGCATGAAGAATGTTTAGAAGTGAGAAGAAAGACTTGTTGATATTTGGTCCCAAATGGGATAAGAACCCAAAACCATTGCTTTGAGGCAGTGAATGGTTGTATAAAGTTAGTTTGGGTTAGAATATGTTATAATACAATGAATTTAATTTATTACAAGTGCTAGAGATGCATGAAGAATGTTTAGAAGTGAGTAGAAAGACTTGTTGATATTTGATCCCAAATGGGATAAGAACCCAAAACCATTGCTTTGAGGCAGTGAATAGCTTGTATAAAGTTATTTTGGGTTAGAATATGTTATAAACAATGAATTTGATTGATTACAAGTGCTAGAGATGCATGAAGAATGTTTAGAAGTGAATAGAAAGACTTGTTGATATTTGTTCCCAAATGGGATAAGAACCCAAAACCATTGCTTTGAGGCAGTGAAGGGCTTGTATAAAGTTATTTTGGGTTAGAATATGTTATAATACAATGAATTTGATTGATTACAAGTGCTAGAGATGCATGAAGAATGTTTAGAAGTGAGTAGAAAGACTTGTTGATATTTGATCCCAAATGGGATAAGAACCCAAAACCATTGCTTTGAGGCAGTGAAGGGCTTGTATAAAGTTATTTTGGTTTAGAATATGTTATAATACAATGAATTTGATTGATTACAAGTGGTAGAGATGCATGAAGAATGTTTAGAAGTGAGAAGAAAGACTTGTTGTTATTTGGTCCCAAACGGGATAAGAACCCAAAACCATTGCTTTGAGGCAGTGAATGGCTTGTATAAAGTTAGTTTGGGTTAGAATATGTTATAATACAATGAATTTGATTTATTACAAGTGCTAGAGATGCATGAAGAATGTTTAGAAGTGAATAGAAAGACTTGTTGATATTTGTTCCCAAATGGGATAAGAACCCAAAACCATTGCTTTGAGGCAGTGAAGGGCTTGTATAAAGTTATTTTGGTTTCGAATATGTTATAATACAATGAATTTGATTGTTTACAAGTGGTAGAGATGCATGAAGAATGTTTAAAAGTGAGAAGAAAGACTTGTTGATATTTGGTCCCAAATGGGATAAGAACCCAAAACCATTGCTTTGAGGCAGTGAATGGCTTGTATAAAGTTATTTTGGGTTAGAATATGTTATAATACAATGAATTTGATTGATTACAAGTGCTAGAGATGCATGAAGAATGTTTAGAAGTGAGTAGAAAGACTTGTTGATATTTGTTCCCAAATGGGATAAGAACCCAAAACCATTGCTTTGAGGCAGTGAATGGCTTGTATAAAGTTATTTTGGGTTAGAATATGTTATAATACAATGAATTTGATTTATTACAAGTGCTAGAGATGCATGAAGAATGTTTAGAAGTGAATAGAAAGACTTGTTGATAAATGGTCCCAAATAGGTTAAGAACCCAAAACCATTGCTTTGAGGCAATGAATGGCTTGTAAAAAGCTATTTTGGGTTAGAATATGTTATAATACAATGAATTTGATTGATTACAAGTGGTAGAGATGCATGAAGAATATTTAGAAGTGAGAAGAAAGACTTGTTGATATTTGGTCCCAAATGGGATAAGAACCCAAAATCATTGCTTTGAGGCAGTGAATGGCTTGTATAAAGTTAGTTTGGGTTAGAATATGTTATAATACAATGAATTTGATTTATTACAAGTGCTAGAGATGCATGAAGAATGTTTAGAACTGAATAGAAAGACTTGTTGATATTTGGTCCCAAATGGGATAAGAACCCAAAACCATTGCTTTGAGGCAGTAAAGGGCTTGTATAAAGTTATTTTGGTTTAGAATATGTTATAATACAATGAATTTGATTGTTTACAAGTGCTAGAGATGCATGAAGAATGTTTAAAAGTGAGAAGAAAGACTTGTTGATATTTGGTCCCAAATGGGATAAGAACCCAAAACCATTGCTTTGAGGCAGTGAATGGCTTGTATAAAGTTATTTTGGGTTAGAATATGTTATAATACAATGAATTTGATTGATTACAAGTGCTAGAGATGCATGAAAAATGTTTAGAAGTGAGAAGAAAGACTTGTTGATATTTGGTCCCAAATGGGATAAGAACCCAAAATCATTGCTTTGAGGCAGTGAATGGCTTGTATAAAGTTAGTTTGGGTTATAATATGTTATAATACAATGAATTTGATTTATTACAAGTGCTAGAGATGCATGAAGAATGTTTAGAAGTGAATAGAAAGACTTGTTGATATTTGTTCCCAAATGGGATAAGAACCCAAAACCATTGCTTTGAGGCAGTGAAGGGCTTGTATAAAGTTATTTTGGTTTAGAATATGTTATAATACAATGAATTTGATTGATTACAAGTGGTAGAAATGCATAAAGAATATTTAGAAGTGAGAAGAAAGACTTGTTGATATTTGGTCACAAATGGGATAAGAACCCAAAACCATTGCTTTGAGGCAGTGAATGACTTGTATAAAGTTATTTTGGGTTAGAATATGTTATAATACAATGAATTTGATTGATTCCAAGTGGTAGAGATGCATGAAGAATGTTTAGAAGTGAGAAGAAAGACTTGTTGATATTTGGTCCCAAATGGGATAAGAACCCAAAACCATTGCTTTGAGGCAGTGAATGGTTGTATAAAGTTAGTTTGGGTTAGAATATGTTATAATACAATGAATTTCATTTATTACAAGTGCTAGAGATGCATGAAGAATGTTTAGAAGTGAGTAGAAAGACTTGTTGATATTTGATCCCAAATGGGATAAGAACCCAAAACCATTGCTTTGAGGCAGTGAATAGCTTGTATAAAGTTATTTTGGGTTAGAATATGTTATAAACAATGAATTTGATTGATTACAAGTGCTAGAGATGCATGAAGAATGTTTAGAAGTGAATAGAAAGACTTGTTGATATTTGTTCCCAAATGGGATAAGAACCCAAAACCATTGCTTTGAGGCAGTGAAGGGCTTGTATAAAGTTATTTTGGGTTAGAATATGTTATAATACAATGAATTTGATTGATTACAAGTGCTAGAGATGCATGAAGAATGTTTAGAAGTGAGTAGAAAGACTTGTTGATATTTGATCCCAAATGGGATAAGAACCCAAAACCATTGCTTTGAGGCAGTGAAGGGCTTGTATAAAGTTATTTTGGTTTAGAATATGTTATAATACAATGAATTTGATTGATTACAAGTGGTAGAGATGCATGAAGAATGTTTAGAAGTGAGAAGAAAGACTTGTTGTTATTTGGTCCCAAACGGGATAAGAACCCAAAACCATTGCTTTGAGGCAGTGAATGGCTTGTATAAAGTTAGTTTGGGTTAGAATATGTTATAATACAATGAATTTGATTTATTACAAGTGCTAGAGATGCATGAAGAATGTTTAGAAGTGAATAGAAAGACTTGTTGATATTTGGTCCCAAATAGGATAAGAACCCAAAACCATTGCTTTGAGGCAATGAATGGCTTGTAAAAAGCTATTTTGGGTTAGAATATGTTATAATACAATGAATTTGATTGATTACAAGTGGTAGAGATGCATGAAGAATATTTAGAAGTGAGAAGAAAGACTTGTTGATATTTGGTCCCAAATGGGATAAGAACCCAAAATCATTGCTTTGAGGCAGTGAATGGCTTGTATAAAGTTAGTTTGGGTTAGAATATGTTATAATACAATGAATTTGATTTATTACAAGTGCTAGAGATGCATGAAGAATGTTTAGAACTGAATAGAAAGACTTGTTGATATTTGGTCCCAAATGGGATAAGAACCCAAAACCATTGCTTTGAGGCAGTAAAGGGCTTGTATAAAGTTATTTTGGTTTAGAATATGTTATAATACAATGAATTTGATTGTTTACAAGTGCTAGAGATGCATGAAGAATGTTTAAAAGTGAGAAGAAAGACTTGTTGATATTTGGTCCCAAATGGGATAAGAACCCAAAACCATTGCTTTGAGGCAGTGAATGGCTTGTATAAAGTTATTTTGGGTTAGAATATGTTATAATACAATGAATTTGATTGATTACAAGTGCTAGAGATGCATGAAAAGTGTTTAGAAGTGAGAAGAAAGACTTGTTGATATTTGGTCCCAAATGGGATAAGAACCCAAAATCATTGCTTTGAGGCAGTGAATGGCTTGTATAAAGTTAGTTTGGGTTATAATATGTTATAATACAATGAATTTGATTTATTACAAGTGCTAGAGATGCATGAAGAATGTTTAGAAGTGAATAGAAAGACTTGTTGATATTTGTTCCCAAATGGGATAAGAACCCAAAACCATTGCTTTGAGGCAGTGAAGGGCTTGTATAAAGTTATTTTGGTTTCGAATATGTTATAATACAATGAATTTGATTGTTTACAAGTGCTAGAGATGCATGAAGAATGTTTAAAAGTGAGAAGAAAGACTTGTTGATATTTGGTCCCAAATGGGATAAGAACCCAAAACCATTGCTTTGAGGCAGTGAATGGCTTGTATAAAGTTATTTTGGGTTAGAATATGTTATAATACAATGAATTTGATTGATTACAAGTGCTAGAGATGCATGAAGAATGTTTAGAAGTGAGTAGAAAGACTTGTTGATATTTGATCCCAAATGGGATAAGAACCCAAAACCATTGCTTTGAGGCAGTGAATGGCTTGTATAAAGTTATTTTGGGTTAGAATATGTTATAATACAATGAATTTGATTGATTACAAGTGCTAGAGATGCATGAAGAATGTTTAGAAGTGAATAGAAAGACTTGTTGATATTTGTTCCCAAATGGGATAAGAACCCAAAACCATTGCTTTGAGGCAGTGAAGGGCTTGTATAAAGTTATTTTGGTTTAGAATATGTTATAATACAATGAATTTGATTGTTTACAAGTGCTAGAGATGCATGAAGAATGTTTAAAAGTGAGAAGAAAGACTTGTTGATATTTGGTCCCAAATGGGATAAGAACCCAAAACCATTGCTTTGAGGCAGTGAATGGCTTGTATAAAGTTATTTTGGGTTAGAATATGTTATAATACAATGAATTTGATTGATTCCAAGTGGTAGAGATGCATGAAGAATGTTTAGAAGTGAGAAGAAAGACTTGTTGATATTTGGTCCCAAATGGGATAAGAACCCAAAACCATTGCTTTGAGACAGTGAATGGTTGTATAAAGTTAGTTTGGGTTAGAATATGTTATAATACAATGAATTTAATTTATTACAAGTGCTAGAGATGCATGAAGAATGTTTAGAAGTGAGTAGAAAGACTTGTTGATATTTGTTCCCAAATGGGATAAGAACCCAAAACCATTGCTTTGAGGCAGTGAATGGCTTGTATAAAGTTATTTTGGGTTAGAATATGTTATAATACAATGAATTTGATTGATTACAAGTGCTAGAGATGCATGAAGAATGTTTAGAAGTGAATAGAAAGACTTGTTGATATTTGTTCCCAAATGGGATAAGAACCCAAAACCATTGCTTTGAGGCAGTGAAGGGCTTGTATAAAGTTATTTTGGTTTAGAATATGTTATAATACAATGAATTTGATTGTTTACAAGTGCTAGATATGCATGAAGAATGTTTAAAAGTGAGAAGAAAGACTTGTTGATAGTTGGTCCCAAATGGGATAAGAACCCAAAACCATTGCTTTGAGGCAGTGAATGGCTTGTATAAAGTTATTTTGGGTTAGAATATGTTATAATACAATGAATTTGATTGATTACAAGTGCTAGAGATGCATGAAGAATGTTTAGAAGTGAGTAGAAAGACTTGTTGATATTTGATCCCAAATGGGATAAGAACCCAAAACCATTGCTTTGAGGCAGTGAATGGCTTGTATAAAGTTATTTTGGGTTAGAATATGTTTTAATACAATGAATTTGATTGATTACAAGTGCTAGAGATGCATGAAGAATGTTTAGAAGTGAGAAGAAAGACTTGTTGATATTTGTTCCCAAATGGGATAAGAACCCAAAACCATTGCTTTGAGGCAGTGAATGGCTTGTATAAAGTTATTTTGGGTTAGAATATGTTATAATACAATGAATTTGATTGATTACAAGTGCTAGAGATGCATGAAGAATGTTTAGAAGTGAATAGAAAGACTTGTTGATATTTGTTACCAAATGGGATAAGAACCCAAAACCATTGCTTTGAGGCAGTGAAGGGCTTGTATAAAGTTATTTTGGTTTAGAATATGTTATAATACAATGAATTTGATTGTTTACAAGTGCTAGAGATGCATGAAGAATGTTTAAAAGTGAGAAGAAAGACTTGTTGATATTTGGTCCCAAATGGGATAAGAACCCAAAACCATTGCTTTGAGGCAGTGAATGGCTTGTATAAAGTTATTTTGGATTAGAATATGTTATAATACAATGAATTTGATTGATTACAAGTGCTAGAGATGCATGAAGAATGTTTAGAAGTGAGTAGAAAGACTTGTTGATATTTGTTCCCAAATGGGATAAGAACCCAAAACCATTGCTTTGAGGCAGTGAATGGCTTGTATAAAGTTATTTTGGGTTAGAATATGTTATAATACAATGAATTTGATTGATTACAAGTGCTAAAGATGCATGAAGAATGTTTAGAAGTGAATAGAAAGACTTGTTGATATTTGTTCCCAAATGGGATAAGAACCCAAAACCATTGCTTTGAGGCAGTGAAGGGCTTGTATAAAGTTATTTTGGTTTAGAATATGTTATAATACAATGAATTTGATTGTTTACAAGTGCTAGAGATGCATGAAGAATGTTTAGAAGTGAGAAGAAAGACTTGTTGATATTTGGTCCCAAATGGGATAAGAACCCAAAACCATTGCTTTGAGGCAGTGAATGGTAGTATAAAGTTAGTTTGGGTTAGAATATGTTATAATACAATGAATTTAATTTATTACAAGTGCTAGAGATGCATGAAGAATGTTTAGAAGTGAGTAGAAAGACTTGTTGATATTTGATCCCAAATGGGATAAGAACCCAAAACCATTGCTTTGAGGCAGTGAATAGCTTGTATAAAGTTATTTTGGGTTAGAATATGTTATAATACAATGAATTTGATTGATTACAAGTGCTAGAGATGCATGAAGAATGTTTAGAAGTGAATAGAAAGACTTGTTGATATTTGTTCCCAAATGGGATAAGAACCCAAAACCATTGCTTTGAGGCAGTGAAGGGCTTGTATAAAGTTATTTTGGTTTAGAATATGTTATAATACAATGAATTTGATTGTTTACAAGGGCTAGAGATGCATGAAGAATGTTTAAAAGTGAGAAGAAAGACTTGTTGATATTTGGTCCCAAATGGGATAAGAACCCAAAACCATTGCTTTGAGGCAGTGAATGGCTTGTGTAAAGTTATTTTGGGTTAGAATATGTTATAATACAATGAATTTGATTGATTACAAGTGCTAGAGATGCATGAAGAATGTTTAGAAGTGAGTAGAAAGACTTGTTGATATTTGATCCCAAATGGGATAAGAACCCAAAACCATTGCTTTGAGACAGTGAATGGCTTGTATAAAGTTATTTTGGGTTAGTATATGTTATAATACAATGAATTTGATTGATTACAAGTGCTAGAGATGCATGAAGAATGTTTAGAAGTGAATAGAAAGACTTGTTGATATTTGTTCCCAAATGGGATAAGAACCCAAAACCATTGCTTTGAGGCAGTGAAGGGCTTGTATAAAGTTATTTTGGTTTAGAATATGTTATAATACAATGAATTTGATTGATTACAAGTGCTAGAGATGCATGAAGAATGTTTAAAAGTGAGAAGAAAGACTTGTTGATATTTGGTCCCAAATGGGATAAGAACCCAAAACCATTGCTTTGAGGCAGTGAAGGGCTTGTATAAAGTTATTTTGGTTTAGAATATGTTATAATACAATGAATTTGATTGTTTACAAGTGCTAGAGATGCATGAAGAATGTTTAAAAGTGAGAAGAAAGACTTGTTGATATTTGGTCCCAAATGGGATAAGAACCCAAAACCATTGCTTTGAGGCAGTGAATGGCTTGTATAAAGTTATTTTGGATTAGAATATGTTATAATACAATGAATTTGATTGATTACAAGTGCTAGAGATGCATGAAGAATGTTTAGAAGTGAGTAGAAAGACTTGTTGATATTTGTTCCCAAATGGGATAAGAACCCAAAACCATTGCTTTGAGGCAGTGAATGGCTTGTATAAAGTTATTTTGGGTTAGAATATGTTATAATACAATGAATTTGATTGATTACAAGTGCTAAAGATGCATGAAGAATGTTTAGAAGTGAATAGAAAGACTTGTTGATATTTGTTCCCAAATGGGATAAGAACCCAAAACCATTGCTTTGAGGCAGTGAAGGGCTTGTATAAAGTTATTTTGGTTTAGAATATGTTATAATACAATGAATTTGATTGTTTACAAGTGCTAGAGATGCATGAAGAATGTTTAGAAGTGAGAAGAAAGACTTGTTGATATTTGGTCCCAAATGGGATAAGAACCCAAAACCATTGCTTTGAGGCAGTGAATGGTAGTATAAAGTTAGTTTGGGTTAGAATATGTTATAATACAATGAATTTAATTTATTACAAGTGCTAGAGATGCATGAAGAATGTTTAGAAGTGAGTAGAAAGACTTGTTGATATTTGATCCCAAATGGGATAAGAACCCAAAACCATTGCTTTGAGGCAGTGAATAGCTTGTATAAAGTTATTTTGGGTTAGAATATGTTATAATACAATGAATTTGATTGATTACAAGTGCTAGAGATGCATGAAGAATGTTTAGAAGTGAATAGAAAGACTTGTTGATATTTGTTCCCAAATGGGATAAGAACCCAAAACCATTGCTTTGAGGCAGTGAAGGGCTTGTATAAAGTTATTTTGGTTTAGAATATGTTATAATACAATGAATTTGATTGTTTACAAGGGCTAGAGATGCATGAAGAATGTTTAAAAGTGAGAAGAAAGACTTGTTGATATTTGGTCCCAAATGGGATAAGAACCCAAAACCATTGCTTTGAGGCAGTGAATGGCTTGTGTAAAGTTATTTTGGGTTAGAATATGTTATAATACAATGAATTTGATTGATTACAAGTGCTAGAGATGCATGAAGAATGTTTAGAAGTGAGTAGAAAGACTTGTTGATATTTGATCCCAAATGGGATAAGAACCCAAAACCATTGCTTTGAGACAGTGAATGGCTTGTATAAAGTTATTTTGGGTTAGTATATGTTATAATACAATGAATTTGATTGATTACAAGTGCTAGAGATGCATGAAGAATGTTTAGAAGTGAATAGAAAGACTTGTTGATATTTGTTCCCAAATGGGATAAGAACCCAAAACCATTGCTTTGAGGCAGTGAAGGGCTTGTATAAAGTTATTTTGGTTTAGAATATGTTATAATACAATGAATTTGATTGATTACAAGTGCTAGAGATGCATGAAGAATGTTTAAAAGTGAGAAGAAAGACTTGTTGATATTTGGTCCCAAATGGGATAAGAACCCAAAACCATTGCTTTGAGGCAGTGAAGGGCTTGTATAAAGTTATTTTGGTTTAGAATATGTTATAATACAATGAATTTGATTGTTTACAAGTGCTAGAGATGCATGAAGAATGTTTAAAAGTGAGAAGAAAGACTTGTTGATATTTGGTCCCAAATGGGATAAGAACCCAAAACCATTGCTTTGAGGCAGTGAATGGCTTGTATAAAGTTATTTTGGTTTAGAATATGTTATAATACAATTAATTTGATTGATTACAAGTGCTAGAGATGCATGAAGAATGTTTAGAAGTGAATAGAAAGACTTGTTGATATTTGTTCCCAAATGGGATAAGAACCCAAAACCATTGCTTTGAGGCAGTGAAGGGCTTGTATAAAGTTATTTTGGTTTAGAATATGTTATAATACAATGAATTTGATTGATTACTAGTGGTAGAGATGCATGAAGAATGTTTAGAAGTGAGAAGAAAGACTTGTTGTTATTTGGTCCCAAACGGGATAAGAACCCAAAACCATTGCTTTGAGGCAGTGAATGGCTTGTATAAAGTTAGTTTGGGTTAGAATATGTTATAATACAATGAATTTGATTTATTACAAGTGCTAGAGATGCATGAAGAATGTTTAGAAGTGAATAGAAAGACTTGTTGATATTTGGTCCCAAATAGGATAAGAACCCAAAACCATTGCTTTGAGGCAATGAATAGCTTGTAAAAAGCTATTTTGGGTTAGAATATGTTATAATACAATGAATTTGATTGATTACAAGTGGTAGAGATGCATGAAGAATATTTAGAAGTGAGAAGAAAGACTTGTTGATATTTGGTCCCAAATGGGATAAGAACCCAAAATCATTGCTTTGAGGCAGTGAATGGCTTGTATAAAGTTATTTTGGGTTAGAATATGTTATAATACAATGAATTTGATTGATTACAAGTGCTAGAGATGCATGAAAAATGTTTAGAAGTGAGAAGAAAGACTTGTTGATATTTGGTCCCAAATGGGATAAGAACCCAAAATCATTGCTTTGAGGCAGTGAATGGCTTGTATAAAGTTAGTTTGGGTTAGAATATGTTATAATACAATGAATTTGATTTATTACAAGTGCTAGAGATGCATGAAGAATGTTTAGAAGTGAATAGAAAGACTTGTTGATATTTGTTCCCAAATGGGATAAGAACCCAAAACCATTGCTTTGAGGCAGTGAAGGGCTTGTATAAAGTTATTTTGGTTTAGAATATGTTATAATACAATGAATTTGATTGTTTACAAGTGCTAGAGATGCATGAAGAATGTTTAAAAGTGAGAAGAAAGACTTGTTGATATTTGGTCCCAAATGGGATAAGAACCCAAAACCATTGCTTTGAGGCAGTGAATGGCTTGTATAAAGTTATTTTGGGTTAGAATATGTTATAATACAATGAATTTGATTGATTACAAGTGCTAGAGATGCATGAAGAATGTTTAGAAGTGAGTAGAAAGACTTGTTGATATTTGATCCCAAATGGGATAAGAACCCAAAACCATTGCTTTGAGGCAGTGAATGGCTTGTATAAAGTTATTTTGGGTTAGAATATGTTATAATACAATGAATTTGATTGATTACAAGTGCTAGAGATGCATGAAGAATGTTTAGAAGTGAATAGAAAGACTTGTTGATATTTGTTCCCAAATGGGATAAGAACCCAAAACCATTGCTTTGAGGCAGTGAAGGGCTTGTATAAAGTTATTTTGGTTTAGAATATGTTATAATACAATGAATTTGATTGTTTACAAGTGCTAGAGATGCATGAAGAATGTTTAAAAGTGAGAAGAAAGACTTGTTGATATTTGGTCCCAAATGGGATAAGAACCCAAAACCATTGCTTTGAGGCAGTGAATGGCTTGTATAAAGTTATTTTGGTTTAGAATATGTTATAATACAATTAATTTGATTGATTACAAGTGCTAGAGATGCATGAAGAATGTTTAGAAGTGAATAGAAAGACTTGTTGATATTTGTTCCCAAATGGGATAAGAACCCAAAACCATTGCTTTGAGGCAGTGAAGGGCTTGTATAAAGTTATTTTGGTTTAGAATATGTTATAATACAATGAATTTGATTGATTACAAGTGGTAGAGATGCATGAAGAATGTTTAGAAGTGAGAAGAAAGACTTGTTGTTATTTGGTCCCAAACGGGATAAGAACCCAAAACCATTGCTTTGAGGCAGTGAATGGCTTGTATAAAGTTAGTTTGGGTTAGAATATGTTATAATACAATGAATTTGATTTATTACAAGTGCTAGAGATGCATGAAGAATGTTTAGAAGTGAATAGAAAGACTTGTTGATATTTGGTCCCAAATAGGATAAGAACCCAAAACCATTGCTTTGAGGCAATGAATGGCTTGTAAAAAGCTATTTTGGGTTATAATATGTTATAATACAATGAATTTGATTGATTACAAGTGGTAGAGATGCATGAAGAATATTTAGAAGTGAGAAGAAAGACTTGTTGATATTTGGTCCCAAATGGGATAAGAACCCAAAATCATTGCTTTGAGGCAGTGAATGGCTTGTATAAAGTTAGTTTGGGTTAGAATATGTTATAATACAATGAATTTGATTTATTACAAGTGCTAGAGATGCATGAAGAATGTTTAGAACTGAATAGAAAGACTTGTTGATATTTGGTCCCAAATGGGATAAGAACCCAAAACCATTGCTTTGAGGCAGTAAAGGGCTTGTATAAAGTTATTTTGGTTTAGAATATGTTATAATACAATGAATTTGATTGTTTACAAGTGCTAGAGATGCATGAAGAATGTTTAAAAGTGAGAACAAAGACTTGTTGATATTTGGTCCCAAATGGGGTAAGAACCCAAAACCATTGCTTTGAGGCAGTGAATGGCTTGTATAAAGTTAGTTTGGGTTAGAATATGTTATAATACAATGAATTTGATTTATTACAAGTGCTAGAGATGCATGAAGAATGTTTAGAAGTGAATAGAAAGACTTGTTGATATTTGTTCCCAAATGGGATAAGAACCCAAAACCATTGCTTTGAGGCAGTGAAGGGCTTGTATAAAGTTATTTTGGTTTAGAATATGTTATAATACAATGAATTTGATTGTTTACAAGTGCTAGAGATGCATGAAGAATGTTTAAAAGTGAGAAGAAAGACTTGTTGATATTTGGTCCCAAATGGGATAAGAACCCAAAACCATTGCTTTGAGGCAGTGAATGGCTTGTATAAAGTTATTTTGGGTTAGAATATGTTATAATACAATGAATTTGATTGATTACAAGTGCTAGAGATGCATGAAGAATGTTTAGAAGTGAGTAGAAAGACTTGTTGATATTTGATCCCAAATGGGATAAGAACCCAAAACCATTGCTTTGAGGCAGTGAATGGCTTGTATAAAGTTATTTTGGGTTAGAATATGTTATAATACAATGAATTTGATTGATTACAAGTGCTAGAGATGCATGAAGAATGTTTAGAAGTGAATAGAAAGACTTGTTGATATTTGTTCCCAAATGGGATAAGAACCCAAAACCATTGCTTTGAGGCAGTGAAGGGCTTGTATAAAGTTATTTTGGTTTAGAATATGTTATAATACAATGAATTTGATTGTTTACAAGTGCTAGAGATGCATGAAGAATGTTTAAAAGTGAGAAGAAAGACTTGTTGATATTTGGTCCCAAATGGGATAAGAACCCAAAACCATTGCTTTGAGGCAGTGAATGGCTTGTATAAAGTTATTTTGGTTTAGAATATGTTATAATACAATTAATTTGATTGATTACAAGTGCTAGAGATGCATGAAGAATGTTTAGAAGTGAATAGAAAGACTTGTTGATATTTGTTCCCAAATGGGATAAGAACCCAAAACCATTGCTTTGAGGCAGTGAAGGGCTTGTATAAAGTTATTTTGGTTTAGAATATGTTATAATACAATGAATTTGATTGATTACAAGTGGTAGAGATGCATGAAGAATGTTTAGAAGTGAGAAGAAAGACTTGTTGTTATTTGGTCCCAAACGGGATAAGAACCCAAAACCATTGCTTTGAGGCAGTGAATGGCTTGTATAAAGTTAGTTTGGGTTAGAATATGTTATAATACAATGAATTTGATTTATTACAAGTGCTAGAGATGCATGAAGAATGTTTAGAAGTGAATAGAAAGACTTGTTGATATTTGGTCCCAAATAGGATAAGAACCCAAAACCATTGCTTTGAGGCAATGAATGGCTTGTAAAAAGCTATTTTGGGTTATAATATGTTATAATACAATGAATTTGATTGATTACAAGTGGTAGAGATGCATGAAGAATATTTAGAAGTGAGAAGAAAGACTTGTTGATATTTGGTCCCAAATGGGATAAGAACCCAAAATCATCGCTTTGAGGCAGTGAATGGCTTGTATAAAGTTAGTTTGGGTTAGAATATGTTATAATACAATGAATTTGATTTATTACAAGTGCTAGAGATGCATGAAGAATGTTTAGAACTGAATAGAAAGACTTGTTGATATTTGGTCCCAAATGGGATAAGAACCCAAAACCATTGCTTTGAGGCAGTAAAGGGCTTGTATAAAGTTATTTTGGTTTAGAATATGTTATAATACAATGAATTTGATTGTTTACAAGTGCTAGAGATGCATGAAGAATGTTTAAAAGTGAGAACAAAGACTTGTTGATATTTGGTCCCAAATGGGGTAAGAACCCAAAACCATTGCTTTGAGGCAGTGAATGGCTTGTATAAAGTTATTTTGGGTTAGAATATGTTATAATACAATGAATTTGATTGATTACAAGTGCTAGAGATGCATGAAAAATGTTTAGAAGTGAGAAGAAAGACTTGTTGATATTTGGTCCCAAATGGGATAAGAACCCAAAATCATTGCTTTGAGGCAGTGAATGGCTTGTATAAAGTTAGTTTGGGTTATAATATGTTATAATACAATGAATTTGATTGATTACAAGTGCTAGAGATGCATGAAGAATGTTTAGAAGTGAATAGAAAGACTTGTTGATATTTGTTCCCAAATGGGATAAGAACCCAAAACCATTGCTTTGAGGCAGTGAAGGGCTTGTATAAAGTTATTTTGGTTTAGAATATGTTATAATACAATGAATTTGATTGTTTACAAGTGCTAGAGATGCATGAAGAATGTTTAAAAGTGAGAAGAAAGACTTGTTGATATTTGGTCCCAAATGGGATAAGAACCCAAAACCATTGCTTTGAGGCAGTGAATGGCTTGTATAAAGTTATTTTGGTTTAGAATATGTTATAATACAATTAATTTGATTGATTACAAGTGCTAGAGATGCATGAAGAATGTTTAGAAGTGAATAGAAAGACTTGTTGATATTTGTTCCCAAATGGGATAAGAACCCAAAACCATTGCTTTGAGGCAGTGAAGGGCTTGTATAAAGTTATTTTGGTTTAGAATATGTTATAATACAATGAATTTGATTGATTACAAGTGGTAGAGATGCATGAAGAATGTTTAGAAGTGAGAAGAAAGACTTGTTGTTATTTGGTCCCAAACGGGATAAGAACCCAAAACCATTGCTTTGAGGCAGTGAATGGCTTGTATAAAGTTAGTTTGGGTTAGAATATGTTATAATACAATGAATTTGATTTATTACAAGTGCTAGAGATGCATGAAGAATGTTTAGAAGTGAATAGAAAGACTTGTTGATATTTGGTCCCAAATAGGATAAGAACCCAAAACCATTGCTTTGAGGCAATGAATAGCTTGTAAAAAGCTATTTTGGGTTAGAATATGTTATAATACAATGAATTTGATTGATTACAAGTGGTAGAGATGCATGAAGAATATTTAGAAGTGAGAAGAAAGACTTGTTGATATTTGGTCCCAAATGGGATAAGAACCCAAAATCATTGCTTTGAGGCAGTGAATGGCTTGTATAAAGTTATTTTGGGTTAGAATATGTTATAATACAATGAATTTGATTGATTACAAGTGCTAGAGATGCATGAAAAATGTTTAGAAGTGAGAAGAAAGACTTGTTGATATTTGGTCCCAAATGGGATAAGAACCCAAAATCATTGCTTTGAGGCAGTGAATGGCTTGTATAAAGTTAGTTTGGGTTAGAATATGTTATAATACAATGAATTTGATTTATTAGAAGTGCTAGAGATGCATGAAGAATGTTTAGAAGTGAATAGAAAGACTTGTTGATATTTGTTCCCAAATGGGATAAGAACCCAAAACCATTGCTTTGAGGCAGTGAAGGGCTTGTATAAAGTTATTTTGGTTTAGAATATGTTATAATACAATGAATTTGATTGTTTACAAGTGCTAGAGATGCATGAAGAATGTTTAAAAGTGAGAAGAAAGACTTGTTGATATTTGGTCCCAAATGGGATAAGAACCCAAAACCATTGCTTTGAGGCAGTGAATGGCTTGTATAAAGTTATTTTGGGTTAGAATATGTTATAATACAATGAATTTGATTGATTACAAGTGCTAGAGATGCATGAAGAATGTTTAGAAGTGAGTAGAAAGACTTGTTGATATTTGATCCCAAATGGGATAAGAACCCAAAACCATTGCTTTGAGGCAGTGAATGGCTTGTATAAAGTTATTTTGGGTTAGAATATGTTATAATACAATGAATTTGATTGATTACAAGTGCTAGAGATGCATGAAGAATGTTTAGAAGTGAATAGAAAGACTTGTTGATATTTGTTCCCAAATGGGATAAGAACCCAAAACCATTGCTTTGAGGCAGTGAAGGGCTTGTATAAAGTTATTTTGGTTTAGAATATGTTATAATACAATGAATTTGATTGATTACAAGTGGTAGAGATGCATGAAGAATGTTTAGAAGTGAGAAGAAAGACTTGTTGTTATTTGGTCCCAAACGGGATAAGAACCCAAAACCATTGCTTTGAGGCAGTGAATGGCTTGTATAAAGTTAGTTTGGGTTAGAATATGTTATAATACAATGAATTTGATTTATTACAAGTGCTAGAGATGCATGAAGAATGTTTAGAAGTGAATAGAAAGACTTGTTGATATTTGGTCCCAAATAGGATAAGAACCCAAAACCATTGCTTTGAGGCAATGAATGGCTTGTAAAAAGTTATTTTGGGTTATAATATGTTATAATACAATGAATTTGATTGATTACAAGTGGTAGAGATGCATGAACAATATTTAGAAGTGAGAAGAAAGACTTGTTGATATTTGGTCCCAAATGGGATAAGAACCCAAAATCATTGCTTTGAGGCAGTGAATGGCTTGTATAAAGTTAGTTTGGGTTAGAATATGTTATAATACAATGAATTTGATTTATTACAAGTGCTAGAGATGCATGAAGAATGTTTAGAACTGAATAGAAAGACTTGTTGATATTTGGTCCCAAATGGGATAAGAACCCAAAACCATTGCTTTGAGGCAGTAAAGGGCTTGTATAAAGTTATTTTGGTTTAGAATATGTTATAATACAATGAATTTGATTATTTACAAGTGCTAGAGATGCATGAAGAATGTTTAAAAGTGAGAAGAAAGACTTGTTGATATTTGGTCCCAAATGGGATAAGAACCCAAAACCATTGCTTTGAGGCAGTGAATGGCTTGTATAAAGTTATTTTGGGTTAGAATATGTTATAATACAATGAATTTGATTGATTACAAGTGCTAGAGATGCATGAAAAATGTTTAGAAGTGAGAAGAAAGACTTGTTGATATTTGGTCCCAAATGGGATAAGAACCCAAAATCATTGCTTTGAGGCAGTGAATGGCTTGTATAAAGTTAGTTTGGGTTATAATATGTTATAATACAATGAATTTGATTTATTACAAGTGCTAGAGATGCATGAAGAATGTTTAGAAGTGAATAGAAAGACTTGTTGATATTTGTTCCCAAATGGGATAAGAACCCAAAACCATTGCTTTGAGGCAGTGAAGGGCTTGTATAAAGTTATTTTGGTTTAGAATATGTTATAATACAATGAATTTGATTGATTACAAGTGGTAGAAATGCATGAAGAATATTTAGAAGTGAGAAGAAAGACTTGTTGATATTTGGTCCCAAATGGGATAAGAACCCAAAACCATTGCTTTGAGGCAGTGAATGGCTTGTATAAAGTTATTTTGGGTTAGAATATGTTATAATACAATGAATTTGATTGATTCCAAGTGGTAGAGATGCATGAAGAATGTTTAGAAGTGAGAAGAAAGACTTGTTGATAGTTGGTCCCAAATGGGATAAGAACCCAAAACCATTGCTTTGAGGCAGTGAATGGCTTGTATAAAGTTATTTTGGGTTAGAATATGTTATAATACAATGAATTTGATTGATTACAAGTGCTAGAGATGCATGAAGAATGTTTAGAAGTGAGTAGAAAGACTTGTTGATATTTGATCCCAAATGGGATAAGAACCCAAAACCATTGCTTTGAGGCAGTGAATGGCTTGTATAAAGTTATTTTGGGTTAGAATATGTTTTAATACAATGAATTTGATTGATTACAAGTGCTAGAGATGCATGAAGAATGTTTAGAAGTGAGAAAAAAGACTTGTTGATATTTGTTCCCAAATGGGATAAGAACCCAAAACCATTGCTTTGAGGCAGTGAAGGGCTTGTATAAAGTTATTTTGGTTTAGAATATGTTATAATACAATGAATTTGATTGTTTACAAGTGCTAGAGATGCATGAAGAATGTTTAAAAGTGAGAAGAAAGACTTGTTGATATTTGGTCCCAAATGGGATAAGAACCCAAAACCATTGCTTTGAGGCAGTGAATGGCTTGTATAAAGTTATTTTGGGTTAGAATATGTTATAATACAATGAATTTGATTGATTACAAGTGCTAGAGATGCATGAAGAATGTTTAGAAGTGAGTAGAAAGACTTGTTGATATTTGTTCCCAAATGGGATAAGAACCCAAAACCATTGCTTTGAGGCAGTGAATGGCTTGTATAAAGTTATTTTGGGTTAGAATATGTTATAATACAATGAATTTGATTGATTACAAGTGCTAGAGATGCATGAAGAATGTTTAGAAGTGAATAGAAAGACTTGTTGATATTTGTTCCCAAATGGGATAAGAACCCAAAACCATTGCTTTGAGGCAGTGAAGGGCTTGTATAAAGTTATTTTGGTTTAGAATATGTTATAATACAATGAATTTGATTGTTTACAAGTGCTAGAGATGCATGAAGAATGTTTAAAAGTGAGAAGAAAGACTTGTTGATATTTGGTCCCAAATGGGATAAGAACCCAAAACCATTGCTTTGAGGCAGTGAATGGCTTGTATAAAGTTATTTTGGTTTAGAATATGTTATAATACAATGAATTTGATTGATTACAAGTGCTAGAGATGCATGAAGAATGTTTAGAAGTGAGTAGAAAGACTTGTTGATATTTGATCCCAAATGGGATAAGAACCCAAAACCATTGCTTTGAGACAGTGAATGGCTTGTATAAAGTTATTTTGGTTTAGAATATGTTATAATACAATGAATTTGATTGATTACAAGTGGTAGAGATGCATGAAGAATGTTTAGAAGTGAGAAGAAAGACTTGTTGTTATTTGGTCCCAAACGGGATAAGAACCCAAAACCATTGCTTTGAGGCAGTGAATGGCTTGTATAAAGTTAGTTTGGGTTAGAATATGTTATAATACAATGAATTTGATTTATTACAAGTGCTAGAGATGCATGAAGAATGTTTAGAAGTGAATAGAAAGACTTGTTGATATTTGGTCCCAAATAGGATAAGAACCCAAAACCATTGCTTTGAGGCAATGAATAGCTTGTAAAAAGCTATTTTGGGTTAGAATATGTTATAATACAATGAATTTGATTGATTACAAGTGGTAGAGATGCATGAAGAATATTTAGAAGTGAGAAGAAAGACTTGTTGATATTTGGTCCCAAATGGGATAAGAACCCAAAATCATTGCTTTGAGGCAGTGAATGGCTTGTATAAAGTTAGTTTGGGTTAGAATATGTTATAATACAATGAATTTGATTTATTACAAGTGCTAGAGATGCATGAAGAATGTTTAGAAGTGAATAGAAAGACTTGTTGATATTTGTTCCCAAATAGGATAAGAACACAAAACCATTGCTTTGAGGCAGTGAAGGGCTTGTATAAAGTTATTTTGGTTTAGAATATGTTATAATACAATGAATTTGATTGATTACAAGTGGTAGAGATGCATGAAGAATATTTAGAAGTGAGAAGAAAGACTTGTTGATATTTGGTCCCAAATGGGATAAGAACCCAAAACCATTGCTTTGAGGCAGTGAATGGCTTGTATAAAGTTATTTTGGGTTAGAATATGTTATAATACAATGAATTTGATTGATTACAAGTGGTAGAGATGCATGAAGAATGTTTAGAAGTGAGAAGAAAGACTTGTTGATATTTGGTCCCAAATGGGATAAGAACCCAAAACCATTGCTTTGAGGCAGTGAATGGTAGTATAAAGTTAGTTTGGGTTAGAATATGTTATAATACAATGAATTTAATTTATTACAAGTGCTAGAGATGCATGAAGAATGTTTAGAAGTGAGTAGAAAGACTTGTTGATATTTGATCCCAAATGGGATAAGAACCCAAAACCATTGCTTTGAGGCAGTGAATAGCTTGTATAAAGTTATTTTGGGTTAGAATATGTTATAATACAATGAATTTGATTGATTACAAGTGCTAGAGATGCATGAAGAATGTTTAGAAGTGAATAGAAAGACTTGTTGATATTTGTTCCCAAATGGGATAAGAACCCAAAACCATTGCTTTGAGGCAGTGAAGGGCTTGTATAAAGTTATTTTGGTTTAGAATATGTTATAATACAATGAATTTGATTGTTTACAAGGGCTAGAGATGCATGAAGAATGTTTAAAAGTGAGAAGAAAGACTTGTTGATATTTGGTCCCAAATGGGATAAGAACCCAAAACCATTGCTTTGAGGCAGTGAATGGCTTGTGTAAAGTTATTTTGGGTTAGAATATGTTATAATACAATGAATTTGATTGATTACAAGTGCTAGAGATGCATGAAGAATGTTTAGAAGTGAGTAGAAAGACTTGTTGATATTTGATCCCAAATGGGATAAGAACCCAAAACCATTGCTTTGAGACAGTGAATGGCTTGTATAAAGTTATTTTGGGTTAGTATATGTTATAGTACAATGAATTTGATTGATTACAAGTGCTAGAGATGCATGAAGAATGTTTAGAAGTGAATAGAAAGACTTGTTGATATTTGTTCCCAAATGGGATAAGAACCCAAAACCATTGCTTTGAGGCAGTGAAGGGCTTGTATAAAGTTATTTTGGTTTAGAATATGTTATAATACAATGAATTTGATTGTTTACAAGGGCTAGAGATGCATGAAGAATGTTTAAAAGTGAGAAGAAAGACTTGTTGATATTTGGTCCCAAATGGGATAAGAACCCAAAACCATTGCTTTGAGGCAGTGAATGGCTTGTATAAAGTTAGTTTGGGTTAGAATATGTTATAATACAATGAATTTGATTTATTACAAGTGCTAGAGATGCATGAAGAATGTTTAGAAGTGAATAGAAAGACTTGTTGATATTTGGTCCCAAATAGGATAAGAACCCAAAACCATTGCTTTGAGGCAATGAATGGCTTGTAAAAAGTTATTTTGGGTTATAATATGTTATAATACAATGAATTTGATTGATTACAAGTGGTAGAGATGCATGAACAATATTTAGAAGTGAGAAGAAAGACTTGTTGATATTTGGTCCCAAATGGGATAAGAACCCAAAATCATTGCTTTGAGGCAGTGAATGGCTTGTATAAAGTTAGTTTGGGTTAGAATATGTTATAATACAATGAATTTGATTTATTACAAGTGCTAGAGATGCATGAAGAATGTTTAGAACTGAATAGAAAGACTTGTTGATATTTGGTCCCAAATGGGATAAGAACCCAAAACCATTGCTTTGAGGCAGTAAAGGGCTTGTATAAAGTTATTTTGGTTTAGAATATGTTATAATACAATGAATTTGATTGTTTACAAGTGCTAGAGATGCATGAAGAATGTTTAAAAGTGAGAAGAAAGACTTGTTGATATTTGGTCCCAAATGGGATAAGAACCCAAAACCATTGCTTTGAGGCAGTGAATGGCTTGTATAAAGTTATTTTGGGTTAGAATATGTTATAATACAATGAATTTGATTGATTACAAGTGCTAGAGATGCATGAAAAATGTTTAGAAGTGAGAAGAAAGACTTGTTGATATTTGGTCCCAAATGGGATAAGAACCCAAAATCATTGCTTTGAGGCAGTGAATGGCTTGTATAAAGTTAGTTTGGGTTATAATATGTTATAATACAATGAATTTGATTTATTACAAGTGCTAGAGATGCATGAAGAATGTTTAGAAGTGAATAGAAAGACTTGTTGATATTTGTTCCCAAATGGGATAAGAACCCAAAACCATTGCTTTGAGGCAGTGAAGGGCTTGTATAAAGTTATTTTGGTTTAGAATATGTTATAATACAATGAATTTGATTGATTACAAGTGGTAGAAATGCATGAAGAATATTTAGAAGTGAGAAGAAAGACTTGTTGATATTTGGTCCCAAATGGGATAAGAACCCAAAACCATTGCTTTGAGGCAGTGAATGGCTTGTATAAAGTTATTTTGGGTTAGAATATGTTATAATACAATGAATTTGATTGATTCCAAGTGGTAGAGATGCATGAAGAATGTTTAGAAGTGAGAAGAAAGACTTGTTGATAGTTGGTCCCAAATGGGATAAGAACCCAAAACCATTGCTTTGAGGCAGTGAATGGCTTGTATAAAGTTATTTTGGGTTAGAATATGTTATAATACAATGAATTTGATTGATTACAAGTGCTAGAGATGCATGAAGAATGTTTAGAAGTGAGTAGAAAGACTTGTTGATATTTGATCCCAAATGGGATAAGAACCCAAAACCATTGCTTTGAGGCAGTGAATGGCTTGTATAAAGTTATTTTGGGTTAGAATATGTTTTAATACAATGAATTTGATTGATTACAAGTGCTAGAGATGCATGAAGAATGTTTAGAAGTGAGAAAAAAGACTTGTTGATATTTGTTCCCAAATGGGATAAGAACCCAAAACCATTGCTTTGAGGCAGTGAAGGGCTTGTATAAAGTTATTTTGGTTTAGAATATGTTATAATACAATGAATTTGATTGTTTACAAGTGCTAGAGATGCATGAAGAATGTTTAAAAGTGAGAAGAAAGACTTGTTGATATTTGGTCCCAAATGGGATAAGAACCCAAAACCATTGCTTTGAGGCAGTGAATGGCTTGTATAAAGTTATTTTGGGTTAGAATATGTTATAATACAATGAATTTGATTGATTACAAGTGCTAGAGATGCATGAAGAATGTTTAGAAGTGAGTAGAAAGACTTGTTGATATTTGTTCCCAAATGGGATAAGAACCCAAAACCATTGCTTTGAGGCAGTGAATGGCTTGTATAAAGTTATTTTGGGTTAGAATATGTTATAATACAATGAATTTGATTGATTACAAGTGCTAGAGATGCATGAAGAATGTTTAGAAGTGAATAGAAAGACTTGTTGATATTTGTTCCCAAATGGGATAAGAACCCAAAACCATTGCTTTGAGGCAGTGAAGGGCTTGTATAAAGTTATTTTGGTTTAGAATATGTTATAATACAATGAATTTGATTGTTTACAAGTGCTAGAGATGCATGAAGAATGTTTAAAAGTGAGAAGAAAGACTTGTTGATATTTGGTCCCAAATGGGATAAGAACCCAAAACCATTGCTTTGAGGCAGTGAATGGCTTGTATAAAGTTATTTTGGTTTAGAATATGTTATAATACAATGAATTTGATTGATTACAAGTGCTAGAGATGCATGAAGAATGTTTAGAAGTGAGTAGAAAGACTTGTTGATATTTGATCCCAAATGGGATAAGAACCCAAAACCATTGCTTTGAGACAGTGAATGGCTTGTATAAAGTTATTTTGGTTTAGAATATGTTATAATACAATGAATTTGATTGATTACAAGTGGTAGAGATGCATGAAGAATGTTTAGAAGTGAGAAGAAAGACTTGTTGTTATTTGGTCCCAAACGGGATAAGAACCCAAAACCATTGCTTTGAGGCAGTGAATGGCTTGTATAAAGTTAGTTTGGGTTAGAATATGTTATAATACAATGAATTTGATTTATTACAAGTGCTAGAGATGCATGAAGAATGTTTAGAAGTGAATAGAAAGACTTGTTGATATTTGGTCCCAAATAGGATAAGAACCCAAAACCATTGCTTTGAGGCAATGAATAGCTTGTAAAAAGCTATTTTGGGTTAGAATATGTTATAATACAATGAATTTGATTGATTACAAGTGGTAGAGATGCATGAAGAATATTTAGAAGTGAGAAGAAAGACTTGTTGATATTTGGTCCCAAATGGGATAAGAACCCAAAATCATTGCTTTGAGGCAGTGAATGGCTTGTATAAAGTTATTTTGGGTTAGAATATGTTATAATACAATGAATTTGATTGATTACAAGTGCTAGAGATGCATGAAAAATGTTTAGAAGTGAGAAGAAACACTTGTTGATATTTGGTCCCAAATGGGATAAGAACCCAAAATCATTGCTTTGAGGCAGTGAATGGCTTGTATAAAGTTAGTTTGGGTTAGAATATGTTATAATACAATGAATTTGATTTATTACAAGTGCTAGAGATGCATGAAGAATGTTTAGAAGTGAATAGAAAGACTTGTTGATATTTGTTCCCAAATAGGATAAGAACACAAAACCATTGCTTTGAGGCAGTGAAGGGCTTGTATAAAGTTATTTTGGTTTAGAATATGTTATAATACAATGAATTTGATTGATTACAAGTGGTAGAGATGCATGAAGAATGTTTAGAAGTGAGAAGAAAGACTTGTTGATATTTGGTCCCAAATGGGATAAGAACCCAAAACCATTGCTTTGAGGCAGTGAATGGTAGTATAAAGTTAGTTTGGGTTAGAATATGTTATAATACAATGAATTTAATTTATTACAAGTGCTAGAGATGCATGAAGAATGTTTAGAAGTGAGTAGAAAGACTTGTTGATATTTGATCCCAAATGGGATAAGAACCCAAAACCATTGCTTTGAGGCAGTGAATAGCTTGTATAAAGTTATTTTGGGTTAGAATATGTTATAATACAATGAATTTGATTGATTACAAGTGCTAGAGATGCATGAAGAATGTTTAGAAGTGAATAGAAAGACTTGTTGATATTTGTTCCCAAATGGGATAAGAACCCAAAACCATTGCTTTGAGGCAGTGAAGGGCTTGTATAAAGTTATTTTGGTTTAGAATATGTTATAATACAATGAATTTGATTGTTTACAAGGGCTAGAGATGCATGAAGAATGTTTAAAAGTGAGAAGAAAGACTTGTTGATATTTGGTCCCAAATGGGATAAGAACCCAAAACCATTGCTTTGAGGCAGTGAATGGCTTGTGTAAAGTTATTTTGGGTTAGAATATGTTATAATACAATGAATTTGATTGATTACAAGTGCTAGAGATGCATGAAGAATGTTTAGAAGTGAGTAGAAAGACTTGTTGATATTTGATCCCAAATGGGATAAGAACCCAAAACCATTGCTTTGAGACAGTGAATGGCTTGTATAAAGTTATTTTGGGTTAGTATATGTTATAATACAATGAATTTGATTGATTACAAGTGCTAGAGATGCATGAAGAATGTTTAGAAGTGAATAGAAAGACTTGTTGATATTTGTTCCCAAATGGGATAAGAACCCAAAACCATTGCTTTGAGGCAGTGAAGGGCTTGTATAAAGTTATTTTGGTTTAGAATATGTTATAATACAATGAATTTGATTGTTTACAAGGGCTAGAGATGCATGAAGAATGTTTAAAAGTGAGAAGAAAGACTTGTTGATATTTGGTCCCAAATGGGATAAGAACCCAAAACCATTGCTTTCAGGCAGTGAATGGCTTGTGTAAAGTTATTTTGGGTTAGAATATGTTATAATACAATGAATTTGATTGATTACAAGTGCTAGAGATGCATGAAGAATGTTTAGAAGTGAGTAGAAAGACTTGTTGATATTTGATCCCAAATGGGATAAGAACCCAAAACCATTGCTTTGAGACAGTGAATGGCTTGTATAAAGTTATTTTGGGTTAGTATATGTTATAATACAATGAATTTGATTGATTACAAGTGCTAGAGATGCATGAAGAATGTTTAGAAGTGAATAGAAAGACTTGTTGATATTTGGTCCCAAATGGGATAAGAACCCAAAACCATTGCTTTGAGGCAGTGAATGGCTTGTATAAAGTTATTTTGGTTTAGAATATGTTATAATACAATGAATTTGATTGATTACAAGTGCTAGAGATGCATGAAGAATGTTTAGAAGTGAATAGAAAGACTTGTTGATATTTGTTCCCAAATGGGATAAGAACCCAAAACCATTGCTTTGAGGCAGTGAAGGGCTTGTATAAAGTTATTTTGGTTTAGAATATGTTATAATACAATGAATTTGATTGTTTACAAGGGCTAGAGATGCATGAAGAATGTTTAAAAGTGAGAAGAAAGACTTGTTGATATTTGGTCCCAAATGGGATAAGAACCCAAAACCATTGCTTTGAGGCAGTGAATGGCTTGTGTAAAGTTATTTTGGGTTAGAATATGTTATAATACAATGAATTTGATTGATTACAACAGCTAGAGATGCATGAAGAATGTTTAGAAGTGAGTAGAAAGACTTGTTGATATTTGATCCCAAATGGGATAAGAACCCAAAACCATTGCTTTGAGACAGTGAATGGCTTGTATAAAGTTATTTTGGGTTAGAATATGTTATACTACAATGAATTTGATTGATTACAAGTGCTAGAGATGCATGAAAAATGTTTAGAAGTGAGAAGAAAGACTTGTTGATATTTGGTCCCAAATGGGATAAGAACCCAAAATCATTGCTTTGAGGCAGTGAATGGCTTGTATAAAGTTAGTTTGGGTTAGAATATGTTATAATACAATGAATTTGATTTATTACAAGTGCTAGAGATGCATGAAGAATGTTTAGAAGTGAATAGAAAGACTTGTTGATATTTGTTCCCAAATGGGATAAGAACACAAAACCATTGCTTTGAGGCAGTGAAGGGCTTGTATAAAGTTATTTTGGTTTAGAATATGTTATAATACAATGAATTTGATTGATTACAAGTGGTAGAGATGCATGAAGAATATTTAGAAGTGAGAAGAAAGACTTGTTGATATTTGGTCCCAAATGGGATAAGAACCCAAAACCATTGCTTTGAGGCAGTGAATGGCTTGTATAAAGTTATTTTGGGTTAGAATATGTTATAATACAATGAATTTGATTGATTACAAGTGGTAGAGATGCATGAAGAATGTTTAGAAGTGAGAAGAAAGACTTGTTGATATTTGGTCCCAAATGGGATAAGAACCCAAAACCATTGCTTTGAGGCAGTGAATGGTAGTATAAAGTTAGTTTGGGTTAGAATATGTTATAATACAATGAATTTAATTTATTACAAGTGCTAGAGATGCATGAAGAATGTTTAGAAGTGAGTAGAAAGACTTGTTGATATTTGATCCCAAATGGGATAAGAACCCAAAACCATTGCTTTGAGGCAGTGAATAGCTTGTATAAAGTTATTTTGGGTTAGAATATATTATAATACAATGAATTTGATTGATTACAAGTGCTAGAGATGCATGAAGAATGTTTAGAAGTGAATAGAAAGACTTGTTGATATTTGTTCCCAAATGGGATAAGAACCCAAAACCATTGCTTTGAGGCAGTGAAGGGCTTGTATAAAGTTATTTTGGTTTAGAATATGTTATAATACAATGAATTTGATTGTTTACAAGGGCTAGAGATGCATGAAGAATGTTTAAAAGTGAGAAGAAAGACTTGTTGATATTTGGTCCCAAATGGGATAAGAACCCAAAACCATTGCTTTGAGGCAGTGAATGGCTTGTGTAAAGTTATTTTGGGTTAGAATATGTTATAATACAATGAATTTGATTGATTACAAGTGCTAGAGATGCATGAAGAATGTTTAGAAGTGAGTAGAAAGACTTGTTGATATTTGATCCCAAATGGGATAAGAACCCAAAACCATTGCTTTGAGACAGTGAATGGCTTGTATAAAGTTATTTTGGGTTAGTATATGTTATAATACAATGAATTTGATTGATTACAAGTGCTAGAGATGCATGAAGAATGTTTAGAAGTGAATAGAAAGACTTGTTGATATTTTGTCCCAAATGGGATAAGAACTCAAAACCATTGCTTTGAGGCAGTAAAGGGCTTGTATAAAGTTATTTTGGTTTAGAATATGTTATAATACAATGAATTTGATTGTTTACAAGTGCTAGAGATGCATGAAGAATGTTTAAGAGTGAGAAGAAAGACTTGTTGATATTTGGTCCCAAATGGGATAAGAACCCAAAACCATTGCTTTGAGGCAGTGAATGGCTTGTATAAAGTTATTTTGGGTTAGAATATGTTATACTACAATGAATTTGATTGATTACAAGTGCTAGAGATGCATGAAAAATGTTTAGAAGTGAGAAGAAAGACTTGTTGATATTTGGTCCCAAATGGGATAAGAACCCAAAATCATTGCTTTAAGGCAGTGAATGGCTTGTATAAAGTTAGTTTGGGTTAGAATATGTTATAATACAATGAATTTGATTTATTACAAGTGCTAGAGATGCATGAAGAATGTTTAGAAGTGAATAGAAAGACTTGTTGATATTTTGTCCCAAATGGGATAAGAACTCAAAACCATTGCTTTGAGGCAGTAAAGGGCTTGTATAAAGTTATTTTGGTTTAGAATATGTTATAATACAATGAATTTGATTGTTTACAAGTGCTAGAGATGCATGAAGAATGTTTAAAAGTGAGAAGAAAGACTTGTTGATATTTGGTCCCAAATGGGATAAGAACCCAAAACCATTGCTTTGAGGCAGTGAATGGCTTGTATAAAGTTATTTTGGTTTAGAATATGTTATAATACAATGAATTTGATTGATTACAAGTGCTAGAGATGCATGAAGAATGTTTAGAAGTGAATAGAAAGACTTGTTGATATTTGTTCCCAAATGGGATAAGAACCCAAAACCATTGCTTTGAGGCAGTGAAGGGCTTGTATAAAGTTATTTTGGTTTAGAATATGTTATAATACAATGAATTTGATTGATTACAAGTGGTAGAGATGCATGAAGAATGTTTAGAAGTGAGAAGCAAGACTTGTTGATATTTGGTCCCAAACGGGATAAGAACCCAAAATCATTGCTTTGAGGCAGTGAATGGCTTGTATAAAGTTAGTTTGGGTTAGAATATGTTATAATACAATGAATTTGATTTATTACAAGTGCTAGAGATGCATGAAGAATGTTTAGAAGTGAATAGAAAGACTTGTTGATATTTGGTCCCAAATGGGATAAGAACCCAAAACCATTGCTTTGAGGCAATGAATGGCTTGTAAAAAGCTATTTTCGGTTAGAATATGTTATAATACAATGAATTTGATTGATTACAAGTAGTAGAGATGCATGAAGAATATTTAGAAGTGAGAAGAAAGACTTGTTGATATTTGGTCCCAAATGGGATAAGAACCCAAAACCATTGCTTTGAGGCAGTAAAGGGCTTGTATAAAGTTATTTTGGTTTAGAA
Source organism: Capsella bursa-pastoris (assembly GCA_036452645.1). Lineage (NCBI taxonomy): Eukaryota > Viridiplantae > Streptophyta > Magnoliopsida > Brassicales > Brassicaceae > Capsella > Capsella bursa-pastoris. The sequence continues at coordinate 4,544,713 of CP144186.1, forward strand.
TATATTATAATACAATGAATTTGATTGTTTACAAGTGCTAGAGATGCATGAAGAATGTTTAAGAGTGAGAAGAAAGACTTGTTGATATTTGGTCCCAAATGGGATAAGAACCCAAAACCATTGCTTTGAGGCAGTGAATGGCTTGTATAAAGTTATTTTGGGTTAGAATATGTTATACTACAATGAATTTGATTGATTACAAGTGCTAGAGATGCATGAAAAATGTTTAGAAGTGAGAAGAAAGACTTGTTGATATTTGGTCCCAAATGGGATAAGAACCCAAAATCATTGCTTTGAGGCAGTGAATGGCTTGTATAAAGTTAGTTTGGGTTAGAATATGTTATAATACAATGAATTTGATTTATTACAAGTGCTAGAGATGGATGAAGAATGTTTAGAAGTGAATAGAAAGACTTGTTGATATTTTGTCCCAAATGGGATAAGAACTCAAAACCATTGCTTTGAGGCAGTGAAGGGCTTGTATAAAGTTATTTTGGTTTAGAATATGTTATAATACAATGAATTTGATTGTTTACAAGTGCTAGAGATGCATGAAGAATGTTTAAAAGTGAGAAGAAAGACTTGTTGATATTTGGTCCCAAATGGGATAAGAACCCAAAACCATTGCTTTGAGGCAGTGAATGGCTTGTATAAAGTTATTTTGGTTTAGAATATGTTATAATACAATGAATTTGATTGATTACAAGTGCTAGAGATGCATGAAGAATGTTTAGAAGTGAATAGAAAGACTTGTTGATATTTGTTCCCAAATGGGATAAGAACCCAAAACCATTGCTTTGAGGCAGTGAAGGGCTTGTATAAAGTTATTTTGGTTTAGAATATGTTATAATACAATGAATTTGATTGATTACAAGTGGTAGAGATGCATGAAGAATGTTTAGAAGTGAGAAGAAAGACTTGTTGATATTTGGTCCCAAACGGGATAAGAACCCAAAATCATTGCTTTGAGGCAGTGAATGGCTTGTATAAAGTTAATTTGGGTTAGAATATGTTATAATACAATGAATTTGATTTATTACAAGTGCTAGAGATGCATGAAGAATGTTTAGAAGTGAATAGAAAGACTTGTTGATATTTGGTCCCAAATGGGATAAGAACCCAAAACCATTGCTTTGAGGCAATGAATGGCTTGTAAAAAGCTATTTTCGGTTAGAATATGTTATAATACAATGAATTTGATTGATTACAAGTGGTAGAGATGCATGAAGAATATTTAGAAGTGAGAAGAAAGACTTGTTGATATTTGGTCCCAAATGGGATAAGAACCCAAAATCATTGCTTTGAGGCAGTGAATGGCTTGTATAAAGTTAGTTTGGGTTAGAATATGTTATAATACAATGAATTTGATTTATTACAAGTGCTAGAGATGCATGAAGAATGTTTAGAACTGAATAGAAACACTTGTTGATATTTGGTCCCAAATGGGATAAGAACCCAAAACCATTGCTTTGAGGCAGTAAAGGGCATGTATAAAGTTATTTTGGTTTATAATATGTTATAATACAATGAATTTGATTGTTTACAAGTGCTAGAGATGCATGAAGAATGTTTAAAAGTGAGAAGAAAGACTTGTAGATATTTGGTCCCAAATGGGATAAGAACCCAAAACCATTGCTTTGAGGCAGTGAATGGCTTGTATAAAGTTATTTTGGGTTAGAATATGTTATAATACAATGAATTTGATTGATTACAAGTGGTAGAGATGCATGAAGAATGTTTAGAAGTGAGAAGAAAGACTTGTTGATATTTGGTCCCAAACGGGATAAGAACCCAAAATCATTGCTTTGAGGCAGTGAATGGCTTGTATAAAGTTAGTTTGGGTTAGAATATGTTATATTACAATGAATTTGGTTTATTACAAGTGCTAGAGATGCATGAAGAATGTTTAGAAGTAAATAGAAAGACTTGTTGATATTTGGTCCCAAATGGGATAAGAACCCAAAACCATTGCTTTGAGGCAATGAATGGCTTGTAAAAAGCTATTTTCGGTTAGAATATGTTATAATACAGAGAATTTGATTGATTACAAGTGGTAGAGATGCATGAAGAATATTTAGAAGTGAGAAGAAAGACTTGTTGATATTTGGTCCCAAATGGGATAAGAACCCAAAATCATTGCTTTGAGGCAGTGAATGGCTTGTATAAAGTTAGTTTGGGTTAGAATATGTTATAATACAATGAATTTGATTTATTACGAGTGCTAGAGATGCATGAAAAATGTTTAGAACTGAATAGAAAGACTTGTTGATATTTGGTCCCAAATGGGATAAGAACCCAAAACCATTGCTTTGAGGCAGTAAAGGGCATGTATAAAGTTATTTTGGTTTAGAATATGTTATAATACAATGAATTTGATTGATTACAAGTGGTAGAGATGCATGAAGAATGTTTAGAAGTGAGAAGAAAGACTTATTGATATTTGGTCCCAAACGGGATAAGAACCCAAAACCATTGCTTTGAGGCACAGAATGGCTTGTATAAAGTTATTTTGGTTTAGAATATGTTATAATACAATGAATTTGATTGATTACAAGTGCTAGAGATGCATGAAGAATGTTTAGAACTGAATAGAAAGACTTGTTGATATTTGGTCCCAAATGGGATAAGAACCCAAAACCATTGCTTTGAGGCAATGAATGGCTTGTAAAAAGCTATTTTGGGTTAGAATATGTTATAATACAATGAATTTGATTGATTACAAGTGGTAGAGATGCATGAAGAATATTTAGAAGTGAGAAGAAAGACTTGTTGATATTGGTCCCAAATGGGATAAGAACCCAAAATCATTGCTTTGAGGCAGTGAATGGCTTGTATAAAGTTAGTTTGGGTTAGAATATGTTATAATACAATGAATTTGATTTATTACAAGTGCTAGAGATGCATGAAGAATGTTTAGAACTGAATAGAAAGACTTGTTGATATTTGGTCCCAAATGGGATAAGAACCCAAAACCATTGCTTTGAGGCAGTAAAGGGCTTGTATAAAGTTATTTTGGTTTAGAATATGTTATAATACAATGAATTTGATTGTTTACAAGTGCTAGAGATGCATGAAGAATGTTTAAAAGTGAGAAGAAAGACTTGTTGATATTTGGTCCCAAATGGGATAAGAACCCAAAACCATTGCTTTGAGGCAGTAAAGGGCATGTATAAAGTTATTTTGGTTTAGAATATGTTATAATACAATGAATTTGATTGATTACAAGTGGTAGAGATGCATGAAGAATGTTTAGAAGTGTGAAGAAAGACTTGTTGATATTTGGTCCCAAACGGGATAAGAACCCAAAACCATTGCTTTGAGGCAGTGAATGGCTTGTATAAAGTTAGTTTGGGTTAGAATATGTTATAATACAATGAATTGGATTTATTACAAGTGCTAGAGATTCATGAAGAATGTTTAGAAGTGAATAGAAAGACTTGTTGATATTTGGTCCCAAATGGGATAAGAACCCAAAACCATTGCTTTGAGGCAATGAATGGCTTGTAAAAAGCTATTTTGGGTTAGAATATGTTATAATACAATGAATTTGATTGATTACAAGTGGTAGAGATGCATGAAGAATATTTAGAAGTGAGAAGAAAGACTTGTTGATATTGGTCCCAAATGGGATAAGAACCCAAAATCATTGCTTTGAGGCAGTGAATGGCTTGTATAAAGTTAGTTTGGGTTAGAATATGTTATAATACAATGAATTTGATTTATTACAAGTGCTAGAGATGCATGAAGAATGTTTAGAACTGAATAGAAAGACTTGTTGATATTTGGTCCCAAATGGGATAAGAACCCAAAACCATTGCTTTGAGGCAGTAAAGGGCTTGTATAAAGTTATTTTGGTTTAGAATATGTTATAATACAATGAATTTGATTGTTTACAAGTGCTAGAGATGCATGAAGAATGTTTAAAAGTGAGAAGAAAGACTTGTTGATATTTGGTCCCAAATGGGATAAGAACCCAAAACCATTGCTTTGAGGCAGTGAATGGCTTGTATAAAGTTATTTTGGGTTAGAATATGTTATAATACAATGAATTTGATTGATTACAAGTGGTAGAGATGCATGAAGAATGTTTAGAAGTAAGAAGAAAGACTTGTTGATATTTGGTCCCAAACGGGATAAGAACCCAAAATCATTGCTTTGAGGCAGTGAATGGCTTGTATAAAGTTAGTTTGGGTTAGAATATGTTATAATACAATGAATTTGATTTATTACAAGTGCTAGAGATGCATGAAGAATGTTTAGAAGTAAATAGAAAGACTTGTTGATATTTGGTCCCAAATGGGATAAGAACCCAAAACCATTGCTTTGAGGCAATGAATGGCTTGTAAAAAGCTATTTTCGGTTCGAATATGTTATAATACAATGAATTTGATTGATTACAAGTGGTAGAGATGCATGAAGAATATTTAGAAGTGAGAAGAAAGACTTGTTGATATTTGGTCCCAAATGGGATAAGAACCCAAAATCATTGCTTTGAGGCAGTGAATGGCTTGTATAAAGTTAGTTTGGGTTAAAATATGTTATAATACAATGAATTTGATTTATTACAAGTGCTAGAGATGCATGAAGAATGTTTAGAACTGAATAGAAAGACTTGTTGATATTTGGTCCCAAATGGGATAAGAACCCAAAACCATTGCTTTGAGGCAGTAAAGGGCATGTATAAAGTTATTTTGGTTTAGAATATGTTATAATACAATAAATTTGATTGTTTACAAGTGCTAGAGATGCATGAAGAATGTTTAAAAGTGAGAAGAAAGACTTGTTGATATTTGGTCCCAAATGGGATAAGTGTAAGATTTCAAAGAGATTGAGCTGCAAGATCTAATCTCCTCCTTAAACTCATAAGAAACTCACAAGAACACCAAATCTGAGTTTGTGTGCTCTTGTGTATAACCATCAAGAAACGAACACAATGAGAGCTGTTCTTGAGGTTATAACTAAGTCATACACGCCCATTGAAGCTGTGTATACTCAAGAATAGGCATGAGACGCAACAGCTCTCTCACACCAAAACAGAACCCAAAACCCTTATAGAATCGATTTAGAGAGTGGGAGAGAATTGAATGAGAGAATGGGATGAGACCAAGCATTGCCAAAGCTTGGTCTCTCCATGAGAGTATAAAGATCAGAACTTCCCCATTTGTGAGTATAAGAGACGATTTTAGTATAGGGGAAGACTCCCCAAAGGAGAGCTTAACTTTTATTATGCATAAGCTTACATATATATACTACAATGAATGGGATAAGGTGTATCCCTTCTCACCCTAATCTCCAACGGTCATATACATTTAAATCTAGTTATTTAAACTTAAATCTAGATAAATTATAGAGGAGAAAGTGACATGAGGGGAGAGGGCGAGCTGGTCCCAAGCTTAGATAGTGACACTCCGAAAATGCTTCAAATGCCCACTTGTGGTTTCTCTCTTTGGTTCCTTTATCTCCAACGTCTATATTGAGGTCTTGGGCGCCTAAGACTGATAGTGACAGCACATAAACGTCCCTCTTAGCTCACATGTGACTCCTTGCAACTTGCATTGTTTCTTCACACATGTGACTCTTCTTTTTGGCGCCTAAACACATTTGAATCTAGGGACTTCTTCACTTCTTCATTGTCCCTAGATTTGCACATTCTTTATCAACTTATTGTTGACCCTAGATTTGCACATCTTTATCTTCAAGATTGACCCGAACTTTGCACATTCTTCTTTGGTGATTAAACCGCGGTTTTGCACATCTTGGTGATGACCCGAACTTTGCACATCTTGATAACTTCATGAATGACCCGAACTTTGCACAAGCTTCGGTCTTGATAACTTTGACCCGAACTTTGCACACCTTGATCACGTGTGTGCCTAGAGACCGATCGTTCTAGTGGATAGATTGGTCGATCCCTTGTTGTGAACGATCGGTCATTTCCTTGTTGTTGTGATCGATCGATCCCTTGATGTTGTGATCGATCGTTTCTTCATTGCTTGTGCTCATTTATTTCAATACTCCCCCTCAAGCTTGACCGGAAGGGATGGAGGTTAAGCTTGGACGTAAATGAGCATGATCAAGTATCACTCCTTGAACCACATGAACTCGCCCTAGTCTTCTAGACTTCGGACTTAAGCTTTCCCATTAGCTTCTTCCTCTCAATAATAAGAACCCAAAACCATTGCTTTGAGGCAGTGAATGGCTTGTATAAAGTTATTTTGGGTTAGAATATGTTATAATACAATGAATTTGATTGATTACAAGTGCTAGAGATGCATGAAAAATGTTTAGAAGTGAGAAGAAAGACTTGTTGATATTTGGTCCCAAATGGGATAAGAACCCAAAATCATTGCTTTGAGGCAGTGAATGGCTTGTATAAAGTTAGTTTGGGTTAGAATATGTTATAATACAATGAATTTGATTTATTACAAGTGCTAGAGATGCATGAAGAATGTTTAGAAGTGAATAGAAAGACTTGTTGATATTTGGTCCCAAATGGGATAAGAACCCAAAACCATTGCTTTGAGGCAGTGAAGGGCTTGTATAAAGTTATTTTGGTTTAGAATATGTTATAATACAATGAATTTGATTGTTTACAAGTGCTAGAGATGCATGAAGAATGTTTAAAAGTGAGAAGAAAGACTTGTTGATATTTGGTCCCAAATGGGATAAGAACCCAAAACCATTGCTTTGAGGCAGTGAATGGCTTGTATAAAGTTATTTTGGTTTAGAATATGTTATAATACAATGAATTTGATTGATTACAAGTGCTAGAGATGCATGAAGAATGTTTAGAAGTGAGTAGAAAGACTTGTTGATATTTGGTCCCAAATAGGATAAGAACCCAAAACCATTGCTTTGAGGCAGTGAATGGCTTGTATAAAGTTATTTTGGGTTAGAATCTGTTATAATACAATGAATTTGATTGATTACAAGTGCTAGAGATGCATGAAGAATGTTTAGAAGTGAGAAGAAAGACTTGTTGATATTTGGTCTCAAATGGGATAAGAACCCAAAACCATTGCTTTGAGGCAATGAATGGCTTGTAAAAAGCTATTTTGGGTTAGAATATGTTATAATACCATGAATTTGTATGATTACAAGTGCTAGAGATGCATGAAGAATGTTTAGAAGTGAGTAGAAAGACTTGTTGATATTTGGTCCCAAATGGGATAAGAACCCAAAACCAATGCTTTGAGGCAATGAATGGCTTGTAAAAAGCTATTTTGGGTTAGAATATGTTATAATACCATGAATCTGAATGATTACAAGTGCTAGAGATACATGAAGAATGTTTAGAAGTGAGAAGAAAGACTTGTTGATATTTGGTCCCAAATGGGATAAGAACCCAAAACCATTGCTTTGAGGCAATGAATGGCTTGTAAAAAGCTATTTTGGGTTAGAATATGTTATAATACAATGAATTTGATTGATTACAAGTGGTAGAGATGCACGAAGAATGTTTAGATGTGAGAAGAAAGACTTGTTGATATTTGGTCCCAAATGGGATAAGAACCCAAAACCAAATCTTTGAGGCAGTGAATGGCTTGTATAAAGTTGTTTTGGGTTAGAATATGTTATAATACAATGAATTTGATTGATTACAAGTGCTAGAGATGCATGAAGAATGGTTAGAAGTGAGAAGAAAGACTTGTTGATATTTGGTCCCAAATGGGATAAGAACCCAAAACCATTGCTTTGAGGCAGTGAATGGCTTGTATAAAGTTATTTTGGGTTAGAATATGTTATAATACAATGAATTTGATTGATTACAAGTGCTAGAGATGCATGAAGAATGTTTAGAAGTGAGAAGAAAGACTTGTTGATATTTGGTCCCAAATGGGATAAGAACCCAAAACCATTGCTTTGAGGCAGTGAATGGCTTGTATAAAGTTATTTTGGGTTAGAATATGTTATAATACAATGAATTTGATTGATTACAAGTGCTAGAGATGCATGAAGAATGTTTAGAAGTGAGAAGAAAGACTTGTTGATATTTGGTCTCAAATGGGATAAGAACCCAAAACCATTGCTTTGAGGCAATGAATGGCTTGTAAAAAGCTATTTTGGGTTAGAATATGTTATAATACCATGAATTTGTATGATTACAAGTGCTAGAGATGCATGAAGAATGTTTAGAAGTGAGTAGAAAGACTTGTTGATATTTGGTCCCAAATGGGATAAGAACCCAAAACCAATGCTTTGAGGCAATGAATGGCTTGTAAAAAGCTATTTTGGGTTAGAATATGTTATAATACCATGAATCTGAATGATTACAAGTGCTAGAGATACATGAAGAATGTTTAGAAGTGAGAAGAAAGACTTGTTGATATTTGGTCCCAAATGGGATAAGAACCCAAAACCATTGCTTTGAGGCAATGAATGGCTTGTAAAAAGCTATTTTGGGTTAGAATATGTTATAATACAATGAATTTGATTGATTACAAGTGGTAGAGATGCACGAAGAATGTTTAGATGTGAGAAGAAAGACTTGTTGATATTTGGTCCCAAATGGGATAAGAACCCAAAACCAAATCTTTGAGGCAGTGAATGGCTTGTATAAAGTTGTTTTGGGTTAGAATATGTTATAATACAATGAATTTGATTGATTACAAGTGCTAGAGATGCATGAAGAATGGTTAGAAGTGAGAAGAAAGACTTGTTGATATTTGGTCCCAAATGGGATAAGAACCCAAAACCATTGCTTTGAGGCAGTGAATGGCTTGTATAAAGTTATTTTGGGTTAGAATATGTTATAATACAATGAATTTGATTGATTACAAGTGCTAGAGATGCATGAAGAATGTTTAGAAGTGAGAAGAAAGACTTGTTGATATTTGGTCCCAAATGGGATAAGAACCCAAAACCATTGCTTTGAGGCAGTGAATGGCTTGTATAAAGTTATTTTGGGTTAGAATATGTTATAATACAATGAATTTGATTGATTACAAGTGCTAGAGATGCATGAAGAATGTTTAGAAGTGAGAAGAAAGACTTGTTGATATTTGGTCTCAAATGGGATAAGAACCCAAAACCATTGCTTTGAGGCAATGAATGGCTTGTAAAAAGCTATTTTGGGTTAGAATATGTTATAATACCATGAATTTGTATGATTACAAGTGCTAGAGATGCATGAAGAATGTTTAGAAGTGAGTAGAAAGACTTGTTGATATTTGGTCCCAAATGGGATAAGAACCCAAAACCAATGCTTTGAGGCAATGAATGGCTTGTAAAAAGCTATTTTGGGTTAGAATATGTTATAATACCATGAATCTGAATGATTACAAGTGCTAGAGATACATGAAGAATGTTTAGAAGTGAGAAGAAAGACTTGTTGATATTTGGTCCCAAATGGGATAAGAACCCAAAACCATTGCTTTGAGGCAATGAATGGCTTGTAAAAAGCTATTTTGGGTTAGAATATGTTATAATACCATGAATTTGTATGATTACAAGTGCTAGAGATGCATGAAGAATGTTTAGAAGTGAGTAGAAAGACTTGTTGATATTTGGTCCCAAATGGGATAAGAACCCAAAACCAATGCTTTGAGGCAATGAATGGCTTGTAAAAAGCTATTTTGGGTTAGAATATGTTATAATACCATGAATTTGTATGATTACAAGTGCTAGAGATGCATGAAGAATGTTTAGAAGTGAGTAGAAAGACTTGTTGATATTTGGTCCCAAATGGGATAAGAACCCAAAACCAATGCTTTGAGGCAGTGAATGGCTTGTATAAAGTTAGTTTGGGTTAGAATATGTTATAATACAATGAATTTGATTTATTACAAGTGCTAGAGATGCATGAAGAATGTTTAGAAGTGAATAGAAAGACTTGTTGATATTTGGTCTCAAATGGGATAAGAACCCAAAACCATTGCTTTGAGGCAGTGAAGGGCTTGTATAAAGTTATTTTGGTTTAGAATATGTTATAATACAATGAATTTGATTGTTTACAAGTGCTAGAGATGCATGAAGAATGTTTAAAAGTGAGAAGAAAGACTTGTTGATATTTGGTCCCAAATGGGATAAGAACCCAAAACCATTGCTTTGAGGCAGTGAATGGCTTGTATAAAGTTATTTTGGTTTAGAATATGTTATAATACAATGAATTTGATTGATTACAAGTGCTAGAGATGCATGAAGAATGTTTAGAAGTGAGTAGAAAGACTTGTTGATATTTGGTCCCAAATAGGATAAGAACCCAAAACCATTGCTTTGAGGCAGTGAATGGCTTGTATAAAGTTATTTTGGGTTAGAATCTGTTATAATACAATGAATTTGATTGATTACAAGTGCTAGAGATGCATGAAGAATGTTTAGAAGTGAGAAGAAAGACTTGTTGATATTTGGTCTCAAATGGGATAAGAACCCAAAACCATTGCTTTGAGGCAATGAATGGCTTGTAAAAAGCTATTTTGGGTTAGAATATGTTATAATACCATGAATTTGTATGATTACAAGTGCTAGAGATGCATGAAGAATGTTTAGAAGTGAGTAGAAAGACTTGTTGATATTTGGTCCCAAATGGGATAAGAACCCAAAACCAATGCTTTGAGGCAATGAATGGCTTGTAAAAAGCTATTTTGGGTTAGAATATGTTATAATACCATGAATCTGAATGATTACAAGTGCTAGAGATACATGAAGAATGTTTAGAAGTGAGAAGAAAGACTTGTTGATATTTGGTCCCAAATGGGATAAGAACCCAAAACCATTGCTTTGAGGCAATGAATGGCTTGTAAAAAGCTATTTTGGGTTAGAATATGTTATAATACAATGAATTTGATTGATTACAAGTGGTAGAGATGCACGAAGAATGTTTAGATGTGAGAAGAAAGACTTGTTGATATTTGGTCCCAAATGGGATAAGAACCCAAAACCAAATCTTTGAGGCAGTGAATGGCTTGTATAAAGTTGTTTTGGGTTAGAATATGTTATAATACAATGAATTTGATTGATTACAAGTGCTAGAGATGCATGAAGAATGGTTAGAAGTGAGAAGAAAGACTTGTTGATATTTGGTCCCAAATGGGATAAGAACCCAAAACCATTGCTTTGAGGCAGTGAATGGCTTGTATAAAGTTATTTTGGGTTAGAATATGTTATAATACAATGAATTTGATTGATTACAAGTGCTAGAGATGCATGAAGAATGTTTAGAAGTGAGAAGAAAGACTTGTTGATATTTGGTCCCAAATGGGATAAGAACCCAAAACCATTGCTTTGAGGCAGTGAATGGCTTGTATAAAGTTATTTTGGGTTAGAATATGTTATAATACAATGAATTTGATTGATTACAAGTGCTAGAGATGCATGAAGAATGTTTAGAAGTGAGAAGAAAGACTTGTTGATATTTGGTCTCAAATGGGATAAGAACCCAAAACCATTGCTTTGAGGCAATGAATGGCTTGTAAAAAGCTATTTTGGGTTAGAATATGTTATAATACCATGAATTTGTATGATTACAAGTGCTAGAGATGCATGAAGAATGTTTAGAAGTGAGTAGAAAGACTTGTTGATATTTGGTCCCAAATGGGATAAGAACCCAAAACCAATGCTTTGAGGCAATGAATGGCTTGTAAAAAGCTATTTTGGGTTAGAATATGTTATAATACCATGAATCTGAATGATTACAAGTGCTAGAGATACATGAAGAATGTTTAGAAGTGAGAAGAAAGACTTGTTGATATTTGGTCCCAAATGGGATAAGAACCCAAAACCATTGCTTTGAGGCAATGAATGGCTTGTAAAAAGCTATTTTGGGTTAGAATATGTTATAATACAATGAATTTGATTGATTACAAGTGGTAGAGATGCACGAAGAATGTTTAGATGTGAGAAGAAAGACTTGTTGATATTTGGTCCCAAATGGGATAAGAACCCAAAACCAAATCTTTGAGGCAGTGAATGGCTTGTATAAAGTTGTTTTGGGTTAGAATATGTTATAATACAATGAATTTGATTGATTACAAGTGCTAGAGATGCATGAAGAATGGTTAGAAGTGAGAAGAAAGACTTGTTGATATTTGGTCCCAAATGGGATAAGAACCCAAAACCATTGCTTTGAGGCAATGAATGGCTTGTAAAAAGCCATTTTGGGTTAGAATATGTTATAATACAATGAATTTGATTGATTACAAGTGGTAGAGATGCACGAAGAATGTTTAGATGTGAGAAGAAAGACTTGTTGATATTTGGTCCCAAATGGGATAAGAACCCAAAACCAAATCTTTGAGGCAGTGAATGGCTTGTATAAAGTTGTTTTGGGTTAGAATATGTTATAATACAATGAATTTGATTGTTTACAAGTGCTAGAGATGCATGAAGAATGTTTAAAAGTGAGAAGAAAGACTTGTTGATATTTGGTCCCAAATGGGATAAGAACCCAAAACCATTGCTTTGAGGCAGTGAATGGCTTGTATAAAGTTATTTTGGTTTAGAATATGTTATAATACAATGAATTTGATTGATTACAAGTGCTAGAGATGCATGAAGAATGTTTAGAAGTGAATAGAAAGACTTGTTGATATTTGTTCCCAAATGGGATAAGAACCCAAAACCATTGCTTTGAGGCAGTGAATGGCTTGTATAAAGTTAGTTTGGGTTAGAATATGTTATAATACAATGAATTTGATTTATTACAAGTGCTAGAGATGCATGAAGAATGTTTAGAAGTAAATAGAAAGACTTGTTGATATTTGGTCCCAAATGGGATAAGAACCCAAAACCATTGCTTTGAGGCAATGAATGGCTTGTAAAAAGCTATTTTCGGTTAGAATATGTTATAATACAATGAATTTGATTGATTACAAGTGGTAGAGATGCATGAAGAATATTTAGAAGTGAGAAGAAAGACTTGTTGATATTTGGTCCCAAATGGGATAAGAACCCAAAACCATTGCTTTGAGGCAATGAATGGCTTGTATAAAGTTATTTTGGGTTAGAATATGTTATAATACAATGAATTTGATTGATTACAAGTGGTAGAGATGCATGAAGAATGTTTAGAAGTGAGAAGAAAGACTTGTTGATATTTGGTCCCAAACGGGATAAGAACCCAAAATCATTGCTTTGAGGCAGTGAATGGCTTGTATAAAGTTAGTTTGGGTTAGAATATGTTATAATACAATGAATTTGATTTATTACAAGTGCTAGAGATGCATGAAGAATGTTTAGAAGTGAATAGAAAGACTTGTTGATATTTGGTCCCAAATGGGATAAGAACCCAAAACCATTGCTTTGAGGCAGTGAAGGGCTTGTATAAAGTTATTTTGGTTTAGAATATGCTATAATACAATGAATTTGATTGTTTACAAGTGCTAGAGATGCATGAAGAATGTTTAAAAGTGAGAAGAAAGACTTGTTGATATTTGGTCCCAAATGGGATAAGAACCCAAAACCATTGCTTTGAGGCAGTGAATGGCTTGTATAAAGTTATTTTGGTTTAGAATATGTTATAATACAATGAATTTGATTGATTACAAGTGCTAGAGATGCATGAAGAATGTTTAGAAGTGAATAGAAAGACTTGTTGATATTTGTTCCCAAATGGGATAAGAACCCAAAACCATTGCTTTGAGGCAGTGAAGGGCTTGTATAAAGTTATTTTGGTTTAGAATATGTTATAATTCAATGAATTTGATTGATTACAAGTGGTAGAGATGCATGAAGAATGTTTAGAAGTGAGAAGAAAGACTTGTTGATATTTGGTCCCAAACGGGATAAGAACCCAAAATCATTGCTTTGAGGCAGTGAATGGCTTGTATAAAGTTAGTTTGGGTTAGAATATGTTATAATACAATGAATTTGATTTATTACAAGTGCTAGAGATGCATGAAGAATGTTTAGAACTGAATAGAAAGACTTGTTGATATTTGGTCCCAAATGGGATAAGAACCCAAAACCATTGCTTTGAGGCAGTAAAGGGCTTGTATAAAGTTATTTTGGTTTAGAATATGTTATAATACAATGAATTTGATTGTTTACAAGTGCTAGAGATGCATGAAGAATGTTTAAGAGTGAGAAGAAAGACTTGTTGATATTTGGTCCCAAATGGGATAAGAACCCAAAACCATTGCTTTGAGGCAGTGAATGGCTTGTATAAAGTTATTTTGGGTTAGAATATGTTATACTACAATGAATTTGATTGATTACAAGTGCTAGAGATGCATGAAAAATGTTTAGAAGTGAGAAGAAAGACTTGTTGATATTTGGTCCCAAATGGGATAAGAACCCAAAAGCATTGCTTTGAGGCAGTGAATGGCTTGTATAAAGTTATTTTGGGTTAGAATATGTTATAATACAATGAATTTGATTTATTACAAGTGCTAGAGATGCATGAAGAATGTTTAGAAGTGAATAGAAAGACTTGTTGATATTTTGTCCCAAATGGGATAAGAACTCAAAACCATTGCTTTGAGGCAGTGAAGGGCTTGTATAAAGTTATTTTGGTTTAGAATATATTATAATACAATGAATTTGATTGTTTACAAGTGCTAGAGATGCATGAAGAATGTTTAAAAGTGAGAAGAAAGACTTGTTGATATTTGGTCCCAAATGGGATAAGAACCCAAAACCATTGCTTTGAGGCAGTGAATGGCTTGTATAAAGTTATTTTGGTTTAGAATATGTTATAATACAATGAATTTGATTGATTACAAGTGCTAGAGATGCATGAAGAATGTTTAGAAGTGAATAGAAAGACTTGTTGATATTTGTTCCCAAATGGGATAAGAACCCAAAACCATTGCTTTGAGGCAGTGAATGGCTTGTATAAAGTTAGTTTGGGTTAGAATATGTTATAATACAATGAATTTGATTTATTACAAGTGCTAGAGATGCATGAAGAATGTTTAGAAGTAAATAGAAAGACTTGTTGATATTTGGTCCCAAATGGGATAAGAACCCAAAACCATTGCTTTGAGGCAATGAATGGCTTGTAAAAAGCTATTTTCGGTTAGAATATGTTATAATACAATGAATTTGATTGATTACAAGTGGTAGAGATGCATGAAGAATATTTAGAAGTGAGAAGAAAGACTTGTTGATATTTGGTCCCAAATGGGATAAGAACCCAAAACCATTGCTTTGAGGCAATGAATGGCTTGTATAAAGTTATTTTGGGTTAGAATATGTTATAATACAATGAATTTGATTGATTACAAGTGGTAGAGATGCATGAAGAATGTTTAGAAGTGAGAAGAAAGACTTGTTGATATTTGGTCTCAAACGGGATAAGAACCCAAAATCATTGCTTTGAGGCAGTGAATGGCTTGTATAAAGTTAGTTTGGGTTAGAATATGTTATAATACAATGAATTTGATTTATTACAAGTGCTAGAGATGCATGAAGAATGTTTAGAAGTGAATAGAAAGACTTGTTGATATTTGGTCCCAAATGGGATAAGAACCCAAAACCATTGCTTTGAGGCAGTGAAGGGCTTGTATAAAGTTATTTTGGTTTAGAATATGCTATAATACAATGAATTTGATTGTTTACAAGTGCTAGAGATGCATGAAGAATGTTTAAAAGTGAGAAGAAAGACTTGTTGATATTTGGTCCCAAATGGGATAAGAACCCAAAACCATTGCTTTGAGGCAGTGAATGGCTTGTATAAAGTTATTTTGGTTTAGAATATGTTATAATACAATGAATTTGATTGATTACAAGTGCTAGAGATGCATGAAGAATGTTTAGAAGTGAATAGAAAGACTTGTTGATATTTGTTCCCAAATGGGATAAGAACCCAAAACCATTGCTTTGAGGCAGTGAAGGGCTTGTATAAAGTTATTTTGGTTTAGAATATGTTATAATTCAATGAATTTGATTGATTACAAGTGGTAGAGATGCATGAAGAATGTTTAGAAGTGAGAAGAAAGACTTGTTGATATTTGGTCCCAAACGGGATAAGAACCCAAAATCATTGCTTTGAGGCAGTGAATGGCTTGTATAAAGTTAGTTTGGGTTAGAATATGTTATAATACAATGAATTTGATTTATTACAAGTGCTAGAGATGCATGAAGAATGTTTAGAACTGAATAGAAAGACTTGTTGATATTTGGTCCCAAATGGGATAAGAACCCAAAACCATTGCTTTGAGGCAGTAAAGGGCTTGTATAAAGTTATTTTGGTTTAGAATATGTTATAATACAATGAATTTGATTGTTTACAAGTGCTAGAGATGCATGAAGAATGTTTAAGAGTGAGAAGAAAGACTTGTTGATATTTGGTCCCAAATGGGATAAGAACCCAAAACCATTGCTTTGAGGCAGTGAATGGCTTGTATAAAGTTATTTTGGGTTAGAATATGTTATACTACAATGAATTTGATTGATTACAAGTGCTAGAGATGCATGAAAAATGTTTAGAAGTGAGAAGAAAGACTTGTTGATATTTGGTCCCAAATGGGATAAGAACCCAAAATCATTGCTTTGAGGCAGTGAATGGCTTGTATAAAGTTATTTTGGGTTAGAATATGTTATAATACAATGAATTTGATTTATTACAAGTGCTAGAGATGCATGAAGAATGTTTAGAAGTGAATAGAAAGACTTGTTGATATTTTGTCCCAAATGGGATAAGAACTCAAAACCATTGCTTTGAGGCAGTGAAGGGCTTGTATAAAGTTATTTTGGTTTAGAATATATTATAATACAATGAATTTGATTGTTTACAAGTGCTAGAGATGCATGAAGAATGTTTAAAAGTGAGAAGAAAGACTTGTTGATATTTGGTCCCAAATGGGATAAGAACCCAAAACCATTGCTTTGAGGCAGTGAATGGCTTGTATAAAGTTATTTTGGTTTAGAATATGTTATAATACAATGAATTTGATTGATTACAAGTGCTAGAGATGCATGAAGAATGTTTAGAAGTGAATAGAAAGACTTGTTGATATTTGTTCCCAAATGGGATAAGAACCCAAAACCATTGCTTTGAGGCAGTGAATGGCTTGTATAAAGTTATTTTGGGTTAGAATATGTTATAATACAATGAATTTGATTGATTACAAGTGCTAGAGATGCATGAAGAATGTTTAGAAGTGAGAAGAAAGACTTGTTGATATTTGGTCTCAAATGGGATAAGAACCCAAAACCATTGCTTTGAGGCAATGAATGGCTTGTAAAAAGCTATTTTGGGTTAGAATATGTTATAATACCATGAATTTGTATGATTACAAGTGCTAGAGATGCATGAAGAATGTTTAGAAGTGAGTAGAAAGACTTGTTGATATTTGGTCCCAAATGGGATAAGAATTCAAAACCAATGCTTTGAGGCAATGAATGGCTTGTAAAAAGCTATTTTGGGTTAGAATATGTTATAATACCATGAATCTGAATGATTACAAGTGCTAGAGATACATGAAGAATGTTTAGAAGTGAGAAGAAAGACTTGTTGATATTTGGTCCCAAATGGGATAAGAACCCAAAACCATTGCTTTGAGGCAATGAATGGCTTGTAAAAAGCCATTTTGGGTTAGAATATGTTATAATACAATGAATTTGATTGATTACAAGTGGTAGAGATGCACGAAGAATGTTTAGATGTGAGAAGAAAGACTTGTTGATATTTGGTCCCAAATGGGATAAGAACCCAAAACCAAATCTTTGAGGCAGTGAATGGCTTGTATAAAGTTGTTTTGGGTTAGAATATGTTATAATACAATGAATTTGATTGTTTACAAGTGCTAGAGATGCATGAAGAATGTTTAAAAGTGAGAAGAAAGACTTGTTGATATTTGGTCCCAAATGGGATAAGAACCCAAAACCATTGCTTTGAGGCAGTGAATGGCTTGTATAAAGTTATTTTGGTTTAGAATATGTTATAATACAATGAATTTGATTGATTACAAGTGCTAGAGATGCATGAAGAATGTTTAGAAGTGAATAGAAAGACTTGTTGATATTTGTTCCCAAATGGGATAAGAACCCAAAACCATTGCTTTGAGGCAGTGAATGGCTTGTATAAAGTTAGTTTGGGTTAGAATATGTTATAATACAATGAATTTGATTTATTACAAGTGCTAGAGATGCATGAAGAATGTTTAGAAGTAAATAGAAAGACTTGTTGATATTTGGTCCCAAATGGGATAAGAACCCAAAACCATTGCTTTGAGGCAATGAATGGCTTGTAAAAAGTTATTTTCGTTTAGAATATGTTATAATACAATGAATTTGATTGATTACAAGTGGTAGAGATGCATGAAGAATATTTAGAAGTGAGAAGAAAGACTTGTTGATATTTGGTCCCAAATGGGATAAGAACCCAAAACCATTGCTTTGAGGCAATGAATGGCTTGTATAAAGTTATTTTGGGTTAGAATATGTTATAATACAATGAATTTGATTGATTACAAGTGCTAGAGATACATGAAGAATGTTTAGAAGTGAGAAGAAAGACTTGTTGATATTTGGTCCCAAATGGGATAAGAACCCAAAACCATTGCTTTGAGGCAATGAATGGCTTGTAAAAAGCCATTTTGGGTTAGAATATGTTATAATACAATGAATTTGATTGATTACAAGTGGTAGAGATGCACGAAGAATGTTTAGATGTGAGAAGAAAGACTTGTTGATATTTGGTCCCAAATGGGATAAGAACCCAAAACCAAATCTTTGAGGCAGTGAATGGCTTGTATAAAGTTGTTTTGGGTTAGAATATGTTATAATACAATGAATTTGATTGTTTACAAGTGCTAGAGATGCATGAAGAATGTTTAAAAGTGAGAAGAAAGACTTGTTGATATTTGGTCCCAAATGGGATAAGAACCCAAAACCATTGCTTTGAGGCAGTGAATGGCTTGTATAAAGTTATTTTGGTTTAGAATATGTTATAATACAATGAATTTGATTGATTACAAGTGCTAGAGATGCATGAAGAATGTTTAGAAGTGAATAGAAAGACTTGTTGATATTTGTTCCCAAATGGGATAAGAACCCAAAACCATTGCTTTGAGGCAGTGAATGGCTTGTATAAAGTTAGTTTGGGTTAGAATATGTTATAATACAATGAATTTGATTTATTACAAGTGCTAGAGATGCATGAAGAATGTTTAGAAGTAAATAGAAAGACTTGTTGATATTTGGTCCCAAATGGGATAAGAACCCAAAACCATTGCTTTGAGGTAATGAATGGCTTGTAAAAAGTTATTTTCGTTTAGAATATGTTATAATACAATGAATTTGATTGATTACAAGTGGTAGAGATGCATGAAGAATATTTAGAAGTGAGAAGAAAGACTTGTTGATATTTGGTCCCAAATGGGATAAGAACCCAAAACCATTGCTTTGAGGCAATGAATGGCTTGTATAAAGTTATTTTGGGTTAGAATATGTTATAATACAATGAATTTGATTGATTACAAGTGGTAGAGATGCATGAAGAATGTTTAGAAGTGAGAAGAAAGACTTGTTGATATTTGGTCCCAAACAGGATAAGAACCCAAAATCATTGCTTTGAGGCAGTGAATGGCTTGTATAAAGTTAGTTTGGGTTAGAATATGTTATAATACAATGAATTTGATTTATTACAAGTGCTAGAGATGCATGAAGAATGTTTAGAAGTGAATAGAAAGACTTGTTGATATTTGGTCCCAAATGGGATAAGAACCCAAAACCATTGCTTTGAGGCAGTGAAGGGCTTGTATAAAGTTATTTTGGTTTAGAATATGTTATAATACAATGAATTTGATTGTTTACAAGTGCTAGAGATGCATGAAGAATGTTTAAAAGTGAGAAGAAAGACTTGTTGATATTTGGTCCCAAATGGGATAAGAACCCAAAACCATTGCTTTGAGGCAGTGAATGGCTTGTATAAAGTTATTTTGGTTTAGAATATGTTATAATACAATGAATTTGATTGATTACAAGTGCTAGAGATGCATGAAGAATGTTTAGAAGTGAATAGAAAGACTTGTTGATATTTGTTCCCAAATGGGATAAGAACCCAAAACCATTGCTTTGAGGCAGTGAAGGGCTTGTATAAAGTTATTTTGGTTTAGAATATGTTATAATTCAATGAATTTGATTGATTACAAGTGGTAGAGATGCATGAAGAATGTTTAGAAGTGAGAAGAAAGACTTGTTGATATTTGGTCCCAAACGGGATAAGAACCCAAAATCATTGCTTTGAGGCAGTGAATGGCTTGTATAAAGTTAGTTTGGGTTAGAATATGTTATAATACAATGAATTTGATTTATTACAAGTGCTAGAGATGCATGAAGAATGTTTAGAACTGAATAGAAAGACTTGTTGATATTTGGTCCCAAATGGGATAAGAACCCAAAACCATTGCTTTGAGGCAGTAAAGGGCTTGTATAAAGTTATTTTGGTTTAGAATATGTTATAATACAATGAATTTGATTGTTTACAAGTGCTAGAGATGCATGAAGAATGTTTAAGAGTGAGAAGAAAGACTTGTTGATATTTGGTCCCAAATGGGATAAGAACCCAAAACCATTGCTTTGAGGCAGTGAATGGCTTGTATAAAGTTATTTTGGGTTAGAATATGTTATACTACAATGAATTTGATTGATTACAAGTGCTAGAGATGCATGAAAAATGTTTAGAAGTGAGAAGAAAGACTTGTTGATATTTGGTCCCAAATGGGATAAGAACCCAAAATCATTGCTTTGAGGCAGTGAATGGCTTGTATAAAGTTAGTTTGGGTTAGAATATGTTATAATACAATGAATTTGATTTATTACAAGTGCTAGAGATGCATGAAGAATGTTTAGAAGTGAATAGAAAGACTTGTTGATATTTTGTCCCAAATGGGATAAGAACTCAAAACCATTGCTTTGAGGCAGTGAAGGGCTTGTATAAAGTTATTTTGGTTTAGAATATGTTATAATACAATGAATTTGATTGTTTACAAGTGCTAGAGATGCATGAAGAATGTTTAAAAGTGAGAAGAAAGACTTGTTGATATTTGGTCCCAAATGGGATAAGAACCCAAAACCATTGCTTTGAGGCAGTGAATGGCTTGTATAAAGTTATTTTGGTTTAGAATATGTTATAATACAATGAATTTGATTGATTACAAGTGCTAGAGATGCATGAAGAATGTTTAGAAGTGAATAGAAAGACTTGTTGATATTTGTTCCCAAATGGGATAAGAACCCAAAACCATTGCTTTGAGGCAGTGAAGGGCTTGTATAAAATTATTTTGGTTTAGAATATGTTATAATACAATGAATTTGATTGATTACAAGTGGTAGAGATGCATGAAGAATGTTTAGAAGTGAGAAGAAAGACTTGTTGATATTTGGTCCCAAACGGGATAAGAACCCAAAATCATTGCTTTGAGGCAGTGAATGGCTTGTATAAAGTTAGTTTGGGTTAGAATATGTTATAATACAATGAATTTGATTTATTACAAGTGCTAGAGATGCATGAAGAATGTTTAGAAGTGAATAGAAAGACTTGTTGATATTTGGTCCCAAATGGGATAAGAACCCAAAACCATTGCTTTGAGGCAATGAATGGCTTGTAAAAAGCTATTTTCGGTTAGAATATGTTATAATACAATGAATTTGATTGATTACAAGTGGTAGAGATGCATGAAGAATATTTAGAAGTGAGAAGAAAGACTTGTTGATATTTGGTCCCAAATGGGATAAGAACCCAAAATCATTGCTTTGAGGCAGTGAATGGCTTGTATAAAGTTAGTTTGGGTTAGAATATGTTATAATACAATGAATTTGATTTATTACAAGTGCTAGAGATGCATGAAAAATGTTTAGAACTGAATAGAAAGACTTGTTGATATTTGGTCCCAAATGGGATAAGAACCCAAAACCATTGCTTTGAGGCAGTAAAGGGCATGTATAAAGTTATTTTGGTTTAGAATATGTTATAATACAATGAATTTGATTGTTTACAAGTGCTAGAGATGCATGAAGAATGTTTAAAAGTGAGAAGAAAGACTTGTAGATATTTGGTCCCAAATCGGATAAGAACCCAAAACCATTGCTTTGAGGCAGTGAATGGCTTGTATAAAGTTATTATGGGTTAGAATATGTTATAATACAATGAATTTGATTGATTACAAGTGGTAGAGATGCATGAAGAATGTTTAGAAGTGAGAAGAAAGACTTGTTGATATTTGGTCCCAAATGGGATAAGAACCCAAAATCATTGCTTTGAGGCAGTGAATGGCTTGTATAAAGTTAGTTTGGGTTAGAATATGTTATAATACAATGAATTTGATTTATTACAAGTGCTAGAGATGCATGAAGAATGTTTAGAAGTAAATAGAAAGACTTGTTGATATTTGGTCCCAAATGGGATAAGAACCCAAAACTATTGCTTTGAGGCAATGAATGGCTTGTAAAAAGCTATTTTCGGTTAGAATATGTTATAATACAATGAATTTGATTGATTACAAGTGGTAGAGATGCATGAAGAATATTTAGAAGTGAGAAGAAAGACTTGTTGATATTTGGTCCCAAATGGGATAAGAACCCAAAATCATTGCTTTGAGGCAGTGAATGGCTTGTATAAAGTTAGTTTGGGTTAGAATATGTTATAATACAATGAATTTGATTTATTACGAGTGCTAGAGATGCATGAAGAATGTTTAGAACTGAATAGAAAGACTTGTTGATATTTGGTCCCAAATGGGATAAGAACCCAAAACCATTGCTTTGAGGCAGTAAAGGGCATGTATAAAGTTATTTTGGTTTAGAATATGTTATAATACAATGAATTTGATTGATTACAAGTGGTAGAGATGCATGAAGAATGTTTAGAAGTGAGAAGAAAGACTTGTTGATATTTGGTCCCAAACGGGATAAGAACCCAAAACCATTGCTTTGAGGCAGTGAATGGCTTGTATAAAGTTAGTTTGGGTTAGAATATGTTATAATACAATGAATTTGATTTATTACAAGTGCTAGAGCTGCATGAAGAATGTTTAGAAGTGAATAGAAAGACTTGTTGATATTTGGTCCCAAATGGGATAAGAACCCAAAACCATTGCTTTGAGGCAATGAATGGCTTGTAAAAAGCTATTTTGGGTTAGAATATGTTATAATACAATGAATTTGATTGATTACAAGTGGTAGAGATGCATGAAGAATATTTAGAAGTGAGAAGAAAGACTTGTTGATATTGGTCCCAAATGGGATAAGAACCCAAAATCATTGCTTTGAGGCAGTGAATGGCTTGTATAAAGTTAGTTTGGGTTAGAATATGTTATAATACAATGAATTTGATTTATTACAAGTGCTAGAGATGCATGAAGAATGTTTAGAACTGAATAGAAAGACTTGTTGATATTTGGTCCCAAATGGGATAAGAACCTAAAACCATTGCTTTGAGGCAGTAAAGGGCTTGTATAAAGTTATTTTGGTTTAGAATATGTTATAATACAATGAATTTGATTGTTTACAAGTGCTAGAGATGCATGAAGAATGTTTAAAAGTGAGAAGAAAGACTTGTTGATATTTGGTCCCAAATGGGATAAGAACCCAAAACCATTGCTTTGAGGCAGTGAATGGCTTGTATAAAGTTATTTTGGGTTAGAATATGTTATAATACAATGAATTTGATTGATTACAAGTGCTAGAGATGCATGAAAAATGTTTAGAAGTGAGAAGAAAGACTTGTTGATATTTGGTCCCAAATGGGATAAGAACCCAAAATCATTGCTTTGAGGCAGTGAATGGCTTGTATAAAGTTAGTTTGGGTTAGAATATGTTATAATACAATGAATTTGATTTATTACAAGTGCTAGAGATGCATGAAGAATGTTTAGAAGTGAATAGAAAGACTTGTTGATATTTGGTCCCAAATGGGATAAGAACCCAAAACCATTGCTTTGAGGCAGTGAAGGGCTTGTATAAAGTTATTTTGGTTTAGAATATGTTATAATACAATGAATTTGATTGTTTACAAGTGCTAGAGATGCATGAAGAATGTTTAAAAGTGAGAAGAAAGACTTGTTGATATTTGGTCCCAAATGGGATAAGAACCCAAAACCATTGCTTTGAGGCAGTGAATGGCTTGTATAAAGTTATTTTGGTTTAGAATATGTTATAATACAATGAATTTGATTGATTACAAGTGCTAGAGATGCATGAAGAATGTTTAGAAGTGAATAGAAAGACTTGTTGATATTTGTTCCCAAATGGGATAAGAACCCAAAACCATTGCTTTGAGGCAGTGAAGGGCTTGTATAAAGTTATTTTGGTTTAGAATATGTTATAATACAATGAATTTGATTGATTACAAGTGGTAGAGATGCATGAAGAATGTTTAGAAGTGAGAAGAAAGACTTGTTGATATTTGGTCCCAAACGGGATAAGAACCCAAAATCATTGCTTTGAGGCAGTGAATGGCTTGTATAAAGTTAGTTTGGGTTAGAATATGTTATAATACAATGAATTTGATTTATTACAAGTGCTAGAGATGCATGAAGAATGTTTAGAAGTGAATAGAAAGACTTGTTGATATTTGGTCCCAAATGGGATAAGAACCCAAAACCATTGCTTTGAGGCAATGAATGGCTTGTAAAAAGCTATTTTCGGTTAGAATATGTTATAATACAATGAATTTGATTGATTACAAGTGGTAGAGATGCATGAAGAATATTTAGAAGTGAGAAGAAAGACTTGTTGATATTTGGTCCCAAATGGGATAAGAACCCAAAATCATTGCTTTGAGGCAGTGAATGGCTTGTATAAAGTTAGTTTGGGTTAGAATATGTTATAATACAATGAATTTGATTGATTACAAGTGCTAGAGATGCATGAAGAATGTTTAGAACTGAATAGAAAGACTTGTTGATATTTGGTCCCAAATGGGATAAGAACCCAAAACCATTGCTTTGAGGCAGTAAAGGGCATGTATAAAGTTATTTTGGTTTAGAATATGTTATAATACAATGAATTTGATTGATTACAAGTGGTAGAGATGCATGAAGAATGTTTAGAAGTGTGAAGAAAGACTTGTTGATATTTGGTCCCAAACGGGATAAGAACCCAAAACCATTGCTTTGAGGCAGTGTTTGGCTTGTATAAAGTTAGTTTGGGTTAGAATATGTTATAATACAATGAATTGGATTTATTACAAGTGCTAGAGATGCATGAAGAATGTTTAGAAGTGAATAGAAAGACTTGTTGATATTTGGTCCCAAATGGGATAAGAACCCAAAACCATTGCTTTGAGGCAATGAATGGCTTGTAAAAAGCTATTTTGGGTTAGAATATGTTATAATACAATGAATTTGATTGATTACAAGTGGTAGAGATGCATGAAGAATATTTAGAAGTGAGAAGAAAGACTTGTTGATATTGGTCCCAAATGGGATAAGAACCCAAAATCATTGCTTTGAGGCAGTGAATGGCTTGTATAAAGTTAGTTTGGGTTAGAATATGTTATAATACAATGAATTTGATTTATTACAAGTGCTAGAGATGCATGAAGAATGTTTAGAACTGAATAGAAAGACTTGTTGATATTTGGTCCCAAATGGGATAAGAACCCAAAACCATTGCTTTGAGGCAGTAAAGGGCTTGTATAAAGTTATTTTGGTTTAGAATATGTTATAATACAATGAATTTGATTGTTTACAAGTGCTAGAGATGCATGAAGAATGTTTAAAACTGAGAAGAAAGACTTGTTGATATTTGGTCCCAAATGGGATAAGAACCCAAAACCATTGCTTTGAGGCAGTGAATGGCTTGTATAAAGTTATTTTGGGTTAGAATATGTTATAATACAATGAATTTGATTGATTACAAGTGCTAGAGATGCATGAAAAATGTTTAGAAGTGAGAAGAAAGACTTGTTGATATTTGGTCCCAAATGGGATAAGAACCCAAAATCATTGCTTTGAGGCAGTGAATGGCTTGTATAAAGTTAGTTTGGGTTAGAATATGTTATAATACAATGAATTTGATTTATTACAAGTGCTAGAGATGCATGAAGAATGTTTAGAAGTGAATAGAAAGACTTGTTGATATTTGGTCCCAAATGGGATAAGAACCCAAAACCATTGCTTTGAGGCAGTGAAAGGCTTGTATAAAGTTATTTTGGTTTAGAATATGTTATAATACAATGAATTTGATTGTTTACAAGTGCTAGAGATGCATGAAGAATGTTTAAAAGTGAGAAGAAAGACTTGTTGATATTTGGTCCCAAATGGGATAAGAACCCAAAACCATTGCTTTGAGGCAGTGAATGGCTTGTATAAACTTATTTTGGTTTAGAATATGTTATAATACAATGAATTTGATTGATTACAAGTGCTAGAGATGCATGAAGAATGTTTAGAAGTGAATAGAAAGACTTGTTGATATTTGTTCCCAAATGGGATAAGAACCCAAAGCCATTGCTTTGAGGCAGTGAAGGGCTTGTATAAAGTTATTTTGGTTTAGAATATGTTATAATACAATGAATTTGATTGATTACAAGTGGTAGAGATGCATGAAGAATGTTTAGAAGTGAGAAGAAAGACTTGTTGATATTTGGTCCCAAACGGGATAAGAACCCAAAATCATTGCTTTAAGGCAGTGAATGGCTTGTATAAAGTTAGTTTGGGTTAGAATATGTTATAATACAATGAATTTGATTTATTACAAGTGCTAGAGATGCATGAAGAATGTTTAGAAGTGAATAGAAAGACTTGTTGATATTTGGTCCCAAATGGGATAAGAACCCAAAACCATTGCTTTGAGGCAATGAATGGCTTGTAAAAAGCTATTTTCGGTTAGAATATGTTATAATACAATGAATTTGATTGATTACAAGTGGTAGAAATGCATGAAGAATATTTAGAAGTGAGAAGAAAGACTTGTTGATATTTGGTCCCATATGGGATAAGAACCCAAAATCATTGCTTTGAGGCAGTGAATGGCTTGTATAAAGTTAGTTTGGGTTAGAATATGTTATAATACAATGAATTTGATTTATTACAAGTGCTAGAGATGCATGAAGAATGTTTAGAACTGAATAGAAAGACTTGTTGATATTTGGTCCCAAATGGGATAAGAACCCAAAACCATTGCTTTGAGGCAGTAAAGGGCATGTATAAAGTTATTTTGGTTTAGAATATGTTATAATACAATGAATTTGATTGTTTACAAGTGCTAGAGATGCATGAAGAATGTTTAAAAGTGAGAAGAAAGACTTGTTGATATTTGGTCCCAAATGGGATAAGAACCCAAAACCATTGCTTTGAGGCAGTGAATGGCTTGTATAAAGTTATTTTGGGTTAGAATATGTTATAATACAATGAATTTGATTGATTACAAGTGGTAGAGATGCATGAAGAATGTTTAGAAGTGAGAAGAAAGACTTGTTGATATTTGGTCCCAAACGGGATAAGAACCCAAAATCATTGCTTTGAGGCAGTGAATGGCTTGTATAAAGTTAGTTTGGGTTAGAATATGTTATAATACAATGAATTTGATTTATTACAAGTGCTAGAGATGCATGAAGAATGTTTAGAAGTAAATAGAAAGACTTGTTGATATTTGGTCCCAAATGGGATAAGAACCCAAAACCATTGCTTTGAGGCAATGAATGGCTTGTAAAAAGCTATTTTCGGTTCGAATATGTTATAATACAATGAATTTGATTGATTACAAGTGGTAGAGATGCATGAAGAATATTTAGAAGTGAGAAGAAAGACTTGTTGATATTTGGTCCCAAATGGGATAAGAACCCAAAATCATTGCTTTGAGGCAGTGAATGGCTTGTATAAAGTTAGTTTGGGTTAAAATATGTTATAATACAATGAATTTGATTTATTACAAGTGCTAGAGATGCATGAAGAATGTTTAGAACTGAATAGAAAGACTTGTTGATATTTGGTCCCAAATGGGATAAGAACCCAAAACCATTGCTTTGAGGCAGTAAAGGGCATGTATAAAGTTATTTTGGTTTAGAATATGTTATAATACAATGAATTTGATTGTTTACAAGTGCTAGAGATGCATGAAGAATGTTTAAAAGTGAGAAGAAAGACTTGTTGATATTTGGTCCCAAATGGGATAAGTGTAAGATTTCAAAGAGATTGAGCTGCAAGATCTAATCTCCTCCTTAAACTCACAAGAAACTCACAAGAACACCAAATCTGAGTTTGTGTGCTCTTGTGTATAACCATCAAGAAACGAACACAATGAGAGCTGTTCTTGAGGTTATAACTAAGTCATACACGCCCATTGAAGCTGTGTATACTCAAGAATAAGCATGAGACGCAACAGCTCTCTCACACCAAAACAGAACCCAAAACCCTTATAGAATCGATTTAGAGAGTGGGAGAGAATTGAATGAGAGAATGGGATGAGACCAAGCATTGCCAAAGCTTGGTCTCTCCATGAGAGTATAAAGATCAGAACTTCCCCATTTGTGAGTATAAGAGACGATTTTAGTATAGGGGAAGACTCCCCAAAGGAGAGCTTAACTTTTATTATGCATAAGCTTACATATATATACTACAATGAATGGGATAAGGTGTATCCCTTCTCACCCTAATCTCCAACGGTCATATACATTTAAATCTAGTTATTTAAACTTAAATCTAGATAAATTATAGAGGAGAAAGTGACATGAGGGGAGAGGGCGAGCTGGTCCCAAGCTTAGATAGTGACATCTCCGAAAATGCTTCAAATGTCGACTTGTGGTTTCTCTCTTTGGTTCCTTTATCTCCAACGTCTATATTGAGGTCTTGGGCGCCTAAGACTGATAGTGACAGCACATAAACGTCCCTCTTAGCTCACATGTGACTCCTTGCAACTTGCATTGTTTCTTCACACATGTGACTCCTCTTTTTGGCGCCTAAACACATTTGAATCTAGGGACTTCTTCACTTCTTCATTGTCCCTAGATTTGCACATTCTTTATCAACTTATTGTTGACCCTAGATTTGCACATCTTTATCTTCAAGATTGACCCGAACTTTGCACATTCTTCTTTGGTGATTAAACCGCGGTTTTGCACATCTTGGTGATGACCCGAACTTTGCACATCTTGATAACTTCATGAATGACCCGAACTTTGCACAAGCTTCGGTCTTGATAACTTTGACCCGAACTTTGCACACCTTGATCACGTGTGTGCCTAGAGACCGATCGTTCTAGTGGATAGATTGGTCGATCCCTTGTTGTGAACGATCGGTCATTTCCTTGTTGTTGTGATCGATCGATCCCTTGATGTTGTGATCGATCGTTCCTTCATTGCTTGTGCTCATTTATTTCAATACTCCCCCTCAAGCTTGACCGGAAGGGATGGAGGTTAAGCTTGGACGTAAATGAGCATGATCAAGTATCACTCCTTGAACCACATGAACTCGCCCTAGTCTTCTAGACTTCGGACTTAAGCTTTCCCATTAGCTTCTTCCTCTCAATACTCCCCCTCAAGCTTGGACGTTGGGGACCAAAGACCAAGCTTGCAACACATAAAGGACTACCTCGTTAAAAACCTTAGCAAAGAAAACCTCTTGGGATAAAACTTTGCTAAGGGAAAAAGAGTGTAGCCTCCATGGTTGAATGATGTAGCTATGGTCATGGTTTGAACGTGGGTTTGCTTAGGCACTTGCTTTGACTTCTTGTTGAGACTCAATCGTGTGTGTACTCGCTTGAGGGCCTTCTCCTCTCGGTCACCACTATGAATTGATCTTCCTTGAGTCAAGCTACATTAGCCATGTTTCTTCCCTTCCCATACCATAGCTTCCATGATGCAACCGGTTCTCTTCTTCTCATCTAGCTTCTTTTGATGGCTTTCTTTCTCTTTTACACCTTAATTCAAAAGATGTAAAGAAATCTTAAGTATATGTGCCACAAGAATATCATAAAGCTTAGACGAGACTTGAGAGAACAAACTTATATTGAACTAACTAGTTCAATTTAAACACATGCATATAAATCAGATACAAACCATGAAATGCGGTTTTAAAAAAAACATGCTAAATCCAATTTCAAATTCAGTTCATAAAACAGATTTTAACAAATTGACTAATGTCATGGAAATAATTTTAAAACTGGTATTAAGCTTTTAAAAACCTTATAAAGTACTTATAAAAATATTTTTCACCTTTTAAAATAATAAAAATCGTTTGAAAAATATTTTAAAATATTTTCAACTTTAAAAGTAATTTTAAATCGATTTTAGAAATATTGCCACCATTTTCAAAACCTTAAAACTGAATTTAAGAAATATTTGAAAAGAGAATTTAAATGTAAATAAATTCAAACTTGATAAATCTAAATCAAAAATATGACTAACACTAATCATATTTTGACAACTTAACAATTCAAATCACAATCAACACCTAAAATCATTTTAAACAATGAAGACTCCAATTATGATCATCATGCAATTTCAAGTTCAAATATGAGCAATCTAATCAACAAAATTTAAAGAGTAAGGTTTAGAATTAGCCTTTTGTCTTCTTTGTTGTAATTGGATGGATGAGACTTGGTGTGCATCACCATTTGAGTTTCTGCTCCCATGGGTCTCCTCTTCATGGTTGATGACTTTTAGAACTCAATCCACCTCTTCTACATCCAACTTTGGATGAGCTTCATGATTGGCTTGGAGGCTTCTTCTCCAGCCGCTTTTTGCTTCTTTCTATCTTCTTTGTAGCTTCCTTTGAAGATGGAGAGAGATAGAACACTTCTTGACTTCAATTTGGCTTCATTGGAAGCTTTGTTCGTTGCCATTCAATGGCCAATCGATCCCTTAACCGACCTTCATGGTCGATTGCTTCTTCTTATTCGCGTCAGAATGATATGTGCCCACTGAATGGGTCATAACTTCTCAACGCCTGCTCGTATCCGGATGATTTTACTTCCACTGGAAAGCTTACTCAATTTCCAAGAACTTGTATAAAGGACATTGGAGCTGAATCGCAGTGAAAGGCCTTCGTACGAGTCGATCTTTAAGACGCTTTGACAGAGACTTTGCTTCTTGCCGAGAATATAACCATAATTTGTGACTTCGTAACCAAGATCTTGAATCATCTTGGGAACCAATAACTTGAGTTTTCTATGGCTTGGGCCATCTCTTGAGTCAAGAAACCTTGTGCCTAGTATAATTGACACCTAGTGCACATCCAATCTTGAACTCCAACAACGTGACGCTAACACACATGTCTTGAGTTGATTCATCACTTTCCACCAGCTTGCCTTTCCATTAGGCGTCTCCACAAGAACTTCAAACATAGCATTCACCCTCGGTAAGCCTCGCAGGTTCTCCCTTGATCTTCCGGAGCTTTGACTCGCTAGAAAGAACATCCTTGTGGTCTCCAAAGCTTGATGGCCATTGGTTCTAACTTCAAGCATTGTGTTGCGCCTTCAAGAACCAACAAGGTTCATAAGAGTATTTGTAACCAGAATGAGAGTATGAGTAACCAAGATTTTGAGAATAAGTAGCCAAGAGAATAGAGTAACCAGAATGAGAGATTTAGTAACCAAGAATGAGAGATTTTGCGGAATAGAAAAGAGAGTGAGTGTTTGGGTGTTTGTGGGTGTTTGGATAGAGATTTCCTCTGAATTTCTTTGCTTATAAAAGCCAAAGCAGCTCAGATCTTTCAACCTGGCTCTGATACCATGTAAGATTTCAAAGAGATTGAGCTGCAAGATCTAATCTCCTCCTTAAACTCACAAGAAACTCACAAGAACACCAAATCTGAGTTTGTGTGCTCTTATGTATAACCATCAAGAAACGAACACAATGAGAGCTGTTCTTGAGGTTATAACTAAGTCATACACGCCCATTGAAGCTGTGTATACTCAAGAATAAGCATGAGACGCAACAGCTCTCTCACACCAAAACAGAACCCAAAACCCTTATAGAATCGATTTAGAGAGTGGGAGAGAATTGAATGAGAGAATGGGATGAGACCAAGCATTGCCAAAGCTTGGTCTCTCCATGAGAGTATAAAGATCAGAACTTCCCCATTTGTGAGTATAAGAGACGATTTTAGTATAGGGGAAGACTCCCCAAAGGAGAGCTTAACTTTTATTATGCATAAGCTTACATATATATACTACAATGAATGGGATAAGGTGTATCCCTTCTCACCCTAATCTCCAACGGTCATATACATTTAAATCTAGTTATTTAAACTTAAATCTAGATAAATTATAGAGGAGAAAGTGACATGAGGGGAGAGGGCGAGCTGGTCCCAAGCTTAGATAGTGACATCTCCGAAAATGCTTCAAATGCCCACTTGTGGTTTCTCTCTTTGGTTCCTTTATCTCCAACGTCTATATTGAGGTCTTGGGCGCCTAAGACTGATAGTGACAGCACATAAACGTCCCTCTTAGCTCACATGTGACTCCTTGCAACTTGCATTGTTTCTTCACACATGTGACTCCTCTTTTTGGCGCCTAAACACATTTGAATCTAGGGACTTCTTCACTTCTTCATTGTCCCTAGATTTGCACATTCTTTATCAACTTATTGTTGACCCTAGATTTGCACATCTTTATCTTCAAGATTGACCCGAACTTTGCACATTCTTCTTTGGTGATTAAACCGCGGTTTTGCATATCTTGGTGATGACCCGAACTTTGCACATCTTGATAACTTCATGAATGACCCGAACTTTGCACAAGCTTCGGTCTTGATAACTTTGACCCGAACTTTGCACACCTTGATCACGTGTGTGCCTAGAGACCGATCGTTCTAGTGGATAGATTGGTCGATCCCTTGTTGTGAACGATCGGTCATTTCCTTGTTGTTGTGATCGATCGATCCCTTGATGTTGTGATCGATCGTTCCTTCATTGCTTGTGCTCATTTATTTCAATACTCCCCCTCAAGCTTGACCGGAAGGGATGGAGGTTAAGCTTGGACGTAAATGAGCATGATCAAGTATCACTCCTTGAACCACATGAACTCGCCCTAGTCTTCTAGACTTCGGACTTAAGCTTTCCCATTAGCTTCTTCCTCTCAATAATAAGAACCCAAAACCATTGCTTTGAGGCAGTGAATGGCTTGTATAAAGTTATTTTGGGTTAGAATATGTTATAATACAATGAATTTGATTGATTACAAGTGCTAGAGATGCATGAAAAATGTTTAGAAGTGAGAAGAAAGACTTGTTGATATTTGGTCCCAAATGGGATAAGAACCCAAAATCATTGCTTTGAGGCAGTGAATGGCTTGTATAAAGTTAGTTTGGGTTAGAATATGTTATAATACAATGAATTTGATTTATTACAAGTGCTAGAGATGCATGAAGAATGTTTAGAAGTGAATAGAAAGACTTGTTGATATTTGGTCCCAAATGGGATAAGAACCCAAAACCATTGCTTTGAGGCAGTGAAGGGCTTGTATAAAGTTATTTTGGTTTAGAATATGTTATAATACAATGAATTTGATTGTTTACAAGTGCTAGAGATGCATGAAGAATGTTTAAAAGTGAGAAGAAAGACTTGTTGATATTTGGTCCCAAATGGGATAAGAACCCAAAACCATTGCTTTGAGGCAGTGAATGGCTTGTATAAAGTTATTTTGGTTTAGAATATGTTATAATACAATGAATTTGATTGATTACAAGTGCTAGAGATGCATAAAGAATGTTTAGAAGTGAGTAGAAAGACTTGTTGATATTTGGTCCCAAATAGGATAAGAACCCAAAACCATTGCTTTGAGGCAGTGAATGGCTTGTATAAAGTTATTTTGGGTTAGAATATGTTATAATACAATGAATTTGATTGATTACAAGTGCTAGAGATGCATGAAGAATGTTTAGAAGTGAGAAGAAAGACTTGTTGATATTTGGTCTCAAATGGGATAAGAACCCAAAACCATTGCTTTGAGGCAATGAATGGCTTGTAAAAAGCTATTTTGGGTTAGAATATGTTATAATACCATGAATTTGTATGATTACAAGTGCTAGAGATGCATGAAGAATGTTTAGAAGTGAGTAGAAAGACTTGTTGATATTTGGTCCCAAATGGGATAAGAACCCAAAACCAATGCTTTGAGGCAATGAATGGCTTGTAAAAAGCTATTTTGGGTTAGAATATGTTATAATACCATGAATCTGAATGATTACAAGTGCTAGAGATACATGAAGAATGTTTAGAAGTGAGAAGAAAGACTTGTTGATATTTGGTCCCAAATGGGATAAGAACCCAAAACCATTGCTTTGAGGCAATGAATGGCTTGTAAAAAGCTATTTTGGGTTAGAATATGTTATAATACAATGAATTTGATTGATTACAAGTGGTAGAGATGCACGAAGAATGTTTAGATGTGAGAAGAAAGACTTGTTGATATTTGGCCCCAAATGGGATAAGAATCCAAAACCAAATCTTTGAGGCAGTGAATGGCTTGTATAAAGTTGTTTTGGGTTAGAATATGTTATAATACAATGAATTTGATTGATTACAAGTGCTAGAGATGCATGAAGAATGGTTAGAAGTGAGAAGAAAGACTTGTTGATATTTGGTCCCAAATGGGATAAGAACCCAAAACCATTGCTTTGAGGCAATGAATGGCTTGTAAAAAGCCATTTTGGGTTAGAATATGTTATAATACAATGAATTTGATTGATTACAAGTGGTAGAGATGCACGAAGAATGTTTAGATGTGAGAAGAAAGACTTGTTGATATTTGGTCCCAAATGGGATAAGAACCCAAAACCAAATCTTTGAGGCAGTGAATGGCTTGTATAAAGTTGTTTTGGGTTAGAATATGTTATAATACAATGAATTTGATTGTTTACAAGTGCTAGAGATGCATGAAGAATGTTTAAAAGTGAGAAGAAAGACTTGTTGATATTTGGTCCAAAATGGGATAAGAACCCAAAACCATTGCTTTGAGGCAGTGAATGGCTTGTATAAAGTTATTTTGGTTTAGAATATGTTATAATACAATGAATTTGATTGATTACAAGTGCTAGAGATGCATGAAGAATGTTTAGAAGTGAATAGAAAGACTTGTTGATATTTGTTCCCAAATGGGATAAGAACCCAAAACCATTGCTTTGAGGCAGTGAATGGCTTGTATAAAGTTAGTTTGGGTTAGAATATGTTATAATACAATGAATTTGATTTATTACAAGTGCTAGAGATGCATGAAGAATGTTTAGAAGTAAATAGAAAGACTTGTTGATATTTGGTCCCAAATGGGATAAGAACCCAAAACCATTGCTTTGAGGCAATGAATGGCTTGTAAAAAGCTATTTTCGGTTAGAATATGTTATAATACAATGAATTTGATTGATTACAAGTGGTAGAGATGCATGAAGAATATTTAGAAGTGAGAAGAAAGACTTGTTGATATTTGGTCCCAAATGGGATAAGAACCCAAAACCATTGCTTTGAGGCAATGAATGGCTTGTATAAAGTTATTTTGGGTTAGAATATGTTATAATACAATGAATTTGATTGATTACAAGTGGTAGAGATGCATGAAGAATGTTTAGAAGTGAGAAGAAAGACTTGTTGATATTTGGTCCCAAACGGGATAAGAACCCAAAATCATTGCTTTGAGGCAGTGAATGGCTTGTATAAAGTTAGTTTGGGTTAGAATATGTTATAATACAATGAATTTGAGTTATTACAAGTGCTAGAGATGCATGAAGAATGTTTAGAAGTAAATAGAAAGACTTGTTGATATTTGGTCCCAAATGGGATAAGAACCCAAAACCATTGCTTTGAGGCAATGAATGGCTTGTAAAAAGCTATTTTGGGTTAGAATATGTTATAATACCATGAATCTGAATGATTACAAGTGCTAGAGATACATGAAGAATGTTTAGAAGTGAGAAGAAAGACTTGTTGATATTTGGTCCCAAATGGGATAAGAACCCAAAACCATTGCTTTGAGGCAATGAATGGCTTGTAAAAAGCTATTTTGGGTTAGAATATGTTATAATACAATGAATTTGATTGATTACAAGTGGTAGAGATGCACGAAGAATGTTTAGATGTGAGAAGAAAGACTTGTTGATATTTGGCCCCAAATGGGATAAGAACCCAAAACCAAATCTTTGAGGCAGTGAATGGCTTGTATAAAGTTGTTTTGGGTTAGAATATGTTATAATACAATGAATTTGATTGATTACAAGTGCTAGAGATGCATGAAGAATGGTTAGAAGTGAGAAGAAAGACTTGTTGATATTTGGTCCCAAATGGGATAAGAACCCAAAACCATTGCTTTGAGGCAATGAATGGCTTAAAAAAAGCCATTTTGGGTTAGAATATGTTATAATACAATGAATTTGATTGATTACAAGTGGTAGAGATGCACGAAGAATGTTTAGATGTGAGAAGAAAGACTTGTTGATATTTGGTCCCAAATGGGATAAGAACCCAAAACCAAATCTTTGAGGCAGTGAATGGCTTGTATAAAGTTGTTTTGGGTTAGAATATGTTATAATACAATGAATTTGATTGTTTACAAGTGCTAGAGATGCATGAAGAATGTTTAAAAGTGAGAAGAAAGACTTGTTGATATTTGGTCCAAAATGGGATAAGAACCCAAAACCATTGCTTTGAGGCAGTGAATGGCTTGTATAAAGTTATTTTGGTTTAGAATATGTTATAATACAATGAATTTGATTGATTACAAGTGCTAGAGATGCATGAAGAATGTTTAGAAGTGAATAGAAAGACTTGTTGATATTTGTTCCCAAATGGGATAAGAACCCAAAACCATTGCTTTGAGGCAGTGAATGGCTTGTATAAAGTTAGTTTGGGTTAGAATATGTTATAATACAATGAATTTGATTTATTACAAGTGCTAGAGATGCATGAAGAATGTTTAGAAGTAAATAGAAAGACTTGTTGATATTTGGTCCCAAATGGGATAAGAACCCAAAACCATTGCTTTGAGGCAATGAATGGCTTGTAAAAAGCTATTTTCGGTTAGAATATGTTATAATACAATGAATTTGATTGATTACAAGTGGTAGAGATGCATGAAGAATATTTAGAAGTGAGAAGAAAGACTTGTTGATATTTGGTCCCAAATGGGATAAGAACCCAAAACCATTGCTTTGAGGCAATGAATGGCTTGTATAAAGTTATTTTGGGTTAGAATATGTTATAATACAATGAATTTGATTGATTACAAGTGGTAGAGATGCATGAAGAATGTTTAGAAGTGAGAAGAAAGACTTGTTGATATTTGGTCCCAAACGGGATAAGAACCCAAAATCATTGCTTTGAGGCAGTGAATGGCTTGTATAAAGTTAGTTTGGGTTAGAATATGTTATAATACAATGAATTTGATTTATTACAAGTGCTAGAGATGCATGAAGAATGTTTAGAAGTAAATAGAAAGACTTGTTGATATTTGGTCCCAAATGGGATAAGAACCCAAAACCATTGCTTTGAGGCAATGAATGGCTTGTAAAAAGCTATTTTCGGTTAGAATATGTTATAATACAATGAATTTGATTGATTACAAGTGGTAGAGATGCATGAAGAATATTTAGAAGTGAGAAGAAAGACTTGTTGATATTTGGTCCCAAATGGGATAAGAACCCAAAACATTGCTTTGAGGCAGTGAATGGCTTGTATAAAGTTAGTTTGGGTTAGAATATGTTATAATACAATGAATTTGATTTATTACAAGTGCTAGAGATGCATGAAGAATGTTTAGAACTGAATAGAAAGACTTGTTGATATTTGGTCCCAAATGGGATAAGAACCCAAAACCATTGCTTTGAGGCAGTAAAGGGCATGTATAAAGTTATTTTGGTTTAGAATATGTTATAATACAATGAATTTGATTGTTTACAAGTGCTAGAGATGCATGAAGAATGTTTAAAAGTGAGAAGAAAGACTTGTTGATATTTGGTCCCAAATGGAATAAGAACCCAAAACCATTGCTTTGAGGCAGTGAATGGCTTGTATAAAGTTATTTTGGGTTAGAATATGTTATAATACAATGAATTTGATTGATTACAAGTGCTAGAGATGCATGAAAAATGTTTAGAAGTGAGAAGAAAGACTTGTTGATATTTGGTCCCAAATGGGATAAGAACCCAAAATCATTGCTTTGAGGCAGTGAATGGCTTGTATAAAGTTAGTTTGGGTTAGAATATGTTATAATACAATGAATTTGATTTATTACAAGTGCTAGAGATGCATGAAGAATGTTTAGAACTGAATAGAAAGACTTGTTGATATTTGGTCCCAAATGGGATAAGAACCCAAAACCATTGCTTTGAGGCAGTAAAGGGCATGTATAAAGTTATTTTGGTTTAGAATATGTTATAATACAATGAATTTGATTGTTTACAAGTGCTAGAGATGCATGAAGAATGTTTAAAAGTGAGAAGAAAGACTTGTTGATATTTGGTCCCAAATGGAATAAGAACCCAAAACCATTGCTTTGAGGCAGTGAATGGCTTGTATAAAGTTATTTTGGGTTAGAATATGTTATAATACAATGAATTTGATTGATTACAAGTGCTAGAGATGCATGAAAAATGTTTAGAAGTGAGAAGAAAGACTTGTTGATATTTGGTCCCAAATGGGATAAGAACCCAAAAACATTGCTTTGAGGCAGTGAATGGCTTGTATAAAGTTAGTTTGGGTTAGAATATGTTATAATACAATGAATTTGATTTATTACAAGTGCTAGAGATGCATGAAGAATGTTTAGAACTGAATAGAAAGACTTGTTGATATTTGGTCCCAAATGGGATAAGAACCCAAAACCATTGCTTTGAGGCAGTAAAGGGCATGTATAAAGTTATTTTGGTTTAGAATATGTTATAATACAATGAATTTGATTGTTTACAAGTGCTAGAGATGCATGAAGAATGTTTAAAAGTGAGAAGAAAGACTTGTTGATATTTGGTCCCAAATGGAATAAGAACCCAAAACCATTGCTTTGAGGCAGTGAATGGCTTGTATAAAGTTATTTTGGGTTAGAATATGTTATAATACAATGAATTTGATTGATTACAAGTGCTAGAGATGCATGAAAAATGTTTAGAAGTGAGAAGAAAGACTTGTTGATATTTGGTCCCAAATGGGATAAGAACCCAAAACCATTGCTTTGAGGCAGTGAATGGCTTGTATAAAGTTAGTTTGGGTTAGAATATGTTATAATACAATGAATTTGATTTATTACAAGTGCTAGAGATGCATGAAGAATGTTTAGAAGTAAATAGAAAGACTTGTTGATATTTGGTCCCAAATGGGATAAGAACCCAAAACCATTGCTTTGAGGCAATGAATGGCTTGTAAAAAGCTATTTTCGGTTAGAATATGTTATAATACAATGAATTTGATTGATTACAAGTGGTAGAGATGCATGAAGAATATTTAGAAGTGAGAAGAAAGACTTGTTGATATTTGGTCCCAAATGGGATAAGAACCCAAAACCATTGCTTTGAGGCAATGAATGGCTTGTATAAAGTTATTTTGGGTTAGAATATGTTATAATACAATGAATTTGATTGATTACAAGTGGTAGAGATGCATGAAGAATGTTTAGAAGTGAGAAGAAAGACTTGTTGATATTTGGTCCCAAACGGGATAAGAACCCAAAATCATTGCTTTGAGGCAGTGAATGGCTTGTATAAAGTTAGTTTGGGTTAGAATATGTTATAATACAATGAATTTGATTTATTACAAGTGCTAGAGATGCATGAAGAATGTTTAGAAGTAAATAGAAAGACTTGTTGATATTTGGTCCCAAATGGGATAAGAACCCAAAACCATTGCTTTGAGGCAATGAATGGCTTGTAAAAAGCTATTTTCGGTTAGAATATGTTATAAGACAATGAATTTGATTGATTACAAGTGGTAGAGATGCATGAAGAATATTTAGAAGTGAGAAGAAAGACTTGTTGATATTTGGTCCCAAATGGGATAAGAACCCAAAACATTGCTTTGAGGCAGTGAATGGCTTGTATAAAGTTAGTTTGGGTTAGAATATGTTATAATACAATGAATTTGATTTATTACAAGTGCTAGAGATGCATGAAGAATGTTTAGAACTGAATAGAAAGACTTGTTGATATTTGGTCCCAAATGGGATAAGAACCCAAAACCATTGCTTTGAGGCAGTAAAGGGCATGTATAAAGTTATTTTGGTTTAGAATATGTTATAATACAATGAATTTGATTGTTTACAAGTGCTAGAGATGCATGAAGAATGTTTAAAAGTGAGAAGAAAGACTTGTTGATATTTGGTCCCAAATGGAATAAGAACCCAAAACCATTGCTTTGAGGCAGTGAATGGCTTGTATAAAGTTATTTTGGGTTAGAATATGTTATAATACAATGAATTTGATTGATTACAAGTGCTAGAGATGCATGAAAAATGTTTAGAAGTGAGAAGAAAGACTTGTTGATATTTGGTCCCAAATGGGATAAGAACCCAAAATCATTGCTTTGAGGCAGTGAATGGCTTGTATAAAGTTAGTTTTGGTTAGAATATGTTATAATACAATGAATTTGATTTATTACAAGTGCTAGAGATGCATGAAGAATGTTTAGAAGTGAATAGAAAGACTTGTTGATATTTGGTCCCAAATGGGATAAGAACCCAAAACCATTGCTTTGAGGCAGTGAAAGGCTTGTATAAAGTTATTTTGGTTTAGAATATGTTATAATACAATGAATTTGATTGTTTACAAGAGCTAGAGATGCATGAAGAATGTTTAAAAGTGAGAAGAAAGACTTGTTGATATTTGGTCCCAAATGGGATAAGAACCCAAAACCATTGCTTTGAGGCAGTGAATGGCTTGTATAAACTTATTTTGGTTTAGAATATGTTATAATACAATGAATTTGATTGATTACAAGTGCTAGAGATGCATGAAGAATGTTTAGAAGTGAATAGAAAGACTTGTTGATATTTGTTCCCAAATGGGATAAGAACCCAAAGCCATTGCTTTGAGGCAGTGAAGGGCTTGTATAAAGTTATTTTGGTTTAGAATATGTTATAATACAATGAATTTGATTGATTACAAGTGGTAGAGATGCATGAAGAATGTTTAGAAGTGAGAAGAAAGACTTGTTGATATTTGGTCCCAAACGGGATAAGAACCCAAAATCATTGCTTTGAGGCAGTGAATGGCTTGTATAAAGTTAGTTTGGGTTAGAATATGTTATAATACAATGAATTTGATTTATTACAAGTGCTAGAGATGCATGAAGAATGTTTAGAAGTGAATAGAAAGACTTGTTGATATTTGGTCCCAAATGGGATAAGAACCCAAAACCATTGCTTTGAG
This sequence comes from Capsella bursa-pastoris, assembly GCA_036452645.1. Taxonomy (NCBI): domain Eukaryota; kingdom Viridiplantae; phylum Streptophyta; class Magnoliopsida; order Brassicales; family Brassicaceae; genus Capsella; species Capsella bursa-pastoris. Next base: position 4,585,880 of record CP144186.1, read on the forward strand.
GCAATGAATGGCTTGTAAAAAGCTATTTTCGGTTAGAATATGTTATAATACAATGAATTTTATTGATTACAAGTGGTAGAAATGCATGAAGAATATTTAGAAGTGAGAAGAAAGACTTGTTGATATTTGGTCCCAAATGGGATAAGAACCCAAAATCATTGCTTTGACGCAGTGAATGGCTTGTATAAAGTTAGTTTGGGTTAGAATATGTTATAATACAATGAATTTGATTTATTACAAGTGCTAGAGATGCATGAAGAATGTTTAGAACTGAATAGAAAGACTTGTTGATATTTGGTCCCAAATGGGATAAGAACCCAAAACCAATGCTTTGAGGCAATGAATGGCTTGTAAAAAGCTATTTTGGGTTAGAATATGTTATAATACCATGAATCTGAATGATTACAAGTGCTAGAGATACATGAAGAATGTTTAGAAGTGAGAAGAAAGACTTGTTGATATTTGGTCCCAAATGGGATAAGAACCCAAAACCATTGCTTTGAGGCAATGAATGGCTTGTAAAAAGCTATTTTGGGTTAGAATATGTTATAATACCATGAATTTATATGATTACAAGTGCTAGAGATGCATGAAGAATGTTTAGAAGTGAGTAGAAAGACTTGTTGATATTTGGTCCCAAATGGGATAAGAACCCAAAACCAATGCTTTGAGGCAATGAATGGCTTGTAAAAAGCTATTTTGGGTTAGAATATGTTATAATACCATGAATCTGAATGATTACAAGTGCTAGAGATACATGAAGAATGTTTAGAAGTGAGAAGAAAGACTTGTTGATATTTGGTCCCAAATGGGATAAGAACCCAAAACCATTGCTTTGAGGCAATGAATGGCTTGTAAAAAGCTATTTTGGGTTAGAATATGTTATAATACCATGAATTTGTATGATTACAAGTGCTAGAGATGCATGAAGAATGTTTAGAAGTGAGTAGAAAGACTTGTTGATATTTGGTCCCATATGGGATAAGAACCCAAAACCATTGCTTTGAGGCAGTGAAAGGCTTGTATAAAGTTATTTTGGTTTAGAATATGTTATAATACAATGAATTTGATTGTTTACAAGTGCTAGAGATGCATGAAGAATGTTTAAAAGTGAGAAGAAAGACTTGTTGATATTTGGTCCCAAATGGGATAAGAACCCAAAACCATTGCTTTGAGGCAGTGAATGGCTTGTATAAACTTATTTTGGTTTAGAATATGTTATAATACAATGAATTTGATTGATTACAAGTGCTAGAGATGCATGAAGAATGTTTAGAAGTGAATAGAAAGACTTGTTGATATTTGTTCCCAAATGGGATAAGAACCCAAAGCCATTGCTTTGAGGCAGTGAAGGGCTTGTATAAAGTTATTTTGGTTTAGAATATGTTATAATACAATGAATTTGATTGATTACAAGTGGTAGAGATGCATGAAGAATGTTTAGAAGTGAGAAGAAAGACTTGTTGATATTTGGTCCCAAACGGGATAAGAACCCAAAATCATTGCTTTGAGGCAGTGAATGGCTTGTATAAAGTTAGTTTGGGTTAGAATATGTTATAATACAATGAATTTGATTTATTACAAGTGCTAGAGATGCATGAAGAATGTTTAGAAGTGAATAGAAAGACTTGTTGATATTTGGTCCCAAATGGGATAAGAACCCAAAACCATTGCTTTGAGGCAATGAATGGCTTGTAAAAAGCTATTTTCCGTTAGAATATGTTATAATACAATGAATTTGATTGATTACAAGTGGTAGAAATGCATGAAGAATATTTAGAAGTGAGAAGAAAGACTTGTTGATATTTGGTCCCAAATGGGATAAGAACCCAAAATCATTGCTTTGAGGCAGTGAATGGCTTGTATAAAGTTAGTTTGGGTTAGAATATGTTATAATACAATGAATTTGATTTATTACAAGTGCTAGAGATGGATGAAGAATGTTTAGAACTGAATAGAAAGACTTGTTGATATTTGGTCCCAAATGGGATAAGAACCCAAAACCAATGCTTTGAGGCAATGAATGGCTTGTAAAAAGCTATTTTGGGTTAGAATATGTTATAATACGATGAATCTGAATGATTACAAGTGCTAGAGATACATGAAGAATGTTTAGAAGTGAGAAGAAAGACTTGTTGATATTTGGTCCCAAATGGGATAAGAACCCAAAACCATTGCTTTGAGGCAATGAATGGCTTGTAAAAAGCTATTTTCGGTTAGAATATGTTATAATACAATGAATTTTATTGATTACAAGTGGTAGAAATGCATGAAGAATATTTAGAAGTGAGAAGAAAGACTTGTTGATATTTGGTCCCAAATGGGATAAGAACCCAAAATCATTGCTTTGACGCAGTGAATGGCTTGTATAAAGTTAGTTTGGGTTAGAATATGTTATAATACAATGAATTTGATTTATTACAAGTGCTAGAGATGCATGAAGAATGTTTAGAACTGAATAGAAAGACTTGTTGATATTTGGTCCCAAATGGGATAAGAACCCAAAACCAATGCTTTGAGGCAATGAATGGCTTGTAAAAAGCTATTTTGGGTTAGAATATGTTATAATACCATGAATCTGAATGATTACAAGTGCTAGAGATACATGAAGAATGTTTAGAAGTGAGAAGAAAGACTTGTTGATATTTGGTCCCAAATGGGATAAGAACCCAAAACCATTGCTTTGAGGCAATGAATGGCTTGTAAAAAGCTATTTTGGGTTAGAATATGTTATAATACCATGAATTTATATGATTACAAGTGCTAGAGATGCATGAAGAATGTTTAGAAGTGAGTAGAAAGACTTGTTGATATTTGGTCCCAAATGGGATAAGAACCCAAAACCAATGCTTTGAGGCAATGAATGGCTTGTAAAAAGCTATTTTGGGTTAGAATATGTTATAATACCATGAATCTGAATGATTACAAGTGCTAGAGATACATGAAGAATGTTTAGAAGTGAGAAGAAAGACTTGTTGATATTTGGTCCCAAATGGGATAAGAACCCAAAACCATTGCTTTGAGGCAATGAATGGCTTGTAAAAAGCTATTTTGGGTTAGAATATGTTATAATACCATGAATTTGTATGATTACAAGTGCTAGAGATGCATGAAGAATGTTTAGAAGTGAGTAGAAAGACTTGTTGATATTTGGTCCCATATGGGATAAGAACCCAAAACCATTGCTTTGAGGCAGTGAAAGGCTTGTATAAAGTTATTTTGGTTTAGAATATGTTATAATACAATGAATTTGATTGTTTACAAGTGCTAGAGATGCATGAAGAATGTTTAAAAGTGAGAAGAAAGACTTGTTGATATTTGGTCCCAAATGGGATAAGAACCCAAAACCATTGCTTTGAGGCAGTGAATGGCTTGTATAAACTTATTTTGGTTTAGAATATGTTATAATACAATGAATTTGATTGATTACAAGTGCTAGAGATGCATGAAGAATGTTTAGAAGTGAATAGAAAGACTTGTTGATATTTGTTCCCAAATGGGATAAGAACCCAAAGCCATTGCTTTGAGGCAGTGAAGGGCTTGTATAAAGTTATTTTGGTTTAGAATATGTTATAATACAATGAATTTGATTGATTACAAGTGGTAGAGATGCATGAAGAATGTTTAGAAGTGAGAAGAAAGACTTGTTGATATTTGGTCCCAAACGGGATAAGAACCCAAAATCATTGCTTTGAGGCAGTGAATGGCTTGTATAAAGTTAGTTTGGGTTAGAATATGTTATAATACAATGAATTTGATTTATTACAAGTGCTAGAGATGCATGAAGAATGTTTAGAAGTGAATAGAAAGACTTGTTGATATTTGGTCCCAAATGGGATAAGAACCCAAAACCATTGCTTTGAGGCAATGAATGGCTTGTAAAAAGCTATTTTCCGTTAGAATATGTTATAATACAATGAATTTGATTGATTACAAGTGGTAGAAATGCATGAAGAATATTTAGAAGTGAGAAGAAAGACTTGTTGATATTTGGTCCCAAATGGGATAAGAACCCAAAATCATTGCTTTGAGGCAGTGAATGGCTTGTATAAAGTTAGTTTGGGTTAGAATATGTTATAATACAATGAATTTGATTTATTACAAGTGCTAGAGATGGATGAAGAATGTTTAGAACTGAATAGAAAGACTTGTTGATATTTGGTCCCAAATGGGATAAGAACCCAAAACCAATGCTTTGAGGCAATGAATGGCTTGTAAAAAGCTATTTTGGGTTAGAATATGTTATAATACGATGAATCTGAATGATTACAAGTGCTAGAGATACATGAAGAATGTTTAGAAGTGAGAAGAAAGACTTGTTGATATTTGGTCCCAAATGGGATAAGAACCCAAAACCATTGCTTTGAGGCAATGAATGGCTTGTAAAAAGCTATTTTCGGTTAGAATATGTTATAATACAATGAATTTTATTGATTACAAGTGGTAGAAATGCATGAAGAATATTTAGAAGTGAGAAGAAAGACTTGTTGATATTTGGTCCCAAATGGGATAAGAACCCAAAATCATTGCTTTGACGCAGTGAATGGCTTGTATAAAGTTAGTTTGGGTTAGAATATGTTATAATACAATGAATTTGATTTATTACAAGTGCTAGAGATGCATGAAGAATGTTTAGAACTGAATAGAAAGACTTGTTGATATTTGGTCCCAAATGGGATAAGAACCCAAAACCAATGCTTTGAGGCAATGAATGGCTTGTAAAAAGCTATTTTGGGTTAGAATATGTTATAATACCATGAATCTGAATGATTACAAGTGCTAGAGATACATGAAGAATGTTTAGAAGTGAGAAGAAAGACTTGTTGATATTTGGTCCCAAATGGGATAAGAACCCAAAACCATTGCTTTGAGGCAATGAATGGCTTGTAAAAAGCTATTTTGGGTTAGAATATGTTATAATACCATGAATTTATATGATTACAAGTGCTAGAGATGCATGAAGAATGTTTAGAAGTGAGTAGAAAGACTTGTTGATATTTGGTCCCAAATGGGATAAGAACCCAAAACCAATGCTTTGAGGCAATGAATGGCTTGTAAAAAGCTATTTTGGGTTAGAATATGTTATAATACCATGAATCTGAATGATTACAAGTGCTAGAGATACATGAAGAATGTTTAGAAGTGAGAAGAAAGACTTGTTGATATTTGGTCCCAAATGGGATAAGAACCCAAAACCATTGCTTTGAGGCAATGAATGGCTTGTAAAAAGCTATTTTGGGTTAGAATATGTTATAATACCATGAATTTGTATGATTACAAGTGCTAGAGATGCATGAAGAATGTTTAGAAGTGAGTAGAAAGACTTGTTGATATTTGGTCCCATATGGGATAAGAACCCAAAACCATTGCTTTGAGGCAGTGAAAGGCTTGTATAAAGTTATTTTGGTTTAGAATATGTTATAATACAATGAATTTGATTGTTTACAAGTGCTAGAGATGCATGAAGAATGTTTAAAAGTGAGAAGAAAGACTTGTTGATATTTGGTCCCAAATGGGATAAGAACCCAAAACCATTGCTTTGAGGCAGTGAATGGCTTGTATAAACTTATTTTGGTTTAGAATATGTTATAATACAATGAATTTGATTGATTACAAGTGCTAGAGATGCATGAAGAATGTTTAGAAGTGAATAGAAAGACTTGTTGATATTTGTTCCCAAATGGGATAAGAACCCAAAGCCATTGCTTTGAGGCAGTGAAGGGCTTGTATAAAGTTATTTTGGTTTAGAATATGTTATAATACAATGAATTTGATTGATTACAAGTGGTAGAGATGCATGAAGAATGTTTAGAAGTGAGAAGAAAGACTTGTTGATATTTGGTCCCAAACGGGATAAGAACCCAAAATCATTGCTTTGAGGCAGTGAATGGCTTGTATAAAGTTAGTTTGGGTTAGAATATGTTATAATACAATGAATTTGATTTATTACAAGTGCTAGAGATGCATGAAGAATGTTTAGAAGTGAATAGAAAGACTTGTTGATATTTGGTCCCAAATGGGATAAGAACCCAAAACCATTGCTTTGAGGCAATGAATGGCTTGTAAAAAGCTATTTTCCGTTAGAATATGTTATAATACAATGAATTTGATTGATTACAAGTGGTAGAAATGCATGAAGAATATTTAGAAGTGAGAAGAAAGACTTGTTGATATTTGGTCCCAAATGGGATAAGAACCCAAAATCATTGCTTTGAGGCAGTGAATGGCTTGTATAAAGTTAGTTTGGGTTAGAATATGTTATAATACAATGAATTTGATTTATTACAAGTGCTAGAGATGGATGAAGAATGTTTAGAACTGAATAGAAAGACTTGTTGATATTTGGTCCCAAATGGGATAAGAACCCAAAACCAATGCTTTGAGGCAATGAATGGCTTGTAAAAAGCTATTTTGGGTTAGAATATGTTATAATACGATGAATCTGAATGATTACAAGTGCTAGAGATACATGAAGAATGTTTAGAAGTGAGAAGAAAGACTTGTTGATATTTGGTCCCAAATGGGATAAGAACCCAAAACCATTGCTTTGAGGCAATGAATGGCTTGTAAAAAGCTATTTTGGGTTAGAATATGTTATAATACCATGAATTTGTATGATTACAAGTGCTAGAGATGCATGAAGAATGTTTAGAAGTGAGTAGAAAGACTTGTTGATATTTGGTCCCAAATGGGATAAGAACCCAAAACCAATGCTTTGAGGCAATGAATGGCTTGTAAAAAGCTATTTTGGGTTAGAATATGTTATAATACCATGAATCTGAATGATTACAAGTGCTAGAGATACATGAAGAATGTTTAGAAGTGAGAAGAAAGACTTGTTGATATTTGGTCCCAAATGGGATAAGAACCCAAAACCATTGCTTTGAGGCAATGAATGGCTTGTAAAAAGCTATTTTGGGTTAGAATATGTTATAATACCATGAATTTGTATGATTACAAGTGCTAGAGATGCATGAAGAATGTTTAGAAGTGAGTAGAAAGACTTGTTGATATTTGGTCCCAAATGGGATAAGAACCCAAAACCAATGCTTTGAGGCAATGAATGGCTTGTAAAAAGCTATTTTGGGTTAGAATATGTTATAATACCATGAATCTCAATGATTACAAGTGCTAGAGATACATGAAGAATGTTTAGAAGTGAGAAGAAAGACTTGTTGATATTTGGTCCCAAATGGGATAAGAACCCAAAACCATTGCTTTGAGGCAATGAATGGCTTGTAAAAAGCTATTTTGGGTTAGAATATGTTATAATACAATGAATTTGATTGATTACAAGTGGTAGAGATGCACGAAGAATGTTTAGATGTGAGAAGAAAGACTTGTTGATATTTGGTCCCAAATGGGATAAGAACCCAAAACCAAATCTTTGAGGCAGTGAATGGCTTGTATAAAGTTGTTTTGGGTTAGAATATGTTATAATACAATGAATTTGATTGATTACAAGTGCTAGAGATGCATGAAGAATGGTTAGAAGTGAGAAGAAAGACTTGTTGATATTTGGTCCCAAATGGGATAAGAACCCAAAACCATTGCTTTGAGGCAATGAATGGCTTGTAAAAAGCTATTTTGGGTTAGAATATGTTATAATACAATGAATTTGATTGATTACAAGTGGTAGAGATGCACGAAGAATGTTTAGATGTGAGAAGAAAGACTTGTTGATATTTGGTCCCAAATGGGATAAGAACCCAAAACCAAATCTTTGAGGCAGTGAATGGCTTGTATAAAGTTGTTTTGGGTTAGAATATGTTATAATACAATGAATTTGATTGTTTACAAGTGCTAGAGATGCATAAGAATGTTTAAAAGTGAGAAGAAAGACTTGTTGATATTTGGTCCCAAATGGGATAAGAACCCAAAACCATTGCTTTGAGGCAGTGAATGGCTTGTATAAAGTTATTTTGGTGTAGAATATGTTATAATACAATGAATTTGATTGATTACAAGTGCTAGAGATGCATGAAGAATGTTTAGAAGTGAATAGAAAGACTTGTTGATATTTGTTCCCAAATGGGATAAGAACCCAAAACCATTGCTTTGAGGCAGTGAATGGCTTGTATAAAGTTAGTTTGGGTTAGAATATGTTATAATACAATGAATTTGATTTATTACAAGTGCTAGAGATGCATGAAGAATGTTTAGAAGTAAATAGAAAGACTTGTTGATATTTGGTCCCAAATGGGATAAGAACCCAAAACCATTGCTTTGAGGCAATGAATGGCTTGTAAAAAGCTATTTTCGGTTAGAATATGTTATAATACAATGAATTTGATTGATTACAAGTGGTAGAGATGCATGAAGAATATTTAGAAGTGAGAAGAAAGACTTGTTGATATTTGGTCCCAAATGGGATAAGAACCCAAAACCATTGCTTTGAGGCAGTGAATGGCTTGTATAAAGTTATTTTGGGTTAGAATATGTTATAATACAATGAATTTGATTGATTACAAGTGGTAGAGATGCATGAAGAATGTTTAGAAGTGAGAAGAAAGACTTGTTGATATTTGGTCCCAAACGGGATAAGAACCCAAAATCATTGCTTTGAGGCAGTGAATGGCTTGTATAAAGTTAGTTTGGGTTAGAATATGTTATAATACAATGAACTTGATTTATTACAAGTGCTAGAGATGCATGAAGAATGTTTAGAAGTAAATAGAAAGACTTGTTGATATTTGGTCCCAAATGGGATAAGAACCCAAAACCATTGCTTTGAGGCAATGAATGGCTTGTAAAAAGCTATTTTTGGTTAGAATATGTTATAATACAATGAATTTGATTGATTACAAGTGGTAGAGATGCACGAAGAATGTTTAGATGTGAGAAGAAAGACTTGTTGATATTTGGTCCCAAATGGGATAAGAACCCAAAACCAAATCTTTGAGGCAGTGAATGGCTTGTATAAAGTTGTTTTGGGTTAGATTATGTTATAATACAATGAATTTGATTGTTTACAAGTGCTAGAGATGCATGAAGAATGTTTAAAAGTGAGAAGAAAGACTTGTTGATATTTGGTCCCAAATGGGATAAGAACCCAAAACCATTGCTTTGAGGCAGTGAATGGCTTGTATAAAGTTATTTTGGTTTAGAATATGTTATAATACAATGAATTTGATTGTTTACAAGTGCTAGAGATGCATGAAGAATGTTTAAAAGTGAGAAGAAAGACTTGTTGATATTTGGTCCCAAATGGGATAAGAACCCAAAACCATTGCTTTGAGGCAGTGAATGGCTTGTATAAAGTTATTTTGGTTTAGAATATGTTATAATACAATGAATTTGATTGATTACAAGTGCTAGAGATGCATGAAGAATGTTTAGAAGTGAGTAGAAAGACTTGTTGATATTTGGTCCCAAATAGGATAAGAACCCAAAACCATTGCTTTGAGGCAGTGAATGGCTTGTATAAAGTTATTTTGGGTTAGAATATGTTATAATACAATGAATTTGATTGATTACAAGTGCTAGAGATGCATGAAGAATGTTTAGAAGTGAGAAGAAAGACTTGTTGATATTTGGTCTCAAATGGGATAAGAACCCAAAACCATTGCTTTGAGGCAATGAATGGCTTGTAAAAAGCTATTTTGGGTTAGAATATGTTATAATACCATGAATTTGTATGATTACAAGTGCTAGAGATGCATGAAGAATGTTTAGAAGTGAATAGAAAGACTTGTTGATATTTGGTCCCAAATGGGATAAGAACCCAAAACCATTGCTTTGAGGCAGTGAAGGGCTTGTATAAAGTTATTTTGGTTTAGAATATGTTATAATACAATGAATTTGATTGTTTACAAGTGCTAGAGATGCATGAAGAATGTTTAAAAGTGAGAAGAAAGACTTGTTGATATTTGGTCCCAAATGGGATAAGAACCCAAAACCATTGCTTTGAGGCAGTGAATGGCTTGTATAAAGTTATTTTGGTTTAGAATATGTTATAATACAATGAATTTGATTGATTACAAGTGCTAGAGATGCATGAAGAATGTTTAGAAGTGAGTAGAAAGACTTGTTGATATTTGGTCCCAAATAGGATAAGAACCCAAAACCATTGCTTTGAGGCAGTGAATGGCTTGTATAAAGTTATTTTGGGTTAGAATATGTTATAATACAATGAATTTGATTGATTACAAGTGCTAGAGATGCATGAAGAATGTTTAGAAGTGAGAAGAAAGATTTGTTGATATTTGGTCTCAAATGGGATAAGAACCCAAAACCATTGCTTTGAGGCAATGAATGGCTTGTAAAAAGCTATTTTGGGTTAGAATATGTTATAATACCATGAATTTGTATGATTACAAGTGCTAGAGATGCATGAAGAATGTTTAGAAGTGAGTAGAAAGACTTGTTGATATTTGGTCCCAAATGGGATAAGAACCCAAAACCAATGCTTTGAGGCAATGAATGGCTTGTAAAAAGCTATTTTGGGTTAGAATATGTTATAATACCATGAATCTGAATGATTACAAGTGCTAGAGATACATGAAGAATGTTTAGAAGTGAGAAGAAAGACTTGTTGATATTTGGTCCCAAATGGGATAAGAACCCAAAACCATTGCTTTGAGGCAATGAATGGCTTGTAAAAAGCTATTTTGGGTTAGAATATGTTATAATACAATGAATTTGATTGATTACAAGTGGTAGAGATGCACGAAGAATGTTTAGATGTGAGAAGAAAGACTTGTTGATATTTGGTCCCAAATGGGATAAGAACCCAAAACCAAATCTTTGAGGCAGTGAATGGCTTGTATAAAGTTGTTTTGGGTTAGAATATGTTATAATACAATGAATTTGATTGATTACAAGTGCTAGAGATGCATGAAGAATGGTTAGAAGTGAGAAGAAAGACTTGTTGATATTTGGTCCCAAATGGGATAAGAACCCAAAACCATTGCTTTGAGGCAATGAATGGCTTGTAAAAAGCCATTTTGGGTTAGAATATGTTATAATACAATGAATTTGATTGATTACAAGTGGTAGAGATGCACGAAGAATGTTTAGATGTGAGAAGAAAGACTTGTTGATATTTGGTCCCAAATGGGATAAGAACCCAAAACCAAATCTTTGAGGCAGTGAATGGCTTGTATAAAGTTGTTTTGGGTTAGAATATGTTATAATACAATGAATTTGATTGTTTACAAGTGCTAGAGATGCATGAAGAATGTTTAAAAGTGAGAAGAAAGACTTGTTGATATTTGGTCCCAAATGGGATAAGAACCCAAAACCATTGCTTTGAGGCAGTGAATGGCTTGTATAAAGTTATTTTGGTTTAGAATATGTTATAATACAATGAATTTGATTGATTACAAGTGCTAGAGATGCATGAAGAATGTTTAGAAGTGAATAGAAAGACTTGTTGATATTTGTTCCCAAATGGGATAAGAACCCAAAACCATTGCTTTGAGGCAGTGAATGGCTTGTATAAAGTTAGTTTGGGTTAGAATATGTTATAATACAATGAATTTGATTTATTACAAGTGCTAGAGATGCATGAAGAATGTTTAGAAGTAAATAGAAAGACTTGTTGATATTTGGTCCCAAATGGGATAAGAACCCAAAACCATTGCTTTGAGGCAATGAATGGCTTGTAAAAAGCTATTTTCGGTTAGACTATGTTATAATACAATGAATTTGATTGATTACAAGTGGTAGAGATGCATGAAGAATATTTAGAAGTGAGAAGAAAGACTTGTTGATATTTGGTCCCAAATGGGATAAGAACCCAAAACCATTGCTTTGAGGCAGTGAATGGCTTGTATAAAGTTATTTTGGGTTAGAATATGTTATAATACAATGAATTTGATTGATTACAAGTGGTAGAGATGCATGAAGAATGTTTAGAAGTGAGAAGAAAGACTTGTTGATATTTGGTCCCAAACGGGATAAGAACCCAAAATCATTGCTTTGAGGCAGTGAATGGCTTGTATAAAGTTAGTTTGGGTTAGAATATGTTATAATACAATGAATTTGATTTATTACAAATGCTAGAGATGCATGAAGAATGTTTAGAAGTAAATAGAAAGACTTGTTGATATTTGGTCCCAAATGGGATAAGAACCCAAAACCATTGCTTTGAGGCAATGAATGGCTTGTAAAAAGCTATTTTCGGTTAGAATATGTTATAATACAATGAATTTGATTGATTACAAGTGGTAGAGATGCATGAAGAATATTTAGAAGTGAGAAGAAAGACTTGTTGATATTTGGTCCCAAATGGGATAAGAACCCAAAACATTGCTTTGAGGCAGTGAATGGCTTGTATAAAGTTAGTTTGGGTTAGAATATGTTATAATACAATGAATTTGATTTATTACAAGTGCTAGAGATGCATGAAGAATGTTTAGAACAAAATAGAAAGACTTGTTGATATTTGGTCCCAAATGGGATAAGAACCCAAAACCATTGCTTCGAGGCAGTAAAGGGCATGTATAAAGTTATTTTGGTTTAGAATATGTTATAATACAATGAATTTGATTGTTTACAAGTGCTAGAGATGCATGAAGAATGTTTAAAAGTGAGAAGAAAGACTTGTTGATATTTGGTCCCAAATGGAATAAGAACCCAAAACCATTGCTTTGAGGCAGTGAATGGCTTGTATAAAGTTATTTTGGGTTAGAATATGTTATAATACAATGAATTTGATTGTTTACAAGTGCTAGAGATGCATGAAGAATGTTTAAAAGTGAGAAGAAAGACTTGTTGATATTTGGTCCCAAATGGGATAAGAACCCAAAACCATTGCTTTGAGGCAGTGAATGGCTTGTATAAAGTTATTTTGGTTTAGAATATGTTATAATACAATGAATTTGATTGATTACAAGTGCTAGAGATGCATGAAGAATGTTTAGAAGTGAGTAGAAAGACTTGTTGATATTTGGTCCCAAATAGGATAAGAACCCAAAACCATTGCTTTGAGGCAGTGAATGGCTTGTATAAAGTTATTTTGGGTTAGAATATGTTATAATACAATGAATTTGATTGATTACAAGTGCTAGAGATGCATGAAGAATGTTTAGAAGTGAGAAGAAAGACTTGTTGATATTTGGTCTCAAATGGGATAAGAACCCAAAACCATTGCTTTGAGGCAATGAATGGCTTGTAAAAAGCTATTTTGGGTTAGAATATGTTATAATACCATGAATTTGTATGATTACAAGTGCTAGAGATGCATGAAGAATGTTTAGAAGTGAGTAGAAAGACTTGTTGATATTTGGTCCCAAATGGGATAAGAACCCAAAACCAATGCTTTGAGGCAATGAATGGCTTGTAAAAAGCTATTTTGGGTTAGAATATGTTATAATACCATGAATCTGAATGATTACAAGTGCTAGAGATACATGAAGAATGTTTAGAAGTGAGAAGAAAGACTTGTTGATATTTGGTCCTAAATGGGATAAGAACCCAAAACCATTGCTTTGAGGCAATGAATGGCTTGTAAAAAGCTATTTTAGGTAAGAATATGTTATAATACAATGAATTTGATTGATTACAAGTGGTAGAGATGCACGAAGAATGTTTAGATGTGAGAAGAAAGACTTGTTGATATTTGGTCCCAAATGGGATAAGAACCCAAAACCAAATCTTTGAGGCAGTGAATGGCTTGTATAAAGTTGTTTTGTGTTAGAATATGTTATAATACAATGAATTTGATTGATTACAAGTGCTAGAGATGCATGAAGAATGGTTAGAAGTGAGAAGAAAGACTTGTTGATATTTGGTCCCAAATGGGATAAGAACCCAAAACCATTGCTTTGAGGCAATGAATGGCTTGTAAAAAGCCATTTTGGGTTAGAATATGTTATAATACAATGAATTTGATTGATTACAAGTGGTAGAGATGCACGAAGAATGTTTAGATGTGAGAAGAAAGACTTGTTGATATTTGGTCCCAAATGGGATAAGAACCCAAAACCAAATCTTTGAGGCAGTGAATGGCTTGTATAAAGTTGTTTTGGGTTAGAATATGTTTTAATACAATGAATTTGATTGTTTACAAGTGCTAGAGATGCATGAAGAATGTTTAAAAGTGAGAAGAAAGACTTGTTGATATTTGGTCCCAAATGGGATAAGAACCCAAAACCATTGCTTTGAGGCAGTGAATGGCTTGTATAAAGTTATTTTGGTTTAGAATATGTTATAATACAATGAATTTGATTGATTACAAGTGCTAGAGATGCATGAAGAATGTTTAGAAGTGAATAGAAAGACTTGTTGATATTTGTTCCCAAATGGGATAAGAACCCAAAACCATTGCTTTGAGGCAGTGAATGGCTTGTATAAAGTTAGTTTGGGTTAGAATATGTTATAATACAATGAATTTGATTTATTACAAGTGCTAGAGATGCATGAAGAATGTTTAGAAGTAAATAGAAAGACTTGTTGATATTTGGTCCCAAATGGGATAAGAACCCAAAACCATTGCTTTGAGGCAATGAATGGCTTGTAAAAAGCTATTTTCGGTTAGACTATGTTATAATACAATGAATTTGATTGATTACAAGTGGTAGAGATGCATGAAGAATATTTAGAAGTGAGAAGAAAGACTTGTTGATATTTGGTCCCAAATGGGATAAGAACCCAAAACCATTGCTTTGAGGCAGTGAATGGCTTGTATAAAGTTATTTTGGGTTAGAATATGTTATAATACAATGAATTTGATTGATTACAACTGGTAGAGATGCATGAAGAATGTTTAGAAGTGAGAAGAAAGACTTGTTGATATTTGGTCCCAAACGGGATAAGAACCCAAAATCATTGCTTTGAGGCAGTGAATGGCTTGTATAAAGTTAGTTTGGGTTAGAATATGTTATAATACAATGAATTTGATTTATTACAAGTGCTAGAGATGCATGAAGAATGTTTAGAAGTAAATAGAAAGACTTGTTGATATTTGGTCCCAAATGGGATAAGAACCCAAAACCATTGCTTTGAGGCAATGAATGGCTTGTAAAAAGCTATTTTCGGTTAGAATATGTTATAATACAATGAATTTGATTGATTACAAGTGGTAGAGATGCATGAAGAATATTTAGAAGTGAGAAGAAAGACTTGTTGATATTTGGTCCCAAATGGGATAAGAACCCAAAACATTGCTTTGAGGCAGTGAATGGCTTGTATAAAGTTAGTTTGGGTTAGAATATGTTATAATACAATGAATTTGATTTATTACAAGTGCTAGAGATGCATGAAGAATGTTTAGAACAGAATAGAAAGACTTGTTGATATTTGGTCCCAAATGGGATAAGAACCCAAAACCATTGCTTCGAGGCAGTAAAGGGCATGTATAAAGTTATTTTGGTTTAGAATATGTTATAATACAATGAATTTGATTGTTTACAAGTGCTAGAGATGCATGAAGAATGTTTAAAAGTGAGAAGAAAGACTTGTTGATATTTGGTCCCAAATGGAATAAGAACCCAAAACCATTGCTTTGAGGCAGTGAATGGCTTGTATAAAGTTATTTTGGGTTAGAATATGTTATAATACAATGAATTTGATTGATTACAAGTGCTAGAGATGCATGAAAAATGTTTAGAAGTGAGAAGAAAGACTTGTTGATATTTGGTCCCAAATGGGATAAGAACCCAAAATCATTGCTTTGAGGCAGTGAATGGCTTGTATAAAGTTAGTTTGGGTTAGAATATGTTATAATACAATGAATTTGATTTATTACAAGTGCTAGAGATGCATGAAGAATGTTTAGAAGTGAATAGAAAGACTTGTTGATATTTGGTCCCAAATGGGATAAGAACCCAAAACCAATGCTTTGAGGCAATGAATGGCTTGTAAAAAGCTATTTTGGGTTAGAATATGTTATAATACCATGAATCTGAATGATTACAAGTGCTAGAGATACATGAAGAATGTTTAGAAGTGAGAAGAAAGACTTGTTGATATTTGGTCCCAAATGGGATAAGAACCCAAAACCATTGCTTTGAGGCAATGAATGGCTTGTAAAAAGCTATTTTGGGTTAGAATATGTTATAATACCATGAATTTGTATGATTACAAGTGCTAGAGATGCATGAAGAATGTTTAGAAGTGAGTAGAAAGACTTGTTGATATTTGGTCCCAAATGGGATAAGAACCCAAAACCAATGCTTTGAGGCAATGAATGGCTTGTAAAAAGCTATTTTGGGTTAGAATATGTTATAATACCATGAATCTGAATGATTACAAGTGCTAGAGATACATGAAGAATGTTTAGAAGTGAGAAGAAAGATTTGTTGATATTTGGTCCCAAATGGGATAAGAACCCAAAACCATTGCTTTGAGGCAATGAATGGCTTGTAAAAAGCTATTTTGGGTTAGAATATGTTATAATACCATGAATTTGTATGATTACAAGTGCTAGAGATGCATGAAGAATGTTTAGAAGTGAGTAGAAAGACTTGTTGATATTTGGTCCCAAATGGGATAAGAACCCAAAACCAATGCTTTGAGGCAATGAATGGCTTGTAAAAAGCTATTTTGGGTTAGAATATGTTATAATACCATGAATCTGAATGATTACAAGTGCTAGAGATACATGAAGAATGTTTAGAAGTGAGAAGAAAGACTTGTTGATATTTGGTCCCAAATGGGATAAGAACCCAAAACCATTGCTTTGAGGCAATGAATGGCTTGTAAAAAGCTATTTTGGGTTAGAATATGTTATAATACAATGAATTTGATTGATTACAAGTGGTAGAGATGCACGAAGAATGTTTAGATGTGAGAAGAAAGACTTGTTGATATTTGGTCCCAAATGGGATAAGAACCCAAAACCAAATCTTTGAGGCAGTGAATGGCTTGTATAAAGTTGTTTTGGGTTAGAATATGTTATAATACAATGAATTTGATTGATTACAAGTGCTAGAGATGCATGAAGAATGGTTAGAAGTGAGAAGAAAGACTTGTTGATATTTGGTCCCAAATGGGATAAGAACCCAAAACCATTGCTTTGAGGCAATGAATGGCTTGTAAAAAGCCATTTTGGGTTAGAATATGTTATAATACAATGAATTTGATTGATTACAAGTGGTAGAGATGCACGAAGAATGTTTAGATGTGAGAAGAAAGACTTGTTGATATTTGGTCCCAAATGGGATAAGAACCCAAAACCAAATCTTTGAGGCAGTGAATGGCTTGTATAAAGTTGTTTTGGGTTAGAATATGTTATAATACAATGAATTTGATTGTTTACAAGTGCTAGAGATGCATGAAGAATGTTTAAAAGTGAGAAGAAAGACTTGTTGATATTTGGTCCCAAATGGGATAAGAACCCAAAACCATTGCTTTGAGGCAGTGAATGGCTTGTATAAAGTTATTTTGGTTTAGAATATGTTATAATACAATGAATTTGATTGATTACAAGTGCTAGAGATGCATGAAGAATGTTTAGAAGTGAATAGAAAGACTTGTTGATATTTGTTCCCAAATGGGATAAGAACCCAAAACCATTGCTTTGAGGCAGTGAATGGCTTGTATAAAGTTAGTTTGGGTTAGAATATGTTATAATACAATGAATTTGATTTATTACAAGTGCTAGAGATGCATGAAGAATGTTTAGAAGTAAATAGAAAGACTTGTTGATATTTGGTCCCAAATGGGATAAGAACCCAAAACCATTGCTTTGAGGCAATGAATGGCTTGTAAAAAGCTATTTTCGGTTAGACTATGTTATAATACAATGAATTTGATTGATTACAAGTGGTAGAGATGCATGAAGAATATTTAGAAGTGAGAAGAAAGACTTGTTGATATTTGGTCCCAAATGGGATAAGAACCCAAAACCATTGCTTTGAGGCAGTGAATGGCTTGTATAAAGTTATTTTGGGTTAGAATATGTTATAATACAATGAATTTGATTGATTACAAGTGGTAGAGATGCATGAAGAATGTTTAGAAGTGAGAAGAAAGACTTGTTGATATTTGGTCCCAAACGGGATAAGAACCCAAAATCATTGCTTTGAGGCAGTGAATGGCTTGTATAAAGTTAGTTTGGGTTAGAATATGTTATAATACAATGAATTTGATTTATTACAAATGCTAGAGATGCATGAAGAATGTTTAGAAGTAAATAGAAAGACTTGTTGATATTTGGTCCCAAATGGGATAAGAACCCAAAACCATTGCTTTGAGGCAATGAATGGCTTGTAAAAAGCTATTTTCGGTTAGAATATGTTATAATACAATGAATTTGATTGATTACAAGTGGTAGAGATGCATGAAGAATATTTAGAAGTGAGAAGAAAGACTTGTTGATATTTGGTCCCAAATGGGATAAGAACCCAAAACATTGCTTTGAGGCAGTGAATGGCTTGTATAAAGTTAGTTTGGGTTAGAATATGTTATAATACAATGAATTTGATTTATTACAAGTGCTAGAGATGCATGAAGAATGTTTAGAACAGAATAGAAAGACTTGTTGATATTTGGTCCCAAATGGGATAAGAACCCAAAACCATTGCTTCGAGGCAGTAAAGGGCATGTATAAAGTTATTTTGGTTTAGAATATGTTATAATACAATGAATTTGATTGTTTACAAGTGCTAGAGATGCATGAAGAATGTTTAAAAGTGAGAAGAAAGACTTGTTGATATTTGGTCCCAAATGGAATAAGAACCCAAAACCATTGCTTTGAGGCAGTGAATGGCTTGTATAAAGTTATTTTGGGTTAGAATATGTTATAATACAATGAATTTGATTGTTTACAAGTGCTAGAGATGCATGAAGAATGTTTAAAAGTGAGAAGAAAGACTTGTTGATATTTGGTCCCAAATGGGATAAGAACCCAAAACCATTGCTTTGAGGCAGTGAATGGCTTGTATAAAGTTATTTTGGTTTAGAATATGTTATAATACAATGAATTTGATTGATTACAAGTGCTAGAGATGCATGAAGAATGTTTAGAAGTGAGTAGAAAGACTTGTTGATATTTGGTCCCAAATAGGATAAGAACCCAAAACCATTGCTTTGAGGCAGTGAATGGCTTGTATAAAGTTATTTTGGGTTAGAATATGTTATAATACAATGAATTTGATTGATTACAAGTGCTAGAGATGCATGAAGAATGTTTAGAAGTGAGAAGAAAGACTTGTTGATATTTGGTCTCAAATGGGATAAGAACCCAAAACCATTGCTTTGAGGCAATGAATGGCTTGTAAAAAGCTATTTTGGGTTAGAATATGTTATAATACCATGAATTTGTATGATTACAAGTGCTAGAGATGCATGAAGAATGTTTAGAAGTGAGTAGAAAGACTTGTTGATATTTGGTCCCAAATGGGATAAGAACCCAAAACCAATGCTTTGAGGCAATGAATGGCTTGTAAAAAGCTATTTTGGGTTAGAATATGTTATAATACCATGAATCTGAATGATTACAAGTGCTAGAGATACATGAAGAATGTTTAGAAGTGAGAAGAAAGACTTGTTGATATTTGGTCCTAAATGGGATAAGAACCCAAAACCATTGCTTTGAGGCAATGAATGGCTTGTAAAAAGCTATTTTGGGTAAGAATATGTTATAATACAATGAATTTGATTGATTACAAGGGGTAGAGATGCACGAAGAATGTTTAGATGTGAGAAGAAAGACTTGTTGATATTTGGTCCCAAATGGGATAAGAACCCAAAACCAAATCTTTGAGGCAGTGAATGGCTTGTATAAAGTTGTTTTGTGTTAGAATATGTTATAATACAATGAATTTGATTGATTACAAGTGCTAGAGATGCATGAAGAATGGTTAGAAGTGAGAAGAAAGACTTGTTGATATTTGGTCCCAAATGGGATAAGAACCCAAAACCATTGCTTTGAGGCAATGAATGGCTTGTAAAAAGCCATTTTGGGTTAGAATATGTTATAATACAATGAATTTGATTGATTACAAGTGGTAGAGATGCACGAAGAATGTTTAGATGTGAGAAGAAAGACTTGTTGATATTTGGTCCCAAATGGGATAAGAACCCAAAACCAAATCTTTGAGGCAGTGAATGGCTTGTATAAAGTTGTTTTGGGTTAGAATATGTTTTAATACAATGAATTTGATTGTTTACAAGTGCTAGAGATGCATGAAGAATGTTTAAAAGTGAGAAGAAAGACTTGTTGATATTTGGTCCCAAATGGGATAAGAACCCAAAACCATTGCTTTGAGGCAGTGAATGGCTTGTATAAAGTTATTTTGGTTTAGAATATGTTATAATACAATGAATTTGATTGATTACAAGTGCTAGAGATGCATGAAGAATGTTTAGAAGTGAATAGAAAGACTTGTTGATATTTGTTCCCAAATGGGATAAGAACCCAAAACCATTGCTTTGAGGCAGTGAATGGCTTGTATAAAGTTAGTTTGGGTTAGAATATGTTATAATACAATGAATTTGATTTATTACAAGTGCTAGAGATGCATGAAGAATGTTTAGAAGTAAATAGAAAGACTTGTTGATATTTGGTCCCAAATGGGATAAGAACCCAAAACCATTGCTTTGAGGCAATGAATGGCTTGTAAAAAGCTATTTTCGGTTAGACTATGTTATAATACA
Organism: Capsella bursa-pastoris; assembly: GCA_036452645.1. Classification (NCBI taxonomy): domain Eukaryota; kingdom Viridiplantae; phylum Streptophyta; class Magnoliopsida; order Brassicales; family Brassicaceae; genus Capsella; species Capsella bursa-pastoris. The sequence continues at coordinate 4,606,424 of CP144186.1, forward strand.
ATGAATTTGATTGATTACAAGTGGTAGAGATGCATGAAGAATATTTAGAAGTGAGAAGAAAGACTTGTTGATATTTGGTCCCAAATGGGATAAGAACCCAAAACCATTGCTTTGAGGCAGTGAATGGCTTGTATAAAGTTATTTTGGGTTAGAATATGTTATAATACAATGAATTTGATTGATTACAAGTGGTAGAGATGCATGAAGAATGTTTAGAAGTGAGAAGAAAGACTTGTTGATATTTGGTCCCAAACGGGATAAGAACCCAAAATCATTGCTTTGAGGCAGTGAATGGCTTGTATAAAGTTAGTTTGGGTTAGAATATGTTATAATACAATGAATTTGATTTATTACAAGTGCTAGAGATGCATGAAGAATGTTTAGAAGTAAATAGAAAGACTTGTTGATATTTGGTCCCAAATGGGATAAGAACCCAAAACCATTGCTTTGAGGCAATGAATGGCTTGTAAAAAGCTATTTTCGGTTAGAATATGTTATAATACAATGAATTTGATTGATTACAAGTGGTAGAGATGCATGAAGAATATTTAGAAGTGAGAAGAAAGACTTGTTGATATTTGGTCCCAAATGGGATAAGAACCCAAAACATTGCTTTGAGGCAGTGAATGGCTTGTATAAAGTTAGTTTGGGTTAGAATATGTTATAATACAATGAATTTGATTTATTACAAGTGCTAGAGATGCATGAAGAATGTTTAGAACAGAATAGAAAGACTTGTTGATATTTGGTCCCAAATGGGATAAGAACCCAAAACCATTGCTTCGAGGCAGTAAAGGGCATGTATAAAGTTATTTTGGTTTAGAATATGTTATAATACAATGAATTTGATTGTTTACAAGTGCTAGAGATGCATGAAGAATGTTTAAAAGTGAGAAGAAAGACTTGTTGATATTTGGTCCCAAATGGAATAAGAACCCAAAACCATTGCTTTGAGGCAGTGAATGGCTTGTATAAAGTTATTTTGGGTTAGAATATGTTATAATACAATGAATTTGATTGATTACAAGTGCTAGAGATGCATGAAAAATGTTTAGAAGTGAGAAGAAAGACTTGTTGATATTTGGTCCCAAATGGGATAAGAACCCAAAATCATTGCTTTGAGGCAGTGAATGGCTTGTATAAAGTTAGTTTGGGTTAGAATATGTTATAATACAATGAATTTGATTTATTACAAGTGCTAGAGATGCATGAAGAATGTTTAGAAGTGAATAGAAAGACTTGTTGATATTTGGTCCCAAATGGGATAAGAACCCAAAACCAATGCTTTGAGGCAATGAATGGCTTGTAAAAAGCTATTTTGGGTTAGAATATGTTATAATACCATGAATCTGAATGATTACAAGTGCTAGAGATACATGAAGAATGTTAAGAAGTGAGAAGAAAGACTTGTTGATATTTGGTCCCAAATGGGATAAGAACCCAAAACCATTGCTTTGAGGCAATGAATGGCTTGTAAAAAGCTATTTTGGGTTAGAATATGTTATAATACCATGAATTTGTATGATTACAAGTGCTAGAGATGCATGAAGAATGTTTAGAAGTGAGTAGAAAGACTTGTTGATATTTGGTCCCAAATGGGATAAGAACCCAAAACCAATGCTTTGAGGCAATGAATGGCTTGTAAAAAGCTATTTTGGGTTAGAATATGTTATAATACAATGAATTTGATTGATTACAAGTGGTAGAGATGCATGAAGAATATTTAGAAGTGAGAAGAAAGACTTGTTGATATTTGGTCCCAAATGGGATAAGAACCCAAAACATTGCTTTGAGGCAGTGAATGGCTTGTATAAAGTTAGTTTGGGTTAGAATATGTTATAATACAATGAATTTGATTTATTACAAGTGCTAGAGATGCATGAAGAATGTTTAGAACAGAATAGAAAGACTTGTTGATATTTGGTCCCAAATGGGATAAGAACCCAAAACCATTGCTTCGAGGCAGTAAAGGGCATGTATAAAGTTATTTTGGTTTAGAATATGTTATAATACAATGAATTTGATTGATTACAAGTGGTAGAGATGCACGAAGAATGTTTAGAAGTGAGAAGAAAGACTTGTTGATATTTGGTCCCAAATGGGATAAGAACCCAAAACCATTGCTTTGAGGCAATGAATGGCTTGTAAAAAGCTATTTTGGGTTAGAATATGTTATAATACAATGAATTTGATTGATTACAAGTGGTAGAGATGCATGAAGAATATTTAGAAGTGAGAAGAAAGACTTGTTGATATTTGGTCCCAAATGGGATAAGAACCCAAAACATTGCTTTGAGGCAGTGAATGGCTTGTATAAAGTTAGTTTGGGTTAGAATATGTTATAATACAATGAATTTGATTTATTACAAGTGCTAGAGATGCATGAAGAATGTTTAGAACAGAATAGAAAGACTTGTTGATATTTGGTCCCAAATGGGATAAGAACCCAAAACCATTGCTTCGAGGCAGTAAAGGGCATGTATAAAGTTATTTTGGTTTAGAATATGTTATAATACAATGAATTTGATTGTTTACAAGTGCTAGAGATGCATGAAGAATGTTTAAAAGTGAGAAGAAAGACTTGTTGATATTTGGTCCCAAATGGAATAAGAACCCAAAACCATTGCTTTGAGGCAGTGAATGGCTTGTATAAAGTTATTTTGGGTTAGAATATGTTATAATACAATGAATTTGATTGATTACAAGTGCTAGAGATGCATGAAAAATGTTTAGAAGTGAGAAGAAAGACTTGTTGATATTTGGTCCCAAATGGGATAAGAACCCAAAATCATTGCTTTGAGGCAGTGAATGGCTTGTATAAAGTTAGTTTGGGTTAGAATATGTTATAATACAATGAATTTGATTTATTACAAGTGCTAGAGATGCATGAAGAATGTTTAGAAGTGAATAGAAAGACTTGTTGATATTTGGTCCCAAATGGGATAAGAACCCAAAACCAATGCTTTGAGGCAATGAATGGCTTGTAAAAAGCTATTTTGGGTTAGAATATGTTATAATACCATGAATCTGAATGATTACAAGTGCTAGAGATACATGAAGAATGTTAAGAAGTGAGAAGAAAGACTTGTTGATATTTGGTCCCAAATGGGATAAGAACCCAAAACCATTGCTTTGAGGCAATGAATGGCTTGTAAAAAGCTATTTTGGGTTAGAATATGTTATAATACCATGAATTTGTATGATTACAAGTGCTAGAGATGCATGAAGAATGTTTAGAAGTGAGTAGAAAGACTTGTTGATATTTGGTCCCAAATGGGATAAGAACCCAAAACCAATGCTTTGAGGCAATGAATGGCTTGTAAAAAGCTATTTTGGGTTAGAATATGTTATAATACCATGAATCTGAATGATTACAAGTGCTAGAGATACATGAAGAATGTTTAGAAGTGAGAAGAAAGACTTGTTGATATTTGGTCCCAAATGGGATAAGAACCCAAAACCATTGCTTTGAGGCAATGAATGGCTTGTAAAAAGCTATTTTGGGTTAGAATATGTTATAATACCATGAATTTGTATGATTACAAGTGCTAGAGATGCATGAAGAATGTTTAGAAGTGAGTAGAAAGACTTGTTGATATTTGGTCCCAAATGGGATAAGAACCCAAAACCAATGCTTTGAGGCAATGAATGGCTTGTAAAAAGCTATTTTGGGTTAGAATATGTTATAATACCATGAATCTGAATGATTACAAGTGCTAGAGATACATGAAGAATGTTTAGAAGTGAGAAGAAAGACTTGTTGATATTTGGTCCCAAATGGGATAAGAACCCAAAACCATTGCTTTGAGGCAATGAATGGCTTGTAAAAAGCTATTTTGGGTTAGAATATGTTATAATACAATGAATTTGATTGATTACAAGTGGTAGAGATGCACGAAGAATGTTTAGATGTGAGAAGAAAGACTTGTTGATATTTGGTCCCAAATGGGATAAGAACCCAAAACCAAATCTTTGAGGCAGTGAATGGCTTGTATAAAGTTGTTTTGGGTTAGAATATGTTATAATACAATGAATTTGATTGATTACAAGTGCTAGAGATGCATGAAGAATGGTTAGAAGTGAGAAGAAAGACTTGTTGATATTTGGTCCCAAATGGGATAAGAACCCAAAACCATTGCTTTGAGGCAATGAATGGCTTGTAAAAAGCTATTTTGGGTTAGAATATGTTATAATACAATGAATTTGATTGATTACAAGTGGTAGAGATGCACGAAGAATGTTTAGATGTGAGAAGAAAGACTTGTTGATATTTGGTCCCAAATGGGATAAGAACCCAAAACCAAATCTTTGAGGCAGTGAATGGCTTGTATAAAGTTGTTTTGGGTTAGAATATGTTATAATACAATGAATTTGATTGTTTACAAGTGCTAGAGATGCATGAAGAATGTTTAAAAGTGAGAAGAAAGACTTGTTGATATTTGGTCCCAAATGGGATAAGAACCCAAAACCATTGCTTTGAGGCAGTGAATGGCTTGTATAAAGTTATTTTGGTGTAGAATATGTTATAATACAATGAATTTGATTGATTACAAGTGCTAGAGATGCATGAAGAATGTTTATAAGTGAATAGAAAGACTTGTTGATATTTGTTCCCAAATGGGATAAGAACCCAAAACCATTGCTTTGAGGCAGTGAATGGCTTGTATAAAGTTAGTTTGGGTTAGAATATGTTATAATACAATGAATTTGATTTATTACAAGTGCTAGAGATGCATGAAGAATGTTTAGAAGTAAATAGAAAGACTTGTTGATATTTGGTCCCAAATGGGATAAGAACCCAAAACCATTGCTTTGAGGCAATGAATGGCTTGTAAAAAGCTATTTTCGGTTAGAATATGTTATAATACAATGAATTTGATTGATTACAAGTGGTAGAGATGCATGAAGAATATTTAGAAGTGAGAAGAAAGACTTGTTGATATTTGGTCCCAAATGGGATAAGAACCCAAAACCATTGCTTTGAGGCAGTGAATGGCTTGTATAAAGTTAGTTTGGGTTAGAATATGTTATAATACAATGAATTTGATTTATTACAAGTGCTAGAGATGCATGAAGAATGTTTAGAAGTAAATAGAAAGACTTGTTGATATTTGGTCCCAAATGGGATAAGAACCCAAAACCATTGCTTTGAGGCAATGAATGGCTTGTAAAAAGCTATTTTCGGTTAGAATATGTTATAATACAATGAACTTGATTGATTACAAGTGGTAGAGATGCATGAAGAATATTTAGAAGTGAGAAGAAAGACTTGTTGATATTTGGTCCCAAATGGGATAAGAACCCAAAACCATTGCTTTGAGGCAGTGAATGGCTTGTATAAAGTTATTTTGGGTAGAATATGTTATAATACAATGAATTTGATTGATTACAAGTGGTAGAGATGCATGAAGAATGTTTAGAAGTGAGAAGAAAGACTTGTTGATATTTGGTCCCAAACGGGATAAGAACCCAAAATCATTGCTTTGAGGCAGTGAATGGCTTGTATAAAGTTAGTTTGGGTTAGAATATGTTATAATACAATGAATTTGATTTATTACAAGTGCTAGAGATGCATGAAGAATGTTTAGAAGTAAATAGAAAGACTTGTTGATATTTGGTCCCAAATGGGATAAGAACCCAAAACCATTGCTTTGAGGCAATGAATGGCTTGTAAAAAGCTATTTTCGGTTAGAATATGTTATAATACAATGAATTTGATTGATTACAAGTGGTAGAGATGCATGAAGAATATTTAGAAGTGAGAAGAAAGACTTGTTGATATTTGGTCCCAAATGGGATAAGAACCCAAAACCATTGCTTTGAGGCAGTGAATGGCTTGTATAAAGTTATTTTGGGTAGAATATGTTATAATACAATGAATTTGATTGATTACAAGTGGTAGAGATGCATGAAGAATGTTTAGAAGTGAGAAGAAAGACTTGTTGATATTTGGTCCCAAACGGGATAAGAACCCAAAATCATTGCTTTGAGGCAGTGAATGGCTTGTATAAAGTTAGTTTGGGTTAGAATATGTTATAATACAATGAATTTGATTTATTACAAGTGCTAGAGATGCATGAAGAATGTTTAGAAGTGAATAGAAAGACTTGTTGATATTTGGTCCCAAATGGGATAAGAACCCAAAACCAATGCTTTGAGGCAATGAATGGCTTGTAAAAAGCTATTTTGGGTTAGAATATGTTATAATACCATGAATCTGAATGATTACAAGTGCTAGAGATACATGAAGAATGTTTAGAAGTGAGAAGAAAGACTTGTTGATATTTGGTCCCAAATGGGATAAGAACCCAAAACCATTGCTTTGAGGCAATGAATGGCTTGTAAAAAGCTATTTTGGGTTAGAATATGTTATAATACCATGAATTTGTATGATTACAAGTGCTAGAGATGCATGAAGAATGTTTAGAAGTGAGTAGAAAGACTTGTTGATATTTGGTCCCAAATGGGATAAGAACCCAAAACCAATGCTTTGAGGCAATGAATGGCTTGTAAAAAGCTATTTTGGGTTAGAATATGTTATAATACCATGAATCTGAATGATTACAAGTGCTAGAGATACATGAAGAATGTTTAGAAGTGAGAAGAAAGACTTGTTGATATTTGGTCCCAAATGGGATAAGAACCCAAAACCATTGCTTTGAGGCAATGAATGGCTTGTAAAAAGCTATTTTGGGTTAGAATATGTTATAATACCATGAATTTGTATGATTACAAGTGCTAGAGATGCATGAAGAATGTTTAGAAGTGAGTAGAAAGACTTGTTGATATTTGGTCCCAAATGGGATAAGAACCCAAAACCAATGCTTTGAGGCAATGAATGGCTTGTAAAAAGCTATTTTGGGTTAGAATATGTTATAATACCATGAATCTCAATGATTACAAGTGCTAGAGATACATGAAGAATGTTTAGAAGTGAGAAGAAAGACTTGTTGATATTTGGTCCCAAATGGGATAAGAACCCAAAACCATTGCTTTGAGGCAATGAATGGCTTGTAAAAAGCTATTTTGGGTTAGAATATGTTATAATACAATGAATTTGATTGATTACAAGTGGTAGAGATGCACGAAGAATGTTTAGATGTGAGAAGAAAGACTTGTTGATATTTGGTCCCAAATGGGATAAGAACCCAAAACCAAATCTTTGAGGCAGTGAATGGCTTGTATAAAGTTGTTTTGGGTTAGAATATGTTATAATACAATGAATTTGATTGATTACAAGTGCTAGAGATGCATGAAGAATGGTTAGAAGTGAGAAGAAAGACTTGTTGATATTTGGTCCCAAATGGGATAAGAACCCAAAACCATTGCTTTGAGGCAATGAATGGCTTGTAAAAAGCTATTTTGGGTTAGAATATGTTATAATACAATGAATTTGATTGATTACAAGTGGTAGAGATGCACGAAGAATGTTTAGATGTGAGAAGAAAGACTTGTTGATATTTGGTCCCAAATGGGATAAGAACCCAAAACCAAATCTTTGAGGCAGTGAATGGCTTGTATAAAGTTGTTTTGGGTTAGAATATGTTATAATACAATGAATTTGATTGTTTACAAGTGCTAGAGATGCATGAAGAATGTTTAAAAGTGAGAAGAAAGACTTGTTGATATTTGGTCCCAAATGGGATAAGAACCCAAAACCATTGCTTTGAGGCAGTGAATGGCTTGTATAAAGTTATTTTGGTGTAGAATATGTTATAATACAATGAATTTGATTGATTACAAGTGCTAGAGATGCATGAAGAATGTTTATAAGTGAATAGAAAGACTTGTTGATATTTGTTCCCAAATGGGATAAGAACCCAAAACCATTGCTTTGAGGCAGTGAATGGCTTGTATAAAGTTAGTTTGGGTTAGAATATGTTATAATACAATGAATTTGATTTATTACAAGTGCTAGAGATGCATGAAGAATGTTTAGAAGTAAATAGAAAGACTTGTTGATATTTGGTCCCAAATGGGATAAGAACCCAAAACCATTGCTTTGAGGCAATGAATGGCTTGTAAAAAGCTATTTTCGGTTAGAATATGTTATAATACAATGAATTTGATTGATTACAAGTGGTAGAGATGCATGAAGAATATTTAGAAGTGAGAAGAAAGACTTGTTGATATTTGGTCCCAAATGGGATAAGAACCCAAAACCATTGCTTTGAGGCAGTGAATGGCTTGTATAAAGTTAGTTTGGGTTAGAATATGTTATAATACAATGAATTTGATTTATTACAAGTGCTAGAGATGCATGAAGAATGTTTAGAAGTAAATAGAAAGACTTGTTGATATTTGGTCCCAAATGGGATAAGAACCCAAAACCATTGCTTTGAGGCAATGAATGGCTTGTAAAAAGCTATTTTCGGTTAGAATATGTTATAATACAATGAATTTGATTGATTACAAGTGGTAGAGATGCATGAAGAATATTTAGAAGTGAGAAGAAAGACTTGTTGATATTTGGTCCCAAATGGGATAAGAACCCAAAACCATTGCTTTGAGGCAGTGAATGGCTTGTATAAAGTTATTTTGGGTAGAATATGTTATAATACAATGAATTTGATTGATTACAAGTGGTAGAGATGCATGAAGAATGTTTAGAAGTGAGAAGAAAGACTTGTTGATATTTGGTCCCAAACGGGATAAGAACCCAAAATCATTGCTTTGAGGCAGTGAATGGCTTGTATAAAGTTAGTTTGGGTTAGAATATGTTATAATACAATGAATTTGATTTATTACAAGTGCTAGAGATGCATGAAGAATGTTTAGAAGTAAATAGAAAGACTTGTTGATATTTGGTCCCAAATGGGATAAGAACCCAAAACCATTGCTTTGAGGCAATGAATGGCTTGTAAAAAGCTATTTTCGGTTAGAATATGTTATAATACAATGAATTTGATTGATTACAAGTGGTAGAGATGCATGAAGAATATTTAGAAGTGAGAATAAATACTTGTTGATATTTGGTCCCAAATGGGATAAGAACCCAAAACATTGCTTTGAGGCAGTGAATGGCTTGTATAAAGTTAGTTTGGGTTAGAATATGTTATAATACAATGAATTTGATTTATTACAAGTGCTAGAGATGCATGAAGAATGTTTAGAACTGAATAGAAAGACTTGTTGATATTTGGTCCCAAATGGGATAAGAACCCAAAACCATTGCTTTGAGGCAGTAAAGGGCATGTATAAAGTTATTTTGGTTTAGAATATGTTATAATACAATGAATTTGATTGTTTACAAGTGCTAGAGATGCATGAAGAATGTTTAAAAGTGAGAAGAAAGACTTGTTGATATTTGGTCCCAAATGGGATAAGAACCCAAAACCATTGCTTTGAGGCAGTGAATGGCTTGTATAAAGTTATTTTGGGTTAGAATATGTTATAATACAATGAATTTGATTGATTACAAGTGCTAGAGATGCATGAAAAATGTTTAGAAGTGAGAAGAAAGACTTGTTGATATTTGGTCCCAAATGGGATAAGAACCCAAAATCATTGCTTTGAGGCAGTGAATGGCTTGTATAAAGTTAGTTTGGGTTAGAATATGTTATAATACAATGAATTTGATTTATTACAAGTGCTAGAGATGCATGAAGAATGTTTAGAAGTGAATAGAAAGACTTGTTGATATTTGGTCCCAAATGGGATAAGAACCCAAAACCAATGCTTTGAGGCAATGAATGGCTTGTAAAAAGCTATTTTGGGTTAGAATATGTTATAATACCATGAATCTGAATGATTACAAGTGCTAGAGATACATGAAGAATGTTTAGAAGTGAGAAGAAAGACTTGTTGATATTTGGTCCCAAATGGGATAAGAACCCAAAACCATTGCTTTGAGGCAATGAATGGCTTGTAAAAAGCTATTTTGGGTTAGAATATGTTATAATACCATGAATTTGTATGATTACAAGTGCTAGAGATGCATGAAGAATGTTTAGAAGTGAGTAGAAAGACTTGTTGATATTTGGTCCCAAATGGGATAAGAACCCAAAACCAATGCTTTGAGGCAATGAATGGCTTGTAAAAAGCTATTTTGGGTTAGAATATGTTATAATACCATGAATCTGAATGATTACAAGTGCTAGAGATACATGAAGAATGTTTAGAAGTGAGAAGAAAGACTTGTTGATATTTGGTCCCAAATGGGATAAGAACCCAAAACCATTGCTTTGAGGCAATGAATGGCTTGTAAAAAGCTATTTTGGGTTAGAATATGTTATAATACCATGAATTTGTATGATTACAAGTGCTAGAGATACATGAAGAATGTTTAGAAGTGAGTAGAAAGACTTGTTGATATTTGGTCCCAAATGGGATAAGAACCCAAAACCAATGCTTTGAGGCAATGAATGGCTTGTAAAAAGCTATTTTGGGTTAGAATATGTTATAATACCATGAATCTGAATGATTACAAGTGCTAGAGATACATGAAGAATGTTTAGAAGTGAGAAGAAAGACTTGTTGATATTTGGTCCCAAATGGGATAAGAACCCAAAACCATTGCTTTGAGGCAATGAATGGCTTGTAAAAAGCTATTTTGGGTTAGAATATGTTATAATACAATGAATTTGATTGATTACAAGTGGTAGAGATGCACGAAGAATGTTTAGATGTGAGAAGAAAGACTTGTTGATATTTGGTCCCAAATGGGATAAGAACCCAAAACCAAATCTTTGAGGCAGTGAATGGCTTGTATAAAGTTGTTTTGGGTTAGAATATGTTATAATACAATGAATTTGATTGTTTACAAGTGCTAGAGATGCATGAAGAATGTTTAAAAGTGAGAAGAAAGACTTGTTGATATTTGGTCCCAAATGGGATAAGAACCCAAAACCATTGCTTTGAGGCAGTGAATGGCTTGTATAAAGTTATTTTGGTTTAGAATATGTTATAATACAATGAATTTGATTGATTACAAGTGGTAGAGATGCATGAAGAATGTTTAGAAGTGAGAAGAAAGACTTGTTGATATTTGGTCCCAAACGGGATAAGAACCCAAAATCATTGCTTTGAGGCAGTGAATGGCTTGTATAAAGTTAGTTTGGGTTAGAATATGTTATAATACAATGAATTTGATTTATTACAAGTGCTAGAGATGCATGAAGAATGTTTAGAAGTAAATAGAAAGACTTGTTGATATTTGGTCCCAAATGGGATAAGAACCCAAAACCATTGCTTTGAGGCAATGAATGGCTTGTAAAAAGCTATTTTCGGTTAGAATATGTTATAATACAATGAATTTGATTGATTACAAGTGGTAGAGATGCATGAAGAATATTTAGAAGTGAGAAGAAAGACTTGTTGATATTTGGTCCCAAATGGGATAAGAACCCAAAACATTGCTTTGAGGCAGTGAATGGCTTGTATAAAGTTAGTTTGGGTTAGAATATGTTATAATACAATGAATTTGATTTATTACAAGTGCTAGAGATGCATGAAGAATGTTTAGAACTGAATAGAAAGACTTGTTGATATTTGGTCCCAAATGGGATAAGAACCCAAAACCATTGCTTTGAGGCAGTAAAGGGCATGTATAAAGTTATTTTGGTTTAGAATATGTTATAATACAATAAATTTGATTGTTTACAAGTGCTAGAGATGCATGAAGAATGTTTAAAAGTGAGAAGAAAGACTTGTTGATATTTGGTCCCAAATGGGATAAGAACCCAAAACCATTGCTTTGAGGCAGTGAATGGCTTGTATAAAGTTATTTTGGGTTAGAATATGTTATAATACAATGAATTTGATTGATTACAAGTGCTAGAGATGCATGAAAAATGTTTAGAAGTGAGAAGAAAGACTTGTTGATATTTGGTCCCAAATGGGATAAGAACCCAAAATCATTGCTTTGAGGCAGTGAATGGCTTGTATAAAGTTAGTTTGGGTTAGAATATGTTATAATACAATGAATTTGATTTATTACAAGTGCTAGAGATGCATGAAGAATGTTTAGAAGTGAATAGAAAGACTTGTTGATATTTGGTCCCAAATGGGATAAGAACCCAAAACCAATGCTTTGAGGCAATGAATGGCTTGTAAAAAGCTATTTTGGGTTAGAATATGTTATAATACCATGAATCTGAATGATTACAAGTGCTAGAGATACATGAAGAATGTTTAGAAGTGAGAAGAAAGACTTGTTGATATTTGGTCCCAAATGGGATAAGAACCCAAAACCATTGCTTTGAGGCAATGAATGGCTTGTAAAAAGCTATTTTGGGTTAGAATATGTTATAATACCATGAATTTGTATGATTACAAGTGCTAGAGATGCATGAAGAATGTTTAGAAGTGAGTAGAAAGACTTGTTGATATTTGGTCCCAAATGGGATAAGAACCCAAAACCAATGCTTTGAGGCAATGAATGGCTTGTAAAAAGCTATTTTGGGTTAGAATATGTTATAATACCATGAATCTGAATGATTACAAGTGCTAGAGATACATGAAGAATGTTTAGAAGTGAGAAGAAAGACTTGTTGATATTTGGTCCCAAATGGGATAAGAACCCAAAACCATTGCTTTGAGGCAATGAATGGCTTGTAAAAAGCTATTTTGGGTTAGAATATGTTATAATACCATGAATTTGTATGATTACAAGTGCTAGAGATACATGAAGAATGTTTAGAAGTGAGTAGAAAGACTTGTTGATATTTGGTCCCAAATGGGATAAGAACCCAAAACCAATGCTTTGAGGCAATGAATGGCTTGTAAAAAGCTATTTTGGGTTAGAATATGTTATAATACCATGAATCTGAATGATTACAAGTGCTAGAGATACATGAAGAATGTTTAGAAGTGAGAAGAAAGACTTGTTGATATTTGGTCCCAAATGGGATAAGAACCCAAAACCATTGCTTTGAGGCAATGAATGGCTTGTAAAAAGCTATTTTGGGTTAGAATATGTTATAATACAATGAATTTGATTGATTACAAGTGGTAGAGATGCACGAAGAATGTTTAGATGTGAGAAGAAAGACTTGTTGATATTTGGTCCCAAATGGGATAAGAACCCAAAACCAAATCTTTGAGGCAGTGAATGGCTTGTATAAAGTTGTTTTGGGTTAGAATATGTTATAATACAATGAATTTGATTGTTTACAAGTGCTAGAGATGCATGAAGAATGTTTAAAAGTGAGAAGAAAGACTTGTTGATATTTGGTCCCAAATGGGATAAGAACCCAAAACCATTGCTTTGAGGCAGTGAATGGCTTGTATAAAGTTATTTTGGTTTAGAATATGTTATAATACAATGAATTTGATTGATTACAAGTGCTAGAGATGCATGAAGAATGTATAGAAGTGAATAGAAAGACTTGTTGATATTTGTTCCCAAATGGGATAAGAACCCAAAACCATTGCTTTGAGGCAGTGAATGGCTTGTATAAAGTTAGTTTGGGTTAGAATATGTTATAATACAATGAATTTGATTTATTACAAGTGCTAGAGATGCATGAAGAATGTTTAGAAGTAAATAGAAAGACTTGTTGATATTTGGTCCCAAATGGGATAAGAACCCAAAACCATTGCTTTGAGGCAATGAATGGCTTGTAAAAAGCTATTTTCGGTTAGAATATGTTATAATACAATGAATTTGATTGATTACAAGTGGTAGAGATGCATGAAGAATATTTAGAAGTGAGAAGAAAGACTTGTTGATATTTGGTCCCAAATGGGATAAGAACCCAAAACCATTGCTTTGAGGCAGTGAATGGCTTGTATAAAGTTATTTTGGGTTAGAATATGTTATAATACAATGAATTTGTTTGATTACAAGTGGTAGAGATGCATGAAGAATGTTTAGAAGTGAGAAGAAAGACTTGTTGATATTTGGTCCCAAACGGGATAAGAACCCAAAATCATTGCTTTGAGGCAGTGAATGGCTTGTATAAAGTTAGTTTGGGTTAGAATATGTTATAATACAATGAATTTGATTTATTACAAGTGCTAGAGATGCATGAAGAATGTTTAGAAGTAAATAGAAAGACTTGTTGATATTTGGTCCCAAATGGGATAAGAACCCAAAACCATTGCTTTGAGGCAATGAATGGCTTGTAAAAAGCTATTTTCGGTTAGAATATGTTATAATACAATGAATGTGATTGATTACAAGTGGTAGAGATGCACGAAGAATGTTTAGATGTGAGAAGAAAGACTTGTTGATATTTGGTCCCAAATGGGATAAGAACCCAAAACCAAATCTTTGAGGCAGTGAATGGCTTGTATAAAGTTGTTTTGGGTTAGAATATGTTATAATACAATGAATTTGATTGTTTACAAGTGCTAGAGATGCATGAAGAATGTTTAAAAGTGAGAAGAAAGACTTGTTGATATTTGGTCCCAAATGGGATAAGAACCCAAAACCATTGCTTTGAGGCAGTGAATGGCTTGTATAAAGTTATTTTGGTTTAGAATATGTTATAATACAATGAATTTGATTGGTTACAAGTGCTAGAGATGCATGAAGAATGTTTAGAAGTGAATAGAAAGACTTGTTGATATTTGTTCCCCAATGGGATAAGAACCCAAAACCATTGCTTTGAGGCAGTGAAGGGCTTGTATAAAGTTATTTTGGTTTAGAATATGTTATAATACAATGAATTTGATTGATTACAAGTGGTAGAGATGCATGAAGAATGTTTAGAAGTGAGAAGAAAGACTTGTTGATATTTGGTCCCAAACGGGATAAGAACCCAAAATCATTGCTTTGAGGCAGTGAATGGATTGTATAAAGTTAGTTTGGGCTAGAATATGTTATAATACAATGAATTTGATTTATTACAAGTGCTAGAGATGCATGAAGAATCTTTAGAAGTAAATAGAAAGACTTGTTGATATTTGGTCCCAAATGGGATAAGAACCCAAAACCATTGCTTTGAGGCAGTAAAGGGCATGTATAAAGTTATTTTGGTTTAGAATATGTTATAATACAATGAATTTGATTGTTTACAAGTGCTAGAGATGCATGAAGAATGTTTAAAAGTGAGAAGAAAGACTTGTTGATATTTGGTCCCAAATGGGATAAGAACCCAAAACCATTGCTTTGAGGCAGTGAATGGCTTGTATAAAGTTATTTTGGGTTAGAATATGTTATAATACAATGACTTTGATTGATTACAAGTGCTAGAGATGCATGAAAAATGTTTAGAAGTGAGAAGAAAGACTTGTTGATATTTGGTCCCAAATGGGATAAGAACCCAAAATCATTGCTTTGAGGCAGTGAATGGCTTGTATAAAGTTAGTTTGGGTTAGAATATGTTATAATACAATGAATTTGATTTATTACAAGTGCTAGAGATGCATGAAGATTGTTTAGAAGTAAATAGAAAGACTTGTTGATATTTGGTCCCAAATGGGATAAGAACCCAAAACCATTGCTTTGAGGCAATGAATGGCTTGTAAAAAGCTATTTTCGGTTAGAATATGTTATAATACAATGAATTTGATTGATTACAAGTGGTAGAGATGCATGAAGAATATTTAGAAGTTAGAAGAAAGACTTGTTGATATTTGGTCCCAAATGGGATAAGAACCCAAAATCATTGCTTTGAGGCAGTGAATGGCTTGTATAAAGTTAGTTTGGGTTAGAATATGTTATAATACAATGAATTTGATTTATTACAAGTGCTAGAGATGCATGAAGAATGTTTAGAACTGAATAGAAAGACTTGTTGATATATGGTCCCAAATGGGATAAGAACCCAAAACCATTGCTTTGAGGCAGTAAAGGGCATGTATAAAGTTATTTTGGTTTAGAATATGTTATAATACAATGAATTTGATTGTTTACAAGTGCTAGAGATGCATGAAGAATGTTTAAAAGTGAGAAGAAAGACTTGTTGATATTTGGTCCCAAATGGGATAAGAACCCAAAACCATTGCTTTGAGGCAGTGAATGGCTTGTATAAAGTTATTTTGGGTTAGAATATGTTATAATACAATGACTTTGATTGATTACAAGTGCTAGAGATGCATGAAAAATGTTTAGAAGTGAGAAGAAAGACTTGTTGATATTTGGTCCCAAATGGGATAAGAACCCAAAATCATTGCTTTGAGGCAGTGAATGGCTTGTATAAAGTTAGTTTGGGTTAGAATATGTTATAATACAATGAATTTGATTTATTACAAGTGCTAGAGATGCATGAAGAATGTTTAGAAGTGAATAGAAAGACTTGTTGATATTTGGTCCCAAATGGGATAAGAACCCAAAACCATTGCTTTGAGGCAGTGAAGGGCTTGTATAAAGTTATTTTGGTTTAGAATATGTTATAATACAATGAATTTGATTGTTTACAAGTGCTAGCGATGCATGAAGAATGTTTAAAAGTGAGAAGAAAGACTTGTTGATATTTGGTCCCAAATGGGATAAGAACCCAAAACCATTGCTTTGAGGCAGTGAATGGCTTGTATAAAGTTATTTTGGTTTAGAATATGTTATAATACAATGAATTTGATTGATTACAAGTGCTAGAGATGCATGAAGAATGTTTAGAAGTGAGTAGAAAGACTTGTTGATATTTGGTCCCAAATAGGATAAGAACCCAAAACCATTGCTTTGAGGCAGTGAATGGCTTGTATAAAGTTATTTTGGGTTAGAATATGTTATAATACAATAAATTTGATTGATTACAAGTGCTAGAGATGCATGAAGAATGTTTAGAAGTGAGAAGAAAGACTTGTTGATATTTGGTCTCAAATGGGATAAGAACCCAAAACCATTGCTTTGAGGCAATGAATGGCTTGTAAAAAGCTATTTTGGGTTAGAATATGTTATAATACCATGAATTTGTATGATTACAAGTGCTAGAGATGCATGAAGAATATTTAGAAGTGAGTAGAAAGACTTGTTGATATTTGGTCCCAAATGGGATAAGAACCCAAAACCAATGCTTTGAGTCAATGAATGGCTTGTAAAAAGCTATTTTGGGTTAGAATATGTTATAATACCATGAATCTGAATGATTACAAGTGCTAGAGATACATGAAGAATGTTTAGAAGTGAGAAGAAAGACTTGTTGATATTTGGTCCCAAATGGGATAAGAACCCAAAACCATTGCTTTGAGGCAATGAATGGCTTGTAAAAAGCTATTTTGGGTTAGAATATGTTATAATACAATGAATTTGATTGATTACAAGTGGTAGAGATGCACGAAGAATGTTTAGATGTGAGAAGAAAGACTTGTTGATATTTGGTCCCAAATGGGATAAGAACCCAAAACCAAATCTTTGAGGCAGTGAATGGCTTGTATAAAGTTGTTTTGGGTTAGAATATGTTATAATACAATGAATTTGATTGATTACAAGTGCTAGAGATGCATGAAGAATGTTTAGATGTGAGAAGAAAGACTTGTTGATATTTGGTCCCAAATGGGATAAGAACCCAAAACCATTGCTTTGAGGCAATGAATGGCTTGTAAAAAGCTATTTTGGGTTAGAATATGTTATAATACCATGAATTTGTATGATTACAAGTGCTAGAGATGCATGAAGAATGTTTAGAAGTGAGTAGAAAGACTTGTTGATATTTGGTCCCAAATGGGATAAGAACCCAAAACCAATGCTTTGAGGCAATGAATGGCTTGTAAAAGGCTATTTTGGGTTAGAATATGTTATAATACCATGAATCAGAATGATTACAAGTGCTAGAGATACATGAAGAATGTTTAGAAGTGAGAAGAAAGACTTGTTGATATTTGGTCCCAAATGGGATAAGAACCCAAAACCATTGCTTTGAGGCAATGAATGGCTTGTAAAAAGCTATTTTGGGTTAGAATATGTTATAATACAATGAATTTGATTGATTACAAGTGGTAGAGATGCACGAAGAATGTTTAGATGTGAGAAGAAAGACTTGTTGATATTTGGTCCCAAATGGGATAAGAACCCAAAACCAAATCTTTGAGGCAGTGAATGGCTTGTATAAAGTTGTTTTGGGTTAGAATATGTTATAATACAATGAATTTGATTGATTACAAGTGCTAGAGATGCATGAAGAATGGTTAGAAGTGAGAAGAAAGACTTGTTGATATTTGGTCCCAAATGGGAAAAGAACCCAAAACCATTGCTTTGAGGCAATGAATGGCTTGTAAAAAGCTATTTTGGGTTAGAATATGTTATAATACAATGAATTTGATTGATTACAAGTGGTAGAGATGCACGAAGAATGTTTAGATGTGAGAAGAAAGACTTGTTGATATTTGGTCCCAAATGGGATAAGAACCCAAAACCAAATCTTTGAGGCAGTGAATGGCTTGTATAAAGTTGTTTTGGGTTAGAATATGTTATAATACAATGAATTTGATTGTTTACAAGTGCTAGAGATGCATGAAGAATGTTTAAAAGTGAGAAGAAAGACTTGTTGATATTTGGTCCCAAATGGGATAAGAACCCAAAACCATTGCTTTGAGGCAGTGAATGGCTTGTATAAAGTTATTTTGGTTTAGAATATGTTATAATACAATGGATTTGATTGATTACAAGTGCTAGAGATGCATGAAGAATGTTTAGAAGTGAATAGAAAGACTTGTTGATATTTGTTCCCAAATGGGATAAGAACCCAAAACCATTGCTTTGAGGCAGTGAAGGGCTTGTATAAAGTTATTTTGGTTTAGAATATGTTATAATACAATGAATTTGATTGATTACAAGTGGTAGAGATGCATGAAGAATGTTTAGAAGTGAGAAGAAAGACTTGTTGATATTTGGTCCCAAACGGGATAAGAACCCAAAACCATTGCTTTGAGGCAATGAATGGCTTGTAAAAAGCTATTTTCGGTTAGAATATGTTATAATACAATGAATTTGATTGATTACAAGTGGTAGAGATGCATGAAGAATATTTAGAAGTGAGAAGAAAGACTTGTTGATATTTGGTCCCAAATGGGATAAGAACCCAAAACTATTGCTTTGAGGCAGTGAATGGCTTGTATAAAGTTATTTTGGGTTAGAATATGTTATAATACAATGAATTTGATTGATTACAAGTGGTAGAGATGCATGAAGAATGTTTAGAAGTGAGAAGAAAGACTTGTTGATATTTGGTCCCAAACGGGATAAGAACCCAAAATCATTGCTTTGAGGCAGTGAATGGCTTGTATAAAGTTAGTTTGGGTTAGAATATGTTATAATACAATGAATTTGATTTATTACAAGTGCTAGAGATGCATGAAGAATGTTTAGAAGTAAATAGAAAGACTTGTTGATATTTTGTCCCAAATGGGATAAGAACCCAAAACCATTGCTTTGAGGCAATGAATGGCTTGTAAAAAGCTATTTTCGGTTAGAATATGTTATAATACAATGAATTTGATTGATTAAAAGTGGTAGAGATGCACGAAGAATGTTTAGATGTGAGAAGAAAGACTTGTTGATATTTGGTCCCAAATGGGATAAGAACCCAAAACCAAATCTTTGAGGCAGTGAATGGCTTGTATAAAGTTGTTTTGGGTTAGAATATGTTATAATACAATGAATTTGATTGTTTACAAGTGCTAGAGATGCATGAAGAATGTTTAAAAGTGAGAAGAAAGACTTGTTGATATTTGGTCCCAAATGGGATAAGAACCCAAAACCATTGCTTTGAGGCAGTGAATGGCTTGTATAAAGTTATTTTGGTTTAGAATATGTTATAATACAATGAATTTGATTGATTACAAGTGCTAGAGATGCATGAAGAATGTTTAGAAGTGAATAGAAAGACTTGTTGATATTTGTTCCCAAATGGGATAAGAACCCAAAACCATTGCTTTGAGGCAGTGAAGGGCTTGTATAAAGTTATTTTGGTTTAGAATATGTTATAATACAATGAATTTGATTGATTACAAGTGGTAGAGATGCATGAAGAATGTTTAGAAGTGAGAAGAAAGACTTGTTGATATTTGGTCCCAAACGGGATAAGAACCCAAAATCATTGCTTTGAGGCAGTGAATGGCTTGTATAAAGTTAGTTTGGGTTAGAATATGTTATAATACAATGAATTTGATTTATTACAAGTGCTAGATATGCATGAAGAATCTTTAGAAGTAAATAGAAAGACTTGTTGATATTTGGTCCCAAATGGGATAAGAACCCAAAACCATTGCTTTGAGGCAGTGAATGGCTTGTAAAAAGCTATTTTCGGTTAGAATATGTTATAATACAATGAATTTGATTGATTACAAGTGGTAGAGATGCATGAAGAATATTTAGAAGTGAGAAGAAAGACTTGTTGATATTTGGTCCCAAATGGGATAAGAACCCAAAACCATTGCTTTGAGGCAGTGAATGGCTTGTATAAAGTTATTTTGGGTTAGAATATGTTATAATACAATGAATTTGAATGATTACAAGTGGTAGAGATGCATGAAGAATGTTTAGAAGTGAGAAGAAAGACTTGTTGATATTTGGTCCCAAACGGGATAAGAACCCAAAATCATTGCTTTGAGGCAGTGAATGGCTTGTATAAAGTTAGTTTGGGTTAGAATATGTTATAATACAATGAATTTGATTTATTACAAGTGCTAGAGATGCATGAAGAATGTTTAGAAGTAAATAGAAAGACTTGTTGATATTTGGTCCCAAATGGGATAAGAACCCAAAACCATTGCTTTGAGGCAATGAATGGCTTGTAAAAAGCTATTTTCGGTTAGAATATGTTATAATACAATGAATTTGATTGATTACAAGTGGTAGAGATGCATGAAGAATATTTAGAAGTGAGAAGAAAGACTTGTTGATATTTGGTCCCAAATGGGATAAGAACCCAAAATCATTGCTTTGAGGCAGTGAATGGCTTGTATAAAGTTAGTTTGGGTTAGAATATGTTATAATACAATGAATTTGATTTATTACAAGTGCTAGAGATGCATGAAGAATGTTTAGAACTGAATAGAAAGACTTTTTAATATTTGGTCCCAAATGGGATAAGAACCCAAAACCATTGCTTTGAGGCAGTAAAGGGCATGTATAAAGTTATTTTTGTTTAGAATATGTTACAATACAATGAATTTGATTGTTTACAAGTGCTAGAGATGCATGAAGAATGTTTAAAAGTGAGAAGAAAGACTTGTTGATATTTGGTCCCAAATGGGATAAGAACCCAAAACCATTGCTTTGAGGCAGTGAATGGCTTGTATAAAGTTATTTTGGGTTAGAATATGTTATAATACAATGAATTTGAATGATTACAAGTGGTAGAGATGCATGAAGAATGTTTAGAAGTGAGAAGAAAGACTTGTTGATATTTGGTCCCAAACGGGATAAGAACCCAAAATCATTGCTTTGAGGCAGTGAATGGCTTGTATAAAGTTAGTTTGGGTTAGAATATGTTATAATACAATGAATTTGATTTATTACAAGTGCTAGAGATGCATGAAGAATGTTTAGAAGTAAATAGAAAGACTTGTTGATATTTGGTCCCAAATGGGACAAGAACCCAAAACCATTGCTTTGAGGCAATGAATGGCTTGTAAAAAGCTATTTTCGGTTAGAATATGTTATAATACAATGAATTTGATTGATTACAAGTGGTAGAGATGCATGAAGAATATTTAGAAGTGAGAAGAAAGACTTGTTGATATTTGGTCCCAAATGGGATAAGAACCCAAAATCATTGCTTTGAGGCAGTGAATGGCTTGTATAAAGTTAGTTTGGGTTAGAATATGTTATAATACAATGAATTTGATTTATTACAAGTGCTAGAGATGCATGAAGAATGTTTAGAACTGAATAGAAAGACTTGTTAATATTTGGTCCCAAATGGGATAAGAACCCAAAACCATTGCTTTGAGGCAGTAAAGGGCATGTATAAAGTTATTTTGGTTTAGAATATGTTATAATACAATGAATTTGATTGTTTACAAGTGCTAGAGATGCATGAAGAATGTTTAAAAGTGAGAAGAAAGACTTGTTGATATTTGGTCCCAAATGGGATAAGAACCCAAAACCATTGCTTTGAGGCAGTGAATGGCTTGTATAAAGTTATTTTGGGTTAGAATATGTTATAATACAATGAATTTGATTGATTACAAGTGCTAGAGATGCATGAAAAATGTTTAGAAGTGAGAAGAAAGACTTGTTGATATTTGGTCCCAAATGGGATAAGAACCCAAAATCATTGCTTTGAGGCAGTGAATGGCTTGTATAAAGTTAGTTTGGGTTAGAATATGTTATAATACAATGAATTTGATTTATTACAAGTGCTAGAGATGCATGAAGAATGTTTAGAAGTGAATAGAAAGACTTGTTGATATTTGGTCCCAAATGGGATAAGAACCCAAAACCATTGCTTTGAGGCAGTGAAGGGCTTGTATAAAGTTATTTTGGTTTAGAATATGTTATAATACAATGAATTTGATTGTTTACAAGTGCTAGAGATGCATGAAGAATGTTTAAAAGTGAGAAGAAAGACTTGTTGATATTTGGTCCCAAATGGGATAAGAACCCAAAACCATTGCTTTGAGGCAGTGAATGGCTTGTATAAAGTTATTTTGGTTTAGAATATGTTATAATACAATGAATTTGATTGATTACAAGTGCTAGAGATGCATGAAGAATGTTTAGAAGTGAGTAGAAAGACTTGTTGATATTTGGTCCCAAATAGGATAAGAACCCAAAACCATTGCTTTGAGGCAGTGAATGGCTTGTATAAAGTTATTTTGGGTTAGAATATGTTATAATACAATGAATTTGATTGATTACAAGTGCTAGAGATGCATGAAGAATGTTTAGAAGTGAGAAGAAAGACTTGTTGATATTTGGTCTCAAATGGGATAAGAACCCAAAACCATTGCTTTGAGGCAATGAATGGCTTGTAAAAAGCTATTTTGGGTTAGAATATGTTATAATACCATGAATTTGTATGATTACAAGTGCTAGAGATGCATGAAGAATGTTTAGAAGTGAGTAGAAAGACTTGTTGATATTTGGTCCCAAATGGGATAAGAACCCAAAACCAATGCTTTGAGGCAATGAATGGCTTGTAAAAAGCTATTTTGGGTTAGAATATGTTATAATACCATGAATCTGAATGATTACAAGTGCTAGAGATACATGAAGAATGTTTAGAAGTGAGAAGAAAGACTTGTTGATATTTGGTCCCAAATGGGATAAGAACCCAAAACCATTGCTTTGAGGCAATGAATGGCTTGTAAAAAGCTATTTTGGGTTAGAATATGTTATAATACAATGAATTTGATTGATTACAAGTGGTAGAGATGCACGAAGAATGTTTAGATGTGAGAAGAAAGACTTGTTGATATTTGGTCCCAAATGGGATAAGAACCCAAAACCAAATCTTTGAGGCAGTGAATGGCTTGTATAAAGTTGTTTTGGGTTAGAATATGTTATAATACAATGAATTTGATTGATTACAAGTGCTAGAGATGCATGAAGAATGTTTAGAAGTGAATAGAAAGACTTGTTGATATTTGTTCCCAAATGGGATAAGAACCCAAAACCATTGCTTTGAGGCAGTGAAGGGCTTGTATAAAGTTATTTTGGTTTAGAATATGTTATAATACAATGAATTTGATTGATTACAAGTGGTAGAGATGCATGAAGAATGTTTAGAAGTGAGAAGAAAGACTTGTTGATATTTGGTCCCAAACGGGATAAGAACCCAAAATCATTGCTTTGAGGCAGTGAATGGCTTGTATAAAGTTAGTTTGGGTTAGAATATGTTATAATACAATGAATTTGATTTATTACAAGTGCTAGAGATGCATGAAGAATGTTTAGAAGTAAATAGAAAGACTTGTTGATATTTGGTCCCAAATGGGATAAGAACCCAAAACCATTGCTTTGAGGCAATGAATGGCTTGTAAAAAGCTATTTTCGGTTAGAATATGTTATAATACAATGAATTTGATTGATTACAAGTGGTAGAGATGCATGAAGAATATTTAGAAGTGAGAAGAAAGACTTGTTGATATTTGGTCCCAAATGGGATAAGAACCCAAAATCATTGCTTTGAGGCAGTGAATGGCTTGTATAAAGTTATTTTGGTTTAGAATATGTTATAATACAATGAATTTGATTGTTTACAAGTGCTAGAGATGCATGAAGAATGTTTAAAAGTGAGAAGAAAGACTTGTTGATATTTGGTCCCAAATGGGATAAGAACCTAAAACCATTGCTTTGAGGCAGTGAATGGCTTGTATAAAGTTAGTTTGGGTTAGAATATGTTATAATACAATGAATTTGATTTATTACAAGTGCTAGAGATGCATGAAGAATGTTTAGAAGTAAATAGAAAGACTTGTTGATATTTGGTCCCAAATGGGATAAGAACCCAAAACCATTGCTTTGAGGTAATGAATGGCTTGTAAAAAGCTATTTTCGGTTAGAATATGTTATAATACAATGAATTTGATTGATTACAAGTGGTAGAGATGCATGAAGAATATTTAGAAGTGAGAAGAAAGACTTGTTGATATTTGGTCCCAAATGGGATAAGAACCCAAAATCATTGCTTTGAGGCAGTGAATGGCTTGTATAAAGTTATTTTGGTTTAGAATATGTTATAATACAATGAATTTGATTGATTACAAGTGCTAGAGATGCATGAAGAATGTTTAGAAGTGAGAAGAAAGACTTGTTGATATTTGGTCCCAAATGGGATAAGAACCCAAAACCATTGCTTTGAGGCAATGAATGGCTTGTAAAAAGCTATTTTGGGTTAGAATATGTTATAATACAATGAATTTGATTGATTACAAGTGGTAGAGATGCACGAAGAATGTTTAGATGTGAGAAGAAAGACTTGTTGATATTTGGTCTCAAATGGGATAAGAACCCAAAACCATTGCTTTGAGGCAATGAATGGCTTGTAAAAAGCTATTTTGGGTTAGAATATGTTATAATACTATGAATTTGTATGATTACAAGTGCTAGAGATGCATGAAGAATGTTTAGAAGTGAGTAGAAAGACTTGTTGATATTTGGTCCCAAATGGGATAAGAACCCAAAACCATTGCTTTGAGGCAGTGAATGGCTTGTATAAAGTTATTTTCGGTTAGAATATGTTATAATACAATGAATTTGATTGATTACAAGTGCTAGAGATGCATGAAGAATGTTTAGAAGTGAGAAGAAAGACTTGTTGATATTTGGTCTCAAATGGGATAAGAACCCAAAACCATTGCTTTGAGGCAGTGAATGGCTTGTATAAAGTTATTTTGGGTTAGAATATGTTATAATACAATGAATTTGATTTATTACAAGTGCTAGAGATGCATGAAGAATGTTTAGAACTGAATAGAAAGACTTGTTAATATTTGGTCCCAAATGGGAGAAGAACCCAAAACCATTGCTTTGAGGCAGTAAAGGGTATGTATAAAGTTATTTTGGTTTAGAATATGTTATAATACAATGAATTTGATTGTTTACAAGTGCTAGAGATGCATGAAGAATGTTTAAAAGTGAGAAGAAAGACTTGTTGATATTTGGTCCCAAATGGGATAAGAACCCAAAACCATTGCTTTGAGGCAGTGAATGGCTTGTATAAAGTTATTTTGGGTTAGAATATGTTATAATACAATGAATTTGATTGATTACAAGTGCTAGAGATGCATGAAAAATGTTTAGAAGTGAGAAGAAAGACTTGTTGATATTTGGTCCCAAATGGGATAAGAACCCAAAATCATTGCTTTGAGGCAGTGAATGGCTTGTATAAAGTTAGTTTGGGTTAGAATATGTTATAATACAATGAATTTGATTTATTACAAGTGCTAGAGATGCATGAAGAATGTTTAGAAGTGAATAGAAAGACTTGTTGATATTTGGTCCCAAATGGGATAAGAACCCAAAACCATTGCTTTGAGGCAGTGAAGGGCTTGTATAAAGTTATTTTGGTTTAGAATATGTTATAATACAATGAATTTGATTGTTTACAAGTGCTAGAGATGCATGAAGAATGTTTAAAAGTGAGAAGAAAGACTTGTTGATATTTGGTCCCAAATGGGATAAGAACCCAAAACCATTGCTTTGAGGCAGTGAATGGCTTGTATAAAGTTATTTTGGTTTAGAACATGTTATAATACAATGAATTTGATTGATTACAAGTGCTAGAGATGCATGAAGAATGTTTAGAAGTGAGTAGAAAGACTTGTTGATATTTGGTCCCAAATAGGATAAGAACCCAAAACCATTGCTTTGAGGCAGTGAATGGCTTGTATAAAGTTATTTTGGGTTAGAATATGTTATAATACAATGAATTTGATTGATTACAAGTGCTAGAGATGCATGAAGAATGTTTAGAAGTGAGAAGAAAGACTTGTTGATATTTGGTCTCAAATGGGATAAGAACCCAAAACCATTGCTTTGAGGCAATGAATGGCTTGTAAAAAGCTATTTTGGGTTAGAATATGTTATAATACCATGAATTTGTACGATTACAAGTGCTAGAGATGCATGAAGAATGTTTAGAAGTGAGTAGAAAGACTTGTTGATATTTGGTCCCAAATGGGATAAGAACCCAAAACCAATGCTTTGAGGCAATGAATGGCTTGTAAAAAGCTATTTTGGGTTAGAATATGTTATAATACCATGAATCTGAATGATTACAAGTGCTAGAGATACATGAAGAATGTTTAGAAGTGAGAAGAAAGACTTGTTGATATTTGGTCCCAAATGGGATAAGAACCCAAAACCATTGCTTTGAGGCAATGAATGGCTTGTAAAAAGCTATTTTGGGTTAGAATATGTTATAATACAATGAATTTGATTGATTACAAGTGGTAGAGATGCACGAAGAATGTTTAGATGTGAGAAGAAAGACTTGTTGATATTTGGTCCCAAATGGGATAAGAACCCAAAACCAAATCTTTGAGGCAGTGAATGGCTTGTATAAAGTTGTTTTGGGTTAGAATATGTTATAATACAATGAATTTGATTGATTACAAGTGCTAGAGATGCATGAAGAATGTTTAGAAGTGAATAGAAAGACTTGTTGATATTTGTTCCCAAATGGGATAAGAACCCAAAACCATTGCTTTGAGGCAGTGAAGGGCTTGTATAAAGTTATTTTGGTTTAGAATATGTTATAATACCATGAATCTGAATGATTACAAGTGCTAGAGATACATGAAGAATGTTTAGAAGTGAGAAGAAAGACTTGTTGATATTTGGTCCCAAATGGGATAAGAACCCAAAACCATTGCTTTGAGGCAATGAATGGCTTGTAAAAAGCTATTTTGGGTTAGAATATGTTATAATACAATGAATTTGATTGATTACAAGTGGTAGAGATGCATGAAGAATGTTTAGAAGTGAGAAGAAAGACTTGTTGATATTTGGTCCCAAACGGGATAAGAACCCAAAATCATTGCTTTGAGGCAGTGAATGGCTTGTATAAAGTTAGTTTGGGTTAGAATATGTTATAATACAATGAATTTGATTTATTACAAGTGCTAGAGATGCATGAAGAATGTTTAGAAGTAAATAGAAAGACTTGTTGATATTTGGTCCCAAATGGGATAAGAACCCAAAACCATTGCTTTGAGGTAATGAATGGCTTGTAAAAAGCTATTTTCGGTTAGAATATGTTATAATACAATGAATTTGATTGATTACAAGTGGTAGAGATGCATGAAGAATATTTAGAAGTGAGAAGAAAGACTTGTTGATATTTGGTCCCAAATGGGATAAGAACCCAAAATCATTGCTTTGAGGCAGTGAATGGCTTGTATAAAGTTATTTTGGTTTAGAATATGTTATAATACAATGAATTTGATTGTTTACAAGTGCTAGAGATGCATGAAGAATGTTTAAAAGTGAGAAGAAAGACTTGTTGATATTTGGTCCCAAATGGGATAAGAACCTAAAACCATTGCTTTGAGGCAGTGAATGGCTTGTATAAAGTTATTTTGGGTTAGAATATGTTATAATACAATGAATTTGATTGTTTACAAGTGCTAGAGATGCATGAAGAATGTTTAAAAGTGAGAAGAAAGACTTGTTGATATTTGGTCCCAAATGGGATAAGAACCCAAAACCATTACTTTGAGGCAGTGAATGGCTTGTATAAAGTTATTTTGGTTTAGAATATGTTATAATACAATGAATTTGATTGATTACAAGTGCTAGAGATGCATGAAGAATGTTTAGAAGTGAGTAGAAAGACTTGTTGATATTTGGTCCCAAATAGGATAAGAACCCAAAACCATTGCTTTGAGGCAGTGAATGGCTTGTATAAAGTTATTTTAGGTTAGAATATGTTATAATACAATGAATTTGATTGATTACAAGTGCTAGAGATGCATGAAGAATGTTTAGAAGTGAGAAGAAAGACTTGTTGATATTTGGTCTCAAATGGGATAAGAACCCAAAACCATTGCTTTGAGGCAGTGAATGGCTTGTATAAAGTTATTTTGGGTTAGAATATGTTATAATACAATGAATTTGATTTATTACAAGTGCTAGAGATGCATGAAGAATGTTTAGAACTGAATAGAAAGACTTGTTAATATTTGGTCCCAAATGGGATAAGAACCCAAAACCATTGCTTTGAGGCAGTAAAGGGCATGTATAAAGTTATTTTGGTTTAGAATATGTTATAATACAATGAATTTGATTGTTTACAAGTGCTAGAGATGCATGAAGAATGTTTAAAAGTGAGAAGAAAGACTTGTTGATATTTGGTCCCAAATGGGATAAGAACCCAAAACCATTGCTTTGAGGCAGTGAATGGCTTGTATAAAGTTATTTTCGGTTAGAATATGTTATAATAGAATGAATTTGATTGATTACAAGTGCTAGAGATGCATGAAAAATGTTTAGAAGTGAGAAGAAAGACTTGTTGATATTTGGTCCCAAATGGGATAAGAACCCAAAATCATTGCTTTGAGGCAGTGAATGGCTTGTATAAAGTTAGTTTGGGTTAGAATATGTTATAATACAATGAATTTGATTTATTACAAGTGCTAGAGATGCATGAAGAATGTTTAGAAGTGAATAGAAAGACTTGTTGATATTTGGTCCCAAATGGGATAAGAACCCAAAACCATTGCTTTGAGGCAGTGAAGGGCTTGTATAAAGTTATTTTGGTTTAGAATATGTTATAATACAATGAATTTGATTGTTTACAAGTGCTAGAGATGCATGAAGAATGTTTAAAAGTGAGAAGAAAGACTTGTTGATATTTGGTCCCAAATGGGATAAGAACCCAAAACCATTGCTTTGAGGCAGTGAATGGCTTGTATAAAGTTATTTTGGTTTAGAATATGTTATAATACAATGAATTTGATTGATTACAAGTGCTAGAGATGCATGAAGAATGTTTAGAAGTGAGTAGAAAGACTTGTTGATATTTGGTCCCAAATAGGATAAGAACCCAAAACCATTGCTTTGAGGCAGTGAATGGCTTGTATAAAGTTATTTTGGGTTAGAATATGTTATAATACAATGAATTTGATTGATTACAAGTGCTAGAGATGCATGAAGAATGTTTAGAAGTGAGAAGAAAGACTTGTTGATATTTGGTCTCAAATGGGATAAGAACCCAAAACCATTGCTTTGAGGCAATGAATGGCTTGTAAAAAGCTATTTTGGGTTAGAATATGTTATAATACCATGAATTTGTATGATTACAAGTGCTAGAGATGCATGAAGAATGTTTAGAAGTGAGTAGAAAGACTTGTTGATATTTGGTCCCAAATGGGATAAGAACCCAAAACCAATGCTTTGAGGCAATGAATGGCTTGTAAAAAGCTATTTTGGGTTAGAATATGTTATAATACCATGAATCTGAATGATTACAAGTGCTAGAGATACATGAAGAATGTTTAGAAGTGAGAAGAAAGACTTGTTGATATTTGGTCCCAAATGGGATAAGAACCCAAAACCATTGCTTTGAGGCAATGAATGGCTTGTAAAAAGCTATTTTGGGTTAGAATATGTTATAATACAATGAATTTGATTGATTACAAGTGGTAGAGATGCACGAAGAATGTTTAGAAGTGAGAAGAAAGACTTGTTGATATTTGGTCCCAAATGGGATAAGAACCCAAAACCAAATCTTTGAGGCAGTGAATGGCTTGTATAAAGTTGTTTTGGGTTAGAATATGTTATAATACAATGAATTTGATTGATTACAAGTGCTAGAGATGCATGAAGAATGTTTAGAAGTGAATAGAAAGACTTGTTGATATTTGTTCCCAAATGGGATAAGAACCCAAAACCATTGCTTTGAGGCAGTGAAGGGCTTGTATAAAGTTATTTTGGTTTAGAATATGTTATAATACAATGAATTTGATTGTTTACAAGTGCTAGAGATGCATGAAGAATGTTTAGAAGTGAGAAGAAAGACTTGTTGATATTTGGTCCCAAACGGGATAAGAACCCAAAATCATTGCTTTGAGGCAGTGAATGGCTTGTATAAAGTTAGTTTGGGTTAGAATATGTTATAATACAATGAATTTGATTTATTACAAGTGCTAGAGATGCACGAAGAATGTTTAGAAGTAAATAGAAAGACTTGTTGATATTTGGTCCCAAATGGGATAAGAACCCAAAACCAAATCTTTGAGGCAGTGCATGGCTTGTAAAAAGCTATTTTCGGTTAGAATATGTTATAATACAATGAATTTGATTGATTACAAGTGCTAGAGATGCATGAAGAATGTTTAGAAGTGAGAAGAAAGACTTGTTGAAATTTGGTCTCAAATAAGATAAGAACCCAAAACCATTGCTTTGAGGCAGTGAATGGCTTGTATAAAGTTCTATTGGGTTAGAATATGTTATAATACAATGAATTTGATTGATTACAAGTGCTAGAGATGCATGAAGAATGTTTAGAAGTGAGTAGAAAGACTTGTTGATATTTGGTCTCAAATGGGATAAGAACCCAAAACCATTGCTTTGAGGCAATGAATGGCTTGTAAAAAGCTATTTTGGGTTAGAATATGTTATAATACCATGAATTTGTATGATTACAAGTGCTAGAGATGCATGAAGAATGTTTAGAAGTGAGTAGAAAGACTTGTTGATATTTGGTCCCAAATGGGATAAGAACCCAAAACCAATGCTTTGAGGCAATGAATGGCTTGTAAAAAGCTATTTTGGGTTAGAATATGTTATAATACCATGAATTTTAATGATTACAAGTGCTAGAGATACATGAAGAATGTTTAGAAGTGAGAAGAAAGACTTGTTGATATTTGGTCCCAAATGGGATAAGAACCCAAAACCATTGCTTTGAGGCAATGAATGGCTTGTAAAAAGCTATTTTGGGTTAGAATATGTTATAATACAATGAATTTGATTGATTACAAGTGGTAGAGATGCACGAAGAATGTTTAGATGTGAGAAGAAAGACTTGTTGATATTTGGTCTCAAATGGGATAAGAACCCAAAACCATTGCTTTGAGGCAATGAATGGCTTGTAAAAAGCTATTTTGGGTTAGAATATGTTATAATACCATGAATTTGTATGATTACAAGTGCTAGAGATGCATGAAGAATGTTTAGAAGTGAGTAGAAAGACTTGTTGATATTTGGTCCCAAATGGGATAAGAACCCAAAACCATTGCTTTGAGGCAGTGAATGGCTTGTATAAAGTTATTTTCGGTTAGAATATGTTATAATACAATGAATTTGATTGATTACAAGTGCTAGAGATGCATGAAGAATGTTTAGAAGTGAGAAGAAAGACTTGTTGATATTTGGTCTCAAATGGGATAAGAACCCAAAACCATTGCTTTGAGGCAATCAATGGCTTGTAAAAAGCTATTTTGGGTTAGAATATGTTATAATACCATGAATTTGTATGATTACAAGTGCTAGAGATGCATGAAGAATGTTTAGAAGTGAGTAGAAAGACTTGTTGATATTTGGTCCCAAATGGGATAAGAACCCAAAACCAATGCTTTGAGGCAATGAATGGCTTGTAAAAAGCTATTTTGGGTTAGAATATGTTATAATACCATGAATCTGAATGATTACAAGTGCTAGAGATACATGAAGAATGTTTAGAAGTGAGAAGAAAGACTTGTTGATATTTGGTCCCAAATGGGATAAGAACCCAAAACCATTGCTTTGAGGCAATGAATGGCTTGTAAAAAGCTATTTTGGGTTAGAATATGTTATAATACAATGAATTTGATTGATTACAAGTGGTAGAGATGCACGAAGAATGTTTAGAAGTGAGAAGAAAGACTTGTTGATATTTGGTCCCAAATGGGATAAGAACCCAAAACCAAATCTTTGAGGCAGTGAATGGCTTGTATAAAGTTGTTTTGGGTTAGAATATGTTATAATACAATGAATTTGATTGATTACAAGTGCTAGAGATGCATGAAGAATGTTTAGAAGTGAATAGAAAGACTTGTTGATATTTGTTCCCAAATGGGATAAGAACCCAAAACCATTGCTTTGAGGCAGTGAAGGGCTTGTATAAAGTTATTTTGGTTTAGAATATGTTATAATACAATGAATTTGATTGTTTACAAGTGCTAGAGATGCATGAAGAATGTTTAGAAGTGAGAAGAAAGACTTGTTGATATTTGGTCCCAAACGGGATAAGAACCCAAAATCATTGCTTTGAGGCAGTGAATGGCTTGTATAAAGTTAGTTTGGGTTAGAATATGTTATAATACAATGAATTTGATTTATTACAAGTGCTAGAGATGCACGAAGAATGTTTAGAAGTAAATAGAAAGACTTGTTGATATTTGGTCCCAAATGGGATAAGAACCCAAAACCAAATCTTTGAGGCAGTGCATGGCTTGTAAAAAGCTATTTTCGGTTAGAATATGTTATAATACAATGAATTTGATTGATTACAAGTGCTAGAGATGCATGAAGAATGTTTAGAAGTGAGAAGAAAGACTTGTTGAAATTTGGTCTCAAATAAGATAAGAACCCAAAACCATTGCTTTGAGGCAGTGAATGGCTTGTATAAAGTTCTATTGGGTTAGAATATGTTATAATACAATGAATTTGATTGATTACAAGTGCTAGAGATGCATGAAGAATGTTTAGAAGTGAGTAGAAAGACTTGTTGATATTTGGTCTCAAATGGGATAAGAACCCAAAACCATTGCTTTGAGGCAATGAATGGCTTGTAAAAAGCTATTTTGGGTTAGAATATGTTATAATACCATGAATTTGTATGATTACAAGTGCTAGAGATGCATGAAGAATGTTTAGAAGTGAGTAGAAAGACTTGTTGATATTTGGTCCCAAATGGGATAAGAACCCAAAACCAATGCTTTGAGGCAATGAATGGCTTGTAAAAAGCTATTTTGGGTTAGAATATGTTATAATACCATGAATTTTAATGATTACAAGTGCTAGAGATACATGAAGAATGTTTAGAAGTGAGAAGAAAGACTTGTTGATATTTGGTCCCAAATGGGATAAGAACCCAAAACCATTGCTTTGAGGCAATGAATGGCTTGTAAAAAGCTATTTTGGGTTAGAATATGTTATAATACAATGAATTTGATTGATTACAAGTGGTAGAGATGCACGAAGAATGTTTAGATGTGAGAAGAAAGACTTGTTGATATTTGGTCTCAAATGGGATAAGAACCCAAAACCATTGCTTTGAGGCAATGAATGGCTTGTAAAAAGCTATTTTGGGTTAGAATATGTTATAATACCATGAATTTGTATGATTACAAGTGCTAGAGATGCATGAAGAATGTTTAGAAGTGAGTAGAAAGACTTGTTGATATTTGGTCCCAAATGGGATAAGAACCCAAAACCATTGCTTTGAGGCAGTGAATGGCTTGTATAAAGTTATTTTCGGTTAGAATATGTTATAATACAATGAATTTGATTGATTACAAGTGCTAGAGATGCATGAAGAATGTTTAGAAGTGAGAAGAAAGACTTGTTGATATTTGGTCTCAAATGGGATAAGAACCCAAAACCATTGCTTTGAGGCAATCAATGGCTTGTAAAAAGCTATTTTGGGTTAGAATATGTTATAATACCATGAATTTGTATGATTACAAGTGCTAGAGATGCATGAAGAATGTTTAGAAGTGAGTAGAAAGACTTGTTGAAATTTGGTCCCAAATGGGATAAGAACTCAAAACAAAATCTTTGAGGCAGTGAATGGCTTGTATAAAGTTATTTTGGGTTAGAATATGTTATAATACCATGAATTTGAATGATTACAAGTGCTAGAGATGCATGAAGAATGTTTAGAAGTGAGTAGAAAAACTTGTTGATATTTGGTCCCAAATAGGATAAGAACCCAAAACCATTGCTTTGAGGCAATGAATGGCTTGTAAAAAGCTATTTTGGGTTAGAATATGTTATAATACAATGAATTTGATTGATTACAAGTGCTAGAGATGCATGAAGAATGTTTAGAAGTGAGTAGAAAAACTTGTTAATATTTGGTCTCAAATAGGATAAGAACCCAAAACCATTGCTTTGAGGCAGTGAATGGCTTGTATAAAGTTATTTTCGGTTAGAATATGTTATAATACAATGAATTTGATTGATTACAAGTGCTAGAGATGCATGAAGAATGTTTAGAAGTGAGAAGAAAGACTTGTTGATATTTGGTCTCAAATGGGATAAGAACCCAAAACCATTGCTTTGAGGCAGTGAATGGCTTGTATAAAGTTATTTTGGGTTAAAATATGTTATAATACAATGAATTTGATTGATTACAAGTGCTAGAGATGCATGAAGAATGTTTAGAAGTGAGTAGAAAAACTTGTTGATATTTGGTCCCAAATAGGATAAGAACCCAAAACCATTGCTTTGAGGCAGTGAATGGCTTGTATAAAGTTATTTTCGGTTAGAATATGTTATAATACAATGAATTTGATTGATTACAAGTGCTAGAGATGCATGAAAAATGTTTAGAAGTGAGAAGAAAGACTTGTTGATATTTGGTCTCAAATGGGATAAGAACCCAAAACCATTGCTTTGAGGCAATCAATGGCTTGTAAAAAGCTATTTTGGGTTAGAATATGTTATAATACCATGAATTTGTATGATTACAAGTGCTAGAGATGCATGAAGAATGTTTAGAAGTGAGTAGAAAGACTTGTTGAAATTTGGTCTCAAATGGGATAAGAACCCAAAACCATTGCTTTGAGGCAGTGAATGGCTTGTATAAAGTTATTTTCGGTTAGAATATGTTATAATAGAATGAATTTGATTGATTACAAGTGCTAGAGATGCATGAAGAATGTTTAGAAGTGAGAAGAAAGACTTGTTGATATTTGGTCTCAAATGGGATAAGAACCCAAAACCATTGCTTTGAGGCAGTGAATGGCTTGTATAAAGTTATTTTGGGTTAAAATATGTTATAATACAATGAATTTGATTAATTACAAGTGCTAGAGATGCATGAAGAATGTTTAGAAGTGAGTAGAAAAACTTGTTGATATTTGGTCCCAAATAGGATAAGAACCCAAAACCATTGCTTTGAGGCAGTGAATGGCTTGTATAAAGTTATTTTCGGTTAGAATATGTTATAATACAATGAATTTGATTGATTACAAGTGCTAGAGATGCATGAAAAATGTTTAGAAGTGAGAAGAAAGACTTGTTGATATTTGGTCTCAAATGGGATAAGAACCCAAAACCATTGCTTTGAGGCAATCAATGGCTTGTAAAAAGCTATTTTGGGTTAGAATATGTTATAATACCATGAATTTGTATGATTACAAGTGCTAGAGATGCATGAAGAATGTTTAGAAGTGAGTAGAAAGACTTGTTGAAATTTGGTCTCAAATGGGATAAGAACCCAAAACCATTGCTTTGAGGCAGTGAATGGCTTGTATAAAGTTATTTTGGGTTAGAATATGTTATAATACAATGAATTTGATTGATTACAAGTGCTAGAGATGCATGAAGAATGTTTAGAAGTGAGAAAAAAGACTTGTTGATATTTGGTCTCAAATGGGATAAGAACCCAAAACCATTGCTTTGAGGCAATGAATGGCTTGTAAAAAGCTATTTTGGGTTAGAATATGTTATAATACCATGAATTTGTATGATTACAAGTGCTAGAGATGCATGAAGAATGTTTAGAAGTGAGTAGAAAGACTTGTTGATATTTGGTCCCAAATGGGATAAGAACCCAAAACCAATGCTTTGAGGCAATGAATGGCTTGTAAAAAGCTATTTTGGGTTAGAATACGTTATAATACCATGAATTTGAATGATTACAAGTGCTAGAGATGCATGAAGAATGTTTAGAAGTGAGAAGAAAGACTTGTTGATATTTGGTCCCAAATGGGATAAGAACCCAAAACCAATGCTTTGAGGCAATGAATGGCTTGTAAAAAGCTATTTTGGGTTAGAATATGTTGTAATACCATGAATTTGAATGATTACAAGTGCTAGAGATACATGAAGAATGTTTAGAAGTGAGAAGAAAGACTTGTTGATATTTGGTCCCAAATAGGATAAGAACCCAAAACCATTGCTTTGAGGCAGTGAATGGCTTGTATAAAGTTCTATTGGGTTAGAATATGTTATAATACAATGAATTTGATTGATTACAAGTGCTAGAGATGCATGAAGAATGTTTAGAAGTGAGTAGAAAGACTTGTTGATATTTGGTCCCAAATGGGATAAGAACCCAAAACCATTGCTTTGAGGCAATGAATGGCTTGTAAAAAGCTATTTTGGGTTAGAATATGTTATAATACAATGAATTTGAATTATTACAAGTGGTAGAGATGCACGAAGAATGTTTAGATGTGAGAAGAAAGACTTGTTGATATTTGGTCCCAAATGGGATAAGAACCCAAAACCAAATCTTTGAGGCAGTGCATGGCTTGTATAAAGTTGTTTTGGGTTAGAATATGTTATAATACAATGAATTTGATTGATTACAAGTGCTAGAGATGCATGAAGAATGTTTAGAAGTGAGAAGAAAGACTTGTTGAAATTTGGTCTCAAATGGGATAAGAACCCAAAACCATTGCTTTGAGGCAGTGAATGGCTTGTATAAAGTTCTATTGGGTTAGAATATGTTATAATACAATGAATTTGATTGATTACAAGTGCTAGAGATGCATGAAGAATGTTTAGAAGTGAGTAGAAAGACTTGTTGATATTTGGTCTCAAATGGGATAAGAACCCAAAACCATTGCTTTGAGGCAATGAATGGCTTGTAAAAAGCTATTTTGGGTTAGAATATGTTATAATACCATGAATTTGTATGATTACAAGTGCTAGAGATGCATGAAGAATGTTTAGAAGTGAGTAGAAAGACTTGTTGATATTTGGTCCCAAATGGGATAAGAACCCAAAACCAATGCTTTGAGGCAATGAATGGCTTGTAAAAAGCTATTTTGGGTTAGAATATGTTATAATACCATGAATTTGAATGATTACAAGTGCTAGAGATACATGAAGAATGTTTAGAAGTGAGAAGAAAGACTTGTTGATATTTGGTCCCAAATGGGATAAGAACCCAAAACCATTGCTTTGAGGCAATGAATGGCTTGTAAAAAGCTATTTTGGGTTAGAATATGTTATAATACAATGAATTTGATTGATTACAAGTGGTAGAGATGCACGAAGAATGTTTAGATGTGAGAAGAAAGACTTGTTGATATTTGGTCTCAAATGGGATAAGAACCCAAAACCATTGCTTTGAGGCAATGAATGGCTTGTAAAAAGCTATTTTGGGTTAGAATATGTTATAATACCATGAATTTGTATGATTACAAGTGCTAGAGATGCATGAAGAATGTTTAGAAGTGAGTAGAAAGACTTGTTGATATTTGGTCCCAAATGGGATAAGAACCCAAAACCATTGCTTTGAGGCAGTGAATGGCTTGTATAAAGTTATTTTCGGTTAGAATATGTTATAATACAATGAATTTGATTGATTACAAGTGCTAGAGATGCATGAAGAATGTTTAGAAGTGAGAAGAAAGACTTGTTGATATTTGGTCTCAAATGGGATAAGAACCCAAAACCATTGCTTTGAGGCAATCAATGGCTTGTAAAAAGCTATTTTGGGTTAGAATATGTTATAATACCATGAATTTGTATGATTACAAGTGCTAGAGATGCATGAAGAATGTTTAGAAGTGAGTAGAAAGACTTGTTGAAATTTGGTCCCAAATGGGATAAGAACTCAAAACCAAATCTTTGAGGCAGTGAATGGCTTGTATAAAGTTATTTTGGGTTAGAATATGTTATAATACCATGAATTTGAATGATTACAAGTGCTAGAGATGCATGAAGAATGTTTAGAAGTGAGTAGAAAAACTTGTTGATATTTGGTCCCAAATAGGATAAGAACCCAAAACCATTGCTTTGAGGCAATGAATGGCTTGTAAAAAGCTATTTTGGGTTAGAATATGT
Organism: Capsella bursa-pastoris; assembly: GCA_036452645.1. Lineage (NCBI taxonomy): Eukaryota > Viridiplantae > Streptophyta > Magnoliopsida > Brassicales > Brassicaceae > Capsella > Capsella bursa-pastoris. The sequence continues at coordinate 4,644,711 of CP144186.1, forward strand.
TATAATACAATGAATTTGATTGATTACAAGTGCTAGAGATGCATGAAGAATGTTTAGAAGTGAGTAGAAAAACTTGTTAATATTTGGTCCCAAATAGGATAAGAACCCAAAACCATTGCTTTGAGGCAGTGAATGGCTTGTATAAAGTTATTTTCGGTTAGAATATGTTATAATACAATGAATTTGATTGATTACAAGTGCTAGAGATGCATGAAGAATGTTTAGAAGTGAGAAGAAAGACTTGTTGATATTTGGTCTCAAATGGGATAAGAACCCAAAACCATTGCTTTGAGGCAGTGAATGGCTTGTATAAAGTTATTTTGGGTTAAAATATGTTATAATACAATGAATTTGATTGATTACAAGTGCTAGAGATGCATGAAGAATGTTTAGAAGTGAGTAGAAAAACTTGTTGATATTTGGTCCCAAATAGGATAAGAACCCAAAACCATTGCTTTGAGGCAGTGAATGGCTTGTATAAAGTTATTTTCGGTTAGAATATGTTATAATACAATGAATTTGATTGATTACAAGTGCTAGAGATGCATGAAAAATGTTTAGAAGTGAGAAGAAAGACTTGTTGATATTTGGTCTCAAATGGGATAAGAACCCAAAACCATTGCTTTGAGGCAATCAATGGCTTGTAAAAAGCTATTTTGGGTTAGAATATGTTATAATACCATGAATTTGTATGATTACAAGTGCTAGAGATGCATGAAGAATGTTTAGAAGTGAGTAGAAAGACTTGTTGAAATTTGGTCTCAAATGGGATAAGAACCCAAAACCATTGCTTTGAGGCAGTGAATGGCTTGTATAAAGTTATTTTCGGTTAGAATATGTTATAATAGAATGAATTTGATTGATTACAAGTGCTAGAGATGCATGAAGAATGTTTAGAAGTGAGAAGAAAGACTTGTTGATATTTGGTCTCAAATGGGATAAGAACCCAAAACCATTGCTTTGAGGCAGTGAATGGCTTGTATAAAGTTATTTTGGGTTAAAATATGTTATAATACAATGAATTTGATTGATTACAAGTGCTAGAGATGCATGAAGAATGTTTAGAAGTGAGTAGAAAAACTTGTTGATATTTGGTCCCAAATAGGATAAGAACCCAAAACCATTGCTTTGAGGCAGTGAATGGCTTGTATAAAGTTATTTTCGGTTAGAATATGTTATAATACAATGAATTTGATTGATTACAAGTGCTAGAGATGCATGAAAAATGTTTAGAAGTGAGAAGAAAGACTTGTTGATATTTGGTCTCAAATGGGATAAGAACCCAAAACCATTGCTTTGAGGCAATCAATGGCTTGTAAAAAGCTATTTTGGGTTAGAATATGTTATAATACCATGAATTTGTATGATTACAAGTGCTAGAGATGCATGAAGAATGTTTAGAAGTGAGTAGAAAGACTTGTTGAAATTTGGTCTCAAATGGGATAAGAACCCAAAACCATTGCTTTGAGGCAGTGAATGGCTTGTATAAAGTTATTTTGGGTTAGAATATGTTATAATACAATGAATTTGATTGATTACAAGTGCTAGAGATGCATGAAGAATGTTTAGAAGTGAGAAAAAAGACTTGTTGATATTTGGTCTCAAATGGGATAAGAACCCAAAACCATTGCTTTGAGGCAATGAATGGCTTGTAAAAAGCTATTTTGGGTTAGAATATGTTATAATACCATGAATTTGTATGATTACAAGTGCTAGAGATGCATGAAGAATGTTTAGAAGTGAGTAGAAAGACTTGTTGATATTTGGTCCCAAATGGGATAAGAACCCAAAACCAATGCTTTGAGGCAATGAATGGCTTGTAAAAAGCTATTTTGGGTTAGAATACGTTATAATACCATGAATTTGAATGATTACAAGTGCTAGAGATGCATGAAGAATGTTTAGAAGTGAGAAGAAAGACTTGTTGATATTTGGTCCCAAATGGGATAAGAACCCAAAACCAATGCTTTGAGGCAATGAATGGCTTGTAAAAAGCTATTTTGGGTTAGAATATGTTGTAATACCATGAATTTGAATGATTACAAGTGCTAGAGATACATGAAGAATGTTTAGAAGTGAGAAGAAAGACTTGTTGATATTTGGTCCCAAATAGGATAAGAACCCAAAACCATTGCTTTGAGGCAGTGAATGGCTTGTATAAAGTTCTATTGGGTTAGAATATGTTATAATACAATGAATTTGATTGATTACAAGTGCTAGAGATGCATGAAGAATGTTTAGAAGTGAGTAGAAAGACTTGTTGATATTTGGTCCCAAATGGGATAAGAACCCAAAACCATTGCTTTGAGGCAATGAATGGCTTGTAAAAAGCTATTTTGGGTTAGAATATGTTATAATACAATGAATTTGAATTATTACAAGTGGTAGAGATGCACGAAGAATGTTTAGATGTGAGAAGAAAGACTTGTTGATATTTGGTCCCAAATGGGATAAGAACCCAAAACCAAATCTTTGAGGCAGTGCATGGCTTGTATAAAGTTGTTTTGGGTTAGAATATGTTATAATACAATGAATTTGATTGATTACAAGTGCTAGAGATGCATGAAGAATGTTTAGAAGTGAGAAGAAAGACTTGTTGAAATTTGGTCTCAAATGGGATAAGAACCCAAAACCATTGCTTTGAGGCAGTGAATGGCTTGTATAAAGTTCTATTGGGTTAGAATATGTTATAATACAATGAATTTGATTGATTACAAGTGCTAGAGATGCATGAAGAATGTTTAGAAGTGAGTAGAAAGACTTGTTGATATTTGGTCTCAAATGGGATAAGAACCCAAAACCATTGCTTTGAGGCAATGAATGGCTTGTAAAAAGCTATTTTGGGTTAGAATATGTAATAATACCATGAATTTGTATGATTACAAGTGCTAGAGATGCATGAAGAATGTTTAGAAGTGAGTAGAAAGACTTGTTGATATTTGGTCTCAAATGGGATAAGAACCCAAAACCATTGCTTTGAGGCAATGAATGGCTTGTAAAAAGCTATTTTGGGTTAGTATATGTTATAATAACATGAATTTGAATGATTACAAGTGCTAGAGATGCATGAAGAATGTTTAGAAGTGAGAAGAAAGACTTGTTGATATTTGGTCCCAAATGGGATAAGAACCCAAAACCAATGCTTTGAGGCAATAAATGGCTTGTAAAAAGCTATTTTGGGTTAGAATATGTTATAATACCATGAATTTGAATGATTACAAGTGCTAGAGATACATGAAGAATGTTTAGAAGTGAGAAGAAAGACTTGTATATATTTGGTCCCAACAAGGATAAGAACCCAAAACCATTGCTTTGAGGCAGTGAATGGCTTGTATAAAGTTCTATTGGGTTAGAATATGTTATAATACAATGAATTTGATTGATTACAAGTGCTAGAGATGCATGAAGAATGTTTAGAAGTGAGTAGAAAGACTTGTTGATATTTGGTCCCAAATAGGATAAGAACCCAAAACCATTGCTTTGAGGCAGTGAATGGCTTGTATAAAGTTATTTTGGGTTAGAATATGTTATAATACAATGAATTTGATTGATTAAAAGTGCTAGAGATGCATGAAGAATGTTTAGAAGTGAGAAGAAAGACTTGTTGATATTTGGTCTCAAATGGGATAAGAACCCAAAACCATTGCTTTGAGGCAATGAATGGCTTGTAAAAAGCTATTTTGGGTTAGAATATGTTATAATACCATGAATTTGTATGATTACAAGTGCTAGAGATGCATGAAGAATGTTTAGAAGTGAGTAGAAAGACTTGTTGATATTTGGTCCCAAATGGGATAAGAACCCAAAACCAATGCTTTGAGGCAATGAATGGCTTGTAAAAAGCTATTTTGGGTTAGAATATGTTATAATACCATGAATTTGAATGATTACAAGTGCTAAAGATACATGAAGAATGTTTAGAAGTGAGAAGAAAGACTTGTTGATATTTGGTCCCAAATGGGATAAGAACCCAAAACCATTGCTTTGAGGCAATGAATGGCTTGTAAAAAGCTATTTTGGGTTAGAATATGTTATAATACCATGAATTTGAATGATTACAAGTGCTAGAGATACATGAAGAATGTTTAGAAGTGAGAAGAAAGACTTGTTGATATTTGGTCCCAAATGGGATAAGAACCCAAAACCATTGCTTTGAGGCAGTGAATGGCTTGTATAAAGTTCTATTGGGTTAGAATATGTTATAATACAATGAATTTGATTGATTACAAGTGCTAGAGATGCATGAAGAATGTTTAGAAGTGAGTAGAAAGACTTGTTGATATTTGGTCCCAGATAGGATAAGAACCCAAAACCATTGCTTTGAGGCAGTGAATGGCTTGTATAAAGTTATTTTGGGTTAGAATATGTTATAATACAATGAATTTGATTGATTACAAGTGCTAGAGATGCATGAAGAATGTTTAGAAGTGAGAAGAAAGACTTGTTGATATTTGGTCCCAAATGGGATAAGAACCCAAAACCATTGCTTTGAGGCAATGAATGGCTTGTAAAAAGCTATTTTGGGTTAGAATATGTTATAATACCATGAATTTGAATGATTACAAGTGCTAGAGATACATGAAGAATGTTTAGAAGTGAGAAGAAAGACTTGTTGATATTTGGTCCCAAATGGGATAAGAACCCAAAACCATTGCTTTGAGGCAATGAATGGCTTGTAAAAAGCTATTTTGGGTTAGAATATGTTATAATACCATGAATTTGAATGATTACAAGTGCTAGAGATACATGAAGAATGTTTAGAAGTGAGAAGAAAGACTTGTTGATATTTGGTCCCAAATGGGATAAGAACCCAAAACCATTGCTTTGAGGCAGTGAATGGCTTGTATAAAGTTCTATTGGGTTAGAATATGTTATAATACAATGAATTTGATTGATTACAAGTGCTAGAGATGCATGAAGAATGTTTAGAAGTGAGTAGAAAGACTTGTTGATATTTGGTCCCAAATAGGATAAGAACCCAAAACCATTGCTTTGAGGCAGTGAATGGCTTGTATAAAGTTATTTTGGGTTAGAATATGTTATAATACAATGAATTTGATTGATTACAAGTGCTAGAGATGCATGAAGAATGTTTAGAAGTGAGAAGAAAGACTTGTTGATATTTGGTCTCAAATGGGATAAGAACCCAAAACCATTGCTTTGAGGCAATGAATGGCTTGTAAAATGCTATTTTGGGTTAGAATATGTTATAATACCATGAATTTGTATGATTACAAGTGCTAGAGATGCATGAAGAATGTTTAGAAGTGAGTAGAAAGACTTGTTGATATTTGGTCCCAAATGGGATAAGAACCCAAAACCAATGCTTTGAGGCAATGAATGGCTTGTAAAAAGCTATTTTGGCTTAGAATATGTTATAATACCATGAATTTGAATGATTACAAGTGCTAGAGATACATGAAGAATGTTTAGAAGTGAGAAGAAAGACTTGTTGATATTTGGTCCCAAATGGGATAAGAACCCAAAACCATTGCTTTGAGGCAATGAATGGCTTGTAAAATGCTATTTTGGGTTAGAATATGTTATAATACCATGAATTTGTATGATTACAAGTGCTAGAGATGCATGAAGAATGTTTAGAAGTGAGAAGAAAGACTTGTTGATATTTGGTCCTAAATGGGATAAGAACCCAAAACCATTGCTTTGAGGCAATGAATGGCTTGTAAAAAGCTATTTTGGGTTAGAATATGTTATAATACCATGAATTTGAATGATTACAAGTGCTAGAGATACATGAAGAATGTTTAGAAGTGAGAAGAAAGACTTGTTGATATTTGGTCCCAAATGGGATAAGAACCCAAAACCATTGCTTTGAGGCAGTGAATGGCTTGTATAAAGTTCTATTGGGTTAGAATATGTTATAATACAATGAATTTGATTGATTACAAGTGCTAGAGATGCATGAAGAATGTTTAGAAGTGAGTAGAAAGACTTGTTGATATTTGGTCCCAAATGGGATAAGAACCCAAAACCATTGCTTTGAGGGAATGAATGGCTTGTAAAAAGCTATTTTGGGTTAGAATATGTTATAATACAATGAATTTGAATTATTACAAGTGGTAGAGATGCACGAAGAATGTTTAGATGTGAGAAGAAAGACTTGTTGATATTTGGTCCAAAATGGGATAAGAACCCAAAACCAAATCTTTGAGGCAGTGAATGGCTTGTATAAAGTTGTTTTGGGTTAGAATATGTTATAATACAATGAATTTGATTGATTACAAGTGCTAGAGATGCATGAAGAATGTTTAGAAGTGAGAAGAAAGACTTGTTGAAATTTGGTCTCAAATGGGATAAGAACCCAAAACCATTGCTTTGAGGCAGTGAATGGCTTGTATAAAGTTCTATTGGGTTAGAATATGTTATAATACAATGAATTTGATTGATTACAAGTGCTAGAGATGCATGAAGAATGTTTAGAAGTGAGTAGAAAGACTTGTTGATATTTGGTCTCAAATGGGATAAGAACCCAAAACCATTGCTTTGAGGCAATGAATGGCTTGTAAAAAGCTATTTTGGGTTAGAATATGTTATAATACCATGAATTTGTATGATTACAAGTGCTAGAGATGCATGAAGAATGTTTAGAAGTGAGTAGAAAGACTTGTTGATATTTGGTCTCAAATGGGATAAGAACCCAAAACCATTGCTTTGAGGCAATGAATGGCTTGTAAAAAGCTATTTTGGGTTAGTATATGTTATAATAACATGAATTTGAATGATTTCAAGTGCTAGAGATGCATGAAGAATGTTTAGAAGTGAGAAGAAAGACTTGTTGATATTTGGTCCCAAATGGGATAAGAACCCAAAACCAATGCTTTGAGGCAATAAATGGCTTGTAAAAAGCTATTTTGGGTTAGAATATGTTATAATACCATGAATTTGAATGATTACAAGTGCTAGAGATACATGAAGAATGTTTAGAAGTGAGAAGAAAGACTTGTATATATTTGGTCCCAAATGGGATAAGAACCCAAAACCATTGCTTTGAGGCAGTGAATGGCTTGTATAAAGTTCTATTGGGTTAGAATATGTTATAATACAATGAATTTGATTGATTACAAGTGCTAGAGATGCATGAAGAATGTTTAGAAGTGAGTAGAAAGACTTGTTGATATTTGGTCCAAAATAGGATAAGAACCCAAAACCATTGCTTTGAGGCAGTGAATGGTTTGTATAAAGTTATTTTGGGTTAGAATATGTTATAATACAATGAATTTGTTTGATTACAAGTGCTAGAGATGCATGAAGAATGTTTAGAAGTGAGAAGAAAGACTTGTTGATATTTGGTCTCAAATGGGATAAGAACCCAAAACCATTGCTTTGAGGCAATGAATGGCTTGTAAAAAGCTATTTTGGGTTAGAATATGTTATAATACCATGAATTTGTATGATTACAAGTGCTAGAGATGCATGAAGAATGTTTAGAAGTGAGTTGAAAGACTTGTTGATATTTGGTCCCAAATGGGATAAGAACCCAAAACCAATGCTTTGAGGCAATGAATGGCTTGTAAAAAGCTATTTTAGGTTAGAATATGTTATAATACCATGAATTTGAATGATTACAAGTGCTAAAGATACATGAAGAATGTTTAGAAGTGAGAAGAAAGACTTGTTGATATTTTGTCCCAAATAGGATAAGAACCCAAAACCATTGCTTTGAGGCAATGAATGGCTTGTAAAAAGCTATTTTGGGTTAGAATATGTTATAATACCATGAATTTGAATGATTACAAGTGCTAGAGATACATGAAGAATGTTTAGAAGTGAGAAGAAAGACTTGTTGATATTTGGTCCCAAATGGGATAAGAACCCAAAACCATTGCTTTGAGGCAGTGAATGGCTTGTATAAAGTTCTATTGGGTTAGAATATGTTATAATACAATGAATTTGATTGATTACCAGTGCTAGAGACGCATGAAGAATGTTTAGAAGTGAGTAGAAAGACTTGTTGATATTTGGTCCCAAATGGGATAAGAACCCAAAACCATTGCTTTGAGGCAATGAATGGCTTGTAAAAAGCTATTTTGGGTTAGAATATGTTATAATACAATGAATTTGATTGATTACAAGTGGTAGAGATGCATGAAGAATATTTAGAAGTGAGAAGAAAGACTTGTTGATATTTGGTCCCAAATGGGATAAGAACCCAAAACCATTGCTTTGAGGCAGTGAATGGCTTGTATAAAGTTCTATTGGGTTAGAATATGTTATAATACAATGAATTTGATTGATTACAAGTGCTAGAGATGCATGAAGAATGTTTAGAAGTGAGTAGAAAGACTTGTTGATATTTGGTCTCAAATGGGATAAGAACCCAAAACCATTGCTTTGAGGCAATGAATGGCTTGTAAAAATCTATTTTGGGTTAGAATATGTTATAATACCATGAATTTGTATGATTACAAGTGCTAGAGATGCATGAAGAATGTTTAGAAGTGAGAAGAAAGACTTGTTGATATTTGGTCCCAAATGGGATAAGAACCCAAAACCAATGCTTTGAGGCAATAAATGGCTTGTAAAAAGCTATTTTGGGTTAGAATATGTTATAATACCATGAATTTGAATGATTACAAGTGCTAGAGATACATGAAGAATGTTTAGAAGTGAGAAGAAAGACTTGTATATATTTGGTCCCAAATGGGATAAGAACCCAAAACCATTGCTTTGAGGCAGTGAATGGCTTGTATAAAGTTCTATTGGGTTAGAATATGTTATAATACAATGAATTTGATTGATTAAAAGTGCTAGAGATGCATGAAGAATGTTTAGAAGTGAGAAGAAAGACTTGTTGATATTTGGTCTCAAATGGGATAAGAACCCAAAACCATTGCTTTGAGGCAGTGAATGGCTTGTATAAAGTTCTATTGGGTTAGAATATGTTATAATACAATGAATTTGATTGATTACAAGTGCTAGAGATGCATGAAGAATGTTTAGAAGTGAGTAGAAAGACTTGTTGATATTTGGTCCCAAATAGGATAAGAACCCAAAACCATTGCTTTGAGGCAGTGAATGGCTTGTAAAAAGCTATTTTGGGTTAGAATATGTTATAATACCATGAATTTGTATGATTACAAGTGCTAGAGATGCATGAAGAATGTTTAGAAGTGAGTAGAAAGACTTGTTGATATTTGGTCCCAAATGGGATAAGAACCCAAAACCAATGCTTTGAGGCAATGAATGGCTTGTAAAAAGCTATTTTGGGTTAGAATATGTTATAATACCATGAATTTGAATGATTACAAGTGCTAAAGATACATGAAGAATGTTTAGAAGTGAGAAGAAAGACTTGTTGATATTTGGTCCCAAATGGGATAAGAACCCAAAACCATTGCTTTGAGGCAATGAATGGCTTGTAAAAAGCTATTTTGGGTTAGAATATGTTATAATACCATGAATTTGAATGATTACAAGTGCTAGAGATACATGAAGAATGTTTAGAAGTGAGAAGAAAGACTTGTTGATATTTGGTCCCAAATGGGATAAGAACCCAAAACCATTGCTTTGAGGCAGTGAATGGCTTGTATAAAGTTCTATTGGGTTAGAATATGTTATAATAGAATGAATTTGATTGATTACAAGTGCTAGAGATGCATGAAGAATGTTTAGAAGTGAGTAGAAAGACTTGTTGATATTTGGTCCCAAATAGGATAAGAACCCAAAACCATTGCTTTGAGGCAGTGAATGGCTTGTATAAAGTTATTTTGGGTTAGAATATGTTATAATACAATGAATTTGATTGATTACAAGTGCTAGAGATGCATGAAGAATGTTTAGAAGTGAGAAGAAAGACTTGTTGATATTTGGTCTCAAATGGGATAAGAACCCAAAACCATTGCTTTGAGGCAATGAATGGATTGTAAAATGCTATTTTGGGTTAGAATATGTTATAATACCATGAATTTGTATGATTACAAGTGCTAGAGATGCATGAAGAATGTTTAGAAGTGAGTAGAAAGACTTGTTGATATTTGGTCCCAAATGGGATAAGAACCCAAAACCAATGCTTTGAGGCAATGAATGGCTTGTAAAAAGCTATTTTGGCTTAGAATATGTTATAATACCATGAATTTGAATGATTACAAGTGCTAGAGATACATGAAGAATGTTTAGAAGTGAGAAGAAAGACTTGTTGATATTTGGTCCTAAATGGGATAAGAACCCAAAACCATTGCTTTGAGGCAATGAATGGCTTGTAAAAAGCTATTTTGGGTTAGAATATGTTATAATACAATGAATTTGAATTATTACAAGTGGTAGAGATGCACGAAGAATGTTTAGATGTGAGAAGAAAGACTTGTTGATATTTGGTCCCAAATGGGATAAGAACCCAAAACCAAATCTTTGAGGCAGTGAATGGCTTGTATAAAGTTGTTTTGGGTTAGAATATGTTATAATACAATGAATTTGATTGATTACAAGTGCTAGAGATGCATGAAGAATGTTTAGAAGTGAGAAGAAAGACTTGTTGGAATTTGGTCTCAAATGGGATAAGAACCCAAAACCATTGCTTTGAGGCAGTGAATGGCTTGTATAAAGTTCTATTGGGTTAGAATATGTTATAATACAATGAATTTGATTGATTACAAGTGCTAGAGATGCATGAAGAATGTTTAGAAGTGAGTAGAAAGACTTGTTGATATTTGGTCCCAAATAGGATAAGAACCCAAAACCATTGCTTTGAGGCAGTGAATGGCTTGTATAAAGTTATTTTGGGTTAGAATATGTTATAATACAATGAATTTGATTGATTACAAGTGCTAGAGATACATGAAGAATGTTTAGATGTGAGAAGAAAGACTTGTTGATATTTGGTCCCAAATGGGATAAGAACCCAAAACCAATGCTTTGAGGCAATGAATGGCTTGTAAAAAGCTATTTTGGGTTAGAATATGTTATAATACCATGAATTTGAATGATTACAAGTGCTAGAGATACATGAAGAATGTTTAGAAGTGAGAAGAAAGACTTGTTGATATTTGGTCCCAAATGGGATAAGAACCCAAAACCATTGCTTTGAGGCAATGAATGGCTTGTAAAAAGCTATTTTGGGTTAGAATATGTTATAATACAATGAATTTGAATTATTACAAGTGGTAGAGATGCACGAAGAATGTTTAGATGTGAGAAGAAAGACTTGTTGATATTTGGTCCCAAATGGGATAAGAACCCAAAACCAAATCTTTGAGGCAGTGAATGGCTTGTATAAAGTTGTTTTGGGTTAGAATATGTTATAATACAATGAATTTGATTGATTACAAGTGCTAGAGATGCATGAAGAATGTTTAGAAGTGAGAAGAAAGACTTGTTGAAATTTGGTCTCAAATGGGATAAGAACCCAAAACCATTGCTTTGAGGCAGTGAATGGCTTGTATAAAGTTCTATTGGGTTAGAATATGTTATAATACAATGAATTTGATTGATTACAAGTGCTAGAGATGCATGAAGAATGTTTAGAAGTGAGTAGAAAGACTTGTTGATATTTGGTCCCAAATAGGATAAGAACCCAAAACCATTGCTTTGAGGCAGTGAATGGCTTGTATAAAGTTATTTTGGGTTAGAATATGTTATAATACAATGAATTTGATTGATTACAAGTGCTAGAGATGCATGAAGAATGTTTAGAAGTGAGAAGAAAGACTTGTTGATATTTGGTCCCAAATGGGATAAGAACCCAAAACCATTGCTTTGAGGCAATGAATGGCTTGTAAAAAGCTATTTTGGGTTAGAATATGTTATAATACCATGAATTTGAATGATTACAAGTGCTAGAGATACATGAAGAATGTTTAGAAGTGAGAAGAAAGACTTGTATATATTTGGTCCCAAATGGGATAAGAACCCAAAACCATTGCTTTGAGGCAGTGAATGGCTTGTATAAAGTTCTATTGGGTTAGAATATTTTATAATACAATGAATTTGATTGATTAAAAGTGCTAGAGATGCATGAAGAATGTTTAGAAGTGAGAAGAAAGACTTGTTGATATTTGGTCTCAAATGGGATAAGAACCCAAAACCATTGCTTTGAGGCAGTGAATGGCTTGTATAAAGTTCTATTGGGTTAGAATATGTTATAATACAATGAATTTGATTGATTACAAGTGCTAGAGATGCATGAAGAATGTTTAGAAGTGAGTAGAAAGACTTGTTGATATTTTGTCCCAAATAGGATAAGAACCCAAAACCATTGCTTTGAGGCAGTGAATGGCTTGTAAAAAGCTATTTTGGGTTAGAATATGTTATAATACCATGAATTTGTATGATTACAAGTGCTAGAGATGCATGAAGAATGTTTAGAAGTGAGTAGAAAGACTTGTTGATATTTGGTCCCAAATGGGATAAGAACCCAAAACCAATGCTTTGAGGCAATGAATGGCTTGTAAAAAGCTATTTTGGGTTAGAATATGTTATAATACCATGAATTTGAATGATTACAAGTGCTAAAGATACATGAAGAATGTTTAGAAGTGAGAAGAAAGACTTGTTGATATTTGGTCCCAAATGGGATAAGAACCCAAAACCATTGCTTTGAGGCAATGAATGGCTTGTAAAAAGCTATTTTGGGTTAGAATATGTTATAATACCATGAATTTGAATGATTACAAGTGCTAGAGATACATGAAGAATGTTTAGAAGTGAGAAGAAAGACTTGTTGATATTTGGTCCCAAATGGGATAAGAACCCAAAACCATTGCTTTGAGGCAGTGAATGGCTTGTATAAAGTTCTATTGGGTTAGAATATGTTATAATAGAATGAATTTGATTGATTACAAGTGCTAGAGATGCATGAAGAATGTTTAGAAGTGAGTAGAAAGACTTGTTGATATTTGGTCCCAAATAGGATAAGAACCCAAAACCATTGCTTTGAGGCAGTGAATGGCTTGTATAAAGTTATTTTGGGTTAGAATATGTTATAATACAATGAATTTGATTGATTACAAGTGCTAGAGATGCATGAAGAATGTTTAGAAGTGAGAAGAAAGACTTGTTGATATTTGGTCTCAAATGGGATAAGAACCCAAAACCATTGCTTTGAGGCAATGAATGGATTGTAAAATGCTATTTTGGGTTAGAATATGTTATAATACCATGAATTTGTATGATTACAAGTGCTAGAGATGCATGAAGAATGTTTAGAAGTGAGTAGAAAGACTTGTTGATATTTGGTCCCAAATGGGATAAGAACCCAAAACCAAATCTTTGAGGCAGTGCATGGCTTGTATAAAGTTGTTTTGGGTTAGAATATGTTATAATACAATGAATTTGATTGATTACAAGTGCTAGAGATGCATGAAGAATGTTTAGAAGTGAGAAGAAAGACTTGTTGAAATTTGGTCTCAAATGGGATAAGAACCCAAAACCATTGCTTTGAGGCAGTGAATGGCTTGTATAAAGTTCTATTGGGTTAGAATATGTTATAATACAATGAATTTGATTGATTACAAGTGCTAGAGATGCATGAAGAATGTTTAGAAGTGAGTAGAAAGACTTGTTGATATTTGGTCTCAAATGGGATAAGAACCCAAAACCATTGCTTTGAGGCAATGAATGGCTTGTAAAAAGCTATTTTGGGTTAGAATATGTTATAATACCATGAATTTGTATGATTACAAGTGCTAGAGATGCATGAAGAATGTTTAGAAGTGAGTAGAAAGACTTGTTGATATTTGGTCTCAAATGGGATAAGAACCCAAAACCATTGCTTTGAGGCAATGAATGGCTTGTAAAAAGCTATTTTGGGTTAGTATATGTTATAATAACATGAATTTGAATGATTACAAGTGCTAGAGATGCATGAAGAATGTTTAGAAGTGAGAAGAAAGACTTGTTGATATTTGGTCCCAAATGGGATAAGAACCCAAAACCAATGCTTTGAGGCAATAAATGGCTTGTAAAAAGCTATTTTGGGTTAGAATACGTTATAATACCATGAATTTGAATGATTACAAGTGCTAGAGATACATGAAGAATGTTTAGAAGTGAGAAGAAAGACTTGTATATATTTGGTCCCAACAAGGATAAGAACCCAAAACCATTGCTTTGAGGCAGTGAATGGCTTGTATAAAGTTCTATTGGGTTAGAATATGTTATAATACAATGAATTTGATTGATTACAAGTGCTAGAGATGCATGAAGAATGTTTAGAAGTGAGTAGAAAGACTTGTTGATATTTGGTCCCAAATAGGATAAGAACCCAAAACCATTGCTTTGAGGCAGTGAATGGCTTATATAAAGTTATTTTGGGTTAGAATATGTTATAATACAATGAATTTGATTGATTAAAAGTGCTAGAGATGCATGAAGAATGTTTAGAAGTGAGAAGAAAGACTTGTTGATATTTGGTCTCAAATGGGATAAGAACCCAAAACCATTGCTTTGAGGCAATGAATGGCTTGTAAAAAGCTATTTTGGGTTAGAATATGTTATAATACCATGAATTTGTATGATTACAAGTGCTAGAGATGCATGAAGAATGTTTAGAAGTGAGTAGAAAGACTTGTTGATATTTGGTCCCAAATGGGATAAGAACCCAAAACCAATGCTTTGAGGCAATGAATGGCTTGTAAAAAGCTATTTTGGGTTAGAATATGTTATAATACCATGAATTTGAATGATTACAAGTGCTAAAGATACATGAAGAATGTTTAGAAGTGAGAAGAAAGACTTGTTGATATTTGGTCCCAAATGGGATAAGAACCCAAAACCATTGCTTTGAGGCAATGAATGGCTTGTAAAAAGCTATTTTGGGTTAGAATATGTTATAATACCATGAATTTGAATGATTACAAGTGCTAGAGATACATGAAGAATGTTTAGAAGTGAGAAGAAAGACTTGTTGATTTTGGTCCCAAATGGGATAAGAACCCAAAACCATTGCTTTGAGGCAGTGAATGGCTTGTATAAAGTTCTATTGGGTTAGAATATGTTATAATACAATGAATTTGATTGATTACAAGTGCTAGAGATGCATGAAGAATGTTTAGAAGTGAGTAGAAAGACTTGTTGATATTTGGTCCCAAATAGGATAAGAACCCAAAACCATTGCTTTGAGGCAGTGAATGGCTTGTATAAAGTTATTTTGGGTTAGAATATGTTATAATACAATGAATTTGATTGATTACAAGTGCTAGAGATGCATGAAGAATGTTTAGAAGTGAGAAGAAAGACTTGTTGATATTTGGTCTCAAATGGGATAAGAACCCAAAACCATTGCTTTGAGGCAATGAATGGCTTGTAAAATGCTATTTTGGGTTAAAATATGTTATAACACCATGAATTTGTATGATTACAAGTGCTAGAGATGCATGAAGAATGTTTAGAAGTGAGTAGAAAGACTTGTTGATATTTGGTCCCAAATGGGATAAGAACCCAAAACCAATGCTTTGACGCAATGAATGGCTTGTAAAAAGCTATTTTGGCTTAGAATATGTTATAATACCATGAATTTGAATGATTACAAGTGCTAGAGATACATGAAGAATGTTTAGAAGTGAGAAGAAAGACTTGTTGATATTTGGTCCCAAATGGGATAAGAACCCAAAACCATTGCTTTGAGGCAATGAATGGCTTGTAAAAAGCTATTTTGGGTTAGAATATGTTATAATACAATAAATTTGAATTATTACAAGTGGTAGAGATGCACGAAGAATGTTTAGATGTGAGAAGAAAGACTTGTTGATATTTGGTCCCAAATGGGATAAGAACCCAAAACCAAATCTTTGAGGCAGTGAATGGCTTGTATAAAGTTGTTTTGGGTTAGAATATGTTATAATACAATGAATTTGATTGATTACAAGTGCTAGAGATGCATGAAGAATGTTTAGAAGTGAGAAGAAAGACTTGTTGAAATTTGGTCTCAAATGGGATAAGAACCCAAAACCATTGCTTTGAGGCAGTGAATGGCTTGTATAAAGTTCTATTGGGTTAGAATATGTTATAATACAATGAATTTGATTGATTACAAGTGAGAGAGATGCATGAAGAATGTTTAGAAGTGAGTAGAAAGACTTGTTGATATTTGGTCCCAAATAGGATAAGAACCCAAAACCATTGCTTTGAGGCAGTGAATGGCTTGTATAAAGTTATTTTGGGTTAGAATATGTTATAATACAATGAATTTGATTGATTACAAGTGCTAGAGATGCATGAAGAATGTTTAGAAGTGAGAAGAAAGACTTGTTGATATTTGGTCCCAAATGGGATAAGAACCCAAAACCATTGCTTTGAGGCAATGAATGGCTTGTAAAAAGCTATTTTGGGTTAGAATATGTTATAATACCATGAATTTGAATGATTACAAGTGCTAGAGATACATGAAGAATGTTTAGAAGTGAGAAGAAAGACTTGTTGATATTTGGTCCCAAATGGGATAAGAACCCAAAACCATTGCTTTGAGGCAGTGAATGGCTTGTATAAAGTTCTATTGGGTTAGAATATGTTATAATACAATGAATTTGATTGATTACAAGTGCTAGAGATGCATGAAGAATGTTTAGAAGTGAGAAGAAAGACTTGTTGATATTTGGTCTCAAATGGGATAAGAACCCAAAACCATTGCTTTGAGGCAATGAATGGATTGTAAAATGCTATTTTGGGTTAGAATATGTTATAATACCATGAATTTGTATGATTACAAGTGCTAGAGATGCATGAAGAATGTTTAGAAGTGAGTAGAAAGACTTGTTGATATTTGGTCCCAAATGGGATAAGAACCCAAAACCAAATCTTTGAGGCAGTGCATGGCTTGTATAAAGTTGTTTTGGGTTAGAATATGTTATAATACAATGAATTTGATTGATTACAAGTGCTAGAGATGCATGAAGAATGTTTAGAAGTGAGAAGAAAGACTTGTTGAAATTTGGTCTCAAATGGGATAAGAACCCAAAACCATTGCTTTGAGGCAGTGAATGGCTTGTATAAAGTTCTATTGGGTTAGAATATGTTATAATACAATGAATTTGATTGATTACAAGTGCTAGAGATGCATGAAGAATGTTTAGAAGTGAGTAGAAAGACTTGTTGATATTTGGTCTCAAATGGGATAAGAACCCAAAACCATTGCTTTGAGGCAATGAATGGCTTGTAAAAAGCTATTTTGGGTTAGAATATGTTATAATACCATGAATTTGTATGATTACAAGTGCTAGAGATGCATGAAGAATGTTTAGAAGTGAGTAGAAAGACTTGTTGATATTTGGTCTCAAATGGGATAAGAACCCAAAACCATTGCTTTGAGGCAATGAATGGCTTGTAAAAAGCTATTTTGGGTTAGTATATGTTATAATAACATGAATTTGAATGATTACAAGTGCTAGAGATGCATGAAGAATGTTTAGAAGTGAGAAGAAAGACTTGTTGATATTTGGTCCCAAATGGGATAAGAACCCAAAACCAATGCTTTGAGGCAATAAATGGCTTGTAAAAAGCTATTTTGGGTTAGAATACGTTATAATACCATGAATTTGAATGATTACAAGTGCTAGAGATACATGAAGAATGTTTAGAAGTGAGAAGAAAGACTTGTATATATTTGGTCCCAACAAGGATAAGAACCCAAAACCATTGCTTTGAGGCAGTGAATGGCTTGTATAAAGTTCTATTGGGTTAGAATATGTTATAATACAATGAATTTGATTGATTACAAGTGCTAGAGATGCATGAAGAATGTTTAGAAGTGAGTAGAAAGACTTGTTGATATTTGGTCCCAAATAGGATAAGAACCCAAAACCATTGCTTTGAGGCAGTGAATGGCTTATATAAAGTTATTTTGGGTTAGAATATGTTATAATACAATGAATTTGATTGATTAAAAGTGCTAGAGATGCATGAAGAATGTTTAGAAGTGAGAAGAAAGACTTGTTGATATTTGGTCTCAAATGGGATAAGAACCCAAAACCATTGCTTTGAGGCAATGAATGGCTTGTAAAAAGCTATTTTGGGTTAGAATATGTTATAATACCATGAATTTGTATGATTACAAGTGCTAGAGATGCATGAAGAATGTTTAGAAGTGAGTAGAAAGACTTGTTGATATTTGGTCCCAAATGGGATAAGAACCCAAAACCAATGCTTTGAGGCAATGAATGGCTTGTAAAAAGCTATTTTGGGTTAGAATATGTTATAATACCATGAATTTGAATGATTACAAGTGCTAAAGATACATGAAGAATGTTTAGAAGTGAGAAGAAAGACTTGTTGATATTTGGTCCCAAATGGGATAAGAACCCAAAACCATTGCTTTGAGGCAATGAATGGCTTGTAAAAAGCTATTTTGGGTTAGAATATGTTATAATACCATGAATTTGAATGATTACAAGTGCTAGAGATACATGAAGAATGTTTAGAAGTGAGAAGAAAGACTTGTTGATTTTGGTCCCAAATGGGATAAGAACCCAAAACCATTGCTTTGAGGCAGTGAATGGCTTGTATAAAGTTCTATTGGGTTAGAATATGTTATAATACAATGAATTTGATTGATTACAAGTGCTAGAGATGCATGAAGAATGTTTAGAAGTGAGTAGAAAGACTTGTTGATATTTGGTCCCAAATAGGATAAGAACCCAAAACCATTGCTTTGAGGCAGTGAATGGCTTGTATAAAGTTATTTTGGGTTAGAATATGTTATAATACAATGAATTTGATTGATTACAAGTGCTAGAGATGCATGAAGAATGTTTAGAAGTGAGAAGAAAGACTTGTTGATATTTGGTCTCAAATGGGATAAGAACCCAAAACCATTGCTTTGAGGCAATGAATGGCTTGTAAAATGCTATTTTGGGTTAGAATATGTTATAACACCATGAATTTGTATGATTACAAGTGCTAGAGATGCATGAAGAATGTTTAGAAGTGAGTAGAAAGACTTGTTGATATTTGGTCCCAAATGGGATAAGAACCCAAAACCAATGCTTTGACGCAATGAATGGCTTGTAAAAAGCTATTTTGGCTTAGAATATGTTATAATACCATGAATTTGAATGATTACAAGTGCTAGAGATACATGAAGAATGTTTAGAAGTGAGAAGAAAGACTTGTTGATATTTGGTCCCAAATGGGATAAGAACCCAAAACCATTGCTTTGAGGCAATGAATGGCTTGTAAAAAGCTATTTTGGGTTAGAATATGTTATAATACAATAAATTTGAATTATTACAAGTGGTAGAGATGCACGAAGAATGTTTAGATGTGAGAAGAAAGACTTGTTGATATTTGGTCCCAAATGGGATAAGAACCCAAAACCAAATCTTTGAGGCAGTGAATGGCTTGTATAAAGTTGTTTTGGGTTAGAATATGTTATAATACAATGAATTTGATTGATTACAAGTGCTAGAGATGCATGAAGAATGTTTAGAAGTGAGAAGAAAGACTTGTTGAAATTTGGTCTCAAATGGGATAAGAACCCAAAACCATTGCTTTGAGGCAGTGAATGGCTTGTATAAAGTTCTATTGGGTTAGAATATGTTATAATACAATGAATTTGATTGATTACAAGTGAGAGAGATGCATGAAGAATGTTTAGAAGTGAGTAGAAAGACTTGTTGATATTTGGTCCCAAATAGGATAAGAACCCAAAACCATTGCTTTGAGGCAGTGAATGGCTTGTATAAAGTTATTTTGGGTTAGAATATGTTATAATACAATGAATTTGATTGATTACAAGTGCTAGAGATGCATGAAGAATGTTTAGAAGTGAGAAGAAAGACTTGTTGATATTTGGTCCCAAATGGGATAAGAACCCAAAACCATTGCTTTGAGGCAATGAATGGCTTGTAAAAAGCTATTTTGGGTTAGAATATGTTATAATACCATGAATTTGAATGATTACAAGTGCTAGAGATACATGAAGAATGTTTAGAAGTGAGAAGAAAGACTTGTTGATATTTGGTCCCAAATGGGATAAGAACCCAAAACCATTGCTTTGAGGCAGTGAATGGCTTGTATAAAGTTCTATTGGGTTAGAATATGTTATAATACAATGAATTTGATTGATTACAAGTGCTAGAGATGCATGAAGAATGTTTAGAAGTGAGTAGAAAGACTTGTTGATATTTGGTCCCAAATAGGATAAGAACCCAAAACCATTGCTTTGAGGCAGTGAATGGCTTGTATAAAATTATTTTGGGTTAGAATATGTTATAATACAATGAATTTGATTGATTACAAGTGCTAGAGATGCATGAAGAATGTTTAGAAGTGAGAAGAAAGACTTGTTGAAATTTGGTCTCAAATGGGATAAGAACCCAAAACCATTGCTTTGAGGGAATGAATGGCTTGTAAAAAGCTATTTTGGGTTAGAATATGTTATAATACAATGAATTTGAATTATTACAAGTGGTAGAGATGCACGAAGAATGTTTAGAAGTGAGAAGAAAGACTTGTTGATATTTGGTCCCAAATGGGATAAGAACCCAAAACCATTGCTTTGAGGCAATGAATGGCTTGTAAAAAGCTATTTTGGGTTAGAATATGTTATAATACCATGAATTTGAATGATTACAAGTGCTAGAGATACATGAAGAATGTTTAGAAGTGAGAAGAAAGACTTGTTGATATTTGGTCCCAAATGGGATAAGAACCCAAAACCATTGCTTTGAGGCAGTGAATGGCTTGTATAAAGTTCTATTGGGTTAGAATATGTTATAATACCATGAATTTGAATGATTACAAGTGCTAGAGATACATGAAGAATGTTTAGAAGTGAGAAGAAAGACTTGTATATATTTGGTCCCAACAAGGATAAGAACCCAAAACCATTGCTTTGAGGCAGTGAATGGCTTGTATAAAGTTCTATTGGGTTAGAATATGTTATAATACAATGAATTTGATTGATTACAAGTGCTAGAGATGCATGAAGAATGTTTAGAAGTGAGTAGAAAGACTTGTTGATATTTGGTCCCAAATAGGATAAGAACCCAAAACCATTGCTTTGAGGCAGTGAATGGCTTGTATAAAGTTATTTTGGGTTAGAATATGTTATAATACAATGAATTTGATTGATTAAAAGTGCTAGAGATGCATGAAGAATGTTTAGAAGTGAGAAGAAAGACTTGTTGATATTTGGTCTCAAATGGGATAAGAACCCAAAACCATTGCTTTGAGGCAATGAATGGCTTGTAAAAAGCTATTTTGGGTTAGAATATGTTATAATACCATGAATTTGTATGATTACAAGTGCTAGAGATGCATGAAGAATGTTTACAAGTGAGTAGAAAGACTTGTTGATATTTGGTCCCAAATGGGATAAGAACCCAAAACCAATGCTTTGAGGCAATGAATGGCTTGTAAAAAGCTATTTTGGGTTAGAATATGTTATAATACCATGAATTTAAATGATTACAAGTGCTAAAGATACATGAAGAATGTTTAGAAGTGAGAAGAAAGACTTGTTGATATTTGGTCCCAAATGGGATAAGAACCCAAAACCATTGCTTTGAGGCAATGAATGGCTTGTAAAAAGCTATTTTGGGTTAGAATATGTTATAATACCATGAATTTGAATGATTACAAGTGCTAGAGATACATGAAGAATGTTTAGAAGTGAGAAGAAAGACTTGTTGATTTTGGTCCCAAATGGGATAAGAACCCAAAACCATTGCTTTGAGGCAGTGAATGGCTTGTATAAAGTTCTATTGGGTTAGAATATGTTATAATACAATGAATTTGATTGATTACAAGTGCTAGAGATGCATGAAGAATGTTTAGAAGTGAGTAGAAAGACTTGTTGATATTTGGTCCCAAATAGGATAAGAACCCAAAACCATTGCTTTGAGGCAGTGAATGGCTTGTATAAAGTTATTTTGGGTTAGAATATGTTATAATACAATGAATTTGATTGATTACAAGTGCTAGAGATGCATGAAGAATGTTTAGAAGTGAGAAGAAAGACTTGTTGATATTTGGTCTCAAATGGGATAAGAACCCAAAACCATTGCTTTGAGGCAATGAATGGCTTGTAAAATGCTATTTTGGGTTAGAATATGTTATAACACCATGAATTTGTATGATTACAAGTGCTAGAGATGCATGAAGAATGTTTAGAAGTGAGTAGAAAGACTTGTTGATATTTGGTCCCAAATGGGATAAGAACCCAAAACCAATGCTTTGAGGCAATGAATGGCTTGTAAAAAGCTATTTTGGCTTAGAATATGTTATAATACCATGAATTTGAATGATTACAAGTGCTAGAGATACATGAAGAATGTTTAGAAGTGAGAAGAAAGACTTGTTGATATTTGGTCCCAAATGGGATAAGAACCCAAAACCATTGCTTTGAGGCAATGAATGGCTTGTAAAAAGCTATTTTGGGTTAGAATATGTTATAATACAATTAATTTGAATTATTACAAGTGGTAGAGATGCACGAAGAATGTTTAGATGTGAGAAGAAAGACTTGTTGATATTTGGTCCCAAATGGGATAAGAACCCAAAACCAAATCTTTGAGGCAGTGAATGGCTTGTATAAAGTTGTTTTGGGTTAGAATATGTTATAATACAATGAATTTGATTGATTACAAGTGCTAGAGATGCATGAAGAATGTTTAGAAGTGAGAAGAAAGACTTGTTGAAATTTGGTCTCAAATGGGATAAGAACCCAAAACCATTGCTTTGAGGCAGTGAATGGCTTGTATAAAGTTCTATTGGGTTAGAATATGTTATAATACAATGAATTTGATTGATTACAAGTGAAAGAGATGCATGAAGAATGTTTAGAAGTGAGTAGAAAGACTTGTTGATATTTGGTCCCAAATGGGATAAGAACCCAAAACCAAATCTTTGAGGCAGTGAATGGCTTGTATAAAGTTCTATTGGGTTAGAATATGTTATAATACAATGAATTTGATTGATTACAAGTGCTAGAGATGCATGAAGAATGTTTAGAAGTGAGTAGAAAGACTTGTTGATATTTGGTCCCAAATAGGATAAGAACCCAAAACCATTGCTTTGAGGCAGTGAATGGCTTGTATAAAGTTATTTTGGGTTAGAATATGTTATAATACAATGAATTTGATTGATTACAAGTGCTAGAGATGCATGAAGAATGTTTAGAAGTGAGAAGAAAGACTTGTTGATATTTGGTCTCAAATGGGATAAGAACCCAAAACCATTGCTTTGAGGCAATGAATGGCTTGTAAAATGCTATTTTGGGTTAGAATATGTTATAACACCATGAATTTGTATGATTACAAGTGCTAGAGATGCATGAAGAATGTTTAGAAGTGAGTAGAAAGACTTGTTGATATTTGGTCCCAAATGGGATAAGAACCCAAAACCAATGCTTTGAGGCAATGAATGGCTTGTAAAAAGCTATTTTGGCTTAGAATATGTTATAATACCATGAATTTGAATGATTACAAGTGCTAGAGATACATGAAGAATGTTTAGAAGTGAGAAGAAAGACTTGTTGATATTTGGTCCCAAATGGGATAAGAACCCAAAACCATTGCTTTGAGGCAATGAATGGCTTGTAAAAAGCTATTTTGGGTTAGAATATGTTATAATACAATTAATTTGAATTATTACAAGTGGTAGAGATGCACGAAGAATGTTTAGATGTGAGAAGAAAGACTTGTTGATATTTGGTCCCAAATGGGATAAGAACCCAAAACCAAATCTTTGAGGCAGTGAATGGCTTGTATAAAGTTGTTTTGGGTTAGAATATGTTATAATACAATGAATTTGATTGATTACAAGTGCTAGAGATGCATGAAGAATGTTTAGAAGTGAGAAGAAAGACTTGTTGAAATTTGGTCTCAAATGGGATAAGAACCCAAAACCATTGCTTTGAGGCAGTGAATGGCTTGTATAAAGTTCTATTGGGTTAGAATATGTTATAATACAATGAATTTGATTGATTACAAGTGAGAGAGATGCATGAAGAATGTTTAGAAGTGAGTAGAAAGACTTGTTGATATTTGGTCCCAAATAGGATAAGAACCCAAAACCATTGCTTTGAGGCAGTGAATGGCTTGTATAAAGTTATTTTGGGTTAGAATATGTTATAATACAATGAATTTGATTGATTACAAGTGCTAGAGATGCATGAAGAATGTTTAGAAGTGAGAAGAAAGACTTGTTGATATTTGGTCCCAAATGGGATAAGAACCCAAAACCATTGCTTTGAGGCAATGAATGGCTTGTAAAAAGCTATTTTGGGTTAGAATATGTTATAATACCATGAATTTGAATGATTACAAGTGCTAGAGATACATGAAGAATGTTTAGAAGTGAGAAGAAAGACTTGTTGATATTTGGTCCCAAATGGGATAAGAACCCAAAACCATTGCTTTGAGGCAGTGAATGGCTTGTATAAAGTTCTATTGGGTTAGAATATGTTATAATACAATGAATTTGATTGATTACAAGTGCTAGAGATGCATGAAGAATGTTTAGAAGTGAGTAGAAAGACTTGTTGATATCTGGTCCCAAATAGGATAAGAACCCAAAACCATTGCTTTGAGGCAGTGAATGGCTTGTATAAAGTTATTTTGGGTTAGAATATGTTATAATACAATGAATTTGATTGATTACAAGTGCTAGAGATGCATGAAGAATGTTTAGAAGTGAGAAGAAAGACTTGTTGATATTTGGTCTCAAATGGGATAAGAACCCAAAACCATTGCTTTGAGGCAGTGAATGGCTTGTATAAAGTTCTATTGGGTTAGAATATGTTATAATACAATGAATTTGATTGATTACAAGTGAGAGAGATGCATGAAGAAAGTTTAGAAGTGAGTAGAAAGACTTGTTGATATTTGGTCCCAAATAGGATAAGAACCCAAAACCATTGCTTTGAGGCAGTGAATGGCTTGTATAAAGTTATTTTGGGTTAGAATATGTTATAATACAATGAATTTGATTGATTACAAGTGCTAGAGATGCATGAAGAATGTTTAGAAGTGAGAAGAAAGACTTGTTGATATTTGGTCCCAAATGGGATAAGAACCCAAAACCATTGCTTTGAGGCAATGAATGGCTTGTAAAAAGCTATTTTGGGTTAGAATATGTTATAATACCATGAATTTGAATGATTACAAGTGCTAGAGATACATGAAGAATGTTTAGAAGTGAGAAGAAAGACTTGTTGATATTTGGTCCCAAATGGGATAAGAACCCAAAACCATTGCTTTGAGGCAGTGAATGGCTTGTATAAAGTTCTATTGGGTTAGAATATGTTATAATACAATGAATTTGATTGATTACAAGTGCTAGAGATGCATGAAGAATGTTTAGAAGTGAGTAGAAAGACTTGTTGATATTTGGTCCCAAATGGGATAAGAACCCAAAACCATTGCTTTGAGGCAATGAATGGCTTGTAAAAAGCTATTTTGGGTTAGAATATGTTATAATACAATGAATTTGAATTATTACAAGTGGTAGAGATGCACGAAGAATGTTTAGATGTGAGAAGAAAGACTTGTTAATATTTGGTCCCAAATGGGATAAGAACCCAAAACCATTGCTTTGAGGCAGTGAATGGCTTGTATAAAGTTCTATTGGGTTAGAATATGTTATAATACAATGAATTTGATTGATTACAAGTGCTAGAGATGCATGAAGAATGTTTAGAAGTGAGTAGAAAGACTTGTTGATATTTGGTCCCAAATAGGATAAGAACCCAAAACCATTGCTTTGAGGCAGTGAATGGCTTGTATAAAGTTATTTTGGGTTAGAATATGTTATAATACAATGAATTTGATTGATTACAAGTGCTAGAGATGCATGAAGAATGTTTAGAAGTGAGAAGAAAGACTTGTTGATATTTGGTCTCAAATGGGATAAGAACCCAAAACCATTGCTTTGAGGCAATGAATGGCTTGTAAAAAGCTATTTTGGGTTAGAATATGTTATAATACCATGAATTTGTATGATTACAAGTGCTAGAGATGCATGAAGAATGTTTAGAAGTGAGTAGAAAGACTTGTTGATATTTGGTCCCAAATGGGATAAGAACCCAAAACCAATGCTTTGAGGCAACGAATGGCTTGTAAAAAGCTATTTTGGGTTAGAATATGTTATAATACCATGAATTTGAATGATTACAAGTGCTAGAGATACATGAAGAATGTTTAGAAGTGAGAAGAAAGACTTGTTGATATTTGGTCCCAAATGGGATAAGAACCCAAAACCATTGCTTTGAGGCAATGAATGGCTTGTAAAAAGCTATTTTGGGTTAGAATATGTTATAATACCATGAATTTGAATGATTACAAGTGCTAGAGATACATGAAGAATGTTTAGAAGTGAGAAGAAAGACTTGTTGATATTTGGTCCCAAATGGGATAAGAACCCAAAACCATTGCTTTGAGGCAGTGAATGGCTTGTATAAAGTTCTATTGGGTTAGAATATGTTATAATACAATGAATTTGATTGATTACCAGTGCTAGAGACGCATGAAGAATGTTTAGAAGTGAGTAGAAAGACTTGTTGATATTTGGTCCCAAATGGGATAAGAACCCAAAACCATTGCTTTGAGGCAATGAATGGCTTGTAAAAAGCTATTTTGGGTTAGAATATGTTATAATACAATGAATTTGAATTATTACAAGTGGTAGAGATGCACGAAGAATGTTTAGATGTGAGAAGAAAGACTTGTTGATATTTGGTCCCAAATGGGACAAGAACCCAAAACAAAATCTTTGAGGCAGTGAATGGCTTGTATAAAGTTGTTTTGGGTTAGAATAGGTTATAATACAATGAATTTGATTGATTACAAGTGCTAGAGATGCATGAAGAATGTTTAGAAGTGAGAAGAAAGACTTGTTGAAATTTGGTCTCAAATGGGATAAGAAGCCAAAACCATTGCTTTGAGGCAGTGAATGGCTTGTATAAAGTTCTATTGGGTTAGAATATGTTATAATACAATGAATTTGATTGATTACAAGTGCTAGAGATGCATGAAGAATGTTTAGAAGTGAGTAGAAAGACTTGTTGATATTTGGTCTCAAATGGGATAAGAACCCAAAACCATTGCTTTGAGGCAATGAATGGCTTGTAAAAAGCTATTTTGGGTTAGAATATGTTATAATACCATGAATTTGTATGATTACAAGTGCTAGAGATGCATGAAGAATGTTTAGAAGTGAGTAGAAAGACTTGTTGATATTTGGTCCCAAATGGGATAAGAACCCAAAACCAATGCTTTGAGGCAATGAATGGCTTGTAAAAAGCTATTTTGGGTTAGTATATGTTATAATAACATGAATTTGAATGATTACAAGTGCTAGAGATGCATGAAGAATGTTTAGAAGTGAGAAGAAAGACTTCTTGATATTTGGTCCCAAATGGGATAAGAACCCAAAACCAATGCTTTGAGGCAATAAATGGCTTGTAAAAAGCTATTTTGGGTTAGAATATGTTATAATACCATGAATTTGAATGATTACAAGTGCTAGAGATACATGAAGAATGTTTAGAAGTGAGAAGAAAGACTTGTATATATTTGGTCCCAAATGGGATAAGAACCCAAAACCATTGCTTTGAGGCAGTGAATGGCTTGTATAAAGTTCTATTGGGTTAGAATATGTTATAATACAATGAATTTGATTGATTACAAGTGCTAGAGATGCATGAAGAATGTTTAGAAGTGAGTAGAAAGACTTGTTGATATTTGGTCCCAAATAGGATAAGAACCCAAAACCATTGCTTTGAGGCAGTGAATGGCTTGTATAAAGTTATTTTGGGTTAGAATATGTTATAATACAATGAATTTGATTGATTACAAGTGCTAGAGATGCATGAAGAATGTTTAGAAGTGAGAAGAAAGACTTGTTGATATTTGGTCTCAAATGGGATAAGAACCCAAAACCATTGCTTTGAGGCAATGAATGGCTTGTAAAAAGCTATTTTGGGTTAGAATATGTTATAATACCATGAATTTGTATGATTACAAGTGCTAGAGATGCATGAAGAATGTTTAGAAGTGAGTAGAAAGACTTGTTGATATTTGGTCCCAAATGGGATAAGAACCCAAAACCAATGCTTTGAGGCAATGAATGGCTTGTAAAAAGCTATTTTGGGTTAGAATATGTTATAATACCATGAATTTGAATGATTACAAGTGCTAAAGATACATGAAGAATGTTTAGAAGTGAGAAGAAAGACTTGTTGATATTTGGTCCCAAATGGGATAAGAACCCAAAACCATTGCTTTGAGGCAATGAATGGCTTGTAAAAAGCTATTTTGGGTTAGAATATGTTATAATACCATGAATTTGAATGATTACAAGTGCTAGAGATACATGAAGAATGTTTAGAAGTGAGAAGAAAGACTTGTTTATATTTGGTCCCAAATGGGATAAGAACCCAAAACCATTGCTTTGAGGCAGTGAATGGCTTGTATAAAGTTCTATTGGGTTAGAATATGTTATAATACAATGAATTTGATTGATTACAAGTGCTAGAAATGCATGAAGAATGTTTAGAAGTGAGTAGAAAGACTTGTTGATATTTGGTCCCAAATGGGATAAGAACCCAAAACCATTGCTTTGAGGCAATGAATGGCTTGTAAAAAGCTATTTTGGGTTAGAATATGTTATAATACAATGAATTTGAATTATTACAAGTGGTAGAGATGCACGAAGAATGTTTAGATGTGAGAAGAAAGACTTGTTGATATTTGGTCCCAAATGGGATAAGAACCCAAAACCAAATCTTTGAGGCAGTGAATGGCTTGTATAAAGTTGTTTTGGGTTAGAATATGTTATAATACAATCAATTTGATTGATTACAAGTGCTAGAGATGCATGAAGAATGTTTAGAAGTGAGAAGAAAGACTTGTTGAAATTTGGTCTCAAATGGGATAAGAACCCAAAACCATTGCTTTGAGGCAGTGAATGGCTTGTATAAAGTTCTATTGGGTTAGAATATGTTATAATACAATGAATTTGATTGATTACAAGTGCTAGAGATGCATGAAGAATGTTTAGAAGTGAGTAGAAAGACTTGTTGATATTAGGTCTCAAATGGGATAAGAACCCAAAACCATTGCTTTGAGGCAATGAATGGCTTGTAAAAAGCTATTTTGGGTTAGAATATGTTATAATACCATGAATTTGTATGATTACAAGTGCTAGAGATGCATGAAGAATGTTTAGAAGTGAGTAGAAAGACTTGTTGATATTTGGTCCCAAATGGGATAAGAACCCAAAACCAATGCTTTGAGGCAATGAATGGCTTGTAAAAAGCTATTTTGGGTTAGAATATGTTATAATACCATGAATTTGAATGATTACAAGTGCTAGAGATGCATGAAGAATGTTTAGAAGTGAGAAGAAAGACTTGTTGATATTTGGTCCCAAATGGGATAAGAACCCAAAACCATTGCTTTGAGGCAATGAATGGCTTGTAAAATGCTATTTTGGGTTAGAATATGTTATAATACCATGAATTTGAATGATTACAAGTGCTAGAGATACATGAAGAATGTTTAGAAGTGAGAAGAAAGACTTGTTGATATTTGGTCCCAAATGGGATAAGAACCCAAAACCATTGCTTTGAGGCAGTGAATGGCTTGTATAAAGTTCTATTGGGGTAGAATATGTTATAATACAATGAATTTGATTGATTACAAGTGCTAGAGATGCATGAAGAATGTTTAGAAGTGAGTAGAAAGACTTGTTGATATTTGGTCCCAAATGGGATAAGAACCCAAAACCATTGCTTTGAGGCAATGAATGGCTTGTAAAAAGCTATTTTGGGTTAGAATATGTTATAATACAATGAATTTGAATTATTACATGTGGTAGAGATGCACGAAGAATGTTTAGATGTGAGAAGAAAGACTTGTTGATATTTGGTCCCAAATGGGATAAGAACCCAAAACCAAATCTTTGAGGCAGTGCATGGCTTGTATAAAGTTGTTTTGGGTTAGAATATGTTATAATACAATGAATTTGATTGATTACAAGTGCTAGAGATGCATGAAGAATGTTTAGAAGTGAGAAGAAAGACTTGTTGAAATTTGGTCTCAAATGGGATAAGAACCCAAAACCATTGCTTTGAGGCAGTGAATGGCTTGTATAAAGTTCTATTGGGTTAGAATATGTTATAATACAATGAATTTGATTGATTACAAGTGCTAGAGATGCATGAAGAATGTTTAGAAGTGAGTAGAAAGACTTGTTGATATTTGGTCTCAAATGGGATAAGAACCCAAAACCATTGCTTTGAGGCAATGAATGGCTTGTAAAAAGCTATTTTGGGTTAGAATATGTTATAATACCATGAATTTGTATGATTACAAGTGCTAGAGATGCATGAAGAATGTTTAGAAGTGAGTAGAAAGACTTGTTGATATTTGGTCTCAAATGGGATAAGAACCCAAAACCATTGCTTTGAGGCAATGAATGGCTTGTAAAAAGCTATTTTGGGTTAGTATATGTTATAATAACATGAATTTGAATGATTACAAGTGCTAGAGATGCATGAAGAATGTTTAGAAGTGAGAAGAAAGACTTGTTGATATTTGGTCCCAAATGGGATAAGAACCCAAAACCAATGCTTTGAGGCAATAAATGGCTTGTAAAAAGCTATTTTGGGTTAGAATATGTTATAATACCATGAATTTGAATGATTACAAGTGCTAGAGATACATGAAGAATGTTTAGAAGTGAGAAGAAAGACTTGTATATATTTGGTCCCAACAAGGATAAGAACCCAAAACCATTGCTTTGAGGCAGTGAATGGCTTGTATAAAGTTCTATTGGGTTAGAATATGTTATAATACAATGAATTTGATTGATTACAAGTGCTAGAGATGCATGAAGAATGTTTAGAAGTGAGTAGAAAGACTTGTTGATATTTGGTCCCAAATAGGATAAGAACCCAAAACCATTGCTTTGAGGCAGTGAATGGCTTGTATAAAGTTATTTTGGGTTAGAATATGTTATAATACAATGAATTTGATTGATTAAAAGTGCTAGAGATGCATGAAGAATGTTTAGAAGTGAGAAGAAAGACTTGTTGATATTTGGTCTCAAATGGGATAAGAACCCAAAACCATTGCTTTGAGGCAATGAATGGCTTGTAAAAAGCTATTTTGGGTTAGAATATGTTATAATACCATGAATTTGTATGATTACAAGTGCTAGAGATGCATGAAGAATGTTTAGAAGTGAGTAGAAAGACTTGTTGATATTTGGTCCCAAATGGGATAAGAACCCAAAACCAATGCTTTGAGGCAATGAATGGCTTGTAAAAAGCTATTTTGGGTTAGAATATGTTATAATACCATGAATTTGAATGATTACAAGTGCTAAAGATACATGAAGAATGTTTAGAAGTGAGAAGAAAGACTTGTTGATATTTGGTCCCAAATGGGATAAGAACCCAAAACCATTGCTTTGAGGCAATGAATGGCTTGTAAAAAGCTATTTTGGGTTAGAATATGTTATAATACCATGAATTTGAATGATTACAAGTGCTAGAGATACATGAAGAATGTTTAGAAGTGAGAAGAAAGACTTGTTGATATTTGGTCCCAAATGGGATAAGAACCCAAAACCATTGCTTTGAGGCAGTGAATGGCTTGTATAAAGTTCTATTGGGTTAGAATATGTTATAATACAATGAATTTGATTGATTACAAGTGCTAGAGAGTCATGAAGAATGTTTAGAAGTGAGTAGAAAGACTTATTGATATTTGGTCCCAAATAGGATAAGAACCCAAAACCATTGCTTTGAGGCAGTGAATGGCTTGTATAAAGTTATTTTGGGTTAGAATATGTTATAATACAATGAATTTGATTGATTACAAGTGCTAGAGATGCATGAAGAATGTTTAGAAGTGAGAAGAAAGACTTGTTGATATTTGGTCTCAAATGGGATAAGAACCCAAAACCATTGCTTTGAGGCAATGAATGGCTTGTAAAAAGCTATTTTGGCTTAGAATATGTTATAATACCATGAATTTGAATGATTACAAGTGCTAGAGATACATGAAGAATGTTTAGAAGTGAGAAGAAAGACTTGTTGATATTTGGTCCCAAATGGGATAAGAACCCAAAACCATTGCTTTGAGGCAATGAATGGCTTGTAAAAAGCTATTTTGGGTTAGAATATGTTATAATACAATGAATTTGAATTATTACAAGTGGTAGAGATGCACGAAGAATGTTTAGATGTGAGAAGAAAGACTTGTTGATATTTGGTCCCAAATGGGATAAGAACCCAAAACCAAATCTTTGAGGCAGTGAATGGCTTGTATAAAGTTGTTTTGGGTTAGAATATGTTATAATACAATGAATTTGATTGATTACAAGTGCTAGAGATGCATGAAGAATGTTTAGAAGTGAGAAGAAAGACTTGTTGAAATTTGGTCTCAAATGGGATAAGAACCCAAAACCATTGTTTTGAGGCAGTGAATGGCTTGTATAAAGTTCTATTGGGTTAGAATATGTTATAATACAATGAATTTGATTGATTACAAGTGCTAGAGATGCATGAAGAATGTTTAGAAGTGAGTAGAAAGACTTGTTGATATTTGGTCCCAAATAGGATAAGAACCCAAAACCATTGCTTTGAGGCAGTGAATGGCTTGTATAAAGTTATTTTGGGTTAGAATATGTTATAATACAATGAATTTGATTGATTACAAGTGCTAGAGATGCATGAAGAATGTTTAGAAGTGAGAAGAAAGACTTGTTGATATTTGGTCCCAAATGGGATAAGAACCCAAAACCATTGCTTTGAGGCAATGAATGGCTTGTAAAAAGCTATTTTGGGTTAGAATATGTTATAATACCATGAATTTGAATAATTACAAGTGCTAGAGATACATGAAGAATGTTTAGAAGTGAGAAGAAAGACTTGTTGATATTTGGTCCCAAATGGGATAAGAACCCAAAAGCATTGCTTTGAGGCAGTGAATGGCTTGTATAAAGTTCTATTGGGTTAGAATATGTTATAATACAATGAATTTGATTGATTACAAGTGCTAGAGATGCATGAAGAATGTTTAGAAGTGAGTAGAAAGACTTGTTGATATTTGGTCCCAAATGGGATAAGAACCCAAAACCATTGCTTTGAGGGAATGAATGGCTTGTAAAAAGCTATTTTGGGTTAGAATATGTTATAATACAATGAATTTGAATTATTACAAGTGGTAGAGATGCACGAAGAATGTTTAGATGTGATGAGAAAGACTTGTTGATATTTGGTCCCAAATGGGATAAGAACCCAAAACCAAATCTTTGAGGCAGTGAATGGCTTGTATAAAGTTGTTTTGGGTTAGAATATGTTATAATACAATGAATTTGATTGATTACAAGTGCTAGAGATGCATGAAGAATGTTTAGAAGTGAGAAGAAAGACTTGTTGAAATTTGGTCTCAAATGGGATAAGAACCCAAAACCATTACTTTGAGGCAGTGAATGGCTTGTATAAAGTTCTATTGGGTTAGAATATGTTATAATACAATGAATTTGATTGATTACAAGTGCTAGAGATGCATGAAGAATGTTTAGAAGTGAGTAGAAAGACTTGTTGATATTTGGTCTCAAATGGGATAAGAACCCAAAACCATTGCTTTGAGGCAATGAATGGCTTGTAAAAAGCTATTTTGGGTTAGAATATGTTATAATACCATGAATTTGTATGATTACAAGTGCTAGAGATGCATGAAGAATGTTTAGAAGTGAGTAGAAAGACTTGTTGATATTTGGTCTCAAATGGGATAAGAACCCAAAACCATTGCTTTGAGGCAATGAATGGCTTGTAAAAAGCTATTTTGGGTTAGTATATGTTATAATAACATGAATTTGAATGATTTCAAGTGCTAGAGATGCATGAAGAATGTTTAGAAGTGAGAAGAAAGACTTGTTGATATTTGGTCCCAAATGGGATAAGAACCCAAAACCAATGCTTTGAGGCAATAAATGGCTTGTAAAAAGCTATTTTGGGTTAGAATATGTTATAATACCATGAATTTGAATGATTACAAGTGCTAGAGATACATGAAGAATGTTTAGAAGTGAGAAGAAAGACTTGTATATATTTGGTCCAAAATAGGATAAGAACCCAAAACCATTGCTTTGAGGCAGTGAATGGCTTGTATAAAGTTATTTTGGGTTAGAATATGTTATAATACAATGAATTTGATTGATTACAAGTGCTAGAGATGCATGAAGAATGTTTAGAAGTGAGAAGAAAGACTTGTTGATATTTGGTCTCAAATGGGATAAGAACCCAAAACCATTGCTTTGAGGCAATGAATGGCTTGTAAAAAGCTATTTTGGGTTAGAATATGTTATAATACCATGAATTTGTATGATTACAAGTGCTAGAGATGCATGAAGAATGTTTAGAAGTGAGTTGAAAGACTTGTTGATATTTGGTCCCAAATGGGATAAGAACCCAAAACCAATGCTTTGAGGCAATGAATGGCTTGTAAAAAGCTATTTTAGGTTAGAATATGTTATAATACCATGAATTTGAATGATTACAAGTGCTAAAGATACATGAAGAATGTTTAGAAGTGAGAAGAAAGACTTGTTGATATTTGGTCCCAAATGGGATAAGAACCCAAAACCATTGCTTTGAGGCAATGAATGGCTTGTAAAAAGCTATTTTGGGTTAGAATATGTTATAATACCATGAATTTGAATGATTACAAGTGCTAGAGATACATGAAGAATGTTTAGAAGTGAGAAGAAAGACTTGTTGATATTTGGTCCCAAATGGGATAAGAACCCAAAACCATTGCTTTGAGGCAGTGAATGGCTTGTATAAAGTTCTATTGGGTTAGAATATGTTATAATACAATGAATTTGATTGATTACCAGTGCTAGAGACGCATGAAGAATGTTTAGAAGTGAGTAAAAAGACTTGTTGATATTTGGTCCCAAATGGGATAAGAACCCAAAACCATTGCTTTGAGGCAATGAATGGCTTGTAAAAAGCTATTTTGGGTTAGAATATGTTATAATACAATGAATTTGAATTATTACAAGTGGTAGAGATGCACGAAGAATGTTTAGATGTGAGAAGAAAGACTTGTTGATATTTGGTCCCAAATGGGATAAGAACCCAAAACCAAATCTTTGAGGCAGTGAATGGCTTGTATAAAGTTGTTTTGGGTTAGAATATGTTATAATACAATGAATTTGATTGATTACAAGTGCTAGAGATGCATGAAGAATGTTTAGAAGTGAGAAGAAAGACTTGTTGAAATTTGGTCTCAAATGGGATAAGAACCCAAAACCATTGCTTTGAGGCAGTGAATGGCTTGTATAAAGTTCTATTGGGTTAGAATATGTTATAATACAATGAATTTGATTGATTACAAGTGCTAGAGATGCATGAAGAATGTTTAGAAGTGAGTAGAAAGACTTGTTGATATTTGGTCTCAAATGGGATAAGAACCCAAAACCATTGCTTTGAGGCAATGAATGGCTTGTAAAAAGCTATTTTGGGTTAGAATATGTTATAATACCATGAATTTGTATGATTACAAGTGCTAGAGATGCATGAAGAATGTTTAGAAGTGAGTAGAAAGACTTGTTGATATTTGGTCTCAAATGGGATAAGAACCCAAAACCATTGCTTTGAGGCAATGAATGGCTTGTAAAAAGCTATTTTGGGTTAGTATATGTTATAATAACATGAATTTGAATGATTTCAAGTGCTAGAGATGCATGAAGAATGTTTAGAAGTGAAAAGAAAGACTTGTTGATATTTGGTCCCAAATGGGATAAGAACCCAAAACCAATGCTTTGAGGCAATAAATGGCTTGTAAAAAGCTATTTTGGGTTAGAATATGTTATAATACCATGAATTTGAATGATTACAAGTGCTAGAGATACATGAAGAATGTTTAGAAGTGAGAAGAAAGACTTGTATATATTTGGTCCCAAATGGGATAAGAACCCAAAACCATTGCTTTGAGGCAGTGAATGGCTTGTATAAAGTTCTATTGGGTTAGAATATGTTATAATACAATGAATTTGATTGATTACAAGTGCTAGAGATGCATGAAGAATGTTTAGAAGTGAGTAGAAAGACTTGTTGATATTTGGTCCAAAATAGGATAAGAACCCAAAACCATTGCTTTGAGGCAGTGAATGGCTTGTATAAAGTTATTTTGGGTTAGAATATGTTATAATACAATGAATTTGATTGATTACAAGTGCTAGAGATGCATGAAGAATGTTTAGAAGTGAGAAGAAAGACTTGTTGATATTTGGTCTCAAATGGGATAAGAACCCAAAACCATTGCTTTGAGGCAATGAATGGCTTGTAAAAAGCTATTTTGGGTTAGAATATGTTATAATACCATGAATTTGTATGATTACAAGTGCTAGAGATGCATGAAGAATGTTTAGAAGTGAGTTGAAAGACTTGTTGATATTTGGTCCCAAATGGGATAAGAACCCAAAACCAATGCTTTGAGGCAATGAATGGCTTGTAAAAAGCTATTTTAGGTTAGAATATGTTATAATACCATGAATTTGAATGATTACAAGTGCTAAAGATACATGAAGAATGTTTAGAAGTGAGAAGAAAGACTTGTTGATATTTGGTCCCAAATGGGATAAGAACCCAAAACCATTGCTTTGAGGCAATGAATGGCTTGTAAAAAGCTATTTTGGGTTAGAATATGTTATAATACCATGAATTTGAATGATTACAAGTGCTAGAGATACATGAAGAATGTTTAGAAGTGAGAAGAAAGACTTGTTGATATTTGGTCCCAAATGGGATAAGAACCCAAAACCATTGCTTTGAGGCAGTGAATGGCTTGTATAAAGTTCTATTGGGTTAGAATATGTTATAATACAATGAATTTGATTGATTACCAGTGCTAGAGACGCATGAAGAATGTTTAGAAGTGAGTAAAAAGACTTGTTGATATTTGGTCCCAAATGGGATAAGAACCCAAAACCATTGCTTTGAGGCAATGAATGGCTTGTAAAAAGCTATTTTGGGTTAGAATATGTTATAATACAATGAATTTGAATTATAACAAGTGGTAGAGATGCACGAAGAATGTTTAGATGTGAGAAGAAAGACTTGTTGATATTTGGTCCCAAATGGGATAAGAACCCAAAACCAAATCTTTGAGGCTGTGAATGGCTTGTATAAAGTTGTTTTGGGTTAGAATATGTTATAATACAATGAATTTGATTGATTACAAGTGCTACAGATGCATGAAGAATGTTTAGAAGTGAGAAGAAAGACTTGTTGAAATTTGGTCTCAAATGGGATAAGAACCCAAAACCATTGCTTTGAGGCAGTGAATGGCTTGTATAAAGTTCTATTGGGTTAGAATATGTTATAATACAATGAATTTGATTGATTACAAGTGCTAGAGATGCATGAAGAATGTTTAGAAGTGAGTAGAAAGACTTGTTGATATTTGGTCTCAAATGGGATAAGAACCCAAAACAATTGCTTTGAGGCAATGAATGGCTTGTAAAAAGCTATTTTGGGTTAGAATATGTTATAATACCATGAATTTGTATGATTACAAGTGCTAGAGATGCATGAAGAATGTTTAGAAGTGAGTAGAAAGACTTGTTGATATTTGGTCCCAAATGGGATAAGAACCCAAAACCAATGCTTTGAGGCAATGAATGGCTTGTAAAAAGCTATTTTGGGTTAGTATATGTTATAATAACATGAATTTGAATGATTACAAGTGCTAGAGATGCATGAAGAATGTTTAGAAGTGAGAAGAAAGACTTGTTGATATTTGGTCCCAAATGGGATAAGAACCCAAAACCAATGCTTTGAGGCAATAAATGGCTTGTAAAAAGCTATTTTGGGTTAGAATATGTTATAATACCATGAATTTGAATGATTACAAGTGCTAGAGATACATGAAAAATGTTTAGAAGTGAGAAGAAAGACTTGTATATATTTGGTCCCAAATGGGATAAGAACCCAAAACCATTGCTTTGAGGCAGTGAATGGCTTGTATAAAGTTCTATTGGGTTAGAATATGTTATAATACAATGAATTTGATTGATTACAAGTGCTAGAGATGCATGAAGAATGTTTAGAAGTGAGTAGAAAGACTTGTTGATATTTGGTCCCAAATAGGATAAGAACCCAAAACCATTGCTTTGAGGCAGTGAATGGCTTGTATAAAGTTATTTTGGGTTAGAATATGTTATAATACAATGAATTTGATTGATTACAAGTGCTAGAGATGCATGAAGAATGTTTAGAAGTGAGAAGAAAGACTTGTTGATATTTGGTCTCAAATGGGATAAGAACCCAAAACCATTGCTTTGAGGCAATGAATGGCTTGTAAAAAGCTATTTTGGGTTAGAATATGTTATAATACCATGAATTTGTATGATTACAAGTGCTAGAGATGCATGAAGAATGTTTAGAAGTGAGTAGAAAGACTTGTTGATATTTGGTCCCAAATGGGATAAGAACCCAAAACCAATGCTTTGAGGCAATGAATGGCTTGTAAAAAGCTATTTTGGGTTAGAATATGTTATAATACCATGAATTTGAATGATTACAAGTGCTAAAGATACATGAAGAATGTTTAGAAGTGAGAAGAAAGACTTGTTGATATTTGGTCCCAAATGGGATAAGAACCCAAAACCATTGCTTTGAGGCAATGAATGGCTTGTAAAAAGCTATTTTGGGTTAGAATATGTTATAATACCATGAATTTGAATGATTACAAGTGCTAGAG
Organism: Capsella bursa-pastoris; assembly: GCA_036452645.1. Taxonomy (NCBI): domain Eukaryota; kingdom Viridiplantae; phylum Streptophyta; class Magnoliopsida; order Brassicales; family Brassicaceae; genus Capsella; species Capsella bursa-pastoris. The sequence goes on from CP144186.1 coordinate 4,683,386, forward strand.
ATACATGAAGAATGTTTAGAAGTGAGAAGAAAGACTTGTTGATATTTGGTCCCAAATGGGATAAGAACCCAAAACCATTGCTTTGAGGCAGTGAATGGCTTGTATAAAGTTCTATTGGAATAGAATATGTTATAATACAATGAATTTGATTGATTACAAGTGCTAGAGATGCATGAAGAATGTTTAGAAGTGAGTAGAAAGACTTGTTGATATTTGGTCCCAAATGGGATAAGAACCCAAAACCATTGCTTTGAGGCAATGAATGGCTTGTAAAAAGCTATTTTGGGTTAGAATATGTTATAATACAATGAATTTGAATTATTACAAGTGGTAGAGATGCACGAAGAATGTTTAGATGTGAGAAGAAAGACTTGTTGATATTTGGTCCCAAATGGGATAAGAACCCAAAACCAAATCTTTGAGGCAGTGAATGGCTTGTATAAAGTTGTTTTGGGTTAGAATATGTTATAATACAATGAATTTGATTGATTACAAGTGCTAGAGATGCATGAAGAATGTTTAGAAGTGAGAAGAAAGACTTGTTGAAATTTGGTCTCAAATGGGATAAGAACCCAAAACCATTGCTTTGAGGCAGTGAATGGCTTGTATAAAGTTCTATTGGGTTAGAATATGTTATAATACAATGAATTTGATTGATTACAAGTGCTAGAGATGCATGAAGAATGTTTAGAAGTGAGTAGAAAGACTTGTTGATATTTGGTCCCAAATGGGATAAGAACCCAAAACCAATGCTTTGAGGCAATGAATGGCTTGTAAAAAGCTATTTTAGGTTAGAATATGTTATAATACCATGAATTTGAATGATTACAAGTGCTAAAGATACATGAAGAATGTTTAGAAGTGAGAAGAAAGACTTGTTGATATTTGGTCCCAAATGGGATAAGAACCCAAAACCATTGCTTTGAGGCAATGAATGGCTTGTAAAAAGCTATTTTGGGTTAGAATATGTTATAATACCATGAATTTGAATGATTACAAGTGCTAGAGATACATGAAGAATGTTTAGAAGTGAGAAGAAAGACTTGTTGATATTTGGTCCCAAATGGGATAAGAACCCAAAACCATTGCTTTGAGGCAGTGAATGGCTTGTATAAAGTTCTATTGGGTTAGAATATGTTATAATACAATGAATTTGATTGATTGCCAGTGCTAGAGACGCATGAAGAATGTTTAGAAGTGAGTAGAAAGACTTGTTGATATTTGGTCTCAAATGGGATAAGAACCCAAAACCATTGCTTTGAGGCAATGAATGGCTTGTAAAAAGCTATTTTGGGTTAGAATATGTTATAATACAATGAATTTGAATTATTACAAGTGGTAGAGATGCACGAAGAATGTTTAGATGTGAGAAGAAAGACTTGTTGATATTTGGTCCCAAATGGGATAAGAACCCAAAACCAAATCTTTGAGGCAGTGAATGGCTTGTATAAAGTTGTTTTTGGTTAGAATAGGTTATAATACAATGAATTTGATTGATTACAAGTGCTAGAGATGCATGAAGAATGTTTAGAAGTGAGAAGAAAGACTTGTTGAAATTTGGTCTCAAATGGGATAAGAAGCCAAAACCATTGCTTTGAGGCAGTGAATGGCTTGTATAAAGTTCTATTGGGTTAGAATATGTTATAATACAATGAATTTGATTGATTACAAGTGCTAGAGATGCATGAAGAATGTTTAGAAGTGAGTAGAAAGACTTGTTGATATTTGGTCTCAAATGGGATAAGAACCCAAAACCATTGCTTTGAGGCAATGAATGGCTTGTAAAAAGCTATTTTGGGTTAGAATATGTTATAATACCATGAATTTGATTGATTACAAGTGCTAGAGATGCATGAAGAATGTTTAGAAGTGAGTAGAAAGACTTGTTGATATTTGGTCCCAAATGGGATAAGAACCCAAAACCATTGCTTTGAGGCAATGAATGGCTTGTAAAAAGCTATTTTGGGTTAGAATATGTTATAATACAATGAATTTGAATTATTACAAGTGGTAGAGATGCACGAAGAATGTTTAGATGTGAGAAGAAAGACTTGTTGATATTTGGTCCCAAATGGGATAAGAACCCAAAACCAAATCTTTGAGGCTGTGAATGGCTTGTATAAAGTTGTTTTGGGTTAGAATATGTTATAATACAATGAATTTGATTGATTACAAGTGCTACAGATGCATGAAGAATGTTTAGAAGTGAGAAGAAAGACTTGTTGAAATTTGGTCTCAAATGGGATAAGAACCCAAAACCATTGCTTTGAGGCAGTGAATGGCTTGTATAAAGTTCTATTGGGTTAGAATATGTTATAATACAATGAATTTGATTGATTACAAGTGCTAGAGATGCATGAAGAATGTTTAGAAGTGAGTAGAAAGACTTGTTGATATTTGGTCCCAAATGGGATAAGAACCCAAAACCAATGCTTTGAGGCAATGAATGGCTTGTAAAAAGCTATTTTAGGTTAGAATATGTTATAATACCATGAATTTGAATGATTACAAGTGCTAAAGATACATGAAGAATGTTTAGAAGTGAGAAGAAAGACTTGTTGATATTTGGTCCCAAATGGGATAAGAACCCAAAACCATTGCTTTGAGGCAATGAATGGCTTGTAAAAAGCTATTTTGGGTTAGAATATGTTATAATACCATGAATTTGAATGATTACAAGTGCTAGAGATACATGAAGAATGTTTAGAAGTGAGAAGAAAGACTTGTTGATATTTGGTCCCAAATGGGATAAGAACCCAAAACCATTGCTTTGAGGCAGTGAATGGCTTGTATAAAGTTCTATTGGGTTAGAATATGTTATAATACAATGAATTTGATTGATTGCCAGTGCTAGAGACGCATGAAGAATGTTTAGAAGTGAGTAGAAAGACTTGTTGATATTTGGTCTCAAATGGGATAAGAACCCAAAACCATTGCTTTGAGGCAATGAATGGCTTGTAAAAAGCTATTTTGGGTTAGAATATGTTATAATACAATGAATTTGAATTATTACAAGTGGTAGAGATGCACGAAGAATGTTTAGATGTGAGAAGAAAGACTTGTTGATATTTGGTCCCAAATGGGATAAGAACCCAAAACCAAATCTTTGAGGCAGTGAATGGCTTGTATAAAGTTGTTTTTGGTTAGAATAGGTTATAATACAATGAATTTGATTGATTACAAGTGCTAGAGATGCATGAAGAATGTTTAGAAGTGAGAAGAAAGACTTGTTGAAATTTGGTCTCAAATGGGATAAGAAGCCAAAACCATTGCTTTGAGGCAGTGAATGGCTTGTATAAAGTTCTATTGGGTTAGAATATGTTATAATACAATGAATTTGATTGATTACAAGTGCTAGAGATGCATGAAGAATGTTTAGAAGTGAGTAGAAAGACTTGTTGATATTTGGTCTCAAATGGGATAAGAACCCAAAACCATTGCTTTGAGGCAATGAATGGCTTGTAAAAAGCTATTTTGGGTTAGAATATGTTATAATACCATGAATTTGTATGATTACAAGTGCTAGAGATGCATGAAGAATGTTTAGAAGTGAGTAGAAAGACTTGTTGATATTTGGTCCCAAATGGGATAAGAACCCAAAACCAATGCTTTGAGGCAATGAATGGCTTGTAAAAAGCTATTTTGGGTTAGTATATGTTATAATAACATGAATTTGAATGATTACAAGTGCTAGAGATGCATGAAGAATGTTTAGAAGTGAGAAGAAAGACTTGTTGATATTTGGTCCCAAATGGGATAAGAACCCAAAACCAATGCTTTGAGGCAATAAATGGCTTGTAAAAAGCTATTTTGGGTTAGAATATGTTATAATACCATGAATTTGAATGATTACAAGTGCTAGAGATACATGAAGAATGTTTAGAAGTGAGAAGAAAGACTTGTATATATTTGGTCCCAAATGGGATAAGAACCCAAAACCATTGCTTTGAGGCAGTGAATGGCTTGTATAAAGTTCTATTGGGTTAGAATATGTTATAATACAATGAATTTGATTGATTACAAGTGCTAGAGATGCATGAAGAATGTTTAGAAGTGAGTAGAAAGACTTGTTGATATTTGGTCCCAAATAGGATAAGAACCCAAAACCATTGCTTTGAGGCAGTGAATGGCTTGTATAAAGTTATTTTGGGTTAGAATATGTTATAATACAATGAATTTGATTGATTACAAGTGCTAGAGATGCATGAAGAATGTTTAGAAGTGAGAAGAAAGACTTGTTGATATTTGGTCTCAAATGGGATAAGAACCCAAAACCATTGCTTTGAGGCAATGAATGGCTTGTAAAAAGCTATTTTGGGTTAGAATATGTTATAATACCATGAATTTGTATGATTACAAGTGCTAGAGATGCATGAAGAATGTTTAGAAGTGAGTAGAAAGACTTGTTGATATTTGGTCCCAAATGGGATAAGAACCCCAAACCAATGCTTTGAGGCAATGAATGGCTTGTAAAAAGCTATTTTGGGTTAGAATATGTTATAATACCATGAATTTGAATGATTACAAGTGCTAAAGATACATGAAGAATGTTTAGAAGTGAGAAGAAAGACTTGTTGATATTTGGTCCCAAATGGGATAAGAACCCAAAACCATTGCTTTGAGGCAATGAATGGCTTGTAAAAAGCTATTTTGGGTTAGAATATGTTATAATACCATGAATTTGAATGATTACAAGTGCTAGAGATACATGACGAATGTTTAGAAGTGAGAAGAAAGACTTGTTGATATTTGGTCCCAAATGGGATAAGAACCCAAAACCATTGCTTTGAGGCAGTGAATGGCTTGTATAAAGTTCTATTGGGTTAGAATATGTTATAATACAATGAATTTGATTGATTACAAGTGCTAGAGATGCATGAAGAATGTTTAGAAGTGAGTAGAAAGACTTGTTGATATTTGGTCCCAAATGGGATAAGAACCCAAAACCATTGCTTTGAGGCAATGAATGGCTTGTAAAAAGCTATTTTGGGTTAGAATATGTTATAATACAATGAATTTGAATTATTACAAGTGGTAGAGATGCACGAAGAATGTTTAGATGTGAGAAGAAAGACTTGTTGATATTTGGTCCCAAATGGGATAAGAACCCAAAACCAAATCTTTGAGGCAGTGAATGGCTTGTATAAAGTTGTTTTGGGTTAGAATATGTTATAATACAATCAATTTGATTGATTACAAGTGCTAGAGATGCATGAAGAATGTTTAGAAGTGAGAAGAAAGACTTGTTGAAATTTGGTCTCAAATGGGATAAGAACCCAAAACCATTGCTTTGAGGCAGTGAATGGCTTGTATAAAGTTCTATTGGGTTAGAATATGTTATAATACAATGAATTTGATTGATTACAAGTGCTAGAGATGCATGAAGAATGTTTAGAAGTGAGTAGAAAGACTTGTTGATATTAGGTCTCAAATGGGATAAGAACCCAAAACCATTGCTTTGAGGCAATGAATGGCTTGTAAAAAGCTATTTTGGGTTAGAATATGTTATAATACCATGAATTTGTATGATTACAAGTGCTAGAGATGCATGAAGAATGTTTAGAAGTGAGTAGAAAGACTTGTTGATATTTGGTCCCAAATGGGATAAGAACCCAAAACCAATGCTTTGAGGCAATGAATGGCTTGTAAAAAGCTATTTTGGGTTAGTATATGTTATAATAACATGAATTTGAATGATTACAAGTGCTAGAGATGCATGAAGAATGTTTAGAAGTGAGAAGAAAGACTTGTTGATATTTGGTCCCAAATGGGATAAGAACCCAAAACCAATGCTTTGAGGCAATAAATGGCTTGTAAAAAGCTATTTTGGGTTAGAATATGTTATAATACCATGAATTTGAATGATTACAAGTGCTAGAGATACATGAAGAATGTTTAGAAGTGAGAAGAAAGACTTGTATATATTTGGTCCCAAATGGGATAAGAACCCAAAACCATTGCTTTGAGGCAGTGAATGGCTTGTATAAAGTTCTATTGGGTTAGAATATGTTATAATACAATGAATTTGATTGATTAAAAGTGCTAGAGATGCATGAAGAATGTTTAGAAGTGAGTAGAAAAACTTGTTGATATTTGGTCCGAAATAGGATAAGAACCCAAAACCATTGCTTTGAGGCAGTGAATGGCTTGTATAAAGTTATTTTCGGTTAGAATATGTTATAATACTATGAATTTGATTGATTACAAGTGCTAGAGATGCATGAAGAATGTTTAGAAGTGAGAAGAAAGACTTGTTGATATTTGGTCTCAAATGGGATAAGAACCCAAAACCATTGCTTTGAGGCAATGAATGGCTTGTAAAAAGCTATTTTGGGTTAGAATATGTTATAATACCATGAATTTGTATGATTACAAGTGCTAGAGATGCATGAAGAATGTTTAGAAGTGAGTAGAAAGACTTGTTGATATTTGGTCCCAAATGGGATAAGAACCCAAAACCAATGCTTTGAGGCAATGAATGGCTTGTAAAAAGCTATTTTGGGTTAGAATATGTTATAATACAATGAATTTGAATGATTACAAGTGCTAAAGATACATGAAGAATGTTTAGAAGTGAGAAGAAAGACTTGTTGATATTTGGTCCCAAATGGGATAAGAACCCAAAACCATTGCTTTGAGGCAATGAATGGCTTGTATAAAGTTATTTTGGGTTAGAATATGTTATAATACAATGAATTTGATTGATTACAAGTGCTAGAGATGCATGAAGAATGTTTAGAAGTGAGAAGAAAGACTTGTTGATATTTGGTCTCAAACGGGATAAGAACCCAAAACCATTGCTTTGAGGCAATGAATGGCTTGTAAAAAGCTATTTTGGGTTAGAATATGTTATAATACCATGAATTTGTATGATTACAAGTGCTAGAGATGCATGAAGAATGTTTAGAAGTGAGTAGAAAGACTTGTTGATATTTGGTCCCAAATGGGATAAGAACCCAAAACCAATGCTTTGAGGCAATGAATGGCTTGTAAAAAGCTATTTTGGGTTAGAATATGTTATAATACCATGAATTTGAATGATTACAAGTGCTAAAGATACATGAAGAATGTTTAGAAGTGAGAAGAAAGACTTGTTGATATTTGGTCCCAAATGGGATAAGAACCCAAAACCATTGCTTTGAGGCAATGAATGGCTTGTATAAAGTTATTTTGGGTTAGAATATGTTATAATACAATGAATTTGATTGATTACAAGTGCTAGAGATGCATGAAGAATGTTTAGAAGTGAGAAGAAAGACTTGTTGATATTTGGTCTCAAACGGGATAAGAACCCAAAACCATTGCTTTGAGGCAATGAATGGCTTGTAAAAAGCTATTTTGGGTTAGAATATGTTATAATACCATGAATTTGTATGATTACAAGTGCTAGAGATGCATGAAGAATGTTTAGAAGTGAGTAGAAAGACTTGTTGATATTTGGTCCCAAATGGGATAAGAACCCCAAACCAATGCTTTGAGGCAATGAATGGCTTGTAAAAAGCTATTTTGGGTTAGAATATGTTATAATACCATGAATTTGAATGATTACAAGTGCTAAAGATACATGAAGAATGTTTAGAAGTGAGAAGAAAGACTTGTTGATATTTGGTCCCAAATGGGATAAGAACCCAAAACCATTGCTTTGAGGCAATGAATGGCTTGTATAAAGTTATTTTGGGTTAGAATATGTTATAATACAATGAATTTGATTGATTACAAGTGCTAGAGATGCATGAAGAATGTTTAGAAGTGAGAAGAAAGACTTGTTGATATTTGGTCTCAAACGGGATAAGAACCCAAAACCATTGCTTTGAGGCAATGAATGGCTTGTAAAAAGCTATTTTGGGTTAGAATATGTTATAATACCATGAATTTGTATGATTACAAGTGCTAGAGATGCATGAAGAATGTTTAGAAGTGAGTAGAAAGACTTGTTGATATTTGGTCCCAAATGGGATAAGAACCCCAAACCAATGCTTTGAGGCAATGAATGGCTTGTAAAAAGCTATTTTGGGTTAGAATATGTTATAATACCATGAATTTGAATGATTACAAGTGCTAAAGATACATGAAGAATGTTTAGAAGTGAGAAGAAAGACTTGTTGATATTTGGTCCCAAATGGGATAAGAACCCAAAACCATTGCTTTGAGGCAATGAATGGCTTGTAAAAAGCTATTTTGGGTTAGAATATGTTATAATACCATGAATTTGAATGATTACAAGTGCTAGAGATACATGAAGAATGTTTAGAAGTGAGAAGAAAGACTTGTTGATATTTGGTCCCAAATGGGATAAGAACCCAAAACCATTGCTTTGAGGCAGTGAATGGCTTGTATAAAGTTCTATTGGGTTAGAATATATTATAATACAATGAATTTGATTGATTACAAGTGCTAGAGATGCATGAAGAATGTTTAGAAGTGAGTAGAAAGACTTGTTGATATTTGGTCCCAAATGGGATAAGAACCCAAAACCATTGCTTTGAGGCAATGAATGGCTTGTAAAAAGCTATTTTGGGTTAGAATATGTTATAATACAATGAATTTGAATTATTACAAGTGGTAGAGATGCACGAAGAATGTTTAGATGTGAGAAGAAAGACTTGTTGATATTTGGTCCCAAATGGGATAAGAACCCAAAACCAAATCTTTGAGGCAGTGAATGGCTTGTATAAAGTTGTTTTGGGTTAGAATATGTTATAATACAATCAATTTGATTGATTACAAGTGCTAAAGATGCATGAAGAATGTTTAGAAGTGAGAAGAAAGACTTGTTGAAATTTGGTCTCAAATGGGATAAGAACCCAAAACCACTGCTTTGAGGCAGTGAATGGCTTGTATAAAGTTCTATTGGGTTAGAATATGTTATAATACAATGAATTTGATTGATTACAAGTGCTAGAGATGCATGAAGAATGTTTAGAAGTGAGTAGAAAGACTTGTTGATATTAGGTCTCAAATGGGATAAGAACCCAAAACCATTGCTTTGAGGCAATGAATGGCTTGTAAAAAGCTATTTTGGGTTAGAATATGTTATAATACCATGAATTTGTATGATTACAAGTGCTAGAGATGCATGAAGAATGTTTAGAAGTGAGTAGAAAGACTTGTTGATATTTGGTCCCAAATGGGATAAGAACCCAAAACCAATGCTTTGAGGCAATGAATGGCTTGTAAAAAGCTATTTTGGGTTAGTATATGTTATAATAACATGAATTTGAATGATTACAAGTGCTAGAGATGCATGAAGAATGTTTAGAAGTGAGAAGAAAGACTTGTTGATATTTGGTCCCAAATGGGATAAGAACCCAAAACCAATGCTTTGAGGCAATAAATGGCTTGTAAAAAGCTATTTTGGGTTAGAATATGTTATAATACCATGAATTTGAATGATTACAAGTGCTAGAGATACATGAAGAATGTTTAGAAGTGAGAAGAAAGACTTGTATATATTTGGTCCCAAATGGGATAAGAACCCAAAACCATTGCTTTGAGGCAGTGAATGGCTTGTATAAAGTTCTATTGGGTTAGAATATGTTATAATACAATGAATTTGATTGATTAAAAGTGCTAGAGATGCATGAAGAATGTTTAGAAGTGAGTAGAAAAACTTGTTGATATTTGGTCCCAAATAGGATAAGAACCCAAAACCATTGCTTTGAGGCAGTGAATGGCTTGTATAAAGTTATTTTCGGTTAGAATATGTTATAATACTATGAATTTGATTGATTACAAGTGCTAGAGATGCATGAAGAATGTTTAGAAGTGAGAAGAAAGACTTGTTGATATTTGGTCTCAAATGGGATAAGAACCCAAAACCATTGCTTTGAGGCAATGAATGGCTTGTAAAAAGCTATTTTGGGTTAGAATATGTTATAATACCATGAATTTGTATGATTACAAGTGCTAGAGATGCATGAAGAATGTTTAGAAGTGAGTAGAAAGACTTGTTGATATTTGGTCCCAAATGGGATAAGAACCCAAAACCAATGCTTTGAGGCAATGAATGGCTTGTAAAAAGCTATTTTGGGTTAGAATATGTTATAATACCATGAATTTGAATGATTACAAGTGCTAAAGATACATGAAGAATGTTTAGAAGTGAGAAGAAAGACTTGTTGATATTTGGTCCCAAATGGGATAAGAACCCAAAACCATTGCTTTGAGGCAATGAATGGCTTGTAAAAAGCTATTTTGGGTTAGAATATGTTATAATACCATGAATTTGAATGATTACAAGTGCTAGAGATACATGAAGAATGTTTAGAAGTGAGAAGAAAGACTTGTTGATATTTGGTCCCAAATGGGATAAGAACCCAAAACCATTGCTTTGAGGCAGTGAATGGCTTGTATAAAGTTCTATTGGGTTAGAATATGTTATAATAAAATGAATTTGATTGATTACAAGTGCTAGAGATGCATGAAGAATGTTTAGAAGTGAGTAGAAAGACTTGTTGATATTTGGTCCCAAATAGAATAAGAACCCAAAACCATTGCTTTGAGGCAGTGAATGGCTTGTATAAAGTTATTTTGGGTTAGAATATGTTATAATACAATGAATTTGATTGATTACAAGTGCTAGAGATGCATGAGAATGTTTAGAAGTGAGAAGAAAGACTTGTTGATATTTGGTCTCAAAAGGGATAAGAACCCAAAACCATTGCTTTCAGGCAATGAATGGCTTGTAAAAAGCTATTTTGGGTTAGTATATGTTATAATAACATGAATTTGAATGATTACAAGTGCTAGAGATGCATGAAGAATGTTTAGAAGTGAGAAGAAAGACTTGTTGATATTTGGTCCCAAATGGGATAAGAACCCAAAACCAATGCTTTGAGGCAATAAATGGCTTGTAAAAAGCTATTTTGGGTTAGAATATGTTATAATTCCATGAATTTGAATGATTACAAGTGCTAGAGATACATGAAGAATGTTTAGAAGTGAGAAGAAAGACTTGTATATATTTGGTCCCAAATGGGATAAGAACCCAAAACCATTGCTTTGAGGCAGTGAATGGCTTGTATAAAGTTCTATTGGGTTAGAATATGTTATAATACAATGAATTTGATTGATTACAAGTGCTAGAGATGCATGAAGAATGTTTAGAAGTGAGTAGAAAGACTTGTTGATATTTGGTCCCAAATAGGATAAGAACCCAAAACCATTGCTTTGAGGCAGTGAATGGCTTGTATAAAGTTATTTTGGCTTAGAATATGTTATAATACAATGAATTTGATTGATTACAAGTGCTAGAGATGCATGAAGAATGTTTAGAAGTGAGAAGAAAGACTTGTTGATATTTGGTCCCAAATAGGATAAGAACCCAAAACCATTGCTTTGAGGCAGTGAATGGCTTGTATAAAGTTATTTTGGGTTAGAATATGTTATAATACAATGAATTTGATTGATTACAAGTGCTAGAGATGCATGAAGAATGTTTAGAAGTGAGAAGAAAGACTTGTTGATATTTGGTCTCAAATGGGATAAGAACCCAAAACCATTGCTTTGAGGCAATGAATGGCTTGTAAAAAGCTATTTTGGGTTAGAATATGTTATAATACCATGAATTTGTATGATTACAAGTGCTAGAGATGCATGAAGAATGTTTAGAAGTGAGTAGAAAGACTTGTTGATATTTGGTCCCAAATGGGATAAGAACCCAAAACCAATGCTTTGAGGCAATGAATGGCTTGTAAAAAGCTATTTTGGGTTAGAATATGTTATAATACCATGAATTTGAATGATTACAAGTGCTAAAGATACATGAAGAATGTTTAGAAGTGAGAAGAAAGACTTGTTGATATTTGGTCCCAAATGGGATAAGAACCCAAAACCATTGCTTTGAGGCAATGAATGGCTTGTAAAAAGCTATTTTGGGTTAGAATATGTTATAATACCATGAATTTGAATGATTACAAGTGCTAGAGATACATGAAGAATGTTTAGAAGTGAGAAGAAAGACTTGTTGATATTTGGTCCCAAATGGGATAAGAACCCAAAACCATCGCTTTGAGGCAGTGAATGGCTTGTATAAAGTTCTATTGGGTTAGAATATGTTATAATACAATGAATTTGATTGATTACAAGTGCTAGAGATGCATGAAGAATGTTTAGAAGTGAGTAGAAAGACTTGTTGATATTTGGTCCCAAATAGGATAAGAACCCAAAACCATTGCTTTGAGGCAGTGAATGGCTTGTATAAAGTTATTTTGGGTTAGAATATGTTATAATACAATGAATTTGATTGATTACAAGTGCTAGAGATGCATGAAGAATGTTTAAAAGTGAGAAGAAAGACTTGTTGATATTTGGTCTCAAATGGGATAAGAACCCAAAACCATTGCTTTGAGGCAATGAATGGCTTGTAAAATGCTATTTTGGGTTAGAATATGTTATAATACCATGAATTTGTATGATTACAAGTGCTAGAGATGCATGAAGAATGTTTAGAAGTGAGTAGAAAGACTTGTTGATATTTGGTCCCAAATGGGATAAGAACCCAAAACCAATGCTTTGAGGCAATGAATGGCTTGTAAAAAGCTATTTTGGCTTAGAATATGTTATAATACCATGAATTTGAATGATTACAAGTGCTAGAGATACATGAAGAATGTTTAGAAGTGAGAAGAAAGACTTGTTGATATTTGGTCCCAAATGGGATAAGAACCCAAAACCATTGCTTTGAGGCAATGAATGGCTTGTAAAAAGCTATTTTGGGTTAGAATATGTTATAATACAATGAATTTGAATTATTACAAGTGGTAGAGATGCACGAAGAATGTTTAGATGTGAGAAGAAAGACTTGTTGATATTTGGTCCCAAATGGGATAAGAACCCAAAACCAAATCTTTGAGGCAGTGAATGGCTTCTATAAAGTTGTTTTGGGTTAGAATATGTTATAATACAATGAATTTGATTGATTACAAGTGCTAGAGATGCATGAAGAATGTTTAGAAGTGAGAAGAAAGACTTGTTGAAATTTGGTCTCAAATGGGATAAGAACCCAAAACCATTGCTTTGAGGCAGTAAATGGCTTGTATAAAGTTCTATTGGGTTAGAATATGTTATAATACAATGAATTTGATTGATTACAAGTGGTAGAGATGCATGAAGAATGTTTAGAAGTGAGAAGAAAGACTTGTTGATATTTGGTCCCAAATAGGATAAGAACCCAAAACCATTGCTTTGAGGCAGTGAATGGCTTGTATAAAGTTATTTTGGGTTAGAATATGTTATAATACAATGAATTTGATTGATTACAAGTGCTAGAGATGCATGAGAATGTTTAGAAGTGAGAAGAAAGACTTGTTGATATTTGGTCTCAAATGGGATAAGAACCCAAAACCATTGCTTTCAGGCAATGAATGGCTTGTAAAAAGCTATTTTGGGTTAGAATATGTTATAATACCATGAATTTGTATGATTACAAGTGCTAGAGATGCATGAAGAATGTTTAGAAGTGAGTAGAAAGACTTGTTGATATTTGGTCCCAAATGGGATAAGAACCCAAAACCAATGCTTTGAGGCAATGAATGGCTTGTAAAAAGCTATTTTGGGTTAGTATATGTTATAATAACATGAATTTGAATGATTACAAGTGCTAGAGATGCATGAAGAATGTTTAGAAGTGAGAAGAAAGACTTGTTGATATTTGGTCCCAAATTGGAGAAGAACCCAAAACCATTGCTTTGAGGCAATGAATGGCTTGTATAAAGTTATTTTGGGTTAGAATATGTTATAATACAATGAATTTGATTGATTACAAGTGCTAGAGATGCATGAAGAATGTTTAGAAGTGAGAAGAAAGACTTGTTGATATTTGGTCCCAAATAGGATAAGAACCCAAAACCATTGCTTTGAGGCAGTGAATGGCTTGTATAAAGTTATTTTGGGTTAGAATATGTTATAATACAATGAATTTGATTGATTACAAGTGCTAGAGATGCATGAAGAATGTTTAGAAGTGAGAAGAAAGACTTGTTGATATTTGGTCTCAAATGGGATAAGAACCCAAAACCATTGCTTTGAGGCAATGAATGGCTTGTAAAAAGCTATTTTGGGTTAGAATATGTTATAATACCATGAATTTGTATGATTACAAGTGCTAGAGATGCATGAAGAATGTTTAGAAGTGAGTAGAAAGACTTGTTGATATTTGGTCCCAAATGGGATAAGAACCCAAAACCAATGCTTTGAGGCAATGAATGGCTTGTAAAAAGCTATTTTGGGTTAGAATATGTTATAATACCATGAATTTGAATGATTACAAGTGCTAAAGATACATGAAGAATGTTTAGAAGTGAGAAGAAAGACTTGTTGATATTTGGTCCCAAATGGGATAAGAACCCAAAACCATTGCTTTGAGGCAATGAATGGCTTGTAAAAAGCTATTTTGGGTTAGAATATGTTATAATACCATGAATTTGAATGATTACAAGTGCTAGAGATACATGAAGAATGTTTAGAAGTGAGAAGAAAGACTTGTTGATATTTGGTCCCAAATGGGATAAGAACCCAAAACCATTGCTTTGAGGCAGTGAATGGCTTGTATAAAGTTCTATTGGGTTAGAATATGTTATAATACAATGAATTTGATTGATTACATGTGCTAGAGATGCATGAAGAATGTTTAGAAGTGAGTAGAAAGACTTGTTGATATTTGGTCCCAAATAGGATAAGAACCCAAAACCATTGCTTTGAGGCAGTGAATGGCTTGTATAAAGTTATTTTGGGTTAGAATATGTTATAATACAATGAATTTGATTGATTACAAGTGCTAGAGATGCATGAGAATGTTTAGAAGTGAGAAGAAAGACTTGTTGATATTTGGTCTCAAATGGGATAAGAACCCAAAACCATTGCTTTCAGGCAATGAATGGCTTGTAAAAAGCTATTTTGGGTTAGTATATGTTATAATAACATGAATTTGAATGATTACAAGTGCTAGAGATGCATGAAGAATGTTTAGAAGTGAGAAGAAAGACTTGTTGATATTTGGTCCCAAATGGGATAAGAACCCAAAACCAATGCTTTGAGGCAATAAATGGCTTGTAAAAAGCTATTTTGGGTTAGAATATGTTATAATACCATGAATTTGAATGATTACAAGTGCTAGAGATACATGAAGAATGTATAGAAGTGAGAAGAAAGACTTGTATATATTTGGTCCCAAATGGGATAAGAACCCAAAACCATTGCTTTGAGGCAGTGAATGGCTTGTATAAAGTTCTATTGGGTTAGAATATGTTATAATACAATGAATTTGATTGATTACAAGTGCTAGAGATGCATGAAGAACGTTTAGAAGTGAGTAGAAAGACTTGTTGATATTTGGTCCCAAATAGGATAAGAACCCAAAACCATTGCTTTGAGGCAGTGAATGGCTTGTATAAAGTTATTTTGGGTTAGAATATGTTATAATACAATGAATTTGATTGATTACAAGTACTAGAGATGCATGAAGAATGTTTAGAAGTGAGAAGAAAGACTTGTTGATATTTGGTCCCAAATAGGATAAGAACCCAAAACCATTGCTTTGAGGCAGTGAATGGCTTGTATAAAGTTATTTTGGGTTAGAATATGTTATAATACAATGAATTTGATTGATTACAAGTGCTAGAGATGCATGAAGAATGTTTAGAAGTGAGAAGAAAGACTTGTTGATATTTGGTCTCAAATGGGATAAGAACCCAAAACCATTGCTTTGAGGCAATGAATGGCTTGTAAAAAGCTATTTTGGGTTAGAATATGTTATAATACCATGAATTTGAATGATTACAAGTGCTAAAGATACATGAAGAATGTTTAGAAGTGAGAAGAAAGACTTGTTGATATTTGGTCCCAAATGGGATAAGAACCCAAAACCATTGCTTTGAGGCAATGAATGGCTTGTAAAAAGCTATTTTGGCTTAGAATATGTTATAATACCATGAATTTGAATGATTACAAGTGCTAGAGATACATGAAGAATGTTTAGAAGTGAGAAGAAAGACTTGTTGATATTTGGTCCCAAATGGGATAAGAACCCAAAACCATTGCTTTGAGGCAATGAATGGCTTGTAAAAAGCTATTTTGGGTTAGAATATGTTATAATACAATGAATTTGAATTATTACAAGTGGTAGAGATGCACGAAGAATGTTTAGATGTGAGAAGAAAGACTTGTTGATATTTGGTCCCAAATGGGATAAGAACCCAAAACCAAATCTTTGAGGCAGTGAATGGCTTGTATAAAGTTGTTTTGGGTTAGAATATGTTATAATACAATGAATTTGATTGATTACAAGTGCTAGAGATGCATGAAGAATGTTTAGAAGTGAGAAGAAAGACTTGTTGAAATTTGGTCTCAAATGGGATAAGAACCCAAAACCATTGCTTTGAGGCAGTGAATGGCTTGTATAAAGTTCTATTGGGTTAGAATATGTTATAATACAATGAATTTGATTGATTACAAGTGCTAGAGATGCATGAAGAATGTTTAGAAGTGAGTAGAAAGACTTGTTGATATTTGGTCCCAAATAGGATAAGAACCCAAAACCATTGCTTTGAGGCAGTGAATGGCTTGTATAAAGTTATTTTGGGTTAGAATATGTTATAATACAATGAATTTGATTGATTACAAGTGCTAGAGATGCATGAAGAATGTTTAAAAGTGAGAAGAAAGACTTGTTGATATTTGGTCTCAAATGGGATAAGAACCCAAAACCATTGCTTTGAGGCAATGAATGGCTTGTAAAATGCTATTTTGGGTTAGAATATGTTATAATACCATGAATTTGTATGATTACAAGTGCTAGAGATGCATGAAGAATGTTTAGAAGTGAGTAGAAAGACTTGTTGATATTTGGTCCCAAATGGGATAAGAACCCAAAACCAATGCTTTGAGGCAATGAATGGCTTGTAAAAAGCTATTTTGGCTTAGAATATGTTATAATACCATGAATTTGAATGATTACAAGTGCTAGAGATACATGAAGAATGTTTAGAAGTGAGAAGAAAGACTTGTTGATATTTGGTCCCAAATGGGATAAGAACCCAAAACCATTGCTTTGAGGCAATGAATGGCTTGTAAAAAGCTATTTTGGGTTAGAATATGTTATAATACAATGAATTTGAATTATTACAAGTGGTAGAGATGCACGAAGAATGTTTAGATGTGAGAAGAAAGACTTGTTGATATTTGGTCCCAAATGGGATAAGAACCCAAAACCAAATCTTTGAGGCAGTGAATGGCTTGTATAAAGTTGTTTTGGGTTAGAATATGTTATAATACAATGAATTTGATTGATTACAAGTGCTAGAGATGCATGAAGAATGTTTAGAAGTGAGAAGAAAGACTTGTTGAAATTTGGTCTCAAATGGGATAAGAACCCAAAACCATTGCTTTGAGGCAGTGAATGGCTTGTATAAAGTTCTATTGGGTTAGAATATGTTATAATACAATGAATTTGATTGATTACAAGTGCTAGAGATGCATGAAGAATGTTTAGAAGTGAGTAGAAAGACTTGTTGATATTTGGTCCCAAATAGGATAAGAACCCAAAACCATTGCTTTGAGGCAGTGAATGGCTTGTATAAAGTTATTTTGGGTTAGAATATGTTATAATACAATGAATTTGATTGATTACAAGTGCTAGAGATGCATGAAGAATGTTTAAAAGTGAGAAGAAAGACTTGTTGATATTTGGTCTCAAATGGGATAAGAACCCAAAACCATTGCTTTGAGGCAATGAATGGCTTGTAAAATGCTATTTTGGGTTAGAATATGTTATAATACCATGAATTTGTATGATTACAAGTGCTAGAGATGCATGAAGAATGTTTAGAAGTGAGTAGAAAGACTTGTTGATATTTGGTCCCAAATGGGATAAGAACCCAAAACCAATGCTTTGAGGCAATGAATGGCTTGTAAAAAGCTATTTTGGCTTAGAATATGTTATAATACCATGAATTTGAATGATTACAAGTGCTAGAGATACATGAAGAATGTTTAGAAGTGAGAAGAAAGACTTGTTGATATTTGGTCCCAAATGGGATAAGAACCCAAAACCATTGCTTTGAGGCAATGAATGGCTTGTAAAAAGCTATTTTGGGTTAGAATATGTTATAATACAATGAATTTGAATTATTACAAGTGGTAGAGATGCACGAAGAATGTTTAGATGTGAGAAGAAAGACTTGTTGATATTTGGTCCCAAATGGGATAAGAACCCAAAACCAAATCTTTGAGGCAGTGAATGGCTTGTATAAAGTTGTTTTGGGTTAGAATATGTTATAATACAATGAATTTGATTGATTACAAGTGCTAGAGATGCATGAAGAATGTTTAGAAGTGAGAAGAAAGACTTGTTGAAATTTGGTCTCAAATGGGATAAGAACCCAAAACCATTGCTTTGAGGCAGTGAATGGCTTGTATAAAGTTCTATTGGGTTAGAATATGTTATAATACAATGAATTTGATTGATTACAAGTGCTAGAGATGCATGAAGAATGTTTAGAAGTGAGTAGAAAGACTTGTTGATATTTGGTCTCAAATGGGATAAGAACCCAAAACCATTGCTTTGAGGCAATGAATGGCTTGTAAAAAGCTATTTTGGGTTAGAATATGTTATAATACCATGAATTTGTATGATTACAAGTGCTAGAGATGCATGAAGAATGTTTAGAAGTGAGTAGAAAGACTTGTTGATATTTGGTCCCAAATGGGATAAGAACCCAAAACCAATGCTTTGAGGCAATGAATGGCTTGTAAAAAGCTATTTTGGGTTAGTATATGTTATAATAACATGAATTTGAATGATTACAAGTGCTAGAGATGCATGAAGAATGTTTAGAAGTGAGAAGAAAGACTTGTTGATATTTGGTCCCAAATTGGAGAAGAACCCAAAACCATTGCTTTGAGGCAATGAATGGCTTGTAAAAAGCTATTTTGGGTTAGAATATGTTATAATACCATGAATTTGAATGATTACAAGTGCTAGAGATACATGAAGAATGTTTAGAAGTGAGAAGAAAGACTTGTTGATATTTGGTCCCAAATGGGATAAGAACCCAAAACCATTGCTTTGAGGCAGTGAATGGCTTGTATAAAGTTCTATTGGGTTAGAATATGTTATAATACAATGAATTTGATTGATTACAAGTGCTAGAGATGCATGAAGAATGTTTAGAAGTGAGTAGAAAGACTTGTTGATATTTGGTCTCAAATAGGATAAGAACCCAAAACCATTGCTTTGAGGCAGTGAATGGCTTGTATAAAGTTATTTTGGGTTAGAATATGTTATAATACAATGAATTTGATTGATTACAAGTGCTAGAGATGCATGAGAATGTTTAGAAGTGAGAAGAAAGACTTGTTGATATTTGGTCTCAAATGGGATAAGAACCCAAAACCATTGCTTTCAGGCAATGAATGGCTTGTAAAAAGCTATTTTGGGTTAGTATATGTTATAATAACATGAATTTGAATGATTACAAGTGCTAGAGATGCATGAAGAATGTTTAGAAGTGAGAAGAAAGACTTGTTGATATTTGGTCCCAAATGGGATAAGAACCCAAAACCATTGCTTTGAGGCAATGAATGGCTTGTAAAAAGCTATTTTGGGTTAGAATATGTTATAATACAATGAATTTGAATTATTACAAGTGGTAGAGATGCACGAAGAATGTTTAGATGTGAGAAGAAAGACTTGTTGATATTTGGTCCCAAATGGGATAAGAACCCAAAACCAAATCTTTGAGGCAGTGAATGGCTTGTATAAAGTTGTTTTGGGTTAGAATATGTTATAATACAATGAATTTGATTGATTACAAGAACTAGAGATGCATGAAGAATGTTTAGAAGTGAGAAGAAAGACTTGTTGAAATTTGGTCTCAAATGGGATAAGAACCCAAAACCATTGCTTTGAGGCAGTGAATGGCTTGTATAAAGTTCTATTGGGTTAGAATATGTTATAATACAATGAATTTGATTGATTACAAGTGCTAGAGATGCATGAAGAATGTTTAGAAGTGAGTAGAAAGACTTGTTGATATTTGGTCCCAAATAGGATAAGAACCCAAAACCATTGCTTTGAGGCAGTGAATGGCTTGTATAAAGTTATTTTGGGTTAGAATATGTTATAATACAATGAATTTGATTGATTACAAGTGCTAGAGATGCATGAAGAATGTTTAAAAGTGAGAAGAAAGACTTGTTGATATTTGGTCTCAAATGGGATAAGAACCCAAAACCATTGCTTTGAGGCAATGAATGGCTTGTAAAATGCTATTTTGGGTTAGAATATGTTATAATACCATGAATTTGTATGATTACAAGTGCTAGAGATGCATGAAGAATGTTTAGAAGTGAGTAGAAAGACTTGTTGATATTTGGTCCCAAATGGGATAAGAACCCAAAACCAATGCTTTGAGGCAATGAATGGCTTGTAAAAAGCTATTTTGGCTTAGAATATGTTATAATACCATGAATTTGAATGATTACAAGTGCTAGAGATACATGAAGAATGTTTAGAAGTGAGAAGAAAGACTTGTTGATATTTGGTCCCAAATGGGATAAGAACCCAAAACCATTGCTTTGAGGCAATGAATGGCTTGTAAAAAGCTATTTTGGGTTAGAATATGTTATAATACAATGAATTTGAATTATTACAAGTGGTAGAGATGCACGAAGAATGTTTAGATGTGAGAAGAAAGACTTGTTGATATTTGGTCCCAAATGGGATAAGAACCCAAAACCAAATCTTTGAGGCAGTGAATGGCTTGTATAAAGTTGTTTTGGGTTAGAATATGTTATAATACAATGAATTTGATTGATGACAAGTGCTAGAGATGCATGAAGAATGTTTAGAAGTGAGAAGAAAGACTTGTTGAAATTTGGTCTCAAATGGGATAAGAACCCAAAACCATTGCTTTGAGGCAGTGAATGGCTTGTATAAAGTTCTATTGGGTTAGAATATGTTATAATACAATGAATTTGATTGATTACAAGTGCTAGAGATGCATGAAGAATGTTTAGAAGTGAGTAGAAAGACTTGTTGATATTTGGTCTCAAATGGGATAAGAACCCAAAACCATTGCTTTGAGGCAATGAATGGCTTGTAAAAAGCTATTTTGGGTTAGAATATGTTATAATACCATGAATTTGTATGATTACAAGTGCTAGAGATGCATGAAGAATGTTTAGAAGTGAGTAGAAAGACTTGTTGATATTTGGTCCCAAATGGGATAAGAACCCAAAACCAATGCTTTGAGGCAATGAATGGCTTGTAAAAAGCTATTTTGGGTTAGTATATGTTATAATAACATGAATTTGAATGATTACAAGTGCTAGAGATGCATGAAGAATGTTTAGAAGTGAGAAGAAAGACTTGTTGATATTTGGTCCCAAATTGGAGAAGAACCCAAAACCATTGCTTTGAGGCAATGAATGGCTTGTATAAAGTTATTTTGGGTTAGAATATGTTATAATACAATGAATTTGATTGATTACCAGAGCTAGAGATGCATGAAGAATGTTTAGAAGTGAGAAGAAAGACTTGTTGATATTTGGTCCCAAATAGGATAAGAACCCAAAACCATTGCTTTGAGGCAGTGAATGGCTTGTATAAAGTTATTTTGGGTTAGAATATGTTATAATACAATGAATTTGATTGATTACAAGTGCTAGAGATGCATGAAGAATGTTTAGAAGTGAGAAGAAAGACTTGTTGATATTTGGTCTCAAATGGGATAAGAACCCAAAACCATTGCTTTGAGGCAATGAATGGCTTGTAAAAAGCTATTTTGGGTTAGAATATGTTATAATACCATGAATTTGTATGATTACAAGTGCTAGAGATGCATGAAGAATGTTTAGAAGTGAGTAGAAAGACTTGTTGATATTTGGTCCCAAATGGGATAAGAACCCAAAACCAATGCTTTGAGGCAATGAATGGCTTGTAAAAAGCTATTTTGGGTTAGAATATGTTATAATACCATGAATTTGAATGATTACAAGTGCTAAAGATACATGAAGAATGTTTAGAAGTGAGAAGAAAGACTTGTTGATATTTGGTCCCAAATGGGATAAGAACCCAAAACCATTGCTTTGAGGCAATGAATGGCTTGTAAAAAGCTATTTTGGGTTAGAATATGTTATAATACCATGAATTTGAATGATTACAAGTGCTAGAGATACATGAAGAATGTTTAGAAGTGAGAAGAAAGACTTGTTGATATTTGGTCCCAAATGGGATAAGAACCGAAAACCATTGCTTTGAGGCAGTGAATGGCTTGTATAAAGTTCTATTGGGTTAGAATATGTTATAATACAATGAATTTGATTGATTACAAGTGCTAGAGATGCATGAAGAATATTTAGAAGTGAGTAGAAAGACTTGTTGATATTTGGTCCCAAATAGGATAAGAACCCAAAACCATTGCTTTGAGGCAGTGAATGGCTTGTATAAAGTTATTTTGGGTTAGAATATGTTATAATACAATGAATTTGATTGATTACAAGTGCTAGAGATGCATGAGAATGTTTAGAAGTGAGAAGAAAGACTTGTTGATATTTGGTCTCAAATGGGATAAGAACCCAAAACCATTGCTTTCAGGCAATGAATGGCTTGTAAGAAGCTATTTTGGGTTAGTATATGTTATAATAACATGAATTTGAATGATTACAAGTGCTAGAGATGCATGAAGAATGTTTAGAAGTGAGAAGAAAGACTTGTTGATATTTGGTCCCAAATGGGATAAGAACCCAAAACCAATGCTTTGAGGCAATAAATGGCTTGTAAAAAGTTATTTTGGGTTAGAATATGTTATAATACCATGAATTTGAATGATTACAAGTGCTAGAGATACATGATGAATGTATAGAAGTGAGAAGAAAGACTTGTATATATTTGGTCCCAAATGGGATAAGAACCCAAAACCATTGCTTTGAGGCAGTGAATGGCTTGTATAAAGTTCTATTGGGTTAGAATATGTTATAATACAATGAATTTGATTGATTACAAGTGCTAGAGATGCATGAAGAATGTTTAGAAGTGAGTAGAAAGACTTGTTGATATTTGGTCCCAAATAGGATAAGAACCCAAAACCATTGCTTTGAGGCAGTGAATGGCTTGTATAAAGTTATTTTGGGTTAGAATATGTTATAATACAATGAATTTGATTGATTACAAGTACTAGAGATGCATGAAGAATGTTTAGAAGTGAGAAGAAAGACTTGTTGATATTTGGTCCCAAATAGGATAAGAACCCAAAACCATTGCTTTGAGGCAGTGAATGGCTTGTATAAAGTTATTTTGGGTTAGAATATGTTATAATACAATGAATTTGATTGATTACAAGTGCTAGAGATGCATGAAGAATGTTTAGAAGTGAGAAGAAAGACTTGTTGATATTTGGTCTCAAATGGGATAAGAACCCAAAACCATTGCTTTGAGGCAATGAATGGCTTGTAAAAAGCTATTTTGGGTTAGAATATGTTATAATACCATGAATTTGAATGATTACAAGTGCTAAAGATACATGAAGAATGTTTAGAAGTGAGAAGAAAGACTTGTTGATATTTGGTCCCAAATGGGATAAGAACCCAAAACCATTGCTTTGAGGCAATGAATGGCTTGTAAAAAGCTATTTTGGCTTAGAATATGTTATAATACCATGAATTTGAATGATTACAAGTGCTAGAGATACATGAAGAATGTTTAGAAGTGAGAAGAAAGACTTGTTGATATTTGGTCCCAAATGGGATAAGAACCCAAAACCATTGCTTTGAGGCAATGAATGGCTTGTAAAAAGCTATTTTGGGTTAGAATATGTTATAATACAATGAATTTGAATTATTACAAGTGGTAGAGATGCACGAAGAATGTTTAGATGTGAGAAGAAAGACTTGTTGATATTTGGTCCCAAATGGGATAAGAACCCAAAACCAAATCTTTGAGGCAGTGAATGGCTTGTATAAAGTTTTTTTGGGTTAGAATATGTTATAATACAATGAATTTGATTGATTACAAGTGCTAGAGATGCATGAAGAATGTTTAGAAGTGAGAAGAAAGACTTGTTGAAATTTGGTCTCAAATGGGATAAGAACCCAAAACCATTGCTTTGAGGCAGTGAATGGCTTGTATAAAGTTCTATTGGGTTAGAATATGTTATAATACAATGAATTTGATTGATTACAAGTGCTAGAGATGCATGAAGAATGTTTAGAAGTGAGTAGAAAGACTTGTTGATATTTGGTCTCAAATGGGATAAGAACCCAAAACCATTGCTTTGAGGCAATGAATGGCTTGTAAAAAGCTATTTTGGGTTAGAATATGTTATAATACCATGAATTTGTATGATTACAAGTGCTAGAGATGCATGAAGAATGTTTAGAAGTGAGTAGAAAGACTTGTTGATATTTGGTCCCAAATGGGATAAGAACCCAAAACCAATGCTTTGAGGCAATGAATGGCTTGTAAAAAGCTATTTTGGGTTAGTATATGTTATAATAACATGAATTTGAATGATTACAAGTGCTAGAGATGCATGAAGAATGTTTAGAAGTGAGAAGAAAGACTTATTGATATTTGGTCCCAAATTGGAGAAGAACCCAAAACCATTGCTTTGAGGCAATGAATGGCTTGTATAAAGTTATTTTGGGTTAGAATATGTTATAATACAATGAATTTGATTGATTACAAGTGCTAGAGATGCATGAAGAATGTTTAGAAGTGAGAAGAAAGACTTGTTGATATTTGGTCTCAAATGGGATAAGAACCCAAAACCATTGCTTTGAGGCAATGAATGGCTTGTAAAAAGCTATTTTGGGTTAGAATATGTTATAATACCATGAATTTGTATGATTACAAGTGCTAGAGATGCATGAAGAATGTTTAGAAGTGAGTAGAAAGACTTGTTGATATTTGGTCCCAAATGGGATAAGAACCCAAAACCATTGCTTTGAGGCAGTGAATGGCTTGTATAAAGTTCTATTGGGTTAGAATATGTTATAATACAATGAATTTGATTGATTACAAGTGCTAGAGATGCATGAAGAATGTTTAGAAGTGAGTAGAAAGACTTGTTGATATTTGGTCCCAAATAGGATAAGAACCCAAAACCATTGCTTTGAGGCAGTGAATGGCTTGTATAAAGTTATTTTGGGTTAGAATATGTTATAATACAATGAATTTGATTGATTACAAGTACTAGAGATGCATGAAGAATGTTTAGAAGTGAGAAGAAAGACTTGTTGATATTTGGTCCCAAATAGGATAAGAACCCAAAACCATTGCTTTGAGGCAGTGAATGGCTTGTATAAAGTTATTTTGGGTTAGAATATGTTATAATACAATGAATTTGATTGATTACAAGTGCTAGAGATGCATGAAGAATGTTTAGAAGTGAGAAGAAAGACTTGTTGATATTTGGTCTCAAATGGGATAAGAACCCAAAACCATTGCTTTGAGGCAATGAATGGCTTGTAAAAAGCTATTTTGGGTTAGAATATGTTATAATACCATGAATTTGAATGATTACAAGTGCTAAAGATACATGAAGAATGTTTAGAAGTGAGAAGAAAGACTTGTTGATATTTGGTCCCAAATGGGATAAGAACCCAAAACCATTGCTTTGAGGCAATGAATGGCTTGTAAAAAGCTATTTTGGCTTAGAATATGTTATAATACCATGAATTTGAATGATTACAAGTGCTAGAGATACATGAAGAATGTTTAGAAGTGAGAAGAAAGACTTGTTGATATTTGGTCCCAAATGGGATAAGAACCCAAAACCATTGCTTTGAGGCAATGAATGGCTTGTAAAAAGCTATTTTGGGTTAGAATATGTTATAATACAATGAATTTGAATTATTACAAGTGGTAGAGATGCACGAAGAATGTTTAGATGTGAGAAGAAAGACTTGTTGATATTTGGTCCCAAATGGGATAAGAACCCAAAACCAAATCTTTGAGGCAGTGAATGGCTTGTATAAAGTTTTTTTGGGTTAGAATATGTTATAATACAATGAATTTGATTGATTACAAGTGCTAGAGATGCATGAAGAATGTTTAGAAGTGAGAAGAAAGACTTGTTGAAATTTGGTCTCAAATGGGATAAGAACCCAAAACCATTGCTTTGAGGCAGTGAATGGCTTGTATAAAGTTCTATTGGGTTAGAATATGTTATAATACAATGAATTTGATTGATTACAAGTGCTAGAGATGCATGAAGAATGTTTAGAAGTGAGTAGAAAGACTTGTTGATATTTGGTCTCAAATGGGATAAGAACCCAAAACCATTGCTTTGAGGCAATGAATGGCTTGTAAAAAGCTATTTTGGGTTAGAATATGTTATAATACCATGAATTTGTATGATTACAAGTGCTAGAGATGCATGAAGAATGTTTAGAAGTGAGTAGAAAGACTTGTTGATATTTGGTCCCAAATGGGATAAGAACCCAAAACCAATGCTTTGAGGCAATGAATGGCTTGTAAAAAGATATTTTGGGTTAGTATATGTTATAATAACATGAATTTGAATGATTACAAGTGCTAGAGATGCATGAAGAATGTTTAGAAGTGAGAAGAAAGACTTATTGATATTTGGTCCCAAATTGGAGAAGAACCCAAAACCATTGCTTTGAGGCAATGAATGGCTTGTATAAAGTTATTTTGGGTTAGAATATGTTATAATACAATGAATTTGATTGATTACAAGTGCTAGAGATGCATGAAGAATGTTTAGAAGTGAGAAGAAAGACTTGTTGATATTTGGTCTCAAATGGGATAAGAACCCAAAACCATTGCTTTGAGGCAATGAATGGCTTGTAAAAAGCTATTTTGGGTTAGAATATGTTATAATACCATGAATTTGTATGATTACAAGTGCTAGAGATGCATGAAGAATGTTTAGAAGTGAGTAGAAAGACTTGTTGATATTTGGTCCCAAATGGGATAAGAACCCAAAACCATTGCTTTGAGGCAATGAATGGCTTGTAAAAAGCTATTTTGGGTTAGAATATGTTATAATACCATGAATTTGAATGATTACAAGTGCTAGAGATACATGAAGAATGTTTAGAAGTGAGAAGAAAGACTTGTTGATATTTGGTCCCAAATGGGATAAGAACCCAAAACCATTGCTTTGAGGCAGTGAATGGCTTGTATAAAGTTCTATTGGGTTAGAATATGTTATAATACAATGAATTTGATTGATTACAAGTGCTAGAGATGCATGAAGAATGTTTAGAAGTGAGTAGAAAGACTTGTTGATATTTGGTCCCAAATAGGATAAGAACCCAAAACCATTGCTTTGAGGCAATGAATGGCTTGTATAAAGTTATTTTGGTTTAGAATATGTTATAATACAATGAATTTGATTGATTACAAGTGCTAGAGATGCATGAGAATGTTTAGAAGTGAGAAGAAAGACTTGTTGATATTTGGTTTCAAGTGGGATAAGAACCCAAAACCATTGCTTTCAGGCAATGAATGGCTTGTAAAAAGCTATTTTGGGTTAGTATATGTTATAATAACATGAATTTGAATGATTACAAGTGCTAGAGATGCATGAAGAATGTTTAGAAGTGAGAAGAAAGACTTGTTGATATTTGGTCCCAAATGGGATAAGAACCCAAAACCAATGCTTTGAGGCAATAAATGGCTTGTAAAAAGCTATTTTGGGTTAGAATATGTTATAATACCATGAATTTGAATGATTACAAGTGCTAGAGATACATGAAGAATGTATAGAAGTGAGAAGAAAGACTTGTATATATTTGGTCCCAAATGGGATAAGAACCCAAAACCATTGCTTTGAGGCAGTGAATGGCTTGTATAAAGTTCTATTGGGTTAGAATATGTTATAATACAATGAATTTGATTGATTACAAGTGCTAGAGATGCATGAAGAATGTTTAGAAGTGAGTAGAAAGACTTGTTGATATTTGGTCCCAAATAGGATAAGAACCCAAAACCATTGCTTTGAGGCAGTGAATGGCTTGTATAAAGTTATTTTGGGTTAGATTATGTTATAATACAATGAATTTGATTGATTACAAGTACTAGAGATGCATGAAGAATGTTTAGAAGTGAGAAGAAAGACTTGTTGATATTTGGTCCCAAATAGGATAAGAACCCAAAACCATTGCTTTGAGGCAGTGAATGGCTTGTATAAAGTTATTTTGGGTTAGAATATGTTATAATACAATGAATTTGATTGATTACAAGTGCTAGAGATGCATGAAGAATGTTTAGAAGTGAGAAGAAAGACTTGTTGATATTTGGTCTCAAATGGGATAAGAACCCAAAACCATTGCTTTGAGGCAATGAATGGCTTGTAAAAAGCTATTTTGGGTTAGAATATGTTATAATACCATGAATTTGTATGATTACAAGTGCTAGAGATGCATGAAGAATGTTTAGAAGTGAGTAGAAAGACTTGTTGATATTTGGTCCCAAATGGGATAAGAACCCAAAACCAATGCTTTGAGGCAATAAATGGCTTGTAAAAAGCTATTTTGGGTTAGAATATGTTATAATACCATGAATTTGAATGATTACAAGTGCTAGAGATACATGAAGAATGTATAGAAGTGAGAAGAAAGACTTGTATATATTTGGTCCCAAATGGGATAAGAACCCAAAACCATTGCTTTGAGGCAGTGAATGGCTTGTATAAAGTTCTATTGGGTTAGAATATGTTATAATACAATGAATTTGATTGATTACAAGTGCTAGAGATGCATGAAGAATGTTTAGAAGTGAGTAGAAAGACTTGTTGATATTTGGTCCCAAATAGGATAAGAACCCAAAACCATTGCTTTGAGGCAGTGAATGGCTTGTATAAAGTTATTTTGGGTTAGATTATGTTATAATACAATGAATTTGATTGATTACAAGTACTAGA
Organism: Capsella bursa-pastoris; assembly: GCA_036452645.1. Classification (NCBI taxonomy): domain Eukaryota; kingdom Viridiplantae; phylum Streptophyta; class Magnoliopsida; order Brassicales; family Brassicaceae; genus Capsella; species Capsella bursa-pastoris. The sequence continues at coordinate 4,712,275 of CP144186.1, forward strand.
GATGCATGAAGAATGTTTAGAAGTGAGAAGAAAGACTTGTTGATATTTGGTCCCAAATAGGATAAGAACCCAAAACCATTGCTTTGAGGCAGTGAATGGCTTGTATAAAGTTATTTTGGGTTAGAATATGTTATAATACAATGAATTTGATTGATTACAAGTGCTAGAGATGCATGAAGAATGTTTAGAAGTGAGAAGAAAGACTTGTTGATATTTGGTCTCAAATGGGATAAGAACCCAAAACCATTGCTTTGAGGCAATGAATGGCTTGTAAAAAGCTATTTTGGGTTAGAATATGTTATAATACCATGAATTTGTATGATTACAAGTGCTAGAGATGCATGAAGAATGTTTAGAAGTGAGAAGAAAGACTTGTTGATATTTGGTCCCAAATAGGATAAGAACCCAAAACCATTGCTTTGAGGCAGTGAATGGCTTGTATAAAGTTATTTTGGGTTAGATTATGTTATAATACAATGAATTTGATTGATTACAAGTACTAGAGATGCATGAAGAATGTTTAGAAGTGAGAAGAAAGACTTGTTGATATTTGGTCCCAAATAGGATAAGAACCCAAAACCATTGCTTTGAGGCAGTGAATGGCTTGTATAAAGTTATTTTGGGTTAGAATATGTTATAATACAATGAATTTGATTGATTACAAGTGCTAGAGATGCATGAAGAATGTTTAGAAGTGAGAAGAAAGACTTGTTGATATTTGGTCTCAAATGGGATAAGAACCCAAAACCATTGCTTTGAGGCAATGAATGGCTTGTAAAAAGCTATTTTGGGTTAGAATATGTTATAATACCATGAATTTGTATGATTACAAGTGCTAGAGATGCATGAAGAATGTTTAGAAGTGAGTAGAAAGACTTGTTGATATTTGGTCCCAAATGGGATAAGAACCCAAAACCAATGCTTTGAGGCAATAAATGGCTTGTAAAAAGCTATTTTGGGTTAGAATATGTTATAATACCATGAATTTGAATGATTACAAGTGCTAGAGATACATGAAGAATGTATAGAAGTGAGAAGAAAGACTTGTATATATTTGGTCCCAAATGGGATAAGAACCCAAAACCATTGCTTTGAGGCAGTGAATGGCTTGTATAAAGTTCTATTGGGTTAGAATATGTTATAATACAATGAATTTGATTGATTACAAGTGCTAGAGATGCATGAAGAATGTTTAGAAGTGAGTAGAAAGACTTGTTGATATTTGGTCCCAAATAGGATAAGAACCCAAAACCATTGCTTTGAGGCAGTGAATGGCTTGTATAAAGTTATTTTGGGTTAGATTATGTTATAATACAATGAATTTGATTGATTACAAGTACTAGAGATGCATGAAGAATGTTTAGAAGTGAGAAGAAAGACTTGTTGATATTTGGTCCCAAATAGGATAAGAACCCAAAACCATTGCTTTGAGGCAGTGAATGGCTTGTATAAAGTTATTTTGGGTTAGAATATGTTATAATACAATGAATTTGATTGATTACAAGTGCTAGAGATGCATGAAGAATGTTTAGAAGTGAGAAGAAAGACTTGTTGATATTTGGTCTCAAATGGGATAAGAACCCAAAACCATTGCTTTGAGGCAATGAATGGCTTGTAAAAAGCTATTTTGGGTTAGAATATGTTATAATACCATGAATTTGTATGATTACAAGTGCTAGAGATGCATGAAGAATGTTTAGAAGTGAGTAGAAAGACTTGTTGATATTTGGTCCCAAATGGGATAAGAACCCAAAACCAATGCTTTGAGGCAATGAATGGCTTGTAAAAAGCTATTTTGGGTTAGAATATGTTATAATACCATGAATTTGAATGATTACAAGTGCTAAAGATACATGAAGAATGTTTAGAAGTGAGAAGAAAGACTTGTTGATATTTGGTCCCAAATGGGATAAGAACCCAAAACCATTGCTTTGAGGCAATGAATGGCTTGTAAAAAGCTATTTTGGGTTAGAATATGTTATAATACCATGAATTTGAATGATTACAAGTGCTAGAGATACATGAAGAATGTTTAGAAGTGAGAAGAAAGACTTGTTGATATTTGGTCCCAAATGGGATAAGAACCCAAAACCATTGCTTTGAGGCAGTGAATGGCTTGTATAAAGTTCTATTGGGTTAGAATATGTTATAATACAATGAATTTGATTGATTACAAGTGCTAGAGATGCATGAAGAATGTTTAGAAGTGAGTAGAAAGACTTGTTGATATTTGGTCCCAAATAGGATAAGAACCCAAAACCATTGCTTTGAGGCAGTGAATGGCTTGTATAAAGTTATTTTGGGTTAGAATATGTTATAATACAATGAATTTGATTGATTACAAGTGCTAGAGATGCATGAAGAATGTTTAGAAGTGAGAAGAAAGACTTGTTGATATTTGGTCTCAAATGGGATAAGAACCCAAAACCATTGCTTTGAGGCAATGAATGGCTTGTAAAAAGCTATTTTGGGTTAGTATATGTTATAATAACATGAATTTGAATGATTACAAGTGCTAGAGATGCATGAAGAATGTTTAGAAATGAGAAGAAAGACTTGTTGATATTTGGTCCCAAATTGGAGAAGAACCCAAAACCATTGCTTTGAGGCAATGAATGGCTTGTATAAAGTTATTTTGGGTTAGAATATGTTATAATACAATGAATTTGATTGATTACAAGTGCTAGAGATGCATGAAGAATGTTTAGAAGTGAGAAGAAAGACTTGTTGATATTTGGTCCCAAATAGGATAAGAACCCAAAACCATTGCTTTGAGGCAGTGAATGGCTTGTATAAAGTTATTTTGGGTTAGAATATGTTATAATACAATGAATTTGATTGATTACAAGTGCTAGAGATGCATGAAGAATGTTTAGAAGTGAGAAGAAAGACTTGTTGATATTTGGTCTCAAATGGGATAAGAACCCAAAACCATTGCTTTGAGGCAATGAATGGCTTGTAAAAAGCTATTTTGGGTTAGAATATGTTATAATACCATGAATTTGTATGATTACAAGTGCTAGAGATGCATGAAGAATGTTTAGAAGTGAGTAGAAAGACTTGTTGATATTTGGTCCCAAATGGGATAAGAACCCAAAACCAATGCTTTGAGGCAATGAATGGCTTGTAAAAAGCTATTTTGGATTAGAATATGTTATAATACCATGAATTTGAATGATTACAAGTGCTAAAGAAACATGAAGAATGTTTAGAAGTGAGAAGAAAGACTTGTTGATATTTGGTCCCAAATAGGATAAGAACCCAAAACCATTGCTTTGAGGCAATGAATGGCTTGTAAAAAGCTATTTTGGGTTAGAATATGTTATAATACCATGAATTTGAATGATTACAAGTGCTAGAGATACATGAAGAATGTTTAGAAGTGAGAAGAAAGACTTGTTGATATTTGGTCCCAAATGGGATAAGAACCCAAAACCATTGCTTTGAGGCAGTGAATGGCTTGTATAAAGTTCTATTGGGTTAGAATATGTTATAATACAATGAATTTGATTGATTACAAGTGCTAGAGATGCATGAAGAATGTTTAGAAGTGAGTAGAAAGACTTGTTGATATTTGGTCCCAAATAGGATAAGAACCCAAAACCATTGCTTTGAGGCAGTGAATGGCTTGTATAAAGTTATTTTGGGTTAGAATATGTTATAATACAATGAATTTGATTGATTACAAGTGCTAGAGATGCATGAGAATGTTTAGAAGTGAGAAGAAAGACTTGTTGATATTTGGTCTCAAATGGGATAAGAACCCAAAACCATTGCTTTCAGGCAATGAATGGCTTGTAAAAAGCTATTTTGGGTTAGTATATGTTATAATAACATGAATTTGAATGATTACAAGTGCTAGAGATGCATGAAGAATGTTTAGAAGTGAGAAGAAAGACTTGTATATATTTGGTCCCAAATGGGATAAGAACCCAAAACCATTGCTTTGAGGCAGTGAATGGCTTGTATAAAGTTCTATTGGGTTAGAATATGTTATAATACAATGAATTTGATTGATTACAAGTGCTAGAGATGCATGAAGAATGTTTAGAAGTGAGTAGAAAGACTTGTTGATATTTGGTCCCAAATAGGATAAGAACCCAAAACCATTGCTTTGAGGCAGTGAATGGCTTGTATAAAGTTATTTTGGGTTAGAATATGTTATAATACAATGAATTTGATTGATTACAAGTGCTAGAGATGCATGAAGAATGTTTAGAAGTGAGAAGAAAGACTTGTTGATATTTGGTCCCAAATAGGATAAGAACCCAAAACCATTGCTTTGAGGCAGTGAATGGCTTGTATAAAGTTATTTTGGGTTAGAATATGTTATAATACAATGAATTTGATTGATTACAAGTGCTAGAGATGCATGAAGAATGTTTAGAAGTGAGAAGAAAGACTTGTTGATATTTGGTCCCAAATAGGATAAGAACCCAAAACCATTGCTTTGAGGCAGTGAATGGCTTGTATAAATTTATTTTGGGTTAGAATATGTTATAATACAATGAATTTGATTGATTACAAGTGCTAGAGATGCATGAAGAATGTTTAGAAGTGAGAAGAAAGACTTGTTGATATTTGGTCTCAAATGGGATAAGAACCCAAAACCATTGCTTTGAGGCAATGAATGGCTTGTAAAAAGCTATTTTGGGTTAGAATATGTTATAATACCATGAATTTGTATGATTACAAGTGCTAGAGATGCATGAAGAATGTTTAGAAGTGAGTAGAAAGACTTGTTGATATTTGGTCCCAAATGGGATAAGAACCCAAAACCAATGCTTTGAGGCAATGAATGGCTTGTAAAAAGCTATTTTGGGTTAGAATATGTTATAATACCATGAATTTGAATGATTACAAGTGCTAAAGATACATGAAGAATGTTTAGAAGTGAGAAGAAAGACTTGTTGATATTTGGTCCCAAATGGGATAAGAACCCAAAACCATTGCTTTGAGGCAATGAATGGCTTGTAAAAAGCTATTTTGGGTTAGAATATGTTATAATACCATGAATTTGAATGATTACAAGTGCTAGAGATACATGAAGAATGTTTAGAAGTGAGAAGAAAGACTTGTTGATATTTGGTCCCAAATGGGATAAGAACCCAAAACCATTGCTTTGAGGCAGTGAATGGCTTGTATAAAGTTCTATTGGGTTAGAATATGTTATAATACAATGAATTTGATTGATTACAAGTGCTAGAGATGCATGAAGAATGTTTAGAAGTGAGTAGAAAGACTTGTTGATATTTGGTCCCAAATAGGATAAGAACCCAAAACCATTGCTTTGAGGCAGTGAATGGCTTGTATAAAGTTATTTTGGGTTAGAATATGTTATAATACAATGAATTTGATTGATTACAAGTGCTAGAGATGCATGAAGAATGTTTAGAAGTGAGAAGAAAGACTTGTTGATATTTGGTCTCAAATGGGATAAGAACCCAAAACCATTGCTTTGAGGCAATGAATGGCTTGTAAAATGCTATTTTGGGTTAGAATATGTTATAATACCATGAATTTGTATGATTACAAGTGCTAGAGATGCATGAAGAATGTTTAGAAGTGAGTAGAAAGACTTGTTGATATTTGGTCCCAAATGGGATAAGAACCCAAAACCAATGCTTTGAGGCAATGAATGGCTTGTAAAAAGCTATTTTGGCTTAGAATATGTTATAATACCATGAATTTGAATGATTACAAGTGCTAGAGATACATGAAGAATGTTTAGAAGTGAGAAGAAAGACTTGTTGATATTTGGTCCCAAATGGGATAAGAACCCAAAACCATTGCTTTGAGGCAATGAATGGCTTGTAAAAAGCTATTTTGGGTTAGAATATGTTATAATACCATGAATTTGAATGATTACAAGTGCTAGAGATACATGAAGAATGTTTAGAAGTGAGAAGAAAGACTTGTTGATATTTGGTCCCAAATGGGATAAGAACCCAAAACCATTGCTTTGAGGCAGTGAATGGCTTGTATAAAGTTCTATTGGGTTAGAATATGTTATAATACAATGAATTTGATTGATTACAAGTGCTAGAGATGCATGAAGAATGTTTAGAAGTGAGTAGAAAGACTTGTTGATATTTGGTCCCAAATAGGATAAGAACCCAAAACCATTGCTTTGAGGCAGTGAATGGCTTGTATAAAGTTATTTTGGGTTAGAATATGTTATAATACAATGAATTTGATTGATTACAAGTGCTAGAGATGCATGAGAATGTTTAGAAGTGAGAAGAAAGACTTGTTGATATTTGGTCTCAAGTGGGATAAGAACCCAAAACCATTGCTTTCAGGCAATGAATGGCTTGTAAAAAGCTATTTTGGGTTAGTATATGTTATAATAACATGAATTTGAATGATTACAAGTGCTAGAGATGCATGAAGAATGTTTAGAAGTGAGAAGAAAGACTTGTTGATATTTGGTCCCAAATGGGATAAGAACCCAAAACCAATGCTTTGAGGCAATAAATGGCTTGTAAAAAGCTATTTTGGGTTAGAATATGTTATAATACCATGAATTTGAATGATTACAAGTGCTAGAGATACATGAAGAATGTATAGAAGTGAGAAGAAAGACTTGTATATATTTGGTCCCAAATGGGATAAGAACCCAAAACCATTGCTTTGAGGCAGTGAATGGCTTGTATAAAGTTCTATTGGGTTAGAATATGTTATAATACAATGAATTTGATTGATTACAAGTGCTAGAGATGCATGAAGAATGTTTAGAAGTGAGTAGAAAGACTTGTTGATATTTGGTCCCAAATAGGATAAGAACCCAAAACCATTGCTTTGAGGCAGTGAATGGCTTGTATAAAGTTATTTTGGGTTAGAATATGTTATAATACAATGAATTTGATTGATTACAAGTGCTAGAGATGCATGAAGAATGTTTAGAAGTGAGAAGAAAGACTTGTTGATATTTGGTCCCAAATAGGATAAGAACCCAAAACCATTGCTTTGAGGCAGTGAATGGCTTGTATAAAGTTATTTTGGGTTAGAATATGTTATAATACAATGAATTTGATTGATTACAAGTGCTAGAGATGCATGAAGAATGTTTAGAAGTGAGAAGAAAGACTTGTTGATATTTGGTCTCAAATGGGATAAGAACCCAAAACCATTGCTTTGAGGCAATGAATGGCTTGTAAAAAGCTATTTTGGGTTAGAATATGTTATAATACCATGAATTTGAATGATTACAAGTGCTAGAGATACATGAAGAATGTTTAGAAGTGAGAAGAAAGACTTGTTGATATTTGGTCCCAAATGGGATAAGAACCCAAAACCATTGCTTTGAGGCAATGAATGGCTTGTAAAAAGCTATTTTGGATTAGAATATGTTATAATACCATGAATTTGAATGATTACAAGTGCTAGAGATACATGAAGAATGTTTAGAAGTGAGAAGAAAGACTTGTTGATATTTGGTCCCAAATGGGATAAGAACCCAAAACCATTGCTTTGAGGCAGTGAATGGCTTGTATAAAGTTCTATTGGGTTAGAATATGTTATAATACAATGAATTTGATTGATTACAAGTGCTAGAGATGCATGAAGAATGTTTAGAAGTGAGTAGAAAGACTTGTTGATATTTGGTCCCAAATAGGATAAGAACCCAAAACCATTGCTTTGAGGCAGTGAATGGCTTGTATAAAGTTATTTTGGGTTAGAATATGTTATAATACAATGAATTTGATTGATTACAAGTGCTAGAGATGCATGAGAATGTTTAGAAGTGAGAAGAAATACTTGTTGATATTTGGTCTCAAATGGGATAAGAACCCAAAACCATTGCTTTCAGGCAATGAATGGCTTGTAAAAAGCTATTTTGGGTTAGTATATGTTATAATAACATGAATTTGAATGATTACAAGTGCTAGAGATGCATGAAGAATGTTTAGAAGTGAGAAGAAAGACTTGTTGATATTTGGTCCCAAATGGGATAAGAACCCAAAACCAATGCTTTGAGGCAATAAATGGCTTGTAAAAAGCTATTTTGGGTTAGAATATGTTATAATACCATGAATTTGAATGATTACAAGTGCTAGAGATACATGAAGAATGTATAGAAGTGAGAAGAAAGACTTGTATATATTTGGTCCCAAATGGGATAAGAACCCAAAACCATTGCTTTGAGGCAGTGAATGGCTTGTATAAAGTTCTATTGGGTTAGAATATGTTATAATACAATGAATTTGATTGATTACAAGTGCTAGAGATGCATGAAGAATGTTTAGAAGTGAGTAGAAAGACTTGTTGATATTTGGTCCCAAATAGGATAAGAACCCAAAACCATTGCTTTGAGGCAGTGAATGGCTTGTATAAAGTTATTTTGGGTTAGAATATGTTATAATACAATGAATTTGATTGATTACAAGTGCTAGAGATGCATGAGAATGTTTAGAAGTGAGAAGAAAGACTTGTTGATATTTGGTCTCAAGTGGGATAAGAACCCAAAACCATTGCTTTCAGGCAATGAATGGCTTGTAAAAAGCTATTTTGGGTTAGTATATGTTATAATAACATGAATTTGAATGATTACAAGTGCTAGAGATGCATGAAGAATGTTTAGAAGTGAGAAGAAAGACTTGTTGATATTTGGTCCCAAATGGGATAAGAACCCAAAACCAATGCTTTGAGGCAATAAATGGCTTGTAAAAAGCTATTTTGGGTTAGAATATGTTATAATACCATGAATTTGAATGATTACAAGTGCTAGAGATACATGAAGAATGTATAGAAGTGAGAAGAAAGACTTGTATATATTTGGTCCCAAATGGGATAAGAACCCAAAACCATTGCTTTGAGGCAGTGAATGGCTTGTATAAAGTTCTATTGGGTTAGAATATGTTATAATACAATGAATTTGATTGATTACAAGTGCTAGAGATGCATGAAGAATGTTTAGAAGTGAGTAGAAAGACTTGTTGATATTTGGTCCCAAATAGGATAAGAACCCAAAACCATTGCTTTGAGGCAGTGAATGGCTTGTATAAAGTTATTTTGGGTTAGAATATGTTATAATACAATGAATTTGATTGATTACAAGTGCTAGAGATGCATGAAGAATGTTTAGAAGTGAGAAGAAAGACTTGTTGATATTTGGTCCCAAATAGGATAAGAACCCAAAACCATTGCTTTGAGGCAGTGAATGGCTTGTATAAAGTTATTTTGGGTTAGAATATGTTATAATACAATGAATTTGATTGATTACAAGTGCTAGAGATGCATGAAGAATGTTTAGAAGTGAGAAGAAAGACTTGTTGATATTTGGTCTCAAATGGGATAAGAACCCAAAACCATTGCTTTGAGGCAATGAATGGCTTGTAAAAAGCTATTTTGGGTTAGAATATGTTATAATACCATGAATTTGAATGATTACAAGTGCTAGAGATACATGAAGAATGTTTAGAAGTGAGAAGAAAGACTTGTTGATATTTGGTCCCAAATGGGATAAGAACCCAAAACCATTGCTTTGAGGCAATGAATGGCTTGTAAAAAGCTATTTTGGATTAGAATATGTTATAATACCATGAATTTGAATGATTACAAGTGCTAGAGATACATGAAGAATGTTTAGAAGTGAGAAGAAAGACTTGTTGATATTTGGTCCCAAATGGGATAAGAACCCAAAACCATTGCTTTGAGGCAGTGAATGGCTTGTATAAAGTTCTATTGGGTTAGAATATGTTATAATACAATGAATTTGATTGATTACAAGTGCTAGAGATGCATGAAGAATGTTTAGAAGTGAGTAGAAAGACTTGTTGATATTTGGTCCCAAATAGGATAAGAACCCAAAACCATTGCTTTGAGGCAGTGAATGGCTTGTATAAAGTTATTTTGGGTTAGAATATGTTATAATACAATGAATTTGATTGATTACAAGTGCTAGAGATGCATGAGAATGTTTAGAAGTGAGAAGAAATACTTGTTGATATTTGGTCTCAAATGGGATAAGAACCCAAAACCATTGCTTTCAGGCAATGAATGGCTTGTAAAAAGCTATTTTGGGTTAGTATATGTTATAATAACATGAATTTGAATGATTACAAGTGCTAGAGATGCATGAAGAATGTTTAGAAGTGAGAAGAAAGACTTGTTGATATTTGGTCCCAAATGGGATAAGAACCCAAAACCAATGCTTTGAGGCAATAAATGGCTTGTAAAAAGCTATTTTGGGTTAGAATATGTTATAATACCATGAATTTGAATGATTACAAGTGCTAGAGATACATGAAGAATGTATAGAAGTGAGAAGAAAGACTTGTATATATTTGGTCCCAAATGGGATAAGAACCCAAAACCATTGCTTTGAGGCAGTGAATGGCTTGTATAAAGTTCTATTGGGTTAGAATATGTTATAATACAATGAATTTGATTGATTACAAGTGCTAGAGATGCATGAAGAATGTTTAGAAGTGAGTAGAAAGACTTGTTGATATTTGGTCCCAAATAGGATAAGAACCCAAAACCATTGCTTTGAGGCAGTGAATGGCTTGTATAAAGTTATTTTGGGTTAGAATATGTTATAATACAATGAATTTGATTGATTACAAGTGCTAGAGATGCATGAAGAATGTTTAGAAGTGAGAAGAAAGACTTGTTGATATTTGGTCCCAAATAGGATAAGAACCCAAAACCATTGCTTTGAGGCAGTGAATGGCTTGTATAAAGTTATTTTGGGTTAGAATATGTTATAATACAATGAATTTGATTGATTACAAGTGCTAGAGATGCATGAAGAATGTTTAGAAGTGAGAAGAAAGACTTGTTGATATTTGGTCTCAAATGGGATAAGAACCCAAAACCATTGCTTTGAGGCAATGAATGGCTTGTAAAAAGCTATTTTGGGTTAGAATATGTTATAATACCATGAATTTGTATGATTACAAGTGCTAGAGATGCATGAAGAATGTTTAGAAGTGAGTAGAAAGACTTGTTGATATTTGGTCCCAAATGGGATAAGAACCCAAAACCAATGCTTTGAGGCAATGAATGGCTTGTAAAAAGCTATTTTGGGTTAGAATATGTTATAATACCATGAATTTGAATGATTACAAGTGCTAAAGATACATGAAGAATGTTTAGAAGTGAGAAGAAAGACTTGTTGATATTTGGTCCCAAATGGGATAAGAACCCAAAACCATTGCTTTGAGGCAATGAATGGCTTGTAAAAAGCTATTTTGGGTTAGAATATGTTATAATACCATGAATTTGTATGATTACAAGTGCTAGAGATGCATGAAGAATGTTTAGAAGTGAGTAGAAAGACTTGTTGATATTTGGTCCCAAATAGGATAAGAACCCAAAACCAATGCTTTGAGGCAATGAATGGCTTGTAAAAAGCTATTTTGGCTTAGAATATGTTATAATACCATGAATTTGAATGATTACAAGTGCTAGAGATACATGAAGAATGTTTAGAAGTGAGAAGAAAGACTTGTTGATATTTGGTCCCAAATGGGATAAGAACCCAAAACCATTGCTTTGAGGCAATGAATGGCTTATAAAAAGCTATTTTGGGTTAGAATATGTTATAATACCATGAATTTGTATGATTACAAGTGCTAGAGATACATGAAGAATGTTTAGAAGTGAGAAGAAAGACTTGTTGATATTTGGTCCGAAATGGGATAAGAACCCAAAACCATTGCTTTGAGGCAATGAATGGCTTGTAAAAAGCTATTTTGGGTTAGAATATGTTATAATACAATGAATTTGATTGATTACAAGTGGTAGAGATGCACGAAGAATGTTTAGATGTGAGAAGAAAAACTTGTTGATATTTGGTCCCAAATGGGATAAGAACCCAAAACCAAATCTTTGAGTCAGTGAATGGCTTGTATAAAGTTGTTTTGGGTTAGAATATGTTATAATACTATGAATTTGATTGATTACAAGTGCTAGAGATGCATGAAGAATGTTTAGAAGTGAGAAGAAAGACTTGTTGAAATTTGGTCTCAAATGGGATAAGAACCCAAAACCATTGCTTTGAGGCAGTGAATGGCCTGTATAAAGTTCTATTGGGTTAGAATATGTTATAATACAATGAATTTGATTGATTACAAGTGCTAGAGATGCATGAAGAATGTTTAGAAGTGAGAAGAAAGACTTGTTGATATTTGGTCTCAAATGGGATAAGAACCCAAAACCATTGCTTTGAGGCAATGAATGGCTTGTAAAAAGCTATTTTGGGTTAGAATATGTTATAATACCATGAATTTTAATGATTACAAGTGCTAGAGATGCATGAAGAATGTTTAGAAGTGAGAAGAAAGACTTGTTGATATTTGGTCCCAAATGGGATAAGAACCCAAAACCATTGCTTTGAGGCAGTGAATGGCTTGTATAAAGTTCTATTGGGTTAGAATATGTTATAGTACAATGAATTTGATTGATTACAAGTGCTAGAGATACATGAAGAATGTTTAGAAGTGAGAAGAAAGACTTGTTGATATTTGGTCCCAAATGGGATAAGAACCCAAAACCATTGCTTTGAGGCAATGAATGGCTTGTAAAAAGCTATTTTGGGTTAGAATATGTTATAATACAATGAATTTGATTGATTACAAGTGGTAGAGATACATGAAGAATGTTTAGATGTGAGAAGAAAGACTTGTTGATATTTGGTCCCAAATGGGATAAGAACCCAAAACCAAATCTTTGAGGCAGTGAATGGCTTGTATTATTGAGACCTAATGTGCAAAGTTAGGGTCAATGGCTCAAGAAACGAATGTGCAAAGTTCGGGTCAAGTCATCAAGACAAGATACGAATGTACAAAGTTCGGGTCAAACATAAGTGATCAAGATGTGCAAATCTAGGGTCAACATATGAAGATGAAGATGTGCAAAACAAGGGTCAATACATGAAGATAAAGATGTGCAAAACACGGGTCATTACATGAAGATAAAGATGTGCAAAACACGGGTCATTACAAGACCTAATGGGCGTGCAAAATATCTAGAAGATCACATGTTGTACCAAGGAATGCAAGTGGGTGAGAAGAGTCACATGTGAGCTTAAGAAAGGTCACATGTGACCAAAGAGACGTTAGAGAGCTGTCCCTTTCATCCTTGGGCGCTCAAAGCTTCTTTCCCTCTCTCCTCATGTCACTTTCACTTCATTTGTAAAAGAGAAAACCCTAGAGCTCCTCCTCTATATATTGTAGTAGCCTCCCTCCTTTGTAAGGTGCTAATTCACAAGTATATACAAGTATTTTGTTTATCAAATTCGTCCATCTCTTCTCTCTACATTTGCTTAACTAATAATCATAATGTAGATAGCTAGAGTGTAACGATTTAGGGGCTGCCCTTAAGGCAGCCTAATACTTGTTAAATACACCTTAAACTCTTCTTTATCTACTCTTTATTCTCTAGATTACTGATTCTAATTCCTCTTTATCTCAAGTACACAAACTCTAAGTGTTGTTGTACTAAACAAGGATTAGTCTCACACTAGAAGCTTTCTCCTTCATATAATCGATTTACTCTCTAGTATATTCGGATATATTGTTGGATATGTGTGTGGATTCCATCACAAGTTGATGGTCTCTTCATCTTAAGATCGAGTTCCCTTGTATGGTTAAAGAGAGATTCATTCACCAAGTGACTGTCTACTCTCTATTGTGAGCTTAGTCTCATAGAAACTAACATGTATAAAGTTGTTTTGGGTTAGAATATGTTATAATACAATGAATTTGATTGATTACAAGTGCTAGAGATGCATGAAGAATGTTTAGAAGTGAGAAGAAAGACTTGTTGAAATTTGGTCTCAAATGGGATAAGAACCCAAAACCATTGCTTTGAGGCAGTGAATGGCTTGTATAAAGTTCTATTGGGTTAGAATATGTTATAGTACAATGAATTTGATTGATTACAAGTGCTAGAGATGCATGAAGAATGTTTAGAAGTGAGTAGAAAGACTTGTTGATATTTGGTCCCAAATAGGATAAGAACCCAAAACCATTGCTTTGAGGCAGTGAATGGCTTGTATAAAGTTATTTTGGGTTAGAATATGTTATAATACAATGAATTTGATTGATTACAAGTGCTAGAGATGCATGAAGAATGTTTAGAAGTGAGAAGAAAGACTTGTTGATATTTGGTCTCAAATGGGATAAGAACCCAAAACCATTGGTTTGAGGCAATGAATGGCTGTAAAAAGCTATTTTGGGTTAGAATATGTTATAATACCATGAATTTGAATGATTACAAGTGCTAGAGATGCATGAAGAATGTTTAGAAGTGAGTAGAAAGACTGGTTGATATTTGGTCCCAAATGGGATAAGAACCCAAAACCATTGCTTTGAGGCAATGAATGGCTTGTAAAAAGCTATTTTGGGTTAGAATATGTTATAATACCATGAATTTGAATGATTACAAGTGCTAGAGATACATGAAGAATGTTTAGAAGTTAGTAGAAAGACTTGTTGATATTTGGTCCCAAATGGGATAAGAACCCAAAACCATTGCTTTGAGGCAATGAATGGCTTGTAAAAAGCTATTTTGGGTTAGAATATGTTATAATACCATGAATTTGAATGATTACAAGTGCTAGAGATACATGAAGAATGTTTAGAAGTGAGAAGAAAGACTTGTTGATATTTGGTCCCAAATGGGAGAAGAACCCAAAACCATTGCTTTGAGGCAATGAATGGCTTGTATAAAGTTATTTTGGGTTAGAATATGTTATAATACAATGAATTTGATTGATTACATGTGCTAGAGATGCATGAAGAATGTTTAGAAGTGAGTAGAAAGACTTGTTGATATTTGGTCCCAAATAAGATAAGAACCCAAAACCATTGCTTTGAGGCAGTGAATGGCTTGTATAAAGTTATTTTGGGTTAGAATATGTTATAATACAATGAATTTGATTGATTACAAGTGCTAGAGATGCATGAAGAATGTTTAGAAGTGAGAAGAAAGACTTGTTGATATTTGGTCTCAAATGGGATAAGAACCCAAAACCATTGCTTTGAGGCAATGAATGGCTTGTAAAAAGCTATTTTGGGTTAGAATATGTTATAATACCATGAATTTGAATGATTACAAGTGCTAGAGATGCATGAAGAATGTTTAGAAGTGAGAAGAAAGACTTGTTGATATTTGGTCCCAAATGGGATAAGAACCCAAAACCAATGCTTTGAGGCAATGAATGGCTTGTAAAAAGCTATTTTGGGTTAGAATATGTTATAATACCATGAATTTGAATGATTACAAGTGCTAGAGATACATGAAGAATGTTTAGAAGTGAGAAGAAAGACTTGTTGATATTTGGTCTCAAATGGGATAAGAACCCAAAACCATTGCTTTGAGGCAATGAATGGCTTGTAAAAAGCTATTTTGGGTTAGAATATGTTATAATACAATGAATTTGATTGATTACAAGTGGTAGAGATGCATGAAGAATGTTTAGATGTGAGAAGAAAGACTTGTTGATATTTGGTCCCAAATGGGATAAGAACCCAAAACCAAATCTTTGAGGCAGTGAATGACTTGTATAAAGTTGTTTTGGGTTAGAATATGTTATAATACAATGAATTTGATTGATTACAAGTGCTAGAGATGCATGAAGAATGTTTAGAAGTGAGAAGAAAGACTTGTTGAAATTTGGTCTCAAATGGGATAAGAACCCAAAACCATTGCTTTGAGGCAGTGAACGGCTTGTATAAAGTTCTATTGGGTTAGAATATGTTATAGTACAATGAATTTGATTAATTACAAGTGCTAGAGATGCATGAAGAATGTTTAGAAGTGAGTAGAAAGACTTGTTGATATTTGGTCCCAAATAGGATAAGAACCAAAAAACCATTGCTTTGAGGCAGTGAATGGCTTGTAAAAAGCTATTTTGGGTTAGAATATGTTATAATACCATGAATTTGAATGATTACAAGTGCTAGAGATACATGAAGAATGTTTACAAGTTAGTAGAAAGACTTGTTGATATTTGGTCCCAAATGGGATAAGAACCCAAAACCAAATCTTTGAGGCAGTGAATGGCTTGTATTATTGAGACCTAATGTGCAAAGTTAGGGTCAATGGCTCAAGAAACGAATGTGCAAAGTTCGGGTCAAGTCATCAAGACAAGATACGAATGTACAAAGTTCGGGTCAAACATAAGTGATCAAGATGTGCAAATCTAGGGTCAACATATGAAGATGAAGATGTGCAAAATAAGGGTCAATACATGAAGATAAAGATGTGCAAAACACGGGTCATTACATGAAGATAAAGATGTGCAAAACACGGGTCATTACAAGACCTAATGGGCGTGCAAAATATCTAGAAGATCACATGTTGTACCAAGGAATGCAAGTGGGTGAGAAGAGTCACATGTGAGCTTAAGAAAGGTCACATGTGACCAAAGAGACGTTAGAGAGCTGTCCCTTTCATCCTTGGGCGCTCAAAGCTTCTTTCCCTCTCTCCTCATGTCACTTTCACTTCATTTGTAAAAGAGAAAACCCTAGAGCTCCTCCTCTATATATTGTAGTAGCCTCCCTCCTTTGTAAGGTGCTAATTCACAAGTATATACAAGTATTTTGTTTATCAAATTCGTCCATCTCTTCTCTCTACATTTGCTTAACTAATAATCATAATGTAGATAGCTAGAGTGTAACGATTTAGGGGCTGCCCTTAAGGCAGCCTAATACTTGTTAAATACACCTTAAACTCTTCTTTATCTACTCTTTATTCTCTAGATTACTGATTCTAATTCCTCTTTATCTCAAGTACACAAACTCTAAGTGTTGTTGTACTAAACAAGGATTAGTCTCACACTAGAAGCTTTCTCCTTCATATAATCGATTTACTCTCTAGTATATTCGGATATATTGTTGGATATGTGTGTGGATTCCATCACAAGTTGATGGTCTCTTCATCTTAAGATCGAGTTCCCTTGTATGGTTAAAGAGAGATTCATTCACCAAGTGACTGTCTACTCTCTATTGTGAGCTTAGTCTCATAGAAACTAACATGTATAAAGTTGTTTTGGGTTAGAATATGTTATAATACAATGAATTTGATTGATTACAAGTGCTAGAGATGCATGAAGAATGTTTAGAAGTGAGAAGAAAGACTTGTTGAAATTTGGTCTCAAATGGGATAAGAACCCAAAACCATTGCTTTGAGGCAGTGAATGGCTTGTATAAAGTTCTATTGGGTTAGAATATGTTATAGTACAATGAATTTGATTGATTACAAGTGCTAGAGATGCATGAAGAATGTTTAGAAGTGAGTAGAAAGACTTGTTGATATTTGGTCCCAAATAGGATAAGAACCCAAAACCATTGCTTTGAGGCAGTGAATGGCTTGTATAAAGTTATTTTGGGTTAGAATATGTTATAATACAATGAATTTGATTGATTACAAGTGCTAGAGATGCATGAAGAATGTTTAGAAGTGAGAAGAAAGACTTGTTGATATTTGGTCTCAAATGGGATAAGAACCCAAAACCATTGGTTTGAGGCAATGAATGGCTGTAAAAAGCTATTTTGGGTTAGAATATGTTATAATACCATGAATTTGAATGATTACAAGTGCTAGAGATGCATGAAGAATGTTTAGAAGTGAGTAGAAAGACTGGTTGATATTTGGTCCCAAATGGGATAAGAACCCAAAACCATTGCTTTGAGGCAATGAATGGCTTGTAAAAAGCTATTTTGGGTTAGAATATGTTATAATACCATGAATTTGAATGATTACAAGTGCTAGAGATACATGAAGAATGTTTAGAAGTTAGTAGAAAGACTTGTTGATATTTGGTCCCAAATGGGATAAGAACCCAAAACCATTGCTTTGAGGCAATGAATGGCTTGTAAAAAGCTATTTTGGGTTAGAATATGTTATAATACCATGAATTTGAATGATTACAAGTGCTAGAGATACATGAAGAATGTTTAGAAGTGAGAAGAAAGACTTGTTGATATTTGGTCCCAAATGGGAGAAGAACCCAAAACCATTGCTTTGAGGCAATGAATGGCTTGTATAAAGTTATTTTGGGTTAGAATATGTTATAATACAATGAATTTGATTGATTACAAGTGCTAGAGATGCATGAAGAATGTTTAGAAGTGAGTAGAAAGACTTGTTGATATTTGGTCCCAAATAAGATAAGAACCCAAAACCATTGCTTTGAGGCAGTGAATGGCTTGTATAAAGTTATTTTGGGTTAGAATATGTTATAATACAATGAATTTGATTGATTACAAGTGCTAGAGATGCATGAAGAATGTTTAGAAGTGAGAAGAAAGACTTGTTGATATTTGGTCTCAAATGGGATAAGAACCCAAAACCATTGCTTTGAGGCAATGAATGGCTTGTAAAAAGCTATTTTGGGTTAGAATATGTTATAATACCATGAATTTGAATGAGTACAAGTGCTAAAGATGCATGAAGAATGTTTAGAAGTGAGAAGAAAGACTTGTTGATATTTGGTCCCAAATGGGATAAGAACCCAAAACCAATGCTTTGAGGCAATGAATGGCTTGTAAAAAGCTATTTTGGGTTAGAATATGTTATAATACCATGAATTTGAATGATTACAAGTGCTAGAGATACATGAAGAATGTTTAGAAGTGAGAAGAAAGACTTGTTGATATTTGGTCTCAAATGGGATAAGAACCCAAAACCATTGCTTTGAGGCAATGAATGGCTTGTAAAAAGCTATTTTGGGTTAGAATATGTTATAATACAATGAATTTGATTGATTACAAGTGGTAGAGATGCATGAAGAATGTTTAGATGTGAGAAGAAAGACTTGTTGATATTTGGTCCCAAATGGGATAAGAACCCAAAACCAAATCTTTGAGGCAGTGAATGACTTGTATAAAGTTGTTTTGGGTTAGAATATGTTATAATACAATGAATTTGATTGATTACAAGTGCTAGAGATGCATGAAGAATGTTTAGAAGTGAGAAGAAAGACTTGTTGAAATTTGGTCTCAAATGGGATAAGAACCCAAAACCATTGCTTTGAGGCAGTGAACGGCTTGTATAAAGTTCTATTGGGTTAGAATATGTTATAGTACAATGAATTTGATTAATTACAAGTGCTAGAGATGCATGAAGAATGTTTAGAAGTGAGTAGAAAGACTTGTTGATATTTGGTCCCAAATAGGATAAGAACCAAAAAACCATTGCTTTGAGGCAGTGAATGGCTTGTAAAAAGCTATTTTGGGTTAGAATATGTTATAATACCATGAATTTGAATGATTACAAGTGCTAGAGATACATGAAGAATGTTTAGAAGTTAGTAGAAAGACTTGTTGATATTTGGTCCCAAATGGGATAAGAACCCAAAACCATTGCTTTGAGGCAATGAATGGCTTGTAAAAAGCTATTTTGGGTTAGAATATGTTATAATACCATGAATTTGAATGATTACAAGTACTAGAGATACATGAAGAATGTTTAGAAGTGAGAAGAAAGACTTGTTGATATTTGGTCCCAAATGGGAGAAGAACCCAAAACCATTGCTTTGAGGCAATGAATGGCTTGTATAAAGTTATTTTGGGTTAGAATATGTTATAATACAATGAATTTGATTGATTACAAGTAGTAGAGATGCATGAAGAATGTTTAGAAGTGAGAAGAAAGACTTGTTGATATTTGGTCCCAAATGGGATAAGAACCCAAAACCATTGCTTTGAGGCAATGAATGGCTTGTAAAAAGCTATTTTGGGTTAGAATATGTTATAATACCATGATTTTGAATGATTACAAGTGCTAGAGATGCATGAAGAATGTTTAGAAGTGAGAAGAAAGACTTGTTGATATTTGGTCCCAAATGGGATAAGAACCCAAAACCATTGCTTTGAGGCAATGAATGGCTTGTAAAAAGCTATTTTGGGTTAGAATATGTTATAATACCATGAATTTGATTGATTACAAGTGCTAGAGATGCATGAAGAATGTTTAGAAGTGAGTAGAAAGACTTGTTGATATTTGGTCCCAAATGGGATAAGAACCCAAAACCAAATCTTTGAGGCAATGAATGGCTTGTAAAAAGCTATTTTGGGTTAGAATATGTTATAATACCATGAATTTGAATGATTACAAGTGCTAGAGATACATGAAGAATGTTTAAAAGTTAGTAGAAAGACTTGTTGATATTTGGTCCCAAATGGGATAAGAACCCAAAACCATTGCTTTGAGGCAATGAATGGCTTGTAAAAAGCTATTTTGGGTTAGAATATGTTATAATACCATGAATTTGAATGATTACAAGTGCTAGAGATACATGAAGAATGTTTAGAAGTGAGAAGAAAGACTTGTTGATATTTAGTCCCAAATGGGAGAAGAACCCAAAACCATTGCTTTGAGGCAATGAATGGCTTGTAAAAAGCTATTTTGGGTTAGAATATGTTATAATACCATGAATTTGAATGATTACAAGTGCTAGAGATGCATGAAGAATGTTTAGAAGTGAGAAGAAAGACTTGTTGATATTTGGTCTCAAATGGGATAAGAACCCAAAACCATTGCTTTGAGGCAATGAATGGCTTGTAAAAAGCTATTTTGGGTTAGAATATGTTATAATACCATGAATTTGATTGATTACAAGTGGTAGAGATGCACGAAGAATGTTTAGATGTGAGAAGAAAGACTTGTTGATATTTGGTCCCAAATGGGATAAGAACCCAAAACCAAATCTTTAAGGCAGTGAATGGCTTGTATAAAGTTGTTTTGGGTTAGAATATGTTATAATACAATGAATTTGATTGATTACAAGTGCTAGAGATGCATGAAGAATGTTTAGAAGTGAGAAGAAAGACTTGTTGAAATTTGGTCTCAAATGGGATAAGAACCCAAAACCATTGCTTTGAGGCAGTGAATGGCTTGTATAAAGTTCTATTGGGTTAGAATATGTTATAGTACAATGAATTTGATTGATTACAAGTGCTAGAGATGCATGAAGAATGTTTAGAAGTGAGTAGAAAGACTTGTTGATATTTGGTCCCAAATAGGATAAGAACCAAAAACCATTGCTTTGAGGCAGTGAATGGCTTGTAAAAAGCTATTTTGGGTTAGAATATGTTATAATACCATGAATTTGAATGATTACAAGTGCTAGAGATACATGAAGAATGTTTAGAAGTTAGTAGAAAGACTTGTTGATATTTGGTCCCAAATGGGATAAGAACCCAAAACCATTGCTTTGAGGCAATGAATGGCTTGTAAAAAGCTATTTTGGGTTAGAATATGTTATAATACCATGAATTTGAATGATTACAAGTACTAGAGATACATGAAGAATGTTTAGAAGTGAGAAGAAAGAGTTGTTGATATTTGGTCCCAAATGGGAGAAGAACCCAAAACCATTGCTTTGAGGCAATGAATGGCTTGTATAAAGTTATTTTGGGTTAGAATATGTTATAATACAATGAATTTGATTGATTACAAGTGGTAGAGATGCATGAAGAATGTTTAGAATTGAGAAGAAAGACTTGTTGAAATTTGGTCTCAAATGGGATAAGAACCCAAAACCATTGCTTTGAGGCAGTGAATGGCTTGTATAAAGTTCTATTGGGTTAGAATATGTTATAATACAATGAATTTGATTGATTACAAGTGCTAGAGATGCATGAAGAATGTTTAGAAGTGAGTAGAAAGACTTGTTGATATTTGGTCCCAAATAAGATAAGAACCCAAAACCATTGCTTTGAGGCAGTGAATGGCTTGTATAAAGTTATTTTGGGTTAGAATATGTTATAATACAATGAATTTGATTGATTACAAGTGCTAGAGATGCATGAAGAATGTTTAGAAGTGAGAAGAAAGACTTGTTGATATTTGGTCTCAAATGGGATAAGAACCCAAAACCATTGCTTTGAGGCAATGAATGGCTTGTAAAAAGCTATTTTGGGTTAGAATATGTTATAATACCATGAATTTGAATGATTACAAGTGCTAGAGATGCATGAAGAATGTTTAGAAGTGAGAAGAAAGACTTGTTGATATTTGGTCCCAAATGGGATAAGAACCCAAAACCAATGCTTTGAGGCAATGAATGGCTTGTAAAAAGCTATTTTGGGTTAGAATATGTTATAATACCATGAATTTGAATGATTACAAGTGCGAGAGATACATGAAGAATGTTTAGAAGTGAGAAGAAAGACTTGTTGATATTTGGTCTCAAATGGGATAAGAACCCAAAACCATTGCTTTGAGGCAATGAATGGCTTGTAAAAAGCTATTTTGGGTTAGAATATGTTATAATACAATGAATTTGATTGATTACAAGTGGTAGAGATGCATGACGAATGTTTAGATGTGAGAAGACAGACTTGTTGATATTTGGTCCCAAATGGGATAAGAACCCAAAACCAAATCTTTGAGGCAGTGAATTGTAAGAGTTGAAGAAGAATATTAAGTATGGAAGGAGAGAAGAAGAATCGAGTTCAATGATGAAGGAGTATGCGAGTTTGGTAGGTGAGTAACAAGAGAATGGAAGAAGAGTAGAACTCTTTTCTTACTTCATTTAGAACATATTACAAAGCTATATATAGTCAACTACACAAAGAATAAGAAAACCCTAGATGCTATACAAGTCGATATCAAGAAAGCGACATCTCTTTGGTAAAGGAGCCTAAATCAAACATGTGACTCCTTCCACTTGCGCTATCACTAACGGTAAGATTAGAAGGATCTAGACTTCCTTCTCTTTACCACTTCTTCTACGAATGAGGCCCTTTAAATGGGCTGAAGTGAATGACTTAGAACGGGCCTTATCGAGTGATTGTACGGACGGCCTTGGTTGAGATCGAGTGATGTACGGACGGCCGTACGGTCGGGTGAACTTCTCTTGATACGGATCGACCATGATCGGTCGATGACATTTCTTGATCATAACCAACTTAACCTATCATGATCCATTTTGGTTATACTCCCCCTCAAGCTTAGTCATAAAGATGTTTAAGACTAAGCTTGGAGCTATGAACACCCACCTCATTAAAAACCTTAGTATAGAAAAACCACTTGGGAAAAATCTATACTAAGGGAAAAAGAGTGTAGGCATTATGGCTTGGAGAGGTCCACAAGGCCAAGTTTAGAATGAATGTACTCACAAACTTGTGGACTCGCGGCTTTGGTGAAGATATCCGCTAGTTGCTCGGAACTTTCAGTGTAACAAGGAAGGATGACTCCCAAACCGACTTGTTCCCGGACCTTGTGGCAATCAACTTCAATGTGCTTTGTTCTCTCGTGGAACACCGAGTTTGATGCAATGTGTATAGCGGCTTCATTATCACAATGCATGGTGATAGGTTTTGATGACTCAATTCCAAGATCTTTAAGGAGAGCTTTGAGCCATATTAGCTCCGTTGTTAGCTTCCTCATAGCTCTATACTCCGACTCGGCACTAGAAAGTGATACAACCTTTTGTTTCTTGCTCTTCCAAGTAACTAGGTTGCCTCCAATGAATGTACAATACCCCGTGGTTGATCGTCTATCTTTCCTATCTCCGGCATAATCCGCATCACAATATCCAACGATTTCCGCATTGCCATTGCATCCCATCCAAATGCCTTGTCCCGGAGCTCCTTTAATGTATTTGAGTATCCGGCTCACCATATCCCAATGGTGATTTGTTGGAGTTTGCATATGTTGGGAGACCTGATTCACGGCATAGCAAATATCAGGTCGTGTAATGGTAAGATAGATAAGCTTACCTACTAGTCGACGGTATTGTGTGGGATCTTCAAATGGAGCTTCCCCAAGCTCCCCCTTTCCATTTGTTTGGTAATCCGGATCAAGTGGAGCTGCCACCGGCCTAGAACCAAGCTTCCCTACTTCATTCAAGAGATCAAGAGCATATTTTCTTTGTGATAAGAATAATCCTTCCTTAGATCTACATACTTCTATACCAAGAAAATATTTTAGTTCTCCAAGGTCTTTAATATCAAAAACAGTTTTGAGAAATGCTTTTGTATCTTGTATTCCTACCTTGTCATTCCCGGATATAATGATGTCATCAACATATACAAGAATGACTACAATACCTTCTTGGCTTGATAGAGTGAATAAGGTGTGATCGGCTTCCGATTTGTTGAATCCCTTATCCATTAATGTTGTGCTTAGCTTGTGATACCAAGCTCTTGGTGATTGTTTTAAACCATATAGAGCTTTCTTAAGTTTTAAAACTTTCCCGGGTGCAATAGTATCTTCCATGCCCGGTGGTGGTCGCATATAGACTTCATCTTCAAGCTCCCCTTGAAGGAAAGCATTCTTAACATCCATTTGCCATAACTCCCATTCTAGATTCACGGCCAATGATAGAACAACCCGGATAGTGTGAAGTTTAGCCACGGGTGCAAATGTATCAAGGTAGTCTTCCCCATATGTTTGTGTGAACCCTCTTGCTACAAGCCGAGCTTTATAGCGTTCTATCCCCCCGTCACTCTTGTACTTTATAGTGAATATCCACCGAGAAGTAACCGCTTTCTTCCCTCTAGGTAGATCGGCTTCATCCCATGTGTGATTAGACTCCATGGCCTTGATTTCATTATCAACCGCATCTTTCCATTCTTTGTGTTCCTTAGCTTCTTCATAACTTTCCGGAATCCAATGAGAATCAACTTGAGTGAGATAGGCTTGATGGTCAACGGGAAAGTGAGCAAGAGTGCAAACGGCTTGAATAGGGTGAGCTACAGCCATGTTGTTGTAGTAGACCCGAGTATTTCTCCAATTTGATGGTGGTTGTTTAAGACGTTCACTTCTTCTAAGATGAACAATATCTTCATCTTGAGGTACATTTTCTTGAGTGTCGGACTCGGTTTCACTTCCAAGTGAATTTAGACCTTCCTCTTCTTCACCATACTCATTTTCTAGATCATTAGTCTCAGCACTCGGGCTTTCCGGAGCTAGATTCTCATCATCTTCTCTCGGAGTAGACTCTTCCGGAGAGGTTGGTCTTGGATTAGAAGCTTGAAGGTTTTCGAGACCGAGCTTTTCAAGAATCATCCGAAGGTTTGTGGCTCGGTCGGAGGTAGGTTGAGATAAGTCTTTCAAGCTTTCCCAATTCTTTTCATCATAGTAGCCCTTTGTTTCCACAAACTTAACATCTCGAGACACCATTACTTTCCTTGTTTCCGGATCATAGCATTTGTATCCCTTTTGCGTGATAGAGTATCCGATGAACATTCTTTTGACACTTTTGGCTTCAAGTTTGTTCCGGAGTTCTCCTGGTTTTAACACATAGCACACACAACCAAACACACGTAAATGATTGAGAGACGGTTTAATTTTATTAAGTACTTCAAAGGGTGAGAGATCGCGTAGTATTTTTGTTGGGGTCCGGTTGATCAAGTAGCATGCGGATACAACGGCATCTCCCCAAAAACGTTTTGGAACGTTTGTATGGAACATCATTGATCTAGCCACTTCCATGAGATGTCTATTCTTCCTCTCGGCTACACCATTTTGTTGTGGAGTGTATGGGCAACTAGTTTGGTGAATAATTCCATGTTTGTTGAGGTATTGTTTGAATGCAAGACTAGTATACTCCCCTCCATTATCTGATCTCAAAATCTTAATTTTGGCATTAAAATGATTAGTCACATAATTTTGAAAATTTGTGAAAGCTTCTAGGACCCTATCTTTAGTAGGAATCAAGGTTAGCCAAGTATACTTAGATTTCTCATCAATAAACGTGACAAAGTACTTATGGTTTTCTCTAGACATGCAAGGTGAAGTCCACACATCCGAATGAACAAGATCAAAGCAATTATCATAAATAGTCATAGACTTTGGAAAAACTGATTTGCAATGTTTGCCAAGGATACATGCTTCACATTCATCATTCTTAAAAGAAACATTAGGCAACATTAAACTTAAAGCACGAGTATGAGGGTGACCAAGTCTAGCATGCCAAATAGCACTATTAGCACTAACAACAATAGAACTAAAACATGAAGAGGAAGAGGTAAATAAGTCGGTATTCTTAAGAACATAGAGATCATCTTTGGTCTTGCCTTGGCCAAGAAACTAAATTAGGACCAAAGATAACATGACAATTCAAATCCTTAGTAGCTCTCCTAACCGAAACTAAATTAGAAGCAAAATTCGGCATATAAAAAGCTTTTGTATCCTTGTTAAACAACTTCAATGTTCCAATTCCTTTAACCGGTACCTTATCCCCATTAGCTATAGTTACATTTCCTAGAGCCGGTTCTATATCACTTATCAATTTAGAATCACTAATCATGTGATGAGAGGCTCCGGAATCTACTATAAGCGGTTTAATGGAGTTAAGGGCAAGATTCACATTACCGGATGACTCTTTAAGAGCCTTGATGAGTGCATCGAGGTCGGATCGCCTCACCAGCTCCGAGGATGCATTGAGAGCAGTGGCACCTCCTTCAATGACTTGAGACTTGACTTCCGGAGGGTTGGTTTCACCGGATGTGCTTGCAAGGTGTGCTCTAGGCTCATTGTTGTCATCTCTCGGACGAAGGTGAGGGTGAAGTATCCAACACTTTTCACGAACATGACCGTTTCTCTTGCAATGATGGCAAAAGGGCCTCTTGTTGCTGCTGTTGTTGGTGTTGTGCCCTCGGTAGTAGCTTTTGTTGGCCGAGGCAACTTCAACTTGATTGGCGGTGACAAGTTCTCCTTTTCCGCCAAACAACCCCATGGAGCCATGTTCCCTTTGCACTTGAGAGCATACTTCATCTAGGTTTGGAAGTTTGTCAGCCCGGAGTATATGCTTGATAAGGTCATTGTAAGAGGCATTCAAGGTGAGGAGGAGACCGAACACCTTGTCTTGTTCTCGGCGCTCGTTGATGACCGCCGGATCCATAGTACTAGGCCTTAGCATTTCAAGCTCAGCCCATAGGGATCTAAACTTCCCAAAATGTTTGGTAAACTCCATGTCTTCTTGGCTAAGATTGTTGATGGCTCTCTTAACCTCAAAGACACGGTTTAGATTGGTAATGTTACCAAAAACATTCTTGAGAGTATCCCATAGCTCCTTTGCGGTTTCGCAATAGGAGTATGCTTCAAGAATCGGAGCATCTAGAGAGTTTTGGATGAGAGCAAGAACATTTTGGTCCTCTTGGAACCATTTCTCTTCATCGACCGGGACTGTTTCTTTCCCTTCTTTGGTGGTTGCATCTTTTGGAGCTTCACTCTTCTCGATGTGGCTCCACAACCCACGACCGCACAAAGCTGTTTTTGTGGTTCTCGCCCACAACAAGTAGTTTCCACCCTTGAGAGTGACCGGAACAACCAAGTTCTTGAGACCTTCCATGGAGGACGGACCGTTGGACAAAGCTATTGACCGACGGGTAAAGGAGGGAAACAATGAACGGTTTCAAGCCCGAGTTTGTAGAGATTTAAAGGAGAAGAATAGAGTTGAGAGTGAGGTGGGTGAGATTGTAGGTTGATTAAGAGCAACCTGGCTCTGATACCATGTAAGATTTGAAGAAGAATATTAAGTATGGAAGGAGAGAAGAAGAATCGAGTTCAATGATGAAGGAGTATGCGAGTTTGGTAGGTGAGTAACAAGAGAATGGAAGAAGAGTAGAACTCTTTTCTTACTTCATTTAGAACATATTACAAAGCTATATATAGTCAACTACACAAAGAATAAGAAAACCCTAGATGCTATACAAGTCGATATCAAGAAAGCGACATCTCTTTGGTAAAGGAGCCTAAATCAAACATGTGACTCCTTCCACTTGCGCTATCACTAACGGTAAGATTAGAAGGATCTAGACTTCCTTCTCTTTACCACTTGTTCTACGAATGAGGCCCTTTAAATGGGCTGAAGTGAATGACTTAGAACGGGCCTTATCGAGTGATTGTACGGACGGCCTTGGTTGAGATCGAGTGATGTACGGACGGCCGTACGGTCGGGTGAACTTCTCTTGATACGGATCGACCATGATCGGTCGATGACATTTCTTGATCATAACCAACTTAACCTATCATGATCCATTTTGGTTATATGAATGACTTGTATAAAGTTGTTTTGGGTTAGAATATGTTATAATACAATGAATTTGATTGATTACAAGTGCTAGAGATGCATGAAGAATGTTTAGAAGTGAGAAGAAAGACTTGTTGAAATTTGGTCTCAAATGGGATAAGAACCCAAAACCATTGCTTTGAGGCAGTGAACGGCTTGTATAAAGTTCTATTGGGTTAGAATATGTTATAGTACAATGAATTTGATTGATTACAAGTGCTAGAGATGCATGAAGAATGTTTAGAAGTGAGTAGAAAGACTTGTTGATATTTGGTCCCAAATAGGATAAGAACCAAAAACCATTGCTTTGAGGCAATGAATGGCTTGTAAAAAGCTATTTTGGGTTAGAATATGTTATAATACAATGAATTTGATTGATTACAAGTGGTAGAGATGCACGAAGAATGTTTAGATGTGAGAAGAAAGACTTGTTGATATTTGGTCCCAAATGGGATAAGAACCCAAAACCAAATCTTTGAGGCAGTGAATGGCTTGTATAAAGTTGTTTTGGGTTAGAATATGTTATAATACAATGAATTTGATTGATTACAAGTGCTAGAGATGCATGAAGAATGTTTAGAAGTGAGAAGAAAGACTTGTTGAAATTTGGTCTCAAATGGGATAAGAACCCAAAACCATTGCTTTGAGGCAATGAATGGCTTGTAAAAAGCTATTTTGGGTTAGAATATGTTATAATACCATGAATTTGAATGATTACAAGTGCTAGAGATGCATGAAGAATGTTTAGAAGTGAGTAGAAAGACTTGTTGATATTGGGTCCCAAATGGGATAAGAACCCAAAACCAATGCTTTGAGGCAATGAATGGCTTGTAAAAAGCTATTTTGGGTTAGAATATGTTATAATACCATGAATTTGAATGATTACAAGTGCTAGAGATACATGAAGAATGTTTAGAAGTGAGAAGAAAGACTTGTTGATATTTGGTCCCAAATGGGATAAGAACCCAAAACCATTGCTTTGAGGCAATGAATGGCTTGTAAAAAGCTATTTTGGGTTAGAATATGTTATAATACAATGAATTTGATTGATTACAAGTGGTAGAGATGCACGAAGAATGTTTAGATGTGAGAAGAAAGACTTGTTGATATTTGGTCCCAAATGGGATAAGAACCCAAAACCAAATCTTTGAGGCAGTGAATGGCTTGTATAAAGTTGTTTTGGGTTAGAATATGTTATAATACAATGAATTTGATTGATTACAAGTGCTAGAGATGCATGAAGAATGTTTAGAAGTGAGAAGAAAGACTTGTTGAAATTTGGTCTCAAATGGGATAAGAACCCAAAACCATTGCTTTGAGGCAATGAATGGCTTGTAAAAAGCTATTTTGGGTTAGAATATGTTATAATACCATGAATTTGAATGATTACAAGTGCTAGAGATGCATGAAGAATGTTTAGAAGTGAGTAGAAAGACTTGTTGATATTGGGTCCCAAATGGGATAAGAACCCAAAACCAATGCTTTGAGGCAATGAATGGCTTGTAAAAAGCTATTTTGGGTTAGAATATGTTATAATACCATGAATTTGAATGATTACAAGTGCTAGAGATACATGAAGAATGTTTAGAAGTGAGAAGAAAGACTTGTTGATATTTGGTCCCAAATGGGATAAGAACCCAAAACCATTGCTTTTAGGCAATGAATGGCTTGTAAAAAGCTATTTTGGGTTAGAATATGTTATAATACAATGAATTTGATTGATTACAAGTGGTAGAGATGCACGAAGAATGTTTAGATGTGAGAAGAAAGACTTGTTGATATTTGGTCCCAAATGGGATAAGAACCCAAAACCAAATCTTTGAGGCAGTGAATGGCTTGTATAAAGTTGTTTTGGGTTAGAATATGTTATAATACAATGAATTTGATTGATTACAAGTGGTAGAGATGCATGAAGAATGTTTAGAATTGAGAAGAAAGACTTGTTGAAATTTGGTCTCAAATGGGATAAGAACCCAAAACCATTGCTTTGAGGCAGTGAATGGCTTGCATAAAGTTCTATTGGGTTAGAATATGTTATAATACAATGAATTTGATTGATTATAAGTGGTAGAGATGCATGAAGAATGTTTAGAAGTGAGAAGAAAGACTTGTTGATATTTGGTCCCAAACGGGATAAGAACCCAAAATCATTGCTTTGAGGCAGTGAATGGCTTGTATAAAGTTAGTTTGGGTTAGAATATGTTATAATACAATGAATTTGATTTATTACAAGTGCTAGAGATGCATGAAGAATGTTTAGAAGTGAATAGAAAGACTTGTTGATATTTGGTCCCAAATGGGATAAGAACCCAAAACCATTGCTTTGAGGCAATGAATGGCTTGTAAAAAGCTATTTTGGGTTAGAATATGTTATAATACCATGAATTTGAATGATTACAAGTGCTAGAGATACATGAAGAATGTTTAGAAGTGAGAAGAAAGACTTGTTGATATTTGGTCCCAAATGGGAGAAGAACCCAAAACCATTGCTTTGAGGCAATGAATGGCTTGTAAAAAGCTATTTTGGGTTAGAATATGTTATAATACCATGAATTTGAATGATTACAAGTGCTAGAGATGCATGAAGAATGTTTAGAAGTGAGAAGAAAGACTTGTTGATATTTGGTCTCAAATGGGATAAGAACCCAAAACCATTGCTTTGAGGCAATGAATGGCTTGTAAAAAGCTATTTTGGGTTAGAATATGTTATAATACCATGAATTTGAATGATTACAAGTGCTAGAGATGCATGAAGAATGTTTAGAAGTGAGAAGAAAGACTTGTTGATATTTGGTCCCAAATGGGATAAGAACCCAAAACCAATGCTTTGAGGCAATGAATGGCTTGTAAAAAGCTATTTTGGGTTAGAATATGTTATAATACCATGAATTTGAATGATTACAAGTGCTAGAGATACATGAAGAATGTTTAGAAGTGAGAAGAAAGACTTGTTGATATTTGGTCCCAAATGGGATAAGAACCCAAAACCATTGCTTTGAGGCAATGAATGGCTTGTAAAAAGCTATTTTGGGTTAGAATATGTTATAATATAATGAATTTGATTGATTACAAGTGGTAGAGATGCATGAAGAATGTTTAGATGTGAGAAGAAAGACTTGTTGATATTTGGTCCCAAATGGGATAAGAACCCAAAACCAAATCTTTGAGGCAGTGAATGGCTTGTATAAAGTTGTTTTGGGTTAGAATATGTTATAATATAATGAATTTGATTGATTACAAGTGCTAGAGATGCATGAAGAATGTTTAGAAGTGAGAAGAAAGACTTGTTGAAATTTGGTCTCAAATGGGATAAGAACCCAAAACCATTGCTTTGAGGCAGTGAATGGCTTGTATAAAGTTCTATTGGGTTAGAATATGTTATAGTACAATGAATTTGATTGATTACAAGTGCTAGAGATGCATGAAGAATGTTTAGAAGTGAGTAGAAAGACTTGTTGATATTTGGTCCCAAATAGGATAAGAACCAAAAACCATTGCTTTGAGGCAGTGAATGGCTTGTAAAAAGCTATTTTGGGTTAGAATATGTTATAATACCATGAATTTGAATGATTACAAGTGCTAGAGATACATGAAGAATGTTTAGAAGTTAGTAGAAAGACTTGTTGATATTTGGTCCCAAATGGGATAAGAACCCAAAACCATTGCTTTGAGGCAATGAATGGCTTGTAAAAAGCTATTTTGGGTTTGAATATGTTATAATACCATGAATTTGAATGATTACAAGTACTAGAGATACATGAAGAATGTTTAGAAGTGAGAAGAAAGACTTGTTGATATTTGGTCCCAAATGGGAGAAGAACCCAAAACCATTGCTTTGAGGCAATGAATGGCTTGTATAAAGTTATTTTGGGTTAGAATATGTTATAATACAATGAATTTGATTGATTACAAGTGGTAGAGATGCATGAAGAATGTTTAGAGTTGAGAAGAAAGACTTGTTGAAATTTGGTCTCAAATGGGATAAGAACCCAAAACCATTGCTTTGAGGCAGTGAATGGCTTGTATAAAGTTCTGTTGGGTTAGAATATGTTATAATACAATGAATTTGATTGATTACAAGTGCTAGAGATGCATGAAGAATGTTTAGAAGTGAGTAGAAAGACTTGTTGATATTTGGTCCCAAATAAGATAGGAACCCAAAACCATTGCTTTGAGGCAGTGAATGGCTTGTATAAAGTTATTTTGGGTTAGAATATGTTATAATACAATGAATTTGATTGATTACAAGTGCTAGAGATGCATGAAGAATGTTTAGAAGTGAGAAGAAAGACTTGTTGATATTTGGTCTCAAATGGGATAAGAACCCAAAACCATTGCTTTGAGGCAATGAATGGCTTGTAAAAAGCTATTTTGGGTTAGAATATGTTATAATACCATGAATTTGAATGATTACAAGTGCTAGAGATGCATGAAGAATGTTTAGAAGTGAGTAGAAAGACTTGTTGATATTGGGTCCCAAATGGGATAAGAACCCAAAACCAATGCTTTGAGGCAATGAATGGCTTGTAAAAAGCTATTTTGGGTTAGAATATGTTATAATACCATGAATTTGAATGATTACAAGTGCTAGAGATACATGAAGAATGTTTAGAAGTGAGAAGAAAGACTTGTTGATATTTGGTCCCAAATGGGATAAGAACCCAAAACCATTGCTGTGAGGCAATGAATGGCTTGTAAAAAGCTATTTTGGGTTAGAATATGTTATAATACAATGAATTTGATTGATTACAAGTGGTAGAGATGCACGAAGAATGTTTAGATGTGAGAAGAAAGACTTGTTGATATTTGGTCCTAAATGGGATAAGAACCCAAAACCAAATCTTTGAGGCAGTGAATGGCTTGTATAAAGTTGTTTTGGGTTAGAATATGTTATAATACAATGAATTTGATTGATTACAAGTGCTAGAGATGCATGAAGAATGTTTAGAAGTGAGAAGAAAGACTTGTTGAAATTTGGTCTCAAATGGGATAAGAACCCAAAACCATTGCTTTGAGGCAGTGAATGGCTTGTATAAAGTTCTATTGGGTTAGAATATGTTATAGTACAATGAATTTGATTGATTACAAGTGCTAGAGATGCATGAAGAATGTTTAGAAGTGAGTAGAAAGACTTGTTGATATTTGGTCCCAAATAGGATAAGAACCAAAAACCATTGCTTTGAGGCAGTGAATGGCTTGTAAAAAGATATTTTGGGTTAGAATATGTTATAATACCATGAATTTGAATGATTACAAGTGCTAGAGATACATGAAGAATGTTTAGAAGTTAGTAGAAAGACTTGTTGATATTTGGTCCCAAATGGGATAAGAACCCAAAACCATTGCTTTGAGGCAATGAATGGCTTGTAAAAAGCTATTTTGGGTTAGAATATGTTATAATACCATGAATTTGAATGATTACAAGTACTAGAGATACATGAAGAATGTTTAGAAGTGAGAAGAAAGACTTGTTGATATTTGGTCCCAAATGGGAGAAGAACCCAAAACCATTGCTTTGAGGCAATGAATGGCTTGTATAAAGTTATTTTGGGTTAGAATATGTTATAATACAATGAGTTTGATTGATTACAAGTGGTAGAGATGCATGAAGAATGTTTAGAATTGAGAAGAAAGACTTGTTGAAATTTGGTCTCAAATGGGATAAGAACCCAAAACCATTGCTTTGAGGCAGTGAATGGCTTGTATAAAGTTCTATTGGGTTAGAATATGTTATAATACAATGAATTTGATTGATTACAAGTGCTAGAGATGCATGAAGAATGTTTAGAAGTGAGTAGAAAGACTTGTTGATATTTGGTCCCAAATAAGATAAGAACCCAAAACCATTGCTTTGAGGCAGTGAATGGCTTGTATAAAGTTATTTTGGGTTAGAATATGTTATAATACAATGAATTTGATTGATTACAAGTGCTAGAGATGCATGAAGAATGTTTAGAAGTGAGAAGAAAGACTTGTTGATATTTGGTCTCAAATGGGATAAGAACCCAAAACCATTGCTTTGAGGCAATGAGTGGCTTGTAAAAAGCTATTTTGGGTTAGAATATGTTATAATACCATGAATTTTAATGATTACAAGTGCTAGAGATGCATGAAGAATGTTTAGAAGTGAGTAGAAAGACTTGTTGATATTTGGTCCGAAATGGGATAAGAACCCAAAACCATTGCTTTGAGGCAATGAATGGCTTGTAAAAAGCTATTTTGGGTTAGAATATGTTATAATACAATGAATTTGATTGATTACAAGTGGTAGAGATGCACGAAGAATGTTTAGATGTGAGAAGAAAGACTTGTTGATATTTGGTCTCAAATGGGATAAGAACCCAAAACCATTGCTTTGAGGCAATGAATGGCTTGTAAAAAGCTATTTTGGGTTAGAATATGTTATAATACCATGAATTTGAATGATTACAAGTGCTAGAGATGCATGAAGAATGTTTAGAAGTGAGTAGAAAGACTTGTTGATATTGGGTCCCAAAT
This sequence comes from Capsella bursa-pastoris, assembly GCA_036452645.1. Taxonomy (NCBI): domain Eukaryota; kingdom Viridiplantae; phylum Streptophyta; class Magnoliopsida; order Brassicales; family Brassicaceae; genus Capsella; species Capsella bursa-pastoris. Next base: position 4,746,755 of record CP144186.1, read on the forward strand.
GGGATAAGAACCCAAAACCAATGCTTTGAGGCAATGAATGGCTTGTAAAAAGTTATTTTGGGTTAGAATATGTTATAATACCATGAATTTGAATGATTACAAGTGCTAGAGATACATGAAGAATGTTTAGAAGTGAGAAGAAAGACTTGTTGATATTTGGTCCCAAATGGGATAAGAACCCAAAACCATTGTTTTGAGGCAATGAATGGCTTGTAAAAAGCTATTTTGGGTTAGAATATGTTATAATACAATGAATTTGATTGATTACAAGTGGTAGAGATGCACGAAGAATGTTTAGATGTGAGAAGAAAGACTTGTTGATATTTGGTCCTAAATGGGATAAGAACCCAAAACCAAATCTTTGAGGCAGTGAATGGCTTGTATAAAGTTGTTTTGGGTTAGAATATATTATAATACAATGAATTTGATTGATTACAAGTGCTAGAGATGCATGAAGAATGTTTAGAAGTGAGAAGAAAGACTTGTTGAAATTTGGTCTCAAATGGGATAAGAACCCAAAACCATTGCTTTGAGGCAGTGAATGGCTTGTATAAAGTTCTATTGGGTTAGAATATGTTATAGTACAATGAATTTGATTGATTACAAGTGCTAGAGATGCATGAAGAATGTTTAGAAGTGAGTAGAAAGACTTGTTGATATTTGGTCCCAAATAGGATAAGAACCAAAAACCATTGCTTTGAGGCAGTGAATGGCTTGTAAAAAGCTATTTTGGGTTAGAATATGTTATAATACCATGAATTTGAATGATTACAAGTGCTAGAGATACATGAAGAATGTTTAGAAGTTAGTAGAAAGACTTGTTGATATTTGGTCCCAAATGGGATAAGAACCCAAAACCATTGCTTTGAGGCAATGAATGGCTTGTAAAAAGCTATTTTGGGTTAGAATATGTTATAATACCATGAATTTGAATGATTACAAGTACTAGAGATACATGAAGAATGTTTAGAAGTGAGAAGAAAGACTTGTTGATATTTGGTCTCAAATGGGATAAGAACCCAAAACCATTGCTTTGAGGCAGTGAATGGCTTGTATAAAGTTCTATTGGGTTAGAATATGTTATAATACAATGAATTTGATTGATTACAAGTGCTAGAGATGCATGAAGAATGTTTAGAAGTGAGTAGAAAGACTTGTTGATATTTGGTCCCAAATAAGATAAGAACCCAAAACCATTGCTTTGAGGCAGTGAATGGCTTGTATAAAGTTATTTTGGGTTAGAATATGTTATAATACAATGAATTTGATTGATTACAAGTGCTAGAGATGCATGAAGAATGTTTAGAAGTGAGAAGAAAGACTTGTTGATATTTGGTCTCAAATGGGATAAGAACCCAAAACCATTGCTTTGAGGCAATGAGTGGCTTGTAAAAAGCTATTTTGGGTTAGAATATGTTATAATACCATGAATTTGAATGATTACAAGTGCTAGAGATGCATGAAGAATGTTTAGAAGTGAGTAGAAAGACTTGTTGATATTGGGTCCCAAATGGGATAAGAACCCAAAACCAATGCTTTGAGGCAATGAATGGCTTGTAAAAAGCTATTTTGGGTTAGAATATGTTATAATACCATGAATTTGAATGATTACAAGTGCTAGAGATACATGAAGAATGTTTAGAAGTGAGAAGAAAGACTTGTTGATATTTGGTCCCAAATGGGATAAGAACCCAAAACCATTGCTTTGAGGCAATGAATGGCTTGTAAAAAGCTATTTTGGGTTAGAATATGTTATAATACAATGAATTTGATTGATTACAAGTGGTAGAGATGCACGAAGAATGTTTAGATGTGAGAAGAAAGACTTGTTGATATTTGGTCCCAAATGGGATAAGAACCCAAAACCAAATCTTTGAGGCAGTGAATGGCTTGTATAAAGTTGTTTTGGGTTAGAATATGTTATAATACAATGAATTTGATTGATTACAAGTGCTAGAGATGCATGAAGAATGTTTAGAAGTGAGAAGAAAGACTTGTTGAAATTTGGTCTCAAATGGGATAAGAACCCAAAACCATTGCTTTGAGGCAGTGAATGGCTTGTATAAAGTTCTATTGGGTTAGAATATGTTATAATACAATGAATTTGATTGATTACAAGTGCTAGAGATGCATGAAGAATGTTTAGAAGTGAGTAGAAAGACTTGTTGATATTTGGTCCCAAATAAGATAAGAACCCAAAACCATTGCTTTGAGGCAGTGAATGGCTTGTATAAAGTTATTTTGGGTTAGAGTATGTTATAATACAATGAATTTGATTGATTACAAGTGCTAGAGATGCATGAAGAATGTTTAGAAGTGAGAAGAAAGACTTGTTGATATTTGGTCTCAAATGGGATAAGAACCCAAAACCATTGCTTTGAGGCAATGAATGGCTTGTAAAAAGCTATTTTGGGTTAGAACATGTTATAATACCATGAATTTGAATGATTACAAGTGCTAGAGATGCATGAAGAATGTTTAGAAGTGAGAAGAAAGACTTGTTGATATTTGGTCCCAAATGGGATAAGAACCCAAAACCAATGCTTTGAGGCAATGAATGGCTTGTAAAAAGCTATTTTGGGTTAGAATATGTTATAATACCATGAATTTGAATGATTACAAGTGCTAGAGATACATGAAGAATGTTTAGAAGTGAGAAGAAAGACTTGTTGATATTTGGTCCCAAATGGGATAAGAACCCAAAACCATTGCTTTGAGGCAATGAATGGCTTGTAAAAAGCTATTTTGGGTTAGAATATGTTATAATACAATGAATTTGATTGATTACAAGTGGTAGAGATGCATGAAGAATGTTTAGATGTGAGAAGAAAGACTTGTTGATATTTGGTCCCAAATGGGATAAGAACCCAAAACCAAATCTTTGAGGCAGTGAATGACTTGTATAAAGTTGTTTTGGGTTAGAATATGTTATAATACAATGAATTTGATTGATTACAAGTGCTAGAGATGCATGAAGAATGTTTAGAAGTGAGAAGAAAGACTTGTTGAAATTTGGTCTCAAATGGGATAAGAACCCAAAACCATTGCTTTGATGCAGTGAACGGCTTGTATAAAGTTCTATTGGGTTAGAATATGTTATAGTACAATGAATTTGATTGATTACAAGTGCTAGAGATGCATGAAGAATGTTTAGAAGTGAGTAGAAAGACTTGTTGATATTTGGTCCCAAATAGGATAAGAACCAAAAACCATTGCTTTGAGGCAGTGAATGGCTTGTAAAAAGCTATTTTGGGTTAGAATATGTTATAATACCATGAATTTGAATGATTACAAGTGCTAGAGATACATGAAGAATGTTTAGAAGTTAGTAGAAAGACTTGTTGATATTTGGTCCCAAATGGGATAAGAACCCAAAACCATTGCTTTGAGGCAATGAATGGCTTGTAAAAAGCTATTTTGGGTTAGAATATGTTATAATACCATGAATTTGAATGATTACAAGTACTAGAGATACATGAAGAATGTTTAGAAGTGAGAAGAAAGACTTGTTGATATTTGGTCCCAAATGGGAGAAGAACCCAAAACCATTGCTTTGAGGCAATGAATGGCTTGTATAAAGTTATTTTGGGTTAGAATATGTTATAATACAATGAATTTGATTGATTACAAGTGGTAGAGATGCATGAAGAATGTTTAGAAGTGAGAAGAAAGACTTGTTGATATTTGGTCTCAAATGGGATAAGAACCCAAAACCATTGCTTTGAGGCAATGAATGGCTTGTAAAAAGCTATTTTGGGTTAGAATATGTTATAATACCATGAATTTGAATGATTACAAGTGCTAGAGATGCATGAAGAATGTTTAGAAGTGAGAAGAAAGACTTGTTGATATTTGGACCCAAATGGGATAAGAACCCAAAACCATTGCTTTGAGGCAATGAATGGCTTGTAAAAAGCTATTTTGGGTTAGAATATGTTATAATACCATGAATTTGAATGATTACAAGTGCTAGAGATGCATGAAGAATGTTTAGAAGTGAGTAGAAAGACTTGTTGATATTTGGTCCCAAATGGGATAAGAACCCAAAACCAAATCTTTGAGGCAATGAATGGCTTGTAAAAAGCTATTTTGGGTTAGAATATGTTATAATACCATGAATTTGAATGATTACAAGTGCTAGAGATACATGAAGAATGTTTAAAAGTTAGTTGAAAGACTTGTTGATATTTGGTCACAAATGGGATAAGAACCCAAAACCATTGCTTTGAGGCAATGAATGGCTTGTAAAAAGCTATTTTGGGTTAGAATATGTTATAATACCATGAATTTGAATGATTACAAGTGCTAGAGATACATGAAGAATGTTTAGAAGTGAGAAGAAAGACTTGTTGATATTTGGTCCCAAATGGGAGAAGAACCCAAAACCATTGCTTTGAGGCAATGAATGGCTTGTAAAAAGCTATTTTGGGTTAGAATATGTTATAATACCATGAATTTGAATGATTACAAGTGCTAGAGATGCATGAAGAATGTTTAGAAGTGAGAAGAAAGACTTGTTGATATTTGGTCTCAAATGGGATAAGAACCCAAAACCATTGCTTTGAGGCAATGAATGGCTTGTAAAAAGCTATTTTGGGTTAGAATATGTTATAGTACAATGAATTTGATTGATTACAAGTGCTAGAGATGCATGAAGAATGTTTAGAAGTGAGAAGAAAGACTTGTTGATATTTGGTCCCAAATGGGATAAGAACCCAAAACCAATGCTTTGAGGCAGTGAATGGCTTGTATAAAGTTATTTTGGGTTAGAATATGTTATAATACCATGAATTTGAATGATTACAAGTGCTAGAGATGCATAAAGAATGTTTAGAAGTGAGTAGAAAGACTTGTTGATATTTGGTCCCAAATGGGATAAGAACCCAAAACCATTGCTTTGAGGCAATGAATGGCTTGTAAAAAGCTATTTTGGGTTAGAATATGTTATAATACCATGAATTTGAATGATTACAAGTGCTAGAGATGCATGAAGAATGTTTAGAAGTGAGAAGAAAGACTTGTTGATATTTGGTCCCAAATGGGATAAGAACCCAAAACCAATGCTTTGAGGCAATGAATGGCTTGTAAAAAGCTATTTTGGGTTAGAATATGTTATAATACCATGAATTTGAATGATTACAAGTGCTAGAGATACATGAAGAATGTTTAGAAGTGAGAAGAAAGACTTGTTGATATTTGGTCCCAAATGGGATAAGAACCCAAAACCATTGCTTTGAGGCAATGAATGGCTTGTAAAAAGCTATTTTGGGTTAGAATATGTTATAGTACAATGAATTTGATTGATTACAAGTGCTAGAGATGCATGAAGAATGTTTAGAAGTGAGAAGAAAGACTTGTTGATATTTGGTCCCAAATGGGATAAGAACCCAAAACCAATGCTTTGAGGCAGTGAATGGCTTGTATAAAGTTATTTTGGGTTAGAATATGTTATAATACCATGAATTTGAATGATTACAAGTGCTAGAGATGCATAAAGAATGTTTAGAAGTGAGTAGAAAGACTTGTTGATATTTGGTCCCAAATGGGATAAGAACCCAAAACCATTGCTTTGAGGCAATGAATGGCTTGTAAAAAGCTATTTTGGGTTAGAATATGTTATAATACCATGAATTTGAATGATTACAAGTGCTAGAGATGCATGAAGAATGTTTAGAAGTGAGAAGAAAGACTTGTTGATATTTGGTCCCAAATGGGATAAGAACCCAAAACCAATGCTTTGAGGCAATGAATGGCTTGTAAAAAGCTATTTTGGGTTAGAATATGTTATAATACCATGAATTTGAATGATTACAAGTGCTAGAGATACATGAAGAATGTTTAGAAGTGAGAAGAAAGACTTGTTGATATTTGGTCCCAAATGGGATAAGAACCCAAAACCATTGCTTTGAGGCAATGAATGGCTTGTAAAAAGCTATTTTGGGTTAGAATATGTTATAATACAATGAATTTGATTGATTACAAGTGGTAGAGATGCATGAAGAATGTTTAGATGTGAGAAGAAAGACTTGTTGATATTTGGTCCCAAATGGGATAAGAACCCAAAACCAAATCTTTGAGGCAGTGAATGACTTGTATAAAGTTGTTTTGGGTTAGAATATGTTATAATACAATGAATTTGATTGATTACAAGTGCTAGAGATGCATGAAGAATGTTTAGAAGTGAGAAGAAAGACTTGTTGAAATTTGGTCTCAAATGGGATAAGAACCCAAAACCATTGCTTTGAGGCAGTGAACGGCTTGTATAAAGTTCTATTGGGTTAGAATATGTTATAGTACAATGAATTTGATTGATTACAAGTGCTAGAGATGCATGAAGAATGTTTAGAAGTGAGTAGAAAGACTTGTTGATATTTGGTCCCAAATAGGATAAGAACCAAAAACCATTGCTTTGAGGCAGTGAATGGCTTGTAAAAAGCTATTTTGGGTTAGAATATGTTATAATACCATGAATTTGAATGATTACAAGTGCTAGAGATACATGAAGAATGTTTAGAAGTTAGTAGAAAGACTTGTTGATATTTGGTCCCAAATGGGATAAGAACCCAAAACCATTGCTTTGAGGCAATGAATGGCTTGTAAAAAGCTATTTTGGGTTAGAATATGTTATAATACCATGAATTTGAATGATTACAAGTACTAGAGATACATGAAGAATGTTTAGAAGTGAGAAGAAAGACTTGTTGATATTTGGTCCCAAATGGGAGAAGAACCCAAAACCATTGCTTTGAGGCAATGAATGGCTTGTATAAAGTTATTTTGGGTTAGAATATGTTATAATACAATGAATTTGATTGATTACAAGTGGTAGAGATGCATGAAGAATGTTTAGAAGTGAGAAGAAAGACTTGTTGATATTTGGTCTCAAATGGGATAAGAACCCAAAACCATTGCTTTGAGGCAATGAATGGCTTGTAAAAAGCTATTTTGGGTTAGAATATGTTATAATACCATGAATTTGAATGATTACAAGTGCTAGAGATGCATGAAGAATGTTTAGAAGTGAGAAGAAAGACTTGTTGATATTTGGTCCCAAATGGGATAAGAACCCAAAACCATTGCTTTGAGGCAATGAATGGCTTGTAAAAAGCTATTTTGGGTTAGAATATGTTATAATACCATGAATTTGAATGATTACAAGTGCTAGAGATGCATGAAGAATGTTTAGAAGTGAGTAGAAAGACTTGTTGATATTTGGTCCCAAATGGGATAAGAACCCAAAACCAAATCTTTGAGGCAATGAATGGCTTGTAAAAAGCTATTTTGGGTTAGAATATGTTATAATACCATGAATTTGAATGATTACAAGTGCTAGAGATACATGAAGAATGTTTAAAAGTTAGTAGAAAGACTTGTTGATATTTGGTCACAAATGGGATAAGAACCCAAAACCATTGCTTTGAGGCAATGAATGGCTTGTAAAAAGCTATTTTGGGTTAGAATATGTTATAATACCATGAATTTGAATGATTACAAGTGCTAGAGATACATGAAGAATGTTTAGAAGTGAGAAGAAAGACTTGTTGATATTTGGTCCCAAATGGGAGAAGAACCCAAAACCATTGCTTTGAGGCAATGAATGGCTTGTAAAAAGCTATTTTGGGTTAGAATATGTTATAATACCATGAATTTGAATGATTACAAGTGCTAGAGATGCATGAAGAATGTTTAGAAGTGAGAAGAAAGACTTGTTGATATTTGGTCTCAAATGGGATAAGAACCCAAAACCATTGCTTTGAGGCAATGAATGGCTTGTAAAAAGCTATTTTGGGTTAGAATATGTTATAGTACAATGAATTTGATTGATTACAAGTGCTAGAGATGCATGAAGAATGTTTAGAAGTGAGAAGAAAGACTTGTTGATATTTGGTCCCAAATGGGATAAGAACCCAAAACCAATGCTTTGAGGCAGTGAATGGCTTGTATAAAGTTATTTTGGGTTAGAATATGTTATAATACAATGAATTTGATTGATTACAAGTGCTAGAGATGCATGAAGAATGTTTAGAAGTGAGAAGAAAGACTTGTTGATATTTGGTCTCAAATGGGATAAGAACCCAAAACCATTGCTTTGAGGCAATGAATGGCTTGTAAAAAGCTATTTTGGGTTAGAATATGTTATAGTACAATGAATTTGATTGATTACAAGTGCTAGAGATGCATGAAGAATGTTTAGAAGTGAGAAGAAAGACTTGTTGATATTTGGTCCCAAATGGGATAAGAACCCAAAACCAATGCTTTGAGGCAATGAATGGCTTGTAAAAAGCTATTTTGGGTTAGAATATGTTATAATACCATGAATTTGAATGATTACAAGTGCTAGAGATACATGAAGAATGTTTAGAAGTGAGAAGAAAGACTTGTTGATATTTGGTCTCAAATGGGATAAGAACCCAAAACCATTGCTTTGAGGCAATGAATGGCTTGTAAAAAGCTATTTTGGGTTAGAATATGTTATAATATAATGAATTTGATTGATTACAAGTGCTAGAGATGCATGAAGAATGTTTAGAAGTGAGAAGAAAGACTTGTTGATATTTGGTCTCAAATGGGATAAGAACCCAAAACCATTGCTTTGAGGCAATGAATGGCTTGTAAAAAGCTATTTTGGGTTAGAATATGTTATAATACCATGAATTTGAATGATTACAAGTGCTAGAGATGCATGAAGAATGTTTAGAAGTGAGTAGAAAGACTTGTTGATATTGGGTCCCAAATGGGATAAGAACCCAAAACCAATGCTTTGAGGCAATGAATGGCTTGTAAAAAGCTATTTTGGGTTAGAATATGTTATAATACCATGAATTTGAATGATTACAAGTGCTAGAGATACATGAAGAATGTTTAGAAGTGAGAAGAAAGACTTGTTGATATTTGGTCCCAAATGGGATAAGAACCCAAAACCATTGCTTTGAGGCAATGAATGGCTTGTAAAAAGCTATTTTGGGTTAGAATATGTTATAATATAATGAATTTGATTGATTACAAGTGGTAGAGATGCATGAAGAATGTTTAGATGTGAGAAGAAAGACTTGTTGATATTTGGTCCCAAATGGGATAAGAACCCAAAACCAAATCTTTGAGGCAGTGAATGGCTTGTATAAAGTTGTTTTGGGTTAGAATATGTTATAATACAATGAATTTGATTGATTACAAGTGCTAGAGATGCATGAAGAATGTTTAGAAGTGAGAAGAAAGACTTGTTGAAATTTGGTCTCAAATGGGATAAGAACCCAAAACCATTGCTTTGAGGCAGTGAATGGCTTGTATAAAGTTCTATTGGGTTAGAATATGTTATAGTACAATGAATTTGATTGATTACAAGTGCTAGAGATGCATGAAGAATGTTTAGAAGTGAGTAGAAAGACTTGTTGATATTTGGTCCCAAATAGGATAAGAACCAAAAACCATTGCTTTGAGGCAGTGAATGGCTTGTAAAAAGCTATTTTGGGTTAGAATATGTTATAATACCATGAATTTGAATGATTACAAGTGCTAGAGATACATGAAGAATGTTTAGAAGTTAGTAGAAAGACTTGTTGATATTAGGTCCCAAATGGGATAAGAACCCAAAACCATTGCTTTGAGGCAATGAATGGCTTGTAAAAAGCTATTTTGGGTTAGAATATGTTATAATACCATGAATTTGAATGATTACAAGTACTAGAGATACATGAAGAATGTTTAGAAGTGAGAAGAAAGACTTGTTGATATTTGGTCCCAAATGGGAGAAGAACCCAAAACCATTGCTTTGAGGCAATGAATGGCTTGTATAAAGTTATTTTGGGTTAGAATATGTTATAATACAATGAATTTGATTGATTACAAGTGGTAGAGATGCATGAAGAATGTTTAGAAGTGAGAAGAAAGACTTGTTGATATTTGGTCCCAAATGGGAGAAGAACCCAAAACCATTGCTTTGAGGCAATGAATGGCTTGTATAAAGTTATTTTGGGTTAGAATATGTTATAATACAATGAATTTGATTGATTACAAGTGGTAGAGATGCATGAAGAATGTTTAGAATTGAGAAGAAAGACTTGTTGAAATTTGGTCTCAAATGGGATAAGAACCCAAAACCATTGCTTTGAGGCAGTGAATGGCTTGTATAAAGTTATTTTGGGTTAGAGTATGTTATAATACAATGAATTTGATTGATTACAAGTGCTAGAGATGCATGAAGAATGTTTAGAAGTGAGAAGAAAGACTTGTTGATATTTGGTCCCAAATGGGATAAGAACCCAAAACCAATGCTTTGAGGCAATGAATGGCTTGTAAAAAGCTATTTTGGGTTAGAATATGTTATAATACCATGAATTTGAATGATTACAAGTGCTAGAGATACATGAAGAATGTTTAGAAGTGAGAAGAAAGACTTGTTGATATTTGGTCCCAAATGGGATAAGAACCCAAAACCATTGCTTTGAGGCAATGAATGGCTTGTAAAAAGCTATTTTGGGTTAGAATATGTTATAATATAATGAATTTGATTGATTACAAGTGGTAGAGATGCATGAAGAATGTTTAGATGTGAGAAGAAAGACTTGTTGATATTTGGTCTCAAATGGGATAAGAACCCAAAACCATTGCTTTGAGGCAATGAATGGCTTGTAAAAAGCTATTTTGGGTTAGAATATGTTATAATACCATGAATTTGAATGATTACAAGTGCTAGAGATGCATGAAGAATGTTTAGAAGTGAGAAGAAAGACTTGTTGATATTTGGTCCCAAATGGGATAAGAACCCAAAACCAATGCTTTGAGGCAATGAATGGCTTGTAAAAAGCTATTTTGGGTTAGAATATGTTATAATACCATGAATTTGAATGATTACAAGTGCTAGAGATACATGAAGAATGTTTAGAAGTGAGAAGAAAGACTTGTTGATATTTGGTCTCAAATGGGATAAGAACCCAAAACCATTGCTTTGAGGCAATGAATGGCTTGTAAAAAGCTACTTTGGGTTAGAATATGTTATAGTACAATGAATTTGATTGATTACAAGTGCTAGAGATGCATGAAGAATGTTTAGAAGTGAGAAGAAAGACTTGTTGATATTTGGTCCCAAATGGGATAAGAACCCAAAACCAATGCTTTGAGGCAATGAATGGCTTGTAAAAAGCTATTTTGGGTTAGAATATGTTATAATACCATGAATTTGAATGATTACAAGTGCTAGAGATACATGAAGAATGTTTAGAAGTGAGAAGAAAGACTTGTTGATATTTGGTCTCAAATGGGATAAGAACCCAAAACCATTGCTTTGAGGCAATGAATGGCTTGTAAAAAGCTATTTTGGGTTAGAATATGTTATAGTACAATGAATTTGATTGATTACAAGTGCTAGAGATGCATGAAGAATGTTTAGAAGTGAGAAGAAAGACTTGTTGATATTTGGTCCCAAATGGGATAAGAACCCAAAACCAATGCTTTGAGGCAATGAATGGCTTGTAAAAAGCTATTTTGGGTTAGAATATGTTATAATACCATGAATTTGAATGATTACAAGTGCTAGAGATACATGAAGAATGTTTAGAAGTGAGAAGAAAGACTTGTTGATATTTGGTCTCAAATGGGATAAGAACCCAAAACCATTGCTTTGAGGCAATGAATGGCTTGTAAAAAGCTATTTTGGGTTAGAATATGTTATAATATAATGAATTTGATTGATTACAAGTGCTAGAGATGCATGAAGAATGTTTAGAAGTGAGAAGAAAGACTTGTTGATATTTGGTCTCAAATGGGATAAGAACCCAAAACCATTGCTTTGAGGCAATGAATGGCTTGTAAAAAGCTATTTTGGGTTAGAATATGTTATAATACCATGAATTTGAATGATTACAAGTGCTAGAGATGCATGAAGAATGTTTAGAAGTGAGTAGAAAGACTTGTTGATATTGGGTCCCAAATGGGATAAGAACCCAAAACCAATGCTTTGAGGCAATGAATGGCTTGTAAAAAGCTATTTTGGGTTAGAATATGTTATAATACCATGAATTTGAATGATTACAAGTGCTAGAGATACATGAAGAATGTTTAGAAGTGAGAAGAAAGACTTGTTGATATTTGGTCCCAAATGGGATAAGAACCCAAAACCATTGCTTTGAGGCAATGAATGGCTTGTAAAAAGCTATTTTGGGTTAGAATATGTTATAATATAATGAATTTGATTGATTACAAGTGGTAGAGATGCATGAAGAATGTTTAGATGTGAGAAGAAAGACTTGTTGATATTTGGTCCCAAATGGGATAAGAACCCAAAACCAAATCTTTGAGGCAGTGAATGGCTTGTATAAAGTTGTTTTGGGTTAGAATATGTTATAATACAATGAATTTGATTGATTACAAGTGCTAGAGATGCATGAAGAATGTTTAGAAGTGAGAAGAAAGACTTGTTGAAATTTGGTCTCAAATGGGATAAGAACCCAAAACCATTGCTTTGAGGCAGTGAATGGCTTGTATAAAGTTCTATTGGGTTAGAATATGTTATAGTACAATGAATTTGATTGATTACAAGTGCTAGAGATGCATGAAGAATGTTTAGAAGTGAGTAGAAAGACTTGTTGATATTTGGTCCCAAATAGGATAAGAACCAAAAACCATTGCTTTGAGGCAGTGAATGGCTTGTAAAAAGCTATTTTGGGTTAGAATATGTTATAATACCATGAATTTGAATGATTACAAGTGCTAGAGATACATGAAGAATGTTTAGAAGTTAGTAGAAAGACTTGTTGATATTAGGTCCCAAATGGGATAAGAACCCAAAACCATTGCTTTGAGGCAATGAATGGCTTGTAAAAAGCTATTTTGGGTTAGAATATGTTATAATACCATGAATTTGAATGATTACAAGTACTAGAGATACATGAAGAATGTTTAGAAGTGAGAAGAAAGACTTGTTGATATTTGGTCCCAAATGGGAGAAGAACCCAAAACCATTGCTTTGAGGCAATGAATGGCTTGTATAAAGTTATTTTGGGTTAGAATATGTTATAATACAATGAATTTGATTGATTACAAGTGGTAGAGATGCATGAAGAATGTTTAGAAGTGAGAAGAAAGACTTGTTGATATTTGGTCCCAAATGGGAGAAGAACCCAAAACCATTGCTTTGAGGCAATGAATGGCTTGTATAAAGTTATTTTGGGTTAGAATATGTTATAATACAATGAATTTGATTGATTACAAGTGGTAGAGATGCATGAAGAATGTTTAGAATTGAGAAGAAAGACTTGTTGAAATTTGGTCTCAAATGGGATAAGAACCCAAAACCATTGCTTTGAGGCAGTGAATGGCTTGTATAAAGTTATTTTGGGTTAGAGTATGTTATAATACAATGAATTTGATTGATTACAAGTGCTAGAGATGCATGAAGAATGTTTAGAAGTGAGAAGAAAGACTTGTTGATATTTGGTCCCAAATGGGATAAGAACCCAAAACCAATGCTTTGAGGCAATGAATGGCTTGTAAAAAGCTATTTTGGGTTAGAATATGTTATAATACCATGAATTTGAATGATTACAAGTGCTAGAGATACATGAAGAATGTTTAGAAGTGAGAAGAAAGACTTGTTGATATTTGGTCCCAAATGGGATAAGAACCCAAAACCATTGCTTTGAGGCAATGAATGGCTTGTAAAAAGCTATTTTGGGTTAGAATATGTTATAATATAATGAATTTGATTGATTACAAGTGGTAGAGATGCATGAAGAATGTTTAGATGTGAGAAGAAAGACTTGTTGATATTTGGTCTCAAATGGGATAAGAACCCAAAACCATTGCTTTGAGGCAATGAATGGCTTGTAAAAAGCTATTTTGGGTTAGAATATGTTATAATACCATGAATTTGAATGATTACAAGTGCTAGAGATGCATGAAGAATGTTTAGAAGTGAGAAGAAAGACTTGTTGATATTTGGTCCCAAATGGGATAAGAACCCAAAACCAATGCTTTGAGGCAATGAATGGCTTGTAAAAAGCTATTTTGGGTTAGAATATGTTATAATACCATGAATTTGAATGATTACAAGTGCTAGAGATACATGAAGAATGTTTAGAAGTGAGAAGAAAGACTTGTTGATATTTGGTCTCAAATGGGATAAGAACCCAAAACCATTGCTTTGAGGCAATGAATGGCTTGTAAAAAGCTATTTTGGGTTAGAATATGTTATAGTACAATGAATTTGATTGATTACAAGTGCTAGAGATGCATGAAGAATGTTTAGAAGTGAGAAGAAAGACTTGTTGATATTTGGTCCCAAATGGGATAAGAACCCAAAACCAATGCTTTGAGGCAATGAATGGCTTGTAAAAAGCTATTTTGGGTTAGAATATGTTATAATACCATGAATTTGAATGATTACAAGTGCTAGAGATACATGAAGAATGTTTAGAAGTGAGAAGAAAGACTTGTTGATATTTGGTCTCAAATGGGATAAGAACCCAAAACCATTGCTTTGAGGCAATGAATGGCTTGTAAAAAGCTATTTTGGGTTAGAATATGTTATAATACAATGAATTTGATTGATTACAAGTGGTAGAGATGCACGAAGAATGTTTAGATGTGAGAAGAAAGACTTGTTGAAATTTGGTCTCAAATGGGATAAGAACCCAAAACCATTGCTTTGAGGCAGTGAATGGCTTGTATAAAGTTCTATTGGGTTAGAATATGTTATAATACAATGAATTTGATGGATTACAAGTGGTAGAGATGCATGACGAATGTTTAGAAGTGAGAAGAAAGACTTGTTGATATTTGGTCTCAAATGGGATAAGAACCCAAAACCATTGCTTTGAGGCAATGAATGGCTTGTAAAAAGCTATTTTGGGTTAGAATATGTTATAATACCATGAATTTGAATGATTACAAGTGCTAGAGATGCATGAAGAATGTTTAGAAGTGAGTAGAAAGACTTGTTGATATTGGGTCCCAAATGGGATAAGAACCCAAAACCAATGCTTTGAGGCAATGAATGGCTTGTAAAAAGCTATTTTGGGTTAGAATATGTTATAATACCATGAATTTGAATGATTACAAGTGCTAGAGATACATGAAGAATGTTTAGAAGTGAGAAGAAAGACTTGTTGATATTTGGTCTCAAATGGGATAAGAACCCAAAACCATTGCTTTGAGGCAATGAATGGCTTGTAAAAAGCTATTTTGGGTTAGAATATGTTATAATATAATGAATTTGATTGATTACAAGTGGTAGAGATGCATGAAGAATGTTTAGATGTGAGAAGAAAGACTTGTTGATATTTGGTCCCAAATGGGATAAGAACCCAAAACCAAATCTTTGAGGCAGTGAATGGCTTGTATAAAGTTGTTTTGGGTTAGAATATGTTATAATACAATGAATTTGATTGATTACAAGTGCTAGAGATGCATGAAGAATGTTTAGAAGTGAGAAGAAAGACTTGTTGAAATTTGGTCTCAAATGGGATAAGAACCCAAAACCATTGCTTTGAGGCAGTGAATGGCTTGTATAAAGTTCTATTGGGTTAGAATATGTTATAGTACAATGAATTTGATTGATTACAAGTGCTAGAGATGCATGAAGAATGTTTAGAAGTGAGTAGAAAGACTTGTTGATATTTGGTCCCAAATAGGATAAGAACCAAAAACCATTGCTTTGAGGCAGTGAATGGCTTGTAAAAAGCTATTTTGGGTTAGAATATGTTATAATACCATGAATTTGAATATTACAAGTGCTAGAGATACAAGAAGAATGTTTAGAAGTTAGTAGAAAGACTTGTTGATATTTGGTCCCAAATGGGATAAGAACCCAAAACCATTGCTTTGAGGCAATGAATGGCTTGTAAAAAGCTATTTTGGGTTAGAATATGTTATAATACCATGAATTTGAATGATTACAAGTACTAGAGATACATGAAGAATGTTTAGAAGTGAGAAGAAAGACTTGTTGATATTTGGTCCCAAATGGGAGAAGAACCCAAAACCATTGCTTTGAGGCAATGAATGGCTTGTATAAAGTTATTTTAGGTTAGAATATGTTATAATACAATGAATTTGATTGATTAAAAGTGGTAGAGATGCATGAAGAATGTTTAGAATTGAGAAGAAAGACTTGTTGAAATTTGGTCTCAAATGGGATAAGAACCCAAAACCATTGCTTTGAGGCAGTGAATGGCTTGTATAAAGTTCTATTGGGTTAGAATATGTTATAATACAATGAATTTGATTGATTACAAGTGCTAGAGATGCATGAAGAATGTTTAGAAGTGAGTAGAAAGACTTATTGATATTTGGTCCCAAATAAGATAAGAACCCAAAACCATTGCTTTGAGGCAGTGAATGGCTTGTATAAAGTTATTTTGGGTTAGAATATGTTATAATACAATGAATTTGATTGATTACAAGTGCTAGAGATGCATGAAGAATGTTTAGAAGTGAGAAGAAAGACTTGTTGATATTTGGTCTCAAATGGGATAAGAACCCAAAACCATTGCTTTGAGGCAATGAATGGCTTGTAAAAAGCTATTTTGGGTTAGAATATGTTATAATACCATGAATTTGAATGATTACAAGTGCTAGAGATGCATGAAGAATGTTTAGAAGTGAGTAGAAAGACTTGTTGATATTGGGTCCCAAATGGGATAAGAACCCAAAACCAATGCTTTGAGGCAATGAATGGCTTGTAAAAAGCTATTTTGGGTTAGAATATGTTATAATACCATGAATTTGAATGATTACAAGTGCTAGAGATACATGAAGAATGTTTAGAAGTGAGAAGAAAGACTTGTTGATATTTGGTCCCAAATGGGATAAGAACCCAAAACCATTGCTTTGAGGCAATGAATGGCTTGTAAAAAGCTATTTTGGGTTAGAATATGTTATAATACAATGAATTTGATTGATTACAAGTGGTAGAGATGCACGAAGAATGTTTAGATGTGAGAAGAAAGACTTGTTGATATTTGGTCCCAAATGGGATAAGAACCCAAAACCAAATCTTTGAGGCAGTGAATGGCTTGTTTAAAGTTGTTTTGGGTTAGAATATGTTATAATACAATGAATTTGATTGATTACAAGTGCTAGAGATGCATGAAGAATGTTTAGAAGTGAGAAGAAAGACTTGTTGAAATTTGGTCTCAAATGGGATAAGAACCCAAAACCATTGCTTTGAGGCAGTGAATGGCTTGTATAAAGTTCTATTGGGTTAGAATATGTTATAATACAATGAATTTGATTGATTACAAGTGCTAGAGATGCATGAAGAATGTTTAGAAGTGAGTAGAAAGACTTGTTGATATTTGGTCCCAAATAAGATAAGAACCCAAAACCATTGCTTTGAGGCAGTGAATGGCTTGTATAAAGTTATTTTGGGTTAGAGTATGTTATAATACAATGAATTTGATTGATTACAAGTGCTAGAGATGCATGAAGAATGTTTAGAAGTGAGAAGAAAGACTTGTTGATATTTGGTCCCAAATGGGATAAGAACCCAAAACCAATGCTTTGAGGCAATGAATGGCTTGTAAAAAGCTATTTTGGGTTAGAATATGTTATAATACCATGAATTTGAATGATTACAAGTGCTAGAGATACATGAAGAATGTTTAGAAGTGAGAAGAAAGACTTGTTGATATTTGGTCCCAAATGGGATAAGAACCCAAAACCATTGCTTTGAGGCAATGAATGGCTTGTAAAAAGCTATTTTGGGTTAGAATATGTTATAATATAATGAATTTGATTGATTACAAGTGGTAGAGATGCATGAAGAATGTTTAGATGTGAGAAGAAAGACTTGTTGATATTTGGTCTCAAATGGGATAAGAACCCAAAACCATTGCTTTGAGGCAATGAATGGCTTGTAAAAAGCTATTTTGGGTTAGAATATGTTATAATACCATGAATTTGAATGATTACAAGTGCTAGAGATGCATGAAGAATGTTTAGAAGTGAGAAGAAAGACTTGTTGATATTTGGTCCCAAATGGGATAAGAACCCAAAACCAATGCTTTGAGGCAATGAATGGCTTGTAAAAAGCTATTTTGGGTTAGAATATGTTATAATACCATGAATTTGAATGATTACAAGTGCTAGAGATACATGAAGAATGTTTAGAAGTGAGAAGAAAGACTTGTTGATATTTGGTCCCAAATGGGATAAGAACCCAAAACCATTGCTTTGAGGCAATGAATGGCTTGTAAAAAGCTATTTTGGGTTAGAATATGTTATAATATAATGAATTTGATTGATTACAAGTGGTAGAGATGCATGAAGAATGTTTAGATGTGAGAAGAAAGACTTGTTGATATTTGGTCCCAAATGGGATAAGAACCCAAAACCAAATCTTTGAGGCAGTGAATGGCTTGTATAAAGTTGTTTTGGGTTAGAATATGTTATAATACAATGAATTTGATTGATTACAAGTGCTAGAGATGCATGAAGAATGTTTAGAAGTGAGAAGAAAGACTTGTTGAAATTTGGTCTCAAATGGGATAAGAACCCAAAACCATTGCTTTGAGGCAGTGAATGGCTTGTATAAAGTTCTATTGGGTTAGAATATGTTATAGTACAATGAATTTGATTGATTACAAGTGCTAGAGATGCATGAAGAATGTTTAGAAGTGAGTAGAAAGACTTGTTGATATTTGGTCCCAAATAGGATAAGAACCAAAAACCATTGCTTTGAGGCAGTGAATGGCTTGTAAAAAGCTATTTTGGGTTAGAATATGTTATAATACCATGAATTTGAATGATTACAAGTGCTAGAGATACATGAAGAATGTTTAGAAGTTAGTAGAAAGACTTGTTGATATTAGGTCCCAAATGGGATAAGAACCCAAAACCATTGCTTTGAGGCAATGAATGGCTTGTAAAAAGTTATTTTGGGTTAGAATATGTTATAATACCATGAATTTGAATGATTACAAGTGCTAGAGATGCATGAAGAATGTTTAGAAGTGAGTAGAAAGACTTGTTGATATTGGGTCCCAAATGGGATAAGAACCCAAAACCAATGCTTTGAGGCAATGAATGGCTTGTAAAAAGCTATTTTGGGTTAGAATATGTTATAATACCATGAATTTGAATGATTACAAGTACTAGAGATACATGAAGAATGTTTAGAAGTGAGAAGAAAGACTTGTTGATATTTGGTCCCAAATGGGAGAAGAACCCAAAACCATTGCTTTGAGGCAATGAATGGCTTGTATAAAGTTATTTTGGGTTAGAATATGTTATAATACAATGAATTTGATTGATTACAAGTGGTAGAGATGCATGAAGAATGTTTAGAATTGAGAAGAAAGACTTGTTGAAATTTGGTCTCAAATGGGATAAGAACCCAAAACCATTGCTTTGAGGCAGTGAATGGCTTGTATAAAGTTCTATTGGGTTAGAATATGTTATAATACAATGAATTTGATTGATTACAAGTGCTAGAGATGCATGAAGAATGTTTAGAAGTGAGTAGAAAGACTTGTTGATATTTGGTCCCAAATAAGATAAGAACCCAAAACCATTGCTTTGAGGCAGTGAATGGCTTGTATAAAGTTTTTTTGGGTTAGAATATGTTATAATACAATGAATTTGATTGATTACAAGTGCTAGAGATGCATGAAGAATGTTTAGAAGTGAGAAGAAAGACTTGTTGATATTTGGTCTCAAATGGGATAAGAACCCAAAACCATTGCTTTGAGGCAATGAATGGCTTGTAAAAAGCTATTTTGGGTTAGAATATGTTATAATACCATGAATTTGAATGATTACAAGTGCTAGAGATGCATGAAGAATGTTTAGAAGTGAGTAGAAAGACTTGTTGATATTGGGTCCCAAATGGGATAAGAACCCAAAACCAATGCTTTGAGGCAATGAATGGCTTGTAAAAAGCTATTTTGGGTTAGAATATGTTATAATACCATGAATTTGAATGATTACAAGTGCTAGAGATACATGAAGAATGTTTAGAAGTGAGAAGAAAGACTTGTTGATATTTGGTCCCAAATGGGATAAGAACCCAAAACCATTGCTTTGAGGCAATGAATGGCTTGTAAAAAGCTATTTTGGGTTAGAATATGTTATAATATAATGAATTTGATTGATTACAAGTGGTAGAGATGCATGAAGAATGTTTAGATGTGAGAAGAAAGACTTGTTGATATTTGGTCCCAAATGGGATAAGAACCCAAAACCAAATCTTTGAGGCAGTGAATGGCTTGTATAAAGTTGTTTTGGGTTAGAATATGTTATAATACAATGAATTTGATTGATTACAAGTGCTAGAGATGCATGAAGAATGTTTAGAAGTGAGAAGAAAGACTTGTTGAAATTTGGTCTCAAATGGGATAAGAACCCAAAACCATTGCTTTGAGGCAGTGAATGGCTTGTATAAAGTTCTATTGGGTTAGAATATGTTATAGTACAATGAATTTGATTGATTACAAGTGCTAGAGATGCATGAAGAATGTTTAGAAGTGAGTAGAAAGACTTGTTGATATTTGGTCCCAAATAGGATAAGAACCAAAAACCATTGCTTTGAGGCAGTGAATGGCTTGTAAAAAGCTATTTTGGGTTAGAATATGTTATAATACCATGAATTTGAATGATTACAAGTGCTAGAGATACATGAAGAATGTTTAGAAGTTAGTAGAAAGACTTGTTGATATTAGGTCCCAAATGGGATAAGAACCCAAAACCATTGCTTTGAGGCAATGAATGGCTTGTAAAAAGCTATTTTGGGTTAGAATATGTTATAATACCATGAATTTGAATGATTACAAGTACTAGAGATACATGAAGAATGTTTAGAAGTGAGAAGAAAGACTTGTTGATATTTGGTCCCAAATGGGAGAAGAACCCAAAACCATTGCTTTGAGGCAATGAATGGCTTGTATAAAGTTATTTTGGGTTAGAATATGTTATAATACAATGAATTTGATTGATTACAAGTGGTAGAGATGCATGAAGAATGTTTAGAATTGAGAAGAAAGACTTGTTGAAATTTGGTCTCAAATGGGATAAGAACCCAAAACCATTGCTTTGAGGCAGTGAATGGCTTGTATAAAGTTCTATTGGGTTAGAATATGTTATAATACAATGAATTTGATTGATTACAAGTGCTAGAGATGCATGAAGAATGTTTAGAAGGGAGTAGAAAGACTTGTTGATATTTGGTCCCAAATAAGATAAGAACCCAAAACCATTGCTTTGAGGCAGTGAATGGCTTGTATAAAGTTTTTTTGGGTTAGAATATGTTATAATACAATGAATTTGATTGATTACAAGTGCTAGAGATGCATGAAGAATGTTTAGAAGTGAGAAGAAAGACTTGTTGATATTTGGTCTTAAATGGGATAAGAACCCAAAACCATTGCTTTGAGGCAATGAATGGCTTGTAAAAAGCTATTTTGGGTTAGAATATGTTATAATACCATGAATTTGAATGATTACAAGTGCTAGAGATGCATGAAGAATGTTTAGAAGTGAGTAGAAAGACTTGTTGATATTGGGTCCCAAATGGGATAAGAACCCAAAACCAATGCTTTGAGGCAATGAATGGCTTGTAAAAAGCTATTTTGGGTTAGAATATGTTATAATACCATGAATTTGAATGATTACAAGTGCTAGAGATACATGAAGAATGTTTAGAAGTGAGAAGAAAGACTTGTTGATATTTGGTCCCAAATGGGATAAGAACCCAAAACCATTGCTTTGAGGAAATGAATGGCTTGTAAAAAGCTATTTTGGGTTAGAATATGTTATAATACAATGAATTTGATTGATTACAAGTGGTAGAGATGCACGAAGAATGTTTAGATGTGAGAAGAAAGACTTGTTGATATTTGGTCCCAAATGGGATAAGACCCAAAACCAAATCTTTGAGGCAGTGAATGGCTTGTATAAAGTTGTTTTGGGTTAGAATATGTTATAATACAATGAATTTGATTGATTACAAGTGCTAGAGATGCATGAAGAATGTTTAGAAGTGAGAAGAAAGACTTGTTGAAATTTGGTCTCAAATGGGATAAGAACCCAAAACCATTGCTTTGAGGCAGTGAATGGCTTGTATAAAGTTCTATTGGGTTAGAATATGTTATAATACAATGAATTTGATTGATTACAAGTGCTAGAGATGCATGAAGAATGTTTAGAAGTGAGTAGAAAGACTTGTTGATATTTGGTCCCAAATAAGATAAGAACCCAAAACCATTGCTTTGAGGCAGTGAATGGCTTGTATAAAGTTATTTTGGGTTAGAGTATGTTATAATACAATGAATTTGATTGATTACAAGTGCTAGAGATGCATGAAGAATGTTTAGAAGTGAGTAGAAAGACTTGTTGATATTTGGTCCCAAATAAGATAAGAACCCAAAACCATTGCTTTGAGGCAGTGAATGGCTTGTATAAAGTTATTTTGGGTTAGAATATGTTATAATACAATGAATTTGATTGATTACAAGTGCTAGAGATGCATGAAGAATGTTTAGAAGTGAGAAGAAAGACTTGTTGATATTTGGTCTCAAATGGGATAAGAACCCAAAACCATTGCTTTGAGGCAATGAATGGCTTGTAAAAAGCTATTTTGGGTTAGAATATGTTATAATACCATGAATTTGAATGATTACAAGTGCTAGAGATGCATGAAGAATGTTTAGAAGTGAGTAGAAAGACTTGTTGATATTGGGTCCCAAATGGGATAAGAACCCAAAACCAATGCTTTGAGGCAATGAATGGCTTGTAAAAAGCTATTTTGGGTTAGAATATGTTATAATACCATGAATTTGAATGATTACAAGTGCTAGAGATACATGAAGAATGTTTAGAAGTGAGAAGAAAGACTTGTTGATATTTGGTCCCAAATGGGATAAGAACCCAAAACCATTGCTTTGAGGCAATGAATGGCTTGTAAAAAGCTATTTTGGGTTAGAATATGTTATAATACAATGAATTTGATTGATTACAAGTGGTAGAGATGCACGAAGAATGTTTAGATGTGAGAAGAAAGACTTGTTGATATTTGGTCCCAAATGGGATAAGAACCCAAAACCAAATCTTTGAGGCAGTGAATGGCTTGTATAAAGTTGTTTTTGGTTAGAATATGTTATAATACAATGAATTTGATTGATTACAAGTGCTAGAGATGCATGAAGAATGTTTAGAAGTGAGAAGAAAGACTTGTTGAAATTTGGGCTCAAATGGGATAAGAACCCAAAACCATTGCTTTGAGGCAGTGAATGGCTTGTATAAAGTTCTATTGGGTTAGAATATGTTATAATACAATGAATTTGATTGATTACAAGTGCTAGAGATGCATGAAGAATGTTTAGAAGTGAGTAGAAAGACTTGTTGATATTTGGTCCCAAATAAGATAAGAACCCAAAACCATTGCTTTGAGGCAGTGAATGGCTTGTATAAAGTTATTTTGGGTTAGAGTATGTTATAATACAATGAATTTGATTGATTACAAGTGCTAGAGATGCATGAAGAATGTTTAGAAGTGAGAAGAAAGACTTGTTGATATTTGGTCTCAAATGGGATAAGAACCCAAAACCATTGGTTTGAGGCAATGAATGGCTTGTAAAAAGCTATTTTGGGTTAGAATATGTTATAATACCATGAATTTGAATGATTACAAGTGCTAGAGATGCATAAAGAATGTTTAGAAGTGAGTAGAAAGACTTGTTGATATTGGGTCCCAAATGGGATAAGAACCCAAAACCAATGCTTTGAGGCAATGAATGGCTTGTAAAAAGCTATTTTGGGTTAGAATATGTTATAATACCATGAATTTGAATGATTACAAGTGCTAGAGATACATGAAGAATGTTTAGAAGTGAGAAGAAAGACTTGTTGATATTTGGTCCGAAATGGGATAAGAACCCAAAACCATTGCTTTGAGGCAATGAATGGCTTGTAAAAAGCTATTTTGGGTTAGAATATGTTATAATACAATGAATTTGATTGATTACAAGTGGTAGAGATGCACGAAGAATGTTTAGATGTGAGAAGAAAAACTTGTTGATATTTGGTCCCAAATGGGATAAGAACCCAAAACCAAATCTTTGAGGCAGTGAATGGCTTGTATAAAGTTGTTTTGGGTTAGAGTATGTTATAATACAATGAATTTGATTGATTACAAGTGCTAGAGATGCATGAAGAATGTTTAGAAGTGAGTAGAAAGACTTGTTGATATTTGGTCCCAAATAAGATAAGAACTCAAAACCATTGCTTTGAGGCAGTGAATGGCTTGTATAAAGTTATTTTGGGTTAGAATATGTTATAATACAATGAATTTGATTGATTACAAGTGCTAGAGATGCATGAAGAATGTTTAGAAGTGAGAAGAAAGACTTGTTGATATTTGGTCTCAAATGGGATAAGAACCCAAAACCATTGCTTTGAGGCAATGAATGGCTTGTAAAAAGCTATTTTGGGTTAGAATATGTTATAATACCATGAATTTGAATGATTACAAGTGCTAGAGATGCATGAAGAATGTTTAGAAGTGAGTAGAAAGACTTGTTGATATTGGGTCCCAAATGGGATAAGAACCCAAAACCAATGCTTTGAGGCAATGAATGGCTTGTAAAAAGCTATTTTGGGTTAGAATATGTTATAATACCATGAATTTGAATGATTACAAGTGCTAGAGATACATGAAGAATGTTTAGAAGTGAGAAGAAAGACTTGTTGATATTTGGTCCCAAATGGGATAAGAACCCAAAACCATTGCTTTGAGGCAATGAATGGCTTGTAAAAAGCTATTTTGGGTTAGAATATGTTATAATACAATGAATTTGATTGATTACAAGTGGTAGAGATGCACGAAGAATGTTTAGATGTGAGAAGAAAGACTTGTTGATATTTGGTCCCAAATGGGATAAGAACCCAAAACCAAATCTTTGAGGCAGTGAATGGCTTGTATAAAGTTGTTTTTGGTTAGAATATGTTATAATACAATGAATTTGATTGATTACAAGTGCTAGAGATGCATGAAGAATGTTTAGAAGTGAGTAGAAAGACTTGTTGATATTTGGTCTCAAATGGGATAAGAACCCAAAACCATTGCTTTGAGGTAGTGAATGGCTTGTATAAAGTTCTATTGGGTTAGAATATGTTATAATACAATGAATTTGATTGATTACAAGTGCTAGAGATGCATGAAGAATGTTTAGAAGTGAGTAGAAAGACTTGTTGATATTTGGTCCCAAATGGGATAAGAACCCAAAACCATTGCTTTGAGGCAGTGAATGGCTTGTATAAAGTTATTTTGGGTTAGAATATGTTATAATACAATGAATTTGATGGATTACAAGTGGTAGAGATGCATGACGAATGTTTAGAAGTGAGAAGAAAGACTTGTTGATATTTGGTCTCAAATGGGATAAGAACCCAAAACCATTGCTTTGAGGCAATGAATGGCTTGTAAAAAGCTATTTTGGGTTAGAATATGTTATAATACCATGAATTTGAATGATTACAAGTGCTAGAGATGCATGAAGAATGTTTAGAAGTGAGTAGAAAGACTTGTTGATATTGGGTCCCAAATGGGATAAGAACCCAAAACCAATGCTTTGAGGCAATGAATGGCTTGTAAAAAGCTATTTTGGGTTAGAATATGTTATCATACCATGAATTTGAATGATTACAAGTGCTAGAGATACATGAAGAATGTTTAGAAGTGAGAAGAAAGACTTGTTGATATTTGGTCCCAAATGGGATAAGAACCCAAAACCATTGCTTTGAGGCAATGAATGGCTTGTAAAAAGCTATTTTGGGTTAGAATATGTTATAATACAATGAATTTGATTGATTACAAGTGGTAGAGATGCACGAAGAATGTTTAGATGTGAGAAGAAAGACTTGTTGATATTTGGTCCCAAATGGGATAAGAACCCAAAACCAAATCTTTGAGGCAGTGAATGGCTTGTATAAAGTTGTTTTTGGTTAGAATATGTTATAATACAATGAATTTGATTGATTACAAGTGCTAGAGATGCATGAAGAATGTTTAGAAGTGAGAAGAAAGACTTGTTGAAATTTGGTCTCAAATGGGATAAGAACCCAAAACCATTGCTTTGAGGCAGTGAATGGCTTGTATAAAGTTCTATTGGGTTAGAATATGTTATAATACAATGAATTTGATTGATTACAAGTGCTAGAGATGCATGAAGAATGTTTAGAAGTGAGTAGAAAGACTTGTTGATATTTGGTCCCAAATAAGATAAGAACCCAAAACCATTGCTTTGAGGCAGTGAATGGCTTGTATAAAGTTATTTTGGGTTAGAGTATGTTATAATACAATGAATTTGATTGATTACAAGTGCTAGAGATGCATGAAGAATGTTTAGAAGTGAGAAGAAAGACTTGTTGATATTTGGTCTCAAATGGGATAAGAACCCAAAACCATTGGTTTGAGGCAATGAATGGCTTGTAAAAAGCTATTTTGGGTTAGAATATGTTATAATACCATGAATTTGAATGATTACAAGTGCTAGAGATGCATAAAGAATGTTTAGAAGTGAGTAGAAAGACTTGTTGATATTGGGTCCCAAATGGGATAAGAACCCAAAACCAATGCTTTGAGGCAATGAATGGCTTGTAAAAAGCTATTTTGGGTTAGAATATGTTATAATACCATGAATTTGAATGATTACAAGTGCTAGAGATACATGAAGAATGTTTAGAAGTGAGAAGAAAGACTTGTTGATATTTGGTCCGAAATGGGATAAGAACCCAAAACCATTGCTTTGAGGCAATGAATGGCTTGTAAAAAGCTATTTTGGGTTAGAATATGTTATAATACAATGAATTTGATTGATTACAAGTGGTAGAGATGCACGAAGAATGTTTAGATGTAAGAAGAAAAACTTGTTGATATTTGGTCCCAAATGGGATAAGAACCCAAAACCAAATCTTTGAGGCAGTGAATGGCTTGTATAAAGTTGTTTTGGGTTAGAGTATGTTATAATACAATGAATTTGATTGATTACAAGTGCTAGAGATGCATGAAGAATGTTTAGAAGTGAGTAGAAAGACTTGTTGATATTTGGTCCCAAATAAGATAAGAACTCAAAACCATTGCTTTGAGGCAGTGAATGGCTTGTATAAAGTTATTTTGGGTTAGAATATGTTATAATACAATGAATTTGATTGATTACAAGTGCTAGAGATGCATGAAGAATGTTTAGAAGTGAGAAGAAAGACTTGTTGATATTTGGTCTCAAATGGGATAAGAACCCAAAACCATTGCTTTGAGGCAATGAATGGCTTGTAAAAAGCTATTTTGGGTTAGAATATGTTATAATACCATGAATTTGAATGATTACAAGTGCTAGAGATGCATGAAGAATGTTTAGAAGTGAGTAGAAAGACTTGTTGATATTGGGTCCCAAATGGGATAAGAACCCAAAACCAATGCTTTGAGGCAATGAATGGCTTGTAAAAAGCTATTTTGGGTTAGAATATGTTATAATACCATGAATTTGAATGATTACAAGTGCTAGAGATACATGAAGAATGTTTAGAAGTGAGAAGAAAGACTTGTTGATATTTGGTCCCAAATGGGATAAGAACCCAAAACCATTGCTTTGAGGCAATGAATGGCTTGTAAAAAGCTATTTTGGGTTAGAATATGTTATAATACAATGAATTTGATTGATTACAAGTGGTAGAGATGCACGAAGAATGTTTAGATGTGAGAAGAAAGACTTGTTGATATTTGGTCCCAAATGGGATAAGAACCCAAAACCAAATCTTTGAGGCAGTGAATGGCTTGTATAAAGTTGTTTTTGGTTAGAATATGTTATAATACAATGAATTTGATTGATTACAAGTGCTAGAGATGCATGAAGAATGTTTAGAAGTGAGTAGAAAGACTTGTTGATATTTGGTCTCAAATGGGATAAGAACCCAAAACCATTGCTTTGAGGCAGTGAATGGCTTGTATAAAGTTCTATTGGGTTAGAATATGTTATAATACAATGAATTTGATTGATTACAAGTGCTAGAGATGCATGAAGAATGTTTAGAAGTGAGTAGAAAGACTTGTTGATATTTGGTCCCAAATGGGATAAGAACCCAAAACCATTGCTTTGAGGCAGTGAATGGCTTGTATAAAGTTATTTTGGGTTAGAATATGTTATAATACAATGAATTTGATGGATTACAAGTGGTAGAGATGCATGACGAATGTTTAGAAGTGAGAAGAAAGACTTGTTGATATTTGGTCTCAAATGGGATAAGAACCCAAAACCATTGCTTTGAGGCAATGAATGGCTTGTAAAAAGCTATTTTGGGTTAGAATATGTTATAATACCATGAATTTGAATGATTACAAGTGCTAGAGATGCATGAAGAATGTTTAGAAGTGAGTAGAAAGACTTGTTGATATTGGGTCCCAAATGGGATAAGAACCCAAAACCAATGCTTTGAGGCAATGAATGGCTTGTAAAAAGCTATTTTGGGTTAGAATATGTTATAATACCATGAATTTGAATGATTACAAGTGCTAGAGATACATGAAGAATGTTTAGAAGTGAGAAGAAAGACTTGTTGATATTTGGTCCCAAATGGGATAAGAACCCAAAACCATTGCTTTGAGGCAATGAATGGCTTGTAAAAAGCTATTTTGGGTTAGAATATGTTATAATACAATGAATTTGATTGATTACAAGTAGTAGAGATGCACGAAGAATGTTTAGATGTGAGAAGAAAGACTTGTTGATATTTGGTCCCAAATGGGATAAGAACCTAAAACCAAATCTTTGAGGCAGTGAATGGCTTGTATAAAGTTGTTTTTGGTTAGAATATGTTATAATACAATGAATTTGATTGATTACAAGTGCTAGAGATGCATGAAGAATGTTTAGAAGTGAGTAGAAAGACTTGTTGATATTTGGTCTCAAATGGGATAAGAACCCAAAACCATTGCTTTGAGGCAGTGAATGGCTTGTATAAAGTTCTATTGGGTTAGAATATGTTATAATACAATGAATTTGATTGATTACAAGTGCTAGAGATGCATGAAGAATGTTTAGAAGTGAGTAGAAAGACTTGTTGATATTTGGTCCCAAATAAGATAAGAACTCAAAACCATTGCTTTGAGGCAGTGAATGGCTTGTATAAAGTTATTTTAGGTTAGAGTATGTTATAATACAATGAATTTGATTGATTACAAGTGCTAGAGATGCATGAAGAATGTTTAGAAGTGAGAAGAAAGACTTGTTGATATTTGGTCTCAAATGGGATAAGAACCCAAAACCATTGGTTTGAGGCAATGAATGGCTTGTAAAAAGCTATTTTGGGTTAGAATATGTTATAATACCATGAATTTGAATGATTACAAGTGCTAGAGATGTATAAAGAATGTTTAGAAGTGAGTAGAAAGACTTGTTGATATTGGGTCCCAAATGGGATAAGAACCCAAAACCAATGCTTTGAGGCAATGAATGGCTTGTAAAAAGCTATTTTGGGTTAGAATATGTTATAATACCATGAATTTGAATGATTACAAGTGCTAGAGATACATGAAGAATGTTTAGAAGTGAGAAGAAAGACTTGTTGATATTTGGTCCGAAATGGGATAAGAACCCAAAACCATTGCTTTGAGGCAATGAATGGCTTGTAAAAAGCTATTTTGGGTTAGAATATGTTATAATACAATGAATTTGATTGATTACAAGTGGTAGAGATGCACGAAGAATGTTTAGATGTGAGAAGAAAAACTTGTTGATATTTGGTCCCAAATGGGATAAGAACCCAAAACCAAATCTTTGAGGCAGTGAATGGCTTGTATAAAGTTGTTTTGGGTTAGAATATGTTATAATACAATGAATTTGATTGATTACAAGTGCTAGAGATGCATGAAGAATGTTTAGAAGTGAGAAGAAAGACTTGTTGAAATTTGGTCTCAAATGGGATAAGAACCCAAAACCATTGCTTTGAGGCAGTGAATGGCCTGTATAAAGTTCTATTGGGTTAGAATATGTTATAATACAATGAATTTGATTGATTACAAGTGCTAGAGATGCATGAAGAATGTTTAGAAGTGAGAAGAAAGACTTGTTGATATTTGGTCCCAAATGGGATAAGAACCCAAAACCATTGCTTTGAGGCAATGAATGGCTTGTAAAAAGCTATTTTGGGTTAGAATATGTTATAATACAATGAATTTGATTGATTACAAGTGGTAGAGATGCACGAAGAATGTTTAGATGTGAGAAGATAGACTTGTTGATATTTGGTCCCAAATGGGATAAGAACCCAAAACCAAATCTTTGAGGCAGTGAATGGCTTGTATAAAGTTGTTTTTGGTTAGAATATGTTATAATACAATGAATTTGATTGATTACAAGTGCTAGAGATGCATGAAGAATGTTTAGAAGTGAGAAGAAAGACTTGTTGAAATTTGGTCTCAAATGGGATAAGAACCCAAAACCATTGCTTTGAGGCAGTGAATGGCTTGTATAAAGTTCTATTGGGTTAGAATATGTTATAATACAATGAATTTGATTGATTACAAGTGCTAGAGATGCATGAAGAATGTTTAGAAGTGAGTAGAAAGACTTGTTGATATTTGGTCCCAAATAAGATAAGAACCCAAAACCATTGCTTTGAGGCAGTGAATGGCTTGTATAAAGTTATTTTGGGTTAGAGTATGTTATAATACAATGAATTTGATTGATTACAAGTGCTAGAGATGCATGAAGAATGTTTAGAAGTGAGAAGAAAGACTTGTTGATATTTGGTCTCAAATGGGATAAGAACCCAAAACCATTGGTTTGAGGCAATGAATGGCTTGTAAAAAGCTATTTTGGGTTAGAATATGTTATAATACAATGAATTTGAATGATTACAAGTGCTAGAGATGCATAAAGAATGTTTAGAAGTGAGTAGAAAGACTTGTTGATATTGGGTCCCAAATTGGATAAGAACCCAAAACCAATGCTTTGAGGCAATGAATGGCTTGTAAAAAGCTATTTTGGGTTAGAATATGTTATAATACCATGAATTTGAATGATTACAAGTGCTAGAGATACATGAAGAATGTTTAGAAGTGAGAAGAAAGACTTGTTGATATTTGGTCCGAAATGGGATAAGAACCCAAAACCATTGCTTTGAGGCTATGAATGGCTTGTAAAAAGCTATTTTGGGTTAGAATATGTTATAATACAATGAATTTGATTGATTACAAGTGGTAGAGATTCAGGAAGAATGTTTAGATGTGAGAAGAAAAACTTGTTGATATTTGGTCCCAAATAGGATAAGAACCCAAAACCATTGCTTTGAGGCAGTGAATGGCTTGTATAAAGTTATTTTGGGTTAGAATATGTTATAATACAATGAATTTGATTGATTACAAGTGCTAGAGATGCATGAAGAATGTTTAGAAGTGAGAAGAAAGACTTGTTGATATTTGGTCTCAAATGGGATAAGAACCCAAAACCATTGGTTTGAGGCAATGAATGGCTTGTAAAAAGCTATTTTGGGTTAGAATATGTTATAATACCATGAATTTGAATGATTACAAGTGCTAGAGATGCATGAAGAATGTTTAGAAGTGAGTAGAAAGACTTGTTGATATTTGGTCCCAAATGGGATAAGAACCCAAAACCATTGCTTTGAGGCAATGAATGGCTTGTAAAAAGCTATTTTGGGTTAGAATATGTTATAATACCATGAATTTGAATGATTACAAGTGCTAGAGATACATGAAGAATGTTTAGAAGTGAGTAGAAAGACTTGTTGATATTTGGTCCCAAATGGGATAAGAACCCAAAACCATTGCTTTGAGGCAGTGAATGGCTTGTATAAAGTTATTTTGGGTTAGAATATGTTATAATACAATGAATTTGATGGATTACAAGTGGTAGAGATGCATGACGAATGTTTAGAAGTGAGAAGAAAGACTTGTTGATATTTGGTCTCAAATGGGATAAGAACCCAAAACCATTGCTTTGAGGCAATGAATGGCTTGTAAAAAGCTATTTTGGGTTAGAATATGTTATAATACCATGAATTTGAATGATTACAAGTGCTAGAGATGCATGAAGAATGTTTAGAAGTGAGTAGAAAGACTTGTTGATATTGGGTCCCAAATGGGATAAGAACCCAAAACCAATGCTTTGAGGCAATGAATGGCTTGTAAAAAGCTATTTTGGGTTAGAATATGTTATAATACCATGAATTTGAATGATTACAAGTGCTAGAGATACATGAAGAATGTTTAGAAGTGAGAAGAAAGACTTGTTGATATTTGGTCCCAAATGGGATAAGAACCCAAAACCATTGCTTTGAGGCAATGAATGGCTTGTAAAAAGCTATTTTGGGTTAGAATATGTTATAATACAATGAATTTGATTGATTACAAGTAGTAGAGATGCACGAAGAATGTTTAGATGTGAGAAGAAAGACTTGTTGATATTTGGTCCCAAATGGGATAAGAACCTAAAACCAAATCTTTGAGGCAGTGAATGGCTTGTATAAAGTTGTTTTTGGTTAGAATATGTTATAATACAATGAATTTGATTGATTACAAGTGCTAGAGATGCATGAAGAATGTTTAGAAGTGAGTAGAAAGACTTGTTGATATTTGGTCTCAAATGGGATAAGAACCCAAAACCATTGCTTTGAGGCAGTGAATGGCTTGTATAAAGTTCTATTGGGTTAGAATATGTTATAATACAATGAATTTGATTGATTACAAGTGCTAGAGATGCATGAAGAATGTTTAGAAGTGAGTAGAAAGACTTGTTGATATTTGGTCCCAAATAAGATAAGAACCCAAAACCATTGCTTTGAGGCAGTGAATGGCTTGTATAAAGTTATTTTAGGTTAGAGTATGTTATAATACAATGAATTTGATTGATTACAAGTGCTAGAGATGCATGAAGAATGTTTAGAAGTGAGAAGAAAGACTTGTTGATATTTGGTCTCAAATGGGATAAGAACCCAAAACCATTGGTTTGAGGCAATGAATGGCTTGTAAAAAGCTATTTTGGGTTAGAATATGTTATAATACCATGAATTTGAATGATTACAAGTGCTAGAGATGTATAAAGAATGTTTAGAAGTGAGTAGAAAGACTTGTTGATATTGGGTCCCAAATGGGATAAGAACCCAAAACCAATGCTTTGAGGCAATGAATGGCTTGTAAAAAGCTATTTTGGGTTAGAATATGTTATAATACCATGAATTTGAATGATTACAAGTGCTAGAGATACATGAAGAATGTTTAGAAGTGAGAAGAAAGACTTGTTGATATTTGGTCCGAAATGGGATAAGAACCCAAAACCATTGCTTTGAGGCAATGAATGGCTTGTAAAAAGCTATTTTGGGTTAGAATATGTTATAATACAATGAATTTGATTGATTACAAGTGGTAGAGATGCACGAAGAATGTTTAGATGTGAGAAGAAAAACTTGTTGATATTTGGTCCCAAATGGGATAAGAACCCAAAACCAAATCTTTGAGGCAGTGAATGGCTTGTATAAAGTTGTTTTGGGTTAGAATATGTTATAATACAATGAATTTGATTGATTACAAGTGCTAGAGATGCATGAAGAATGTTTAGAAGTGAGAAGAAAGACTTGTTGAAATTTGGTCTCAAATGGGATAAGAACCCAAAACCATTGCTTTGAGGCAGTGAATGGCCTGTATAAAGTTCTATTGGGTTAGAATATGTTATAATACAATGAATTTGATTGATTACAAGTGCTAGAGATGCATGAAGAATGTTTAGAAGTGAGAAGAAAGACTTGTTGATATTTGGTCCCAAATGGGATAAGAACCCAAAACCATTGCTTTGAGGCAATGAATGGCTTGTAAAAAGCTATTTTGGGTTAGAATATGTTATAATACAATGAATTTGATTGATTACAAGTGGTAGAGATGCACGAAGAATGTTTAGATGTGAGAAGATAGACTTGTTGATATTTGGTCCCAAATGGGATAAGAACCCAAAACCAAATCTTTGAGGCAGTGAATGGCTTGTATAAAGTTGTTTTTGGTTAGAATATGTTATAATACAATGAATTTGATTGATTACAAGTGCTAGAGATGCATGAAGAATGTTTAGAAGTGAGAAGAAAGACTTGTTGAAATTTGGTCTCAAATGGGATAAGAACCCAAAACCATTGCTTTGAGGCAGTGAATGGCTTGTATAAAGTTCTATTGGGTTAGAATATGTTATAATACAATGAATTTGATTGATTACAAGTGCTAGAGATGCATGAAGAATGTTTAGAAGTGAGTAGAAAGACTTGTTGATATTTGGTCCCAAATAAGATAAGAACCCAAAACCATTGCTTTGAGGCAGTGAATGGCTTGTATAAAGTTATTTTGGGTTAGAGTATGTTATAATACAATGAATTTGATTGATTACAAGTGCTAGAGATGCATGAAGAATGTTTAGAAGTGAGAAGAAAGACTTGTTGATATTTGGTCTCAAATGGGATAAGAACCACAAAACAATTGGTTTGAGGCAATGAATGGCTTGTAAAAAGCTATTTTGGGTTAGAATATGTTATAATACAATGAATTTGAATGATTACAAGTGCTAGAGATGCATAAAGAATGTTTAGAAGTGAGTAGAAAGACTTGTTGATATTGGGTCCCAAATTGGATAAGAACCCAAAACCAATGCTTTGAGGCAATGAATGGCTTGTAAAAAGCTATTTTGGGTTAGAATATGTTATAATACCATGAATTTGAATGATTACAAGTGCTAGAGATACATGAAGAATGTTTAGAAGTGAGAAGAAAGACTTGTTGATATTTGGTCCGAAATGGGATAAGAACCCAAAACCATTGCTTTGAGGCTATGAATGGCTTGTAAAAAGCTATTTTGGGTTAGAATATGTTATAATACAATGAATTTGATTGATTACAAGTGGTAGAGATTCACGAAGAATGTTTAGATGTGAGAAGAAAAACTTGTTGATATTTGGTCCCAAATAGGATAAGAACCCAAAACCATTGCTTTGAGGCAGTGAATGGCTTGTATAAAGTTATTTTGGGTTAGAATATGTTATAATACAATGAATTTGATTGATTACAAGTGCTAGAGATGCATGAAGAATGTTTAGAAGTGAGAAGAAAGACTTGTTGATATTTGGTCTCAAATGGGATAAGAACCCAAAACCATTGGTTTGAGGCAATGAATGGCTTGTAAAAAGCTATTTTGGGTTAGAATATGTTATAATACCATGAATTTGAATGATTACAAGTGCTAGAGATGCATGAAGAATGTTTAGAAGTGAGTAGAAAGACTTGTTGATATTTGGTCCCAAATGGGATAAGAACCCAAAACCATTGCTTTGAGGCAATGAATGGCTTGTAAAAAGCTATTTTGGGTTAGAATATGTTATAATACCATGAATTTGAATGATTACAAGTGCTAGAGATACATGAAGAATGTTTAGAAGTTAGTAGAAAGACTTGTT
The DNA here is from genome assembly GCA_036452645.1 of Capsella bursa-pastoris. Taxonomy (NCBI): domain Eukaryota; kingdom Viridiplantae; phylum Streptophyta; class Magnoliopsida; order Brassicales; family Brassicaceae; genus Capsella; species Capsella bursa-pastoris. The sequence continues at coordinate 4,782,185 of CP144186.1, forward strand.
GATATTTGGTCCCAAATGGGATAAGAACCCAAAACCATTGCTTTGAGGCAATGAATGGCTTGTAAAAAGCTATTTTGGGTTAGAATATGTTATAATACCATGAATTTGAATGATTACAAGTGCTAGAGATACATGAAGAATGTTTAGAAGTGAGAAGAAAGACTTGTTGATATTTGGTCCCAAATGGGAGAAGAACCCAAAACCATTGCTTTGAGGCAATGAATGGCTTGTATAAAGTTATTTTGGGTTAGAATATGTTATAATACAATGAATTTGATTGATTACAAGTGGTAGAGATGCATGAAGAATGTTTAAAAGTGAGAAGAAAGATTTGTTGATATTTGGTCCCAAATGGGATAAGAACCCAAAACCATTGCTTTGAGGCAATGAATGGCTTGTAAAAAGCTATTTTGGGTTAGAATATGTTATAATACCATGAATTTGAATGATTACAAGTGCTAGAGATACATGAAGAATGTTTAGAAGTTAGTAGAAAGACTTGTTGATATTTGGTCCCAAATGGGATAAGAACCCAAAACCATTGGTTTGAGGCAATGAATGGCTTGTAAAAAGCTATTTTGGGTTAGAATATGTTATAATACCATGAATTTGAATGATTACAAGTGCTAGAGATACATAAAGAATGTTTAGAAGTGAGAAGAAAGACTTGTTGATATTTGGTCCCAAATGGGAGAAGAACCCAAAACCATTGCTTTGAGGCAATGAATGGCTTGTAAAAAGCTATTTTGGGTTAGAATATGTTATAATACAATGAATTTGATTGATTACAAGTGGTAGAGATGCACGAAGAATGTTTAGATGTGAGAAGAAAGACTTGTTGATATTTGGTCCCAAATGGGATAAGAACCCAAAACCAAATCTTTGAGGCAGTGAATGGCTTGTATAAAGTTGTTTTGGGTTAGAATATGTTATAATACAATGAATTTGATTGATTACAAGTGCTAGAGATGCATGAAGAATGTTTAGAAGTGAGAAGAAAGACTTGTTGAAATTTGGTCTCAAACGGGATAAGAACCCAAAACCATTGCTTTGAGGCAGTGAATGGCTTGTATAAAGTTCTATTGGGTTAGAATATGTTATAGTACAATGAATTTGATTGATTACAAGTGCTAGAGATGCATGAAGAATGTTTAGAAGTGAGTAGAAAGACTTGTTGATATTTGGTCCCAAATAGGATAAGAACCAAAAACCATTGCTTTGAGGCAGTGAATGGCTTGTAAAAAGCTATTTTGGGTTAGAATATGTTATAATACCATGAATTTGAATGATTACAAGTGCTAGAGATACATGAAGAATGTTTAGAAGTTAGTAGAAAGACTTGTTGATATTTGGTCCCAAATGGGATAAGAACCCAAAACCATTGCTTTGAGGCAGTGAATGGCTTGTATAAAGTTATTTTGGGTTAGAATATGTTATAATACAATGAATTTGATGGATTACAAGTGGTAGAGATGCATGACGAATGTTTAGAAGTGAGAAGAAAGACTTGTTGATATTTGGTCTCAAATGGGATAAGAACCCAAAACCATTGCTTTGAGGCAATGAATGGCTTGTAAAAAGCTATTTTGGGTTAGAATATGTTATAATACCATGAATTTGAATGATTACAAGTGCTAGAGATGCATGAAGAATGTTTAGAAGTGAGTAGAAAGACTTGTTGATATTGGGTCCCAAATGGGATAAGAACCCAAAACCAATGCTTTGAGGCAATGAATGGCTTGTAAAAAGCTATTTTGGGTTAGAATATGTTATAATACCATGAATTTGAATGATTACAAGTGCTAGAGATACATGAAGAATGTTTAGAAGTGAGAAGAAAGACTTGTTGATATTTGGTCCCAAATGGGATAAGAACCCAAAACCATTGCTTTGAGGCAATGAATGGCTTGTAAAAAGCTATTTTGGGTTAGAATATGTTATAATACAATGAATTTGATTGATTACAAGTAGTAGAGATGCACGAAGAATGTTTAGATGTGAGAAGAAAGACTTGTTGATATTTGGTCCCAAATGGGATAAGAACCTAAAACCAAATCTTTGAGGCAGTGAATGGCTTGTATAAAGTTGTTTTTGGTTAGAATATGTTATAATACAATGAATTTGATTGATTACAAGTGCTAGAGATGCATGAAGAATGTTTAGAAGTGAGTAGAAAGACTTGTTGATATTTGGTCTCAAATGGGATAAGAACCCAAAACCATTGCTTTGAGGCAGTGAATGGCTTGTATAAAGTTCTATTGGGTTAGAATATGTTATAATACAATGAATTTGATTGATTACAAGTGCTAGAGATGCATGAAGAATGTTTAGAAGTGAGTAGAAAGACTTGTTGATATTTGGTCCCAAATAAGATAAGAACCCAAAACCATTGCTTTGAGGCAGTGAATGGCTTGTATAAAGTTATTTTAGGTTAGAGTATGTTATAATACAATGAATTTGATTGATTACAAGTGCTAGAGATGCATGAAGAATGTTTAGAAGTGAGAAGAAAGACTTGTTGATATTTGGTCTCAAATGGGATAAGAACCCAAAACCATTGGTTTGAGGCAATGAATGGCTTGTAAAAAGCTATTTTGGGTTAGAATATGTTATAATACCATGAATTTGAATGATTACAAGTGCTAGAGATGTATAAAGAATGTTTAGAAGTGAGTAGAAAGACTTGTTGATATTGGGTCCCAAATGGGATAAGAACCCAAAACCAATGCTTTGAGGCAATGAATGGCTTGTAAAAAGCTATTTTGGGTTAGAATATGTTATAATACCATGAATTTGAATGATTACAAGTGCTAGAGATACATGAAGAATGTTTAGAAGTGAGAAGAAAGACTTGTTGATATTTGGTCCGAAATGGGATAAGAACCCAAAACCATTGCTTTGAGGCAATGAATGGCTTGTAAAAAGCTATTTTGGGTTAGAATATGTTATAATACAATGAATTTGATTGATTACAAGTGGTAGAGATGCACGAAGAATGTTTAGATGTGAGAAGAAAAACTTGTTGATATTTGGTCCCAAATGGGATAAGAACCCAAAACCAAATCTTTGAGGCAGTGAATGGCTTGTATAAAGTTGTTTTGGGTTAGAATATGTTATAATACAATGAATTTGATTGATTACAAGTGCTAGAGATGCATGAAGAATGTTTAGAAGTGAGAAGAAAGACTTGTTGAAATTTGGTCTCAAATGGGATAAGAACCCAAAACCATTGCTTTGAGGCAGTGAATGGCCTGTATAAAGTTCTATTGGGTTAGAATATGTTATAATACAATGAATTTGATTGATTACAAGTGCTAGAGATGCATGAAGAATGTTTAGAAGTGAGAAGAAAGACTTGTTGATATTTGGTCCCAAATGGGATAAGAACCCAAAACCATTGCTTTGAGGCAATGAATGGCTTGTAAAAAGCTATTTTGGGTTAGAATATGTTATAATACAATGAATTTGATTGATTACAAGTGGTAGAGATGCACGAAGAATGTTTAGATGTGAGAAGATAGACTTGTTGATATTTGGTCCCAAATGGGATAAGAACCCAAAACCAAATCTTTGAGGCAGTGAATGGCTTGTATAAAGTTGTTTTTGGTTAGAATATGTTATAATACAATGAATTTGATTGATTACAAGTGCTAGAGATGCATGAAGAATGTTTAGAAGTGAGAAGAAAGACTTGTTGAAATTTGGTCTCAAATGGGATAAGAACCCAAAACCATTGCTTTGAGGCAGTGAATGGCTTGTATAAAGTTCTATTGGGTTAGAATATGTTATAATACAATGAATTTGATTGATTACAAGTGCTAGAGATGCATGAAGAATGTTTAGAAGTGAGTAGAAAGACTTGTTGATATTTGGTCCCAAATAAGATAAGAACCCAAAACCATTGCTTTGAGGCAGTGAATGGCTTGTATAAAGTTATTTTGGGTTAGAGTATGTTATAATACAATGAATTTGATTGATTACAAGTGCTAGAGATGCATGAAGAATGTTTAGAAGTGAGAAGAAAGACTTGTTGATATTTGGTCTCAAATGGGATAAGAACCCAAAACCATTGGTTTGAGGCAATGAATGGCTTGTAAAAAGCTATTTTGGGTTAGAATATGTTATAATACAATGAATTTGAATGATTACAAGTGCTAGAGATGCATAAAGAATGTTTAGAAGTGAGTAGAAAGACTTGTTGATATTGGGTCCCAAATTGGATAAGAACCCAAAACCAATGCTTTGAGGCAATGAATGGCTTGTAAAAAGCTATTTTGGGTTAGAATATGTTATAATACCATGAATTTGAATGATTACAAGTGCTAGAGATACATGAAGAATGTTTAGAAGTGAGAAGAAAGACTTGTTGATATTTGGTCCGAAATGGGATAAGAACCCAAAACCATTGCTTTGAGGCTATGAATGGCTTGTAAAAAGCTATTTTGGGTTAGAATATGTTATAATACAATGAATTTGATTGATTACAAGTGGTAGAGATTCACGAAGAATGTTTAGATGTGAGAAGAAAAACTTGTTGATATTTGGTCCCAAATAGGATAAGAACCCAAAACCATTGCTTTGAGGCAGTGAATGGCTTGTATAAAGTTATTTTGGGTTAGAATATGTTATAATACAATGAATTTGATTGATTACAAGTGCTAGAGATGCATGAAGAATGTTTAGAAGTGAGAAGAAAGACTTGTTGATATTTGGTCTCAAATGGGATAAGAACCCAAAACCATTGGTTTGAGGCAATGAATGGCTTGTAAAAAGCTATTTTGGGTTAGAATATGTTATAATACCATGAATTTGAATGATTACAAGTGCTAGAGATGCATGAAGAATGTTTAGAAGTGAGTAGAAAGACTTGTTGATATTTGGTCCCAAATGGGATAAGAACCCAAAACCATTGCTTTGAGGCAATGAATGGCTTGTAAAAAGCTATTTTGGGTTAGAATATGTTATAATACCATGAATTTGAATGATTACAAGTGCTAGAGATACATGAAGAATGTTTAGAAGTTAGTAGAAAGACTTGTTGATATTTGGTCCCAAATGGGATAAGAACCCAAAACCATTGCTTTGAGGCAATGAATGGCTTGTAAAAAGCTATTTTGGGTTAGAATATGTTATAATACCATGAATTTGAATGATTACAAGTGCTAGAGATACATGAAGAATGTTTAGAAGTGAGAAGAAAGACTTGTTGATATTTGGTCCCAAATGGGAGAAGAACCCAAAACCATTGCTTTGAGGCAATGAATGGCTTGTATAAAGTTATTTTGGGTTAGAATATGTTATAATACAATGAATTTGATTGATTACAAGTGGTAGAGATGCATGAAGAATGTTTAAAAGTGAGAAGAAAGATTTGTTGATATTTGGTCCCAAATGGGATAAGAACCCAAAACCATTGCTTTGAGGCAATGAATGGCTTGTAAAAAGCTATTTTGGGTTAGAATATGTTATAATACAATGAATTTGATTGATTACAAGTGGTAGAGATGCACGAAGAATGTTTAGATGTGAGAAGAAAGACTTGTTGATATTTGGTCCCAAATGGGATAAGAACCCAAAACCAAATCTTTGAGGCAATGAATGGCTTGTAAAAAGCTATTTTGGGTTAGAATATGTTATAATACCATGAATTTGAATGATTACAAGTGCTAGAGATACATGAAGAATGTTTAGAAGTTAGTAGAAAGACTTGTTGATATTTGGTCCCAAATGGGATAAGAACCCAAAACCATTGGTTTGAGGCAATGAATGGCTTGTAAAAAGCTATTTTGGGTTAGAATATGTTATAATACCATGAATTTGAATGATTACAAGTGCTAGAGATACATAAAGAATGTTTAGAAGTGAGAAGAAAGACTTGTTGATATTTGGTCCCAAATGGGAGAAGAACCCAAAACCATTGCTTTGAGGCAATGAATGGCTTGTAAAAAGCTATTTTGGGTTAGAATATGTTATAATACAATGAATTTGATTGATTACAAGTGGTAGAGATGCACGAAGAATGTTTAGATGTGAGAAGAAAGACTTGTTGATATTTGGTCCCAAATGGGATAAGAACCCAAAACCAAATCTTTGAGGCAGTGAATGGCTTGTATAAAGTTGTTTTGGGTTAGAATATGTTATAATACAATGAATTTGATTGATTACAAGTGCTAGAGATGCATGAAGAATGTTTAGAAGTGAGAAGAAAGACTTGTTGAAATTTGGTCTCAAACGGGATAAGAACCCAAAACCATTGCTTTGAGGCAGTGAATGGCTTGTATAAAGTTCTATTGGGTTAGAATATGTTATAGTACAATGAATTTGATTGATTACAAGTGCTAGAGATGCATGAAGAATGTTTAGAAGTGAGTAGAAAGACTTGTTGATATTTGGTCCCAAATAGGATAAGAACCAAAAACCATTGCTTTGAGGCAGTGAATGGCTTGTAAAAAGCTATTTTGGGTTAGAATATGTTATAATACCATGAATTTGAATGATTACAAGTGCTAGAGATACATGAAGAATGTTTAGAAGTTAGTAGAAAGACTTGTTGATATTTGGTCCCAAATGGGATAAGAACCCAAAACCATTGCTTTGAGGCAATGAATGGCTTGTAAAAAGCTATTTTGGGTTAGAATATGTTATAATACCATGAATTTGAATGATTACAAGTGCCAGAGATACATGAAGAATGTTTAGAAGTGAGAAGAAAGACTTGTTGATATTTGGTCCCAAATGGGAGAAGAACCCAAACCCATTGCTTTGAGGCAATGAATGGCTTGTAAAAAGCTATTTTGGGTTAGAATATGTTATAATACAATGAATTTGATTGATTACAAGTGGTAGAGATACATGAAGAATGTTTAGATGTGAGAAGAAAGACTTGTTGATATTTGGTCCCAAATGGGATAAGAACCCAAAACCAAATCTTTGAGGCAGTGAATGGCTTGTATAAAGTTGTTTTTGGTTAGAATATGTTATAATACAATGAATTTGATTGATTACAAGTGCTAGAGATGCATGAAGAATGTTTAGAAGTGAGAAGAAAGACTTGTTGATATTTGGTCTCAAATGGGATAAGAACCCAAAACCATTGCTTTGAGGCAGTGAATGGCTTGTATAAAGTTCTATTGGGTTAGAATATGTTATAATACAATGAATTTGATTGATTACAAGTGCTAGAGATGCATGAAGAATGTTTAGAAGTGAGTAGAAAGACTTGTTGATATTTGGTCCCAAATAAGATAAGAACCCAAAACCATTGCTTTGAGGCAGTGAATGGCTTGTATAAAGTTATTTTGGGTTAGAGTATGTTATAATACAATGAATTTGATTGATTACAAGTGCTAGAGATGCATGAAGAATGTTTAGAAGTGAGAAGAAAGACTTGTTGATATTTGGTCTCAAATGGGATAAGAACCCAAAACAATTGGTTTGAGGCAATGAATGGCTTGTAAAAAGCTATTTTGGGTTAGAATATGTTATAATACCATGAATTTGAATGATTACAAGTGCTAGAGATGCATAAAGAATGTTTAGAAGTGAGTAGAAAGACTTGTTGATATTGGGTCCCAAATGGGATAAGAACCCAAAACCAATGCTTTGAGGCAATGAATGGCTTGTAAAAAGCTATTTTGGGTTAGAATATGTTATAATACCATGAATTTGAATGATTACAAGTGCTAGAGATACATGAAGAATGTTTAGAAGTGAGAAGAAAGACTTGTTGATATTTGGTCCGAAATGGGATAAGAACCCAAAACCATTGCTTTGAGGCAATGAATGGCTTGTAAAACGCTATTTTGGGTTAGAATATGTTATAATACAATGAATTTGATTGATTACAAATGGAGAGATGCACGAAGAATGTTTAGATGTGAGAAGAAAAACTTGTTGATATTTGGTCCCAAATGGGATAAGAACCCAAAACCAAATCTTTGAGGCAGTGAATGGCTTGTATAAAGTTGTTTTGGGTTAGAATATGTTATAATACAATGAATTTGATTGATTACAAGTGCTAGAGATGCATGAAGAATGTTTAGAAGTGAGAAGAAAGACTTGTTGAAATTTGGTTTCAAATGGGATAAGAACCCAAAACCATTGCTTTGAGGCAGTGAATGGCCTGTATAAAGTTCTATTGGGTTAGAATATGTTATAATACAATGAATTTGATTGATTACAAGTGCTAGAGATGCATGAAGAATGTTTAGAAGTGAGAAGAAAGACTTGTTGATATTTGGTCTCAAATGGGATAAGAACCCAAAACCATTGCTTTGAGGCAATGAATGGCTTGTAAAAAGCTATTTTGGGTTAGAATATGTTATAATACCATGAATTTGAATGATTACAAGTGCTAGAGATGCATGAAGAATGTTTAGAAGTGAGAAGAAAGACTTGTTGATATTTGGTCCCAAATGGGATAAGAACCTAAAACCAATGCTTTGAGGCAATGAATGGCTTGTAAAAAGCTATTTTGGGTTAGAATATGTTATAATACCATGAATTTGAATGATTACAAGTGCTAGAGATACATGAAGAATGTTTAGAAGTGAGAAGAAAGACTTGTTGATATTTGGTCCCAAATGGGATAAGAACCCAAACCCATTGCTTTGAGGCAATAAATGGCTTGTAAAAAGCTATTTTGGGTTAGAATATGTTATAATACAATGAATTTGATTGATTACAAGTGGTAGAGATACATGAAGAATGTTTAGATGTGAGAAGAAAGACTTGTTGATATTTGGTCCCAAATGGGATAAGAACCCAAAACCAAATCTTTGAGGCAGTGAATGGCTTGTATAAAGTTGTTTTGGGTTAGAATATGTTATAATACAATGAATTTGATTGATTACAAGTGCTAGAGATGCATGAAGAATGTTTAGAAGTGAGAAGAAAGACTTGTTGAAATTTGGTCTCAAATGGGATAAGAACCCAAAACCATTGCTTTGAGGCAGTGAATGGCTTGTATAAAGTTCTATTGGGTTAGAATATGTTATAGTACAATGAATTTGATTGATTACAAGTGCTAGAGATGCATGAGGAATGTTTAGAAGTGAGTAGAAAGACTTGTTGATATTTGGTCCCAAATAGGATAAGAACCCAAAACCATTGCTTTGAGGCAGTGAATGGCTTGTATAAAGTTATTTTGGGTTAGAATATGTTATAATACAATGAATTTGATTGATTACAAGTGCTAGAGATGCATGAAGAATGTTTAGAAGTGAGAAGAAAGACTTGTTGATATTTGGTCTCAAATGGGATAAGAACCCAAAACCATTGGTTTGAGGCAATGAATGGCTTGTAAAAAGCTATTTTGGGTTAGAATATGTTATAATACCATGAATTTGAATGATTACAAGTGCTAGAGATGCATGAAGAATGTTTAGAAGTGAGTAGAAAGACTTGTTGATATTTGGTCCCAAATGGGATAAGAACCCAAAACCATTGCTTTGAGGCAATGAATGGCTTGTAAAAAGCTATTTTGGGTTAGAATATGTTATAATACCATGAATTTGAATGATTACAAGTGCTAGAGATACATGAAGAATGTTTAGAAGTTAGTAGAAAGACTTGTTGATATTTGGTCCCAAATGGGATAAGAACCCAAAACCATTGCTTTGAGGCAATGAATGGCTTGTAAAAAGCTATTTTGGGTTAGAATATGTTATAATACCATGAATTTGAATGATTACAAGTGCTAGAGATACATGAAGAATGTTTAGAAGTGAGAAGAAAGACTTGTTGATATTTGGTCCCAAATGGGAGAAGAACCCAAAACCATTGCTTTGAGGCAATGAATGGCTTGTATAAAGTTATTTTGGGTTAGAATATGTTATAATACAATGAATTTGATTGATTACAAGTGGTAGAGATGCATGAAGAATGTTTAAAAGTGAGAAGAAAGATTTGTTGATATTTGGTCCCAAATGGGATAAGAACCCAAAACCATTGCTTTGAGGCAATGAATGGCTTGTAAAAAGCTATTTTGGGTTAGAATATGTTATAATACAATGAATTTGATTGATTACAAGTGGTAGAGATGCACGAAGAATGTTTAGATGTGAGAAGAAAGACTTGTTGATATTTGGTCCCAAATGGGATAAGAACCCAAAACAAAATCTTTGAGGCAATGAATGGCTTGTAAAAAGCTATTTTGGGTTAGAATATGTTATAATACCATGAATTTGAATGATTACAAGTGCTAGAGATACATGAAGAATGTTTAGAAGTTAGTAGAAAGACTTGTTGATATTTGGTCCCAAATGGGATAAGAACCCAAAACCATTGGTTTGAGGCAATGAATGGCTTGTAAAAAGCTATTTTGGGTTAGAATATGTTATAATACCATGAATTTGAATGATTACAAGTGCTAGAGATACATGAAGAATGTTTAGAAGTGAGAAGAAAGACTTGTTGATATTTGGTCCTAAATGGGAGAAGAACCCAAAACCATTGCTTTGAGGCAATGAATGGCTTGTAAAAAGCTATTTTGGGTTAGAATATGTTATAATACAATGAATTTGATTGATTACAAGTGGTAGAGATGCACGAAGAATGTTTAGATGTGAGAAGAAAGACTTGTTGATATTTGGTCCCAAATGGGATAAGAACCCAAAACCAAATCTTTGAGGCAGTGAATGGCTTGTATAAAGTTGTTTTGGGTTAGAATATGTTATAATACAATGAATTTGATTGATTACAAGTGCTAGAGATGCATGAAGAATGTTTAGAAGTGAGAAGAAAGACTTGTTGAAATTTGGTCTCAAACGGGATAAGAACCCAAAACCATTGCTTTGAGGCAGTGAATGGCTTGTATAAAGTTCTATTGGGTTAGAATATGTTATAGTACAATGAATTTGATTGATTACAAGTGCTAGAGATGCATGAAGAATGTTTAGAAGTGAGTAGAAAGACTTGTTGATATTTGGTCCCAAATAGGATAAGAACCAAAAACCATTGCTTTGAGGCAGTGAATGGCTTGTAAAAAGCTATTTTGGGTTAGAATATGTTATAATACCATGAATTTGAATGATTACAAGTGCTAGAGATACATGAAGAATGTTTAGAAGTTAGTAGAAAGACTTGTTGATATTTGGTCCCAAATGGGATAAGAACCCAAAACCATTGCTTTGAGGCAATGAATGGCTTGTAAAAAGCTATTTTGGGTTAGAATATGTTATAATACCATGAATTTGAATGATTACAAGTGCTAGAGATACATGAAGAATGTTTAGAAGTTAGTAGAAAGACTTGTTGATATTTGGTCCCAAATGGGATAAGAACCCAAAACCATTGCTTTGAGGCAATGAATGGCTTGTAAAAAGCTATTTTGGGTTAGAATATGTTATAATACCATGAATTTGAATGATTACAAGTGCTAGAGATACATGAAGAATGTTTAGAAGTGAGAAGAAAGACTTGTTGATATTTGGTCCCAAATGGGAGAAGAACCCAAAACCATTGCTTTGAGGCAATGAATGGCTTGTATAAAGTTATTTTGGGTTAGAATATGTTATAATACAATGAATTTGATTGATTACAAGTGGTAGAGATGCATGAAGAATGTTTAAAAGTGAGAAGAAAGATTTGTTGATATTTGGTCCCAAATGGGATAAGAACCCAAAACCATTGCTTTGAGGCAATGAATGGCTTGTAAAAAGCTATTTTGGGTTAGAATATGTTATAATACAATGAATTTGATTGATTACAAGTGGTAGAGATGCACGAAGAATGTTTAGATGTGAGAAGAAAGACTTGTTGATATTTGGTCCCAAATGGGAGAAGAACCCAAAACCATTGCTTTGAGGCAATGAATGGCTTGTATAAAGTTATTTTGGATTAGAATATGTTATAATACAATGAATTTGATTGATTACAAGTGGTAGAGATGCATGAAGAATGTTTAGATGTGAGAAGAAAGACTTGTTGATATTTGGTCCCAAATGGGATAAGAACCCAAAACCATTGCTTTGAGGCAATGAATGGCTTGTAAAAAGCTATTTTGGGTTAGAATATGTTATAATACCATGAATTTGAATGATTACAAGTACTAGAGATACATGAAGAATGTTTAGAAGTGAGAAGAAAGACTTGTTGATATTTGGTCCCAAATGGGAGAAGAACCCAAAACCATTGTTTTGAGGCAATGAATGGCTTGTATAAAGTTATTTTGGGTTAGAATATGTTATAATACAATGAATTTGATTGATTACAAGTGGTAGAGATGCATGAAGAATGTTTAGATGTGAGAAGAAAGACTTGTTGATATTTGGTCCCAAATGGGATAAGAACCCAAAACCAAATCTTTGAGGCAGTGAATGGCTTGTATAAAGTTGTTTTGGGTTAGAATATGTTATAATACCATGAATGTAAATTGGATATAGAAATGATCATGTCCGAGATGATCATGTCCGGGATCGAGAGATGATCATGTCCGGGATCGAGAGAAGTCTTGTCCGGGATCGAGAGAAATCTTCGATCCGATATCCATCCTTGGTTGAGTAATGGGATCGACCGGATATCGAGCCGTATCGAGGAATCCTTCCATCCGGGATCGAGTGCCTCGAGCCACGACCGTCCGTACAACCTCGTCCGTACAAGCCCATCCGTACAAGCCCATCCGTACAGCCTCGGCATCACCTTCAAGCCTCATTGTCCAGTCCAATAAAGAGGCCCGTTTAAGGTTGCGAAGAAGAAGAAATGAGCATCTAGATCCTTCCCCTATGTGTTGTGACCGTTGGAGCTTCAAAACAAGAGACACTCACGTGATTGTTTAAGGAGAGACACAACATGGACCCGTCGCTTTCACTCGAACCTTGAAGCCAAAATATCTTGTATATTTGTTATTATTTTATACTCTTTGTAGTGTCCATATATAGTTTGTATCTAGGCTATTGTATATGTATGAAAAAGAGAAAAACTCTCTTTCTTCACGATACTTCTCTCACCTTTCAAACTCGCATTCTTCTTCAAATCTTCCTCAAACTCACTCGTTCTTAATCTTCTCTAATTCCTTTCGAAAACTTACATGGTATCAGAGCCAGGTTCCTAAGATCCTAGCTATTCTCGTTCTCTAAGTACAATTTCTTCTTTCGGTTTCTAAGATTTTGAAAGCTTGAAGCTTGTTCTTGAAATTTTTGGTCATGGATGTCATGAAGAATTTGGTTATTCCGGTTACTCTCAAGGGAGGTAACTATTTGTTGTGGGCGAGGACCACAAAGACGGCCTTGTGTGGTCGTGGACTTTGGAGTCACATTGAGAAAGGTGAAGCTCCAAAGGAAAGTGAAGATGGCAAGGAGATTGTCCCTTGCGACGAGGTGAAGTGGTTTCAAGAAGACCAAACCGTTTTGGGGCTCATTCAAAACTCTCTAGAGGCGCCTATTCTTGAAGCATACTCATATTGTGAGACGGCAAAGGAGTTGTGGGATACACTCAAGAATGTTTTTGGAAATGTTACTAACTTGAACCGGGTCTTTGAAGTCAAACGTGCTATCAACAACCTCAGCCAAGAGGACACAGAGTTTACCAAGCATTTTGGAAAGTTTAGATCTCTTTGGGCAGAGCTTGAAATGTTGAGACCAAGCTCGGTGGATCCGGTGGTCATCAACGAACGTCGTGAGCAAGATAAGGTGTTCGGTCTTCTCTTGACTTTAAATCCTTCTTACAATGACCTCATCAAACATATTCTTCGGTCCGACAAGCTTCCAAGTCTTGATGAGGTGTGTTCTCAAGTTCAACGAGAACACGGGTCCATGGGTTTGTTTGGTGGTAAGGGGGAGCTTGTGTCGGCTAACAATGTGGAGCTAGTGTCGGCTAACAAGAGCTACTACCGAGGACACAACAACAACAACAACAAGAGGAACATTCCTACTTGTCACCATTGCAAGAAACCGGGTCATATCAAGGATAAGTGTTGGGTACTTTACCCTCACCTTCGCCCAAGAGAAGACAACCGAGAACCAAGGGCTAATCAAGCAAGCGTTTCCGGTGAGATTCAAGCTCCGGAGACAAAGGTGCAAATTCTTGAGGAGAGTGGAGCAGCCATGGCCGCGTCCTCTGACTTGGTGAGGAGGTCTGACCTCGATGCCCTCATCAAAGCTCTCAAGGAGTCGTCCGGTAAGGCTACTCTTGCTCTCAACACTTTAAAACCGCTTATTGTTGATTCCGGAGCATCTCACCATATGATTAGTGACTCTAAGTTAATTAGTGACATTAAACCGGCTATTGGAAATGTGGTTATTGCTAATGGAACTAAAGTACCGGTTAAAGGAGTAGGAGATTTAGAATTGTTTGATAAGAAATCTAAAGCTTTTTATATGCCTAGCTTTACTTCAAACTTGTTATCCGTTAAGAAAGCTACTACCGATTTGAATTGTTATGCAATATTTGGTCCTCACAATATTCATTTTCAGGATATTGAAACGAGTAAGGTGCTTGGCCATGGAGCCACTAAAGATGGCTTATATGTGCTTGAGGACTTGAAACTATCCCCTACTTTATCTTCTTGCTTTAGTTCTATTCTTGTTAGTGCTAATAGTGCAATTTGGCATGCTAGACTTGGTCACCCTCACTCTCGTGCTTTAAATCTTATGTTGCCTAATATGTCTTTTAAAAATGATGATTGTGAAGCTTGTATTCTTGGCAAACATTGCAAAAGTGTTTATCCTAAATCAAGTACTATTTATGAGAATTGTTTTGATTTGATTCACTCGGATGTGTGGACATCACCTTGTTTATCTAGAGAAAATCAAAAGTATTATGTGACTTTTATTGATGAAAAATCCAAGTATACTTGGTTAACTTTGTTACCTTCAAAGGATAGAGTTCTTGAGGCCTTTATAAGTTTTCAAAATTATGTGACTAACCACTATAATGCCAAGATTAAGATTTTGAGATCAGATAATGGTGGAAAGTACACAAGTCATGCATTCAAACAACATTTAGCTAAACATGGGATCATTCAACAAACAAGTTGCCCGTATACACCACAACAAAATGGAGTGGCCGAGAGAAAGAACCGTCATCTCATGGAGGTGTCCCGATCAATGATGTTTCATACAAATGTGCCAAAGAGATTTTGGGGAGATGCCGTAGTAGCCGCATGCTACTTGATCAATCGCACACCAACAAAAATACTAAGCGATCTCTCTCCCTTTGAAATTCTTAATAAAACTAAACCATCTATTAGTCACTTACGTGTGTTTGGATGTGTTTGTTATGTGTTAAAACCAGGAGAGTTACGTAACAAGTTGGAGGCCAAGAGCACTAAGTGCATGCTTATCGGCTACTCCTCAACACAAAAAGGGTACAAGTGTTATGATCCGGAAGCTAGAAGAGTATTGGTTTCTAGAGATGTGAAGTTTGTAGAATCAAGTGGGTACTATGACAAGAGGAATTGGGATGAACTCAAGGACTTATCTCAATCACCTTCCGATCGTGCAACAAACCTTCGAGTAATCTTGGAGAAGCTCGGTCTAGATAGCTTCCAAGACAAGAATGGGTCTACCAAGACATCCACCTCGGATCAAGTAACAAATGATCAAGAAGCAAGTGTAAGATTTGAATAAAAAGATCGAGTGGATAAAAGGATTAGAAGAGTTGAATCGAACAAAGGAGAAGAGTAGAGTTTTAGTTTGCGAAATGGGGGAGAATAGAAGAGAGAGTGTAAAACTCTACTTACTTTCTTTAGAACCTATTACAAAGCTATTTATAAACAAGCTACCAAAACCCTAGATGCTATACAATTTGACTTAAGGAAAGCGACATGTCTAGGTAAAAGTGTTTAAGAGAACATGTGACTCTTCCCACTTGCGCTAGCTCCAACGGTCACAAAAGAAGGATCTAGGCCTTCTTCTTTTCAACATGTCTTCTACGAATAAGGGTCTTTAAATGGGCTGAAGTGAATGACTTGGGGATGGGCCTGATCGAGAGGTTGAACGGACGGCTTTGGTGGAGATCGAGTGATGTACGGACGGCCGTACGGTCGGTTGATGATTTCTCGATCCGGATCGACCATGATCGGTCGATGACACTTCTCGATCATGATCAACATGATCATCCAATTTGGTGTTCCGGTTTATACTCCCCCTCAAGCTTAGTTCTAAAGAGTTTTAAAAACTAAGCTTGGAGCTATGAACACCTACCTCATTAAAAACCTTAGTATAGAAAAACCACTTGGGAAAAATCTATACTAAGGGAAAAAGAGTGTAGGCATTATGGCTTGGAGAGGTCCACAAGGCCAAGTTTAGAATGAATGTACTCACAAACTTGTGGACTTGCTGCTTTGGTAAAGATGTCCGCTAATTGCTCGGAGCTTTTGGTGTAACAAGGTAGAATAACTCCCAATCCAACTTGCTCTCGGACCTTGTGACAATCGACTTCGATGTGCTTTGTTCTTTCGTGGAATACCGAGTTTGATGCAATATGTATAGCGGCTTCATTATCACAATGCATAGTGATCGGACTTGATGATTCCACTCTAAGATCTTTAAGAAGAGCTTTAAGCCATATCAATTCGGTTGTGAGCTTCCTCATTGCTCTATATTCCGACTCGGCACTAGAGAGAGACACCACTTTTTGCTTTTTGCTTTTCCATGTGACTAGGTTGCCTCCAATGAATGTGCAATATCCGGTTGTTGATCTTCTATCCTTTCTATCTCCAGCATAATCCGCATCACAATACCCCACAAGTTCTGTATTGTTGTTGCAACCCATCCAAATGCCTTGGCCCGGAGCACCTTTGATGTACTTGAGTATCCGACTCACCATATCCCAATGGTGCATAGTTGGAGCTTGCATGTGTTGGGAGACCTGATTCACAGCAAAACAAATGTCAGGTCGTGTAATGGTAAGATAGATTAGCTTACCTACTAGTCGTCGGTATTGAGTAGGGTCATCAAATGGTTCTTCTCCAAGCTCCCCCTTTCCATTGGTTTGGTAATCCGGGTCAAGAGGAGCTGCCACCGGTCTTGATCCAAGTTTCCCTACTTCATTTAAAAAGGTCAAGAGCATACTTTCTTTGTGACAAAAACAATCCTTCTTTGGATCTACACACTTCTATACCAAGAAAATATTTTAGTTCTCCAAGATCTTTAATGTCAAAAACAGTTTTAAGGAAAACTTTTGTATCTTGAATCCCTACCTTGTCATTCCCGGATATGATGATATCATCAACATACACAAGAATGAGTACAATACCTTCTTTACTTGGTAGGGTGAAAAGTGTGTGATCGGCTTCGGACTTCTTGAAGCCTCTATCCATTAGTGTTGTACTAAGCTTGTGGTACCAAGCTCTTGGTGATTGTTTTAGTCCATAGATCGCTTTCTTGAGCTTCAACACTTTCCCGGGAGCTATTGTATCTTCCATGCCCGGTGGTGGTCTCATGTAGACTTCATCCTCAAGTTCTCCTTGAAGAAATGCATTCTTCACGTCCATTTGCCATAATTCCCATTCCAAGTTCACGGCTAATGAGAGTACCACTCGGACGGTGTGGAGTTTAGCTACCGGAGCAAATGTATCAAGATAGTCTTCTCCGTATGTTTGTGTGAACCCTCTTGCTACAAGCCGAGCTTTATAGCGTTCTATCCCCCCGTCACTCTTGTACTTTATAGTGAATATCCACCGAGAAGTAACCGCTTTCTTCCCTCTTGGTAAATCGGCTTCATCCCATGTGTGGTTAGATTCCATTGCCTTGGTTTCATTATCGACGGCATCTTTCCATTCTTTGTGAGCTTTAGCTTCTTCATAACTTTCCGGTATCCAATTGGAATCAACTTGAGTGATATAGGCTTGATGCTCGATCGGAAAGTGAGCAAGAGTGCACACGGCTTGAATGGGGTGAGCTACAGCCATGTTGTTGTAGTAGACCCGAGTGTTTTTCCAATTTGATGATGGTTGTTTAAGACGTTCACTCCTTCGAAGATGAACAATCTCTTCATCTTGAGGTACCTCTTCTTGAGGTAGCTCTTCTTGTGTATCGGACTCGGGTTCACTTCCAAGTGAATTTAAACCTTCCTCTTCTTCACCATACTCATCTTCTAGATCATTGATTCCATCACTCGGGCTTTCCGGGGTTAGATTCTCATTGTCTTCTCTCGGGTTAGAAATTTCCGGAGAGGTTGTTCTCGGGTTAGAAGTTTGAATGTTTTCAAGACCAAGCTTTTCAAGGATGATTCGAAGATTTGTGGCTCGGTCGGAAGTAGAATGAGATAAATCTTTCAAGCTTTCCCAATTCTTTTCGTCATAGTAGCCCTTTGTTTCCACAAACTTAACATCCCGAGATACCATTACTTTCCTTGTTTCCGGATCATAGCACTTGTATCCCTTTTGTGTGATAGAGTATCCGATGAACATTCCTTTTACACTTTTAGCTTCAAGCTTGTTCCGGAGTTCACCTGGTTTTAACACATAACACACACACCCAAACACCCGTAAGTGATCGATAGACGGTTTAATTTTATTAAGTACTTCAAAGGGTGAGAGATCGCTTAGTATTTTCGTTGGAGTCCGGTTGATCAAGTAACATGCGGATACAACGGCGTCTCCCCAAAAACGTTTTGGAACGTTTGTATGAAACATCATTGATCTAGCAACTTCCATGAGATGTCTATTCTTCCTCTCGGCTACACCGTTTTGTTGTGGAGTGTATGGGCAACTAGTTTGGTGAATGATTCCATGTTTGTTGAGGTGTTGTTTGAATGCAAGACTAGTATACTCCCCTCCATTATCTGATCTCAAAATCTTAATCTTGGCATTGAAATGATTAGTCACATAATTTTGAAAATTTGTGAAAGCTTCTAGAACCCTATCTTTAGTAGGAATCAATGTTAGCCAAGTATACTTAGATTTCTCATCAATAAAAGTGACAAAATACTTATGATTTTCTCTAGACATGCAAGGTGAGGTCCATACATCCGAATGAACAAGATCAAAGCAATTATCATAAATAGTCATAGACTTTGGAAAGACAGATTTGCAATGTTTGCCAAGGATACATGCTTCACACTCATCATTCTTAAAAGAGACATTAGGCAATATTAAACTTAAAGCACGAGTATGGGGATGACCAAGTCTAGCATGCCAAATAGCACTATTAGCACTAACAACAATAGAACTAAAACAAGATGAAGGAGAGGTAGATAAGTCGGTATTCTTAAGGACATAGAGATCATCTTTGGTCTTGCCTTGGCCAAGAAGCTTACTTGTCTTAATATCCTGAAAATAAACATCATTAGGACCAAATATAACATGACAATTCAAATCCTTAGTAGCTCTCCTAACCGAAACTAAGTTAGAAGCAAAATTCGGCATATAAAAAGCTTTTGTATCTTTGTTAAACAACTTCAAGGTTCCAATTCCTTTAACCGGTACCTTATCTCCATTAGCTATAGTTACATTTCCTAAAGCCGGTTCTATATCACTTATCAATTTAGAATCACTAATCATGTGATGAGAGGCTCCGGAATCTACTATAAGCGGTTTAATGGAGTTAAGGGCAAGGTTCACATTACCGGATGACTCTTTAAGAGCCTTGATGAGAGCATCGAGATCGGATCGCCTCACCAGCTCCGAGGATGCATTGAGAGCAGTAGCACCTCCTTCAATGACTTGAGACTTGACTTCCGGAGGGTTGGTTTCACCGGATGAGCTTGCAAGGTGGGCTCTAGGCTCATTGTTGTCATCTCTCGGGCGAAGGTGAGGGTGAAGAATCCAACACTTCTCTCGAACATGACCATTTCTCTTGCAATGATGGCAAAATGGCCTCTTGTTGTTGTTGTTGTTGTGGTTGTTGTTTCCCCGGTAGTAGCTCTTGTTGGCCGAGGCAACCTCAACTTGATTGGCGGTGACAAGTTCTCCTTTTCCGCCAAACAACCCCATGGAACCATGTTCCCCTTGTACTTGAGAGCATACTTCATCTAGGCTTGGAAGTTTGTCAGCCCGGAGTATATGCTTGATGAGGTCGTTGTAAGAGGTGTTCAAGGTGAGGAGGAGACCGAACACCTTGTCTTGTTCTCGGCGTTCGTTGATAACCACCGGATCCATCGTGCTTGGCCTTAGCATTTCAAGCTCAGCCCATAGGGATCTAAACTTCCCAAAATGTTTGGTAAACTCCATGTCTTCTTGGCTAAGATTGTTGATGGCTCTCTTAACCTCAAAGACACGGTTTAGATTGGTAATGTTACCAAAAACATTTTTGAGAGTTTCCCATAGCTCCTTTGCGGTTTCACAATAGGAGTATGCTTCAAGAATTGGAGCATCTAGAGAGTTTTGGATGAGAGCAAGAACATTTTGGTCCTCTTGGAACCATTTCTCTTCATCGACCGGGAGGATTTCTTTCCCTTCTTTGGTGGTTGCATCTTTTGGAGCTTCACTCTTCTCGATGTGACTCCACAACCCACGACCGCACAAAGCTGTTTTTGTGGTTCTTGCCCATAACAAGTAGTTTCCACCCTTGAGAGTGACCGGAACAACCAAGTTCTTGAGACCTTCCATGGAGAACGGACCGTTGGACAAAGCTATTGACCGGCGGATAAAGGATTGGAGCGAATGGTGGTTTCAAGAACAAGAACAATGGATGAAGCCGAAGAGAATAGATTTGCGGACGAGGTGAGTGAGACAATAGGTTGGTTAAGAACAACCTGGCTCTGATACCATGTAAGATTTGAATAAAAAGATCGAGTGGATAAAAGGATTAGAAGAGTTGAATCGAACAAAGGAGAAGAGTAGAGTTTTAGTTTGCGAAATGGGGGAGAATAGAAGAGAGAGTGTAAAACTCTACTTACTTTCTTTAGAACCTATTACAAAGCTATTTATAAACAAGCTACCAAAACCCTAGATGCTATACAATTTGACTTAAGGAAAGCGACATGTCTAGGTAAAAGTGTTTAAGAGAACATGTGACTCTTCCCACTTGCGCTAGCTCCAACGGTCACAAAAGAAGGATCTAGGCCTTCTTCTTTTCAACATGTCTTCTACGAATAAGGGCCTTTAAATGGGCTGAAGTGAATGACTTGGGGATGGGCCTGATCGAGAGGTTGAACGGACGGCTTTGGTGGAGATCGAGTGATGTACGGACGGCCGTACGGTCGGTTGATGATTTCTCGATCCGGATCGACCATGATCGGTCGATGACACTTCTCGATCATGATCAACATGATCATCCAATTTGGTGTTCCGGTTTATAGCAAGTGCAAGTGACACACATCATGAAGAAGAACCATTAGATCATGGTGATGATGGACTTGATCATGAGTATAGTGAGGGCGAAGAGGGTTTAAATTCACTAAGTGAAGAAGAAGATCCTACACAAGAGGAGTCTAATGATGTGGATCAAGGAGAACAACCTCAAGAAGAAATTATTGAATTAAGAAGAAGTGAACGCATCAAGTCTCATCCTGCAAACTGGAAAAACACTCGGGTGTATTACAACAACTTAGCCGTGGCTCATCCAATACAAGCCGTGTGTACTCTAGCTCACTTGCCGATGGAATATCAAGTCTATCTTACCCAAGTAGATTCACATTGGATTCCCCAAAGCTATGATGAAGCTAAAGATCATAAAGAATGGAGAGATGCGGTAAACAATGAAGTTAAAGCCATGGAAGACAATCATACTTGGGATGAAGCCGAGTTACCAAAGGGAAAGAAAGCGGTCACTTCACGGTGGATCTTTACGATCAAGTACAAAAGTAATGGAGAGATTGAACGTTACAAGGCTCGACTTGTAGCAAGGGGATTCACACAAACATATGGAGAAGACTATCTTGATACTTTTGCTCCGGTAGCCAAACTCCATACCATTCGAGTTGTGCTATCTTTGGCCGTTAACTTAGAATGGGAGTTATGGCAAATGGACGTTAAGAACGCTTTTCTACAAGGCGAGTTAGAAGATGAGGTGTATATGAGACCACCACCGGGTCTAGAGGACACTATTGAATCCGGGAAGGTATTCAAACTCAACAAGGCCATATATGGATTAAAGCAATCCCCTCGAGCGTGGTATCACAAGTTGAGCAACACCTTGATGGAACGAGGTTTCAAGAGGTCCGAAGCCGATCATACCCTATTCACAATCACTAGCCAAGAAGGTATTGTAGTCATTCTTGTATATGTTGATGATATCATCATATCCGGGAATGACAAGCTAGGGATACAAGACACCAAATCCTTTCTAAAATCTGTTTTTGATATTAAAGATCTTGGTGAACTTAAGTATTTTCTTGGTATTGAAGTTTGTAGATCTAAGGAAGGTTTATTTATATCTCAACGAAAATATACACTTGACTTTTTGAATGAAGTTGGTAAATTAGGTTCAAGACCGGTGGCATCACCACTAGAAGTGGATTTCCAAGTTAACCGAGAGGGGGAGAAAGGAAATGAGCCATATGAAGATGCATCACAATATCGACGTCTAGTGGGTAAGCTTATTTACTTAACAATTACTAGACCTGACATTTGCTATTCCGTGAACCAGGTGAGCCAACATATGCAAGCCCCAACGGTGCATCATTGGAACATGGTGAACCGCATACTTAAGTATCTCAAGGGTGCACCGGGTCAAGGCATATGGATGGGGTGCAACAAGAACACGGAGCTAGTGGGGTATTGTGATGCGGATTATGCTGGAGATCATGGAGATAGGCGCTCGACAACCGGCTATTGCACATTCATTGGAGGGAACTTGGTGACTTGGAAGAGTAAGAAGCAAAAGGTGGTCTCTATGTCTAGTGCCGAGTCCGAGTATCGTGCCATGAGGAAGCTCACAACCGAGTTAATTTGGCTTAAGGCACTTCTTAAAGACTTGGGAGTTGAGTCATCAAAGCCAATCACAATGCATTGTGACAACCAAGCCGCAATACACATTGCATCCAACTCGGTGTTCCACGAAAGAACAAAGCACATCGAAGTAGATTGTCACAAAGTTAGAGAACAAGTTGGTCTTGGAGTCATCTTACCATGCTATACCGAGAGCTCGGAATAACTCGCGGATATCTTCACCAAAGCGGCTAGTCCACAAGTGTGTGATTACATTCACTCCAAGCTCGGCCTTGTTGATCTCACCAAACCATAACACTCACACTCTTTTTCCCTTATGTATAGTTTTTCCCAAGTGGTTTTCTATACTAAGGTTTTTTTAATGAGGTGAGTGATTATAGGTTCAAGTTTAACCTTAAAGACCTTCTTAAATATTAAACTTGAGGGGGAGTGTAAATTGGATATAGAAATGATCATGTCCGAGATGATCATGTCCGGGATCGAGAGATGATCATGTCCGGGATCGAGAGAAGTCTTGTCCGGGATCGAGAGAAATCTTCGATCCGATATCCATCCTTGGTCGAGTAATGGGATCGACCGGATATCGAGCCGTATCGAGGAATCCTTCCATCCGGGATCGAGTGCCTCGAGCCACGACCGTCTGTACAACCTCGTCCGTACAAGCCCATCCGTACAAGCCCATCCGTACAAGCCCATCCGTACAGCCTCGACATCACCTTCAAGCCTCATTGTCCAGTCCAATAAAGAGGCCCGTTTAAGGTTGCGAAGAAGAAGAAATGAGCATCTAGATCCTTCCCCTATGTGTTGTGACCGTTGGAGCTTCAAAACAAGAGACACTCACGTGATTGTTTAAGGAGAGACACAACATGGACCCGTCGCTTTCACTCGAACCTTGAAGCCAAAATATCTTGTATATTTGTTATTATTTTATACTCTTTGTAGTGTCCATATATAGTTTGTATCTAGGCTATTGTATATGTATGAAAAAGAGAAAAACTCTCTTTCTTCACCATACTTCTCTCACCTTTCAAACTCGCATTCTTCTTCAAATCTTCCTCAAACTCACTCGTTCTTAATCTTCTCTAATTCCTTTCGAAAACTTACAATGAATTTGAATGATTACAAGTGCTAGAGATGCATGAAGAATGTTTAGAAGTGAGTAGAAAGACTTGTTGATATTTGGTCCCAAATAAGATAAGAACCCAAAACCATTGCTTTGAGGCAGTGAATGGCTTGTATAAAGTTATTTTGGGTTAGAATATGTTATAATACAATGAATTTGATTGATTACAAGTGCTAGAGATGCATGAAGAATGTTTAGAAGTGAGAAGAAAGACTTGTTGATATTTGGTCTCAAATGGGATAAGAACCCAAAACCATTGCTTTGAGGCAATGAATGGCTTGTAAAAAGCTATTTTGGGTTAGAATATGTTATAATACCATGAATTTGAATGATTACAAGTGCTAGAGATGCATGAAGAATGTTTAGAAGTGAGTAGAAAGACTTGTTGATATTGGGTCCCAAATGGGATAAGAACCCAAAACCAATGCTTTGAGGCAATGAATGGCTTGTAAAAAGCTATTTTGGGTTAGAATATGTTATAATACCATGAATTTGAATGATTACAAGTGCTAGAGATACATGAAGAATGTTTAGAAGTGAGAAGAAAGACTTGTTGATATTTGGTCCCAAATGGGATAAGAACCTAAAACCATTGCTTTGAGGCAATGAATGGCTTGTAAAAAGCTATTTTGGGTTAGAATATGTTATAATACAATGAATTTGATTGATTACAAGTGGTAGAGATGCACGAAGAATGTTTAGATGTGAGAAGAAAAACTTGTTGATATTTGGTCCCAAATGGGATAAGAACCCAAAACCAAATCTTTGAGGCAGTGAATGGCTTGTATAAAGTTCTATTGGGTTAGAATATGTTATAATACAATGAATTTGATTGATTACAAGTGCTAGAGATGCATGAAGAATGTTTAGAAGTGAGTAGAAAGACTTGTTGATATTTGGTCTCAAATGGGATAAGAACCCAAAACCATTGCTTTGAGGCAGTGAATGGCTTGTATAAAGTTCTATTGGGTTAGAATATGTTATAATACAATGAATTTGATTGATTACAAGTGCTAGAGATGCATGAAGAATGTTTAGAAGTGAGTAGAAAGACTTGTTGATATTTGGTCCCAAATAAGATAAGAACCCAAAACCATTGCTTTGAGGCAGTGAATGGCTTGTATAAAGTTATTTTGGGTTAGAGTATGTTATAATACAATGAATTTGATTGATTACAAGTGCTAGAGATGCATGAAGAATGTTTAGAAGTGAGAAGAAAGACTTGTTGATATTTGGTCTCAAATGGGATAAGAACCCAAAACCATTGCTTTGAGGCAATGAATGGCTTGTAAAAAGCTATTTTGGGTTAGAATATGTTATAATACCATGAATTTGAATGATTACAAGTGCTAGAGATGCATGAAGAATGTTTAGAAGTGAGTAGAAAGACTTGTTGATATTGGGTCCCAAATGGGATAAGAACCCAAAACCAATGCTTTGAGGCAATGAATGGCTTGTAAAAAGCTATTTTGGGTTAGAATATGTTATAATACCATGAATTTGAATGATTACAAGTGCTAGAGATACATGAAGAATGTTTAGAAGTGAGAAGAAAGACTTGTTGATATTTGGTCCCAAATGGGATAAGAACCTAAAACCATTGCTTTGAGGCAATGAATGGCTTGTAAAAAGCTATTTTGGGTTAGAATATGTTATAATACAATGAATTTGATTGATTACAAGTGGTAGAGATGCACGAAGAATGTTTAGATGTGAGAAGAAAAACTTGTTGATATTTGGTCCCAAATGGGATAAGAACCCAAAACCAAATCTTTGAGGCAGTGAATGGCTTGTATAAAGTTCTATTGGGTTAGAATATGTTATAATACAATGAATTTGATTGATTACAAGTGCTAGAGATGCATGAAGAATGTTTAGAAGTGAGTAGAAAGACTTGTTGATATTTGGTCTCAAATGGGATAAGAACCCAAAACCATTGCTTTGAGGCAGTGAATGGCTTGTATAAAGTTCTATTGGGTTAGAATATGTTATAATACAATGAATTTGATTGATTACAAGTGCTAGAGATGCATGAAGAATGTTTAGAAGTGAGTAGAAAGACTTGTTGATATTTGGTCCCAAATAAGATAAGAACCCAAAACCATTGCTTTGAGGCAGTGAATGGCTTGTATAAAGTTATTTTGGGTTTGAGTATGTTATAATACAATGAATTTGATTGATTACAAGTGCTAGAGATGCATGAAGAATGTTTAGAAGTGAGAAGAAAGACTTGTTGATATTTGGTCTCAAATGGGATAAGAACCCAAAACCATTGCTTTGAGGCAATGAATGGCTTGTAAAAAGCTATTTTGGGTTAGAATATGTTATAATACCATGAATTTGAATGATTACAAGTGCTAGAGATGCATGAAGAATGTTTAGAAGTGAGAAGAAAGACTTGTTGATATTGGGTCCCAAATGGGATAAGAACCCAAAACCAATGCTTTGAGGCAATGAATGGCTTGTAAAAAGCTATTTTGGGTTAGAATATGTTATAATACCATGAATTTGAATGATTACAAGTGCTAGAGATACATGAAGAATGTTTAGAAGTGAGAAGAAAGACTTGTTGATATTTGGTCCCAAATGGGATAAGAACCTAAAACCATTGCTTTGAGGCAATGAATGGCTTGTAAAAAGCTATTTTGGGTTAGAATATGTTATAATACAATGAATTTGATTGATTACAAGTGGTAGAGATGCACGAAGAATGTTTAGATGTGAGAAGAAAAACTTGTTGATATTTGGTCCCAAATGGGATAAGAACCCAAAACCAAATCTTTGAGGCAGTGAATGGCTTGTATAAAGTTCTATTGGGTTAGAATATGTTATAATACAATGAATTTGATTGATTACAAGTGCTAGAGATGCATGAAGAATGTTTAGAAGTGAGTAGAAAGACTTGTTGATATTTGGTCTCAAATGGGATAAGAACCCAAAACCATTGCTTTGAGGCAGTGAATGGCTTGTATAAAGTTCTATTGGGTTAGAATATGTTATAATACAATGAATTTGATTGATTACAAGTGCTAGAGATGCATGAAGAATGTTTAGAAGTGAGTAGAAAGACTTGTTGATATTTGGTCCCAAATAAGATAAGAACCCAAAACCATTGCTTTGAGGCAGTGAATGGCTTGTATAAAGTTATTTTGGGTTAGAGTATGTTATAATACAATGAATTTGATTGATTACAAGTGCTAGAGATGCATGAAGAATGTTTAGAAGTGAGAAGAAAGACTTGTTGATATTTGGTCTCAAATGGGATAAGAACCCAAAACCATTGCTTTGAGGCAATGAATGGCTTGTAAAAAGCTATTTTGGGTTAGAATATGTTATAATACCATGAATTTGAATGATTACAAGTGCTAGAGATGCATAAAGAATGTTTAGAAGTGAGTAGAAAGACTTGTTGATATTGGGTCCCAAATGGGATAAGAACCCAAAACCAATGCTTTGAGGCAATGAATGGCTTGTAAAAAGCTATTTTGGGTTAGAATATGTTATAATACCATGAATTTGAATGATTACAAGTGCTAGAGATACATGAAGAATGTTTAGAAGTGAGAAGAAAGACTTGTTGATATTTGGTCCGAAATGGGATAAGAACCCAAAACCATTGCTTTGAGGCAATGAATGGCTTGTAAAAAGCTATTTTGGGTTAGAATATGTTATAATACAATGAATTTGATTGATTACAAGTGGTAGAGATGCACGAAGAATGTTTAGATGTGAGAAGAAAAACTTGTTGATATTTGGTCCCAAATGGGATAAGAACCCAAAACCAAATCTTTGACGCAGTGAATGGCTTGTATAAAGTTTTTTTGGGTTAGAATATGTTATAATACAATGAATTTGATTGATTACAAGTGCTAGAGATGCATGAAGAATGTTTAGAAGTGAGAAGAAAGACTTGTTGATATTTGGTCTCAAATGGGATAAGAACCCAAAACCATTGCTTTGAGGCAATGAATGGCTTGTAAAAAGCTATTTTGGGTTAGAATATGTTATAATACCATGAATTTGAATGATTACAAGTGCTAGAGATGCATGAAGAATGTTTAGAAGTGAGAAGAAAGACTTGTTGATATTTGGTCCCAAATGGGATAAGAACCCAAAACCATTGCTTTGAGGCAATGAATGGCTTGTAAAAAGATATTTTGGGTTAGAATATGTTATAATACAATGAATTTGATTGATTACAAGTGGTAGAGATACATGAAGAATGTTTAGATGTGAGAAGAAAGACTTGTTGATATTTGGTCCCAAATGGGATAAGAACCCAAAACCAAATCTTTGAGGCAGTGAATGGCTTGTATAAAGTTGTTTTGGGTTAGAATATGTTATAATACAATGAATTTGATTGATTACAAGTGCTAGAGATGCATGAAGAATGTTTAGAAGTGAGAAGAAAGACTTGTTGAAATTTGGTCTCAAATAGGATAAGAACCCAAAACCATTGCTTTGAGGCAGTGAATGGCTTGTATAAAGTTCTATTGGGTTAGAATATGTTATAGTACAATGAATTTGATTGATTACAAGTGCTAGAGATGCATGAAGAATGTTTAGAAGTGAGTAGAAAGACTTGTTGATATTTGGTCCCAAATAGGATAAGAACCCAAAACCATTGCTTTGAGGCAGTGAATGGCTTGTATAAAGTTATTTTGGGTTAGAATATGTTATAATACAATGAATTTGGTTGATTACAAGTGCTAGAGATGCATGAAGAATGTTTAGAAGTGAGAAGAAAGACTTGTTGATATTTGGTCTCAAATGGGATAAGAACCCAAAACCATTGGTTTGAGGCAATGAATGGCTTGTAAAAAGCTATTTTGGGTTAGAATATGTTATAATACCATGAATTTGAATGATTACAAGTGCTAGAGATGTATGAAGAATGTTTAGAAGTGAGTAGAAAGACTTGTTGATATTTGGTCCCAAATGGGATAAGAACCCAAAACCATTGCTTTGAGGCAATGAATGGCTTGTAAAAAGCTATTTTGGGTTAGAATATGTTATAATACCATGAATTTGAATGATTACAAGTGCTAGAGATACATGAAGAATGTTTAGAAGTTAGTAGAAAGACTTGTTGATATTTGGTCCCAAATGGGATAAGAACCCAAAACCATTGCTTTGAGGCAATGAATGGCTTGTAAAAAGCTATTTTGGGTTAGAAAATGTTATAATATCATGAATTTGAATGATTACAAGTGCTAGAGATACATGAAGAATGTTTAGAAGTGAGAAGAAAGACTTGTTGATATTTGGTCCCAAATGGGAGAAGAACCCAAAACCATTGCTTTGAGGCAATGAATGGCTTGTAAAAAGCTATTTTGGGTTAGAATATGTTATAATACAATGAATTTGATTGATTACAAGTGGTAGAGATGCATGAATAATGTTTAGAAGTGAGAAGAAAGACTTGTTGATATTTGGTCCCAAATGGGATAAGAACCCAAAACCATTGCTTTGAGGCAATGAATGGCTTGTAAAAAGCTATTTTGGGTTAGAATATGTTATAATACAATGAATTTGATTGATTACAAGTGGTAGAGATGCACGAAGAATGTTTAGATGTGAGAAGAAAGACTTGTTGATATTTGGTCCCAAATGGGATAAGAACCCAAAACCAAATCTTTGAGGCAATGAATGGCTTGTAAAAAGCTATTTTGGGTTAGAATATGTTATAATACCATGAATTTGAATGATTACAAGTGCTAGAGATACATGAAGAATGTTTAGAAGTTAGTAGAAAGACTTGTTGATATTTGGTCCCAAATGGGATAAGAACCCAAAACCATTGCTTTGAGGCAGTGAATGGCTTGTATAAAGTTGTTTTGGGTTAGAATATGTTATAGTACAATGAATTTGATTGATTACAAGTGCTAGAGATGCATGAAGAATGTTTAGAAGTGAGTAGAAAGACTTGTTGATATTTGGTCCCAAATAGGATAAGAACCCAAAACCATTGCTTTGAAGCAGTGAATGGCTTGTATAAAGTTATTTTGGGTTAGAATATGTTATAATACAATGAATTTGGTTGATTACAAGTGCTAGAGATGCATGAAGAATGTTTAGAAGTGAGAAGAAAGACTTGTTGATATTTGGTCTCAAATGGGATAAGAACCCAAAACCAAATCTTTGAGGCAATGAATGGCTTGTAAAAAGCTATTTTGGGTTAGAATATGTTATAATACCATGAATTTGAATGATTACAAGTGGTAGAGATACATGAAGAATGTTTAGAAGTGAGAAGAAAGACTTGTTGATATTTGGTCCCAAATGGGATAAGAACCCAAAACCATTGCTTTGAGGCAATGAATGGCTTGTAAAAGGCTATTTTGGGTTAGAATATGTTATAATACAATGAATTTGATTGATTACAAGTGGTAGAGATGCACGAAGAATGTTTAGATGTGAGAAGAAAGACTTGTTGATATTTGGTCCCAAATGGGATAAGAACCCAAAACCATTGCTTTGAGGCAATGAATGGCTTGTAAAAAGCTATTTTGGGTTAGAATATGTTATAATACCATGAATTTGAATGATTACAAGTGCTAGAGATACATGAAGAATGTTTAGAAGTGAGAAGAAAGACTTGTTGATATTTGGTCCCAAATGGGATAAGAACCCAAAACCATTGCTTTGAGGCAATGAATGGCTTGTATAAAGTTCTATTGGGTTAGAATATGTTATAGTACAATGAATTTGATTGATTACAAGTGCTAGAGATGCATGAAGAATGTTTAGAAGTGAGTAGAAAGACTTGTTGATATTTGGTCCCAAATAGGATAAGAACCCAAAACCATTGCTTTGAGGCAGTGAATGGCTTGTATAAAGTTATTTTGGGTTAGAATATGTTATAATACAATGAATTTGATTGATTACAAGTGCTAGAGATGCATGAAGAATGTTTAGAAGTGAGAAGAAAGACTTGTTGATATTTGGTCTCAAATGGGATAAGAACCCAAAACCATTGGTTTGAGGCAATGAATGGCTTGTAAAAAGCTATTTTGGGTTAGAATATGTTATAATACCATGAATTTGAATGATTACAAGTGCTAGAGATGCATGAAGAATGTTTAGAAGTGAGTAGAAAGACTTGTTGATATTTGGTCCCAAATGGGATAAGAACCCAAAACCATTGCTTTGAGGCAATGAATGGCTTGTAAAAAGCTATTTTGGGTTAGAATATGTTATAATACCATGAATTTGAATGATTACAAGTGCTAGAGATACATGAAGAATGTTTAGAAGTTAGTAGAAAGACTTGTTGATATCTGGTCCCAAATGGGATAAGAACCCAAAACCATTGCTTTGAGGCAATGAATGGCTTGTAAAAAGCTATTTTGGGTTAGAATATGTTATAATACCATGAATTTGAATGATTACAAGTGCTAGAGATACATGAAGAATGTTTAGAAGTGAGAAGAAAGACTTGTTGATATTTGGTCCCAAATGGGAGAAGAACCCAAAACCATTGCTTTGAGGCAATGAATGGCTTGTATAAAGTTATTTTGGGTTAGAATATGTTATAATACAATGAATTTGATTGATTACAAGTGGTAGAGATGCATGAAGAATGTTTAAAAGTGAGAAGAAAGATTTGTTGATATTTGGTCCCAAATGGGATAAGAACCCAAAACCATTGCTTTGAGGCAATGAATGGCTTGTAAAAAGCTATTTTGGGTTAGAATATGTTATAATACAATGAATTTGATTGATTACAAGTGGTAGAGATGCACGAAGAATGTTTAGATGTGAGAAGAAAGACTTGTTGATATTTGGTCCCAAATGGGATAAGAACCCAAAACCAAATCTTTGAGGCAATGAATGGCTTGTAAAAAGCTATTTTGGGTTAGAATATGTTATAATACCATGAATTTGAATGATTACAAGTGCTAGAGATACATGAAGAATGTTTAGAAGTTAGTAGAAAGACTTGTTGATATTTGGTCCCAAATGGGATAAGAACCCAAAACCATTGGTTTGAGGCAATGAATGGCTTGTAAAAAGCTATTTTGGGTTAGAATATGTTATAATACCATGAATTTGAATGATTACAAGTGCTAGAGATACATGAAGAATGTTTAGAAGTGAGAAGAAAGACTTGTTGATATTTGGTCCCAAATGGGAGAAGAACCCAAAACCATTGCTTTGAGGCAATGAATGGCTTGTAAAAAGCTATTTTGGGTTAAAATATGTTATAATACAATGAATTTGATTGATTACAAGTGGTAGAGATGCACGAAGAATGTTTAGATGTGAGAAGAAAGACTTGTTGATATTTGGTCCCAAATGGGATAAGAACCCAAAACCAAATCTTTGAGGCAGTGAATGGCTTGTATAAAGTTGTTTTGGGTTAGAATATGTTATAATACAATGAATTTGATTGATTACAAGTGCTAGAAATGCATGAAGAATGTTTAGAAGTGAGAAGAAAGACTTGTTGAAATTTGGTCTCAAACGGGATAAGAACCCAAAACCATTGCTTTGAGGCAGTGAATGGCTTGTATAAAGTTCTATTGGGTTAGAATATGTTATAGTACAATGAATTTGATTGATTACAAGTGCTAGAGATGCATGAAGAATGTTTAGAAGTGAGTAGAAAGACTTGTTGATATTTGGTCCCAAATAGGATAAGAACCAAAAACCATTGCTTTGAGGCAGTGAATGGCTTGTAAAAAGCTATTTTGGGTTAGAATATGTTATAATACCATGAATTTGAATGATTACAAGTGCTAGAGATACATGAAGAATGTTTAGAAGTTAGTAGAAAGACTTGTTGATATTTGGTCCCAAATGGGATAAGAACCCAAAACCATTGCTTTGAGGCAATGAATGGCTTGTAAAAAGCTATTTTGGGTTAGAATATGTTATAATACCATGAATTTGAATGATTACAAGTGCTAGAGATACATGAAGAATGTTTAGAAGTGAGAAGAAAGACTTGTTGATATTTGGTCCCAAATGGGAGAAGAACCCAAAACCATTGCTTTGAGGCAATGAATGGCTTGTATAAAGTTATTTTGGGTTATAATATGTTATAATACAATGAATTTGATTGATTACAAGTGGTAGAGATGCATGAAGAATGTTTAAAAGTGAGAAGAAAGATTTGTTGATATTTGGTCCCAAATGGGATAAGAACCCAAAACCATTGCTTTGAGGCAATGAATGGCTTGTAAAAAGCTATTTTGGGTTAGAATATGTTATAATACAATGAATTTGATTGATTACAAGTGGTAGAGATGCACGAAGAATGTTTAGATGTGAGAAGAAAGACTTGTTGATATTTGGTCCCAAATGGGATAAGAACCCAAAACCAAATCTTTGAGGCAATGAATGGCTTGTAAAAAGCTATTTTGGGTTAGAATATGTTATAATACCATGAATTTGAATGATTACAAGTGCTAGAGATACATGAAGAATGTTTAGAAGTTAGTAGAAAGACTTGTTGATATTTGGTCCCAAATGGGATAAGAACCCAAATCCATTGGTTTGAGGCAATGAATGGCTTGTAAAAAGCTATTTTGGGTTAGAATATGTTATAATACCATGAATTTGAATGATTACAAGTGCTAGAGATACATGAAGAATGTTTAGAAGTGAGAAGAAAGACTTGTTGATATTTGGTCCCAAATGGGAGAAGAACCCAAAACCATTGCTTTGAGGCAATGAATGGCTTGTAAAAAGCTATTTTGGGTTAGAATATGTTATAATACAATGAATTTGATTGATTACAAGTGGTAGAGATGCACGAAGAATGTTTAGATGTGAGAAGAAAGACTTGTTGATATTTGGTCCCAAATGGGATAAGAACCCAAAACCAAATCTTTGAGGCAGTGAATGGCTTGTATAACGTTGTTTTGGGTTAGAATATGTTATAATACAATGAATTTGATTGATTACAAGTGCTAGAGATGCATGAAGAATGTTTAGAAGTGAGAAGAAAGACTTGTTGAAATTTGGTCTCAAACGGGATAAGAACCCAAAACCATTGCTTTGAGGCAGTGAATGGCTTGTATAAAGTTCTATTGGGTTAGAATATGTTATAGTACAATGAATTTGATTGATTACAAGTGCTAGAGATGCATGAAGAATGTTTAGAAGTGAGTAGAAAGACTTGTTGATATTTGGTCCCAAATAGGATAAGAACCAAAAACCATTGCTTTGAGGCAGTGAATGGCTTGTAAAAAGCTATTTTGGGTTAGAATATGTTATAATACCATGAATTTGAATGATTACAAGTGCTAGAGATACATGAAGAATGTTTAGAAGTTAGTAGAAAGACTTGTTGATATTTGGTCCCAAATGGGATAAGAACCCAAAACCATTGCTTTGAGGCAATGAATGGCTTGTAAAAAGCTATTTTGGGTTAGAATATGTTATAATACCATGAATTTGAATGATTACAAGTACTAGAGATACATGAAGAATGTTTAGAAGTGAGAAGAAAGACTTGTTGATATTTGGTCCCAAATGGGAGAAGAACCCAAAACCATTGCTTTGAGGCAATGAATGGCTTGTATAAAGTTATTTTGGGTTAGAATATGTTATAATACAATGAATTTGATTGATTACAAGTGGTAGAGATGCATGAAGAATGTTTAGATGTGAGAAGAAAGACTTGTTGATATTTGGTCCCAAATGGGATAAGAACCCAAAACCAAATCTTTGAGGCAGTGAATGGCTTGTATAAAGTTGTTTTGGGTTAGAATATGTTATAATACCATGAATGTAAATTGGATATAGAAATGATCATGTCCGAGATGATCATGTCCGGGATCGAGAGATGATCATGTCCGGGATCGAGAGAAGTCTTGTCCGGGATCGAGAGAAATCTTCGATCCGATATCCATCCTTGGTCGAGTAATGGGATCGACCGGATATCGAGCCGTATCGAGGAATCCTTCCATCCGGGATCGAGTGCCTCGAGCCACGACCGTCCGTACAACCTCGTCCGTACAAGCCCATCCGTACAAGCCCATCCGTACAGCCTCGACATCACCTTCAAGCCTCATTGTCCAGTCCAATAAAGAGGCCCGTTTAAGGTTGCGAAGAAGAAGAAATGAGCATCTAGATCCTTCCCCTATGTGTTGTGACCGTTGGAGCTTCAAAACAAGAGACACTCACGTGATTGTTTAAGGAGAGACACAACATGGACCCGTCGCTTTCACTCGAACCTTGAAGCCAAAATATCTTGTATATTTGTTATTATTTTATACTCTTTGTAGTGTCCATATATAGTTTGTATCTAGGCTATTGTATATGTATGAAAAAGAGAAAAACTCTCTTTCTTCACCATACTTCTCTCACCTTTCAAACTCGCATTCTTCTTCAAATCTTCCTCAAACTCACTCGTTCTTAATCTTCTCTAATTCCTTTCGAAAACTTACATGGTATCAGAGCCAGGTTCCTAAGATCCTAGCTATTCTCGTTCTCTAAGTACAATTTCTTCTTTCGGTTTCTAAGATTTTGAAAGCTTGAAGCTTGTTCTTGAAATTTTTGGTCATGGATGTCATGAAGAATTTGGTTATTCCGGTTACTCTCAAGGGAGGTAACTATTTGTTGTGGGCGAGGACCACAAAGACGGCCTTGTGTGGTCGTGGACTTTGGAGTCACATTGAGAAAGGTGAAGCTCCAAAGGAAAGTGAAGATGGCAAGGAGATTGTCCCTTGCGACGAGGTGAAGTGGTTTCAAGAAGACCAAACCGTTTTGGGGCTCATTCAAAACTCTCTAGAGGCGCCTATTCTTGAAGCATACTCATATTGTGAGACGGCAAAGGAGTTGTGGGATACACTCAAGAATGTTTTTGGAAATGTTACTAACTTGAACCGGGTCTTTGAAGTCAAACGTGCTATCAACAACCTCAGCCAAGAGGACACGGAGTTTACCAAGCATTTTGGAAAGTTTAGATCTCTTTGGGCAGAGCTTGAAATGTTGAGACCAAGCTCGGTGGATCCGGTGGTCATCAACGAACGTCGTGAGCAAGATAAGGTGTTCGGTCTTCTCTTGACTTTAAATCCTTCTTACAATGACCTCATCAAACATATTCTTCGGTCCGACAAGCTTCCAAGTCTTGATGAGGTGTGTTCTCAAGTTCAACGAGAACACGGGTCCATGGGTTTGTTTGGTGGTAAGGGGGAGCTTGTGTCGGCTAACAATGTGGAGCTAGTGTCGGCTAACAAGAGCTACTACCGAGGACACAACAACAACAACAACAAGAGGAACATTCCTACTTGTCACCATTGCAAGAAACCGGGTCATATCAAGGATAAGTGTTGGGTACTTTACCCTCACCTTCGCCCAAGAGAATTCAACCGAGAACCAAGGGCTAATCAAGCAAGCGTTTCCGGTGAGATTCAAGCTCCGGAGACAAAGGTGCAAATTCTTGAGGAGAGTGGAGCAGCCATGGCCGCGTCCTCTGACTTGGTGAGGAGGTCTGACCTCGATGCCCTCATCAAAGCTCTCAAGGAGTCGTCCGGTAAGGCTACTCTTGCTCTCAACACTTTAAAACCGCTTATTGTTGATTCCGGAGCATCTCACCATATGATTAGTGACTCTAAGTTAATTAGTGACATTAAACCGGCTATTGGAAATGTGGTTATTGCTAATGGAACTAAAGTACCGGTTAAAGGAGTAGGAGATTTAGAATTGTTTGATAAGAAATCTAAAGCTTTTTATATGCCTAGCTTTACTTCAAACTTGTTATCCGTTAAGAAAGCTACTACCGATTTGAATTGTTATGCAATATTTGGTCCTCACAATATTCATTTTCAGGATATTGAAACGAGTAAGGTGCTTGGCCATGGAGCCACTAAAGATGGCTTATATGTGCTTGAGGACTTGAAACTATCCCCTACTTTATCTTCTTGCTTTAGTTCTATTCTTGTTAGTGCTAATAGTGCAATTTGGCATGCTAGACTTGGTCACCCTCACTCTCGTGCTTTAAATCTTATGTTGCCTAATATGTCTTTTAAAAATGATGATTGTGAAGCTTGTATTCTTGGCAAACATTGCAAAAGTGTTTATCCTAAATCAAGTACTATTTATGAGAATTGTTTTGATTTGATTCACTCGGATGTGTGGACATCACCTTGTTTATCTAGAGAAAATCAAAAGTATTATGTGACTTTTATTGATGAAAAATCCAAGTATACTTGGTTAACTTTGTTACCTTCAAAGGATAGAGTTCTTGAGGCCTTTATAAGTTTTCAAAATTATGTGACTAACCACTATAATGCCAAGATTAAGATTTTGATATCAGATAATGGTGGGGAGTACACAAGTCATGCATTCAAACAACATTTAGCTAAACATGGGATCATTCAACAAACAAGTTGCCCGTATACACCACAACAAAATGGAGTGGCCGAGAGAAAGAACCGTCATCTCATGGAGGTGTCCCGATCAATGATGTTTCATACAAATGTGCCAAAGAGATTTTGGGGAGATGCCGTAGTAGCCGCATGCTACTTGATCAATCGCACACCAACAAAAATACTAAGCGATCTCTCTCCCTTTGAAATTCTTAATAAAACTAAACCATCTATTAGTCACTTACGTGTGTTTGGATGTGTTTGTTATGTGTTAAAACCAGGAGAGTTACGTAACAAGTTGGAGGCCAAGAGCACTAAGTGCATGCTTATCGGCTACTCCTCAACACAAAAAGGGTACAAGTGTTATGATCCGGAAGCTAGAAGAGTATTGGTTTCTAGAGATGTGAAGTTTGTAGAATCAAGTGGGTACTATGACAAGAGGAATTGGGATGAACTCAAGGACTTATCTCAATCACCTTCCGATCGTGCAACAAACCTTCGAGTAATCTTGGAGAAGCTCGGTCTAGATAGCTTCCAAGACAAGAATGGGTCTACCAAGACATCCACCTCGGATCAAGTAACAAATGATCAAGAAGCAAGTGCAAGTGACACACATCATGAAGAAGAACCATTAGATCATGGTGATGATGGACTTGATCATGAGTATAGTGAGGGCGAAGAGGGTTTAAATTCACTAAGTGAAGAAGAAGATCCTACACAAGAGGAGTCTAATGATGTGGATCAAGGAGAACAACCTCAAGAAGAAATTATTGAATTAAGAAGAAGTGAACGCATCAAGTCTCATCCCGCAAACTGGAAAAACACTCGGGTGTATTACAACAACTTAGCCGTGGCTCATCCAATACAAGCCGTGTGTACTCTAGCTCACTTGCCGATGGAATATCAAGTCTATCTTACCCAAGTAGATTCACATTGGATTCCCCAAAGCTATGATGAAGCTAAAGATCATAAAGAATGGAGAGATGCGGTAAACAATGAAGTTAAAGCCATGGAAGACAATCATACTTGGGATGAAGCCGAGTTACCAAAGGGAAAGAAAGCGGTCACTTCACGGTGGATCTTTACGATCAAGTACAAAAGTAATGGAGAGATTGAACGTTACAAGGCTCGACTTGTAGCA
Source organism: Capsella bursa-pastoris (assembly GCA_036452645.1). Lineage (NCBI taxonomy): Eukaryota > Viridiplantae > Streptophyta > Magnoliopsida > Brassicales > Brassicaceae > Capsella > Capsella bursa-pastoris. Next base: position 4,820,545 of record CP144186.1, read on the forward strand.
AGGGGATTCACACAAACATATGGAGAAGACTATCTTGATACTTTTGCTCCGGTAGCCAAACTCCATACCATTCGAGTTGTGCTATCTTTGGCCGTTAACTTAGAATGGGAGTTATGGCAAATGGACGTTAAGAACGCTTTTCTACAAGGCGAGTTAGAAGATGAGGTGTATATGAGACCACCACCGGGTCTAGAGGACACTATTGAATCCGGGAAGGTATTCAAACTCAACAAGGCCATATATGGATTAAAGCAATCCCCTCGAGCGTGGTATCACAAGTTGAGCAACACCTTGATGGAACGAGGTTTCAAGAGGTCCGAAGCCGATCATACCCTATTCACAATCACTAGCCAAGAAGGTATTGTAGTCATTCTTGTATATGTTGATGATATCATCATATCCGGGAATGACAAGGTAGGGATACAAGACACCAAATCCTTTCTAAAATCTGTTCTTGATATTAAAGATCTTGGTGAACTTAAGTATTTTCTTGGTATTGAAGTTTGTAGATCTAAGGAAGGTTTATTTATATCTCAACGAAAATATACACTTGACTTTTTGAATGAAGTTGGTAAATTAGGTTCAAGACCGGTGGCATCACCACTAGAAGTGGATTTCCAAGTTAACCGAGAGGGGGAGAAAGGAAATGAGCCATATGAAGATGCATCACAATATCGACATCTAGTGGGTAAGCTTATTTACTTAACAATTACTAGACCTGACATTTGCTATTCCGTGAACCAGGTGAGCCAACATATGCAAGCCCCAACGGTGCATCATTGGAACATGGTGAACCGCATACTTAAGTATCTCAAGGGTGCACCGGGTCAAGGCATATGGATGGGGTGCAACAAGAACACGGAGCTAGTGGGGTATTGTGATGCGGATTATGCTGGAGATCATGGAGATAGGCGCTCGACAACCGGCTATTGCACATTCATTGGAGGGAACTTGGTGACTTGGAAGAGTAAGAAGCAAAAGGTGGTCTCTATGTCTAGTGCCGAGTCCGAGTATCGTGCCATGAGGAAGCTCACAACCGAGTTAATTTGGCTTAAGGCACTTCTTAAAGACTTGGGAGTTGAGTCATCAAAGCCAATCACAATGCATTGTGACAACCAAGCCGCAATACACATTGCATCCAACTCGGTGTTCCACGAAAGAACAAAGCACATCGAAGTAGATTGTCACAAAGTTAGAGAACAAGTTGGTCTTGGAGTCATCTTACCATGCTATACCGAGAGCTCGGAATAACTCGCGGATATCTTCACCAAAGCGGCTAGTCCACAAGTGTGTGATTACATTCACTCCAAGCTCGGCCTTGTTGATCTCACCAAACCATAACACTCACACTCTTTTTCCCTTATGTATAGTTTTTCCCAAGTGGTTTTCTATACTAAGGTTTTTTTTAATGAGGTGAGTGATTATAGGTTCAAGTTTAACCTTAAAGACCTTCTTAAATGTTAAACTTGAGGGGGAGTGTAAATTGGATATAGAAATGATCATGTCCGAGATGATCATGTCCGGGATCGAGAGATGATCATGTCCGGGATCGAGAGAAGTCTTGTCCGGGATAGAGAGAAATCTTCGATCCGATATCCATCCTTGGTCGAGTAATGGGATCGACCGGATATCGAGCCGTATCGAGGAATCCTTCTATCCGAGATCGAGTGCCTCGAGCCACGACCGTCCGTACAACCTCGTCCGTACAAGCCCATCCGTACAAGCCCATCCATACAAGCCCATCCGTACAGCCTCGACATCACCTTCAAGCCTCATTGTCCAGTCCAATAAAGAGGCCCGTTTAAGGTTGCGAAGAAGAAGAAATGAGCATCTAATTCCTTTCGAAAACTTACAATGAATTTGAATGATTACAAGTGCTAGAGATGCATGAAGAATGTTTAGAAGTGAGTAGAAAGACTTGTTGATATTTGGTCCCAAATAAGATAAGAACCCAAAACCATTGCTTTGAGGCAGTGAATGGCTTGTATAAAGTTATTTTGGGTTAGAATATGTTATAATACAATGAATTTGATTGATTACAAGTGCTAGAGATGCATGAAGAATGTTTAGAAGTGAGAAGAAAGACTTGTTGATATTTGGTCCCAAATGGGATAAGAACCCAAAACCATTGCTTTGAGGCAATGAATGGCTTGTAAAAAGCTATTTTGGGTTAGAATATGTTATAATACCATGAATTTGAATGATTACAAGTGCTAGAGATGCATGAAGAATGTTTAGATGTGAGAAGAAAAACTTGTTGATATTTGGTCCCAAATGGGATAAGAACCCAAAACCAAATCTTTGAGGCAGTGAATGGCTTGTATAAAGTTCTATTGGGTTAGAATATGTTATAATACAAAGAATTTGATTGATTACAAGTGCTAGAGATGCATGAAGAATGTTTAGAAGTGAGTAGAAAGACTTGTTGATATTTGGTCTCAAATGGGATAAGAACCCAAAACCATTGCTTTGAGGCAGTGAATGGCTTGTATAAAGTTCTATTGGGTTAGAATATGTTATAATACAATGATTTTGATTGATTACAAGTGCTAGAGATGCATGAAGAATGTTTAGAAGTGAGTAGAAAGACTTGTTGATATTTGGTCCCAAATAAGATAAGAACCCAAAACCATTGCTTTGAGGCAGTGAATGGCTTGTATAAAGTTATTTTGGGTTAGAGTATGTTATAATACAATGAATTTGATTGATTACAAGTGCTAGAGATGCATGAAGAATGTTTAGAAGTGAGAAGAAAGACTTGTTGATATTTGGTCTCAAATGGGATAAGAACCCAAAACCATTGCTTTGAGGCAATGAATGGCTTGTAAAAAGCTATTTTGGGTTAGAATATGTTATAATTCCATGAATTTGAATGATTACAAGTGCTAGAGATGCATAAAGAATGTTTAGAAGTGAGTAGAAAGACTTGTTGATATTGGGTCCCAAATGGGATAAGAACCCAAAACCAATGCTTTGAGGCAATGAATGGCTTGTAAAAAGCTATTTTGGGTTAGAATATGTTATAATACCATGAATTTGAATGATTACAAGTGCTAGAGATACATGAAGAATGTTTAGAAGTGAGAAGAAAGACTTGTTGATATTTGGTCCGAAATGGGATAAGAACCCAAAACCATTGCTTTGAGGCAATGAATGGCTTGTAAAAAGATATTTTGGGTTAGAATATGTTATAATACAATGAATTTGATTGATTACAAGTGGTAGAGATACATGAAGAATGTTTAGATGTGAGAAGAAAGACTTGTTGATATTTGGTCCCAAATGGGATAAGAACCCAAAACCAAATCTTTGAGGCAGTGAATGGCTTGTATAAAGTTGTTTTGGGTTAGAATATGTTATAATACAATGAATTTGATTGATTACAAGTGCTAGAGATGCATGAAGAATGTTTAGAAGTGAGAAGAAAGACTTGTTGAAATTTGGTCTCAAATGGGATAAGAACCCAAAACCATTGCTTTGAGGCAGTGAATGGCTTGTATAAAGTTCTATTGGGTTAGAATATGTTATAGTACAATGAATTTGATTGATTACAAGTGCTAGAGATGCATGAAGAATGTTTAGAAGTGAGTAGAAAGACTTGTTGATATTGGGTCCCAAATGGGATAAGAACCCAAAACCAATGCTTTGAGGCAATGAATGGCTTGTAAAAAGCTATTTTGGGTTAGAATATGTTATAATACCATGAATTTGAATGATTACAAGTGCTAGAGATGTATGAAGAATGTTTAGAAGTGAGTAGAAAGACTTGTTGATATTTGGTCCCAAATGGGATAAGAACCCAAAACCATTGCTTTGAGGCAATGAATGGCTTGTAAAAAGCTATTTTGGGTTAGAATATGTTATAATACCATGAATTTGAATGATTACAAGTGCTAGAGATACATGAAGAATGTTTAGAAGTTAGTAGAAAGACTTGTTGATATTTGGTCCCAAATGGGAGAAGAACCCAAAACCATTGCTTTGAGGCAATGAATGGCTTGTATAAAGTTATTTAGGGTTAGAATATGTTATAATACAATGAATTTGATTGATTACAAGTGGTAGAGATGCATGAATAATGTTTAGAAGTGAGAAGAAAGACTTGTTGATATTTGGTCCCAAATGGGATAAGAACCCAAAACCATTGCTTTGAGGCAATGAATGGCTTGTAAAAAGCTATTTTGGGTTAGAATATGTTATAATACAATGAATTTGATTGATTACAAGTGGTAGAGATGCACGAAGAATGTTTAGATGTGAGAAGAAAGACTTGTTGATATTTGGTCCCAAATGGGATAAGAACCCAAAACCAAATCTTTGAGGCAATGAATGGCTTGTAAAAAGCTATTTTGGGTTAGAATATGTTATAATACCATGAATTTGAATGATTACAAGTGCTAGAGATACATGAAGAATGTTTAGATGTGAGAAGAAAGACTTGTTGATATTTGGTCCCAAATGGGATAAGAACCCAAAACCAAATCTTTGAGGCAGTGAATGGCTTGTATAAAGTTGTTTTGGGTTAGAATATGTTATAATACAATGAATTTGATTGATTACAAGTGCTAGAGATGCATGAAGAATGTTTAGAAGTGAGAAGAAAGACTTGTTGAAATTTGGTCTCAAATGGGATAAGAACCCAAAACCATTGCTTTGAGGCAGTGAATGGCTTGTATAAAGTTCTATTGGGTTAGAATATGTTATAGTACAATGAATTTGATTGATTACAAGTGCTAGAGATGCATGAAGAATGTTTAGAAGTGAGTAGAAAGACTTGTTGATATTGGGTCCCAAATGGGATAAGAACCCAAAACCAATGCTTTGAGGCAATGAATGGCTTGTAAAAAGCTATTTTGGGTTAGAATATGTTATAATACCATGAATTTGAATGATTACAAGTGCTAGAGATGTATGAAGAATGTTTAGAAGTGAGTAGAAAGACTTGTTGATATTTGGTCCCAAATGGGATAAGAACCCAAAACCATTGCTTTGAGGCAATGAATGGCTTGTAAAAAGCTATTTTGGGTTAGAATATGTTATAATACCATGAATTTGAATGATTACAAGTGCTAGAGATACATGAAGAATGTTTAGAAGTTAGTAGAAAGACTTGTTGATATTTGGTCCCAAATGGGATAAGAACCCAAAACCATTGCTTTGAGGCAATGAATGGCTTGTAAAAAGCTATTTTGGGTTAGAATATGTTATAATACCATGAATTTGAATGATTACAAGTGCTAGAGATACATGAAGAATGTTTAGAAGTGAGAAGAAAGACTTGTTGATATTTGGTCCCAAATGGGAGAAGAACCCAAAACCATTGCTTTGAGGCAATGAATGGCTTGTATAAAGTTATTTAGGGTTAGAATATTTTATAATACAATGAATTTGATTGATTACAAGTGGTAGAGATGCATGAATAATGTTTAGAAGTGAGAAGAAAGACTTGTTGATATTTGGTCCCAAATGGGATAAGAACCCAAAACCATTGCTTTGAGGCAATGAATGGCTTGTAAAAAGCTATTTTGGGTTAGAATATGTTATAATACAATGAATTTGATTGATTACAAGTGGTAGAGATGCACGAAGAATGTTTAGATGTGAGAAGAAAGACTTGTTGATATTTGGTCCCAAATGGGATAAGAACCCAAAACCAAATCTTTGAGGCAATGAATGGCTTGTAAAAAGCTATTTTGGGTTAGAATATGTTATAATACCATGAATTTGAATGATTACAAGTGCTAGAGATACATGAAGAATGTTTAGAAGTTAGTAGAAAGAGTTGTTGATATTTGGTCCCAAATGGGATAAGAATCCAAAACCATTGGTTTGAGGCAATGAATGGCTTGTAAAAAGCTATTTTGGGTTAGAATATGTAATAATACCATGAATTTGAATGATTACAAGTGCTAGAGATACATGAAGAATGTTTAGAAGTGAGAAGAAAGACTTGTTGATATTTGGTCCCAAATGGGATAAGAACCCAAAACCATTGCTTTGAGGCAATGAATGGCTTGTATAAAGTTCTATTGGGTTAGAATATGTTATAGTACAATGAATTTGATTGATTACAAGTGCTAGAGATGCATGAAGAATGTTTAGAAGTGAGTAGAAAGACTTGTTGATATTTGGTCCCAAATAGGATAAAAACCCAAAACCATTGCTTTGAGGCAGTGAATGGCTTGTATAAAGTTATTTTGGGTTAGAATATGTTATAATACAATGAATTTGATTGATTACAAGTGCTAGAGATGCATGAAGAATGTTTAGAAGTGAGAAGAAAGACTTGTTGAAATTTGGTCTCAAATGGGATAAGAACCCAAAACCATTGCTTTGAGGCAGTGAATGGCTTGTATAAAGTTCTATTGGGTTAGAATATGTTATAGTACAATGAATTTGATTGATTACAAGTGCTAGAGATGCATGAAGAATGTTTAGAAGTGAGTAGAAAGACTTGTTGATATTGGGTCCCAAATGGGATAAGAACCCAAAACCAATGCTTTGAGGCAATGAATGGCTTGTAAAAAGCTATTTTGGGTTAGAATATGTTATAATACCATGAATTTGAATGATTACAAGTGCTAGAGATGTATGAAGAATGTTTAGAAGTGAGTAGAAAGACTTGTTGATATTTGGTCCCAAATGGGATAAGAACCCAAAACCATTGCTTTGAGGCAATGAATGGCTTGTAAAAAGCTATTTTGGGTTAGAATATGTTATAATACCATGAATTTGAATGATTACAAGTGCTAGAGATACATGAAGAATGTTTAGAAGTTAGTAGAAAGACTTGTTGATATTTGGTCCCAAATGGGATAAGAACCCAAAACCATTGCTTTGAGGCAATGAATGGCTTGTAAAAAGCTATTTTGGGTTAGAATATGTTATAATACCATGAATTTGAATGATTACAAGTGCTAGAGATACATGAAGAATGTTTAGAAGTGAGAAGAAAGACTTGTTGATATTTGGTCCCAAATGGGATAAGAACCCAAAACCATTGCTTTGAGGCAATGAATGGCTTGTAAAAAGCTATTTTGGGTTAGAATATGTTATAATACAATGAATTTGATTGATTACAAGTGGTAGAGATGCACGAAGAATGTTTAGATGTGAGAAGAAAGACTTGTTGATATTTGGTCCCAAATGGGATAAGAACCCAAAACCAAATCTTTGAAGCAGTGAATGGCTTGTATAAAGTTGTTTTGGGTTAGAATATGTTATAATACCATGAATTTGAATGATTACAAGTGCTAGAGATGTATGAAGAATGTTTAGAAGTGAGTAGAAAGACTTGTTGATATTTGGTCCCAAATGGGATAAGAACCCAAAACCATTGCTTTGAGGCAATGAATGGCTTGTAAAAAGCTATTTTGGGTTAGAATATGTTATAATACCATGAATTTGAATGATTACAAGTGCTAGAGATACATGAAGAATGTTTAGAAGTTAGTAGAAAGACTTGTTGATATTTGGTCCCAAATGGGATAAGAACCCAAAACCATTGCTTTGAGGCAATGAATGGCTTGTAAAAAGCTATTTTGGGTTAGAATATGTTATAATACCATGAATTTGAATGATTACAAGTGCTAGAGATACATGAAGAATGTTTAGAAGTGAGAAGAAAGACTTGTTGATATTTGGTCCCAAATGGGAGAAGAACCCAAAACCATTGCTTTGAGGCAATGAATGGCTTGTATAAAGTTATTTAGGGTTAGAATATGTTATAATACAATGAATTTGATTGATTACAAGTGGTAGAGATGCATGAATAATGTTTAGAAGTGAGAAGAAAGACTTGTTGATATTTGGTCCCAAATGGGATAAGAACCCAAAACCATTGCTTTGAGGCAATGAATGGCTTGTAAAAAGCTATTTTGGGTTAGAATATGTTATAATACAATGAATTTGATTGATTACAAGTGGTAGAGATGCACGAAGAATGTTTAGATGTGAGAAGAAAGACTTGTTGATATTTGGTCCCAAATGGGATAAGAACCCAAAACCAAATCTCTGAGGCAATGAATGGCTTGTAAAAAGCTATTTTGGGTTAGAATATGTTATAATACCATGAATTTGAATGATTACAAGTGCTAGAGATACATGAAGAATGTTTAGAAGTTAGTAGAAAGACTTGTTGATATTTGGTCCCAAATGGGATAAGAACCCAAAACCATTGGTTTGAGGCAATGAATGGCTTGTAAAAAGCTATTTTGGGTTAGAATATGTTATAATACCATGAATTTGAATGATTACAAGTGCTAGATATACATGAAGAATGTTTAGAAGTGAGAAGAAAGACTTGTTGATATTTGGTCCCAAATGGGATAAGAACCCAAAACCATTGCTTTGAGGCAATGAATGGCTTGTAAAAGGCTATTTTGGGTTAGAATATGTTATAATACAATGAATTTGATTGATTACAAGTGGTAGAGATGCACGAAGAATGTTTAGATGTGAGAAGAAAGACTTGTTGATATTTGGTCCCAAATGGGATAAGAACCCAAAACCATTGCTTTGAGGCAATGAATGGCTTGTAAAAAGCTATTTTGGGTTAGAATATGTTATAATACCATGAATTTGAATGATTACAAGTGCTAGAGATACATGAAGAATGTTTAGAAGTGAGAAGAAAGACTTGTTGATATTTGGTCCCAAATGGGATAAGAACCCAAAACCATTGCTTTGAGGCAATGAATGGCTTGTATAAAGTTCTATTGGGTTAGAATATGTTATAGTACAATGAATTTGATTGATTACAAGTGCTAGAGATGCATGAAGAATGTTTAGAAGTGAGTAGAAAGACTTGTTGATATTTGGTCCCAAATAGGATAAGAACCCAAAACCATTGCTTTGAGGCAGTGAATGGCTTGTATAAAGTTATTTTGGGTTAGAATATGTTATAATACAATGAATTTGATTGATTACAAGTGCTAGAGATGCATGAAGAATGTTTAGAAGTGAGAAGAAAGACTTGTTGATATTTGGTCTCAAATGGGATAAGAACCCAAAACCATTGCTTTGAGGCAATGAATGGCTTGTAAAAAGCTATTTTGGGTTAGAATATGTTATAATACCATGAATTTGTATGATTACAAGTGCTAGAGATGCATGAAGAATGTTTAGAAGTGAGTAGAAAGACTTGTTGATATTTGGTCCCAAATGGGATAAGAACCCAAAACCATTGCTTTGAGGCAATGAATGGCTTGTAAAAAGCTATTTTGGGTTAGAATATGTTATAATACCATGAATTTGAATGATTACAAGTGCTAGAGATACATGAAGAATGTTTAGAAGTGAGAAGAAAGACTTGTTGATATTTGGTCCCAAATGGGATAAGAACCCAAAACCAAATCTTTCAGGCAGTGAATGGCTTGTATAAAGTTGTTTTGGGTTAGAATATGTTATAATACAATGAATTTGATTGATTACAAGTGCTAGAGATGCATGAAGAATGTTTAGAAGTGAGAAGAAAGACTTGTTGAAATTTGGTCTCAAATGGGATAAGAACCCAAAACCATTGCTTTGAGGCAGTGAATGGCTTGTATAAAGTTCTATTGGGTTAGAATATGTTATAGTACAATGAATTTGATTGATTACAAGTGCTAGAGATGCATGAAGAATGTTTAGAAGTGAGTAGAAAGACTTGTTGATATTTGGTCCCAAATAGGATAAGAACCCAAAACCATTGCTTTGAGGCAGTGAATGGCTTGTATAAAGTTATTTTGGGTTAGAATATGTTATAATACAATGAATTTGATTGATTACAAGTGGTAGAGATGCATGACGAATGTTTAGAAGTGAGAAGAAAGACTTGTTGATATTTGGTCTCCAATGGGATAAGAACCCAAAACCATTGCTTTGAGGCAATGAATGGCTTGTAAAAAGCTATTTTGGGTTAGAATATGTTATAATACCATGAATTTGAATGATTACAAGTGCTAGAGATACAGGAAGAATGTTTAGAAGTTAGTAGAAAGACTTGTTGATATTTGGTCCCAAATGGGATAAGAACCCAAAACCATTGCTTTGAGGCAATGAATGGCTTGTAAAAAGCTATTTTGGGTTAGAATATGTTATAATACCATGAATTTGAATGATTACAAGTGCTAGAGATACATGAAGAATGTTTAGAAGTGAGAAGAAAGACTTGTTGATATTTGGTCCCAAATGGGATAAGAACCCAAAACCATTGCTTTGAGGCAATGAATGGCTTGTAAAAGGCTATTTTGGGTTAGAATATGTTATAATACAATGAATTTGATTGATTACAAGTGGTAGAGATGCACGAAGAATGTTTAGATGTGAGAAGAAAGACTTGTTGATATTTGGTCCCAAATGGGATAAGAACCCAAAACCAAATCTTTGAGGCAGTGAATGGCTTGTATAAAGTTGTTTTGGGTTAGAATATGTTATAATACAATGAATTTGATTGATTACAAGTGCTAGAGATGCATGAAGAATGTTTAGAAGTGAGAAGAAAGACTTGTTGAAATTTGGTCTCAAATGGGATAAGAACCCAAAACCATTGCTTTGAGGCAGTGAATGGCTTGTATAAAGTTCTATTGGGTTAGAATATGTTATAGTACAATGAATTTGATTGATTACAAGTGCTAGAGATGCATGAAGAATGTTTAAAAGTGAGAAGAAAGACTTGTTGATATTTGGTCTCCAATGGGATAAGAACCCAAAACCATTGCTTTGAGGCAATGAATGGCTTGTAAAAAGCTATTTTGGGTTAGAATATGTTATAATACCATGAATTTGAATGATTACAAGTGCTAGAGATACATGAAGAATGTTTAGAAGTTAGTAGAAAGACTTGTTGATATTTGGTCCCAAATGGGATAAGAACCCAAAACCATTGCTTTGAGGCAATGAATGGCTTGTAAAAGGCTATTTTGGGTTAGAATATGTTATAATACAATGAATTTGATTGATTACAAGTGGTAGAGATGCACGAAGAATGTTTAGATGTGAGAAGAAAGACTTGTTGATATTTGGTCCCAAATGGGATAAGAACCCAAAACCATTGCTTTGAGGCAATGAATGGCTTGTAAAAGGCTATTTTGGGTTAGAATATGTTATAATACAATGAATTTGATTGATTACAAGTGGTAGAGATGCACGAAGAATGTTTAGATGTGAGAAGAAAGACTTGTTGATATTTGGTCCCAAATGGGATAAGAACCCAAAACCAAATCTTTTAGGCAGTGAATGGCTTATATAAAGTTGTTTTGGGTTAGAATATGTTATAATACAATGAATTTGATTGATTACAAGTGCTAGAGATGCATGAAGAATGTTTAGAAGTGAGAAGAAAGACTTGTTGAAATTTGGTCTCAAATGGGATAAGAACCCAAAACCATTGCTTTGAGGCAGTGAATGGCTTGTATAAAGTTCTATTGGGTTAGAATATGTTATAATACAATGAATATGATTGATTACAAGTGCTAGAGATGCATGAAGAATGTTTAGAAGTGAGTAGAAAGACTTGTTGATATTTGGTCCCAAATAGGATAAGAACCCAAAACCATTGCTTTGAGGCAGTGAATGGCTTGTATAAAGTTATTTTGGGTTAGAATATGTTATAATACAATGAATTTGATTGATTACAAGTGGTAGAGATGCATGACGAATGTTTAGAAGTGAGAAGAAAGACTTGTTGATATTTGGTCTCCAATGGGATAAGAACCCAAAACCATTGCTTTGAGGCAATGAATGGCTTGTAAAAAGCTATTTTGGGTTAGAATATGTTATAATACCATGAATTTGAATGATTACAAGTGCTAGAGATACATGACGAATGTTTAGAAGTTAGTAGAAAGACTTGTTGATATTTGGTCTCCAATGGGATAAGAACCCAAAACCATTGCTTTGAGGCAATGAATGGCTTGTAAAAAGCTATTTTGGGTTAGAATATGTTATAATACCATGAATTTGAATGATTACAAGTGCTAGAGATACAGGAAGAATGTTTAGAAGTTAGTAGAAAGACTTGTTGATATTTGGTCCCAAATGGGATAAGAACCCAAAACCATTGCTTTGAGGCAATGAATGGCTTGTAAAAAGCTATTTTGGGTTAGAATATGTTATAATACCATGAATTTGAATGATTACAAGTGCTAGAGATACATGAAGAATGTTTAGAAGTGAGAAGAAAGACTTGTTGATATTTGGTCCCAAATGGGATAAGAACCCAAAACCATTGCTTTGAGGCAATGAATGGCTTGTAAAAGGCTATTTTGGGTTAGAATATGTTATAATACAATGAATTTGATTGATTACAAGTGGTAGAGATGCACGAAGAATGTTTAGATGTGAGAAGAAAGACTTGTTGATATTTGGTCCCAAATGGGATAAGAACCCAAAACCAAATCTTTGAGGCAGTGAATGGCTTGTATAAAGTTGTTTTGGGTTAGAATATGTTATAATACAATGAATTTGATTGATTACAAGTGCTAGAGATGCATGAAGAATGTTTAGAAGTGAGAAGAAAGACTTGTTGATATTTGGTCCCAAATGGGATAAGAACCCAAAACCAAATCTTTGAGGCAGTGAATGGCTTGTATAAAGTTGTTTTGGGTTAGAATATGTTATAATACAATGAATTTGATTGATTACAAGTGCTAGAGATGCATGAAGAATGTTTAGAAGTGAGAAGAAAGACTTGTTGAAATTTGGTCTCAAATGGGATAAGAACCCAAAACCATTGCTTTGAGGCAGTGAATGGCTTGTATAAAGTTCTATTGGGTTAGAATATGTTATAGTACAATGAATTTGATTGATTACAAGTGCTAGAGATGCATGAAGAATGTTTAAAAGTGAGAAGAAAGACTTGTTGATATTTGGTCTCCAATGGGATAAGAACCCAAAACCATTGCTTTGAGGCAATGAATGGCTTGTAAAAAGCTATTTTGGGTTAGAATATGTTATAATACCATGAATTTGAATGATTACAAGTGCTAGAGATACATGAAGAATGTTTAGAAGTGAGAAGAAAGACTTGTTGATATTTGGTCCCAAATGGGATAAGAACCCAAAACCATTGCTTTGAGGCAATGAATGGCTTGTAAAAGGCTATTTTGGGTTAGAATATGTTATAATACAATGAATTTGATTGATTACAAGTGGTAGAGATGCACGAAGAATGTTTAGATGTGAGAAGAAAGACTTGTTGATATTTGGTCCCAAATGGGATAAGAACCCAAAACCAAATCTTTCAGGCAGTGAATGGCTTGTATAAAGTTGTTTTGGGTTAGAATATGTTATAATACAATGAATTTGATTGATTACAAGTGCTAGAGATGCATGAAGAATGTTTAGAAGTGAGAAGAAAGACTTGTTGAAATTTGGTCTCAAATGGGATAAGAACCCAAAACCATTGCTTTGAGGCAGTGAATGGCTTGTATAAAGTTCTATTGGGTTAGAATATGTTATAATACAATGAATTTGATTGATTACAAGTGCTAGAGATGCATGAAGAATGTTTAGAAGTGAGTAGAAAGACTTGTTGATATTTGGTCCCAAATAGGATAAGAACCCAAAACCATTGCTTTGAGGCAGTGAATGGCTTGTATAAAGTTATTTTGGGTTAGAATATGTTATAATACAATGAATTTGATTGATTACAAGTGGTAGAGATGCATGACGAATGTTTAGAAGTGAGAAGAAAGACTTGTTGATATTTGGTCTCCAATGGGATAAGAACCCAAAACCATTGCTTTGAGGCAATGAATGGCTTGTAAAAACCTATTTTGGGTTAGAATATGTTATAATACCATGAATTTGAATGATTACAAGTGCTAGAGATACATGAAGAATGTTTAGAAGTTAGTAGAAAGACTTGTTGATATTTGGTCCCAAATGGGATAAGAACCCAAAACCATTGCTTTGAGGCAATGAATGGCTTGTAAAAAGCTATTTTGGGTTAGAATATGTTATAATACCATGAATTTGAATGATTACAAGTGCTAGAGATACATGAAGAATGTTTAGAAGTGAGAAGAAAGACTTGTTGATATTTGGTCCCAAATGGGATAAGAACCCAAAACCATTGCTTTGAGGCAATGAATGGCTTGTAAAAGGCTATTTTGGGTTAGAATATGTTATAATACAATGAATTTGATTGATTACAAGTGGTAGAGATGCACGAAGAATGTTTAGATGTGAGAAGAAAGACTTGTTGATATTTGGTCCCAAATGGGATAAGAACCCAAAACCAAATCTTTGAGGCAGTGAATGGCTTGTATAAAGTTGTTTTGGGTTAGAATATGTTATAATACAATGAATTTGATTGATTACAAGTGCTAGAGATGCATGAAGAATGTTTAGAAGTGAGAAGAAAGACTTGTTGATATTTGGTCCCAAATGGGATAAGAACCCAAAACCAAATCTTTGAGGCAGTGAATGGCTTGTATAAAGTTGTTTTGGGTTAGAATATGTTATAATACAATGAATTTGATTGATTACAAGTGCTAGAGATGCATGAAAAATGTTTAGAAGTGAGAAGAAAGACTTGTTGAAATTTGGTCTCAAATGGGATAAGAACCCAAAACCATTGCTTTGAGGCAGTGAATGGCTTGTATAAAGTTCTATTGGGTTAGAATATGTTATAGTACAATGAAATTGATTGATTACAAGTGCTAGAGATGCATGAAGAATGTTTAAAAGTGAGAAGAAAGACTTGTTGATATTTGGTCTCCAATGGGATAAGAACCCAAAACCATTGCTTTGAGGCAATGAATGGCTTGTAAAAAGCTATTTTGGGTTAGAATATGTTATAATACCATGAATTTGAATGATTACAAGTGCTAGAGATACATGAAGAATGTTTAGAAGTTAGTAGAAAGACTTGTTGATATTTGGTCCCAAATGGGATAAGAACCCAAAACCATTGCTTTGAGGCAATGAATGGCTTGTAAAAGGCTATTTTGGGTTAGAATATGTTATAATACAATGAATTTGATTGATTACAAGTGGTAGAGATGCACGAAGAATGTTTAGATGTGAGAAGAAAGACTTGTTGATATTTGGTCCCAAATGGGATAAGAACGCAAAACCATTGCTTCGAGGCAGTGAGTGGCTTGTATAAAGTTATTTTGGGTAAGAATATGTTATAATACAATGAATTTGATTGATTACAAGTGCTAGAGATGCATGAAGAATGTTTAAAAGTGAGAAGAAAGACTTGTTGATATTTGGTCTCCAATGGGATAAGAACCCAAAACCATTGCTTTGAGGCAATGAATGGCTTGTAAAAAGCTATTTTGGGTTAGAATATGTTATAATACCATGAATTTGAATGATTACAAGTGCTAGAGATACATGAAGAATGTTTAGAAGTTAGTAGAAAGACTTGTTGATATTTGGTCCCAAATGGGATAAGAACCCAAAACCATTGCTTTGAGGCAATGAATGGCTTGTAAAAAGCTATTTTGGGTTAGAATATGTTATAATACCATGAATTTGAATGATTACAAGTGCTAGAGATACATGAAGAATGTTTAGAAGTGAGAAGAAAGACTTGTTGATATTTGGTCCCAAATGGGATAAGAACCCAAAACCATTGCTTTGAGGCAATGAATGGCTTGTAAAAGGCTATTTTGGGTTAGAATATGTTATAATACAATGAATTTGATTGATTACAAGTGGTAGAGATGCACGAAGAATGTTTAGATGTGAGAAGAAAGACTTGTTGATATTTGGTCCCAAATGGGATAAGAACCCAAAACCATTGCTTTGAGGCAATGAATGGCTTGTAAAAAGCTATTTTGGGTTAGAATATGTTATAATACCATGAATTTGAATGATTACAAGTGCTAGAGATACATGAAGAATGTTTAGAAGTGAGAAGAAAGACTTGTTGATATTTGGTCCCAAATGGGATAAGAACCCAAAACCATTGCTTTGAGGCAATGAATGGCTTGTAAAAGGCTATTTTGGGTTAGAATATGTTATAATACAATGAATTTGATTGATTACAAGTGGTAGAGATGCACGAAGAATGTTTAGATGTGAGAAGAAAGACTTGTTGATATTTGGTCCCAAATGGGATAAGAACCCAAAACCATTGCTTCGAGGCAGTGAGTGGCTTGTATAAAGTTATTTTGGGTAAGAATATGTTATAATACAATGAATTTGATTGATTACAAGTGCTAGAGATGCATGAAGAATGTTTAAAAGTGAGAAGAAAGACTTGTTGATATTTGGTCTCCAATGGGATAAGAACCCAAAACCATTGCTTTGAGGCAATGAATGGCTTGTAAAAAGCTATTTTGGGTTAGAATATGTTATAATACCATGAATTTGAATGATTACAAGTGCTAGAGATACATGAAGAATGTTTAGAAGTTAGTAGAAAGACTTGTTGATATTTGGTCCCAAATGGGATAAGAACCCAAAACCATTGCTTTGAGGCAATGAATGGCTTGTAAAAAGCTATTTTGGGTTAGAATATGTTATAATACCATGAATTTGAATGATTACAAGTGCTAGAGATACATGAAGAATGTTTAGAAGTGAGAAGAAAGACTTGTTGATATTTGGTCCCAAATGGGATAAGAACCCAAAACCATTGCTTTGAGGCAATGAATGGCTTGTAAAAGGCTATTTTGGGTTAGAATATGTTATAATACAATGAATTTGATTGATTACAAGTGGTAGAGATGCACGAAGAATGTTTAGATGTGAGAAGAAAGACTTGTTGATATTTGGTCCCAAATGGGATAAGAACCCAAAACCATTGCTTTGAGGCAATGAATGGCTTGTAAAAAGCTATTTTGGGTTAGAATATGTTATAATACCATGAATTTGAATGATTACAAGTGCTAGAGATACATGAAGAATGTTTAGAAGTGAGAAGAAAGACTTGTTGATATTTGGTCCCAAATGGGATAAGAACCCAAAACCATTGCTTTGAGGCAATGAATGGCTTGTATAAAGTTCTATTGGGTTAGAATATGTTATAGTACAATGAATTTGATTGATTACAAGTGCTAGAGATGCATGAAGAATGTTTAGAAGTGAGTAGAAAGACTTGTTGATATTTGGTCCCAAATAGGATAAGAACCCAAAACCATTGCTTTGAGGCAGTGAGTGGCTTGTAAAAAGCTATTTTGGGTTAGAATATGTTATAATACCATGAATTTGAATGATTACAAGTGCTAGAGATACATGAAGAATGTTTAGAAGTGAGAAGAAAGACTTGTTGATATTTGGTCCCAAATGGGATAAGAACCCAAAACCATTGCTTTGAGGCAATGAATGGCTTGTAAAAGGCTATTTTGGGTTAGAATATGTTATAATACAATGAATTTGATTGATTACAAGTGGTAGAGATGCACGAAGAATGTTTAGATGTGAGAAGAAAGACTTGTTGATATTTGGTCCCAAATGGGATAAGAACCCAAAACCAAATCTTTGAGGCAGTGAATGGCTTGTATAAAGTTGTTTTGGGTTAGAATATGTTATAATACAATGAATTTGATTGATTACAAGTGCTAGAGATGCATGAAGAATGTGTAGAAGTGAGAAGAAAGACTTGTTGATATTTGGTCCCAAATGGGATAAGAACCCAAAACCAAATCTTTGAGGCAGTGAATGGCTTGTATAAAGTTGTTTTGGGTTAGAATATGTTATAATACAATGAATTTGATTGATTACAAGTGCTAGAGATGCATGAAAAATGTTTAGAAGTGAGAAGAAAGACTTGTTGAAATTTGGTCTCAAATGGGATAAGAACCCAAAACCATTGCTTTGAGGCAGTGAATGGCTTGTATAAAGTTCTATTGGGTTAGAATATGTTATAGTACAATGAATTTGATTGATTACAAGTGCTAGAGATGCATGAAGAATGTTTAAAAGTGAGAAGAAAGACTTGTTGATATTTGGTCTCCAATGGGATAAGAACCCAAAACCATTGCTTTGAGGCAATGAATGGCTTGTAAAAAGCTATTTTGGGTTAGAATATGTTATAATACCATGAATTTGAATGATTACAAGTGCTAGAGATACATGAAGAATGTTTAGAAGTTAGTAGAAAGACTTGTTGATATTTGGTCCCAAATGGGATAAGAACCCAAAACCATTGCTTTGAGGCAATGAATGGCTTGTAAAAGGCTATTTTGGGTTAGAATATGTTATAATACAATGAATTTGATTGATTACAAGTGGTAGAGATGCACGAAGAATGTTTAGATGTGAGAAGAAAGACTTGTTGATATTTGGTCCCAAATGGGATAAGAACCCAAAACCATTGCTTCGAGGCAGTGAGTGGCTTGTATAAAGTTATTTTGGGTAAGAATATGTTATAATACAATGAATTTGATTGATTACAAGTGCTAGAGATGCATGAAGAATGTTTAAAAGTGAGAAGAAAGACTTGTTGATATTTGGTCTCCAATGGGATAAGAACCCAAAACCATTGCTTTGAGGCAATGAATGGCTTGTAAAAAGCTATTTTGGGTTAGAATATGTTATAATACCATGAATTTGAATGATTACAAGTGCTAGAGATACATGAAGAATGTTTAGAAGTTAGTAGAAAGACTTGTTGATATTTGGTCCCAAATGGGATAAGAACCCAAAACCATTGCTTTGAGGCAATGAATGGCTTGTATAAAGTTCTATTGGGTTAGAATATGTTATAGTACAATGAATTTGATTGATTACAAGTGCTAGAGATGCATGAAGAATGTTTAGAAGTGAGTAGAAAGACTTGTTGATATTTGGTCCCAAATAGGATAAGAACCCAAAACCATTGCTTTGAGGCAGTGAGTGGCTTGTAAAAAGCTATTTTGGGTTAGAATATGTTATAATACCATGAATTTGAATGATTACAAGTGCTAGAGATACATGAAGAATGTTTAGAAGTGAGAAGAAAGACTTGTTGATATTTGGTCCCAAATGGGATAAGAACCCAAAACCATTGCTTTGAGGCAATGAATGGCTTGTAAAAGGCTATTTTGGGTTAGAATATGTTATAATACAATGAATTTGATTGATTACAAGTGGTAGAGATGCACGAAGAATGTTTAGATGTGAGAAGAAAGACTTGTTGATATTTGGTCCCAAATGGGATAAGAACCCAAAACCAAATCTTTGAGGCAGTGAATGGCTTGTATAAAGTTGTTTTGGGTTAGAATATGTTATAATACAATGAATTTGATTGATTACAAGTGCTAGAGATGCATGAAGAATGTTTAGAAGTGAGAAGAAAGACTTGTTGATATTTGGTCCCAAATGGGATAAGAACCCAAAACCAAATCTTTGAGGCAGTGAATGGCTTGTATAAAGTTGTTTTGGGTTAGAATATGTTATAATACAATGAATTTGATTGATTACAAGTGCTAGAGATGCATGAAAAATGTTTAGAAATGAGAAGAAAGACTTGTTGAAATTTGGTCTCAAATGGGATAAGAACCCAAAACCATTGCTTTGAGGCAGTGAATGGCTTGTATAAAGTTCTATTGGGTTAGAATATGTTATAGTACAATGAATTTGATTGATTACAAGTGCTAGAGATGCATGAAGAATGTTTAAAAGTGAGAAGAAAGACTTGTTGATATTTGGTCTCCAATGGGATAAGAACCCAAAACCATTGCTTTGAGGCAATGAATGGCTTGTAAAAAGCTATTTTGGGTTAGAATATGTTATAATACCATGAATTTGAATGATTACAAGTGCTAGAGATACATGAAGAATGTTTAGAAGTTAGTAGAAAGACTTGTTGATATTTGGTCCCAAATGGGATAAGAACCCAAAACCATTGCTTTGAGGCAATGAATGGCTTGTAAAAGGCTATTTTGGGTTAGAATATGTTATAATACAATGAATTTGATTGATTACAAGTGGTAGAGATGCACGAAGAATGTTTAGATGTGAGAAGAAAGACTTGTTGATATTTGGTCCCAAATGGGATAAGAACCCAAAACCATTGCTTCGAGGCAGTGAGTGGCTTGTATAAAGTTATTTTGGGTAAGAATATGTTATAATACAATGAATTTGATTGATTACAAGTGCTAGAGATGCATGAAGAATGTTTAAAAGTGAGAAGAAAGACTTGTTGATATTTGGTCTCCAATGGGATAAGAACCCAAAACCATTGCTTTGAGGCAATGAATGGCTTGTAAAAAGCTATTTTGGGTTAGAATATGTTATAATACCATGAATTTGAATGATTACAAGTGCTAGAGATACATGAAGAATGTTTAGAAGTTAGTAGAAAGACTTGTTGATATTTGGTCCCAAATGGGATAAGAACCCAAAACCATTGCTTTGAGGCAATGAATGGCTTGTAAAAAGCTATTTTGGGTTAGAATATGTTATAATACCATGAATTTGAATGATTACAAGTGCTAGAGATACATGAAGAATGTTTAGAAGTGAGAAGAAAGACTTGTTGATATTTGGTCCCAAATGGGATAAGAACCCAAAACCATTGCTTTGAGGCAATGAATGGCTTGTAAAAGGCTATTTTGGGTTAGAATATGTTATAATACAATGAATTTGATTGATTACAAGTGGTAGAGATGCACGAAGAATGTTTAGATGTGAGAAGAAAGATTTGGTCCCAAATGGGATAAGAACCCAAAACCATTGCTTTGAGGCAATGAATGGCTTGTAAAAAGCTATTTTGGGTTAGAATATGTTATAATACCATGAATTTGAATGATTACAAGTGCTAGAGATACATGAAGAATGTTTAGAAGTGAGAAGAAAGACTTGTTGATATTTGGTCCCAAATGGGATAAGAACCCAAAACCATTGCTTTGAGGCAATGAATGGCTTGTAAAAGGCTATTTTGGGTTAGAATATGTTATAATACAATGAATTTGATTGATTACAAGTGGTAGAGATGCACGAAGAATGTTTAGATGTGAGAAGAAAGACTTGTTGATATTTGGTCCCAAATGGGATAAGAACCCAAAACCATTGCTTCGAGGCAGTGAGTGGCTTGTATAAAGTTATTTTGGGTAAGAATATGTTATAATACAATGAATTTGATTGATTACAAGTGCTAGAGATGCATGAAGAATGTTTAAAAGTGAGAAGAAAGACTTGTTGATATTTGGTCTCCAATGGGATAAGAACCCAAAACCATTGCTTTGAGGCAATGAATGGCTTGTAAAAAGCTATTTTGGGTTAGAATATGTTATAATACCATGAATTTGAATGATTACAAGTGCTAGAGATACATGAAGAATGTTTAGAAGTTAGTAGAAAGACTTGTTGATATTTGGTCCCAAATGGGATAAGAACCCAAAACCATTGCTTTGAGGCAATGAATGGCTTGTAAAAAGCTATTTTGGGTTAGAATATGTTATAATACCATGAATTTGAATGATTACAAGTGCTAGAGATACATGAAGAATGTTTAGAAGTGAGAAGAAAGACTTGTTGATATTTGGTCCCAAATGGGATAAGAACCCAAAACCATTGCTTTGAGGCAATGAATGGCTTGTAAAAGGCTATTTTGGGTTAGAATATGTTATAATACAATGAATTTGATTGATTACAAGTGGTAGAGATGCACGAAGAATGTTTAGATGTGAGAAGAAAGACTTGTTGATATTTGGTCCCAAATGGGATAAGAACCCAAAACCATTGCTTTGAGGCAATGAATGGCTTGTAAAAAGCTATTTTGGGTTAGAATATGTTATAATACCATGAATTTGAATGATTACAAGTGCTAGAGATACATGAAGAATGTTTAGAAGTGAGAAGAAAGACTTGTTGATATTTGGTCCCAAATGGGATAAGAACCCAAAACCATTGCTTTGAGGCAATGAATGGCTTGTATAAAGTTCTATTGGGTTAGAATATGTTATAGTACAATGAATTTGATTGATTACAAGTGCTAGAGATGCATGAAGAATGTTTAGAAGTGAGTAGAAAGACTTGTTAATATTTGGTCCCAAATAGGATAAGAACCCAAAACCATTGCTTTGAGGCAGTGAATGGCTTGTATAAAGTTATTTTGGGTTAGAATATGTTATAATACAATGAATTTGATTGATTACAAGTGCTAGAGATGCATGAAGAATGTTTAGAAGTGAGAAGAAAGACTTGTTGATATTTGGTCTCAAATGGGATAAGAACCCAAAACCATTGCTTTGAGGCAATGAATGGCTTGTAAAAAGCTATTTTGGGTTAGAATATGTTATAATACCATGAATTTGTATGATTACAAGTGCTAGAGATGCATGAAGAATGTTTAGAAGTGAGTAGAAAGACTTGTTGATATTTGGTCCCAAATGGGATAAGAACCCAAAACCATTGCTTTGAGGCAATGAATGGCTTGTAAAAAGCTATTTTGGGTTAGAATATGTTATAATACCATGAATTTGAATGATTACAAGTGCTAGAGATACATGAAGAATGTTTAGAAGTGAGAAGAAAGACTTGTTGATATTTGGTCTCAAATGGGATAAGAACCCAAAACCATTGCTTTGAGGCAGTGAATGGCTTGTATAAAGTTCTATTGGGTTAGAATATGTTATAATACAATGAATTTGATTGATTACAAGTGCTAGAGATGCATGAAGAATGTTTAGAAGTGAGTAGAAAGACTTGTTGATATTTGGTCCCAAATAGGATAAGAACCCAAAACCATTGCTTTGAGGCAGTGAATGGCTTGTATAAAGTTATTTTGGGTTAGAATATGTTATAATACAATGAATTTGATTGATTACAAGTGGTAGAGATGCATGACGAATGTTTAGAAGTGAGAAGAAAGACTTGTTGATATTTGGTCTCCAATGGGATAAGAACCCAAAACCATTTCTTTGAGGCAATGAATGGCTTGTAAAAAGCTATTTTGGGTTAGAATATGTTATAATACCATGAATTTGAATGATTACAAGTGCTAGAGATACATGAAGAATGTTTAGAAGTTAGTAGAAAGACTTGTTGATATTTGGTCCCAAATGGGATAAGAACCCAAAACCATTGCTTTGAGGCAATGAATGGCTTGTAAAAAGCTATTTTGGGTTAGAATATGTTATAATACCATGAATTTAAATGATTACAAGTGCTAGAGATACATGAAGAATGTTTAGAAGTGAGAAGAAAGACTTGTTGATATTTGGTCCCAAATGGGATAAGAACTCAAAACCATTGCTTTGAGGCAATGAATGGCTTGTAAAAGGCTATTTTGGGTTAGAATATGTTATAATACAATGAATTTGATTGATTACAAGTGGTAGAGATGCACGAAGAATGTTTAGATGTGAGAAGAAAGACTTGTTGATATTTGGTCCCAAATGGGATAAGAACCCAAAACCATTGCTTCGAGGCAGTGAGTGGCTTGTATAAAGTTATTTTGGGTAAGAATATGTTATAATACAATGAATTTGATTGATTACAAGTGCTAGAGATGCATGAAGAATGTTTAAAAGTGAGAAGAAAGACTTGTTGATATTTGGTCTCCAATGGGATAAGAACCCAAAACCATTGCTTTGAGGCAATGAATGGCTTGTAAAAAGCTATTTTGGGTTAGAATATGTTATAATACCATGAATTTGAATGATTACAAGTGCTAGAGATACATGAAGAATGTTTAGAAGTTAGTAGAAAGACTTGTTGATATTTGGTCCCAAATGGGATAAGAACCCAAAACCATTGCTTTGAGGCAATGAATGGCTTGTAAAAAGCTATTTTGGGTTAGAATATGTTATAATACCATGAATTTGAATGATTACAAGTGCTAGAGATACATGAAGAATGTTTAGAAGTGAGAAGAAAGACTTGTTGATATTTGGTCCCAAATGGGATAAGAACCCAAAACCATTGCTTTGAGGCAATGAATGGCTTGTAAAAGGCTATTTTGGGTTAGAATATGTTATAATACAATGAATTTGATTGATTACAAGTGATAGAGATGCACGAAGAATGTTTAGATGTGAGAAGAAAGACTTGTTGATATTTGGTCCCAAATGGGATAAGAACCCAAAACCATTGCTTTGAGGCAATGAATGGCTTGTAAAAAGCTATTTTGGGTTAGAATATGTTATAATACCATGAATTTGAATGATTACAAGTGCTAGAGATACATGAAGAATGTTTAGAAGTGAGAAGAAAGACTTGTTGATATTTGGTCCCAAATGGGATAAGAACCCAAAACCATTGCTTTGAGGCAATGAATGGCTTGTAAAAAGTTCTATTGGGTTAGAATATGTTATAGTACAATGAATTTGATTGATTACAAGTGCTAGAGATGCATGAAGAATGTTTAGAAGTGAGTAGAAAGACTTGTTGATATTTGGTCCCAAATAGGATAAGAACCCAAAACCATTACTTTGAGGCAGTGAATGGCTTGTATAAAGTTATTTTGGGTTAGAATATGTTATAATACAATGAATTTGATTGATTACAAGTGCTAGAGATGCATGAAGAATGTTTAGAAGTGAGAAGAAAGACTTGTTGATATTTGGTCTCAAATGGGATAAGAACCCAAAACCATTGCTTTGAGGCAATGAATGGCTTGTAAAAAGCTATTTTGGGTTAGAATATGTTATAATACCATGAATTTGTATGATTACAAGTGCTAGAAATGCATGAAGAATGTTTAGAAGTGAGTAGAAAGACTTGTTGATATTTGGTCCCAAATGGGATAAGAACCCAAAACCATTGCTTTGAGGCAATGAATGGCTTGTAAAAAGCTATTTTGGGTTAGAATATGTTATAATACCATGAATTTGAATGATTACAAGTGCTAGAGATACATGAAGAATGTTTAGAAGTGAGAAGAAAGACTTGTTGATATTTGGTCCCAAATGGGATAAGAACCCAAAACCATTGCTTTGAGGCAATGAATGGCTTGTAAAAAGCTATTTTGGGTTAGAATATGTTATAATACAATGAATTTGATTGATTACAAGTGGTAGGGATGCACGAAGAATGTTTAGATGTGAGAAGAAAGACTTGTTGATATTTGGTCCCAAATGGGATAAGAACCCAAAACCAAATCTTTCAGGCAGTGAATGGCTTGTATA
Organism: Capsella bursa-pastoris; assembly: GCA_036452645.1. NCBI lineage: Eukaryota > Viridiplantae > Streptophyta > Magnoliopsida > Brassicales > Brassicaceae > Capsella > Capsella bursa-pastoris. The sequence goes on from CP144186.1 coordinate 4,845,540, forward strand.
AAGTTGTTTTGGGTTAGAATATGTTATAATACAATGAATTTGATTCATTACAAGTGCTAGAGATGCATGAAGAATGTTTAGAAGTGAGAAGAAAGACTTGTTGAAATTTGGTCTCAAATGGGATAAGAACCCAAAACCATTGCTTTGAGGCAGTGAATGGCTTGTATAAAGTTCTATTGGGTTAGAATATGTTATAGTACAATGAATTTGATTGATTACAAGTGCTAGAGATGCATGAAGAATGTTTAGAAGTGAGTAGAAAGACTTGTTGATATTTGGTCCCAAATAAGATAAGAACCCAAAACCATTGCTTTGAGGCAGTGAATGGCTTGTATAAAGTTATTTTGGGTAAGAATATGTTATAATACAATGAATTTGATTGATTACAAGTGCTAGAGATGCATGAAGAATGTTTAAAAGTGAGAAGAAAGACTTGTTGATATTTGGTCTCCAATGGGATAAGAACCCAAAACCATTGCTTTGAGGCAATGAATGGCTTGTAAAAAGCTATTTTGGGTTAGAATATGTTATAATACCATGAATTTGAATGATTACAAGTGCTAGAGATACATGAAGAATGTTTAGAAGTTAGTAGAAAGACTTGTTGATATTTGGTCCCAAATGGGATAAGAACCCAAAACCATTGCTTTGAGGCAATGAATGGCTTGTAAAAAGCTATTTTGGGTTAGAATATGTTATAATACCATGAATTTGAATGATTACAAGTGCTAGAGATACATGAAGAATGTTTAGAAGTGAGAAGAAAGACTTGTTGATATTTGGTCCCAAATGGGATAAGAACCCAAAACCATTGCTTTGAGGCAATGAATGGCTTGTAAAAGGCTATTTTGGGTTAGAATATGTTATAATACAATGAATTTGATTGATTACAAGTGATAGAGATGCACGAAGAATGTTTAGATGTGAGAAGAAAGACTTGTTGATATTTGGTCCCAAATGGGATAAGAACCCAAAACCATTGCTTTGAGGCAATGAATGGCTTGTAAAAAGCTATTTTGGGTTAGAATATGTTATAATACCATGAATTTGAATGATTACAAGTGCTAGAGATACATGAAGAATGTTTAGAAGTGAGAAGAAAGACTTGTTGATATTTGGTCCCAAATGGGATAAGAACCCAAAACCATTGCTTTGAGGCAATGAATGGCTTGTATAAAGTTCTATTGGGTTAGAATATGTTATAGTACAATGAATTTGATTGATTACAAGTGCTAGAGATGCATGAAGAATGTTTAGAAGTGAGTAGAAAGACTTGTTGATATTTGGTCCCAAATAGGATAAGAACCCAAAACCATTGCTTTGAGGCAGTGAATGGCTTGTATAAAGTTATTTTGGGTTAGAATATGTTATAATACAATGAATTTGATTGATTACAAGTGCTAGAGATGCATGAAGAATGTTTAGAAGTGAGAAGAAAGACGTTGATATTTGGTCTCAAATGGGATAAGAACCCAAAACCATTGCTTTGAGGCAATGAATGGCTTGTAAAAAGCTATTTTGGGTTAGAATATGTTATAATACCATGAATTTGTATGATTACAAGTGCTAGAAATGCATGAAGAATGTTTAGAAGTGAGTAGAAAGACTTGTTGATATTTGGTCCCAAATGGGATAAGAACCCAAAACCATTGCTTTGAGGCAATGAATGGCTTGTAAAAAGCTATTTTGGGTTAGAATATGTTATAATACCATGAATTTGAATGATTACAAGTGCTAGAGATACATGAAGAATGTTTAGAAGTGAGAAGAAAGACTTGTTGATATTTGGTCCCAAATGGGATAAGAACCCAAAACCATTGCTTTGAGGCAATGAATGGCTTGTAAAAAGCTATTTTGGGTTAGAATATGTTATAATACAATGAATTTGATTGATTACAAGTGGTAGGGATGCACGAAGAATGTTTAGATGTGAGAAGAAAGACTTGTTGATATTTGGTCCCAAATGGGATAAGAACCCAAAACCAAATCTTTCAGGCAGTGAATGGCTTGTATAAAGTTGTTTTGGGTTAGAATATGTTATAATACAATGAATTTGATTCATTACAAGTGCTAGAGATGCATGAAGAATGTTTAGAAGTGAGAAGAAAGACTTGTTGAAATTTGGTCTCAAATGGGATAAGAACCCAAAACCATTGCTTTGAGGCAGTGAATGGCTTGTATAAAGTTCTATTGGGTTAGAATATGTTATAGTACAATGAATTTGATTGATTACAAGTGCTAGAGATGCATGAAGAATGTTTAGAAGTGAGTAGAAAGACTTGTTGATATTTGGTCCCAAATAAGATAAGAACCCATAACCATTGCTTTGAGGCAGTGAATGGCTTGTATAAAGTTATTTTGGGTTAGAATATGTTATAATACAATGAATTTGATTGATTACAAGTGCTAGAGATGCATGAAGAATGTTTAGAAGTGAGAAGAAAGACTTGTTGATATTTGGTCTCAAATGGGATAAGAACCCAAAACCATTGCTTTGAGGCAATGAATGGCTTGTAAAAAGCTATTTTGGGTTAGAATATGTTATAATACCATGAATTTGTATGATTACAAGTGCTAGAGATGCATGAAGAATGTTTAGAAGTGAGTAGAAAGACTTGTTGATATTTGGTCCCAAATGGGATAAGAACCCAAAACCATTGCTTTGAGGCAATGAATGGCTTGTAAAAGGCTATTTTGGGTTAGAATATGTTATAATACAATGAATTTGATTGATTACAAGTGCTAGAGATGCACGAAGAATGTTTAGATGTGAGAAGAAAGACTTGTTGATATTTGGTCCCAAATGGGATAAGAACCCAAAACCATTGCTTCGAGGCAGTGAGTGGCTTGTATAAAGTTCTATTGGGTAAGAATATGTTATAATACAATGAATTTGATTGATTACAAGTGCTAGAGATGCATGAAGAATGTTTAAAAGTGAGAAGAAAGACTTGTTGATATTTGGTCTCCAATGGGATAAGAACCCAAAACCATTGCTTTGAGGCAATGAATGGCTTGTAAAAAGCTATTTTGGGTTAGAATATGTTATAATACCATGAATTTGAATGATTACAAGTGCTAGAGATGCATGAAGAATGTTTAGAAGTTAGTAGAAAGACTTGTTGATATTTGGTCCCAAATGGGATAAGAACCCAAAACCATTGCTTTGAGGCAATGAATGGCTTGTAAAAAGCTATTTTGGGTTAGAATATGTTATAATACCATGAATTCGAATGATTACAAGTGCTAGAGATACATGAAGAATGTTTAGAAGTGAGAAGAAAGACTTGTTGATATTTGGTCCCAAATGGGATAAGAACCCAAAACCATTGCTTTGAGGCAATGAATGGCTTGTAAAAGGCTATTTTGGGTTAGAATATGTTATAATACAATGAATTTGATTGATTACAAGTGGTAGAGATGCACGAAGAATGTTTAGATGTGAGAAGAAAGACTTGTTGATATTTGGTCCCAAATGGGATAAGAACCCAAAACCATTGCTTTGAGGCAATGAATGGCTTGTAAAAGGCTATTTTGGGTTAGAATATGTTATAATACCATGAATTTGAATGATTACAAGTGGTAGAGATGCACGAAGAATGTTTAGAAGTGAGAAGAAAGACTTGTTGATATTTGGTCCCAAATGGGATAAGAACCCAAAACCATTGCTTCGAGGCAGTGAGTGGCTTGTATAAAGTTATTTTGGGTAAGAATATGTTATAATACAATGAATTTGATTGATTACAAGTGCTAGAGATGCATGAAGAATGTTTAAAAGTGAGAAGAAAGACTTGTTGATATTTGGTCTCCAATGGGATAAGAACCCAAAATCATTGCTTTGAGGCAATGAATGGCTTGTAAAAAGCTATTTTGGGTTAGAATATGTTATAATACCATGAATTTGAATGATTACAAGTGCTAGAGATACATGAAGAATGTTTAGAAGTTAGTAGAAAGACTTGTTGATATTTGGTCCCAAATGGGATAAGAACCCAAAACCATTGCTTTGAGGCAATGAATGGCTTGTAAAAAGCTATTTTGGGTTAGAATATGTTATAATACCATGAATTTGAATGATTACAAGTGCTAGAGATACATGAAGAATGTTTAGAAGTGAGAAGAAAGACTTGTTGATATTTGGTCTCCTATGGGATAAGAACCCAAAACCATTGCTTTGAGGCAATGAATGGCTTGTAAAAAGCTATTTTGGGTTAGAATATGTTATAATACCATGAATTTGAATGATTACAAGTGCTAGAGATACATGAAGAATGTTTAGAAGTTAGTAGAAAGACTTGTTGATATTTGGTCCCAAATGGGATAAGAACCCAAAACCATTGCTTTGAGGCAATGAATGGCTTGTAAAAAGCTATTTTGGGTTAGAATATGTTATAATACCATGAATTTGAATGATTACAAGTGCTAGAGATACATGAAGAATGTTTAGAAGTGAGAAGAAAGACTTGTTGATATTTGGTCCCAAATGGGATAAGAACCCAAAACCATTGCTTTGAGGCAATGAATGGCTTGTAAAAGGCTATTTTGGGTTAGAATATGTTATAATACAATGAATTTGATTGATTACAAGTGATAGAGATGCACGAAGAATGTTTAGATGTGAGAAGAAAGACTTGTTGATATTTGGTCCCAAATGGGATAAGAACCCAAAACCATTGCTTTGAGGCAATGAATGGCTTGTAAAAAGCTATTTTGGGTTAGAATATGTTATAATACCATGAATTTGAATGATTACAAGTGCTAGAGATACATGAAGAATGTTTAGAAGTGAGAAGAAAGACTTGTTGATATTTGGTCCCAAATGGGATAAGAACCCAAAACCATTGCTTTGAGGCAATGAATGGCTTGTATAAAGTTCTATTGGGTTAGAATATGTTATAGTACAATGAATTTGATTGATTACAAGTGCTAGAGATGCATGAAGAATGTTTAGAAGTGAGTAGAAAGACTTGTTGATATTTGGTCCCAAATAGGATAAGAACCCAAAACCATCGCTTTGAGGCAGTGAATGGCTTGTATAAAGTTATTTTGGGTTAGAATATGTTATAATACAATGAATTTGATTGATTACAAGTGCTAGAGATGCATGAAGAATGTTTAGAAGTGAGAAGAAAGACTTGTTGATATTTGGTCTCAAATGGGATAAGAACCCAAAACCATTGCTTTGAGGCAATGAATGGCTTGTAAAAAGCTATTTTGGGTTAGAATATGTTATAATACCATGAATTTGTATGATTACAAGTGCTAGAAATGCATGAAGAATGTTTAGAAGTGAGTAGAAAGACTTGTTGATATTTGGTCCCAAATGGGATAAGAACCCAAAACCATTGCTTTGAGGCAATGAATGGCTTGTAAAAAGCTATTTTGGGTTAGAATATGTTATAATACCATGAATTTGAATGATTACAAGTGCTAGAGATACATGAAGAATGTTTAGAAGTGAGAAGAAAGACTTGTTGATATTTGGTCCCAAATGGGATAAGAACCCAAAACCATTGCTTTGAGGCAATGAATGGCTTGTAAAAAGCTATTTTGGGTTAGAATATGTTATAATACAATGAATTTGATTGATTACAAGTGGTAGGGATGCACGAAGAATGTTTAGATGTGAGAAGAAAGACTTGTTGATATTTGGTCCCAAATGGGATAAGAACCCAAAACCAAATCTTTCAGGCAGTGAATGGCTTGTATAAAGTTGTTTTGGGTTAGAATATGTTATAATACAATGAATTTGATTCATTACAAGTGCTAGAGATGCATGAAGAATGTTTAGAAGTGAGAAGAAAGACTTGTTGAAATTTGGTCTCAAATGGGATAAGAACCCAAAACCATTGCTTTGAGGCAGTGAATGGCTTGTATAAAGTTCTATTGGGTTAGAATATGTTATAGTACAATGAATTTGATTGATTACAAGTGCTAGAGATGCATGAAGAATGTTTAGAAGTGAGTAGAAAGACTTGTTGATATTTGGTCCCAAATAAGATAAGAACCCATAACCATTGCTTTGAGGCAGTGAATGGCTTGTATAAAGTTATTTTGGGTTAGAATATGTTATAATACAATGAATTTGATTGATTACAAGTGCTAGAGATGCATGAAGAATGTTTAGAAGTGAGAAGAAAGACTTGTTGATATTTGGTCTCAAATGGGATAAGAACCCAAAACCATTGCTTTGAGGCAATGAATGGCTTTTAAAAAGCTATTTTGGGTTAGAATATGTTATAATACCATGAATTTGTATGATTACAAGTGCTAGAGATGCATGAAGAATGTTTAGAAGTGAGTAGAAAGACTTGTTGATATTTGGTCCCAAATGGGATAAGAACCCAAAACCATTGCTTTGAGGCAATGAATGGCTTGTAAAAGGCTATTTTGGGTTAGAATATGTTATAATACAATGAATTTGATTGATTACAAGTGGTAGAGATGCACGAAGAATGTTTAGATGTGAGAAGAAAGACTTGTTGATATTTGGTCCCAAATGGGATAAGAACCCAAAACCATTGCTTCGAGGCAGTGAGTGGCTTGTATAAAGTTCTATTGGGTAAGAATATGTTATAATACAATGAATTTGATTGATTACAAGTGCTAGAGATGCATGAAGAATGTTTAAAAGTGAGAAGAAAGACTTGTTGATATTTGGTCTCCAATGGGATAAGAACCCAAAACCATTGCTTTGAGGCAATGAATGGCTTGTAAAAAGCTATTTTGGGTTAGAATATGTTATAATACCATGAATTTGAATGATTACAAGTGCTAGAGATGCATGAAGAATGTTTAGAAGTTAGTAGAAAGACTTGTTGATATTTGGTCCCAAATGGGATAAGAACCCAAAACCATTGCTTTGAGGCAATGAATGGCTTGTAAAAAGCTATTTTGGGTTAGAATATGTTATAATACCATGAATTCGAATGATTACAAGTGCTAGAGATACATGAAGAATGTTTAGAAGTGAGAAGAAAGACTTGTTGATATTTGGTCCCAAATGGGATAAGAACCCAAAACCATTGCTTTGAGGCAATGAATGGCTTGTAAAAGGCTATTTTGGGTTAGAATATGTTATAATACAATGAATTTGATTGATTACAAGTGGTAGAGATGCACGAAGAATGTTTAGATGTGAGAAGAAAGACTTGTTGATATTTGGTCCCAAATGGGATAAGAACCCAAAACCATTGCTTTGAGGCAATGAATGGCTTGTAAAAGGCTATTTTGGGTTAGAATATGTTATAATACCATGAATTTGAATGATTACAAGTGGTAGAGATGCACGAAGAATGTTTAGAAGTGAGAAGAAAGACTTGTTGATATTTGGTCCCAAATGGGATAAGAACCCAAAACCATTGCTTCGAGGCAGTGAGTGGCTTGTATAAAGTTATTTTGGGTAAGAATATGTTATAATACAATGAATTTGATTGATTACAAGTGCTAGAGATGCATGAAGAATGTTTAAAAGTGAGAAGAAAGACTTGTTGATATTTGGTCTCCAATGGGATAAGAACCCAAAATCATTGCTTTGAGGCAATGAATGGCTTGTAAAAAGCTATTTTGGGTTAGAATATGTTATAATACCATGAATTTGAATGATTACAAGTGCTAGAGATACATGAAGAATGTTTAGAAGTTAGTAGAAAGACTTGTTGATATTTGGTCCCAAATGGGATAAGAACCCAAAACCATTGCTTTGAGGCAATGAATGGCTTGTAAAAAGCTATTTTGGGTTAGAATATGTTATAATACCATGAATTTGAATGATTACAAGTGCTAGAGATACATGAAGAATGTTTAGAAGTGAGAAGAAAGACTTGTTGATATTTGGTCCCAAATGGGATAAGAACCCAAAACCATTGCTTTGAGGCAATGAATGGCTTGTAAAAAGCTATTTTGGGTTAGAATATGTTATAATACAATGAATTTGATTGATTACAAGTGGTAGGGATGCACGAAGAATGTTTAGATGTGAGAAGAAAGACTTGTTGATATTTGGTCCCAAATGGGATAAGAACCCAAAACCAAATCTTTCAGGCAGTGAATGGCTTGTATAAAGTTGTTTTGGGTTAGAATATGTTATAATACAATGAATTTGATTCATTACAAGTGCTAGAGATGCATGAAGAATGTTTAGAAGTGAGAAGAAAGACTTGTTGAAATTTGGTCTCAAATGGGATAAGAACCCAAAACCATTGCTTTGAGGCAGTGAATGGCTTGTATAAAGTTCTATTGGGTTAGAATATGTTATAGTACAATGAATTTGATTGATTACAAGTGCTAGAGATGCATGAAGAATGTTTAGAAGTGAGTAGAAAGACTTGTTGATATTTGGTCCCAAATAAGATAAGAACCCATAACCATTGCTTTGAGGCAGTGAATGGCTTGTATAAAGTTATTTTGGGTTAGAATATGTTATAATACAATGAATTTGATTGATTACAAGTGCTAGAGATGCATGAAGAATGTTTAGAAGTGAGAAGAAAGACTTGTTGATATTTGGTCTCAAATGGGATAAGAACCCAAAACCATTGCTTTGAGGCAATGAATGGCTTGTAAAAAGCTATTTTGGGTTAGAATATGTTATAATACCATGAATTTGTATGATTACAAGTGCTAGAGATGCATGAAGAATGTTTAGAAGTGAGTAGAAAGACTTGTTGATATTTGGTCCCAAATGGGATAAGAACCCAAAACCATTGCTTTGAGGCAATGAATGGCTTGTAAAAGGCTATTTTGGGTTAGAATATGTTATAATACAATGAATTTGATTGATTACAAGTGGTAGAGATGCACGAAGAATGTTTAGATGTGAGAAGAAAGACTTGTTGATATTTGGTCCCAAATGGGATAAGAACCCAAAACCATTGCTTCGAGGCAGTGAGTGGCTTGTATAAAGTTCTATTGGGTAAGAATATGTTATAATACAATGAATTTGATTGATTACAAGTGCTAGAGATGCATGAAGAATGTTTAAAAGTGAGAAGAAAGACTTGTTGATATTTGGTCTCCAATGGGATAAGAACCCAAAACCATTGCTTTGAGGCAATGAATGGCTTGTAAAAAGCTATTTTGGGTTAGAATATGTTATAATACCATGAATTTGAATGATTACAAGTGCTAGAGATGCATGAAGAATGTTTAGAAGTTAGTAGAAAGACTTGTTGATATTTGGTCCCAAGTGGGATAAGAACCCAAAACCATTGCTTTGAGGCAATGAATGGCTTGTAAAAAGCTATTTTGGGTTAGAATATGTTATAATACCATGAATTCGAATGATTACAAGTGCTAGAGATACATGAAGAATGTTTAGAAGTGAGAAGAAAGACTTGTTGATATTTGGTCCCAAATGGGATAAGAACCCAAAACCATTGCTTTGAGGCAATGAATGGCTTGTAAAAGGCTATTTTGGGTTAGAATATGTTATAATACAATGAATTTGATTGATTACAAGTGGTAGAGATGCACGAAGAATGTTTAGATGTGAGAAGAAAGACTTGTTGATATTTGGTCCCAAATGGGATAAGAACCCAAAACCATTGCTTTGAGGCAATGAATGGCTTGTAAAAGGCTATTTTGGGTTAGAATATGTTATAATACCATGAATTTGAATGATTACAAGTGGTAGAGATGCACGAAGAATGTTTAGAAGTGAGAAGAAAGACTTGTTGATATTTGGTCCCAAATGGGATAAGAACCCAAAACCATTGCTTCGAGGCAGTGAGTGGCTTGTATAAAGTTATTTTGGGTAAGAATATGTTATAATACAATGAATTTGATTGATTACAAGTGCTAGAGATGCATGAAGAATGTTTAAAAGTGAGAAGAAAGACTTGTTGATATTTGGTCTCCAATGGGATAAGAACCCAAAATCATTGCTTTGAGGCAATGAATGGCTTGTAAAAAGCTATTTTGGGTTAGAATATGTTATAATACCATGAATTTGAATGATTACAAGTGCTAGAGATACATGAAGAATGTTTAGAAGTTAGTAGAAAGACTTGTTGATATTTGGTCCCAAATGGGATAAGAACCCAAAACCATTGCTTTGAGGCAATGAATGGCTTGTAAAAAGCTATTTTGGGTTAGAATATGTTATAATACCATGAATTTGAATGATTACAAGTGCTAGAGATACATGAAGAATGTTTAGAAGTGAGAAGAAAGACTTGTTGATATTTGGTCCCAAATGGGATAAGAACCCAAAACCATTGCTTTGAGGCAATGAATGGCTTGTAAAAGGCTATTTTGGGTTAGAATATGTTATAATACAATGAATTTGATTGATTACAAGTGGTAGAGATGCACGAAGAATGTTTAGATGTGAGAAGAAAGACTTGTTGATATTTGGTCCCAAATGGGATAAGAACCCAAAACCATTGCTTTGAGGCAATGAATGGCTTGTAAAAAGCTATTTTGGGTTAGAATATGTTATAATACCATGAATTTGAATGATTACAAGTGCTAGAGATACATGAAGAATGTTTAGAAGTGAGAAGAAAGACTTGTTGATATTTGGTCTTAAATGGGATAAGAACCCAAAACCATTGCATTGAGGCAATGAATGGCTTGTATAAAGTTCTATTGGGTTAGAATATGTTATAGTACAATGAATTTGATTGATTACAAGTGCTAGAGATGCATGAAGAATGTTTAGAAGTGAGTAGAAAGACTTGTTGATATTTGGTCCCAAATAGGATAAGAACCCAAAACCATTGCTTTGAGGCAGTGAATGGCTTGTATAAAGTTATTTTGGGTTAGAATATGTTATAATACAATGAATTTGATTGATTACAAGTGCTAGAGATGCATGAAGAATGTTTAGAAGTGAGAAGAAAGACTTGTTGATATTTGGTCTCAAATGGGATAAGAACCCAAAACCATTGCTTTGAGGCAATGAATGGCTTGTAAAAAGCTATTTTGGGTTAGAATATGTTATAATACCATGAATTTGATTGATTACAAGTGCTAGAGATGCATGAAGAATGTTTAGAAGTGAGTAGAAAGACTTGTTGATATTTGGTCCCAAATGGGATAAGAACCCAAAACCATTGCTTTGAGGCAATGAATGGCTTGTAAAAAGCTATTTTGGGTTAGAATATGTTATAATACAATGAATTTGATTGATTACAAGTGCTAGAGATGCATGAAGAATGTTTAGAAGTGTGAAGAAAGACTTATTGAAATCTGGTCCCAAATGGGATAAGAACCCACAACAATTGCTTTGAGGCAATGAATGGCTTGTAAAAAGCTATTTTGGGTTAGAATATGTTATAATACAATGAATTTGATTGATTACAAGTGGTAGAGATGCATGAAGAATGTTTAGAAGTGTGAAGAAACACTTATTGAAATTGGGTCCCAAATTGGCTAAGAACCCACAACCATTGCTTCGAGGAAGTAAATGGCTTGTATAAAGTTATTTTGGGTTAGAATATGTTATAATATAATGAATTTGATTGATTACAAGTGCTAGAGATGCATGAAGAATGTTTAGAAGTGTGAAGAAACACTTATTGAAATTTGGTCCCAAATGGGATAAGAACCCACAACCATTGCTTTGAGGAAGTAAATGGCTTGTATAAAGTTGTATAGGGTTATAATATGTTATAGTACAATGAATTTGATTGATTACAAGTGCTAGAGATGCATGAAGAATGTTTAAAAGTGAGAAGAAAGACTTGTTGATATTTGGTCCCAAATGGGATAAGAACCCACAACCATTGCTTTGAGGAAGTGAATGGTTTCTATAGAGTTGTATAGGGTTATAATATGTTATAATACAATGAATTTGATTGATTACAAGTGCTAGAGATGCATGAAGAATGTTTAGAAGTGTGAAGAAATACTTATTGAAATTTGGTCCCAAATGGGATAAGAACCCACAACCATTGCTTTGAGGAAGTAAATGGCTTCTATAGAGTTGCATAGGGTTATAATATGTTATAATACAATGAATTTGATTGATTACAAGTGCTAGAGATGCATGAAGAATGTTTAGAAGTGTGAAGAAACACTTATTGAAATTTGGTCCCAAATGGGATAAGAACCCACAACCATTGCTTTGAGGAAGTAAATGGCTTCTATAGAGTTTTTAGGGTTATAATATGTTATAATACAATGAATTTGATTGATTACAAGTGCTAGAGATGCATGAAGAATGTTTAGAAGTGTGAAGAAACACTTATTGAAATTTGTACCCAAATGGGATAAGCACCCACAACCATTGCTTTGAGGAAGTAAAAACCTTCTATAGAGTTGCATAGGGTTATAATATGTTATAATACAATGAATTTGATTGATTACAAGTGCTAGAGATGCATGAAGAATGTTTAGAAGTGTGAAGAAACACTTATTGAAATTTGGTCCCAAATGGGATAAGAACCCACAACCATTGCTTTGAGGAAGTAAATAGCTTGTATAGAGTTGTATAGGGTTATAATATGTTATAATACAATGAATTTGATTGATTACAAGTGCTAGAGATGCATGAAGAATGTTTAGAAGTGTGAAGAAACACTTATTGAAATTTGGTCCCAAATGGGATAAGAACCCACAACCATTGCTTTGAGGAAGTAAATGGCTTCTATAGAGTTGCATAGGGTTATAATATGTTATAATACAATGAATTTGATTGATTACAAGTGCTAGAGATGCATGAAGAATGTTTAGAAGTGTGAAGAAACACTTATTGAAATTTGGTCCCAAATGGGATAAGAACCCACAACCATTGCTTTGAGGAAGTAAATGGCTTGTATAAAGTTGTATAGGGTTATAATATGTTATAATACAATGAATTTGATTGATTACAAGTGCTAGAGATGCATGAAGAATGTTTAGAAGTGTGAAGAAACACTTATTGAAATTTGGTCCCAAATGGGATAAGAACCCACAACCATTGCTTTGAGGAAGTGAATGGCTTCTATAGAGTTGTATAGGGTTATAATATGATATAATATAATGAATTTGATTGATTACAAGTGCTAGAGATGCATGAAGAATGTTTAGAAGTGTGAAGAAATACTTATTGAAATTTGGTCCCAAATGGGATAAGCACCCACAACCATTGCTTTGAGGAAGTAAAAACCTTCTATAGAGTTGCATAGGGTTATAATATGTTATAATACAATGAATTTGATTGATTACAAGTGCTAGAGATGCATGAAGAATGTTTAGAAGTGTGAAGAAACACTTATTGAAATTTGGTCCCAAATGGGATAAGAACCCACAACCATTGCTTTGAGGAAGTAAAAGCCTTCTATAGAGTTTCATAGGGTTATAATATGTTATAATACAATGAATTTGATTGATTACAAGTGCTAGAGATGCATGAAGAATGTTTAGAAGTGTGAAGAAACACTTATTGAAATTTGTACCCAAATGGGATAAGCACCCACAACCATTGCTTTGAGGAAGTAAAAACCTTCTATAGAGTTGCATAGGGTTATAATATGTTATAATACAATGAATTTGATTGATTACAAGTGCTAGAGATGCATGAAGAATGTTTAGAAGTGTGAAGAAACACTTATTGAAATTTGGTCCCAAATGGGATAAGAACCCACAACCATTGCTTTGAGGAAGTAAATAGCTTGTATAGAGTTGTATAGGGTTATAATATGTTATAATACAATGAATTTGATTGATTACAACTGCTAGAGATGCATGAAGAATGTTTAGAAGTGTGAAGAAACACTTATTGAAATTTGGTCCCAAATGGGATAAGAACCCACAACCATTGCTTTGAGGCAGTGAATGGCTTCTATAGAGTTGCATAGGGTTATAATATGTTATAATACAATGAATTTGATTGATTACAAGTGCTAGAGATGCATGAAGAATGTTTAGAAGTGTGAAGAAACACTTATTGAAATTTGGTCCCAAATGGGATAAGAACCCACAACCATTGCTTTGAGGAAGTAAATGGCTTGTATAAAGTTGTATAGGGTTATAATATGTTATAATACAATGAATTTGATTGATTACAAGTGCTAGAGATGCATGAAGAATGTTTAGAAGTGTGAAGAAACACTTATTGAAATTTGGTCCCAAATGGGATAAGAACCCACAACCATTGCTTTGAGGAAGTGAATGGCTTCTATAGAGTTGTATAGGGTTATAATATGATATAATATAATGAATTTGATTGATTACAAGTGCTAGAGATGCATGAAGAATGTTTAGAAGTGTGAAGAAATACTTATTGAAATTTGGTCCCAAATGGGATAAGCACCCACAACCATTGCTTTGAGGAAGTAAAAACCTTCTATAGAGTTGCATAGGGTTATAATATGTTATAATACAATGAATTTGATTGATTACAAGTGCTAGAGATGCATGAAGAATGTTTAGAAGTGTGAAGAAACACTTATTGAAATTTGGTCCCAAATGGGATAAGAACCCACAACCATTGCTTTGAGGAAGTAAAAGCCTTCTATAGAGTTTCATAGGGTTATAATATGTTATAATACAATGAATTTGATTGATTACAAGTGCTAGAGATGCATGAAGAATGTTTAGAAGTGTGAAGAAACACTTATTGAAATTTGTACCCAAATGGGATAAGCACCCACAACCATTGCTTTGAGGAAGTAAAAACCTTCTATAGAGTTGCATAGGGTTATAATATGTTATAATACAATGAATTTGATTGATTACAAGTGCTAGAGATGCATGAAGAATGTTTAGAAGTGTGAAGAAACACTTATTGAAATTTGGTCCCAAATGGGATAAGAACCCACAACCATTGCTTTGAGGAAGTAAATAGCTTGTATAGAGTTGTATAGGGTTATAATATGTTATAATACAATGAATTTGATTGATTACAAGTGCTAGAGATGCATGAAGAATGTTTAGAAGTGTGAAGAAACACTTATTGAAATTTGGTCCCAAATGGGATAAGAACCCACAACCATTGCTTTGAGGAAGTAAATGGCTTCTATAGAGTTGCATAGGGTTATAATATGTTATAATACAATGAATTTGATTGATTACAAGTGCTAGAGATGCATGAAGAATGTTTAGAAGTGTGAAGAAACACTTATTGAAATTTGGTCCCAAATGGGATAAGAACCCACAACCATTGCTTTGAGGAAGTAAATGGCTTGTATAAAGTTGTATAGGGTTATAATATGTTATAATACAATGAATTTGATTAATTACCAGTGCTACAAGAGCATAAAAAATGATTAGAAGTGTGAAGAAACACTTATTGAAATTTGGTCCCAAATGGGATAAGAACCCACAACCATTGCTTTGAGGAAGTGAATGGCTTCTATAGAGTTGTATAGGGTTTTAATATGATATAATATAATGAATTTGATTGATTACAAGTGCTAGAGATGCATGAAGAATGTTTAGAAGTGTGAAGAAATACTTATTGAAATTTGGTCCCAAATGGGATAAGCACCCACAACCATTGCTTTGAGGAAGTAAAAACCTTCTATAGAGTTGCATAGGGTTATAATATGTTATAATACAATGAATTTGATTGATTACAAGTGCTAGAGATGCATGAAGAATGTTTAGAAGTGTGAAGAAACACTTATTGAAATTTGGTCCCAAATGGGATAAGAACCCACAACCATTGCTTTGAGGAAGTAAATAGCTTGTATAGAGTTGTATAGGGTTATAATATGTTATAATACAATGAATTTGATTGATTACAACTGCTAGAGATGCATGAAGAATGTTTAGAAGTGTGAAGAAACACTTATTGAAATTTGGTCCCAAATGGGATAAGAACCCACAACCATTGCTTTGAGGAAGTAAATGGCTTCTATAGAGTTGCATAGGGTTAGAATATGTTATAATACAATGAATTTGATTGATTACAAGTGCTAGAGATGCATGAAGAATGTTTAGAAGTGTGAAGAAACACTTATTGAAATTTGGTCCCAAATGGGATAAGAACCCACAACCATTGCTTTGAGGAAGTAAATGGCTTGTATAAAGTTGTATAGGGTTATAATATGTTATAATACAATGAATTTGATTAATTACCAGTGCTACAAGAGCATAAAAAATGATTAGAAGTGTGAAGAAACACTTATTGAAATTTGGTCCCAAATGGGATAAGAACCCACAACCATTGCTTTGAGGAAGTGAATGGCTTCTATAGAGTTGTATAGGGTTATAATATGATATAATATAATGAATTTGATTGATTACAAGTGCTAGAGATGCATGAAGAATGTTTAGAAGTGTGAAGAAATACTTATTGAAATTTGGTCCCAAATGGGATAAGAACCCACAACCATTGCTTTGAGGAAGTAAAAACCTTCTATAGAGTTGCATAGGGTTATAATATGTTATAATACAATGAATTTGATTGATTACAAGTGCTAGAGATGCATGAAGAATGTTTAGAAGTGTGAAGAAACACTTATTGAAATTTGGTCCCAAATGGGATAAGAACCCACAACGATTGCTTTGAGGAAGTAAATAGCTTGTATAGAGTTGTATAGGGTTATAATATGTTATAATACAATGAATTTGATTGATTACAACTGCTAGAGATGCATGAAGAATGTTTAGAAGTGTGAAGAAACACTTATTGAAATTTGGTCCCAAATGGGATAAGAACCCACAACCATTGCTTTGAGGAAGTAAATGGCTTCTATAGAGTTGCATAGGGTTAGAATATGTTATAATACAATGAATTTGATTGATTACAAGTGCTAGAGATGCATGAAGAATGTTTAGAAGTGTGAAGAAACACTTATTGAAATTTGGTCCCAAATGGGATAAGAACCCACAACCATTGCTTTGAGGAAGTAAATGGCTTGTATAAAGTTGTATAGGGTTATAATATGTTATAATACAATGAATTTGATTAATTACCAGTGCTACAAGAGCATAAAAAATGATTAGAAGTGTGAAGAAACACTTATTGAAATTTGGTCCCAAATGGGATAAGAACCCACAACCATTGCTTTGAGGAAGTGAATGGCTTCTATAGAGTTGTATAGGGTTATAATATGATATAATATAATGAATTTGATTGATTACAAGTGCTAGAGATGCATGAAGAATGTTTAGAAGTGTGAAGAAATACTTATTGAAATTTGGTCCCAAATGGGATAAGAACCCACAACCATTGCTTTGAGGAAGTAAATGGCTTCTATAGAGTTGCATAGGGTTATAATATGTTATAATACAATGAATTTGATTGATTACAAGTGCTAGAGATGCATGAAGAATGTTTAGAAGTGTGAAGAAACACTTATTGAAATTTGGTCCCAAATGGGATAAGAACCCACAACCATTGCTTTGAGGAAGTAATTGGCTTCTATAGAGTTGCATAGGGTTATAATATGTTATAATACAATGAATTTGATTGATTACAAGTGCTAGAGATGCATGAAGAATGTTTAGAAGTGTGAAGAAATACTTATTGAAATTTGGTCCCAAATGGGATAAGAACCCACAACCATTGCTTTGAGGCAATGAATGGCTTGTAAAAAGCTATTTTGGGTTAGAATATGTTATAATACAATGAATTTGATTGATTACAAGTGCTAGAGATGCATGAAGAATGTTTAGAAGTGTGAAGAAACACTTATTGAAATTTGGTCCCAAATGGGATAAGAACCCAAAACCATTGCTTTGAGGCAATGAATGGCTTGTAAAAAGCTATTTTGGGTTAGAATATGTTATAATACAATGAATTTGATTGATTACAAGTGCTAGAGATGCATGAAGAATGTTTAGAAGTGAGAAGAAACACTTATTGAAATTTGGTGTCAAATAGGATAAGCACCCAAAACCATTGCCTTGACGCAATGAATGGCTTGTAAAAGGCTATTTTGGGTTAGAATATGTTATAATACAATGAATTTGATTGATTACAAGTGGTAGAGATGCATGAAGAATGTTTAGAAGTGTGAACAAACACTTATTGAAATTTGGTCCCAAATGGGATAAGAACCCAAAACCATTGCTTTGAGGCAGTGAATGGCTTGTATAAAGTTGTTTTGGGTTAGAATATGTTATAATACAATGAATTTGATTGATTACAAGTGCTAGAGATGCATGAAGAATGTTTAGAAGTGAGAAGAAAGACTTGTTGATATTTGGTCCCAAATGGGATAAGAACCCAAAACCAAATCTTTGAGGCAGTGAATGGCTTGTATAAAGTTGTTTTGGGTTAGAATATGTTATAATACAATGAATTTGATTGATTACAAGTGCTAGAGATGCATGAAGAATGTTTAGAAGTGTGAAGAAACACTTATTGAAATTTGGTCCCAAATGGGATAAGAACCCACAACCATTGCTTTGAGGAAGTAAATATAGCTTGTATAGAGTTGTATAGGGTTATAATATATTGAACCGAATGAAGAAGTCATGTAAAGGAGCCATACATCCGGAAGTAAACTCGCGATTAATACATGACATGTCACGGAAAACACAAGAAGCAAAGGAGAGCCAAGGCCAAAGTTCCTTAAGACAAGGCCGAAGAGCTCTACTCGAAGTGTTGATAATAGCCGTGCAAAACACGGTTCAAGTCACTAAGACTCAAGAAACGAATGTGCAAAGTTCGGGTCATTCATGAAGTTATCAAGATGTGCAAAGTGCGGGTCATTCATGAAGTTATCAAGATGTGCAAAGTTCGGTTCTTTCATGAAGTTATCAAGATGTGCAAAGTGCGGGTCATTCATGAAGTTATCAAGATGTGCAAAGTTCGGGTCAAAGTTATCAAGACCGAAGCTTGTGCAAAGTTCGGGTCATCACCAAGATGTGCAAAACCGGGGTTTGATCACCAAAGAAGAATGTGCAAAGTTCGGGTCAATCTTGAAGATAAAGATGTGCAAATCTAGGGTCAACAATAAGTTGATAAAGAATGTGCAAATCTAGGGACAATGAAGAAGTGAAGAAGTCCCTAGATTCAAATGTGTTTAGGCGCCAAAAAGAGGAGTCACATGTGTGAAGAAACAATGCAAGTTGCAAGGAGTCACATGTGAGCTAAGAGGGACGTTTATGTGCTGTCACTATCAGTCTTAGGCGCCCAAGACCTCAATATAGACGTTGGAGATAAAGCAACCAAAGAGAGAAACCACAAGTGGGCATTTGAAGCATTTTCGGAGATGTCACTATCTAAGCTTGGGACCAGCTCGCCCTCTCTCTTCATGTCACTTTCTCCTCTATAATTTATCTAGATTTAAGTTTAAATAACTAGATTTAAATGTATATGACCGTTGGAGATTAGGGTGAGAAGGGATACACCTTATCCCATTCATTGTAGTATATATATGTAAGCTTATGCATAATAAAAGCTAAGCTCTCCTTTGGGGAGTCTTTCCCTATACTAAAATCGTCTCTTATACTCACAAATGGGGAAGTTACTCTCATGGAGAGACCAAGCTTTGGCAATGCTTGGTCTCATCCCATTCTCTCATTCAATTCTCTCCCACTCTCTAAATCGATTCTATAAGGGTTTTGGGTTCTGTTTTTGGTGTGAGAGTGCTGCTGTCTCTAATGCTTATTCTCAAGTGTATACAGCTTAAATGGGCGTGTATTACTTAGTTTATAACCTCAAGAATAGCTCTCATTGAGTTCGTTCTTGATTGTTATACACAAGAGCACACAAACTCAGATTTGGTGTTCTTGTGAGTTTCTTGTGAGTTTATGGAGGAGATTGGATCTTGCAGCTCATTATCTTTGAAATCTTACATGGTATCAGAGCCAGGTTGAAAGATCTAAGCTGCTTTGGCTTTTATAAGCAAAGAAATTCAGAAGAAATCTCTGTCCAAACACCCACAAACACCCAAACACTCATTCTCTTTTCTATTCCGCAAAATCTCTTATACTTTGGTTACTAAATCTTTCATTCTGGTTACTCTATTCTCTTGGCTACTTATTCTCAAAATCTTGGTTACTCATACTCTCATTCTGGTTACAAATACTCTTATGAACCTTTTTGGTTCTTGAAGGCGCAACACAATGCTTGAAGTTAGAACCAATGGCCATCAAGCTTTGGAGACCACAAGGATGTTCTTTCTAGCGAGTCAAAGCTCCGGAAGATCAAGGGAAAACCCGCGAGGCTTACCGAGGGTGAATGCTATGGTTGAAGTTCTTGTGGAGACGCCTAATGGAAAGGCAAGCTGGTGGAAAGTGATGAATCAACTCAAGACATGTGTGTTAGCGTCAAGTTGTTGGAGTTCAAGATTGGATGTGCACTAGGTGTCAATTATACTAGGCACAAGGTTTCTTGACTCAAGGGATGGCCCAAGCCATGGAAAACTCAAGTTATTGGTTCCCAAAGATGATTCAACATCTTGGTTACCAAGTCACAAATTCTGGTTATATTCTCGGCAAGAAGCAAAGTCTCTGTCGAAGCGTCTTAAAGATCGACTCGTACGAAGGCCTTTCACTGCGATTCAGCTCCAATGTCCTTCATAGAAGTTCTTGGAAATTGAGTAAGCTTTCTAGTGGAAGTAAAATTATCCGGATACAAGCAGGCGTTAAGAAGTTATGACCCATTCAGTGGGAACATATCATTCTGACGCGAATAAGAAGAAGCAATCGACCATGAAGGTCGGTTAAGAGATCGGTTGTCCATCGAATGGCAACGAAAAAAGCTTCCAATGAAGTCAAGAAGTGTTCTATCTCTCTCCAGCTTCAAAGGAAGCTACAAAGAAGATAGAAAGAAGCAAGAAGCGGCTGGAGAAGAAGCCTCCAAGCCAATCATGAAGCTCATCCAAAGTTGGATGTAGAAGAGGTGGATTGAGTTCTAGTAGTCATTAACCATGAAGAGGAGACCCATGGGGCAGAAACTCAAATGGTGGTGCAAATCAAGTCTCATCCAACCAATTAAACCAAAGAAGCAAAAGGCTAATTCTAAACCTTACTCTTTAATTTTTGTTGATTAAATTGCTCATATTTGAACTTGAAATTGCATGATGATCATAATTGGAGTCTTCATTGTTTAAACTGGTTTTAGGTGTTGATTGTGATTTGGATTGTTAAGTTGTCAAAATATGATTAGTGTTAGTCATATTTTTGATTTAGATTGATCAAGTTTGAATTTATTTACATTTATATTCTCTTTTAAAAATATTTCTTAAATTTTGTTTTGTGTTTTTAAACGGTGAAAATGTTTTAAAAACGAATTTAAATTATTTTAAAGTTGAAAATATTTTTAAAGTATTTTTCAAACGTTTTTAAATTATTTAAAAAGTTGAAATATATTTTTATAAGTATTTTATAAGGTTTTAGAAGCTTAATATCAGTTTTAAAAATATTTATATGACATTAGTCAATTTGTTAAAATCTGTTTTTATGAACTGAATTTAAATTGGATTTAGCATGTTTTAAAACAGCATTTCTTGTTTATTATCTGATTTATATTCTTGTAGTTCAATTTAAATTTGTTCTCTCAAGTCTCATCTAAGCTTAATGTTATTCTTATGGCACATATACTTAAGATTTCTTTACATCTTTTGAATGAAGGTGTAAAAGAGAAAGAAAGCCATCAAAAGAAGCTAGATGAGAAGAAGAGAACCGGTTGGATCATGAAAGCTATGGTATGGAAAGGGAAGAAGCAAGGCTAATGGTGGCTTGACTAAACAAAGAAGGATCAATCCATGGTGGTGACCGAAAGGAGGAGTTCCTTAAGCGAGTACACACACGGAGGGTTAGAGTCTCAACAAGAAGTCAAAGCAAGAAGCCCAAGTGACCCTACATTCAAACCATGGCTATAGCTAAATCATTCAACCGTGAAGACTATACTCTTTTTCCCTTAGCAAAGTTTTATCCCAAGAGGTTTTCTTTGCTAAGGTTTTTAATGAGGTAGTCATTTGCGTGTTGCAAGCTTGGCCTTTGGTCCCCAACGTCCAAGCTTGAGGGGGAGTATTGAGAGGAAGAAGCTAATGGGAAAGCTCAAGTCCGAAGTCTAGAAGACTAGGGCGAGTTCATGTGGTTCAAGGATTGATACTTGATCATGCTCATTTACGTCCAAGCTCAACCTCCGATATCTCTACGCTTAAGCTTGAGGGGGAGTATTGAACCGAATGAAGAAGTCATGTAAAGGAGCCATACATCCGGAAGTAAACTCGCGATTAATACATGACATGTCACGGAAAACACAAGAAGCAAAGGAGAGCCAAGGCCGAAGTTCCTTAAGACAAGGCCGAAGAGCTCTACTCGAAGTGTTGATAATAGCCGTGCAAAACACGGTTCAAGTCACCAAGACTCAAGAAACGAATGTGCAAAGTTCGGGTCATTCATGAAGTTATCAAGATGTGCAAAGTGCGGGTCATTCATGAAGTTATCAAGATGTGCAAAGTTCGGTTCTTTCATGAAGTTATCAAGATGTGCAAAGTGCGGGTCATTCATGAAGTTATCAAGATGTGCAAAGTTCGGGTCAAAGTTATCAAGACCGAAGCTTGTGCAAAGTTCGGGTCATCACCAAGATGTGCAAAACCGGGGTTTGATCACCAAAGAAGAATGTGCAAAGTTCGGGTCAATCTTGAAGATAAAGATGTGCAAATCTAGGGTCAACAATAAGTTGATAAAGAATGTGCAAATCTAGGGACAATGAAGAAGTGAAGAAGTCCCTAGATTCAAATGTGTTTAGGCGCCAAAAAGAGGAGTCACATGTGTGAAGAAACAATGCAAGTTGCAAGGAGTCACATGTGAGCTAAGAGGGACGTTTATGTGCTGTCACTATCAGTCTTAGGCGCCCAAGACCTCAATATAGACGTTGGAGATAAAGCAACCAAAGAGAGAAACCACAAGTGGGCATTTGAAGCATTTTCGGAGATGTCACTATCTAAGCTTGGGACCAGCTCGCCCTCTCTCTTCATGTCACTTTCTCCTCTATAATTTATCTAGATTTAAGTTTAAATAACTAGATTTAAATGTATATGACCGTTGGAGATTAGGGTGAGAAGGGATACACCTTATCCCATTCATTGTAGTATATATATGTAAGCTTATGCATAATAAAAGCTAAGCTCTCCTTTGGGGAGTCTTTCCCTATACTAAAATCGTCTCTTATACTCACAAATGGGGAAGTTACTCTCATGGAGAGACCAAGCTTTGGCAATGCTTGGTCTCATCCCATTCTCTCATTCAATTCTCTCCCACTCTCTAAATCGATTCTATAAGGGTTTTGGGTTCTGTTTTTGGTGTGAGAGTGCTGCTGTCTCTAATGCTTATTCTCAAGTGTATACAGCTTAAATGGGCGTGTATTACTTAGTTTATAACCTCAAGAATAGCTCTCATTGAGTTCGTTCTTGATTGTTATACACAAGAGCACACAAACTCAGATTTGGTGTTCTTGTGAGTTTCTTGTGAGTTTATGGAGGAGATTGGATCTTGCAGCTCATTATCTTTGAAATCTTACATAATATGTTATAATACAATGAATTTGATTGATTACAACTGCTAGAGATGCATGAAGAATGTTTAGAAGTGTGAAGAAACACTTATTGAAATTTGGTCCCAAATGGGATAAGAACCCACAACCATTGCTTTGAGGAAGTAAATGGCTTCTATAGAGTTGCATAGGGTTATAATATGTTATAATACAATGAATTTGATTGATTACAAGTGCTAGAGATGCATGAAGAATGTTTAGAAGTGAGAAGAAAGACTTGTTGATATTTGGTCCCAAATGGGATAAGAACCCACAACCATTGCTTTGAGGAAGTAAATGGTTTTTATAAAGTTGTATAGGGTTATAATATGTTATAATACAATGAATTTGATTGATTACAAGTGCTAGAGATGCATGAAGAATGTTTAAAAGTGAGAAGAAAGACTTGTTGATATTTGGTCCCAAATGGGATAAGAACCCACAACCATTGCTTTGAGGAAGTAAATGGCTTCTATAGAGTTGCATAGGGTTATAATATGTTATAATACAATGAATTTGATTGATTACAAGTGCTAGAGATGCATGAAGAATGTTTAGAAGTGTGAAGAAACACTTATTGAAATTTGGTCCCAAATGGGATAAGAACCCACAACCATTGCTTTGAGCACGTAAATGGCTTGTAAAAAGCTATTTTGGGTTAGAATATGTTATAATACAATGAATTTGATTAATTACCAGTGCTAGAGATACATGAAGAATGTTTAGAAGTGAGAAGAAACACTTATTGAAATTTGGTCCCAAATGGGATAAGAACCCAAAACCATTGCTTTGAGGAAGTGAATGGCTTCTATAGAGTTGTATAGGGTTATAATATGGTATAATAGAATGAATTAGATAGATTACAAGTGCTAGAGATGCATGAAGAATGTTTAGAAGTGTGAAGAAATATTTATTGACATTTGGTCCCAAATGGGATAAGAACCCAAAACCATTGCTTTGAGGAAGTAAATGGCTTCTATAGAGTGGCATTGGGTTATAATATGTTATAATACAATGAATTTCATTGATTACAAGTGCTAGAGATGCATGAAGAATGTTTAGAAGTGTGAAGAAACACTTATTGAAATTAGGTCCAAAATGGGATAAGAACCCAAAAACATTGCTTTGAGGAAGTAATTGGCTTCTATAGAGTTGCATAGGGTTATAATATGTTATAATACAATGAATTTGATTGATTACAAGTGCTAGAGATGCATGAAGAATGTTTAGAAGTGAGAAGAAAGACTTATTGAAATCTGGTCCCAAATGGGATAAGAACCCACAACCATTGCTTTGAGGCAGTGAGTGGCTAGTATAAAGTTATTTTGGGTAAGAATATGTTATAATACAATGAATTTGATTGATTACAAGTGCTAGAGATGGATGAAGAATGTTCAGAAGTGTGAAGAAACACTTATTGAAATTTGGTCCCAAATGAGATAGGAACCCAAAACCATTGCTTTGAGGCAATGAATGGCTTGTAAAAAGCTATTTTGGGTTAGAATATGTTATAATACCATGAATTTGATTGATTACAAGTGCTAGAGATACATGAAGAATGTTTAGAAGTTAGTAGAAAGACTTGTTGATATTTGGTCCCAAATGGGATAAGAACCCAAAACCAATGCTTTGAGGCAATGAATGGCTTGTAAAAAGCTATTTTGGGTTAGAATATGTTATAATACAATGAATTTGATTGATTACAAGTGGTAGAGATGCACGAAGAATGTTTAGATGTGAGAAGAAAGACTTGTTGATATTTGGTCCCAAATGGGATAAGAACCCAAAACCAAATCTTTGAGGCAATGAATGGCTTGTAAAAAGCTATTTTGGGTTAGAATATGTTATAATACCATGAATTTGAATGATTACAAGTGCTAGAGATGCACGAAGAATGTTTAGATGTGAGAAGAAAGACTTGTTGATATTTGGTCCTAAATGGGATAAGAACCCAAAACCATTGCTTTGAGGCAATGAATGGCTTGTAAAAAGCTATTTTGGGTTAGAATATGTTATAATACCATGAAGAATGTTTAGAAGTGAGAAGAAAGACTTGTTGATATTTGGTCCCAAATGGGATAAGAACCCAAAACCAAATCTTTGAGGCAGTGAATGGCTTGTATAAAGTTGTTTTGGGTTAGAATATGTTATAATACAATGAATTTGATTGATTACAAGTGCTAGAGATGCATGAAGAATGTTTAGAAGTGAGAAGAAAGACTTGTTGATATTTGGTCCCAAATGGGATAAGAACCCAAAACCAAATCTTTGAGGCAGTGAATGGCTTGTATAAAGTTGTTTTGGGTTAGAATATGATATAATACAATGAATTTGATTGATTACAAGTGCTAGAGATGCATGAAGAATGTTTAGAAGTGAGAAGAAAGACTTGTTGAAATTTGGTCTCAAATGGGATAAGAACCCAAAACCATTGCTTTGAGGCAGTGAATGGCTTGTATAAAGTTCTATTGGGTTAGAATATGTTATAATACAATGAATTTGATTGATTACAAGTGCTAGAGATGCATGAAGAATGTTTAGAAGTGAGTAGAAAGACTTGTTGATATTTGGTCCCAAATGGGATAAGAACCCAAAACCATTGCTTTGAGGCAGTGAATGGCTTGTATAAAGTTATTTTGGGTTAGAATATGTTATAATACAATGAATTTGATTGATTACAAGTGCTAGAGATGCATGAAGAATGTTTAGAAGTGAGAAGAAAGACTTGTTGATATTTGGTCCCAAATGGGATAAGAACCCAAAACCAAATCTTTGAGGCAATGAATGGTTTGTAAAAAGCTATTTTGGGTTAGAATATGTTATAATACCATGAATTTGAATGATTACAAGTGCTAGAGATGGATGAAGAATGTTTAGAAGTTAGTAGAAAGACTTGTTGATATTTGGTCCTAAATGGGATAAGAACCCAAAACCATTGCTTTGAGGCAATGAATGGCTTGTAAAAAGCTATTTTGGGTTAGAATATGTTATAATACCATGAATTTGAATGATTACAAGTGCTAGAGATACATGAAGAATGTTTAGAAGTTAGTAGAAAGACTTGTTGATATTTGGTCCTAAATGGGATAAGAACCCAAAACCATTGCTTTGAGGCAATGAATGGCTTGTAAAAAGCTATTTTGGGTTAGAATATGTTATAATACCATGAAGAATGTTTAGAAGTGAGAAGAAAGACTTGTTGATATTTGGTCCCAAATGGGATAAGAACCCAAAACCAAATCTTTGAGGCAGTGAATGGCTTGTATAAAGTTGTTTTGGGTTAGAATATGTTATAATACAATGAATTTGATTGATTACAAGTGCTAGAGATGCATGAAGAATGTTTAGAAGTGAGAAGAAAGACTTGTTGATATTTGGTCCCAAATGGGATAAGAACCCAAAACCAAATCTTTGAGGCAGTGAATGGCTTGTATAAAGTTGTTTTGGGTTAGAATATGATATAATACAATGAATTTGATTGATTACAAGTGCTAGAGATGCATGAAGAATGTTTAGAAGTGAGAAGAAAGACTTGTTGAAATTTGGTCCCAAATGGGATAAGAACCCAAAACCATTGCTTTGAGGCAGTGAATGGCTTGTATAAAGTTCTATTGGGTTAGAATATGTTATAATACAATGAATTTGATTGATTACAAGTGCTAGAGATGCATGAAGAATGTTTAGAAGTGAGTAGAAAGACTTGTTGATATTTGGTCCCAAATGGGATAAGAACCCAAAACCATTGCTTTGAGGCAGTGAATGGCTTGTATAAAGTTATTTTGGGTTAGAATATGTTATAATACAATGAATTTGATTGATTACAAGTGCTAGAGATGCATGAAGAATGTTTAGAAGTGAGAAGAAAGACTTGTTGATATTTGGTCCCAAATGGGATAAGAACCCAAAACCAAATCTTTGAGGCAATGAATGGCTTGTAAAAAGCTATTTTGGGTTAGAATATGTTATAATACCATGAAGAATGTTTAGAAGTGAGAAGAAAGACTTGTTGATATTTGGTCCCAAATGGGATAAGAACCCAAAACCAAATCTTTGAGGCAATGAATGGCTTGTAAAAAGCTATTTTGGGTTAGAATATGTTATAATACCATGCATTTGAATGATTACAAGTGCTAGAGATACATGAAGAATGTTTAGAAGTTAGTAGAAAGACTTGTTGATATTTGGTCCCAAATGGGATAAGAACCCAAAACCATTGCTTTGAGGCAATGAATGGCTTGTAAAAATCTATTTTGGGTTAGAATATGTTATAATACCATGAATTTGAATGATTACAAGTGCTAGAGATACATGAAAAAAGTTTAGAAGTTAGTAGAAAGACTTGTTGATATTTGGTCCCAAATGGGATAAGAACCCAAAACCAATGCTTTGAGGCAATGAATGGCTTGTAAAAAGCTATTTTGGGTTAGAATATGTTATAATACAATGAATTTGATTGATTACAAGTGGTAGAGATGCACGAAGAATGTTTAGATGTGAGAAGAAAGACTTGTTGATATTTGGTCCCAAATGGGATAAGAACCCAAAACCAAATCTTTGAGGCAATGAATGGCTTGTAAAAAGCTATTTTGGGTTAGAATATGTTATAATACCATGAATTTGAATGATTACAAGTGCTAGAGATACATGAAGAATGTTTAGAAGTTAGTAGAAAGACTTGTTGATATTTGGTCCCAAATGGGATAAGAACCCAAAACCATTGCTTTGAGGCAATGAATGGCTTGTAAAAAGCTATTTTGGGTTAGAATATGTTATAATACCATGAATTTGAATGATTACAAGTGCTAGAGATACATGAAGAATGTTTAGAAGTTAGTAGAAAGACTTGTTGATATTTGGTCCTAAATGGGATAAGAACCCAAAACCATTGCTTTGAGGCAATGAATGGCTTGTAAAAAGCTATTTTGGGTTAGAATATGTTATAATACCATGAAGAATGTTTAGAAGTGAGAAGAAAGACTTGTTGATATTTGGTCCCAAATGGGATAAGAACAAAAAACCAAATCTTTGAGGCAGTGAATGGCTTGTATAAAGTTGTTTTGGGTTAGAATATGTTATAATACAATGAATTTGATTGATTACAAGTGCTAGAGATGCATGAAGAATGTTTAGAAGTGAGAAGAAAGACTTGTTGATATTTGGTCCCAAATGGGATAAGAACCCAAAACCAAATCTTTGAGGCAGTGAATGGCTTGTATAAAGTTGTTTTGGGTTATAATATGATATAATACAATGAATTTGATTGATTACAAGTGCTAGAGATGCATGAAGAATGTTTAGAAGTGAGAAGAAAGACTTGTTGAAATTTGGTCTCAAATGGGATAAGAACCCAAAACCATTGCTTTGAGGCAGTGAATGGCTTGTATAAAGTTCTATTGGGTTAGAATATGTTATAGTACAATGAATTTGATTGATTACAAGTGCTAGAGATGCATGAAGAATGTTTAGAAGTGAGTTGAAAGACTTGTTGATATTTGGTCCCAAATAGGATAAGAACCCAAAACCATTGCTTTGAGGCAGTGAATGGCTTGTATAAAGTTATTTTTGGTTAGAATATGTTATAATACAATGAATTTGATTGATTACAAGTGCTAGAGATGCATGAAGAATGTTTAGAAGTGAGAAGAAAGACTTGTTGATATTTGGTCTCAAATGGGATAAGAACCCAAAACCATTGCTTTGAGGCAATGAATGGCTTGTAAAAAGCTATTTTGGGTTAGAATATGTTATAATACCATGAATTTGAATGATTACAAGTGCTAGAGATGCATGAAGAATGTTTAGAAGTGAGTAGAAAGACTTGTTGATATTTGGTCCCAAATGGGATAAGAACCCAAAACCAAATCTTTGAGGCAATGAATGGCTTGTAAAAAGCTATTTTGGGTTAGAATATGTTATAATACCATGCATTTGAATGATTACAAGTGCTAGAGATACATGAAGAATGTTTAGAAGTTAGTAGAAAGACTTGTTGATATTTGGTCCCAAATGGGATAAGAACCCAAAACCATTGCTTTGAGGCAATGAATGGCTTGTAAAAAGCTATTTTGGGTTAGAATATGTTATAATACCATGAATTTGAATGATTACAAGTGCTAGAGATACATGAAGAATGTTTAGAAGTGAGAAGAAAGACTTGTTGATATTTGGTCCCAAATGGGAGAAGAACCCAAAACCATTGCTTTGAGGCAATGAATGGCTTGTATAAAGTTATTTTGGGTTAGAATATGTTATAATACAATGAATTTGATTGATTACAAGTGGTAGAGTTGCATGAAGAATGTTTAGAAGTGAGAAGAAAGACTTGTTGATATTTAGTCCCAAATGGGATAAGAACCCAAAACCATTGCTTTGAGGCAATGAATGGCTTGTAAAAAGCTATTTTGGGTTAGAATATGTTATAATACAATGAATTTGATTGATTACAAGTGGTAGAGATGCACGAAGAATGTTTAGATGTGAGAAGAAAGACTTGTTGATATTTGGTCCCAAATGGGATAAGAACCCAAAACCAAATCTTTGAGGCAATGAATGGCTTGTAAAAATCTATTTTGGGTTAGAATATGTTATAATACCATGAATTTGAATGATTACAAGTGCTAGAGATACATGAAGAATGTTTAGAAGTTAGTAGAAAGACTTGTTGATATTTGGTCCCAAATGGGATAAGAACCCAAAACCATTGGTTTGAGGCAATGAATGGCTTGTAAAAAGCTATTTTGGGTTAGAATATGTTATAATACCATGAATTTGAATGATTACAAGTGCTAGAGATACATGAAGAATGTTTAGAAGTGAGAAGAAAGACTTGTTGATATTTGGTCCCAAATGGGAGAAGAACCCAAAACCATTGCTTTGAGGCAATGAATGGCTTGTAAAAAGCTATTTTGGGTTAGAATATGTTATAATACAATGAATTTGATTGATTACAAGTGGTAGAGATGCACGAAGAATGTTTAGATGTGAGAAGAAAGACTTGTTGATATTTGGTCCCAAATGGGATAAGAACCCAAAACCAAATCTTTGAGGCAGTGAATGGCTTGTATAAAGTTGTTTTGGGTTAGAATATGTTATAATACAATGAATTTGATTGATTACAAGTGCTAGAGATGCATGAAGAATGTTTAGAAGTGAGAAGAAAGACTTGTTGATATTTGGTCCCAAATGGGATAAGAACCCAAAACCAAATCTTTGAGGCAGTGAATGGCTTGTATAAAGTTGTTTTGGGTTAGAATATGATATAATACAATGAATTTGATTGATTACAAGTGCTAGAGATGCATGAAGAATGTTTAGAAGTGAGAAGAAAGACTTGTTGAAATTTGGTCTCAAATGGGATAAGAACCCAAAACCATTGCTTTGAGGCAGTGAATGACTTGTATAAAGTTCTATTGGGTTAGAATATGTTATAGTACAATGAATTTGATTGATTACAAGTGCTAGAGATGCATGAAGAATGTTTAGAAGTGAGTAGAAAGACTTGTTGATATTTGGTCCCAAATATGATAAGAACCCAAAACCATTGCTTTGAGGCAGTGAATGGCTTGTATAAAGTTATTTTGGGTTAGAATATGTTATAATACAATGAATTTGATTGATTACAAGTGCTAGAGATGCATGAAGAATGTTTAGAAGTGAGAAGAAAGACTTGTTGATATTTGGTCTCAAATGGGATAAGAACCCAAAACCATTGCTTTGAGGCAATGAATGACTTGTAAAAAGCTATTTTGGGTTAGAATATGTTATAATACCATGAATTTGAATGATTACAAGTGCTAGAGATGCATGAAGAATGTTTAGAAGTGAGTAGAAAGACTTGTTGATATTTGGTCCCAAAAGGGATAAGAACCCAAAACCAAATCTTTGAGGCAATGAATGGCTTGTAAAAAGCTATTTTGGGTTAGAATATGTGATAATACCATGCATTTGAATGATTACAAGTGCTAGAGATACATGAAGAATGTTTAGAAGTTAGTAGAAAGACTTGTTGATATTTGGTCCCAAATGGGATAAGAACCCAAAACCATTGCTTTGAGGCAATGAATGGCTTGTAAAAAGCTATTTTGGGTTAGAATATGTTATAATACCATGAATTTGAATGATTACAAGTGCTAGAGATACATGAAGAATGTTTAGAAGTTAGTAGAAAGACTTGTTGATATTTGGTCCCAAATGGGATAAGAACCCAAAACCAATGCTTTGAGGCAATGAATGGCTTGTAAAAAGCTATTTTGGGTTAGAATATGTTATAATACAATGAATTTGATTGATTACAAGTGGTAGAGATGCACGAAGAATGTTTAGATGTGAGAAGAAAGACTTGTTGATATTTGGTCCCAAATGGGATAAGAACCCAAAACCAAATCTTTGAGGCAATGAATGGCTTGTAAAAAGCTATTTTGGGTTAGAATATGTTATAATACCATGAATTTGAATGATTACAAGTGCTAGAGATACATGAAGAATGTTTAGAAGTTAGTAGAAAGACTTGTTGATATTTGGTCCCAAATGGGATAAGAACCCAAAACCATTGCTTTGAGGCAATGAATGGCTTGTAAAAAGCTATTTTGGGTTAGAATATGTTATAATACCATGAATTTGAATGATTACAAGTGCTAGAGATACATGAAGAATGTTTAGAAGTTAGTAGAAAGACTTGTTGATATTTGGTCCTAAATGGGATAAGAACCCAAAACCATTGCTTTGAGGCAATGAATGGCTTGTAAAAAGCTATTTTGGGTTAGAATATGTTATAATACCATGAAGAATGTTTAGAAGTGAGAAGAAAGACTTGTTGATATTTGGTCCCAAATGGGATAAGAACCCAAAACCAAATCTTTGAGGCAGTGAATGGCTTGTATAAAGTTGTTTTGGGTTAGAATATGTTATAATACAATGAATTTGATTGATTACAAGTGCTAGAGATGCATGAAGAATGTTTAGAAGTGAGAAGAAATACTTGTTGATATTTGGTCCCAAATGGGATAAGAACCCAAAACCAAATCTTTGAGGCAGTGAATGGCTTGTATAAAGTTGTTTTGGGTTAGAATATGATATAATACAATGAATTTGATTGATTACAAGTGCTAGAGATGCATGAAGAATGTTTAGAAGTGAGTAGAAAGACTTGTTGATATTTGGTCCCAAATATGATAAGAACCCAAAACCATTGCTTTGAGGCAGTGAATGGCTTGTATAAAGTTATTTTGGGTTAGAATATGTTATAATACAATGAATTTGATTGATTACAAGTGCTAGAGATGCATGAAGAATGTTTAGAAGTGAGAAGAAAGACTTGTTGATATTTGGTCTCAAATGGGATAAGAACCCAAAACCATTGCTTTGAGGCAATGAATGACTTGTAAAAAGCTATTTTGGGTTAGAATATGTTATAATACCATGAATTTGAATGATTACAAGTGCTAGAGATGCATGAAGAATGTTTAGAAGTGAGTAGAAAGACTTGTTGATATTTGGTCCCAAAAGGGATAAGAACCCAAAACCAAATCTTTGAGGCAATGAATGGCTTGTAAAAAGCTATTTTGGGTTAGAATATGTGATAATACCATGCATTTGAATGATTACAAGTGCTAGAGATACATGAAGAATGTTTAGAAGTTAGTAGAAAGACTTGTTGATATTTGGTCCCAAATGGGATAAGAACCCAAAACCATTGCTTTGAGGCAATGAATGGCTTGTAAAAAGCTATTTTGGGTTAGAATATGTTATAATACCATGAATTTGAATGATTACAAGTGCTAGAGATACATGAAGAATGTTTAGAAGTTAGTAGAAAGACTTGTTGATATTTGGTCCCAAATGGGATAAGAACCCAAAACCAATGCTTTGAGGCAATGAATGGCTTGTAAAAAGCTATTTTGGGTTAGAATATGTTATAATACAATGAATTTGATTGATTACAAGTGGTAGAGATGCACGAAGAATGTTTAGATGTGAGAAGAAAGACTTGTTGATATTTGGTCCCAAATGGGATAAGAACCCAAAACCAAATCTTTGAGGCAATGAATGGCTTGTAAAAAGCTATTTTGGGTTAGAATATGTTATAATACCATGAATTTGAATGATTACAAGTGCTAGAGATACATGAAGAATGTTTAGAAGTTAGTAGAAAGACTTGTTGATATTTGGTCCCAAATGGGATAAGAACCCAAAACCATTGCTTTGAGGCAATGAATGGCTTGTAAAAAGCTATTTTGGGTTAGAATATGTTATAATACCATGAATTTGAATGATTACAAGTGCTAGAGATACATGAAGAATGTTTAGAAGTTAGTAGAAAGACTTGTTGATATTTGGTCCTAAATGGGATAAGAACCCAAAACCATTGCTTTGAGGCAATGAATGGCTTGTAAAAAGCTATTTTGGGTTAGAATATGTTATAATACCATGAAGAATGTTTAGAAGTGAGAAGAAAGACTTGTTGATATTTGGTCCCAAATGGGATAAGAACCCAAAACCAAATCTTTGAGGCAGTGAATGGCTTGTATAAAGTTGTTTTGGGTTAGAATATGTTATAATACAATGAATTTGATTGATTACAAGTGCTAGAGATGCATGAAGAATGTTTAGAAGTGAGAAGAAATACTTGTTGATATTTGGTCCCAAATGGGATAAGAACCCAAAACCAAATCTTTGAGGCAGTGAATGGCTTGTATAAAGTTGTTTTGGGTTAGAATATGATATAATACAATGAATTTGATTGATTACAAGTGCTAGAGATGCATGAAGAATGTTTAGAAGTGAGTAGAAAGACTTGTTGATATTTGGTCCCAAATATGATAAGAACCCAAAACCATTGCTTTGAGGCAGTGAATGGCTTGTATAAAGTTATTTTGGGTTAGAATATGTTATAATACAATGAATTTGATTGATTACAAGTGCTAGAGATGCATGAAGAATGTTTAGAAGTGAGAAGAAAGACTTGTTGATATTTGGTCTCAAATGGGATAAGAACCCAAAACCATTGCTTTGAGGCAATGAATGACTTGTAAAAAGCTATTTTGGGTTAGAATATGTTATAATACCATGAATTTGAATGATTACAAGTGCTAGAGATGCATGAAGAATGTTTAGAAGTGAGTAGAAAGACTTGTTGATATTTGGTCCCAAAAGGGATAAGAACCCAAAACCAAATCTTTGAGGCAATGAATGGCTTGTAAAAAGCTATTTTGGGTTAGAATATGTGATAATACCATGCATTTGAATGATTACAAGTGCTAGAGATACATGAAGAATGTTTAGAAGTTAGTAGAAAGACTTGTTGATATTTGGTCCCAAATGGGATAAGAACCCAAAACCATTGCTTTGAGGCAATGAATGGCTTGTAAAAAGCTATTTTGGGTTAGAATATGTTATAATACCATGAATTTGAATGATTACAAGTGCTAGAGATACATGAAGAATGTTTAGAAGTTAGTAGAAAGACTTGTTGATATTTGGTCCCAAATGGGATAAGAACCCAAAACCAATGCTTTGAGGCAATGAATGGCTTGTAAAAAGCTATTTTGGGTTAGAATATGTTATAATACAATGAATTTGATTGATTACAAGTGGTAGAGATGCACGAAGAATGTTTAGATGTGAGAA
Organism: Capsella bursa-pastoris; assembly: GCA_036452645.1. Taxonomy (NCBI): domain Eukaryota; kingdom Viridiplantae; phylum Streptophyta; class Magnoliopsida; order Brassicales; family Brassicaceae; genus Capsella; species Capsella bursa-pastoris. The sequence continues at coordinate 4,880,533 of CP144186.1, forward strand.
GAAAGACTTGTTGATATTTGGTCCCAAATGGGATAAGAACCCAAAACCAAATCTTTGAGGCAATGAATGGCTTGTAAAAAGCTATTTTGGGTTAGAATATGTTATAATACCATGAATTTGAATGATTACAAGTGCTAGAGATACATGAAGAATGTTTAGAAGTTAGTAGAAAGACTTGTTGATATTTGGTCCCAAATGGGATAAGAACCCAAAACCATTGCTTTGAGGCAATGAATGGCTTGTAAAAAGCTATTTTGGGTTAGAATATGTTATAATACCATGAATTTGAATGATTACAAGTGCTAGAGATACATGAAGAATGTTTAGAAGTTAGTAGAAAGACTTGTTGATATTTGGTCCTAAATGGGATAAGAACCCAAAACCATTGCTTTGAGGCAATGAATGGCTTGTAAAAAGCTATTTTGGGTTAGAATATGTTATAATACCATGAAGAATGTTTAGAAGTGAGAAGAAAGACTTGTTGATATTTGGTCCCAAATGGGATAAGAACCCAAAACCAAATCTTTGAGGCAGTGAATGGCTTGTATAAAGTTGTTTTGGGTTAGAATATGTTATAATACAATGAATTTGATTGATTACAAGTGCTAGAGATGCATGAAGAATGTTTAGAAGTGAGAAGAAATACTTGTTGATATTTGGTCCCAAATGGGATAAGAACCCAAAACCAAATCTTTGAGGCAGTGAATGGCTTGTATAAAGTTGTTTTGGGTTAGAATATGATATAATACAATGAATTTGATTGATTACAAGTGCTAGAGATGCATGAAGAATGTTTAGAAGTGAGAAGAAAGACTTGTTGAAATTTGGTCTCAAATGGGATAAGAACCCAAAACCATTGCTTTGAGGCAGTGAATGGCTTGTATAAAGTTCTATTGGGTTAGAATATGTTATAGTACAATGAATTTGATTGATTACAAGTGCTAGAGATGCATGAAGAATGTTTAGAAGTGAGTAGAAAGACTTGTTGATATTTGGTCCCAAATAGGATAAGAACCCAAAACCATTGCTTTGAGACAGTGAATGGCTTGTATAAAGTTATTTTGGGTTAGAATATGTTATAATACAATGAATTTGATTGATTACAAGTGCTAGAGATGCATGAAGAATGTTTAGAAGTGAGAAGAAAGACTTGTTGATATTTGGTCTCAAATGGGATAAGATCCCAAAACCATTGCTTTGAGGCAATGAATGGCTTGTAAAAAGCTATTTTGGGTTAGAATATGTTATAATACCATGAATTTGAATGATTACAAGTTCTAGAGATGCATGAAGAATGTTTAGAAGTGAGTAGAAAGACTTGTTGATATTTGGTCCCAAATGGGATAAGAACCCAAAACCAAATCTTTGAGGCAATGAATGGCTTGTAAAAAGCTATTTTGGGTTAGAATATGTTATAATACCATGCATTTGAATGATTACAAGTGCTAGAGATACATGAAGAATGTTTAGAACTTAGTAGAAAGACTTGTTGATATTTGGTCCCAAATGGGATAAGAACCCAAAACCATTGCTTTGAGGCAATGAATGGCTTGTAAAAAGCTATTTTGGGTTAGAATATGTTATAAAACCATGAATTTGAATGATTACAAGTGCTAGAGATACATGAAGAATGTTTAGAAGTGAGAAGAAAGACTTGTTGATATTTGGTCCCAAATGGGAGAAGAACCCAAAACCATTGCTTTGAGGCAATGAATGGCTTGTATAAAGTTATTTTGGGTTAGAATATGTTATAATACAATGAATTTGATTGATTACAAGTGGTAAAGATGCATGAAGAATGTTTAGAAGTGAGAAGAAAGACTTGTTGATATTTGGTCCCAAATGGGATAAGAACCCAAAACCAAATCTTTGAGGCAATGAATGGCTTGTAAAAATCTATTTTGGGTTAGAATATGTTATAATACCATGAATTTGAATGATTACAAGTGCTAGAGATACATGAAGAATGTTTAGAAGTTAGTAGAAAGACTTGTTGATATTTGGTCCCAAATGGGATAAGAACCCAAAACCATTTGTTTGAGGCAATGAATGGCTTGTAAAAATCTATTTTGGGTTAGAATATGTTATAATACCATGAATTTGAATGATTACAAGTGCTAGAGATACATGAAGAATGTTTAGAAGTTAGTAGAAAGACTTGTTGATATTTGGTCCTAAATGGGATAAGAACCCAAAACCATTGCTTTGAGGCAATGAATGGCTTGTAAAAAGCTATTTTGGGTTAGAATATGTTATAATACCATGAAGAATGTTTAGAAGTGAGAAGAAAGACTTGTTGATATTTGGTCCCAAATGGGATAAGAACCCAAAACCAAATCTTTGAGGCAGTGAATGGCTTGTATAAAGTTGTTTTGGGTTAGAATATGTTATAATACAATGAATTTGATTGATTACAAGTGCTAGAGATGCATGAAGAATGTTTAGAAGTGAGAAGAAAGACTTGTTGATATTTGGTCTCAAATGGGATAAGAACCCAAAACCATTGCTTTGAGGCAATGAATGGCTTGTAAAAAGCTATTTTGGGTTAGAATATGTTATAATACCATGAATTTGAATGATTACAAGTGCTAGAGATGCATGAAGAATGTTTAGAAGTGAGTAGAAAGACTTGTTGATATTTGGTCCCAAATGGGATAAGAACCCAAAACCAAATCTTTGAGGCAATGAATGGCTTGTAAAAAGCTATTTTGGGTTAGAATATGTTATAATACCATGCATTTGAATGATTACAAGTGCTAGAGATACATGAAGAATGTTTAGAAGTTAGTAGAAAGACTTGTTGATATTTGGTCCCAAATGGGATAAGAACCCAAAACCATTGCTTTGAGGCAATGAATGGCTTGTAAAAAGCTATTTTGGGTTAGAATATGTTATAATACCATGAATTTGAATGATTACAAGTGCTAGAGATACATGAAGAATGTTTAGAAGTTAGTAGAAAGACTTGTTGATATTTGGTCCTAAATGGGATAAGAACCCAAAACCATTGCTTTGAGGCAATGAATGGCTTGTAAAAAGCTATTTTGGGTTAGAATATGTTATAATACCATGAAGAATGTTTAGAAGTGAGAAGAAAGACTTGTTGATATTTGGTCCCAAATGGGATAAGAACCCAAAACCAAATCTTTGAGGCAGTGAATGGCTTGTATAAAGTTGTTTTGGGTTAGAATATGTTATAATACAATGAATTTGATTGATTACAAGTGCTAGAGATGCATGAAGAATGTTTAGAAGTGAGAAGAAAGACTTGTTGATATTTGGTCCCAAATGGGATAAGAACCCAAAACCAAATCTTTGAGGCAGTGAATGGCTTGTATAAAGTTGTTTTGGGTTAGAATATGATATAATACAATGAATTTGATTGATTACAAGTGCTAGAGATGCATGAAGAATGTTTAGAAGTGAGAAGAAAGACTTGTTGAAATTTGGTCTCAAATGGGATAAGAACCCAAAACCATTGCTTTGAGGCAGTGAATGGCTTGTATAAAGTTCTATTGGGTTAGAATATGTTATAGTACAATGAATTTGATTGATTACAAGTGCTAGAGATGCATGAAGAATGTTTAGAAGTGAGTAGAAAGACTTGTTGATATTTGGTCCCAAATAGGATAAGAACCCAAAACCATTGCTTTGAGACAGTGAATGGCTTGTATAAAGTTATTTTGGGTTAGAATATGTTATAATACAATGAATTTGATTGATTACAAGTGCTAGAGATGCATGAAGAATGTTTAGAAGTGAGAAGAAAGACTTGTTGATATTTGGTCTCAAATGGGATAAGAACCCAAAACCATTGCTTTGAGGCAATGAATGGCTTGTAAAAAGCTATTTTGGGTTAGAATATGTTATAATACCATGAATTTGAATGATTACAAGTGCTAGAGATGCATGAAGAATGTTTAGAAGTGAGTAGAAAGACTTGTTGATATTTGGTCCCAAATGGGATAAGAACCCAAAACCAAATCTTTGAGGCAATGAATGGCTTGTAAAAAGCTATTTTGGGTTAGAATATGTTATAATACCATGCATTTGAATGATTACAAGTGCTAGAGATACATGAAGAATGTTTAGAAGTTAGTAGAAAGACTTGTTGATATTTGGTCCCAAATGGGATAAGAACCCAAAACCATTGCTTTGAGGCAATGAATGGCTTGTAAAAAGCTATTTTGGGTTAGAATATGTTATAAAACCATGAATTTGAATGATTACAAGTGCTAGAGATACATGAAGAATGTTTAGAAGTGAGAAGAAAGACTTGTTGATATTTGGTCCCAAATGGGAGAAGAACCCAAAACCATTGCTTTGAGGCAATGAATGGCTTGTATAAAGTTATTTTGGGTTAGAATATGTTATAATACAATGAATTTGATTGATTACAAGTGGTAAAGATGCATGAAGAATGTTTAGAAGTGAGAAGAAAGACTTGTTGATATTTAGTCCCAAATGGGATAAGAACCCAAAACCATTGCTTTGAGGCAATGAATGGCTTGTAAAAAGCTATTTTGGGTTAGAATATGTTATAATACAATGAATTTGATTGATTACAAGTGGTAGAGATGCACGAAGAATGTTTAGATGTGAGAAGAAAGACTTGTTGATATTTGGTCCCAAATGGGATAAGAACCCAAAACCAAATCTTTGAGGCAATGAATGGCTTGTAAAAATCTATTTTGGGTTAGAATATGTTATAATACCATGAATTTGAATGATTACAAGTGCTAGAGATACATGAAGAATGTTTAGAAGTTAGTAGAAAGACTTGTTGATATTTGGTCCCAAATGGGATAAGAACCCAAAACCATTGGTTTGAGGCAATGAATGGCTTGTAAAAAGCTATTTTGGGTTAGAATATGTTATAATACCATGAATTTGAATGATTACAAGTGCTAGAGATGCAGGAAGAATGTTTAGAATTGAGTAGAAAGACTTGTTGATATTTGGTCCCAAATGGGAGAAGAACCCAAAACCATTGCTTTGAGGCAATGAATGGCTTGTAAAAAGCTATTTTGGGTTAGAATATGTTATAATACAATGAATTTGATTGATTACAAGTGGTAGAGATGCACGAAGAATGTTTAGATGTGAGAAGAAAGACTTGTTGATATTTGGTCCCAAATGGGATAAGAACCCAAAACCAAATCTTTGAGGCAGTGAATGGCTTGTATAAAGTTGTTTTGGGTTAGAATATGTTATAATACAATGAATTTGATTGATTACAAGTGCTAGAGATGCATGAAGAATGTTTAGAAGTGAGAAGAAAGACTTGTTGAAATTTGGTCTCAAATGGGATAAGAACCCAAAACCATTGCTTTGAGGCAGTGAATGGCTTGTATAAAGTTATTTTGGGTTAGAATATGTTATAATACAATGAATTTGATGGATTACAAGTGGTAGAGATGCATGACGAATGTTTAGAAGTGAGAAGAAAGACTTGTTGATATTTGGTCTCCAATGGGATAAGAACCCAAAACCATTGCTTTGAGGCAATGAATGGCTTGTAAAAAGCTATTTTGGGTTAGAATATGTTATAATACCATGAATTTGAATGATTACAAGTGCTAGAGATACATGAAGAATGTTTAGAAGTTAGTAGAAAGACTTGTTGATATTTGGTCCCAAATGGGATAAGAACCCAAAACCATTGCTTTGAGGCAATGAATGGCTTGTAAAGAGCTATTTTGGGTTAGAATATGTTATAATACCATGAATTTGAATGATTACAAGTGCTAGAGATACATGAAGAATGTTTAGAAGTGAGTAGAAAGACTTGTTGAAATTTGGTCTCAAATGGGATAAGAACCCAAAACCATTGCTTTGAGGCAGTGAATGGCTTGTATAAAGTTCTATTGGGTTAGAATATGTTATAGTACAATGAATTTGATTGATTACAAGTGCTAGAGATGCATGAAGAATGTTTAGAAGTGAGTAGAAAGACTTGTTGATATTTGGTCCCAAATAGGATAAGAACCCAAAACCATTGCTTTGAGGCAGTGAATGGCTTGTATAAAGTTATTTTAGGTTAGAATATGTTATAATACAATGAATTTGATTGATTACAAGTGCTACAGATGCATGAAGAATGTTTAGAAGTGAGAAGAAAGACTTGTTGATATTTGGTCTCAAATGGGATAAGAACCCAAAACCATTGCTTTGAGGCAATGAATGGCTTGTAAAAAGCTATTTTGGGTTAGAATATGTTATAATACCATGAATTTGAATGATTACAAGTGCTAGAGATGCATGAAGAATGTTTAGAAGTGAGTAGAAAGACTTGTTGATATTTGGTCCCAAATGGGATAAGAACCCAAAACCAAATCTTTGAGGCAATGAATGGCTTGTAAAAAGCTATTTTGGGTTAGAATATGTTATAATACCATGAATTTGAATGATTACAAGTGCTAGAGATACATGAAGAATGTTTAGAAGTTAGTAGAAAGACTTGTTGATATTTGGTCCCAAATGGGATAAGAACCCAAAACCATTGCATTGAGGCAATGAATGGCTTGTAAAAAGCTATTTTGGGTTAGAATATGTTATAATACCATGAATTTGAATGATTACAAGTGCTAGAGATACATGAAGAATGTTTAGAAGTGAGAAGAAAGACTTGTTGATATTTGGTCCCAAATGGGAGAAGAACCCAAAACCATTGCTTTGAGGCAATGAATGGCTAGTATAAAGTTGTTTTGGGTTAGAATATGTTATAATACAATGAATTTGATTGATTACAAGTGGTAGAGATGCATGAAAAATGTTTAGAAGTGAGAAGAAAGACTTGTTGCTATTTGGTCCCAAATGGGATAAGAACCCAAAACCATTGCTTTGAGGCAATGAATGGCTTGTAAAAACCTATTTTGGGTTAGAATATGTTATAATACAATGAATTTGATTGATTACAAGTGGTAGAGATGCACGAAGAATGTTTAGATGTGAGAAGAAAGACTTGTTGATATTTGGTCCCAAATGGGATAAGAACCCAAAACCAAATCTTTGAGGCAATGAATGGCTTGTAAAAAGCTATTTTGGGTTAGAATATGTTATAATACCATGAATTTGAATGATTACAAGTGCTAGAGATACATGAAGAATGTTTAGAAGTTAGTAGAAAGACTTGTTGATATTTGGTCCCAAATGGGATAAGAACCCAAAACCATTGGTTTGAGGCAATGAATGGCTTGTAAAAAGCTATTTTGGGTTAGAATATGTTATAATACCATGAATTTGAATGATTACAAGTGCTAGAGATGCAGGAAGAATGTTTAGAATTGAGTAGAAAGACTTGTTGATATTTGGTCCCAAATGGGAGAAGAACCCAAAACCATTGCTTTGAGGCAATGAATGGCTTGTAAAAAGCTATTTTGGGTTAGAATATGTTATAATACAATGAATTTGATTGATTACAAGTGGTAGAGATGCACGAAGAATGTTTAGATGTGAGAAGAAAGACTTGTTGATATTTGGTCCCAAATGGGATAAGAACCCAAAACCAAATCTTTGAGGCAGTGAATGGCTTGTATAAAGTTGTTTTGGGTTAGAATATGTTATAATACAATGAATTTGATTGATTACAAGTGCTAGAGATGCATGAAGAATGTTTAGAAGTGAGAAGAAAGACTTGTTGAAATTTGGTCTCAAATGGGATAAGAACCCAAAACCATTGCTTTGAGGCAGTGAATGGCTTGTATAAAGTTATTATTGAAATAAATGAGCACAAGCAATGAAGGAACGATCGATCACAACATCAAGGGATCGATCGATCACAACAACAAGGAAATGACCGATCGTTCACAACAAGGGACCGATCAATCTATCCACTAGAACGATCGGTCTCTAGGCACACACGTGATCAAGGTGTGCAAAGTTCGGGTCAAAGTTATCAAGACCGGTTGTTGTGCAAAGTTCGGGTCATTCATGAAGTGATCAAGATGTGCAAAGTTCGGGTCATTCATGAAGTGATCAAGATGTGCAAAGTTCGGGTCATTCATGAAGTTATCAAGATGTGCAAAGTTCGGGTCATTCATGAAGTTATCAAGATGTGCAAAGTTCGGGTCATCACCAAGATGTGCAAAACCGGGGTTTAATCACCAAAGAAGAATGTGCAAAGTTCGGGTCAATCTTCAAGATGAAGATGTGCAAATCTAGGGTGAACAACAAGATGATAAAGAATGTGCAAATCTAGGGTCGATGAACGAAGTGAAGAAGTCCCTAGATTCAAATGTGTTTAGGCGCCAAAAGAGGAGTCACATGTGTGAGGAAGCAATGCAAGTTGCAAGGAGTCACATGTGAGTTTAAAAGGGACGTTGGGAGCTGTCACTATCATCTTGGACGAGCCCCTCTCTCCCCAAAGTCACATGTTGCATTTAGAAGAAGAAACAAGTGGGGAGAAGTCACATGTTGCTTCTAAGGGGCCACTTGAGAGATGTCACTCTCTCCTTTAGTATTTGTCATCAATATACATTCAAAAGTGTATAAGTGAATGTATATGTGACCGTTGCTCACTAGGTTTTAGAAGGGATACTCTTATCCCATTCATTTTTGTATAAATATGTAAGCTTCACATTAATAAAGTTAAGCTCTCTTTTGGGAGACTTCCCCTTTATACAAATCGTCTTCTATACTTAAAAATGGGTAGATTAGAGTCTAAATAATCACATGGAGAGACCAAGCCTTGGCAATGCTTGGTCTCTACCTTCCTTTCATTCGATTCTCTTCACCATTCTCTACACGATTCTATAAGGGGTTTTGTGTTCTGTTTTGGTGTGAGAGAGCTGCTGCCTCTCATACTTATTCTTGAGTATACACAGCTTGTTGGACGTGTATTACTATGGTTATAACCTCAAGAATAGCTCTCATTGAGTTCGTTCTTGATTGTTATACACAAGAGCACACAAACTCAGATTTGGTGTTCTTGTGAGTTTCTTATGAGTTTATGGAGGAGATTGGATCTTGCAGCTCATTCTCTTCGAAATCTTACAGTTATTTTGGGTTAGAATATGTTATAATACAATGAATTTGATGGATTACAAGTGGTAGAGATGCATGACGAATGTTTAGAAGTGAGAAGAAAGACTTGTTGATATTTGGTCTCCAATGGGATAAGAACCCAAAACCATTGCTTTGAGGCAATGAATGGCTTGTAAAAAGCTATTTTGGGTTAGAATATGTTATAATACCATGAATTTGAATGATTACAAGTGCTAGAGATACATGAAGAATGTTTAGAAGTTAGTAGAAAGACTTGTTGATATTTGGTCCCAAATGGGATAAGAACCCAAAACCATTGCTTTGAGGCAATGAATGGCTTGTAAAGAGCTATTTTGGGTTAGAATATGTTATAATACCATGAATTTGAATGATTACAAGTGCTAGAGATACATGAAGAATGTTTAGAAGTGAGTAGAAAGACTTGTTGAAATTTGGTCTCAAATGGGATAAGAACCCAAAACCATTGCTTTGAGGCAGTGAATGGCTTGTATAAAGTTCTATTGGGTTAGAATATGTTATAGTACAATGAATTTGATTGATTACAAGTGCTAGAGATGCATGAAGAATGTTTAGAAGTGAGTAGAAAGACTTGTTGATATTTGGTCCCAAATAGGATAAGAACCCAAAACAATTGCTTTGAGGCAGTGAATGGCTTGTAAAAACCTATTTTGGGTTAGAATATGTTATAATACCATGAATTTGAATGATTACAAGTGCTAGAGATGCATGAAGAATGTTTAGAAGTGAGTAGAAAGACTTGTTGATATTTGGTCCCAAATGGGATAAGAACCCAAAACCAAATCTTTGAGGCAATGAATGGCTTGTAAAAAGCTATTTTGGGTTAGAATATGTTATAATACCATGAATTTGAATGATTACAAGTGCTAGAGATACATGAAGAATGTTTAGAAGTTAGTAGAAAGACTTGTTGATATTTGGTCCCAAATGGGATAAGAACCCAAAACCATTGCTTTGAGGCAATGAATGGCTTGTAAAAAGCTATTTTGGGTTAGAATATGTTATAATACCATGAATTTGAATGATTACAAGTGCTAGAGATACATGAAGAATGTTTAGAAGTGAGAAGAAAGACTTGTTGATATTTGGTCCCAAATGGGAGAAGAACCCAAAACCATTGCTTTGAGGCAATGAATGGCTTGTATAAAGTTATTTTGGGTTAGAATATGTTATAATACAATGAATTTGATTGATTACAAGTGGTAGAGATGCATGAAGAATGTTTAGAAGTGAGAAGAAAGACTTGTTGCTATTTGGTCCCAAATGGGATAAGAACCCAAAACCATTGCTTTGAGGCAATGAATGGCTTGTAAAAACCTATTTTGGGTTAGAATATGTTATAATACAATGAATTTGATTGATTACAAGTGGTAGAGATGCACGAAGAATGTTTAGATGTGAGAAGAAAGACTTGTTGATATTTGGTCCCAAATGGGATAAGAACCCAAAACCAAATCTTTAAGGCAATGAATGGCTTGTAAAAAGCTATTTTGGGTTAGAATATGTTATAATACCATGAATTTGAATGATTACAAGTGCTAGAGATACATGAAGAATGTTTAGATGTTAGTAGAAAGACTTGTTGATATTTGGTCCCAAATGGGATAAGAACCCAAAACCATTTGTTTGAGGCAATGAATGGCTTGTAAAAAGCTATTTTGGGTTAGAATATGTTATAATACCATGAATTTGAATGATTACAAGTGCTAGAGATGCAGGAAGAATGTTTAGAATTGAGTAGAAAGACTTGTTGATATTTGGTCCCAAATGGGAGAAGAACCCAAAACCATTGCTTTGAGGCAATGAATGGCTTGTAAAAAGCTATTTTGGGTTAGAATATGTTATAATACAATGAATTTGATTGATTACAAGTGGTAGAGATGCACGAAGAATGTTTAGATGTGAGAAGAAAGACTTGTTGATATTTGGTCCCAAATGGGATAAGAACCCAAAACCAAATCTTTGAGGCAGTGAATGGCTTGTATAAAGTTGTTTTGGGTTAGAATATGTTATAATACAATGAATTTGATTGATTACAAGTGCTAGAGATGCATGAAGAATGTTTAGAAGTGAGAAGAAAGACTTGTTGAAATTTGGTCTCAAATGGGATAAGAACCCAAAACCATTGCTTTGAGGCAGTGAATGGCTTGTATAAAGTTATTTTGGGTTAGAATATGTTATAATACAATGAATTTGATGGATTACAAGTGGTAGAGATGCATGACGAATGTTTAGAAGTGAGAAGAAAGACTTGTTGATATTTGGTCTCCAATGGGATAAGAACCCAAAACCATTGCTTTGAGGCAATGAATGGCTTGTAAAAAGCTATTTTGGGTTAGAATATGTTATAATACCATGAATTTGAATGATTACAAGTGCTAGAGATACATGAAGAATGTTTAGAAGTTAGTAGAAAGACTTGTTGATATTTGGTCCCAAATGGGATAAGAACCCAAAACCATTGGTTTGAGGCAATGAATGGCTTGTAAAAAGCTATTTTGGGTTAGAATATGTTATAATACCATGAATTTGAATGATTACAAGTGCTAGAGATGCAGGAAGAATGTTTAGAATTGAGTAGAAAGACTTGTTGATATTTGGTCCCAAATGGGAGAAGAACCCAAAACCATTGCTTTGAGGCAGAGAATGGCTTGTATAAAGTTCTATTGGGTTAGAATATGTTATAGTACAATGAATTTGATTGATTACAAGTGCTAGAGATGCATGAAGAATGTTTAGAAGTGAGTAGAAAGACTTGTTGATATTTGGTCCCAAATAGGATAAGAACCCAAAACCATTGCTTTGAGGCAGTGAATGGCTTGTATAAAGTTATTTTGGGTTAGAATATGTTATAATACAATGAATTTGATTGATTACAAGTGCTAGAGATGCATGAAGAATGTTTAGAAGTGAGAAGAAAGACTTGTTGATATTTGGTCTCAAATGGGATAAGAACCCAAAACCATTGCTTTGAGGCAATGAATGGCTTGTAAAAAGCTATTTTGGGTTAGAATATGTTATAATACCATGAATTTGAATGATTACAAGTGCTAGAGATGCATGAAGAATGTTTAGAAGTGAGTAGAAAGACTTGTTGATATTTGGTCCCAAATGGGATAAGAACCCAAAACCAAATCTTTGAGGCAATGAATGGCTTGTAAAAAGCTATTTTGGGTTAGAATATGTTATAATACCATGAATTTGAATGATTACAAGTGCTAGAGATACATGAAGAATGTTTAGAAGTGAGTAGAAAGACTTGTTGAAATTTGGTCTCAAATGGGATAAGAACCCAAAACCATTGCTTTGAGGCAGTGAATGGCTTGTATAAAGTTCTATTGGGTTAGAATATGTTATAGTACAATGAATTTGATTGATTACAAGTGCTAGAGATGCATGAAGAATGTTTAGAAGTGAGTAGAAAGACTTGTTGATATTTGGTCCCAAATAGGATAAGAACCCAAAACCATTGCTTTGAGGCAGTGAATGGCTTGTAAAAACCTATTTTGGGTTAGAATATGTTATAATACCATGAATTTGAATGATTACAAGTGCTAGAGATGCATGAAGAATGTTTAGAAGTGAGTAGAAAGACTTGTTGATATTTGGTCCCAAATGGGATAAGAACCCAAAACCAAATCTTTGAGGCAATGAATGGCTTGTAAAAAGCTATTTTGGGTTAGAATATGTTATAATACCATGAATTTGAATGATTACAAGTGCTAGAGATACATGAAGAATGTTTAGAAGTTAGTAGAAAGACTTGTTGATATTTGGTCCCAAATGGGATAAGAACCCAAAACCATTGCTTTGAGGCAATGAATGGCTTGTAAAAAGCTATTTTGGGTTAGAATATGTTATAATACCATGAATTTGAATGATTACAAGTGCTAGAGATACATGAAGAATGTTTAGAAGTGAGAAGAAAGACTTGTTGATATTTGGTCCCAAATGGGAGAAGAACCCAAAACTATTGCTTTGAGGCAATGAATGGCTTGTATAAAGTTATTTTGGGTTAGAATATGTTATAATACAATGAATTTGATTGATTACAAGTGGTAGAGATGCATGAAGAATGTTTAGAAGTGAGAAGAAAGACTTGTTGCTATTTGGTCCCAAATGGGATAAGAACCCAAAACCATTGCTTTGAGGCAATGAATGGCTTGTAAAAACCTATTTTGGGTTAGAATATGTTATAATACAATGAATTTGATTGATTACAAGTGGTAGAGATGCACGAAGAATGTTTAGATGTGAGAAGAAAGACTTGTTGATATTTGGTCCCAAATGATATAAGAACCCAAAACCAAATCTTTGAGGCAATGAATGGCTTGTAAAAAGCTATTTTGGGTTAGAATATGTTATAATACCATGAATTTGAATGATTACAAGTGCTAGAGATACATGAAGAATGTTTAGAAGTTAGTAGAAAGACTTGTTGATATTTGGTCCCAAATGGGATAAGAACCCAAAACCATTGGTTTGAGGCAATGAATGGCTTGTAAAAAGCTATTTTGGGTTAGAATATGTTATAATACCATGAATTTGAATGATTACAAGTGCTAGAGATGCAGGAAGAATGTTTAGAATTGAGTAGAAAGACTTGTTGATATTTGGTCCCAAATGGGAGAAGAACCCAAAACCATTGCTTTGAGGCAATGAATGGCTTGTAAAAAGCTATTTTGGGTTAGAATATGTTATAATACAATGAATTTGATTGATTACAAGTGGTAGAGATGCACGAAGAATGTTTAGATGTGAGAAGAAAGACTTGTTGATATTTGGTCCCAAATGGGATAAGAACCCAAAACCAAATCTTTGAGGCAGTGAATGGCTTGTATAAAGTTGTTTTGGGTTAGAATATGTTATAATACAATGAATTTTATTGATTACAAGTGCTAGAGATGCATGAAGAATGTTTAGAAGTGAGAAGAAAGACTTGTTGAAATTTGGTCTCAAATGGGATAAGAACCCAAAACCATTGCTTTGAGGCAGTGAATGGCTTGTATAAAGTTATTTTGGGTTAGAATATGTTATAATACAATGAATTTGATGGATTACAAGTGGTAGAGATGCATGACGAATGTTTAGAAGTGAGAAGAAAGACTTGTTGATATTTGGTCTCCAATGGGATAAGAACCCAAAACCATTGCTTTGAGGCAATGAATGGCTTGTAAAAAGCTATTTTGGGTTAGAATATGTTATAATACCATGAATTTGAATGATTACAAGTGCTAGAGATACATGAAGAATGTTTAGAAGTTAGTAGAAAGACTTGTTGATATTTGGTCCCAAATGGGATAAGAACCCAAAACCATTGGTTTGAGGCAATGAATGGCTTGTAAAAAGCTATTTTGGGTTAGAATATGTTATAATACCATGAATTTGAATGATTACAAGTGCTAGAGATGCAGGAAGAATGTTTAGAATTGAGTAGAAAGACTTGTTGATATTTGGTCCCAAATGGGAGAAGAACCCAAAACCATTGCTTTGAGGCAGTGAATGGCTTGTATAAAGTTCTATTGGGTTAGAATATGTTATAGTACAATGAATTTGATTGATTACAAGTGCTAGAGATGCATGAAGAATGTTTAGAAGTGAGTAGAAAGACTTGTTGATATTTGGTCCCAAATAGGATAAGAACCCAAAACCATTGCTTTGAGGCAGTGAATGGCTTGTATAAAGTTATTTTGGGTTAGAATATGTTATAATACAATGAATTTGATTGATTACAAGTGCTAGAGATGCATGAAGAATGTTTAGAAGTGAGAAGAAAGACTTGTTGATATTTGGTCTCAAATGGGATAAGAACCCAAAACCATTGCTTTGAGGCAATGAATGGCTTGTAAAAAGCTATTTTGGGTTAGAATATGTTATAATACCATGAATTTGAATGATTACAAGTGCTAGAGATGCATGAAGAATGTTTAGAAGTGAGTAGAAAGACTTGTTGATATTTGGTCCCAAATGGGATAAGAACCCAAAACCAAATCTTTGAGGCAATGAATGGCTTGTAAAAAGCTATTTTGGGTTAGAATATGTTATAATACCATGAATTTGAATGATTACAAGTGCTAGAGATACATGAAGAATGTTTAGAAGTTAGTAGAAAGACTTGTTGATATTTGGTCCCAAATGGGATAAGAACCAAAAACCATTGCTTTGAGGCAATGAATGGCTTGTAAAAAGCTATTTTGGGTTAGAATATGTTATAATACCATGAATTTGAATGATTACAAGTGCTAGAGATACATGAAGAATGTTTAGAAGTGAGAAGAAAGACTTGTTGATATTTGGTCCCAAATGGGAGAAGAACCCAAAACCATTGCTTTGAGGCAATGAATGGCTTGTATAAAGTTATTTTGGGTTAGAATATGTTATAATACAATGAATTTGATTGATTACAAGTGGTAGAGATGCATGAAGAATGTTTAGAAGTGAGAAGAAAGACTTGTTGCTATTTGGTCCCAAATGGGATAAGAACCCAAAACCATTGCTTTGAGGCAATGAATGGCTTGTAAAAACCTATTTTGGGTTAGAATTTGTTATAATACAATGAATTTGATTGATTACAAGTGGTAGAGATGCACGAAGAATGTTTAGATGTGAGAAGAAAGACTTGTTGATATTTGGTCCCAAATGGGATAAGAACCCAAAACCAAATCTTTGAGGCAATGAATGGCTTGTAAAAAGCTATTTTGGGTTAGAATATGTTATAATACCATGAATTTGAATGATTACAAGTGCTAGAGATACATGAAGAATGTTTAGAAGTTAGTAGAAAGACTTGTTGATATTTGGTCCCAAATGGGATAAGAACCCAAAACCATTGCTTTGAGGCAATGAATGGCTTGTAAAAAGCTATTTTGGGTTAGAATATGTTATAATACCATGAATTTGAATGATTACAAGTGCTAGAGATACATGAAGAATGTTTAGAAGTGAGAAGAAAGACTTGTTGATATTTGGTCCCAAATGGGAGAAGAACCCAAAACTATTGCTTTGAGGCAATGAATGGCTTGTATAAAGTTATTTTGGGTTAGAATATGTTATAATACAATGAATTTGATTGATTACAAGTGGTAGAGATGCATGAAGAATGTTTAGAAGTGAGAAGAAAGACTTGTTGCTATTTGGTCCCAAATGGGATAAGAACCCAAAACCATTGCTTTGAGGCAATGAATGGCTTGTAAAAACCTATTTTGGGTTAGAATATGTTATAATACAATGAATTTGATTGATTACAAGTGGTAGAGATGCACGAAGAATGTTTAGATGTGAGAAGAAAGACTTGTTGATATTTGGTCCCAAATGATATAAGAACCCAAAACCAAATCTTTGAGGCAATGAATGGCTTGTAAAAAGCTATTTTGGGTTAGAATATGTTATAATACCATGAATTTGAATGATTACAAGTGCTAGAGATACATGAAGAATGTTTAGAAGTTAGTAGAAAGACTTGTTGATATTTGGTCCCAAATGGGATAAGAACCCAAAACCATTGGTTTGAGGCAATGAATGGCTTGTAAAAAGCTATTTTGGGTTAGAATATGTTATAATACCATGAATTTGAATGATTACAAGTGCTAGAGATGCAGGAAGAATGTTTAGAATTGAGTAGAAAGACTTGTTGATATTTGGTCCCAAATGGGAGAAGAACCCAAAACCATTGCTTTGAGGCAATGAATGGCTTGTAAAAAGCTATTTTGGGTTAGAATATGTTATAATACAATGAATTTGATTGATTACAAGTGGTAGAGATGCACGAAGAATGTTTAGATGTGAGAAGAAAGACTTGTTGATATTTGGTCCCAAATGGGATAAGAACCCAAAACCAAATCTTTGAGGCAGTGAATGGCTTGTATAAAGTTGTTTTGGGTTAGAATATGTTATAATACAATGAATTTGATTGATTACAAGTGCTAGAGATGCATGAAGAATGTTTAGAAGTGAGAAGAAAGACTTGTTGAAATTTGGTCTCAAATGGGATAAGAACCCAAAACCATTGCTTTGAGGCAGTGAATGGCTTGTATAAAGTTATTTTGGGTTAGAATATGTTATAATACAATGAATTTGATGGATTACAAGTGGTAGAGATGCATGACGAATGTTTAGAAGTGAGAAGAAAGACTTGTTGATATTTGGTCTCCAATGGGATAAGAACCCAAAACCATTGCTTTGAGGCAATGAATGGCTTGTAAAAAGCTATTTTGGGTTAGAATATGTTATAATACCATGAATTTGAATGATTACAAGTGCTAGAGATACATGAAGAATGTTTAGAAGTTAGTAGAAAGACTTGTTGATATTTGGTCCCAAATGGGATAAGAACCCAAAACCATTGGTTTGAGGCAATGAATGGCTTGTAAAAAGCTATTTTGGGTTAGAATATGTTATAATACCATGAATTTGAATGATTACAAGTGCTAGAGATGCAGGAAGAATGTTTAGAATTGAGTAGAAAGACTTGTTGATATTTGGTCCCAAATGGGAGAAGAACCCAAAACCATTGCTTTGAGGCAGTGAATGGCTTGTATAAAGTTCTATTGGGTTAGAATATGTTATAGTACAATGAATTTGATTGATTACAAGTGCTAGAGATGCATGAAGAATGTTTAGAAGTGAGTAGAAAGACTTGTTGATATTTGGTCCCAAATAGGATAAGAACCCAAAACCATTGCTTTGAGGCAGTGAATGGCTTGTATAAAGTTATTTTGGGTTAGAATATGTTATAATACAATGAATTTGATTGATTACAAGTGCTAGAGATGCATGAAGAATGTTTAGAAGTGAGAAGAAAGACTTGTTGATATTTGGTCTCAAATGGGATAAGAACCCAAAACCATTGCTTTGAGGCAATGAATGGCTTGTAAAAAGCTATTTTGGGTTAGAATATGTTATAATACCATGAATTTGAATGATTACAAGTGCTAGAGATGCATGAAGAATGTTTAGAAGTGAGTAGAAAGACTTGTTGATATTTGGTCCCAAATGGGATAAGAACCCAAAACCAAATCTTTGAGGCAATGAATGGCTTGTAAAAAGCTATTTTGGGTTAGAATATGTTATAATACCATGAATTTGAATGATTACAAGTGCTAGAGATACATGAAGAATGTTTAGAAGTTAGTAGAAAGACTTGTTGATATTTGGTCCCAAATGGGATAAGAACCAAAAACCATTGCTTTGAGGCAATGAATGGCTTGTAAAAAGCTATTTTGGGTTAGAATATGTTATAATACCATGAATTTGAATGATTACAAGTGCTAGAGATACATGAAGAATGTTTAGAAGTGAGAAGAAAGACTTGTTGATATTTGGTCCCAAATGGGAGAAGAACCCAAAACCATTGCTTTGAGGCAATGAATGGCTTGTATAAAGTTATTTTGGGTTAGAATATGTTATAATACAATGAATTTGATTGATTACAAGTGGTAGAGATGCATGAAGAATGTTTAGAAGTGAGAAGAAAGACTTGTTGCTATTTGGTCCCAAATGGGATAAGAACCCAAAACCATTGCTTTGAGGCAATGAATGGCTTGTAAAAACCTATTTTGGGTTAGAATTTGTTATAATACAATGAATTTGATTGATTACAAGTGGTAGAGATGCACGAAGAATGTTTAGATGTGAGAAGAAAGACTTGTTGATATTTGGTCCCAAATGGGATAAGAACCCAAAACCAAATCTTTGAGGCAATGAATGGCTTGTAAAAAGCTATTTTGGGTTAGAATATGTTATAATACCATGAATTTGAATGATTACAAGTGCTAGAGATACATGAAGAATGTTTAGAAGTTAGTAGAAAGACTTGTTGATATTTGGTCCCAAATGGGATAAGAACCAAAAACCATTGGTTTGAGGCAATGAATGGCTTGTAAAAAGCTATTTTGGGTTAGAATATGTTATAATACCATGAATTTGAATGATTACAAGTGCTAGAGATGCAGGAAGAATGTTTAGAATTGAGTAGAAAGACTTGTTGATATTTGGTCCCAAATGGGATAAGAACCCAAAACCAAACCTTTGAGGCAGTGAATGGCTTGTATAAAGTTGTTTTGGGTTAGAATATGTTATAATACAATGAATTTGATTGATTACAAGTTGTAGAGATGCATGAAGAATGTTTAGAAGTGAGAAGAAAGACTTGTTGATATTTGGTCTCCAATGGGATAAGAACCCAAAACCATTGCTTTGAGGCAATGAATGACTTGTAAAAAGCTATTTTGGGTTAGAATATGTTATAATACCATGAATTTGAATGATTACAAGTGCTAGAGATACATGAAGAATGTTTAGAAGTTAGTAGAAAGACTTGTTGATATTTGGTCCCAAATGGGAAAAGAACCCAAAACCATTGCTTTGAGGCAATGAATGGCTTGTAAAAAGCTATTTTGGGTTAGAATATGTTATAATACAATGAATTTGATTGATTACAAGTGGTAGAGATGCACGAAGAATGTTTAGATGTGAGAAGAAAGACTTGTTGATATTTGGTCCCAAATGGGATAAGAACCCAAAACCAAATCTTTGAGGCAGTGAATGGCTTGTATAAAGTTGTTTTGGGTTAGAATATGTTATAATACAATGAATTTGATTGATTACAAGTGCTAGAGATGCATGAAGAATGTTTAGAAGTGAGAAGAAAGACTTGTTGAAATTTGGTCTCAAATGGGATAAGAACCCAAAACCATTGCTTTGAGGCAGTGAATGGCTTGTATAAAGTTCTATTGGGTTAAAATATGTTATAATACAATGAATTTGATTGATTACAAGTGCTAGAGATGCAGGAAGAATGTTTAGAATTGAGTAGAAAGACTTGTTGATATTTGGTCCCAAATAGGATAAGAACCCAAAACCATTGCTTTGAGGCAGTGAATGGCTTGTATAAAGTTATTTTGGGTTAGAATATGTTATAATACAATGAATTTGATGGATTACAAGTGGTAGAGATGCATGACGAATGTTTAGAAGTGAGAAGAAAGACTTGTTGATATTTGGTCCCAAATAGGATAAGAACCCAAAACCATTGCTTTGAGGCAGTGAATGGCTTGTATAAAGTTATTTTGGGTTAGAATATGTTATAATACAATGAATTTGATGGATTACAAGTGGTAGAGATGCATGACGAATGTTTAGAAGTGAGAAGAAAGACTTGTTGATATTTGGTCTCCAATGGGATAAGAACCCAAAACCATTGCTTTGAGGTAGTGAATGGCTTGTATAAAGTTATTTTGGGTTAGAATATGTTATAATACCATGAATTTGAATGATTACAAGTGCTAGAGATACATGAAGAATATTTAGAAGTTAGTAGAAAGACTTGTTGATATTTGGTCCCAAATGGGATAAGAACCCAAAACCATTGCTTTGAGGCAATGAATTGCTTGTAAAAAGCTATTTTGGGTTAGAATATGTTATAATACCATGAATTTGAATGATTACAAGTGCTAGAGATACATGAAGAATGTTTAGAAGTGAGAAGAAAGACTTGTTGATATTTGGTCCCAAATGGGATAAGAACCCAAAACCATTGCTTTGAGGCAATGAATGGCTTGTAAAAGGCTATTTTGGGTTTGAATATGTTATAATACAATGAATTTGATTGATTACAAGTGGTAGAGATGCACTAAGAATGTTTAGATGTGAGAAGAAAGACTTGTTGATATTTGGTCCCAAGTGGGATAAGAACCCAAAACCAAATCTTTGAGGCAGTGAATGGCTTGTATAAAGTTGTTTTGGGTTAGAATATGTTATAATACAATGAATTTGATTGATTACAAGTGCTAGAGATGCATGAAGAATGTTTAGAAGTGAGAAGAAAGACTTGTTGATATTTGGTCTCCAATGGGATAAGAACCCAAAACCATTGGTTTGAGGCAATGAATGGCTTGTAAAAAGCTATTTTGGGTTAGAATATGTTATAATACCATGAATTTGAATGATTACAAGTGCTAGAGATGCAGGAAGAATGTTTAGAATTGAGTAGAAAGACTTGTTGATATTTGGTCCCAAATGGGATAAGAACCCAAAACCAAACCTTTGAGGCAGTGAATGGCTTGTATAAAGTTGTTTTGGGTTAGAATATGTTATAATACAATGAATTTGATTGATTACAAGTTGTAGAGATGCATGAAGAATGTTTAGAAGTGAGAAGAAAGACTTGTTGATATTTGGTCTCCAATGGGATAAGAACCCAAAACCATTGCTTTGAGGCAATGAATGACTTGTAAAAAGCTATTTTGGGTTAGAATATGTTATAATACCATGAATTTGAATGATTACAAGTGCTAGAGATACATGAAGAATGTTTAGAAGTTAGTAGAAAGACTTGTTGATATTTGGTCCCAAATGGGAAAAGAACCCAAAACCATTGCTTTGAGGCAATGAATGGCTTGTAAAAAGCTATTTTGGGTTAGAATATGTTATAATACAATGAATTTGATTGATTACAAGTGGTAGAGATGCACGAAGAATGTTTAGATGTGAGAAGAAAGACTTGTTGATATTTGGTCCCAAATGGGATAAGAACCCAAAACCAAATCTTTGAGGCAGTGAATGGCTTGTATAAAGTTGTTTTGGGTTAGAATATGTTATAATACAATGAATTTGATTGATTACAAGTGCTAGAGATGCATGAAGAATGTTTAGAAGTGAGAAGAAAGACTTGTTGAAATTTGGTCTCAAATGGGATAAGAACCCAAAACCATTGCTTTGAGGCAGTGAATGGCTTGTATAAAGTTCTATTGGGTTAAAATATGTTATAATACAATGAATTTGATTGATTACAAGTGCTAGAGATGCAGGAAGAATGTTTAGAATTGAGTAGAAAGACTTGTTGATATTTGGTCCCAAATAGGATAAGAACCCAAAACCATTGCTTTGAGGCAGTGAATGGCTTGTATAAAGTTATTTTGGGTTAGAATATGTTATAATACAATGAATTTGATGGATTACAAGTGGTAGAGATGCATGACGAATGTTTAGAAGTGAGAAGAAAGACTTGTTGATATTTGGTCCCAAATAGGATAAGAACCCAAAACCATTGCTTTGAGGCAGTGAATGGCTTGTATAAAGTTATTTTGGGTTAGAATATGTTATAATACAATGAATTTGATGGATTACAAGTGGTAGAGATGCATGACGAATGTTTAGAAGTGAGAAGAAAGACTTGTTGATATTTGGTCCCAAATAGGATAAGAACCCAAAACCATTGCTTTGAGGCAGTGAATGGCTTGTATAAAGTTATTTTGGGTTAGAATATGTTATAATACAATGAATTTGATGGATTACAAGTGGTAGAGATGCATGACGAATGTTTAGAAGTGAGAAGAAAGACTTGTTGATATTTGGTCTCCAATGGGATAAGAACCCAAAACCATTGCTTTGAGGCAGTGAATGGCTTGTATAAAGTTATTTTGGGTTAGAATATGTTATAATACAATGAATTTGATGGATTACAAGTGGTAGAGATGCATGACGAATGTTTAGAAGTGAGAAGAAAGACTTGTTGATATTTGGTCTCCAATGGGATAAGAACCCAAAACCATTGCTTTGAGGTAGTGAATGGCTTGTATAAAGTTATTTTGGGTTAGAATATGTTATAATACCATGAATTTGAATGATTACAAGTGCTAGAGATACATGAAGAATATTTAGAAGTTAGTAGAAACACTTGTTGATATTTGGTCCCAAATGGGATAAGAACCCAAAACCATTGCTTTGAGGCAATGAATTGCTTGTAAAAAGCTATTTTGGGTTAGAATATGTTATAATACCATGAATTTGAATGATTACAAGTGCTAGAGATACATGAAGAATGTTTAGAAGTGAGAAGAAAGACTTGTTGATATTTGGTCCCAAATGGGATAAGAACCCAAAACCATTGCTTTGAGGCAATGAATGGCTTGTAAAAGGCTATTTTGGGTTTGAATATGTTATAATACAATGAATTTGATTGATTACAAGTGGTAGAGATGCACGAAGAATGTTTAGATGTGAGAAGAAAGACTTGTTGATATTTGGTCCCAAGTGGGATAAGA
Organism: Capsella bursa-pastoris; assembly: GCA_036452645.1. Lineage (NCBI taxonomy): Eukaryota > Viridiplantae > Streptophyta > Magnoliopsida > Brassicales > Brassicaceae > Capsella > Capsella bursa-pastoris. The sequence goes on from CP144186.1 coordinate 4,903,599, forward strand.
ACCCAAAACCAAATCTTTGAGGCAGTGAATGGCTTGTATAAAGTTGTTTTGGGTTAGAATATGTTATAATACAATGAATTTGATTGATTACAAGTGCTAGAGATGCATGAAGAATGTTTAGAAGTGAGAAGAAAGACTTGTTGATATTTGGTCTCCAATGGGATAAGAACCCAAAACCATTGGTTTGAGGCAATGAATGGCTTGTAAAAAGCTATTTTGGGTTAGAATATGTTATAATACCATGAATTTGAATGATTACAAGTGCTAGAGATGCAGGAAGAATGTTTAGAATTGAGTAGAAAGACTTGTTGATATTTGGTCCCAAATGGGATAAGAACCCAAAACCAAACCTTTGAGGCAGTGAATGGCTTGTATAAAGTTGTTTTGGGTTAGAATATGTTATAATACAATGAATTTGATTGATTACAAGTTGTAGAGATGCATGAAGAATGTTTAGAAGTGAGAAGAAAGACTTGTTGATATTTGGTCTCCAATGGGATAAGAACCCAAAACCATTGCTTTGAGGCAATGAATGACTTGTAAAAAGCTATTTTGGGTTAGAATATGTTATAATACCATGAATTTGAATGATTACAAGTGCTAGAGATACATGAAGAATGTTTAGAAGTTAGTAGAAAGACTTGTTGATATTTGGTCCCAAATGGGAAAAGAACCCAAAACCATTGCTTTGAGGCAATGAATGGCTTGTAAAAAGCTATTTTGGGTTAGAATATGTTATAATACAATGAATTTGATTGATTACAAGTGGTAGAGATGCACGAAGAATGTTTAGATGTGAGAAGAAAGACTTGTTGATATTTGGTCCCAAATGGGATAAGAACCCAAAACCAAATCTTTGAGGCAGTGAATGGCTTGTATAAAGTTGTTTTGGGTTAGAATATGTTATAATACAATGAATTTGATTGATTACAAGTGCTAGAGATGCATGAAGAATGTTTAGAAGTGAGAAGAAAGACTTGTTGAAATTTGGTCTCAAATGGGATAAGAACCCAAAACCATTGCTTTGAGGCAGTGAATGGCTTGTATAAAGTTCTATTGGGTTAAAATATGTTATAATACAATGAATTTGATTGATTACAAGTGCTAGAGATGCAGGAAGAATGTTTAGAATTGAGTAGAAAGACTTGTTGATATTTGGTCCCAAATAGGATAAGAACCCAAAACCATTGCTTTGAGGCAGTGAATGGCTTGTATAAAGTTATTTTGGGTTAGAATATGTTATAATACAATGAATTTGATGGATTACAAGTGGTAGAGATGCATGACGAATGTTTAGAAGTGAGAAGAAAGACTTGTTGATATTTGGTCCCAAATAGGATAAGAACCCAAAACCATTGCTTTGAGGCAGTGAATGGCTTGTATAAAGTTATTTTGGGTTAGAATATGTTATAATACAATGAATTTGATGGATTACAAGTGGTAGAGATGCATGACGAATGTTTAGAAGTGAGAAGAAAGACTTGTTGATATTTGGTCTCCAATGGGATAAGAACCCAAAACCATTGCTTTGAGGCAGTGAATGGCTTGTATAAAGTTATTTTGGGTTAGAATATGTTATAATACCATGAATTTGAATGATTACAAGTGCTAGAGATACATGAAGAATATTTAGAAGTTAGTAGAAAGACTTGTTGATATTTGGTCCCAAATGGGATAAGAACCCAAAACCATTGCTTTGAGGCAATGAATTGCTTGTAAAAAGCTATTTTGGGTTAGAATATGTTATAATACCATGAATTTGAATGATTACAAGTGCTAGAGATACATGAAGAATGTTTAGAAGTGAGAAGAAAGACTTGTTGATATTTGGTCCCAAATGGGATAAGAACCCAAAACCATTGCTTTGAGGCAATGAATGGCTTGTAAAAGGCTATTTTGGGTTTGAATATGTTATAATACAATGAATTTGATTGATTACAAGTGGTAGAGATGCACGAAGAATGTTTAGATGTGAGAAGAAAGACTTGTTGATATTTGGTCCCAAGTGGGATAAGAACCCAAAACCAAATCTTTGAGGCAGTGAATGGCTTGTATAAAGTTGTTTTGGGTTAGAATATGTTATAATACAATGAATTTGATTGATTACAAGTGCTAGAGATGCATGAAGAATGTTTAGAAGTGAGAAGAAAGACTTGTTGAAATTTGGTCTCAAATGGGATGGGATAAGAACCCAAAACCATTGCTTTGAGGCAGTGAATGGCTTGTATAAAGTTCTATTGGGTTAGAATATGTTATAGTACAATGAATTTGATTGATTACAAGTGCTAGAGATGCATGAAGAATGTTTAGAAGTGAGTAGAAAGACTTGTTGATATTTGGTCCCAAATAGGATAAGAACCCAAAACCATTGCTTTGAGACAGTGAATGGCTTGTATAAAGTTATTTTGGGTTAGAATATGTTATAATACAATGAATTTGATTGATTACAAGTGCTAGAGATGCATGAAGAATGTTTAGAAGTGAGAAGAAAGACTTGTTGATATTTGGTCTCAAATGGGATAAGAACCCAAAACCATTGCTTTGAGGCAATGAATGGCTTGTAAAAAGCTATTTTGGGTTAGAATATGTTATAATACCATGAATTTGTATGATTACAAGTGCTAGAGATGCATGAAGAATGTTTAGAAGTGAGTAGAAAGACTTGTTGATATTTGGTCCCAAATGGGATAAGAACCCAAAACCAATGCTTTGAGGCAATGAATGGCTTGTAAAAAGCTATTTTGGGTTAGAATATGTTATAATACCATGAATTTGAATGATTACAAGTGCTAGAGATACATGACGAATGTTTAGAAGTGAGAAGAAAGACTTGTTGATATTTGGTCCCAAATGGGATAAGAACCCAAAACCATTGCTTTGAGGCAATGAATGGCTTGTAAAAAGCTATTTTGGGTTAGAATATGTTATAATACAATGAATTTGATTGATTACAAGTGTTAGAGATGCACGAAGAATGTTTAGATGTGAGAAGAAAGACTTGTTGATATTTGGTCCCAAATGGGATAAGAACCCAAAACCAAATCTTTGAGGCAGTGAATGGCTTGTATAAAGTTGTTTTGGGTTAGAATATGTTTTAATACAATGAATTTGATTGATTACAAGTGCTAGAGATGCATGAAGAATGTTTAGAAGTGAGAAGAAAGACTTGTTGAAATTTGGTCTCAAATGGGATAAGAACCCAAAACCATTGCTTTGAGGCAGTGAATGGCTTGTATAAAGTTCTATTGGGTTAGAATATGTTATAGTACAATGAATTTGATTGATTACAAGTGCTAGAGATGCATGAAGAATGTTTAGAAGTGAGTAGAAAGACTTGTTGATATTTGGTCCCAAATAGGATAAGAACCCAAAACCATTGCTTTGAGGTAGTGAATGGCTTGTATAAAGTTATTTTGGGTTATAATATGTTATAATACAATGAATTTGATTGATTACAAGTGCTAGAGATGCATGAAGAATGTTTAGAAGTGAGAGGAAAGACTTGTTGATATTTGGTCTCAAATGGGATAAGAACCCAAAACCATTGCTTTGAGGCAATGAATGGCTTGTAAAAAGCTATTTTGGGTTAGAATATGTTATAATACCATGAATTTGAATGATTACAAGTGCTAGAGATGCATGAAGAATGTTTAGAAGTGAGTAGAAAGACTTGTTGATATTTGGTCCCAAATGGGATAAGAACCCAAAACCAAATCTTTGAGGCAATGAATGGCTTGTAAAAAGCTATTTTGGGTTAGAATATGTTATAATACCATGAATTTGAATGATTACGAGTGCTAGAGATACATGAAGAATGTTTAGAAGTTAGTAGAAAGACTTGTTGATATTTGGTCCCAAATGGGATAAGAACCCAAAACCATTGCTTTGAGGCAATGAATGGCTTGTAAAAAGCTATTTTGGGTTAGAATATGTTATAATACAATGAATTTGATTGATTACAAGTAGTAGAGATGCACGAAGAATGTTTAGATGTGAGAAGAAAGACTTGTTGATATTTGGTCCCAAATGGGATAAGAACCCAAAACCATTGCTTTGAGGCAATGAATGGCTTGTAAAAAGCTATTTTGGGTTAGAATATGTTATAATACAATGAATTTGATTGATTACAAGTGGTAGAGATGCACGAAGAATGTTTAGATGTGAGAAGAAAGACTTGTTGATATTTGGTCCCAAATGGGATAAGAACCCAAAACCAAATCTTTGAGGCAGTGAATGGCTTGTATAAAGTTGTTTTGGGTTAGAATATGTTATAATACAATGAATTTGATTGATTACAAGTGCTAGAGATGCACGAAGAATGTTTAGAAGTGAGAAGAAAGACTTGTTGATATTTGGTCTCAAATGGGATAAGAACCCAAAACCATTGCTTTGAGGCAGTGAATGGAGTGTATAAAGCTGTTTTGGGTTAGAATATGTTATAATACAATGAATTTGATTGATTAGAAGTGCTAGAGATGCGTGAAGAATGTTTAGAAGTGAGAAGAAAGACTTGTTGATATTTGGTCCCAAATGGGAGAAGAACCCAAAACCATTGCTTTGAGGCAATGAATGGCTTGTATAAAGTTATTTTGGGTTAGAATATGTTATAATACAATGAATTTGATTGATTACAAGTGGTAGAGATGCATGAAGAATGTTTAGAAGTGAGAAGAAAGACTTGTTGATATTTGGTCCCAAATGGGATAAGAACCCAAAACCATTGCTTTGAGGCAATGAATGGCTTGTAAAAAGCTATTTTGGGTTAGAATATGTTATAATACAATGAATTTGATTGATTACAAGTGGTAGAGATGCACGAAGAATGTTTAGATGTGAGAAGAAAGACTTGTTGATATTTGGTCCCAAATGGGATAAGAACCCAAAACCAAATCTTTGAGGCAGTGAATGGCTTGTATAAAGTTGTTTTGGGTTAGAATATGTTTTAATACAATGAATTTGATTGATTACAAGTGCTAGAGATGCATGAAGAATGTTTAGAAGTGAGAAGAAAGACTTGTTGAAATTTGGTCTCAAATGGGTTAAGAACCCAAAACCATTGCTTTGAGGCAGTGAATGGCTTGTATAAAGTTCTATTGGGTTAGAATATGTTATAGTACAATGAATTTGATTGATTACAAGTGCTAGAGATGCATGAAGAATGTTTAGAAGTGAGTAGAAAGACTTGTTGATATTTGGTCCCAAATAGGATAAGAACCCAAAACCATTGCTTTGAGGCAGTGAATGGCTTGTATAAAGTTATTTTGGGTTATAATATGTTATAATACAATGAATTTGATTGATTACAAGTGCTAGAGATGCATGAAGAATGTTTAGAAGTGAGAGGAAAGACTTGTTGATATTTGGTCTCAAATGGGATAAGAACACAAAACCATTGCTTTGAGGCAATGAATGGCTTGTAAAAAGCTATTTTGGGTTAGAATATGTTATAATACCATGAATTTGAATGATTACAAGTGCTAGAGATGCATGAAGAATGTTTAGAAGTGAGTAGAAAGACTTGTTGATATTTGGTCCCAAATGGGATAAGAACCCAAAACCAAATCTTTGAGGCAATGAATGGCTTGTAAAAAGCTATTTTGGGTTAGAATATGTTATAATACCATGAATTTGAATGATTACGAGTGCTAGAGATGCACGAAGAATGTTTAGATGTGAGAAGAAAGACTTGTTGATATTTGGTCCCAAATGGGATAAGAACCCAAAACCATTGCTTTGAGGCAATGAATGGCTTGTAAAAAGCTATTTTGGGTTAGAATATGTTATAATACAATGAATTTGATTGATTACAAGTGGTAGAGATGCACGAAGAATGTTTAGATGTGAGAAGAAAGACTTGTTGATATTTGGTCACAAATGGGATAAGAACCCAAAACCAAATCTTTGAGGCAGTGAATGGCTTGTATAAAGTTGTTTTGGGTTAGAATATGTTATAATACAATGAATTTGATTGATTACAAGTGGTAGAGATGCATGAAGAATGTTTAGAAGTGAGAAGAAAGACTTGTTGATATTTGGTCCCAAATGGGATAAGAACCCAAAACCAAATCTTTGAGGCAATGAATGGCTTGTAAAAAGCTATTTTGGGTTAGAATATGTAATAATACCATGAATTTGAATGATTACAAGTGCTAGAGATGCACGAAGAATGTTTAGAAGTGAGAAGAAAGACTTGTTGATATTTGGTCTCAAATGGGATAAGAACCCAAAACCATTGCTTTGAGGCAGTGAATGGAGTGTATAAAGCTGTTTTGGGTTAGAATATGTTATAATACAATGAATTTGATTGATTAGAAGTGCTAGAGATGCGTGATGAATGTTTAGAAGTGAGAAGAAAGACTTGTTGATATTTGGTCCCAAATGGGAGAAGAACCCAAAACCATTGCTTTGAGGCAATGAATGGCTTGTATAATGTTATTTTGGGTTAGAATATGTTATAATACAATGAATTTGATTGATTACAAGTGGTAGAGATGCATGAAGAATGTTTAGAAGTGAGAAGAAAGACTTGTTGATATTTGGTCCCAAATGGGATAAGAACCCAAAACCATTGCTTTGAGGCAATGAATGGCTTGTAAAAAGCTATTTTGGGTTAGAATATGTTATAATACAATGAATTTGATTGATTACAAGTGGTAGAGATGCACGAAGAATGTTTAGATGTGAGAAGAAAGACTTGTTGATATTTGGTCCCAAATGGGATAAGAACCCAAAACCAAATCTTTGAGGCAGTGAATGGCTTGTATAAAGTTGGTTTTGGGTTAGAATATATTATAATACAATGAATTTGATTGATTACAAGTGCTAGAGATGCATGAAGAATGTTTAGAAGTGAGAAGAAAGACTTGTTGATATTTGGTCTCAAATGGGATAAGAATCCAAAACCATTGCTTTGAGGCAGTGAATGGAGTGTATAAAGTTATTTTGGGTTAGAATATGTTATAATACAATGAATTTGATTGATTAGAAGTGCTAGAGATGCGTGAAGAATGTTTAGAAGTGAGAAGAAAGACTTGTTGATATTTGGTCCCAAATGGGAGAAGAACCCAAAACCATTGCTTTGAGGCAATGAATGGCTTGTATAAAGTTATTTTGGGTTAGAATATGTTATAATACAATGAATTTGATTGATTACAAGTGGTAGAGATGCATGAAGAATGTTTAGAAGTGAGAAGAAAGACTTGTTGATATTTGGTCCCAAATGGGATAAGAACCCAAAACCATTGCTTTGAGGCAATGAATGGCTTGTAAAAAGCTATTTTGGGTTAGAATATGTTATAATACCATGAATTTGAATGATTACAAGTGCTAGAGATACATGAAGAATGTTTAGAAGTTAGTAGAAAGACTTGTTGATATTTGGTCCCAAATGGGATAAGAACCCAAAACCATTGCTTTGAGGCAATGAATGGCTTGTAAAAAGCTATTTTGGGTTAGAATATGTTATAATACCATGAATTTGAATGATTACAAGTGCTAGAGATACATGAAGAATGTTTAGAAGTGAGAAGAAAGACTTGTTGATATTTGGTCCCAAATGGGATAAGAACCCAAAACCATTGCTTTGAGGCAATGAATGGCTTGTAAAAGGCTATTTTGGGTTAGAATATGTTATAATACAATGAATTTGATTGATTACAAGTGGTAGAGATGCACGAAGAATGTTTAGATGTGAGAAGAAAGACTTGTTGATATTTGGTCCCAAGTGGGATAAGAACCCAAAACCAAATCTTTGAGGCAGTGAATGGCTTGTATAAAGTTGTTTTGGGTTAGAATATGTTATAATACAATGAATTTGATTGATTACAAGTGCTAGAGATGCATGAAGAATGTTTAGAAGTGAGAAGAAAGACTTGTTGAAATTTGGTCTCAAATGGGATAAGAACCCAAAACCATTGCTTTAAGGCAGTGAATGGCTTGTATAAAGTTCTATTGGGTTAGAATATGTTATAGTACAATGAATTTGATTGATTACAAGTGCTAGAGATGCATGAAGAATGTTTAGAAGTGAGTAGAAAGACTTGTTGATATTTGGTCCCAAATAGGATAAGAACCCAAAACCATTGCTTTGAGGCAGTGAATGGCTTGTATAAAGTTATTTTGGGTTAGAATATGTTATAATACAATGAATTTGATTGATTACAAGTGCTAGAGATGCATGAAGAATGTTTAGAAGTGAGAAGAAAGACTTGTTGATATTTGGTCTCAAATGGGATAAGAACCCAAAACCATTGCTTTGAGGCAATGAATGGCTTGTAAAAAGCTATTTTGGGTTAGAATATGTTATAATACCATGAATTTGTATGATTACAAGTGCTAGAGATGCATGAAGAATGTTTAGAAGTGAGTAGAAAGACTTGTTGATATTTGGTCCCAAATGGGATAAGAACCCAAAACCAATGCTTTGAGGCAATGAATGGCTTGTAAAAAGCTATTTTGGGTTAGAATATGTTATAATACCATGAATTTGAATGATTACAAGTGCTAGAGATGCATGACGAATGTTTAGAAGTGAGAAGAAAGATTTGTTGATATTTGGTCCCAAATGGGATAAGAACCCAAAACCATTGCTTTGAGGCAATGAATGGCTTGTAAAAAGCTATTTTGGGTTAGAATATGTTATAATACAATGAATTTGATTGATTACAAGTGTTAGAGATGCACGAAGAATGTTTAGATGTGAGAAGAAAGACTTGTTGATATTTGGTCCCAAATGGGATAAGAACCCAAAACCAAATCTTTGAGGCAGTGAATGGCTTGTATAAAGTTGTTTTGGGTTAGAATATGTTATAATACAATGAATTTGATTGATTACAAGTGCTAGAGATGCATGAAGAATGTTTAGAAGTGAGAAGAAAGACTTGTTGAAATTTGGTCTCAAATGGGATAAGAACCCAAAACCATTGCTTTGAGGCAGTGAATGGCTTGTATAAAGTTCTATTGGGTTAGAATATGTTATAGTACAATGAATTTGATTGATTACAAGTGCTAGAGATGCATGAAGAATGTTTAGAAGTGAGTAGAAAGACTTGTTGATATTTGGTCCCAAATAGGATAAGAACCCAAAACCATTGCTTTGAGGCAGTGAATGGCTTGTATAAAGTTGTTTTGGGTTAGAATATGTTATAATACAATGAATTTGATTGATTACAAGTGGTAGAGATGCATGAAGAATGTTTAGAAGTGAGAAGAAAGACTTGTTGATATTTGGTCCCAAATGGGATAAGAACCCAAAACCAAATCTTTGAGGCAATGAATGGCTTGTAAAAAGCTATTTTGGGTTAGAATATGTAATAATACCATGAATTTGAATGATTACAAGTGCTAGAGATGCACGAAGAATGTTTAGAAGTGAGAAGAAAGACTTGTTGATATTTGGTCTCAAATGGGATAAGAACCCAAAACCATTGCTTTGAGGCAGTGAATGGAGTGTATAAAGCTGTTTTGGGTTAGAATATGTTATAATACAATGAATTTGATTGATTAGAAGTGCTAGAGATGCGTGATGAATGTTTAGAAGTGAGAAGAAAGACTTGTTGATATTTGGTCCCAAATGGGAGAAGAACCCAAAACCATTGCTTTGAGGCAATGAATGGCTTGTATAATGTTATTTTGGGTTAGAATATGTTATAATACAATGAATTTGATTGATTACAAGTGGTAGAGATGCATGAAGAATGTTTAGAAGTGAGAAGAAAGACTTGTTGATATTTGGTCCCAAATGGGATAAGAACCCAAAACCATTGCTTTGAGGCAATGAATGGCTTGTAAAAAGCTATTTTGGGTTAGAATATGTTATAATACAATGAATTTGATTGATTACAAGTGGTAGAGATGCACGAAGAATGTTTAGATGTGAGAAGAAAGACTTGTTGATATTTGGTCCCAAATGGGATAAGAACCCAAAACCAAATCTTTGAGGCAGTGAATGGCTTGTATAAAGTTGGTTTTGGGTTAGAATATATTATAATACAATGAATTTGATTGATTACAAGTGCTAGAGATGCATGAAGAATGTTTAGAAGTGAGAAGAAAGACTTGTTGATATTTGGTCTCAAATGGGATAAGAATCCAAAACCATTGCTTTGAGGCAGTGAATGGAGTGTATAAAGTTATTTTGGGTTAGAATATGTTATAATACAATGAATTTGATTGATTAGAAGTGCTAGAGATGCGTGAAGAATGTTTAGAAGTGAGAAGAAAGACTTGTTGATATTTGGTCCCAAATGGGAGAAGAACCCAAAACCATTGCTTTGAGGCAATGAATGGCTTGTATAAAGTTATTTTGGGTTAGAATATGTTATAATACAATGAATTTGATTGATTACAAGTGGTAGAGATGCATGAAGAATGTTTAGAAGTGAGAAGAAAGACTTGTTGATATTTGGTCCCAAATGGGATAAGAACCCAAAACCATTGCTTTGAGGCAATGAATGGCTTGTAAAAAGCTATTTTGGGTTAGAATATGTTATAATACCATGAATTTGAATGATTACAAGTGCTAGAGATACATGAAGAATGTTTAGAAGTTAGTAGAAAGACTTGTTGATATTTGGTCCCAAATGGGATAAGAACCCAAAACCATTGCTTTGAGGCAATGAATGGCTTGTAAAAAGCTATTTTGGGTTAGAATATGTTATAATACCATGAATTTGAATGATTACAAGTGCTAGAGATGCATGAAGAATGTTTAGAAGTGAGTAGAAAGACTTGTTGATATTTGGTCCCAAATGGGATAAGAACCCAAAACCAAATCTTTGAGGCAATGAATGGCTTGTAAAAAGCTATTTTGGGTTAGAATATGTTATAATACCATGAATTTGAATGATTACGAGTGCTAGAGATGCACGAAGAATGTTTAGATGTGAGAAGAAAGACTTGTTGATATTTGGTCCCAAATGGGATAAGAACCCAAAACCATTGCTTTGAGGCAATGAATGGCTTGTAAAAAGCTATTTTGGGTTAGAATATGTTATAATACAATGAATTTGATTGATTACAAGTGGTAGAGATGCACGAAGAATGTTTAGATGTGAGAAGAAAGACTTGTTGATATTTGGTCACAAATGGGATAAGAACCCAAAACCAAATCTTTGAGGCAGTGAATGGCTTGTATAAAGTTGTTTTGGGTTAGAATATGTTATAATACAATGAATTTGATTGATTACAAGTGGTAGAGATGCATGAAGAATGTTTAGAAGTGAGAAGAAAGACTTGTTGATATTTGGTCCCAAATGGGATAAGAACCCAAAACCAAATCTTTGAGGCAATGAATGGCTTGTAAAAAGCTATTTTGGGTTAGAATATGTAATAATACCATGAATTTGAATGATTACAAGTGCTAGAGATGCACGAAGAATGTTTAGAAGTGAGAAGAAAGACTTGTTGATATTTGGTCTCAAATGGGATAAGAACCCAAAACCATTGCTTTGAGGCAGTGAATGGAGTGTATAAAGCTGTTTTGGGTTAGAATATGTTATAATACAATGAATTTGATTGATTAGAAGTGCTAGAGATGCGTGATGAATGTTTAGAAGTGAGAAGAAAGACTTGTTGATATTTGGTCCCAAATGGGAGAAGAACCCAAAACCATTGCTTTGAGGCAATGAATGGCTTGTATAATGTTATTTTGGGTTAGAATATGTTATAATACAATGAATTTGATTGATTACAAGTGGTAGAGATGCATGAAGAATGTTTAGAAGTGAGAAGAAAGACTTGTTGATATTTGGTCCCAAATGGGATAAGAACCCAAAACCATTGCTTTGAGGCAATGAATGGCTTGTAAAAAGCTATTTTGGGTTAGAATATGTTATAATACAATGAATTTGATTGATTACAAGTGGTAGAGATGCACGAAGAATGTTTAGATGTGAGAAGAAAGACTTGTTGATATTTGGTCCCAAATGGGATAAGAACCCAAAACCAAATCTTTGAGGCAGTGAATGGCTTGTATAAAGTTGGTTTTGGGTTAGAATATATTATAATACAATGAATTTGATTGATTACAAGTGCTAGAGATGCATGAAGAATGTTTAGAAGTGAGAAGAAAGACTTGTTGATATTTGGTCTCAAATGGGATAAGAATCCAAAACCATTGCTTTGAGGCAGTGAATGGAGTGTATAAAGTTATTTTGGGTTAGAATATGTTATAATACAATGAATTTGATTGATTAGAAGTGCTAGAGATGCGTGAAGAATGTTTAGAAGTGAGAAGAAAGACTTGTTGATATTTGGTCCCAAATGGGAGAAGAACCCAAAACCATTGCTTTGAGGCAATGAATGGCTTGTATAAAGTTATTTTGGGTTAGAATATGTTATAATACAATGAATTTGATTGATTACAAGTGGTAGAGATGCATGAAGAATGTTTAGAAGTGAGAAGAAAGACTTGTTGATATTTGGTCCCAAATGGGATAAGAACCCAAAACCATTGCTTTGAGGCAATGAATGGCTTGTAAAAAGCTATTTTGGGTTAGAATATGTTATAATACCATGAATTTGAATGATTACAAGTGCTAGAGATACATGAAGAATGTTTAGAAGTTAGTAGAAAGACTTGTTGATATTTGGTCCCAAATGGGATAAGAACCCAAAACCATTGCTTTGAGGCAATGAATGGCTTGTAAAAAGCTATTTTGGGTTAGAATATGTTATAATACCATGAATTTGAATGATTACAAGTGCTAGAGATACATGAAGAATGTTTAGAAGTGAGAAGAAAGACTTGTTGATATTTGGTCCCAAATGGGATAAGAACCCAAAACCATTGCTTTGAGGCAATGAATGGCTTGTAAAAGGCTATTTTGGGTTAGAATATGTTATAATACAATGAATTTGATTGATTACAAGTGGTAGAGATGCACGAAGAATGTTTAGATGTGAGAAGAAAGACTTGTTGATATTTGGTCCCAAGTGGGATAAGAACCCAAAACCAAATCTTTGAGGCAGTGAATGGCTTGTATAAAGTTGTTTTGGGTTAGAATATGTTATAATACAATGAATTTGATTGATTACAAGTGCTAGAGATGCATGAAGAATGTTTAGAAGTGAGAAGAAAGACTTGTTGAAATTTGGTCTCAAATGGGATAAGAACCCAAAACCATTGCTTTAAGGCAGTGAATGGCTTGTATAAAGTTCTATTGGGTTAGAATATGTTATAGTACAATGAATTTGATTGATTACAAGTGCTAGAGATGCATGAAGAATGTTTAGAAGTGAGTAGAAAGACTTGTTGATATTTGGTCCCAAATAGGATAAGAACCCAAAACCATTGCTTTGAGGCAGTGAATGGCTTGTATAAAGTTATTTTGGGTTAGAATATGTTATAATACAATGAATTTGATTGATTACAAGTGCTAGAGATGCATGAAGAATGTTTAGAAGTGAGAAGAAAGACTTGTTGATATTTGGTCTCAAATGGGATAAGAACCCAAAACCATTGCTTTGAGGCAATGAATGGCTTGTAAAAAGCTATTTTGGGTTAGAATATGTTATAATACCATGAATTTGTACGATTACAAGTGCTAGAGATGCATGAAGAATGTTTAGAAGTGAGTAGAAAGACTTGTTGATATTTGGTCCCAAATGGGATAAGAACCCAAAACCAATGCTTTGAGGCAATGAATGGCTTGTAAAAAGCTATTTTGGGTTAGAATATGTTATAATACCATGAATTTGAATGATTACAAGTGCTAGAGATGCATGACGAATGTTTAGAAGTGAGAAGAAAGATTTGTTGATATTTGGTCCCAAATGGGATAAGAACCCAAAACCATTGCTTTGAGGCAATGAATGGCTTGTAAAAAGCTATTTTGGGTTAGAATATGTTATAATACAATGAATTTGATTGATTACAAGTGTTAGAGATGCACGAAGAATGTTTAGATGTGAGAAGAAAGACTTGTTGATATTTGGTCCCAAATGGGATAAGAACCCAAAACCAAATCTTTGAGGCAGTGAATGGCTTGTATAAAGTTGTTTTGGGTTAGAATATGTTATAATACAATGAATTTGATTGATTACAAGTGCTAGAGATGCATGAAGAATGTTTAGAAGTGAGAAGAAAGACTTGTTGAAATTTGGTCTCAAATGGGATAAGAACCCAAAACCATTGCTTTGAGGCAGTGAATGGCTTGTATAAAGTTCTATTGGGTTAGAATATGTTATAGTACAATGAATTTGATTGATTACAAGTGCTAGAGATGCATGAAGAATGTTTAGAAGTGAGTAGAAAGACTTGTTGATATTTGGTCCCAAATAGGATAAGAACCCAAAACCATTGCTTTGAGGCAGTGAATGGCTTGTATAAAGTTGTTTTGGGTTAGAATATGTTATAATACAATGAATTTGATTGATTACAAGTGGTAGAGATGCATGAAGAATGTTTAGAAGTGAGAAGAAAGACTTGTTGATATTTGGTCCCAAATGGGATAAGAACCCAAAACCAAATCTTTGAGGCAATGAATGGCTTGTAAAAAGCTATTTTGGGTTAGAATATGTAATAATACCATGAATTTGAATGATTACAAGTGCTAGAGATGCACGAAGAATGTTTAGAAGTGAGAAGAAAGACTTGTTGATATTTGGTCTCAAATGGGATAAGAACCCAAAACCATTGCTTTGAGGCAGTGAATGGAGTGTATAAAGCTGTTTTGGGTTAGAATATGTTATAATACAATGAGTTTGATTGATTAGAAGTGCTAGAGATGCGTGATGAATGTTTAGAAGTGAGAAGAAAGACTTGTTGATATTTGGTCCCAAATGGGAGAAGAACCCAAAACCATTGCTTTGAGGCAATGAATGGCTTGTATAATGTTATTTTGGGTTAGAATATGTTATAATACAATGAATTTGATTGATTACAAGTGGTAGAGATGCATGAAGAATGTTTAGAAGTGAGAAGAAAGACTTGTTGATATTTGGTCCCAAATGGGATAAGAACCCAAAACCATTGCTTTGAGGCAATGAATGGCTTGTAAAAAGCTATTTTGGGTTAGAATATGTTATAATACAATGAATTTGATTGATTACAAGTGGTAGAGATGCACGAAGAATGTTTAGATGTGAGAAGAAAGACTTGTTGATATTTGGTCCCAAATGGGATAAGAACCCAAAACCAAATCTTTGAGGCAGTGAATGGCTTGTATAAAGTTGGTTTTGGGTTAGAATATATTATAATACAATGAATTTGATTGATTACAAGTGCTAGAGATGCATGAAGAATGTTTAGAAGTGAGAAGAAAGACTTGTTGATATTTGGTCTCAAATGGGATAAGAATCCAAAACCATTGCTTTGAGGCAGTGAATGGAGTGTATAAAGTTATTTTGGGTTAGAATATGTTATAATACAATGAATTTGATTGATTAGAAGTGCTAGAGATGCGTGAAGAATGTTTAGAAGTGAGAAGAAAGACTTGTTGATATTTGGTCCCAAATGGGAGAAGAACCCAAAACCATTGCTTTGAGGCAATGAATGGCTTGTATAAAGTTATTTTGGGTTAGAATATGTTATAATACAATGAATTTGATTGATTACAAGTGGTAGAGATGCATGAAGAATGTTTAGAAGTGAGAAGAAAGACTTGTTGATATTTGGTCCCAAATGGGATAAGAACCCAAAACCATTGCTTTGAGGCAATGAATGGCTTGTAAAAAGCTATTTTGGGTTAGAATATGTTATAATACCATGAATTTGAATGATTACAAGTGCTAGAGATACATGAAGAATGTTTAGAAGTTAGTAGAAAGACTTGTTGATATTTGGTCCCAAATGGGATAAGAACCCAAAACCATTGCTTTGAGGCAATGAATGGCTTGTAAAAAGCTATTTTGGGTTAGAATATGTTATAATACCATGAATTTGAATGATTACAAGTGCTAGAGATACATGAAGAATGTTTAGAAGTGAGAAGAAAGACTTGTTGATATTTGGTCCCAAATGGGATAAGAACCCAAAACCATTGCTTTGAGGCAATGAATGGCTTGTAAAAGGCTATTTTGGGTTAGAATATGTTATAATACAATGAATTTGATTGATTACAAGTGGTAGAGATGCACGAAGAATGTTTAGATGTGAGAAGAAAGACTTGTTGATATTTGGTCCCAAGTGGGATAAGAACCCAAAACCAAATCTTTGAGGCAGTGAATGGCTTGTATAAAGTTGTTTTGGGTTAGAATATGTTATAATACAATGAATTTGATTGATTACAAGTGCTAGAGATGCATGAAGAATGTTTAGAAGTGAGAAGAAAGACTTGTTGAAATTTGGTCTCAAATGGGATAAGAACCCAAAACCATTGCTTTAAGGCAGTGAATGGCTTGTATAAAGTTCTATTGGGTTAGAATATGTTATAGTACAATGAATTTGATTGATTACAAGTGCTAGAGATGCATGAAGAATGTTTAGAAGTGAGTAGAAAGACTTGTTGATATTTGGTCCCAAATAGGATAAGAACCCAAAACCATTGCTTTGAGGCAGTGAATGGCTTGTATAAAGTTATTTTGGGTTAGAATATGTTATAATACAATGAATTTGATTGATTACAAGTGCTAGAGATGCATGAAGAATGTTTAGAAGTGAGAAGAAAGACTTGTTGATATTTGGTCTCAAATGGGATAAGAACCCAAAACCATTGCTTTGAGGCAATGAATGGCTTGTAAAAAGCTATTTTGGGTTAGAATATGTTATAATACCATGAATTTGTATGATTACAAGTGCTAGAGATGCATGAAGAATGTTTAGAAGTGAGTAGAAAGACTTGTTGATATTTGGTCCCAAATGGGATAAGAACCCAAAACCAATGCTTTGAGGCAATGAATGGCTTGTAAAAAGCTATTTTGGGTTAGAATATGTTATAATACCATGAATTTGAATGATTACAAGTGCTAGAGATGCATGACGAATGTTTAGAAGTGAGAAGAAAGATTTGTTGATATTTGGTCCCAAATGGGATAAGAACCCAAAACCATTGCTTTGAGGCAATGAATGGCTTGTAAAAAGCTATTTTGGGTTAGAATATGTTATAATACAATGAATTTGATTGATTACAAGTGTTAGAGATGCACGAAGAATGTTTAGATGTGAGAAGAAAGACTTGTTGATATTTGGTCCCAAATGGGATAAGAACCCAAAACCAAATCTTTGAGGCAGTGAATGGCTTGTATAAAGTTGTTTTGGGTTAGAATATGTTATAATACAATGAATTTGATTGATTACAAGTGCTAGAGATGCATGAAGAATGTTTAGAAGTGAGAAGAAAGACTTGTTGAAATTTGGTCTCAAATGGGATAAGAACCCAAAACCATTGCTTTGAGGCAGTGAATGGCTTGTATAAAGTTCTATTGGGTTAGAATATGTTATAGTACAATGAATTTGATTGATTACAAGTGCTAGAGATGCATGAAGAATGTTTAGAAGTGAGTAGAAAGACTTGTTGATATTTGGTCCCAAATAGGATAAGAACCCAAAACCATTGCTTTGAGGCAGTGAATGGCTTGTATAAAGTTATTTTGGGTTATAATATGTTATAATACAATGAATTTGATTGATTACAAGTGCTAGAGATGCATGAAGAATGTTTAGAAGTGAGAGGAAAGACTTGTTGATATTTGGTCTCAAATGGGATAAGAACCCAAAACCATTGCTTTGAGGCAATGAATGGCTTGTAAAAAGCTATTTTGGGTTAGAATATGATATAATACCATGAATTTGAATGATTATAAGTGCTAGAGATGCATGAAGAATGTTTAGAAGTGAGTAGAAAGACTTGTTGATATTTGGTCCCAAATGGGATAAGAACCCAAAACCAAATCTTTGAGGCAATGAATGGCTTGTAAAAAGCTATTTTGGGTTAGAATATGTTATAATACCATGAATTTGAATGATTACGAGTGCTAGAGATACATGAAGAATGTTTAGAAGTTAGTAGAAAGACTTGTTGATATTTGGTCCCAAATGGGATAAGAACCCAAAACCAAATCTTTGAGGCAGTGAATGGCTTGTATAAAGTTGTTTTGGGTTAGAATATGTTATAATACAATGAATTTGATTGATTACAAGTGCTAGAGATGCATGAAGAATGTTTAGAAGTGAGAAGAAAGACTTGTTGAAATTTGGTCTCAAATGGGATAAGAACCCAAAACCATTGCTTTGAGGCAGTGAATGGCTTGTATAAAGTTCTATTGGGTTAAAATATGTTATAATACAATGAATTTGATTGATTACAAGTGCTAGAGATGCAGGAAGAATGTTTAGAATTGAGTAGAAAGACTTGTTGATATTTGGTGCCAAATAGGATAAGAACCCAAAACCATTGCTTTGAGGCAGTGAATGGCTTGTATAAAGTTATTTTGGGTTAGAATATGTTATAATACAATGAATTTGATGGATTACAAGTGGTAGAGATGCATGACGAATGTTTAGAAGTGAGAAGAAAGACTTGTTGATATTTGGTCCCAAATAGGATAAGAACCCAAAACCATTGCTTTGAGGCAGTGAATGGCTTGTATAAAGTTATTTTGGGTTAGAATATGTTATAATACAATGAATTTGATGGATTACAAGTGGTAGAGATGCATGACGAATGTTTAGAAGTGAGAAGAAAGACTTGTTGATATTTGGTCTCCAATGGGATAAGAACCCAAAACCATTGCTTTGAGGCAGTGAATGGCTTGTATAAAGTTATTTTGGGTTAGAATATGTTATAATACCATGAATTTGAATGATTACAAGTGCTAGAGATACATGGAGAATATTTAGAAGTTAGTAGAAAGACTTGTTGATATTTGGTCCCAAATGGGATAAGAACCCAAAACCATTGCTTTGAGGCAATGAATTGCTTGTAAAAAGCTATTTTGGGTTAGAATATGTTATAATACCATGAATTTGAATGATTACAAGTGCTAGAGATACATGAAGAATGTTTAGAAGTGAGAAGAAAGACTTGTTGATATTTGGTCCCAAATGGGATAAGAACCCAAAACCATTGCTTTGAGGCAATGAATGGCTTGTAAAAGGCTATTTTGGGTTTGAATATGTTATAATACAATGAATTTGATTGATTACAAGTGGTAGAGATGCACGAAGAATGTTTAGATGTGAGAAGAAAGACTTGTTGATATTTGGTCCCAAGTGGGATAAGAACCCAAAACCAAATCTTTGAGGCAGTGAATGGCTTGTATAAAGTTGTTTTGGGTTAGAATATGTTATAATACAATGAATTTGATTGATTACAAGTGCTAGAGATGCATGAAGAATGTTTAGAAGTGAGAAGAAAGACTTGTTGAAATTTGGTCTCAAATGGGATGGGATAAGAACCCAAAACCATTGATTTGAGGCAGTGAATGGCTTGTATAAAGTTCTATTGGGTTAGAATATGTTATAGTACAATGAATTTGATTGATTACAAGTGCTAGAGATGCATGAAGAATGTTTAGAAGTGAGTAGAAAGACTTGTTGATATTTGGTCCCAAATAGGATAAGAACCCAAAACCATTGCTTTGAGACAGTGAATGGCTTGTATAAAGTTATTTTGGGTTAGAATATGTTATAATACAATGAATTTGATTGATTACAAGTGCTAGAGATGCATGAAGAATGTTTAGAAGTGAGAAGAAAGACTTGTTGATATTTGGTCTCAAATGGGATAAGAACCCAAAACCATTGCTTTGAGGCAATGAATGGCTTGTAAAAAGCTATTTTGGGTTAGAATATGTTATAATACCATGAATTTGTATGATTACAAGTGCTAGAGATGCATGAAGAATGTTTAGAAGTGAGTAGAAAGACTTGTTGATATTTGGTCCCAAATGGGATAAGAACCCAAAACCAATGCTTTGAGGCAATGAATGGCTTGTAAAAAGCTATTTTGGGTTAGAATATGTTATAATACCATGAATTTGAATGATTACAAGTGCTAGAGATACATGACGAATGTTTAGAAGTGAGAAGAAAGACTTGTTGATATTTGGTCCCAAATGGGATAAGAACCCAAAACCAAATCTTTGAGGCAATGAATGGCTTGTAAAAAGCTATTTTGGGTTAGAATATGTTATAATACCATGAATTTGAATGATTACAAGTGGTAGAGATGCACGAAGAATGTTTAGATGTGAGAAGAAAGACTTGTTGATATTTGGTCACAAATGGGATAAGAACCCAAAACCAAATCTTTGAGGCAGTGAATGGCTTGTATAAAGTTGTTTTGGGTTAGAATATGTTATAATACAATGAATTTGATTGATTACAAGTGCTAGAGATGCATGAAGAATGTTTAGAAGTGAGAAGAAAGACTTGTTGAAATTTGGTCTCAAATGGGATAAGAACCCAAAACCATTGCTTTAAGGCAGTGAATGGCTTGTATAAAGTTCTATTGGGTTAGAATATGTTATAGTACAATGAATTTGATTGATTACAAGTGCTAGAGATGCATGAAGAATGTTTAGAAGTGAGTAGAAAGACTTGTTGATATTTGGTCCCAAATAGGATAAGAACCCAAAACCATTGCTTTGAGGCAGTGAATGGCTTGTATAAAGTTATTTTGGGTTAGAATATGTTATAATACAATGAATTTGATTGATTACAAGTGCTAGAGATGCATGAAGAATGTTTATAAGTGAGAAGAAAGACTTGTTGATATTTGGTCTCAAATGGGATAAGAACCCAAAACCATTGCTTTGAGGCAATGAATGGCTTGTAAAAAGCTATTTTGGGTTAGAATATGTTATAATACCATGAATTTGTATGATTACAAGTGCTAGAGATGCATGAAGAATGTTTAGAAGTGAGTAGAAAGACTTGTTGATATTTGGTCCCAAATGGGATAAGAACCCAAAACCAATGCTTTGAGGCAATGAATGGCTTGTAAAAAGCTATTTTGGGTTAGAATATGTTATAATACCATGAATTTGAATGATTACAAGTGCTAGAGATGCATGACGAATGTTTAGAAGTGAGAAGAAAGATTTGTTGATATTTGGTCCCAAATGGGATAAGAACCCAAAACCATTGCTTTGAGGCAATGAATGGCTTGTAAAAAGCTATTTTGGGTTAGAATATGTTATAATACAATGAATTTGATTGATTACAAGTGTTAGAGATGCACGAAGAATGTTTAGATGTGAGAAGAAAGACTTGTTGATATTTGGTCCCAAATGGGATAAGAACCCAAAACCAAATCTTTGAGGCAGTGAATGGCTTGTATAAAGTTGTTTTGGGTTAGAATATGTTATAATACAATGAATTTGATTGATTACAAGTGCTAGAGATGCATGAAGAATGTTTAGAAGTGAGAAGAAAGACTTGTTGAAATTTGGTCTCAAATGGGATAAGAACCCAAAACCATTGCTTTGAGGCAGTGAATGGCTTGTATAAAGTTCTATTGGGTTAGAATATGTTATAGTACAATGAATTTGATTGATTACAAGTGCTAGAGATGCATGAAGAATGTTTAGAAGTGAGTAGAAAGACTTGTTGATATTTGGTCCCAAATAGGATAAGAACCCAAAACCATTGCTTTGAGGCAGTGAATGGCTTGTATAAAGTTATTTTGGGTTATAATATGTTATAATACAATGAATTTGATTGATTACAAGTGCTAGAGATGCATGAAGAATGTTTAGAAGTGAGAGGAAAGACTTGTTGATATTTGGTCTCAAATGGGATAAGAACCCAAAACCATTGCTTTGAGGCAATGAATGGCTTGTAAAAAGCTATTTTGGGTTAGAATATGATATAATACCATGAATTTGAATGATTATAAGTGCTAGAGATGCATGAAGAATGTTTAGAAGTGAGTAGAAAGACTTGTTGATATTTGGTCCCAAATGGGATAAGAACCCAAAACCAAATCTTTGAGGCAATGAATGGCTTGTAAAAAGCTATTTTGGGTTAGAATATGTTATAATACCATGAATTTGAATGATTACGAGTGCTAGAGATACATGAAGAATGTTTAGAAGTTAGTAGAAAGACTTGTTGATATTTGGTCCCAAATGGGATAAGAACCCAAAACCAAATCTTTGAGGCAGTGAATGGCTTGTATAAAGTTGTTTTGGGTTAGAATATGTTATAATACAATGAATTTGATTGATTACAAGTGCTAGAGATGCATGAAGAATGTTTAGAAGTGAGAAGAAAGACTTGTTGAAATTTGGTCTCAAATGGGATAAGAACCCAAAACCATTGCTTTGAGGCAGTGAATGGCTTGTATAAAGTTCTATTGGGTTAAAATATGTTATAATACAATGAATTTGATTGATTACAAGTGCTAGAGATGCAGGAAGAATGTTTAGAATTGAGTAGAAAGACTTGTTGATATTTGGTGCCAAATAGGATAAGAACCCAAAACCATTGCTTTGAGGCAGTGAATGGCTTGTATAAAGTTATTTTGGGTTAGAATATGTTATAATACAATGAATTTGATGGATTACAAGTGGTAGAGATGCATGACGAATGTTTAGAAGTGAGAAGAAAGACTTGTTGATATTTGGTCCCAAATAGGATAAGAACCCAAAACCATTGCTTTGAGGCAGTGAATGGCTTGTATAAAGTTATTTTGGGTTAGAATATGTTATAATACAATGAATTTGATGGATTACAAGTGGTAGAGATGCATGACGAATGTTTAGAAGTGAGAAGAAAGACTTGTTGATATTTGGTCTCCAATGGGATAAGAACCCAAAACCATTGCTTTGAGGCAGTGAATGGCTTGTATAAAGTTATTTTGGGTTAGAATATGTTATAATACCATGAATTTGAATGATTACAAGTGCTAGAGATACATGAAGAATATTTAGAAGTTAGTAGAAAGACTTGTTGATATTTGGTCCCAAATGGGATAAGAACCCAAAACCATTGCTTTGAGGCAATGAATTGCTTGTAAAAAGCTATTTTGGGTTAGAATATGTTATAATACCATGAATTTGAATGATTACAAGTGCTAGAGATACATGAAGAATGTTTAGAAGTGAGAAGAAAGACTTGTTGATATTTGGTCCCAAATGGGATAAGAACCCAAAACCATTGCTTTGAGGCAATGAATGGCTTGTAAAAGGCTATTTTGGGTTTGAATATGTTATAATACAATGAATTTGATTGATTACAAGTGGTAGAGATGCACGAAGAATGTTTAGATGTGAGAAGAAAGACTTGTTGATATTTGGTCCCAAGTGGGATAAGAACCCAAAACCAAATCTTTGAGGCAGTGAATGGCTTGTATAAAGTTGTTTTGGGTTAGAATATGTTATAATACAATGAATTTGATTGATTACAAGTGCTAGAGATGCATGAAGAATGTTTAGAAGTGAGAAGAAAGACTTGTTGAAATTTGGTCTCAAATGGGATGGGATAAGAACCCAAAACCATTGATTTGAGGCAGTGAATGGCTTGTATAAAGTTCTATTGGGTTAGAATATGTTATAGTACAATGAATTTGATTGATTACAAGTGCTAGAGATGCATGAAGAATGTTTAGAAGTGAGTAGAAAGACTTGTTGATATTTGGTCCCAAATAGGATAAGAACCCAAAACCATTGCTTTGAGACAGTGAATGGCTTGTATAAAGTTATTTTGGGTTAGAATATGTTATAATACAATGAATTTGATTGATTACAAGTGCTAGAGATGCATGAAGAATGTTTAGAAGTGAGAAGAAAGACTTGTTGATATTTGGTCTCAAATGGGATAAGAACCCAAAACCATTGCTTTGAGGCAATGAATGGCTTGTAAAAAGCTATTTTGGGTTAGAATATGTTATAATACCATGAATTTGTATGATTACAAGTGCTAGAGATGCATGAAGAATGTTTAGAAGTGAGTAGAAAGACTTGTTGATATTTGGTCCCAAATGGGATAAGAACCCAAAACCAATGCTTTGAGGCAATGAATGGCTTGTAAAAAGCTATTTTGGGTTAGAATATGTTATAATACCATGAATTTGAATGATTACAAGTGCTAGAGATACATGACGAATGTTTAGAAGTGAGAAGAAAGACTTGTTGATATTTGGTCCCAAATGGGATAAGAACCCAAAACCAAATCTTTGAGGCAATGAATGGCTTGTAAAAAGCTATTTTGGGTTAGAATATGTTATAATACCATGAATTTGAATGATTACAAGTGGTAGAGATGCACGAAGAATGTTTAGATGTGAGAAGAAAGACTTGTTGATATTTGGTCACAAATGGGATAAGAACCCAAAACCAAATCTTTGAGGCAGTGAATGGCTTGTATAAAGTTGTTTTGGGTTAGAATATGTTATAATACAATGAATTTGATTGATTACAAGTGCTAGAGATGCATGAAGAATGTTTAGAAGTGAGAAGAAAGACTTGTTGAAATTTGGTCTCAAATGGGATAAGAACCCAAAACCATTGCTTTGAGGCAGTGAATGGCTTGTATAAAGTTCTATTGGGTTAGAATATGTTATAGTACAATGAATTTGATTGATTACAAGTGCTAGAGATGCATGAAGAATGTTTAGAAGTGAGTAGAAAGACTTGTTGATATTTGGTCCCAAATAGGATAAGAACCCAAAACCATTGCTTTGAGGCAGTGAATGGCTTGTATAAAGTTATTTTGGGTTATAATATGTTATAATACAATGAATTTGATTGATTACAAGTGCTAGAGATGCATGAAGAATGTTTAGAAGTGAGAGGAAAGACTTGTTGATATTTGGTCTCAAATGGGATAAGAACCCAAAACCATTGCTTTGAGGCAATGAATGGCTTGTAAAAAGCTATTTTGGGTTAGAATATGTTATAATACCATGAATTTGAATGATTACAAGTGCTAGAGATGCATGAAGAATGTTTAGAAGTGAGTAGAAAGACTTGTTGATATTTGGTCCCAAATGGGATAAGAACCCAAAACCAAATCTTTGAGGCAATGAATGGCTTGTAAAAAGCTATTTTGGGTTAGAATATGTTATAATACCATGAATTTGAATGATTACGAGTGCTAGAGATACATGAAGAATGTTTAGAAGTTAGTAGAAAGACTTGTTGATATTTGGTCCCAAATGGGATAAGAACCCAAAACCATTGCTTTGAGGCAATGAATGGCTTGTAAAAAGCTATTTTGGGTTAGAATATGTTATAATACAATGAATTTGATTGATTACAAGTAGTAGAGATGCACGAAGAATGTTTAGATGTGAGAAGAAAGACTTGTTGATATTTGGTCCCAAATGGGATAAGAACCCAAAACCATTGCTTTGAGGCAATGAATGGCTTGTAAAAAGCTATTTTGGGTTAGAATATGTTATAATACAATGAATTTGATTGATTACAAGTGGTAGAGATGCACGAAGAATGTTTAGATGTGAGAAGAAAGACTTGTTGATATTTGGTCCCAAATGGGATAAGAACCCAAAACCAAATCTTTGAGGCAGTGAATGGCTTGTATAAAGTTGTTTTGGGTTAGAATATGTTATAATACAATGAATTTGATTGATTACAAGTGCTAGAGATGCACGAAGAATGTTTAGAAGTGAGAAGAAAGACTTGTTGATATTTGGTCTCAAATGGGATAAGAACCCAAAACCATTGCTTTGAGGCAGTGAATGGAGTGTATAAAGCTGTTTTGGGTTAGAATATGTTATAATACAATGAATTTGATTGATTAGAAGTGCTAGAGATGCGTGAAGAATGTTTAGAAGTGAGAAGAAAGACTTGTTGATATTTGGTCCCAAATGGGAGAAGAACCCAAAACCATTGCTTTGAGGCAATGAATGGCTTGTATAAAGTTATTTTGATTAGAATATGTTATAATACAATGAATTTGATTGATTACAAGTGGTAGAGATGCATGAAGAATGTTTAGAAGTGAGAAGAAAGACTTGTTGATATTTGGTCCCAAATGGGATAAGAACCCAAAACCATTGCTTTGAGGCAATGAATGGCTTGTAAAAAGCTATTTTGGGTTAGAATATGTTATAATACAATGAATTTGATTGATTACAAGTGGTAGAGATGCACGAAGAATGTTTAGATGTGAGAAGAAAGACTTGTTGATATTTGGTCCCAAATGGGATAAGAACCCAAAACCAAATCTTTGAGGCAGTGAATGGCTTGTATAAAGTTGTTTTGGGTTAGAATATGTTTTAATACAATGAATTTGATTGATTACAAGTGCTAGAGATGCATGAAGAATGTTTAGAAGTGAGAAGAAAGACTTGTTGAAATTTGGTCTCAAATGGGTTAAGAACCCAAAACCATTGCTTTGAGGCAGTGAATGGCTTGTATAAAGTTCTATTGGGTTAGAATATGTTATAGTACAATGAATTTGATTGATTACAAGTGCTAGAGATGCATGAAGAATGTTTAGAAGTGAGTAGAAAGACTTGTTGATATTTGGTCCCAAATAGGATAAGAACCCAAAACCATTGCTTTGAGGCAGTGAATGGCTTGTATAAAGTTATTTTGGGTTATAATATGTTATAATACAATGAATTTGATTGATTACAAGTGCTAGAGATGCATGAAGAATGTTTAGAAATGAGAGGAAAGACTTGTTGATATTTGGTCTCAAATGGGATAAGAACACAAAACCATTGCTTTGAGGCAATGAATGGCTTGTAAAAAGCTATTTTGGGTTAGAATATGTTATAATACCATGAATTTGAATGATTACAAGTGCTAGAGATGCATGAAGAATGTTTAGAAGTGAGTAGAAAGACTTGTTGATATTTGGTCCCAAATGGGATAAGAACCCAAAACCAAATCTTTGAGGCAATGAATGGCTTGTAAAAAGCTATTTTGGGTTAGAATATGTTATAATACCATGAATTTGAATGATTACGAGTGCTAGAGATGCACGAAGAATGTTTAGATGTGAGAAGAAAGACTTGTTGATATTTGGTCCCAAATGGGATAAGAACCCAAAACCATTGCTTTGAGGCAATGAATGGCTTGTAAAAAGCTATTTTGGGTTAGAATATGTTATAATACAATGAATTTGATTGATTACAAGTGGTAGAGATGCACGAAGAATGTTTAGATGTGAGAAGAAAGACTTGTTGATATTTGGTCACAAATGGGATAAGAACCCAAAACCAAATCTTTGAGGCAGTGAATGGCTTGTATAAAGTTGTTTTGGGTTAGAATATGTTATAATACAATGAATTTGATTGATTACAAGTGCTAGAGATGCACGAAGAATGTTTAGAAGTGAGAAGAAAGACTTGTTGATATTTGGTCTCAAATGGGATAAGAACCCAAAACCATTGCTTTGAGGCAGTGAATGGAGTGTATAAAGCTGTTTTGGGTTAGAATATGTTATAATACAATGAATTTGATTGATTAGAAGTGCTAGAGATGCGTGATGAATGTTTAGAAGTGAGAAGAAAGACTTGTTGATATTTGGTCCCAAATGGGAGAAGAACCCAAAACCATTGCTTTGAGGCAATGAATGGCTTGTATAATGTTATTTTGGGTTAGAATATGTTATAATACAATGAATTTGATTGATTACAAGTGGTAGAGATGCATGAAGAATGTTTAGAAGTGAGAAGAAAGACTTGTTGATATTTGGTCCCAAATGGGATAAGAACCCAAAACCATTGCTTTGAGGCAATGAATGGCTTGTAAAAAGCTATTTTGGGTTAGAATATGTTATAATACAATGAATTTGATTGATTACAAGTGGTAGAGATGCACGAAGAATGTTTAGATGTGAGAAGAAAGACTTGTTGATATTTGGTCCCAAATGGGATAAGAACCCAAAACCAAATCTTTGAGGCAGTGAATGGCTTGTATAAAGTTGGTTTTGGGTTAGAATATATTATAATACAATGAATTTGATTGATTACAAGTGCTAGAGATGCATGAAGAATGTTTAGAAGTGAGAAGAAAGACTTGTTGATATTTGGTCTCAAATGGGATAAGAATCCAAAACCATTGCTTTGAGGCAGTGAATGGAGTGTATAAAGTTATTTTGGGTTAGAATATGTTATAATACAATGAATTTGATTGATTAGAAGTGCTAGAGATGCGTGAAGAATGTTTAGAAGTGAGAAGAAAGACTTGTTGATATTTGGTCCCAAATGGGAGAAGAACCCAAAACCATTGCTTTGAGGCAATGAATGGCTTGTATAAAGTTATTTTGGGTTAGAATATGTTATAATACAATGAATTTGATTGATTACAAGTGGTAGAGATGCATGAAGAATGTTTAGAAGTGAGAAGAAAGACTTGTTGATATTTGGTCCCAAATGGGATAAGAACCCAAAACCATTGCTTTGAGGCAATGAATGGCTTGTAAAAAGCTATTTTGGGTTAGAATATGTTATAATACCATGAATTTGAATGATTACAAGTGCTAGAGATACATGAAGAATGTTTAGAAGTTAGTAGAAAGACTTGTTGATATTTGGTCCCAAATGGGATAAGAACCCAAAACCATTGCTTTGAGGCAATGAATGGCTTGTAAAAAGCTATTTTAGGTTAGAATATGTTATAATACCATGAATTTGAATGATTACAAGTGCTAGAGATACATGAAGAATGTTTAGAAGTGAGAAGAAAGACTTGTTGATATTTGGTCCCAAATGGGATAAGAACCCAAAACCATTGCTTTGAGGCAATGAATGGCTTGTAAAAGGCTATTTTGGGTTAGAATATGTTATAATACAATGAATTTGATTGATTACAAGTGGTAGAGATGCACGAAGAATGTTTAGATGTGAGAAGAAAGACTTGTTGATATTTGGTCCCAAGTGGGATAAGAACCCAAAACCAAATCTTTGAGGCAGTGAATGGCTTGTATAAAGTTGTTTTGGGTTAGAATATGTTATAATACAATGAATTTGATTGATTACAAGTGCTAGAGATGCATGAAGAATGTTTAGAAGTGAGAAGAAAGACTTGTTGAAATTTGGTCTCAAATGGGATAAGAACCCAAAACCATTGCTTTAAGGCAGTGAATGGCTTGTATAAAGTTCTATTGGGTTAGAATATGTTATAGTACAATGAATTTGATTGATTACAAGTGCTAGAGATGCATGAAGAATGTTTAGAAGTGAGTAGAAAGACTTGTTGATATTTGGTCCCAAATAGGATAAGAACCCAAAACCATTGCTTTGAGGCAGTGAATGGCTTGTATAAAGTTATTTTGGGTTAGAATATGTTATAATACAATGAATTTGATTGATTACAAGTGCTAGAGATGCATGAAGAATGTTTAGAAGTGAGAAGAAAGACTTGTTGATATTTGGTCTCAAATGGGATAAGAACCCAAAACCATTGCTTTGAGGCAATGAATGGCTTGTAAAAAGCTATTTTGGGTTAGAATATGTTATAATACCATGAATTTGTATGATTACAAGTGCTAGAGATGCATGAAGAATGTTTAGAAGTGAGTAGAAAGACTTGTTGATATTTGGTCCCAAATGGGATAAGAACCCAAAACCAATGCTTTGAGGCAATGAATGGCTTGTAAAAAGCTATTTTGGGTTAGAATATGTTATAATACCATGAATTTGAATGATTACAAGTGCTAGAGATGCATGACGAATGTTTAGAAGTGAGAAGAAAGATTTGTTGATATTTGGTCCCAAATGGGATAAGAACCCAAAACCATTGCTTTGAGGCAATGAATGGCTTGTAAAAAGCTATTTTGGGTTAGAATATGTTATAATACAATGAATTTGATTGATTACAAGTGTTAGAGATGCACGAAGAATGTTTAGATGTGAGAAGAAAGACTTGTTGATATTTGGTCCCAAATGGGATAAGAACCCAAAACCAAATCTTTGAGGCAGTGAATGGCTTGTATAAAGTTGTTTTGGGTTAGAATATGTTATAATACAATGAATTTGATTGATTACAAGTGCTAGAGATGCATGAAGAATGTTTAGAAGTGAGAAGAAAGACTTGTTGAAATTTGGTCTCAAATGGGATAAGAACCCAAAACCATTGCTTTGAGGCAGTGAATGGCTTGTATAAAGTTCTATTGGGTTAGAATATGTTATAGTACAATGAATTTGATTGATTACAAGTGCTAGAGATGCATGAAGAATGTTTAGAAGTGAGTAGAAAGACTTGTTGATATTTGGTCCCAAATAGGATAAGAACCCAAAACCATTGCTTTGAGGCAGTGAATGGCTTGTATAAAGTTATTTTGGGTTATAATATGTTATAATACAATGAATTTGATTGATTACAAGTGCTAGAGATGCATGAAGAATGTTTAGAAGTGAGAGGAAAGACTTGTTGATATTTGGTCTCAAATGGGATAAGAACCCAAAACCATTGCTTTGAGGCAATGAATGGCTTGTAAAAAGCTATTTTGGGTTAGAATATGATATAATACCATGAATTTGAATGATTATAAGTGCTAGAGATGCATGAAGAATGTTTAGAAGTGAGTAGAAAGACTTGTTGATATTTGGTCCCAAATGGGATAAGAACCCAAAACCAAATCTTTGAGGCAATGAATGGCTTGTAAAAAGCTATTTTGGGTTAGAATATGTTATAATACCATGAATTTGAATGATTACGAGTGCTAGAGATACATGAAGAATGTTTAGAAGTTAGTAGAAAGACTTGTTGATATTTGGTCGCAAATGGGATAAGAACCCAAAACCATTGCTTTGAGGCAATGAATGGCTTGTAAAAAGCTATTTTGGGTTAGAATATGTTATAATACAATTAATTTGATTGATTACAAGTGGTAGAGATGCACGAAGAATGTTTAGATGTGAGAAGAAAGACTTGTTGATATTTGGTCCCAAATGGGATAAGAACCCAAAACCATTGCTTTGAGGCAATGAATGGCTTGTAAAAAGCTATTTTGGGTTAGAATATGTTATAATACAATGAATTTGATTGATTACAAGTGGTAGAGATGCACGAAGAATGTTTAGATGTGAGAAGAAAGACTTGTTGATATTTGGTCCCAAATGGGATAAGAACCCAAAACCAAATCTTTGAGGCAGTGAATGGCTTGTATAAAGTTGTTTTGGGTTAGAATATGTTATAATACAATGAATTTGATTGATTACAAGTGCTAGAGATGCACGTAGAATGTTTAGAAGTGAGAAGAAAGACTTGTTGATATTTGGTCTCAAATGGGATAAGAACCCAAAACCATTGCTTTGAGGCAGTGAATGGAGTGTATAAAGCTGTTTTGGGTTAGAATATGTTATAATACAATGAATTTGATTGATTAGAAGTGCTAGAGATGCGTGAAGAATGTTTAGAAGTGAGAAGAAAGACTTGTTGATATTTGGTCCCAAATGGGAGAAGAACCCAAAACCATTGCTTTGAGGCAATGAATGGCTTGTATAAAGTTATTTTGGGTTAGAATATGTTATAATACAATGAATTTGATTGATTACAAGTGGTAGAGATACATGAAGAATGTTTAGAAGTTAGTAGAAAGACTTGTTGATATTTGTTCCCAAATGGGATAAGAACCCAAAACCATTGCTTTGAGGCAATGAATGGCTTGTAAAAAGCTATTTTGGGTTAGAATATGTTATAATACAATTAATTTGATTGATTACAAGTGGTAGAGATGCACGAAGAATGTTTAGATGTGAGAAGAAAGACTTGTTGATATTTGGTCCCAAATGGGATAAGAACCCAAAACCAATGCTTTGAGGCAATGAATGGCTTGTAAAAAGCTATTTTGGGTTAGAATATGTTATAATACCATGAATTTGAATGATTACAAGTGCTAGAGATGCATGACGAATGTTTAGAAGTGAGAAGAAAGATTTGTTGATATTTGGTCCCAAATGGGATAAGAACCCAAAACCATTGCTTTGAGGCAATGAATGGCTTGTAAAAAGCTATTTTGGGTTAGAATATGTTATAATACAATGAATTTGATTGATTACAAGTGTTAGAGATGCACGAAGAATGTTTAGATGTGAGAAGAAAGACTTGTTGATATTTGGTCCCAAATGGGATAAGAACCCAAAACCAAATCTTTGAGGCAGTGAATGGCTTGTATAAAGTTGTTTTGGGTTAGAATATGTTATAATACAATGAATTTGATTGATTACAAGTGCTAGAGATGCATGAAGAATGTTTAGAAGTGAGAAGAAAGACTTGTTGAAATTTGGTCTCAAATGGGATAAGAACCCAAAACCATTGCTTTGAGGCAGTGAATGGCTTGTATAAAGTTCTATTGGGTTAGAATATGTTATAGTACAATGAATTTGATTGATTACAAGTGCTAGAGATGCATGAAGAATGTTTAGAAGTGAGTAGAAAGACTTGTTGATATTTGGTCCCAAATAGGATAAGAACCCAAAACCATTGCTTTGAGGCAGTGAATGGCTTGTATAAAGTTATTTTGGGTTATAATATGTTATAATACAATGAATTTGATTGATTACAAGTGCTAGAGATGCATGAAGAATGTTTAGAAGTGAGAGGAAAGACTTGTTGATATTTGGTCTCAAATGGGATAAGAACCCAAAACCATTGCTTTGAGGCAATGAATGGCTTGTAAAAAGCTATTTTGGGTTAGAATATGATATAATACCATGAATTTGAATGATTATAAGTGCTAGAGATGCATGAAGAATGTTTAGAAGTGAGTAGAAAGACTTGTTGATATTTGGTCCCAAATGGGATAAGAACCCAAAACCAAATCTTTGAGGCAATGAATGGCTTGTAAAAAGCTATTTTGGGTTAGAATATGTTATAATACCATGAATTTGAATGATTACGAGTGCTAGAGATACATGAAGAATGTTTAGAAGTTAGTAGAAAGACTTGTTGATATTTGGTCGCAAATGGGATAAGAACCCAAAACCATTGCTTTGAGGCAATGAATGGCTTGTAAAAAGCTATTTTGGGTTAGAATATGTTATAATACAATTAATTTGATTGATTACAAGTGGTAGAGATGCACGAAGAATGTTTAGATGTGAGAAGAAAGACTTGTTGATATTTGGTCCCAAATGGGATAATAACCCAAAACCATTGCTTTGAGGCAATGAATGGCTTGTAAAAAGCTATTTTGGGTTAGAATATGTTATAATACAATGAATTTGATTGATTACAAGTGGTAGAGATGCACGAAGAATGTTTAGATGTGAGAAGAAAGACTTGTTGATATTTGGTCCCAAATGGGATAAGAACCCAAAACCAAATCTTTGAGGCAGTGAATGGCTTGTATAAAGTTGTTTTGGGTTAGAATATGTTATAATACAATGAATTTGATTGATTACAAGTGCTAGAGATGCACGTAGAATGTTTAGAAGTGAGAAGAAAGACTTGTTGATATTTGGTCTCAAATGGGATAAGAACCCAAAACCATTGCTTTGAGGCAGTGAATGGAGTGTATAAAGCTGTTTTGGGTTAGAATATGTTATAATACAATGAATTTGATTGATTAGAAGTGCTAGAGATGCGTGAAGAATGTTTAGAAGTGAGAAGAAAGACTTGTTGATATTTGGTCCCAAATTGGATAAGAACCCAAAACCATTTCTTTGAGGCAGTGAATGGCTTGTATAAAGTTATTTTGGGTTAGAATATGTTATAATACAATGAATTTGATTGATTACAGGTGCTAGACATGCA
Organism: Capsella bursa-pastoris; assembly: GCA_036452645.1. NCBI lineage: Eukaryota > Viridiplantae > Streptophyta > Magnoliopsida > Brassicales > Brassicaceae > Capsella > Capsella bursa-pastoris. The sequence goes on from CP144186.1 coordinate 4,937,157, forward strand.
TGAAGAATGTTTAGAAGTGAGAAGAAAGACTTGTTGAAATTTGGTCTCAATTGGGATAAGAACCCAAAACCATTGCTTTGAGGCAGTGAATGGCTTGTATAAAGTTATTTTGGGTTAGAATATGTTATAATACAATGCATTTGATTGATTACAAGTGCTAGAGATGCATGAAGAATGCTTAGAAGTGAGAAGAAATGACTTGTGGATATTTGGTCCCAAATGGGATAAGAACCCAAAACCAATACTTTGAGGCAGTGAATAGCTTGTATAAAGTTATTTTGGTTTAGAATATGTTATAATACAATGAATTTGATTGATTACATGTGCTAGAGATGCATGAAGAATGTTTAGAAGTGAGAAGAAAGACCTATCGATATTTGGTCCCAAATTGGATAAGAACCCAAAACCATTTCTTTGAGGCAGTGAATGGCTTGTATAAAGTTATTTTGGGTTAGAATATGTTATAATACAATGAATTTGATTGATTACAAGTGCTAGACATGCATGAAGAATGTTTAGAAGTGAGAAGAAAGACTTGTTGAAATTTGGTCTCAAATGGGATAAGAGCCCAAAACCATTGCTTTGAGGCAGTGAATGGCTTGTATAAAGTTATTTCGGGTTAGAATATGTTATAATAGAATGAATATGATTGATTACATGTGCTAGACATGCATGAAGAATGTTTAGAAGTGAGAAGAAAGACTTGTTGAAATTTGGTCTCAAATGGAATCAGAACCCAAAACCATTGCTTTGAGGCAGTGAATGGCTGGTAGAAAGTTATTTTGGTTTAGAATATGATATAATACAATGAATTTGATTGATTACAAGTTGCTAGAGATGCATGAAGAATGTTTAGAAGTGAGAAGTAAGACTTGTTGAAATTTGGTCTCAAATGGGATAAGAACCCAAAACCATTGCTTTGAGGCAGTGAATGGCTGGTATAAAGTTATTTTGGTTTAGAAGATTTTATAATACAATGAATTTGATTGATTACAAGTGCTAGACATGCATGAAGAATGTTTAGAAGTGAGAAGAAAGACTTGTTGAAATTTGGTCTCAAATGGGATAAGAACCCAAAACCATTGCTTTGATGCAGTGAATGGCTTGTATAAAGTTATTTTGGGTTAGAATATGTTATAATAGAATGAATTTGAGTGATTACATGTGCTAGACATGCATGAAGAATGTTTAGAAGTGAGAAGAAAGACTTGTTGAAATTTGGTCTCAAATGGGATAAGAACCCAAAACCATTGCTTTGAGGCAGTGAATGGCTGGTATAAAGTTATTTTGGTTTAGAATATGTTATAATACAATGAATTTGATTGATTACAAGTGCTAGAGATGCATGAAGAATGTTTAGAAGTGAGAAGTAAGACTTGTTGAAATTTGGTCTCAAATGGGATAAGAACACAAAACCATTGCTTTGAGGCAGTGAATGGCTTGTATAAAGTTATTTTGGGTTAGAATATGTTATAATACAATGAATTTGATTGATTACAAGTGCTAGAGATGCATGAAGAATGTTTAGAAGTGAGAAAAAAAGACTTGTTGAAATTTGGTCTCAAATGGGATAATAACCCAAAACCATTGCTTTGAGGCAGTGAATGGCTTGTATAAAGTTATATTGGGTTATAATATGTTATAATACAATGCATTTGATTGATTACAAGTGCTAGAGACGCATGAAGAATGTTTAGAAGTGAGAAGAAAGACTTGTGGATATTTGGTCCCAAATGGGATAAGAACCCAAAACCATTGCTTTGAGGCAGTGAATGGCTTGTATAAAGTTATTTTGGTTTAGAATATGTTATAATACAATGAATTTGATTGATTACAAGTGCTAGACATGCATGAAGAATGTTTTGAAGTGAGAAGAAAGACTTGTTGAAATTTGGTCTCAAATGGGATAAGAACCCAAAACCATTGCTTTGAGGCAGTGAATGGCTTGTATAAAGTTATTTTGGGTTTAAATATGTTATAATACAATGAATTTGATTGATTACAAGTGCTAGACATGCATGAAGAATGTTTAGAAGTGAGAAAAAAGACTTGTTGAAATTTGGTCTCAAATGGGATAATAACCCAAAACCATTGCTTTGAGGCAGTGAATGGCTTGTATAAAGTTATTTTGGGTTAGAATATGTTATAATACAATGAATTTGATTGATTACAAGTGCTAGAGATGCATGAAGAATGTTTAGAAGTGAGAAGAAAGACTTGTGGATATTTGGTCCCAAATGGGATAAGAACCCAAAACCATTGCTTTGAGGCAGTGAATGGCTTGTATAAAGTTATTTTGGTTGATAATATGTTATAATACAATGAATTTGATTGATTACAAGTGCTAGAGATGCATGAAGAATGTTTAGAAGTGAGAAGAAAGACCTATCGATATTTGGTCCCAAATTGGATAAGAACCCAAAACCATTGCTTTGAGGCAGTGAATGGCTTGTATAAAGTTATTTTGGGTTAGAATATGTTATAATACAATGAATTTGATTGATTACAAGTGCTAGAGATGCATGAAGAATGTTTAGAAGTGAGAAGAAAGACTTGTTGAAATTTGGTCTCAAATGGGATAAGAACCCAAAACCATTGCTTTGAGGCAGTGAATGGCTTGTATAAAGTTATTTTGGGTTAGAATATGTTATAATACAATGCATTTGATTGATTACAAGTGCTAGAGATGCATGAAGAATGCTTAGAAGTGAGAAGAAATGACTTGTGGATATTTGGTCCCAAATGGGATAAGAACCCAAAACCATTGCTTTGAGGCAGTGAATGGCTTGTATAAAGTTATTTTGGGTTAGAATATGTTATAATACAATGCATTTGATTGATTACAAGTGCTAGAGATGCATGAAGAATGTTTAGAAGTGAGAAGAAAGACCTATCGATATTTGGTCCCAAATTGGATAAGAACCCAAAACCATTTCTTTGAGGCAATGAATGGCTTGTATAAAGTTATTTTGGGTTAGAATATGTTATAATACAATGAATTTGATTGATTACAAGTGCTAGAGATGCATGAAGAATGTTTAGAAGTGAGAAGAAAGAGTTTTTGAAATTTGGTCTCAAATAGGATAAGAACCCAAAACCCAATCTTTGAGGCAGTGAATGGCTTGTATAAAGTTATTTTGGGTTAAAATATGTTATAATACAATGAATTTGATTGATTACAAGTGCTAGAGATGCATGAAGAATGTTTAGAAGTGAGAAGAAAGACTTGTTGAAATTTGGTCTCAAATGGGATAAGAACCCAAAACCATTGCTTTGAGGCAGTGAATAGCTTGTATAAAGTTATTTTGGTTTAGAATATGTTATAATACAATGAATTTGATTGATTACAAGTGCTAGAGATGCATGAAGAATGTTTAGAAGTGAGAAGAAAGACCTATCGATATTTGGTCCTAAATTGGATAAGAACCCAAAACCATTGCTTTGAGGCATTGAATGGCTTGTATAAAGTTATTTTTGGTTAGAATATGTTATAATACAATGATTTTGATTGATTACAAGTGCTAGACATGCATGAAGAATGTTTTGAAGTGAGAAGAAAGACTTGTTGATATTTGGTCCCAAATGGGATAAGAACCCAAAACCATTGCTTTGAGGCAGTGAATGGCTTGTATAAAGTTATTTTGGGTTAAAATATGTTATAATACAATGAATTTGATTGATTACAAGTGCTAGAGATGCATGAAGAATGTTTAGAAGTGAGAAGAAAGACTTGTGGATATTTGGTCCCAAATGGGATAAGAACCCAAAACCAATGCTTTGAGGCTGTTAATGGCTTGTATAAAGTTATTTTGGGTTAGAATATGTTATAATACAATGAATTTGATTGATTACAAGTGCTAGAGATGCATGAAGAATGTTTAGAAGTGAGAAGAAAGACTTGTTGAAATTTGGTCTCAAATGGGATAAGAACCGAAAACCATTTCTTTGAGGCAGTGAATGGCTTGTATAAAGTTATTTTGGGTTAGAATATGTTATAATACAATGAATTTGATTGATTACAGGTGCTAGACATGCATGAAGAATGTTTAGAAGTGAGAAGAAAGACTTGTTGAAATTTGGTCTCAAATGGGATAAGAACCCAAAACCATTGCTTTGAGGCAGTGAATGGCTTGTATAAAGTTATTTTTGGTTAGAATATGTTATAATAGAATGAATATGATTGATTACATGTGCTAGACATGCATGAAGAATGTTTAGAAGTGAGAAGAAAGACTTGTTGAAATTTGGTCTCAAATGGGATCAGAACCCAAAACCATTGCTTTGAGGCAGTGAATGGCTGGTATAAAGTTATTTTGGTTTAGAATATGTTATAATACAATGAATTTGATTGATTACAAGTGCTAGAGATGCATGAAGAATGTTTAGAAGTGAGAAGTAAGACTTGTTGAAATTTGGTCTCAAATGGGATAAGAACCCAAAACCATTGCTTTGAGGCAGTGAATGGCTTGTATAAAGTTATTTTGGGTTAGAATATGTTATAATACAATGAATTTGATTGATTACAAGTGCTAGACATGCATGAAGAATGTTTAGAAGTGAGACGAAAGACTTGTTGAAATTTGGTCTCAAATGGGATAAGAACACAAAACCATTGCTTTGACGCAGTGAATGGCTTGTATAAAGTTATATTGGGTTATAATATGTTATAATACAATGTATTTGATTGATTACAAGTACTAGAGATGCTTGAAGAATGTTTAGAAGTGAGAAGTAAGACTTGTTGAAATTTGGTCTCAAATGGGATAAGAACCCAAAACCATTGCTTTGAGGCAGTGAATGGCTTGTATAAAGTTATTTTGGGTTAGAATATGTTATAATACAATGAATTTGATTGATTACAAGTGCTAGACATGCATGAAGAATGTTTAGAAGTGAGAAGAAAGACTTGTTGAAATTTGGTCTCAAATGGGATAAGAACCCAAAACCATTGCTTTGATGCAGTGAATGGCTTGTATAAAGTTATTTTGGGTTAGAATATGTTATAATAGAATGAATTTGATTGATTACATGTGCTAGACATGCATGAAGAATGTTTAGAAGTGAGAAGAAAGACTTGTTGAAATTTGGTCTCAAATGGGATAAGAACCCAAAACCATTGCTTTGAGGCAGTGAATGTAAGATTAGAAGAAAAAGATCGAGTAAAATAAGAGATAAGAAGATTTGAATCGGACTAGATGGAGGAAAGACTTTTGGTTGCGAGTTTGAAAGAGAGAGAATAGGAAGTATAGGGAAAAGAGTAGAATACTCTACTTTCTTGCATTATTGGAAACCTAATTACAAACTATATATAGCCATTTACAAAAAGAATAAGCTCTATCGATTCTATGAGAGAGGGAGGACCACTTGAAAGTGACATCTCTTATCTTAAGCCAACATGTGAGTTTGACTCTCTCCACTTGTTCTTTGCGCCCAACGGTAACATAAGAAGGATCTAGAGACATTGGAATGAGGCCTTGAAGGTGATAATGAAGTCTCCTTAATGGGCTGGATAGGTGAGGCTTAGAGAGCCTACTTGATATTTGCATGCATGTACGGATGGCCTCATATCGACGGGTGTACGGACGTACGGACGGTTGGGTCGATACTCGGTCGATGGAAACTCTCGATCGGGCTCGAGAGTGGATCGATAGAATTTCTCGATCCAGAACGACAGCGGGTCGATCCAAGAGATCGTCCGAGGTTGGTGACCGATCGATCTCGGACATAATCCCCTCGATCACGATCATTTCTTCAACCGGTTTACACTCCCCCTCAAGCTTTACCTTTAAGATTCTCTTTAAGGTTAAGCTTGAAACAATAACCACCCACCTCGTTAAAAACCTTAGCAAAGAAAACCGCTTGGGATAAAACTTTGCTAAGGGAAAAAGAGTGTGAGTGTTATGGTTTGGTGAGATCCACAAGACCAAGTTTGGAGTGAATATATTCACAAACTTGTGGACTTGCAGCCTTGGTGAAGATGTCCGCAAGTTGTTCGGAGCTTTCGGTGTAACACGGTAGAATGACTCCCAATCCAACTTGTTCTCGAACCTTGTGGCAATCGATCTCAATGTGTTTTGTTCTTTCATGAAAGACCGAGTTTGATGCAATGTGTATAGCGGCTTTATTATCACAATGCATAGTGATCGGACTTGATGATTCCACTCCAAGATCTTTAAGAAGAGCTTTAAGCCATATCAATTCAGTTGTGAGCTTCCTCATTGCTCTATATTCCGACTCGGCACTAGAGAGAGACACCACTTTTTGCTTCTTGCTCTTCCATGTAACTAGATTGCCTCCAATGAACGTGCAATATCCAGTTGTTGATCTTCTATCCTTTCTATCTCCAGCATAATCCGCATCACAATACCCCACAAGCTCCGTATTGTTGTTGCAACCCATCCAAATGCCTTGGCCCGGAGCTCCTTTGATGTACTTAAGTATCCGGCTCACCATGTCCCAATGGTGCATGGTTGGAGCTTGCATGTGTTGGGAGACCTGATTCACAGCAAAACAAATGTCAGGTCGTGTAATGGTAAGATAGATTAACTTACCTACTAGTCGTCGGTATTGAGTAGGGTCATCAAATGGTTCTTCTCCAAGCTCCCCCTTTCCATTGGTTTGGTAATCCGGGTCAAGAGGAGCTGCCACCGGTCTTGATCCAAGCTTCCCTACTTCATTTAAGAGGTCAAGGGCATACTTTCTTTGTGACAAAAACAATCCTTCTTTGGATCTACACACTTCTATACCGAGAAAATATTTTAGTTCTCCAAGATCTTTAATGTCAAAAACAGTTTTAAGAAAAACTTTTGTATCTTGAATCCCTACCTTGTCATTCCCGGATATGATGATATCATCAACATACACAAGAATGACTACAATACCTTCTTTACTTGATAGGGTGAAAAGTGTGTGATCGGCTTCGGACTTCTTGAAGCCTCTATCCATTAGTGTTGTACTAAGCTTGTGGTACCAAGCTCTTGGTGATTGTTTTAATCCATAGATCGCTTTCTTGAGCTTCAAAACTTTCCCGGGAGCTATTGTATCTTCCATGCCCGGTGGTGGTCTCATGTAGACTTCATCCTCAAGTTCTCCTTGAAGAAATGCATTCTTCACGTCCATTTGCCATAATTCCCATTCCAAGTTCACGGCTAATGAGAGTACCACTCGGACGGTGTGGAGTTTAGCTACCGGAGCAAATGTATCAAGATAGTCTTCTCCGTATGTTTGTGTGAACCCTCTTGCTACAAGCCGAGCTTTATAGCGTTCTATCCCCCCGTCACTCTTGTACTTTATAGTGAATATCCATCGAGAAGTAACCGCTTTCTTTCCCTTTGGTAAATCGGCCTCATCCCATGTGTGGTTAGATTCCATTGCCTTGGTTTCATTATCAACAGCATCTTTCCATTCTTTGTGAGCTTTAGCTTCTTCATAACTCTCCGGTATCCAATTGGAATCAACTTGAGTGAGATAGGCTTGATGATCGATCGGAAAATGTGCAAGAGTGCAAACGGCTTGTATAGGGTGAGCTACGGCCATGTTGTTGTAGTAGACTCTAGTATTCTTCCAATTTGATGATGGTTGTTTGAGTCGTTCACTTCTCCGAAGATGAACAATTTCTTCATCATGATTGTCTTGAGGTAGTTCGGATTCGGGTTCACTCCCAAGTGAATTTAAACCATCCTCCTCTTCTTCACCATATTCTTCTTCTTGATTCATAGTTTCATCATTTGCATCATTTGTATCTTCCGGAGTAGTGTGGTTCCCTTCTTGACCTTGATTAGTAGTTTCCGGAGGTATTGTGTTGGTGGAGTCTTTGTTGGTTTGGAAGTTGTCGAGACCAAGCTTTTCAAGAATGATCCTTAAGTTGGTTGCTCGATCGGATGATGAATGAGATAGGTCCTTCAAGCTTTCCCAATTCTTTTCATCATAGTACCCTTTTGTCTCAACAAACTTCACATCACGAGAGACCAACACTTTTCTTGTTTCCGGATCATAACACTTGTATCCCTTTTGTGTTATCGAATACCCAATGAAGATCCCTTTGATACTCTTTGCTTCAAGTTTGTTTCGAAGTTCACCTGGTTTCAAAACATAACAAACACATCCGAATACTCGTAAGTGATTGATTGACGGTTTAGTGTTATTAAGAACTTCAAAGGGAGAAAGATCTCTTAGGATTTTCGTGGGTATTCGGTTGATCAAGTAACATGCGGATACCACCGCATCTCCCCAAAAACGTTTTGGAACATTGGTGTGAAACATCATTGATCTTGCAACTTCCATGAGATGTCTATTCTTTCTCTCGGCCACACCATTTTGTTGGGGAGTGTAGGGACAGCTAGTTTGATGAATGATTCCATGTTTATTGAGATGTTGCTTGAACTCATTGCTAGTGTACTCCCCTCCATTATCTGATCTCAAAATCTTAATCTTGGCATTAAAGTGATTAGAAACATAGTTTTGGAAATTTGTAAAGGCTTCAAGAACTCTATCCTTAGTTGGAATCAAGGTAAGCCAAGTATATTTCGATTTTTCATCAATGAATGTGACAAAATACTTATGATTTTCTCTAGATATGCAAGGTGATGTCCACACATCCGAATGAACAAGATCAAAGCATTTTTCATAGATAGTCATAGATTTTGGAAAAACAGATTTGCAATGCTTTCCAAGAATACAAGCTTCACATTCATCATTCTTAAAAGAAACACTAGGCAATATTAAGCTTAAAGCACGAGAGTGAGGGTGACCAAGTCTAGCATGCCAAATAGCACTATTCGCACAAACAACAATAGAGTTAAAACAAGAAGGAGAGGGTTTAGATAAATCGGAGCCCTTAAGAACATAGAGATCATCTTGGGTCTTCCCTTGGCCAAGAAGTTTACTTGTCTCAATATCCTGAAAATAAACTTCATTAGGTCCAAATATAACATGACAATTGAGATCCTTAGTTGCCTTCTTAACCGAAACTAGATTAGAAGCAAAACTAGGCATATAAAAAGCTTTAGAGTCTTTATCAAACAATTTTAAGTTTCCAATCCCTTTAACCGGTACTCTATCTCCATTAGCTATAGTAACATTTCCTAGAGTTGGTTCCACATCACTTATTAGCTTAGAATCACTAATCATATGATGAGAGGCTCCGGAATCAACTATAATTGGTTTAATGGAGTTAAGGGCTAGATTCACTTTACCGGATGATTCTTTTAGGGCCTTGATAAGAGCATCGAGGTCGGATCTCCTCACAAGCTCCGAAGATGCATTGAGAGCAGTTCCACTTCCTTCAATGACTTGAGGTTTGGCCTCCGGAACGTGAGCTTCACTTGATGAATTTGCAAGGTGAGCTCTCGGTTCATGGTTGTCTTCTCTTGGGCGAAGGTGAGGGTGGAGAATCCAACACTTCTCACGAACATGGCCATTTTTCTTGCAATGGTGGCAAAAGGGCCTCTTGTGACCGTTGTTGTTTCCCCTATAGTAGCTTTTGTTGGCTGAGGCAACTTCAACTTGATTGGCGGTGACAAGTTCTCCTTTTCCACCGAACAACCCCATGGAACCATGTTCCCTTTGTACTTGAGAGCATACTTCATCTAGGCTTGGAAGCTTGTCAGCCCGGAGGATATGCTTGATGAGGTCATTGTAAGACGCATTCAAGGTGAGAAGGAGACCGAACACCTTGTCTTGTTCTCGGCGTTCGTTGATGACCGCCGGATCCATTGTACTTGGCCTTAGCATTTCAAGCTCGGCCCATAGGGATCTAAACTTCCCAAAATGTTTGGTAAACTCCATGTCTTCTTGGCTAAGGTTATTGATAGCTCTCTTAACCTCAAAGACACGGTTTAGATTGGTAATGTTACCAAAAACATTCTTGAGAGTGTCCCATAGCTCCTTTGCGGTTTCGCAATAGGAGTATGCTTCAAGGATTGGAGCATCTAGAGAATTTTGGATGAGAGCAAGAACATTTTGGTCCTCTTGGAACCATTTCTCTTCATCGACCGGGACTATTTCTTTCCCTTCTTTGGTGGTTGCATCTTTTGGAGCTTCACTCTTTTCGATGTGACTCCACAACCCACGGCCGCACAAGGCGGTTTTTGTGGTTCTCGCCCATAACAAGTAGTTTCCACCCTTGAGAGTGACTGGAACAACCAAGTTCTTGAGACCTTCCATGGAGAATGGACCGTTGGATAAAGCTAGTGACCGACGGGTAAAGGAGAGAAACAATGAGCGGTTTCAAGAACGAGTTTGGAAAGAATTAAAGAAGAAGAATAAGGTTACGAATGAGGTGGGTGAGATTATAGGTTGATTAAGAGCAACCTGGCTCTGATACCATGTAAGATTAGAAGAAAAAGATCGAGTAAAATAAGAGATAAGAAGATTTGAATCGGACTAGATGGAGGAAAGACTTTTGGTTGCGAGTTTGAAAGAGAGAGAATAGGAAGTATAGGGAAAAGAGTAGAATACTCTACTTTCTTGCATTATTGGAAACCTAATTACAAACTATATATAGCCATTTACAAAAAGAATAAGCTCTATCGATTCTATGAGAGAGGGAGGACCACTTGAAAGTGACATCTCTTATCTTAAGCCAACATGTGAGTTTGACTCTCTCCACTTGTTCTTTGCGCCCAACGGTAACATAAGAAGGATCTAGAGACATTGGAATGAGGCCTTGAAGGTGATAATGAAGTCTCCTTAATGGGCTGGATAGGTGAGGCTTAGAGAGCCTACTTGATATTTGCATGCATGTACGGATGGCCTCATATCGACGGGTGTACGGACGTACGGACGGTTGGGTCGATACTCGGTCGATGGAAACTCTCGATCGGGCTCGAGAGTGGATCGATAGAATTTCTCGATCCAGAACGACAGCGGGTCGATCCAAGAGATCGTCCGAGGTTGGTGACCGATCGATCTCGGACATAATCCCCTCGATCACGATCATTTCTTCAACCGGTTTACACTCCCCCTCAAGCTTTACCTTTAAGATTCTCTTTAAGGTTAAGCTTGAAACAATAACCACCCACCTCGTTAAAAACCTTAGCAAAGAAAACCGCTTGGGATAAAACTTTGCTAAGGGAAAAAGAGTGTGAGTGTTATGGTTTGGTGAGATCCACAAGACCAAGTTTGGAGTGAATATATTCACAAACTTTTGGACTTGCAGCCTTGGTGAAGATGTCCGCAAGTTGTTCGGAGCTTTCGGTGTAACACGGTAGAATGACTCCCAATCCAACTTGTTCTCGAACCTTGTGGCAATCGATCTCAATGTGTTTTGTTCTTTCATGAAAGACCGAGTTTGATGCAATGTGTATAGCGGCTTTATTATCACAATGCATAGTGATCGGACTTGATGATTCCACTCCAAGATCTTTAAGAAGAGCTTTAAGCCATATCAATTCAGTTGTGAGCTTCCTCATTGCTCTATATTCCGACTCGGCACTAGAGAGAGACACCACTTTTTGCTTCTTGCTCTTCCATGTAACTAGATTGCCTCCAATGAACGTGCAATATCCAGTTGTTGATCTTCTATCCTTTCTATCTCCAGCATAATCCGCATCACAATACCCCACAAGCTCCGTATTGTTGTTGCAACCCATCCAAATGCCTTGGCCCGGAGCTCCTTTGATGTACTTAAGTATCCGGCTCACCATGTCCCAATGGTGCATGGTTGGAGCTTGCATGTGTTGGGAGACCTGATTCACAGCAAAACAAATGTCAGGTCGTGTAATGGTAAGATAGATTAACTTACCTACTAGTCGTCGGTATTGAGTAGGGTCATCAAATGGTTCTTCTCCAAGCTCCCCCTTTCCATTGGTTTGGTAATCCGGGTCAAGAGGAGCTGCCACCGGTCTTGATCCAAGCTTCCCTACTTCATTTAAGAGGTCAAGGGCATACTTTCTTTGTGACAAAAACAATCCTTCTTTGGATCTACACACTTCTATACCGAGAAAATATTTTAGTTCTCCAAGATCTTTAATGTCAAAAACAGTTTTAAGAAAAACTTTTGTATCTTGAATCCCTACCTTGTCATTCCCGGATATGATGATATCATCAACATACACAAGAATGACTACAATACCTTCTTTACTTGATAGGGTGAAAAGTGTGTGATCGGCTTCGGACTTCTTGAAGCCTCTATCCATTAGTGTTGTACTAAGCTTGTGGTACCAAGCTCTTGGTGATTGTTTTAATCCATAGATCGCTTTCTTGAGCTTCAAAACTTTCCCGGGAGCTATTGTATCTTCCATGCCCGGTGGTGGTCTCATGTAGACTTCATCCTCAAGTTCTCCTTGAAGAAATGCATTCTTCACGTCCATTTGCCATAATTCCCATTCCAAGTTCACGGCTAATGAGAGTACCACTCGGACGGTGTGGAGTTTAGCTACCGGAGCAAATGTATCAAGATAGTCTTCTCCGTATGTTTGTGTGAACCCTCTTGCTACAAGCCGAGCTTTATAGCGTTCTATCCCCCCATCACTCTTGTACTTTATAGTGAATATCCATCGAGAAGTAACCGCTTTCTTTCCCTTTGGTAAATCGGCCTCATCCCATGTGTGGTTAGATTCCATTGCCTTGGTTTCATTATCAACAGCATCTTTCCATTCTTTGTGAGCTTTAGCTTCTTCATAACTCTCCGGTATCCAATTGGAATCAACTTGAGTGAGATAGGCTTGATGATCGATCGGAAAATGTGCAAGAGTGCAAACGGCTTGTATAGGGTGAGCTACGGCCATGTTGTTGTAGTAGACTCTAGTATTCTTCCAATTTGATGATGGTTGTTTGAGTCGTTCACTTCTCCGAAGATGAACAATTTCTTCATCATGATTGTCTTGAGGTAGTTCGGATTCGGGTTCACTCCCAAGTGAATTTAAACCATCCTCCTCTTCTTCACCATATTCTTCTTCTTGATTCATAGTTTCATCATTTGCATCATTTGTATCTTCCGGAGTAGTGTGGTTCCCTTCTTGACCTTGATTAGTAGTTTCCGGAGGTATTGTGTTGGTGGAGTCTTTGTTGGTTTGGAAGTTGTCGAGACCAAGCTTTTCAAGAATGATCCTTAAGTTGGTTGCTCGATCGGATGATGAATGAGATAGGTCCTTCAAGCTTTCCCAATTCTTTTCATCATAGTACCCTTTTGTCTCAACAAACTTCACATCACGAGAGACCAACACTTTTCTTGTTTCCGGATCATAACACTTGTATCCCTTTTGTGTTATCGAATACCCAATGAAGATCCCTTTGATACTCTTTGCTTCAAGTTTGTTTCGAAGTTCACCTGGTTTCAAAACATAACAAACACATCCGAATACTCGTAAGTGATTGATTGACGGTTTAGTGTTATTAAGAACTTCAAAGGGAGAAAGATCTCTTAGGATTTTCGTGGGTATTCGGTTGATCAAGTAACATGCGGATACCACCGCATCTCCCCAAAAACGTTTTGGAACATTGGTGTGAAACATCATTGATCTTGCAACTTCCATGAGATGTCTATTCTTTCTCTCGGCCACACCATTTTGTTGGGGAGTGTAGGGACAGCTAGTTTGATGAATGATTCCATGTTTATTGAGATGTTGCTTGAACTCATTGCTAGTGTACTCCCCTCCATTATCTGATCTCAAAATCTTAATCTTGGCATTAAAGTGATTAGAAACATAGTTTTGGAAATTTGTAAAGGCTTCAAGAACTCTATCCTTAGTTGGAATCAAGGTAAGCCAAGTATATTTCGATTTTTCATCAATGAATGTGACAAAATACTTATGATTTTCTCTAGATATGCAAGGTGATGTCCACACATCCGAATGAACAAGATCAAAGCATTTTTCATAGATAGTCATAGATTTTGGAAAAACAGATTTGCAATGTTTTCCAAGAATACAAGCTTCACATTCATCATTCTTAAAAGAAACACTAGGCAATATTAAGCTTAAAGCACGAGAGTGAGGGTGACCAAGTCTAGCATGCCAAATAGCACTATTCGCACAAACAACAATAGAGTTAAAACAAGAAGGAGAGGGTTTAGATAAATCGGAGCCCTTAAGAACATAGAGATCATCTTGGGTCTTCCCTTGGCCAAGAAGTTTACTTGTCTCAATATCCTGAAAATGAACTTCATTAGGTCCAAATATAACATGACAATTGAGATCCTTAGTTGCCTTCTTAACCGAAACTAGATTAGAAGCAAAACTAGGCATATAAAAAGCTTTAGAGTCTTTATCAAACAATTTTAAGTTTCCAATCCCTTTAACCGGTACTCTATCTCCATTAGCTATAGTAACATTTCCTAGAGTTGGTTCCACATCACTTATTAGCTTAGAATCACTAATCATATGATGAGAGGCTCCGGAATCAACTATAATTGGTTTAATGGAGTTAAGGGCTAGATTCACTTTACCGGATGATTCTTTTAGGGCCTTGATAAGAGCATCGAGGTCGGATCTCCTCACAAGCTCCGAAGATGCATTGAGAGCAGTTCCACTTCCTTCAATGACTTGAGGTTTGGCCTCCGGAACGTGAGCTTCACTTGATGAATTTGCAAGGTGAGCTCTCGGTTCATGGTTGTCTTCTCTTGGGCGAAGGTGAGGGTGGAGAATCCAACACTTCTCACGAACATGGCCATTTTTCTTGCAATGGTGGCAAAAGGGCCTCTTGTGACCGTTGTTGTTTCCCCTATAGTAGCTTTTGTTGGCTGAGGCAACTTCAACTTGATTGGCGGTGACAAGTTCTCCTTTTCCACCGAACAACCCCATGGAACCATGTTCCCTTTGTACTTGAGAGCATACTTCATCTAGGCTTGGAAGCTTGTCAGCCCGGAGGATATGCTTGATGAGGTCATTGTAAGACGCATTCAAGGTGAGAAGGAGACCGAACACCTTGTCTTGTTCTCGGCGTTCGTTGATGACCGCCGGATCCATTGTACTTGGCCTTAGCATTTCAAGCTCGGCCCATAGGGATCTAAACTTCCCAAAATGTTTGGTAAACTCCATGTCTTCTTGGCTAAGGTTATTGATAGCTCTCTTAACCTCAAAGACACGGTTTAGATTGGTAATGTTACCAAAAACATTCTTGAGAGTGTCCCATAGCTCCTTTGCGGTTTCGCAATAGGAGTATGCTTCAAGGATTGGAGCATCTAGAGAATTTTGGATGAGAGCAAGAACATTTTGGTCCTCTTGGAACCATTTCTCTTCATCGACCGGGACTATTTCTTTCCCTTCTTTGGTGGTTGCATCTTTTGGAGCTTCACTCTTTTCGATGTGACTCCACAACCCACGGCCGCACAAGGCGGTTTTTGTGGTTCTCGCCCATAACAAGTAGTTTCCACCCTTGAGAGTGACTGGAACAACCAAGTTCTTGAGACCTTCCATGGAGAATGGACCGTTGGATAAAGCTAGTGACCGACGGGTAAAGGAGAGAAACAATGAGCGGTTTCAAGAACGAGTTTGGAAAGAATTAAAGAAGAAGAATAAGGTTACGAATGAGGTGGGTGAGATTATAGGTTGATTAAGAGCAACCTGGCTCTGATACCATGTAAGATTAGAAGAAAAAGATCGAGTAAAATAAGAGATAAGAAGATTTGAATCGGACTAGATGGAGGAAAGACTTTTGGTTGCGAGTTTGAAAGAGAGAGAATAGGAAGTATAGGGAAAAGAGTAGAATACTCTACTTTCTTGCATTATTGGAAACCTAATTACAAACTATATATAGCCATTTACAAAAAGAATAAGCTCTATCGATTCTATGAGAGAGGGAGGACCACTTGAAAGTGACATCTCTTATCTTAAGCCAACATGTGAGTTTGACTCTCTCCACTTGTTCTTTGCGCCCAACGGTAACATAAGAAGGATCTAGAGACATTGGAATGAGGCCTTGAAGGTGATAATGAAGTCTCCTTAATGGGCTGGATAGGTGAGGCTTAGAGAGCCTACTTGATATTTGCATGCATGTACGGATGGCCTCATATCGACGGGTGTACGGACGTACGGACGGTTGGGTCGATACTCGGTCGATGGAAACTCTCGATCGGGCTCGAGAGTGGATCGATAGAATTTCTCGATCCAGAACGACAGCGGGTCGATCCAAGAGATCGTCCGAGGTTGGTGACCGATCGATCTCGGACATAATCCCCTCGATCACGATCATTTCTTCAACCGGTTTACAGTAAATGGCTTGTATAAAGTTATTTTGGGTTAGAATATGTTATAATACAATGAATTTGATTGATTACAAGTGCTAGAGATGGATGAAGAATGTTTGGAAGTGTGAAGATAGACGTGTTGAAGTTTGGTCCCAAATGGGATAAGAACCCACAACCAATGCTTTGAGGTAGTAAATGGCTTGTATAAAGTTATTTTGGGCTAGAATATGTTATAATACAATGAATTTGATTGATTTCAAGTGCTAGAGATGGATGGAGAATGTTTAGAAGTGTGAAGAAAGACTTGCTGAAGTTTGGTCCCAAATGTGCTAAGAACCCACAACCAATGCTTTGAGGCAGTAAATGGCTTGTATAAAGTTATTTTGGGTTAGAATATGTTATAATACAATGAATTTGATTGATTACAAGTGCTAGAGAAGGATGAAGAATGTTTAGAAGTGTGAAGAAAGACGTGTTGAAGTTTGGTCCCAAATGTGCTAAGAACCCACAACCAATGCTTTGAGGCAGTAAATGGCTTGTATAAAGTTATTTTGGGTTAGAATATGTTATAATAGAATGAATTTGATTGATTACAATTGCTAGAGATGGATGAAGAATGTTTAGAAGTGTGAAGAAAGACTTGTTGAAGTTCGGTCCCAAATGGGATAAGAACCCACAAACATTGCTTTGAGGTAGTAAATGGCTTGTATAAAGTTATTTTGGGCTAGAATATGTTATAATACAATGAATTTGAATTATTTCAAGTGCTAGAGATGGATGAAGAATGTTTAGAAGTGTGAAGAAAGACTTGTTGAAGTTTGGTCCCAAATGGGATAAGAACCCACAAACAATGCTTTGAGGCAGTAAATGGCTTGTATAAAGTTATTTTGGGTTAGAATATGTTATAATACAATGAATTTGATTGATTACAAGTACTAGAGATGCATGGAGAATGTTTAGAAGTGAGAAGAAAGACCTATCGATACTTGGTCCTAAATTGGATAAAAACCCATAACCATTGCTTTGAGGCAGTGAATGGCTTGTATAAAGTTATTTTGGGTTAGAATATGTTATAATACAATGAATTTGATTGATTACAGGTGCTAGACATGCATGAAGAATGTTTAGAAGTGAGAAGAAAGACTTGTTGAAATTTGGTCTCAAATGGGATAAGAACCCAAAACCATTGCTTTGAGGCAGTGAATGGCTTGTATAAAGTTATTTTGGTTTAGAATATGTTATAATACAATGAATTTGATTGATTACAAGTGCTAGAGATGCATGAAGAATGCTTAGAAGTGAGAAGAAATGACTTGTGGATATTTGGTCCCAAATGGGATAAGAACCCAAAACCAATACTTTGAGGCAGTGAATAGCTTGTATAAAGTTATTTTGGTTTAGAATATGTTATAATACAATGAATTTGATTGATTACATGTGCTAGAGATGCATGAAGAATGTTTAGAAGTGAGAAGAAAGACTTGTCGAAATTTGGTCCCAAATTGGATAAGAACCCAAAACCATTGCTTTGAGACAGTGAATAGCTTGTATAAAGTTATTTTGGTTTAGAATATGTTATAATACAATGAATTTGATTGATTACAAGTGCTAGACATGCATGAAGAATGTTTAGAAGTGAGAAAAAAAGACTTGTTGAAATTTGGTCTCAAATGGGATAAGAACCCATAACCGTTGCTTTGAGGCAGTGAATGGCTTGTATAAAGTTATTTTGGGTTAGAATATGTTATAATACAATGAATTTGATTGATTACAAGTGCTAGACATGCATGAAGAATGTTTAGAAGTGAGAAGAAAGACTTGTTGATATTTGGTCCCAAATGGGATAAGAACCCAAAACCATTGCTTTGAGGCAGTGAATGGCTTGTATAAAGTTATTTTGGTTTAGAATATGTTATAATACAATGAATTTGATTGATTACAAGTGCTAGAGATGCATGAAGAATGTTTAGAAGTGAGAAGAAAGACTTGTTGAAATTTGGTCTCAAATGGGATAAGAACCCAAAACCATTGCTTTGAGGCAGTGAATGGCTTGTATAAAGTTATTTTGGTTTAGAATATGTTACAATACAATGAATTTGATTGATTACAAGTGCTAGAAATGCATGAAGAATGTTTAGAAGTGAGAAGAAAGACTTGTTGAAATTTGGTCTCAAATGGGATAAGAACACAAAACCATTGCTTTGAGGCTGTTAATGGCTTGTATAAAGTTATTTTGGGTTAGAATATGTTATAATACAATGAATTTGATTGATTACAAGTGCTAGAGATGCATGAAGAATGTTTAGAAGTGAGAAGAAAGACTTGTTGAAATTTGGTCTCAAATGGGATAAGAACCCAAAACCATTGCTTTGAGGAAGTGAATGGCTTGTATAAAGTTATTTTGGGTTAGAATATGTTATAATACAATGAATTTGATTGATTACAAGTGCTAGACATGCATGAAGAATGTTTAGAAGTGAGAAGAAAGACTTGTTGAAATTTGGTCTCAAATGGGATAAGAACCCAAAACCATTGCTTTGAGGCAGTGAATGGCTTGTATAAAGTTATTTTGGGTTAGAATATGTTATAATACAATGAATTTGATTGATTACAAGTGCTAGACATGCATGAAGAATGTTTAGAAGTGAGAAGAAAGACTTGTTGAAATTTGGTCTCAAATGGGATAAGAACCCAAAACCATTGCTTTGAGGCAGTGAATGGCTGGTATAAAGTTATTTTGGTTTAGAATATGTTATAATACAATGAATTTGATTGATTACAAGTGCTAGAGATGCATGAAGAATGTTTAGAAGTGAGAAGTAAGACTTGTTGAAATTTGGTCTCAAATGGGATAAGAACACAAAACCATTGCTTTGAGGCAGTGAATGGCTTGTATAAAGTTATTTTGGGTTAGAATATGTTATAATACAATGAATTTGATTGATTACAAGTGCTAGAGATGCATGAAGAATGTTTAGAAGTGAGAAAAAAAGACTTGTTGAAATTTGGTCTCAAATGGGATAATAACCCAAAACCATTGCTTTGAGGCAGTGAATGGCTTGTATAAAGTTATATTGGGTTATAATATGTTATAATACAATGAATTTGATTGATTACAAGTGCTAGAGATGCATGAAGAATGCTTAGAAGTGAGAAGAAAGACTTGTGGATATTTGGTCCCAAATGGGATAAGAACCCAAAACCATTGCTTTGAGGCAGTGAATGGCTTGTATAAAGTTATTTTGGTTTAGAATATGTTATAATACAATGAATTTGATTGATTATAAGTGCTAGAGATGCATGAAGAATGTTTAGAAGTGAGAAGAAAGACTTGTTGAAATTTGGTCCCAAATGGGATAAGAACCCAAAACCATTGCTTTGAGGCAGTGAATGGCTTGTATAAAGTTATTTTGGGTTAGAATATGTTATAATACAATGCATTTGATTGATTACAAGTGCTAGAGATGCATGAAGAATGTTTAGAAGTGAGAAGAAAGACTTGTGGATATTTGGTCCCAAATGGGATAAGAACCCAAAACCATTGCTTTGAGGCAGTGAATGGCTTGTATAAAGTTATTTTGGTTTAGAAAATGTTATTATACAATGAATTTTATTGATTACAAGTGCTAGAGATGCATGAAGAATGCTCAGAAGTGAGAAGAAAGACTTGTGGATATTTGGTCCGAAATGGGATAAGAACCCAAAACCATTGCTTTGAGGCAGTGAATGGCTTGTATAAAGTTATTTTGGTTTAGAATATGTTATAATACAATGAATTTGATTGATTACAAGTGCTAGAGATGCATGAAGAATGTTTAGAAGTGAGAAGAAAGACCTATCGATATTTGGTCCCAAATTGGATAAGAACCCAAAACCATTGCTTTGAGGCAGTGAATGGCTTGTATAAAGTTATTTTGGGTTAGAATATGTTATAATACAATGAATTTGATTGATTACAAGTGCTAGACATGCATGAAGAATGTTTAGAAGTGAGAAGAAAGACTTGTGGATATTTGGTCCCAAATGGGATAAGAACCCAAAACCATTGCTTTGAGGCAGTGAATGGCTTGTATAAAGTTATTTTGGGTTAGAATATGTTATAATACAATGAATTTGATTGATTACAAGTGCTAGAGATGCATGAAGAATGCTTAGAAGTGAGAAGAAAGACTTGTGGATATTTGGTCCCAAATGGGATAAGAACCCAAAACCAATGCTTTGAGGCAGTGAATAGCTTGTATAAAGTTATTTTGGTTTAGAATATGTTATAATACAATGAATTTGATTGATTACATGTGCTAGAGATGCATGAAGAATGTTTAGAAGTGAGAAGAAAGACCTATCGATATTTGGTCCCAAATTGGATAAGAACCCAAAACCATTTCTTTGAGGCAGTGAATGGCTTGTATAAAGTTATTTTGGGTTAGAATATGTTATAATACAATGAATTTGATTGATTACAAGTGCTAGAGATGCATGAAGAATGTTTAGAAGTGAGAAGAAAGACTTGTTGAAATTTGGTCTCAAATGGGATAAGAACCCAAAACCATTGCTTTGAGGCAGTGAATGGCTTGTATAAAGTTATTTTGGGTTAGAATATGTTATAATACAATGAATTTGATTGATTACAAGTGCTAGAGATGCATGAAGAATGTTTAGAAGTGAGAAGAAAGACTTGTTGAAATTTGGTCTCAAATGGGATAAGAACCCAAAACCATTGCTTTGAGGCAGTGAATGGCTTGTATAAAGTTATTTTGGGTTAGAATATGTTATAATACAATGAATTTGATTGATTACATGTGCTAGAGATGCATGAAGAATGTTTAGAAGTGAGAAGAAAGACTTGTTGAAATTTGGTCTCAAATGGGATAAGAACCCAAAACCATTGCTTTGAGGCAGTGAATGGCTTGTATAAAGTTATTTTGGGTTAGAATATGTTATAATACAATGAATTTGATTGATTACAAGTGCTAGAGATGCATGAAGAATGTTTAGAAGTGAGAAAAAAGACTTGTTGAAATTTGGTCTCAAATGGGATAATAACCCAAAACCATTGCTTTGAGGCAGTGAATGGCTTGTATAAAGTTATTTTGGGTTAGAATATGTTATAATACAATGAATTTGATTGATTACAAGTGCTAGAGATGCATGAAGAATGCTCAGAAGTGAGAAGAAAGACTTGTGGATATTTGGTCCGAAATGGGATAAGAACCCAAAACCATTGCTTTGAGGCAGTGAATGGCTTGTATAAAGTTATTTTGGTTTAGAATATGTTATAATACAATGAATTTGATTGATTACAAGTGCTAGAGATGCATGAAGAATGTTTAGAAGTGAGACGAAAGACCTATCGATATTTGGTCCCAAATTGGATAAGAACCCAAAACCATTTCTTTGAGACAGTGAATGGCTTGTATAAAGTTATTTGGGGTTAGAATATGTTATAATACAATGAATTTGATTGATTACAAGTGCTAGACATGCATGAAGAATGTTTAGAAGTGAGAAAAAAGACTTGTTTAAATTTGGTCTTAAATGGGATAATAACCCAAAACCATTGCTTTGAGGCAGTGAATGGCTTGTATAAAGTTATTTTGGGTTAGAATATGTTATAATACAATGAATTTGATTGATTACAAGTGCTAGAGATGCATGAAGAATGTTTAGAAGTGAGAAGAAAGACTTGTTGATATTTGGTCCCAAATGGGATAATAACCCAAAACCATTGCTTTGAGGCAGTGAATGGCTTGTATAAAGTTATTTTGGGTTAGAATATGTTATAATACAATGAATTTGATTGATTACAAGTGCTAGACATGCATGAAGAATGTTTAGAAAAGAGAAGAAAGACTTGTTGAAATTTGGTCTCAAATGGGATAAGAACACAAAACCATTGCTTTGAGGCAGTGAATGGCTTGTATAAAGTTATTTTGGGTTAGAATATGTTATAATACAATGAATTTGATTGATTACAAGTGCTAGAGATGCATGAAGAATGTTTAGAAGTGAGAAGAAAGACTTGTGGATATTTGGTCCCAAATGGGATAAGAACCCAAAACCATTGCTTTGAGGCAGTGAATGGCTTGTATAAAGTTATTTTGGGTTAGAATATGTTATAATACAATGAATTTGATTGATTACATGTGCTAGAGATGCATGAAGAATGTTTAGAAGTGAGAAGAAAGACTTGTTGAAATTTGGTCTCAAATGGGATAAGAACCCAAAACCATTGCTTTGAGGCAGTGAATGGCTTGTATAAAGTTATTTTGGGTTAGAATATGTTATAATACAATGAATTTGATTGATTAGAAGTGCTAGAGATGCATGAAGAATGTTTAGAAGTGAGAAGAAAGACTTGTTGAAATTTGGTCTCAAATGGGATAAGAACCCAAAACCATTGCTTTGAGGCAGTGAATGGCTTGTATAAAGTTATTTTGGGTTAGAATATGTTATAATAGAATGAATTTGATTGATTACATGTGCTAGACATGCATGAAGAATGTTTAGAAGTGAGAAGAAAGACTTGTTGAAATTTGGTCTCAAATGGGATAAGAACCCAAAACCATTGCTTTGAGGCAGTGAATGGCTGGTATAAAGTTATTTTGGTTTAGAATATGTTATAATACAATGAATTTGATTGATTACAAGTGCTAGAGATGCATGAAGAATGTTTAGAAGTGAGAAGTAAGACTTGTTGAAATTTGGTCTCAAATGGGATAAGAACCCAAAACCATTGCTTTGAGGCAGTGAATGGCTTGTATAAAGTTATTTTGGGTTAGAATATGTTATAATACAATGAATTTGATTGATTACAAGTGCTAGACATGCATGAAGAATGTTTAGAAGTGAGAAAAAAGACTTGTTGAAATTTGGTCTCAAATGGGATAATAACCCAAAACCATTGCTTTGAGGCAGTGAATGGCTTGTATAAAGTTATTTTGGGTTAGAATATGTTATAATACAATGAATTTGATTGATTACAAGTGCTAGAGATGCATGAAGAATGCTTAGAAGTGAGAAGAAAGACTTGTGGATATTTGGTCCCAAATGGGATAAGAACCCAAAACCATTGCTTTGAGGCAGTGAATGGCTTGTATAAAGTTATTTTGGGTTAGAATATGTTATAATACAATGAATTTGATTGATTACAAGTGTTAGAGATGCATGAAGAATGTTTAGAAGTGAGAAGAAAGACTTGTTGATATTTGGTCCCAAATGGGATAAGAACCCAAAACCATTTCTTTGAGGCAATGAATGGCTTGTATAAAGTTATTTTGAGTTAGAATATGTTATAATACAATGAATTTGATTGATTACAAGTGCTAGAGATGCATGAAGAATGTTTAGAAGTTAGTAGAAAGACTTGTTGATATTTGGTCCCAAATGGGATAAGAACCCAAAACCATTGGTTTGAGGCAATGAATGGCTTGTAAAAAGCTATTTTGGGTTAGAATATGTTATAATACAATGAATTTGATTGATTACAAGTGCTAGAGATGCATGAAGAATGTTTAGAAGTGAGAAGAAAGACTTGTTGATATTTGGTCCCAAATAGGATAAGAACCCAAAACCATTGCTTTGAGGCAGTGAATGGCTTGTATAAAGTTATTTTGGGTTAGAATATGTTATAATACAATGAATTTGATTGATTACAAGTGGTAGAGATGCACGAAGAATGTTTAGAAGTGAGAAGAAAGACTTGTTGATATTTGGTCCCAAATGGGATAAGAACCCAAAACCAAATCTTTGAGGCAGTGAATGGCTTGTATAAAGTTGTTTTGGGTTAGAATATGTTATAATACAATGAATTTGATTGATTACAAGTGCTAGAGATGCATGAAGAATGTTTAGAAGTGAGAAGAAAGACTTGTTGAAATTTGGTCTCAAATGGGATAAGAACCCAAAACCATTGCTTTGAGGCAGTGAATGGCTTGTATAAAGTTCTATTGGGTTAAAATATGTTATAATACAATGAATTTGATTGATTACAAGTGCTAGAGATGCAGGAAGAATGTTTAGAATTGAGTAGAAAGACTTGTTGATATTTGGTCCCAAATAGGATAAGAACCCAAAACCATTGCTTTGAAGCAGTGAATGGCTTGTATAAAGTTATTTTGGGTTAGAATATGTTATAATACAATGAATTTGATTGATTACAAGTGGTAGAGATGCATGAAGAATGTTTAGAAATGAGAAGAAAGACTTGTTGATATTTGGTCTCAAATGGGATAAGAACCCAAAGCCATTGCTTTGAGGCAATGAATCGCTTGTAAAAAACTATTTTGGGTTAGAATATGTTATAATACAATGAATTTGATTGATTACAAGTGCTAGAGATACATGAAGAATGTTTAGAAGTTAGTAGAAAGACTTGTTGATATTTGGTCGCAAATGGGATAAGAACCCAAAACCATTGCTTTGAGGCAATGAATGGCTTGTAAAAAGCTATTTTGGGTTAGAATATGTTATAATACCATGAATTTGAATGATTACAAGTGCTAGAGATACATGAAGAATGTTTAGAAGTGAGAAGAAAGACTTGTTGATATTTGGTCCCAAATGGGATAAGAACCCAAAACCATTGCTTTGAGGCAATGAATGGCTTGTAAAAGGCTATTTTGGTTTAGAATATGTTATAATACAATGAATTTGATTGATTACAAGTGGTAGAGATGCATGAAGAATGTTTAGAAGTGAGAAGAAAGACTTGTTGAAATTTGGTCTCAAATGGGATAAGAACCCAAAACCAAATCTTTGAGGCAGTGAATGGCTTGTATAAAGTTGTTTTGGGTTAGAATATGTTATAATACAATGAATTTGATTGATTACAAGTGCTACAGATGCATGAAGAATGTTTAGAAGTGAGAAGAAAGACTTGTTGAAATTTGGTCTCAAATGGGAGAAGAACCCAAAACCATTGCTTTGAGGCAGTGAATGGATTGTATAAAGTTATTTGGGGTTAGAATATGCTATAATACAATGAATTTGATTGATTACAAGTGATAGAGATGCATGAAGAATGTTTAGAAGTGAGAAGAAAGACTTGTTGATATTTGGTCCCAAATGGGATAAGAACCCAAAACCATTGCTTTGAGGCAATGAATGGCTTGTATAAAGTTATTTTGGGTTAGAATATGTTATAATACAATGAATTTGATTGATTACAAGTGGTAGAGATGCACGAAGAATGTTTAGATGTGAGAAGAAAGACTTGTTGATATTTGGTCCCAAATGGGATAAGAACCCAAAACCAAATCTTTGAGGCAATGAATAGCTTGTAAAAAGCTATTTTGGGTTAGAATATGTTATAATACCATGAATTTGAATGATTACAAGTGCTAGAGATACATGAAGAATGTTTAGAAGTTAGTAGAAAGACTTGTTGATATTTGGTCCCAAATTGGATAAGAACCCAAAACCATTGGTTTGAGGCAATGAATGGCTTGTAAAAAGCTATTTTGGGTTAGAATATGTTATAATACCATGAATTTGAATGATTACAAGTGCTAGAGATACATGAAGAATTTTTAGAAGTGAGAAGAAAGACTTGTTGATATTTGGTCCCAAATGGGAGAAGAACCCAAAACCATTGCTTTGAGGCAATGAATGGCTTGTAAAAAGCTATTTTGGGTTAGAATATGTTATAATACAATGAATTTGATTGATTACAAGTGGTAGAGATGCACGAAGAATGTTTAGATGTGAGAAGAAAGACTTGTTGATATTTGGTCCCAAATGGGATAAGAACCCAAAACCATTGGTTTGAGGCAATGAATGGCTTGTAAAAAGCTATTTTGGGTTAGAATATGTTATAATACCATGAATTTGAATGATTACAAGTGCTAGAGATACATGAAGAATGTTTAGAAGTGAGAAGAAAGACTTGTTGATATTTGGTCCCAAATGGGAGAAGAACCCAAAACCATTGCTTTGAGGCAATGAATGGCTTGTAAAAAGCTATTTTGGGTTAGAATATGTTATAATACAATGAATTTGATTGATTACAAGTGGTAGAGATGCACGAAGAATGTTTAGATGTGAGAAGAAAGACTTGTTGATATTTGGTCCCAAATGGGATAAGAACCCAAAACCAAATCTTTGAGGCAGTGAATGGCTTGTATAAAGTTGTTTTGGGTTAGAATATGTTATAATACAATGAATTTGATTGATTACAAGTGCTAGAGATGCATGAAGAATGTTTAGAAGTGAGAAGAAAGACTTGTTGAAATTTGGTCTCAAATGGGATAAGAACCCAAAACCATTGCTTTGAGGCAGTGAATGGCTTGTATAAAGTTCTATTGGGTTAAAATATGTTATAATACAATAAATTTGATTGATTACAAGTGCTAGAGATGCAGGACGAATGTTTAGAATTGAGTAGAAAGACTTGTTGATATTTGGTCCCAAATAGGATAAGAACCCAAAACCATTGCTTTGAGGCAGTGAATGGCTTGTATAAAGTTATTTTGGGTTAGAATATGTTATAATACAATGAATTTGATGGATTACAAGTGGTAGAGATGCATGACGAATGTTTAGAAGTGAGAAGAAAGACTTGTTGATATTTGGTCTCCAATGGGATAAGAACCCAAAACCATTGCTTTGAGGCAATGAATGGCTTGTAAAAAGCTATTTTGGGTTAGAATATGTTATAATACCATGAATTTGAATGATTACAAGTGCTAGAGATACATGAAGAATGTTTAGAAGTTAGTAGAAAGACTTGTTGATATTTGGTCCCAAATGGGATAAGAACCCAAAACCATTGCTTTGACGCAATGAATGGCTTGTAAAAAGCTATTTTGGGTTAGAATATGTTATAATACCATGAATTTGAATGATTACAAGTGCTAGAGATACATGAAGAATGTTTAGAAGTGAGAAGAAAGACTTGTTGATATTTGGTCCCAAATGGGATAAGAACCCAAAACCATTGCTTTGAGGCAATGAATGGCTTGTAAAAGGCTATTTTGGGTTAGAATATGTTATAATACAATGAATTTGATTGATTACAAGTGGTAGAGATGCACGAAGAATGTTTAGATGTGAGAAGAAAGACTTGTTGATATTTGGTCCCAAATGGGATAAGAACCCAAAACCAAATCTTTGAGGCAGTGAATGGCTTGTATAAAGTTGTTTTGGGTTAGAATATGTTATAATACAATGAATTTGATTGATTACAAGTGCTAGAGATGCATGAAGAATGTTTAGAAGTGAGAAGAAAGACTTGTTGAAATTTGGTCTCAAATGGGAGAAGAACCCAAAACCATTGCTTTGAGGCAATGAATGGCTTGTATAAAGTTATTTTGGGTTAGAATATGTTATAATACAATGAATTTGATTGATTACAAGTGGTAGAGATGCATGAAGAATGTTTAGAAGTGAGAAGAAAGACTTGTTGATATTTGGTCCCAAATGGGATAAGAACCCAAAACCATTGCTTTGAGGCAATGAATGGCTTGTAAAAACCTATTTTGGGTTAGAATATGTTATAATACAATGAATTTGATTGATTACAAGTGGTAGAGATGCACGAAGAATGTTTAGATGTGAGAAGAAAGACTTGTTGATATTTGGTCCCAAATGGGATAAGAACCCAAAACCAAATCTTTGAGGCAATGAATGGCTTGTAAAAAGCTATTTTGGGTTAGAATATGTTATAATACCATGAATTTGAATGATTACAAGTGCTAGAGATACATGAAGAATGTTTAGAAGTTAGTAGAAAGACTTGTTGATATTTGGTCCCAAATGGGATAAGAACCCAAAACCATTGGTTTGAGGCAATGAATGGCTTGTAAAAAGCTATTTTGGGTTAGAATATGTTATAATACCATGAATTTGAATGATTACAAGTGCTAGAGATACATGAAGAATGTTTAGAAGTGAGAAGAAAGACTTGTTGATATTTGGTCCCAAATGGGAGAAGAACCCAAAACCATTGCTTTGAGGCAATGAATGGCTTGTAAAAAGCTATTTTGGGTTAGAATATGTTATAATACAATGAATTTGATTGATTACAAGTGGTAGAGATGCACGAAGAATGTTTAGATGTGAGAAGAAAGACTTGTTGATATTTGGTCCCAAATGGGATAAGAACCCAAAACCAAATCTTTGAGGCAGTGAATGGCTTGTATAAAGTTGTTTTGGGTTAGAATATGTTATAATACAATGAATTTGATTGATTACAAGTGCTAGAGATGCATGAAGAATGTTTAGAAGTGAGAAGAAAGACTTGTTGATATTTGGTCCCAAATGGGAGAAGTGTAAGATTTGAATAAAAAGATCGAGTGAAGAACGAGATTAGAAGAGTTGGATCGAACAAGGGAGAAGAGTGGAGTTTGGTTTGCGAAAATGAGAGAGAATAGAAGAAAGAGTGTGAAAACTCTACTTGCTTGATTTAGAACAACATACAAAGCTATATATGGACGGCTACAAAAATCCCAAAACCCTAAAGCTATACACGTTTTACTTGGCGTGAAAGTGACATCTCTTGGTAAAAGTGTTTAAAACACACATGTGACCTCTCCACTTGCGCATCCTCCAACGGCTAGAATAGAAGGATCTAGGCCTCCTTCTTTTCTTCTCTTCTACTATGAATAAGGCCCTTTAAATGGGCTGAAGTGGTTGTGCAAGATCGGGCCTCCGATTGATGCATGTACGGACGGCCTCATGTTGACGGCTGTACGGACGTACGGACGGTCGTGACTCGAAGCACTCGATCCCGGATGGACGAATTCCTCGATACGGCTCGATACCGGATCGATGATTTTTCTCGATCCCGGATGTGACTTCTCTCGATCCCGGATACACTTCTCTCGATCTCGGACATGACTTCTCGGACGACCGATCTCGGACATGATCATTTCTACATCCAATTTACACTCCCCCTCAAGCTTAACCTTTAAGAAGGTCTTTAAGGTTAAGCTTGAAACAATAACCACCCACCTCATTAAAAACCTTAGTATAGAAAACCACATGGGAAAAACTATACATAAGGGAAAAAGAGTGTGAGTGTTATGGTTTGGTGAGATCCACAAGACCAAGCTTGGAGTGAATGTATTCACAAACTTGTGGACTTGCTGCCTTGGTGAAGATATCCGCAAGTTGCTCGGAGCTTTCGGTGTAACACGGTAGAATGACTCCCAATCCAACTTGTTCTCGAACCTTGTGACAATCGACCTCAATGTGTTTTGTTCTTTCATGAAAGACCGAGTTTGATGCAATGTGTATAGCAGCTTCATTATCACAATGCATAGTGATCGGACTTGATGATTCCACTCCAAGGTCTTTAAGAAGAGCTTTAAGCCATATTAATTCCGTTGTGAGCTTCCTCATTGCCCTATATTCCGACTCGGCACTCGAGAGAGACACAACTTTTTGCTTCTTGCTTTTCCATGTAACAAGATTGCCTCCAATGAACGTGCAATATCCGGTTGTTGATCTTCTATCCTTTCTATCTCCGGCATAATCCGCATCACAATAACCAACAAGTTCCGTATTGTTGTTGCAACCCATCCAAATACCTTGGCCCGGAGCTCCTTTGATGTACTTAAGTATCCGGCTCACCATGTCCCAATGGTGCATTGTTGGTGCTTGCATGTGTTGAGAGACCTGATTCACAGCAAAGCAAATATCAGGTCGTGTAATGGTAAGATAAATTAACTTACCTACTAGTCGTCGGTATTGTGTAGGATCATCAAATGGTTCTTCTCCAAGCTCCCCCTTTCCATTTGTTTGGTAATTCGGGTCAAGAGGAGCTGCTACCGGTCTTGATCCAAGCTTCCCTACTTCATTTAAAAGGTCAAGAGCATACTTTCTTTGTGACAAAAACAATCCTTCTTTGGATCTACACACTTCTATACCAAGAAAATATTTTAGTTCTCCAAGATCTTTAATATCAAAAACAGTTTTAAGAAAAACTTTTGTATCTTGAATCCCTACCTTGTCATTTCCGGATATGATGATATCATCAACATACACAAGAATGACTACAATACCTTCTTTACTTGGTAGGGTGAAAAGAGTGTGATCAGCTTCCGACTTCTTGAAGCCTCTACCCATTAGTGTTGTACTAAGCTTGTGGTACCAAGCTCTTGGTGATTGTTTAAGTCCATAGATAGCTTTCTTGAGCTTCAAAACTTTTCCGGGAGCTATTGTATCTTCCATGCCCGGTGGTGGTCTCATGTAGACTTCATCCTCAAGTTCTCCTTGAAGAAATGCATTCTTCACGTCCATTTGCCATAATTCCCATTCCAAGTTCACGGCTAATGAGAGAACCACTCGGACGGTGTGGAGTTTAGCTACCGGAGCAAATGTATCAAGATAGTCTTCTCCATATGTTTGTGTAAAACCTCTAGCTACAAGCCGAGCTTTATAGCGTTCTATCCCCCCGTCACTCTTGTACTTGATAGTGAATATCCATCTAGAGGTGACTGCCTTCTTCCCTTTAGGTAGTTCGGACTCATCCCAAGTATGGTTTGATTCCATGGCCTTTGTTTCATTTTCCACCGCATCTCTCCATTCTTTGTGTTCCCGAGCTTCTTCATATGTTTGTGGAATCCAATGAGAGTCCACTTGCGTTAGATATGCTTGATGTTCACTTGGGAAATGTGCAAGAGTGCACACGGCTTGGATCGGATGGGCCACAGCCATGTTGTTGTAGTAGACTCGAGTGTTTCTCCAATTTGATGGTGGTTGTTTAAGACGTTCACTTCTTCTAAGATGAACAACATCTTCATCTTGAGGCACATTTTCTTGGGTATCGGACTCGGATTCACTTCCAAGTGAGTTCAAACCTTCCTCTCCTTCACCATACTCATTGTCTAGATCGTTAGTCTCATCATTTTGGTTTTCCGGAGCTAGATCCTCATCTTCTTCTCTCGGGATAGACTCTTCCGGAAAGGTGGGTCTTTGATTAGAGGCTTGAATATTTTCAAGACCGAGCTTTTCAAGAATCATCCGAAGGTTTGTGGCTCGGTCGGAAGTAGATTGAGATAAGTCTTTCAAGCTTTCCCAATTCTTTTCGTCATAGTAGCCCTTAGTTTCCACAAACTTAACATCTCGAGACACCATTACTTTCCTTGTTTCCGGATCATAGCATTTGTATCCCTTTTGCGTGATAGAGTATCCGATGAACATTCCTTTGACACTCTTAGCTTCAAGTTTGTTCCGGAGTTCTCCTGGTTTTAACACATAACACACACACCCAAACACACATAAGTGATTGAGAGACGGTTTAATTTTATTAAGTACTTCAAAGGGTGAGAGATCGCTTAGTATTTTTGTTGGAGTCCGGTTGATCAAGTAGCATGCAGATACAACGGCATCACCCCAAAAACGTTTTGGAACGTTTGTATGGAACATCATTGATCTAGCCACTTCCATGAGATGTCTATTTTTCCTCTCGGCTACACCGTTTTGTTGTGGAGTGTATGGGCAACTAGTTTGGTGAATGATTCCATGTTTGTTGAGGTGTTGTTTGAATGCAAGACTAGTATACTCCCCTCCATTATCTGATCTCAAAATCTTAATCTTGGCATTAAAGTGATTAGTCACATACTTTTGAAAATTTGTGAAAGCTTCTAGGACCCTATCTTTAGTAGGAAGCAAGGTTAGCCAAGTATATTTAGATTTCTCATCAATAAAAGTGACAAAGTACTTATGGTTTTCTCTAGACATGCAAGGTGATGTCCACACATCCGAATGAACAAGATCAAAGCAATTATCATAAATAGTCATAGATTTTGGAAAAACCGATTTGCAATGTTTGCCAAGAGTACAAGCTTCACATTCGTCATTCTTAAAAGAAACATTAGGCAACATTAAACTTAAAGCACGAGTATGAGGGTGACCAAGTCTAGCATGCCAAATAGCACTATTAGCACTAACAACAATAGAACTAAAACATGATGAGGGAGAGGTAGATAAGTCGGTAGTCTTAAGAACATAGAGATCATCTTTGGTCTTGCCTTGACCAAGAAGTTTACTTGTCTCAATATCCTGAAAATACACATCATTAGGGCCGAATATAACATGACAATTAAGATCCCTAGTAGCTTTCTTAACCGAGACTAGATTAGAAGCAAAGTTAGGCATATAGAAAGCTTTTGTATTTTTGTTAAACAACTTCAATGTTCCAATCCCTTTAACCGGTACCTTATCTCCATTAGCTATAGTTACATTTCCTAAAGCCGGTTCTATATCACTAATTAATTTTGAATCACTAATCATGTGATGAGAGGCTCCGGAGTCTACTATAAGCGGTTTAATGGAGTTAAGAGCAAGATTCACATTACCGGATGATTCTTTGAGTGCCTTGATGAGAGCATCGAGGTCGGATCGCCTCACCAGCTCCGAGGATGCATTTAGAGCAGTGGCACCTCCTTCAATGACTTGAGACTTGACTTCCGGATGGTTTGCTTCACCGGATGTGCTTGCCAAGTGGGCTCGAGGCTCATTGTTGTCATCTCTCGGGCGAAGGTGAGGGTGAAGTATCCAACACTTCTCACGAACATGACCGTTCTTCTTGCAATGGTGGCAAAAGGGCCTCTTGTGACCGTTGTTGTTGTTGTTGTTTCCCCTATAGTAGCTTTTGTTGGCCGAGGCAACTTCAACTTGATTAGCGGTGACAAGTTCTCCTTTTCCACCAAACAAACCCATGGAGCCCTGTTCTCTTTGCACTTGAGAGCATACTTCATCAAGACTTGGAAGCTTGTCCGCCCGGAGTATGTGCTTAATGAGGTCGTTGTACGACGCATTCAAGGTGAGGAGAAGACCGAACACCTTGTCTTGCTCACGGCGTTTGTTGATGACCGCCGGATCCATCGTGTTTGGCCTTAGCATTTCAAGCTCAGCCCATAGGGATCTAAACTTCCCAAAATGTTTGGTAAACTCCATGTCTTCTTGGCTAAGATTGTTGATGGCTCTCTTAACCTCAAAGACACGGTTTAGATTGGTAATGTTACCAAAAACATTCTTGAGAGTATCCCATAGCTCCTTTGCGGTTTCGCAATAGGAGTATGCTTCAAGGATAGGAGCATCTAGAGAGTTTTGGATGAGAGCAAGAACATTCTGGTCCTCTTGGAACCATTTCTCTTCATCAATCGGGACTATCTCTTTCCCTTCTCGTGTGGTTGCATCTTTTGGAGCTTCACTCTTCTCGATGTGACTCCACAACCCACGACCGCACAAGGCTGTTTTAGTGGTTCTTGCCCACAACAAGTAGTTCCCACCTTTGAGAGTAACTGGAACAACCAAGTTCTTGAGACCTTCCATGGAGTATGGACCGTTGGGTAAAGCTAGTGACCGACGGGTAAAAGAGTGAAACAATGAATGGTTTCAAGAACGAGTTTGTAAAGAAGAAGAATAGAGATGCGAATGAGGTGGGTGAGATTATTGGTTGATTAAGAGGAACCTGGCTCTGATACCATGTAAGATTTGAATAAAAAGATCGAGTGAAGAACGAGATTAGAAGAGTTGGATCGAACAAGGGAGAAGAGTGGAGTTTGGTTTGCGAAAATGAGAGAGAATAGAAGAAAGAGTGTGAAAACTCTACTTGCTTGATTTAGAACAACATACAAAGCTATATATGGACGGCTACAAAAATCCCAAAACCCTAAAGCTATACACGTTTTACTTGGCGTGAAAGTGACATCTCTTGGTAAAAGTGTTTAAAAACACACATGTGACCTCTCCACTTGCGCATCCTCCAACGGCTAGAATAGAAGGATCTAGGCCTCCTTCTTTTCTTCTCTTCTACTATGAATAAGGCCCTTTAAATGGGCTGAAGTGGTTGTGCAAGATCGGGCCTCCGATTGATGCATGTACGGACGGCCTCATGTTGACGGCTGTACGGACGTACGGACGGTCGTGACTCGAAGCACTCGATCCCGGATGGACGAATTCCTCGATACGGCTCGATACCGGATCGATGATTTTTCTCGATCCCGGATGTGACTTCTCTCGATCCCGGATACACTTCTCTCGATCTCGGACATGACTTCTCGGACGACCGATCTCGGACATGATCATTTCTACATCCAATTTACAAAGAATGTTTAGAAGTGAGAAGAAAGACTTATTGATATTTGGTCCCAAATGGGATAAGAACCCAAAACCATTGCTTTGAGGCAATGAATGGCTTGTAAAAGGCTATTTTGGGTTAGAATATGTTATAATACAATGAATTTGATTGATTACAAGTGGTAGAGATGCACGACGAATGTTTAGATGTGAGAAGAAAGACTTGTTGATATTTGGTCCCAAATGGGAGAAGAACCCAAAACCAAACCTTTGAGGCAGTGAATGGCTTGTATAAAGTTGTTTTGGGTTAGAATATGTTATAATACAATGAATTTGATTGATTACAAGTGGTAGAGATACATGAAGAATGTTTAGAAGTGAGAAGAAAGACTTGTTGATATTTGGTCTCCAATGGGATAAGAACCCAAAACCATTGCTTTGAGGCAATGAATGGCTTGTAAAAAGCTATTTTGGGTTAGAATATGTTATAATACCATGAATTTGAATGATTACAAGTGCTAGAGATACATGAAGAATGTTTAGAAGTTAGTAGAAAGACTTGTTGATATTTGGTCCCAAATGGGAGAAGAACCCAAAACCAAACCTTTGAGGCAGTGAATGGCTTGTATAAAGTTGTTTTGGGTTAGAATATGTTATAATACCATGAATTTGAATGATTACAAGTGCTAGAGATACATGAAGAATGTTTAGAAGTTAGTAGAAAGACTTGTTGATATTTGGTCTCAAATGGGATAAGAACCCAAAACCATTGCTTTGAGGCAATGAATGGCTTGTAAAAAGCTATTTTCGGTTAGAATATGTTATAATACCATGAATTTGAATGATTACAAGTGCTAGAGATACATGAAGAATGTTTAGAAGTGAGAAGAAAGACTTGTTGATATTTGGTCTCCAAATGGGATAAGAACCCAAAACCATTGCTTTGAGGCAATGAATGGCTTGTAAAAAGCTATTTTGGGTTAGAATATGTTATAATACAATGAATTTGATTGATTACAAGTGGTAGAGATGCACGAAGAATGTTTAGATGTGAGAAGAAAGACTTGTTGATATTTGGTCCCAAATGGGATAAGAACCCAAAACCAAATCTTTGAGGCAGTGAATGGCTTGTATAAAGTTGTTTTGGGTTAGAATATGTTATAATACAATGAATTTGATTGATTACAAGTGCTAGAGATACATGAAGAATGTTTAGAAGTGAGAAGAAAGACTTGTTGAAATTTGGTCTCAAATGGGATAAGAACCCAAAACTATTGCTTTGAGGCAGTGAATGGCTTGTATAAAGTTCTATTGGGTTAGAATATGTTATAATACAATGAATTTGATTGATTACAAGTGCTAGAGATACATGAAGAATGTTTAGAAGTGAGAAGAAAGACTTGTTGATATTTGGTCCCAAATGGGATAAGAACCCAAAACCATTGCTTTGAGGCAATGAATGGCTTGTAAAAAGCTATTTTCGGTTAGAATATGTTATAATACCATGAATTTGAATGATTACAAGTGCTAGAGATACATGAAGAATGTTTAGAAGTGAGAAGAAAGACTTGTTGATATTTGGTCCCAAATGGGATAAGAACCCAAAACCATTGCTTTGAGGCAATGAATGGCTTGTAAAAAGCTATTTTCGGTTAGAATATGTTATAATACCATGAATTTGATTGATTACAAGTGCTAGAGATACATGAAGAATGTTTAGAAGTGAGAAGAAAGACTTGTTGATATTTGGTCCCAAATGGGAGAAGAACCCAAAACCAAACCTTTGAGGCAGTGAATGGCTTGTATAAAGTTGTTTTGGGTTAGAATATGTTATAATACAATGAATTTGATTGATTACAAGTGGAAGAGATACATGAAGAATGTTTAGAAGTGAGAAGAAAGACTTGTTGATATTTGGTCTCCAAATGGGATAAGAACCCAAAATCATTGCTTTGAGGCAATGAATGGCTTGTAAAAAGCTATTTTGGGTTAGAATATGTTATAATACAATGAATTTGATTGATTACAAGTGGTAGAGATGCACGAAGAATGTTTAGATGTGAGAAGAAAGACTTGTTGATATTTGGTCCCAAATGGGATAAGAACCCAAAACCAAATCTTTGAGGCAGTGAATGGCTTGTATAAAGTTGTTTTGGGTTAGAATATGTTATAATACAATGAATTTGATTGATTACAAGTGCTAGAGATACATGAAGAATGTTTAGAAGTGAGAAGAAAGACTTGTTGAAATTTGGTCTCAAATGGGATAAGAACCCAAAACCATTGCTTTGAGGCAGTGAATGGCTTGTATAAAGTTCTACTGGGTTAGAATATGTTATAATACAATGAATTTGATTGATTACAAGTGCTAGAGATACATGAAGAATGTTTAGAAGTGAGAAGAAAGACTTGTTGATATTTGGTCCCAAATGGGATAAGAACCCAAAACCATTGCTTTGAGGCAATGAATGGCTTGTAAAAAGCTATTTTCGGTTAGAATATGTTATAATACCATGAATTTGAATGATTACAAGTGCTAGAGATACATGAAGAATGTTTAGAAGTGAGAAGAAAGACTTGTTGATATTTGGTCCCAAATGGGATAAGAACCCAAAACCATTGCTTTGAGGCAATGAATGGCTTGTAAAAAGCTATTTTCGGTCAGAATATGTTATAATACCATGAATTTGATTGATTACAAGTGCTAGAGATACATGAAGAATGTTTAGAAGTGAGAAGAAAGACTTGTTGATATTTGGTCCCAAATGGGATAAGAACCCAAAACCATTGCTTTGAGGCAATGAATGGCTTGTAAAAAGCTATTTTCGGTTAGAATATGTTATAATACCATGAATTTGAATGATTACAAGTGCTAGAGATACATGAAGAATGTTTAGAAGTGAGAAGAAAGACTTGTTGATATTTGGTCCCAAATGGGATAAGAACCCAAAACCATTGCTTTGAGGCAATGAATGGCTTGTAAAAAGCTATTTTGGGTTAGAATATGTTATAATACAATGAATTTGATTGATTACGAGTGGTAGAGATGCACGACGAATGTTTAGATGTGAGAAGAAAGACTTGTTGATATTTGGTCCCAAATGGGAGAAGAACCCAAAACCAAACCTTTGAGGCAGTGAATGGCTTGTATAAAGTTGTTTTGGGTTAGAATATGTTATAATACAATGAATTTGATTTATTACAAGTGGTAGAGATATAAAATGGAACACCAACCATGATCGATCATACAACCGACCATGAGATCGGTCGATCATCCAACATCATCGATCCCTCGACCGTCCGTACGTCCGTACGTCCGTACGTCCGTACGCATGCATTGTTGAAGTCCACCACTTGAAGGTTTAAGCCCATTGCACGAGGCCCTTTACTTGTGCGAGTTAGAAGAAGAAGAAGAAGACCTAGATCCTTCTCTAGGTGACCGTTGGAGCTAAAACACAAAGGAGAGTCACGTGTGTGGTTAAGGAGACAAACTCGAGGACATGTCACTTTCACTTCCATTTGCCTTGTAAAATATCTTGTATATTCTTAGTTCTTTTATTCACCTTGTCTAGCCTATATATAGTTTGTAATTGTTGTTCTATTTTGAGTATGAATGAGAAATATCTCTTTCTTCACTATTCTCTTCCAATCTCGCATTCTCTCTTTAAACGACTCTTAATCTCTCCTTAATCTCTCTTTAAACTCTCGTGTTTGTTAATCTCTCACTCTCAATCTCTCTAAACTAACATGGTATCAGAGCCAGGTTCATCCTAATCAAAATCTATTCTCATCGATTCTATTCATCTCCAACGATTCTTCTTGTTTCTCATTCGGTTCTTGAGTACATCTCTTTACCCGTTGGATAAAACTCTTTCTTCAACCCATGGAAGGTCTCAAAACTCTTGTTGTTCCGGTTACACTCAAAGGAGGTAACTATTTGTTGTGGGCTAGAACCACAAAGACGGCGTTATGCGGCCGTGGTCTTTGGAGCCACATCGAGAAGAACGATGCTCCAAGAGATGGAAAAGAAATCGTACCCGTGGATGAAGAGAAATGGTTCCAAGAGGACCAAAATGTCTTAGCCCTCATCCAAAACTCTCTTGAAGCTCCAATCCTTGAAGCTTACTCATATTGTGAAACCGCCAAAGATCTATGGGATACTCTCAAGAATGTGTTCGGGAATGTAACCAACTTGAATCGAGTCTTTGAGGTCAAGCGCGCCATCAACAACCTCAGCCAAGAAGACATGGAGTTCACCAAGCACTTTGGGAAGTTTAGGTCTCTTTGGGCTGAGCTTGAGATGCTAAGGCCAAGTACGGTAGATCCGGTGGTCATCAACGAACGGCGTGAGCAAGACAAAGTCTTTGGGCTGCTATTGACCTTGAATGCATCCTACAACGACCTTATCAAGCATATTCTCCGGTCGGACAAACTTCCAAGTCTTGATGAAGTTTGCTCCCAAATCCAAAGAGAACATGGATCTATTGGCTTGTTTGGTGGAAAAGGTGAACTAGTGATGGCAAATCAAGGAGAACTAGCCTCGGCCAACAAAAGCTACTACCGAGGCAACACTCACAACAACAACAATGGCAATTACCACAACAACAACAAGCGACCATTTTGTCACCATTGCAAACGAAACGGTCATACCAAGGAAAAGTGTTGGACTCTCCATCCTCATCTCCGTCCGCGTGAAGAACCTCATGAGCCTCGTGCTCACCAAGCAAGTGCATCCGGTGAAGTCATTGCCCCGGAAGCTAACCATCAAGTCATGGAGACCAATGGTGCTGCTCTAGCCGCATCTTCGGATGTGGTGAGGAGGTCTGACCTCGATGCACTCATCAAAGCTCTAAAAGAGTCCACCGGTAACTCTAATCTTGCTCTTAATGTCACTAAACCTCTTATAGTTGATTCCGGAGCCTCTCATCACATGATTAGTGATTCTAAGCTAATAAGTGATATAGAACCAGCTTTAGGAAATGTGATTATAGCTAATGGTGATAGAGTGCCGGTTAAGGGAATTGGAAACTTGAAATTATTTGATAAGAAGTCTAAAGCTTTTTATATGCCTAGTTTCACTTCAAATTTGCTCTCGGTTAAGAAAGCTACTACCGATCTAAATTGTTATGCTATTTTCAGTCCTAATGAAGTGTGGTTTCAGGATATTGACTCAAACAAAGTGCTAGGCCAAGGCGGGACAAATGATGGCCTCTATGTGTTGAAAAACACAAATCTATCCAGTTCTACTTCTTCTTGTTTTAGTTCTATTGTTGTTTGTGCCAATAGTGCAATTTGGCATGCTAGACTTGGTCATCCTCATTCTCGTGCTTTAAACTTATTATTGCCAAGTATTTCTTTTAAAAATGATGAATGTGAGGCTTGTATTCTTGGTAAACATTGCAAATCCGTGTTTCCTAAGTCTATAACAATTTATGATAAATGCTTTGATCTTGTTCATTCGGATGTGTGGACCTCTCCTTGCATGTCTAGGGAAAATCAGAAATATTTTGTCACATTCATTGATGAGAAATCTAAGTACACTTGGCTTACTTTGCTTCCTTCTAAAGATAGAGTCCTTGAAGCTTTCACTAATTTCCAAACTTATGTGACTAACCATTACAATGCTAAGATTAAAATTTTAAGGTCGGATAATGGTGGGGAGTACACAAGTCATGCTTTCAAACAACATCTCACCAAGCATGGAATCATACATCAAACAAGTTGCCCTTACACTCCACAACAAAATGGGGTAGCGGAGAGGAAGAATAGGCACCTTATGGAGGTTGCTCGATCAATGATGTTCCATACCAATGTGCCAAAACGTTTTTGGGGAGATGCGGTCCTATCCGCATGCTATCTCATCAATCGAATCCCAACAAAAATACTAAGCGACCTCTCACCCTTTGAAGTTCTTAACAAAAGTAAACCGACTATTGATCACTTACGAGTATTTGGATGTGTTTGTTATGTATTGAAACCAGGAGAACTACGCAACAAGCTAGAAGCCAAAAGTGTCAAGAGCATGTTCGTTGGTTACTCTACTACTCAAAAGGGCTACAAGTGCTATGACCCGGAAGCGAGACGAGTATTGGTGTCTAGAGATGTGAAGTTTGTTGAAGCAAAAGGGTATTATGACGAAAAGAATTGGGATAGTTTAAAAGACCTATCTCATTCACCATCGGATAGAGCAAACAACCTTAGAACCATTCTCGAGAAGCTTGGGTTGGCTAATGAACTTCCAAGTCATCAATCCGATAACTCTTCCAATACAACACAGCCGGAAGCAACGAATGAAGAAGAAGTAGATAATAACTCAGTTCACTCCCAAGATAAAGGTCAAGAAGATCAAGAACAAGAAGAGGAGGAACTTACATCCGTTGAAGAAGAACCTCCCTCGGAACAAGAGGATACTACACCCCAAAATCATGATGAAACCCCACAAGAAGAAGAAATCATTCACCTTAGAAGAAGTGACCGCATTAAACAACACTCGTCAAATTGGAAAAATACTCGCGTCTACTACAACAATGTAGCCATTGCTCACCCAATTCAAGCCGTGTGCTCCTTGGCCCACTTTCCCCAAGATTATCAAGTCTTTCTCGACAAAGTGGATCAACATTGGATACCACAAAGCTACGAAGAAGCTAAAGAGCATAAAGAATGGCGAGAAGCGGTGAATAATGAGACAAAGGCCATGGAATCAAATCAAACATGGGTGGAAGCTGAGTTGCCTAGAGGGAAGAAAGCAGTTACATCAAGATGGATCTTCACCATCAAATACAAAAGTAGTGGGGAGATCGAACGGTACAAGGCAAGACTTGTGGCTCGGGGGTTTACTCAAACGTATGGGGAGGACTATCGAGATACGTTTGCCCCGGTTGCCAAACTTCACACCATTCGGGTTGTCTTATCTCTTGCCGTTAACTTAGAATGGGAGCTATGGCAAATGGACGTAAAAAATGCCTTTCTACAAGGAGAATTAGAAGAAGAAGTATATATGCATCCTCCACCCGGGTTAGAAGACATTATTGCACCCGGAAATGTCCTTAAACTCAAGAAGGCAATCTATGGTCTAAAGCAATCTCCAAGAGCTTGGTATCACAAACTTAGCACCACCCTACTTGATCGTGGCTTCAAGAAGTCCGAAGCGGATCACACACTCTTTACATTGCCAAGGAAAGAAGGTATTGTTGTCATTCTAGTATATGTTGATGATATCATCATATCCGGGAATGACAAGGTAGGGATTCAAGATACTAAAGATTTTCTTAAAACTGTTTTTGATATTAAAGATCTTGGAGAACTAAAATATTTCCTAGGCATAGAAGTGTGTAGGTCTAAAGAGGGGTTATTCCTATCACAAAGGAAGTATGCTCTTGATCTCTTAAGTGAAGTAGGGAAGCTAGGTTCACGACCGGTGGCCTCACCTCTCGATCCGGAATACCAAGTCAATGGAAAGGGGGAGCTTGCGGACACTCCATTCGATGATGCAACCCAATATCGGAGACTTGTGGGTAAGCTCATATACCTTACTATAACCCGGCCTGACATTTGCTTTGCCGTGAACCAGGTAAGCCAACACATGCAAGCCCCAACTATGCACCATTGGGACATGGTGAGCCGGATACTCAAGTATATCAAAGGAGCATCGGGACAAGGTATTTGGATGGGTTGCAACCGAGATACGGAAATTGTTGGATATTGTGATGCGGATTATGCCGGTGACCGGATGGATAGACGCTCGACTACCGGATATTGCACGTTCATTGGAGGCAACCTAGTCACTTGGAAGAGCAAGAAACAAAAAGTGGTGTCTCTCTCGAGTGCCGAGTCCGAGTATAGAGCAATGCGGAAACTCACTACCGAGTTTATTTGGCTAAAAGCTCTTCTAAAAGATCTAGGCATTGAGTCATCAAAACCAATCACAATGCATTGTGATAATGAAGCGGCCATTCACATAGCATCTAACTCGGTATTCCACGAAAGAGCAAAGCATATTGAAGTTGATTGCCACAAAGTTCGGGAGCAAATTGGTCTAGGTGTGATCTTACCGTGCTACACCGAAAGTGCCGAGCAACTTGCGGATATATTCACTAAGGCAGCCAGCCCCCAAGTTTGTGAGTACATCCATCCCAAACTTGGCCTTGTGAATCTCTCTAAACCATGATACCTACACTCTTTTTTCCTTAGTATAGTTTTTCCCAAGTGGTTTTCTATACTAAGGTTTTTAATGAGGTAGGGTGTTCATAGTTTCAAGCTTAGTCTTATCATTCTTACAAGACTAAGCTTGAGGGGGAGTATAAAATGGAACACCAACCATGATCGATCATACAACCGATCATGAGATCGGTCGATCATCCAACATCATCGATCCCTCGACCGTCCGTACGTCCGTACGTCCGTACGCATGCATTGTTGAAGTCCACCACTTGAAGGTTTAAGCCCATTGCACGAGGCCCTTTACTTGTGCGAGTTAGAAGAAGAAGAAGAAGACCTAGATCCTTCTCTAGGTGACCGTTGGAGCTAAAACACAAAGGAGAGTCACGTGTGTGGTTAAGGAGACAAACTCGAGGACATGTCACTTTCACTTCCATTTGCCTTGTAAAATATCTTGTATATTCTTAGTTCTTTTATTCACCTTGTCTAGCCTATATATAGTTTGTAATTGTTGTTCTATTTTGAGTATGAATGAGAAATATCTCTTTCTTCACTATTCTCTTCCAATCTCGCATTCTCTCTTTAAACGACTCTTAATCTCTCCTTAATCTCTCTTTAAACTCTCGTGTTTGTTAATCTCTCACTCTCAATCTCTCTAAACTAACAAGAGATACATGAAGAATGTTTAGAAGTGAGAAGAAAGACTTGTTGATATTTGGTCTCCAATGGGATAAGAACCCAAAACCATTGCTTTGAGGCAATGAATGGCTTGTAAAAAGCTATTTTGGGTTAGAATATGTTATAATACCATGAATTTGAATGATTACAAGTGTTAGAGATACATGAAGAATGTTTAGAAGTTAGTAGAAAGACTTGTTGATATTTGGTCCCAAATGGGAGAAGAACCCAAAACCAAACCTTTCAGGCAGTGAATGGCTTATATAAAGTTGTTTTGGGTTAGAATATGTTATAATACAATGAATTTGATTGATTACAAGTGGTAGAGATACATGAAGAATGTTTAGAAGTGAGAAGAAAGACTTGTTGATATTTGGTCTCCAAATGGGATAAGAACCCAAAACCATTGCTTTGAGGCAATGAATGGCTTGTAAAAAGCTATTTTGGGTTAGAATATGTTATAATACAATGAATTTGATTGATTACAAGTGGTAGAGATGCACGAAGAATGTTTAGATGTGAGAAGAAAGACTTGTTGATATTTGGTCCCAAATGGGATAAGAACCCAAAACCAAATCTTTGAGGCAGTGAATGGCTTGTATAAAGTTGTTTTGGGTTAGAATATGTTATAATACAATGAAATTGATTGATTACAAGTGCTAGAGATACATGAAGAATGTTTAGAAGTGAGAAGAAAGACTTGTTGAAATTTGGTCTCAAATGGGATAAGAACCCAAAACCATTGCTTTGAGGCAGTGAATGGCTTGTATAAAGTTCTATTGGGTTAGAATATGTTATAATACAATGAATTTGATTGATTACAAGTGCTAGAGATACATGAAGAATGTTTAGAAGTGAGAAGAAAGACTTGTTGATATTTGGTCCCAAATAGGATAAGAACCCAAAACCATTGCTTTGAGGCAATGAATGGCTTGTAAAAAGCTATTTTCGGTTAGAATATGTTATAATACCATGAATTTGAATGATTACAAGGGCTAGAGATACATGAAGAATGTTTAGAAGTGAGAAGAAAGACTTGTTGATATTTGGTCCCAAATGGGATAAGAACCCAAAACCATTGCTTTGAGGCAATGAATGGCTTGTAAAAGGCTATTTTGGGTTAGAATATGTTATAATACAATGAATTTGATTGATTACAAGTGGTAGAGATGCACGACGAATGTTTAGATGTGAGAAGAAAGACTTATTGATATTTGGTCCCAAATGGGAGAAGAACCCAAAACCAAACCTTTGAGGCAGTGAATGGCTTGTATAAAGTTGTTTTGGGTTAGAATATGTTATAATACAATGAATTTGATTGATTACAAGTGGTAGAGATACATGAAGAATGTTTAGAAGTGAGAAGAAAGACTTGTTGATATTTGGTCTCCAATGGGATAAGAACCCAAAACCATTGCTTTGAGGCAATGAATGGCTTGTAAAA
Source organism: Capsella bursa-pastoris (assembly GCA_036452645.1). Classification (NCBI taxonomy): domain Eukaryota; kingdom Viridiplantae; phylum Streptophyta; class Magnoliopsida; order Brassicales; family Brassicaceae; genus Capsella; species Capsella bursa-pastoris. Next base: position 4,981,586 of record CP144186.1, read on the forward strand.
AGCTATTTTGGGTTAGAATGTGTTATAATACAATGAATTTGATTGATTACAAGTGGTAGAGATTGTGAGATTTCAAGTATAAGATCGAGTATAAAGAGATTTATGGTTGAATGAAAGAGAGAAATGAGATTAGAAGAGTTTGCGAGTTTAGAGATTGTGAAGAAAGAGAGAATTTCTCATTTCATACATGAAAAAGAACTATGCTTACAAACTATATAAAGACTAGACCAAGAGAATAAATTACATACAAATATACAAGATATTTTGTTTCCCACTTGAAGGTGAAAGCGACGTGAGCTTGGGGTTGTCTTCTAAGCACAACATGTGACTTCTTCTTGTCTCGAGCTCCAACGGTCATATTGGAAGGATCTAGGCCTCCATTCTTCTAGGGCGAACTTGTGGCGAGTTACTAAAGGGCCTTAAGGGATGAGCTGATGGTTTAGGGAGTAATGGGCTTGGCCTTGAGGAATGGTCGTACGGACGACCGGTTGTACGGACGAGTGAATTCACTTGGTCGAGACATGAACGTATGGTCGGTTGCAAGTATAAACCGGAACACCAAATTGGATGATCATGTTGATCATGATCGAGAAGTGTCATCGACCGATCATGGTCGATCCGGATCGAGAAATCATCAACCGACCGTACGGCCGTCCGTACATCACTCGATCTCCACCAAAGCCGTCCGTACAACCTCTCGATCAGGCCCATCCCCAAGTCATTCACTTCAGCCCATTTAAAGACCCTTATTCGTAGAAGACATGTTGAAAAGAAGAAGGCCTAGATCCTTCTTTTGTGACCGTTGGAGCTAGCGCAAGTGGGAAGAGTCACATGTTCTCTTAAACACTTTTACCTAGACATGTCGCTTTCCTTAAGTCAAATTGTATAGCATCTAGGGTTTTGGTAGCTTGTTTATAAATAGCTTTGTAATAGGTTCTAAATAAAGTAAGTAGAGTTTTACACTCTCTCTTCTATTCTCCCCCATTTCGCAAACTAAAACTCTACTCTTCTCCTTTGTTCGATTCAACTCTTCTAATCCCTTTATCCACTCGATCTTTTTATTCAAAAATGTTTTTGGTAACATTACCAATCTAAACCGTGTCTTTGAGGTTAAGAGAGCCATCAACAATCTTAGCCAAGAAGACATGGAGTTTACCAAACATTTTGGGAAGTTTAGATCCCTATGGGCTGAGCTTGAAATGCTAAGGCCAAGCACGATGGATCCGGTGGTTATCAACGAACGCCGAGAACAAGACAAGGTGTTCGGTCTCCTCCTCACCTTGAACACCTCTTACAACGACCTCATCAAGCATATACTCCGGGCTGACAAACTTCCAAGCCTAGATGAAGTATGCTCTCAAGTACAAAGGGAACATGGTTCCATGGGGTTGTTTGGCGGAAAAGGAGAACTTGTCACCGCCAATCAAGTTGAGGTTGCCTCGGCCAACAAGAGCTACTACCGAGGAAACAACAACCACAACAACAACAACAACAAGAGGCCATTTTGCCATCATTGCAAGAGAAATGGTCATGTTCGAGAGAAGTGTTGGATTCTTCACCCTCACCTTCGCCCGAGAGATGACAACAATGAGCCTAGAGCCCACCTTGCAAGCTCATCCGGTGAAACCAACCCTCCGGAAGTCAAGTCTCAAGTCATTGAAGGAGGTGCTATTGCTCTCAATGCATCCTCGGAGCTGGTGAGGCGATCCGATCTCGATGCTCTCATCAAGGCTCTTAAAGAGTCATCCGGTAATGTGAACCTTGCCCTTAACTCCATTAAACCGCTTATAGTAGATTCCGGAGCCTCTCATCACATGATTAGTGATTCTAAATTGATAAGTGATATAGAACCGGCTTTAGGAAATGTAACTATAGCTAATGGAGATAAGGTACCGGTTAAAGGAATTGGAACCTTGAAGTTGTTTAACAAAGATACATAAGCTTTTTATATGCCGAATTTTGCTTCTAACTTAGTTTCGGTTAGGAGAGCTACTAAGGATTTGAATTGTCATGTTATATTTGGTCCTAATGATGTTTATTTTCAGGATATTAAGACAAGTAAGCTTCTTGGCCAAGGCAAGACCAAAGATGATCTCTATGTCCTTAAGAATACCGACTTATCTACCTCTCCTTCATCTTGTTTTAGTTCTATTGTTGTTAGTGCTAATAGTGCTATTTGGCATGCTAGACTTGGTCATCCCCATACTCGTGCTTTAAGTTTAATATTGCCTAATGTCTCTTTTAAGAATTATGAGTGTGAAGCATGTATCCTTGGCAAACATTGCAAATCTGTCTTTCCAAAGTCTATGACTATTTATGATAATTGTTTTGATCTTGTTCATTCGGATGTATGGACCTCACCTTGCATGTCTAGAGAAAATCATAAGTATTTTGTCACTTTTATTGATGAAAAATCTAAGTATACTTGGCTAACATTGATTCCTACTAAAGATAGGGTTCTAGAAGCTTTCACAAATTTTCAAAATTATGTGACTAATCATTTCAATGCCAAGGTTAAGATTTTGAGATCAGATAATGGAGGGGAGTATACTAGTCTTGCATTCAAACAACACCTCAACAAACATGGAATCATTCACCAAACTAGTTGCCCATACACTCCACAACAAAACGGTGTAGCCGAGAGGAAGAATAGACATCTCATGGAAGTTGCTAGATCAATGATGTTTCATACAAACGTTCCAAAACGTTTTTGGGGAGACGCCGTTGTATCCGCATGTTACTTGATCAACCGGACTCCAACGAAAATACTAAGCGATCTCTCACCCTTTGAAGTACTTAATAAAATTAAACCGTCTATCGATCACTTACGGGTGTTTGGGTGTGTGTGTTATGTGTTAAAACCAGGTGAACTCCGGAACAAGCTTGAAGCTAAAAGTGTAAAAGGAATGTTCTTCGGATACTCTATCACACAAAAGGGATACAAGTGCTATGATCCAGAAACAAGGAAAGTAATGGTATCTCGGGATGTTAAGTTTGTGGAAACAAAGGGCTACTATGACGAAAAGAATTGGGAAAGCTTGAAAGATTTATCTCATTCTACTTCCGACCGAGCCACAAATCTTCGAATCATCCTTGAAAAGCTTGGTCTTGAAAACATTCAAACTTCTAACCCGAGAACAACCTCTCCGGAAATTTCTAACCCGAGAGAAGACAATGAGAATCTAACCCCGGAAAGCCCGAGTGATGGAATCAATGATCTAGAAGATGAGTATGGTGAAGAAGAGGAAGGTTTAAATTCACTTGGAAGTGAACCCGAGTCCGATACACAAGAAGAGCTACCTCAAGAAGAGGTACCTCAAGATGAAGAGATTGTTCATCTTCGAAGGAGTGAACGTCTTAAACAACCATCATCAAATTGGAAAAACACTCGGGTCTACTACAACAACATGGCTGTAGCTCACCCCATTCAAGCCGTGTGCACTCTTGCTCACTTTCCGATCGAGCATCAAGCCTATATCACTCAAGTTGATTCCAATTGGATACCGGAAAGTTATGAAGAAGCTAAAGCTCACAAAGAATGGAAAGATGCCGTCGATAATGAAACCAAGGCAATGGAATCTAACCACACATGGGATGAAGCCGATTTACCAAGAGGGAAGACAGCGGTTACTTCTCGGTGGATATTCACTATAAAGTACAAGAGTGACGGGGGGATAGAACGCTATAAAGCTCGGCTTGTAGCAAGAGGGTTCACACAAACATACGGAGAAGACTATCTTGATACATTTGCTCCGGTAGCTAAACTCCACACCGTCCGAGTGGTACTCTCATTAGCCGTGAACTTGGAATGGGAATTATGGCAAATGGACGTGAAGAATGCATTTCTTCAAGGAGAACTTGAGGATGAAGTCTACATGAGACCACCACTGGGCATGGAAGATACAATAGCTCCCGGGAAAGTGTTGAAGCTCAAGAAAGCGATCTATGGACTAAAACAATCACCAAGAGCTTGGTACCACAAGCTTAGTACAACACTAATGGATAGAGGCTTCAAGAAGTCTGAAGCCGATCACACACTTTTCACCCTACCAAGTAAAGAAGGTATTGTACTCATTCTTGTGTATGTTGATGATATCATCATATCCGGGAATGACAAGGTAGGGATTCAAGATACAAAAGTTTTCCTTAAAACTGTTTTTGACATTAAAGATCTTGGAGAACTAAAATATTTTCTTGGTATAGAAGTGTGTAGATCCAAAGAAGGATTGTTTTTGTCACAAAGAAAGTATGCTCTTGACCTTTTAAATGAAGTAGGGAAACTTGGATCAAGACCGGTGGCAGCTCCTCTTGACCCGGATTACCAAACCAATGGAAAGGGGGAGCTTGGAGAAGAACCATTTGATGACCCTACTCAATACCGACGACTAGTAGGTAAGCTAATCTATCTTACCATTACACGACCTGACATTTGTTTTGCTGTGAATCAGGTCTCCCAACACATGCAAGCTCCAACTATGCACCATTGGGATATGGTGAGTCGGATACTCAAGTACATCAAAGGTGCTCCGGGCCAAGGCATTTGGATGGGTTGCAACAACAATACAGAACTTGTGGGGTATTGTGATGCGGATTATGCTGGAGATAGAAAGGATAGAAGATCAACAACCGGATATTGCACATTCATTGGAGGCAACCTAGTCACATGGAAAAGCAAAAAGCAAAAAGTGGTGTCTCTCTCTAGTGCCGAGTCGGAATATAGAGCAATGAGGAAGCTCACAACCGAATTGATATGGCTTAAAGCTCTTCTTAAAGATCTTAGAGTGGAATCATCAAGTCCGATCACTATGCATTGTGATAATGAAGCCGCTATACATATTGCATCAAACTCGGTATTCCACGAAAGAACAAAGCACATCGAAGTCGATTGTCACAAGGTCCGAGAGCAAGTTGGATTGGGAGTTATTCTACCTTGTTACACCGAAAGCTCCGAGCAATTAGCGGACATCTTTACCAAAGCAGCAAGTCCACAAGTTTGTAAGTACATTCATTCTAAACTTGGCCTTGTGGACCTCTCCAAGCCATAATGCCTACACTCTTTTTCCCTTAGTATAGATTTTTCCCAAGTGGTTTTTCTATACTAAGGTTTTTAATGAGGTAGGTGTTCATAGCTCCAAGCTTAGTTTTTAAAACTCTTTAGAACTAAGCTTGAGGGGGAGTATAAACCGGAACACCAAATTGGATGATCATGTTGATCATGATCGAGAAGTGTCATCGACCGATCATGGTCGATCCGGATCGAGAAATCATCAACCGACCGTACGGCCGTCCGTACATCACTCGATCTCCACCAAAGCCGTCCGTACAACCTCTCGATCAGGCCCATCCCCAAGTCATTCACTTCAGCCCATTTAAAGACCCTTATTCGTAGAAGACATGTTGAAAAGAAGAAGGCCTAGATCCTTCTTTTGTGACCGTTGGAGCTAGCGCAAGTGGGAAGAGTCACATGTTCTCTTAAACACTTTTACCTAGACATGTCGCTTTCCTTAAGTCAAATTGTATAGCATCTAGGGTTTTGGTAGCTTGTTTATAAATAGCTTTGTAATAGGTTCTAAATAAAGTAAGTAGAGTTTTACACTCTCTCTTCTATTCTCCCCCATTTCGCAAACTAAAACTCTACTCTTCTCCTTTGTTCGATTCAACTCTTCTAATCCCTTTATCCACTCGATCTTTTTATTCAAATCTTACAGCAAGGTCGATCATGAATGGTGTTCCTTTTCACACTCCCCCTCAAGCTTAAGCATCAAAGATTTGAAGATTGAGCTTGACACATGGAACACCCACCTCATTAAAAACCTTAGCATAGAAAACCACTTGGGATAAAACTATGCATAAGGGAAAAAGAGTGTGGGAGTCATGGTTTAGTGAGATCCATGAGTCCAAGTTTCGAGTGTATATACTCACACACTTGAGGGCTTGCTGCCTTGGTGAATATGTCGGCCAATTGTTTCGAGCTCTCGGTGTAGCAAGGTAGGATTACACCAAGTCCTACTTGTTCTCGTACTTTGTGGCAATCAATATCGATATGCTTTGTTCTCTCGTGAAACACCGAATTTGAAGCTATGTGGATTGCAGCTTCATTGTCACAATGCATTGTGATTGGCTTTGTTGACTCCACTCCTAAGTCTTTAAGAAGCGCTTTGAGCCACATCAACTCGGTAGTAAGCTTCCTCATTGCCCGGTACTCGGATTCGGCACTTGAAAGTGAGACCACCTTTTGTTTCTTGCTTTTCCAAGTCACCAAGTTTCCTCCAATGAAGGTACAATAACCGGTTGTTGAGCGTCTATCTCCATGATCACCGGCATAATCCGCATCACAATAGCCTATCAACTCCGTATTTTTATTGCATCCCATCCATATGCCTTGTCCCGGAGCTCCTTTAAGGTATTTGAGAATTCGGCTCACCATGTTCCAATGATGCACCTTGGGAGCTTGCATATGTTGGCTCACCTGATTCACCGCATAACAAATGTCAGGTCGAGTGATGGTTAAGTAGATAAGCTTACCTACTAGTCGACGGTATTGTGAGGCATCTTGATAAGGAGCTTCTTCTTGCTCCCCCTCTCGGATAACTTGGAAATCAACTTCAAGTGGTGATGCGACCGGTCTTGAACCTAGCTTACCTACTTCATTTAAAAGATCAAGAGTGTATTTTCTTTGTGATAAGAAGAGACCTTCCTTTGATCTACAAACTTCTATCCCAAGAAAATACTTTAGTTCACCTAGATCTTTAATATCAAAGACTGATTTTAAAAATAGTTTAGTATCTTGAATCCCTACCTTGTCATTCCCGGAGATGATAATATCATCCACATAAACAAGAATGACAACAATACCTCTTTGGCTTTGTGATGTGAATAGGGTGTGATCAGCCTCGGATCTCTTAATGTCTTTTTCCATCAAGGTGGTGCTCAGCTTGTGATACCAAGCTCTCGGTGATTGTTTTAGGCCATAGATAGCTTTGTTGAGCTTGAACACTTTTCCGGGTGAGATGGTATCTTCTAAACCCGGTGGAGGTCTCATGTAAACTTCATCTTCGAGTTCACCTTGAAGAAACGCATTCTTGACGTCCATTTGCCATAGTTCCCATTCAAGATTCACGGCTAAGGACAATACTACCCGGACAGTATGGAGCTTGGCTACCGGTGCAAAGGTATCAAGGTAATCTTCTCCATAGGTTTGTGTAAACCCTCTTGCAACAAGCCTAGCTTTGTAGCGTTCGATCCCCCCATCACTCTTGTACTTTATAGTGAATATCCACTTGGATGTGACCGCTTTCTTTCCCTTGGGGAGAGTAACTACATTCCATGTGTTGTTTTGTTCCATGGCTTTAGTTTCTTCTTTAACCGCTTCTCTCCACTCTTTGTGCTCTTTAGCCTCTTCATAGCTTTGTGGAATCCATTGTGAGTCCACTTGGGTAATGTAGACTTGATGTTCGAAGGGAAAGTGTGCAAGAGTGCATACGGCTTGTATGGGATGAGCAACAGCCATGTTGTTGTAGTAAACTCTTGTTTTCTTCCAATTTGATGGGTTAGACTTGATCCTTTCACTTCTTCTTAGCTCAATGACTTCGCCTTGTGGTTGTTCACTTTGTTCCATAGAACTTTGTCCCGCTTGATTTTCACTATCTTCTTGTTGTAGTGAATTTAAACCCTCTTCTCCTTGACCATAGTCTTGATCATCATTGTTTTCTTCGGATAGGTTCTCATCTTCTTGTTCTTGTGGGTCATGTGTCTCATTTTCTTGGTCTTGGTCCGTAGTATTCGGTGTTGGTGAAGGTGAAGGTGATTCACTTGACTCTCGAGAATTCTCGACCCCAAGCTTTTCTAGGATAGCCTGAAGGTTGTTGGCACGATCGGATGGAGAGTGAGATAGGTCTTTTAGTTCTTCCCAATTCTTCTTTTCATAGTACCCATTTGCTTCAATGAACTTAACATCTCTCGAAACATGAACTCGTCTAGTTTCCGGATCATAGCACTTGTAGCCCTTTTGTGTTGGTGAGTACCCGATCAACATGCACTTGGTGCTTTTGGCTTCCAACTTATTGCGAAGTTCACCTGGTTTCAACACATAGCACACACACCCAAACACACGTAAGTGATTAATATTGGGTTTAACTTTGTGAAGAACTTCAAAGGGTGAGAGATCGCTTAGTATTTTTGTAGGTGTGCGGTTGATTAAGTAGCAAGCCGCAACGACAACATCTCCCCAAAATGATTTTGGTACATTGGTGTGGAACATCATTGATCTTGCTACTTCCATGAGGTGCCTATTCTTTCTCTCGGCTACACCATTTTGTTGAGGGGTATATGGACAACTTGTTTGTTGAATGATGCCATGTTTGGTTAAGTGTTGTTTGAAGGCATGACTTGTATACTCCCCACCATTATCCGACCTTAAAATCTTAATCTTGGCATTATAGTGGTTAGTCACATAAGTTTGAAAGTTCATAAAAGCTTCAAGAACACGATCCTTAGAAGGAAGCAAGGTTAACCAAGTGTATTTCGATTTTTCATCAATGAAGGTAACATAGTACTTTTGATTGTCCCTAGACATGCAAGGTGAAGTCCACACATCCGAATGAATCAAATCAAAGCAATTTTCATAGATAGTACTAGACTTGGGAAAAACAGATTTGCAATGCTTGCCAAGAATACATGCTTCACATTCATCATTTTTAAAAGAAACATTAGGCAACATTAAACTTAAAGCACGAGTATGAGGGTGACCAAGTCTAGCATGCCAAATAGCACTATTCGCACTAACAATAATAGAACTAAAACAAGATGAAGAAGGAGAAGTAGATAGGTCGGTATTTTTAAGAACATAGAGGTCATCTTTGGTCTTGCCTTGGCCAAGAAGCTTACTTGTCTTAATATCCTGAAAATAAACATCATTAGGTCCAAAGATAACATGACAATTTAGATCTTTAGTAGCTTTTCTAACTGATACTAAATTTGATGCAAAGTTAGGCATATAGAAAGCTTTAGTATCTTTGTTAAACAACTTTAAAGTTCCAATTCCTTTAACCGGTACCTTGTCCCCATTAGCAATAGTAACATTTCCTAAAGCCGGTTCTATATCACTTATTAATTTAGAATCGCTAATCATGTGATGAGAGGCTCCGGAATCAACTATAAGAGGCTTAATGGAAGTAAGGGCAAGGTTAACATTACCGGATGACTCCTTGAGGGCCTTAATGATAGCCTCAAGGTCACACTTCCTTACAACGTCCGATGATGCAGCAAGCGCCGCTCCTTGGGTCTCCACGGCTTGATTGTTGTTGTTGTTGTCCGGGTGAGTCACTTCACCGGATGCACAAGCTTGGTTAGCCCTCGGGTCGCGGTTGTCATCTCTCGGACGAAGATGGGGATGAAGCACCCAACACTTCTCTTTGTTGTGACCGGATCTTTTGCAATGATGGCAAAATGGTCGCTTGTTGTTGGAGCTATTGTTGTTGTTGTTCCGGTAGTAGCTCTTGTTAGCCGTGGCTACTTCACATTGGTTGGCGGGGTCAACCGAGCTAGGTCGAAGCATCTCAAGCTCAGCCCAAAGAGAGCGAAATTTCCCAAAGTGTTTGGTGAACTCCATGTCTTCTTGGCTGAGGTTGTTGATGGCTCTTTTGACTTCAAAAACTCGGTTAAGGTTGGTGACATTCCCAAAGACATTTTTGAGAGTGTCCCACAACTCCTTAGCGGTTTCACAATAAGAATAAGCTTCAAGGATTGGAGCTTCGAGGGAGTTTTGGATGAGAGCAAGAACATTTTGGTCCTCTTGGAACCACTTCTCTTCATCGATGGAGGCGGCCTCCTTCTTCCCTTCTGTTGGAGTTTCACTCTTTTCGATGTGACTCCAAAGACCACGGCCACACAAGGCCGTCTTTGTGGTTCTTGCCCACAATAAGTAGTTACTCCCCTTGAGAGTAACCGGAACCACCAAAGATTTGAGACCTTCCATGGTAGATACGATGAGCTAGGAGATTATTATCCAACGGGTAAAGGCTTTGTCCAACGGTTAAAAGAAAACCGAAGAACAAGAAGATGATAAAGATGAGTTTAAGCGAGAGAGAACGAAAGAGATTGGAGATTTAAACGGTGATTAAGAGCAACCTGACTCTGATACCATGTGAGATTTCAAGTATAAGATCGAGTATAAAGAGATTTATGGTTGAATGAAAGAGAGAAATGAGATTAGAAGAGTTTGCGAGTTTAGAGATTGTGAAGAAAGAGAGAATTTCTCATTTCATACATGAAAAAGAACTATGCTTACAAACTATATAAAGACTAGACCAAGAGAATAAAATACATACAAATATACAAGATATTTTGTTTCCCACTTGAAGGTGAAAGCGACGTGAGCTTGGGGTTGTCTTCTAAGCACAACATGTGACTTCTTCTTGTCTCGAGCTCCAACGGTCATATTGGAAGGATCTAGGCCTCCATTCTTCTAGGGCGAACTTGTGGCGAGTTACTAAAGGGCCTTAAGGGATGAGCTGATGGTTTAGGGAGTAATGGGCTTGGCCTTGAGGAATGGTCGTACGGACGACCGGTTGTACGGACGAGTGAATTCACTTGGTCGAGACATGAACGTATGGTCGGTTGCAAGGTCGATCATGAATGGTGTTCCTTTTCACAGAGATGCACGAAGAATGTTTAGATGTGAGAAGAAAGACTTGTTGATATTTGGTCCCAAATGGGATAAGAACCCAAAACCATTGCTTTGAGGCAATGAATGGCTTGTAAAAAGCTATTTTGGGTTAGAATATGTTATAATACAATGAATTTGATTGATTACAAGTGGTAGAGATGCACGAAGAATGTTTAGATGTGAGAAGAAAGACTTGTTGATATTTGGTCCCAAATGGGATAAGAACCCAAAACCAAATCTTTGAGGCAGTGAATGGCTTGTATAAAGTTGTTTTGGGTTAGAATAAGTTATAATACAATGAATTTGATTGATTACAAGTGCTAGAGATACATGAAGAATGTTTAGAAGTGAGAAGAAAGACTTGTTGAAATTTGGTCTCAAATGGGATAAGAACCCAAAACCATTGCTTTGAGGCAGTGAATGGCTTGTATAAAGTTCTATTGGGTTAGAATATGTTATAATACAATGAATTTGATTGATTACAAGTGCTAGAGATACATAAAGAATGTTTAGAAGTGAGAAGAAAGACTTGTTGATATTTGGTCCCAAATGGGATAAGAACCCAAAACCATTGCTTTAAGGCAATGAATGGCTTGTAAAAAGCTATTTTCGGTTAGAATATGTTATAATACCATGAATTTGAATGATTACAAGTGCTAGAGATACATGAAGAATGTTTAGAAGTGAGAAGAAAGACTTGTTGATATTTGGTCCCAAATGGGATAAGAACCCAAAACCATTGCTTTGAGGCAATAAATGGCTTGTAAAAGGCTATTTTGGGTTAGAATATGTTATAATACAATGAATTTGATTGATTACAAGTGGTAGAGATGCATGAAGAATGTTTAGAAGTGAGAAGAAAGACTTGTTGATATTTGGTCTCCAATGGGATAAGAACCCAAAACCATTGCTTTGAGGCAATGAATGGCTTGTAAAAAGCTATTTTGGGTTAGAATATGTTATAATACAATGAATTTGATTGATTACAAGTGGTAGAGATGCACGAAGAATGTTTAGATGTGAGAAGAAAGTCTTGTTGATATTTGGTCCCAAATGGGATAAGAACCCAAAACCAAACCTTTGAGGCAGTGAATGGCTTGTATAAAGTTGTTTTTGGTTAGAATATGTTATAATACCATGAATTTGAATGATTACAAGTGCTAGAGATACATGAAGAATGTTTAGAAGTGAGAAGAAAGACTTGTTGATATTTGGTCCCAAATGGGATAAGAACCCAAAACCATTGCTTTGAGCCAATGAATGGCTTGTAAAAGGCTATTTTGGGTTAGAGTATGTTATAATACAATGAATTTGATTGATTACAAGTGGTAGAGATGCACGAAGAATGTTTAGATGTGAGAAGAAAGACTTGTTGATATTTGGTCTCCAATGGGATAAGAACCCAAAACCATTGCTTTGAGGCAATGAATGGCTTGTAAAAAGCTATTTTGGGTTAGAATATGTTATAATACAATGAATTTGATTGATTACAAGTGCTAGAGATGCATGAAGAATGTTTAGAAGTGAGTAGAAAGACTTGTTGATATTTGGTCCCAAAAAGGATAAGAACCCAAAACCATTGCATTGAGGCAGTGAATGGATTGTATAAAGTTATTTTGGGTTAGAATATGTTATAATACAATGAATTTGATTGATTACAAGTGGTAGAGATGCATGAAGAATGTTTAGAAGTGAGAAGAAAGACTTGTTGATATTTGGTCTCCAATGGGATAAGAACCCAAAACCTTTGCTTTGAGGCAATGAATGGCTTGTAAAAAGCTATTTTGGGTTAGAATATGTTATAATACCATGAATTTGAATGATTACAAGTGCTAGAGATACATGAAGAATGTTTAGAAGTTACTAGAAAGACTTGTTGATATTTGGTCCCAAATAGTATAAGAACCCAAAACCATTGCTTTGAGGCAATGAATGGCTTGTAAAAAGCTATTTTGGGTTAGAATATGTTATAATACCATGAATTTGAATGATTACAAGTGCTAGAGATACATGAAGAATGTTTAGAAGTGAGAAGAAAGACTTGTTGATATTTGGTCCCAAATGGGATAAGAACCCAAAACCATTGCTTTGAGGCAATGAATGGCTTGTAAAAAGCTATTTTGGGTTAGAATATGTTATAATACAATGAATTTGATTGATTACAAGTGCTAGAGATGCATGAAGAATGTTTAGAAGTGAGTAGAAAGACTTGTTGATATTTGGTCCCAAATGGGATAAGAACCCAAAACCATTGCTTTGAGGGAATGAATGGCTTGTAAAAAGCTATTTTGGGTTAGAATGTGTTATAATACAATGAATTTGATTGATTACAAGTGGTAGAGATGCACGAAGACTGTTTAGATGTGAGAAGAAAGACTTGTTGATATTTGGTCCCAAATGGGATAAGAACCCAAAACCATTGCTTTGAGGCAATGAATGGCTTGTAAAAGGCTATTTTGGGTTAGAATATGTTATAATACAATGAATTTGATTGATTACAAGTGGTAGAGATGCACGACGAATGTTTAGATGTGAGAAGAAAGACTTGTTGATATTTGGTCCCAAATGGGAGAAGAACCCAAAACCAAACCTTTGAGGCAGTGAATGGCTTGTATAAAGTTGTTTTGGGTTAGAATATGTTATAATACAATGAATTTGATTGATTACAAGTGGTAGAGATACATGAAGAATGTTTAGAAGTGAGAAGAAAGACTTGTTGATATTTGGTCTCCAATGGGATAAGAACCCAAAACCATTGTTTTGGGGCAATGAATGGCTTGTAAAAAGCTATTTTGGGTTAGAATATGTTATAATACCATGAATTTGAATGATTACAAGTGCGAGAGATACATAAAGAATGTTTAGAAGTTAGTAGAAAGACTTGTTGATATTTGGTTCCAAATGGGATAAGAACCCAAAACCATTGCTTTGAGGCACTGAATGGCTTGTAAAAAGCTATTTTGGTTAGAATATGTTATAATACCATGAATTTGAATGATTACAAGTGCTAGAGATACATGAAGAATGTTTAGAAGTGAGAAGAAAGACTTGTTGATATTTGGTCCCAAATGGGATAAGAACCCAAAACCATTGCTTTGAGGCAATGAATGGCTTGTAAAAGTCTATTTTGGGTTAGAATATGTTATAATACAATGAATTTGATTGATTACAAGTGGTAGAGATGCACGAAGAATGTTTAGATGTGAGAAGAAAGACTTGTTGATATTTGGTCCCAAATGGGATAAGAACCCAAAACCAAACCTTTGAGGCAGTGAATGGCTTGTATAAAGTTGTTTTGGGTTAGAATATGTTATAATACAATGAATTTGATTGATTACAAGTGCTAGAGATGCATGAAGAATGTTTAGAAGTGAGAAGAAAGACTTGTTGAAATTTGGTCTCAAATGGGATAAGAACCCAAAACCATTGCTTTGAGGCAGTGAATGGCTTGTATAAAGTTCTATTGGGTTATAATATGTTATAATACAATGAATTTGATTGATTACAAGTGCTAGAGATGCATGAAGAATGTTTAGAAGTGAGTAGAAAGACTTGTTGATATTTGGTCCCAAATAGGATAAGAACCCAAAACCATTGCATTAAGGCAGTGAATGGCTTGTATAAAGTTATTTTGGGTTAGAATATGTTATAATACAATGAATTTGATTGATTACAAGTGGTAGAGATGCATGAAGAATGTTTAGAAGTGAGAAGAAAGACTTGTTGATATTTGGTCTCCAATGGGATAAGAACCCAAAACCATTGCTTTGAGGCAATGAATGGCTTGTAAAAAGCTATTTTGGGTTAGAATTTGTTATAATACAATGAATTTGATTGATTACAAGTGGTAGAGATGCACGAAGAATGTTTAGATGTGAGAAGAAAGTCTTGTTGATATTTGGTCCCAAATGGGATAAGAACCCAAAACCAAACCTTTGAGGCAGTGAATGGCTTGTATAAAGTTGTTTTGGGTTAGAATATGTTATAATACAATGAATTTGATTGATTACAAGTGCTAGAGATGCATGAAGAATGTTTAGAAGTGAGAAGAAAGACTTGTTGATATTTGGTCTCCAATGGGATAAGAACCCAAAACCAATTCTTTGAGGCAATGAATGGCTTGTAAAAAGCTATTTTGGGTTAGAATATGTTATAATACCATGAATTTGAATGATTACAAGTGCTAGAGATACATGAAGAATGTTTAGAAGTGAGAAGAAAGACTTGTTGATATTTGGTCCCAAATGGGATAAGAACCCAAAACCATTGCTTTAAGGCAATGAATGGCTTGTAAAAAGCTATTTTCGGTTAGAATATGTTATAATACCATGAATTTGAATGATTACAAGTGCTAGAGATACATGAAGAATGTTTAGATGTGAGAAGAAAGACTTGTTGATATTTGGTCCCAAATGGGATAAGAACCCAAAACCATTGCTTTGAGGCAATGAATGGCTTGTAAAAGGCTATTTTGGGTTAGAATATGTTATAATACAATGAATTTTATTGATTACAAGTGGTAGAGATGCATGAAGAATGTTTAGAAGTGAGAAGAAAGACTTGTTGATATTTGGTCTCCAATGGGATAAGAACCCAAAACCATTGCTTTGAGGCAATGAATGGCTTGTAAAAAGCTATTTTGGGTTAGAATATGTTATAATACAATGAATTTGATTGATTACAAGTGGTAGAGATGCATGAAGAATGTTTACATGTGAGAAGAAAGTCTTGTTGATATTTGGTCCCAAATGGGATAAGAACCCAAAACCAAACCTTTGAGGCAGTGAATGGCTTGTATAAAGTTGTTTTTGGTTAGAATATGTTATAATACAATGAATTTGATTGATTACAAGTGGTAGAGATGCATGAAGAATGTTTAGAAGTGAGAAGAAAGACTTGTTGATATTTGGTCTCCAATGGGATAAGAACCCAAAACCATTGCTTTGAGGCAATGAATGGCTTGTAAAAAGCTATTTTGGGTTAGAATATGTTATAATACCATGAATTTGAATGATTACAAGTGCTAGAGATACATGAAGAATGTTTAGAAGTTAGTAGAAAACTTGTTGATATTTGGTCCCAAATAGTATAAGAACCCAAAACCATTGCTTTGAGGCAATGAATGGCTTGTAAAAAGCTATTTTGGGTTAGAATGTGTTATAATACAATGAATTTGATTGATTACAAGTGGTAGAGATGCACGAAGAATGTTTAGATGTGAGAAGAAAGACTTGTTGATATTTGGTCTCCAATGGGATAAGAACCCAAAACCATTGCATTGAGGCAGTGAATGGCTTGTATAAAGTTATTTTGGGTTAGAATATGTTATAATACAATGAATTTGATTGATTACAAGTGGTAGAGATGCATGAAGAATGTTTAGAAGTGAGAAGAAAGACTTGTTGATATTTGGTCTCCAATGGGATAAGAACCCAAAACCGTTGCTTTGAGGCAATGAATGGCTTGTAAAAAGCTATTTTGGGTTAGAATATGTTATAATACCATGAATTTGAATGATTACAAGTGCTAGAGATACATGAAGAATGTTTAGAAGTTAGTAGAAAGACTTGTTGATATTTGGTCCCAAATAGTATAAGAACCCAAAACCATTGCTTTGAGGCAATGAATGGCTTGTAAAAAGCTATTTTGGGTTAGAATATGTTATAATACCATGAATTTGAATGATTACAAGTGCTAGAGATACATGAAGAATGTTTAGAAGTGAGAAGAAAGACTTGTTGATATTTGGTCCCAAATGGGATAAGAACCCAAAACCATTGCTTTGAGGCAATGAATGGCTTGTAAAAAGCTATTTTGGGTTAGAATATGTTATAATACAATGAATTTGATTGATTACAAGTGCTAGAGATGCATGAAGAATGTTTAGAAGTGAGTAGAAAGACTTGTTGATATTTGGTCCCAAATGGGATAAGAACCCAAAACCATTGCTTTGAGGGAATGAATGGCTTGTAAAAAGCTATTTTGGGTTAGAATGTGTTATAATACAATGAATTTGATTGATTACAAGTGGTAGAGATGCACGAAGACTGTTTAGATGTGAGAAGAAAGACTTGTTGATATTTGGTCCCAAATGGGATAAGAACCCAAAACCATTGCTTTGAGGCAATGAATGGCTTGTAAAAGGCTATTTTGGGTTAGAATATGTTATAATACAATGAATTTGATTGATTACAAGTGGTAGAGATGCACGACGAATGTTTAGATGTGAGAAGAAAGACTTGTTGATATTTGGTCCCAAATGGGAGAAGAACCCAAAACCAAACCTTTGAGGCAGTGAATGGCTTGTATAAAGTTGTTTTGGGTTAGAATATGTTATAATACAATGAATTTGATTGATTACAAGTGGTAGTGATACAAAAAGAATGTTTAGAAGTGAGAAGAAAGACTTGTTGATATTTGGTCTCCAATGGGATAAGAACCCAAAACCATTGTTTTGGGGCAATGAATGGCTTGTAAAAAGCTATTTTGGGTTAGAATATGTTATAATACCATGAATTTGAATGATTACAAGTGCGAGAGATACATAAAGAATGTTTAGAAGTTAGTAGAAAGACTTGTTGATATTTGGTTCCAAATGGGATAAGAACCCAAAACCATTGCTTTGAGGCACTGAATGGCTTGTAAAAAGCTATTTTGGTTAGAATATGTTATAATACCATGAATTTGAATGATTACAAGTGCTAGAGATACATGAAGAATGTTTAGAAGTGAGAAGAAAGACTTGTTGATATTTGGTCCCAAATGGGATAAGAACCCAAAACCATTGCTTTGAGGCAATGAATGGCTTGTAAAAAGCTATTTTGGGTTAGAATATGTTATAATACCATGAATTTGAATGATTACAAGTGCTAGAGATACATGAAGAATGTTTAGAAGTTAGTAGAAAGACTTGTTGATATTTGGTCCCAAATGGGGTAAGAACCCAAAACCATTGCTTTGAGGCAATGAATGGCTTGTAAAAAGCTATTTTGGGTTAGAATATGTTATAATACAATGAATTTGATTGATTACAAGTGCTAGAGATGCATGAAGAATGTTTAGAAGTGAGAAGAAAGACTTGTTGATATTTGGTCTCCAATGGGATAAGAACCCAAAACCATTGCTTTGAGGCAATGAATGGCTTGTAAAAAGCTATTTTGGGTTAGAATATGTTATAATACCATGAATTTGAATGATTACAAGTGCTAGAGATACATGAAGAATGTTTAGAAGTTAGTAGAAAGACTTGTTGATATTTGGTCCCAAATGGGGTAAGAACCCAAAACCATTGCTTTGAGGCAATGAATGGCTTGTAAAAAGCTATTTTGGGTTAGAATATGTTATAATACAATGAATTTGATTGATTACAAGTGCTAGAGATGCATGAAGAATGTTTAGAAGTGAGTAGAAAGACTTGTTGATATTTGGTCTCCAATGGGATAAGAACCCAAAACCATTGCTTTGAGGCAATGAATGGCTTGTAAAAAGCTATTTTGGGTTAGAATATGTTATAATACAATGAATTTGATTGATTACAAGTGGTAGAGATGCATGAAGAATGTTTAGATGTGAGAAGAAAGTCTTGTTGATATTTGGTCCCAAATGGGATAAGAACCCAAAACCAAACCTTTGAGGCAGTGAATGGCTTGTATAAAGTTGTTTTTGGTTAGAATATGTTATAATACAATGAATTTGATTGATTACAAGTGGTAGAGATGCATGAAGAATGTTTAGAAGTGAGAAGAAAGA